>CP139769.1:15930000-18760000 GCA_034370585.1 Fragaria x ananassa
GTGGTTGAGGAAGGGGTCATCATCGTCCTGGTATACCCTTGGCCCCAAAGCAGGCTTCTTCTAGGCGGTCCTGGTATACCCTTGGCCCCAAAGCACAGCAGCAGCAGCAGCAGCAGCAGCATACATAGTTGAAAAGGGCGACCAGGTAGAGGTATCTTTAGCACTAGAGGGTGATAAGCCCATGGGGAAATACGCCCAGCAGCAGAAATTAGCGTCCCCGCTGTCCATCACAGGCGGTGACGATATCACCACCGCATGGAAGGCCCTCTTGCAGCTTTGACAGCGAAGCATACACTCCTCATACACTCTAGAGTACTCAAAGAGATGAAAACAGTAGGGGCATGCCGTCCAGAAATTACCAGAATCGGATGGCTCCGACTCATTGCTGGCCACATTGTCCTTGTTCCTTGGGCTTTTCCTCACTGGCTGCTGCGGCGGCGCGTCGAACAACTGGTCGTACGAGGCCTTCTTGGAGGGGTTGGAGAGCACGGTCCAGGCATCGGAGACGAGGCGGAAGGCCTGATCAGCGAAAGGAAAGCGATTAGCCTGAGGGCTGAGGAGAAGGGCGAGGCGACGGTACTGAGTCGCCACCAGCTCCAGGCTGTGAGTGCGCCGCGCCAGTTGCAGAATCGCGTAATAGTCGGGCTGGTTGTTGATCCGGGACTCGCCGCCCAGGAGCGTGTCGGCCACGGCGATTAGTTGGTCGGCGGAGCCCAGCCTTGGGTCCGACTCTCGGGCGCGGATCGCGAAGGACTTGGTCCCCTGCATGTCACGTGATGTCAGCAGCTTCAAGGCGGTGCTCAGCCACCGCTCCGCTTCCGCTCCGCTTCCGCTCTCTGGTTGAAATGGTTATGGAACTCCATTTCACCTCCACCACTCGCTCTCTGCCCTCCGCAGGACTTGGCTTTCTCAGCGAGTCTGATCTGGGAGATACCTGCCACCATTTTTATCTCATTGGTTTTGCCAACGGTGTGTGACAAGGTGGCAAACGGGCCGGTCTTGGCACTGCTCATGACGGGCCACGGGTACGGGTTTGGACCAACCTATTTACTTAAAAGTCGGCTCTGCCGGGTCTATGAACGGGTCGTCTTGGGTCTATTTCGTGTTGAAAATTAAAAATAATCAAGGTGAATGTCTTATTACCGTTTTTACTCTCATAATCTCATTTTTTAATTATACACGATAAGATTACAAACCAAAATTAATTCATACAGCTTATCAATCTTTTTTTTTCTTTGTTAACAAATTAAAGAAATAAGTGATAAATGCTCATTGTTCGTAATTAATAAATTTTTTAAAAAAACTTCTTATGAGTCTAGGAGAATCCAAATTCATACTCAAATAAATAATTATTAGCATATAAGTTTATTGTTCACATAAAAAAAATAAGTTTATTATTTATAAATATGTTATCTTCAAAAAAGAAATAAAAATATATATATATATTTTAGAGGGGGTCGGGTCGTGAGCCTCAATTTATCTTGTTCGGGCCGAGCTGGGCCTATAACGGACTCGGGGCGGGCCGGGCCCATGGACTCATTTTTCTAGACCTAACTCGGCTCGTGCTTAGCCGAGTAAGACCGTTAACGGGTTTGGACTGTGCCGAGCTAGTGTCGTGCTCGTGCTTAGCGACATGTTTGCCATCTTTATGTGACACACACGCGTTTAAGAGCAAGTTTTTTTTTTATCAAGCAAACATACTGAAATGCTATAACGAGTCTTTTGTGAGTTGAACTTATGATCTGCCACATATAAAAATGATACTGATGTTACTATACCAAATAATACTGGGCGTTTAAGAGCAAGCTTCCTCAAAATTTTTGTTAAATGAGAAATCAAAAGTTAAAATCTCTAAAAAAAAAGTTTGCTCCGACTATCAGCTTTTATATTCTCGATTTTTATATTTATTACAATAATAAAATATTTTGTATCCTTATTTATTGTAACAATTAATAAAATATTATATATTTTATATAACAATAAAAATATTCAATAAAATATTCTATACTTATTTCCTTCTTAGAGTATGTGAAGAATTTATGACGATACAAATTTAGAAAATTTGACATTTGCTACAAATTTGCGAAAGCACTCATTCTCTTTCTTATTCATCTAAAATTTAAAAAATGAGATAGGAAAACTGTTAGACTTGAAAAAAAAAAACAATAATACCTAAATGGAAAAAATTGAAAAGTTGTCGGAGATGCTTTAAGAGACTTTCTTCTGAAAACAAGTGTTACAAAGACCGAACAGCTTTGGGTGCAAACATTTTGTAGAGTTAATGAAACCATGTATTCAGGTTTGTGTAAATAAACATACTCTAGATTTTCAACCAAAATTGTTGTACGCACCAAGGTGACAATACGTGATTTCAGTTTTTTATTTGATCCAACCATTCATATGACACTACCATGTATATATGTGAACACATTTAACAAAAAGTTGGTCCAAGTGTTCCAAACACAAGAGGTAAGGACCTGAGATCAAAAAAGTTATTTGTGTGTTATCTGATTAGATAAAAAATGACAAGTCCAGAGGAAGAAATTGAGGGTTGCTAGTCTTCATTCTATTTTCGCATCTCCAATCAAATGATTTGCACATTAATGATGCAAGTGTATCTTGGTGCATGAAATTTGATCATGACTTCCAAAGCATATGCTGCTTCAGTGGTGAGTGGGGAATTCAATTTTGGATCAAACCAAATTTTGAAGCGGTTTGTACCCTTATGAACCAATATTCGATCTACAGAGGTGAGGCTCGAACACTTAATCTTACATAAACCTTTTTTGTTTCTTTTTTGTTTTGTTTTAAGGAATCGCAATTGCTACTGAATATACTTTCAGTTTTTTTCTTCTTCTCTCTTCCCTATACACATTGAAGCTCCCATTTTCATATGAGAGGCAATTATTTCCCTTCTCGCAACGACATAATGGCAACGAAGTCGAACAAGTCGTAGGAAAATTTGGTTCACTCTTTAGCTTTGATTGTGCGTCTATAAAAGCCTGTACTTGTTGAAAAATTAAATGGTTTCAAGTATGTGCCGATTTTGTATGTTGGATTTATCAGACTGTGAAATAAAGATGTTAACCAAGTAAGAAAAGAGTGATCAAAAGGAGGTTTGACACTCTCGAAGAGGAAGTCCCAAAATCACATTGAAAGAGTGAAACCGATATTAATTTTACATTGATCAACTTGTTGCTGTTTCTGTTTAGGCCTTCAAAAAACACACCGACGACGGTCGACGTACATGGAAGAAAAAGCGAGAATTGAAAATAGAGGGACGAAGGAAAAGACTTGTCTCGATGGATCCTCGGCGGTTGGCCGTGTTCGACTTGGACGAAGACGACGTGGTCGAGATTGAGTCCGCTGAATCGAACGCCAAATACAGGAAGAAGGCGAGCCCCATCACCAAGTACACGTTTCTCCGATACTGTGAGTTGTCTCTCTCTATTTGGCCTTAACCCTAAACCCTCGTGTGTCGTGTGCAGTCTCCTCCTCAAAGACTCCCCTCAAGGAAATAAGTAGTCCTTCTCAAATTCCTCCTGCCGCTCTTTGATATGCACTCAAGGTCTTGCATTTTTCTTGGCTTACGATTTCATTGGTGTTTTCTTATAAATTTAGCAGCTACATCATCAGAGCCAGCTTCTAGCGGAGATGACAATGTGAGTGTGTCCTTCCTCGAATCGTTTTTCATGATAATCGTAGAAAATAGCAATTACAAAATGCTCTGGGCCTTGAAAACATCAATGAGGGCATTCCTTTTGGGCTACGTTGAGTTACATTAAAATATTAACTTTTGACAACTTGCTTGCTGTAGGTGGAAACTGCTTTAAGTAATCTTCGTCTTGAATCAAATACTTCTAAAACAGCTGGAAAGAGAAACAAAGAATCAGGTAAGGCCCTACTTGGATTTGGTGTTCATGGACCTATCTTCTCTTTCATAACATATTGAATCACCTGTTTTTTTTTCTCCTTGATACTCCCTTTCTATAAAATGTTAAGATTGCAGGTTGTAGTCCTCAATTTAGAAAATATGTTTTTGATCTTCAACTTTGTGTGATGTAAACTTTAATGTTCAGAAATCATTATTCAAAATGGTGCATATCCAATTTCATAGTAATGAGAGCATATTTTTACCAATTGCACTCTAGCTTTGCTTATAATATTATTTAATTGCTGTACACCTGTACGCAGGTCCAATAACAATACGAAAGTGCAAAAATTTCTTTCAGATTGCATCATTTAAGAATGCCAATATATGAGTATGAGAATCGGACGTCCCTTTGTTATATATTTAGAATATGAAATTCAAGTTGAAACTAGTGAGTATGTATGTATATGTTTTTTGTTGTGAGCTTTTTCACACACACTTTTGTATATTATTTTTTGTCTTGCATGAACTTGCTTTGTGTTTTGTTGGGTTATACTTATCAATGAAATTAAGTAGAAAAGTTATTGTTTGATCAGACCTGGCATTTTCTTTTTATTCTCATCTGTCTTCTATCAGAATGTTTACTGTCCACTATTTCATGCAGGTCTTAAACAGTTGAGAGGTGCAGTTTATGACCCTCATTGGTCCAAGAGACAGGAGGAAAATAAATCATTAGATATCAGATATGGTGATACATGGGACGTTAAATTTGAGTGAGTGCTTTAACATGTTTGATATATACTTTATGTTTTTTTCACTCACTGACAGTTCAGTTGTTCTAGAGTTCTGTAACTCACAACTTACATAGGGTGGTGGTAGTCCATTTACTATGTATCAGTTTTGTATTCAAATATAGTAGTTCAGTATTCACAATGAAATATGCAAGTCCCCCCCCACCCAATTATAGCTAGTTCATATGAACATTTCATGTTTGTGGGCTTTTGGCCCTGATATGGTCGAAATTCTCTTGGCTCCCAACTGCTGGTTCATATGTCTAGAACTTAAGCTCTCCTATAGGGCTTAAAATAGATTACTTTGTACTTGATTCATTTTAATCTAGTCATTTGTTCGTATTTTGGTTGTAATCTGCCCAGCAGTAACCTTTCTATTTATGTTGTCCTTGTTTGTTGACTGGATAGTTGAACTTGAACTGGACACATTATTATTGGGCAAAAATTGTAATTGCCATTCTGTTTTTCTTTATTTCTTGATGTATCTTTTACTACATACTATTGCCTGTAAGCCATCAAAAACATCGTACTAAATCCTAGCATCACACATTTGCTGTTCTTTGCATAACGATTATAATACGGTCAAACATATCATGGTGCTCCATTGCACTCAGTTTACGGCTTTTCAAGTACCACTCTAATGTGTTTGTCTCTTTTAAAATATGTATCTCTCAATATATCTCTACCTTTGGAATTTTGATTTTTTTTTCTCCAAAAAAAATTTGAAGTTCATTGTCTTCTATATTACTCAATTTCACTCATTTTTGCAATTTTTTTTTTCTTGGCATTGATTTTGGTTGTTCATTGCAGTTCTGATAAGTCTTTTGAAGATGTTATCTATCCAAAAGGGGATCATGATGCAGTTACTATAAGTAAGCGAGACCTGGAGCTTCTTGAGCCAGAGACATTCATTAATGACACCATAATTGACTTCTATATTCTGTAAGTTTGGCCTGACACCTTTGAAATATATTGCATGGAAGCATTAGAACTTCATTTCTTTTCTGGCTCCCATCCACATTCATGTAGATGTATACATTCTTCAGCAATATGTCTTGCGTGTTGGTTCTTTCTGTCCCTTTAATTTTACTGTGTCAAGATGCATTTCATATAATACAGTTACACAGCAAAGGAGTCAACTTTTATGGTAGGCATGTGGTTTTTATTTTCAGAAGTTTTGAAGAGGAAAAAATTACTGTTGAACTTGTCCAACCTATTGGGTTCCCCCAAAATCTACCCTCTTCATTACTCTTCACAAATTTACAATATAGAAAAGATGCATAGCCATGAAAAGTTACTCTAATGGGCTTGTGGGCAAGTGGGCAACATTGTGGGCTTATAGGTTTGTAATGAAGAATCACCGAGAGGTATTGGCCTCTTATGTTGTTAAATGGTTTTACATTTTTGTATGTTTTGTTTCTTTGTAGCTATAGATGAGTATCCTAGTTAGTCCAGTGGACAGTTCCCCTGCATAACATTGCTTAAAGTTGTATATTTCATATCAACAAAAAGTTTGCAAAAACAGGCAGTAAAAACTGCCTTGCAATTCTTTTGAGTTTGGGTTGATAAGATTTGTGGATTAGCCTCTGTTAGCTCGAGGAAGGTTGCTTGCTACAGTCTTTGGGGATGGCAGGTTGTCGTTTATGTAATATGGGGGGTCTATTATTTAGTTGGAAAGGAATTGATGTTACTCGAGGGTAAAGGTGAGATAAAGTTAGTTTCTTGTGAGATAAATGTGAGGAGGTGTCGTTCTGGGCCTTTGTTTTGATACTTCCCATTCTTTGTCCTAAACATGAATTTGCGACTGCTTGTGACATTTCTCTTTTCTGTTTGGTCTAAAAGTTGTGCAGACTTCCCGTAGTTGCTTCGTTCTTGCCCTATTTATCTGGGGTTTCACAATTTTGAGCGCCTTTAGGTGTGAATGACCA
Organism: Fragaria x ananassa; assembly: GCA_034370585.1. NCBI lineage: Eukaryota > Viridiplantae > Streptophyta > Magnoliopsida > Rosales > Rosaceae > Fragaria > Fragaria x ananassa. Next base: position 15,936,591 of record CP139769.1, read on the forward strand.
TATTGTCCAGAGTTCCCATTATCTATTGACACCACAATGCTTGCATACACTACACCTACATTCTTCTCGATAACTCATCTTAAATTTTATCTAACCGTTCAGTTACAATTTTTATCTAAAAATTAGACACTAGTTAAGTAGTTTACATCTGAACTACAGTTCAACTGTTTTTTTGTTTTTTTATAGCAAAACAGATACATATATTAATGTAAAGCTATAAGTTGTAGGAGGGATCAAAAGGACATTCCCTTTGGAATCGTAGAGTTTTTGTTTATTTTTTCCTAGGCAATTTACCTTTACCTATGACATGCCAAATCGGAAATCATACTCATGCTTGTCTTTTGGTCTGATTGTGCCTCCTACTTCTACTTGCTAAAATTATGTTTTAAACATTCTGAATTTTATTGATTGGCAGATACTTGAAAAGCAACATTCAACCCGAGGAAAAGCATAGGTTTCACTTCTTCAATAGTTTCTTCTTTCGGAAACTTGCTGATCTTGAGAAAGACCAATCAAGTTCCTGTGAACGCAAGGCAGCTTTTCAGTGTGTTCGTAAATGGACTAGGAAAGTGAATCTTTTTGAAAAGGATTACATCTTCATTCCTATAAACTACAGGTGATAAAGTTTCTTGCCTCATTCTGCTTGCTACTTGAAGCACCGGAGAATAATCCTATGTTTTCACCCTTTTAATATGAATTTTACTGCAACTTGTTAATAGGCTTCACTGGAGTTTGATTGTCATTTGTCATCCCGGTCAAGTGGCCAATTGTGAAGGCAAGCCATTTTTATGATTTTGTTTCATCACTGCTATATGTATTGTGGTTATCTCCATTTTTTTATTTGTTTATTTGGTTGTTATAATCTTTCTGTTTTCTTATTCTCCTGCACTTTACCTTGCAGACGAGGGAATTGAAAGCTTACCCAGGGGGCCATGCATCTTGCATATGGACTCAATTAAAGGAAGCCACAGGGACCTGAAGAATCTTGTTCAAAGGTGGCTTGATATCTAAATTCTTGATCAGTCTGCTTATGCGCCAATACTTTATTGTACACTCTTCTGGTAGTCTATTCGGTCTGCTGCATTTTTCCTTTTAGGTTTTAACAAAAGGTGCTTCGTATTTATGCTTCCATTTTAGTGGTTTGTATATCTATTAGTGTTCTCAATTCGTTTACAATTTAATAAATGAGGAAAAATAGAAACTTCATTCTGAAAAAGATGAGAGAGACAAAAACATTATATGTCAAATTTGGCATCATTATCAAACTGTCATTATTTAGTTACTTGCACGTCACTGGTTAAGTTCTGCAAGTTGCTCACTTCAAAAGTCTATATTGTGAAAAAGATAAAAAAAAAAATATATTTAATTTCTAAATACCTACATATAATGTATACTCTCTGGATAAGAAGGTCAACGTAAATACTATTCAGTATTTAGAAATTTTACTCATAGGTTGATTCTGTGAACTGGGAATCTCATTCTCCATTGTCAATACACGCTAGTAGCCCCGTTTCTTAATGAATTTATGGTCTAGAATTTAGCTCTATTTTGTTTGATAAAAATATTATACAGCAAGAATTATATTTAATTTTTTTTTAATTTTCTCCTAGAGTTGCAGCTGTATATATGTTGGTCAAATCTTTAATGTTAAAATGATATGACAGATACCTCTGTGAAGAGTGGAAAGAGAGGAATGGTGACACGGCAGAAGGTGATTCTTTGAGATTTTTACAATTGAGATTTCTTGAACTGGAGGTAATACACCTTGCTTTCTTATATAAATACTTGACAAAATCATTAGATAAATTTTTTTGTATGGTTTATTGTCATTAGATGCTACCATGATTTATTGGTCAATATGCAGTTAGTTTTTAGTCGGTTTTTTTTTCTTTTTCCATTTTTGTGTTCATCAATAAAGATTTGCTTATGGAAAAATATTACAGTATCATTTGTTAACTTTTGTTTGTTTTTTTTTTCCCATAATGATAACAGCTACCACAGCAGGAAAATTTATCTGATTGTGGACTCTTTTTGCTTCATTATGTGGAGCGTTTTTTGGAGGAAGCTCCTGTTTATTCTAGCCCTTTGAAGAACACAGAGCTCTCCAACTTTGTAAGTGATCTGCCTTTCATCATACCCCAAACTTAGAACTATGCTGTGTGTTTGTGTCCAAGACCTGTAGTGATGACACACTAACCTCTCTGTTAGTTTTGTCATCCATCTCTTTTCCGCCTCCTATCCAGTTATCCCTACAGGCATTATCTAGAAGTTTCTTTAGTTGTATGCCAAACTTTCCCTTGCACCATGTGTTCTGTCATCCTTTTTTGCTCACTTGTTTGACTTTTCTTTATTATCTAATTTCAGCTAAAGAAAAATTGGTTCCCTCCTGCAGAGGCTTCTCTTAAACGCCAGCAGATTAGAAAGTTGCTTTATGATATCATCGAGCAATCTCAGGAAGCTGTTATAGTTGATTGTATTGACTTAGATGAATCCCCTCGAGCACTCAAAAATACAGACAATGAAGAACCTGGCATAAAGAATTTTTACGGGAATTGTTATAGTGCTGGTGCACATGCATCACCAGGAGCTTATCCTTCTCCTAGCCATATACAGTGCTCTAGTGAATGGGGACGGGTTGCTGATACGAGTTATCTGCCGTCAACTGCCAATAATACGAGGAGTTCTATGTCACCTATACAGGTAATTTCCGTTGATTTTTGGCATTGTGCATGTCTGAAGCAATGGTTGCCACTACTGGGTTGCTAGTTCCATATGTCTAAAGGGTCTTTTAATGAAACTTACTGTCAAATGGGCACTAGAAATGAGACCCCCAAAATCACAACTCATTCTATACAAGTTTGACCATGTCATATTCCATTTCCACTTCTGCATTTGGTCAAATCATTCAATGTACCCATGCGCTTAACCAGTACGCTCCCAACGGTGTCAAAGACATTTGACATTCTTGGAGAAAGCTGTAATTGCATGAAAGTGACTCTTTTCCAACATGATATAAAAGAAACTGATATAGTTAATTTGGTAGCGAAGTATTTATTTATAAACCACCATGAGCCATTGCAGAAAAGTAACCTCCCCAATGTTTGTTATGAAATCTAGGTACATTCCGTGATTGATGATGGAGAACTTTTGTTAGTGTCCAAATTTGTTGGAGCATCTGCCTATTCACTTTTCATATCTCTATTATGTCTAAAACTTATGGGGTGCACTTTTATACTTATGAGACTTGTTTCCAGCATATTACATCTAAAATACTAGCAAAGTGGGCTCAAAGCTTCTTAAGTCCTTCACAATAGCCTTTATAGAAGGGTAATGTCAGCATTAATGCTAGTAATTCCTAGAATATTATCCCAATCTCATATCTCTGTTGTAGTCGGAGAACCATATTGTTAGTTCACACTATGGTTTTAGAGTATGTTCAAAACTGATACATATGTACTTTATCCTGCTTGAAAACAGGAAGAGGAACAGATGGCTGATTCACCAGTCTACATTGAAGCTTGTCAGAAAGACACTGCATTACCTTCTGATTTACTACCCAGGGATACATCTGGGAGCCATGGGTTCTCAAGGAACATTGGAGTTAATGCTGATCTGAACTCAATTTCTGATACATCTTGTAGTGGATCAGAGATTTTTTCAGTGGTAGGGGTAGAACAAGATGACTCGCTTTTGGAAGCTGAGGTGTTTAACTGTCCGAGGAAAGCGGAGAAATCTGAATTGTCTTCAAGTTGGGATCTCACTGCTTGTGTTGTGCAGGATTCTGAAGAGGAAAATGAGATGCAAGATGGCACTGAGGTTATATATATATCATCGTCTCTAGCAAACCAACAAGCTAACTCTACTGGAAAAATTAATCTTAAAGAGATTAATATCCTATCAAGTAGTGAGGATCAAGCATCCAAATCTGATGACCAGCAGACTCCAAAAAGACCAAGGCTTACGCATCATATAGGTAGAAGACGGCCTACAAGAAGGCTCATGAAAGCCTTGCATTTGTGATTTTGGTTTTGTTATCATATGAACTCGTTGTGAAACTTTGTTATATTAAAGTAGAAGCCTTTTTCTAGTTACTGTTTTTCAGTAGGGTTGTTTACAAATCATTTATTTAGAACTTCACCAACATGTAAATTTTCACAAGCCAAGTCATAAGTGACATTAAGAACCCGCTACAAAAAAGCTACTGTAATTTTTCACAAGCCAAGCCATTAGTGGATTTGCAGTTCTCATCTACCCATACTTCATAATTGATCACATTTGAGTTAAAAGATACTTGGGTTACAGAAGGTGCCTAAAAGAGTAAAAGGCACAAACAAAACATTTCTTTTTCTTCTTTTGTACGATCAAGTTTGGTAGCAAAGTTGTTTAATACCCCCCGTGCATGCTGCACTACACAAGCCTTTCTTGATGAATTGAGTTCTATTGTTAGAGCTAGAAGATCTGTTTCCTGTTTTAATGTTTAATTGTTGGTTTTTTGTTTGAGCTCCGTTTGTAACCGAAAAAAAATATATAGTTGTTTCGATATTTAAAAAAAAGAAGAATATATATTAAAATACGAAGTAGGACGGTTGTACCCTTGGTGGTTGGGCTATAAGAAGAGGGGACACGAGATAATGAAACGGTGAGAAAGAGCGATGGGGGACGAGAAGGTGAAGGCAGAGGCTTTAGAGTTACTGGGAATGTTCCAAGCGCTTCCCAGATTGGTTGTCTTTGATCTTGATTACACTCTTTGGCCTTTCTATTGGTATTTCTCCTCCTTTTTTCGTCTTGTTTCATTCATTTGACCCACATATGATTGAATTGAATGATTCTCTGGGTTGCAACAATGATTTAGGATTGTTTCATTGTTTACTGAACCATAATTGTCGACTGAATCCAACACAATTACTGGGTTGACATGGGTTCCTTAGTTCGATGTCTTATGACAGTCATACTACATTAGGATCCATTTGGCGAAACTTATAGCGAACACCAACAAATTCTTTGATTTGGGATACATGTTTAACATGAGTGCATTTTGTTGTTGTTGTTGTTGTTGTTGTTGTTGTTGTTCTTTTGGTTGGAACTGAACATGTAAGTGTGGTAGATGGACCATTGTAGTTCATCTATATAAACATGAGGTTTGGGAATTCCTACACCCTAAGAGCATCTCCAGCGGTATTGCTAAATCAATTTCTTTTTTTGAAATTTGTCAACTTTTCAGATGAATATGAGCTCCAACACTATACCTAAATGGTTGCTAAATTTAAGGATTGCTAAACAAAATTGATAAATTTGTCAACTGAGCCATGAATTGCTAAAGGAATACATATATTTTCCCTTCTTTTTTTTTTCTCCACGTGTCAGTTTATAATTCGTTAAAAATATTACTTGCACATAACAATAACTGCTGAAACAAAATTCTTATATCAATAGCTAAATCTCATAATTATTGCTAAATTTAACTATTGTTTTAGTTACACTCTGGAGATGCTCTAATGGAGTGCAGTAAAGTGCTATGTTTGCGATCTTTTAGTTTTATATTTTTGGCTGAGACTAAATTTAATCTCTTTATTTAAAAAAAAAAAAAATATATATATATATATATATATATATTAATCTCTTTCTCTTTTTTTCAGCGAATGTCGCTCCAAACGTGAAATGCCGTCATTGTATCCCCATGCTAGAGGCATATTGTACGCATTGAAGGAAAAAGGGATCGATCTTGCCATCGCTTCTAGGTCACCAACTGCAGATATAGCAAAGACATTTCTTGACAAATTAAGTATCAAGTCAATGTTTGTAGCTCAGGTGAGATGGTAGTCCGCCATTCTTCCCCCTCTGTATAATATCTTTTATGAATTTGTATACCTTTTCCCAAAATTTTGTATAAATTTTATCTTCTCTTTCTCTTATCTGATTGTGCAGGAGATCATTTCAAGTTGGACACACAAGACCGATCATTTCCAGAAAATTCACTCGAGGACTGATGTACCCTTTAATTCAATGCGTTTCTTTGATGATGAGAACAGGAACATTCAAGCGGTAAGTTTGTCCTTTATGGTTGGCCCTTTGGCACCCTTAAAAGAATGGTTTTCACCAATTCAAGTATTAATGTCCTTTTTTTTTCTTTTCTTTATATATATATATATATATAGCTTTCTTATATTTTCTGAAATGGAATGAATCAAATACTTATATCCATAAATTTTGGAATTTTATGGACCCTTGAATATATTTTTGGCAAAATGTATATAAAAAAGTCTCAAATGGATAAGTATACAGGTATTGGTTAACCCGTTAAAGTGACATAGTGTCAAACCTTTGTCACTTTATCCCCTTTAGGGAAGCTGAAAAGGAGCAGGTCACAGAATAAAGGAGACCAAATTTGTCCCAGCACTTGAGGGGTGTGAAATATTAGCGCCCTATTTTCTTCATGCTTCTGCTTCATATCAGTAATCACTGTTGGTTGTCCATAAAATGTGTGAGAAAGTCTATAGCAAGAAACTATATATCCATACAATACCTGTATTGTGATCGTATATTTATATTTATGTTTAATGTAGTGTGCAATTTTTCACCTGTACATCAAATAAGTGTTATGGTATTTACAGGTTTCAAAGATGGGTGTAACAAGCATGTTGGTAAACAAAGGAGTAACTGTTGGAGCATTGAGGCAAGGTCTTACAAAATACTCTGAAAATGTGAACATATCAGAAAGGAACAAGCAGAAATGGCGCACAAAGTTCTCCCAGAATTCAAATGTATCAGAGAAAAGTTCAAATTCATCAGAGAAGAATGAGAGTGAAGATAATTGAGTCCGCGTTAGATGTGGATTATATATATCAACTACTTGAAACTTATGAAATGGTTCCCTGTATTGTTAAGGGACATTCTGTACAACTGCTTATTTGGTATGGCTACTGATTTGTTGTATAAAAAAATACCAACAATTTTCTTAGACGTAGTGGAATAGTTTTTTTTTTTTTCTTCCCTTTTTCACAGAAAAGGTTGTGTAATAAACCAGACACTAAATTTTCAACCAGGTAGAAATTTGATGGCATCCTAGAGCAGTATGTCAGTTCTTTAGGGATTTGTTTGGTGAACAATACATAATAGCGTTTCTCATGTAATAAACAAGTCCAGGTTGTAAGATCATGGTGTAAAAAGGATGGAGTTGCCACATATAGTTCATGAAAGGCGTTCAAGAACTGAAATCCGTAACATGAAGAGATAAGCAGGTCATGTTAAATCCTGGGTTTCAAGAACTGTTCTTTATTGGGACGGACGGAAAATTGTCTGATGAGATGATAAGGCAACGGGCCAATTGGTGGTCCAGTCGTTGCTTCATGAAATCTGTCTTCCTCGAGCCTTCAGCCGTTTCATAGAATTTCAGTTTCTCAGTGAATCTATAGAATAAAAAAATATGTCCTCCATACAAACTGAAATTTTCAGCAATTCACATTGACTGTCTAATTTCACTTGAACTATTGCACTGAATTACTAGTGCATACCTCAGGAAATATAAAATCTGAACACCGTTGCACACAAACAAAATCTTACACAGCTCACGCAGAACACTGTCATATAACATAGTAGGAAATCACAAACTATTTGATTGACTTTCCTTGCCACTGGTTCAAGCTCAATCAGTTCTCATGCCCTCTCCAATTTCAATGTTTGTATTGCTTCTACTTCTTTCCCGGCAACTGCATACCACAGAAAGCTATTACAGTACATTCCCAACAAAAAGGGTACACAAATATATTGTTGATATAAAATTCTGGATTAAAGTATGAAGCAAAAATGAAAACACATGCATGAGAATCTGTTCATCCTGAGAACTCAATTGTGGAGTGAGTAAGAGTATTATTATACACCTATTTCCCGAATGTATTATGCTAGTGTCTTTTTTTTAAAAGATGATGCGTTTTGTCATCTTCTTTATCTAAGTAGACCTATACAGCTAGTACTCTTACTTTTCCCCACAAGGACAATGTGTGACATCCCTCGAGGCCTCAACATCATTGATTCTGTTAACTTCATTATGCAGTTATAATGACAAAGTCTGTGCACCTATATGGTTACATCAATTTCATGTTCCGCAGGCTTGCCAAGTTCTTCAATTCATTGTGGCACTTACTAAAAGTTGCTAACACCTGATACTGATTACAAAATTCAAGGATACGAGAATGAAGTTCATGAAGGGCTTTTCACTGAACTTAAAAGCAAAACCCCTTAATCACAATATGTTGTCCATCACGTCTCCGACTCATTCTAGTTGATGCATAATAACCATATTCAGGGAAAGGTTCCATGAAACAATTACTTACATATATGCATCTAATCCCTCATGTAAGATAGTAATTATTTTGATAAAATTTTATGAAAATTTATGTGGGATGGGGATAAAGACATTTTAAATAGTACTGATGATCAAAATTACCTTTTACATGTACTTCAGTGAGAAGTGTATTTCTTCTCTTCAGTGTAGCTGTCGATGATTCATTTCTTTTAGCGGTGATCTTCCAGCACTTGCTTCAATTTTTCTTGCTGATGCAGAAACTGTAGTGCTTCCATTCTCTTGGGTAGAATCATAAAGTGAATTACCAGCCACTAAACCCATCGGTGGTCCACCCTCTTCCTTAAATCCTTGCAGCATCGTTTCTAAAACATCCATCATTACTGTATCTTCATAATTGAGCTCACCAATACGATCACAAAATTCTTCAACATGAACCAAAATTTTCCCTCTTTCTTTTGATAGCTTTGTGGTGTCTTGAAACAGTATAGCTTTTTCATACTCAAGCTGCTTGACCATGCATTCCGAAATCCTCTGATCATCCATCAACTTATTGGTTTCCAGTTTCTTGGCTTCCAATAATGCTTCAACTTCCTCTACCTTTTGTTTCAGATGAAACGTGGCTTCCGCCTGATGTATCGATCTTCGGCATGAACCAGTTACTTCTTTCTCCAAATCAATAATTCTTATGTTCCTTTCTTCAATCTGTAGCTTCGACATATGACTGGCCTTCTTCAAAGCTTCAGTAAGCACATCAATTGTAACCAGATTTTCTACAACTTCAGCAAAAGAGGAAGTTAAGACAGTAGTTAAGTCTTGCTCTAATGATACTGTATATACCTCAAGACTTAACATTTTCTGATCTTTCTCATTGATAACCTTGAAAAGCATCTCTTTATCTTGTCCAGCACATTTCTCTGCATCAAACCTTGCAAGAATTGTCGCTTCCATTTCTCTTCTGAAGCACTCTTGTTCCAGCCAGGTGATATTTTTGTGGAGATTTTCTATGCAGCTATCCTTGTCCTTTGCATTTTGGATTAGGTTCTCTTTGTCTTGTGTGCAGTCTTCCACTTCCTCATTCTTTGCTGCTACTGCAGCTGCTAATAGGACTATCTGCTGCTCCAGAACATCAAGTGTCTTATTTTTCTCTTTGAGGCTTTCTCTCTCATTCTTATGGATTTCTGCACTCTTTGTTTGTATGAGAATTGAATTCTCCAATTGTCTACATTTTTCTTGATTTTCTTTGCAACAAATTTTCAAGCTTTCAGCAGTAGACTTCCAACTATTTAATTCATCTTCTAATTGACCTATTTCACAAATTTTCTCCGCCAATTGCAGATTGACCTTTTCTAAAGTCTCCGAAATATCTCTTTTCTCTTCCTCCATCTTATTCTGCCTCTGTTCAGCAAGTTCCAAGGACCTTAGCCTCTTCATCAATAACTCTACTTGATCATGTTCTTGTTCAAGTTCAAGAAGAACTTTTCTTAAATCACAGTCTTTCATCTCCAACTGTGTAGTAAGCACAGAGATCTTGTTATCCATTTCACCACACAGCACGACTTCAGCTTTTGCATCAGATTTTGTGGAGAAAGCCTCCATGAATTCTGATTTGAAGATTGCAAGTATTATCGAAATCTCTTCACTTATTACCTCGATCATAGAATTGCATCTCTGTAGCTCCAACTGAGTTTCCTGTATTTTTTTCTCTTTACCCTTCAACTCAGAGTTATACCCATTTATATCTCCTTTCAACTTCTCTACTTGGGAACGCCATTCAGATTCTTTTGCTTTCAAATTTCTGTAACAGTTGCTGTGGTCCTGCTCCAAACCCCTCAGCTTGTTCTTCAGCTTTGTGAGTTTAGTAGCCCCAGCATTTCTGATCTGGGATTCCTGCAGCTCTTTAATAGATTCGTATAATTCCTGATTCTCTTGCTCAAGGTTAGCAATTCTGGTTTCCAATTCTTTCGTTGATGTATCTCTTGTTCCAATTGAGATTCTTAGCTTTGCAATCTCTTCATCCCTGCAAACACTCAAGCTTTCATACTTTGACCTTTCTTGTTGGCACTGAGTCAAGACATCCTCATAACGTGATTTGAATTCTGATACTTGAACCTCCAAAAACTTCCTCTTACTTTCTTCATGAGCTAAAGCTTGGTTGCACATCTCTAAACGTTTCTGAACATCTTCAAGAATTCTAGTTTTGGAATCCAAGCTTGTCTGCAACAAAGAAATATTTTCAAGCAGGGCCGATTTGCCTTTCTCCCACTCCTGTTTATCCAACTCAATCTGATCTTGGAGCCTTTTATGTGCTTCTTCTAGATGTTCAAACTGTTCCTTCTTCCATTTCAATTGATGTTGAGCATTTCTTTTTTCCTCTTCTAAATTCATTATTACATCATCTCTCCACCTCAGATGTTTGGCTGCTTGAGCCTTTTGCTCTGCCTCGAAACTCTTTTTTTCTGTAGTCAATAAGCGTCTCTTAAGGCCCTCGACCTCCCGACTACTGGCACAAGCATTCTGCTCCAGTTCTTTATTCTTTTCTGAAACTTCATCGAACGCATATGCCAGCTCTTTATTCTCTCCTTCCAGTTTTCTGAGTTTCAGATCACATTCGGCTCTGAGTTTTTCATGCAAAGAACTCAAATGCCTAAGAGACGATTCTTTTTCATGCAAACAAGATTGGAGGGTTTCAGAGACTTTCCTTACTTGAGAAATTTCCTCAAGCTTGAGATTGAGTTGTTGATCTAGTTTCTCAACCTCCTGCTTAGATTCTTGAAACTTGATCAACTGCTCACTGTGAGATATCTTGAGAGTCTCGGAAATTCCCTGCTCAACCCAAAGCTCAGCCTGGAGCCTCCCCATCTCTGCTTTGACATTGTCCAGTTCTTTATAAACATTCTCCATTTCCTACAGATTTCGGATTTCCACTAATCTGAAACATGACAACGATTTCAAAGTGACTATTTGCCTATACAAAATCCTGATATATTATCTTTCTCAAGTAAGAAGACTAGAGAATTTCAGATGCAAAAAAACACAATTGCCAACTAAGTCTTGCAAATGGCTAACACACTGTGAGTGGGTATTGTTGAGATGTAAATTGAGTTCACGTTTCAGATTTTCAATTAACTGCTTCGACATGAAAACAAAGCAATGAAATACCCAGTATTGAGATGTAGGTGAATCAGCCAAATGCGATGAATGAATTATTATCAAGAGGAAACCCTAGAAAATACAAATTTCTAATTTCTCTAATATCTTTGCAGAGAAATTAGAGATTAGCTGGAACTCTAAGTTAAACAAAAGGATTGAAGAAAGCAAGAGATTGATTCTAGTACCTGCGACTGGGCGGAATCTGGGATTTGTTGTTTCTTGGCTAAGCGGGCAACCGGCCTCTCTCTTTTCTACATTTCAAAATCAAGTTTTTCGAACCAAATTTTATTTTTAACACATCTCGTCTGTTTACGAATTTTAATTTTATTTACAAAGTTACCGCTTAAATATATTTCATGATTGGCTCTTATCATAGAATAATATGTTAAAAATACTAACATTTATTTGTTATTATTATTAACTTCCTTATATATTTTGATAAATAAATAAAAAAAGTTACGACAAAAAATTCATCTTTCAAAATATTTAGAGTTTAGGGTATGATTTTTTCCAGTGGTATGATTTGTTATGAGATGTGAAATCCACATCTTTTTGTTTTTTGGGTAACAAACACATTAAAAAAAGAGAAATTTTAAATACACACCTCTAATCTCTTAATACACACCTCTGTTATTTTATATTTCATATCAGATTGTATAGGTATGTTTAATTACAAAAACATCCATCAATTATTAAGGGGAAAAAAAAAACTTCCTCTTCCCTAAAACTTAACTCTTCTCCACTATTACTATGCATCAAAATAAAAGAAATAAAAATCTATTCTCTAAATTTCATCACTTGAATTTCGATTACTGTCGTAATCACATGTACTATTTACCGATTCATTTGGTTTTTTTTTTTATAAACTTTAGTTTTTATGCTATTGTACTTTTACTAGTTTCTTAACTTTGAAAAAATTATGTATGTTCAATATATTTTTTCTTCAAATTATAGCCGATTGATGTTATATTGGAGATTTGAAGTTCGAATATAATATTACTTTTTTTATTATAAATTGAAAATATCAAGAAAAAATTTATAACCCGATCAAAAAAATTTAACAGAAAATAAAAAAGAATAAGTAAAGAGAGTTGTGAAATAGTAAATATATTGAGGGTATTTTAGGCAGTTTGAGATGTGTATTTAGTATAATATTGAAATGAAAAATTAAATGAGTAGTGTATTAAGTAAGGGGTGTGTATTAAGAAATTAAGGGTGTGTATTTAAAATTTCTCTTAAAAAAAACAAAGTTTAATTCACTAAAAGACAAAATTTAACTTACCAAAAAAGAAAAAAGAGTGTAAATTTCAATTTAGGATGTATGGATTTCATAACCTTTTTTTATTCTCCTAGCCATGTGTATGATTTTTTTTATTTTATTTTTATTTTTGAATTTCGGATTTGGCATAATTTGAGAAATTGAGACGAATTTTCCACCGAACAGCTCTTCTTTAATTGGAAATAGATTTAGTGAACCGAGAAAATGCGGTTGAAAGGTTGGTTCGTTGATCTCTGATGAGTCTAAAATGGAAGAGGAAGTATGCAGAGGCAGAGCTAGGAATATATAATGAGGGGGGCCAGCCAATATATATGTAGTAAAAGCAAAATCATACCTTACCAAAATGAAAAATCAAGCCTAATATTATGCATACTTTGCTCTATTACTTTTCATTTTCCCTCGCACTTTTATAGCAACTATTACTTGTCACGCCCCGATCCTTAATTTTTACCTTATTTACTAGCACCGTGATAATAAAAATTTTACTGTATTTATCAGTAAGTGATTAATTTAATTGGTTCCCAGAGTGGTAGGAGACGATTATTTTGATGAATTTATTCGAAGAAAGAAAGTGTGACGACGGTAAAAATAGTAATTTTTACTAGTAAAATGTAATTTTTATTGTGGTATTATTTTTTGGGGTGTTGAATTTTTGGATTGGGTATATTTGGTGGTGTTGGTCTGGGTTGGGCCAAGCCCATTTTCTTCTCCTCTCTCCTTTCTCTCTCCTCCCTCCCTATTCCCCCCCAAGCCCTCCTCCCAGCCGGAACTTCCCGTCGCCAGCCCGCCGTCGTCCGGCCTTCGTTCGCCGCTGCATCGGTCCCAAACGGTCGGCCTCCGACTCAGCTCTCATTCTAGACCGGTGGCAGTCTCCCTAGTGCCGCCGTGGAGGAGAAATCAACCCCAAAAGGTCTGACTGCCGTGGTGGTTTTCTCGCCGGAACTCCCTCCTCCGGCCGCCATAGCCGGCGAGCCTTGGCTCAAAAGAAAGCCCTCCTCCCGTGCAGCAATCCCTCCAAAGGGCTCCCTCCATCTTCAGCTAGGTAAGGAGAAATCGGTGAGGGAAATTTCTAGGGCTCTTTGTGTGTTTTCGTTCGATTGGCCTAGTTAGGATAGAAATTGTGATTTGTGCTAGTTAGGAAAGTTGTAGAAGAGGTTGAGAGGAAGGTGCTGTCAAATTTTGGTGGGCATTGGAGGCCGCCGGAGCTGGCCGCCGCTGCCGCCGGGAAAAATGTTTTTTGTAGGGAATTTGTTGAGGAGTTTAATGGAATGAGTTTTATAATTTTTGGATGAATTTTGGATAGGTTTGGGAATTTTTGAAGTTTGGTATTTTTGGAGGATTATTAAGTTAAAATCCAGCCACGTAATTATTTAAGGTTAGAAAGGTGGAAGGTGTTAGATGATGTCGGTTAAGATTTTGTGGAGGTTTATTTGGTTGGTTGTGGAATAAAGATTTTGGGCGATAGGCTTGGTTGAGCGCGCGGAGCTCCTTTTTAATTTCGCCTATTTTCCTTAAGCGTCGGTGTGCTAATTAAGGATTTATTTATGTTTTTGGAACAAGACACGAGGAGGCTCGAGCTGACGAGGCCTCCGACCGGCATCAGGCTTAGGCCTATTTTGTGAGTGGACCTTTGTTTTAAATAATGTGTTTTAGATGCTTTTTGTTGAATAATTTTCCTGTTGTTGGAAATTTCCCGAGATTGAGAATTTCGGTGATTATACTCATATATAGTGGATTATGAGAATAATATGTATATGATTAAATGCTAGCCAGCTATACATGATTTTCCCCCATACTGAGGTACAATTCCAGTATGAGGTGACATGAGCGTTAGACGCTAGCGTCGTAGCCTTGTATGACTTTATATTCTTTGAATTCATTCATAAAATTCGTATAAGGAATCAGCATGTATATATATCACTCGAACGATTCCCCCATACTGAAGCAAACTTCCAGTATGGGGTGACGTGAGCGTTAGACGCCAGCGTCGTAGTCTTGTACGCTTATCTATTTTTCGAGCTTATTCATAGATATTGTACAAGAGCTTATTCATAGTCGAGTGTGAATATATACTAATATATATATGATATTCTACCCTGAGAGGCATTCTTTCTTAAAGTTTGAGAGTCCAGCGAGGCTGGACACCAGTTCAGCATTTTCAAGTAAAGCGTTTTCTTTGAAAGTATTTTTGGGAAATATTTATTTGTTGTCGGAATTGCTTTTGTCCACTCACTCTAACGTTTTTGAATATTTTCCCCTGGGCTCTTCGTTTTTAAAATATCCAGTCTGCAGCGTTCGCCTGAGATCTAGCAGGCGACGTCGAGGCATAGTGACACATCTATCCGCTACATTTCGCCAATATGTTACATGTTTAATCTACTAGGAGATTGTTAGCTTCCGCTGTATTTTAAATTTTAGTAGCTCTGAATACTGTTGGGATTTCTGTTTAATTTATTCTAGCTACTTTTGGATTGTAGCGGAGAATGTTATTTTGGTTAATTAAGTGATTTTTTTCTGTTCTTCCGAGTTAGGGATGTCCATTTTCAAGGGAGGTTTGCCGAGTCCTTCGGTAAATTTTCCTTGGAGGTGGTCCCCGCAGGACTCACCTTGGGTTTCATGGTGAAATTCAGGGCGGGTCTTGACATTACTAGCTAAAAAAATAATCAATTTGTATCCCAAAAATATAAATTTAGAAGATAAATTAACAGATTCTGGTTATGAAAATAGAGATCTACCACATAATAAAATTTCATTCATTTCTAAAATAATATAAAAAAACTTAAATACAAACAAAATACTACTATTTTAGTGTCACATAGCTCTTCCTCTATAATTTTTCACTTCATGACTAACTTCCTAAATATTTGATAGGGGTGCCAGCAAGCAAATAAGTTAGAAGTTTTCTCTAGATAAATAGGCTCACAGTATCAAATCACACATCAAGTAAAAAGTTAAGAGGTGCCATGGCACCATATGGCCTTGACATGGTTCCGCCATTGGAAGAATGGTTAAGCTTCATCTTTGGTACTGACACAAAGAAATGAAATGTTTTCTTGGGCATGGGTTGGGCGGAGAGTTTCTGCTTAGTTTGGGTCTTAGTGATTTAGAAATATTGTCGATGTCTATGGGGTGATGACAGTAGATAGATGAATGCGTAGAACTGTAGAATTGGATGAGCCTCAATCTTCATGTAGTAGCAGAAACTTGAAAAACATGAGTGCAGTAGCATAACCATAATGAGAGTATAGCGAGTGTAGTAGCAGAACAAAAAAAAACCTAGTATGAGTGCTCTACAATAGCAGAGACCATGAAGAGTAATGTAGTAAAACCGAACAAGGGTGCTATAGTAGAATTCATAAATGAATTTCCCTATCAATAGTAGTAGTCATAAATAAATTTTTGTATCAATATTGCACTTACTGAAGTTGTTATTAAATTAGCTGAACCACAGAAAACATGCTATTACTACATGTACTGAAAATAGTTATTGCTGCTATATTAGCTGATGAGCCACTAAAAATCTGCTACTACATTTGTTGGAAGTGTAGTACCAGCTATCTTTCCAGCAAAATATGTTACTACATTAGCTGGGTCACTGAAAATCTGCTACTACAGTTGCTGCACTTGTTGAAGTTGCTACTTCACTAGCTAACCACTAAAAATTTACTGTATTTATTGGAAGTGTAGTAGCAAAATATTTCAACAAGTGCAGTAGCAGCTAAAGTAATACATGGTGGGGTCTGATTTATTTCTTTTTACTTTTTAAGGTATGGTTGTGGTAAACACACCTCATTTTACTATTAAGATATAAATTTCGGCCTTCTCTTTTTGGACTCAATTTGTAATTTATTAGTGTTTAAGGACATTATGTTTCGTCCTTCTGTTATATGTTTTGTCTTAATACATGTATAATTGGTTAATTTGTTTCCTTATTAGAATAGTTTACAATATTGATAGAACTTCTAGATTTTTCGGAAGACTCTATGTAATGCCTATAAATAGGTTTTTCTATCAATAAATAAGTAGACTGTTATTATGGTTAATTCAACAATTTGTTATCCTTCAACAATTTGTTAATTATTTAGGTTCCCGCTTGACTCATCACTAGTTTGATTGTTTTCTTTTAAACTCGTCATGATATAATTTTTTGTTTTTTTAGAAGTAATGATTGTGTTTTCTAATTGACTGCTCATGGTAAAACTGGTTAGCAAATCATCTAGTATAATATAGTGGACAAAACAAGAGAGCGCGAGTCTAAGGATAAAGTTTTGATAAGAACAAGCTTGTTTATGATTATCTTACCATCTAAGGCGATATTAAATTATAGATTCGTAATTTTTTATATTTTGTTTTTGAGATAGTTTTAGGAAATTATTTCGCGGCCACTCTTCCATATCTGTTAGCTGCGGCAACCAAAGCTTCTACAGCCAGGGATTAACAGAGGCAATGATTTCCTAAAAAAACTGTGTTGATTAAGGGTTTGGATGGGAAAACAGCTTTAGAGCTGCCCTAGCGAATGATGATCCCTTATAAAACCACCATCACCAATTTCTTCGGAAATAGCTCGCGTGCCCACAATATTCAACCAAACCAATTGGCAGGAGGTTTTCAAAAAGCATAGAAAAATCATAATTTGTGGAGACTTTAGTCTTAAAAGATCACCAATTCTGCCTACATTTGACGAAGTCATCTACTATTGTAGCATGTGAACACAATAGTAGGCGGCTCTGTCACATGGAATAAGCTAGAATCCACTAACAATATTGGAATCCACAAACGGCAGCCTTGAATCTACAAGACTAAGGTTTCTCGAATCAACGAGAAGTTCTTGAATTCCATCTGAAAAATTAAGAAAACTCAAAGTTTATGGATATCAGTGACCTATTTATATGAGCACATATCATAAACCTAATACAATAAAAAAAAAACATAAAATCTTAGATGCTAAAGAATATTACATTCCTAAAATACTTATCCAAAATCTCAATCAAGATTTTGCTCGAGAATCCTGATATATCCAAAAGAGTAACTTACGATTAATTCTATCATTAAGATTGAATCCTAAATATTAATTATCATGCTAATAATTGGTATCTCGATAGAAGTAACTGTTTTAATTTCATGACATTTTTTTAAAGAAAATTTTTATTAATCACACACCTTATCATATGTCCGTGAGATTTGAACCCATGACCTCAAAACTTCGTGACATGTTGCACCATCAAATATTTGACTAGTGAAACTCAACTAATAATCAACAAAAGAATGAATGAATTAAGCATCTGTACCAAGTTAATTATCTACTGAGAATTTCATTAAGATCAAATTCGAACGTTTCACGACTTGTGTTTGTGGTAATCTTACTTGCTTCTTCATCTTCATTGGATGCTGGTCATGCTACTTGATGAATTGCCAGAACTTCCCTTACTGATTGATGCAGGAGCATCTAAGGCAATATTTAATTATATATTCGTAATATTTGATATTTTGTTATTGAGATAGTTTTAAGGACTTATTTTATAATTATTAGGATTTACGTTTAATTAGTTTTTTTTTTAGCTTTAAGCTACTTATTTTCCAAGTATTGTAACCCATATAAATATAGGTATTGTAATAGTTGTTAGGGAGCTTATGTTTTATAAATTAAATCAGTTTATTTACGGCATAGATTTGCCCTTTTATACGAGTTTACTACTCCTTATTTCTGGTGTCTATTGAGTGATTGTTGGAGATTTGTTCTCGATACCTGATCCGCATCAGTTGGTATCAAAGCTCTGGCGAGAGCTTGGAGGATTCCATGTCTCAGGTCAGGCGAAGAGGCGGAGGTTCAGAATGGAGGGTCGTGACGTCAACAATGACATGGCTGAAATCAAATGGATGCTTCAGCAACTTGCAGTACGTATTGATCGCATCGAAGCTCGACGACGGGGTCGTAAGAGTTCCGACGGGGAGAGAGACGTTACCATCTATCATCAACGTATTGATCGCATCGAAACTTTCAACCGAGACGGTGACGGTTCCGTTGGGGAGATATGCGTTGGCCCATTTCATCGTTGTGTTCCGTTGTGTGAGACAGGTGAAAAGGGAGAACCTGTTAGTTTCGACTATGGAGGTTCAAAGTCTATCTTTACTTTTTTAGTTAATAATAATTTTGAAAAAGAAAAAAAAAATATGGTGTCGTGGATTTTAGTAAGCCACTGAGTTATGATGATTGTTTTTGTGAGATTTGATGTGGCAATTGTGGTGTTGAAGAAGATGAAGATGCCAATAAGGGAGCGATCAAGGCATTGAAGAAGGATATTGGCAATAATTTTATTGATTTTCTTGGAGTTAATACCTTCCTTATGCAGATTCTCAAATCGATAGTTAATCTTATCAATCAGATCAAGGATGGTGAAGGAAATTTTGGGATTGTGAGATTGAAGTTGAAGAGAAAATTTATTGGATCAAGATCAAACATTTACTCCAAATATATATTTATTTGGAA
Organism: Fragaria x ananassa; assembly: GCA_034370585.1. Classification (NCBI taxonomy): domain Eukaryota; kingdom Viridiplantae; phylum Streptophyta; class Magnoliopsida; order Rosales; family Rosaceae; genus Fragaria; species Fragaria x ananassa. Next base: position 15,955,809 of record CP139769.1, read on the forward strand.
ATGAAGAATTCAATTGCAAGCAAATCTGTCAAAAGACAATTTGAAGCAGTGAAAGATTTTGTCTGGATTTTTAACATTAATTGTTCAAATTCGAGGACGAATTCTTTCCAACCAAGGGAGTCTGATGCAGGAGCATATAAGATAATATTTAATTATAGATTCGTAATCTCTATTATTTTATTATTGATATAGTTTTAGGGAGTTATTTTATAATTATTAGAATTTACGTTTAATTAAATTTCCTTTTAACTTGAGGCTACTTATTTTCTAAGTATCGTAACATGGGTATTGTAATAGTTGTTAGAGAGCATAGATCTGTTGAGTGACTGTTAGAGGTCTGTTCTCGATACCTGATCCGCATTACTGATGTTGCTTATAGTAGTGAGAACTCATTGTAACCGCCAATAGCCTGCCCAGTCGGAAACGCCTTGTAGCATATGTCACATACATGTTTTCTACTTTTCTCCAAAGTTGACCTCATCATCATCTTCTTGTTTTGCTTCGTGATCTTATCACTCCAGTATAGCGATCTCCCTGGGTTTATTAGAAAATGTTTGGTTAGCAATTAGACTGGATGTGCTACTAGTGCAAGTGCTCCTTCTGCCTCTGACATCTTTCCTTCCCCAAATTGGTAAGCACTTTTCTAGATCACTGTCCGAGTCTGTAAGATCCGAGGATGATGACTCGCACGAAGCAGAGGATGTAGAAGAACAAAAGGACTAACAGATAGAGCTTGAAGCTGTCTTACATCATTCCAGTAATCCCGGGGAGAAGAATGGTATAGTACTATAGTTGCTTGCCGGCCTTCAATTGTTGATCTTCTTATTGGGGAGAAGAAGATTGTGAATTCTTTTGTGACCTCCGAAACCGTTTCCAGTCTCGAATCTCTTGCCACCTACCTTACAGACATGACCCTACTAATTAACTACTATTCTGCCTCCTACTTTGATTATCTTGATCTTCGTCCATGTCGTTCTCCATCTGACCATCTCTAGAAAGCTTTTCATGGTAAGAGATAGAGTAGAGTTTGTGATATGGAAAGTAACGCACGCCTGTAGGTATTTTGGCTTGTGTTATGGGATCAGGGTTTTAGAGAGAGGTCCGTAATTTATAAGGAAAAAACGCTTTTGAATTGGAAAAGCACACACTATCTACTACTCACCGACTCGATCAAACTCCGACTCAGAGGGTGCAAGCTGCTTTACCAACTTAAAATCCTAGTGTCCTCATCGTGCTCCCAGAACCAAGTTTTCACCATCATAAAATTTCCATCTGAACCAGTTTTGGAATCCATTATCATATCCCAGAAAGCAAAGGTTAAGAACAATCTTGGCTTTTGCTTTTCATCTTAAAAGGAACAAAAATCCCATACAGTTAGTCTTGGCCTTTTCAGTTTGGTTTTCTATTACAGATGTTTGCTGGGGTTGGAAACATTTATCTTTATTTTCTTTCGAACTTAATGACAAAAATTTGCTCCCAAATTTGCTGAAATGAAGAAGATTTGGCCCACCAGATAATAAACCGAGAGAAAAAAAAGTAGCATACTTGTATCAAATTAACAGAATAAAAACTCAAGGAGCTGCATCCAAATTTACTTTGCAGAAGCTAGTATTTGATTGAAGCTGCAGGGAACATATATTCAACATCTGAACTAACAAAACAAGAGTAACACGCACCTTTAACATTAACTATACAAAGAAATCAGCTCCTGTGAACGACAAGTTGAGGAAACTCACAAGGAGAATCAAACAATGAAAGGACAGTCCATACGAAATGAATAGATTGAAAGGGTTCACAGGTCACTTTTCTTGCCTAGGCTGTCTTGTGTTAAGCTCTTTCCTCAACAAGTAAGTGTTCAAGTTCTTCCCTTCGCCGCTCTAACTCCTATGATTTTTATAAGCAGGTGATACAATCAAACTTCAATATAGATTTAGCATTCGAACAAGACATAAGAAAATTGACATAGCTCAGTAACTTCATCTGATAAAACAGAATATATAGAAAAAGCCGAAAGACCAACAGCTTTTAACTTATTAAGAGCACTTAAAACCCTGAATCCTAAGCATTATAGCAGAGATGTGATACCAAAAGCAAAAAGACACATTGAAAACTATGAATGAACTTCCCCACACAACAACACATCATTTTGGGTATCTACCAATACAATAGCTTACCTCAAGATCCTTAATTGCTTGATCCCTTGAAATTTCTTTCTGCTGGCGAGAACGTTTGAGGAAGCCGATACATAGAATTCCCTTGAACAATCAAATGCGAAAGATTAGTTGTTTAGTTAGGATATACTCAAGGAGCCAAAAAGAAAGAGGGAAAGTAAAAAAGGGGTTGATGAGTTAAGTCAATCCAAATAGATACCGACTAAGTTTAGTAAATTCAACCAAAAAGACAAAATGCGGCAAAGGCGCAAATAAGGCCACTCAAGCTAATTTTGACTTGATTAAGAGTATACTGGAGGAAGCAGAAAGGAAAGGATGCTTGAATTATTGGCTGATTCTAGTAGTTTGACTTACAGAAATAACATAGAGCACACCACAAGCAAGAAGCATATAGCTGGCTATGTTCTGAAGAAGAATAAGCTCCTCATTAGCACCAGTATAGTCAGGAAAAGCTCTTGTCATGACCGCAACACTACAAGTTGAGAAACCATATAAACTATACATGAGAAATAGAAGTAACAAGAAATTTGTTAGTGAATTTGAAGACTTACAAGATCTGCAGCATCCCCCTACCAACCCAGTACTCCAGTACCTTCCAGAACTTGGTAACGAATCCCCACTCTGTCTCGGCCACAGCCACAAAAATGGCAACGAGAACAGCATAACACCGGAATATACCATTGAAAATCTACAGTGAACCATCACCCATCAATATCTATATCTATATCTATCTAGAAATAAAGAAAGAGGGTAAGAGAGAGTACATCAGATCCGTCCTTGAAGGATCGGATGGCGGAGAGGACGTTGACGACGATACAGAGAATGGCGGTGAGAGCAGTGACGACGCTGAAGCAGCGACAGACCACCAAGAAAGGGTCGGGTCTCACTCTCAGCCTGGTCCCGCTACCTGACGGACTCCGTTCACTGCTCTCGCCTCCTCCTCCACCTCCCTCCATGATGATGGATCGATCTTCTTCTTCTTCTTCTTCTTCTTTACTATTCTACTCGACCAACCAACCACCTCTATGTGCCACGTGGCGGTAACAGTACCCGGTCCTCCAAATTATTAGAGCATCTAAAATAAAACTCTATGTTAGTTTTAGAGAAGATCGTCTCTATGCTACCTCATCAAATATCACGGCGCAGATTAAGTGCTCTTGAACCAACCATGTATCAGCAGACCGTGATTACGACAAAAAAAAATTGAGGGTAAAATATTGGTCATTCTTTTTATTTTTGAGGTTTCGACATTTTAGACCTTATTTTCTTAATTTCAACATCTCACTCTCATGTCAAGTCAGTTAAATGAAAAATAAAATCACTATAATACCCTTTAATTTATTTTACATTCCTGTTTCTCCAGCAAAAGAAGGATGGAAATCCCTCCAAAACAAAAATTGGATGATGTAATTTTTGTTTTTGGTAAATTAGCACTTTATTTATTGGCTTGCTAATTTTGAAAAATATGCAATGTATTTTTAGTGACAATAACAATATTATGAAGGACCTATTTATGAATGTAGGTGAAATTTATTTTTTATTCAGTTCCTTTAGTTATGGTTCAGTTTTTTTCTTCTTCTTCTAATACAAGTTATGATTTAGTTCTTGAAGCATTCATCTTTGGAGGGAAATAGTTTCAATTTTGGAGGGATTTCCATCTTTCTTTTGCTGGAGAAGTCAAAGGGTGTTGTAGTGATTTTACCATTCATTCAGCTGACTTGACATGAGAGAAAATGACAGCTCAATAACTTAACGGTGAAATTGGATGGAAAGTATATGGTTTGACCTAATTGTATAACATTGAAAAATAATGGGAGCTGTCAAAATTGAGAAAAAAGAGGACTGAACTGTCAAAACCTTAAAAATAAGATGAGTGACCAGTATTTTGTTCAAAAATTAAATAGCAATAAAAACTCATAAAACAATGTTTTAATTCACAGCTGATTATTTTTGCAGTACAATAACAATGATTCACAGCAATACCAAACTAACTCTTAATACAAGTTTCCGTGCATATAATGACTAAATTAAATATATGGCTACTGTGTCCCAAGCCCAAATATAGGAGTCAAGTTTTGTAAAAATTAAACACAGCTATAGCTTCGTTTTTACAAAACAATCGTGTCCTATATGTACATATTAAGTTTTAGTACAACTTCGTTTTAAAAAAAATAAACTTCTAGATTTTATTGTGTTTAGTAAACTAAATAAAAACAGTTATTTTTTTTAATTTATAGGTCAGTAGAGCGGATTTTACCAAACAAAACATTTACATCAAAAATAATTTTTATTAAAAGTCACCCACCTTGCAAAAAACTAAGGAAAAAAAGGCACAAGCAGTACCCCAATTTAAGAACATTTGACACATTCGTATCTTAAGCTTGGAAATCATCACCTTGGTGCCCCAAGATATCAATTCAGCTTAACTTTCATACTCATGACTTACATGAGGCTGTATTTTGGCCAAGGTATAAGAACTGTATTTCGGGATGGAGTTTATTCTTTTTCATTTTTTGGAGGTCACATCAAAAGTAAAATTTTGTTTGTTTAATCATCTCACTGCAATAAGGTCCCAGTTTATGTTGTAAATGAAGGGATACTGTTGTGCTTGTTAAAGAGTATGAGATTCTGGACCCGGCCGGCCTGACAAAATGGGGCCCAAAGTCCTCAAGCACATAGTTGGATTTGACCAACATGTAGTGTCCTGAAACAGAAGAGGCAAGGAAGGAGAGAGAAATGGAAGAGAAAAATGGGCAAGTCGATGGCTCGGTCTGTGGCTACGACTCACTTCACCACCTCCTGAGTGCAAATCTCAAACCCCATCTCTTCCAGGTTCCTTCCGACTTTTTAGTATTTTGCTTTGCTTACTGGGTACCTAGAACCAGACTGGATTTCACTTTCATAGATCATGAGATTTAAGAAACATTGAAAGACTAGCTGTTTCAATCGAAAACCATGAACTAAAATACTGGTTCTAGATGGTGTTACTTCTTGTCATCATTGATCATATATTGTGTCATTTGTTGATGCTTTTCAGGAAGTCAACCGTATTCTGTTAGGTCTGAATTGTGGCAAGCCACTAGAAACAATTTCTGTTCCAGAATCTGCTAAAGGGCTCTCGTCGCAACATGATTTTGACCTCCAGGTAACTCTTGCATAATTACCATGCAACAGTTCACAATCAAGGGAATTCATATCCTGTATATATGCTTCGCTCCATTTTATTAATTGAGATGTTGAAACATTATACTTTTAGCTATAATTAACACAAAATATTCGTACGAAATGAAGTTTTCTGTTCCTGCAATACAATGCCGCTTTACTTAGTCCCAAGTTCCCACCACCAAACAGTATGTTTTGTTTCCGTTTCGCTTATGGGGTTTCTTTGTTCCTTTTTGGTTTCATTTACCTGTTTAATGTAATGAAATTTTAATATCTGCGCTTAATTCCTAAATCATTGTTTGCTCTGCTGTTTTTCTGAATTGTTGTTCTGTATACTCTTTCAGGCTTTCTGCTTTCATGCGGACAAAGAGTTGTTAAGGGAACCTCGAATTGTGAGGGTTGGTCTCATTCAAAACTCTATAGCTGTTCCAACTACTGCCCACTTTATGGACCAGAAGAGGGCAATATTTGGGAAATTAAAGCCAATAATTGATGCTGCAGGTGTTTCAGGAGTAAACATTTTATGCTTGCAGGTTTGCCAATATGCCTTGCCCCTCTTTTTTTGATTTAATTTTTACCTGGTATCTGATAAATTCAAGCACATCCATGTAAATGTCATCCAGGAAGCATGGACAATGCCGTTTGCCTTTTGTACGCGGGAGAAGAGGTGGTGTTAATTTGCGGAGCCTGTAGATGGGGAATCAAAACAATTTCTTCAGAATCTTGCCCAGAAATACAATATGGTCATCATAAGTCCAATTCTTGAGAGGGATGTCAATCATGGGGAGACTCTCTGGAATACTGCTGTCATAATAGGAAATCATGGCAACATAATTGGCAAGCATCGAAAGGTAAATAAGTTGGTATATCTCCTGTTGGGTAATATACTAATATGTGAGTTGTATACGTTTCTGTTGAATGCGCATTGACCAATGATAGTGGACAGAACCATATACCAAGAGTTGGGGACTTCAATGAGAGTACCTATTATATGGAAGGAAATACCGGGCATCCAGTTTTCGAGACTGCATATGGAAAAATTGCGGTAAATATATGTTACGGAAGGCATCATCCTTTGAATTGGTTGGCATTTGGCTTGAATGGTGCAGAGATTGTCTTCAACCCATCTGCCACTGTTGGTGAACTCAGTGAACCAATGTGGCCCATTGAGGTTATCTTTTGATCATTTCCTTGTTTTCATGGATCATTGCTTTGTGATGATATTTTGCTCACTTTCATTTCATAATCACACGGCAAAAATAGCTAAAAAATGCATACTATATTTATTCTCACATTGTCACTGCTAGGAAAACATTTGAACTCAAAGTTATTGACCTTCGTCAAAGATTTATGACTAGTTTGCTATTTTTTAAAATTCAAATAATGGTCCTAGTCTGTATAAAGATAAAATATTTGCGTTCATGACAAGGCCCACCCCAAAAACACCCAGTAAAATAGGCAAGTCTTGCGGGTCCACTCTTAAAAGAGATTATACCGAAATTTCGGCATAACCTCCCCTAAAAATAGACAACCCATCCTGTAATGAAACTGAACACTTCAACTATAGTCATCAACCACCACTCCAGGAATCCTTCACTCCCCATGACAATAACCAAAGTCATAGCAGTACTTAACAACCAAACCAAATACTCAACATTAATTAACATGAATATCAACCAAGATTAAGCTCTCTACTTGAGTCATAGTCCTAAAGAAAAACACTTCAACTTAATTTACATCATCCCATGGTTCTCAGAGCACTAAGGGAGGAAAATAAAACAACTACACATAGTTAACAGGTAACCTACGATCAGCGAGGAGCAGCGGGAAAACTATGCCTAAACTCCTAGGGAAACCGAACAGGAGCTTTGCAATATGGGCATTTGAAAACAAAGGGCCCAGGGAAAAGCATTTAAAAACATTAGCGTGAGTGGACGGAAAATAAACTAATTAATATGCATCCAAGAATAAAATAATACAAAATCACTTTTTATATGCTTTTCCATTTATACGTAATTAAGAATTTCTATGCATGCAAATATTATAATCTCAACAAAATTCACCCTAGCCCTGCTAGTCATAAAGCAATAAGAAAAATAAACGAATTCCTCATATAAGAAACTTCCAAGATGATAGACTAGCCCCGCCAGTCAAATTAACAACTCAAGAAAAATATTCTATATGGCCATATAAGTGAGTCTCCCAGACTCGATTGCCTCGTAGGCATAGTACTCCCATACTCCATGTACCTTTACGTCGAGTTGACGGATAGGGTACAGGGCTTGCGTGATGCCGCCGGCAACATCACATCACCACAAGGATGGAAAGGGCTTGCGTGACCCCACTTGAAACATGGAAGTCACATCACCTCGAAAGGTGGAACGACATACTAGCATGGACATCATATAATCATACAAATATAGCATAAGAAAGAAAAATATAATTTCATGGGAGTTTCCCCGTAACTCGTCTTTAAAACATAAGTACAATTCCCAACCGTACTCGGAAAATTCCATGAGAAAAGAAATAAATTAAATTTAATAACGTGTCCCACACGTTAAGATGCTCAAAGTAGTAATTAAACCAAATAATCCACATATTTCAAATCTCCAATCATGCATGCATATTCCATTAAAAACAAAGTGTCCACTCACAATATTGACGGCTAAGCCTGACGTCGGTCAGAGCCCTCCTCACGTGGTGTCTCCTCTCGTCCTGTACAAAACGATATTTAAGGTCCGAGACAAAAATAATACAAGAATATCAAATTAACAAAATAGGGCAAAGCCATCTACCCTCACTCTGCACTCTCCAAAAACTAAAGAGAATTCCAACCATTTTTACTAACCGTCTCCAATTTTTCCTCAACGTTCTAACACTTAAGCACAAATATGGAAATTCCCAAGGATGCAGCTCACCTCTACTCTTTCACCAAAATCAACTTAAACTTTCCTAACTTCCTACTAACACTCACCAAAATTTCCAATACTTCAATACCACTCATCCCTCACCCATGGAGCCATCAAAACTATCCCAATTTCCAAGCACTCACCAAAAATCACCATACAATACAACAACATTTATCCCTTCTAGAGATCATCCAAAATTACTCAAAACCACCACCAAAACCGGCAGCAGTCACCGGCTGTGGCAGTCAACCGCCGGCAGTGGCGGTCAACCACCACCACTAAATCAACTTCAACCAAAATTAACAAGGCATACATCAAACTCTTCCTCTCATCAAGCATAACAACAATCATGACTAACACAAACTCTAGAGCTCAAGGATTTGGCCGGAAAACTCATTATAAACTCAAGAAATCAAGAGCTCCGATTTGCCCTATACTCCAAATCGTTCTACCTCTTTTGGGTGGTTGAAAGACTAATCAAAGAGCTACAAAACCCCCCAAAGATACCTTGAATCGGTGGCTGGAGAAGAAAGTTCCGGCTTACAAGACCAACGGCCTTCACAGTGCCACCGTGAGCCGCTGCCGGCGAGATGAGGCCGGCTACCAACCCAGGAAGGACGAGCGACGTCACAGCTGTCGAATGGAACTGACGCGGGGTCTGCTGTGGCCGGACGGCGGCGCTCCACCAAGGAGAATAGGACAAGGTCGGAGTCAGGGTCAGGGTGAGAGAGTGGAGGGAGTGGTTGACTCCTTTTTTTTTCTTTCTCTTTATTCCCTAACATAACCGGGCCTCACTTAAAATACCCCAGCCCACATATAAGAAGCCTTATTGTTTAGCTAGAACCTTTACCTACGAACTCTTATTCGGGTAACTAAAAATCTATGAACTCGACTAAACCACCTCTATTAAGGATAGCATAATGAATTTCCGAATTGATTAGCTACCAATAAACCGGAAATCACAATATAAAATTACTTACTAGGTTCGGGGTGTATCAGTTCAAGTGCTGGATGAGGTTTTCTTTGTACCTCTCCCAGTTGTCAGTTGACATAAGTTACATAACATTGGACTGTTTTGTTCCGTAGGCTCGTAATGCTACAATTGCAAATAGTTAGTTCGTTGGATCAATCAACCGTGTGGGGACAGAGGTTTTCCCAAATCCATTTACTTCTGGTGATGGCAAGCCACAACATTCAGACTTTGGCCATTTCTACGGGTCAAGTTATTTTTCTGCCCCAGATGCCTCATGCACCCCCTCTCTGTCACGCCATTGTGATGGTTTGTTGATGTCAGACATGGACCTCAACCTCTGTAGACAGATAAAAGACAAGTGGGGATTCCGAATGACTGCTCGTTATGAGTTGTACGCCGATCTGCTTGACCGTTATTTGAAGCCAGATTTTGAGCCCCAAGTCATTTCTGATCCCATGTTACATAAGAAGACTGCATAATGGTTTAGTCACGGGTTATTGCACCATAAGATTGCACAATGCAAGATATAGTTCGAATAAATCTGTGCGCAGAACATACTGTTTCAGATATTTGTAGGTATAATAATATTCATGCAAAAGAAATGTTTTGTAGATAAAATTACGTAAAATGTGCAAGCATGAAATGTTAAGAAGAATGCGAACCAAGATGTCCAGAAACCTGTGCTGAATTCTATAGACGTTATGCACTTGGAGGACCAGGAACTAGTCTTATTGTTCTCATCTCCTTGCTCTTGATTTTACTTCAAAGTATTGACCAACTGATACAGTTGTTGAGGTAAATTACTTCAAATCCAGTTAAATTTCTGTTAAATGTCTCTTGCACCTCCTCCAGCAACCATCAGAACTGTAAATTTCAAAGATGCACATGTCTGCAAGCAATTGACAAATGAACCTGATTAAGGCGGGATACTAAACAGATATTATCTAATTAATGAGAGGTATTTCCCTATGAACATGGGGTTATTGCCTTTTGAACATTGAAAGAAATTAATATTGCATATAACCCAAATCCTGCATGAAACAATCATTGATGAGGTAAGGCATCTGTTTGTACTTTCTCATCTAGTCCATGAATAAACTTCTGCGTTGGACTCATAACTCTTCCGGCATTGGAAATTTAATATTATCCCATCTGAAATAATAATAGCATGTAAGATGGTGTTGAGAACGGTACACTAAAATAGAAGAAACATTAGATAGTATCACATGGCTTTTGTCAACTAACTAGGCAGTGAGCAGTGAGGGTAATAACAACAGAAATTGAATGCACTTAGTGAAGTTCTTGAAAGCACAATTGTCATCCAGCTTCCCTCTCATATCCAAAGGATATGGCTTTCCATCAACCAATGCAAAAAGATTCATCTCCACAATAGCGAAGTCGAGATCTGAAACATACGAATTGTTAACAAAGTTGTTCTTGCAAATGTATCATCAAATGGAACCGTCAAAGACTTTCAACACCCTTAAAATAGAGCCAAAAGAAAAATACTTGACCTCAATTTCACTTATAATCAACAACTAAGAATATAAACTGTTCATGAATCAGTATGATTTACAGATTGAAACTCAAATTAAGCAATTATTAAAAATATATCAAGAAATTGAAAGCAAAGTTTTCTTTCTTTGAAGCCATTATAATAATCAATACAATTTTTTTTTTGCCTTGGTCTTGAAGGACATGATAATGTACAATGTATATTTAATTGATGTTCTTCCAATAATTCCCTGACAAAGTCAGATTCATCAAAGATAATGATGTACAAATGAAGCCATTATAATAAGCAACACATAATGATGCCCAAATTAAGCAAAGATTTCATCGATCTAGCTATTTCTGTTTTTCTGTTAATCTCGCATACCTTTTCCAGAAGTAGTCCCCAAACACTCGCTATCCACTTTGTTCACACCCTGGATGAGTTGCAACACGTTTAATTAGTCCATGGTTAACACATAAATGAAACAAAATACAATCTGATGAAAACCTGTGCGATGCAGTGGAACAGAAAATAATAACATTTTCTGATTAACAAAAAGTAACTAAATCTACTTACATAAAATGAAATATATGCGAAAATGACGCAATATGAGGACTAATCATTCTTTCTCTGAATTATACAATGATTTTATGCTCCCAACTTGCGGCATCAGCTTCAGCTTCTTCTCATCTCCTTTCAGTCACTTTCTGCACCCAAAAATCAAAATATCATAACAGGTAGTAAAACAAAACAAAGAAAGTGTTTCTTCTTATACTCAATGATTTGTACCTGAAGATCGTTGGCCTCAAAGAAGCTTGGGGAGTGTCTCGTTACTGCGGCAGGGAGCCGCGAGGGATTTTTATTTATCTAAAAATAATATGGGCCTTGTTATGTTTAGAAACCGGGGCTAAATAGACAAGCACTAAGTCAATCGGAGTGGATCGGAGCTAACGGGTGGCTGCGAAGTTTCTCGTGCGAGTGATGTCTTTCACTCGACCCAAAAGGAAGTTAGGGAATCAACACTATGATAATCGGCCATTACCATCTGAAACCAAATCTCGACCCAAAAGGAAGTTAGAGAAGGAGCCACTACCATTCCTCAATGCTGATGGCCCATCACAAGAATTCATTGAATTCCATACAAAATTAGCAGGACTGACTGCGTAAGTTTTTCTGCTTACGTGTGAGTTGGTGTGGACATCCCAAAATGTACCTTCAGTGATCCCTGCATTTTATATATTTGAAGAAGCAAGTCTTTTGATCTATTTCCTCGTATGAGAGGTCTTCTATATCAAAGAAAGGACATGCAATAATGGGTTTTGTGGTTGTAAGGAACAACCTCCAGTGTTTTGAGTGGAAAGATCAGCACCAAATGGAAAGCAACCAACCCCCTTGAACTTCACTCGTGATAAAGTGCAAAAACCAAACTAATTTACTAGTTGCTGTTTAGGTTTAGGACTAGTATGGGTCTTTAAGTCTGTTGAATGATTGATGTTCTAGAAATAGGTGATTAAATATGGGTGCTTAGATCTAAGTTGTAATCGGAATGTTCCACAGGCATACAGAAATCTAGCTGCTAGTTGATATATAACTTGGTTGATTCAATCTTCTCATTATAACTGTGACAGGGTGACTAAATCCTATTTTGAGAATCTGGTGAGGGCATTGGAGAATCACCTATCAGACGTGGACTGTCACCAAACTAGCAATCGGGCAACAAGCTCAAAAAATGGAACTAGTAAAGGAAAAGGTGGCAGAGGAAAGGAAAGTAGTCGAGCTGGTGGCTCCAGCAGAAACTAATTCCTGTAATTATGCCAATGTCAAGTTGCCACCGCATGCAAAGTGTGCTACCATCACCAGTGAGTATTTATAGTGGCAACTGGGATAGACTAAGAACAATAAGGGGCGTTCTTGGTCTGAGAACATGAAGGATTGCATTCGATGAACTTTACGGAGAAACAAATGCTAGCCTGTTGCGTATTCATGTGTTGGTTGAAACGTGTTTATTCTTGTACATATGGATATTATGGGACTTATGGACTACTGATTATATATATATATATATATATATATATATATATATATATATACAGTCCCCTTCCAGAGAGGGATCCCTCTTTGAAATTAAAGTGAGGGACTCCTTATTTCGCTCACTTTCAAGTCGTATTTCCACATCTCAACCGTACAATGTCTAAAACACAGTGTGTAGATCATTCCTGCAAAGTTTCATCAAATTTGAAGATCATTTGGGTACCGAATTAGATTAAATAAATCAACAGAACAAAAGTTGTCCAAACAGAACCGTTCGTGTAAATTACGATTACGGAAGCTCAAATGATCTTCAAATTTGATGAAACTTTGCAGGAATGATCTACACACTGTGTTTTAGACATTGTACGGTTGAGATGTGGAAATACGACTTGAAAGTGAGCGAAATAAGGAGTCCCTCACTTTAATTTCAAAGAGGGATCCCTCTCTGGAAGGGGACTATATATATATATATATATATATATATATATATATATATAAATATATATATATAGATGTACTCAATTGTGAATATCTTGTGCATGGTCCTGATAAAACCATCCTCTGGGATAGGTAAGAAATAGGTTGCTTTTCGCCCAGCAATCAGTCCTTTCAGCCTAAGAATTTCCTATATATTGCTCGTAAACGGGGTTAAATATTTGGTTATTATTTTAACTAGGCAAATACCCGGCTGTGCCGGCCTTTTTTTTTTCTCAAATTCTAAACCTAACAAATAATTCTCGTATGTGTAGAGAAATTCATAACTAAAATACAATATAGCAATTTAAAGTATCAAAAATTGCTAATGACCTTTCAAAACTCTTCCGTTTGGAATGTAAATAGGAGATATCTATTGGATAGGTAATTTTCACATATTGAAGACTCTTTCCATTAGTTCATATATTTCTATCTCTACTATTAGAAAGATAGGCGTGTCTTTAGTGAAACTGTTTTTCAACTTCCTAAAAAACCAAGGTTGTAGAAAATTCTTAAAGAAAATAAGAGTTTCATGGGCTTGACCGTAAAATAACACTGAAATATAAATGAGAGAAAAAAAGACGTGGTAGTTTTCCACTTTTGGTGGAACAATTATCTAAAAAAAATAGGAGTAAACAAATTCATAAGCTTATGTTAGGTGGAGCAGTTCATATACATTTCTTCTATTATTTTTATATCCCTAAGAGGTTGGTATTTAAAAAGTCGATCACTATAGTTACCATCTCAGAATCTGCCGAAACCAAATTGTTTGTTCATTTTGGGACCCTTATTCACCAACGACACTGATCTCTCAACTTATTACATCAATTTTTTGAGAAAACTGTGTGCGTTTTACTGGTAGTTTAACACGATTTTACAAGATTTCGAACAAATAAAAGTTCTCAGAATCTGCCGAAACCAAATTCTTTGTTCGTTTTGGGATCTCACATCTTTTTTTCAGGAAAACTGTCTGTGTTTTACTGGTTGTTTAACACGATCTTAAAAGATTGCGAACGAATTAACTTTCTCATAATCTGCCGAAACCAAATTCATTGTTCTTTTGTGGACCTCTATACACCAACTTCTCTGATCTCTTATCTTTTTTCTGTTTTTTTTTTAGAAAAGTGTTTGTGGTTTACTGGCTGTTTAAGAAGATCTTACAAGATTGCGAACGAATCAACGTTCACAGAATGTGCCGAAGCCAAAGTCATTGTTCTTTACGGGACCTCAACGCACCAACAACGCTGCTAGCTAATTATTAATAAAATTTCATGCCATATATAAAATCTCAATTCATTTAGTATATATATATATATTCTACGTACGTACTACAACTAATTAATTACAAAATTATCATCATGAACTCATATATATCATCAACAACTTCATACCATATCAACACAATAATATTAATTATAAATTAATATTAACATATATATATATATCTACTATTTATTAACAACAAATTAATTCAAATATATTATCAATTCAAATCATCAACCAAATCGATCAACACATATATATATACATCCAACGTACTCAAAATTAATCAACTCAATCACAATCAAAATCAATAAACTCAATTAATCACACTAATTAAAATCGATCAACTCAAATAAAACTCAATTAATCAACATATATATACATGTACATACCTATATATGGCTCCACAAACTGATTATGGACAGATTTCGACAACACCCAAACTTTTTCTTCCCTTTTTTCTTCTCTCGTTTTTTTTCCCGTTTTTTACGAAATGAGTTGCTGCTGCCCAGATCTGCAAATAAATTCTTTAGCCGACGAAAAATTATTTCGTCGGCTAAAATTTACCATAGCCGACGAAAATTTAAAATAGCGGACGAAATAAAATTTCGTCGGCTAAAGTGGACTTCATAGCCGACGAAAATTTATCTTAGCCGACAAAAGAAAATTTCATCGGCTAAAGCCTTTCTTCTGGTAGTGTTTACTGGCAGTTTAACACGATCTTACAAAATTGCGGACGAATCAACTTTCTTAGAATCTGCCGAAACCAAATTGTTTGTTCATTTTGGGACCCTTATTCTCCAACGACACTGATCTCTCAACTTATTACATCAATTTTTTGAGAAAATTGTGTGCATTTTACTGGTAATTTAACACGATTTTACAAGATTTCGATCGAATAAAAGTTCTCAGAATTTGTCGAAACTAAATTCTTTGTTGCTTTTGGGATCTCTCATCTTTTTTTCAGGAAAACTGTCTGTGTTTTACTGGCTGTTTAACACGATCTCAAAAGATTGCGAACGAATCAACTTTCTCAGAATCTGCCGAAACCAAATTCATTCTTCCTTTGTGGACCTCTATACACCAACTTCTCTTATCTCTTATATTTTTTCTCTTTTTTTTTGAGAAAAATGTTTGTGGTTTACCGGCAGTTGAACACGATCTTACAAGATTGCGAACGAATCAAGGTTCTCAGAATGTGCCGAAGCCAAATTCATTGTACTTTATGGGACCTAAATGCACCAACAACACTGATCTCTCAAATTTTTTCAACAACACTGTTTGTGTTTTACTGGCAGTTTAACACCATCTTACAAGATTGCGAACGACTCAACCATCTGAGAATTTGCCGAAACCAAATTGTTTGTTTTTTTTGGGACCTCAATACACCAACAACACTGATCTCCCAACTTTTTTCAAGAAATGTGTTTGTGTTTTACATGCAGTTTAACACGATCTTACAAGATTGTGAACGAGCCAACTTTTACAGAATCTGCCGAAACCAAATTATTTGTTCTTTTTGGGACCACCATACACTAACGACATTGATCTCTCAACTTATTTTATCAATTTTTTGAGAAAATTGTGTGCGTGTTGTACTGCTAGTTTAACATGATTTTACAAGATGTCGAACGAATAAAAGTTCTCAAAATCTGGCGAAACCAAATTCCTTGTTCTTTTAAGGACCTCGATGAACCAACATCATTGTTCTCTCATATTATTATTTTTTGAGAAAAGTGTGTGTGGTTTACTGGCTGTTTAAGAAGATCTGACAAGATTACGAACGGCTCAACGTTCTCAGAATGTGCCATAGCCAAACTCATTGTTCTTTTTGGGACCCCAATACACCAACAACACTGATCTCCCAACTTTTTTAAAGAAATGTGTTGGTGTTTTACAGGCAGTTTAACACGATCTTACAAGATTGCGAACGAATCAACGTTCTCAGAATGTGCTGAAGTCAAATCCATTGTTCTTTGTGAGACCTAAATACACCAACAACACTGATCTCTCAACTTTTTTCAACAACACTGTTTGTGTTTTACCGGCAGTTTAACACCATCTTACAAGATTGTGAACGACTCAACCTTCTCAGAATCTGCCGAAAACAAATTGTTTGTTCTTTTTAGGACCTCAATACACCAACAACACTGATCTCCAAACTTTTTTCAAGAAATGTGTTTGTGTTTTAGAGGCAATTTAACACGATCTTGCAAGATTGCGAACGAGTTAACTTTTTCAGAATCTGACGAAATCACATTATTTGTTCATTTTGGGACCACCATACACAAACGACATTATCTCTCAACTTATTTTATCAATTTTTTACTAGCTGTTTAAAAAGATCTTACAAGATTGCGAACGAATCAACGTTTTCAGAATCTGCCGAAACCAAATTCTTTGTTCTTTATTGAACCTCTATACGCCAGCGATATTGATCTCCCAACTTATTTCATCTATTTTTTTTAGAAAACTTTGTGAGTTTTACTAGCTGTTTAACAAGATCTTATAAGATTGCGAACGAATCAACGTTCTCAGAATCTGCCGAAACCAAATTCTTTGTTCTTTATTGAAACTATATACGCCAACGACATTGATCTCCAAACTTATTTCATCAATTTTTTGAGAAAAATGTGTGTGTTTTACTAGCTGTTTAATAAGATATTACAAGATTGCGAACGAATCAATGTTCCCAGAATCTGCCGAAACCAAATTCTTTGTTCTTTATTGAACATCTATACACCAACGACATTGATATCCCAACTTATTTCATCAATTTTTTGAGAAAACTTTGCGTGTTTTACAAGCTGTTTAATAAGATCTTACAAGATTGCGAACGAGTCAACGTTCTCAGAATCTGCCGAAACCAAATTCTTTGTTCTTTATTGAAACTCTATACGCCAACGACATTGATCTCCCAACTTATTTCATCAATTTTTGAGAAAACTGTGTGTGTTTTACTAGCTGTTTAATAAGATCTTACAAGATTGCGAACGAATCAACGTTCTCAGAATCTGCCGAAACCAAATTCTTTGTTCTTTATTGAAACTCTATACGCCAACGACATTGATCTCCCAACTTATTTCATCAATTTTTTTAGAAAACTGTGTGTGTTTTACTAGCTGTTTAACAAGATCTTACAAGATTGCGAACGAATTAACGTTCTCAGAATCTGCCGAAACCAAATTCTTTGTTTTTTATGGAGCCTATATACACCAACGACATTGATTTACCAACTTATTTCATCAATTTTTTTAGAAAGCTGTGTTTGTTTTACTAGCTGTTTAATAAGATCTTACAATATTGCGAACGAGTCAACGTTCTCAGAATCTGCCGAAACCAAATTCTTTGTTCTTTATTGAAACTCTATACGCCAACGACATTGATCTTCCAACTTATTTCATCAATTTTTTGAGAAAACTGTGTGTGTTTTACTAGCTGTTTAATAAGATCTTTCAAGATTGCGAACGAATCAACGTTCTCAGAATCTGCCGAAACCAAATTCTTTGTTCTTTATTGAAACTCTATACGCCAACGACATTGATCTCCCAACTTATTTCATCAATTTTTTTAGAAAACTTTGTGAGTTTTACTAGCTGTTTAACAAGATCTTACAAGATTGCGAACGAATTAACGTTCTCAGAATCTGCACAAACCAAATTCTTTGTTCTTTATTGAAACTCTATACGCCAACGACATTGATCCCAAAACTTATTTCAGCAATTTTTTCATAAAACTGTGTGTGTTTCACTTGCTGTTTAACAAGATCTTACAAGATTGCGAACGAATCAACGTTCTCAGAATCTACCGAAACCAAATTCTTTGTTCTTTATTGAACATCTATACACCAACGACATTGATCTCCCAACTTATTTCATCAAATTTTTGAGAAAACTTTGCGTGTTTTACAAGCTGTTTAACATCTTACAAGATTGCGAACGAATCAACGTTCTCATAATCTGCCGAAACCAAATTCTTTGTTCTTTATTGAAACTCTATACGCCAATGACATTGATCTCCCAACTTATTTCATCAAATTTTTGAGAAAACTGTGTGTTTTACAAGCTGTTTAACAAGATATTACAAGATTGCGAACGAATCAACGTTCTCAGAATCTGCCGAAACCAATTTCTTTGTTCTTTATGGAGCCTATATACACCAACGACATTGATCTCCCAACGTATTTCACCAATTTTTTGAGAAAATTGTGTGTGTTTTACTAGCTGTTTAACAAGATCTTACAAGATTGCGAACGAGTCAACGTTCTCAGAATCTGCCGAAACCAAATTCTTTGTTCTTTACTGAAACTCTATACGCCAACGACATTGATCTCCCAACTTATTTCATCAAATTTTTGAGAAAACTGTGTGTTTTACAAGCTGTTTAACAAGATCTTACAAGATTGCGAACGAATCAACGTTCTCATAATCTGCCGAAACCAAATTCTTTGTTCTTTATTGAAACTCTATACGCCAACGACATTGATCTCCCAACTTATTTCATCAAATTTTTGAGAAAACTGTGTGTTTTACAAGCTGTTTAACAAGATCTTACAAGATTGCGAACGAATCAACGTTCTCAGAATCTGCCGAAACCAAATTCTTTGTTCTTTATGGAGCCTATATACACCAACGACATTGATCTCCCAACGTATTTCATCAATTTTTTGAGAAAACTGTGTGTGTTTTACTAGCTGTTTAACAAGATCTTACAAGATTGCGAACGAATTAACGTTCTCAGAATCTGCACAAACCAAATTCTTTGTTCTTTATTGAAACTCTATACGCCAACGACATTGATCTCCAAACTTATTTCAGCAATTTTTTCATAAAACTGTGTGTTTTACTTGCTGTTTAACAAGATCTTACAAGATTGCGAACGAATCAACGTTCTCATAATCTGCCGAAACCAAATTCTTTGTTCTTTATTGAACATCTATACACCAACGACATTGATCTCCCAACTTATTTCATCAAATTTTTGAGAAAACTTTGCGTGTTTTACAAGCTGTTTAACATCTTACAAGATTGCGAACGAATCAACGTTCTCATAATCTGCCGAAACCAAATTCTTTGTTCTTTATTGAACCTCTATAGGCTAACGACATTGATCTCCCAACTTATTACACCAATTTTTTGAGAAAACTTTGCGTGTTTTACAAGCTGTTTAACAAGATCTTACAATATTGCGAACGAATCAACGTTCTCAGAATCGGCCGAAACCAAATTCTTTGTTCTTTTTTGAACATCTATACACCAACGACATTGATCTCCCAACTTATTTCATCAAATTTTTTAGAAAAGTTTGCGTGTTTTACAAGCTGTTTAACATCTTACAAGATTGCGAACGAATCAACGTTCTCATAATCTGCCGAAACCAAATTCTTTGTTCTTTATTGAAACTCTATACGCCAACGACATTGATCTCCCAACTTATTTCATCAATTTTTTGAGAAAACTGTGTGTGTTTTACAAGCTGTTTAACAAGATCTTACAAGATTGCGAACGAATCAACGTTCTCAGAATCTGCCGAAACCAAATTCTTTGTTCTTTATGGAGCCTATATACACCAACGACATTGATCTCCCAACGTATTTCATCAATTTTTTGAGAAAACTGTGTGTGTTTTACTAGCTGTTTAACAAGATCTTACAAGATTGCGAACGAATTAACGTTCTCAGAATCTGCACAAACCAAATTCTTTGTTCTTTATTGAAACTCTATACGCCAACGACATTGATCTCCAAACTTATTTCAGCAATTTTTTCATAAAACTGTGTGTGTTTTACAAGCTGTTTAACAAGATCTTACAAGATTGCGAACGAATTAACGTTCTCAGAATCTGCACAAACCAAATTCTTTGTTCTTTATTGAAACTCTATATGCCAACGACATTGATCTCCCAACTTATTTCAGCAATTTTTTAATAAAACTGTGTGTGTTTTACTTGCTATTTAACAAGATCTTACAAGATTGCGAACGAATCAACGTTCTCAGAATCTGCCGAAACCAAATTCTTTGTTCTTTATTGAACCTCTATAGGCCTACGACATTGATCTCCCAACTTATTACACCAATTTTTTTAGAAAACTTTGCGTGTTTTACAAGCTGTTTAACAAGATCTTACAAGATTGCGAACGAATCAACGTTCTCAGAATCTGCCGAAACCAAATTCTTTGTTCTTTATGGAACCTATATACACCAACGACATTGATCTGTCAACTTATTCCATCAATTTTTTTTAGAAAATTGTGTTTATTTTACTAGCTGTTTAATAAGATCTTACAAGATTGCGAACGAATCAACGTTCTCAGAATCTGCCGAAACCAAATTCTTTGTTCTTTATTGAAACTCTATACGCCAACGACATTGATCTCCCAACTTATTTCATCAATTTTTTGAGAAAACTGTGTGTGTTTTACTAGCTGTTTAACAAGATCTTACAAGATTGCGAACGAATTAACGTTCTCAGAATCTGCAGAAACCAAATTCTTTGTTCTTTATTGAAACTCTATACAATAACGACATTGATCTCCCAACTTATTTCAGCAATTTTTTCATAAAACTGTGTGTGTTTTACTTGCTGTTTAACAAGATCTTACAAGATTGCGAACGAATCAACCTTCTCAGAATCTGCCGAAACCAAATTTTTTGTTCTTTATTGAACATCTATACACCAACGACATTGATCTCCCAACTTATTTCATCAATTTTTTGAGAAAACTTTGCGCGTTTTACAAGCTGTTTAACTTCTTACAAGATTGCGAACGAATCAACGTTCTCATAATCTGCCAAAACCAAATTCTTTGTTCTTTATTGAAACTCTATACGCCAACAACATTGATCTCCCAACTTTTTTCATCAATTTTTTGAGAAAACTGTGTGTGTTTTACTAGCTGTTTAAGAAGATCTTACAAGATTGCGAACGAATCAACGTTCTCATAATCTGCCGAAACCAAATTATTTGTTCTTTATTGAAACTCTATACGCCAACGACATTGATCTCCCAACTTATTTCATCAATTTTTTGAGAAAACTGTGTGTGTTTTACAAGCTGTTTAACAAGATCTTACAAGATTGCGAACGAATCAACGTTCTCAGAATCTGCCGAAACCAATTTCTTTGTTCTTTATGGAGCCTATATACACCAACGACATTGATTTACCAACTTATTTCATCAATTTTTTTAGAAAGCTGTGTTTGTTTTACTAGCTGTTTAATAAGATCTTACAATATTGCGAACGAGTCAACGTTCTCAGAATCTGCCGAAACCAAATTCTTTGATCATTATTGAAACTCTATACGCCAACGACATTGATCTTCCAACTTATTTCATCAATTTTTGAGAAAACTGTGTGTGTTTTACTAGCTGTTTATTAAGGTCTTACAAGATTGCGAACGAATCAACTTTCTCAGAATCTGCCGAAACCAAATTCTTTGTTCTTTATTGAAACTCTATACGCCAACGACATTGATCTCCCAACGTATTTCATCAATTTTTTGAGAAAACTGTGTGTGTTTTACTTGCTGTTTAACAAGATCTTACAAGATTGCGAACGAATTAACGTTCTCAGAATCTGCACAAACCAAATTCTTTGTTCTTTATTGAAACTCTATACGCCAACCACATTGATCTCCAAACTTATTTCAGCAATTTTTTCATAAAACTGTGTGTGTTTTACTTGCTGTTTAACAAGATCTTACAATATTGCGAACGAATCAACGTTCTCAGAATCTGCCGAAACCAAATTCTTTGTTGTTTATTGAACATCTATACACCAACGACATTGATCTCCCAACTTATTTCAGCAATTTTTTCATAAAACTGTGTGTGTTTAACAAGATCTTACAAGATTGCGAACGAATCAACCTTCTCAGAATCTGCCGAAACCAATTTCTTTGTTCTTTATTGAACATCTATACACCAACGACATTGATCTCCCAACTTATTTCATCAAATTTTTTAGAAAACTTTGCGTGTTTTACAAGCTGTTTAACATCTTACAAGATTGCGAACGAATCAACGTTCTCAGAATCTGCCAAAACCAAATTATTTGTTCTTTATTGAAACTCTATACGCCAACAACATTGATCTCCCAACTTATTTCATCAATTTTTGAGAAAACTGTGTGTGTTTTACTAGCTGTTTATTAAGGTCTTACAAGATTGCGAACGAATCAACTTTCTCAGAATCTGCCGAAACCAAATTCTTTGTTCTTTATTGAAACTCTATACGCCAACGACATTGATCTCCCAACGTATTTCATCAATTTTTTGAGAAAACTGTGTGTGTTTTACTTGCTGTTTAACAAGATCTTACAAGATTGCGAACGAATTAACGTTCTCAGAATCTGCACAAACCAAATTCTTTGTTCTTTATTGAAACTCTATACGCCAACCACATTGATCTCCAAACTTATTTCATAAATTTTTTCATAAAACTGTGTGTGTTTTACTTGCTGTTTAACAAGATCTTACAATATTGCGAACGAATCAACGTTCTCAGAATCTGCCGAAACCAAATTCTTTGTTGTTTATTGAACATCTATACACCAACGACATTGATCTCCAAACTTATTTCATCAAATTTTTGAGAAAACTTTGCGTGTTTTACAAGCTGTTTAACATCTTACAAGATTGCGAACGAATCAACGTTCTCATAATCTGCCGAAACCAAATTCTTTGTTCTTTATTGAACCTCTATAGGCTAACGACATTGATCTCCCAACTTATTACACCAATTTTTTGAGAAAACTTTGCGTGTTTTACAAGCTGTTTAACAAGATCTTACAATATTGCGAACGAATCAACGTTCTCAGAATCGGCCGAAACCAAATTCTTTGTTCTTTATTGAACATCTATACACCAACGACATTGATCTCCCAACTTATTTCATCAAATTTTTTAGAAAACTTTGCGTGTTTTACAAGCTGTTTAACAAGATCTTACAAGATTGCGAACGAATTAACTTTCTCAGAATCTGCACAAACCAAATTCTTTGTTCTTTATTGAAACTCTATACGCCAACGACATTGATCTCCCAACTTATTTCAGCAATTTTTTCATAAAACTGTGTGTGTTTTACTTGCTATTTAACAAGATCTTACAAGATTGCGAACGAATCAACGTTCTCAGAATCTTCCGAAACCAAATTCTTTGTTCTTTATTGAACCTCTATAGGCCTACGACATTGATCTCCCAACTTATTACACCAATTTTTTTAGAACACTTTGCGTGTTTTACAAGCTGTTTAACAAGATCTTACAAGATTGCGAACGAATCAACGTTCTCGGAATCTGCCGAAACCAAATTCTTTGTTCTTTATGGAACCTATATACACCAACGACATTGATCTGTCAACTTATTCCATCAATTTTTTTTAGAAAATTGTGTTTATTTTACTAGCTGTTTAATAAGATCTTACAAGATTGCGAACGAATCAACGTTCTCAGAATCTGCCGAAACCAAATTCTTTGTTCTTTATTGAAACTCTATACGCCAACGACATTGATCTCCCAACTTATTTCATCAAATTTTTTAGAAAACTTTGCGTGTTTTACAAGCTGTTTAACAAGATCTTACAAGATTGCGAACGAATTAACTTTCTCAGAATCTGCACAAACCAAATTCTTTGTTCTTTATTGAAACTCTATACGCCAACGACATTGATCTCCCAACTTATTTCAGCAATTTTTTCATAAAACTGTGTGTGTTTTACTTGCTATTTAACAAGATCTTACAAGATTGCGAACGAATCAACGTTCTCAGAATCTTCCGAAACCAAATTCTTTGTTCTTTATTGAACCTCTATAGGCCTACGACATTGATCTCCCAACTTATTACACCAATTTTTTTAGAACACTTTGCGTGTTTTACAAGCTGTTTAACAAGATCTTACAAGATTGCGAACGAATCAAAGTTCTCGGAATCTGCCGAAACCAAATTCTTTGTTCTTTATGGAACCTATATACACCAACGACATTGATCTGTCAACTTATTCCATCAATTTTTTTTAGAAAATTGTGTTTATTTTACTAGCTGTTTAATAAGATCTTACAAGATTGCGAAAGAATCAACATTCTCAGAATCTGCCGAAACCAAATTCTTTGTTCTTTATTGAAACTCTATACGCCAACGACATTGATCTCCCAACTTATTTCATCAATTTTTTGAGAAAACTGTGTGTGTTTTACTAGCTGTTTAACAAGATCTTACAAGATTGCGAACGAATTAACGTTCTCAGAATCTGCAGAAACCAAATTCTTTGTTCTTTATTGAAACTCTATACGATAACGACATTGATCTCCCAACTTATTTCAGCAATTTTTTCATAAAACTGTGTGTGTTTTACTTGCTGTTTAACAAGATATTACAAGATTGCGAACGAATCAAACTTCTCAGAATCTGCCGAAACCAAATTTTTTGTTCTTTATTGAACATCTATACACCAACGACATTGATCTCCCAACTTATTTCATCAATTTTTTGAGAAAACTTTGCGCGTTTTACAAGCTGTTTAACATCTTACAAGATTGCGAACGAATCAACGTTCTCATAATCTGCCAAAACCAAATTCTTTGTTCTTTATTGAAACTCTATACGCCAACAACATTGATCTCCCAACTTATTTCATCAATTTTTTGAGAAAACTGTGTGTGTTTTACTAGCTGTTTAATAAGATCTTACAAGATTGCGAACGAATCAACGTTCTCAGAATCTTCCGAAACCAAATTCTTTGTTCTTTATTGAAACTCTCTACGCCAACGACATTGATCTCCCAACTTATTTCAGCAATTTTCTCATAAAACTGTGTGTGTTTTACTTGCTGTTTAACAAGATCTTACAAGATTGCGAATGAATCAACGTTCTCAGAATCTGCCGAAACCAAATTCTTTGTTCTTTATTGAAACTCTATACGCCAACGACATTGATCTCCCAACTTATTTCATCAATTTTTTGAGAAAAATGTGTGTGTTTTACTAGCTGTTTAACAAGATCTTACAATATTGCGAACGAATTAACGTTCTCATAATCTGCACAAACCAAATTCTTTGTTCTTTATTGAAACTCTATACACCAACGACATTGATCTCCCAACTTATTTCAGCAATTTTTTCATAAAACTGTGTGTGTTTTACTTGCTGTTTAACAAGATCTTACAAGATTGCGAACGAATCAACGTTCTCAGAATCTGCCGTAACCAAATTCTTTGTTCTTTATGGAACCTATATACACCAACGACATTGATCTGTCAACTTATTCCATCAAATTTTTTTAGAAAATTGTGTTTATTTTACTAGCTGTTTAATAAGATCTTACAAGATTGCGAACGAATCAACGTTCTCAGAATCTTCCGAAACCAAATTCTTTGTTCTTTATTGAAACTCTCTACGCCAACGACATTGATCTCCCAACTTATTTCAGCAATTTTCTCATAAAACTGTGTGTGTTTTACTTGCTGTTTAACAAGATCTTACAAGATTGCGAACGAATCAACGTTCTCAGAATCTGCCGAAACTAAATTCTTTGTTCTTTATTGAAACTCTATACGCCAACGACATTGATCTCCCAACTTATTTCATCAATTTTTTGAGAAAACTGTGTGTGTTTTACTAGCTGTTTAACAAGATCTTACAATATTGCGAACGAATTAACGTTCTCATAATCTGCACAAACCAAATTCTTTGTTCTTTATTGAAACTCTATACACCAACGACATTGATCTCCCAACTTATTTCAGCAATTTTTTCATAAAACTGTGTGTGTTTTACTTGCTGTTTAACAAGATCTTACAGGATTGGGAACGAATTAACCTTCTCAGAATCTGCCGAAACCAAATTCTTTGTTCTTTATTGAACATCTATACACCAACGACATTGATCTCCCAACTTATTTCATCAATTTTTTGAGAAAACTTTGCGCGTTTTACAAGCTGTTTAACATCTTACAAGATTGCGAACGAATCAACGTTCTCATAATCTGCCGAAACCAAATTCTTTGTTCTTTATTGTAACTCTATACGCCAACGACATTGATCTCCCAACTTATTTCAGCAATTTTTTCATAAAACTGTGTGTGTTTAACAAGATCTTACAAGATTGCGAACGAATCAACCTTCTCAGAATCTGCCGAAACCAATTTCTTTGTTCTTTATTGAACATCTATACACCAACGACATTGATCTCCCAACTTATTTCATCAAATTTTTTAGAAAACTTTGCGTGTTTTACAAGCTGTTTAACATCTTACAAGATTGCGAACGAATCAACGTTCTCAGAATCTGCCAAAACCAAATTATTTGTTCTTTATTGAAACTCTATACGCCAACAACATTGATCTCCCAACTTATTTCATCAATTTTTTGAGAAAACTGTGTGTGTTTTACTAGCTGTTTAATAAGATCTTACAAGATTGCGAACGAATCAACGTTCTCCGAATCTGCCGAAACCAAATTCTTTGTTCTTTATTGAAACTCTATACGCCAACGACATTGATCTCCCAACTTATTTCAGCAATTTTTTCATAAAACTGTGTGTGTTTTACTTGCTGTTTAACAAGATCTTACATGATTGGGAACGAATCAACGTTCTCAGAATCTGCCGAAACCAAATTCTTTGTTCTTTATTGAAACTCTATACGCCAACGACATTGATCTCCCAACTTATTTCATCAATTTTTTGAGAAAACTGTGTGTGTTTTACTAGCTGTTTAACAAGATCTTACAAGATTGCGAATGAATTAACGTTCTCAGAATCTGCACAAACCAAATTCTTTGTTCTTTATTGAAACTCTATACGCCAAGGACATTGATCTCCCAACTTATTTCAGCAATTTTTTCATAAAACTGTGTGTGTTTTACTTGCTGTTTAACAAGATCATACAAGATTACGAACGAATCAACCTTCTCAGAATCTGCCGAAACCAAATTCTTTGTTCTTTATTGAACATCTATACACCAACGACATTGATCTCCCAACTTATTTCATCAATTTTTTGAGAAAACTGTGTGTTTTACTAGCACCGACGAATTTGATCTCCCAACTTATTTCATCAATTTTGAAAAAAAATATTTGTGGGTTATAAAAGTTGTTTAATAAGATCTTACAAGATTGCGAACAAATTAATGTTCTCAGAATCTGCCGAAACCAAATTCTTTGTTCTCTATTGAACCTCTATACACCAACAACATTGATCTCCCAACTTATTTCATCAATTTTTTGAGAAAAATTTGTGTGTTTTACAAGCGGTTTAACAAGATCTTACAAGATTGCGAACGAATCAACGTTCTCAGAATCTACCGAAACCAAATTCTTTGTTCTCTATTGAACCTCTATACACCAACAACATTGATGTCCCAACTTATTTCATCAATTTTTTGAGAAAACTGTGTGTGTTTTACTAGCTGTTTAACAAGATCTTACAAGATTGCGAACGAATCAACGTTCACATAATCTGCCGAAACCAAACTCTTTTTTCTTTACGGAACCTGTATACACCAACGACATTGATCTCCCAACTTATTTCATCAATTTTTGGAGAAAACTTTGTGAGTTTTACTATCTGTTTCACAAGATCTTACAAGATTGCGAACGAATCAACGTTCGCAGAATCTGTCGAAACCAAATTATTTGTTCTTTATTGAAACTCTATACGCCAACAACATTGATCTCCCAACTTATTTCATCAATTTTTTGAGAAAACTGTGTGTGTTTTACTAGCAGTTTAACAAGATCTTACAAGATTGCGAACGAATCAACGTTCACATAATCTGCCGAAACCAAACTCTTTTTTCTTCACGGAACCTCTATACACCAACGACATTGATCTCCCAACTTATTTAATCAATTTTTTGAGAAAACTGTGTGTGTTTTACTAGCTGTTTAACAAGATCTTACAAGATTGCGAACGAATCAACGTTCACATAATCGGCCGAAACCAAACTCTTTTTTCTTAATGGAACCTCTATACACCAACGACATTGATCTCCCAACTTATTTCATCAATTTTTTGATAAAAACTTTGTGAATTTTACTAGCTGTTTAACAAGATCTTACAAGATTGCGAACGAATCAACGTTCGCAGAATCTGCCGAAACCAAATTCTTTGTTCTTTATTGAACCTCTATACGCCAACGACATTGATCTCCCAACTTATTTCATCAATTTTTTGAGAAAAATTTGTGTGTTTTACAAGCGGTTTAACAAGATCTTACAAGATTGCGAACGAATCAACGTTCTCAGAATCTACCGAAACCAAATTCTTTTTTCTTTACGGAACCGGTATATACCAACGACATTGATCTCCCAACTTATTTCATCAATTTTTTGAGAAAACAGGCGTGTTTTACTTGCTGTTTAACAAGATCTTACAAGATTGTGAACGAATCAACGTTCACATAATCTGCCAAAACCAAACTCTTTTTTCTTTATGGAACCTCTATACCCCAACGACATTGATCTCCCAACTTTTTTAATCAATTTTTTGAGAAAACTTTGTGAGTTTTACTAGCTGTTTAACAAGATCTTACAAGATTGCGAACGAATCAACGTTCGCAGAATCTGCCGAAACCAAATTCTTTGTTCTTTATTGAACCTCTATACGCCAACGACAATGATCTCCCAACTTATTTCATCAATTTTTTGAGAAAAATTTGTGTGTTTTACAAGCTGTTTAACAAGATCTTACAAGATTGCGAACAAATCAACGTTCTCAGAATCTACCGAAACCAAATTCTTTTTTCTTTACAGAACCGGTATATACCAACGACATTGATCTCCCAACTTATTTCATCAAATTTTTGAGAAAACTGTGCGTGTTTTACTAGCTGTTTAACAAGATCTTACAAGATTGCGAACGAATCAACGTTCACATAATCTGCCAAAACCAATCACTTTTTTCTTTATGGAACCTCTATACACCAACGACATTGATCTCCCAACTTATTTCATCAATTTTTTGAGAAAACTGTGTGTGTTTTACTAGCTGTTTAACAAGATCTTACAAGATTGCGAACGAATCAACTTTCACATAATCTGCCGAAACCAAACTCTTTTTTCTTTATGGAGCCTCTATACACCAACGACATTGATCTCCCAACTTATTTCATCAATTTTTTGAGAAAACTTTGTGAGTTTTACTAGCTGTTTAACAAGATCTTACAAGATTGCGAACGAATCAACGTTCGCAGAATCTGCCGAAACCAAATTCTTTGTTCTTTATTGAACCTCTATACGCCAACGACATTGATCTCCCAACTTATTTCATCAATTTTTTGAGAAAAATTTGTGTGTTTTACAAGCGGTTTAACAAGATCTTACAAGATTGCGAACGATTCAACGTTCTCAGAATCTACCGAAACCAAATTATTTTTTCTTTACGGAACCGGTATATACCAACGACATTGATCTCCCAACTTATTTCATCAATTTTTTGAGAAAACTGTGTGTGTTTTACTAGCTGTTTAACAAGATCTTACAAGATTGCGAACGAATCAACGTTCACATAATCTGCCGAAACCAAACTCTTTTTTCTTTATGGAACCTCTATACACCAACGACATTGATCTCCCAACTTATTTCATCAATTTTTTTAGAAAACATTGTGAATTTTACTAGCTGTTTAACAAGATCTTACAAGATTGCGAACGAATCAACGTTCGCAGAATCTGCCGAAACCAAATTCTTTGTTCTATATTGAACCTCTATACGCCAACGACATTGATCTCCCAACTTATTTCATCAATTTTTTGAGAAAAATTTGTGTGTTTTACAAGCGGTTTAACAAGATCTTACAAGATTGCGAACGAATCAACGTTCTCAGAATCTACCGAAACCAAATTCTTTTTTCTTTACGGAACCGGTATATACCAACGACATTGATCTCCCAACTTATTTCATCAATTTTTTGAGAAAACAGGCGTGTTTTACTAGCTGTTTAACAAGATCTTACAAGATTGCGAACGAATCAACGTTCACATAATTTTTGGGATCTCCATACACCCACAACATTGATCTTTCAACTTTTTTTTGATAAAATTTGAAGTGTTATTTTGGGATTTTCGCACGATCTTACGAGATTGCAAAGATATCAACCTTCTCGGAATCTGATGAAACCAAATTCTTGGCTTTTTTGGGACCTCCATACACCCACCACATTGATCTTTCAACTTTTTTTCAGAAAATTTAACGTGTTATTTTGGCATTTTCGAACGATCTTACGAGATTGCGAACATATCAACGTTCTCGGAATCTGCCGAAACCAAATTCTTGCCTCTTTTTAGGACCTCCATACCCCCACAACATTGATCTTTCAACTTTTTTTGATAAAATTTAACGTGTTATTTCGGCATTTTCGCACGATCTAACGAGATTACGAACATATCAACTTTCTCGGAATCTGCCGAAACCAAATTCTTGGCTCTTTTTGGGACCTCCATACACCCACCACATTGATCTTTCAACTTTTTTTGATAAAATTTGAAGTGTTATTTTGGGATTTTCGCACGATCTTATGATAGACGCAATTTATGCTACTTCCTTTATGTATTTCCAACCCTATTTAGCATCGTTATTTCCTTAATTACTCCAATTCTAACATGTTTTGTATTTTAGAGTCAATAAAGGCAGATTTACACAAAAGGATGTTAAAACGCAGGAATTGAGCGAAATCCTAATCAAAGGAGGATTCCTGGTGCAGCAGGGATTCCACATGAAGCAAGGAAAACAAATCCTACATGGATTAGGCCGAAATTCTGTCACATAAAAGGAGGAGAATGGCACAATCTTTCCAGCTGAATTTATATGGAGATAATGCAGCAAACATCAAGGAAATTAAGGGAAATTCTTACCTTTTATTTCTCCATATAAATTCCTAATATTCCTAGAGTTTATATCTGATTTATATTCCTTTTCTAGGGACATTAAATGGCACAAATATGGGAAGAATAATCAGCAGCAAATCAGCAATTAAAAAGGAGAGATTCAAGCTGATTTCAATTTGGAAAACAAGCAATGTATTCAGCCACAATTCCAGCCGAATTCAAACTCTTAATGTGCAAGATATTCTAGAGAATTCTAAGGAATATTCTCTGAAAATATTGTGCTATTATTTGTGGCCATTGGATCGGATTTTAATCAATGGTGTGGAGTAAAACCCTATGTCAACATGACCACTATATAAAGGAGCAGAGAGGAACGTTTTCAGCATCACTTCTTCCACCAAAAATTCAGAAAAAACGTTTGTCTCTTCTGTTCTCTAAATCCGTGAGAGTGTCAAGCCGCAAGGAGCAAGCACGCAGCCAAAAATTCATAAAATTTGAAGTGTTATTTTGGCATTTTCGCACGATCTTACGATATTGCGAACATATCAACGTTCTCGGAATCTGCCGAAACCAAATTCTTGCCTCTTTTTTGGACCTCCATACACTTACAACATTGATCTTTCAACTTTTTTTGATAAAATTTGACGTGTTGTTTTGGCATTTACGCACGATCTTACGAGATTGCGAACATATCAACGTTCTCTGAATCTGCCGAATCGAAATTCTTGCCTCTTTTTGGGACCTCCATACACCCACCACATTATCTTTCAACTTTTTTTGATAAAATTTGAAGTGTTATTTTGGCATTTTCGCACGATCTAACGAGATTGCGAACATATCAACGTTCTCGGAATCTGCCGAAACCAAATTCTTGGCTCTTTTTGGGACCTCCATACACACACCACATTGATCTTTCAACTTTTTTTCAGAAAATTTGACGTCTTATTTTGGCATTTTCGCACGATCTAACGAGATTGCGAACATATCAACGTTCTCGGAATCTGCCGAAACCAAATTCTTGCCTCGTTTTGGGACCTCCATACACCCGCAACATTGATCTTTCAACTTTTTTTGATAAAATTTGACGTGTTATTTTGGCATTTTCGCAGGATCTTACGAGATTGCGAACCTATCAACGTTCTCAGAATCTGCCAAAACCAAATTCTTTGTTTCTTTTTGGGACCCCCATACACCCACAACATTGATTTTTCAACTTTTTTTGATAAAATTTGACGTGTTATTTTGGCATTTTCGCACGACCTTACGAGATTGCGAACATATCAACGTTCTTGGAATCTGCCGAAACCAAATTCTTGGATCTTTTTGGGACCTCCATACACCCACCACATTGATCTTTCAAATTTTTTTCAGAAAATTTAACGTGTTATTTTTGCCATTTTCGCACGATCTAACGAAATTGCGAACATATCAACGTTCTCGGAATCTGCCGAATCAAAATTCTTGCCCCTTTTTGGGACCTCCATACACCGACAACATTGATCTTTCAACTTTTTTTTCAGAAAATTTGACGTGTTATTTTGGCATTTTCGAACGATCTTACGAGATTGCGAACATATCAACGTTCTCGGAATCTGCGAAACCAAATTCTTGCCTCTTTTTAGGACCTCCATACACCCAAAACATTGATCTATCAACTTTTTTTGATAAAATTTGACGTGTTATTTTGGCATTTTCGCACGATCTTACGAGATTGCGAACATATCAACGTTCTCGGAATCTGATGAAAAAAAATTATTGCCTCTTTTTTGGACCTCCATACACCCACAACATTGATCTTTCAACTTTTTTAGACAAAATTTGACGTGTTATTTTGTCATTTTCGCACGATCTTACGAGATTGCGAACATATCAACGTTCTCGGAATCTGATGAAAACAAATTATTGCCTCTTTTTGGGACCTCCATACACCCACAACATTGATCTTTCAACTTTTTTTGATAAAATTTGAAGTGTTATTTTGGCATTTTCGCACGATTTTACGAGATTACGAACATATCAACGTTCCCGGAATCTGCCGAAACCAAATTCTTGGCTCTTTTTGGGACCTCCATACACCCACCACATTGATCTTTCAACTTTTTTTCAGAAAATTTGACGTGTTATTTTGGCATTTTCGCACGATCTAACGAAATTGCGAACATATCAACGTTCTCGGATTCTGCCGAATCCAAATTCTTGCCTCTTTTTGGGACCTCCATACACCCACAACATTGATCTTTCAACTTTTTTTGAGAAAATTTGACATGTTATTTTGGCATTTTCGCACGATCTTACGAGATTGCGAACATATCAACGATCTCGGAATCTGCCGAAACCAAATTCTTGACTCTTTTTAGGACCTCCTTACACCCACAACATTGATCTTTCAACTTTTTTTGATAAAATTTGACGTGTTATTTTGGCATTTTCGCACGATCTTACGAGATTGCGAACATATCAACGTTCTCGGAATCTGCCGAATCTAAATTCATGCCTCTTTTTGGGACATCCATACACCCACCACATTGATCTTTCAACTTTTTTTGATAAAATTTGACGTGTTATTTTGGCATTTTCGCACGATCTTACGAGATTGCGAACATATCAACGTTCTCGGAATCTGCCGAAACCAAATTCTTCCCTCTTTTTGGGACCTTCATACACCAGCAACATTGATCTTTCAACTTTTTTTGATAAAATTTGACGTGTTATTTTGGCATTTTCGCACGATCTTACGAGATTACGAACATATCAACGTTCTCGGAATCTGATGAAAACAAATTATTGCCTCTTTTTGCGACCTCCATACACCAACAACATTGATCTTTCAACTTTTTTTGATAAAATTTGAAGTGTTATTTTGGCATTTTCGCACGATCTGACGAGATTACGAACATATCAACGTTCTCCGAATCTGCCGAAACCAAATTCTTGGCTCTTTTTGGGACCTCCATACACCCACCACATTGATCTTTCAACTTTTTTTCAGAAAATTTAACGTGTTATTTTGCCATTTCCTCACGATCTAACGAAATTGCGAACATATCAACGTTCTCGGAATCTGCCGAATCAAAATTCTAGCCTCTTTTTGGGACCTCCATACACCGACAACATTGATCTTTGAACTTTTTTTTAGAAAATTTGACGTGTTATTTTGGCATTTTCGAACGATCTTACGAGATTGCGAACATATCAACGTTCTCGGAATCTGCGAAACCAAATTCTTGCCTCTTTTTAGGACCTCCATACACCCACAACATTGATCTATCAACTTTTTTTTGATAAAATTTGACGTGTTATTTTGGCATTTTCGCACGATCTTACGAGATTGCGAACATATCAACGTTCTCGGAATCTGATGAAAACAAATTATTGCTTCTTTTTGGGACCTCCATACACCCACAACATTGATCTTTCAACTTTTTTTGATAAAATTTGAAGTGTTATTTTGTCATTTTCGCACGATCTTACGAGATTGCGAACATATCAACGTTCTCGGAATCTGCCGAAACCAAATTCTTGCCTCGTTTTGGGACCTCCATACACCCGCAACATTGATCTTTCAACTTTTTTTGATAAAATTTGACGTGTTATTTTGGCATTTTCGCAGGATCTTACGAGATTGCGAACCTATCAACGTTCTCAGAATCTGCCAAAACCAAATTCTTTGTTTCTTTTTGGGACCCCCATACACCCACAACATTGATTTTTCAACTTTTTTTGATAAAATTTGACGTGTTATTTTGGCATTTTCGCACGACCTTACGAGATTGCGAACATATCAACGTTCTTGGAATCTGCCGAAACCAAATTCTTGGATCTTTTTGGGACCTCCATACACCCACCACATTGATCTTTCAAATTTTTTTCAGAAAATTTAACGTGTTATTTTGCCATTTTCGCACGATCTAACGAAATTGCGAACATATCAACGTTCTCGGAATCTGCCGAATCAAAATTCTTGCCCCTTTTTGGGACCTCCATACACCGACAACATTGATCTTTCAACTTTTTTTTCAGAAAATTTGACGTGTTATTTTGGCATTTTCGAACGATCTTACGAGATTGCGAACATATCAACGTTCTCGGAATCTGCGAAACCAAATTCTTGCCTCTTTTTAGCACCTCCATACACCCAAAACATTGATCTATCAACTTTTTTTGATAAAATTTGACGTGTTATTTTGGCATTTTCGCACGATCTTACGAGATTGCGAACATATCAACGTTCTCGGAATCTGATGAAAAAAAATTATTGCCTCTTTTTTGGACCTCCATACACCCACAACATTGATCTTTCAACTTTTTTAGACAAAATTTGACGTGTTATTTTGTCATTTTCGCACGATCTTACGAGATTGCGAACATATCAACGTTCTCGGAATCTGATGAAAACAAATTATTGCCTCTTTTTGGGACCTCCATACACCCACAACATTGATCTTTCAACTTTTTTTGATAAAATTTGAAGTGTTATTTTGGCATTTTCGCACGATTTTACGAGATTACGAACATATCAACGTTCCCGGAATCTGCCGAAACCAAATTCTTGGCTCTTTTTGGGACCTCCATACACCCACCACATTGATCTTTCAACTTTTTTTCAGAAAATTTGACGTGTTATTTTGGCATTTTCGCACGATCTAACGAAATTGCGAACATATCAACGTTCTCGGATTCTGCCGAATCCAAATTCTTGCCTCTTTTTGGGACCTCCATACACCCACAACATTGATCTTTCAACTTTTTTTGAGAAAATTTGACATGTTATTTTGGCATTTTCGCACGATCTTACGAGATTGCGAACATATCAACGATCTCGGAATCTGCCGAAACCAAATTCTTGACTCTTTTTAGGACCTCCTTACACCCACAACATTGATCTTTCAACTTTTTTTGATAAAATTTGACGTGTTATTTTGGCATTTTCGCACGATCTTACGAGATTGCGAACATATCAACGTTCTCGGAATCTGCCGAATCTAAATTCATGCCTCTTTTTGGGACATCCATACACCCACCACATTGATCTTTCAACTTTTTTTGATAAAATTTGACGTGTTATTTTGGCATTTTCGCACGATCTTACGAGATTGCGAACATATCAACGTTCTCGGAATCTGCCGAAACCAAATTCTTCCCTCTTTTTGGGACCTTCATACACCAGCAACATTGATCTTTCAACTTTTTTTGATAAAATTTGACGTGTTATTTTGGCATTTTCGCACGATCTTACGAGATTACGAACATATCAACGTTCTCGGAATCTGATGAAAACAAATTATTGCCTCTTTTTGCGACCTCCATACACCAACAACATTGATCTTTCAACTTTTTTTGATAAAATTTGAAGTGTTATTTTGGCATTTTCGCACGATCTGACGAGATTACGAACATATCAACGTTCTCCGAATCTGCCGAAACCAAATTCTTGGCTCTTTTTGGGACCTCCATACACCCACCACATTGATCTTTCAACTTTTTTTCAGAAAATTTAACGTGTTATTTTGCCATTTCCTCACGATCTAACGAAATTGCGAACATATCAACGTTCTCGGAATCTGCCGAATCAAAATTCTAGCCTCTTTTTGGGACCTCCATACACCGACAACATTGATCTTTGAACTTTTTTTTAGAAAATTTGACGTGTTATTTTGGCATTTTCGAACGATCTTACGAGATTGCGAACATATCAACGTTCTCGGAATCTGCGAAACCAAATTCTTGCCTCTTTTTAGGACCTCCATACACCCACAACATTGATCTATCAACTTTTTTTTGATAAAATTTGACGTGTTATTTTGGCATTTTCGCACGATCTTACGAGATTGCGAACATATCAACGTTCTCGGAATCTGATGAAAACAAATTATTGCTTCTTTTTGGGACCTCCATACACCCACAACATTGATCTTTCAACTTTTTTTGATAAAATTTGAAGTGTTATTTTGTCATTTTCGCACGATCTTACGAGATTGCGAACATATCAACGTTCTCGGAATCTGCCGAAACCAAATTCTTGCCTCGTTTTGGGACCTCCATACACCCGCAACATTGATCTTTCAACTTTTTTTGATAAAATTTGACGTGTTATTTTGGCATTTTCGCAGGATCTTACGAGATTGCGAACCTATCAACGTTCTCAGAATCTGCCAAAACCAAATTCTTTGTTTCTTTTTGGGACCCCCATACACCCACAACATTGATTTTTCAACTTTTTTTGATAAAATTTGACGTGTTATTTTGGCATTTTCGCACGACCTTACGAGATTGCGAACATATCAACGTTCTTGGAATCTGCCGAAACCAAATTCTTGGATCTTTTTGGGACCTCCATACACCCACCACATTGATCTTTCAAATTTTTTTCAGAAAATTTAACGTGTTATTTTGCCATTTTCGCACGATCTAACGAAATTGCGAACATATCAACGTTCTCGGAATCTGCCGAATCAAAATTCTTGCCCCTTTTTGGGACCTCCATACACCGACAACATTGATCTTTCAACTTTTTTTTCAGAAAATTTGACGTGTTATTTTGGCATTTTCGAACGATCTTACGAGATTGCGAACATATCAACGTTCTCGGAATCTGCGAAACCAAATTCTTGCCTCTTTTTAGCACCTCCATACACCCAAAACATTGATCTATCAACTTTTTTTGATAAAATTTGACGTGTTATTTTGGCATTTTCGCACGATCTTACGAGATTGCGAACATATCAACGTTCTCGGAATCTGATGAAAAAAAATTATTGCCTCTTTTTTGGACCTCCATACACCCACAACATTGATCTTTCAACTTTTTTAGACAAAATTTGACGTGTTATTTTGTCATTTTCGCACGATCTTACGAGATTGCGAACATATCAACGTTCTCGGAATCTGATGAAAACAAATTATTGCCTCTTTTTGGGACCTCCATACACCCACAACATTGATCTTTCAACTTTTTTTGATAAAATTTGAAGTGTTATTTTGGCATTTTCGCACGATTTTACGAGATTACGAACATATCAACGTTCCCGGAATCTGCCGAAACCAAATTCTTGGCTCTTTTTGGGACCTCCATACACCCACCACATTGATCTTTCAACTTTTTTTCAGAAAATTTGACGTGTTATTTTGGCATTTTCGCACGATCTAACGAAATTGCGAACATATCAACGTTCTCGGATTCTGCCGAATCCAAATTCTTGCCTCTTTTTGGGACCTCCATACACCCACAACATTGATCTTTCAACTTTTTTTGAGAAAATTTGACATGTTATTTTGGCATTTTCGCACGATCTTACGAGATTGCGAACATATCAACGATCTCGGAATCTGCCGAAACCAAATTCTTGACTCTTTTTAGGACCTCCTTACACCCACAACATTGATCTTTCAACTTTTTTTGATAAAATTTGACGTGTTATTTTGGCATTTTCGCACGATCTTACGAGATTGCGAACATATCAACGTTCTCGGAATCTGCCGAATCTAAATTCATGCCTCTTTTTGGGACATCCATACACCCACCACATTGATCTTTCAACTTTTTTTGATAAAATTTGACGTGTTATTTTGGCATTTTCGCACGATCTTACGAGATTGCGAACATATCAACGTTCTCGGAATCTGCCGAAACCAAATTCTTGCCTCTTTTTGGGACCTTCATACACCAGCAACATTGATCTTTCAACTTTTTTTGATAAAATTTGACGTGTTATTTTGGCATTTTCGCACGATCTTACGAGATTACGAACATATCAACGTTCTCGGAATCTGATGAAAACAAATTATTGCCTCTTTTTGCGACCTCCATACACCAACAACATTGATCTTTCAACTTTTTTTGATAAAATTTGAAGTGTTATTTTGGCATTTTCGCACGATCTGACGAGATTACGAACATATCAACGTTCTCCGAATCTGCCGAAACCAAATTCTTGGCTCTTTTTGGGACCTCCATACACCCACCACATTGATCTTTCAACTTTTTTTCAGAAAATTTAACGTGTTATTTTGCCATTTCCTCACGATCTAACGAAATTGCGAACATATCAACGTTCTCGGAATCTGCCGAATCAAAATTCTAGCCTCTTTTTGGGACCTCCATACACCGACAACATTGATCTTTGAACTTTTTTTTAGAAAATTTGACGTGTTATTTTGGCATTTTCGAACGATCTTACGAGATTGCGAACATATCAACGTTCTCGGAATCTGCGAAACCAAATTCTTGCCTCTTTTTAGGACCTCCATACACCCACAACATTGATCTATCAACTTTTTTTTGATAAAATTTGACGTGTTATTTTGGCATTTTCGCACGATCTTACGAGATTGCGAACATATCAACGTTCTCGGAATCTGATGAAAACAAATTATTGCTTCTTTTTGGGACCTCCATACACCCACAACATTGATCTTTCAACTTTTTTTGATAAAATTTGAAGTGTTATTTTGTCATTTTCGCACGATCTTACGAGATTACGAACATATCAACGTTCTCGGAATCTGCCGAAACCAAATTCTTGGCTCTTTTTGGGACCTCCATACACCCAGCACATTGATCTTTCAACTTTTTTTCAGAAAATTTGACGTGTTATTTTGGCATTTTCGCACGATCTAACGAAATTGCGAACATATCAACGTTCTCGGATTCTGCCGAATCCAAATTCATCCCTCTTTTTGGGACCTCCATACACCCACAACATTGATCTTTCAACTTTTTTTGAGAAAATTTGAAGTGTTATTTTGGCATTTTCGCACGATCTTACGAGATTGCGAACATATCAACGATCTCGGAATCTGCCGAAACCAAATTCTTGACTCTTTTTAGGACCTCCTTACACCCACAACATTGATCTTTCAACTTTTTTTGATAAAATTTGACGTGTTATTTTGGCATTTTCGCACGATCTTACGAGATTGCGAACATATCAACGTTCTCGGAATCTGCCGAATCTAAATTCTTGCCTCTTTTGGGGACATCCATACACCCAGCACATTGATCTTTCAACTTTTTTTGATAAAATTTGACGTGTTATTTTGGCATTTTCGCACGATCTTACGAGATTGCGAACATATCAACGTTCTCGGAATCTGCCGAATCTAAATTCTTGCCTCTTTTTGGGACATCCATACACCCACCACATTGATCTTTCAACATTTTTTGATAAAATTTGACGTGTTATTTTGGCATTTTCGCACGATCTTACGAGATTGCGAACATATCAATGTTCTCGGAATCTGATGAAACCAAATTCTTGCCTCTTTTTGGGACCTCCATACACCCACAACATTGATCTTTCATCTTTTTTTTTATAAAATTTGATGTGTTATTTTGGCATTTTCGCACGATCTTACGAGATTACGAACATATCAACGTTCTCGAAATCTGATGAAACCAAATTCTTGGCTTTTTTTGGGACCTCCATACACCCACCACATTGATCTTTCAACCTTTTTTTTCAGAACATTTAACGTGTTATTTTGGCATTTTTGCACGATCAAACGAGATTGCGAACATATCAACGTTCTTGGAATCTGCCCAAACCAAATTCTTGGCTCTTTTTGGGACCTCCATACACCCACCACATTGATCTTTCAACTTTTTTCAGATAATATAACGTGTTATTTTGGCATTTTCGCACGATCTAACTAGATTGCGAACATATCAACGTTCTCGGAATCTGCATAATCTAAATTCTTGCCTCTTTTTGGGACCTCCATACACCCACCACATTGATCTTTCAACTTTTTTTGGTAAAATTTGACGTGTTATTTTGGCATTTTCGCACAATCTAACTAGATTGCGAACATATCAACGTTCTCGGAATCTGATGAAACCAAATTCTTGCCTCTTTTTGGGACCTCCATACACCCACCACATTGATCTTTCAACTTTTTTTCAGAAAATTTAACGTGTTATTTTGCCATTTTCGCACGATCTAACGAAATTGCAAACATATCAACGTTCTCGGAATCTGATGAAACCAAATTCTTGCCTCTTTTTGGGACCTCCATACACCCACCACATTGATCTTTCAATTTTTTTTTAGAAAATTTGACGTGTTATTTTGGCATTTTCGAACGATCTTACGAGATTGCGAACATATCAACGTTCTCGGAATCTGCCGAAACCAAATTCTTGCCTCTTTTTAGGACCTCCATACACCCACAACATTGATCTTTCAAATTTTTTTGATAAAATTTGACGTGTTATTTTGGCATTTTTGCACGATCTAACGATATTGCGAACATATCAACGTTCTCGGAATCTGCCGAAACCAAATTCTTGGCTCTTTTTGGGACCTCCATACACCCACCACATTGATCTTTCAACTTTTTTCCGAAAATTTAAAGTGTTATTTTGGCATTTTCGCACGATCTAACTAGATTGCGAACATATCAACGTTCTCGGAATCTGATGAAACCAAATTCTTGCCTCTTTTTGGGACCTCCATACACCCACAACATTGATCTTTCATCTTTTTTTGATAAAATTTGATGTGTTATTTTGGCATTTTCGCACGATCTTACGAGATTACGAACATATCAACGTTCTCGGAATCTGATGAAACCAAATTCTTGCCTCTTTTTGGGACCTCCATACACCCACCACATTGATCTTTCAATTTTTTTTTAGAAAATTTGACGTGTTATTTTGGCATTTTCGAACGATCTTACGTGATTGCGAACATATCAACGTTCTCGGAATCTGCCGAAACCAAATTCTTGCCTCTTTTTAGGACCTCCATACACCCACAACATTGATCTTTCAACTTTTTTTGATAAAATTTGACGTGTTATTTTGGCATTTTTGCACGATCTAACGATATTGCGAACATATCAACGTTCTCGGAATCTGCCGAAACCAAATTCTTGGCTCTTTTTGGGACCTCCATACACCCACCACATTGATCTTTCAACTTTTTTTCCGAAAATTTAAAGTGTTATTTTGGCATTTTCGCACGATCTAACTAGATTGCGAACATATCAACGTTCTCGGAATCTGATGAAACCAAATTCTTGCCTCTTTTTGGGACCTCCATACACCCACAACATTGATCTTTCATCTTTTTTTGATAAAATTTGATGTGTTATTTTGGCATTTTCGCACGATCTTACGAGATTACGAACATATCAACGTTCTCGGAATCTGATGAAACCAAATTCTTGGCTTTTTTGGGGACCTCCATACACCCACCACGTTGATCTTTCAACTTTTTTCAGAAAATATAACGTGTTATTTTGGCATTTTCGCACGATCTAACTAGATTGCGAACATATCAACGTTCTCGGAATCTGCAGAATCTAAATTCCTGACTCTTTTTGGGACCTCCATACACCCACCACATTGATCTTTCAACTTTTTTTGATAAAATTTGACGTGTTATTTTGGCATTTTTGCACGATCTTACGAGATTGCGAACATATCAACGTTCTCGGAATCTGATGAAAACAAATTCTTGCCTCTTTTAGGGACCTCCATACACACACCACATTGATCTTTCAACTTTTTTCAGAAAATTTGACGTCTTATTTTGGCATTTTCGCATGATCTAACGAGATTGCGAACATATCAACGTTCTCGGAATCTGCCGAAACCAAATTCTTGCCTCTTTTTGGGACCTCCATACACCCGCAACATTGATCTTTCAACTTTTTTTGATAAAATTTGACGTGTGATTTTGGCATTTTCGCACGATCTTACGATATTGCGAACATATCAACGTTCTCGGAATCTGCCGAAACCAAATTCTTGCCTCTTTTTTGGACCTCCATACACTTACAACATTGATCTTTCAACTTTTTTTGATAAAATTTGACGTGTTATTTTGGCATTTACGCACGATCTTACGAGATTGCGAACATATCAACGTTCTCGGAATCTGCCGAATCGAAATTCTTGCCTCTTTTTGGGACCTCCATACACTAGCAACATTGATCTTTCAACTTTTTTTGATAAAATTTGACGTGTTATTTTGGCATTTTCGCACGATCTAACTAGATTGCGAACATATCAACTTTCTCGGAATCTGATGAAACCAAATTCTTGCCTCTTTTTGGGACCTCCATACACCAGCAACATTGATCTTTCAACTTTTTTTGAGAAAATTTGACGTGTTATTTTGGCATTTTCGAACGTTCTTACGAGATTGCGAACATATCAACGTTCTTGGAATCTGCCGAAACCAAATTCTTGCCTATTTTTAGGACCTCCATACACCCGCAACATTGATCTTTCAACTTTTTTTGATAAAATTTGACGTGTTATTTTGGCATTTTCGCACGATCTTACGAGATTGCGAACATGTCAACGTTCTCGGAATTTTCCGAATCTAAATTCTTGCCTCTTTTTGGGACCTCCATACACCCACCACATTGATCTTTCAACTTTTTTTGATAAAATTTGACGTGTTATTTTGGCATTTTCGCACGATCTTACGAGATTACGAACATATCAACGTTCTCGGAATCTGCCGAAACCAAATTCTTGGCTCTTTTTGGGACCTCCATACACCCACCACATTGATGTTTCAACTTTTTTCACAAAATTAAACGTGTTATTTTGGCATTTTCGCACGATCTAACTAGATTGCGAACATATCAATGTTCTCGGAATCTGATGAAACCAAATTCTTGCCTCTTTTTGGGACCTTCATACACCAGCAACATTGATCTTTCAACTTTTTTTGATAAAATTTGACGTGTTATTTTGGCATTTTCGCACGATCTTACGAGATTACGAACATATCAACGTTCTCGGAATCAGATGAAACCAAATTCTTGGCTTTTTTTGGGACCTCCATACACCCTCCACATTGATCTTTCAACTTTTTGTTCAGAAAATTTGAAGTGTTATTTTGGCATTTTCGAACGATCTAACGAGATTGCGAACATATCAACGTTCTCGGAATCTGCCGAAACCAAATTCTTGCCTCTTTTTGGGACCTCCATACACACACCACATTGAT
This sequence comes from Fragaria x ananassa, assembly GCA_034370585.1. NCBI lineage: Eukaryota > Viridiplantae > Streptophyta > Magnoliopsida > Rosales > Rosaceae > Fragaria > Fragaria x ananassa. Next base: position 16,000,073 of record CP139769.1, read on the forward strand.
CTTTCAACTTTTTTTCAAAAAATTTGAAGTCTTATTTTGGCATTTTCGCACGATCTAACGAGATTGCGAACATATCAACGTTCTCGGAATCTGGCAAAACCAAATTCTTGCCTCTTTTTGGGACCTCCATACACCCGCAACATTGATCTTTCAACTTTTTTTGATAAAATTTGACGTGTTATTTTGGCATTTTCGCACGATCTTACGATATTGCGAACATATCAACGTTCTCGGAATCTGATGAAACCAAATTATTGCCTCTTTTTGGGACCTCCATACACCCACAACATTGATCTTTCAACTTTTTTTGATAAAATTTGAAGTGTTATTTTGGCATTTTCGCACGATCTTACGAGATTACGAACATATCAACGTTCTCGGAATCTGCCGAAACCAAATTCTTGGCTCTTTTTGGGACCTCCATACACCCACCACATTGATCTTTCAACTTTTTTTCAGAAAATTTGACGTGTTATTTTGGCATTTTCGCACGATCTAACGAAATTGCGAACATATCAACGTTCTCGGATTCTGCCGAATCCAAATTCTTGCCTCTTTTTGGGACCTCCATACACCCACCACATTGATCTTTCAACTTTTTTTCAGAAAATTTGACGTGTTATTTTGGCATTTTCGCACGATCTAACGAAATTGCGAACATATCAACGTTCTCGGATTCTGCCGAATCGAAATTCTTGCCTCTTTTTGGGACCTCCATACACCCACCACATTGATCTTTCAACTTTTTTCAGAAAATATAACGTGTTATTTTGGCATTTTCGCACGATCTTACGAGATTGCGAACATATCAACGTTCTCGGAATCTGATGAAAACAAATTATTGCCTCTTTTTGGGACCTCCATACACCCACCACATTAATCTTTCAACTTTTTTTGAGAAAATTTGACGTGTTATTTTGGCATTTTCGAACGATCTAACTAGATTGCGAACATATCAACGTTCTCGGAATCTGATGAAACCAAATTCTTGCCTCTTTTTGGGACCTCCATACACCCACAACATTGATCTTTCAACTTTTTTTGAGAAAATTTGACCTGTTATTTTGGCATTTTCGAACGATCTTACGAGATTGCGAACATATCAACGTTCTCCGATTCGGCCGAATCCAAATTCTTGCCTCTTTTTGGGACCTCCATACACCCACAACATTGATCTTTCAACTTTTTTTGAGAAAATTTGACGTGTTATTTTGGCATTTTCGAACGATCTTACGAGATTGCGAACATATCAACGTTCTCGGAATCTGCCGAAACCAAATTCTTGCCTCTTTTTAGGACCTCCATACACCCACAACATTGATCTTTCAACTTTTTTTGATAAAATTTGACGTGTTATTTTGGCATTTTCGCACGATCTAACGATATTGCGAACATATCAACGTTCTCGGAATCTGCCGAAACCAAATTCTTGGCTCTTTTTGGGACCTCCATACACCCACCACATTGATCTTTCAACTTTTTTCAGAAAATTTAAAGTGTTATTTTGGCATTTTCGCACGATCTAACTAGATTGCGAACATATCAACGTTCTCGGAATCTGATGAAACCAAATTCTTGCCTCTTTTTGGGACCTCCATACACCTACAACATTGATCTTTCATCTTTTTTTGATAAAATTTGATGTGTTATTTTGGCATTTTCGCACGATCTTACGAGATTACGAACATATCAACGTTCTCGGAATCTGCCGAAACCAAATTCTTGGCTTTTTTTGGGACCTCCATACACCCACCACATTGATCTTTCAACCTTTTTTTTCAGAAAATTTAACGTGTTATTTTGGCATTTTTGCACGATCAAACGAGATTGCGAACATATCAACGTTTTTGGAATCTGCCCAAACCAAATTCTTGGCTCTTTTTGGGACCTCCATACACACCACATTGATCTTTCAACCTTTTTTTTCAGAAAATTTAACGTGTTATTTTGGCATTTTTGCACGATCAAACGAGATTGCGAACATATCAACGTTCTTGGAATCTGCCCAAACCAAATTCTTGGCTCTTTTTGGGACCTCCATACACCCACCACATTGATCTTTCAACTTTTTTCAGAAAATATAACGTGTTATTTTGGCATTTTCGCACGATCTTACGAGATTGCGAACATATCAACGTTTTCGGAATCTGATGAAAACAAATTATTGCCTCTTTTTGGGACCTCCATACACCCACAACATTGATCTTTCAACTTTTTTTGATAAAATTTGAAGTGTTATTTTGGCATTTTCGCACGATTTTATGAGATTACGAACATATCAACGTTCTCGGAATCTGCCGAAACCAAATTCTTGGCTCTTTTTGGGACCTCCATACACCCACAACATTGATCTTTCAACTTTTTTTGAGAAAATTTGACGTGTTATTTTGGCATTTTCGAACGATCTTACGAGATTGCGAACATATCAACGTTCTCGGAATCTGCCGAAACCAAATTCTTGCCTCTTTTTAGGACCTCCATACACCCACAACATTGATCTTTCAACTTTTTTTGACAAAATTTAACGTGTTATTTTGGCATTTTCGCACGATCTAACGAGATTGCGAACATATCAACGTTCTCGGAATCTGCCAAAACCAAATTCTTGCCTCTTTTTGGGACCTCTATAGACCCGCAACATTGATCTTTCAACTTTTTTTGATAAAATTTGACGTGTTATTTTGGCATTTTCGCACGATCTTACGATATTGCGAACATATCAACGTTCTCGGAATCTGATGAAACCAAATTATTGCCTCTTTTTGGGACCTCCATACACCCACAACATTGATCTTTCAACTTTTTTTGATAAAATTTGAAGTGTTATTTTGGCATTTTCGCACGATCTTACGAGATTACGAACATATCAACGTTCTCGGAATCTGCCGAAACCAAATTCTTGGCTCTTTTTGGGACCTCCATACACCCACAACATTGATCTTTCAACTTTTTTTGAGAAAATTTGACGTGTTATTTTGGCATTTTCGCACGATCTTACGAGATTACGAACATATCAACGTTCTCGGAATCTGCCGAAACCAAATTCTTGGCTCTTTTTGGGACCTCCATACACCCACCACATTGATCTTTCAACTTTTTTTCAGAAAATTTGAGGTGTTATTTTGGCATTTTCGCACGATCTTACGATATTGCGAACATATCAAAGTTCTCGGAATCTGATGAAACCAAATTGTTGCCTCTTTTTGGGACCTCCATACACCCACAACATTGATCTTTCAACTTTTTTTGATAAAATTTGAAGTGTTATTTTGGCATTTTCGCACGATCTTACGAGATTACGAACATATCAACGTTCTCGGAATCTGCCGAAACCAAATTCTTGGCTCTTCTTGGGACCTCCATACACCCACCACATTGATCTTTCAACTTTTTTTCAGAAAATTTGACGTGTTATTTTGGCATTTTCGCACGATCTAACGAAATTGCGAACATATCAACGTTCTCGGATTCTGCCGAATCCAAATTCTTGCCTCTTTTTGGGACCTCCATACACCCACCACATTGATCTTTCAACTTTTTTCAGAAAATATAACGTGTTATTTTGGCATTTTCGCACGATCTTACGAGATTGCGAACATATCAACGTTCTCGGAATCTGATGAAAACAAATTATTGCCTCTTTTTGGGACCTCCATACACCCACAACATTGATCTTTCAACTTTTTTTGATCAAATTTGAAGTGTTATTTTGGCATTTTCGCACGATCTTACGAGATTACGAACATATCAACGTTCTCGGAATCTGCCGAAACCAAATTCTTGGCTCTTTTTGGGACCTCCATACACCCACCACATTGATCTTTCAACTTTTTTTCAGAAAATTTGACGTGTTATTTTGGCATTTTCGCACGATCTAACGACATTGCGAACATATCAACGTTCTCGGATTCTGCCGAATCCAAATTCTTGGCTCTTTTTGGGACCTCCATACACCCACATTGATCTTTCAACTTTTTTTGAGAAAATTTGACGTGTTATTTTGGCATTTTCGAACGATCTTACGAGATTGCGAACATATCAACGTTCTCGGAATCTGCCGAAACCAAATTCTTGCCTCTTTTTAGGACCTCCATACACCCACAACATTGATCTTTCAACTTTTTTTGATAAAATTTGACGTGTTATTTTGGCATTTTCGCACGATCTAACGATATTGCGAACATATCAACGTTCTCGGAAACTGCCGAAACCAAATTCTTGGCTCTTTTTGGGACCTCCATACACCCACCACATTGATCTTTCAACTTTTTTCAGAAAATTTAAAGTGTTATTTTGGCATTTTCGCACGATCTAACTAGATTGCGAACATATCAACGTTCTCGGAATCTGATGAAACCAAATTCTTGCCTCTTTTTGGGACCTCCATACACCCACAACATTGATCTTTCAACTTTTTTTGAGAAAATTTGACCTGTTATTTTGGCATTTTCGAACGATCTTACGAGATTGCGAACATATCAACGTTCTCGGATTCTGCCGAATCCAAATTCTTGCCTCTTTTTGGGACCTCCATACACCCACAACATTGATCTTTCAACTTTTTTTGAGAAAATTTGACGTGTTATTTTGGCATTTTCGAACGATCTTACGAGATTGCGAACATATCAACATTCTCGGAATCTGCCGAAACCAAATTCTTGCCTCTTTTTAGGACCTCCATACACCCACAACATTGATCTTTCAATTTTTTTTGATAAAATTTGACGTGTTATTTTGGCATTTTCGCACGATCTAACGATATTGCGAACATATCAACGTTCTCGGAATCTGCCGAAACCAAATTCTTGGCTCTTTTTGGGACCTCCATACACCCACCACATTGATCTTTCAACTTTTTTTCAGAAAATTTAAAGTGTTATTTTGGCATTTTCGCACGATCTAACTAGATTGCGAACATATCAACGTTCTCGGAATCTGATGAAACCAAATTCTTGCCTCTTTTTGGGACCTCCATACACCTACAACATTGATCTTTCATCTTTTTTTGATAAAATTTGATGTGTTATTTTGGCATTTTCGCACGATCTTACGAGATTACGAACATATCAACGTTCTCGGAATCTGCCGAAACCAAATTCTTGGCTTTTTTTGGGACCTCCATACACCCACCACATTGATCTTTCAACCTTTTTTTTCAGAAAATTTAACGTGTTATTTTGGCATTTTTGCACGATCAAACGAGATTGCGAACATATCAACGTTTTTGGAATCTGCCCAAACCAAATTCTTGGCTCTTTTTGGGACCTCCATACACACCACATTGATCTTTCAACCTTTTTTTTCAGAAAATTTAACGTGTTATTTTGGCATTTTTGCACGATCAAACGAGATTGCGAACATATCAACGTTCTTGGAATCTGCCCAAACCAAATTCTTGGCTCTTTTTGGGACCTCCATACACCCACCACATTGATCTTTCAACTTTTTTCAGAAAATATAACGTGTTATTTTGGCATTTTCGCACGATCTTACGAGATTGCGAACATATCAACGTTTTCGGAATCTGATGAAAACAAATTATTGCCTCTTTTTGGGACCTCCATACACCCACAACATTGATCTTTCAACTTTTTTTGATAAAATTTGAAGTGTTATTTTGGCATTTTCGCACGATCTTATGAGATTACGAACATATCAACGTTCTCGGAATCTGCCGAAACCAAATTCTTGGCTCTTTTTGGGACCTCCATACACCCACAACATTGATCTTTCAACTTTTTTTGAGAAAATTTGACGTGTTATTTTGGCATTTTCGAACGATCTTACGAGATTGCGAACATATCAACGTTCTCGGAATCTGCCGAAACCAAATTCTTGCCTCTTTTTAGGACCTCCATACACCCACAACATTGATCTTTCAACTTTTTTTGACAAAATTTAACGTGTTATTTTGGCATTTTCGCACGATCTAACGAGATTGCGAACATATCAACGTTCTCGGAATCTGCCAAAACCAAATTCTTGCCTCTTTTTGGGACCTCTATAGACCCGCAACATTGATCTTTCAACTTTTTTTGATAAAATTTGACGTGTTATTTTGGCATTTTCGCACGATCTTACGATATTGCGAACATATCAACGTTCTCGGAATCTGATGAAACCAAATTATTGCCTCTTTTTGGGACCTCCATACACCCACAACATTGATCTTTCAACTTTTTTTGATAAAATTTGAAGTGTTATTTTGGCATTTTCGCACGATCTTACGAGATTACGAACATATCAACGTTCTCGGAATCTGCCGAAACCAAATTCTTGGCTCTTTTTGGGACCTCCATACACCCACAACATTGATCTTTCAACTTTTTTTGAGAAAATTTGACGTGTTATTTTGGCATTTTCGCACGATCTTACGAGATTACGAACATATCAACGTTCTCGGAATCTGCCGAAACCAAATTCTTGGCTCTTTTTGGGACCTCCATACACCCACCACATTGATCTTTCAACTTTTTTTCAGAAAATTTGAGGTGTTATTTTGGCATTTTCGCACGATCTTACGATATTGCGAACATATCAAAGTTCTCGGAATCTGATGAAACCAAATTGTTGCCTCTTTTTGGGACCTCCATACACCCACAACATTGATCTTTCAACTTTTTTTGATAAAATTTGAAGTGTTATTTTGGCATTTTCGCACGATCTTACGAGATTACGAACATATCAACGTTCTCGGAATCTGCCGAAACCAAATTCTTGGCTCTTCTTGGGACCTCCATACACCCACCACATTGATCTTTCAACTTTTTTTCAGAAAATTTGACGTGTTATTTTGGCATTTTCGCACGATCTAACGAAATTGCGAACATATCAACGTTCTCGGATTCTGCCGAATCCAAATTCTTGCCTCTTTTTGGGACCTCCATACACCCACCACATTGATCTTTCAACTTTTTTCAGAAAATATAACGTGTTATTTTGGCATTTTCGCACGATCTTACGAGATTGCGAACATATCAACGTTCTCGGAATCTGATGAAAACAAATTATTGCCTCTTTTTGGGACCTCCATACACCCACAACATTGATCTTTCAACTTTTTTTGATCAAATTTGAAGTGTTATTTTGGCATTTTCGCACGATCTTACGAGATTACGAACATATCAACGTTCTCGGAATCTGCCGAAACCAAATTCTTGGCTCTTTTTGGGACCTCCATACACCCACCACATTGATCTTTCAACTTTTTTTCAGAAAATTTGACGTGTTATTTTGGCATTTTCGCACGATCTAACGAAATTGCGAACATATCAACGTTCTCGGATTCTGCCGAATCCAAATTCTTGGCTCTTTTTGGGACCTCCATACACCCACATTGATCTTTCAACTTTTTTTGAGAAAATTTGACGTGTTATTTTGGCATTTTCGAACGATCTTACGAGATTGCGAACATATCAACGTTCTCGGAATCTGCCGAAACCAAATTCTTGCCTCTTTTTAGGACCTCCATACACCCACAACATTGATCTTTCAACTTTTTTTGATAAAATTTGACGTGTTATTTTGGCATTTTCGCACGATCTAACGATATTGCGAACATATCAACGTTCTCGGAAACTGCCGAAACCAAATTCTTGGCTCTTTTTGGGACCTCCATACACCCACCACATTGATCTTTCAACTTTTTTCAGAAAATTTAAAGTGTTATTTTGGCATTTTCGCACGATCTAACTAGATTGCGAACATATCAACGTTCTCGGAATCTGATGAAACCAAATTCTTGGCTCTTTTTGGGACCTCCATACACCCACAACATTGATCTTTCAACTTTTTTTGAGAAAATTTGACCTGTTATTTTGGCATTTTCGAACGATCTTACGAGATTGCGAACATATCAACATTCTCGGAATCTGCCGAAACCAAATTCTTGCCTCTTTTTAGGACCTCCATACACCCACAACATTGATCTTTCAACTTTTTTTGATAAAATTTGACGTGTTATTTTGGCATTTTCGCACGATCTAACGATATTGCGAACATATCAACGTTCTCGGAATCTGCCGAAACCAAATTCTTGGCTCTTTTTGGGACCTCCATACACCCACCACATTGATCTTTCAACTTTTTTCAGAAAATTTAAAGTGTTATTTTGGCATTTTCGCACGATCTAACTAGATTGCGAACATATCAACGTTCTCGGATTCTGCCGAATCCAAATTCTTGCCTCTTTTTGGGACCTCCATACACCCACAACATTGATCTTTCAACTTTTTTTGAGAAAATTTGACGTGTTATTTTGGCATTTTCGAACGATCTTACGAGATTGCGAACATATCAACATTCTCGGAATCTGCCGAAACCAAATTCTTGCCTCTTTTTAGGACCTCCATACACCCACAACATTGATCTTTCAACTTTTTTTGATAAAATTTGACGTGTTATTTTGGCATTTTCGCACGATCTAACGATATTGCGAACATATCAACGTTCTCGGAATCTGCCGAAACCAAATTCTTGGCTCTTTTTGGGACCTCCATACACCCACCACATTGATCTTTCAACTTTTTTCAGAAAATTTAACGTGTTATTTTGGCATTTTCGCACGATCTAACTAGATTGCGAACATATCAACGTTCTCGGAATCTGATGAAACCAAATTCTTGCCTCTTTTTGGGACCTCCATACACCTTCAACATTGATCTTTCATCTTTTTTTGATAAAATTTGATGTGTTATTTTGGCATTTTCGCACGATCTTACGAGATTACGAACATATCAACGTTCTCGGAATCTGCCGAAACCAAATTCTTGGCTTTTTTTGGGACCTCCATACACCCACCACATTGATCTTTCAACCTTTTTTTTCAGAAAATTTAACGTGTTATTTTGGCATTTTTGCACGATCAAACGAGATTGCGAACATATCAACGTTTTTGGAATCTGCTCAAACCAAATTCTTGGCTCTTTTTGGGACCTCCATACACCCACCACATTGATCTTTCAAGCTTTTTTTTCAGAAAATTTAACGTGTTATTTTGGCATTTTTGCACGATCAAACGAGATTGCGAACATATCAACGTTCTTGGAATCTGCCCAAACCAAATTCTTGGCTCTTTTTGGGACCTCCATACACCCACCACATTGATCTTTCAACTTTTTTCAGAAAATATAACGTGTTATTTTGGCATTTTCGCACGATCTTACGAGATTGCGAACATATCAACGTTTTCGGAATCTGATGAAAACAAATTATTGCCTCTTTTTGGGACCTCCATACACCCACAACATTGATCTTTCAACTTTTTTTGATAAAATTTGAAGTGTTATTTTGGCATTTTCGCACGATCTTACGAGATTACGAACATATCAGCGTTCTCGGAATCTGCCGAAACCAAATTCATGGCTCTTTTTGGGACCTCCATACACCCACAACATTGATCTTTCAACTTTTTTTGAGAAAATTTGACGTGTTATTTTGGCATTTTCGAACGATCTTACGAGATTGCGAACATATCAACGTTCTCGGAATCTGCCGAAACCAAATTCTTGCCTCTTTTTAGGACCTCCATACACCCACAACATTGATCTTTCAACTTTTTTTGATAAAATTTGACGTGTTATTTTGGCATTTTCGCACGATCTAACGATATTGCGAACATATCAACGTTCTCGGAATCTGCCGAATCCAAATTCTTGCCTCTTTTTGGGACCTCCATACACCCACAACATTGATCTTTCATCTTTTTTTTATAAAATTTGATGTGTTATTTTGGCATTTTCGCACGATCTTACGAGATTACGAACATATCAACGTTCTCGGAATCTGATGAAACCAAATTCTTGGCTTTTTTTGGGACCTCCATACACCCACCACATTGATCTTTCAACCTTTTTTTTCAGAAAATTTAAAGTTTTATTTTGGCATTTTTGCACGATCAAACGTGATTGCGAACATATCAACGTTCTTGGAATCTGCCCTAACCAAATTCTTGGCTCTTTTTGGGACCTCCATACACCCACCACATTGATCTTTCAACTTTTTTCAGAAAATATAACATGTTATTTTGGCATTTTCGCACGATCTAACTAGATTGCGAACATATCAACGTTCTCGGCATCTGCAGAATCTAAATTCTTGCCTCTTTTTGGGACCTCCATACACCCACCACATTGATCTTTCAACTTTTTTTGATAAAATTTAACGTGTTATTTTGGCATTTTCGCACGATCTTACGAGATTGCGAACATATCAACGTTCTCGGAATCTGATGAAAACAAATTCTTGCCTCTTTTAGGGACCTCCATACACACAGCACATTGATCTTTCAACTTTTTTCAGAAAATTTGACGTCTTATTTTGGCATTTTCGCATGATCTAACGAGATTGCGAACATATCAACGTTCTCGGAATCTGCCGAAACCAAATTCTTGCCTCTTTTTGGGACCTCCATACACCAGCAACATTGATCTTTCAACTTTTTTTGATAAAATTTGACGTGTTATTTTGGCATTTTCGCACGATCTTACGAGATTACGAACATATCAACGTTCTCGGAATCAGATGAAACCAAATTCTTGGCTTTTTTTGGGACCTCCATACACCCTCCACATTGATCTTTCAACTTTTTGTTCAGAAAATTTGAAGTGTTATTTTGGCATTTTCGAACGATCTAACGAGATTGCGAACATATCAACGTTCTCGGAATCTGCCGAAACCAAATTCTTGCTTCTTTTTGGGACCTCCATACACACACCACATTGATCTTTCAACTTTTTTTCAAAAAATTTGAAGTCTTATTTTGGCATTTTCGCATGATCTAACGAGATTGCGAACATATCAACGTTCTCGGAATCTGCCGAAACCAAATTCTTGGCTCTTTTTGGGACCTCCATACACCCACCACATTGATCTTTCAACTTTTTTTCAGAAAATTTGACGTGTTATTTTGGCATTTTCGCACGATCTAACGAAATTGCGAACATATCAACGTTCTCGGATTCTGCCGAATCCAAATTCTTGGCTCTTTTTGGGACCTCCATACACCCACATTGATCTTTCAACTTTTTTCAGAAAATATAACATGTTATTTTGGCATTTTCGCACGATCTAACTAGATTGCGAACATATCAACGTTCTCGGAATCTGCAGAATCTAAATTCTTGCCTCTTTTTGGGACTTCCATACACCCACCACATTGATGTTTCAACTTTTTTTGATAAAATTTGACGTGTTATTTTGGCATTTTCGCACGATCTTACGAGATTGCGAACATATCAACGTTCTCGGAATCTGATGAAAACAAATTCTTGCCTCTTTTAGGGACCTCCATACACACACCACATTGATCTTTCAACTTTTTTCAGAAAATTTGAAGTCTTATTTTGGCATTTTCGCATGATCTAACGAGATTGCGAACATATCAACGTTCTCGGAATCTGCCGAAACCAAATTCTTGCCTCTTTTTGGGACCTCCATACACCAGCAACATTGATCTTTCAACATTTTTTGATAAAATTTGACGTGTTATTTTGGCATTTTCGAACGATCTTACGAGATTGCGAACATATCAACGTTCTCGGAATCTGCCGAAACCAAATTCTTGCCTCTTTTTAGGACCTCCATACACCCACAACATTGATCTTTCAATTTTTTTTGATAAAATTTTACGTGTTATTTTGGCATTTTCGCACGATCTAACGATATTGCGAACATATCAACGTTCTCGGAATCTGCCGAAACCAAATTCTTGGCTCTTTTTGGGACCTCCATACGCCCACAACATTGATCTTTCAACTTTTTTTTAGAAAATTTGACGTGTTATTTTGGCATTTTCGAACGATCTTACGAGATTGCGAACATATCAACGTTCTCGGAATCTGCCGAAACCAAATTCTTGCCTCTTTTTAGGACCTCCATACACCCACAACATTGAGCTTTCAACTTTTTTTGATAAAATTTGACGTGTTATTTTGGCATTTTCGCACGATCTAACGATATTGCGAACATATCAACGTTCTCGGAATCTGCCGAAACCAAATTCTTGGCTCTTTTTGGGACCTCCATACACCCACCACATTGATCTTTCAACTTTTTTCAGAAAATTTAAAGTGTTATTTTGGCATTTTCGCACGATCTAACTAGATTGCGAACATATCAACGTTCTCGGAATCTGATGAAACCAAATTCTTGCCTCTTTTTGGGACCTCCATACACCTTCAACATTGATCTTTCATCTTTTTTTGATAAAATTTGATGTGTTATTTTGGCATTTTCGCACGATCTTACGAGATTACGAACATATCAACGTTCTCGGAATCTGCCGAAACCAAATTCTTGGCTTTTTTTGGGACCTCCATACACCCACCACATTGATCTTTCAACCTTTTTTTTCAGAAAATTTAACGTGTTATTTTGGCATTTTTGCACGATCAAACGAGATTGCGAACATATCAACGTTTTTGGAATCTGCTCAAACCAAATTCTTGGCTCTTTTTGGGACCTCCATACACCCACCACATTGATCTTTCAAGCTTTTTTTTCAGAAAATTTAACGTGTTATTTTGGCATTTTTGCACGATCAAACGAGATTGCGAACATATCAACGTTCTTGGAATCTGCCCAAACCAAATTCTTGGCTCTTTTTGGGACCTCCATACACCCACCACATTGATCTTTCAACTTTTTTCAGAAAATATAACGTGTTATTTTGGCATTTTCGCACGATCTTACGAGATTGCGAACATATCAACGTTTTCGGAATCTGATGAAAACAAATTATTGCCTCTTTTTGGGACCTCCATACACCCACAACATTGATCTTTCAACTTTTTTTGATAAAATTTGAAGTGTTATTTTGGCATTTTCGCACGATCTTACGAGATTACGAACATATCAGCGTTCTCGGAATCTGCCGAAACCAAATTCTTGGCTCTTTTTGGGACCTCCATACACCCACAACATTGATCTTTCAACTTTTTTTGAGAAAATTTGACGTGTTATTTTGGCATTTTCGAACGATCTTACGAGATTGCGAACATATCAACGTTCTCGGAATCTGCCGAAACCAAATTCTTGCCTCTTTTTAGGACCTCCATACACCCACAACATTGATCTTTCAACTTTTTTTGATAAAATTTGACGTGTTATTTTGGCATTTTCGCACGATCTAACGATATTGCGAACATATCAACGTTCTCGGAATCTGCCGAATCCAAATTCTTGCCTCTTTTTGGGACCTCCATACACCCACAACATTGATCTTTCATCTTTTTTTTATAAAATTTGATGTGTTATTTTGGCATTTTCGCACGATCTTACGAGATTACGAACATATCAACGTTCTCGGAATCTGATGAAACCAAATTCTTGGCTTTTTTTGGGACCTCCATACACCCACCACATTGATCTTTCAACCCTTTTTTTCAGAAAATTTAAAGTTTTATTTTGGCATTTTTGCACGATCAAACGTGATTGCGAACATATCAACGTTCTTGGAATCTGCCCTAACCAAATTCTTGGCTCTTTTTGGGACCTCCATACACCCACCACATTGATCTTTCAACTTTTTTCAGAAAATATAACATGTTATTTTGGCATTTTCGCACGATCTAACTAGATTGCGAACATATCAACGTTCTCGGCATCTGCAGAATCTAAATTCTTGCCTCTTTTTGGGACCTCCATACACCCACCACATTGATCTTTCAACTTTTTTTGATAAAATTTAACGTGTTATTTTGGCATTTTCGCACGATCTTACGAGATTGCGAACATATCAACGTTCTCGGAATCTGATGAAAACAAATTCTTGCCTCTTTTAGGGACCTCCATACACACAGCACATTGATCTTTCAACTTTTTTCAGAAAATTTGACGTCTTATTTTGGCATTTTCGCATGATCTAACGAGATTGCGAACATATCAACGTTCTCGGAATCTGCCGAAACCAAATTCTTGCCTCTTTTTGGGACCTCCATACACAAAATTTGAAGTCTTATTTTGGCATTTTCGCATGATCTAACGAGATTGCGAACATATCAACGTTCTCGGAATCTGCCGAAACCAAATTCTTGGCTCTTTTTGGGACCTCCATACACCCACCACATTGATCTTTCAACTTTTTTTCAGAAAATTTGACGTGTTATTTTGGCATTTTCGCACGATCTAACGAAATTGCGAACATATCAACGTTCTCGGATTCTGCCGAATCCAAATTCTTGGCTCTTTTTGGGACCTCCATACACCCACATTGATCTTTCAACTTTTTTCAGAAAATATAACATGTTATTTTGGCATTTTCGCACGATCTAACTAGATTGCGAACATATCAACGTTCTCGGAATCTGCAGAATCTAAATTCTTGCCTCTTTTTGGGACCTCCATACACCCACCACATTGATGTTTCAACTTTTTTTGATAAAATTTGACGTGTTATTTTGGCATTTTCGCACGATCTTACGAGATTGCGAACATATCAACGTTCTCGGAATCTGATGAAAACAAATTCTTGCCTCTTTTAGGGACCTCCATACACACACCACATTGATCTTTCAACTTTTTTCAGAAAATTTGACGTCTTATTTTGGCATTTTCGCATGATCTAACGAGATTGCGAACATATCAACGTTCTCGGAATCTGCCGAAACCAAATTCTTGCCTCTTTTTGGGACCTCCATACACCAGCAACATTGATCTTTCAACATTTTTTGATAAAATTTGACGTGTTATTTTGGCATTTTCGAACGATCTTACGAGATTGCGAACATATCAACGTTCTCGGAATCTGCCGAAACCAAATTCTTGCCTCTTTTTAGGACCTCCATACACCCACAACATTGATCTTTCAATTTTTTTTGATAAAATTTTACGTGTTATTTTGGCATTTTCGCACGATCTAACGATATTGCGAACATATCAACGTTCTCGGAATCTGCCGAAACCAAATTCTTGGCTCTTTTTGGGACCTCCATACGCCCACAACATTGATCTTCCAACTTTTTTTGAGAAAATTTGACGTGTTATTTTGGCATTTTCGAACGATCTTACGAGATTGCGAACATATCAACGTTCTCGGAATCTGCCGAAACCAAATTCTTGCCTCTTTTTAGGACCTCCATACACCCACAACATTGAGCTTTCAACTTTTTTTGATAAAATTTGACGTGTTATTTTGGCATTTTCGCACGATCTAACGATATTGCGAACATATCAACGTTCTCGGAATCTGCCGAAACCAAATTCTTGGCTCTTTTTGGGACCTCCATACACCCACCACATTGATCTTTCAACTTTTTTCAGAAAATTTAAAGTGTTATTTTGGCATTTTCGCACGATCTAACTAGATTGCGAACATATCAACGTTCTCGGAATCTGATGAAACCAAATTCTTGCCTCTTTTTGGGACCTCCATACACCTACAACATTGATCTTTCATCTTTTTTTGATAAAATTTGATGTGTTATTTTGGCATTTTCGCACGATCTTACGAGATTACGAACATATCAACGTTCTCGGAATCTGCCGAAACCAAATTCTTGGCTTTTTTTGGGACCTCCATACACCCACCACATTGATCTTTCAACCTTTTTTTTCAGAAAATTTAACAAGTTATTTTGGCATTTTTGCACGATCAAACGAGATTGCGAACATATCAACGTTTTTGGAATCTGCTCAAACCAAATTCTTGGCTCTTTTTGGGACCTCCATACACCCACCACATTGATCTTTCAAGCTTTTTTTTCAGAAAATTTAACATGTTATTTTGGCATTTTTGCACGATCAAACGAGATTGCGAACATATCAACGTTCTTGGAATCTGCCCAAACCAAATTCTTGGCTCTTTTTGGGACCTCCATACACCCACCACATTGATCTTTCAACTTTTTTCAGAAAATATAACGTGTTATTTTGGCATTTTCGCACGATCTAACTAGATTGCGAACATATCAACGTTCTCGGAATCTGATGAAAACAAATTATTGCCTCTTTTTGGGACCTCCATACACCCACAACATTGACCTTTCAACTTTTTTTGATAAAATTTGAAGTGTTATTTTGGCATTTTCGCACGATCTTATGAGATTACGAACATATCAACGTTCTCGGAATCTGCCGAAACCAAATTCTTGGCTCTTTTTGGGACCTCCATACACCCACAACATTGATCTTTCAACTTTTTTTGAGAAAATTTGACGTGTTATTTTGGCATTTTCGAACGATCTTACGAGATTGCGAACATATCAACGTTCTCGGAATCTGCCGAAACCAAATTCTTGCCTCTTTTTAGGACCTCCATACACCCACAACATTGATCTTTCAACTTTTTTTGACAAAATTTAACGTGTTATTTTGGCATTTTCGCACGATCTAACGAGATTGCGAACATATCAACGTTCTCGGAATCTGCCAAAACCAAATTCTTGCCTCTTTTTGGGACCTCCATACACCCGCAACATTGATCTTTCAACTTTTTTTGATAAAATTTGACGTGTTATTTTGGCATTTTCGCACGATCTTACGATATTGCGAACATATCAACGTTCTCGGAATCTGATGAAACCAAATTATTGCCTCTTTTTGGGACCTCCATACACCCACAACATTGATCTTTCAACTTTTTTTGATAAAATTTGAAGTGTTATTTTGGCATTTTCGCACGATCTTACGAGATTACGAACATATCAACGTTCTCGGAATCTGCCGAAACCAAATTCTTGGCTCTTTTTGGGACCTCCATACACCCACAACATTGATCTTTCAACTTTTTTTGAGAAAATTTGACGTGTTATTTTGGCATTTTCGCACGATCTTACGAGATTACGAACATATCAACGTTCTCGGAATCTGCCGAAACCAAATTCTTGGCTCTTTTTGGGACCTCCATACACCCACCACATTGATCTTTCAACTTTTTTTCAGAAAATTTGAGGTGTTATTTTGGCATTTTCGCACGATCTTACGATATTGCGAACATATCAAAGTTCTCGGAATCTGATGAAACCAAATTATTGCCTCTTTTTGGGACCTCCATACACCCACAACATTGATCTTTCAACTTTTTTTGATAAAATTTGAAGTGTTATTTTGGCATTTTCGCACGATCTTACGAGATTACGAACATATCAACGTTCTCGGAATCTGCCGAAACCAAATTCTTGGCTCTTTTTGGGACCTCCATACACCCACCACATTGATCTTTCAACTTTTTTTCAAAAAATTTGACGTGTTATTTTGGCATTTTCGCACGATCTAACGAAATTGCGAACATATCAACGTTCTCGGATTCTGCCGAATCCAAATTCTTGCCTCTTTTTGGGACCTCCATACACCCACCACATTGATCTTTCAACTTTTTTCAGAAAATATAACGTGTTATTTTGGCATTTTCGCACGATCTTACGAGATTGCGAACATATCAACGTTCTCGGAATCTGATGAAAACAAATTATTGCCTCTTTTTGGGACCTCCATACACCCACAACATTGATCTTTCAACTTTTTTTGATCAAATTTGAAGTGTTATTTTGGCATTTTCGCACGATCTTACGAGATTACGAACATATCAACGTTCTCGGAATCTGCCGAAACCAAATTCTTGGCTCTTTTTGGGACCTCCATACACCCACCACATTGATCTTTCAACTTTTTTTCAGAAAATTTGACGTGTTATTTTGGCATTTTCGCACGATCTAACGAAATTGCGAACATATCAACGTTCTCGGATTCTGCCGAATCCAAATTCTTGGCTCTTTTTGGGACCTCCATACACCCACATTGATCTTTCAACTTTTTTTGAGAAAATTTGACGTGTTATTTTGGCATTTTCGAACGATCTTACGAGATTGCGAACATATCAACGTTCTCGGAATCTGCCGAAACCAAATTCTTGCCTCTTTTTAGGACCTCCATACACCCACAACATTGATCTTTCAACTTTTTTTGATAAAATTTGACGTGTTATTTTGGCATTTTCGCACGATCTAACGATATTGCGAACATATCAACGTTCTCGGAAACTGCCGAAACCAAATTCTTGGCTCTTTTTGGGACCTCCATACACCCACCACATTGATCTTTCAACTTTTTTCAGAAAATTTAAAGTGTTATTTTGGCATTTTCGCACGATCTAACTAGATTGCGAACATATCAACGTTCTCGGAATCTGATGAAACCAAATTCTTGCCTCTTTTTGGGACCTCCATACACCCACAACATTGATCTTTCAACTTTTTTTGAGAAAATTTGACCTGTTATTTTGGCATTTTCGAACGATCTTACGAGATTGCGAACATATCAACGTTCTCGGATTCTGCCGAATCCAAATTCTTGCCTCTTTTTGGGACCTCCATACACCCACAACATTGATCTTTCAACTTTTTTTGAGAAAATTTGACGTGTTATTTTGGCATTTTCGAACGATCTTACGAGATTGCGAACATATCAACATTCTCGGAATCTGCCGAAACCAAATTCTTGCCTCTTTTTAGGACCTCCATACACCCACAACATTGATCTTTCAACTTTTTTTGATAAAATTTGACGTGTTATTTTGGCATTTTCGCACGATGTAACGAAATTGCGAACATATCAACGTTCTCGGATTCTGCCGAATCCAAATTCTTGCCTCCTTTTGGGACCTCCATACACCAGCAACATTGATCTTTCAACTTTTTTTGATAAAATTTGACGTGTTATTTTGGCATTTTCGCACGATCTTACGAGATTGCGAACATATCAACGTTCTCGGAATCTGCCGAAACCAAATTCTTGCCTCTTTTTGGGACCTCCATACACCAGCAACATTGATCTTTCAACTTTTTTTGATAAAATTTGACGTGTTATTTTGGCATTTTCGCACGATCTTACGAGATTGCGAACATATCAACGTTCTCGGAATCTGCCGAAACCAAATTCTTGCCTCTTTTTGGGACCTCCATACACCAGCAACATTGATCTTTCAACTTTTTTTGATAAAATTTGACGTGTTATTTTGGCATTTTCGCACGATCTTACGAGATTGCGAACATATCAACGTTCTCGGAATCTGACGAAAACAAATTATTGCCTCTTTTTGGGACCTCCATACACCCACAACATTGATCTTTCAACTTTTTTTGATAAAATTTGAAGTGTTATTTTGGCATTTTCGCACGATCTTACGAGATTACGAACATATCAACGTTCTCGGAATCTGCCGAAACCAAATTCTTGCCTCTTTTTAGGACCTCCATACACCCACAACATTGATCTTTCAACTTTTTTTGATAAAATTTGACGTGTTATTTTGGCATTTTCGCACGATGTAACGAAATTGCGAACATATCAACGTTCTCGGATTCTGCCGAATCCAAATTCTTGCCTCCTTTTGGGACCTCCATACACCAGCAACATTGATCTTTCAACTTTTTTTGATAAAATTTGACGTGTTATTTTGGCATTTTCGCACGATCTTACGAGATTGCGAACATATCAACGTTCTCGGAATCTGCAGAATCTAAATTCTTGCCTCTTTTTGGGACCTCCATACACCCACCACATTGATGTTTCAACTTTTTTTGATAAAATTTGACGTGTTATTTTGGCATTTTCGCACGATCTTACGAGATTGCGAACATATCAACGTTCTCGGAATCTGCAGAATCTAAATTCTTGCCTCTTTTTGGGACCTCCATACACCCACCACATTGATGTTTCAACTTTTTTTGATAAAATTTGACGTGTTATTTTGGCATTTTCGCACGATCTTACGAGATTGCGAACATATCAACGTTCTCGGAATCTGATGAAAACAAATTCTTGCCTCTTTTAGGGACCTCCATACACACACCACATTGATCTTTCAACTTTTTTCAGAAAATTTGACGTCTTATTTTGGCATTTTCGCATGATCTAACGAGATTGCGAACATATCAACGTTCTCGGAATCTGCCGAAACCAAATTCTTGCCTCCTTTTGGGACCTCCATACACCAGCAACATTGATCTTTCAACATTTTTTGATAAAATTTGACGTGTTATTTTGGCATTTTCGAACGATCTTACGAGATTGCGAACATATCAACGTTCTCGGAATCTGCCGAAACCAAATTCTTGCCTCTTTTTAGGACCTCCATACACCCACAACATTGATCTTTCATTTTTTTTTGATAAAATTTTACGTGTTATTTTGGCATTTTCGCACGATCTAACGATATTGCGAACATATCAACGTTCTCGGAATCTGCCGAAACCAAATTCTTGGCTCTTTTTGGGACCTCCATACACCCACCACATTGATCTTTCAACTTTTTTTCAGAAAATTTGAAGTGTTATTTTGGCATTTTCGCACGATCTTACGAGATTACGAACATATCAGCGTTCTCGGAATCTGCCGAAACCAAATTCTTGGCTCTTTTTGGGACCTCCATACACCCACAACATTGATCTTTCAACTTTTTTTGAGAAAATTTGACGTGTTATTTTGGCATTTTCGAACGATCTTACGAGATTGCGAACATATCAACGTTCTCGGAATCTGCCGAAACCAAATTCTTGCCTCTTTTTAGGACCTCCATACACCCACAACATTGATCTTTCAACTTTTTTTGATAAAATTTGACGTGTTATTTTGGCATTTTCGCACGATCTAACGATATTGCGAACATATCAACGTTCTCGGAATCTGCCGAATCCAAATTCTTGCCTCTTTTTGGGACCTCCATACACCCACAACATTGATCTTTCATCTTTTTTTTATAAAATTTGATGTGTTATTTTGGCATTTTCGCACGATCTTACGAGATTACGAACATATCAACGTTCTCGGAATCAGATGAAACCAAATTCTTGGCTTTTTTTGGGACCTCCATACACCCTCCACATTGATCTTTCAACTTTTTGTTCAGAAAATTTGAAGTGTTATTTTGGCATTTTCGAACGATCTAACGAGATTGCGAACATATCAACGTTCTCGGAATCTGCCGAAACCAAATTCTTGCCTCTTTTTGGGACCTCCATACACACACCACATTGATCTTTCAACTTTTTTTCAAAAAATTTGAAGTCTTATTTTGGCATTTTCGCACGATCTAACGAGATTGCGAACATATCAACGTTCTCGGAATCTGCCAAAACCAAATTCTTGCCTCTTTTTGGGACCTCCATACACCCGCAACATTGATCTTTCAACTTTTTTTGATAAAATTTGACGTGTTATTCTTGCATTTTTGCACGATCTAACTAGATTGCGAACATATCAACGTTCTCGGAATCTGATGAAACCAAATTCTTGCCTCTTTTTGGGACCTCCATACACCCACAACATTGATCTTTCAACTTTTTTTGATAAAATTTGAAGTGTTATTTTGGCATTTCCGCACGATCTTACGAGATTACGAACATATCAACGTTCTCGGAATCTGCCGAAACCAAATTCTTGGCTCTTTTTGGGACCTCCATACACCCACCACATTGATCTTTCAACTTTTTTTCAGAAAATTTGACGTGTTATTTTGGCATTTTCGCACGATCTAACGAAATTGCGAACATATCAACGTTCTCGGATTCTGCCGAATCCAAATTCTTGCCTCTTTTTGGGACCTCCATACACCCACCACATTGATCTTTCAACTTTTTTCAGAAAATATAACGTGTTATTTTGGCATTTTCGCACGATCTTACGAGATTGCGAACATATCAACGTTCTCGGAATCTGATGAAAACAAATTATTGCCTCTTTTTGGGACCTCCATACACCCACAACATTGATCTTTCAACTTTTTTTGATCAAATTTGAAGTGTTATTTTGGCATTTTCGCACGATCTTACGAGATTACGAACATATCAACGTTCTCGGAATCTGCCGAAACCAAATTCTTGGCTCTTTTTGGGACCTCCATACACCCACCACATTGATCTTTCAACTTTTTTTCAGAAAATTTGACGTGTTATTTTGGCATTTTCGCACGATCTAACGAAATTGCGAACATATCAACGTTCTCGGATTCTGCCGAATCCAAATTCTTGGCTCTTTTTGGGACCTCCATACACCCACATTGATCTTTCAACTTTTTTTGAGAAAATTTGACGTGTTATTTTGGCATTTTCGAACGATCTTACGAGATTGCGAACATATCAACGTTCTCGGAATCTGCCGAAACCAAATTCTTGCCTCTTTTTAGGACCTCCATACACCCACAACATTGATCTTTCAACTTTTTTTGATAAAATTTGACGTGTTATTTTGGCATTTTCGCACGATCTAACGATATTGCGAACATATCAACGTTCTCGGAAACTGCCGAAACCAAATTCTTGGCTCTTTTTGGGACCTCCATACACCCACCACAT
Organism: Fragaria x ananassa; assembly: GCA_034370585.1. NCBI lineage: Eukaryota > Viridiplantae > Streptophyta > Magnoliopsida > Rosales > Rosaceae > Fragaria > Fragaria x ananassa. Next base: position 16,022,359 of record CP139769.1, read on the forward strand.
TGATCTTTCAACTTTTTTCAGAAAATTTAAAGTGTTATTTTGGCATTTTCGCACGATCTAACTAGATTGCGAACATATCAACGTTCTCGGAATCTGATGAAACCAAATTCTTGCCTCTTTTTGGGACCTCCATACACCCACAACATTGATCTTTCAACTTTTTTTGAGAAAATTTGACCTGTTATTTTGGCATTTTCGAACGATCTTACGAGATTGCGAACATATCAACGTTCTCGGATTCTGCCGAATCCAAATTCTTGCCTCTTTTTGGGACCTCCATACACCCACAACATTGATCTTTCAACTTTTTTTGAGAAAATTTGACGTGTTATTTTGGCATTTTCGAACGATCTTACGAGATTGCGAACATATCAACATTCTCGGAATCTGCCGAAACCAAATTCTTGCCTCTTTTTAGGACCTCCATACACCCACAACATTGATCTTTCAACTTTTTTTGATAAAATTTGACGTGTTATTTTGGCATTTTCGCACGATGTAACGAAATTGCGAACATATCAACGTTCTCGGATTCTGCCGAATCCAAATTCTTGCCTCCTTTTGGGACCTCCATACACCAGCAACATTGATCTTTCAACTTTTTTTGATAAAATTTGACGTGTTATTTTGGCATTTTCGCACGATCTTACGAGATTGCGAACATATCAACGTTCTCGGAATCTGCCGAAACCAAATTCTTGCCTCTTTTTGGGACCTCCATACACCAGCAACATTGATCTTTCAACTTTTTTTGATAAAATTTGACGTGTTATTTTGGCATTTTCGCACGATCTTACGAGATTGCGAACATATCAACGTTCTCGGAATCTGCCGAAACCAAATTCTTGCCTCTTTTTGGGACCTCCATACACCAGCAACATTGATCTTTCAACTTTTTTTGATAAAATTTGACGTGTTATTTTGGCATTTTCGCACGATCTTACGAGATTGCGAACATATCAACGTTCTCGGAATCTGACGAAAACAAATTATTGCCTCTTTTTGGGACCTCCATACACCCACAACATTGATCTTTCAACTATTTTTGATAAAATTTGAAGTGTTATTTTGGCATTTTCGCACGATCTTACGAGATTACGAACATATCAACGTTCTCGGAATCTGCCGAAACCAAATTCTTGCCTCTTTTTAGGACCTCCATACACCCACAACATTGATCTTTCAACTTTTTTTGATAAAATTTGACGTGTTATTTTGGCATTTTCGCACGATGTAACGAAATTGCGAACATATCAACGTTCTCGGATTCTGCCGAATCCAAATTCTTGCCTCCTTTTGGGACCTCCATACACCAGCAACATTGATCTTTCAACTTTTTTTGATAAAATTTGACGTGTTATTTTGGCATTTTCGCACGATCTTACGAGATTGCGAACATATCAACGTTCTCGGAATCTGCAGAATCTAAATTCTTGCCTCTTTTTGGGACCTCCATATACCCACCACATTGATGTTTCAACTTTTTTTGATAAAATTTGACGTGTTATTTTGGCATTTTCGCACGATCTTACGAGATTGCGAACATATCAACGTTCTCGGAATCTGCAGAATCTAAATTCTTGCCTCTTTTTGGGACCTCCATACACCCACCACATTGATGTTTCAACTTTTTTTGATAAAATTTGACGTGTTATTTTGGCATTTTCGCACGATCTTACGAGATTGCGAACATATCAACGTTCTCGGAATCTGATGAAAACAAATTCTTGCCTCTTTTAGGGACCTCCATACACACACCACATTGATCTTTCAACTTTTTTCAGAAAATTTGACGTCTTATTTTGGCATTTTCGCATGATCTAACGAGATTGCGAACATATCAACGTTCTCGGAATCTGCCGAAACCAAATTCTTGCCTCCTTTTGGGACCTCCATACACCAGCAACATTGATCTTTCAACATTTTTTGATAAAATTTGACGTGTTATTTTGGCATTTTCGAACGATCTTACGAGATTGCGAACATATCAACGTTCTCGGAATCTGCCGAAACCAAATTCTTGCCTCTTTTTAGGACCTCCATACACCCACAACATTGATCTTTCATTTTTTTTTGATAAAATTTTACGTGTTATTTTGGCATTTTCGCACGATCTAACGATATTGCGAACATATCAACGTTCTCGGAATCTGCCGAAACCAAATTCTTGGCTCTTTTTGGGACCTCCATACACCCACCACATTGATCTTTCAACTTTTTTTCAGAAAATTTGAAGTGTTATTTTGGCATTTTCGCACGATCTTACGAGATTACGAACATATCAGCGTTCTCGGAATCTGCCGAAACCAAATTCTTGGCTCTTTTTGGGACCTCCATACACCCACAACATTGATCTTTCAACTTTTTTTGAGAAAATTTGACGTGTTATTTTGGCATTTTCGAACGATCTTACGAGATTGCGAACAAATCAACGTTCTCGGAATCTGCCGAAACCAAATTCTTGCCTCTTTTTAGGACCTCCATACACCCACAACATTGATCTTTCAACTTTTTTTGATAAAATTTGACGTGTTATTTTGGCATTTTCGCACGATCTAACGATATTGCGAACATATCAACGTTCTCGGAATCTGCCGAATCCAAATTCTTGCCTCTTTTTGGGACCTCCATACACCCACAACATTGATCTTTCATCTTTTTTTTATAAAATTTGATGTGTTATTTTGGCATTTTCGCACGATCTTACGAGATTACGAACATATCAACGTTCTCGGAATCTGATGAAACCAAATTCTTGGCTTTTTTTGGGACCTCCATACACCCACCACATTGATCTTTCAACCTTTTTTTTCAGAAAATTTAAAGTTTTATTTTGGCATTTTTGCACGATCAAACGTGATTGCGAACATATCAACGTTCTTGGAATCTGCCCTAACCAAATTCTTGGCTCTTTTTGGGACCTCCATACACCCACCACATTGATCTTTCAACTTTTTTCAGAAAATATAACATGTTATTTTAGCATTTTCGCACGATCTAACTAGATTGCGAACATATCAACGTTCTCGGCATCTGCAGAATCTAAATTCTTGCCTCTTTTTGGGACCTCCATACACCCACCACATTGATCTTTCAACTTTTTTTGATAAAATTTAACGTGTTATTTTGGCATTTTCGCACGATCTTACGAGATTGCGAACATATCAACGTTCTCGGAATCTGATGAAAACAAATTCTTGCCTCTTTTAGGGACCTCCATACACACAGCACATTGATCTTTCAACTTTTTTCAGAAAATTTGACGTCTTATTTTGGCATTTTCGCATGATCTAACGAGATTGCGAACATATCAACGTTCTCGGAATCTGCCGAAACCAAATTATTGCCTCTTTTTGGGACCTCCATACACCAGCAACATTGATCTTTCAACTTTTTTTGATAAAATTTGACGTGTTATTTTGGCATTTTCGCACGATCTTACGAGATTACGAACATATCAACGTTCTCGGAATCAGATGAAACCAAATTCTTGGCTTTTTTTGGGACCTCCATACACCCTCCACATTGATCTTTCAACTTTTTGTTCAGAAAATTTGAAGTGTTATTTTGGCATTTTCGAACGATCTAACGAGATTGCGAACATATCAACGTTCTCGGAATCTGCCGAAACCAAATTCTTGCTTCTTTTTGGGACCTCCATACACACACCACATTGATCTTTCAACTTTTTTTCAAAAAATTTGAAGTCTTATTTTGGCATTTTCGCATGATCTAACGAGATTGCGAACATATCAACGTTCTCGGAATCTGCCGAAACCAAATTCTTGGCTCTTTTTGGGACCTCCATACACCCACCACATTGATCTTTCAACTTTTTTTCAGAAAATTTGACGTGTTATTTTGGCATTTTCGCACGATCTAACGAAATTGCGAACATATCAACGTTCTCGGATTCTGCCGAATCCAAATTCTTGGCTCTTTTTGGGACCTCCATACACCCACATTGATCTTTCAACTTTTTTCAGAAAATATAACATGTTATTTTGGCATTTTCGCACGATCTAACTAGATTGCGAACATATCAACGTTCTCGGAATCTGCAGAATCTAAATTCTTGCCTCTTTTTGGGACCTCCATACACCCACCACATTGATGTTTCAACTTTTTTTGATAAAATTTGACGTGTTATTTTGGCATTTTCGCACGATCTTACGAGATTGCGAACATATCAACGTTCTCGGAATCTGATGAAAACAAATTCTTGCCTCTTTTAGGGACCTCCATACACACACCACATTGATCTTTCAACTTTTTTCAGAAAATTTGACGTCTTATTTTGGCATTTTCGCATGATCTAACGAGATTGCGAACATATCAACGTTCTCGGAATCTGCCGAAACCAAATTCTTGCCTCCTTTTGGGACCTCCATACACCAGCAACATTGATCTTTCAACATTTTTTGATAAAATTTGACGTGTTATTTTGGCATTTTCGAACGATCTTACGAGATTGCGAACATATCAACGTTCTCGGAATCTGCCGAAACCAAATTCTTGCCTCTTTTTAGGACCTCCATACACCCACAACATTGATCTTTCAATTTTTTTTGATAAAATTTTACGTGTTATTTTGGCATTTTCGCACGATCTAACGATATTGCGAACATATCAACGTTCTCGGAATCTGCCGAAACCAAATTCTTGGCTCTTTTTGGGACCTCCATACACCCACCACATTGATCTTTCAACTTTTTTTCAGAAAATTTAAAGTGTTATTTTGGCATTTTCGCACGATCTAACTAGATTGCGAACATATCAACGTTCTCGGAATCTGATGAAACCAAATTCTTGCCTCTTTTTGGGACCTCCATACACCCACAACATTGATCTTTCATCTTTTTTTGATAAAATTTGATGTGTTATTTTGGCATTTTCGCACGATCTTACGAGATTACGAACATATCAACGTTCTCGGAATCAGATGAAACCAAATTCTTGGCTTTTTTTGGGACCTCCATACACCCTCCACATTGATCTTTCAACTTTTTGTTCAGAAAATTTGAAGTGTTATTTTGGCATTTTCGAACGATCTAACGAGATTGCGAACATATCAACGTTCTCGGAATCTGCCGAAACCAAATTCTTGCCTCTTTTTGGGACCTCCATACACACACCACATTGATCTTTCAACTTTTTTTCAAAAAATTTGAAGTCTTATTTTGGCATTTTCGCACGATCTAACGAGATTGCGAACATATCAACGTTCTCGGAATCTGCCAAAACCAAATTCTTGCCTCTTTTTGGGACCTCCATACACCCGCAACATTGATCTTTCAACTTTTTTTGATAAAATTTGAAGTGTTATTCTGGCATTTTTGCACGATCTAACTAGATTGCGAACATATCAACGTTCTCGGAATCTGATGAAACCAAATTCTTGCCTCTTTTTGGGACCTCCATACACCCACAACATTGATCTTTCAACTTTTTTTGATAAAATTTGAAGTGTTATTTTGGCATTTCCGCACGATCTTACGAGATTACGAACATATCAACGTTCTCGGAATCTGCCGAACCAAAATTCTTGGCTCTTTTTGGGACCTCCATACACCCACCACATTGATCTTTCAACTTTTTTTCAGAAAATTTGACGTGTTATTTTGGGATTTTCGCACGATGTAACGAAATTGCGAACATATCAACGTTCTCGGATTCTGCCGAATCCAAATTCTTGCCTCCTTTTGGGACCTCCATACACCAGCAACATTGATCTTTCAACATTTTTTGATAAAATTTGACGTGTTATTTTGGCATTTTCGAACGATCTTACGAGATTGCGAACATATCAACGTTCTCGGAATCTGCCGAAACCAAATTCTTGCCTCTTTTTAGGACCTCCATACACCCACAACATTGATCTTTCAACTTTTTTTGACAAAATTTTACGTGTTATTTTGGCATTTTCGCACGATCTAACGATATTGCGAACATATCAACGTTCTCGGAATCTGCCGAAACCAAATTCTTGGCTCTTTTTGGGACCTCCATACACCCACCACATTGATCTTTCAACTTTTTTTCAGAAAATTTAAAGTGTTATTTTGGCATTTTCGCACGATCTAACTAGATTGCGAACATATCAACGTTCTCGGAATCTGATGAAACCAAATTCTTGCCTCTTTTTGGGACCTCCATACACCCACAACATTGATCTTTCATCTTTTTTTGATAAAATTTGATGTGTTATTTTGGCATTTTCGCACGATCTTACGAGATTACGAACATATCAACGTTCTCGGAATCAGATGAAACCAAATTCTTGGCTTTTTTTGGGACCTCCATACACCCTCCACATTGATCTTTCAACTTTTTGTTCAGAAAATTTGAAGTGTTATTTTGGCATTTTCGAACGATCTAACGAGATTGCGAACATATCAACGTTCTCGGAATCTGCCGAAACCAAATTCTTGCCTCTTTTTGGGACCTCCATACACACACCACATTGATCTTTCAACTTTTTTTCAAAAAATTTGAAGTCTTATTTTGGCATTTTCGCACGATCTAACGAGATTGCGAACATATCAACGTTCTCGGAATCTGCCAAAACCAAATTCTTGCCTCTTTTTGGGACCTCCATACACCCGCAACATTGATCTTTCAACTTTTTTTGATAAAATTTGACGTGTTATTCTTGCATTTTTGCACGATCTAACTAGATTGCGAACATATCAACGTTCTCGGAATCTGATGAAACCAAATTCTTGCCTCTTTTTGGGACCTCCATACACCCACAACATTGATCTTTCAACTTTTTTTGATAAAATTTGAAGTGTTATTTTGGCATTTCCGCACGATCTTACGAGATTACGAACATATCAACGTTCTCGGAATCTGCCGAACCAAAATTCTTGGCTCTTTTTGGGACCTCCATACACCCACCACATTGATCTTTCAACTTTTTTTCAGAAAATTTGACGTGTTATTTTGGGATTTTCGCACGATGTAACGAAATTGCGAACATATCAACGTTCTCGGATTCTGCCGAATCCAAATTCTTGCCTCTTTTTGGGACCTCCATACACCCACAACATTGATCTTTCAACTTTTTTTGAGAAAATTTGACGTGTTATTTTGGCATTTTCGAAATATCTTACGAAATTGCGAACATATCAACGTTCTCGGAATCTGCCGAAACCAAATTCTTGGCTCTTTTTAGGACCTCCATACACCCACAACATTGATCTTTCAACTTTTTTTGACAAAATTTAACGTGTTATTTTGGCATTTTCGCACGATCTAACGATATTGCGAACATATCAACGTTCTCGGAATCTGCCGAAACCAAATTCTTGGCTCTTTTTGGGACCTCCATACACCCACCACATTGATCTTTCAACTTTTTTTCAGAAAATTTAAAGTGTTATTTTGGCATTTTCGCACGATCTAACTAGATTGCGAACATATCAACGTTCTCGGAATCTGATGAAACCAAATTCTTGCCTCTTTTTGGGACCTCCATACACCCACAACATTGATCTTTCATCTTTTTTTGATAAAATTCGAAGTGTTATTTTGGCATTTTCGCACGATCTTACGAGATTACGAACATATCAACGTTCTCGGAATCTGCCGAAACCAAATTCTTGGCTCTTTTTGGGACCTCCATACACCCACCACATTGATCTTTCAACTTTTTTCAGAAAATTTGACGTGTTATTTTGGCATTTTCGCACTATGTAACGAAATTGCGAACATATCAACGTTCTCGGATTCTGCCGAATCCAAATTCTTGCCTCTTTTTGGGACCTCCATACACCCACCACATTGATCTTTCAACTTTTTTTGACAAAATTTAACGTGTTATTTTGGCATTTTCGCACGATCTAACGATATTGCGAACATATCAACGTTCTCGGAGTCTGCCGAAACCAAATTCTTGGCTCTTTTTGGGACCTCCATACACCCACCACATTGATCTTTCAACTTTTTTTCAGAAAATTTAAAGTGTTATTTTGGCATTTTCGCACGATCTAAGTAGATTGCGAACATATCAACGTTCTCGGAATCTGATGAAACCAAATTCTTGCCTCTTTTTGGGACCTCCATACACCCACAACATTGATCTTTCTTCTTTTTTTGATAAAATTTGATGTGTCATTTTGGCATTTTCGCACGATCTTACGAGATTACGAACATATCAACGTTCTCGGAATCTGATGAAACCAAATTCTTGGCTTTTTTTGGGACCTCCATACACCCACCACATTGATCTTTCAACCTTTTTTTTCAGAAAATTTAACGTGTTATTTCGGCATTTTTGCACGATCAAACGAGATTGCGAACATATCAACGTTTTTGGAATCTGCCCAAACCAAATTCTTGCCTCTTTTTGGGACCTCCATACACCCACAACATTGATCTTTCAACTTTTTTTGATAAAATTTGACGTGTTATTTTGGCATTTTCGAACGATCTAACGATATTGCGAACATATCAACGTTCTCGGAATCTGCCGAAACCAAATTCTTGGCTCTTTTTGGGACCTCCATACACCCACCACCTTGATCTTTCAACTTTTTTCAGAAAATTTAAAGTGTTATTTTGGCATTTTCGCACGATCTAACTAGATTGCGAACATATCAACGTTCTCGGAATCTGATGAAACCAAATTCTTGCCTCTTTTTAGGACCTCCATACACCCACAACATTGATCTTTCAACTTTTTTTGAGAAAATTTGACGTGTTATTTTGGCATTTTCGAAATATCTTACGAAATTGCGAACATATCAACGTTCTCGGAATCTGCCGAAACCAAATTCTTGCCTCTTTTTAGGACCTCCATACACCCACAACATTGATCTTTCACCTTTTTTTGACAAAATTTAACGTGTTATTTTGGCATTTTCGCACGATCTAACGATATTGCGAACATATCAACGTTCTCGGAATCTGCCGAAACCAAATTCTTGGCTCTTTTTGGGACCTCCATACACCCACCACATTGATCATTCAACTTTTTTTCAGAAAATTTAAAGTGTTATTTTGGCATTTTCGCACGATCTAACTAGATTGCGAACATATCAACGTTCTCGGAATTTGATGAAACCAAATTCTTGCCTCTTTTTGGGACCTCCATACACCCACAACATTGATCTTTCTTCTTTTTTTGATAAAATTTGATGTGTTATTTTGGCATTTTCGCACGATCTTACGAGATTACGAACATATCAACGTTCTCGGAATTTGATGAAACCAAATTCTTGGCTTTTTTTGGGACCTCCATACACCCACCACATTGATCTTTCAACCTTTTTTTTCAGAAAATTTAACGTGTTATTTTGGCATTTTTGCACGATCAAACGAGATTGCGAACATATCAACGTTTTTGGAATCTGCCCAAACCAAATTCTTGCCTCTTTTTGGGACCTCCATACACCCACAACATTGATCTTTCAACTTTTTTTGATAAAATTTGAAGTGTTATTTTGGCATTTTCGCACGATCTAACGAGATTGCGAACATATCAACGTTCTCGGAATCTGCCAAAACCAAATTCTTGCCTCTTTTTGGGACCTCCATACACCCGCAACATTGATCTTTCAACTTTTTTTGATAAAATTTGAAGTGTTATTCTGGCATTTTTGCACGATCTAACTAGATTGCGAACATATCAACGTTCTCGGAATCTGATGAAACCAAATTCTTGCCTCTTTTTGGGACCTCCATACACCCACAACATTGATCTTTCAACTTTTTTTGATAAAATTTGAAGTGTTATTTTGGCATTTCCGCACGATCTTACGAGATTACGAACATATCAACGTTCTCGGAATCTGCCGAACCAAAATTCTTGGCTCTTTTTGGGACCTCCATACACCCACCACATTGATCTTTCAACTTTTTTTCAGAAAATTTGACGTGTTATTTTGGGATTTTCGCACGATGTAACGAAATTGCGAACATATCAACGTTCTCGGATTCTGCCGAATCCAAATTCTTGCCTCCTTTTGGGACCTCCATACACCAGCAACATTGATCTTTCAACATTTTTTGATAAAATTTGACGTGTTATTTTGGCATTTTCGAACGATCTTACGAGATTGCGAACATATCAACGTTCTCGGAATCTGCCGAAACCAAATTCTTGCCTCTTTTTAGGACCTCCATACACCCACAACATTGATCTTTCAACTTTTTTTGACAAAATTTTACGTGTTATTTTGGCATTTTCGCACGATCTAACGATATTGCGAACATATCAACGTTCTCGGAATCTGCCGAAACCAAATTCTTGGCTCTTTTTGGGACCTCCATACACCCACCACATTGATCTTTCAACTTTTTTTCAGAAAATTTAAAGTGTTATTTTGGCATTTTCGCACGATCTAACTAGATTGCGAACATATCAACGTTCTCGGAATCTGATGAAACCAAATTCTTGCCTCTTTTTGGGACCTCCATACACCCACAACATTGATCTTTCATCTTTTTTTGATAAAATTTGATGTGTTATTTTGGCATTTTCGCACGATCTTACGAGATTACGAACATATCAACGTTCTCGGAATCAGATGAAACCAAATTCTTGGCTTTTTTTGGGACCTCCATACACCCTCCACATTGATCTTTCAACTTTTTGTTCAGAAAATTTGAAGTGTTATTTTGGCATTTTCGAACGATCTAACGAGATTGCGAACATATCAACGTTCTCGGAATCTGCCGAAACCAAATTCTTGCCTCTTTTTGGGACCTCCATACACACACCACATTGATCTTTCAACTTTTTTTCAAAAAATTTGAAGTCTTATTTTGGCATTTTCGCACGATCTAACGAGATTGCGAACATATCAACGTTCTCGGAATCTGCCAAAACCAAATTCTTGCCTCTTTTTGGGACCTCCATACACCCGCAACATTGATCTTTCAACTTTTTTTGATAAAATTTGACGTGTTATTCTTGCATTTTTGCACGATCTAACTAGATTGCGAACATATCAACGTTCTCGGAATCTGATGAAACCAAATTCTTGCCTCTTTTTGGGACCTCCATACACCCACAACATTGATCTTTCAACTTTTTTTGATAAAATTTGAAGTGTTATTTTGGCATTTCCGCACGATCTTACGAGATTACGAACATATCAACGTTCTCGGAATCTGCCGAACCAAAATTCTTGGCTCTTTTTGGGACCTCCATACACCCACCACATTGATCTTTCAACTTTTTTTCAGAAAATTTGACGTGTTATTTTGGGATTTTCGCACGATGTAACGAAATTGCGAACATATCAACGTTCTCGGATTCTGCCGAATCCAAATTCTTGCCTCTTTTTGGGACCTCCATACACCCACAACATTGATCTTTCAACTTTTTTTGAGAAAATTTGACGTGTTATTTTGGCATTTTCGAAATATCTTACGAAATTGCGAACATATCAACGTTCTCGGAATCTGCCGAAACCAAATTCTTGGCTCTTTTTAGGACCTCCATACACCCACAACATTGATCTTTCAACTTTTTTTGACAAAATTTAACGTGTTATTTTGGCATTTTCGCACGATCTAACGATATTGCGAACATATCAACGTTCTCGGAATCTGCCGAAACCAAATTCTTGGCTCTTTTTGGGACCTCCATACACCCACCACATTGATCTTTCAACTTTTTTTCAGAAAATTTAAAGTGTTATTTTGGCATTTTCGCACGATCTAACTAGATTGCGAACATATCAACGTTCTCGGAATCTGATGAAACCAAATTCTTGCCTCTTTTTGGGACCTCCATACACCCACAACATTGATCTTTCATCTTTTTTTGATAAAATTCGAAGTGTTATTTTGGCATTTTCGCACGATCTTACGAGATTACGAACATATCAACGTTCTCGGAATCTGCCGAAACCAAATTCTTGGCTCTTTTTGGGACCTCCATACACCCACCACATTGATCTTTCAACTTTTTTCAGAAAATTTGACGTGTTATTTTGGCATTTTCGAACTATGTAACGAAATTGCGAACATATCAACGTTCTCGGATTCTGCCGAATCCAAATTCTTGCCTCTTTTTGGGACCTCCATACACCCACCACATTGATCTTTCAACTTTTTTTGACAAAATTTAACGTGTTATTTTGGCATTTTCGCACGATCTAACGATATTGCGAACATATCAACGTTCTCGGAGTCTGCCGAAACCAAATTCTTGGCTCTTTTTGGGACCTCCATACACCCACCACATTGATCTTTCAACTTTTTTTCAGAAAATTTAAAGTGTTATTTTGGCATTTTCGCACGATCTAAGTAGATTGCGAACATATCAACGTTCTCGGAATCTGATGAAACCAAATTCTTGCCTCTTTTTGGGACCTCCATACACCCACAACATTGATCTTTCTTCTTTTTTTGATAAAATTTGATGTGTCATTTTGGCATTTTCGCACGATCTTACGAGATTACGAACATATCAACGTTCTCGGAATCTGATGAAACCAAATTCTTGGCTTTTTTTGGGACCTCCATACACCCACCACATTGATCTTTCAACCTTTTTTTTCAGAAAATTTAACGTGTTATTTCGGCATTTTTGCACGATCAAACGAGATTGCGAACATATCAACGTTTTTGGAATCTGCCCAAACCAAATTCTTGCCTCTTTTTGGGACCTCCATACACCCACAACATTGATCTTTCAACTTTTTTTGATAAAATTTGACGTGTTATTTTGGCATTTTCGAACGATCTAACGATATTGCGAACATATCAACGTTCTCGGAATCTGCCGAAACCAAATTCTTGGCTCTTTTTGGGACCTCCATACACCCACCACCTTGATCTTTCAACTTTTTTCAGAAAATTTAAAGTGTTATTTTGGCATTTTCGCACGATCTAACTAGATTGCGAACATATCAACGTTCTCGGAATCTGATGAAACCAAATTCTTGCCTCTTTTTGGGACCTCCATACACCCACAACATTGATCTTTCATCTTTTTTTGATAAAATTCGAAGTGTTATTTTGGCATTTTCGCACGATCTTACGAGATTACGAACATATCAACGTTCTCGGAATCTGCCGAAACCAAATTCTTGGCTCTTTTTGGGACCTCCATACACCCACCACATTGATCTTTCAACTTTTTTTCAGAAAATTTGACGTGTTATTTTGGCATTTTCGCACTATGTAACGAAATTGCGAACATATCAACGTTCTCGGATTCTGCCGAATCCAAATTCTTGCCTCTTTTTGGGACCTCCATACACCCACCACATTGATCTTTCAACTTTTTTTGACAAAATTTAACGTGTTATTTTGGCATTTTCGCACGATCTAACGATATTGCGAACATATCAACGTTCTCGGAGTCTGCCGAAACCAAATTCTTGGCTCTTTTTGGGACCTCCATACACCCACCACATTGATCTTTCAACTTTTTTTCAGAAAATTTAAAGTGTTATTTTGGCATTTTCGCACGATCTAAGTAGATTGCGAACATATCAACGTTCTCGGAATCTGATGAAACCAAATTCTTGCCTCTTTTTGGGACCTCCATACACCCACAACATTGATCTTTCTTCTTTTTTTGATAAAATTTGATGTGTCATTTTGGCATTTTCGCACGATCTTACGAGATTACGAACATATCAACGTTCTCGGAATCTGATGAAACCAAATTCTTGGCTTTTTTTGGGACCTCCATACACCCACCACATTGATCTTTCAACCTTTTTTTTCAGAAAATTTAACGTGTTATTTCGGCATTTTTGCACGATCAAACGAGATTGCGAACATATCAACGTTTTTGGAATCTGCCCAAACCAAATTCTTGCCTCTTTTTGGGACCTCCATACACCCACAACATTGATCTTTCAACTTTTTTTGATAAAATTTGACGTGTTATTTTGGCATTTTCGAACGATCTAACGATATTGCGAACATATCAACGTTCTCGGAATCTGCCGAAACCAAATTCTTGGCTCTTTTTGGGACCTCCATACACCCACCACCTTGATCTTTCAACTTTTTTCAGAAAATTTAAAGTGTTATTTTGGCATTTTCGCACGATCTAACTAGATTGCGAACATATCAACGTTCTCGGAATCTGATGAAACCAAATTCTTGCCTCTTTTTGGGACCTCCATACACCCACAACATTGATCTTTCATCTTTTTTTGATAAAATTCGAAGTGTTATTTTGGCATTTTCGCACGATCTTACGAGATTACGAACATATCAACGTTCTCGGAATCTGCCGAAACCAAATTCTTGGCTCTTTTTGGGACCTCCATACACCCACCACATTGATCTTTCAACTTTTTTTCAGAAAATTTGACGTGTTATTTTGGCATTTTCGCACTATGTAACGAAATTGCGAACATATCAACGTTCTCGGATTCTGCCGAATCCAAATTCTTGCCTCTTTTTGGGACCTCCATACACCCACCACATTGATCTTTCAACTTTTTTTGACAAAATTTAACGTGTTATTTTGGCATTTTCGCACGATCTAACGATATTGCGAACATATCAACGTTCTCGGAGTCTGCCGAAACCAAATTCTTGGCTCTTTTTGGGACCTCCATACACCCACCACATTGATCTTTCAACTTTTTTTGGTAAAATTTGACGTGTTATTTTGGCATTTTCGCACAATCTAACTAGATTGCGAACATATCAACGTTCTCGGAATCTGATGAAACAAAATTCTTGCCTCTTTTTGGGACCTCCATACACCCACCACATTGATCTTTCAACTTTTTCTCAGAAAATTTGACGTGTTATTTTGGCATTTTCGCACGATCTAACGAAATTGCGAACATATCAACTATCTCGGATTCTGCCGAATCCAAATTCTTGCCTCTTTTTGGGACCTCCATACGGCCACAACATTGATCTTTCAACTTTTTTTGAGAAAATTTGACGTGTTATTTTGGCATTTTCGAACGATCTTACGAGATTGCGAACATATCAACGTTCTCGGAATCTGCCGAAACCAAATTCTTGCCTCTTTTTAGGACCTCCATACACCCACAACATTGATCTTTCAACTTTTTTTGATAAAATTTGACGTGTTATTTTGGCATTTTCGCACAATCTAACTAGATTGCGAACATATCAACGTTCTCGGAATCTGATGAAACAAAATTCTTGGCTCTTTTTGGGACCTCCATACACCCACAACATTGATCTTTCAACTTTTTTTGAGAAAATTTGACGTGTTATTTTGGCATTTTCGAACGATCTTACGAGATTGCGAACATATCAACGTTCTCGGAATCTGCCGAAACCAAATTCTTGCCTCTTTTTGGGACCTCCATACACCAGCAACATTGATCTTTCAACTTTTTTTGATAAAATTTGACGTGTTATTTTGGCATTTTCGCACGATCTTACGAGATTGCGAACATATCAACGTTCTCGGAATCTGATGAAAACAAATTCTTGCCTCTTTTTGGGACCTCCATACACACACCACATTGATCTTTCAACTTTTTTTCAGAAAATTCGACGTCTTATTTTGGCATTTTCGCACGATCTAACGAGATTGCGAACATATCAACGTTCTCGGAATCTGCCGAAACCAAATTCTTGCCTCTTTTTGGGACCTCCATACACCCACCACATTGATCTTTCAACTTTTTTTGATAAAATTTAACGTGTTATTTTGGCATTTTCGCACGATCTTACGAGATTACGAACATATCAACGTTCTCGGAATCTGCCGAAACCAAATTCTTGGCTCTTTTTGGGACCTCCATACACCCACCACATTGATCTTTCAACTTTTTTTGAGAAAATTTGACCTGTTATTTTGGCATTTTCGAACGATCTTACGAGATTGCGAACATATCAACATTCTCGGAATCTGCCGAAACCAAATTCTTGGCTCTTTTTGGGACCTCCATACACCCACCACATTGATCTTTCAACTTTTTTTCAGAAAATTTGACGTGTTATTTTGGCATTTTCGCACGATCTAACGAAATTGGGAACATATCAACGTTCTCGGATTCTGCCGAATTCAAATTCTTGCCTCTTTTTGGGACCTCCATACACCCACAACATTGATCTTTCAACTTTTTTTGAGAAAATTTGACGTGTTATTTTGGCATTTTCGAACGATCTTACGAGATTGCGAACATTTCAACGTTCTCGGAATCTGCCGAAACCAAATTCTTGCCTCTTTTTAGGACCTCCATACACACACAACATTGATCTATCAACTTTTTTTGATAAAATTTGACGTGTTATTTTGGCATTTTCGCACGATCTAACGATATTGCGAACATATCAACGTTCTCGGAATCTGCCGAAACCAAATTCTTGCCTCTTTTTGGGACCTCCATACACCCACCACATTGATCTTTCAACTTTTTTTGATAAAATTTGACGTGTTATTTTGGCATTTTCGCACGATCTTACGAGATTGCGAACATATCATCGTTCTCGGAATCTGCCGAAACCAAATTCTTGGCTCTTTTTGGGACCTCCATACACCGACAACATTGATCTTTCAACTTTTTTTGAGAAAATTTGACGTGTTATTTTGGCATTTTCGAACGATCTTACGAGATTGCGAACATATCATCGTTCTCGGAATCTGCCGAATCCAAATTCTTGCCTCTTTTTGGGACCTCCATACACCGACAACATTGATCTTTCAACTTTTTTTGAGAAAATTTGACGTGTTATTTTGGCATTTTCGAACGATCTTACGAGATTGCGAACATATCATCGTTCTCGGAATCTGCCGAATCCAAATTCTTGCCTCTTTTTAGGACCTCCTTACACCCACAACATTGATCTATCAACTTTTTTTGAATCTGATGAAAACAAATTATTGCCTCTTTTTGGGACCTCCATACACCCACAACATTGATCTTCCAACTTTTTTTGATAAAATTTGAAGTGTTATTTTGGCATTTTCGCACGATCTTACGAGATTACGAACATATCAACGTTCTCGGAATCCGCCGAAACCAAATTCTTGGCTCTTTTTGGGACCTCCATAGACCCACCACATTGATCTTTCAACTTTTTTTCAGAAAATTTGACTTGTTATTTTGGCATTTTCGCACGATCTAACGAAATTGCGAACATATCAACGTTCTCGGATTCTGCCGAATCCAAATTCTTGCCTCTTTTTGGGACCTCCATACACCCACAACATTGATATTTCAACTTTTTTTGAGAAAATTTGACGTGTTATTTTGGCATTTTCGCACGATCTTACGAGATTGCGAACATATCAACGATCTCGGAATCTGCCGAAACCAAATTCTTGACTCTTTTTAGGACCTCCTTACACCCACAACATTGATCTTTCAACTTTTTTTGATAAAATTTGACGTGTTATTTTGGCATTTTCGCATGATCTTACGAGATTGCGAACATATCAACGTTCTCGGAATCTGCCGAAACCAAATTCTTGCCTCTTTTTGGGACCTCCATACACCAGCAACATTGATCTTTCAACTTTTTTTGATAAAATTTGACGTGTTATTTTGGCATTTTCGCACGATCTTACGAGATTGCGAACATATCAACGTTCTCGGAATCTGATGAAAACAAATTATTGCCTCTTTTTGGGACCTCCATACACCCACAACATTGATCTTTCAACTTTTTTTGATAAAATTTGAAGTGTTATTTTGGCATTTTCGCACGATCTTACGAGATTACGAACATATCAACGTTCTCGGAATCTGCCGAAACCAAATTCTTGGCTCTTTTTGGGACCTCCATACACCCACCACATTGATCTTTGAACTTTTTTTCAGAAAATTTGACGTGTTATTTTGGCATTTTCGCACGATCTAACGAAATTGCGAACATATCAACGTTCTCGGATTCTGCCGAATCCAAATTCTTGGCTCTTTTTGGGACCTCCATACACCCACAACATTCATCTTTCAACTTTTTTTGAGAAAATTTGACGTGTTATTTTGGCATTTTCGAACGATCTTACGAGATTGCGAACATATCAACGTTCTCGGAATCTGCCAAAACCAAATTCTTGCCTCTTTTTGGGACCTCCATACACCCACTACATTGATCTTTCAACATTTTTCAGAAAATTTAAAGCGTTATTTTGGCATTTTCGCACGATCTAACGATATTGCGAACATATCAACGTTCTCGGAATCTGCCGAAACCAAATTCTTGCCTCTTTTTGGGACCTCCATACACCCACCACATTGATTTTTCAACTTTTTTTGATAAAATTTGACGTGTTATTTTGGCATTTTCGCACGATCTTACGAGATTGCGAACATATCAACGTTCTCGGAATCTGCCGAAACCAAATTCTTGCCTCTTTTTGGGACCTCCATACACCCACCACATTGATCTTTCAACTTTTTTTGATAAAATTTGACGTATTATTTTGGCATTTTCGCACGATCTTACGAGATTGCGAACATATCATCGTTCTCGGATTCTGCCGAATTCAAATTCTTGCCTCTTTTTGGGACCTCCATACACCCACAACATTGATCTTTCAACTTTTTTTGAGAAAATTTGACGTGTTATATTGGCATTTTCGAACGATCTTACGAGATTTCGAACATATCAACGTTCTCGGAATCTGCCGAAACCAAATTCTTGCCTCTTTTTGGGACCTCCATACACCCACCACATTGATCTTTCAACATTTTTCAGAAAATTTAAAGTGTTATTTTGGCATTTTCGCACGATCTAACGATATTGCGAACATATCAACGTTCTCGGAATCTGCCGAAACCAAATTCTTGCCTCTTTTTGGGACCTCCATACACCCACCACATTGATCTTTCAACTTTTTTTGATAAAATTTGACGTGTTATTTTGGCATTTTCGCAAGATCTTACGAGATTGCGAACATATCATCGTTCTCGGAATCTGCCGAAACCAAATTCTTGGCTCTTTTTGGGACCTCGATACACCCACCACATTGATCTTTCAACTTTTTTCAGAGAATTTAACGTGTTATTTTGGCATTTTCGCACGATCTAACTAGATTGCGAACATATCAACGTTCTCGGAATCTGCAGAATCTAAATTCTTCCCTCTTTTTGGGACCTCCATACACCCACCACATTGATCTTTCAACTTTTTTTGGTAAAATTTGACGTGTTATTTTGGCATTTTCGCACAATCTAACTAGATTGCGAACATATCAACGTTCTCGGAATCTGATGAAACAAAATTCTTGCCTCTTTTTGGGACCTCCATACACCCACCACATTGATCTTTCAACTTTTTTTCAGAAAATTTGACGTGTTATTTTGGCATTTTCGCACGATCTAACGAAATTGCGAACATATCAACTATCTCGGATTCTGCCGAATCCAAATTCTTGCCTCTTTTTGGGACCTCCATACGGCCACAACATTGATCTTTCAACTTTTTTTGAGAAAATTTGACGTGTTATTTTGGCATTTTCGAACGATCTTACGAGATTGCGAACATATCAACGTTCTCGGAATCTGCCGAAACCAAATTCTTGCCTCTTTTTAGGACCTCCATACACCCACAACATTGATCTTTCAACTTTTTTTGATAAAATTTGACGTGTTATTTTGGCATTTTCGCACAATCTAACTAGATTGCGAACCTATCAACGTTCTCGGAATCTGATGAAACAAAATTCTTGCCTCTTTTTGGGACCTCCATACACCCACAACATTGATCTTTCAACTTTTTTTGAGAAAATTTGACGTGTTATTTTGGCATTTTCGAACGATCTTACGAGATTGCGAACATATCAACGTTCTCGGAATCTGCCGAAACCAAATTCTTGCCTCTTTTTGGGACCTCCATACACCAGCAACATTGATCTTTCAACTTTTTTTGATAAAATTTGACGTGTTATTTTGGCATTTTCGCACGATCTTACGAGATTGCGAACATATCAACGTTCTCGGAATCTGATGAAAACAAATTCTTGCCTCTTTTTGGGACCTCCATACACACACCACATTGATCTTTCAACTTTTTTTCAGAAAATTCGACGTCTTATTTTGGCATTTTCGCACGATCTAACGAGATTGCGAACATATCAACGTTCTCGGAATCTGCCGAAACCAAATTCTTGCCTCTTTTTGGGACCTCCATACACCCACCACATTGATCTTTCAACTTTTTTTGATAAAATTTAACGTGTTATTTTGGCATTTTCGCACGATCTTACGAGATTACGAACATATCAACGTTCTCGGAATCTGCCGAAACCAAATTCTTGGCTCTTTTTGGGACCTCCATACACCCACCACATTGATCTTTCAACTTTTTTTCAGAAAATTTGACGTGTTATTTTGGCATTTTCGCACGATCTAACGAAATTGCGAACATATCAACGTTCTCGGATTCTGCCGAATCCAAATTCTTGGCTCTTTTTGGGACCTCCATACACCCACAACATTGATCTTTCAACTTTTTTTGAGAAAATTTGACCTGTTATTTTGGCATTTTCGAACGATCTTACGAGATTGCGAACATATCAACATTCTCGGAATCTGCCGAAACCAAATTCTTGGCTCTTTTTGGGACCTCCATACACCCACCACATTGATCTTTCAACTTTTTTTCAGAAAATTTGACGTGTTATTTTGGCATTTTCGCACGATCTAACGAAATTGGGAACATATCAACGTTCTCGGATTCTGCCGAATTCAAATTCTTGCCTCTTTTTGGGACCTCCATACACCCACAACATTGATCTTTCAACTTTTTTTGAGAAAATTTGACGTGTTATTTTGGCATTTTCGAACGATCTTACGAGATTGCGAACATATCAACGTTCTCGGAATCTGCCGAAACCAAATTCTTGCCTCTTTTTGGGACCTCCATACACCAGCAACATTGATCTTTCAACTTTTTTTGATAAAATTTGACGTGTTATTTTGGCATTTTCGCACGATCTTACGAGATTGCGAACATATCAACGTTCTCGGAATCTGATGAAAACAAATTCTTGCCTCTTTTTGGGACCTCCATACACACACCACATTGATCTTTCAACTTTTTTTCAGAAAATTCGACGTCTTATTTTGGCATTTTCGCACGATCTAACGAGATTGCGAACATATCAACGTTCTCGGAATCTGCCGAAACCAAATTCTTGCCTCTTTTTGGGACCTCCATACACCCACCACATTGATCTTTCAACTTTTTTTGATAAAATTTAACGTGTTATTTTGGCATTTTCGCACGATCTTACGAGATTACGAACATATCAACGTTCTCGGAATCTGCCGAAACCAAATTCTTGGCTCTTTTTGGGACCTCCATACACCCACCACATTGATCTTTCAACTTTTTTTCAGAAAATTTGACGTGTTATTTTGGCATTTTCGCACGATCTAACGAAATTGCGAACATATCAACGTTCTCGGATTCTGCCGAATCCAAATTCTTGGCTCTTTTTGGGACCTCCATACACCCACAACATTGATCTTTCAACTTTTTTTGAGAAAATTTGACCTGTTATTTTGGCATTTTCGAACGATCTTACGAGATTGCGAACATATCAACATTCTCGGAATCTGCCGAAACCAAATTCTTGGCTCTTTTTGGGACCTCCATACACCCACCACATTGATCTTTCAACTTTTTTTCAGAAAATTTGACGTGTTATTTTGGCATTTTCGCACGATCTAACGAAATTGGGAACATATCAACGTTCTCGGATTCTGCCGAATTCAAATTCTTGCCTCTTTTTGGGACCTCCATACACCCACAACATTGATCTTTCAACTTTTTTTGAGAAAATTTGACGTGTTATTTTGGCATTTTCGAACGATCTTACGAGATTGCGAACATATCAACGTTCTCGGAATCTGCCGAAACCAAATTCTTGCCTCTTTTTGGGACCTCCATACACCCACCACATTGATCTTTCAACATTTTTCAGAAAATTTAAAGTGTTATTTTGGCATTTTCGCACGATCTAACGATATTGCGAACATATCAACGTTCTCGGAATCTGCCGAAACCAAATTCTTGCCTCTTTTTGGGACCTCCATACACCCACCACATTGATCTTTCAACTTTTTTTGATAAAATTTGACGTGTTATTTTGGCATTTTCGCACGATCTTACGAGATTGCGAACATATCATCGTTCTCGGAATCTGCCGAAACCAAATTCTTGGCTCTTTTTGGGACCTCGATACACCCACCACATTGATCTTTCAACTTTTTTCAGAGAATTTAACGTGTTATTTTGGCATTTTCGCACGATCTAACTAGATTGCGAACATATCAACGTTCTCGGAATCTGCAGAATCTAAATTCTTCCCTCTTTTTGGGACCTCCATACACCCACCACATTGATCTTTCAACTTTTTTTGGTAAAATTTGACGTGTTATTTTGGCATTTTCGCACAATCTAACTAGATTGCGAACATATCAACGTTCTCGGAATCTGATGAAACAAAATTCTTGCCTCTTTTTGGGACCTCCATACACCCACCACATTGATCTTTCAACTTTTTTTCAGAAAATTTGACGTGTTATTTTGGCATTTTCGCACGATCTAACGAAATTGCGAACATATCAACTATCTCGGATTCTGCCGAATCCAAATTCTTGCCTCTTTTTGGGACCTCCATACGGCCACAACATTGATCTTTCAACTTTTTTTGAGAAAATTTGACGTGTTATTTTGGCATTTTCGAACGATCTTACGAGATTGCGAACATATCAACGTTCTCGGAATCTGCCGAAACCAAATTCTTGCCTCTTTTTAGGACCTCCATACACCCACAACATTGATCTTTCAACTTTTTTTGATAAAATTTGACGTGTTATTTTGGCATTTTCGCACGATCTAACGATATTGCGAACATATCAACGTTCTCGGAATCTGCCGAATCCAAATTCTTGCCTCTTTTTGGGACCTCCATACACCCACAACATTGATCTTTCATCTTTTTTTGATAAAATTTGATGTGTTATTTTGGCATTTTCGCACGATCTTACGAGATTACGAATATATCAACTTTCTCGGAATCTGATGAAACCAAATTCTTGGCTATTTTTGGGACCTCCATACACCCACCACATTGATCTTTCAACCTTTTTTTTCAGAAAATTTAACGTTTTATTTTGGCATTTTTGCACGATCAAACGTGATTGCGAACATATCAACGTTCTTGGAATCTGGCCTAACCAAATTCATGGCTCTTTTTGGGACCTCCATACACCCACCACATTGATCTTTCAACTTTTTTCAGAAAATATAACGTGTTATTTTGGCATTTTCGCACGATCTAACTAGATTGCGAACATATCAACGTTCTCGGAATCTCCAGAATCTAAATTCTTGCCTCTTTTTGGGACCTCCATACACCCACAACATTGATCTTTCAACTTTTTTTGAGAAAATTTGACGTGTTATTTTGGCATTTTCGAACGATCTTACGAGATTGCGAACATATCAACGTTCTCGGAATCTGCCGAAACCAAATTCTTGCCTCTTTTTAGGACCTCCATACACCCACAACATTGATCTTTCAACTTTTTTTGATAAAATTTGACATGTTATTTTGGCATTTTCGCACGATCTAACGATATTGCGAACATATCAACGTTCTCGGAATCTGCCGAAACCAAATTCTTGGCTCTTTTTGGGACCTCCATACACCCACCACATTGATCTTTCAACTTTTTTTGGTAAAATTTGACGTGTTATTTTGGCATTTTCGCACGATCTAACTAGATTGCGAACATATCAACGTTCTCGGAATCTGATGAAACAAAATTCTTGCCTCTTTTTGGGACCTCCATACACCCACCACATTGATCTTTCAACTTTTTTTCAGAAAATTTGACGTGTTATTTTGGCATTTTCGCACGATCTAACGAAATTGCGAACATATCAACGTTCTCGGATTCTGCCGAATCTAAATTCTTGCCTCTTTTTGGGACCTCCATACACCCACCACATTGATCTTTCAACTTTTTTTGGTAAAATTTGACGTGTTATTTTGGCATTTTCGCACGATCTTACGAGATTACGAACATATCAACGTTCTCGGAATCTGCCGAAACCAAATTCTTGGCTCATTTTGGGACCTCCATACACCCACCAAATTGATCTTTCAACTTTTTTTCAGAAAATTCGACGTCTTATTTTGTCATTTTCGCACGATCTAACGAGATTGCGGACATATCAACGTTCTCGGAATCTGCCGAATCTAAATTCTTGCCTCTTTTTGGGACCTCCATACACCCACCACATTGATCTTTCAACTTTTTTTGATAAAATTTGACGTGTTATTTTGGCATTTTCGCACGATCTTACGAGATTGCGAACATATCAACGTTCTCGGAATCTGCCGAAACCAAATTCTTGGCTCTTTTTGGGACCTCCATACACCCACCACATTGATCTTTCAACTTTTTTCAGAAAATTTAACGTGTTATTTTGGCATTTTCGCACGATCTAACTAGATTGCGAACATATCAACGTTCTCGGAATCTGATGAAACCAAATTCTTGCCTCTTTTTGGGACCTCCATACATCAGCAACATTGATTTTTCAACTTTTTGTTGATAAAATTTGACGTGTTATTTTGGCATTTTCGCACGATCTTACGAGATTACGATCATATCAACGTTCTCGGAATCTGATGAAACAAAATTCTTGGCTTTTTTTGGGACCTCCATACACCCACAACATTGATCTTTCAAATTTTTGTTCAGAAAATTTGAAGTGTTATTTTGGCATTTTCGAACGATCCAACGAGATTGCGAACATATCAACGTTCACGGAATCTGCCGAAACCAAATTCTTGGCTCTTTTTGGGACCTCCATACACACACCACATTGATCTTTCAACTTTTTTTCAGAAAATTTGACGTCTTATTTTGGCATTTTCGCACGATCTAACGAGATTGCGAACATATCAACTTTCTCGGAATCTGCCGAAACCAAATTCTTGCCTCTTTTTGGGACCTCCATACACCTGCAACATTGATCTTTCAACTTTTTTTGATAAAATTTGAGGTGTTATTTTGGCATTTTCGCACGATCTTACGATATTGTGAACATATCAAAGTTCTCGGAATCTGATGAAACTAAATTCTTGCCTCTTTTTGGGACCTCCATACACCCACCACATTGATCTTTAAACTTTTTTTGATAAAATTTGACGTGTTATTTTGGCATTTTCGCACGATCTTACGACATTGCGAACATATCAACGTTCTCGGAATCTGCCGAAACCAAATTCTTGGCTCTTTTTGGGACCTCCATACACACACCACATTGATCTTTAAACTTTTTTTCAGAAAATTTGACGTCTTATTTTGGCATTTTCGCACGATCTAACGAGATTGCGAACATATCAACGTTCTCGGAATCTGCCGAAACCAAATTTTTGCCTCTTTTTAGGACCTCCATACACCCACAACGTTGATCTTTCAACCTTTTTTGATAAAATTTGACGTGTTATTTTGGCATTTTCGCAGGATCTTACGAGATTGCGAACATATCAACGTTCTCGGAATCTGCCGAATCTAAATTCTTGCCTCTTTTTGGGACTTCCATACACCCACCACATTGATCTTTGAACTTTTTTTGATAAAATTTGACGTGTTATTTTGGCATTTTCGCACGATCTTACAAACATATCAACGTTCTCGGAATCTGCCGAAACCAAATTCTTGGCTCTTTTTGGGACCTCCATACACCCACCACATTGATCTTTCAACTTTTTTTTGATAAAATTTGAAGTGTTATTTTGGCATTTTCGCACGATCTTACGAGATTACGAACATATCAACGTTCTCGGAATCTACCGAAACCAAATTCTTGGCTCTTTTTGGGACCTCCATACACCCACCACATTGATCTTTCAACCTTTTTTTCAGAAAATTTAACGTGTTATTTTGCCATTTTCGCACGATCTAACGAGATTGCGAACATATCAACGTTCTCGGAATCTGCCGAAACAAAATTCTTGCCTCTTTTTAGGACCTCCATACACCCACAACATTTATCTTTCAACTTTTTTTGATAAAATTTGACGTGTTATTTTGGCATTTTCGCACGATCTTACGAGATTGCGAACATATCAACTTCTCGGAATCTGTCGAAACAAAATTCTTGCCTCTTTTTAGGACCTCCATACACCCACAACGTTGATCTTTCAACTTTTTTTGATAAAATTTGAAGTGTTATTTTGGCATTTTCGCACGATCTTACAAACATATCAACGTTCTCGGAATCTGCCGAAACCAAATTCTTGGCTCTTTTTGGGACCTCCATACACCCACCACATTGATCTTTCAACTTTTTTTGATAAAATTTGAAGTGTTATTTTGGCATTTTCGCACGATCTTACGAGATTACGAACATATCAACGTTCTCGGAATCTACCAAACCAAATTCTTGGCTCTTTTTGGGACCTCCATACACCCACCACATTGATCTTTCAACCTTTTTTTCAGAAAATTTAACGTGTTATTTTGCCATTTTCGCACGATCTAACGAAATTGCGAACATATCAACTTTCTCGGAATCTGCCGAATCCAAGTTCTTGCCTCTTTTTGGGACCTCCATACACCGACAACATTGATCTTTCAACTTTTTTTTATAAAATTTGACGTATTATTTTGGCATTTTCGCACGACCTCACGAGATTGCGAACATATCAACATTCTTGGAATCTGCCGAAACCAAATTCTTGGATCTTTTTGGGACCTGCATACACCCACGACATTGATCTTTCAACTTTTTTTCAGAAAATTTAAAGTGTTATTTTGCCATTTTCGCACGATCTAACGAATTTGATGTGTTATTTTGGCATTTTCGCACGATCTAACGTAATTGCGAACATATCAACGTCCTCGGAATCTGCCGAATCAAAATTCTTGCCTCTTTTTGGGACCTCCATACACCCACAACATTGATCTTTCAACTTTTTTTGATAAAATTTGAAGTGTTATTTTGGCATTTTCGCACGATCTTACGAGATTACGAACATATCAACGTTCTCGGAATCTACCGAAACCAAATTCTTGGCTCTTTTTGGGACCTCCATACACCCACCACATTGATCTTTCAACCTTTTTTTCAGAAAATTTAACGTGTTATTTTGCCATTTTCGCACGATCTAACGAGATTGCGAACATATCAACGTTCTCGGAATCTGCCGAAACAAAATTCTTGCCTCTTTTTAGGACCTCCATACACCCACAACATTTATCTTTCAACTTTTTTTGATAAAATTTGACGTGTTATTTTGGCATTTTCGCACGATCTTACGAGATTGCGAACATATCAACTTCTCGGAATCTGTCGAAACAAAATTCTTGCCTCTTTTTAGGACCTCCATACACCCACAACGTTGATCTTTCAACTTTTTTTGATAAAATTTGAAGTGTTATTTTGGCATTTTCGCACGATCTTACAAACATATCAACGTTCTCGGAATCTGCCGAAACCAAATTCTTGGCTCTTTTTGGGACCTCCATACACCCACCACATTGATCTTTCAACTTTTTTTTGATAAAATTTGAAGTGTTATTTTGGCATTTTCGCACGATCTTACGAGATTACGAACATATCAATGTTCTCGGAATCTACCGAAACCAAATTCTTGGCTCTTTTTGGGACCTCCATACACCCACCACATTGATCTTTCAACCTTTTTTTCAGAAAATTTAACGTGTTATTTTGCCATTTTCGCACGATCTAACGAGATTGCGAACATATCAACGTTCTCGGAATCTGCCGAAACAAAATTCTTGCCTCTTTTTAGGACCTCCATACACCCACAACATTTATCTTTCAACTTTTTTTGATAAAATTTGACGTGTTATTTTGGCATTTTCGTACGATCTTACGAGATTGCGAACATATCAACTTCTCGGAATCTGTCGAAACAAAATTCTTGCCTCTTTTTAGGACCTCCATACACCCACAACGTTGATCTTTCAACTTTTTTTGATAAAATTTGAAGTGTTATTTTGGCATTTTCGCACGATCTTACAAACATATCAACGTTCTCGGAATCTGCCGAAACCAAATTCTTGGCTCTTTTTGGGACCTCCATACACCCACCACATTGATCTTTCAACTTTTTTTGATAAAATTTGAAGTGTTATTTTGGCATTTTCGCACGATCTTACGAGATTACGAACATATCAACGTTCTCGGAATCTACCAAACCAAATTCTTGGCTCTTTTTGGGACCTCCATACACCCACCACATTGATCTTTCAACCTTTTTTTCAGAAAATTTAACGTGTTATTTTGCCATTTTCGCACGATCTAACGAAATTGCGAACATATCAACGTTCTCGGAATCTGCCGAATCCAAGTTCTTGCCTCTTTTTGGGACCTCCATACACCGACAACATTGATCTTTCAACTTTTTTTTATAAAATTTGACGTATTATTTTGGCATTTTCGCACGACCTCACGAGATTGCGAACATATCAACGTTCTTGGAATCTGCCGAAACCAAATTCTTGGATCTTTTTGGGACCTGCATACACCCACGACATTGATCTTTCAACTTTTTTTCAGAAAATTTAAAGTGTTATTTTGCCATTTTCGCACGATCTAACGAATTTGATGTGTTATTTTGGCATTTTCGCACGATCTAACGTAATTGCGAACATATCAACGTCCTCGGAATCTGCCGAATCAAAATTCTTGCCTCTTTTTGGGACCTCCATACACCCACAACATTGATCTTTCAACTTTTTTTGATAAAATTTGAAGTGTTATTTTGGCATTTTCGCACGATCTTACGAGATTACGAACATATCAACGTTCTCGGAATCTACCGAAACCAAATTCTTGGCTCTTTTTGGGACCTCCATACACCCACCACATTGATCTTTCAACCTTTTTTTCAGAAAATTTAACGTGTTATTTTGCCATTTTCGCACGATCTAACGAGATTGCGAACATATCAACGTTCTCGGAATCTGCCGAAACAAAATTCTTGCCTCTTTTTAGGACCTCCATACACCCACAACATTGATCTTTCAACTTTTTTTGATAAAATTTGACGTGTTATTTTGGCATTTTCGCACGATCTTACGAGATTGCGAACATATCAACGTTCTCGGAATCTGTCGAAACAAAATTCTTGCCTCTTTTTAGGACCTCCATACACCCACAACGT
Source organism: Fragaria x ananassa (assembly GCA_034370585.1). Lineage (NCBI taxonomy): Eukaryota > Viridiplantae > Streptophyta > Magnoliopsida > Rosales > Rosaceae > Fragaria > Fragaria x ananassa. The sequence goes on from CP139769.1 coordinate 16,051,442, forward strand.
TGATCTTTCAACTTTTTTTGATAAAATTTGAAGTGTTATTTTGGCATTTTCGCACGATCTTACAAACATATCAACGTTCTCGGAATCTGCCGAAACCAAATTCTTGGCTCTTTTTGGGACCTCCATACACCCACAACATTGATCTTTCAACTTTTTTTGATAAAATTTGAAGTGTTATTTTGGCATTTTCGCACGATCTTACGAGATTACGAACATATCAACGTTCTCGGAATCTACCGAAACCAAATTCTTGGCTCTTTTTGGGACTTCCATACACACACCACATTGATCTTTAAACTTTTTTTCAGAAAATTTGACGTCTTATTTTGGCATTTTCGCACGATCTAACGAGATTGCGAACATATCAACGTTCTCGGAATCTGCCGAAACCAAATTTTTGCCTCTTTTTAGGACCTCCATACACCCACAACGTTGATCTTTCAACCTTTTTTGATAAAATTTGACGTGTTATTTTGGCATTTTCGCACGATCTTATGAGATTGCGAACATATCAACGTTCTCGGAATCAGCCGAATCTAAATTCTTGCCTCTTTTTGGGACTTCCATACACCCACCACATTGATCTTTGAACTTTTTTTGATAAAATTTGACGTGTTATTTTGGCATTTTCGCACGATCTTTCGAGATTGCGAACATATCAACGTTCTCGGAATCTGCCGAAACAAAATTCTTGCCTCTTTTTAGGACCTCCATACACCCACAACATTGATCTTTCAACTTTTTTTGATAAAATTTGACGTGTTATTTTGGCATTTTCGCACGATCTAACGAGATTGCGAACATATCAACGTTCTCGGAATCTGCCGAAACCAAATTTTTGCCTCTTTTTAGGACCTCCATACACCCACAACGTTGATCTTTCAACCTTTTTTGATAAAATTTGACGTGTTATTTTGGCATTTTCGCAGGATCTTACGAGATTGCGAACATATCAACGTTCTCGGAATCTGCCGAATCTAAATTCTTGCCTCTTTTTGGGACTTCCATACACCCACCACATTGATCTTTGAACTTTTTTTGATAAAATTTGACGTGTTATTTTGGCATTTTCGCACGATCTTATAAACATATCAACGTTCTCGGAATCTGCCGAAACCAAATTCTTGGCTCTTTTTGGGACCTCCATACACCCACCACATTGATCTTTCAACTTTTTTTTGATAAAATTTGAAGTGTTATTTTGGCATTTTCGCACGATCTTACGAGATTACGAACATATCAACGTTCTCGGAATCTACCGAAACCAAATTCTTGGCTCTTTTTGGGACCTCCATACACCCACCACATTGATCTTTCAACCTTTTTTTCAGAAAATTTAACGTGTTATTTTGCCATTTTCGCACGATCTAACGAGATTGCGAACATATCAACGTTCTCGGAATCTGCCGAAACAAAATTCTTGCCTCTTTTTAGGACCTCCATACACCCACAACATTGATCTTTCAACTTTTTTTGATAAAATTTGACGTGTTATTTTGGCATTTTCGCACGATCTTACGAGATTGCGAACATATCAACGTTCTCGGAATCTGTCGAAACAAAATTCTTGCCTCTTTTTAGGACCTCCATACACCCACAACGTTGATCTTTCAACTTTTTTTGATAAAATTTGAAGTGTTATTTTGGCATTTTCGCACGATCTTACAAACATATCAACGTTCTCGGAATCTGCCGAAACCAAATTCTTGGCTCTTTTTGGGACCTCCATAAACCCACAACATTGATCTTTCAACTTTTTTTGATAAAATTTGAAGTGTTATTTTGGCATTTTCGCACGATCTTACGAGATTACGAACATATCAACGTTCTCGGAATCTACCGAAACCAAATTCTTGGCTCTTTTTGGGACTTCCATACACACACCACATTGATCTTTAAACTTTTTTTCAGAAAATTTGACGTCTTATTTTGGCATTTTCGCACTATCTAACGAGATTGCGAACATATCAACGTTCTCGGAATCTGCCGAAACCAAATTTTTGCCTCTTTTTAGGACCTCCATACACCCACAACGTTGATCTTTCAACCTTTTTTGATAAAATTTGACGTGTTATTTTGGCATTTTCGCACGATCTTATGAGATTGCGAACATATCAACGTTCTCGGAATCAGCCGAATCTAAATTCTTGCCTCTTTTTGGGACTTCCATACACCCACCACATTGATCTTTGAACTTTTTTTGATAAAATTTGAAGTGTTATTTTGGCATTTTCGCACGATCTTACGAGATTACGAACATATCAACGTTCTCGGAATCTACCGAAACCAAATTCTTGGCTCTTTTTGGGACCTCCATACACCCACCACATTGATCTTTCAACCTTTTTTTCAGAAAATTTAACGTGTTATTTTGCCATTTTCGCACGATCTAACGAGATTGCGAACATATCAACGTTCTCGGAATCTGCCGAAACAAAATTCTTGCCTCTTTTTAGGACCTCCATACACCCACAACATTGATCTTTCAACTTTTTTTGATAAAATTTGACGTGTTATTTTGGCATTTTCGCACGATCTTACGAGATTGCGAACATATCAACGTTCTCGGAATCTGTCGAAACAAAATTCTTGCATCTTTTTAGGACCTCCATACACCCACAACGTTGATCTTTCAACTTTTTTTGATAAAATTTGAAGTGTTATTTTGGCATTTTCGCACGATCTTACAAACATATCAACGTTCTCGGAATCTGCCGAAACCAAATTCTTGGCTCTTTTTGGGACCTCCATACACCCACAACATTGATCTTTCAACTTTTTTTGATAAAATTTGACGTGTTATTTTGGCATTTTCGCACGATCTTACGAGATTGCGAACATATCAACGTTCTCGGAATCTGTCGAAACAAAATTCTTGCCTCTTTTTAGGACCTCCATACACCCACAACGTTGATCTTTCAACTTTTTTTGATAAAATTTGAAGTGTTATTTTGGCATTTTCGCACGATCTTACAAACATATCAACGTTCTCGGAATCTGCCGAAACCAAATTCTTGGCTCTTTTTGGGACCTCCATAAACCCACAACATTGATCTTTCAACTTTTTTTGATAAAATTTGAAGTGTTATTTTGGCATTTTCGCACGATCTTACGAGATTACGAACATATCAACGTTCTCGGAATCTACCGAAACCAAATTCTTGGCTCTTTTTGGGACTTCCATACACACACCACATTGATCTTTAAACTTTTTTTCAGAAAATTTGACGTCTTATTTTGGCATTTTCGCACTATCTAACGAGATTGCGAACATATCAACGTTCTCGGAATCTGCCGAAACCAAATTTTTGCCTCTTTTTAGGACCTCCATACACCCACAACGTTGATCTTTCAACCTTTTTTGATAAAATTTGACGTGTTATTTTGGCATTTTCGCACGATCTTATGAGATTGCGAACATATCAACGTTCTCGGAATCAGCCGAATCTAAATTCTTGCCTCTTTTTGGGACTTCCATACACCCACCACATTGATCTTTGAACTTTTTTTGATAAAATTTGAAGTGTTATTTTGGCATTTTCGCACGATCTTACGAGATTACGAACATATCAACGTTCTCGGAATCTACCGAAACCAAATTCTTGGCTCTTTTTGGGACCTCCATACACCCACCACATTGATCTTTCAACCTTTTTTTCAGAAAATTTAACGTGTTATTTTGCCATTTTCGCACGATCTAACGAGATTGCGAACATATCAACGTTCTCGGAATCTGCCGAAACAAAATTCTTGCCTCTTTTTAGGACCTCCATACACCCACAACATTGATCTTTCAACTTTTTTTGATAAAATTTGACGTGTTATTTTGGCATTTTCGCACGATCTTACGAGATTGCGAACATATCAACGTTCTCGGAATCTGTCGAAACAAAATTCTTGCATCTTTTTAGGACCTCCATACACCCACAACGTTGATCTTTCAACTTTTTTTGATAAAATTTGAAGTGTTATTTTGGCATTTTCGCACGATCTTACAAACATATCAACGTTCTCGGAATCTGCCGAAACCAAATTCTTGGCTCTTTTTGGGACCTCCATACACCCACAACATTGATCTTTCAACTTTTTTTGATAAAATTTGACGTGTTATTTTGGCATTTTCGCACGATCTTACGAGATTGCGAACATATCAACGTTCTCGGAATCTGTCGAAACAAAATTCTTGCCTCTTTTTAGGACCTCCATACACCCACAACGTTGATCTTTCAACTTTTTTTGATAAAATTTGAAGTGTTATTTTGGCATTTTCGCACGATCTTACAAACATATCAACGTTCTCGGAATCTGCCGAAACCAAATTCTTGGCTCTTTTTGGGACCTCCATAAACCCACAACATTGATCTTTCAACTTTTTTTGATAAAATTTGAAGTGTTATTTTGGCATTTTCGCACGATCTTACGAGATTACGAACATATCAACGTTCTCGGAATCTACCGAAACCAAATTCTTGGCTCTTTTTGGGACTTCCATACACACACCACATTGATCTTTAAACTTTTTTTCAGAAAATTTGACGTCTTATTTTGGCATTTTCGCACTATCTAACGAGATTGCGAACATATCAACGTTCTCGGAATCTGCCGAAACCAAATTTTTGCCTCTTTTTAGGACCTCCATACACCCACAACGTTGATCTTTCAACCTTTTTTGATAAAATTTGACGTGTTATTTTGGCATTTTCGCACGATCTTATGAGATTGCGAACATATCAACGTTCTCGGAATCAGCCGAATCTAAATTCTTGCCTCTTTTTGGGACTTCCATACACCCACCACATTGATCTTTGAACTTTTTTTGATAAAATTTGAAGTGTTATTTTGGCATTTTCGCACGATCTTACGAGATTACGAACATATCAACGTTCTCGGAATCTACCGAAACCAAATTCTTGGCTCTTTTTGGGACCTCCATACACCCACCACATTGATCTTTCAACCTTTTTTTCAGAAAATTTAACGTGTTATTTTGCCATTTTCGCACGATCTAACGAGATTGCGAACATATCAACGTTCTCGGAATCTGCCGAAACAAAATTCTTGCCTCTTTTTAGGACCTCCATACACCCACAACATTGATCTTTCAACTTTTTTTGATAAAATTTGACGTGTTATTTTGGCATTTTCGCACGATCTTACGAGATTGCGAACATATCAACGTTCTCGGAATCTGTCGAAACAAAATTCTTGCATCTTTTTAGGACCTCCATACACCCACAACGTTGATCTTTCAACTTTTTTTGATAAAATTTGAAGTGTTATTTTGGCATTTTCGCACGATCTTACAAACATATCAACGTTCTCGGAATCTGCCGAAACCAAATTCTTGGCTCTTTTTGGGACCTCCATACACCCACAACATTGATCTTTCAACTTTTTTTGATAAAATTTGAAGTGTTATTTTGGCATTTTCGCACGATCTTACGAGATTACGAACATATCAACGTTCTCGGAATCTACCGAAACCAAATTCTTGGCTCTTTTTGGGACTTCCATACACACACCACATTGATCTTTAAACTTTTTTTCAGAAAATTTGACGTCTTATTTTGGCATTTTCGCACGATCTAACGAGATTGCGAACATATCAACGTTCTCGGAATCTGCCGAAACCAAATTTTTGCCTCTTTTTAGGACCTCCATACACCCACAACGTTGATCTTTCAACCTTTTTTGATAAAATTTGACGTGTTATTTTGGCATTTTCGCACGATCTTATGAGATTGCGAACATATCAACGTTCTCGGAATCAGCCGAATCTAAATTCTTGCCTCTTTTTGGGACTTCCATACACCCACCACATTGATCTTTGAACTTTTTTTCAGAAAATTTGACGTCTTATTTTGGCATTTTCGCACGATCTAACGAGATTGCGAACATATCAACGTTCTCGGAATCTGCCGAAACCAAATTTTTGCCTCTTTTTAGGACCTCCATACACCCACAACGTTGATCTTTCAACCTTTTTTTGATAAAATTTGACGTGTTATTTTGGCATTTTCGCACGATCTTATGAGATTGCGAACATATCAACGTTCTCGGAATCAGCCGAATCTAAATTCTTGCCTCTTTTTAGGACCTCCATACACCCACAACATTGATCTTTCAACTTTTTTTGATAAAATTTGACGTGTTATTTTGGCATTTTCGCACGATCTTACGAGATTGCGAACATATCAACGTTCTCGGAATCTGCCGAAACAAAATTCTTGCCTCTTTTTAGGACCTCCATACACCCACAACATTGATCTTTCAACTTTTTTTGATAAAATTTGAAGTGTTATTTTGGCATTTTCGCACGATCTTACGAGATTGCGAACATATCAACGTTCTCGGAATCTGCCGAAACAAAATTGTTGCCTCTTTTTAGGACCTCCATACACCCACAACATTGATCTTTCAACTTTTTTTGATAAAATTTGACGTGTTATTTTGGCATTTTCGCACGATCTTTCGAGATTGCGAACATATCAACGTTCTCGGAATCTGCCGAAACAAAATTCTTGCCTCTTTTTAGGACCTCCATACACCCACAACATTGATCTTTCAACTTTTTTTGATAAAATTTGACGTGTTATTTTGGCATTTTCGCACGATCTTACGAGATTGCGAACATATCAACGTTCTCGGAATCTGTCGAAACAAAATTCTTGCCTCTTTTTAGGACCTCCATACACCCACAACGTTGATCTTTCAACTTTTTTTGATAAAATTTGAAGTGTTATTTTGGCATTTTCGCACGATCTTACAAACATATCAACGTTCTCGGAATCTGCCGAAACCAAATTCTTGGCTCTTTTTGGGACCTCCATACACCCACAACATTGATCTTTCAACTTTTTTTGATAAAATTTGAAGTGTTATTTTGGCATTTTCGCACGATCTTACGAGATTACGAACATATCAACGTTCTCGGAATCTACCGAAACCAAATTCTTGGCTCTTTTTGGGACTTCCATACACACACCACATTGATCTTTAAACTTTTTTTCAGAAAATTTGACGTCTTATTTTGGCATTTTCGCACGATCTAACGAGATTGCGAACATATCAACGTTCTCGGAATCTGCCGAAACCAAATTTTTGCCTCTTTTTAGGACCTCCATACAGCCACAACGTTGATCTTTCAACCTTTTTTGATAAAATTTGACGTGTTATTTTGGCATTTTCGCACGATCTTATGAGATTGCGAACATATCAACGTTCTCGGAATCAGCCGAATCTAAATTCTTGCCTCTTTTTGGGACTTCCATACACCCACCACATTGATCTTTGAACTTTTTTTCAGAAAATTTGACGTCTTATTTTGGCATTTTCGCACGATCTAACGAGATTGCGAACATATCAACGTTCTCGGAATCTGCCGAAACCAAATTTTTGCCTCTTTTTAGGACCTCCATACACCCACAACGTTGATCTTTCAACCTTTTTTGATAAAATTTGACGTGTTATTTTGGCATTTTCGCACGATCTTATGAGATTGCGAACATATCAACGTTCTCGGAATCAGCCGAATCTAAATTCTTGCCTCTTTTTAGGACCTCCATACACCCACAACATTGATCTTTCAACTTTTTTTGATAAAATTTGACGTGTTATTTTGGCATTTTCGCACGATCTTACGAGATTGCGAACATATCAACGTTCTCGGAATCTGCCGAAACAAAATTCTTGCCTCTTTTTAGGACCTCCATACACCCACAACATTGATCTTTCAACTTTTTTTGATAAAATTTGAAGTGTTATTTTGGCATTTTCGCACGATCTTACGAGATTGCGAACATATCAACGTTCTCGGAATCTGCCGAAACAAAATTGTTGCCTCTTTTTAGGACCTCCATACACCCACAACATTGATCTTTCAACTTTTTTTGATAAAATTTGACGTGTTATTTTGGCATTTTCGCACGATCTTTCGAGATTGCGAACATATCAACGTTCTCGGAATCTGCCGAAACAAAATTCTTGCCTCTTTTTAGGACCTCCATACACCCACAACATTGATCTTTCAACTTTTTTTGATAAAATTTGACGTGTTATTTTGGCATTTTCGCACGATCTTACGAGATTGCGAACATATCAACGTTCTCGGAATCTGTCGAAACAAAATTCTTGCCTCTTTTTAGGACCTCCATACACCCACAACGTTGATCTTTCAACTTTTTTTGATAAAATTTGAAGTTTTATTTTGGCATTTTCGCACGATCTTACAAACATATCAACGTTCTCGGAATCTGCCGAAACCAAATTCTTGGCTCTTTTTGGGACCTCCATACACCCACAACATTGATCTTTCAACTTTTTTTGATAAAATTTGAAGTGTTATTTTGGCATTTTCGCACGATCTTACGAGATTACGAACATATCAACGTTCTCGGAATCTACCGAAACCAAATTCTTGGCTCTTTTTGGGACTTCCATACACACACCACATTGATCTTTAAACTTTTTTTCAGAAAATTTGACGTCTTATTTTGGCATTTTCGCACGATCTAACGAGATTGCGAACATATCAACGTTCTCGGAATCTGCCGAAACCAAATTTTTGCCTCTTTTTAGGACCTCCATACACCCACAACGTTGATCTTTCAACCTTTTTTGATAAAATTTGACGTGTTATTTTGGCATTTTCGCAGGATCTTACGAGATTGCGAACATATCAACGTTCTCGGAATCTTCCGAATCTAAATTCTTGCCTCTTTTTGGGACTTCCATACACCCACCACATTGATCTTTGAACTTTTTTTGATAAAATTTGACGTGTTATTTTGGCATTTTCGCACGATCTTTCGAGATTGCGAACATATCAACGTTCTCGGAATCTGCCGAAACAAAATTCTTGCCTCTTTTTAGGACCTCCATACACCCACAACATTGATCTTTCAACTTTTTTTGATAAAATTTGACGTGTTATTTTGGCATTTTCGCACGATCTAACGAGATTGCGAACATATCAACGTTCTCGGAATCTGCCGAAACCAAATTTTTGCCTCTTTTTAGGACCTCCATACACCCACAACGTTGATCTTTCAACCTTTTTTGATAAAATTTGACGTGTTATTTTGGCATTTTCGCAGGATCTTACGAGATTGCGAACATATCAACGTTCTCGGAATCTGCCGAATCTAAATTCTTGCCTCTTTTTGGGACTTCCATACACCCACCACATTGATCTTTGAACTTTTTTTGATAAAATTTGACGTGTTATTTTGGCATTTTCGCACGATCTTACAAACATATCAACGTTCTCGGAATCTGCCGAAACCAAATTCTTGGCTCTTTTTGGGACCTCCATACACCCACCACATTGATCTTTCAACTTTTTTTTGATAAAATTTGAAGTGTTATTTTGGCATTTTCGCACGATCTTACGAGATTACGAACATATCAACGTTCTCGGAATCTACCGAAACCAAATTCTTGGCTCTTTTTGGGACCTCCATACACCCACCACATTGATCTTTCAACCTTTTTTTCAGAAAATTTAACGTGTTATTTTGCCATTTTCGCACGATCTAACGAGATTGCGAACATATCAACGTTCTCGGAATCTGCCGAAACAAAATTCTTGCCTCTTTTTAGGACCTCCATACACCCACAACATTGATCTTTCAACTTTTTTTGATAAAATTTGACGTGTTATTTTGGTATTTTCGCACGATCTTACGAGATTGCGAACATATCAACGTTCTCGGAATCTGTCGAAACAAAATTCTTGCATCTTTTTAGGACCTCCATACACCCACAACGTTGATCTTTCAACTTTTTTTGATAAAATTTGAAGTGTTATTTTGGCATTTTCGCACGATCTTACAAACATATCAACGTTCTCGGAATCTGCCGAAACCAAATTCTTGGCTCTTTTTGGGACCTCCATACACCCACAACATTGATCTTTCAACTTTTTTTGATAAAATTTGAAGTGTTATTTTGGCATTTTCGCACGATCTTACGAGATTACGAACATATCAACGTTCTCGGAATCTACCGAAACCAAATTCTTGGCTCTTTTTGGGACTTCCATACACACACCACATTGATCTTTAAACTTTTTTTCAGAAAATTTGACGTCTTATTTTGGCATTTTCGCACGATCTAACGAGATTGCGAACATATCAACGTTCTCGGAATCTGCCGAAACCAAATTTTTGCCTCTTTTTAGGACCTCCATACACCCACAACGATGATCTTTCAACCTTTTTTGATAAAATTTGACGTGTTATTTTGGCATTTTCGCACGATCTTATGAGATTGCGAACATATCAACGTTCTCGGAATCAGCCGAATCTAAATTCTTGCCTCTTTTTGGGACTTCCATACACCCACCACATTGATCTTTGAACTTTTTTTGATAAAATTTGACGTGTTATTTTGGCATTTTCGCACTATCTTTCGAGATTGCGAACATATCAACGTTCTCGGAATCTGCCGAAACAAAATTCTTGCCACTTTTTAGGACCTCCATACACCCACAACATTGATCTTTCAACTTTTTTTGATAAAATTTGACGTGTTATTTTGGCATTTTCGCACGATCTAACGAGATTGCGAACATATCAACGTTCTCGGAATCTGCCGAAACCAAATTTTTGCCTCTTTTTAGGACCTCCATACACCCACAACGTTGATCTTTCAACCTTTTTTGATAAAATTTGACGTGTTATTTTGGCATTTTCGCAGGATCTTACGAGATTGCGAACATATCAACGTTCTCGGAATCTTCCGAATCTAAATTCTTGCCTCTTTTTGGGACTTCCATACACCCACCACATTGATCTTTGAACTTTTTTTGATAAAATTTGACGTGTTATTTTGGCATTTTCGCACGATCTTACAAACATATCAACGTTCTCGGAATCTGCCGAAACCAAATTCTTGGCTCTTTTTGGGACCTCCATACACCCACCACATTGATCTTTCAACTTTTTTTTGATAAAATTTGAAGTGTTATTTTGGCATTTTCGCACGATCTTACGAGATTACGAACATATCAACGTTCTCGGAATCTACCGAAACCAAATTCTTGGCTCTTTTTGGGACCTCCATACACCCACCACATTGATCTTTCAACCTTTTTTTCAGAAAATTTAACGTGTTATTTTGCCATTTTCGCACGATCTAACGAGATTGCGAACATATCAACGTTCTCGGAATCTGCCGAAACAAAATTCTTGCCTCTTTTTAGGACCTCCATACACCCACAACATTGATCTTTCAACTTTTTTTGATAAAATTTGACGTGTTATTTTGGCATTTTCGCACGATCTTACGAGATTGCGAACATATCAACGTTCTCGGAATCTGTCGAAACAAAATTCTTGCCTCTTTTTAGGACCTCCATACACCCACAACGTTGATCTTTCAACTTTTTTTGATAAAATTTGAAGTGTTATTTTGGCATTTTCGCACGATCTTACGAGATTACGAACATATCAACGTTCTCGGAATCTACCGAAACCAAATTCTTGGCTCTTTTTGGGACTTCCATACACACACCACATTGATCTTTAAACTTTTTTTCAGAAAATTTGACGTCTTATTTTGGCATTTTCGCACGATCTAACGAGATTGCGAACATATCAACGTTCTCGGAATCTGCCGAAACCAAATTTTTGCCTCTTTTTAGGACCTCCATACACCCACAACGTTGATCTTTCAACCTTTTTTGATAAAATTTGACGTGTTATTTTGGCATTTTCGCACGATCTTATGAGATTGCGAACATATCAACGTTCTCGGAATCAGCCGAATCTAAATTCTTGCCTCTTTTTGGGACTTCCATACACCCACCACATTGATCTTTGAACTTTTTTTGATAAAATTTGACGTGTTATTTTGGCATTTTCGCACGATCTTTCGAGATTGCGAACATATCAACGTTCTCGGAATCTGCCGAAACAAAATTCTTGCCTCTTTTTAGGACCTCCATACACCCACAACATTGATCTTTCAACTTTTTTTGATAAAATTTGACGTGTTATTTTGGCATTTTCGCACGATCTAACGAGATTGCGAACATATCAACGTTCTCGGAATCTGCCGAAACCAAATTTTTGCCTCTTTTTAGGACCTCCATACACCCACAACGTTGATCTTTCAACCTTTTTTGATAAAATTTGACGTGTTATTTTGGCATTTTCGCAGGATCTTACGAGATTGCGAACACATCAACGTTCTCGGAATCTGCCGAATCTAAATTCTTGCCTCTTTTTGGGACTTCCATACACCCACCACATTGATCTTTGAACTTTTTTTGATAAAATTTGACGTGTTATTTTGGCATTTTCGCACGATCTTACAAACATATCAACGTTCTCGGAATCTGCCGAAACCAAATTCTTGGCTCTTTTTGGGACCTCCATACACCCACCACATTGATCTTTCAACTTTTTTTTGATAAAATTTGAAGTGTTATTTTGGCATTTTCGCACGATCTTACGAGATTACGAACATATCAACGTTCTCGGAATCTACCGAAACCAAATTCTTGGCTATTTTTGGGACCTCCATACACCCACCACATTGATCTTTCAACCTTTTTTTCAGAAAATTTAACGTGTTATTTTGCCATTTTCGCACGATCTAACGAGATTGCGAACATATCAACGTTCTCGGAATCTGCCGAAACAAAATTCTTGCCTCTTTTTAGGACCTCCATACACCCACAACATTGATCTTTCAACTTTTTTTGATAAAATTTGACGTGTTATTTTGGTATTTTCGCACGATCTTACGAGATTGCGAACATATCAACGTTCTCGGAATCTGTCGAAACAAAATTCTTGCCTCTTTTTAGGACCTCCATACACCCACAACGTTGATCTTTCAACTTTTTTTGATAAAATTTGAAGTGTTATTTTGGCATTTTCGCACGATCTTACAAACATATCAACGTTCTCGGAATCTGCCGAAACCAAATTCTTGGCTCTTTTTGGGACCTCCATACACCCACAACATTGATCTTTCAACTTTTTTTGATAAAATTTGAAGTGTTATTTTGGCATTTTCGCACGATCTTACGAGATTACGAACATATCAACGTTCTCGGAATCTACCGAAACCAAATTCTTGGCTCTTTTTGGGACTTCCATACACACACCACATTGATCTTTAAACTTTTTTTCAGAAAATTTGACGTCTTATTTTGGCATTTTCGCACGATCTAACGAGATTGCGAACATATCAACGTTCTCGGAATCTGCCGAAACCAAATTTTTGCCTCTTTTTAGGACCTCCATACACCCACAACGTTGATCTTTCAACCTTTTTTGATAAAATTTGACGTGTTATTTTGGCATTTTCGCACGATCTTATGAGATTGCGAACATATCAACGTTCTCGGAATCAGCCGAATCTAAATTCTTGCCTCTTTTTGGGACTTCCATACACCCACCACATTGATCTTTGAACTTTTTTTGATAAAATTTGACGTGTTATTTTGGCATTTTCGCACGATCTTTCGAGATTGCGAACATATCAACGTTCTCGGAATCTGCCGAAACAAAATTCTTGCCTCTTTTTAGGACCTCCATACACCCACAACATTGATCTTTCAACTTTTTTTGATAAAATTTGACGTGTTATTTTGGCATTTTCGCACGATCTTACGAGATTGCGAACATATCAACGTTCTCGGAATCTGCCGAAACAAAATTCTTGCCTCTTTTTAGGACCTCCATACACCCACAACATTGATCTTTCAACTTTTTTTGATAAAATTTGAAGTGTTATTTTGGCATTTTCGCACGATCTTACGAGATTACGAACATATCAACGTTCTCGGAATCTACCGAAACCAAATTCTTGGCTCTTTTTGGGACCTCCATACACCCACCACATTGATCTTTCAACTTTTTTTCAGAAAATTTGACGTCTTATTTTGGCATTTTCGCACGATCTAACGAGATTGCGAACATATCAACTTTCTCGGAATCTGCCGAAACCAAATTCTTGCCTCTTTTTGGGACCTCCATACACCAGCAACATTGATCTTTCAACTTTTTTTGATAAAATTTGACGTGTTATTTTGGCATTTTCGCACGATCTAACGATATTGCGAACATATCAACGTTCTCGGAATCTGCCGAAACCAAATTCTTGCCTCTTTTTAGGACCTCCATACACCCACAACATTGATCTTTCAACTTTTTTTGATAAAATTTGACGTGTTATTTTGGCATTTTCGCACGATCTTACGAGATTGCGAACATATCAACGTTCTCGGAATCTGTCGAAACAAAATTCTTGCCTCTTTTTAGGACCTCCATACACCCACAACGTTGATCTTTCAACTTTTTTTGATAAAATTTGAAGTGTTATTTTGGCATTTTCGCACGATCTTACGAGATTGCGAACATATCAACGTTCTCGGAATCTGCCGAAACCAAATTCTTGGCTTTTTTTGGGACCTCCATACACCCACAACATTGATCTTTCAACTTTTTTTGATAAAATTTGAAGTGTTATTTTGGTATTTTCGCACGATCTTACGAGATTACGAACATATCAACGTTCTCGGAATCTGCCGAAACCAAATTCTTGGCTCTTTTTGGGACCTCCATACACCCACCACATTGATCTTTCAACTTTTTTTCAGAAAATTTGACGTGTTATTTTGGCATTTTCGCACGATCTAACGAAATTGCGAACATATCAACGTTCCCGGAATCTGCCAAATCCAAATTCTTGCCTCTTTTTGGGACCTCCATACACCCACAACATTGATCTTTCAACTTTTTTTGATAAAATTTGAAGTGTTATTTTGGCATTTTCGCACGATCTTTCGAGATTACGAACATATCAACGTTCTCGGAATCTGCCGAAACCAAATTCTTGGCTCTTTTTGGGACCTCCATACACCCACCACATTGATCTTTCAACATTTTTTCAGAAAATTTGACGTGTTATTTTGGCATTTTCGCACGATCTAACGAAATTGCGAACATATCATCGTTCTCGGAATCTGCCGAATCCAAATTGTTGCCTCTTTTTGGGACCTCAAAACACCCACAACATTGATATTTCAACTTTTTTTGAGAAAATTTGACGTGTTATTTTGGCATTTTCGAACGATCTTACGAGATTGCGAACATATCAACGCTCTCGGACTCTGCCGAAACCAAATTCTTGGCTCTTTTTGGGACCTCCATACACCCACCACATTGATCTTTCAACTTTTTTCAGAAAATTTAACGTGTTATTTTGGCATTTTCGCACGATCTAACTAGATTACGAACATATCAACGTTCTCGGAATCTGATGAAACCAAATTCTTGCCTCTTTTTGGGACCTCCATACACCCACCACGTTGATCTTTCTACTTTTTTTGATAAAATTTGACGTGTTATTTTGGCATTTTCCCACGATCTTACGAGATTGCGAACATATCAACGTTCTCGGAATCTGCCGAAACAAAATTGTTGCCTCTTTTTAGGACCTCCATACACCCACAACATTGATCTTTCAACTTTTTTTGATAAAATTTGACGTGTTATTTTGGCATTTTCGCACGATCTTACGAGATTGCGAACATATCAACGTTCTCGGAATCTGCCGAAACAAAATTCTTGCCTCTTTTTAGGACCTCCATACACCCACAACATTGATCTTTCAACTTTTTTTGATAAAATTTGAAGTGTTATTTTGGCATTTTCGCACGATCTTACGAGATTGCGAACATATCAACGTTCTCGGAATCTGCCGAAACAAAATTGTTGCCTCTTTTTAGGACCTCCATACACCCACAACATTGATCTTTCAACTTTTTTTGATAAAATTTGACGTGTTATTTTGGCATTTTCGCACGATCTAACGATATTGCGAACATATCAACGTTCTCGGAATCTGCCGAAACCAAATTCTTGCCTCTTTTTAGGACCTCCATACACCCACAACATTGATCTTTCAACTTTTTTTGATAAAATTTGACGTGTTATTTTGGCATTTTCGCACGATCTTACGAGATTGCGAACATATCAACGTTCTCGGAATCTGTCGAAACAAAATTCTTGCCTCTTTTTAGGACCTCCATACACCCACAACGTTGATCTTTCAACTTTTTTTGATAAAATTTGAAGTGTTATTTTGGCATTTTCGCACGATCTTACGAGATTGCGAACATATCAACGTTCTCGGAATCTGCCGAAACCAAATTCTTGGCTTTTTTTGGGACCTCCATACACCCACAACATTGATCTTTCAACTTTTTTTGATAAAATTTGAAGTGTTATTTTGGTATTTTCGCACGATCTTACGAGATTAGGAACATATCAACGTTCTCGGAATCTGCCGAAACCAAATTCTTGGCTCTTTTTGGGACCTCCATACACCCACCACATTGATCTTTCAACTTTTTTTCAGAAAATTTGACGTGTTATTTTGGCATTTTCGCACGATCTAACGAAATTGCGAACATATCAACGTTCCCGGAATCTGCCAAATCCAAATTCTTGCCTCTTTTTGGGACCTCCATACACCCACAACATTGATCTTTCAACTTTTTTTGATAAAATTTGAAGTGTTATTTTGGCATTTTCGCACGATCTTTCGAGATTACGAACATATCAACGTTCTCGGAATCTGCCGAAACCAAATTCTTGGCTCTTTTTGGGACCTCCATACACCCACCACATTGATCTTTCAACATTTTTTCAGAAAATTTGACGTGTTATTTTGGCATTTTCGCACGATCTAACGAAATTGCGAACATATCATCGTTCTCGGAATCTGCCGAATCCAAATTGTTGCCTCTTTTTGGGACCTCAAAACACCCACAACATTGATATTTCAACTTTTTTTGAGAAAATTTGACGTGTTATTTTGGCATTTTCGAACGATCTTACGAGATTGCGAACATATCAACGCTCTCGGACTCTGCCGAAACCAAATTCTTGGCTCTTTTTGGGACCTCCATACACCCACCACATTGATCTTTCAACTTTTTTCAGAAAATTTAACGTGTTATTTTGGCATTTTCGCACGATCTAACTAGATTACGAACATATCAACGTTCTCGGAATCTGATGAAACCAAATTCTTGCCTCTTTTTGGGACCTCCATACACCCACCACGTTGATCTTTCTACTTTTTTTGATAAAATTTGACGTGTTATTTTGGCATTTTCCCACGATCTTACGAGATTGCGAACATATCAACGTTCTCGGAATCTGCCGAAACAAAATTGTTGCCTCTTTTTAGGACCTCCATACACCCACAACATTGATCTTTCAATTTTTTTTGATAAAATTTGACGTGTTATTTTGGCATTTTCGCACGATCTTACGAGATTGCGAACATATCAACGTTCTCGGAATCTGCCGAAACCAAATTCTTGGCTTTTTTTGGGACCTCCATACACCCACAACATTGATCTTTCAACTTTTTTTGATAAAATTTGAAGTGTTATTTTGGTATTTTCGCACGATCTTACGAGATTACGAACATATCAACGTTCTCGGAATCAGCCGAAACCAAATTCTTGGCCCTTTTTGGGACCTCCATACACCCACCACATTGATCTTTCAACTTTTTTTCAGAAAATTTGACGTGTTATTTTGGCATTTTCGCACGATCTAACGAAATTGCGAACATATCAACGTTCCCGGAATCTGCCAAATCCAAATTCTTGCCTCTTTTTGGGACCTCCATACACCCACAACATTGATCTTTCAACTTTTTTTGATAAAATTTGAAGTGTTATTTTGGCATTTTCGCACGATCTTACGAGATTACGAACATATCAACGTTCTCGGAATCTGCCGAAACCAAATTCTTGGCTCTTTTTGGGACCTCCATACACCCACCACATTGATCTTTCAACATTTTTTCAGAAAATTTGAAGTGTTATTTTGGCATTTTCGCACGATCTAACGAAATTGCGAACATATCATCGTTCTCGGAATCTGCCGAATCCAAATTGTTGCCTCTTTTTGGGACCTCAAAACACCCACAACATTGATATTTCAACTTTTTTTGAGAAAATTTGACGTGTTATTTTGGCATTTTCGAACGATCTTACGAGATTGCGAACATATCAACGTTCTCGGACTCTGCCGAAACCAAATTCTTGGCTCTTTTTGGGACCTCCATACACCCACCACATTGATCTTTCAACTTTTTTCAGAAAATTTAACGTGTTATTTTGGCATTTTCGCACGATCTAACTAGATTACGAACATATCAACGTTCTCGGAATCTGATGAAACCAAATTCTTGCCTCTTTTTGGGACCTCCATACACCCACCACATTGATCTTTCTACTTTTTTTGATAAAATTTGACGTGTTATTTTGGCATTTTCGCACGATATAACGAAATTGCGAACATATCAACGTTCCCGGAATCTGCCAAATCCAAATTCTTGCCTCTTTTTGGGACCTCCATACACCCACAACATTGATCTTTCAACTTTTTTTGATAAAATTTGAAGTGTTATTTTGGCATTTTCACACGATCTTACGAGATTACGAACATATCAACGTTCTCGGAATCTACCAAAACCAAATTCTTGGCTCTTTTTGGGACTTCCATACACACACCACATTGATCTTTAAACTTTTTTTCAGAAAATTTGACGTCTTATTTTGGCATTTTCGCACGATCTAACGAGATTGCGAACATATCAACGTTCTCGGAATCTGCCGAAACCAAATTTTTGCCTCTTTTTAGGACCTCCATACACCCACAACGTTGATCTTTCAACCTTTTTTGATAAAATTTGACGTGTTATTTTGGCATTTTCGCACGATCTTATGAGATTGCGAACATATCAACGTTCTCGGAATCAGCCGAATCTAAATTCTTGCCTCTTTTTGGGACATCCATACACCCACCACATTGATCTTTGAACTTTTTTTGATAAAATTTGACGTGTTATTTTGGCATTTTCGCACGATCTTTCGAGATTGCGAACATATCAACGTTCTCGGAATCTGCCGAAACAAAATTCTTGCCTCTTTTTAGGACCTCCATACACCCACAACATTGATCTTTCAACTTTTTTTGATAAAATTTGACGTGTTATTTTGGCATTTTCGCACGATCTTACGAGATTGCGAACATATCAACGTTCTCGGAATCTGCCGAAACAAAATTCTTGCCTCTTTTTAGGACCTCCATACACCCACAACATTGATCTTTCAACTTTTTTTGATAAAATTTGAAGTGTTATTTTGGCATTTTCGCACGATCTTACGAGATTGCGAACATATCAATGTTCTCGGAATCTGCCGAATCTAAATTCTTGCCTCTTTTTGGGACCTCCATACACCCACCACATTGATCTTTCAACTTTTTTTCAGAAAATTTGACGTCTTATTTTGGCATTTTCGCACGATCTAACGAGATTGCGAACATATCAACTTTCTCGGAATCTGCCGAAACCAAATTCTTGCCTCTTTTTGGGACCTCCATACACCAGCAACATTGATCTTTCAACTTTTTTTGATAAAATTTGACGTGTTATTTTGGCATTTTCGCACGATCTAACGATATTGCGAACATATCAACGTTCTCGGAATCTGCCGAAACCAAATTCTTGCCTCTTTTTAGGACCTCCATACACCCACAACATTGATCTTTCAACTTTTTTTGATAAAATTTGACGTGTTATTTTGGCATTTTCGCACGATCTTTCGAGATTGCGAACATATCAACGTTCTCGGAATCTGCCGAAACAAAATTCTTGCCTCTTTTTAGGACCTCCATACACCCACAACATTGATCTTTCAACTTTTTTTGATAAAATTTGACGTGTTATTTTGGCATTTTCGCACGATCTTACGAGATTGCGAACATATCAACGTTCTCGGAATCTGCCGAAACCAAATTCTTGGCTTTTTTTGGGACCTCCATACACCCACAACATTGATCTTTCAACTTTTTTTGATAAAATTTGAAGTGTTATTTTGGTATTTTCGCACGATCTTACGAGATTACGAACATATCAACGTTCTCGGAATCTGCCGAAACCAAATTCTTGGCTCTTTTTGGGACCTCCATACACCCACCACATTGATCTTTCAACTTTTTTTCATAAAATTTGACGTGTTATTTTGGCATTTTCGCACGATCTAACGAAATTGCGAACATATCAACGTTCCCGGAATCTGCCAAATCCAAATTCTTGCCTCTTTTTGGGACCTCCATACACCCACAACATTGATCTTTCAACTTTTTTTGATAAAATTTGAAGTGTTATTTTGGCATTTTCGCACGATCTTTCGAGATTACGAACATATCAACGTTCTCGGAATCTGCCGAAACCAAATTCTTGGCTCTTTTTGGGACCTCCATACACCCACCACATTGATCTTTCAACATTTTTTCAGAAAATTTGACGTGTTATTTTGGCATTTTCGCACGATCTAACGAAATTGCGAACATATCATCGTTCTCGGAATCTGCCGAATCCAAATTGTTGCCTCTTTTTGGGACCTCAAAACACCCACAACATTGATATTTCAACTTTTTTTGAGAAAATTTGACGTGTTATTTTGGCATTTTCGAACGATCTTACGAGATTGCGAACATATCAACGTTCTCGGACTCGGCCGAAACCAAATTCTTGGCTCTTTTTGGGACCTCCATACACCCACCACATTGATCTTTCAACTTTTTTCAGAAAATTTAACGTGTTATTTTGGCATTTTCGCACGATCTAACTAGATTACGAACATATCAACGTTCTCGGAATCTGATGAAACCAAATTCTTGCCTCTTTTTGGGACCTCCATACACCCACCACGTTGATCTTTCTACTTTTTTTGATAAAATTTGACGTGTTATTTTGGCATTTTCCCACGATCTTACGAGATTGCGAACATATCAACGTTCTCGGAATCTGCCGAAACAAAATTGTTGCCTCTTTTTAGGACCTCCATACACCCACAACATTGATATTTCAACTTTTTTTGATAAAATTTGACGTGTTATTTTGGCATTTTCGCACGATCTTACGAGATTGCGAACATATCAACGTTCTCGGAATCTGCCGAAACAAAATTCTTGCCTCTTTTTAGGACCTCCATACACCCACAACATTGATCTTTCAACTTTTTTTGATAAAATTTGACGTGTTATTTTGGCATTTTCGCACGATCTTACGAGATTGCGAACATATCAACGTTCTCGGAATCTGTCGAAACAAAATTCTTGCCTCTTTTTAGGACCTCCATACACCCACAACGTTGATCTTTCAACTTTTTTTGATAAAATTTGAAGTGTTATTTTGGCATTTTCGCACGATCTTACAAACATATCAACGTTCTCGGAATCTGCCGAAACCAAATTCTTGGCTCTTTTTGGGACCTCCATACACCCACAACATTGATCTTTCAACTTTTTTTCAGAAAATTTAACGTGTTATTTTGCCATTTTCGCACGATCTAACGAGATTGCGAACATATCAACGTTCTCGGAATCTGCCGAAACAAAATTCTTGCCTCTTTTTAGGACCTCCATACACCCACAACATTGATCTTTCAACTTTTTTTGATAAAATTTGACGTGTTATTTTGGCATTTTCGCACGATCTTACGAGATTGCGAACATATCAACCTTCTCGGAATCTGTCGAAACAAAATTCTTGCCTCTTTTTGGGACTTCCATACACCCACCACATTGATCTTTGAACTTTTTTTGATAAAATTTGACGTGTTATTTTGGCATTTTCGCACGATCTTTCGAGATTGCGAACATATCAACGTTCTCGGAATCTGCCGAAACAAAATTCTTGCCTCTTTTTAGGACCTCCATACACTCACAACATTGATCTTTCAACTTTTTTTGATAAAATTTGACGTGTTATTTTGGCATTTTCGCACGATCTTACGAGATTGCGAACATATCAACGTTCTCGGAATCTGCCGAAACAAAATTCTTGCCTCTTTTTAGGACCTCCATACACCCACAACATTGATCTTTCAACTTTTTTTGATAAAATTTGAAGTGTTATTTTGGCATTTTCGCACGATCTTACGAGATTGCGAACATATCAATGTTCTCGGAATCTGCCGAATCTAAATTCTTGCCTCTTTTTGGGACCTCCATACACCCACCACATTGATCTTTCAACTTTTTTTCAGAAAATTTGACGTCTTATTTTGGCATTTTCGCACGATCTAACGAGATTGCGAACATATCAACTTTCTCGGAATCTGCCGAAACCAAATTCTTGCCTCTTTTTGGGACCTCCATACACCAGCAACATTGATCTTTCAACTTTTTTTGATAAAATTTGACGTGTTATTTTGGCATTTTCGCACGATCTAACGATATTGCGAACATATCAACGTTCTCGGAATCTGCCGAAACCAAATTCTTGCCTCTTTTTAGGACCTCCATACACCCACAACATTGATCTTTCAACTTTTTTTGATAAAATTTGACGTGTTATTTTGGCATTTTCGCACGATCTTTCGAGATTGCGAACATATCAACGTTCTCGGAATCTGCCGAAACAAAATTCTTGCCTCTTTTTAGGACCTCCATACACCCACAACATTGATCTTTCAACTTTTTTTGATAAAATTTGACGTGTTATTTTGGCATTTTCGCACGATCTTACGAGATTGCGAACATATCAACGTTCTCGGAATCTGCCGAAACCAAATTCTTGGCTTTTTTTGGGACCTCCATACACCCACAACATTGATCTTTCAACTTTTTTTGATAAAATTTGAAGTGTTATTTTGGTATTTTCGCACGATCTTACGAGATTACGAACATATCAACGTTCTCGGAATCTGCCGAAACCAAATTCTTGGCTCTTTTTGGGACCTCCATACACCCACCACATTGATCTTTCAACTTTTTTTCAGAAAATTTGACGTGTTATTTTGGCATTTTCGCACGATCTAACGAAATTGCGAACATATCAACGTTCCCGGAATCTGCCAAATCCAAATTCTTGCCTCTTTTTGGGACCTCCATACACCCACAACATTGATCTTTCAACTTTTTTTGATAAAATTTGAAGTGTTATTTTGGCATTTTCGCACGATCTTTCGAGATTACGAACATATCAACGTTCTCGGAATCTGCCGAAACCAAATTCTTGGCTCTTTTTGGGACCTCCATACACCCACCACATTGATCTTTCAACATTTTTTCAGAAAATTTGACGTGTTATTTTGGCATTTTCGCACGATCTAACGAAATTGCGAACATATCATCGTTCTCGGAATCTGCCGAATCCAAATTGTTGCCTCTTTTTGGGACCTCAAAACACCCACAACATTGATATTTCAACTTTTTTTGAGAAAATTTGACGTGTTATTTTGGCATTTTCGAACGATCTTACGAGATTGCGAACATATCAACGTTCTCGGACTCTGCCGAAACCAAATTCTTGGCTCTTTTTGGGACCTCCATACACCCACCACATTGATCTTTCAACTTTTTTCAGAAAATTTAACGTGTTATTTTGGCATTTTCGCACGATCTAACTAGATTACGAACATATCAACGTTCTCGGAATCTGATGAAACCAAATTCTTGCCTCTTTTTGGGACCTCCATACACCCACCACGTTGATCTTTCTACTTTTTTTGATAAAATTTGACGTGTTATTTTGGCATTTTCCCACGATCTTACGAGATTGCGAACATATCAACGTTCTCGGAATCTGCCGAAACAAAATTGTTGCCTCTTTTTAGGACCTCCATACACCCACCACGTTGATCTTTCAACTTTTTTTGATAAAATTTGACGTGTTATTTTGGCATTTTCGCACGATCTTACGAGATTGCGAACATATCAACGTTCTCGGAATCTGCCGAAACAAAATTCTTGCCTCTTTTTAGGACCTCCATACACCCACAACATTGATCTTTCAACTTTTTTTGATAAAATTTGACGTGTTATTTTGGCATTTTCGCACGATCTTACGAGATTGCGAACATATCAACGTTCTCGGAATCTGTCGAAACAAAATTCTTGCCTCTTTTTAGGACCTCCATACACCCACAACGTTGATCTTTCAACTTTTTTTGATAAAATTTGAAGTGTTATTTTGGCATTTTCGCACGATCTTACAAACATATCAACGTTCTCGGAATCTGCCGAAACCAAATTCTTGGCTCTTTTTGGGACCTCCATACACCCACAACATTGATCTTTCAACTTTTTTTGATAAAATTTGAAGTGTTATTTTGGCATTTTCGCACGATCTTACGAGATTACGAACATATCAACGTTCTCGGAATCTACCGAAACCAAATTCTTGGCTCTTTTTGGGACTTCCATACACACACCACATTGATCTTTAAACTTTTTTTCAGAAAATTTGACGTCTTATTTTGGCATTTTCGCACGATCTAACGAGATTGCGAACATATCAACGTTCTCGGAATCTGCCGAAACCAAATTTTTGCCTCTTTTTAGGACCTCCATACACCCACCACATTGATCTTTGAACTTTTTTTGATAAAATTTGACGTGTTATTTTGGCATTTTCGCACGATCTTACGAGATTGCGAACATATCAATGTTCTCGGAATCTGCCGAATCTAAATTCTTGCCTCTTTTTGGGACCTCCATACACCCTCTACATTGATCTTTCAACTTTTTTTGATAAAATTTGACGTGTTATTTTGGCATTTTCGCACGATCTTACGAGATTGCGAACATATCAACGTTCTCGGAATCTGTCGAAACAAAATTCTTGCCTCTTTTTAGGACCTCCATACACCCACAACGTTGATCTTTCAACTTTTTTTGATAAAATTTGAAGTGTTATTTTGGCATTTTCGCACGATCTTACATACATATCAACGTTCTCGGAATCTGCCGAAACCAAATTCTTGGCTCTTTTTGGGACCTCCATACACCCACAACATTGATCTTTCAACTTTTTTTGATAAAATTTGAAGTGTTATTTTGGCATTTTCGCACGATCTTACGAGATTACGAACATATCAACGTTCTCGGAATCTACCGAAACCAAATTCTTGGCTCTTTTTGGGACTTCCATACACACACCACATTGATCTTTAAACTTTTTTTCAGAAAATTTGACGTCTTATTTTGGCATTTTCGCACGATCTAACGAGATTGCGAACATATCAACGTTCTCGGAATCTGCCGAATCTAAATTCTTGCCTCTTTTTGGGACTTCCATACACCCACCACATTGATCTTTGAACTTTTTTTGATAAAATTTGACGTGTTATTTTGGCATTTTCGCACGATCTTACGAGATTGCGAACATATCAATGTTCTCGGAATCTGCCGAATCTAAATTCTTGCCTCTTTTTGGGACCTCCATACACCCTCTACATTGATCTTTCAACTTTTTTTGATAAAATTTGAAGTGTTATTTTGGCATTTTCGCACGATCTTACGAGATTACGAACATATCAACGTTCTCGGAATCTACCGAAACCAAATTCGTGGCTCTTTTTGGGACCTCCATACACCCTCTACATTGATCTTTCAACCTTTTTTTCAGAAAATTTAACGTGTTATTTTGCCATTTTCGCACGATCTAACGAGATTGCGAACATATCAACGTTCTCGGAATCTGCCGAAACAAAATTCTTGCCTCTTTTTAGGACCTCCATACACCCACAACGTTGATCTTTCAACTTTTTTTGATAAAATTTGAAGTGTTATTTTGGCATTTTCGCACGATCTTACAAACATATCAACGTTCTCGGAATCTGCCGAAACCAAATTCTTGGCTCTTTTTGGGACCTCCATACACCCACAACATTGATCTTTCAACTTTTTTTGATAAAATTTGAAGTGTTATTTTGGCATTTTCGCACGATCTTACGAGATTACGAACATATCAACGTTCTCGGAATCTACCAAAACCAAATTCTTGGCTCTTTTTGGGACCTCCATACACCCACCACATTGATCTTTCAACTTTTTTTCAGAAAATTTGACGTCTTATTTTGGCATTTTCGCACGATCTAACGAGATTGCGAACATATCAACTTTCTCGGAATCTGCCGAAACCAAATTCTTGCCTCTTTTTGGGACCTCCATACACCAGCAACATTGATCTTTCAACTTTTTTTGATAAAATTTGACGTGTTATTTTGGCATTTTCGCACGATCTAACGATATTGCGAACATATCAACGTTCTCGGAATCTGCCGAAACAAAATTGTTGCTTCTTTTTAGGACCTCCATACACCCACAACATTGATCTTTCAACTTTTTTTGATAAAATTTGACGTGTTATTTTGGCATTTTCGCACGATCTAACGAGATTGCGAACATTTCATCGTTCTCGGAATCTGCCGAATCCAAATTGTTGCCTCTTTTTGGGACCTCCATACACCCACCACATTGATCTTTCAACTTTTTTTCAGAAAATTTGACGTGTTATTTTGGCATTTTCGCACGATCTAACGAAATTGCGAACATATCAACGTTCCCGGAATCTGCCAAATCCAAATTCTTGCCTCTTTTTGGGACCTCCATACACCCACAACATTGATCTTTCAACTTTTTTTGATAAAATTTGATTTGGCATTTTCGCACGATCTTTCGAGATTACGAACATATCAACGTTCTCGGAATCTGCCGAAACCAAATTCTTGGCTCTTTTTGGGACCTCCATACACCCACCACATTGATCTTTCAACTTTTTTTCAGAAAATTTGACGTGTTATTTTGGCATTTTCGCACGATCTAACGAAATTGCGAACATATCAACGTTCCCGGAATCTGCCAAATCCAAATTCTTGCCTCTTTTTGGGACCTCCATACACCCACAACATTGATCTTTCAACTTTTTTTGATAAAATTTGAAGTGTTATTTTGGCATTTTCGCACGATCTTTCGAGATTACGAACATATCAACGTTCTCGGAATCTGCCGAAACCAAATTCTTGGCTCTTTTTGGGACCTCCATACACCCACCACATTGATCTTTCAACATTTTTTCAGAAAATTTGACGTGTTATTTTGGCATTTTCGCACGATCTAACGAAATTGCGAACATATCATCGTTCTCGGAATCTGCCGAATCCAAATTGTTGCCTCTTTTTGGGACCTCAAAACACCCACAACATTGATATTTCAACTTTTTTTGAGAAAATTTGACGTGTTATTTCGGCATTTTCGAACGATCTTACGAGATTGCGAACATATCAACGTTCTCGGACTCTGCCGAAACCAAATTCTTGGCTCTTTTTGGGACCTCCATACACCCACCACATTGATCTTTCAACTTTTTTCAGAAAATTTAACGTGTTATTTTGGCATTTTCGCACGATCTTACGAGATTGCGAACATATCAACGTTCTCGGAATCTGCCGAAACCAAATTCTTGCCTCTTTTTGAGACCTCCATACACCCGCAACATTGATCTTTCAACTTTTTTTGATAAAATATGACGTGTTATTTTGGCATTTTCGCACGATCTAACGATATTGCGAACATATCAACGTTCTCGGAATCTGCCGAAAACATATTCTTGCCTCTTTTTGGGACCTCCATACACACCACATTGATCTTTCAACTTTTTTTCAGAAAATATAACGTGTTATTTTGGCATTTTCGCACAATCTAACTAGATTGCGAACATATCAACGTTCTCGGAATCTGATGAAACCAAATTCTTGGCTTTTTTTGGGACCTCCATACACCCACAACATTGATCTTTCAACTTTTTTTGATAAAATTTGAAGTGTTATTTTGGTATTTTCGCACGATCTTACGAGATTACGAACATATCAACGTTCTCGGAATCTGCCGAAACCAAATTCTTGGCTCTTTTTGGGACCTCCATACACACACCACATTGATCTTTCTACTTTTTTTGAGAAAATTTGACGTGTTATTTTGGCATTTTCGCACGATCTTACGATATTGCGAACATATCAACGTTCTCGGAATCTGATGAAACCAAATTCTTGGCTTTTTTGGGACCTCCATACACCCACCACATTGATCTTTCAACTTTTTTTGATAAAATTTGAAGTGTTATTTTGGCATTTTCGCACGATCTTACGAGATTACGAACATATCAACGTTCTCGGAATCTGCCGAAACCAAATTCTTGGCTCTTTTTGGGACCTCCATACACACACCACATTGATCTTTCTACTTTTTTTGAGAAAATTTGACGTGTTATTTTGGCATTTTCCCACGATCTTACGAGATTACGAACATATCAACGTTCTCGGAATCTGCCGAAACCAAATTCTTGGCTCTTTTTGGGACCTCCATACACACACCACATTGATCTTTCTACTTTTTTTGATAAAATTTGACGTGTTATTTTGGTATTTTCGCACGATCTAACGATATTGCGAACATATCAACGTTCTCGGAATCTGATGAAACCAAATTCTTGGCTTTTTTGGGACCTCCATACACCCACCACATTGATCTTTCAACTTTTTTTGATAAAATTTGAAGTGTTATTTTGGTATTTTCGCACGATCTTACGATATTGCGAACATATCAACGTTCTCGGAATCTGATGAAACCAAATTCTTGCCTCTTTTTGGGACCTCCATACATCAGCAACATTGATTTTTCAACTTTTTTTTGATAAAATTTGACGTGTTATTTTGGCATTTTCGCACGATCTTACGAGATTCCGAACATATCAACGTTCTCGGACTCTGCCGAAACCAAATTCTTGGCTCTTTTTGGGACCTCCATACACCCACCACATTGATCTTTCAACTTTTTTTCAGAAAATTCGACGTCTTATTTTGGCATTTTCACACGATCTAACGAGATTGCGAACATATCAACGTTCTCGGAATCTGCCGAAACCAAATTCTTTCCTCTTTTTGGGACCTCCATACACCCGCAACATTGATCTTTCAACTTTTTTTGATAAAATTTGACGTGTTATTTTGGCATTTTGGCACGATCTTACGATATTGCGAACATATCAACGTTCTCGGAATCTGATGAAACCAAATTCTTGGCTCTTTTTGGGACCTCCATACACCCACCTCATTGATCTTTCAACTTTTTTTGATAAAATTTGAAGTGTTATTTTGGCATTTTCGCACGATCTTACGAGATTACGAACATATCAACGTTCTCGGAATCTGCCGAAACCAAATTCTTGGCTCTTTTTGGGACCTCCATACACACACCACATTGATCTTTCTACTTTTTTTGAGAAAATTTGACGTGTTATTTTGGCATTTTCCCACGATCTTACGAGATTACGAACATATCAACGTTCTCGGAATCTGCCGAAACCAAATTCTTGGCTCTTTTTGGGACCTCCATACACACACCACATTGATCTTTCTACTTTTTTTGATAAAATTTGACGTGTTATTTTGGTATTTTCGCACGATCTAACGATATTGCGAACATATCAACGTTCTCGGAATCTGCCGAAATCAAATTCTTGCCTCTTTTTGGGACCTCCATAAACCCGCAACATCGATCTTTCAACTTTTTTTGATAAAATTTGAAGTGTTATTTTGGTATTTTCGCACGATCTTACGAGGTGACGAACATATCAACGTTCTCGGAATCTGCCGAAACCAAATTCTTGGCTCTTTTTGGGACCTCCATACACACACCACATTGATCTTTCTACTTTTTTTGAGAAAATTTGACGTGTTATTTTGGCATTTTCCCACGATCTTACGAGATTGCGAACATATCAACGTTCTCAGAATCTGCCGAAACCAAATTCTTGCCTCTTTTTGGGACCTCCATACACCCGCAACATTGATCTTTCAACTTTTTTTGATAAAATTTGACGTGTTACTTTGGTATTTTCGCACGATCTTACGATATTGCGAACATATCAACGTTCTCGGAATCTGATGAAACCAAATTCTTGGCTTTTTTGGGATCTCCATACACCCACTACATTGATCTTTCAACTTTTTTTGAGAAAATTTAAAGTGTTATTTTGACATTTTCGCAGGATCTTACGAGATTGCGAACATATAAACGTTCTCGGAATCTGCCGAATCTAAATTCTTGCCTCTTTTTGGGACCTCCATACACCCACTACATTGATCTTTCGACTTTTTTTGATAAAATTTGACGTGTTATTTTGGCATTTTCGCACGATCTTACGAGATTGCGAACATATCAACGTTCTCGGAATCTGCCGAAACCAAATTCTTGCCTCTTTTTGAGACCTCCATACACCCGCAACATTGATCTTTCAACTTTTTTTGATAAAATATGACGTGTTATTTTGGCATTTTCGCACGATCTAACGATATTGCGAACATATCAACGTTCTCGGAATCTGCCGAAATCAAATTCTTGCCTCTTTTTAGGACCTCCATACACCCACCACATTGATCTTTCAACTTTTTTTGATAAAATTTGACGTGTTATTTTGGCATTTTCGCACGATCTTACGAGATTGCGAACATATCAACGTTCTCGGAATCTGCCGAAACCAAATTCTTGCCTCTTTTTGAGACCTCCATACACCCGCAACATTGATCTTTCAACTTTTTTTGATAAAATATGACGTGTTATTTTGGCATTTTCGCACGATCTAACGATATTGCGAACATATCAACGTTCTCGGAATCTGCCGAAATCAAATTCTTGCCTCTTTTTAGGACCTCCATACACCCACAACATTGATCTTTCAACTTTTTTTGATAAAATTTGACGTGTTATTTTGGCATTTTCGCACGATCTTACGAGATTGCGAACATATCAACGTTCTCGGAATCTGCCGAATCTAAATTCTTGCCTCTTTTTGGGACCTCCATACACCCACTACATTGATCTTTCAACTTTTTTTGATAAAATTTGACGTGTTATTTTGGCATTTTCGCACGATCTTACGAGATTGCGAACATATCAACGTTCTCGGAATCTGCCGAAACCAAATTCTTGGCTTTTTTTGGGACCTCCATACACCCACAACATTGATCTTTCAACTTTTTTTGATAAAATTTGAAGTGTTATTTTGGTATTTTCGCACGATCTTACGAGATTACGAACATATCAACGTTCTCGGAATCTGCCGAAACCAAATTCTTGGCTCTTTTTGGGACCTCCATACACCCGCAACATTGATCTTTCAACTTTTTTTGATAAAATATGACGTGTTATTTTGGCATTTTCGCACGATCTAACGATATTGCGAACATATCAACGTTCTCGGAATCTGCCGAAAACATATTCTTGCCTCTTTTTGGGACCTCCATACACACCACATTGATCTTTCAACTTTTTTTCAGAAAATATAACGTGTTATTTTGGCATTTTCGCACAATCTAACTAGATTGCGAACATATCATCGTTCTCGGAATCTGATGAAACCAAATTCTTGTCTTTTTTTGGGACCTCCATACACCCACAACATTGATCTTTCAACTTTTTTTGATAAAATTTGACGTGTTATTTTGGCATTTTCGAACGATCTTACGAGATTGCGAACATATCAACGTTCTCGGAATCTGCCGAAACCAAATTCTTGCCTCTTTTTGGGACCTCCATACACCCACCACATTGATCTTTCAACTTTTTTTCAGAAAATTCGACGTCTTATTTTGGCATTTTCGCACGATCTAACGTGATTGCGAACATATCAACGTTCTCGGAATCTGCCGAAACCAAATTCTTGGCTCTTTTTGGGACCTCCATACACCCGCAACATTGATCTTTCAACTTTTTTTGATAAAATTTGACATGTTATTTTGGCATTTTCGCACGATCTTACGATATTGCGAACATATCAACGTTCTCGGAATCTGATGAAACCAAATTCTTGGCTTTTTTGGGACCTCCATACACCCACCACATTGATCTTTCAACTTTTTTTGATAAAATTTGAAGTGTTATTTTGGCATTTTCGCACGATCTTACGAGATTACGAACATATCAACGTTCTCGGAATCTGCCGAAACCAAATTCTTGGCTCTTTTTGGGACCTCCATACACACACCACATTGATCTTTCTACTTTTTTTGAGAAAATTTGACGTGTTATTTTGGCATTTTCCCACGATCTTACGAGATTACGAACATATCAACGTTCTCGGAATCTGCCGAAACCAAATTCTTGGCTCTTTTTGGGACCTCCATACACACACCACATTGATCTTTCTACTTTTTTTGATAAAATTTGACGTGTTATTTTGGTATTTTCGCACGATCTAACGATATTGCGAACATATCAACGTTCTCGGAATCTGCCGAAACCAAATTCTTGCCTCTTTTTGGGACCTCCATAAACCCGCAACATTGATCTTTCAACTTTTTTTGATAAAATTTGACGTGTTATTTTGGTATTTTCGCACGATCTTACGAGATTACGAACATATCAACGTTCTCGGAATCTGCCGAAACCAAATTCTTGGCTCTTTTTGGGACCTCCATACACACACCACATTGATCTTTCTACTTTTTTTGAGAAAATTTGACGTGTTATTTTGGCATTTTCCCACTATCTTACGAGATTGCGAACATATCAACGTTCTCAGAATCTGCCGAAACCAAATTCTTGCCTCTTTTTGGGACCTCCATACACCCGCAACATTGATCTTTCAACTTTTTTTGATAAAATTTGACGTGTTACTTTGGTATTTTCGCACGATCTTACGATATTGCGAACATATCAACGTTCTCGGAATCTGATGAAACCAAATTCTTGGCTTTTTTGGGATCTCCATACACCCACTACATTGATCTTTCAACTTTTTTTGAGAAAATTTAACGTGTTATTTTGACATTTTCGCAGGATCTTACGAGATTGCGAACATATAAACGTTCTCGGACTCTGCCGAATCTAAATTCTTGCCTCTTTTTGGGACCTCCATACACCCACTACTTTGATCTTTCAACTTTTTTTGATAAAATTTGACGTGTTATTTTGGCATTTTCGCACGATCTTACGAGATTGCGAACATATCAACGTTCTCGGAATCTGCCGAAACCAAATTTTTGCCTCTTTTTAGGACCTCCATACACCCACAACGTTGATCTTTCAACCTTTTTTGATAAAATTTGACGTGTTATTTTGGCATTTTCGCACGATCTTACGAGATTGCGAACATATCAACGTTCTCGGAATCTGCCGAAACCAAATTCTTGCCTCTTTTTGAGACCTCCATACACCCGCAACATTGATCTTTCAACTTTTTTTAATAAAATTTGACGTGTTATTTTGGCATTTTCGCACGATCTAACGATATTGCGAACATATCCACTTTCTCGGAATCTGCCGAAATCAAATTCTTGCCTCTTTTTAGGACCTCCATACACCCACCACATTGATCTTTCAACTTTTTTTGATAAAATTTGACGTGTTATTTTGGCATTTTCGCACGATCTTACGAGATTGCGAACATATCAACGTTCTCGGAATCTGCCGAAACCAAATTCTTGCCTCTTTTTGAGACCTCCATACACCCGCAACATTGATCTTTCAACTTTTTTTGATAAAATATGACGTGTTATTTTGGCATTTTCGCACGATCTAAAGATATTGCGAACATATCAACGTTCTCGGAATCTGCCGAAATCAAATTCTTGCCTCTTTTTAGGACCTCCATACTCCCACAACATTGATCTTTCAACTTTTTTTGATAAAATTTGACGTGTTATTTTGGCATTTTCGCACGATCTTACGAGATTGCGAACATATCAACGTTCTCGGAATCTGCCGAATCTAAATTCTTGCCTCTTTTTGGGACCTCCATACACCCACTACATTGATCTTTCAACTTTTTTTGATAAAATTTGACGTGTTATTTTGGCATTTTCGCACGATCTTACGAGATTGCGAACATATCAACGTTCTCGGAATCTGCCGAAACCAAATTCTTGCCTTTTTTTGGGACCTCCATACACCCACAACATTGATCTTTCAACTTTTTTTGATAAAATTTGAAGTGTTATTTTGGTATTTTCGCACGATCTTACGAGATTACGAACATATCAACGTTCTCGGAATCTGCCGAAACCATATTCTTGGCTCTTTTTGGGACCTCCATACACCCACCACATTGATCTTTCAACTTTTTTTCAGAAAATTTGACGTGTTATTTTGGCATTTTCGCACGATCTAACGAAATTGCGAACATATCAACGTTCCCCGAATCTGCCAAATCCAAATTCTTGCCTCTTTTTGGGACCTCCATACACCCACAACATTGATCTTTCAACTTTTTTTGATAAAATTTGAAGTGTTATTTTGGCATTTTCGCACGATCTTTCGAGATTACGAACATATCAACGTTCTCGGAATCTGCCGAAACCAAATTCTTGGCTCTTTTTGGGACCTCCATACACCCACCACATTGATCTTTCAACATTTTTTCAGAAAATTTGATGTGTTATTTTGGCATTTTCGCACGATCTAACGAAATTGCGAACATATCATCGTTCTCGGAATCTGCCGAATCCAAATTGTTGCCTCTTTTTGGGACCTCCAAACACCCACAACATTGATATTTCAACTTTTTTTGAGAAAATTTGACGTGTTATTTTGGCATTTTCGAACGATCTTACGAGATTCCGAACATATCAACGTTCTCGGACTCTGCCGAAACCAAATTCTTGGCTCTTTTTGGGACCTCCATCCACCCACCACATTGATCTTTCAACTTTTTTTAAGAAAATTTAACGTGTTATTTTGCCATTTTCGCACGATCTAACGAAATTGCGAACATATCAACGTTCTCGGAATCTGCCGAATACAAATTCTTGCCTCATTTTGGGACCTCCATACACCTACAACATTGATCTTTCAACTTTTTTTGAGAAAATTTGACGTGTTATTTTGGCATTTTCGAACGATCTTACGAGATTGCGAACATATCAACTTTCTCGGAATCTGCCGAAACCAAATTCTTGCCTCTTTTTGGGACCTCCATACACCCGCAACAGTGATCTTTCAACTTTATTTGATAAAATTTGACGTGTTATTTTGGCATTTTCGCACGATCTTACGAGATTGCGAACATATCAACGTTCTCGGAATCTGCCGAAACCAAATTCTTGGCTTTTTTTGGGACCTCCATACACCCACAACATTGATCTTTCAACTTTTTTTGATAAAATTTGAAGTGTTATTTTGGTATTTTCGCACGATCTTACGATCTTACGAACATATCAACGTTCTCGGAATCTGCCGAAACCAAATTCTTGGCTCTTTTTGGGACCTCCATACACCCACCACATTGATCTTTCAACTTTTTTTCAGAAAATTTGACGTGTTATTTTGGCATTTTCGCACGATCTAACGAAATTGCGAACATATCAACGTTCCCGGAATCTGCCAAATCCAAATTCTTGCCTCTTTTTGGGACCTCCATACACCCGCAACATTGATCTTTCAACTTTTTTTGATAAAATTTGACGTGTTACTTTGGTATTTTCGCACGATCTTACGATATTGCGAACATATCAACGTTCTCGGAATCTGATGAAACCAAATTCTTGGCTTTTTTGGGATCTCCATACACCCACTACATTGATCTTTCAACTTTTTTTGAGAAAATTTAACGTGTTATTTTGACATTTTCGCAGGATCTTACGAGATTGCGAACATATAAACGTTCTCGGACTCTGCCGAATCTAAATTCTTGCCTCTTTTTGGGACCTCCATACACCCACTACTTTGATCTTTCAACTTTTTTTGATAAAATTTGACGTGTTATTTTGGCATTTTCGCACGATCTTACGAGATTGCGAACATATCAACGTTCTCGGAATCTGCCGAAACCAAATTTTTGCCTCTTTTTAGGACCTCCATACACCCACAACGTTGATCTTTCAACCTTTTTTGATAAAATTTGACGTGTTATTTTGGCATTTTCGCACGATCTTACGAGATTGCGAACATATCAACGTTCTCGGAATCTGCCGAAACCAAATTCTTGCCTCTTTTTGAGACCTCCATACACCCGCAACATTGATCTTTCAACTTTTTTTAATAAAATTTGACGTGTTATTTTGGCATTTTCGCACGATCTAACGATATTGCGAACATATCCACTTTCTCGGAATCTGCCGAAATCAAATTCTTGCCTCTTTTTAGGACCTCCATACACCCACCACATTGATCTTTCAACTTTTTTTGATAAAATTTGACGTGTTATTTTGGCATTTTCGCACGATCTTACGAGATTGCGAACATATCAACGTTCTCGGAATCTGCCGAAACCAAATTCTTGCCTCTTTTTGAGACCTCCATACACCCGCAACATTGATCTTTCAACTTTTTTTGATAAAATATGACGTGTTATTTTGGCATTTTCGCACGATCTAAAGATATTGCGAACATATCAACGTTCTCGGAATCTGCCGAAATCAAATTCTTGCCTCTTTTTAGGACCTCCATACTCCCACAACATTGATCTTTCAACTTTTTTTGATAAAATTTGACGTGTTATTTTGGCATTTTCGCACGATCTTACGAGATTGCGAACATATCAACGTTCTCGGAATCTGCCGAATCTAAATTCTTGCCTCTTTTTGGGACCTCCATACACCCACTACATTGATCTTTCAACTTTTTTTGATAAAATTTGACGTGTTATTTTGGCATTTTCGCACGATCTTACGAGATTGCGAACATATCAACGTTCTCGGAATCTGCCGAAACCAAATTCTTGCCTTTTTTTGGGACCTCCATACACCCACAACATTGATCTTTCAACTTTTTTTGATAAAATTTGAAGTGTTATTTTGGTATTTTCGCACGATCTTACGAGATTACGAACATATCAACGTTCTCGGAATCTGCCGAAACCATATTCTTGGCTCTTTTTGGGACCTCCATACACCCACCACATTGATCTTTCAACTTTTTTTCAGAAAATTTGACGTGTTATTTTGGCATTTTCGCACGATCAAACGAAATTGCGAACATATCAACGTTCCCCGAATCTGCCAAATCCAAATTCTTGCCTCTTTTTGGGACCTCCATACACCCACAACATTGATCTTTCAACTTTTTTTGATAAAATTTGAAGTGTTATTTTGGCATTTTCGCACGATCTTTCGAGATTACGAACATATCAACGTTCTCGGAATCTGCCGAAACCAAATTCTTGGCTCTTTTTGGGACCTCCATACACCCACCACATTGATCTTTCAACATTTTTTCAGAAAATTTGATGTGTTATTTTGGCATTTTCGCACGATCTAACGAAATTGCGAACATATCATCGTTCTCGGAATCTGCCGAATCCAAATTGTTGCCTCTTTTTGGGACCTCCAAACACCCACAACATTGATATTTCAACTTTTTTTGAGAAAATTTGACGTGTTATTTTGGCATTTTCGAACGATCTTACGAGATTCCGAACATATCAACGTTCTCGGACTCTGCCGAAACCAAATTCTTGGCTCTTTTTGGGACCTCCATCCACCCACCACATTGATCTTTCAACTTTTTTTAAGAAAATTTAACGTGTTATTTTGCCATTTTCGCACGATCTAACGAAATTGCGAACATATCAACGTTCTCGGAATCTGCCGAATACAAATTCTTGCCTCATTTTGGGACCTCCATACACCTACAACATTGATCTTTCAACTTTTTTTGAGAAAATTTGACGTGTTATTTTGGCATTTTCGAACGATCTTACGAGATTGCGAACATATCAACTTTCTCGGAATCTGCCGAAACCAAATTCTTGCCTCTTTTTGGGACCTCCATACACCCGCAACAGTGATCTTTCAACTTTATTTGATAAAATTTGACGTGTTATTTTGGCATTTTCGCACGATCTTACGAGATTGCGAACATATCAACGTTCTCGGAATCTGCCGAAACCAAATTCTTGGCTTTTTTTGGGACCTCCATACACCCACAACATTGATCTTTCAACTTTTTTTGATAAAATTTGAAGTGTTATTTTGGTATTTTCGCACGATCTTACGATCTTACGAACATATCAACGTTCTCGGAATCTGCCGAAACCAAATTCTTGGCTCTTTTTGGGACCTCCATACACCCACCACATTGATCTTTCAACTTTTTTTCAGAAAATTTGACGTGTTATTTTGGCATTTTCGCACGATCTAACGAAATTGCGAACATATCAACGTTCCCGGAATCTGCCAAATCCAAATTCTTGCCTCTTTTTGGGACCTCCATACACCCACAACATTGATCTTTCAACTTTTTTTGATAAAATTTGAAGTGTTATTTTGGCATTTTCGCACGATCTTTCGAGATTAAGAACATATCAACGTTCTCGGAATCTGCCGAAACCAAATTCTTGGCTCTTTTTGGGACCTCCATACACCCACCACATTGATCTTTCAACATTTTTTCAGAAAATTTGAAGTGTTATTTTGGCATTTTCGCACGATCTAACGAAATTGCGAACATATCATCGTTCTCGGAATCTGCCGAATCCAAATTGTTGCCTCTTTTTGGGACCTCAAAACACCCACAACATTGATATTTCAACTTTTTTTGAGAAAATTTGACGTGTTATTTTGGCATTTTCGAACGATCTTACGAGATTGCGAACATATCAACGTTCTCGGACTCTGCCGAAACCAAATTCTTGGCTCTTTTTGGGACCTCCATACACCCACCACATTGATCTTTCAACTTTTTTCAGAAAATTTAACGTGTTATTTTGGCATTTTCGCACGATCTAACTAGATTACGAACATATCAACGTTCTCGGAATCTGATGAAACCAAATTCTTGCCTCTTTTTGGGACCTCCATACACCCACCACATTGATCTTTCTACTTTTTTTGATAAAATTTGACGTGTTATTTTGGCATTTTCGCACGATATAACGAAATTGCGAACATATCAACGTTCCCGGAATCTGCCAAATCCAAATTCTTGCCTCTTTTTGGGACCTCCATACACCCACAACATTGATCTTTCAACTTTTTTTGATAAAATTTGAAGTGTTATTTTGGCATTTTCGCACGATCTTACGAGATTACGAACATATCAACGTTCTCGGAATCTACCGAAACCAAATTCTTGGCTCTTTTTGGGACTTCCATACACACACCACATTGATCTTTAAACTTTTTTTCAGAAAATTTGACGTCTTATTTTGGCATTTTCGCACGATCTAACGAGATTGCGAACATATCAACGTTCTCGGAATCTGCCGAAACCAAATTTTTGCCTCTTTTTAGGACCTCCATACACCCACAACGTTGATCTTTCAACCTTTTTTGATAAAATTTGACGTGTTATTTTGGCATTTTCGCACGATCTTATGAGATTGCGAACATATCAACGTTCTCGGAATCAGCCGAATCTAAATTCTTGCCTCTTTTTGGGACTTCCATACACCCACCACATTGATCTTTGAACTTTTTTTGATAAAATTTGACGTGTTATTTTGGCATTTTCGCACGATCTTTCGAGATTGCGAACATATCAACGTTCTCGGAATCTGCCGAAACAAAATTCTTGCCTCTTTTTAGGACCTCCATACACCCACAACATTGATCTTTCAACTTTTTTTGATAAAATTTGAAGTGTTATTTTGGCATTTTCGC
Source organism: Fragaria x ananassa (assembly GCA_034370585.1). NCBI lineage: Eukaryota > Viridiplantae > Streptophyta > Magnoliopsida > Rosales > Rosaceae > Fragaria > Fragaria x ananassa. The sequence continues at coordinate 16,090,875 of CP139769.1, forward strand.
ACGATCTTCCGAGATTGCGAACATATCAATGTTCTCGGAATCTGCCGAATCTAAATTCTTGCCTCTTTTTGGGACCTCCATACACCCACCACATTGATCTTTGAACTTTTTTTGATAAAATTTGACGTGTTATTTTGGCATTTTCGCACGATCTTTCGAGATTGCGAACATATCAACGTTCTCGGAATCTGCCGAAACAAAATTCTTGCCTCTTTTTAGGACCTCCATACACCCACAACATTGATCTTTCAACTTTTTTTGATAAAATTTGAAGTGTTATTTTGGTATTTTCGCACGATCTTACGAGATTACGAACATATCAACGTTCTCGGAATCTGCCGAAACCAAATTCTTGGCTCTTTTTGGGACCTCCATACACCCACCACATTGATCTTTCAACTTTTTTTCAGAAAATTTGACGTGTTATTTTGGCATTTTCGCACGATCTAACGAAATTGCGAACATATCAACGTTCCCGGAATCTGCCAAATCCAAATTCTTGGCTCTTTTTGGGACCTCCATACACCCGCAACATTGATCTTTCAACTTTTTTTGATAAAATTTGACGTGTTATTTTGGCATTTTCGCACGATCTTACGAGATTGCGAACATATCAACGTTCTCGGAATCTGCCGAAACAAAATTCTTGCCTCTTTTTAGGACCTCCATACACCCACAACATTGATCTTTCAACTTTTTTTGATAAAATTTGAAGTGTTATTTTGGCATTTTCGCACGATCTTACGAGATTGCGAACATATCAATGTTCTCGGAATCTGCCGAATCTAAATTCTTGCCTCTTTTTGGGACCTCCATACACCCACCACATTGATCTTTCAATTTTTTTTCAGAAAATTTGACGTCTTATTTTGGCATTTTCGCACGATCTAACGAGATTGCGAACATATCAACTTTCTCGGAATCTGCCGAAACCAAATTCTTGCCTCTTTTTGGGACCTCCATACACCAGCAACATTGATCTTTCAACTTTTTTTGATAAAATTTGACGTGTTATTTTGGCATTTTCGCACGATCTAACGATATTGCGAACATATCAACGTTCTCGGAATCTGCCGAAACCAAATTCTTGCCTCTTTTTAGGACCTCCATACACCCACAACATTGATCTTTCAACTTTTTTTGATAAAATTTGACGTGTTATTTTGGCATTTTCGCACGATCTTTCGAGATTGCGAACATATCAACGTTCTCGGAATCTGCCGAAACAAAATTCTTGCCTCTTTTTAGGACCTCCATACACCCACAACATTGATCTTTCAACTTTTTTTGATAAAATTTGACGTGTTATTTTGGCATTTTCGCACGATCTTACGAGATTGCGAACATATCAACGTTCTCGGAATCTGCCGAAACCAAATTCTTGGCTTTTTTTGGGACCTCCATACACCCACAACATTGATCTTTCAACTTTTTTTGATAAAATTTGAAGTGTTATTTTGGTATTTTCGCACGATCTTACGAGATTACGAACATATCAACGTTCTCGGAATCTGCCGAAACCAAATTCTTGGCTCTTTTTGGGACCTCCATACACCCACCACATTGATCTTTCAACTTTTTTTCAGAAAATTTGACGTGTTATTTTGGCATTTTCGCACGATCTAACGAAATTGCGAACATATCAACGTTCCCGGAATCTGCCAAATCCAAATTCTTGCCTCTTTTTGGGACCTCCATACACCCACAACATTGATCTTTCAACTTTTTTTGATAAAATTTGAAGTGTTATTTTGGCATTTTCGCACGATCTTTCGAGATTACGAACATATCAACGTTCTCGGAATCTGCCGAAACCAAATTCTTGGCTCTTTTTGGGACCTCCATACACCCACCACATTGATCTTTCAACATTTTTTCAGAAAATTTGACGTGTTATTTTGGCATTTTCGCACGATCTAACGAAATTGCGAACATATCATCGTTCTCGGAATCTGCCGAATCCAAATTGTTGCCTCTTTTTGGGACCTCAAAACACCCACAACATTGATATTTCAACTTTTTTTGAGAAAATTTGACGTGTTATTTTGGCATTTTCGAACGATCTTACGAGATTGCGAACATATCAACGTTCTCGGACTCTGCCGAAACCAAATTCTTGGCTCTTTTTGGGACCTCCATACACCCACCACATTGATCTTTCAACTTTTTTCAGAAAATTTAACGTGTTATTTTGGCATTTTCGCACGATCTAACTAGATTACGAACATATCAACGTTCTCGGAATCTGATGAAACCAAATTCTTGCCTCTTTTTGGGACCTCCATACACCCACCACGTTGATCTTTCTACTTTTTTTGATAAAATTTGACGTGTTATTTTGGCATTTTCCCACGATCTTACGAGATTGCGAACATATCAACGTTCTCGGAATCTGCCGAAACAAAATTGTTGCCTCTTTTTAGGACCTCCATACACCCACAACATTGATCTTTCAACTTTTTTTGATAAAATTTGACGTGTTATTTTGGCATTTTCGCACGATCTTACGAGATTGCGAACATATCAACGTTCTCGGAATCTGCCGAAACAAAATTCTTGCCTCTTTTTAGGACCTCCATACACCCACAACATTGATCTTTCAACTTTTTTTGATAAAATTTGACGTGTTATTTTGGCATTTTCGCACGATCTTACGAGATTGCGAACATATCAACGTTCTCGGAATCTGTCGAAACAAAATTCTTGCCTCTTTTTAGGACCTCCATACACCCACAACGATGATCTTTCAACTTTTTTTGATAAAATTTGAAGTGTTATTTTGGCATTTTCGCACGATCTTACAAACATATCAACGTTCTCGGAATCTGCCGAAACCAAATTCTTGGCTCTTTTTGGGACCTCCATACACCCACAACATTGATCTTTCAACTTTTTTTCAGAAAATTTAACGTGTTATTTTGCCATTTTCGCACGATCTAACGAGATTGCGAACATATCAACGTTCTCGGAATCTGCCGAAACAAAATTCTTGCCTCTTTTTAGGACCTCCATACACCCACAACATTGATCTTTCAACTTTTTTTGATAAAATTTGACGTGTTATTTTGGCATTTTCGCACGATCTTACGAGATTGCGAACATATCAACCTTCTCGGAATCTGTCGAAACAAAATTCTTGCCTCTTTTTGGGACTTCCATACACCCACCACATTGATCTTTGAACTTTTTTTGATAAAATTTGACGTGTTATTTTGGCATTTTCGCACGATCTTTCGAGATTGCGAACATATCAACGTTCTCGGAATCTGCCGAAACCAAATTCTTGCCTCTTTTTGAGACCTCCATACACCCGCAACATTGATCTTTCAACTTTTTTTGATAAAATATGACGTGTTATTTTGGCATTTTCGCACGATCTAAAGATATTGCGAACATATCAACGTTCTCGGAATCTGCCGAAATCAAATTCTTGCCTCTTTTTAGGACCTCCATACACCCACAACATTGATCTTTCAACTTTTTTTGATAAAATTTGACGTGTTATTTTGGCATTTTCGCACGATCTTACGAGATTGCGAACATATCAACGTTCTCGGAATCTGCCGAATCTAAATTCTTGCCTCTTTTTGGGACCTCCATACACCCACTACATTGATCTTTCAACTTTTTTTGATAAAATTTGACGTGTTATTTTGGCATTTTCGCACGATCTTACGAGATTGCGAACATATCAACGTTCTCGGAATCTGCCGAAACCAAATTCTTGCCTTTTTTTGGGACCTCCATACACCCACAACATTGATCTTTCAACTTTTTTTGATAAAATTTGAAGTGTTATTTTGGTATTTTCGCACGATCTTACGAGATTACGAACATATCAACGTTCTCGGAATCTGCCGAAACCATATTCTTGGCTCTTTTTGGGACCTCCATACACCCACCACATTGATCTTTCAACTTTTTTTCAGAAAATTTGACGTGTTATTTTGGCATTTTCGCACGATCTAACGAAATTGCGAACATATCAACGTTCCCCGAATCTGCCAAATCCAAATTCTTGCCTCTTTTTGGGACCTCCATACACCCACAACATTGATCTTTCAACTTTTTTTGATAAAATTTGAAGTGTTATTTTGGCATTTTCGCACGATCTTTCGAGATTACGAACATATCAACGTTCTCGGAATCTGCCGAAACCAAATTCTTGGCTCTTTTTGGGACCTCCATACACCCACCACATTGATCTTTCAACATTTTTTCAGAAAATTTGATGTGTTATTTTGGCATTTTCGCACGATCTAACGAAATTGCGAACATATCATCGTTCTCGGAATCTGCCGAATCCAAATTGTTGCCTCTTTTTGGGACCTCCAAACACCCACAACATTGATATTTCAACTTTTTTTGAGAAAATTTGACGTGTTATTTTGGCATTTTCGAACGATCTTACGAGATTCCGAACATATCAACGTTCTCGGACTCTGCCGAAACCAAATTCTTGGCTCTTTTTGGGACCTCCATCCACCCACCACATTGATCTTTCAACTTTTTTTAAGAAAATTTAACGTGTTATTTTGCCATTTTCGCACGATCTAACGAAATTGCGAACATATCAACGTTCTCGGAATCTGCCGAATACAAATTCTTGCCTCATTTTGGGACCTCCATACACCTACAACATTGATCTTTCAACTTTTTTTGAGAAAATTTGACGTGTTATTTTGGCATTTTCGAACGATCTTACGAGATTGCGAACATATCAACTTTCTCGGAATCTGCCGAAACCAAATTCTTGCCTCTTTTTGGGACCTCCATACACCCGCAACAGTGATCTTTCAACTTTATTTGATAAAATTTGACGTGTTATTTTGGCATTTTCGCACGATCTTACGAGATTGCGAACATATCAACGTTCTCGGAATCTGCCGAAACCAAATTCTTGGCTTTTTTTGGGACCTCCATACACCCACAACATTGATCTTTCAACTTTTTTTGATAAAATTTGAAGTGTTATTTTGGTATTTTCGCACGATCTTACGAGATTACGAACATATCAACGTTCTCGGAATCTGCCGAAACCAAATTCTTGGCTCTTTTTGGGACCTCCATACACCCACCACATTGATCTTTCAACTTTTTTTCAGAAAATTTGACGTGTTATTTTGGCATTTTCGCACGATCTAACGAAATTGCGAACATATCAACGTTCCCGGAATCTGCCAAATCCAAATTCTTGCCTCTTTTTGGGACCTCCATACACCCACAACATTGATCTTTCAACTTTTTTTGATAAAATTTGAAGTGTTATTTTGGCATTTTCGCACGATCTTTCGAGATTAAGAACATATCAACGTTCTCGGAATCTGCCGAAACTAAATTCTTGGCTCTTTTTGGGACCTCCATACACCCACCACATTGATCTTTCAACATTTTTTCAGAAAATTTGAAGTGTTATTTTGGCATTTTCGCACGATCTAACGAAATTGCGAACATATCATCGTTCTCGGAATCTGCCGAATCCAAATTGTTGCCTCTTTTTGGGACCTCAAAACACCCACAACATTGATATTTCAACTTTTTTTGAGAAAATTTGACGTGTTATTTTGGCATTTTCGAACGATCTTACGAGATTGCGAACATATCAACGTTCTCGGACTCTGCCGAAACCAAATTCTTGGCTCTTTTTGGGACCTCCATACACCCACCACATTGATCTTTCAACTTTTTTCAGAAAATTTAACGTGTTATTTTGGCATTTTCGCACGATCTAACTAGATTACGAACATATCAACGTTCTCGGAATCTGATGAAACCAAATTCTTGCCTCTTTTTGGGACCTCCATACACCCACCACATTGATCTTTCTACTTTTTTTGATAAAATTTGACGTGTTATTTTGGCATTTTCGCACGATATAACGAAATTGCGAACATATCAACGTTCCCGGAATCTGCCAAATCCAAATTCTTGCCTCTTTTTGGGACCTCCATACACCCACAACATTGATCTTTCAACTTTTTTTGATAAAATTTGAAGTGTTATTTTGGCATTTTCGCACGATCTTACGAGATTACGAACATATCAACGTTCTCGGAATCTACCGAAACCAAATTCTTGGCTCTTTTTGGGACTTCCATACACACACCACATTGATCTTTAAACTTTTTTTCAGAAAATTTGACGTCTTATTTTGGCATTTTCGCACGATCTAACGAGATTGCGAACATATCAACGTTCTCGGAATCTGCCGAAACCAAATTTTTGCCTCTTTTTAGGACCTCCATACACCCACAACGTTGATCTTTCAACCTTTTTTGATAAAATTTGACGTGTTATTTTGGCATTTTCGCACGATCTTATGAGATTGCGAACATATCAACGTTCTCGGAATCAGCCGAATCTAAATTCTTGCCTCTTTTTGGGACTTCCATACACCCACCACATTGATCTTTGAACTTTTTTTGATAAAATTTGACGTGTTATTTTGGCATTTTCGCACGATCTTTCGAGATTGCGAACATATCAACGTTCTCGGAATCTGCCGAAACAAAATTCTTGCCTCTTTTTAGGACCTCCATACACCCACAACATTGATCTTTCAACTTTTTTTGATAAAATTTGACGTGTTATTTTGGCATTTTCGCACGATCTTACGAGATTGCGAACATATCAACGTTCTCGGAATCTGCCGAAACAAAATTCTTGCCTCTTTTTAGGACCTCCATACACCCACAACATTGATCTTTCAACTTTTTTTGATAAAATTTGAAGTGTTATTTTGGCATTTTCGCACGATCTTACGAGATTGCGAACATATCAATGTTCTCGGAATCTGCCGAATCTAAATTCTTGCCTCTTTTTGGGACCTCCATACACCCACCACATTGATCTTTCAACTTTTTTTCAGAAAATTTGACGTCTTATTTTGGCATTTTCGCACGATCTAACGAGATTGCGAACATATCAACTTTCTCGGAATCTGCCGAAACCAAATTCTTGCCTCTTTTTGGGACCTCCATACACCAGCAACATTGATCTTTCAACTTTTTTTGATAAAATTTGACGTGTTATTTTGGCATTTTCGCACGATCTAACGATATTGCGAACATATCAACGTTCTCGGAATCTGCCGAAACCAAATTCTTGCCTCTTTTTAGGACCTCCATACACCCACAACATTGATCTTTCAACTTTTTTTGATAAAATTTGACGTGTTATTTTGGCATTTTCGCACGATCTTTCGAGATTGCGAACATATCAACGTTCTCGGAATCTGCCGAAACAAAATTCTTGCCTCTTTTTAGGACCTCCATACACCCACAACATTGATCTTTCAACTTTTTTTGATAAAATTTGACGTGTTATTTTGGCATTTTCGCACGATCTTACGAGATTGCGAACATATCAACGTTCTCGGAATCTGCCGAAACCAAATTCTTGGCTTTTTTTGGGACCTCCATACACCCACAACATTGATCTTTCAACTTTTTTTGATAAAATTTGAAGTGTTATTTTGGTATTTTCGCACGATCTTACGAGATTACGAACATATCAACGTTCTCGGAATCTGCCGAAACCAAATTCTTGGCTCTTTTTGGGACCTCCATACACCCACCACATTGATCTTTCAACTTTTTTTCAGAAAATTTGACGTGTTATTTTGGCATTTTCGCACGATCTAACGAAATTGCGAACATATCAACGTTCCCGGAATCTGCCAAATCCAAATTCTTGCCTCTTTTTGGGACCTCCATACACCCACAACATTGATCTTTCAACTTTTTTTGATAAAATTTGAAGTGTTATTTTGGCATTTTCGCACGATCTTTCGAGATTACGAACATATCAACGTTCTCGGAATCTGCCGAAACCAAATTCTTGGCTCTTTTTGGGACCTCCATACACCCACCACATTGATCTTTCAACATTTTTTCAGAAAATTTGACGTGTTATTTTGGCATTTTCGCACGATCTAACGAAATTGCGAACATATCATCGTTCTCGGAATCTGCCGAATCCAAATTGTTGCCTCTTTTTGGGACCTCAAAACACCCACAACATTGATATTTCAACTTTTTTTGAGAAAATTTGACGTGTTATTTTGGCATTTTCGAACGATCTTACGAGATTGCGAACATATCAACGTTCTCGGACTCTGCCGAAACCAAATTCTTGGCTCTTTTTGGGACCTCCATACACCCACCACATTGATCTTTCAACTTTTTTCAGAAAATTTAACGTGTTATTTTGGCATTTTCGCACGATCTAACTAGATTACGAACATATCAACGTTCTCGGAATCTGATGAAACCAAATTCTTGCCTCTTTTTGGGACCTCCATACACCCACCACGTTGATCTTTCTACTTTTTTTGATAAAATTTGACGTGTTATTTTGGCATTTTCCCACGATCTTACGAGATTGCGAACATATCAACGTTCTCGGAATCTGCCGAAACAAAATTGTTGCCTCTTTTTAGGACCTCCATACACCCACAACATTGATCTTTCAACTTTTTTTGATAAAATTTGACGTGTTATTTTGGCATTTTCGCACGATCTTACGAGATTGCGAACATATCAACGTTCTCGGAATCTGCCGAAACAAAATTCTTGCCTCTTTTTAGGACCTCCATACACCCACAACATTGATCTTTCAACTTTTTTTGATAAAATTTGACGTGTTATTTTGGCATTTTCGCACGATCTTACGAGATTGCGAACATATCAACGTTCTCGGAATCTGTCGAAACAAAATTCTTGCCTCTTTTTAGGACCTCCATACACCCACAACGATGATCTTTCAACTTTTTTTGATAAAATTTGAAGTGTTATTTTGGCATTTTCGCACGATCTTACAAACATATCAACGTTCTCGGAATCTGCCGAAACCAAATTCTTGGCTCTTTTTGGGACCTCCATACACCCACAACATTGATCTTTCAACTTTTTTTCAGAAAATTTAACGTGTTATTTTGCCATTTTCGCACGATCTAACGAGATTGCGAACATATCAACGTTCTCGGAATCTGCCGAAACAAAATTCTTGCCTCTTTTTAGGACCTCCATACACCCACAACATTGATCTTTCAACTTTTTTTGATAAAATTTGACGTGTTATTTTGGCATTTTCGCACGATCTTACGAGATTGCGAACATATCAACCTTCTCGGAATCTGTCGAAACAAAATTCTTGCCTCTTTTTGGGACTTCCATACACCCACCACATTGATCTTTGAACTTTTTTTGATAAAATTTGACGTGTTATTTTGGCATTTTCGCACGATCTTTCGAGATTGCGAACATATCAACGTTCTCGGAATCTGCCGAAACAAAATTCTTGCCTCTTTTTAGGACCTCCATACACCCACAACATTGATCTTTCAACTTTTTTTGATAAAATTTGACGTGTTATTTTGGCATTTTCGCACGATCTTACGAGATTGCGAACATATCAACGTTCTCGGAATCTGCCGAAACAAAATTCTTGCCTCTTTTTAGGACCTCCATACACCCACAACATTGATCTTTCAACTTTTTTTGATAAAATTTGAAGTGTTATTTTGGCATTTTCGCACGATCTTACGAGATTGCGAACATATCAATGTTCTCGGAATCTGCCGAATCTAAATTCTTGCCTCTTTTTGGGACCTCCATACACCCACCACATTGATCTTTCAACTTTTTTTCAGAAAATTTGACGTCTTATTTTGGCATTTTCGCACGATCTAACGAGATTGCGAACATATCAACTTTCTCGGAATCTGCCGAAACCAAATTCTTGCCTCTTTTTGGGACCTCCATACACCAGCAACATTGATCTTTCAACTTTTTTTGATAAAATTTGACGTGTTATTTTGGCATTTTCGCACGATCTAACGATATTGCGAACATATCAACGTTCTCGGAATCTGCCGAAACCAAATTCTTGCCTCTTTTTAGGACCTCCATACACCCACAACATTGATCTTTCAACTTTTTTTGATAAAATTTGACGTGTTATTTTGGCATTTTCGCACGATCTTACGAGATTGCGAACATATCAACGTTCTCGGAATCTGCCGAATCTAAATTCTTGCCTCTTTTTGGGACCTCCATACACCCACTACATTGATCTTTCAACTTTTTTTGATAAAATTTGACGTGTTATTTTGGCATTTTCGCACGATCTTACGAGATTGCGAACATATCAACGTTCTCGGAATCTGCCGAAACCAAATTCTTGGCTTTTTTTGGGACCTCCATACACCCACAACATTGATCTTTCAACTTTTTTTGATAAAATTTGAAGTGTTATTTTGGTATTTTCGCACGATCTTACGAGATTACGAACATATCAACGTTCTCGGAATCTGCCGAAACCAAATTCTTGGCTCTTTTTGGGACCTCCATACACCCGCAACATTGATCTTTCAACTTTTTTTGATAAAATATGACGTGTTATTTTGGCATTTTCGCACGATCTAACGATATTGCGAACATATCAACGTTCTCGGAATCTGCCGAAAACATATTCTTGCCTCTTTTTGGGACCTCCATACACACCACATTGATCTTTCAACTTTTTTTCAGAAAATATAACGTGTTATTTTGGCATTTTCGCACAATCTAACTAGATTGCGAACATATCATCGTTCTCGGAATCTGATGAAACCAAATTCTTGTCTTTTTTTGGGACCTCCATACACCCACAACATTGATCTTTCAACTTTTTTTGATAAAATTTGACGTGTTATTTTGGCATTTTCGAACGATCTTACGAGATTGCGAACATATCAACGTTCTCGGAATCTGCCGAAACCAAATTCTTGCCTCTTTTTGGGACCTCCATACACCCACCACATTGATCTTTCAACTTTTTTTCAGAAAATTCGACGTCTTATTTTGGCATTTTCGCACGATCTAACGTGATTGCGAACATATCAACGTTCTCGGAATCTGCCGAAACCAAATTCTTGGCTCTTTTTGGGACCTCCATACACCCGCAACATTGATCTTTCAACTTTTTTTGATAAAATTTGACATGTTATTTTGGCATTTTCGCACGATCTTACGATATTGCGAACATATCAACGTTCTCGGAATCTGATGAAACCAAATTCTTGGCTTTTTTGGGACCTCCATACACCCACCACATTGATCTTTCAACTTTTTTTGATAAAATTTGAAGTGTTATTTTGGCATTTTCGCACGATCTTACGAGATTACGAACATATCAACGTTCTCGGAATCTGCCGAAACCAAATTCTTGGCTCTTTTTGGGACCTCCATACACACACCACATTGATCTTTCTACTTTTTTTGAGAAAATTTGACGTGTTATTTTGGCATTTTCCCACGATCTTACGAGATTACGAACATATCAACGTTCTCGGAATCTGCCGAAACCAAATTCTTGGCTCTTTTTGGGACCTCCATACACACACCACATTGATCTTTCTACTTTTTTTGATAAAATTTGACGTGTTATTTTGGTATTTTCGCACGATCTAACGATATTGCGAACATATCAACGTTCTCGGAATCTGCCGAAACCAAATTCTTGCCTCTTTTTGGGACCTCCATAAACCCGCAACATTGATCTTTCAACTTTTTTTGATAAAATTTGACGTGTTATTTTGGTATTTTCGCACGATCTTACGAGATTACGAACATATCAACGTTCTCGGAATCTGCCGAAACCAAATTCTTGGCTCTTTTTGGGACCTCCATACACACACCACATTGATCTTTCTACTTTTTTTGAGAAAATTTGACGTGTTATTTTGGCATTTTCCCACTATCTTACGAGATTGCGAACATATCAACGTTCTCAGAATCTGCCGAAACCAAATTCTTGCCTCTTTTTGGGACCTCCATACACCCGCAACATTGATCTTTCAACTTTTTTTGATAAAATTTGACGTGTTACTTTGGTATTTTCGCACGATCTTACGATATTGCGAACATATCAACGTTCTCGGAATCTGATGAAACCAAATTCTTGGCTTTTTTGGGATCTCCATACACCCACTACATTGATCTTTCAACTTTTTTTGAGAAAATTTAACGTGTTATTTTGACATTTTCGCAGGATCTTACGAGATTGCGAACATATAAACGTTCTCGGACTCTGCCGAATCTAAATTCTTGCCTCTTTTTGGGACCTCCATACACCCACTACTTTGATCTTTCAACTTTTTTTGATAAAATTTGACGTGTTATTTTGGCATTTTCGCACGATCTTACGAGATTGCGAACATATCAACGTTCTCGGAATCTGCCGAAACCAAATTCTTGCCTCTTTTTGAGACCTCCATACACCCGCAACATTGATCTTTCAACTTTTTTTAATAAAATTTGACGTGTTATTTTGGCATTTTCGCACGATCTAACGATATTGCGAACATATCCACTTTCTCGGAATCTGCCGAAATCAAATTCTTGCCTCTTTTTAGGACCTCCATACACCCACCACATTGATCTTTCAACTTTTTTTGATAAAATTTGACGTGTTATTTTGGCATTTTCGCACGATCTTACGAGATTGCGAACATATCAACGTTCTCGGAATCTGCCGAAACCAAATTCTTGCCTCTTTTTGAGACCTCCATACACCCGCAACATTGATCTTTCAACTTTTTTTGATAAAATATGACGTGTTATTTTGGCATTTTCGCACGATCTAAAGATATTGCGAACATATCAACGTTCTCGGAATCTGCCGAAATCAAATTCTTGCCTCTTTTTAGGACCTCCATACTCCCACAACATTGATCTTTCAACTTTTTTTGATAAAATTTGACGTGTTATTTTGGCATTTTCGCACGATCTTACGAGATTGCGAACATATCAACGTTCTCGGAATCTGCCGAATCTAAATTCTTGCCTCTTTTTGGGACCTCCATACACCCACTACATTGATCTTTCAACTTTTTTTGATAAAATTTGACGTGTTATTTTGGCATTTTCGCACGATCTTACGAGATTGCGAACATATCAACGTTCTCGGAATCTGCCGAAACCAAATTCTTGCCTTTTTTTGGGACCTCCATACACCCACAACATTGATCTTTCAACTTTTTTTGATAAAATTTGAAGTGTTATTTTGGTATTTTCGCACGATCTTACGAGATTACGAACATATCAACGTTCTCGGAATCTGCCGAAACCATATTCTTGGCTCTTTTTGGGACCTCCATACACCCACCACATTGATCTTTCAACTTTTTTTCAGAAAATTTGACGTGTTATTTTGGCATTTTCGCACGATCTAACGAAATTGCGAACATATCAACGTTCCCCGAATCTGCCAAATCCAAATTCTTGCCTCTTTTTGGGACCTCCATACACCCACAACATTGATCTTTCAACTTTTTTTGATAAAATTTGAAGTGTTATTTTGGCATTTTCGCACGATCTTTCGAGATTACGAACATATCAACGTTCTCGGAATCTGCCGAAACCAAATTCTTGGCTCTTTTTGGGACCTCCATACACCCACCACATTGATCTTTCAACATTTTTTCAGAAAATTTGATGTGTTATTTTGGCATTTTCGCACGATCTAACGAAATTGCGAACATATCATCGTTCTCGGAATCTGCCGAATCCAAATTGTTGCCTCTTTTTGGGACCTCCAAACACCCACAACATTGATATTTCAACTTTTTTTGAGAAAATTTGACGTGTTATTTTGGCATTTTCGAACGATCTTACGAGATTCCGAACATATCAACGTTCTCGGACTCTGCCGAAACCAAATTCTTGGCTCTTTTTGGGACCTCCATCCACCCACCACATTGATCTTTCAACTTTTTTTAAGAAAATTTAACGTGTTATTTTGCCATTTTCGCACGATCTAACGAAATTGCGAACATATCAACGTTCTCGGAATCTGCCGAATACAAATTCTTGCCTCATTTTGGGACCTCCATACACCTACAACATTGATCTTTCAACTTTTTTTGAGAAAATTTGACGTGTTATTTTGGCATTTTCGAACGATCTTACGAGATTGCGAACATATCAACTTTCTCGGAATCTGCCGAAACCAAATTCTTGCCTCTTTTTGGGACCTCCATACACCCGCAACAGTGATCTTTCAACTTTATTTGATAAAATTTGACGTGTTATTTTGGCATTTTCGCACGATCTTACGAGATTGCGAACATATCAACGTTCTCGGAATCTGCCGAAACCAAATTCTTGGCTTTTTTTGGGACCTCCATACACCCACAACATTGATCTTTCAACTTTTTTTGATAAAATTTGAAGTGTTATTTTGGTATTTTCGCACGATCTTACGATCTTACGAACATATCAACGTTCTCGGAATCTGCCGAAACCAAATTCTTGGCTCTTTTTGGGACCTCCATACACCCACCACATTGATCTTTCAACTTTTTTTCAGAAAATTTGACGTGTTATTTTGGCATTTTCGCACGATCTAACGAAATTGCGAACATATCAACGTTCCCGGAATCTGCCAAATCCAAATTCTTGCCTCTTTTTGGGACCTCCATACACCCACAACATTGATCTTTCAACTTTTTTTGATAAAATTTGAAGTGTTATTTTGGCATTTTCGCACGATCTTTCGAGATTAAGAACATATCAACGTTCTCGGAATCTGCCGAAACCAAATTCTTGGCTCTTTTTGGGACCTCCATACACCCACCACATTGATCTTTCAACATTTTTTCAGAAAATTTGAAGTGTTATTTTGGCATTTTCGCACGATCTAACGAAATTGCGAACATATCATCGTTCTCGGAATCTGCCGAATCCAAATTGTTGCCTCTTTTTGGGACCTCAAAACACCCACAACATTGATATTTCAACTTTTTTTGAGAAAATTTGACGTGTTATTTTGGCATTTTCGAACGATCTTACGAGATTGCGAACATATCAACGTTCTCGGACTCTGCCGAAACCAAATTCTTGGCTCTTTTTGGGACCTCCATACACCCACCACATTGATCTTTCAACTTTTTTCAGAAAATTTAACGTGTTATTTTGGCATTTTCGCACGATCTAACTAGATTACGAACATATCAACGTTCTCGGAATCTGATGAAACCAAATTCTTGCCTCTTTTTGGGACCTCCATACACCCACCACATTGATCTTTCTACTTTTTTTGATAAAATTTGACGTGTTATTTTGGCATTTTCGCACGATATAACGAAATTGCGAACATATCAACGTTCCCGGAATCTGCCAAATCCAAATTCTTGCCTCTTTTTGGGACCTCCATACACCCACAACATTGATCTTTCAACTTTTTTTGATAAAATTTGAAGTGTTATTTTGGCATTTTCGCACGATCTTACGAGATTACGAACATATCAACGTTCTCGGAATCTACCGAAACCAAATTCTTGGCTCTTTTTGGGACTTCCATACACACACCACATTGATCTTTAAACTTTTTTTCAGAAAATTTGACGTCTTATTTTGGCATTTTCGCACGATCTAACGAGATTGCGAACATATCAACGTTCTCGGAATCTGCCGAAACCAAATTTTTGCCTCTTTTTAGGACCTCCATACACCCACAACGTTGATCTTTCAACCTTTTTTGATAAAATTTGACGTGTTATTTTGGCATTTTCGCACGATCTTATGAGATTGCGAACATATCAACGTTCTCGGAATCAGCCGAATCTAAATTCTTGCCTCTTTTTGGGACTTCCATACACCCACCACATTGATCTTTGAACTTTTTTTGATAAAATTTGACGTGTTATTTTGGCATTTTCGCACGATCTTTCGAGATTGCGAACATATCAACGTTCTCGGAATCTGCCGAAACAAAATTCTTGCCTCTTTTTAGGACCTCCATACACCCACCACATTGATCTTTGAACTTTTTTTGATAAAATTTGACGTGTTATTTTGGCATTTTCGCACGATCTTTCGAGATTGCGAACATATCAACGTTCTCGGAATCTGCCGAAACCAAATTCTTGCCTCTTTTTGAGACCTCCATACACCCGCAACATTGATCTTTCAACTTTTTTTGATAAAATATGACGTGTTATTTTGGCATTTTCGCACGATCTAAAGATATTGCGAACATATCAACGTTCTCGGAATCTGCCGAAATCAAATTCTTGCCTCTTTTTAGGACCTCCATACACCCACAACATTGATCTTTCAACTTTTTTTGATAAAATTTGACGTGTTATTTTGGCATTTTCGCACGATCTTACGAGATTGCGAACATATCAACGTTCTCGGAATCTGTCGAATCTAAATTCTTGCCTCTTTTTGGGACCTCCATACACCCACTACTTTGATCTTTCAACTTTTTTTGATAAAATTTGACGTGTTATTTTGGCATTTTCGCACGATCTAACGAAATTGCGAACATATCAACGTTCCCGGAATCTGCCAAATCCAAATTCTTGGCTCTTTTTGGGACCTCCATACACCCGCAACATTGATCTTTCAACTTTTTTTGATAAAATTTGACGTGTTATTTTGGCATTTTCGCACGATCTTACGAGATTGCGAACATATCAACGTTCTCGGAATCTGCCGAAACAAAATTCTTGCCTCTTTTTAGGACCTCCATACACCCACAACATTGATCTTTCAACTTTTTTTTATAAAATTTGAAGTGTTATTTTGGCATTTTCGCACGATCTTACGAGATTGCGAACATATCAATGTTCTCGGAATCTGCCGAATCTAAATTCTTGCCTCTTTTTGGGACCTCCATACACCCACCACATTGATCTTTCAATTTTTTTTCAGAAAATTTGACGTCTTATTTTGGCATTTTCGCACGATCTAACGAGATTGCGAACATATCAACTTTCTCGGAATCTGCCGAAACCAAATTCTTGCCTCTTTTTGGGACCTCCATACACCAGCAACATTGATCTTTCAACTTTTTTTGATAAAATTTGACGTGTTATTTTGGCATTTTCGCACGATCTAACGATATTGCGAACATATCAACGTTCTCGGAATCTGCCGAAACCAAATTCTTGCCTCTTTTTAGGACCTCCATACACCCACAACATTGATCTTTCAACTTTTTTTGATAAAATTTGACGTGTTATTTTGGCATTTTCGCACGATCTTTCGAGATTGCGAACATATCAACGTTCTCGGAATCTGCCGAAACAAAATTCTTGCCTCTTTTTAGGACCTCCATACACCCACAACATTGATCTTTCAACTTTTTTTGATAAAATTTGACGTGTTATTTTGGCATTTTCGCACGATCTTACGAGATTGCGAACATATCAACGTTCTCGGAATCTGCCGAAACCAAATTCTTGGCTTTTTTTGGGACCTCCATACACCCACAACATTGATCTTTCAACTTTTTTTGATAAAATTTGAAGTGTTATTTTGGTATTTTCGCACGATCTTACGAGATTACGAACATATCAACGTTCTCGGAATCTGCCGAAACCAAATTCTTGGCTCTTTTTGGGACCTCCATACACCCACCACATTGATCTTTCAACTTTTTTTCAGAAAATTTGACGTGTTATTTTGGCATTTTCGCACGATCTAACGAAATTGCGAACATATCAACGTTCCCGGAATCTGCCAAATCCAAATTCTTGCCTCTTTTTGGGACCTCCATACACCCACAACATTGATCTTTCAACTTTTTTTGATAAAATTTGAAGTGTTATTTTGGCATTTTCGCACGATCTTTCGAGATTACGAACATATCAACGTTCTCGGAATCTGCCGAAACCAAATTCTTGGCTCTTTTTGGGACCTCCATACACCCACCACATTGATCTTTCAACATTTTTTCAGAAAATTTGACGTGTTATTTTGGCATTTTCGCACGATCTAACGAAATTGCGAACATATCATCGTTCTCGGAATCTGCCGAATCCAAATTGTTGCCTCTTTTTGGGACCTCAAAACACCCACAACATTGATATTTCAACTTTTTTTGAGAAAATTTGACGTGTTATTTTGGCATTTTCGAACGATCTTACGAGATTGCGAACATATCAACGTTCTCGGACTCTGCCGAAACCAAATTCTTGGCTCTTTTTGGGACCTCCATACACCCACCACATTGATCTTTCAACTTTTTTCAGAAAATTTAACGTGTTATTTTGGCATTTTCGCACGATCTAACTAGATTACGAACATATCAACGTTCTCGGAATCTGATGAAACCAAATTCTTGCCTCTTTTTGGGACCTCCATACACCCACCACGTTGATCTTTCTACTTTTTTTGATAAAATTTGACGTGTTATTTTGGCATTTTCCCACGATCTTACGAGATTGCGAACATATCAACGTTCTCGGAATCTGCCGAAACAAAATTGTTGCCTCTTTTTAGGACCTCCATACACCCACAACATTGATCTTTCAACTTTTTTTGATAAAATTTGACGTGTTATTTTGGCTTTTTCGCACGATCTTACGAGATTGCGAACATATCAACGTTCTCGGAATCTGCCGAAACAAAATTCTTGCCTCTTTTTAGGACCTCCATACACCCACAACATTGATCTTTCAACTTTTTTTGATAAAATTTGACGTGTTATTTTGGCATTTTCGCACGATCTTACGAGATTGCGAACATATCAACGTTCTCGGAATCTGTCGAAACAAAATTCTTGCCTCTTTTTAGGACCTCCATACACCCACAACGATGATCTTTCAACTTTTTTTGATAAAATTTGAAGTGTTATTTTGGCATTTTCGCACGATCTTACAAACATATCAACGTTCTCGGAATCTGCCGAAACCAAATTCTTGGCTCTTTTTGGGACCTCCATACACCCACAACATTGATCTTTCAACTTTTTTTCAGAAAATTTAACGTGTTATTTTGCCATTTTCGCACGATCTAACGAGATTGCGAACATATCAACGTTCTCGGAATCTGCCGAAACAAAATTCTTGCCTCTTTTTAGGACCTCCATACACCCACAACATTGATCTTTCAACTTTTTTTGATAAAATTTGACGTGTTATTTTGGCATTTTCGCACGATCTTACGAGATTGCGAACATATCAACCTTCTCGGAATCTGTCGAAACAAAATTCTTGCCTCTTTTTGGGACTTCCATACACCCACCACATTGATCTTTGAACTTTTTTTGATAAAATTTGACGTGTTATTTTGGCATTTTCGCACGATCTTTCGAGATTGCGAACATATCAACGTTCTCGGAATCTGCCGAAACCAAATTCTTGCCTCTTTTTGAGACCTCCATACACCCGCAACATTGATCTTTCAACTTTTTTTGATAAAATATGACGTGTTATTTTGGCATTTTCGCACGATCTAAAGATATTGCGAACATATCAACGTTCTCGGAATCTGCCGAAATCAAATTCTTGCCTCTTTTTAGGACCTCCATACACCCACAACATTGATCTTTCAACTTTTTTTGATAAAATTTGACGTGTTATTTTGGCATTTTCGCACGATCTTACGAGATTGCGAACATATCAACGTTCTCGGAATCTGCCGAATCTAAATTCTTGCCTCTTTTTGGGACCTCCATACACCCACTACATTGATCTTTCAACTTTTTTTGATAAAATTTGACGTGTTATTTTGGCATTTTCGCACGATCTTACGAGATTGCGAACATATCAACGTTCTCGGAATCTGCCGAAACCAAATTCTTGCCTTTTTTTGGGACCTCCATACACCCACAACATTGATCTTTCAACTTTTTTTGATAAAATTTGAAGTGTTATTTTGGTATTTTCGCACGATCTTACGAGATTACGAACATATCAACGTTCTCGGAATCTGCCGAAACCATATTCTTGGCTCTTTTTGGGACCTCCATACACCCACCACATTGATCTTTCAACTTTTTTTCAGAAAATTTGACGTGTTATTTTGGCATTTTCGCACGATCTAACGAAATTGCGAACATATCAACGTTCCCCGAATCTGCCAAATCCAAATTCTTGCCTCTTTTTGGGACCTCCATACACCCACAACATTGATCTTTCAACTTTTTTTGATAAAATTTGAAGTGTTATTTTGGCATTTTCGCACGATCTTTCGAGATTACGAACATATCAACGTTCTCGGAATCTGCCGAAACCAAATTCTTGGCTCTTTTTGGGACCTCCATACACCCACCACATTGATCTTTCAACATTTTTTCAGAAAATTTGATGTGTTATTTTGGCATTTTCGCACGATCTAACGAAATTGCGAACATATCATCGTTCTCGGAATCTGCCGAATCCAAATTGTTGCCTCTTTTTGGGACCTCCAAACACCCACAACATTGATATTTCAACTTTTTTTGAGAAAATTTGACGTGTTATTTTGGCATTTTCGAACGATCTTACGAGATTCCGAACATATCAACGTTCTCGGACTCTGCCGAAACCAAATTCTTGGCTCTTTTTGGGACCTCCATCCACCCACCACATTGATCTTTCAACTTTTTTTAAGAAAATTTAACGTGTTATTTTGCCATTTTCGCACGATCTAACGAAATTGCGAACATATCAACGTTCTCGGAATCTGCCGAATACAAATTCTTGCCTCATTTTGGGACCTCCATACACCTACAACATTGATCTTTCAACTTTTTTTGAGAAAATTTGACGTGTTATTTTGGCATTTTCGAACGATCTTACGAGATTGCGAACATATCAACTTTCTCGGAATCTGCCGAAACCAAATTCTTGCCTCTTTTTGGGACCTCCATACACCCGCAACAGTGATCTTTCAACTTTATTTGATAAAATTTGACGTGTTATTTTGGCATTTTCGCACGATCTTACGAGATTGCGAACATATCAACGTTCTCGGAATCTGCCGAAACCAAATTCTTGGCTTTTTTTGGGACCTCCATACACCCACAACATTGATCTTTCAACTTTTTTTGATAAAATTTGAAGTGTTATTTTGGTATTTTCGCACGATCTTACGAGATTACGAACATATCAACGTTCTCGGAATCTGCCGAAACCAAATTCTTGGCTCTTTTTGGGACCTCCATACACCCACCACATTGATCTTTCAACTTTTTTTCAGAAAATTTGACGTGTTATTTTGGCATTTTCGCACGATCTAACGAAATTGCGAACATATCAACGTTCCCGGAATCTGCCAAATCCAAATTCTTGCCTCTTTTTGGGACCTCCATACACCCACAACATTGATCTTTCAACTTTTTTTGATAAAATTTGAAGTGTTATTTTGGCATTTTCGCACGATCTTTCGAGATTAAGAACATATCAACGTTCTCGGAATCTGCCGAAACCAAATTCTTGGCTCTTTTTGGGACCTCCATACACCCACCACATTGATCTTTCAACATTTTTTCAGAAAATTTGAAGTGTTATTTTGGCATTTTCGCACGATCTAACGAAATTGCGAACATATCATCGTTCTCGGAATCTGCCGAATCCAAATTGTTGCCTCTTTTTGGGACCTCAAAACACCCACAACATTGATATTTCAACTTTTTTTGAGAAAATTTGACGTGTTATTTTGGCATTTTCGAACGATCTTACGAGATTGCGAACATATCAACGTTCTCGGACTCTGCCGAAACCAAATTCTTGGCTCTTTTTGGGACCTCCATACACCCACCACATTGATCTTTCAACTTTTTTCAGAAAATTTAACGTGTTATTTTGGCATTTTCGCACGATCTAACTAGATTACGAACATATCAACGTTCTCGGAATCTGATGAAACCAAATTCTTGCCTCTTTTTGGGACCTCCATACACCCACCACATTGATCTTTCTACTTTTTTTGATAAAATTTGACGTGTTATTTTGGCATTT
Source organism: Fragaria x ananassa (assembly GCA_034370585.1). NCBI lineage: Eukaryota > Viridiplantae > Streptophyta > Magnoliopsida > Rosales > Rosaceae > Fragaria > Fragaria x ananassa. The sequence continues at coordinate 16,112,593 of CP139769.1, forward strand.
TCGCACGATATAACGAAATTGCGAACATATCAACGTTCCCGGAATCTGCCAAATCCAAATTCTTGCCTCTTTTTGGGACCTCCATACACCCACAACATTGATCTTTCAACTTTTTTTGATAAAATTTGAAGTGTTATTTTGGCATTTTCGCACGATCTTACGAGATTACGAACATATCAACGTTCTCGGAATCTACCGAAACCAAATTCTTGGCTCTTTTTGGGACTTCCATACACACACCACATTGATCTTTAAACTTTTTTTCAGAAAATTTGACGTCTTATTTTGGCATTTTCGCACGATCTAACGAGATTGCGAACATATCAACGTTCTCGGAATCTGCCGAAACCAAATTTTTGCCTCTTTTTAGGACCTCCATACACCCACAACGTTGATCTTTCAACCTTTTTTGATAAAATTTGACGTGTTATTTTGGCATTTTCGCACGATCTTATGAGATTGCGAACATATCAACGTTCTCGGAATCAGCCGAATCTAAATTCTTGCCTCTTTTTGGGACTTCCATACACCCACCACATTGATCTTTGAACTTTTTTTGATAAAATTTGACGTGTTATTTTGGCATTTTCGCACGATCTTTCGAGATTGCGAACATATCAACGTTCTCGGAATCTGCCGAAACAAAATTCTTGCCTCTTTTTAGGACCTCCATACACCCACAACATTGATCTTTCAACTTTTTTTGATAAAATTTGACGTGTTATTTTGGCATTTTCGCACGATCTTACGAGATTGCGAACATATCAACGTTCTCGGAATCTGCCGAAACAAAATTCTTGCCTCTTTTTAGGACCTCCATACACCCACAACATTGATCTTTCAACTTTTTTTGATAAAATTTGAAGTGTTATTTTGGCATTTTCGCACGATCTTACGAGATTGCGAACATATCAATGTTCTCGGAATCTGCCGAATCTAAATTCTTGCCTCTTTTTGGGACCTCCATACACCCACCACATTGATCTTTCAACTTTTTTTCAGAAAATTTGACGTCTTATTTTGGCATTTTCGCACGATCTAACGAGATTGCGAACATATCAACTTTCTCGGAATCTGCCGAAACCAAATTCTTGCCTCTTTTTGGGACCTCCATACACCAGCAACATTGATCTTTCAACTTTTTTTGATAAAATTTGACGTGTTATTTTGGCATTTTCGCACGATCTAACGATATTGCGAACATATCAACGTTCTCGGAATCTGCCGAAACCAAATTCTTGCCTCTTTTTAGGACCTCCATACACCCACAACATTGATCTTTCAACTTTTTTTGATAAAATTTGACGTGTTATTTTGGCATTTTCGCACGATCTTTCGAGATTGCGAACATATCAACGTTCTCGGAATCTGCCGAAACAAAATTCTTGCCTCTTTTTAGGACCTCCATACACCCACAACATTGATCTTTCAACTTTTTTTGATAAAATTTGACGTGTTATTTTGGCATTTTCGCACGATCTTACGAGATTGCGAACATATCAACGTTCTCGGAATCTGCCGAAACCAAATTCTTGGCTTTTTTTGGGACCTCCATACACCCACAACATTGATCTTTCAACTTTTTTTGATAAAATTTGAAGTGTTATTTTGGTATTTTCGCACGATCTTACGAGATTACGAACATATCAACGTTCTCGGAATCTGCCGAAACCAAATTCTTGGCTCTTTTTGGGACCTCCATACACCCACCACATTGATCTTTCAACTTTTTTTCAGAAAATTTGACGTGTTATTTTGGCATTTTCGCACGATCTTACGAGATTGCGAACATATCAACGTTCTCGGAATCTGCCGAATCTAAATTCTTGCCTCTTTTTGGGACCTCCATACACCCACTACATTGATCTTTCAACTTTTTTTGATAAAATTTGACGTGTTATTTTGGCATTTTCGCACGATCTTACGAGATTGCGAACATATCAACGTTCTCGGAATCTGCCGAAACCAAATTCTTGGCTTTTTTTGGGACCTCCATACACCCACAACATTGATCTTTCAACTTTTTTTGATAAAATTTGAAGTGTTATTTTGGTATTTTCGCACGATCTTACGAGATTACGAACATATCAACGTTCTCGGAATCTGCCGAAACCAAATTCTTGGCTCTTTTTGGGACCTCCATACACCCGCAACATTGATCTTTCAACTTTTTTTGATAAAATATGACGTGTTATTTTGGCATTTTCGCACGATCTAACGATATTGCGAACATATCAACGTTCTCGGAATCTGCCGAAAACATATTCTTGCCTCTTTTTGGGACCTCCATACACACCACATTGATCTTTCAACTTTTTTTCAGAAAATATAACGTGTTATTTTGGCATTTTCGCACAATCTAACTAGATTGCGAACATATCATCGTTCTCGGAATCTGATGAAACCAAATTCTTGTCTTTTTTTGGGACCTCCATACACCCACAACATTGATCTTTCAACTTTTTTTGATAAAATTTGACGTGTTATTTTGGCATTTTCGAACGATCTTACGAGATTGCGAACATATCAACGTTCTCGGAATCTGCCGAAACCAAATTCTTGCCTCTTTTTGGGACCTCCATACACCCACCACATTGATCTTTCAACTTTTTTTCAGAAAATTCGACGTCTTATTTTGGCATTTTCGCACGATCTAACGTGATTGCGAACATATCAACGTTCTCGGAATCTGCCGAAACCAAATTCTTGGCTCTTTTTGGGACCTCCATACACCCGCAACATTGATCTTTCAACTTTTTTTGATAAAATTTGACATGTTATTTTGGCATTTTCGCACGATCTTACGATATTGCGAACATATCAACGTTCTCGGAATCTGATGAAACCAAATTCTTGGCTTTTTTGGGACCTCCATACACCCACCACATTGATCTTTCAACTTTTTTTGATAAAATTTGAAGTGTTATTTTGGCATTTTCGCACGATCTTACGAGATTACGAACATATCAACGTTCTCGGAATCTGCCGAAACCAAATTCTTGGCTCTTTTTGGGACCTCCATACACACACCACATTGATCTTTCTACTTTTTTTGAGAAAATTTGACGTGTTATTTTGGCATTTTCCCACGATCTTACGAGATTACGAACATATCAACGTTCTCGGAATCTGCCGAAACCAAATTCTTGGCTCTTTTTGGGACCTCCATACACACACCACATTGATCTTTCTACTTTTTTTGATAAAATTTGACGTGTTATTTTGGTATTTTCGCACGATCTAACGATATTGCGAACATATCAACGTTCTCGGAATCTGCCGAAACCAAATTCTTGCCTCTTTTTGGGACCTCCATAAACCCGCAACATTGATCTTTCAACTTTTTTTGATAAAATTTGACGTGTTATTTTGGTATTTTCGCACGATCTTACGAGATTACGAACATATCAACGTTCTCGGAATCTGCCGAAACCAAATTCTTGGCTCTTTTTGGGACCTCCATACACACACCACATTGATCTTTCTACTTTTTTTGAGAAAATTTGACGTGTTATTTTGGCATTTTCCCACTATCTTACGAGATTGCGAACATATCAACGTTCTCAGAATCTGCCGAAACCAAATTCTTGCCTCTTTTTGGGACCTCCATACACCCGCAACATTGATCTTTCAACTTTTTTTGATAAAATTTGACGTGTTACTTTGGTATTTTCGCACGATCTTACGATATTGCGAACATATCAACGTTCTCGGAATCTGATGAAACCAAATTCTTGGCTTTTTTGGGATCTCCATACACCCACTACATTGATCTTTCAACTTTTTTTGAGAAAATTTAACGTGTTATTTTGACATTTTCGCAGGATCTTACGAGATTGCGAACATATAAACGTTCTCGGACTCTGCCGAATCTAAATTCTTGCCTCTTTTTGGGACCTCCATACACCCACTACTTTGATCTTTCAACTTTTTTTGATAAAATTTGACGTGTTATTTTGGCATTTTCGCACGATCTTACGAGATTGCGAACATATCAACGTTCTCGGAATCTGCCGAAACCAAATTCTTGCCTCTTTTTGAGACCTCCATACACCCGCAACATTGATCTTTCAACTTTTTTTAATAAAATTTGACGTGTTATTTTGGCATTTTCGCACGATCTAACGATATTGCGAACATATCCACTTTCTCGGAATCTGCCGAAATCAAATTCTTGCCTCTTTTTAGGACCTCCATACACCCACCACATTGATCTTTCAACTTTTTTTGATAAAATTTGACGTGTTATTTTGGCATTTTCGCACGATCTTACGAGATTGCGAACATATCAACGTTCTCGGAATCTGCCGAAACCAAATTCTTGCCTCTTTTTGAGACCTCCATACACCCGCAACATTGATCTTTCAACTTTTTTTGATAAAATATGACGTGTTATTTTGGCATTTTCGCACGATCTAAAGATATTGCGAACATATCAACGTTCTCGGAATCTGCCGAAATCAAATTCTTGCCTCTTTTTAGGACCTCCATACTCCCACAACATTGATCTTTCAACTTTTTTTGATAAAATTTGACGTGTTATTTTGGCATTTTCGCACGATCTTACGAGATTGCGAACATATCAACGTTCTCGGAATCTGCCGAATCTAAATTCTTGCCTCTTTTTGGGACCTCCATACACCCACTACATTGATCTTTCAACTTTTTTTGATAAAATTTGACGTGTTATTTTGGCATTTTCGCACGATCTTACGAGATTGCGAACATATCAACGTTCTCGGAATCTGCCGAAACCAAATTCTTGCCTTTTTTTGGGACCTCCATACACCCACAACATTGATCTTTCAACTTTTTTTGATAAAATTTGAAGTGTTATTTTGGTATTTTCGCACGATCTTACGAGATTACGAACATATCAACGTTCTCGGAATCTGCCGAAACCATATTCTTGGCTCTTTTTGGGACCTCCATACACCCACCACATTGATCTTTCAACTTTTTTTCAGAAAATTTGACGTGTTATTTTGGCATTTTCGCACGATCTAACGAAATTGCGAACATATCAACGTTCCCCGAATCTGCCAAATCCAAATTCTTGCCTCTTTTTGGGACCTCCATACACCCACAACATTGATCTTTCAACTTTTTTTGATAAAATTTGAAGTGTTATTTTGGCATTTTCGCACGATCTTTCGAGATTACGAACATATCAACGTTCTCGGAATCTACCGAAACCAAATTCTTGGCTCTTTTTGGGACCTCCATACACCCACCACATTGATCTTTCAACATTTTTTCAGAAAATTTGATGTGTTATTTTGGCATTTTCGCACGATCTAACGAAATTGCGAACATATCATCGTTCTCGGAATCTGCCGAATCCAAATTGTTGCCTCTTTTTGGGACCTCCAAACACCCACAACATTGATATTTCAACTTTTTTTGAGAAAATTTGACGTGTTATTTTGGCATTTTCGAACGATCTTACGAGATTCCGAACATATCAACGTTCTCGGACTCTGCCGAAACCAAATTCTTGGCTCTTTTTGGGACCTCCATCCACCCACCACATTGATCTTTCAACTTTTTTTAAGAAAATTTAACGTGTTATTTTGCCATTTTCGCACGATCTAACGAAATTGCGAACATATCAACGTTCTCGGAATCTGCCGAATACAAATTCTTGCCTCATTTTGGGACCTCCATACACCTACAACATTGATCTTTCAACTTTTTTTGAGAAAATTTGACGTGTTATTTTGGCATTTTCGAACGATCTTACGAGATTGCGAACATATCAACTTTCTCGGAATCTGCCGAAACCAAATTCTTGCCTCTTTTTGGGACCTCCATACACCCGCAACAGTGATCTTTCAACTTTATTTGATAAAATTTGACGTGTTATTTTGGCATTTTCGCACGATCTTACGAGATTGCGAACATATCAACGTTCTCGGAATCTGCCGAAACCAAATTCTTGGCTTTTTTTGGGACCTCCATACACCCACAACATTGATCTTTCAACTTTTTTTGATAAAATTTGAAGTGTTATTTTGGTATTTTCGCACGATCTTACGATCTTACGAACATATCAACGTTCTCGGAATCTGCCGAAACCAAATTCTTGGCTCTTTTTGGGACCTCCATACACCCACCACATTGATCTTTCAACTTTTTTTCAGAAAATTTGACGTGTTATTTTGGCATTTTCGCACGATCTAACGAAATTGCGAACATATCAACGTTCCCGGAATCTGCCAAATCCAAATTCTTGCCTCTTTTTGGGACCTCCATACACCCACAACATTGATCTTTCAACTTTTTTTGATAAAATTTGAAGTGTTATTTTGGCATTTTCGCACGATCTTTCGAGATTAAGAACATATCAACGTTCTCGGAATCTGCCGAAACCAAATTCTTGGCTCTTTTTGGGACCTCCATACACCCACCACATTGATCTTTCAACATTTTTTCAGAAAATTTGAAGTGTTATTTTGGCATTTTCGCACGATCTAACGAAATTGCGAACATATCATCGTTCTCGGAATCTGCCGAATCCAAATTGTTGCCTCTTTTTGGGACCTCAAAACACCCACAACATTGATATTTCAACTTTTTTTGAGAAAATTTGACGTGTTATTTTGGCATTTTCGAACGATCTTACGAGATTGCGAACATATCAACGTTCTCGGACTCTGCCGAAACCAAATTCTTGGCTCTTTTTGGGACCTCCATACACCCACCACATTGATCTTTCAACTTTTTTCAGAAAATTTAACGTGTTATTTTGGCATTTTCGCACGATCTAACTAGATTACGAACATATCAACGTTCTCGGAATCTGATGAAACCAAATTCTTGCCTCTTTTTGGGACCTCCATACACCCACCACATTGATCTTTCTACTTTTTTTGATAAAATTTGACGTGTTATTTTGGCATTTTCGCACGATATAACGAAATTGCGAACATATCAACGTTCCCGGAATCTGCCAAATCCAAATTCTTGCCTCTTTTTGGGACCTCCATACACCCACAACATTGATCTTTCAACTTTTTTTGATAAAATTTGAAGTGTTATTTTGGCATTTTCGCACGATCTTACGAGATTACGAACATATCAACGTTCTCGGAATCTACCGAAACCAAATTCTTGGCTCTTTTTGGGACTTCCATACACACACCACATTGATCTTTAAACTTTTTTTCAGAAAATTTGACGTCTTATTTTGGCATTTTCGCACGATCTAACGAGATTGCGAACATATCAACGTTCTCGGAATCTGCCGAAACCAAATTTTTGCCTCTTTTTAGGACCTCCATACACCCACAACGTTGATCTTTCAACCTTTTTTGATAAAATTTGACGTGTTATTTTGGCATTTTCGCACGATCTTATGAGATTGCGAACATATCAACGTTCTCGGAATCAGCCGAATCTAAATTCTTGCCTCTTTTTGGGACTTCCATACACCCACCACATTGATCTTTGAACTTTTTTTGATAAAATTTGACGTGTTATTTTGGCATTTTCGCACGATCTTTCGAGATTGCGAACATATCAACGTTCTCGGAATCTGCCGAAACAAAATTCTTGCCTCTTTTTAGGACCTCCATACACCCACCACATTGATCTTTGAACTTTTTTTGATAAAATTTGACGTGTTATTTTGGCATTTTCGCACGATCTTTCGAGATTGCGAACATATCAACGTTCTCGGAATCTGCCGAAACCAAATTCTTGCCTCTTTTTGAGACCTCCATACACCCGCAACATTGATCTTTCAACTTTTTTTGATAAAATATGACGTGTTATTTTGGCATTTTCGCACGATCTAAAGATATTGCGAACATATCAACGTTCTCGGAATCTGCCGAAATCAAATTCTTGCCTCTTTTTAGGACCTCCATACACCCACAACATTGATCTTTCAACTTTTTTTGATAAAATTTGACGTGTTATTTTGGCATTTTCGCACGATCTTACGAGATTGCGAACATATCAACGTTCTCGGAATCTGTCGAATCTAAATTCTTGCCTCTTTTTGGGACCTCCATACACCCACTACTTTGATCTTTCAACTTTTTTTGATAAAATTTGACGTGTTATTTTGGCATTTTCGCACGATCTAACGAAATTGCGAACATATCAACGTTCCCGGAATCTGCCAAATCCAAATTCTTGGCTCTTTTTGGGACCTCCATACACCCGCAACATTGATCTTTCAACTTTTTTTGATAAAATTTGACGTGTTATTTTGGCATTTTCGCACGATCTTACGAGATTGCGAACATATCAACGTTCTCGGAATCTGCCGAAACAAAATTCTTGCCTCTTTTTAGGACCTCCATACACCCACAACATTGATCTTTCAACTTTTTTTTATAAAATTTGAAGTGTTATTTTGGCATTTTCGCACGATCTTACGAGATTGCGAACATATCAATGTTCTCGGAATCTGCCGAATCTAAATTCTTGCCTCTTTTTGGGACCTCCATACACCCACCACATTGATCTTTCAATTTTTTTTCAGAAAATTTGACGTCTTATTTTGGCATTTTCGCACGATCTAACGAGATTGCGAACATATCAACTTTCTCGGAATCTGCCGAAACCAAATTCTTGCCTCTTTTTGGGACCTCCATACACCAGCAACATTGATCTTTCAACTTTTTTTGATAAAATTTGACGTGTTATTTTGGCATTTTCGCACGATCTAACGATATTGCGAACATATCAACGTTCTCGGAATCTGCCGAAACCAAATTCTTGCCTCTTTTTAGGACCTCCATACACCCACAACATTGATCTTTCAACTTTTTTTGATAAAATTTGACGTGTTATTTTGGCATTTTCGCACGATCTTTCGAGATTGCGAACATATCAACGTTCTCGGAATCTGCCGAAACAAAATTCTTGCCTCTTTTTAGGACCTCCATACACCCACAACATTGATCTTTCAACTTTTTTTGATAAAATTTGACGTGTTATTTTGGCATTTTCGCACGATCTTACGAGATTGCGAACATATCAACGTTCTCGGAATCTGCCGAAACCAAATTCTTGGCTTTTTTTGGGACCTCCATACACCCACAACATTGATCTTTCAACTTTTTTTGATAAAATTTGAAGTGTTATTTTGGTATTTTCGCACGATCTTACGAGATTACGAACATATCAACGTTCTCGGAATCTGCCGAAACCAAATTCTTGGCTCTTTTTGGGACCTCCATACACCCACCACATTGATCTTTCAACTTTTTTTCAGAAAATTTGACGTGTTATTTTGGCATTTTCGCACGATCTAACGAAATTGCGAACATATCAACGTTCCCGGAATCTGCCAAATCCAAATTCTTGCCTCTTTTTGGGACCTCCATACACCCACAACATTGATCTTTCAACTTTTTTTGATAAAATTTGAAGTGTTATTTTGGCATTTTCGCACGATCTTTCGAGATTACGAACATATCAACGTTCTCGGAATCTGCCGAAACCAAATTCTTGGCTCTTTTTGGGACCTCCATACACCCACCACATTGATCTTTCAACATTTTTTCAGAAAATTTGACGTGTTATTTTGGCATTTTCGCACGATCTAACGAAATTGCGAACATATCATCGTTCTCGGAATCTGCCGAATCCAAATTGTTGCCTCTTTTTGGGACCTCAAAACACCCACAACATTGATATTTCAACTTTTTTTGAGAAAATTTGACGTGTTATTTTGGCATTTTCGAACGATCTTACGAGATTGCGAACATATCAACGTTCTCGGACTCTGCCGAAACCAAATTCTTGGCTCTTTTTGGGACCTCCATACACCCACCACATTGATCTTTCAACTTTTTTCAGAAAATTTAACGTGTTATTTTGGCATTTTCGCACGATCTAACTAGATTACGAACATATCAACGTTCTCGGAATCTGATGAAACCAAATTCTTGCCTCTTTTTGGGACCTCCATACACCCACCACGTTGATCTTTCTACTTTTTTTGATAAAATTTGACGTGTTATTTTGGCATTTTCCCACGATCTTACGAGATTGCGAACATATCAACGTTCTCGGAATCTGCCGAAACAAAATTGTTGCCTCTTTTTAGGACCTCCATACACCCACAACATTGATCTTTCAACTTTTTTTGATAAAATTTGACGTGTTATTTTGGCATTTTCGCACGATCTTACGAGATTGCGAACATATCAACGTTCTCGGAATCTGCCGAAACAAAATTCTTGCCTCTTTTTAGGACCTCCATACACCCACAACATTGATCTTTCAACTTTTTTTGATAAAATTTGACGTGTTATTTTGGCATTTTCGCACGATCTTACGAGATTGCGAACATATCAACGTTCTCGGAATCTGTCGAAACAAAATTCTTGCCTCTTTTTAGGACCTCCATACACCCACAACGATGATCTTTCAACTTTTTTTGATAAAATTTGAAGTGTTATTTTGGCATTTTCGCACGATCTTACAAACATATCAACGTTCTCGGAATCTGCCGAAACCAAATTCTTGGCTCTTTTTGGGACCTCCATACACCCACAACATTGATCTTTCAACTTTTTTTCAGAAAATTTAACGTGTTATTTTGCCATTTTCGCACGATCTAACGAGATTGCGAACATATCAACGTTCTCGGAATCTGCCGAAACAAAATTCTTGCCTCTTTTTAGGACCTCCATACACCCACAACATTGATCTTTCAACTTTTTTTGATAAAATTTGACGTGTTATTTTGGCATTTTCGCACGATCTTACGAGATTGCGAACATATCAACCTTCTCGGAATCTGTCGAAACAAAATTCTTGCCTCTTTTTGGGACTTCCATACACCCACCACATTGATCTTTGAACTTTTTTTGATAAAATTTGACGTGTTATTTTGGCATTTTCGCACGATCTTTCGAGATTGCGAACATATCAACGTTCTCGGAATCTGCCGAAACCAAATTCTTGCCTCTTTTTGAGACCTCCATACACCCGCAACATTGATCTTTCAACTTTTTTTGATAAAATATGACGTGTTATTTTGGCATTTTCGCACGATCTAAAGATATTGCGAACATATCAACGTTCTCGGAATCTGCCGAAATCAAATTCTTGCCTCTTTTTAGGACCTCCATACACCCACAACATTGATCTTTCAACTTTTTTTGATAAAATTTGACGTGTTATTTTGGCATTTTCGCACGATCTTACGAGATTGCGAACATATCAACGTTCTCGGAATCTGCCGAATCTAAATTCTTGCCTCTTTTTGGGACCTCCATACACCCACTACATTGATCTTTCAACTTTTTTTGATAAAATTTGACGTGTTATTTTGGCATTTTCGCACGATCTTACGAGATTGCGAACATATCAACGTTCTCGGAATCTGCCGAAACCAAATTCTTGCCTTTTTTTGGGACCTCCATACACCCACAACATTGATCTTTCAACTTTTTTTGATAAAATTTGAAGTGTTATTTTGGTATTTTCGCACGATCTTACGAGATTACGAACATATCAACGTTCTCGGAATCTGCCGAAACCATATTCTTGGCTCTTTTTGGGACCTCCATACACCCACCACATTGATCTTTCAACTTTTTTTCAGAAAATTTGACGTGTTATTTTGGCATTTTCGCACGATCTAACGAAATTGCGAACATATCAACGTTCCCCGAATCTGCCAAATCCAAATTCTTGCCTCTTTTTGGGACCTCCATACACCCACAACATTGATCTTTCAACTTTTTTTGATAAAATTTGAAGTGTTATTTTGGCATTTTCGCACGATCTTTCGAGATTACGAACATATCAACGTTCTCGGAATCTGCCGAAACCAAATTCTTGGCTCTTTTTGGGACCTCCATACACCCACCACATTGATCTTTCAACATTTTTTCAGAAAATTTGATGTGTTATTTTGGCATTTTCGCACGATCTAACGAAATTGCGAACATATCATCGTTCTCGGAATCTGCCGAATCCAAATTGTTGCCTCTTTTTGGGACCTCCAAACACCCACAACATTGATATTTCAACTTTTTTTGAGAAAATTTGACGTGTTATTTTGGCATTTTCGAACGATCTTACGAGATTCCGAACATATCAACGTTCTCGGACTCTGCCGAAACCAAATTCTTGGCTCTTTTTGGGACCTCCATCCACCCACCACATTGATCTTTCAACTTTTTTTAAGAAAATTTAACGTGTTATTTTGCCATTTTCGCACGATCTAACGAAATTGCGAACATATCAACGTTCTCGGAATCTGCCGAATACAAATTCTTGCCTCATTTTGGGACCTCCATACACCTACAACATTGATCTTTCAACTTTTTTTGAGAAAATTTGACGTGTTATTTTGGCATTTTCGAACGATCTTACGAGATTGCGAACATATCAACTTTCTCGGAATCTGCCGAAACCAAATTCTTGCCTCTTTTTGGGACCTCCATACACCCGCAACAGTGATCTTTCAACTTTATTTGATAAAATTTGACGTGTTATTTTGGCATTTTCGCACGATCTTACGAGATTGCGAACATATCAACGTTCTCGGAATCTGCCGAAACCAAATTCTTGGCTTTTTTTGGGACCTCCATACACCCACAACATTGATCTTTCAACTTTTTTTGATAAAATTTGAAGTGTTATTTTGGTATTTTCGCACGATCTTACGAGATTACGAACATATCAACGTTCTCGGAATCTGCCGAAACCAAATTCTTGGCTCTTTTTGGGACCTCCATACACCCACCACATTGATCTTTCAACTTTTTTTCAGAAAATTTGACGTGTTATTTTGGCATTTTCGCACGATCTAACGAAATTGCGAACATATCAACGTTCCCGGAATCTGCCAAATCCAAATTCTTGCCTCTTTTTGGGACCTCCATACACCCACAACATTGATCTTTCAACTTTTTTTGATAAAATTTGAAGTGTTATTTTGGCATTTTCGCACGATCTTTCGAGATTACGAACATATCAACGTTCTCGGAATCTGCCGAAACCAAATTCTTGGCTCTTTTTGGGACCTCCATACACCCACCACATTGATCTTTCAACATTTTTTCAGAAAATTTGACGTGTTATTTTGGCATTTTCGCACGATCTAACGAAATTGCGAACATATCATCGTTCTCGGAATCTGCCGAATCCAAATTGTTGCCTCTTTTTGGGACCTCAAAACACCCACAACATTGATATTTCAACTTTTTTTGAGAAAATTTGACGTGTTATTTTGGCATTTTCGAACGATCTTACGAGATTGCGAACATATCAACGTTCTCGGACTCTGCCGAAACCAAATTCTTGGCTCTTTTTGGGACCTCCATACACCCACCACATTGATCTTTCAACTTTTTTCAGAAAATTTAACGTGTTATTTTGGCATTTTCGCACGATCTAACTAGATTACGAACATATCAACGTTCTCGGAATCTGATGAAACCAAATTCTTGCCTCTTTTTGGGACCTCCATACACCCACCACGTTGATCTTTCTACTTTTTTTGATAAAATTTGACGTGTTATTTTGGCATTTTCCCACGATCTTACGAGATTGCGAACATATCAACGTTCTCGGAATCTGCCGAAACAAAATTGTTGCCTCTTTTTAGGACCTCCATACACCCACAACATTGATCTTTCAACTTTTTTTGATAAAATTTGACGTGTTATTTTGGCATTTTCGCACGATCTTACGAGATTGCGAACATATCAACGTTCTCGGAATCTGCCGAAACAAAATTCTTGCCTCTTTTTAGGACCTCCATACACCCACAACATTGATCTTTCAACTTTTTTTGATAAAATTTGACGTGTTATTTTGGCATTTTCGCACGATCTTACGAGATTGCGAACATATCAACGTTCTCGGAATCTGTCGAAACAAAATTCTTGCCTCTTTTTAGGACCTCCATACACCCACAACGATGATCTTTCAACTTTTTTTGATAAAATTTGAAGTGTTATTTTGGCATTTTCGCACGATCTTACAAACATATCAACGTTCTCGGAATCTGCCGAAACCAAATTCTTGGCTCTTTTTGGGACCTCCATACACCCACAACATTGATCTTTCAACTTTTTTTCAGAAAATTTAACGTGTTATTTTGCCATTTTCGCACGATCTAACGAGATTGCGAACATATCAACGTTCTCGGAATCTGCCGAAACAAAATTCTTGCCTCTTTTTAGGACCTCCATACACCCACAACATTGATCTTTCAACTTTTTTTGATAAAATTTGACGTGTTATTTTGGCATTTTCGCACGATCTTACGAGATTGCGAACATATCAACCTTCTCGGAATCTGTCGAAACAAAATTCTTGCCTCTTTTTGGGACTTCCATACACCCACCACATTGATCTTTGAACTTTTTTTGATAAAATTTGACGTGTTATTTTGGCATTTTCGCACGATCTTTCGAGATTGCGAACATATCAACGTTCTCGGAATCTGCCGAAACAAAATTCTTGCCTCTTTTTAGGACCTCCATACACCCACAACATTGATCTTTCAACTTTTTTTGATAAAATTTGACGTGTTATTTTGGCATTTTCGCACGATCTTACGAGATTGCGAACATATCAACGTTCTCGGAATCTGCCGAAACAAAATTCTTGCCTCTTTTTAGGACCTCCATACACCCACAACATTGATCTTTCAACTTTTTTTGATAAAATTTGAAGTGTTATTTTGGCATTTTCGCACGATCTTACGAGATTGCGAACATATCAATGTTCTCGGAATCTGCCGAATCTAAATTCTTGCCTCTTTTTGGGACCTCCATACACCCACCACATTGATCTTTCAACTTTTTTTCAGAAAATTTGACGTCTTATTTTGGCATTTTCGCACGATCTAACGAGATTGCGAACATATCAACTTTCTCGGAATCTGCCGAAACCAAATTCTTGCCTCTTTTTGGGACCTCCATACACCAGCAACATTGATCTTTCAACTTTTTTTGATAAAATTTGACGTGTTATTTTGGCATTTTCGCACGATCTAACGATATTGCGAACATATCAACGTTCTCGGAATCTGCCGAAACCAAATTCTTGCCTCTTTTTAGGACCTCCATACACCCACAACATTGATCTTTCAACTTTTTTTGATAAAATTTGACGTGTTATTTTGGCATTTTCGCACGATCTTTCGAGATTGCGAACATATCATCGTTCTCGGAATCTGCCGAAACAAAATTCTTGCCTCTTTTTAGGACCTCCATACACCCACAACATTGATCTTTCAACTTTTTTTGATAAAATTTGACGTGTTATTTTGGCATTTTCGCACGATCTTACGAGATTGCGAACATATCAACGTTCTCGGAATCTGCCGAAACAAAATTCTTGCCTCTTTTTAGGACCTCCATACACCCACAACATTGATCTTTCAACTTTTTTTGATAAAATTTGAAGTGTTATTTTGGCATTTTCGCACGATCTTACGAGATTGCGAACATATCAATGTTCTCGGAATCTGCCGAATCTAAATTCTTGCCTCTTTTTGGGACCTCCATACACCCACCACATTGATCTTTCAACTTTTTTTCAGAAAATTTGACGTCTTATTTTGGCATTTTCGCACGATCTAACGAGATTGCGAACATATCAACTTTCTCGGAATCTGCCGAAACCAAATTCTTGCCTCTTTTTGGGACTTCCATACACCCACCACATTGATCTTTGAACTTTTTTTGATAAAATTTGACGTGTTATTTTGGCATTTTCGCACGATCTTTCGAGATTGCGAACATATCAACGTTCTCGGAATCTGCCGAAACAAAATTCTTGCCTCTTTTTAGGACCTCCATACACCCACAACATTGATCTTTCAACTTTTTTTGATAAAATTTGACGTGTTATTTTGGCATTTTCGCACGATCTTACGAGATTGCGAACATATCAACGTTCTCGGAATCTGCCGAAACAAAATTCTTGCCTCTTTTTAGGACCTCCATACACCCACAACATTGATCTTTCAACTTTTTTTGATAAAATTTGAAGTGTTATTTTGGCATTTTCGCACGATCTTACGAGATTGCGAACATATCAATGTTCTCGGAATCTGCCGAATCTAAATTCTTGCCTCTTTTTGGGACCTCCATACACCCACCACATTGATCTTTCAACTTTTTTTCAGAAAATTTGACGTCTTATTTTGGCATTTTCGCACGATCTAACGAGATTGCGAACATATCAACTTTCTCGGAATCTGCCGAAACCAAATTCTTGCCTCTTTTTGGGACCTCCATACACCAGCAACATTGATCTTTCAACTTTTTTTGATAAAATTTGACGTGTTATTTTGGCATTTTCGCACGATCTAACGATATTGCGAACATATCAACGTTCTCGGAATCTGCCGAAACCAAATTCTTGCCTCTTTTTAGGACCTCCATACACCCACAACATTGATCTTTCAACTTTTTTTGATAAAATTTGACGTGTTATTTTGGCATTTTCGCACGATCTTTCGAGATTGCGAACATATCAACGTTCTCGGAATCTGCCGAAACAAAATTCTTGCCTCTTTTTAGGACCTCCATACACCCACAACATTGATCTTTCAACTTTTTTTGATAAAATTTGACGTGTTATTTTGGCATTTTCGCACGATCTTACGAGATTGCGAACATATCAACGTTCTCGGAATCTGCCGAAACCAAATTCTTGGCTTTTTTTGGGACCTCCATACACCCACAACATTGATCTTTCAACTTTTTTTGATAAAATTTGAAGTGTTATTTTGGTATTTTCGCACGATCTTACGAGATTACGAACATATCAACGTTCTCGGAATCTGCCGAAACCAAATTCTTGGCTCTTTTTGGGACCTCCATACACCCACCACATTGATCTTTCAACTTTTTTTCAGAAAATTTGACGTGTTATTTTGGCATTTTCGCACGATCTAACGAAATTGCGAACATATCAACGTTCCCGGAATCTGCCAAATCCAAATTCTTGCCTCTTTTTGGGACCTCCATACACCCACAACATTGATCTTTCAACTTTTTTTGATAAAATTTGAAGTGTTATTTTGGCATTTTCGCACGATCTTTCGAGATTACGAACATATCAACGTTCTCGGAATCTGCCGAAACCAAATTCTTGGCTCTTTTTGGGACCTCCATACACCCACCACATTGATCTTTCAACATTTTTTCAGAAAATTTGACGTTTTATTTTGGCATTTTCGCACGATCTAACGAAATTGCGAACATATCATCGTTCTCGGAATCTGCCGAATCCAAATTGTTGCCTCTTTTTGGGACCTCAAAACACCCACAACATTGATATTTCAACTTTTTTTGAGAAAATTTGACGTGTTATTTTGGCATTTTCGAACGATCTTACGAGATTGCGAACATATCAACGTTCTCGGACTCTGCCGAAACCAAATTCTTGGCTCTTTTTGGGACCTCCATACACCCACCACATTGATCTTTCAACTTTTTTCAGAAAATTTAACGTGTTATTTTGGCATTTTCGCACGATCTAACTAGATTACGAACATATCAACGTTCTCGGAATCTGATGAAACCAAATTCTTGCCTCTTTTTGGGACCTCCATACACCCACCACGTTGATCTTTCTACTTTTTTTGATAAAATTTGACGTGTTATTTTGGCATTTTCCCACGATCTTACGAGATTGCGAACATATCAACGTTCTCGGAATCTGCCGAAACAAAATTGTTGCCTCTTTTTAGGACCTCCATACACCCACAACATTGATCTTTCAACTTTTTTTGATAAAATTTGACGTGTTATTTTGGCATTTTCGCACGATCTTACGAGATTGCGAACATATCAACGTTCTCGGAATCTGCCGAAACAAAATTCTTGCCTCTTTTTAGGACCTCCATACACCCACAACATTGATCTTTCAACTTTTTTTGATAAAATTTGACGTGTTATTTTGGCATTTTCGCACGATCTTACGAGATTGCGAACATATCAACGTTCTCGGAATCTGTCGAAACAAAATTCTTGCCTCTTTTTAGGACCTCCATACACCCACAACGATGATCTTTCAACTTTTTTTGATAAAATTTGAAGTGTTATTTTGGCATTTTCGCACGATCTTACAAACATATCAACGTTCTCGGAATCTGCCGAAACCAAATTCTTGGCTCTTTTTGGGACCTCCATACACCCACAACATTGATCTTTCAACTTTTTTTCAGAAAATTTAACGTGTTATTTTGCCATTTTCGCACGATCTAACGAGATTGCGAACATATCAACGTTCTCGGAATCTGCCGAAACAAAATTCTTGCCTCTTTTTAGGACCTCCATACACCCACAACATTGATCTTTCAACTTTTTTTGATAAAATTTGACGTGTTATTTTGGCATTTTCGCACGATCTTACGAGATTGCGAACATATCAACCTTCTCGGAATCTGTCGAAACAAAATTCTTGCCTCTTTTTGGGACTTCCATACACCCACCACATTGATCTTTGAACTTTTTTTGATAAAATTTGACGTGTTATTTTGGCATTTTCGCACGATCTTTCGAGATTGCGAACATATCAACGTTCTCGGAATCTGCCGAAACAAAATTCTTGCCTCTTTTTAGGACCTCCATACACCCACAACATTGATCTTTCAACTTTTTTTGATAAAATTTGACGTGTTATTTTGGCATTTTCGCACGATCTTACGAGATTGCGAACATATCAACGTTCTCGGAATCTGCCGAAACAAAATTCTTGCCTCTTTTTAGGACCTCCATACACCCACAACATTGATCTTTCAACTTTTTTTGATAAAATTTGAAGTGTTATTTTGGCATTTTCGCACGATCTTACGAGATTGCGAACATATCAATGTTCTCGGAATCTGCCGAATCTAAATTCTTGCCTCTTTTTGGGACCTCCATACACCCACCACATTGATCTTTCAACTTTTTTTCAGAAAATTTGACGTCTTATTTTGGCATTTTCGCACGATCTAACGAGATTGCGAACATATCAACTTTCTCGGAATCTGCCGAAACCAAATTCTTGCCTCTTTTTGGGACCTCCATACACCAGCAACATTGATCTTTCAACTTTTTTTGATAAAATTTGACGTGTTATTTTGGCATTTTCGCACGATCTAACGATATTGCGAACATATCAACGTTCTCGGAATCTGCCGAAACCAAATTCTTGCCTCTTTTTAGGACCTCCATACACCCACAACATTGATCTTTCAACTTTTTTTGATAAAATTTGACGTGTTATTTTGGCATTTTCGCACGATCTTTCGAGATTGCGAACATATCATCGTTCTCGGAATCTGCCGAAACAAAATTCTTGCCTCTTTTTAGGACCTCCATACACCCACAACATTGATCTTTCAACTTTTTTTGATAAAATTTGACGTGTTATTTTGGCATTTTCGCACGATCTTACGAGATTGCGAACATATCAACGTTCTCGGAATCTGCCGAAACAAAATTCTTGCCTCTTTTTAGGACCTCCATACACCCACAACATTGATCTTTCAACTTTTTTTGATAAAATTTGAAGTGTTATTTTGGCATTTTCGCACGATCTTACGAGATTGCGAACATATCAATGTTCTCGGAATCTGCCGAATCTAAATTCTTGCCTCTTTTTGGGACCTCCATACACCCACCACATTGATCTTTCAACTTTTTTTCAGAAAATTTGACGTCTTATTTTGGCATTTTCGCACGATCTAACGAGATTGCGAACATATCAACTTTCTCGGAATCTGCCGAAACCAAATTCTTGCCTCTTTTTGGGACTTCCATACACCCACCACATTGATCTTTGAACTTTTTTTGATAAAATTTGACGTGTTATTTTGGCATTTTCGCACGATCTTTCGAGATTGCGAACATATCAACGTTCTCGGAATCTGCCGAAACAAAATTCTTGCCTCTTTTTAGGACCTCCATACACCCACAACATTGATCTTTCAACTTTTTTTGATAAAATTTGACGTGTTATTTTGGCATTTTCGCACGATCTTACGAGATTGCGAACATATCAACGTTCTCGGAATCTGCCGAAACAAAATTCTTGCCTCTTTTTAGGACCTCCATACACCCACAACATTGATCTTTCAACTTTTTTTGATAAAATTTGAAGTGTTATTTTGGCATTTTCGCACGATCTTACGAGATTGCGAACATATCAACGTTCTCGGAATCTGCCGAAACCAAATTCTTGCCTCTTTTTAGGACCTCCATACACCCACAACATTGATCTTTCAACTTTTTTTGATAAAATTTGACGTGTTATTTTGGCATTTTCGCACGATCTTTCGAGATTGCGAACATATCATCGTTCTCGGAATCTGCCGAAACAAAATTCTTGCCTCTTTTTAGGACCTCCATACACCCACAACATTGATCTTTCAACTTTTTTTGATAAAATTTGACGTGTTATTTTGGCATTTTCGCACGATCTTACGAGATTGCGAACATATCAACGTTCTCGGAATCTGCCGAAACCAAATTCTTGGCTTTTTTTGGGACCTCCATACACCCACAACATTGATCTTTCAACTTTTTTTGATAAAATTTGAAGTGTTATTTTGGTATTTTCGCACGATCTTACGAGATTACGAACATATCAACGTTCTCGGAATCTGCCGAAACCAAATTCTTGGCTCTTTTTGGGACCTCCATACACCCACCACATTGATCTTTCAACTTTTTTTCAGAAAATTTGACGTGTTATTTTGGCATTTTCGCACGATCTAACGAAATTGCGAACATATCAACGTTCCCGGAATCTGCCAAATCCAAATTCTTGCCTCTTTTTGGGACCTCCATACACCCACAACAATGATCTTTCAACTTTTTTTGATAAAATTTGAAGTGTTATTTTGGCATTTTCGCACGATCTTTCGAGATTACGAACATATCAACGTTCTCGGAATCTGCCGAAACCAAATTCTTGGCTCTTTTTGGGACCTCCATACACCCACCACATTGATCTTTCAACATTTTTTCAGAAAATTTGACGTGTTATTTTGGCATTTTCGCACGATCTAACGAAATTGCGAACATATCATCGTTCTCGGAATCTGCCGAATCCAAATTGTTGCCTCTTTTTGGGACCTCAAAACACCCACAACATTGATATTTCAACTTTTTTTGAGAAAATTTGACGTGTTATTTTGGCATTTTCGAACGATCTTACGAGATTGCGAACATATCAACGTTCTCGGACTCTGCCGAAACCAAATTCTTGGCTCTTTTTGGGACCTCCATACACCCACCACATTGATCTTTCAACTTTTTTCAGAAAATTTAACGTGTTATTTTGGCATTTTCGCACGATCTAACTAGATTACGAACATATCAACGTTCTTGGAATCTGATGAAACCAAATTCTTGCCTCTTTTTGGGACCTCCATACACCCACCACGTTGATCTTTCTACTTTTTTTGATAAAATTTGACGTGTTATTTTGGCATTTTCCCACGATCTTACGAGATTGCGAACATATCAACGTTCTCGGAATCTGCCGAAACAAAATTGTTGCCTCTTTTTAGGACCTCCATACACCCACCACGTTGATCTTTCAACTTTTTTTGATAAAATTTGACGTGTTATTTTGGCATTTTCGCACGATCTTACGAGATTGCGAACATATCAACGTTCTCGGAATCTGCCGAAACAAAATTCTTGCCTCTTTTTAGGACCTCCATACACCCACAACAATGATCTTTCAACTTTTTTTGATAAAATTTGACGTGTTATTTTGGCATTTTCGCACGATCTTACGAGATTGCGAACATATCAACGTTCTCGGAATCTGTCGAAACAAAATTCTTGCCTCTTTTTAGGACCTCCATACACCCACAACGTTGATCTTTCAACTTTTTTTGATAAAATTTGAAGTGTTATTTTGGCATTTTCGCACGATCTTACAAACATATCAACGTTCTCGGAATCTGCCGAAACCAAATTCTTGGCTCTTTTTGGGACCTCCATACACCCACAACATTGATCTTTCAACTTTTTTTCAGAAAATTTAACGTGTTATTTTGCCATTTTCGCACGATCTAACGAGATTGCGAACATATCAACGTTCTCGGAATCTGCCGAAACAAAATTCTTGCCTCTTTTTAGGACCTCCATACACCCACAACATTGATCTTTCAACTTTTTTTGATAAAATTTGACGTGTTATTTTGGCATTTTCGCACGATCTTACGAGATTGCGAACATATCAACCTTCTCGGAATCTGTCGAAACAAAATTCTTGCCTCTTTTTAGGACCTCCATACACCCACAACGTTGATCTTTCAACTTTTTTTGATAAAATTTGAAGTGTTATTTTGGCATTTTCGCACGATCTTACATACATATCAACGTTCTCGGAATCTGCCGAAACCAAATTCTTGGCTCTTTTTGGGACCTCCATACACCCACAACATTGATCTTTCAACTTTTTTTGATAAAATTTGAAGTGTTATTTTGGCATTTTCGCACGATCTTACGAGATTACGAACATATCAACGTTCTCGGAATCTACCGAAACCAAATTCTTGGCTCTTTTTGGGACTTCCATACACACACCACATTGATCTTTAAACTTTTTTTCAGAAAATTTGACGTCTTATTTTGGCATTTTCGCACGATCTAACGAGATTGCGAACATATCAACGTTCTCGGAATCTGCCGAATCTAAATTCTTGCCTCTTTTTGGGACTTCCATACACCCACCACATTGATCTTTGAACTTTTTTTGATAAAATTTGACGTGTTATTTTGGCATTTTCGCACGATCTTACGAGATTGCGAACATATCAATGTTCTCGGAATCTGCCGAATCTAAATTCTTGCCTCTTTTTGGGACCTCCATACACCCACCACATTGATCTTTCAACTTTTTTTCAGAAAATTTGACGTCTTATTTTGGCATTTTCGCACGATCTAACGAGATTGCGAACATATCAACTTTCTCGGAATCTGCCGAAACCAAATTCTTGCCTCTTTTTGGGACCTCCATACACCAGCAACATTGATCTTTCAACTTTTTTTGATAAAATTTGACGTGTTATTTTGGCATTTTCGCACGATCTAACGATATTGCGAACATATCAACGTTCTCGGAATCTGCCGAAACCAAATTCTTGCCTCTTTTTAGGACCTCCATACACCCACAACATTGATCTTTCAACTTTTTTTGATAAAATTTGACGTGTTATTTTGGCATTTTCGCACGATCTTTCGAGATTGCGAACATATCAACGTTCTCGGAATCTGCCGAAACAAAATTCTTGCCTCTTTTTAGGACCTCCATACACCCACAACATTGATCTTTCAACTTTTTTTGATAAAATTTGACGTGTTATTTTGGCATTTTCGCACGATCTTACGAGATTGCGAACATATCAACGTTCTCGGAATCTGCCGAAACCAAATTCTTGGCTTTTTTTGGGACCTCCATACACCCACAACATTGATCTTTCAACTTTTTTTGATAAAATTTGAAGTGTTATTTTGGTATTTTCGCACGATCTTACGAGATTACGAACATATCAACGTTCTCGGAATCTGCCGAAACCAAATTCTTGGCTCTTTTTGGGACCTCCATACACCCACCACATTGATCTTTCAACTTTTTTTCAGAAAATTTGACGTGTTATTTTGGCATTTTCGCACGATCTAACGAAATTGCGAACATATCAACGTTCCCGGAATCTGCCAAATCCAAATTCTTGCCTCTTTTTGGGACCTCCATACACCCACAACATTGATCTTTCAACTTTTTTTGATAAAATTTGAAGTGTTATTTTGGCATTTTCGCACGATCTTTCGAGATTACGAACATATCAACGTTCTCGGAATCTGCCGAAACCAAATTCTTGGCTCTTTTTGGGACCTCCATACACCCACCACATTGATCTTTCAACATTTTTTCAGAAAATTTGACGTGTTATTTTGGCATTTTCGCACGATCTAACGAAATTGCGAACATATCATCGTTCTCGGAATCTGCCGAATCCAAATTGTTGCCTCTTTTTGGGACCTCAAAACACCCACAACATTGATATTTCAACTTTTTTTGAGAAAATTTGACGTGTTATTTTGGCATTTTCGAACGATCTTACGAGATTGCGAACATATCAACGTTCTCGGACTCTGCCGAAACCAAATTCTTGGCTCTTTTTGGGACCTCCATACACCCACCACATTGATCTTTCAACTTTTTTCAGAAAATTTAACGTGTTATTTTGGCATTTTCGCACGATCTAACTAGATTACGAACATATCAACGTTCTCGGAATCTGATGAAACCAAATTCTTGCCTCTTTTTGGGACCTCCATACACCCACCACGTTGATCTTTCTACTTTTTTTGATAAAATTTGACGTGTTATTTTGGCATTTTCCCACGATCTTACGAGATTGCGAACATATCAACGTTCTCGGAATCTGCCGAAACAAAATTGTTGCCTCTTTTTAGGACCTCCATACACCCACCACGTTGATCTTTCAACTTTTTTTGATAAAATTTGACGTGTTATTTTGGCATTTTCGCACGATCTTACGAGATTGCGAACATATCAACGTTCTCGGAATCTGCCGAAACAAAATTCTTGCCTCTTTTTAGGACCTCCATACACCCACAACATTGATCTTTCAACTTTTTTTGATAAAATTTGACGTGTTATTTTGGCATTTTCGCACGATCTTACGAGATTGCGAACATATCAACGTTCTCGGAATCTGTCGAAACAAAATTCTTGCCTCTTTTTAGGACCTCCATACACCCACAACGTTGATCTTTCAACTTTTTTTGATAAAATTTGAAGTGTTATTTTGGCATTTTCGCACGATCTTACAAACATATCAACGTTCTCGGAATCTGCCGAAACCAAATTCTTGGCTCTTTTTGGGACCTCCATACACCCACAACATTGATCTTTCAACTTTTTTTCAGAAAATTTAACGTGTTATTTTGCCATTTTCGCACGATCTAACGAGATTGCGAACATATCAACGTTCTCGGAATCTGCCGAAACAAAATTCTTGCCTCTTTTTAGGACCTCCATACACCCACAACATTGATCTTTCAACTTTTTTTGATAAAATTTGACGTGTTATTTTGGCATTTTCGCACGATCTTACGAGATTGCGAACATATCAACCTTCTCGGAATCTGTCGAAACAAAATTCTTGCCTCTTTTTAGGACCTCCATACACCCACAACGTTGATCTTTCAACTTTTTTTGATAAAATTTGAAGTGTTATTTTGGCATTTTCGCACGATCTTACAAACATATCAACGTTCTCGGAATCTGCCGAAACCAAATTCTTGGCTCTTTTTGGGACCTCCATACACCCACAACATTGATCTTTCAACTTTTTTTGATAAAATTTGAAGTGTTATTTTGGCATTTTCGCACGATCTTACGAGATTACGAACATATCAACGTTCTCGGAATCTACCGAAACCAAATTCTTGGCTCTTTTTGGGACTTCCATACACACACCACATTGATCTTTAAACTTTTTTTCAGAAAATTTGACGTCTTATTTTGGCATTTTCGCACGATCTAACGAGATTGCGAACATATCAACGTTCTCGGAATCTGCCGAAACCAAATTTTTGCCTCTTTTTAGGACCTCCATACACCCACAACGTTGATCTTTCAACCTTTTTTGATAAAATTTGACGTGTTATTTTGGCATTTTCGCACGATCTTATGAGATTGCGAACATATCAACGTTCTCGGAATCAGCCGAATCTAAATTCTTGCCTCTTTTTGGGACTTCCATACACCCACCACATTGATCTTTGAACTTTTTTTGATAAAATTTGACGTGTTATTTTGGCATTTTCGCACGATCTTACGAGATTGCGAACATATCAATGTTCTCGGAATCTGCCGAATCTAAATTCTTGCCTCTTTTTGGGACCTCCATACACCCTCTACATTGATCTTTCAACTTTTTTTGATAAAATTTGACGTGTTATTTTGGCATTTTCGCACGATCTTACGAGATTGCGAACATATCAACGTTCTCGGAATCTGCCGAAACCAAATTCTTGGCTTTTTTTGGGACCTCCATACACCCACAACATTGATCTTTCAACTTTTTTTCAGAAAATTTAACGTGTTATTTTGCCATTTTCGCACGATCTAACGAGATTGCGAACATATCAACGTTCTCGGAATCTGCCGAAACAAAATTCTTGCCTCTTTTTAGGACCTCCATACACCCACAACATTGATCTTTCAACTTTTTTTGATAAAATTTGACGTGTTATTTTGGCATTTTCGCACGATCTTACGAGATTGCGAACATATCAACGTTCTCGGAATCTGTCGAAACAAAATTCTTGCCTCTTTTTAGGACCTCCATACACCCACAACGTTGATCTTTCAACTTTTTTTGATAAAATTTGAAGTGTTATTTTGGCATTTTCGCACGATCTTACAAACATATCAACGTTCTCGGAATCTGCCGAAACCAAATTCTTGGCTCTTTTTGGGACCTCCATACACCCACAACATTGATCTTTCAACTTTTTTTGATAAAATTTGAAGTGTTATTTTGGCATTTTCGCACGATCTTACGAGATTACGAACATATCAACGTTCTCGGAATCTACCGAAACCAAATTCTTGGCTCTTTTTGGGACTTCCATACACACACCACATTGATCTTTAAACTTTTTTTCAGAAAATTTGACGTCTTATTTTGGCATTTTCGCACGATCTAACGAGATTGTGAACATATCAACGTTCTCGGAATCTGCCGAAACCAAATTTTTGCCTCTTTTTAGGACCTCCATACACCCACCACATTGATCTTTGAACTTTTTTTGATAAAATTTGACGTGTTATTTTGGCATTTTCGCACGATCTTACGAGATTGCGAACATATCAATGTTCTCGGAATCTGCCGAATCTAAATTCTTGCCTCTTTTTGGGACCTCCATACACCCTCTACATTGATCTTTCAACTTTTTTTGATAAAATTTGACGTGTTATTTTGGCATTTTCGCACGATCTTACGAGATTGCGAACATATCAACGTTCTCGGAATCTGTCGAAACAAAATTCTTGCCTCTTTTTAGGACCTCCATACACCCACAACGTTGATCTTTCAACTTTTTTTGATAAAATTTGAACTGTTATTTTGGCATTTTCGCACGATCTTACATACATATCAACGTTCTCGGAATCTGCCGAAACCAAATTCTTGGCTCTTTTTGGGACCTCCATACACCCACAACATTGATCTTTCAACTTTTTTTGATAAAATTTGAAGTGTTATTTTGGCATTTTCGCACGATCTTACGAGATTACGAACATATCAACGTTCTCGGAATCTACCGAAACCAAATTCTTGGCTCTTTTTGGGACTTCCATACACACACCACATTGATCTTTAAACTTTTTTTCAGAAAATTTGACGTCTTATTTTGGCATTTTCGCACGATCTAACGTGATTGCGAACATATCAACGTTCTCGGAATCTGCCGAATCTAAATTCTTGCCTCTTTTTGGGACTTCCATACACCCACCACATTGATCTTTGAACTTTTTTTGATAAAATTTGACGTGTTATTTTGGCATTTTCGCACGATCTTACGAGATTGCGAACATATCAATGTTCTCGGAATCTGCCGAATCTAAATTCTTGCCTCTTTTTGGGACCTCCATACACCCTCTACATTGATCTTTCAACTTTTTTTGATAAAATTTGAAGTGTTATTTTGGCATTTTCGCACGATCTTACGAGATTACGAACATATCAACGTTCTCGGAATCTACCGAAACCAAATTCGTGGCTCTTTTTGGGACCTCCATACACCCTCTACATTGATCTTTCAACCTTTTTTTCAGAAAATTTAACGTGTTATTTTGCCATTTTCGCACGATCTAACGAGATTGCGAACATATCAACGTTCTCGGAATCTGCCGAAACAAAATTCTTGCCTCTTTTTAGGACCTCCATACACCCACAACGTTGATCTTTCAACTTTTTTTGATAAAATTTGAAGTGTTATTTTGGCATTTTCGCACGATCTTACAAACATATCAACGTTCTCGGAATCTGCCGAAACCAAATTCTTGGCTCTTTTTGGGACCTCCATACACCCACAACATTGATCTTTCAACTTTTTTTGATAAAATTTGAAGTGTTATTTTGGCATTTTCGCACGATCTTACGAGATTACGAACATATCAACGTTCTCGGAATCTACCGAAACCAAATTCTTGGCTCTTTTTGGGACCTCCATACACCCACCACATTGATCTTTCAACTTTTTTTCAGAAAATTTGACGTCTTATTTTGGCATTTTCGCACGATCTAACGAGATTGCGAACATATCAACTTTCTCGGAATCTGCCGAAACCAAATTCTTGCCTCTTTTTGGGACCTCCATACACCAGCAACATTGATCTTTCAACTTTTTTTGATAAAATTTGACGTGTTATTTTGGCATTTTCGCACGATCTAACGATATTGCGAACATATCAACGTTCTCGGAATCTGCCGAAACAAAATTGTTGCCTCTTTTTAGGACCTCCATACACCCACAACATTGATCTTTCAACTTTTTTTGATAAAATTTGACGTGTTATTTTGGCATTTTCGCACGATCTAACGAGATTGCGAACATTTCATCGTTCTCGGAATCTGCCGAATCCAAATTGTTGCCTCTTTTTGGGACCTCCATACACCCACCACATTGATCTTTCAACTTTTTTTCAGAAAATTTGACGTGTTATTTTGGCATTTTCGCACGATCTAACGAAATTGCGAACATATCAACGTTCCCGGAATCTGCCAAATCCAAATTCTTGCCTCTTTTTGGGACCTCCATACACCCACAACATTGATCTTTCAACTTTTTTTGATAAAATTTGAAGTGTTATTTTGGCATTTTCGCACGATCTTTCGAGATTACGAACATATCAACGTTCTCGGAATCTGCCGAAACCAAATTCTTGGCTCTTTTTGGGACCTCCATACACCCACAACATTGATCTTTCAACTTTTTTTGATAAAATTTGAAGTGTTATTTTGGCATTTTCGCACGATCTTTCGAGATTACGAACATATCAACGTTCTCGGAATCTGCCGAAACCAAATTCTTGGCTCTTTTTGGGACCTCCATACACCCACCACATTGATCTTTCAACTTTTTTTCAGAAAATTTGACGTGTTATTTTGGCATTTTCGCACGATCTAACGAAATTGCGAACATATCAACGTTCCCGGAATCTGCCAAATCCAAATTCTTGCCTCTTTTTGGGACCTCCATACACCCACAACATTGATCTTTCAACTTTTTTTGATAAAATTTGAAGTGTTATTTTGGCATTTTCGCACGATCTTTCGAGATTACGAACATATCAACGTTCTCGGAATCTGCCGAAACCAAATTCTTGGCTCTTTTTGGGACCTCCATACACCCACCACATTGATCTTTCAACATTTTTTCAGAAAATTTGACCTGTTATTTTGGCATTTTCGCACGATCTAACGAAATTGCGAACATATCATCGTTCTCGGAATCTGCCGAATCCAAATTGTTGCCTCTTTTTGGGACCTCAAAACACCCACAACATTGATATTTCAACTTTTTTTGAGAAAATTTGACGTGTTATTTCGGCATTTTCGAACGATCTTACGAGATTGCGAACATATCAACGTTCTCGGACTCTGCCGAAACCAAATTCTTGGCTCTTTTTGGGACCTCCATACACCCACCACATTGATCTTTCAACTTTTTTCAGAAAATTTAACGTGTTATTTTGGCATTTTCGCACGATCTTACGAGATTGCGAACATATCAACGTTCTCGGAATCTGCCGAAACCAAATTCTTGCCTCTTTTTGAGACCTCCATACACCCGCAACATTGATCTTTCAACTTTTTTTGATAAAATATGACGTGTTATTTTGGCATTTTCGCACGATCTAACGATATTGCGAACATATCAACGTTCTCGGAATCTGCCGAAAACATATTCTTGCCTCTTTTTGGGACCTCCATACACACCACATTGATCTTTCAACTTTTTTTCAGAAAATATAACGTGTTATTTTGGCATTTTCGCACAATCTAACTAGATTGCGAACATATCAACGTTCTCGGAATCTGATGAAACCAAATTCTTGGCTTTTTTTGGGACCTCCATACACCCACAACATTGATCTTTCAACTTTTTTTGATA
Source organism: Fragaria x ananassa (assembly GCA_034370585.1). Taxonomy (NCBI): domain Eukaryota; kingdom Viridiplantae; phylum Streptophyta; class Magnoliopsida; order Rosales; family Rosaceae; genus Fragaria; species Fragaria x ananassa. The sequence continues at coordinate 16,142,757 of CP139769.1, forward strand.
AAATTTGAAGTGTTATTTTGGTATTTTCGCACGATCTTACGAGATTACGAACATATCAACGTTCTCGGAATCTGCCGAAACCAAATTCTTGGCTCTTTTTGGGACCTCCATACACACACCACATTGATCTTTCTACTTTTTTTGAGAAAATTTGACGTGTTATTTTGGCATTTTCGCACGATCTTACGATATTGCGAACATATCAACGTTCTCGGAATCTGATGAAACCAAATTCTTGGCTTTTTTGGGACCTCCATACACCCACCACATTGATCTTTCAACTTTTTTTGATAAAATTTGAAGTGTTATTTTGGCATTTTCGCACGATCTTACGAGATTACGAACATATCAACGTTCTCGGAATCTGCCGAAACCAAATTCTTGGCTCTTTTTGGGACCTCCATACACACACCACATTGATCTTTCTACTTTTTTTGAGAAAATTTGACGTGTTATTTTGGCATTTTCCCACGATCTTACGAGATTACGAACATATCAACGTTCTCGGAATCTGCCGAAACCAAATTCTTGGCTCTTTTTGGGACCTCCATACACACACCACATTGATCTTTCTACTTTTTTTGATAAAATTTGACGTGTTATTTTGGTATTTTCGCACGATCTAACGATATTGCGAACATATCAACGTTCTCGGAATCTGATGAAACCAAATTCTTGGCTTTTTTGGGACCTCCATACACCCACCACATTGATCTTTCAACTTTTTTTGATAAAATTTGACGTGTTATTTTGGCATTTTCGCACGATCTTACGAGATTGCGAACATATCAACGTTCTCGGAATCTGCCGAAACCAAATTCTTGGCTCTTTTTGGGACCTCCATACACCCACCACATTGATCTTTCAACTTTTTTCAGAAAATTTAACGTGTTATTTTGGCATTTTCGCACGATCTAACTAGATTGCGAACATATCAACGTTCTCGGAATCTGATGAAACCAAATTCTTGCCTCTTTTTGGGACCTCCATACATCAGCAACATTGATTTTTCAACTTTTTTTTGATAAAATTTGACGTGTTATTTTGGCATTTTCGCACGATCTTACGAGATTCCGAACATATCAACGTTCTCGGACTCTGCCGAAACCAAATTCTTGGCTCTTTTTGGGACCTCCATACACCCACCACATTGATCTTTCAACTTTTTTTCAGAAAATTCGACGTCTTATTTTGGCATTTTCACACGATCTAACGAGATTGCGAACATATCAACGTTCTCGGAATCTGCCGAAACCAAATTCTTTCCTCTTTTTGGGACCTCCATACACCCGCAACATTGATCTTTCAACTTTTTTTGATAAAATTTGACGTGTTATTTTGGCATTTTGGCACGATCTTACGATATTGCGAACATATTAACGTTCTCGGAATCTGATGAAACCAAATTCTTGGCTCTTTTTGGGACCTCCATACACCCACCACATTGATCTTTCAACTTTTTTTGATAAAATTTGAAGTGTTATTTTGGCATTTTCGCACGATCTTACGAGATTACGAACATATCAACGTTCTCGGAATCTGCCGAAACCAAATTCTTGGCTCTTTTTGGGACCTCCATACACACACCACATTGATCTTTCTACTTTTTTTGAGAAAATTTGACGTGTTATTTTGGCATTTTCCCACGATCTTACGAGATTACGAACATATCAACGTTCTCGGAATCTGCCGAAACCAAATTCTTGGCTCTTTTTGGGACCTCCATACACACACCACATTGATCTTTCTACTTTTTTTGATAAAATTTGACGTGTTATTTTGGTATTTTCGCACGATCTAACGATATTGCGAACATATCAACGTTCTCGGAATCTGCCGAAACCAAATTCTTGCCTCTTTTTGGGACCTCCATAAACCCGCAACATCGATCTTTCAACTTTTTTTGATAAAATTTGACGTGTTATTTTGGTATTTTCGCACGATCTTACGAGGTGACGAACATATCAACGTTCTCGGAATCTGCCGAAACCAAATTCTTGGCTCTTTTTGGGACCTCCATACACACACCACATTGATCTTTCTACTTTTTTTGAGAAAATTTGACGTGTTATTTTGGCATTTTCCCACGATCTTACGAGATTGCGAACATATCAACGTTCTCAGAATCTGCCGAAACCAAATTCTTGCCTCTTTTTGGGACCTCCATACACCCGCAACATTGATCTTTCAACTTTTTTTGATAAAATTTGACGTGTTACTTTGGTATTTTCGCACGATCTTACGATATTGCGAACATATCAACGTTCTCGGAATCTGATGAAACCAAATTCTTGGCTTTTTTGGGATCTCCATACACCCACTACATTGATCTTTCAACTTTTTTTGAGAAAATTTAAAGTGTTATTTTGACATTTTCGCAGGATCTTACGAGATTGCGAACATATAAACGTTCTCGGAATCTGCCGAATCTAAATTCTTGCCTCTTTTTGGGACCTCCATACACCCACGACATTGATCTTTCAACTTTTTTTGATAAAATTTGACGTGTTATTTTGGCATTTTCGCACGATCTAACGATATTGCGAACATATCAACGTTCTCGGAATCTGCCGAAATCAAATTCTTGCCTCTTTTTAGGACCTCCATACACCCACCACATTGATCTTTCAACTTTTTTTGATAAAATTTGACGTGTTATTTTGGCATTTTCGCACGATCTTACGAGATTGCGAACATATCAACGTTCTCGGAATCTGCCGAAACCAAATTCTTGCCTCTTTTTGAGACCTCCATACACCCGCAACATTGATCTTTCAACTTTTTTTGATAAAATATGACGTGTTATTTTGGCCTTTTCGCACGATCTAACGATATTGCGAACATATCAACGTTCTCGGAATCTGCCGAAATCAAATTCTTGCCTCTTTTTAGGACCTCCATACACCCACAACATTGATCTTTCAACTTTTTTTGATAAAATTTGACGTGTTATTTTGGCATTTTCGCACGATCTTACAAGATTGCGAACATATCAACGTTCTCGGAATCTGCCGAATCTAAATTCTTGCCTCTTTTTGGGACCTCCATACACCCACTACATTGATCTTTCAACTTTTTTTGATAAAATTTGACGTGTTATTTTGGCATTTTCGCACGATCTTACGAGATTGCGAACATATCAACGTTCTCGGAATCTGCCGAAACCAAATTCTTGGCTTTTTTTGGGACCTCCATACACCCACAACATTGATCTTTCAACTTTTTTTGATAAAATTTGAAGTGTTATTTTGGTATTTTCGCACGATCTTACGAGATTACGAACATATCAACGTTCTCGGAATCTGCCGAAACCAAATTCTTGGCTCTTTTTGGGACCTCCATACACCCGCAACATTGATCTTTCAACTTTTTTTGATAAAATATGACGTGTTATTTTGGCATTTTCGCACGATCTAACGATATTGCGAACATATCAACGTTCTCGGAATCTGCCGAAAACATATTCTTGCCTCTTTTTGGGACCTCCATACACACCACATTGATCTTTCAACTTTTTTTCAGAAAATATAACGTGTTATTTTGGCATTTTCGCACAATCTAACTAGATTGCGAACATATCATCGTTCTCGGAATCTGATGAAACCAAATTCTTGGCTGTTTTTGGGACCTCCATACACCCACAACATTGATCTTTCAACTTTTTTTGATAAAATTTGAAGTGCTATTTTGGTATTTTCGCACGATCTTACGAGATTACGAACATATCAACGTTCTCGGAATCTGCCGAAACCAAATTCTTGCCTCTTTTTGGGACCTCCATACACCCACCACATTGATCTTTCAACTTTTTTTCAGAAAATTCGACGTCTTATTTTGGCATTTTCGCACGATCTAACGTGATTGCGAACATATCAACGTTCTCGGAATCTGCCGAAACCAAATTCTTGGCTCTTTTTGGGACCTCCATACACCCGCAACATTGATCTTTCAACTTTTTTTGATAAAATTTGACATGTTATTTTGGCATTTTCGCACGATCTTACGATATTGCGAACATATCAACGTTCTCGGAATCTGATGAAACCAAATTCTTGGCTTTTTTGGGACCTCCATACACCCACCACATTGATCTTTCAACTTTTTTTGATAAAATTTGAAGTGTTATTTTGGCATTTTCGCACGATCTTACGAGATTACGAACATATCAACGTTCTCGGAATCTGCCGAAACCAAATTCTTGGCTCTTTTTGGGACCTCCATACACACACCACATTGATCTTTCTACTTTTTTTGAGAAAATTTGACGTGTTATTTTGGCATTTTCCCACGATCTTACGAGATTACGAACATATCAACGTTCTCGGAATCTGCCGAAACCAAATTCTTGGCTCTTTTTGGGACCTCCATACACACACCACATTGATCTTTCTACTTTTTTTGATAAAATTTGACGTGTTATTTTGGTATTTTCGCACGATCTAACGATATTGCGAACATATCAACGTTCTCGGAATCTGCCGAAACCAAATTCTTGCCTCTTTTTGGGACCTCCATAAACCCGCAACATTGATCTTTCAACTTTTTTTGATAAAATTTGACGTGTTATTTTGGTATTTTCGCACGATCTTACGAGATTACGAACATATCAACGTTCTCGGAATCTGCCGAAACCAAATTCTTGGCTCTTTTTGGGACCTCCATACACACACCACATTGATCTTTCTACTTTTTTTGAGAAAATTTGACGTGTTATTTTGGCATTTTCCCACTATCTTACGAGATTGCGAACATATCAACGTTCTCAGAATCTGCCGAAACCAAATTCTTGCCTCTTTTTGGGACCTCCATACACCCGCAACATTGATCTTTCAACTTTTTTTGATAAAATTTGACGTGTTACTTTGGTATTTTCGCACGATCTTACGATATTGCGAACATATCAACGTTCTCGGAATCTGATGAAACCAAATTCTTGGCTTTTTTGGGATCTCCATACACCCACTACATTGATCTTTCAACTTTTTTTGAGAAAATTTAACGTGTTATTTTGACATTTTCGCAGGATCTTACGAGATTGCGAACATATAAACGTTCTCGGACTCTGCCGAATCTAAATTCTTGCCTCTTTTTGGGACCTCCATACACCCACTACTTTGATCTTTCAACTTTTTTTGATAAAATTTGACGTGTTATTTTGGCATTTTCGCACGATCTTACGAGATTGCGAACATATCAACGTTCTCGGAATCTGCCGAAACCAAATTCTTGCCTCTTTTTGAGACCTCCATACACCCGCAACATTGATCTTTCAACTTTTTTTAATAAAATTTGACGTGTTATTTTGGCATTTTCGCACGATCTAACGATATTGCGAACATATCCACTTTCTCGGAATCTGCCGAAATCAAATTCTTGCCTCTTTTTAGGACCTCCATACACCCACCACATTGATCTTTCAACTTTTTTTGATAAAATTTGACGTGTTATTTTGGCATTTTCGCACGATCTTACGAGATTGCGAACATATCAACGTTCTCGGAATCTGCCGAAACCAAATTCTTGCCTCTTTTTGAGACCTCCATACACCCGCAACATTGATCTTTCAACTTTTTTTGATAAAATATGACGTGTTATTTTGGCATTTTCGCACGATCTAAAGATATTGCGAACATATCAACGTTCTCGGAATCTGCCGAAATCAAATTCTTGCCTCTTTTTAGGACCTCCATACACCCACAACATTGATCTTTCAACTTTTTTTGATAAAATTTGACGTGTTATTTTGGCATTTTCGCACGATCTTACGAGATTGCGAACATATCAAAGTTCTCGGAATCTGCCGAATCTAAATTCTTGCCTCTTTTTGGGACCTCCATACACCCACTACATTGATCTTTCAACTTTTTTTGATAAAATTTGACGTGTTATTTTGGCATTTTCGCACGATCTTACGAGATTGCGAACATATCAACGTTCTCGGAATCTGCCGAAACCAAATTCTTGCCTTTTTTTGGGACCTCCATACACCCACAACATTGATCTTTCAACTTTTTTTGATAAAATTTGAAGTGTTATTTTGGTATTTTCGCACGATCTTACGAGATTACGAACATATCAACGTTCTCGGAATCTGCCGAAACCATATTCTTGGCTCTTTTTGGGACCTCCATACACCCACCACATTGATCTTTCATCTTTTTTTCAGAAAATTTGACGTGTTATTTTGGCATTTTCGCACGATCTAACGAAATTGCGAACATATCAACGTTCCCCGAATCTGCCAAATCCAAATTCTTGCCTCTTTTTGGGACCTCCATACACCCACAACATTGATCTTTCAACTTTTTTTGATAAAATTTGAAGTGTTATTTTGGCATTTTCGCACGATCTTTCGAGATTACGAACATATCAACGTTCTCGGAATCTGCCGAAACCAAATTCTTGGCTCTTTTTGGGACCTCCATACACCCACCACATTGATCTTTCAACATTTTTTCAGAAAATTTGATGTGTTATTTTGGCATTTTCGCACGATCTAACGAAATTGCGAACATATCATCGTTCTCGGAATCTGCCGAATCCAAATTGTTGCCTCTTTTTGGGACCTCCAAACACCCACAACATTGATATTTCAACTTTTTTTGAGAAAATTTGACGTGTTATTTTGGCATTTTCGAACGATCTTACGAGATTCCGAACATATCAACGTTCTCGGACTCTGCCGAAACCAAATTCTTGGCTCTTTTTGGGACCTCCATCCACCCACCACATTGATCTTTCAACTTTTTTTAAGAAAATTTAACGTGTTATTTTGCCATTTTCGCACGATCTAACGAAATTGCGAACATATCAACGTTCTCGGAATCTGCCGAATACAAATTCTTGCCTCATTTTGGGACCTCCATACACCTACAACATTGATCTTTCAACTTTTTTTGAGAAAATTTGACGTGTTATTTTGGCATTTTCGAACGATCTTACGAGATTGCGAACATATCAACTTTCTCGGAATCTGCCGAAACCAAATTCTTGCCTCTTTTTGGGACCTCCATACACCCGCAACAGTGATCTTTCAACTTTATTTGATAAAATTTGACGTGTTATTTTGGCATTTTCGCACGATCTTACGAGATTGCGAACATATCAACGTTCTCGGAATCTGCCGAAACCAAATTCTTGGCTTTTTTTGGGACCTCCATACACCCACAACATTGATCTTTCAACTTTTTTTGATAAAATTTGAAGTGTTATTTTGGTATTTTCGCACGATCTTACGAGATTACGAACATATCAACGTTCTCGGAATCTGCCGAAACCAAATTCTTGGCTCTTTTTGGGACCTCCATACACCCACCACATTGATCTTTCAACTTTTTTTCAGAAAATTTGACGTGTTATTTTGGCATTTTCGCACGATCTAACGAAATTGCGAACATATCAACGTTCCCGGAATCTGCCAAATCCAAATTCTTGCCTCTTTTTGGGACCTCCATACACCCACAACATTGATCTTTCAACTTTTTTTGATAAAATTTGAAGTGTTATTTTGGCATTTTCGCACGATCTTTCGAGATTAAGAACATATCAACGTTCTCGGAATCTGCCGAAACCAAATTCTTGGCTCTTTTTGGGACCTCCATACACCCACCACATTGATCTTTCAACATTTTTTCAGAAAATTTGACGTGTTATTTTGGCATTTTCGCACGATCTAACGAAATTGCGAACATATCATCGTTCTCGGAATCTGCCGAATCCAAATTGTTGCCTCTTTTTGGGACCTCAAAACACCCACAACATTGATATTTCAACTTTTTTTGAGAAAATTTGACGTGTTATTTTGGCATTTTCGAACGATCTTACGAGATTGCGAACATATCAACGTTCTCGGACTCTACCGAAACCAAATTCTTGGCTCTTTTTGGGACCTCCATACACCCACCACATTGATCTTTCAACTTTTTTCAGAAAATTTAACGTGTTATTTTGGCATTTTCGCACGATCTAACTAGATTACGAACATATCAACGTTCTCGGAATCTGATGAAACCAAATTCTTGCCTCTTTTTGGGACCTCCATACACCCACCACATTGATCTTTCTACTTTTTTTGATAAAATTTGACGTGTTATTTTGGCATTTTCCCACGATCTTACGAGATTGCGAACATATCAACGTTCTCGGAATCTGCCGAAACAAAATTCTTGCCTCTTTTTAGGACCTCCATACACCCACAACATTGATCTTTCAACTTTTTTTGATAAAATTTGACGTGTTATTTTGGCATTTTCGCACGATCTTACGAGATTGCGAACATATCAACGTTCTCGGAATCTGCCGAAACAAAATTCTTGCCTCTTTTTAGGACCTCCATACACCCACAACATTGATCTTTCAACTTTTTTTGATAAAATTTGAAGTGTTATTTTGGCATTTTCGCACGATCTTACGAGATTACGAACATATCAACGTTCTCGGAATCTACCGAAACCAAATTCTTGGCTCTTTTTGGGACCTCCATACACCCACCACATTGATCTTTCAACTTTTTTTCAGAAAATTTGACGTCTTATTTTGGCATTTTCGCACGATCTAACGAGATTGCGAACATATCAACTTTCTCGGAATCTGCCGAAACCAAATTCTTGCCTCTTTTTGGGACCTCCATACACCTGCAACATTGATCTTTCAACTTTTTTTGATAAAATTTGAGGTGTTATTTTGGCATTTTCGCACGATCTTACGATATTGCGAACATATCAACGTTCTCGGAATCTGATGAAACCAAATTCTTGCCTCTTTTTGGGACCTCCATACACCCACCACATTGATCTTTCAACTTTTTTTGATAAAATTTGACGTGTTATTTTGGCATTTTCGCACGATCTTACGAGATTGCGAACATATCAACGTTCTCGGAATCTGCCGAAACCAAATTCTTGCCTCTTTTTGAGACCTCCATACACCCGCAACATTGATCTTTCAACTTTTTTTGATAAAATATGACGTGTTATTTTGGCATTTTCGCACGATCTAACGATATTGCGAACATATCAACGTTCTCGGAATCTGCCGAAAACATATTCTTGCCTCTTTTTGGGACCTCCATACAAACCACATTGATCTTTCAACTTTTTTTCAGAAAATTCGACGTCTTATTTTGGTATTTTCTGACGCGGCTCGTTTCCGGGCGTGCGACAATTATGAACCCAGTTTTGACAATTGTAGTATTGGTAAATAAGGTTCGATCAATCCGGGGACTTTAGGGTGCTCCTGCGGTTACAAAACTAAACAGATTAGAGTTATTTACAGAATATAAACAACAATTACATTTACATGATTTTAGGGGGGGGGGGTTTTGAGGTTTTGTTCTACGTTCCTACTAAAACAGAAAATAAAAGTACTAAACTATTATAAAATCATGTAACAGATTGCTTCAATCTACACAACTTAAATTCATGCCAATCAAGTATGAAGAAACGAATTCAGAATTACACGCCTCAGCGGTCATGCAACCTATAATATCTTCTTAAGTATCCTATGTTTGCCTCAGTGGTTTAACACAGCAAATTCCATGCAATATGTCATGTTATTACTCAGCGCAACCATACAACATAAAACATGAATCATTAAGTACAAAGAAGAATTCGAACACATAAACATGTCTATCTCAGCGCTTAAACAAGTCTACATGCAACTCATGATCAAAACCTGACCCATTCCCATGAATCTAAGTTTTTGCCACTTATTCAATCTGTGTTTGCCTCAGCGGTTTAACACAAATTGATGGCATTACTAACCCTGCAGAAGTTAGTCATTTAAATAAACCGGATCATAAGTTTTCAACATCAAGAATGGCAAAGGAATAAGTTACGCAAATTTCATTAATAATCTAAAACAAAACTTTATAAAATTCATGCATAAGACATATTGTCAATTAACAGTACTCATAATCCATGCGATTAGAAATCCAAAGGCATTAGGAACAAAATAAATCCAAAGCATAGTTTACACTTTTGAGTCTTCTTGGCCTTGAAGCTTCAAAGGGGTGATGCACCAGCAAAGGAAGGATTTCAGCAGCGTTGAGGAAGTTCCATTGGCTGCGTGCTTGCTCCTTGTGGCTTGACAGTCTCACGGATTTAGAGAATAGAAGAGACAAAACGTTTTTCTGAATTTTTGGTGGAAGAAGTGATGCTGAAAACGTTCATCTCTGCTCCTTTATATAGTGGTCATGTTGACATAGGGTTTTACTCCACACCATTGATTAAAATCTGATCCAAGGGCCACAAATAATAGCACAATATTTTCAGAGAATATTCCTTAGAATTCTCTAGAATATCTTGCACATTAAGAGTTTGAATTCGGCTGGAATTGTGGCTGAATACATTGCTTGTTTTCCAAATTGAAATCAGCTTGAATCTCTCCTTGTTAATTGCTGATTTGCTGCTGATTATTCTTCCCATATTTGTGCCATTTAATGTCCCTAGAAAAGGAATATAACTCAGATATAAACTCTAGGAATATTAGGAATTTATATGGAGAAATAAAAGGTAAGAATTTCCCTTAATTTCCTTGATGTTTGCTGCATTATCTTCATATAAATTCGGCTGGAAAGATTGTGCCATTCTTCTCCTTTCATGTGACAGAATTTCGGCCTAATCCATGTTGGATTTAGTTTCCTTGCTTCATGTGGAATCCCTGTCTCAAGAGGAAAGAAAGTTTCCTAAATATTTTAGGAAAGTCAGAATAGGAAAGATTCAAAAGTAGTAAATTTCCTAAATCAGAATAAGAAAGTTTCTTAAAATGAAATGGGCAACTTTCCCTTTTCAAAACAGGAAAGTTTCCTAAACGACTTATCCTTTGATTCTGCGACTTAATGAAACTCCTTGCTGCACCAGGAATCCTCCTTTGATTAGGATTTCGCTTAATTCTTGCGCTTTAGCATCCTTTTGTGTAAATCTGCCTTTATTGACTCTAAAATACAAAACATGTTAGAATTGGAGTTATTAAGGAAATAACGAGGCTAAATAGGGTCGGACATACATTAAGGAAGTAGCATAAATTGCGTCTATCATTTTCGCACGATCTAACGATATTGCGAACATATCGACGTTCTCGGAATCTGCCGAAACCAAATTCTTGGCTTTTTTTGGGACCTCCATACACCCACAACATTGATCTTTCAATTTTTTTTGATAAAATTTGAAGTGTTATTTTGGTATTTTCGCACGATCTTACGAGATTACGAACATATCAACGTTCTCGGAATCTGCCGAAACCAAATTCTTGGCTCTTTTTGGGACCTCCATACACCCACCACATTGATCTTTCAACTTTTTTTCAGAAAATTTGACGTGTTATTTTGGCATTTTCGCACGATCTAACGAAATTGCGAACATATCAACGTTCCCGGAATCTGCCAAATCCAAATTCTTGCCTCTTTTTGGGACCTCCATACACCCACAACATTGATCTTTCAACTTTTTTTGATAAAATTTGAAGTGTTATTTTGGCATTTTCGCACGATCTTTCGAGATTACGAACATATCAACGTTCTCGGAATCTGCCGAAACCAAATTCTTGGCTCTTTTTGGGACCTCCATACACCCACCACATTGATCTTTCAACATTTTTTCAGAAAATTTGACGTGTTATTTTGGCATTTTCGCACGATCTAACGAAATTGCGAACATATCATCGTTCTCGGAATCTGCCGAATCCAAATTGTTGCCTCTTTTTGGGACCTCCAAACACCCACAACATTGATATTTCAACTTTTTTTGAGAAAATTTGACGTGTTATTTTGGCATTTTCGAACGATCTTACGAGATTCCGAACATATCAACGTTCTCGGACTCTGCCGAAACCAAATTCTTGGCTGTTTTTGGGACCTCCATACACCCACCACATTGATCTTTCAACTTTTTTCAGAAAATTTAACGTGTTATTTTGGCATTTTCGCACGATCTAACTAGATTACGAACATATCAACGTTCTCGGAATCTGCCGAAACCAAATTCTTGCCTCTTTTTGGGACCTCCATACACCCGCGACATTGATCTTTCAACTTTTTTTGATAAAATTTGACGTGTTATTTTGGCATTTTCGCACGATCTTACGAGATTACGAACATATCAACGTTCTCGGAATCTGATGAAACCAAATTCTTGGCTTTTTTTGGGACCTCCATACACCCGCGACATTGATCTTTCAACTTTTTTTGATAAAATTTGACGTGTTATTTTGGCATTTTCGCACGATCTTACGAGATTACGAACATATCAACGTTCTCGGAATCTGATGAAACCAAATTCTTGGCTTTTTTTGGGACCTCCATACACCCACCACATTGATCTTTCAACTTTTTTTTTCAGAAAATTTAACGTGTTATTTTGGCATTTTCGCACGATCTAACGAGATTGCGAACATATCAACTTTCTCGGAATCTGCCGAAACCAAATTCTTGCCTCTTTTTGGGACCTCCATACACCTGCAACATTGATCTTTCAACTTTTTTTCAGAAAATTTGACGTCTTATTTTGGCATTTTCGCACGATCTAACGAGATTGCGAACATATCAACTTTCTCGGAATCTGCCGAAACCAAATTCTTGCCTCTTTTTGGGACCTCCATACACCTGCAACATTGATCTTTCAACTTTTTTTGATAAAATTTGAGGTGTTATTTTGGCATTTTCGCACGATCTTACGATATTGCGAACATATCAACGTTCTCGGAATCTGATGAAACTAAATTCTTGCCTCTTTTTGGGACCTCCATACACCCACCACATTGATCTTTCAACTTTTTTTGATAAAATTTGACGTGTTATTTTGGCATTTTCGCACGATCTTACGAGATTGCGAACATATCAACGTTCTCGGAATCTGCCGAAACCAAATTCTTGCCTCTTTTTGAGACCTCCATACACCCGCAACATTGATCTTTCAACTTTTTTTGATAAAATATGACGTGTTATTTTGGCATTTTCGCACGATCTAACGATATTGCGAACATATCAACGTTCTCGGAATCTGCCGAAACCAAATTCTTTGTTTCCTTTTGGGACCTCCATACACCCACAACATTGATTTTTCAACTTTTTTTGATAAAATTTGACGTGTTATTTTGGCATTTTCGCACGATCTTACGAGATTGCGAACATATCAACGTTCTTGGAATCTGCCGAAACCAAATTCTTGGCTCTTTTTGGGACCTCCATCCACCCACCACATTGATCTTTCAACTTTTTTTAAGAAAATTTAACGTGTTATTTTGCCATTTTCGCACGATCTAACGAAATTGCGAACATATCAACGTTCTCGGAATCTGCCGAATACAAATTCTTGCCTCATTTTGGGACCTCCATACACCTACAACATTGATCTTTCAACTTTTTTTGAGAAAATTTGACGTGTTATTTTTGCATTTTCGAACGATCTTACGAGATTGCGAACATATCAACTTTCTCGGAATCTCCCGAAACCAAATTCTTGCCTCTTTTTAGGACCTCCATACACCCACAACATTGATCTTTCAACTTTTTTTTATAAAATTTGACGTGTTATTTTTGCATTTTCGCACGATCTTACGAGATTGCGAACATATCAACGTTCTCGGAATCTGATGAAAACAAATTCTTGCCTCTTTTTGGGACCTCCATACACCCACAACATTGATCTTTCAACTTTTTTTGATAAAATTTGAAGTGTTATTTTGGCATTTTCGAAGGATCTTACGAGATTACGAACATATCAACGTTCTCGGAATCTGCCGAAACCAAATTCTTGGCTTTTTTTGGGACCTCCATACACCCACCACATTGATCTTTCAACTTTTTTTCAGAAAATTTAACGTGTTATTTTGGCATTTTCGCAGGATCTTACGAGATTGCGAACATATCAACGTTCTTGGAATCTGCCGAAACCAAATTCTTGCCTCTTTTTGGGACCTCCATACACCCCCAACATTGATCTTTCAACTTTTTTTGATAAAATTTGAAGTGTTATTTTGGTATTTTCGCACGATCTTACGAGATTACGAACATATCAACGTTCTCGGAATCTGCCGAAACCAAATTCTTGGATCTTTTTGGGACCTCCATACACCCACCACATTGATCTTTCAACTTTTTTTCAGAAAATTTAACGTGTTATTTTGCCATTTTCGCACAATCTAACGAGATTGCGAACATATCAACTTTCTCGGAATCTGCCGAAAACAAATTCTTGCCTCTTTTTGGGACCTCCATACTCCCGCCACATTGATCTTTCAACTTTTTTTGATAAAATTTGACGTGTTATTTTGGCATTTTCGCACGATCTTACGAGATTACGAACATATCAACGTTCTCGGAATCTGATGAAACCAAATTCTTGGCTTTTTTTGGGACCTCCATACACCCACCACATTGATCTTTCAACTTTTTTTTCAGAAAATTTAACGTGTTATTTTGGCATTTTCGCACGATCTAACGATATTGCGAACATATCAACGTTCTCGGAATCTGCCGAAACCAAATTCTTTGTTTCTTTTTAGGACCTCCATACACCCACAACATTGATTTTTCAACTTTTTTTGATAAAATTTGACGTGTTATCTTGGCATTTTCGCACGACCTCACGAGATTGCGAACATATCAACGTTCTTGGAATCTGCCGAAACCAAATTCTTGGATCTTTTTGGGACCTCCATACACCCACCACATTGATCTTTCAACTTTTTTTCAGAAAATTTAACGTGTTATTTTGCCATTTTCGCACGATCTAACGAAATTACGAACATATCAACGTTCTCAGAATCTGCCGAATCCAAATTCTTGCCTCTTTTTGGGACCTCCATACACCGACAACATGGATCTTTCAACTTTTTTTGAGAAAATTTGACGTGTTATTTTGGCATTTTCGAACGATCTTATGAGATTGCGAACATATCAACTTTCTCGGAATCTGCCGAAACCAAATTCTTGACTCTTTTTAGGACCTCCATACACCACAACATTGATCTTTCAACTTTTTTTGATAAAATTGGACGTGTTATTTTGGTATTTTCGCACGATCTAACGATATTGCGAACATATCAACGTTCTCGGAATCTGCCGAAACCAAATTCTTGACTCTTTTTGGGACCTCCATAAACCCACCACATTGATCTTTCAACTTTTTTTTTCAGAAAATTTTAAGTGTTATTTTGGCATTTTCGCACGATCTAACGAGATTGCGAACATATCAACGTTCTCGGAATCTGCCGAAACCAAATTCTTGGCTCTTTTTGGGACCTCCATACACCCAAAACATTGATCTTTCAACTTTTTTTGATAAAATTTGACGTGTTATTTTGGTATTTTCGCACGATCTAACGATATTGCGAACATATCAACGTTCTCGGAATCTGCCGAAACCAAATTCTTGCCTCTTTTTAGGACCTCCATAAACCCGCAACATTGATCTTTCAACTTTTTTTGATAAAATTTGACGTGTTATTTTGGTATTTTCGCACGATCTAACGATATTGCGAATATATCAACGTTCTCGGAATCTGCCGAAACCAAATTCTTGCCTCTTTTTGGGACCTCCATAAACCCGCAACAATGATCGTTCAACTTTTTTTGATAAAATTTGACGTGTTATTTTGTTATTTTCGCACGATCTTACGAGATTGCGAACATATCAACGTTCTTGGAATCTGCCGAAACCAAATTCTTGACTCTTTTTAGGACCTCCTTACACCCACAACATTGATCTTTCATCTTTTTTTTCAGAAAATTTGACGTGTTATTTTGTTATTTTCGCACGATCTTACGAGATTGCGAACATATCAACGTTCTTGGAATCTGCCGAAACCAAATTCTTGACTCTTTTTAGGACCTCCTTACACCCACAACATTGATCTTTCATCTTTTTTTTCAGAAAATTTGACGTGTTATTTTGGCATTTTCGCACGATCTAACGAAATTGCGAACATATCAACGTTCTCGGAATCTGCCGAAACCAAATTCTTGCCTCTTTTTGAGACCTCCATAAACCCGCAACATTGATCTTTCAACTTTTTTTGATAAAATTTGACGTGTTATTTTGGTATTTTCGCACGATCTAACGATATTGCGAACATCTCAACGTTCTCGGAATCTGCCGAAACCAAATTCTTGCCTCTTTTTGGGACCTCCATAAACCCGCAACAATGATCTTTCAACTTTTTTTGATAAAATTTGAAGTGTTATTTTGTTATTTTCGCACGATCTTACGAGATTGCGAACATATCAACGTTATTGGAATCTGCCGAAACCAAATTCTTGGCTTTTTTTGGGACCTCCATACACCCACCACATTGATCTTTCAACTTTTTTTCAGAAAATTTAGATTGTTATTTTGGCATTTTCGCAGGATCTTACGAGATTGCGAACATATAAACGTTCTCAGAATCTGCCGAAACCAAATTCTTTGTTTGTTTTTGGGACCTCCATACACCCACAACATTGATTTTTGTACTTTTTTTGATAAAATTTGACGTGTTATTTTGGCATTTTCGCACGATCTTACGAGATTCCGAACATATCAACGTTCTCGGAATCTGCCGAAACCAAATTCTTGGCCTTTTTTGGGACCTCCATACACCCACCACATTGATCTTTCAACTTTTTTTCAGAAAATTTAACGTGTTATTTTGGCATTTTCGCAGGATCTTACGAGATTGCGAACATATCAACTTTCTCAGAATCTGCCGAAACCAAATTCTTTGTTTCTTTTTGGGACCTCCATACACCCACAACATTGATTTTTCAACTTTTTTTGATAAAATTTTACGTGTTATTTTGGCATTTTCGCACGATCTTACGAGATTGCGAACATATCAACGTTCTTGGAATCTGCCGAAACCAAATTCTTGCCTCTTTTTAGGACCTCCATACACCCAAAACATTGATCTTTCAACTTTTTTTGATAAAATTTGACGTGTTATTTTGGTATTTTCGCACGATCTAACGATATTGCGAACATATCAACGTTCTCGGAATCTGCCGAAACCAAATTCTTGCCTCTTTTTGGGACCTCCATAAACCCGCAACATTGATCTTTCAACTTTTTTTGATAAAATTTGACGTGTTATTTTGGTATTTTCGCACGATCTAACGATATTGCGAACATATCAACGTTCTCGGAATCTGCCGAAACCAAATTCTTGCCTCTTTTTGGGACCTCCATAAACCCGCAACAATGATCGTTCAACTTTTTTTGATAAAATTTGACGTGTTATTTTGTTATTTTCGCACGATCTTACGAGATTGCGAACATATCAACGTTCTTGGAATCTGCCGAAACCAAATTCTTGACTCTTTTTAGGACCTCCTTACACCCACAACATTGATCTTTCATCTTTTTTTCAGAAAATTTGACGTGTTATTTTGGCATTTTCGCACGATCTAACGAAATTGCGAACATATCAACGTTCTCGGAATCTGCCGAAACCAAATTCTTGCCTCTTTTTGGGACCTCCATAAACCCGCAACATTGATCTTTCAACTTTTTTTGATAAAATTTGACGTGTTATTTTGGTATTTTCGCACGATCTAACGATATTGCGAACATCTCAACGTTCTCGGAATCTGCCGAAACCAAATTCTTGCCTCTTTTTGGGACCTCCATAAACCCGCAACAATGATCGTTCAACTTTTTTTGATAAAATTTGACGTGTTATTTTGTTATTTTCGCACGATCTTACGAGATTGCGAACATATCAACGTTCTTGGAATCTGCCGAAACCAAATTCTTGACTCTTTTTAGGACCTCCTTCAGAAAATTTGACGTGTTATTTTGGCATTTTCGCACGATCTAACGAAATTGCGAACATATCAACGTTCTCGGAATCTGCCGAAACCAAATTCTTGCCTCCTTTTGGGACCTCCATAAACCCGCAACAATGATTTTTCAACTTTTTTTGATAAAATTTGACGTGTTATTTTGGCATTTTCGCACGACCTCACGAGATTGCGAACATATCAACGTTCATGGAATCTGCCGAAACCAAATTCTTGGATCTTTTTGGGACCTCCATACACCCACCACATTGATCTTTCAACTTTTTTTCAGAAAATTTAACGTGTTATTTTGCCATTTTCGCACGATCTAACGAAATTACGAACATATCAACGTTCTCAGAATCTGCCGAATCCAAATTCTTGCCTCTTTTTGGGACCTCCATACACCGACAACATGGATCTTTCAACTTTTTTTGAGAAAATTTGACGTGTTATTTTGGCATTTTCGAACGATCTTATGAGATTGCGAACATATCAACTTTCTCGGAATCTGCCGAAACCAAATTCTTGACTCTTTTTAGGACCTCCATACACCCACAACATTGATCTTTCAACTTTTTTTGATAAAATTGGACGTGTTATTTTGGTATTTTCGCACGATCTAACGATATTGCGAACATATCAACGTTCTCGGAATCTGCCGAAACCAAATTCTTGACTCTTTTTGGGACCTCCATACACCCACCACATTGATCTTTCAACTTTTTTTTTCAGAAAATTTTAAGTGTTATTTTGGCATTTTCGCACGATCTAACGAGATTGCGAACATATCAACGTTCTCGGAATCTGCCGAAACCAAATTCTTGGCTCTTTTTGGGACCTCCATACACCCAAAACATTGATCTTTCAACTTTTTTTGATAAAATTTGACGTGTTATTTTGGTATTTTCGCACGATCTAACGATATTGCGAACATATCAACGTTCTCGGAATCTGCCGAAACCAAATTCTTGCCTCTTTTTGGGACCTCCATAAACCCGCAACATTGATCTTTCAACTTTTTTTGATAAAATTTGACGTGTTATTTTGGTATTTTCGCACGATCTAACGATATTGCGAATATATCAACGTTCTCGGAATCTGCCGAAACCAAATTCTTGCCTCTTTTTGGGACCTCCATAAACCCGCAACAATGATCGTTCAACTTTTTTTGATAAAATTTGACGTGTTATTTTGTTATTTTCGCACGATCTTACGAGATTGCGAACATATCAACGTTCTTGGAATCTGCCGAAACCAAATTCTTGACTCTTTTTAGGACCTCCTTACACCCACAACATTGATCTTTCATCTTTTTTTTCAGAAAATTTGACGTGTTATTTTGTTATTTTCGCACGATCTTACGAGATTGCGAACATATCAACGTTCTGGGAATCTGCCGAAACCAAATTCTTGGATCTTTTTGGGACCTCCATACACCCACCACATTGATCTTTCAACTTTTTTTCAGAAAATTTAACGTGTTATTTTGCCATTTTCGCACAATCTAACGAGATTGCGAACATATCAACGTTCTCGGAATCTGCCGAAAACAAATTCTTGCCTCTTTTTGGGACCTCCATACTCCACGCAACATTGAACTTTCAACTTTTTTTGATAAAATTTGACGTGTTATTTTGGCATTTTCGCACGATCTTACGATATTGCGAACATATCAACGTTCTCGGAATCTGCCGAAACCAAATTCTTGCCTCTTTTTGGGACCTCCATACACCCGCGACATTGATCTTTCAACTTTTTTTGATAAAATTTGACGTGTTATTTTGGCATTTTCGCACGATCTTACGAGATTACGAACATATCAACGTTCTCGGAATCTGCCGAAACCAAATTCTTGGATCTTTTTGGGACCTCCATACACCCACCACATTGATCATTCAACTTTTTTTCAGAAAATTTAACGTGTTATTTTGCCATTTTCGCACAATCTAACGAGATTGCGAACATATCAACTTTCTCGGAATCTGCCGAAAACAAATTCTTGCCTCTTTTTGGGACCTCCATACTCCCGCCACATTGATCTTTCAACTTTTTTTGATAAAATTTGACGTGTTATTTTGGCATTTTCGCACGATCTTACGAG
Organism: Fragaria x ananassa; assembly: GCA_034370585.1. Lineage (NCBI taxonomy): Eukaryota > Viridiplantae > Streptophyta > Magnoliopsida > Rosales > Rosaceae > Fragaria > Fragaria x ananassa. The sequence goes on from CP139769.1 coordinate 16,162,613, forward strand.
ATTACGAACATATCAACGTTCTCGGAATCTGATGAAACCAAATTCTTGGCTTTTTTTGGGACCTCCATACACCCACCACATTGATCTTTCAACTTTTTTTTCAGAAAATTTAACGTGTTATTTTGGCATTTTCGCACGATCTAACGATATTGCGAACATATCAACGTTCTCGGAATCTGCCGAAACCAAATTCTTTGTTTCTTTTTAGGACCTCCATACACCCACAACATTGATTTTTCAACTTTTTTTGATAAAATTTGACGTGTTATTTTGGCATTTTCGCACGACCTCACGAGATTGCGAACATATCAACGTTCTTGGAATCTGCCGAAACCAAATTCTTGGATCTTTTTGGGACCTCCATACACCCACCACATTGATCTTTCAACTTTTTTTCAGAAAATTTAACGTGTTATTTTGCCATTTTCGCACGATCTAACGAAATTACGAACATATCAACGTTCTCAGAATCTGCCGAATCCAAATTCTTGCCTCTTTTTGGGACCTCCATACACCGACAACATGGATCTTTCAACTTTTTTTGAGAAAATTTGACGTGTTATTTTGGCATTTTCGAACGATCTTATGAGATTGCGAACATATCAACTTTCTCGGAATCTGCCGAAACCAAATTCTTGACTCTTTTTAGGACCTCCATACACCCACAACATTGATCTTTCAACTTTTTTTGATAAAATTGGACGTGTTATTTTGGTATTTTCGCACGATCTAACGATATTGCGAACATATCAACGTTCTCGGAATCTGCCGAAACCAAATTCTTGACTCTTTTTGGGACCTCCATAAACCCACCACATTGATCTTTCAACTTTTTTTTTCAGAAAATTTTAAGTGTTATTTTGGCATTTTCGCACGATCTAACGAGATTGCGAACATATCAACGTTCTCGGAATCTGCCGAAACCAAATTCTTGGCTCTTTTTGGGACCTCCATACACCCAAAACATTGATCTTTCAACTTTTTTTGATAAAATTTGACGTGTTATTTTGGTATTTTCGCACGATCTAACGATATTGCGAACATATCAACGTTCTCGGAATCTGCCGAAACCAAATTCTTGCCTCTTTTTGGGACCTCCATAAACCCGCAACATTGATCTTTCAACTTTTTTTGATAAAATTTGACGTGTTATTTTGGTATTTTCGCACGATCTAACGATATTGCGAATATATCAACGTTCTCGGAATCTGCCGAAACCAAATTCTTGCCTCTTTTTGGGACCTCCATAAACCCGCAACAATGATCGTTCAACTTTTTTTGATAAAATTTGACGTGTTATTTTGTTATTTTCGCACGATCTTACGAGATTGCGAACATATCAACGTTCTTGGAATCTGCCGAAACCAAATTCTTGACTCTTTTTAGGACCTCCTTACACCCACAACATTGATCTTTCATCTTTTTTTTCAGAAAATTTGACGTGTTATTTTGTTATTTTCGCACGATCTTACGAGATTGCGAACATATCAACGTTCTTGGAATCTGCCGAAACCAAATTCTTGACTCTTTTTAGGACCTCCTTACACCCACAACATTGATCTTTCATCTTTTTTTTCAGAAAATTTGACGTGTTATTTTGGCATTTTCGCACGATCTAACGAAATTGCGAACATATCAACGTTCTCGGAATCTGCCGAAACCAAATTCTTGCCTCTTTTTGAGACCTCCATAAACCCGCAACATTGATCTTTCAATTTTTTTTGATAAAATTTGACGTGTTATTTTGGTATTTTCGCACGATCTAACGATATTGCGAACATCTCAACGTTCTCGGAATCTGCCGAAACCAAATTCTTGCCTCTTTTTGGGACCTCCATAAACCCGCAACAATGATCTTTCAACTTTTTTTGATAAAATTTGAAGTGTTATTTTGTTATTTTCGCACGATCTTACGAGATTGCGAACATATCAACGTTCTTGGAATCTGCCGAAACCAAATTCTTGGCTTTTTTTGGGACCTCCATACACCCACCACATTGATCTTTCAACTTTTTTTCAGAAAATTTAGATTGTTATTTTGGCATTTTCGCAGGATCTTACGAGATTGCGAACATATAAACGTTCTCAGAATCTGCCGAAACCAAATTCTTTGTTTGTTTTTGGGACCTCCATACACCCACAACATTGATTTTTGTACTTTTTTTGATAAAATTTGACGTGTTATTTTGGCATTTTCGCACGATCTTACGAGATTACGAACATATCAACGTTCTCGGAATCTGCCGAAACCAAATTCTTGGATCTTTTTGGGACCTCCATACACCCACCACATTGATCTTTCAACTTTTTTTCAGAAAATTTAACGTGTTATTTTGCCATTTTCGCACAATCTAACGAGATTGCGAACATATCAACTTTCTCGGAATCTGCCGAAAACAAATTCTTGCCTCTTTTTGGGACCTCCATACTCCCGCCACATTGATCTTTCAACTTTTTTTGATAAAATTTGACGTGTTATTTTGGCATTTTCGCACGATCTTACGAGATTACGAACATATCAACGTTCTCGGAATCTGATGAAACCAAATTCTTGGCTTTTTTTGGGACCTCCATACACCCACCACATTGATCTTTCAACTTTTTTTTCAGAAAATTTAACGTGTTATTTTGGCATTTTCGCACGATCTAACGATATTGCGAACATATCAACGTTCTCGGAATCTGCCGAAACCAAATTCTTTGTTTCTTTTTAGGACCTCCATACACCCACAACATTGATTTTTCAACTTTTTTTGATAAAATTTGACGTGTTATTTTGGCATTTTCGCACGACCTCACGAGATTGCGAACATATCAACGTTCTTGGAATCTGCCGAAACCAAATTCTTGGATCTTTTTGGGACCTCCATACACCCACCACATTGATCTTTCAACTTTTTTTCAGAAAATTTAACGTGTTATTTTGCCATTTTCGCACGATCTAACGAAATTACGAACATATCAACGTTCTCAGAATCTGCCGAATCCAAATTCTTGCCTCTTTTTGGGACCTCCATACACCGACAACATGGATCTTTCAACTTTTTTTGAGAAAATTTGACGTGTTATTTTGGCATTTTCGAACGATCTTATGAGATTGCGAACATATCAACTTTCTCGGAATCTGCCGAAACCAAATTCTTGACTCTTTTTAGGACCTCCATACACCCACAACATTGATCTTTCAACTTTTTTTGATAAAATTGGACGTGTTATTTTGGTATTTTCGCACGATCTAACGATATTGCGAACATATCAACGTTCTCGGAATCTGCCGAAACCAAATTCTTGACTCTTTTTGGGACCTCCATAAACCCACCACATTGATCTTTCAACTTTTTTTTCAGAAAATTTTAAGTGTTATTTTGGCATTTTCGCACGATCTAACGAGATTGCGAACATATCAACGTTCTCGGAATCTGCCGAAACCAAATTCTTGGCTCTTTTTGGGACCTCCATACACCCAAAACATTGATCTTTCAACTTTTTTTGATAAAATTTGACGTGTTATTTTGGTATTTTCGCACGATCTAACGATATTGCGAACATATCAACGTTCTCGGAATCTGCCGAAACCAAATTCTTGCCTCTTTTTGGGACCTCCATAAACCCGCAACATTGATCTTTCAACTTTTTTTGATAAAATTTGACGTGTTATTTTGGTATTTTCGCACGATCTAACGATATTGCGAATATATCAACGTTCTCGGAATCTGCCGAAACCAAATTCTTGCCTCTTTTTGGGACCTCCATAAACCCGCAACAATGATCGTTCAACTTTTTTTGATAAAATTTGACGTGTTATTTTGTTATTTTCGCACGATCTTACGAGATTGCGAACATATCAACGTTCTTGGAATCTGCCGAAACCAAATTCTTGACTCTTTTTAGGACCTCCTTACACCCACAACATTGATCTTTCATCTTTTTTTTCAGAAAATTTGACGTGTTATTTTGTTATTTTCGCACGATCTTACGAGATTGCGAACATATCAACGTTCTTGGAATCTGCCGAAACCAAATTCTTGACTCTTTTTAGGACCTCCTTACACCCACAACATTGATCTTTCATCTTTTTTTTCAGAAAATTTGACGTGTTATTTTGGCATTTTCGCACGATCTAACGAAATTGCGAACATATCAACGTTCTCGGAATCTGCCGAAACCAAATTCTTGCCTCTTTTTGAGACCTCCATAAACCCGCAACATTGATCTTTCAACTTTTTTTGATAAAATTTGACGTGTTATTTTGGTATTTTCGCACGATCTAACGATATTGCGAACATCTCAACGTTCTCGGAATCTGCCGAAACCAAATTCTTGCCTCTTTTTGGGACCTCCATAAACCCGCAACAATGATCTTTCAACTTTTTTTGATAAAATTTGAAGTGTTATTTTGTTATTTTCGCACGATCTTACGAGATTGCGAACAAATCAACGTTCTTGGAATCTGCCGAAACCAAATTCTTGGCTTTTTTTGGGACCTCCATACACCCACCACATTGATCTTTCAACTTTTTTTCAGAAAATTTAGATTGTTATTTTGGCATTTTCGCAGGATCTTACGAGATTGCGAACATATAAACGTTCTCAGAATCTGCCGAAACCAAATTCTTTGTTTGTTTTTGGGACCTCCATACACCCACAACATTGATTTTTGTACTTTTTTTGATAAAATTTGACGTGTTATTTTGGCATTTTCGCACGATCTTACGAGATTCCGAACATATCAACGTTCTCGGAATCTGCCGAAACAAAATTCTTGGCCTTTTTTGGGACCTCCATACACCCACCACATTGATCTTTCAACTTTTTTTCAGAAAATTTAACGTGTTATTTTGGCATTTTCGCAGGATCTTACGAGATTGCGAACATATCAACTTTCTCAGAATCTGCCGAAACCAAATTCTTTGTTTCTTTTTGGGACCTCCATACACCCACAACATTGATTTTTCAACTTTTTTTGATAAAATTTTACGTGTTATTTTGGCATTTTCGCACGATCTTACGAGATTGCGAACATATCAACGTTCTTGGAATCTGCCGAAACCAAATTCTTGCCTCTTTTTAGGACCTCCATACACCCAAAACATTGATCTTTCAACTTTTTTTGATAAAATTTGACGTGTTATTTTGGTATTTTCGCACGATCTAACGATATTGCGAACATATCAACGTTCTCGGAATCTGCCGAAACCAAATTCTTGCCTCTTTTTGGGACCTCCATAAACCCGCAACATTGATCTTTCAACTTTTTTTGATAAAATTTGACGTGTTATTTTGGTATTTTCGCACGATCTAACGATATTGCGAACATATCAACGTTCTCGGAATCTGCCGAAACCAAATTCTTGCCTCTTTTTGGGACCTCCATAAACCCGCAACAATGATCGTTCAACTTTTTTTGATAAAATTTGACGTGTTATTTTGTTATTTTCGCACGATCTTACGAGATTGCGAACATATCAACGTTCTTGGAATCTGCCGAAACCAAATTCTTGACTCTTTTTAGGACCTCCTTACACCCACAACATTGATCTTTCATCTTTTTTTCAGAAAATTTGACGTGTTATTTTGGCATTTTCGCACGATCTAACGAAATTGCGAACATATCAACGTTCTCGGAATCTGCCGAAACCAAATTCTTGCCTCTTTTTGGGACCTCCATAAACCCGCAACATTGATCTTTCAACTTTTTTTGATAAAATTTGACGTGTTATTTTGGTATTTTCGCACGATCTAACGATATTGCGAACATCTCAACGTTCTCGGAATCTGCCGAAACCAAATTCTTGCCTCTTTTTGGGACCTCCATAAACCCGCAACAATGATCGTTCAACTTTTTTTGATAAAATTTGACGTGTTATTTTGTTATTTTCGCACGATCTTACGAGATTGCGAACATATCAACGTTCTTGGAATCTGCCGAAACCAAATTCTTGACTCTTTTTAGGACCTCCTTCAGAAAATTTGACGTGTTATTTTGGCATTTTCGCACGATCTAACGAAATTGCGAACATATCAACGTTCTCGGAATCTGCCGAAACCAAATTCTTGCCTCCTTTTGGGACCTCCATAAACCCGCAACAATGATTTTTCAACTTTTTTTGATAAAATTTGACGTGTTATTTTGGCATTTTCGCACGACCTCACGAGATTGCGAACATATCAACGTTCTTGGAATCTGCCGAAACCAAATTCTTGGATCTTTTTGGGACCTCCATACACCCACCACATTGATCTTTCAACTTTTTTTCAGAAAATTTAACGTGTTATTTTGCCATTTTCGCACGATCTAACGAAATTACGAACATATCAACGTTCTCAGAATCTGCCGAATCCAAATTCTTGCCTCTTTTTGGGACCTCCATACACCGACAACATGGATCTTTCAACTTTTTTTGAGAAAATTTGACGTGTTATTTTGGCATTTTCGAACGATCTTATGAGATTGCGAACATATCAACTTTCTCGGAATCTGCCGAAACCAAATTCTTGACTCTTTTTAGGACCTCCATACACCCACAACATTGATCTTTCAACTTTTTTTGATAAAATTGGACGTGTTATTTTGGTATTTTCGCACGATCTAACGATATTGCGAACATATCAACGTTCTCGGAATCTGCCGAAACCAAATTCTTGACTCTTTTTGGGACCTCCATACACCCACCACATTGATCTTTCAACTTTTTTTTTCAGAAAATTTTAAGTGTTATTTTGGCATTTTCGCACGATCTAACGAGATTGCGAACATATCAACGTTCTCGGAATCTGCCGAAACCAAATTCTTGGCTCTTTTTGGGACCTCCATACACCCAAAACATTGATCTTTCAACTTTTTTTGATAAAATTTGACGTGTTATTTTGGTATTTTCGCACGATCTAACGATATTGCGAACATATCAACGTTCTCGGAATCTGCCGAAACCAAATTCTTGCCTCTTTTTGGGACCTCCATAAACCCGCAACATTGATCTTTCAACTTTTTTTGATAAAATTTGACGTGTTATTTTGGTATTTTCGCACGATCTAACGATATTGCGAATATATCAACGTTCTCGGAATCTGCCGAAACCAAATTCTTGCCTCTTTTTGGGACCTCCATAAACCCGCAACAAAGATCGTTCAACTTTTTTTGATAAAATTTGACGTGTTATTTTGTTATTTTCGCACGATCTTACGAGATTGCGAACATATCAACGTTCTTGGAATCTGCCGAAACCAAATTCTTGACTCTTTTTAGGACCTCCTTACACCCACAACATTGATCTTTCATCTTTTTTTTCAGAAAATTTGACGTGTTATTTTGTTATTTTCGCACGATCTTACGAGATTGCGAACATATCAACGTTCTTGGAATCTGCCGAAACCAAATTCTTGACTCTTTTTAGGACCTCCTTACACCCACAACATTGATCTTTCATCTTTTTTTTCAGAAAATTTGACGTGTTATTTTGGCATTTTCGCACGATCTAACGAAATTGCGAACATATCAACGTTCTCGGAATCTGCCGAAACCAAATTCTTGCCTCTTTTTGGGACCTCCATAAACCCGCAACATTGATCTTTCAACTTTTTTTGATAAAATTTGACGTGTTATTTTGGTATTTTCGCACGATCTAACGATATTGCGAACATCTCAACGTTCTCGGAATCTGCCGAAACCAAATTCTTGCCTCTTTTTGGGACCTCCATAAACCCGCAACAATGATCTTTCAACTTTTTTTGATAAAATTTGAAGTGTTATTTTGTTATTTTCGCACGATCTTACGAGATTGCGAACATATCAACGTTCTTGGAATCTGCCGAAACCAAATTCTTGGCTTTTTTTGGGACCTCCATACACCCACCACATTGATCTTTCAACTTTTTTTCAGAAAATTTAGATTGTTATTTTGGCATTTTCGCAGGATCTTACGAGATTGCGAACATATAAACGTTCTCAGAATCTGCCGAAACCAAATTCTTTGTTTGTTTTTGGGACCTCCATACACCCACAACATTGATTTTTGTACTTTTTTTGATAAAATTTGACGTGTTATTTTGGCATTTTCGCACGATCTTACGAGATTCCGAACATATCAACGTTCTCGGAATCTGCCGAAACCAAATTCTTGGCCTTTTTTGGGACCTCCATACACCCACCACATTGATCTTTCAACTTTTTTTCAGAAAATTTAACGTGTTATTTTGGCATTTTCGCAGGATCTTACGAGATTGCGAACATATCAACTTTCTCAGAATCTGCCGAAACCAAATTCTTTGTTTCTTTTTGGGACCTCCATACACCCACAACATTGATTTTTCAACTTTTTTTGATAAAATTTTACGTGTTATTTTGGCATTTTCGCACGATCTTACGAGATTGCGAACATATCAACGTTCTTGGAATCTGCCGAAACCAAATTCTTGCCTCTTTTTAGGACCTCCATACACCCAAAACATTGATCTTTCAACTTTTTTTGATAAAATTTGACGTGTTATTTTGGTATTTTCGCACGATCTAACGATATTGCGAACATATCAACGTTCTCGGAATCTGCCGAAACCAAATTCTTGCCTCTTTTTGGGACCTCCATAAACCCGCAACATTGATCTTTCAACTTTTTTTGATAAAATTTGACGTGTTATTTTGGTATTTTCGCACGATCTAACGATATTGCGAACATATCAACGTTCTCGGAATCTGCCGAAACCAAATTCTTGCCTCTTTTTGGGACCTCCATAAACCCGCAACATTGATCTTCCAACTTTTTTTGATAAAATTTGACGAGTTATTTTGTTATTTTCGCACGATCTTACGAGATTGCGAACATATCAACGTTCTTGGAATCTGCCGAAACCAAATTCTTGACTCTTTTTAGGACCTCCTTCAGAAAATTTGACGTGTTATTTTGGCATTTTCGCACGATCTAACGAAATTGCGAACATATCAACGTTCTCGGAATCTGCCGAAACCAAATTCTTGCCTCCTTTTGGGACCTCCATAAACCCGCAACAATGATTTTTCAACTTTTTTTGATAAAATTTGACGTGTTATTTTGGCATTTTCGCACGACCTCACGAGATTGCGAACATATCAACGTTCTTGGAATCTGCCGAAACCAAATTCTTGGATCTTTTTGGGACCTCCATACACCCACCACATTGATCTTTCAACTTTTTTTCAGAAAATTTAACGTGTTATTTTGCCATTTTCGCACGATCTAACGAAATTACGAACATATCAACGTTCTCAGAATCTGCCGAATCCAAATTCTTGCCTCTTTTTGGGACCTCCATACACCGACAACATGGATCTTTCAACTTTTTTTGAGAAAATTTGACGTGTTATTTTGGCATTTTCGAACGATCTTATGAGATTGCGAACATATCAACTTTCTCGGAATCTGCCGAAACCAAATTCTTGACTCTTTTTAGGACCTCCATACACCCACAACATTGATCTTTCAACTTTTTTTGATAAAATTGGACGTGTTATTTTGGTATTTTCGCACGATCTAACGATATTGCGAACATATCAACGTTCTCGGAATCTGCCGAAACCAAATTCTTGCCTCTTTTTGGGACCTCCATAAACCCGCAACATTGATCTTTCAACTTTTTTTGATAAAATTTGACGTGTTATTTTGGTATTTTCGCACGATCTAACGATATTGCGAATATATCAACGTTCTCGGAATCTGCCGAAACCAAATTCTTGCCTCTTTTTGGGACCTCCATAAACCCGCAACAATGATCGTTCAACTTTTTTTGATAAAATTTGACGTGTTATTTTGTTATTTTCGCACGATCTTACGAGATTGCGAACATATCAACGTTCTTGGAATCTGCCGAAACCAAATTCTTGACTCTTTTTAGGACCTCCTTACACCCACAACATTGATCTTTCATCTTTTTTTTCAGAAAATTTGACGTGTTATTTTGGCATTTTCGCACGATCTAACGAAATTGCGAACATATCAACGTTCTCGGAATCTGCCGAAACCAAATTCTTGCCTCTTTTTGGGACCTCCATAAACCCGCAACATTGATCTTTCAACTTTTTTTGATAAAATTTGACGTGTTATTTTGGTATTTTCGCACGATCTAACGATATTGCGAACATCTCAACGTTCTCGGAATCTGCCGAAACCAAATTCTTGCCTCTTTTTGGGACCTCCATAAACCCGCAACAATGATCTTTCAACTTTTTTTGATAAAATTTGAAGTGTTATTTTGTTATTTTCGCACGATCTTACGAGATTGCGAACATATCAACGTTCTTGGAATCTGCCGAAACCAAATTCTTGGCTTTTTTTGGGACCTCCATACACCCACCACATTGATCTTTCAACTTTTTTTCAGAAAATTTAGATTGTTATTTTGGCATTTTCGCAGGATCTTACGAGATTGCGAACATATAAACGTTCTCAGAATCTGCCGAAACCAAATTCTTTGTTTGTTTTTGGGACCTCCATACACCCACAACATTGATTTTTGTACTTTTTTTGATAAAATTTGACGTGTTATTTTGGCATTTTCGCACGATCTTACGAGATTCCGAACATATCAACGTTCTCGGAATCTGCCGAAACCAAATTCTTGGCCTTTTTTGGGACCTCCATACACCCACCACATTGATCTTTCAACTTTTTTTCAGAAAATTTAACGTGTTATTTTGGCATTTTCGCAGGATCTTACGAGATTGCGAACATATCAACTTTCTCAGAATCTGCCGAAACCAAATTCTTTGTTTCTTTTTGGGACCTCCATACACCCACAACATTGATTTTTCAACTTTTTTTGATAAAATTTTACGTGTTATTTTGGCATTTTCGCACGATCTTACGAGATTGCGAACATATCAACGTTCTTGGAATCTGCCGAAACCAAATTCTTGCCTCTTTTTAGGACCTCCATACACCCAAAACATTGATCTTTCAACTTTTTTTGATAAAATTTGACGTGTTATTTTGGTATTTTCGCACGATCTAACGATATTGCGAACATATCAACGTTCTCGGAATCTGCCGAAACCAAATTCTTGCCTCTTTTTGGGACCTCCATAAACCCGCAACATTGATCTTTCAACTTTTTTTGATAAAATTTGACGTGTTATTTTGGTATTTTCGCACGATCTAACGATATTGCGAACATATCAACGTTCTCGGAATCTGCCGAAACCAAATTCTTGACTCTTTTTAGGACCTCCTTACACCCACAACATTGATCTTTCATCTTTTTTTCAGAAAATTTGACGTGTTATTTTGGCATTTTCGCACGATCTAACGAAATTGCGAACATATCAACGTTCTCGGAATCTGCCGAAACCAAATTCTTGCCTCTTTTTGGGACCTCCATAAACCCGCAACATTGATCTTTCAACTTTTTTTGATAAAATTTGACGTGTTATTTTGGTATTTTCGCACGATCTAACGATATTGCGAACATATCAACGTTCTCGGAATCTGCCGAAACCAAATTCTTGCCTCTTTTTGGGACCTCCATAAACCCGCAACATTGATCTTTCAACTTTTTTTGATAAAATTTGACGTGTTATTTTGGTATTTTCGCACGATCTAACGATATTGCGAATATATCAACGTTCTCGGAATCTGCCGAAACCAAATTCTTGCCTCTTTTTGGGACCTCCATAAACCCGCAACAATGATCGTTCAACTTTTTTTGATAAAATTTGACGTGTTATTTTGTTATTTTCGCACGATCTTACGAGATTGCGAACATATCAACGTTCTTGGAATCTGCCGAAACCAAATTCTTGACTCTTTTTAGGACCTCCTTACACCCACAACATTGATCTTTCATCTTTTTTTTCAGAAAATTTGACGTGTTATTTTGTTATTTTCGCACGATCTTACGAGATTGCGAACATATCAACGTTCTTGGAATCTGCCGAAACCAAATTCTTGACTCTTTTTAGGACCTCCTTACACCCACAACATTGATCTTTCATCTTTTTTTTCAGAAAATTTGACGTGTTATTTTGGCATTTTCGCACGATCTAACGAAATTGCGAACATATCAACGTTCTCGGAATCTGCCGAAACCAAATTCTTGCCTCTTTTTGAGACCTCCATAAACCCGCAACATTGATCTTTCAACTTTTTTTGATAAAATTTGACGTGTTATTTTGGTATTTTCGCACGATCTAACGATATTGCGAACATCTCAACGTTCTCGGAATCTGCCGAAACCAAATTCTTGCCTCTTTTTGGGACCTCCATAAACCCGCAACAATGATCTTTCAACTTTTTTTGATAAAATTTGAAGTGTTATTTTGTTATTTTCGCACGATCTTACGACATTGCGAACAAATCAACGTTCTTGGAATCTGCCGAAACCAAATTCTTGGCTTTTTTTGGGACCTCCATACACCCACCACATTGATCTTTCAACTTTTTTTCAGAAAATTTAGATTGTTATTTTGGCATTTTCGCAGGATCTTACGAGATTGCGAACATATAAACGTTCTCAGAATCTGCCGAAACCAAATTCTTTGTTTGTTTTTGGGACCTCCATACACCCACAACATTGATTTTTGTACTTTTTTTGATAAAATTTGACGTGTTATTTTGGCATTTTCGCACGATCTTACGAGATTCCGAACATATCAACGTTCTCGGAATCTGCCGAAACCAAATTCTTGGCCTTTTTTGGGACCTCCATACACCCACCACATTGATCTTTCAACTTTTTTTCAGAAAATTTAACGTGTTATTTTGGCATTTTCGCAGGATCTTACGAGATTGCGAACATATCAACTTTCTCAGAATCTGCCGAAACCAAATTCTTTGTTTCTTTTTGGGACCTCCATACACCCACAACATTGATTTTTCAACTTTTTTTGATAAAATTTTACGTGTTATTTTGGCATTTTCGCACGATCTTACGAGATTGCGAACATATCAACGTTCTTGGAATCTGCCGAAACCAAATTCTTGCCTCTTTTTAGGACCTCCATACACCCAAAACATTGATCTTTCAACTTTTTTTGATAAAATTTGACGTGTTATTTTGGTATTTTCGCACGATCTAACGATATTGCGAACATATCAACGTTCTCGGAATCTGCCGAAACCAAATTCTTGCCTCTTTTTGGGACCTCCATAAACCCGCAACATTGATCTTTCAACTTTTTTTGATAAAATTTGACGTGTTATTTTGGTATTTTCGCACGATCTAACGATATTGCGAACATATCAACGTTCTCGGAATCTGCCGAAACCAAATTCTTGCCTCTTTTTGGGACCTCCATAAACCCGCAACAATGATCGTTCAACTTTTTTTGATAAAATTTGACGTGTTATTTTGTTATTTTCGCACGATCTTACGAGATTGCGAACATATCAACGTTCTTGGAATCTGCCGAAACCAAATTCTTGACTCTTTTTAGGACCTCCTTACACCCACAACATTGATCTTTCATCTTTTTTTCAGAAAATATGACGTGTTATTTTGGCATTTTCGCACGATCTAACGAAATTGCGAACATATCAACGTTCTCGGAATCTGCCGAAACCAAATTCTTGCCTCTTTTTGGGACCTCCATAAACCCGCAACATTGATCTTTCAACTTTTTTTGATAAAATTTGACGTGTTATTTTGGTATTTTCGCACGATCTAACGATATTGCGAACATCTCAACGTTCTCGGAATCTGCCGAAACCAAATTCTTGCCTCTTTTTGGGACCTCCATAAACCCGCAACAATGATCGTTCAACTTTTTTTGATAAAATTTGACGTGTTATTTTGTTATTTTCGCACGATCTTACGAGATTGCGAACATATCAACGTTCTTGGAATCTGCCGAAACCAAATTCTTGACTCTTTTTAGGACCTCCTTCAGAAAATTTGACGTGTTATTTTGGCATTTTCGCACGATCTAACGAAATTGCGAACATATCAACGTTCTCGGAATCTGCCGAAACCAAATTCTTGCCTCCTTTTGGGACCTCCATAAACCCGCAACAATGATTTTTCAACTTTTTTTGATAAAATTTGACGTGTTATTTTGGCATTTTCGCACGACCTCACGAGATTGCGAACATATCAACGTTCTTGGAATCTGCCGAAACCAAATTCTTGGATCTTTTTGGGACCTCCATACACCCACCACATTGATCTTTCAACTTTTTTTCAGAAAATTTAACGTGTTATTTTGCCATTTTCGCACGATCTAACGAAATTACGAACATATCAACGTTCTCAGAATCTGCCGAATCCAAATTCTTGCCTCTTTTTGGGACCTCCATACACCGACAACATGGATCTTTCAACTTTTTTTGAGAAAATTTGACGTGTTATTTTGGCATTTTCGAACGATCTTATGAGATTGCGAACATATCAACTTTCTCGGAATCTGCCGAAACCAAATTCTTGACTCTTTTTAGGACCTCCATACACCCACAACATTGATCTTTCAACTTTTTTTGATAAAATTGGACGTGTTATTTTGGTATTTTCGCACGATCTAACGATATTGCGAACATATCAACGTTCTCGGAATCTGCCGAAACCAAATTCTTGACTCTTTTTGGGACCTCCATACACCCACCACATTGATCTTTCAACTTTTTTTTTCAGAAAATTTTAAGTGTTATTTTGGCATTTTCGCACGATCTAACGAGATTGCGAACATATCAACGTTCTCGGAATCTGCCGAAACCAAATTCTTGGCTCTTTTTGGGACCTCCATACACCCAAAACATTGATCTTTCAACTTTTTTTGATAAAATTTGACGTGTTATTTTGGTATTTTCGCACGATCTAACGATATTGCGAACATATCAACGTTCTCGGAATCTGCCGAAACCAAATTCTTGCCTCTTTTTGGGACCTCCATAAACCCGCAACATTGATCTTTCAACTTTTTTTGATAAAATTTGACGTGTTATTTTGGTATTTTCGCACGATCTAACGATATTGCGAATATATCAACGTTCTCGGAATCTGCCGAAACCAAATTCTTGCCTCTTTTTGGGACCTCCATAAACCCGCAACAAAGATCGTTCAACTTTTTTTGATAAAATTTGACGTGTTATTTTGTTATTTTCGCACGATCTTACGAGATTGCGAACATATCAACGTTCTTGGAATCTGCCGAAACCAAATTCTTGACTCTTTTTAGGACCTCCTTACACCCACAACATTGATCTTTCATCTTTTTTTTCAGAAAATTTGACGTGTTATTTTGTTATTTTCGCACGATCTTACGAGATTGCGAACATATCAACGTTCTTGGAATCTGCCGAAACCAAATTCTTGACTCTTTTTAGGACCTCCTTACACCCACAACATTGATCTTTCATCTTTTTTTTCAGAAAATTTGACGTGTTATTTTGGCATTTTCGCACGATCTAACGAAATTGCGAACATATCAACGTTCTCGGAATCTGCCGAAACCAAATTCTTGCCTCTTTTTGGGACCTCCATAAACCCGCAACATTGATCTTTCAACTTTTTTTGATAAAATTTGACGTGTTATTTTGGTATTTTCGCACGATCTAACGATATTGCGAACATCTCAACGTTCTCGGAATCTGCCGAAACTAAATTCTTGCCTCTTTTTGGGACCTCCATAAACCCGCAACAATGATCTTTCAACTTTTTTTGATAAAATTTGAAGTGTTATTTTGTTATTTTCGCACGATCTTACGAGATTGCGAACATATCAACGTTCTTGGAATCTGCCGAAACCAAATTCTTGGCTTTTTTTGGGACCTCCATACACCCACCACATTGATCTTTCAACTTTTTTTCAGAAAATTTAGATTGTTATTTTGGCATTTTCGCAGGATCTTACGAGATTGCGAACATATAAACGTTCTCAGAATCTGCCGAAACCAAATTCTTTGTTTGTTTTTGGGACCTCCATACACCCACAACATTGATTTTTGTACTTTTTTTGATAAAATTTGACGTGTTATTTTGGCATTTTCGCACGATCTTACGAGATTCCGAACATATCAACGTTCTCGGAATCTGCCGAAACCAAATTCTTGGCCTTTTTTGGGACCTCCATACACCCACCACATTGATCTTTCAACTTTTTTTCAGAAAATTTAACGTGTTATTTTGGCATTTTCGCAGGATCTTACGAGATTGCGAACATATCAACTTTCTCAGAATCTGCCGAAACCAAATTCTTTGTTTCTTTTTGGGACCTCCATACACCCACAACATTGATTTTTCAACTTTTTTTGATAAAATTTTACGTGTTATTTTGGCATTTTCGCACGATCTTACGAGATTGCGAACATATCAACGTTCTTGGAATCTGCCGAAACCAAATTCTTGCCTCTTTTTAGGACCTCCATACACCCAAAACATTGATCTTTCAACTTTTTTTGATAAAATTTGACGTGTTATTTTGGTATTTTCGCACGATCTAACGATATTGCGAACATATCAACGTTCTCGGAATCTGCCGAAACCAAATTCTTGCCTCTTTTTGGGACCTCCATAAACCCGCAACATTGATCTTTCAACTTTTTTTGATAAAATTTGACGTGTTATTTTGGTATTTTCGCACGATCTAACGATATTGCGAACATATCAACGTTCTCGGAATCTGCCGAAACCAAATTCTTGCCTCTTTTTGGGACCTCCATAAACCCGCAACATTGATCTTCCAACTTTTTTTGATAAAATTTGACGTGTTATTTTGTTATTTTCGCACGATCTTACGAGATTGCGAACATATCAACGTTCTTGGAATCTGCCGAAACCAAATTCTTGACTCTTTTTAGGACCTCCTTCAGAAAATTTGACGTGTTATTTTGGCATTTTCGCACGATCTAACGAAATTGCGAACATATCAACGTTCTCGGAATCTGCCGAAACCAAATTCTTGCCTCCTTTTGGGACCTCCATAAACCCGCAACAATGATTTTTCAACTTTTTTTGATAAAATTTGACGTGTTATTTTGGCATTTTAGCACGACCTCACGAGATTGCGAACATATCAACGTTCTTGGAATCTGCCGAAACCAAATTCTTGGATCTTTTTGGGACCTCCATACACCCACCACATTGATCTTTCAACTTTTTTTCAGAAAATTTAACGTGTTATTTTGCCATTTTCGCACGATCTAACGAAATTACGAACATATCAACGTTCTCAGAATCTGCCGAATCCAAATTCTTGCCTCTTTTTGGGACCTCCATACACCGACAACATGGATCTTTCAACTTTTTTTGAGAAAATTTGACGTGTTATTTTGGCATTTTCGAACGATCTTATGAGATTGCGAACATATCAACTTTCTCGGAATCTGCCGAAACCAAATTCTTGACTCTTTTTAGGACCTCCATACACCCACAACATTGATCTTTCAACTTTTTTTGATAAAATTGGACGTGTTATTTTGGTATTTTCGCACGATCTAACGATATTGCGAACATATCAACGTTCTCGGAATCTGCCGAAACCAAATTCTTGCCTCTTTTTGGGACCTCCATAAACCCGCAACATTGATCTTTCAACTTTTTTTGATAAAATTTGACGTGTTATTTTGGTATTTTCGCACGATCTAACGATATTGCGAATATATCAACGTTCTCGGAATCTGCCGAAACCAAATTCTTGCCTCTTTTTGGGACCTCCATAAACCCGCAACAATGATCGTTCAACTTTTTTTGATAAAATTTGACGTGTTATTTTGTTATTTTCGCACGATCTTACGAGATTGCGAACATATCAACGTTCTTGGAATCTGCCGAAACCAAATTCTTGACTCTTTTTAGGACCTCCTTACACCCACAACATTGATCTTTCATCTTTTTTTTCAGAAAATTTGACGTGTTATTTTGGCATTTTCGCACGATCTAACGAAATTGCGAACATATCAACGTTCTCGGAATCTGCCGAAACCAAATTCTTGCCTCTTTTTGGGACCTCCATAAACCCGCAACATTGATCTTTCAACTTTTTTTGATAAAATTTGACGTGTTATTTTGGTATTTTCGCACGATCTAACGATATTGCGAACATCTCAACGTTCTCGGAATCTGCCGAAACCAAATTCTTGCCTCTTTTTGGGACCTCCATAAACCCGCAACAATGATCTTTCAACTTTTTTTGATAAAATTTGAAGTGTTATTTTGTTATTTTCGCACGATTTTACGAGATTGCGAACATATCAACTTTCTTGGAATCTGCCGAAACCAAATTCTTGGCTTTTTTTGGGACCTCCATACACCCACCACATTGATCTTTCAACTTTTTTTCAGAAAATTTAGATTGTTATTTTGGCATTTTCGCAGGATCTTACGAGATTGCGAACATATAAACGTTCTCAGAATCTGCCGAAACCAAATTCTTTGTTTGTTTTTGGGACCTCCATACACCCACAACATTGATTTTTGTACTTTTTTTGATAAAATTTGACGTGTTATTTTGGCATTTTCGCACGATCTTACGAGATTCCGAACATATCAACGTTCTCGGAATCTGCCGAAACCAAATTCTTGGCCTTTTTTGGGACCTCCATACACCCACCACATCGATCTTTCAACTTTTTTTCAGAAAATTTAACGTGTTATTTTGGCATTTTCGCAGGATCTTACGAGATTGCGAACATATCAACTTTCTCAGAATCTGCCGAAACCAAATTCTTTGTTTCTTTTTGGGACCTCCATACACCCACAACATTGATTTTTCAACTTTTTTTGATAAAATTTTACGTGTTATTTTGGCATTTTCGCACGATCTTACGAGATTGCGAACATGTCAACGTTCTTGGAATCTGCCGAAACCAAATTCTTGCCTCTTTTTAGGACCTCCATACACCCAAAACATTGATCTTTCAACTTTTTTTGATAAAATTTGACGTGTTATTTTGGTATTTTCGCACGATCTAACGATATTGCGAACATATCAACGTTCTCGGAATCTGCCGAAACCAAATTCTTGCCTCTTTTTGGGACCTCCATAAACCCGCAACATTGATCTTTCAACTTTTTTTGATAAAATTTGACGTGTTATTTTGGTATTTTCGCACGATCTAACGATATTGCGAACATATCAACGTTCTCGGAATCTGCCGAAACCAAATTCTTGACTCTTTTTAGGACCTCCTTACACCCACAACATTGATCTTTCATCTTTTTTTCAGAAAATTTGACGTGTTATTTTGGCATTTTCGCACGATCTAACGAAATTGCGAACATATCAACGTTCTCGGAATCTGCCGAAACCAAATTCTTGCCTCTTTTTGGGACCTCCATAAACCCGCAACATTGATCTTTCAACTTTTTTTGATAAAATTTGACGTGTTATTTTGGTATTTTCGCACGATCTAACGATATTGCGAACATCTCAACGTTCTCGGAATCTGCCGAAACCAAATTCTTGCCTCTTTTTGGGACCTCCATAAACCCGCAACAATGATCGTTCAACTTTTTTTGATAAAATTTGACTTGTTATTTTGTTATTTTCGCACGATCTTACGAGATTGCGAACATATCAACGTTCTTGGAATCTGCCGAAACCAAATTCTTGACTCTTTTTAGGACCTCCTTCAGAAAATTTGACGTGTTATTTTGGCATTTTCGCACGATCTAACGAAATTGCGAACATATCAACGTTCTCGGAATCTGCCGAAACCAAATTCTTGCCTCTTTTTGGGACCTCCATAAACCCGCAACATTGATCTTTCAACTTTTTTTGATAAAATTTGACGTGTTATTTTGGTATTTTCGCACGATCTAACGATATTGCGAACATCTCAACGTTCTCGGAATCTGCCGAAACCAAATTCTTGCCTCTTTTTGGGACCTCCATAAACCCGCAACAATGATCTTTCAACTTTTTTGATAAAATTTGACGTGTTATTTTGTTATTTTCGCACGATCTTACGAGATTGCGAACATATCAACGTTCTTGGAATCTGCCGAAACCAAATTCTTGCCTCTTTTTGGGACCTCCATAGACCCACAACATTGATCTTTCAACTTTTTTTGATAAAATTTGAAGTGTTATTTTGGTATTTTCGCACGATCTTACGAGATTACGAACATAACAACGTTCTCGGAATCTGCCGAAACCAAATTCTTGGCTCTTTTTGGGACCTCCATACACCCACCACATTGATCTTTCAACTTTTTTTCTGAAAATTTGACGTGTTATTTTGGCATTTTCGCACGATCTAACGAAATTGCGAACATATCAACGTTCCCGGAATCTGCCAAATCCAAATTCTTGCCTCTTTTTGGGACCTCCATACACCCACAACATTGATCTTTCAACTTTTTTTGATAAAATTTGAAGTGTTATTTTGGCATTTTCGCACGATCTTTCGAGATTACGAACATATCAACGTTCTCGGAATCTGCCGAATCTAAATTCTTGCCTCTTTTTGGGACCTCCATACACCCACTACATTGATCTTTCAACTTTTTTTGATAAAATTTGACGTGTTATTTTGGCATTTTCGCACGATCTTACGAGATTGCGAACATATCAACGTTCTTGGAATCTGCCGAAACCAAATTCTTGCCTCTATTTAGGACCTCCATACACCCAAAACATTGATCTTTCTACTTTTTTTGATAAAATTTGACGTGTTATTTTGGTATTTTCGCACGATCTAACGATATTGCGAACATATCAACGTTCTCGGAATCTGCCGAAACCAAATTCTTGCCTCTTTTTGGGACCTCCATAAACCCGCAACATTGATCTTTCAACTTTTTTTGATAAAATTTGACGTGTTATTTTGGTATTTTCGCACGATCTAACGATATTGCGAACATATCAACGTTCTCGGAATCTGCCGAAACCAAATTCTTGCCTCTTTTTGGGACCTCCATAAACCCGCAACAATGATCATTCAACTTTTTTTGATAAAATTTGACGTGTTATTTTGTTATTTTCGCACGATCTTACGAGATTGCGAACATATCAACGTTCTTGGAATCTGCCGAAACCAAATTCTTGACTCTTTTTAGGACCTCCTTACACCCACAACATTGATCTTTCATCTTTTTTTCAGAAAATTTGACGTGTTATTTTGGCATTTTCGCACGATCTAACGAAATTGCGAACATATCAACGTTCTCGGAATCTGCCGATACCAAATTCTTGCCTCTTTTTGGGACCTCCATAAACCCGCAACATTGATCTTTCAACTTTTTTTGATAAAATTTGACGTGTTATTTTGGTATTTTCGCACGATCTAACGATATTGCGAACATCTCAACGTTCTCGGAATCTGCCGAAACCAAATTCTTGCCTCTTTTTGGGACCTCCATAAACCCGCAACAATGATCTTTCAACTTTTTTTGATAAAATTTGACGTGTTATTTTGTTATTTTCGCACGATCTTACGAGATTGCGAACATATCAACGTTCTTGGAATCTGCCGAAACCAAATTCTTGCCTCTTTTTGGGACCTCCATACACCCACAACATTGATCTTTCAACTTTTTTTGATAAAATTTGAAGTGTTATTTTGGTATTTTCGCACGATCTTACGGGATTACGAACATATCAACGTTCTCGGAATCTGCCGAAACCAAATTCTTGGCTCTTTTTGGGACCTCCATACACCCACCACATTGATCTTTCAACTTTTTTTCAGAAAATTTGACGTGTTATTTTGGCATTTTCGCACGATCTAACGAAATTGCGAACATATCAACGTTCCCGGAATCTGCCAAATCCAAATTCTTGCCTCTTTTTGGGACCTCCATACACCCACAACATTGATCTTTCAACTTTTTTTGATAAAATTTGACGTGTTATTTTGGTATTTTCGCACGATCTAACGATATTGCGAACATATCAACGTTCTCGGAATCTGCCGAAACCAAATTCTTGCCTCTTTTTGGGACCTCCATAATCCCGCAACAATGATCGTTCAACTTTTTTTGATAAAATTTGACGTGTTATTTTGTTATTTTCGCACGATCTTACGAGACTGCGAACATATCAACGTTCTTGGAATCTGCCGAAACCAAATTTTTGACTCTTTTTAGGACCTCCTTACACCCACAACATTGATCTTTCATCTTTTTTTCAGAAAATTTGACGTGTTATTTTGGCATTTTCGCACGATCTAACGAAATTGCGAACATATCAACGTTCTCGGAATCTGCCGATACCAAATTCTTGCCTCTTTTTGGGACCTCCATAAACCCGCAACATTGATCTTTCAACTTTTTTTGATAAAATTTGACGTGTTATTTTGGTATTTTCGCACGATCTAACGATATTGCGAACATCTCAACGTTCTCGGAATCTGCCGAAACCAAATTCTTGCCTCTTTTTGGGACCTCCATAAACCCGCAACAATGATCTTTCAACTTTTTTTGATAAAATTTGACGTGTTATTTTGTTATTTTCGCACGATCTTACGAGATTGCGAACATATCAACGTTCTTGGAATCTGCCGAAACCAAATTCTTGCCTCTTTTTGGGACCTCCATACACCCACAACATTGATCTTTCAACTTTTTTTGATAAAATTTGAAGTGTTATTTTGGTATTTTCGCACGATCTTACGGGATTACGAACATATCAACGTTCTCGGAATCTGCCGAAACCAAATTCTTGGCTCTTTTTGGGACCTCCATACACCCACCACATTGATCTTTCAACTTTTTTTCAGAAAATTTGACGTGTTATTTTGGCATTTTCGCACGATCTAACGAAATTGCGAACATATCAACGTTCCCGGAATCTGCCAAATCCAAATTCTTGCCTCTTTTTGGGACCTCCATACACCCACAACATTGATCTTTCAACTTTTTTTGATAAAATTTGACGTGTTATTTTGGTATTTTCGCACGATCTAACGATATTGCGAACATATCAACGTTCTCGGAATCTGCCGAAACCAAATTCTTGCCTCTTTTTGGGACCTCCATAATCCCGCAACAATGATCGTTCAACTTTTTTTGATAAAATTTGACGTGTTATTTTGTTATTTTCGCACGATCTTACGAGACTGCGAACATATCAACGTTCTTGGAATCTGCCGAAACCAAATTTTTGACTCTTTTTAGGACCTCCTTACACCCACAACATTGATCTTTCATCTTTTTTTCAGAAAATTTGACGTGTTATTTTGGCATTTTCGCACGATCTAACGAAATTGCGAACATATCAACGTTCCCGGAATCTGCCAAATCCAAATTCTTGCCTCTTTTTGGGACCTCCATACACCCACAACATTGATCTTTCAACTTTTTTTGATAAAATTTGACGTGTTATTTTGGTATTTTCGCACGATCTAACGATATTGCGAACATATCAACGTTCTCGGAATCTGCCGAAACCAAATTCTTGCCTCTTTTTGGGACCTCCATAATCCCGCAACAATGATCGTTCAACTTTTTTTGATAAAATTTGACGTGTTATTTTGTTATTTTCGCACGATCTTACGAGACTGCGAACATATCAACGTTCTTGGAATCTGCCGAAACCAAATTTTTGACTCTTTTTAGGACCTCCTTACACCCACAACATTGATCTTTCATCTTTTTTTCAGAAAATTTGACGTGTTATTTTGGCATTTTCGCACGATCTAACGAAATTGCGAACATATCAACGTTCCCGGAATCTGCCAAATCCAAATTCTTGCCTCTTTTTGGGACCTCCATACACCCACAACATTGATCTTTCAACTTTTTTTGATAAAATTTGAAGTGTTATTTTGGCATTTTCGCACGATCTTTCGAGATTACGAACATATCAACGTTCTCGGAATCTGCCGAATCTAAATTCTTGCCTCTTTTTGGGACCTCCATACACCCACGACATTGATCTTTCAACTTTTTTTGATAAAATTTGACGTGTTATTTTGGCATTTTCGCACGATCTTACGAGATTGCGAACATATCAACGTTCTTGGAATCTGCCGAAACCAAATTCTTGCCTCTATTTAGGACCTCCATACACCCAAAACATTGATCTTTCTACTTTTTTTGATAAAATTTGACGTGTTATTTTGGTATTTTCGCACGATCTAACGATATTGCGAACATATCAACGTTCTCGGAATCTGCCGAAACCAAATTCTTGCCTCTTTTTGGGACCTCCATAAACCCGCAACATTGATCTTTCAACTTTTTTTGATAAAATTTGACGTGTTATTTTGGTATTTTCGCACGATCTAACGATATTGCGAACATATCAACGTTCTCGGAATCTGCCGAAACCAAATTCTTGCCTCTTTTTGGGACCTCCATAATCCCGCAACAATGATCGTTCAACTTTTTTTGATAAAATTTGACGTGTTATTTTGTTATTTTCGCACGATCTTACGAGATTGCGAACATATCAACGTTCCTGGAATCTGCCGAAACCAAATTCTTGACTCTTTTTAGGACCTCCTTCAGAAAATTTGACGTGTTATTTTGGCATTTTCGCACGATCTAACGAAATTGCGAACATATCAACGTTCTCGGAATCTGCCGAAACCAAATTCTTGCCTCTTTTTGGGACCTCCATAAACCCGCAACAATGATCTTTCAACTTTTTTTGATAAAATTTGACGTGTTATTTTGGTATTTTCGCACGATCTAACGATATTGCGAACATATCAACGTTCTCGGAATCTGCCGAAACCAAATTCTTGCCTCTTTTTGGGACCTCCATAAACCCGTAACATTGATCTTTCAACTTTTTTTGATAAAATTTGACGTGTTATTTTGGTATTTTCGCACGATCTAACGATATTGCGAACATATCAACGTTCTCGGAATCTGCCGAAACCAAATTCTTGCCTCTTTTTGGGACCTCCATAAACCCGCAACAATGATCTTTCAACTTTTTTTGATAAAATTTGACGTGTTATTTTGTTATTTTCGCACGATCTTACGAGATTGCGAACATATCAACGTTCTTGGAATCTGCCGAAACCAAATTCTTGGCTTTTTTTGGGACCTCCATACACCCACCACATTGATCTTTCAACTTTTTTTCAGAAAATTTAGATTGTTATTTTGGCATTTTCGCAGGATCTTACGAGATTGCGAACATATAAACGTTCTCAGAATCTGCGGAAACCAAATTCTTTGTTTCTTTTTGGGACCTCCATACACCCACAACATTGATTTTTGTACTTTTTTTGATAAAATTTGACGTGTTATTTTGGCATTTTCGCACGATCTTACGAGATTCCGAACATATCAACGTTCTCGGAATCTGCCGAAACCAAATTCTTGGCTTTTTTTGGGACCTCCATACACCCACCACATTGATCTTTCAACTTTTTTTCAGAAAATTTAACGTGTTATTTTGCCATTTTCGCAGGATCTTACGAGATTGCGAACATATCAACTTTTTTTGATAAAATTTGACGTGTTATTTTGGCATTTTCGCACGATCTTACGATATTGCGAACATATCAACGTTCTCGGAATCTGATGAAACCAAATTCTTGGCTTTTTTGGGACCTCCATACACCCACCACATTGATCTTTCAACTTTTTTTTTTCAGAAAATTTGAAGTGTTATTTTGGCATTTTCGCACGATCTAACGAGATTGCGAACATATCAACGTTCTCGGAATCTGCCGAAACCAAATTCTTGGCTCTTTTTGGGACCTCCATACACACACCACATTGATCTTTCAACTTTTTTTCAGAAAATTAGACGTCTTATTTTGGCATTTTCGCACGATCTAACGAGATTACGAACATATCAACGTTCTCGGAATCGGCCGAAACCAAATTCTTGCCTCTTTTTGGGACCTCCATACACACACCACATTGATCTTTCAACTTTTTTTCAGAAAATTTGACGTCTTATCTTGGCATTTTCGCACGATCTAACGAGATTACGAACATATCAACGTTCTCGGAATCTGCCGAAACCAAATTCTTGCCTCTTTTTGGGACCTCCATACACCCGCAACATTGATCTTCCAACTTTTTTTGATAAAATTTGACGTGTTATTTTGGCATTTTCGCACGATCTTACGATATTGCGAATATATCAACGTTCTCGGAATCTGATGAAACCAAATTCTTGGCTTTTTTTGGGACCTCCATACACCCACCACATTGATCTTTCAACTTTTTTTCAGAAAATTTAACGTGTTATTTTGGCATTTTCGCAGGATCTTACGAGATTGCGAACATATCAACGTTCTCAGAATCTGCCGAAACCAAATTCTTTGTTTCTTTTTGGGACCTCCATACACCCACAACATTGATTTTTCAACTTTTTTTGATAAAATTTGACGTGTTATTTTGGCATTTTCGCACGATCTTACGATATTGCGAACATATCAACGTTCTCGGAATTTGCCGAAACCAAATTCTTGCCTCTTTTTGGGACCTCCATAAACCCGCAACAATGATCGTTCAACTTTTTTTGATAAAATTTGACGTGTTATTTTGTTATTTTCGCACGATCTTACGAGATTGCGAACATATCAACGTTCTTGGAATCTGCCGAAACCAAATTCTTGACTCTTTTTAGGACCTCCTTACACCCACAACATTGATCTTTCATCTTTTTTTCAGAAAATTTGACGTGTTATTTTGGCATTTTCGCACGATCTAACGAAATTGCGAACATATCAACGTTCTCGGAATCTGCCGAAACCAAATTCTTGCCTCTTTTTGGGACCTCCATAAACCCGCAACATTGATCTTTCAACTTTTTTTGATAAAATTTGACGTGTTATTTTGGTATTTTCGCACGATCTAACGATATTGCGAACATCTCAACGTTCTCGGAATCTGCCGAAACCAAATTCTTGCCTCTTTTTGGGACCTCCATAAACCCGCAACAATGATCGTTCAACTTTTTTTGATAAAATTTGACGTGTTATTTTGTTATTTTCGCACGATCTTACGAGACTGCGAACATATCAACGTTCTTGGAATCTGCCGAAACCAAATTTTTGACTCTTTTTAGGACCTCCTTACACCCACAACATTGATCTTTCATCTTTTTTTCAGAAAATTTGACGTGTTATTTTGGCATTTTCGCACGATCTAACGAAATTGCGAACATATCAACGTTCTCGGAATCTGCCGAAACCAAATTCTTGCCTCTTTTTGGGACCTCCATAAACCCGCAACATTGATCTTTCAACTTTTTTTGATAAAATTTGACGTGTTATTTTGGTATTTTCGCACGATCTAACGATATTGCGAACATCTCAACGTTCTCGGAATCTGCCGAAACCAAATTCTTGCCTCTTTTTGGGACCTCCATAAACCCGCAACAATGATCTTTCAACTTTTTTTGATAAAATTTGACGTGTTATTTTGTTATTTTCGCACGATCTTACGAGATTGCGAACATATCAACGTTCTTGGAATCTGCCGAAACCAAATTCTTGCCTCTTTTTGGGACCTCCATACACCCCCAACATTGATCTTTCAACTTTTTTTGATAAAATTTGAAGTGTTATTTTGGTATTTTCGCACGATCTTACGAGATTACGAACATATCAACGTTCTCGGAATCTGCCGAAACCAAATTCTTGGCTCTTTTTGGGACCTCCATACACCCACCACATTGATCTTTCAACTTTTTTTCAGAAAATTTGACGTGTTATTTTGGCATTTTCGCACGATCTAACGAAATTGCGAACATATCAACGTTCCCGGAATCTGCCAAATCCAAATTCTTGCCTCTTTTTGGGACCTCCATACACCCACAACATTGATCTTTCAACTTTTTTTGATAAAATTTGAAGTGTTATTTTGGCATTTTAGCACGATCTTTCGAGATTATGAACATATCAACGTTCTCGGAATCTGCCGAATCTAAATTCTTGCCTCTTTTTGGGACCTCCAAACACCCACTACATTGATCTTTCAACTTTTTTTGATAAAATTTGACGTGTTATTTTGGCATTTTCGCACGATCTTACGAGATTGCGAACATATCAACGTTCTTGGAATCTGCCGAAACCAAATTCTTGCCTCTATTTAGGACCTCCATACACCCAAAACATTGATCTTTCAACTTTTTTTGATAAAATTTGACGTGTTATTTTGGTATTTTCGCACGATCTAACGATATTGCGAACATATCAACGTTCTCGGAATCTGCCGAAACCAAATTCGTGCCTCTTTTTGGGACCTCCATAAACCCGCAACATTGATCTTTCAACTTTTTTTGATAAAATTTGACGTGTTATTTTGGTATTTTCGCACGATCTAACGATATTGCGAACATATCAACGTTCTCGGAATCTGCCGAAACCAAATTCTTGCCTCTTTTTGGGACCTCCATAAACCCGCAACAATGATCGTTCAACTTTTTTTGATAAAATTTGACGTGTTATTTTGTTATTTTCGCACGATCTAACGATATTGCGAACATATCAACGTTCTCGGAATCTGCCGAAACCAAATTCTTGCCTCTTTTTGGGACCTCCATAAACCCGCAACAATGATCGTTCAACTTTTTTTGATAAAATTTGACGTGTTATTTTGTTATTTTCGCACGATCTTACGAGATTGCGAACATATCAACGTTCTTGGAATCTGCCGAAACCAAATTCTTGACTCTTTTTAGGACCTCCTTCAGAAAATTTGACGTGTTATTTTGGCATTTTCGCACGATCTAACGAAATTGCGAACATATCAACGTTCTCGGAATCTGCCAAAACCAAATTCTTGCCTCTTTTTGGGACCTCCATAAACCCGCAACAATGATCTTTCAACTTTTTTTGATAAAATTTGACGTGTTATTTTGGTATTTTCGCACGATCTAACGATATTGCGAACATATCAACGTTCTCGGAATCTGCCGAAACCAAATTCTTGCCTCTTTTTGGGACCTCCATAAACCCGCAACATTGATCTATCAACTTTTTTTGATAAAATTTGACGTGTTATTTTGGTATTTTCGCACGATCTAACGATATTGCGAACATATCAACGTTCTCGGAATCTGCCGAAACCAAATTCTTGCCTCTTTTTGGGACCTCCATAAACCCGCAACAATGATCGTTCAACTTTTTTTGATAAAATTTGACGTGTTATTTTGTTATTTTCGCACGATCTTACGAGATTGCGAACATATCAACGTTCTTGGAATCTGCCGAAACCAAATTCTTGACTCTTTTTAGGACCTCCTTCAGAAAATTTGACGTGTTATTTTGGCATTTTCGCACGATCTAACGAAATTGCGAACATATCAACGTTCTCGGAATCTGCCGAAACCAAATTCTTGCCTCTTTTTGGGACCTCCATAAACCCGCAACATTGATCTTTCAACTTTTTTTGATAAAATTTGACGTGTTATTTTGGTATTTTCGCACGATCTAACGATATTGCGAACATATCAACATTCTCGGAATCTGCCGAAACCAAATTCTTGCCTCTTTTTGGGACCTCCATAAACCCGCAACAATGATCTTTCAACTTTTTTTGATAAAATTTGACGTGTTATTTTGTTATTTTCGCACGATCTTACGAGATTGCGAACATATCAACGTTCTTGGAATCTGCCGAAACCAAATTCTTGGCTTTTTTTGGGACCTCCATACACCCACCACATTGATCTTTCAACTTTTTTTCAGAAAATTTAGATTGTTATTTTGGCATTTTCGCAGGATCTTACGAGATTGCGAACATATAAACGTTCTCAGAATCTGCCGAAACCAAATTCTTTGTTTCTTTTTGGGACCTCCATACACCCACAACATTGATTTTTGTACTTTTTTTGATAAAATTTGACGTGTTATTTTGGCATTTTCGCACGATCTTACGAGATTCCGAACATATCAACGTTCTCGGAATCTGCCGAAACCAAATTCTTGGCTTTTTTTGGGACCTCCATACACCCACCACATTGATCTTTCAACTTTTTTTCAGAAAATTTAACGTGTTATTTTGCCATTTTCGCAGGATCTTACGAGATTGCGAACATATCAACGTTCTCGGAATCTGCCGAATCCAAATTCTTGCCTCTTTTTGGGACCTCCATACACCTACAACATTGATCTTTCAACTTTTTTTGAGAAAATTTGACGTGTTATTTTGGCATTTTCGAACGATCTTACGAGATTGCGAACATATCAACGATCTCGGAATCTGCCGAAACCAAATTCTTGACTCTTTTTAGGACCTCCTTACACCCACAACATTGATCTTTCAACTTTTTTTGATAAAATTTGACGTGTTATTTTGGCATTTTCGCACGATCTTACGAGATTGCGAACATATCAACGATCTCGGAATCTGCCGAAACCAAATTCTTGACTCTTTTTAGGACCTCCTTACACCCACAACATTGATCTTTCAACTTTTTTTGATAAAATTTGACGTGTTATTTTGGCATTTTCGCACGATCTTACGATATTGCGAACATATCAACGTTCTCGGAATCTGATGAAACCAAATTCTTGGCTTTTTTGGGACCTCCATACACCCACCACATTGATCTTTCAACTTTTTTTTTTCGGAAAATTTGAAGTGTTATTTTGGCATTTTTGCACGATCTAACGAGATTGCGAACATATCAACGTTCTCGGAATCTGCCGAAACCAAATTCTTGGCTCTTTTTGGGACCTCCATACACCCACAACATTGATCTTTCATCTTTTTTTCAGAAAATTTGACGTGTTATTTTGGCATTTTCGCACGATCTAACGAAATTGCGAACATATCAACGTTCTCGGAATCTGCCGAAACCAAATTCTTGCCTCTTTTTGGGACCTCCATAAACCCGCAACATTGATCTTTCAACTTTTTTTGATAAAATTTGACGTGTTATTTTGGTATTTTCGCACGATCTAACGATATTGCGAACATCTCAACGTTCTCGGAATCTGCCGAAACCAAATTCTTGCCTCTTTTTGGGACCTCCATAAACCCGCAACAATGATCGTTCAACTTTTTTTGATAAAATTTGACTTGTTATTTTGTTATTTTCGCACGATCTTACGAGATTGCGAACATATCAACGTTCTTGGAATCTGCCGAAACCAAATTCTTGACTCTTTTTAGGACCTCCTTACACCCACAACATTGATCTTTCATCTTTTTTTCAGAAAATTTGACGTGTTATTTTGGCATTTTCGCACGATCTAACGAAATTGCGAACATTTCAACGTTCTCGGAATCTGCCGAAACAAAATTCTTGCCTCTTTTTGGGACCTCCATAAACCCGCAACATTGATCTTTCAACTTTTTTTGATAAAATTTGACGTGTTATTTTGGTATTTTCGCACGATCTAACGATATTGCGATATCTCAACGTTCTCGGAATCTGCCGAAACCAAATTCTTGCCTCTTTTTGGGACCTCCATAAACCCGCAACAATGATCTTTCAACTTTTTTTGATAAAATTTGACGTGTTATTTTGTTATTTTCGCACGATCTTACGAGATTGCGAACATATCAACGTTCTTGGAATCTGCCGAAACCAAATTCTTGCCTCTTGATACACGCATTTTATGCTATATTCTTAATGTATTTCCTACCCTATTTAGTTTCGTTATTTCCATTGTTCTATCAGGTCCTACGTGTAAATATGTGATCTATGCACGGCAATTAGCTGCTGAAACTTCATGGAATTATTCTTGGTTGAATGCTAATTTTGATGCCATAAGGGTAGAGATTCTGAGACAATAGTTAAGGGCATTACAGTTTTAATAACCGTCACTTGTGTGAAAGTGTGGCGGATTTGTTTGTTTTCCTTGTTTAATTATTCTGTTTTGTTTAGAGTCAGTTTGTTAGTTTGGTTTTGCTAAGGGACTAGCAAAAGCTAAGTGTGGGGGAATTTGATACACGCATTTTATGCTATATTCTTAATGTATTTCCTACCCTATTTAGTTTCGTTATTTCCTTAATAACTCCAATTCTAACATGTTTTGTATTTTAGAGTCAATAAAGGCAGATTTACACAAAAGGATGCTAAAACGCAAGAATTGAGCGAAATCCTAATCAAAGGAGGATTCCTGGTGCAGCAAGGAGTTTCATTAAGTCGCAGAATCAAAGGATAAGTCGTTTAGGAAACTTTCCTGTTTTGAAAAGGGAAAGTTGCCTATTTCATTTTAAGGAACTTTCTTATTTTGATTTAGGAAACTTACTACATGTGAAACTTTCCTATGTTGACTTTCTTTATTTACTTTGAGAAACCTCCTATTCTTATGCGACATGATTGAGACAAAAATGGAAGAGAATTAAGAAGTTGACTTGCTGGATGCATTAGGAGCAGAGAAGGAACCAGAAATCTCTAAGATTTCTGGACGAAATTTAGGAGCCCAAACATGGATTTTATGACTGCAGCAAATTGATAGGAATCTTCCTCAAATCATGGAATCCTTAATTGATTGAAAATAAGAAAATAAGGGAGTTATTTGTTATTCCTTTTATTAAGATTCCTGATTGGTACATAATTATGTCCTAATCTGATTTCCATAAATTGCAGGACTAATTGTGTGCAGCAGGAAAGGAAAAGATCGAAAATCTTCCTCAAGGATATGATTGACGCAGAAGAAAATAAGGAGGAGATTTTCTTGCTGATTAAGACATGCACCTGGTTGCTATTCAAGCTACATTCAAGGAATTATTGCGCCAGACTTTTAATTCAAGATATTAACGCAATTATTCCATACCATTGGATCAGAAGTTGATCAAGGGCTTGGAGAAGACCTAGGGCTGGGTGTGTTCACTATAAATAGAGGCTCTCTGTTTCACAATTGGCATCATTCATTCACGTAAAAACCAGACAGATACGAAAGCAGCAGCAAGCCTTCTTTTCCTCCCCTGCCGAGTTCATCCTCTCTTGCCAGACCTTGAAGGACTTCTCCACGAAGGTAGCAGAGATGGAGACTTGAAGGACGAAGCCAAACATCCTTTTGACGTTGCCAAACTTCCTTGGAAACTTAAAAAGTGTAAACACTGCCTTTACTTTGTTTTGATTTTCTTTACAATTTGAAAGCATGTTTCGAATGTTAAACTCTGGATTTGTAAGCATGTTTTGCTTGTTCTTATATTCAATAGATTCAGAATTTTAGTAAAGCATGTTGAAGTTTCGTTCATGATATTCTTGGCAATCTGATCTTGTTAATTCATTGTTTAGGAAGTATGCGTTTTTGTTTTATTACTATGTTAGAATGCATGCTAACTAGTGCCATGATTTATACTAAGCCTCGTAGGTAAGTATGGATCTCCAGTGGTGGAAGCTATGTCAAAATGGCTGAAAACGTATACTATACAGTTCCCTGTTGTGACGTTCATAATATAATTGTGTTCAATCTCGTTCTATAGATTCTAAGGACTCATGTTAAGTGTAGACAGATACACTAAGTATTGATAGCAACCTTGCATGAGATGTCCTAGTTCTAGACGTTCTGTGCTAGGGACAAGTAAGTAGAACTATAAAATGCATGCCCTCGTAGGCTTGTATTTTGAGATTGTTTCTAGTTCTTTGAATTGGCGTGTTATCGGATTTCTAAGGTTGAAACGTGAACTTTGATGTGTGGTCAGAATCTGAGTTTTCTCTGATGGATATGTTGAATGAATCGATCACTTGTATATATTAGTTTAGCTTTTATTTTCTGTTTTAGTAGGATCATAGAACAAACTCTCAAACCCCCCCCCCTAAAATCATGTAAATGTAATTGTTGTTTATATTCTGTAAATAACTCTTAAAATAGATTCTAATCTGTTTAGTTTTGTAACCGCAGGAGCACCCTAAAGTCCCCGGATTGATCGAACCTTATTTACCAATACTACAATTGTCAAAACAGGGTTCATAATTGTCGTACGCCCGGAAATGAGTCGCGTCAATTTTGGCGCCGTTGCCGGGGAACTTTAAAAGTCTCCTACGGTTTTTACTTGTTTATTATCGTTTTGTTTTAACTTGTTACTTATTTTTGCTAATGGATTGTTTGGTTTATATCTTTTCAGGTTTTTATCTTAGTTTGAGAATTTTTGGAACGTAAGAAGACACAAAACTGATTTGGACCTTAACCCTTCGTTGGTTTCTTTTGAAGAACTTTCGAGGTTGAGGGCGGTCCACACTTAGTTTTTGTGGATGTCGACAATATGGGAAGTTCTTAGCTGAGTAAGGGGCCTATATGAATGGTGTCTAGGCTGAGTGCGTCCGGGAGTAACAATTGGGTTTCAAGGACCACAGACTTTGCGCAAGCATAATCGGGGTTTCGACCCCCGTGGCTCCACCAAACGATTCCCTACCGGCACGATTCACACTTCTACCTGGCCATTCATGCCTTCTGAAACCACGGAGCTGCCTATGTTTAGATGTCATTGCTTCAGTCACCATTGACTCACAATTTAAGATGCGGATCTGAGGAGGCATAAAACTTTGAATCGTTAGTTTTGTGTTTAATTTTACTTAACCTATTTTTGCTAGTGATTGCTTGTTTGCTAATCATTAGTTTCTCTGTTTTAACTATGTTTTTTGTCGCACTAAGGTATATGGGATTAAACATGACGTTGACTTGGGTAGCGACTCAGCCCCATTGCACATCATTGTCCTCTGTTCCCGTACCTAAGTGTGATTTCACACTAATCTAATTATATGTGACTAACGTGTTTAACTTTTTTGTTTAACTTAGCTTTAACTCTTATTAGCTTACTAGTTGATTTTGACTGAACAATTCTTTGATTGACTTTAGCCATGGAAGCCACGAAAACTCACCAAGGTCATATACTTCACAAGGCTCACCATGGGAGGATGAGTATCTTCACGCACAAGGATGGGATGACAATTTCGATACCAAACAAGCCTTTGCGGATGAAGACTAAAGGAGTCATACGTCTAGCCAATGGACGTTAAAAGCAGCGCTCTAGGGAGGCAGCCCTACTTCGAGTCGCACATTTGTGCAATTTTGAGACTTTCTATTTTCAGTTCAACTTTCAGTTTTTGGTTATTGTAATAGACTTATTAGTGTTTTGTTGCACCTTTTTGCAACTATTCTTGGACAAATTTTTCTTAATTTTTCTTTCCGTATTTTTAGTTTTATTTTTGTTCATTTCAGATTGTGAAAGTTAGATTAATCTCTTGTTTTTGAAATGCAGTTTATGGACTTTGCAGCAACTCAAGTCTGAAATTTGCACGGATATCACAAGTGCTCTTTCACTCTCTGGACACCCTACATCTACTTTGAAGTATCGATTGCAAGGAGCTTTCATTTGAAGGTCAAGGTCTTGTACCTTGAGGCAGGTGCCTACATTTCAATCCTACCCGAAGGCCGTGAGTATGGGATGTCTACAAGGGGGAGCTTTCTCAACTTTCAACTCTTGCTTTTTGTTAATTCGTTTTTGTTTATGTTGTTTTGTTGTGAATCCCTGTTTCCATGCTTTATTCTATGTTGCATGCTATATTCTGTTTTACATTGAGGGCAATGTAGAGTTTAAGTCTGGGGGAAGGATTTACATGTTTATTGAGTCATTTATTGAAAATTCATAAAAATTGAAAAATGTCTAAAATTAAAAAAAAAATTCGTTTTGTTTTTTGTGTCTTTTGTTTGTTTTTGAGTCTTAGGAGCCCTTAACTGTCTATGATGATTATAGTCTCTGAAATTATGGATAAGATCACAGGATGATTTCCAACTGATATTCTAAAGTTAATTGAAATGAATGGAAATCATGTGAAACGTAGTGGATATGATTTGAATCTCTGGTACAGAAATGAGCATGCTAAGACAAGTTTTTGATTCATATGAATCTTAAATGTGAGCTTTTGAGCCTATATATGTGCTATTCTTTTTGAGTGTTCATTGAAATATTCTGATTCGTTTTCTTGGCTACATTTGTTTGAAAACCTCATTATTCTTTCAATTTGATTGATTGCTCACCATAGCTTTTAATGAACTAGAGATGACTAGAACTCACTCTTGTGAACTTTCGAAACTTTTTATCATAAAACACTCTGATTTTGGAAGGGATAAATGGAACTTTTTAGGATGAACACCATTACCAAATAAACTTGTGTCCCTATTTGTGTGCGCTGCACACCCCTTAGTTTGAACCCCTTTGAGCCTACATTAAGCCTTTTTGTTCATCACCTATGTAATTTTTACCTGAACTTAGTATAGCATATCTCTACCCTTGTCCTTTGGACCTAGTAGAGCATTTTATGTGAAGACTACATGAGGTGACGATGAAGAGCAAGTGTGGGGGAAGGAGCTTTTGTATTGTCCTTGTTGTATAAAAGAAAGAAAAAAAATCTGCCGTGAAAAGAATAAAAAGAAAATAAAGAATAAAATTTGGGCAGAAAAAGAAAAGAAATACTGGACATTGTTGTGTTTTGTGAAATAGGAGTTTTGATGTAAATGGAAGGCCTAAAATCGAATTATTTGGCCTTTGTTCTGTTTCATTTTGTGTAAGGAGGTGCAGTGACGTTTTGGAGGACAAATGTTATCTTGGTCCTCATTTTGGCGACATAAGGAGTTGGATAATGCTTTGCTAGGTCCTTTGGAATTTTGCATATTCCTTATCCTTAAATTCATACCCCTAGCCTAGCCCCATTAACACCTTTTAAAGTTCCTTTTGATCTGAAAGATGAGTAAAACTTGATATGTGGAGTTTGTTCCAAGAGTTGAGCCTATGGTATGGTTCATTTGTGTGAGTAATCATATTCTTTCATGAGGTTTATATCTGTTTTATTGTGCTTCTGTTCATATAAATGCAAGCTTTCTATTCTAACTTGCATACATTTTGAGTGATTTAGCCAGAAAATATGAGTGAAGAATGAGTGCATACCTTGTGAGAGTGAATCATACTTGTTTGAAACATGCCGAGCTTAAATATCACCATTGTTCTATCAGGTCCTACGTGTAAATATGTGATCTATGCACGGCAATTAGCTGCTGAAACTTCATGGAATTATTCTTGGTTGAATGCTAATTTTGATGCCATAAGGGTAGAGATTCTGAGACAATAGTTAAGGGCATTACAGTTTTAATAACCGTCACTTGTGTGAAAGTGTGGCGGATTTGTTTGTTTTCCTTGTTTAATTATTCTGTTTTGTTTAGAGTCAGTTTGTTAGTTTGGTTTTGCTAAGGGACTAGCAAAAGCTAAGTGTGGGGGAATTTGATACACGCATTTTATGCTATATTCTTAATGTATTTCCTACCCTATTTAGTTTCGTTATTTCCTTAATAACTCCAATTCTAACATGTTTTGTATTTTAGAGTCAATAAAGGCAGATTTACACAAAAGGATGCTAAAACGCAAGAATTGAGCGAAATCCTAATCAAAGGAGGATTCCTGGTGCAGCAAGGAGTTTCATTAAGTCGCAGAATCAAAGGATAAGTCGTTTAGGAAACTTTCCTGTTTTGAAAAGGGAAAGTTGCCTATTTCATTTTAAGGAACTTTCTTATTTTGATTTAGGAAACTTACTACATGTGAAACTTTCCTATGTTGACTTTCTTTATTTACTTTGAGAAACCTCCTATTCTTATGCGACATGATTGAGACAAAAATGGAAGAGAATTAAGAAGTTGACTTGCTGGATGCAATAGGAGCAGAGAAGGAACCAGAAATCTCTAAGATTTCTGGACGAAATTTAGGAGCCCAAACATGGATTTTATGACTGCAGCAAATTGATAGGAATCTTCCTCAAATCATGGAATCCTTAATTGATTGAAAATAAGAAAATAAGGGAGTTATTTGTTATTCCTTTTATTAAGATTCCTGATTGGTACATAATTATGTCCTAATCTGATTTCCATAAATTGCAGGACTAATTGTGTGCAGCAGGAAAGGAAAAGATCGAAAATCTTCCTCAAGGATATGATTGACGCAGAAGAAAATAAGGAGGAGATTTTCTTGCTGATTAAGACATGCACCTGGTTGCTATTCAAGCTACATTCAAGGAATTATTGCGCCAGACTTTTAATTCAAGATATTAACGCAATTATTCCATACCATTGGATCAGAAGTTGATCAAGGGCTTGGAGAAGACCTAGGGCTGGGTGTGTTCACTATAAATAGAGGCTCTCTGTTTCACAATTGGCATCATTCATTCACGTAAAAACCAGACAGATACGAAAGCAGCAGCAAGCCTTCTTTTCCTCCCCTGCCGAGTTCATCCTCTCTTGCCAGACCTTGAAGGACTTCTCCACGAAGGTAGCAGAGATGGAGACTTGAAGGACGAAGCCAAACATCCTTTTGACGTTGCCAAACTTCCTTGGAAACTTAAAAAGTGTAAACACTGCCTTTACTTTGTTTTGATTTTCTTTACAATTTGAAAGCATGTTTCGAATGTTAAACTCTGGATTTGTAAGCATGTTTTGCTTGTTCTTATATTCAATAGATTCAGAATTTTAGTAAAGCATGTTGAAGTTTCGTTCATGATATTCTTGGCAATCTGATCTTGTTAATTCATTGTTTAGGAAGTATGCGTTTTTGTTTTATTACTATGTTAGAATGCATGCTAACTAGTGCCATGATTTATACTAAGCCTCGTAGGTAAGTATGGATCTCCAGTGGTGGAAGCTATGTCAAAATGGCTGAAAACGTATACTATACAGTTCCCTGTTGTGACGTTCATAATATAATTGTGTTCAATCTCGTTCTATAGATTCTAAGGACTCATGTTAAGTGTAGACAGATACACTAAGTATTGATAGCAACCTTGCATGAGATGTCCTAGTTCTAGACGTTCTGTGCTAGGGACAAGTAAGTAGAACTATAAAATGCATGACCTCGTAGGCTTGTATTTTGAGATTGTTTCTAGTTCTTTGAATTGGCGTGTTATCGGATTGCTAAGGTTGAAACGTGAACTTTGATGTGTGGTCAGAATCTGAGTTTTCTCTGATGGATATGTTGAATGAATCGATCACTTGTATATATTAGTTTAGCTTTTATTTTCTGTTTTAGTAGGATCATAGAACAAACTCTCAAACCCCCCCCCCCCTAAAATCATGTAAATGTAATTGTTGTTTATATTCTGTAAATAACTCTTAAAATAGATTCTAATCTGTTTAGTTTTGTAACCGCAGGAGCACCCTAAAGTCCCCGGATTGATCGAACCTTATTTACCAATACTACAATTGTCAAAACAGGGTTCATAATTGTCGTACGCCCGGAAATGAGTCGCGTCACCTCTTTTACGAGATTGCGAACATATCAACGTTCTTGGAATCTGCCGAAACCAAATTCTTGCCTCTATTTAGGACCTCCATACACCCAAAACATTGATCTTTCAACTTTTTTTGATAAAATTTGACGTGTTATTTTGGTATTTTCGCACGATCTAACGATATTGCGAACATATCAACGTTCTCGGAATCTGCCGAAACCAAATTCTTGCCTCTTTTTGGGACCTCCATAAACCCGCAACAATGATCTTTCAACTTTTTTTGATAAAATTTGACGTGTTATTTTGTTATTTTCGCACGATCTTACGAGATTGCGAACATATCAACGTTCTTGGAATCTGCCGAAACCAAATTCTTGACTCTTTTTAGGACCTCCTTACACCCACAACATTGATCTTTCATCTTTTTTTCAGAAAATTTGACGTGTTATTTTGGCATTTTCGCACGATCTAACGAAATTGCGAACATAATAACGTTCTCGGAATCTGCCGAAACCAAATTCTTGCCTCTTTTTAGGACCTCCATACACCCACCACATTGATCTTTCAACTTTTTTTGATAAAATTTGACGTGTTATTTTGGCATTTTCGCACGATCTAACGAGATTGCGAACATATCAACGATCTCGGAATCTGCCGAAACCAAATTCTTGACTCTTTTTAGGACCTCCTTACACCCACAACATTGATCTTTCAACTTTTTTTGATAAAATTTGATGTGTTATTTTGGCATTTTCGCACGATCTTACGAGATTACGAACATATCAACGTTCTCGGAATCTGATGAAACCAAATTCTTGGCTTTTTTTGGGACATCCATACACCCACCACATGGATCTTTCAACTTTTTTTTTTCAGAAAATTTGAAGTGTTATTTTGGCATTTTCGCACGATCTAACGAGATTGCGAACATATCAACGTTCTCGGAATCTGCCGAAACCAAATTCTTGGCTCTTTTTGGGACCTCCATACACACACCACATTGATCTTTCAACTTTTTTTTCAGAAAATTTGACGTCTTATTTTGGCATTTTCGCACGATCTAACGAGATTACGAACATATCAACGTTCTCGGAATCGGCCGAAACCAAATTCTTGCCTCTTTTTGGGACCTCCATACACCCGCAACATTGATCTTTCAACTTTTTTTGATAAAATTTGACGTGTTATTTTGGCATTTTCGCACGATCTTACGATATTGCGAATATATCAACGTTCTCGGAATCTGATGAAACCAAATTCTTGGCTTTTTTTGGGACCTCCATACACCCACCACATTGATCTTTCAACTTTTTTTCAGAAAATTTAACGTGTTATATTGGCATTTTCGAACGATCTTACGAGATTGCGAACATATCAACGTTCTCAGAATCTGCCGAAACCAAATTCTTTGTTTCTTTTTGGGACCTCCATACACCCACAACATTGATTTTTCAACTTTTTTTGATAAAATTTGACGTGTTATTTTGGCATTTTCGCACGATCTTACGAGATTGCGAACATATCAACGTTCTTGGAATCTGCCGAAACCAAATTCTTGGCTCTTTTTGGGACCTCCATCCACCCACCACATTGATCTTTCAACTGTTTTTAAGAAAATTTAACATGTTATTTTGTCATTTTCGCACGATCTAACGAAATTGCGAACATATCAACGTTCTCGGAATCTGCCGAATCCAAATTCTTGTCTCATTTTGGGACCTCCATACACCTACAACATTGATCTTTCAACTTTTTTTGAGAAAATTTGACGTGTTGTTTTGGCATTTTTGAATGATCTTACGAGATTGCGAACATATCAACGTTCTCGGAATCTGCCGAAACCAAATTCTTGCCTCTTTTTAGGACCTCCATACACCCACAACATTGATCTTTCAACTTTTTTTGATAAAGTTTGACGTGTTATTTTAGCATTTTCGCCCGATCTTACGAGATTGTTAACATATCAACGTTCTCGGAATCTGATGAAAACAAATTCTTGCCACTTTTTGGGACCTCCATACACCCACAACATTGATCTTTCAACTTTTTTTGATAAAATTTGAAGTGTTATTTTGGCATTTTCGCACGATCTTACAAGATTACGAACATATCAACGTTTTCGAAATCTGCCGAAACCAAATGTTTGGCTCTTTTTGGGACCTCCATACACCCACCACATTGATTTTTCAACTTTTTTCAGAAAATTTAACGTGTTATTTTGGCATTTTCGCACGATCTAACTAGATTGCGAACATATCAACGTTCTCGGAATCTGATGAAACCAAATTCTTGCCTCTTTTTGGGACCTCCATACACCAGCAACATTGATCTTTCAACTTTTTTTGATAAAATTTGACGTGTTATTTTGGCATTTTCGCACGATCTTACGAGATTACGAACATATCAACGTTCTCGGAATCTGATGAAACCAAATTCTTGGCTTTTTTTGGGACCTCCATACACCCACCACATTGATCTTTCAACTTTTTTTCAGAAAATTTAACGTGTTATTTTGGCATTTTCGCAGGATCTTACGAGATTGCGAACATATCAACGTTCTTGGAATCTGCCCAAACCAAATTCTTGGCTCTTTTTGGGACCTCCATACACCCACCACATTGATCTTTCAACTTTTTTCAGAAATAATAACGTGTTATTTTGGCATTTTCGAACGATCTTACGAGATTGCGAACATATCAACGATCTCGGAATCTGCCGAAACCAAATTCTTGACTCTTTTTAGGACCTCCTTACACCCACAACATTGATCTTTCAACTTTTTTTGACAAAATTTGACGTGTTATTTTTGCATTTTCGCACGATCTTACGAGATTGCGAACATATCAACAATCTCGGAATCTGCCGAAACCAAATTCTTGACTCTTTTTAGGACCTCCTTACACCCACAACATTGATTTTTCAACTTTTTTTGATAAAATTTGACGTGTTATTTTGGCATTTTCGCACGATCTTACGAGATTACGAACATATCAACGTTCTCGGAATCTGATGAAACCAAATTCTTGGCTTTTTTTGGGACCTCCATACACCATCCACATTGATCTTTCAACTTTTTTTTTCAGAAAATTTGAAGTGTTATTTTGGCATTTTCGCACGATCTAACGAGATTGCGAACATATCAACGTTCTCGGAATCTGCCGAAACCAAATTCTTGGCTCTTTTTGGGAACTCCATACACACACCACATTGATCTTTCAACTTTTTTTTCAGAAAATTTGACGTCTTATTTTGGCATTTTCGCACGATCTAACGAGATTACGAACATATCAACGTTCTCGGAATCTGCCGAAACCAAATTCTTGCCTCTTTTTGGGACCTCCATACAACCGCAACATTGATCTTTCAACTTTTTTTGATAAAATTTGACGTGTTATTTTGGCATTTTCGCACGATCTTACGAGATTGCGAACATATCAACGTTCTCGGAATCTGATGAAAACAAATTCTTAACTCTTTTTGGGACCTCCATACACACACCACATTGATCTTTCAAATTTTTTTCAGAAAATTCGACGTCTTATTTTGGCATTTTCGCACGATCTAACGAGATTGCGAACATATCAACGTTCTCGGAATCTGCCGAAACCAAATTCTTGCCTCTTTTTGGGACCTCCATACACCCGCAACATTGATCTTTCAACTTTTTTTGATAAAATTTGACATGTTATTTTGGCATTTTCGAACGATCTTATGATATTGCGAACATATCAACGTTCTCGGAATCTTATGAAACCAAATTCTTGGCTTTTTTTGAAAACTCCATACACCCACCACATTGATCTTTCAACTTTTTTTGATAAAATTTGAAGTGTTATTTTGGCATTTTCGCACGATCATACGAGATTACGAACATATCAACGTTCTCGGAATCTGCTGAAACCAAATTCTTGGCTCTTTTTGGGACTTCCATACACCCACCACATTGATCTTTCAACTTTTTTTGATAAAATTTGACGTGTTATTTTGGCATTTTCGCACGATCTTACGATATTGCGAACATATCAACGTTCTCGGAATCTGATGAAACCAAATTCTTGGCTTTTTTTGGGACCTCCATACACCCAACACATTGATCTTTCAACTTTTTTTCAGAAAATTTAACGTGTTATTTTGGCATTTTCGCAGGATCTTACGAGATTGCGAACATATCAACGTTCTCAGAATCTGCCGAAACCAAATTCTTTGTTTCTTTTTGGGAACTCCATACACCCACA
The DNA here is from genome assembly GCA_034370585.1 of Fragaria x ananassa. NCBI lineage: Eukaryota > Viridiplantae > Streptophyta > Magnoliopsida > Rosales > Rosaceae > Fragaria > Fragaria x ananassa. The sequence goes on from CP139769.1 coordinate 16,205,834, forward strand.
ACATTGATTTTTCAACTTTTTTTGATAAAATTTGACGTGTTATTTTGGCATTTTCGCACGATCTTACGAGATTGCGAACATATCAACGTTCTCGGAATCTGCCGAAACCAAATTCTTGGCTCTTTTTGGGACCTCCATACACCCACCACATTGATCTTTCAACTTTTTTCAGAAAATTTAACGTGTTATTTCGGCATTTTCGCACGATCTAACTAGATTGCGAACATATCAACGTTCTCGGAATCTGCCGAAACCAAATTCTTGCCTCGTTTTAGGACCCACAACATTGATCTTTCAACTTTTTTTTATAAAATTTGACGTGTTATTTTGGTATTTTCGCACGATCTAACGATATTGCGAACATATCGACGTTCTCGGAATCTGCCGAAACCAAATTCTTTGTTTCTTTTTGGGACCTCCATACACCCACAATATTGATTTTTCAACTTTTTTGATAAAATTTGACGTGATATTTTGGCATTTTCGCACGATCTTACGAGATTGCGAACATATCAACGTTCTCGGAATCTGCCGAAACCAAATTCTTGGCTCTTTTTGGGACCTCCATACACCCACCACATTGATCTTTCAACCTTTTTTTTCAGAAAATTTAACGTGTTATTTTGGCATTTTCGCACGATCAAACGAGATTGCGAACATATCAACGTTCTCGGAATCTGCCGAATCTAATTCTTGCCTCTTTTTGGGACCTCCATACACCCACCACATTGATCTTTCAACTTTTTTTGATAAAATTTGACGTGTTATTTTAGCATTTTCGCACGATCTTACGAGATTGCGAACATATCCACGTTCTCAGAATCTGATGAAAACAAATTCTTGCCTCTTTTTGGGACCTCCATACACACACCACATTGATCTTTCAAACTTTTTTCAGAAAATTCGACTTCTTATTTTGGCATTTTCGCACGATCTAACGAGATTGCGAACATATCAACGTTCTCGGAATCTGCCGAAACCAAATTCTTGCCTCGTTTTGGGACCTCCATACACCCGCAACATTGATCTTTCAACTTTTTTTGATAAAATTTGACGTGTTATTTTGGCATTTTCGCACGATCTTACGAGATTACGAACATATCAACGTTCTCGGAATCTGATGAAACCAAATTCTTGGCTCTTTTTGGGACCTCCATACAACCACCACATTGATCTTTCAACTTTTTTCAGAAAATTTAACTTGTTATTTTGGCATTTTCGCACGATCTAACTGGATTGCGAACATATCAACGTTCTCGGAGTCTGATGAAACCAAATTCTTGCCTCTTTTTGGGACCTCCATACACCAGCAACATTGATCTTTCAACTTTTTTTGATAAAATTTGACGTGTTATTTTGGCATTTTCGCACGATCTTAAGAGATTACGAACATATCAACGTTCTCGGAATCTGGTGAAACCAAATTCTTTGTTTTTTTTGGGACCTCCATACACCCACCACATTGATCTTTCAATTTTTTTTTTCAGAAAATTTGAAGTGTTATTTTGGCATTTTCGCACGATCTAACGAGATTGCGAACATATCAACGTTCTCAGAATCTGCCGAAACCAAATTCTTGCCTCTTTTTGGGACCTCCATACACCCGCAACATTGATATTTCAACTTTTTTTGATAAAATTTGACGTGTTATTTTGGCATTTTCGCACGATCTTACGATATTGCGAACATATCAACGTTCTCGGAATCTGATGAAACGAAATTCTTGGCTTTTTTTGGGACCTCCATACACCCACCACATTGATCTTTCAACTTTTTTTCAGAAAATTTAACGTGTTATTTTGGCATTTTCGCAAGATCAAACGAGATTGCGAACATATCAACGTTCTCTGAATCTGCCGAATCTAAATTCTTGCCTCTTTTTGGGACCTCCATACACCCACCACATTGATATTTCAACTTTTTTTGATAAAATTTGACGTGTTATTTTTGCATTTTCGCACGATCTTACGAGATTGCGAACATATCAACGTTCTCGGAATCTGATGAAAACAAATTCTTGCCTCTTTTTGGGACCTCCATACACACACCACATTGATCTTTCAACTTTTTTTCAGAAAATTCGACGTCTTATTTTGGCATTTTCGCACGATCTAACGAGATTGCGAACATATCAACGTTCTCGGAATCTGCCGAAACCAAATTCTTGCCTCTTTTTGGGACCTCCATACACCAGCAACATTGATCTTTCAACTTTTTTTTATAAAATTTGACGTGTTATTTTGGCATTTTCGCACGATCTTACGATATTGCGAACATATCATCGTTCTCGGAATCTGATGAAACAAAATTCTTGGCTTTTTTGGGACCTCCATACACCCACCACATTGATCTTTCAACTTTTTTTCAGAAAATTTAACGTGTTATTTTGGCATTTTCGCAAGATCAAACGAGATTGCGAACATATCAACGTTCTCGGAATCTGCCGAATCTAAATTCTTGCCTCTTTTTGGGACCTCCATACACCCACCACATTGATCTTTCAACTTTTTTTGATAAAATTTGACATGTTATTTTGGAATTTTCGCACGATCTTACGAGATTGCGAACATATCAACGTTCTCGGAATCTGATGAAAACAAATTCTTGCCTCTTTTTGGGACCTCCATACACACACCACATTGATCTTTCAACTTTTTTTCAGAAAATTCGACGTCTTATTTTGGCATTTTCGCACGATCTAACGAGATTGCGAACATATCAACGTTCTCGGAATCTGCCGAAACCAAATTCTTGCCTCTTTTTGGGACCTCCATACACCCGCAACATTGATCTTTCAACTTTATTTGATAAAATTTGACGTGTTATTTTGGCATTTTCGCACGAACTTACGATATTGCGAACATATCAACGTTCTCGGAATCTGATGAAACCAAATTCTTGGCTTTTTTTGGGACCTCCATACACCCACCACATTGATCTTTCAACTTTTTTTCAGAAAATTTAACGTGTTTGTTTGGCATTTTCGCAAGATCAAACGAGATTGCGAACATATCAACGTTCTCGGAATCTGCCGAATCTAAATTCTTGCCTCTTTTTGGGACCTCCATACACCCACCACATTGATCTTTCTACTTTTTTTGATAAAATTTGACGTGTTATTTTGGCATTTTCGCACGATCTTACGAGATTGCGAACATATCAACGTTCTCGGAATCTGATGAAATCAAATTCTTGCCTCTTTTTGGGACCTCCATACACACACCACATTGATCTTTCAACTTTTTTTCAGAAAATTCGACGTCTTATTTTGGCATTTTCGCACGATCTAACGAGATTGCGAACATATCAACGTTCTCGGAATCTGCCGAAACCAAATTCTTGCCTCTTTTTGGGACCTCCCTACACCCGCAACATTGATCTTTCAACTTTTTTGATAAAATTTGACATGTTATTTTGGCATTTTCGCACGATCTTATGATATTGCGAACATATCAACGTTCTCGAAATCTGATGAAACCAAATTCTTGGCTTTTTTTGTGATAGGAGCACAAAGTGCTACGATATTAACGTATTTCCTACCTTATTTAGTTATGTTATTCTCTTAACATTGCCATTTTAAACATGTTTTGTGATTGTAAAGGTAAAGGAGCGGAAAAGTGAAAAAGGAAGCTAAAACCGGCGAATTAAGAAGGATAAGTCGTCTAGGAAATTTTCCTGTTTTGATAAGGAGAAACTTTTCTATTTCATTTTGGGAAACCTTCCTATTTTGATTGAGGAAACTTACTAACTTTGAATCTTTCCTATTTTGACTTTCTTGAATTATTTTGGAAACTTTCTTTCCTCTTGAGACAGGGATTCCACATGAAGCAAGGAAACCAAATCCTATGGATTAGGCAGAAATTCTGTCACATAAAAGGAAGAGAATGGCACCATCTTTTTAGGGTTTCCAGCTGAATTTATATGAAGATAATGCAGCAAACATCAAGGAAATTAAGGGAAATTCTTACCTTTGTTTTCTCCATATAAATTCCTAATATTCCTAGAGTTTATATCTGATTTATATGCCTTTTCTAGGGACATTAAATGGCACAAATATGGGAAGAATAATCAGCAGCAAATCAGCAATTAACAAGGAGAGATTCAAGCTGATTTCAATTTGGAAAGAACAAGCAATGTATTCAGCCACAATTCCAGCCGAATTCAAACTCTTAATGTGCAAGATATTCTAGAGAATTCTAAGGAATATTCTCTGAAAATATTGTGCTATTATTTGTGGCCATTGGATCAGATTTTAATCAATGGTGTGGAGTAAAACCCTATGTCAACATGACCACTATATAAAGGAGCAGAGAGGAACGTTTTCGGCATCACTTCTTCCACCAAAAATTCAGAAAAACGTTTTGTCTCTTCTATTCTCTAAATCCGTGAGAGTGTCAAGCCACAAGGAGCAAGCACGCAGCCAATGGAACTTCCTCAACGCTGCTGAAATCCTTCCTTTGCTGGTGCATCACCCCTTTGAAGCTTCAAGGCCAAGAAGACTCAAAAGTGTAAACTATGCTTTGGATTTATTTTGTTCCTAATGCCTTTGGATTTCTAATCGCATGGATTATGAGTACTGTTAATTGACAATATGTCTTATGCATGAATTTTATAAAGTTTTGTTTTAGATTATTAATGAAATTTGCGTAACTTATTCCTTTGCCATTCTTGATGTTGAAAACTTATGGTCCGGTTTATTTAAATGACTAACTTCTGCAGGGTTAGTAATGCCATCAATTTGTGTTAAACCGCTGAGGCAAACACAGATTGAATAAGTGGCAAAAGCTTAGATTCATGGGAATGGGTCAGGTTTTGATCATGAGTTGCATGTAGACTTGTTTAAGCGCTGAGATAGACATGTTTATGTGTTCGAATTCTTCTTTGTTCTTAATGATTCATGTTATATGTTGTATGGTTGCGCTGAGTAATAACATGACATATTGCATGGAATTTGCTGTGTTAAACCACTGAGGCAAACATAGGATACTTAAGAAGATATTATAGGTTGCATGACCGCTGAGGCGTGTAATTCTGAATTCGTTTCTTCATACTTGATTGGCATGAGTTTAAGTTATGTAGATTGAAGCAATCTGTTACATGATTTTATATGTTTGTGTGGAATGAAGTTGATCACTTGTACATAATAGTTTAGTACTTTTATTTTCTGTTTTAGTAGGAACGTAGAACAAAATCCTAAAATCCCCCCCTTTTATCCATTGTACCATGTATATATTTGTAACTGAATACGTGTGATTACTTTCTGTTACTAATTCTTTAGTGAAACCATGACTGCAGGAGCGCCCTTTAGGTCCCCGGATTGATCGAACCCTATTTGCCAATACTACATACTGATAACAAAAGGGTTTTTAAATTACGCGCCCGGTTTCGAGCACGTCAATTTTTGGCGCCGTTGCCGGGGACCTAATAAGTCTCTAACGGTTTTCGGTTTTAGGTTACTTATTTGTTTAAATATTTATACTATTTTAAATCTGACTAAATGTTGTTTGGTTTATTTATTTTCAGGTACTTATCTTGTTTTGTAAACCATTGAAGGTTACTTTAGTTAATAGGATCCTAAACCCTTCATTGGTACCTTTTAAAAGGTCTTTTGGAGTTGAGGGCGGATCTTATTAACTCTTGTACAAATGTCAAACATACAAGTGTTTCCTAACTGAGTAAGGGACATTTTGGATGGTGTCTAGGTCTGAGTAAGCGCCTGGGACCAAAATTGGACTTCAAAGGGTTATAGACTGTGCATAAGCACGATAGGGGTTTCGACCTCCGTAGCCCATTACAAACGAAGTCCTACCAGCCCGTTTCACTTCGACCTGGCCATTCAAGTCTTCTGAAACCACGGAAACATTTGTATCATGACATTCATACCTATTTATCATTGGTTTACCATTCAAGATTCGAGTTTGAAAATCTATAAAACTTATAACTATTAACTCAAACAGATTGTTGTAATTTAGAACCTTTGTAAATGTAACAATTACTTAGTTCTAAGGCCTTTTATGTTTGAGCTCAGTTTAGAATTTTTAGCTACTTTGTTTAATTTTTACATTATTATCTCATCTTGTGCTTGGAAAAAGCCTTGAAGTGAAAGCTTGTGGTGTGTGCTCAAGTCAAGGGCATCATTCTGATCAATGCCCTCAATTGACTGAAAATGGTGGATGGGAGACTCTCAATGCTATGGGACAGCAAAGATGCTTGAAGCCCTTTTTCAAGGGCAGCAAAATTTAACAAATTCTACTCAAGCTCTTGTGCAGGGTCAAACAAATAATACGAAGGATATAGCTGAACTCAAGAACCAAGTGGGGAAAATAGTGGATTTCATGGGAAAATTTTCTGAAAGTGGAAAGCTGCCACCAAACACCGTTCCAAATCCGAATTTTGAGTCTGCAAAAATAGTGGCAACAAGGAGTGGACGTTTGTTCAATGAGGTCCCAAAGAAAGTCCCAAAGAAGTCTCAAGCAGCCCAAGAGGCGGAGGATGAAGTTGAAATTTCCAAGAACGATTTGGAGGCAGATCCTGCTACTTCCAAAGTCGAAGCAAAACTTCCTCAACCAGCTGAGCAGCACAAAGGTAATGATACTAACTTTCAAAGTTCAGTTATTACTAATCCTCCCTATGCGCGTGTGCCATTTCCAAGCAGGTTTCAAAAGTCGAAGAAACAAGAATCTGACGAAGCCATCTTGGAGGTTTTTAAGAAAGTGCAAGTGAATATCCCCTTGATTGATTGTATCACTCAAGTGCCCAAATATGCAAAATTTTTGAAGGAGTTGTGCACCACAAGGAGACAAACTCGTGAGAAAGAAGTTGTGAAGCTGAGTGAGACTGTTTCTGCAGTTCTCCAAAGAAAGTTACCACCCAAGCTAAAGGATCCAGGGAGTTTTTCTATCCCTTGTGTAATTGGTGATACTACTTTTGAAAATGTCATGCTTGATCTAGGTGCATCCATTAATGTTATGCCATATAGCATATATGCATCTATGGACTTAGGTGAACTCAAGAAAGATAATGTCATAATTCAGTTGGCAGATAGGTCTAACAAATACCCTAAGGGGTATGTGGAGGATATTCTCGTGCAAGTTAATCACTTGATTTTCCCTGCAGATTTTTACATCATTGATATGGAAGACTCACCCTCAAGTTCAACTCTTATACTCTTAGGGCGTCCTTTCATGCGAACTGCAAGAACAAAAATTGATGTGTACGCTGGTGCACTAACCATGGAGATTGATGGAGATGTTATAGGCTTCAACATCTTTGAAGCCATGAGGTATCCTTTATCTGAGCTTAAACCATGCTATTCTATTGATATTGTTGACTCTCTTGCGCAGGAACTCCTAAATTCAATGATTGATGATAAATTGGAGTACACCATTGCTCAAGGAGTGGGATACAACGCGGATGGTACCAATGTGTCGAAGGCAGAATTAGAGGAAATATGGGATGATGTTGTGCTTGAAACCGTTGCTGCTCTTGAAAGCCTACCAGGTAGTTCTAATCTCATATTGTCTCTTCCCATTTCCACTAACAAATTGTTACCATCTGTAGAACAGCCACCCAAGTTAGAATTAAAAGCATTACCTGATCACTTGAAGTACGTGTACTTGGGAGCAAATGAGACTTTGCCAGCAATTGTGTCCTCCAAGCTAGATGAGGAACAAGAAAAGAAATTGGTGGAGGTTTTGAAGAAGTACAAGACTGCTATTGGATGGACTTTAGCAGATATCAAGGGAATCAGCCCAACCACATGTGTCCATCGAATTTTGCTGGAAGATGGAGCAAAGCCCACTAGAGAAGCCCAAAGACGTCTTCACCAACCAATGATGAAGGTGGTTCAAGACGAAGTAATCAAGTTGCTGGATTGTGGAGTGATCTACCCCATATCCGATAGTAAGTGGGTCTCTCCTGTTCAAGTTGTTCCAAAGAAATCTGGAGTGACGGTTGTGAAGAATGCTGAGAATGAGCTAGTGCCCCAACGAGTTGTGACTGGACATAGAGTCTGCATTGACTATAGAAAGCTCAACGCCACCACAAGAAAGGACCATTTTCCCCTACCATTCATTGATCAAATGCTTGAGAGGTTAGCTGGTCACGAATTTTATTGCTTCTTGGACGGATATAGTGGTTACAATCAGATCTGCATAGCCCAAGAAGACCAAGAGAAGACTACATTCACATGTCCTTTTGGCACTTTTGCCTATCGTCGCATGCCCTTCGGTTTGTGCAATGCACCAGGTACGTTTCAAAGATGCATGATGTCTATTTTCTCTGATTATATTGAAAATATAATTGAGGTCTTTATGGATGACTTTAGTGTCTTTGGTAAGGACTTTGATTCATGTTTGGGGAATTTAGAACTCATTTTGAAAAGATGTGTTGAAACTAATCTGGTTTTGAATTGGGAAAAATGTCATTTCATGGTGACACAAGGAATAGTTTTGGGACATATCATATCTGCTAGGGGAATTGAAGTTGATAAGGCCAAGATTGATCTTATTCGTTACTTACCATACCCCACAACTGTGAGGGAGATACGTTCGTTTCTTGGCCATGCAGGCTTTTATCGCAGGTTTATCAAGGATTTTTCCAAGATAGCTAGACCCCTAACCCACCTCCTTCAAAAGGAAGTAGCCTTTGAATTTGACGAGGAATGCAAGAAGGCATTTGAGAAGTTGAAGGAATTATTAACAACAGCGCCGGTGATGCTACCCCCAAATTGGGACGAGTCCTTTGAATTGATGTGTGACGCATCCGACTATGCTGTTGGAGCTGTGCTAGGGCAGAGGAAGGATAAGAAGCCCTACGCCATTTACTATGCCTCAAGAACGCTCAATGATGCACAATTGAATTACTCTACCACTGAAAAAGAGCTTCTTGCTGTTGTATTTGCTTTAGATAAATTTCGTTCTTATTTACTTCAATCTAAAGTAATTGTTTTTACTGATCATGCAGCATTGCGGTATTTGTTTACAAAGAAATGTAGGCATGCTTTTCCATAGACTAGCCGAAATGTAGACATCCCAATGGGTGTCTTGTAGGCTGTACGGTAGGCCCATAAAGCGTCATCTAGCTTTTGGCTCCAATCCTTGCGGTTAGGACCTACAGTCTTCTCTAAAATCCGCTTGATCTCTCGGTTCGAAATTTCGGCTTGTCCACTTGTTTGAGGGTGGTACGGGGTGGACACCTTGTGCGTAACATTGTATTTCTTAAGCAATGCTGCGATGGTACGGTTGCAGAAATGAGATCCTCCATCACTTATAATCACTCTTGGCATTCCGAACCTACAAAATATGTTAGTGCGGAGAAAATCTGCAACCACTTTAGAATCGTTAGTTTTGGTGGCTTTTGCTTCCACCCATTTTGAGACATAATCAACCGCCACTAATATATATAAAAATCCGTCAGATGCGGGAAAAGGTCCCATAAAATCAATGCCCCATACATCGAATATTTCAACAGTTACAAAATTTTGTAAAGGCATTTGATCTTTAGGTCCTAAATTACCTCGCCGTTGGCACCTATCACAAGATATGCAAAACATGTATGCATCTTTGAAAATCGTGGGCCAAAAGAAACCAGCATCTAATATTTTGAGGGCAGTTCGACGAGATCCAAAATGACCTCCACAAACTTCAGAATGGCAGAAGGTAAGAATGGATTTATGCTCATGTTCAGGGACACACCTCCTAATTATTTGATCTACACATCTTTTCCAAAGGTAAGGTTCATCCCAAATGTAATACCTAGACCATTTCTTAAGTTTTTCTCTTTGTGACCGAGGCAAGTCAGTTGGAAATGTCCAAGTGACCAAGTAATTCACAATATCCGCATACCATGGTTCACTTACCTCGATTCCAAAAAGCTGTTCATCGGGGAACGTTTCCGTCAAAGGTAGAGCTTCCTCTTCTCGCACAAGCCGGCTAAGATGGTCCGCAACGACGTTGTCATTTCCTTTCTTGTCCTTGATTTCGATGTCGAATTCTTGGAGTAGCAAAATCCAGCGGATGAGTCTCGGCTTGGCGTCTTTCTTTGCAAATAAATACCTCAATGCTGCATGGTCAGTATAAACAGTTACTTTAGATTGAAGTAAGTATTGGCGAAACTTATCTAAAGCGAACACAACGGCAAGAAGCTCCTTCTCCGTTGTGGAATAATTGAGTTGGGCATCATTCAAAGTTCGTGATGCGTAATAGATCGCACAGGGCTTCTTGTCCCTCCGCTGTCCCAACACCGCGCCAACGGCAATATCCGAAGCGTCACACATGAGCTCAAAGGGCTCATTCCAATCAGGGGGCGTCATCACGGGCGCCGAGGTCAGCAATTCCTTCAATTTCTCGAACGCAAGCTTGCATTCGTCGTCAAAGTCGAAGGCGACTTCCTTTTGGAGCAAACGGCATAGAGGCCTTGATATCTTAGAAAAATCCTTGATAAACCTGCGGCAAAAACCTGCGTGACCAAGAAACGAACGTATCTCCCTCACGGCTAGATCGGCTATAAACTCTGCGGTTATGAGTGGCAAGGAACTTTCATTGGACATTCATAACCCTAAACATTTCAAACAAATAAATAAGTACCGAAATAAAAATTAAAGAAACAACATTATTATTAACAAGTATAAATTGAGTATAAGTATAAGTATATTTAGACTTGAGCTCGTATTTTGACACGTTACAAGGGTTAGAAATGTTAATCGACAATTTATAAGGCTTATAAATCCTCAATTCCGAATTTTAAGAAGCAAACAGAAAATGGACCAATTAGGTTTATTATCTAGACATAAATAACTCCGTGGTTTCAAAAGACTTATTCGGCCAAGAGCTACTATGTGTTAGACAATTCGACAAGAGTTAATAAGGACTTGGAAAGACCCTATTAACAATTGTGACCTTAGTCCCACCGATTTTGATTCTTAAAGTCCAAATCTGAAAACAAATAAAACAAATAAATATTAGACAATATAAACAAAGCACTAAATAACAAGAAACTTATTATTAAGTCCCCGGCAACGGCGCCAAAAATTGACGTGGCCCGAAAACACCGGGGCAATCGTGCAATTTAAACCCTTTGTGTAGTATATAGCATATGATAAGTAAGGGGTCGAAAGGCCGGGGACTTATAGGGCGCTCTTGCATTTAGTAATAAAAAGATTAGAACTATAAACAATTATTTACATATATACAAAGATAAACGGGGGTTTAGAGAGTTTGGTTCTAAATTCCTACAAAACAGAAAATAAATATTAAATATGTACAGTTGATCAATCCATTCAACACATAGCCAAAGAGAGAAACTCAGATCTCGACCACACATTAATATCATGCTTCAATCTTAGTAAAGTGAAACTTGTCGAAATTATAATCTAGAAACATTCTCAAGACACGAGCCTACGAGGTCTTCGCATCTTATTGTTCTTCTTAAGTGTACTTAGCACAGAACGTCTAGAACTAAGAATTTCATGAGAACGTCTACATGAATCATTAAGATAAAGAACGAGATTGAACACGACCACTGCCGTGAACGTCACCGCATTAAATCATTGTAGTCCACGTTTCCAGCCACTACGACATGGCTTCCATCACCTACGATCCATACTTACCTACGCGGCTTAGCATGAATTTCTGACGGTAGTTAGCATGCATTCTAACTATATAGCTACTAAAGCATAAACGCTTCCTTCCTAAAGCATAAATCGACAAGAACAAAATACTAAAACATCATAAACAAAACATCAACATGCTTAACTAAGAAAAGAATTTACTAATAACAAAACAATCGCAACAAACATCCAACACCAATGATGAACACCGAATACATGTCTTTAAAATTGTAAAGAAAACTAAACAAAGATAGAGGCATAGTTTACACTTTGACGATTGATAGACGCAATTTATGCTACTTCCTTAATGTATTTCCGACCCTATTTAGCCTCGTTATTTCCTTAATAACTCCAATTCTAACATGTTTTGTATTTTAGAGTCAATAAAGGCAGATTTACACAAAAGGATGCTAAAGCGCAAGAATTAAGCGAAATCCTAATCAAAGGAGGATTCCTGGTGCAGCAAGGAGTTTCATTAAGTCGCAGAATCAAAGGATAAGTCGTTTAGGAAACTTTCCTGTTTTGAAAAGGGAAAGTTGCCCATTTCATTTTAAGAAACTTTCTTATTCTGATTTAGGAAATTTACTACTTTTGAATCTTTCCTATTCTGACTTTCCTAAAATATTTAGGAAACTTTCTTTCCTCTTGAGACAGGGATTCCACATGAAGCAAGGAAACTAAATCCAACATGGATTAGGCCGAAATTCTGTCACATGAAAGGAGAAGAATGGCACAATCTTTCCAGCCGAATTTATATGAAGATAATGCAGCAAACATCAAGGAAATTAAGGGAAATTCTTACCTTTTATTTCTCCATATAAATTCCTAATATTCCTAGAGTTTATATCTGATTTATATTCCTTTTCTAGGGACATTAAATGGCACAAATATGGGAAGAATAATCAGCAGCAAATCAGCAATTAACAAGGAGAGATTCAAGCTGATTTCAATTTGGAAAACAAGCAATGTATTCAGCCACAATTCCAGCCGAATTCAAACTCTTAATGTGCAAGATATTCTAGAGAATTCTAAGGAATATTCTCTGAAAATATTGTGCTATAATTTGTGGCCCTTGGATCAGATTTTAATCAATGGTGTGGAGTAAAACCCTATGTCAACATGACCACTATATAAAGGAGCAGAGATGAACGTTTTCAGCATCACTTCTTCCACCAAAAATTCAGAAAAACTTTTTGTCTCTTCTATTCTCTAAATCCGTGAGAGTGTCAAGCCACAAGGAGCAAGCACGCAGCCAATGGAACTTCCTCAACGCTGCTGAAATCCTTCCTTTGCTGGTGCATCACCCCTTTGAAGCTTCAAGGCCAAGAAGACTCAAAAGTGTAAACTATGCTTTGGATTTATTTTGTTCCTAATGCCTTTGGATTTCTAATCGCATGGATTATGAGTACTGTTAATTGACAATATGTCTTATGCATGAATTTTATAAAGTTTTGTTTTAGATTATTAATGAAATTTGCGTAACTTATTCCTTTGCCATTCTTGATGTTGAAAACTTATGATCCGGTTTATTTAAATGACTAACTTCTGCAGGGTTAGTAATGCCATCAATTTGTGTTAAACCGCTGAGGCAAACACAGATTGAATAAGTGGCAAAAGCTTAGATTCATGGGAATGGGTCAGGTTTTGATCATGAGTTGCATGTAGACTTGTTTAAGCGCTGAGATAGACATGTCTATGTGTTCGAATTCTTCTTTGTTCTTAATGATTCATGTTTTATGTTGTATGGTTGCGCTGAGTAATAACATGACATATTGCATGGAATTTGCTGTGTTAAACCACTGAGGCAAACATAGGATACTTAAGAAGATTTTATAGGTTGCATGACCGCTGAGGCGTGTAATTCTGAATTCGTTTCTTCATACTTGATTGGCATGAATTTAAGTTATGTAGATTGAAGCAATCTGTTACATGATTTTATATGTTTGTGTGGAATGAAGTTGATCACTTGTACATAATAGTTTAGTACTTTTATTTTCTGTTTTAGTAGGAACGTAGAACAAAACCTCAAAACCCCCCCCCCTAAAATCATGTAAATGTAATTGTTGTTTATATTCTGTAAATAACTCTAATCTGTTTAGTTTTGTAACCGCAGGAGCACCCTAAAGTCCTCGGATTGATCGAACCTTATTTACCAATACTACAATTGTCAAAACAGGGTTCATAATTGTCGCACGCCCGGAAACGAGCCGCGTCAATTTTGGCGCCGTTGCCGGGGACTTTAAAAGTCTCCTACGGTCTTCTTTTAGTTAATTTATTTAGTGTACTTAAATAATTTTGTTACTGATTGTTTGTTTTATTTCTTTTCAGGTCTATATCTCATTTGGTAAACTTTTCAGTCAAGGCCGCAAAGCAAATTTGGGCCTTAACCCTTCGTGAGTTCCTTTCTGAGGTCTCTCGAGGTTGAGGGCGGCCCATATTGTGCTATTGTTGGACCATCGAAAATACAAGTACTTCCTAGCTGAGTAAGGGGCATTTTGAGTGGTGCCAAGGCCCGAGTAAGCGACTGGGACCAAAATTGGGTTTCAAAGGGCTATAGACTGTGCGTAAGCACGATAGGGGTTCCGACCTCCGTAGCCCACCAAAAACGAAACCCTACCAGCCCGTTTCACTTCGGCCTTGCCATTCAAGCCTTCTGAAACCACGGAATTGCTTGTGTTTAGATGTCAATGCCTCTGTCCCTTTCAATACAGTTTACAACTTGAGATATGAATTTGAAGGGTGAATAAAATTTAGAATCAGTAGTGTTATATTAGTGTTATTTTAACTTTGCTGTGTGTCGCACTAAGGTATAATGGACCAAACATGACTATGGATTGGGTAGCTGTTTCAGTCCCATTGCACACCACTGTCCTCTGTTCCCGTACCTAAGTGTAGAGTTGAAATAAACTTAAGCATAGGATAATGCAGACGTGTAGTGTCTTATGTGTTTATGGAAACTCAGTTGTTGTTTAACTTGTCTTACTTTTCTTTTAATTTCTGTAAATTGTATGTTTTATTACTAACAATTCTTTTAATGACCAGATGTCGGTCTCAACCCGAATTTATATCAAGGACATCATCAACTCTTTTGAACATCATGAGGAGTGAAGAGGAGGAAGACAATGACTCCAACTTTAGCCACGGAAGCCACGGAAACTCACCAAGGTCATATACTTCACAAGGCTCACCATGGGAGGATGAGTATCTTCACGCACAAGGATGGGATGACAATTTCGACACCAAACAAGCCTTTGCGGATGAAGACTAAAGGAGTCATGCGTCTAGCCAATGGACGTTAAAAGCAGCGCTCTAGGGAGGCAGCCCTACTTCGAGTCGCACATTTGTGCAATTTTGAGACTTTCTATTTTCAGTTCAACTTTCAGTTTTTGGTTATTGTAATAGACTTATTAGTGTTTTGTTGCACCTTTTTGCAACTATTCTTGGACAAATTTTTCTTAATTTTTCTTTCCGTATTTTTATTTTTATTTTTGTTCATTTCAGATTGTGAAAGTTAGATTAATCTCTTGTTTTTGAAATGCAGTTTATGGACTTTGCAGCAACTCAAGTCTGAAATTTGCACGGATATCACAAGTGCTCTTTCAATCTCTGGACACCCTACATCTACTTTGAAGTATCGATTGCAAGGAGCTTTCATTTGAAGGTCAAGGTCTTGTACCTTGAGGCAGGTGCCTACATTTCAATCCTACCCGAAGGCCGTGAGTATGGGATGTCTACAAGGGGGAGCTTTCTCAACTTTCAACTCTTGCTTTTTGTTAATTCGTTTTTGTTTATGTTGTTTTGTTGTGAATCCCTGTTTCCATGCTTTATTCTATGTTGCATGCTATATTCTGTTTTACATTGAGGGCAATGTAGAGTTTAAGTGTGGGGGAAGGATTTACATGTTTTTTGAGTCATTTATTGAAAATTCATAAAAATTGAAAAATGTCTAAAATTAAAAAAAAAAAATTCGTTTTGTTTTTTGTGTCTTTTGTTTGTTTTTGAGTCTTAGGAGCCCTTAACTGTCTATGATGATTATAGTCTCTGAAATTATGGATAAGATCACAAGATGATTTCCAACTGATATTCTCAAGTTAATTGAAATGAATGGAAATCATGTGAAACGTAGTGGATATGATTTGAATCTCTGGTACAGAAATGAGCATGCTAAGACAAGTTTTTGATTCATATGAACCTTAAATGTGAGCTTTTGAGCCTATATATGTGCTATTCTTTTTGAGTGTTCATTGAAATATTCTGATTCGTTTTCTTGGCTACATTTGTTTGAAAACCTCATTATTCTTTCAATTTGATTGATTGCTCACCATAGCTTTTAATGAACTAGAGATGACTAGAACTCACTCTTGTGAACTTTCGAAACTTTTTATCATAAAACACTCTGATTTTGGAAGGGATAAATGGAACTTTTTAGGATGAACACCATTACCAAATAAACTTGTGTCCCTATTTGTGTGCGCTGCACACCCCTTAGTTTGAACCCCTTTGAGCCTACATTAAGCCTTTTTGTTCATCACCTATGTAATTTTTACCTGAACTTAGTATAGCATATCTCTACCCTTGTCCTTTGGACCTAGTAGAGCATTTTATGTGAAGACTACATGAGGTGACGATGAAGAGCAAGTGTGGGGGAAGGAGCTTTTGTATTGTCCTTGTTGTATAAAAGAAAGAAAAAAAAAATCTGCCGTGAAAAGAATAAAAAGAAAATAAAGAATAAAATTTGGGCAGAAAAAGAAAAGAAATACTGGACATTGTTGTGTTTTGCGGAATAGGAGTTTTGATGTAAATGGAAGGCCTAAAATCGAAATATTTGACCTTTGTTCTATTTCATTTTGTGTAAGGAGGTGCAGTGACGTTTTTGGAGGACAAATGATATCTTGGTCCTCATTTTGGCGACATAAGGAGTTGGATAATGCTTTGCTAGGTCCTTTGGAATTTTGCATATTCCTTATCCTTAAATTCATACCCCTAGCCTTGCCCCATTAACACCTTTTAAAGTTCCTTTTGATCTAAAAGATGAGTAAAACTTGATCTGTGGAGTTTGTTCCAAGAGTTGAGCCTATGGTATGGTTCATTTGTGTGAGTAATCATATTCTTTCATGTGGTTTATATCTGTTTTATTGTGCTCCTGTTCATATAAATGCAAGCTTTCTATTCTAACTTGCATACTTTTTGAGTGATTTAGCCAGAAAATCTGAGTGAAGAATGAGTGCATACCTTGCGATAATGAATCATACTTGTTTGAAACATGCTGAGCTTAAATATCACCATTGTTCTATCAGGTCCTACGTGTAAATATGTGATCTATGCATGGCAATTAGCTTCTGAAACTTCATGGAATAATTCTTGATTGAGTGCTAAGTTGGATGCCATGAGATTGGAGAATCTGAGACAATAGTTAAGGGCATTAGAGTTTTAATAACCGTCACTTGTGTGAAAGTGTGGCGGATTTGTTTGTTTTCCTTGTTTAATTATTTTGTTTAGAGTCAGTTTGTTAGTTTGGTTTTGCTAAGGGACTAGCAAAAGCTAAGTGTGGGGGAATTTGATAGACGCAATTTATGCTACTTCCTTAATGTATTTCCGACCCTATTTAGCCTCGTTATTTCCTTAATAACTCCAATTCTAACATGTTTTGTATTTTAGAGTCAATAAAGGCAGATTTACACAAAAGGATGCTAAAGCGCAAGAATTAAGCGAAATCCTAATCAAAGGAGGATTCCTGGTGCAGCAAGGAGTTTCATTAAGTCGCAGAATCAAAGGATAAGTCGTTTAGGAAACTTTCCTGTTTTGAAAAGGGAAAGTTGCCCATTTCATTTTAAGAAACTTTCTTATTCTGATTTAGGAAATTTACTACTTTTGAATCTTTCCTATTCTGACTTTCCTAAAATATTTAGGAAACTTTCTTTCCTCTTGAGACAGGGATTCCACATGAAGCAAGGAAACTAAATCCAACATGGATTAGGCCGAAATTCTGTCACATGAAAGGAGAAGAATGGCACAATCTTTCCAGCCGAATTTATATGAAGATAATGCAGCAAACATCAAGGAAATTAAGGGAAATTCTTACCTTTTATTTCTCCATATAAATTCCTAATATTCCTAGAGTTTATATCTGATTTATATTCCTTTTCTAGGGACATTAAATGGCACAAATATGGGAAGAATAATCAGCAGCAAATCAGCAATTAACAAGGAGAGATTCAAGCTGATTTCAATTTGGAAAACAAGCAATGTATTCAGCCACAATTCCAGCCGAATTCAAACTCTTAATGTGCAAGATATTCTATAGAATTCTAAGGAATATTCTCTGAAAATATTGTGCTATAATTTGTGGCCCTTGGATCAGATTTTAATCAATGGTGTGGAGTAAAACCCTATGTCAACATGACCACTATATAAAGGAGCAGAGATGAACGTTTTCAGCATCACTTCTTCCACCAAAAATTCAGAAAAACGTTTTGTCTCTTCTATTCTCTAAATCCGTGAGAGTGTCAAGCCACAAGGAGCAAGCACGCAGCCAATGGAACTTCCTCAACGCTGCTGAAATCCTTCCTTTGCTGGTGCATCACCCCTTTGAAGCTTCAAGGCCAAGAAGACTCAAAAGTGTAAACTATGCTTTGGATTTATTTTGTTCCTAATGCCTTTGGATTTCTAATCGCATGGATTATGAGTACTGTTAATTGACAATATGTCTTATGCATGAATTTTATAAAGTTTTGTTTTAGATTATTAATGAAATTTGCGTAACTTATTCCTTTGCCATTCTTGATGTTGAAAACTTATGATCCGGTTTATTTAAATGACT
The DNA here is from genome assembly GCA_034370585.1 of Fragaria x ananassa. NCBI lineage: Eukaryota > Viridiplantae > Streptophyta > Magnoliopsida > Rosales > Rosaceae > Fragaria > Fragaria x ananassa. Next base: position 16,224,262 of record CP139769.1, read on the forward strand.
AACTTCTGCAGGGTTAGTAATGCCATCAATTTGTGTTAAACCGCTGAGGCAAACACAGATTGAATAAGTGGCAAAAGCTTAGATTCATGGGAATGGGTCAGGTTTTGATCATGAGTTGCATGTAGACTTGTTTAAGCGCTGAGATAGACATGTCTATGTGTTCGAATTCTTATTTGTTCTTAATGATTCATGTTTTATGTTGTATGGTTGCGCTGAGTAATAACATGACATATTGCATGGAATTTGCTGTGTTAAACCACTGAGGCAAACATAGGATACTTAAGAAGATTTTATAGGTTGCATGACCGCTGAGGCGTGTAATTCTGAATTCGTTTCTTCATACTTGATTGGCATGAATTTAAGTTATGTAGATTGAAGCAATCTGTTACATGATTTTATATGTTTGTGTGGAATGAAGTTGATCACTTGTACATAATAGTTTAGTACTTTTATTTTCTGTTTTAGTAGGAACGTAGAACAAAACCTCAAAACCCCCCCCCCCTAAAATCATGTAAATGTAATTGTTGTTTATATTCTGTAAATAACTCTAATCTGTTTAGTTTTGTAACCGCAGGAGCACCCTAACTAGATTGCGAACATATCAACGTGTTATTTTGGCATTTTCGCACGATCTAACTAGATTGCGAACATATCAACGTTCTCGGAATCTGATGAAACCAAATTCTTGCCTCTTTTTGGGACCTCCATACACCAGCAACATTGATCTTTCAACTTTTTTTGATAAAATTTGACGTGTTATTTTGGCATTTTCGCACGATCTTACGAGATTACGAACATATCAACGTTCTCGGAATCTGATGAAACCAAATTCTTGGCTTTTTTTGGGACCTCCATACACCCACCACATTGATCTTTCAACTTTTTTTTTCAGAAAATTTGAAGTGTTATTTTGGCATTTTCGCACGATCTAACGAGATTGCGAACATATCAACGTTCTCGGAATCTGCCGAAACCAAATTCTTGGCTCTTTTTGGGACCTCCATACACACACCACATTGATCTTTCAACTTTTTTTCAGAAAATTTGACGTCTTATTTTGGCATTTTCGCACGATCTAACGAGATTGCGAACATATCAACGTTCTCGGAATCTGCCGAAACCAAATTCTTGCCTCTTTTTGGGACCTCCATACAGACACCACATTGATCTTTCAACTTTTTTTGAGAAAATTTGACGTCTAATTTTGGCATTTTCGCACGATCTAACGCGATTGCGAACATATCAACGTTCTCGGAATCTGCCGAAACCAAATTCTTGCCTCTTTTTGGGACCTCCATACACCCGCAACATTGATCTTTCAACTTTTTTTGATAAAATTTGACGTGTTATTTTGGCATTTTCGCACGATCTTACGATATTGCGAACATATCAACGTTCTCCGAATCTGATGAAACCAAATTCTTGGCTTTTTTTGGGACCTCCATACACCCACCACATTGATCTTTCAACTTTTTTACAGAAAATTGAACGTGTTATTTTGGCATTTTCGCAAGATCAAACGAGATTGCGAACATATCAACGTTCTCGGAATCTGCCGAATCTAAATTCTTTCCTCTTTTTGGGACCTCCATACACACACCACATTGATCTTTCAACTTTTTTTCAGAAAATTCGACGTCTTATTTTGGCATTTTCGCACGATCTAACGAGATTGCGAACATATCAACGTTCTCGGAATCTGCCGAAACCAAATTCTTGGCTCTTTTTGGGACCTCCATACACACACCACATTGATCTTTCAACTTTTTTTCAGAAAATTCGACGTCTTATTTTGGCATTTTCACACGATCTAACGAGATTGCGAACATATCAACGTTCTCGGAATCTGCCGAAACCAAATTCTTTCCTCTTTTTGGGACCTCCATACACCCGCAACATTGATCTTTCAACTTTTTTTGATAAAATTTGACGTGTTATTTTGGCATTTTCGCACGATCTTACGATATTGCGAACATATCAACGTTCTCGGAATCTGCCGAATCTAAATTCTTGCCTCTTTTTGGGACCTCCATACACCCACCACATTGATCTTTCTACTTTTTTTGATAAAATTTGACGTGTTGTTTTGGCATTTTCGCACGATCTTATGAGATTGCGAACATATCAACATTCTCGGAATCTGCCGAAACCAAATTCTTGGCTCTTTTTGGGACCTCCATACACCCGCAACATTGATCTTTCAACTTTTTTTTATAAAATTTGACGTGTTATTTTGGAATTTTCGCACGAACTTACGATATTGCGAACATATCAACGTTCTCGGAATCTGCCGAATCTAAATTCTTGCCTCTTTTTGGGACCTCCATACACCCACCACATTGATCTTTCTACTTTTTTTGATAAAATTTGACGTGTTGTTTTGGCATTTTCGCACGATCTTATGAGATTGCGAACATATCAACATTCTCGGAATCTGCCGAAACCAAATTCTTGGCTCTTTTTGGGACCTCCATACACACACCACATTGATCTTTCAACTTTTTTTTCAGAAAATTTGACGTCTTATTTTGGCATTTTCGCACGATCTTACGAGATTGCGAACATATCAACGTTCTCGGAATCTGATGAAAACAAATTCTTGCCTCTTTTTGGGACCTCCATACACACACCACATTGATCTTTCAACTTTTTTCAGAAAATTTAACGTGTTATTTTGGCATTTTCGCACGATCTAACTAGATTTCGAACATATCAACGTTCTCGGAATCTGATGAAACCAAATTCTTGCCTCTTTTTGGGACCTCCATACACCAGCAACATTGATCTTTCAACTTTTTTTGATAAAATTTGACGTGTTATTTTGGCATTTTCGCACGATCTTACGAGATTACGAACATATCAACGTTCTCGGAATCTGATGAAAACAAATTCTTGCCTCTTTTTGGGACCTCCATACACACACCACATTGATCTTTCAACTTTTTTCAGAAAATTTGACGTGTTATTTTGGCATTTTCGCACGATCTTACGATATTGCGAACATATCAACGTTCTCCGAATCTGATGAAACCAAATTCTTGGCTTTTTTTGGGACCTCCATACACCCACCACATTGATCTTTCAACTTTTTTTCAGAAAATTTAACGTGTTATTTTCGCATTTTCGCAAGATCAAACGAGATTGCGAACATATCAACGTTCTCGGAATCTGCCGAATCTAAATTCTTTCCTCTTTTTGGGACCTCCATACACACACCACATTGATCTTTCAACTTTTTTTCAGAAAATTCGACGTCTTATTTTGGCATTTTCGCACGATCTAACGAGATTGCGAACATATCAACGTTCTCGGAATCTGCCGAAACCAAATTCTTGGCTCTTTTTGGGACCTCCATACACACACCACATTGATCTTTCAACTTTTTTTCAGAAAATTCGACGTCTTATTTTGGCATTTTCACACGATCTAACGAGATTGCGAACATATCAACGTTCTCGGAATCTGCCGAAACCAAATTCTTTCCTCTTTTTGGGACCTCCATACACCCGCAACATTGATCTTTCAACTTTTTTTGATAAAATTTGACGTGTTATTTTGGCATTTTGGCACTATCTTACGATATTGCGAACATATCAACGTTCTCGGAATCTGATGAAACCAAATTCTTGGCTTTTTTTGGGACCTCCATACACCCACCACATTGATCTTTCAACTTTTTTTCAGAAAATTTAACGTGTTATTTTGGCATTTTCGCAAGATCAAACGAGATTGCGAACATATCAACGTTCTCGGAATCTGCCGAATCTAAATTCTTGCCTCTTTTTGGGACCTCCATACACCCACCACATTGATCTTTCTACTTTTTTTGATAAATTTTGACGTGTTATTTTGGCATTTTCCCACGATCTTACGAGATTGCGAACATATCAACGTTCTCGGAATCTGATGAAAACATATTCTTGCCTCTTTTTGGGACCTCCATACACACACCACATTGATCTTTCAACTTTTTTTCAGAAAATTCGACGTCTTATTTTGGCATTTTCACACGATCTAACGAGATTGCGAACATATCAACGTTCTCGGAATCTGCCGAAACCAAATTCTTTCCTCTTTTTGGGACCTCCATACACCCGCAACATTGATCTTTCAACTTTTTTTGATAAAATTTGACGTGTTATTTTGGCATTTTGGCACGATCTTACGATATTGCGAACATATCAACGTTCTCGGAATCTGATGAAACCAAATTCTTGGCTTTTTTTGGGACCTCCATACACCCACCACATTGATCTTTCAACTTTTTTTCAGAAAATTTAACGTGTTATTTTGGCATTTTCGCAAGATCAAACGAGATTGCGAACATATCAACGTTCTCGGAATCTGCCGAATCTAAATTCTTGCCTCTTTTTGGGACCTCCATACACCCACCACATTGATCTTTCTACTTTTTTTGATAAAATTTGACGTGTTATTTTGGCATTTTCCCACGATCTTACGAGATTGCGAACATATCAACGTTCTCGGAATCTGATGAAAACATATTCTTGCCTCTTTTTGGGACCTCCATACACACACCACATTGATCTTTCAACTTTTTTTCAGAAAATTCGACGTCTTATTTTGGCATTTTCGCACGATCTAACGAGATTGCGAACATATCAACGTTCTCGGAATCTGCCGAAACCAAATTCTTGGCTTTTTTTGGGACCTCCATACACCCGCAACATTGATCTTTCAATTTTTTTTGATAAAATTTGACGTGTTATTTTGGCATTTTCGCACGAACTTACGATATTGCGAACATATCAACGTTCTCGGAATCTGATGAAACCAAATTCTTGGCTTTTTTGGGACCTCCATACACCCACAACATTGATCTTTCAACTTTTTTTGATAAAATTTGACGTGTTATTTTGGTATTTTCGCACGATCTAACGATATTGCGAACATATCGACGTTCTCGGAATCTGCCGAAACCAAATTCTTGGCTCTTTTTCGGACCTCCATACACCCACCACATTGATCTTTCAACCTTTTTTTTCAGAAAATTTAACGTGTTATTTTGGCATTTTCGCACGATCAAACGAGATTGCGAACATATCAACGTTCTCGGAATCTGCCGAATCTAAATTCTTGCCTCTTTTTGGGACCTCCATACACCCACCACTTTGATCTTTCAACTTTTTTTGATAAAATTTGACGTGTTATTTTGGCATTTTCGCACGATCTTACGAGATTGCGAACATATCCACGTTCTCGGAATCTGATGAAAACAAATTCTTGCCTCTTTTTGGGACCTCCATACACACACCACATTGATCTTTCAACTTTTTTTCAGAAAATTCGACTTCTTATTTTGGCATTTTCGCACGATCTAACGAGATTGCGAACATATCAACGTTCTCGGAATCTGCCGAAACCAAATTCTTGCCTCTTTTTGGGACCTCCATACACCCGCAACATTGATCTTTCAACTTTTTTTGATAAAATTTGACGTGTTATTTTGGCATTTTCGCACGATCTTACGATATTGCGAACATATCAACGTTCTCCGAATCTGATGAAACCAAATTCTTGGCTTTTTTTGGGACCTCCATACACCCACCACATTGATCTTTCAACTTTTTTTGATAAAATTTGACGTGTTATTTTGGCATTTTCGCACGATCTTACGATATTGCGAACATATCAACGTTCTCGGAATCTGATGAAACCAAATTCTTGGCTTTTTTTGGGACCTCCATACACCCACCACATTGATCTTTCAACTTTTTTTGAGAAAATTTGACGTCTAATTTTGGCATTTTCGCACGATCTAACGCGATTGCGAACATATCAACGTTCTCGGAATCTGCCGAAACCAAATTCTTGCCTCTTTTTGGGACCTCCATACACCCGCAACATTGATCTTTCAACTTTTTTTGATAAAATTTGACGTGTTATTTTGGCATTTTCGCACGATCTTACGATATTGCGAACATATCAACGTTCTCGGAATCTGATGAAACCAAATTCTGGGCTTTTTTTGGGACCTCCATACACCCACCACATTGATCTTTCAACTTTTTTTCAGAAAATTTAACGTGTTATTTTGGCATTTTCGCAAGATCAAACGAGATTGCGAACATATCAACGTTCTCGGAATCTGCCGAATCTAAATTCTTGCCTCTTTTTGGGACCTCCATACACCCACCACATTGATCTTTCTACTTTTTTTGATAAAATTTGACGTGTTGTTTTGGCATTTTCGCACGATCTTATGAGATTGCGAACATATCAACGTTCTCGGAATCTGATGAAAACAAATTCTTGCCTCTTTTTGGGACCTCCATACACACACCACATTGATCTTTCAACTTTTTTTCAGAAAATTCGACGTCTTATTTTGGCATTTTCGCACGATCTAACGAGATTGCGAACATATCAACGTTCTCGGAATCTGCCGAAACCAAATTCTTGCCTCTTTTTGGGACCTCCATACACCCGCAACATTGATCTTTCAACTTTTTTTGATAAAATTTGAAGTGTTATTTTGGCATTTTCGCACGATCATACGAGATTACGAACATATCAACGTTCTCGGAATCTGCCGAAATCAAATTCTTGGCTCTTTTTGGGACCTCCATACACCCACCACATTGATCTTTCAACTTTTTTTGATAAAATTTGACGTGTTATTTTGGCATTTTCGTACGATCTTACGATATTGCGAACATATCAACGTTCTCGGAATCTGATGAAACCAAATTCTTGGCTTTTTTTGGGACCTCCATACACCCACCACATTGATCTTTCAACTTTTTTTCAGAAAATTTAACGTGTTATTTTGGCATTTGCGCAGGATCTTACGAGATTGCGAACATATCAACGTTCTCAGAATCTGCCGAAACCAAATTCTTTGTTTCTTTTTGCGACCTCCATACACCCACAACATTGATTTTTCAACTTTTTTTGATAAAATTTGACGTGTTATTTTGGCATTTTCGCACGATCTTACGAGATTGCGAACATATCAACGTTCTCGGAATCTGCCGAAACCAAATTCTTGCCTCTTTTTGGGACCTCCATACACACACCACATTGATCTTTCAACTTTTTTTGAGAAAATTTGACGTCTAATTTTGGCATTTTCGCACGATCTAACGCGATTGCGCACATATCAACGTTCTCAGAATCTGCCGAAACCAAATTCTTGCCTCTTTTTGGGACCTCCATACACCCGCAACATTGATCTTTCAACTTTTTTTGATAAAATTTGACGTGTTATTTTGGCATTTTCGCACGATCTTACGATATTGCGAACATATCAACGTTCTCCGAATCTGATGAAACCAAATTCTTGGCTTTTTTTGGGACCTCCATACACCCACCACATTGATCTTTCAACTTTTTTTCAGAAAATTTAACGTGTTATTTTCGCATTTTCGCAAGATCAAACGAGATTGCGAACATATCAACGTTCTCGGAATCTGCCGAATCTAAATTCTTTCCTCTTTTTGGGACCTCCATACACACACCACATTGATCTTTCAACTTTTTTTCAGAAAATTCGACGTCTTATTTTGGCATTTTCGCACGATCTAACGAGATTGCGAACATATCAACGTTCTCGGAATCTGCCGAAACCAAATTCTTGGCTCTTTTTGGGACCTCCATACACACACCACATTGATCTTTCAACTTTTTTTCAGAAAATTCGACGTCTTATTTTGGCATTTTCACACGATCTAACGAGATTGCGAACATATCAACGTTCTCGGAATCTGCCGAAACCAAATTCTTTCCTCTCTTTGGGACCTCCATACACCCGCAACATTGATCTTTCAACTTTTTTTGATAAAATTTGACGTGTTATTTTGGCATTTTGGCACGATCTTACGATATTGCGAACATATCAACGTTCTCGGAATCTGATGAAACCAAATTCTTGGCTTTTTTTGGGACCTCCATACACCCACCACATTGATCTTTCAACTTTTTTTCAGAAAATTTAACGTGTTATTTTGGCATTTTCGCAAGATCAAACGAGATTGCGAACATATCAACGTTCTCGGAATCTGCCGAATCTAAATTCTTGCCTCTTTTTGGGACCTCCATACACCCACCACATTGATCTTTCTACTTTTTTTGATAAATTTTGACGTGTTATTTTGGCATTTTCCCACGATCTTACGAGATTGCGAACATATCAACGTTCTCGGAATCTGATGAAAACATATTCTTGCCTCTTTTTGGGACCTCCATACACACACCACATTGATCTTTCAACTTTTTTTCAGAAAATTCGACGTCTTATTTTGGCATTTTCACACGATCTAACGAGATTGCGAACATATCAACGTTCTCGGAATCTGCCGAAACCAAATTCTTTCCTCTTTTTGGGACCTCCATACACCCGCAACATTGATCTTTCAACTTTTTTTGATAAAATTTGACGTGTTATTTTGGCATTTTGGCACGATCTTACGATATTGCGAACATATCAACGTTCTCGAAATCTGATGAAACCAAATTCTTGGCTTTTTTTGGGACCTCCATACACCCACCACATTGATCTTTCAACTTTTTTTCAGAAAATTTAACGTGTTATTTTGGCATTTTCGCAAGATCAAACGAGATTGCGAACATATCAACGTTCTCGGAATCTGCCGAATCTAAATTCTTGCCTCTTTTTGGGACCTCCATACACCCACCACATTGATCTTTCTACTTTTTTTGATAAAATTTGACGTGTTATTTTGGCATTTTCCCACGATCTTACGAGATTGCGAACATATCAACGTTCTCGGAATCTGATGAAAACATATTCTTGCCTCTTTTTGGGACCTCCATACACACACCACATTGATCTTTCAACTTTTTTTTCAGAAAATTCGACGTCTTATTTTGGCATTTTCGCACGATCTAACGAGATTGCGAACATATCAACGTTCTCGGAATCTGCCGAAACCAAATTCTTGGCTTTTTTTGGGACCTCCATACACCCGCAACATTGATCTTTCAATTTTTTTTGATAAAATTTGACGTGTTATTTTGGCATTTTCGCACGAACTTACGATATTGCGAACATATCAACGTTCTCGGAATCTGATGAAACCAAATTCTTGGCTTTTTTGGGACCTCCATACACCCACAACATTGATCTTTCAACTTTTTTTGATAAAATTTGACGTGTTATTTTGGTATTTTCGCACGATCTAACGATATTGCGAACATATCGACGTTCTCGGAATCTGCCGAAACCAAATTCTTGGCTCTTTTTGGGACCTCCATACACCCACCACATTGATCTTTCAACCTTTTTTTTCAGAAAATTTAACGTGTTATTTTGGCATTTTCGCACGATCAAACGAGATTGCGAACATATCAACGTTCTCGGAATCTGCCGAATCTAAATTCTTGCCTCTTTTTGGGAACTCCATACACCCACCACTTTGATCTTTCAACTTTTTTTGATAAAATTTGACGTGTTATTTTGGCATTTTCGCACGATCTTACGAGATTGCGAACATATCCACGTTCTCGGAATCTGATGAAAACAAATTCTTGGCTCTTTTTGGGACCTCCATACACACACCACATTGATCTTTCAACTTTTTTTCAGAAAATTCGACTTCTTATTTTGGCATTTTCGCACGATCTAACGAGATTGCGAACATATCAACGTTCTCGGAATCTGCCGAAACCAAATTCTTTCCTCTTTTTGGGACCTCCATACACCCGCAACATTGATCTTTCAACTTTTTTTGATAAAATTTGACGTGTTATTTTGGCATTTTGGCACGATCTTACGATATTGCGAACATATCAACGTTCTCGGAATCTGATGAAACCAAATTCTTGGCTTTTTTTGGGACCTCCATACACCCACCACATTGATCTTTCAACTTTTTTTCAGAAAATTTAACGTGTTATTTTGGCATTTTCGCAAGATCAAACGAGATTGCGAACATATCAACGTTCTCGGAATCTGCCGAATCTAAATTCTTGCCTCTTTTTGGGACCTCCATACACCCACCACATTGATCTTTCTACTTTTTTTGATAAATTTTGACGTGTTATTTTGGCATTTTCCCACGATCTTACGAGATTGCGAACATATCAACGTTCTCGGAATCTGATGAAAACATATTCTTGCCTCTTTTTGGGACCTCCATACACACACCACATTGATCTTTCAACTTTTTTTCAGAAAATTCGACGTCTTATTTTGGCATTTTCACACGATCTAACGAGATTGCGAACATATCAACGTTCTCGGAATCTGCCGAAACCAAATTCTTTCCTCTTTTTGGGACCTCCATACACCCGCAACATTGATCTTTCAACTTTTTTTGATAAAATTTGACGTGTTATTTTGGCATTTTGGCACGATCTTACGATATTGCGAACATATCAACGTTCTCGAAATCTGATGAAACCAAATTCTTGGCTTTTTTTGGGACCTCCATACACCCACCACATTGATCTTTCAACTTTTTTTCAGAAAATTTAACGTGTTATTTTGGCATTTTCGCAAGATCAAACGAGATTGCGAACATATCAACGTTCTCGGAATCTGCCGAATCTAAATTCTTGCCTCTTTTTGGGACCTCCATACACCCACCACATTGATCTTTCTACTTTTTTTGATAAAATTTGACGTGTTATTTTGGCATTTTCCCACGATCTTACGAGATTGCGAACATATCAACGTTCTCGGAATCTGATGAAAACATATTCTTGCCTCTTTTTGGGACCTCCATACACACACCACATTGATCTTTCAACTTTTTTTCAGAAAATTCGACGTCTTATTTTGGCATTTTCGCACGATCTAACGAGATTGCGAACATATCAACGTTCTCGGAATCTGCCGAAACCAAATTCTTGGCTTTTTTTGGGACCTCCATACACCCGCAACATTGATCTTTCAATTTTTTTTGATAAAATTTGACGTGTTATTTTGGCATTTTCGCACGAACTTACGATATTGCGAACATATCAACGTTCTCGGAATCTGATGAAACCAAATTCTTGGCTTTTTTGGGACCTCCATACACCCACAACATTGATCTTTCAACTTTTTTTGATAAAATTTGACGTGTTATTTTGGTATTTTCGCACGATCTAACGATATTGCGAACATATCGACGTTCTCGGAATCTGCCGAAACCAAATTCTTGGCTCTTTTTGGGACCTCCATACACCCACCACATTGATCTTTCAACCTTTTTTTTCAGAAAATTTAACGTGTTATTTTGGCATTTTCGCACGATCAAACGAGATTGCGAACATATCAACGTTCTCGGAATCTGCCGAATCTAAATTCTTGCCTCTTTTTGGGACCTCCATACACCCACCACTTTGATCTTTCAACTTTTTTTGATAAAATTTGACGTGTTATTTTGGCATTTTCGCACGATCTTACGAGATTGCGAACATATCCACGTTCTCGGAATCTGATGAAAACAAATTCTTGCCTCTTTTTGGGACCTCCATACACACACCACATTGATCTTTCAACTTTTTTTCAGAAAATTCGACTTCTTATTTTGGCATTTTCGCACGATCTAACGAGATTGCGAACATATCAACGTTCTCGGAATCTGCCGAAACCAAATTCTTGCCTCTTTTTGGGACCTCCATACACCCGCAACATTGATCTTTCAACTTTTTTTGATAAAATTTGACGTGTTATTTTGGCATTTTCGCACGATCTTACGATATTGCGAACATATCAACGTTCTCCGAATCTGATGAAACCAAATTCTTGGCTTTTTTTGGGACCTCCATACACCCACCACATTGATCTTTCAACTTTTTTTGATAAAATTTGACGTGTTATTTTGGCATTTTCGCACGATCTTACGATATTGCGAACATATCAACGTTCTCGGAATCTGATGAAACCAAATTCTTGGCTTTTTTTGGGACCTCCATACACCCACCACATTGATCTTTCAACTTTTTTTGAGAAAATTTGACGTCTAATTTTGGCATTTTCGCACGATCTAACGCGATTGCGAACATATCAACGTTGTCGGAATCTGCCAAAACCAAATTCTTGCCTCTTTTTGGGACCTCCATACACCCGCAACATTGATCTTTCAACTTTTTTTGATAAAATTTGACGTGTTATTTTGGCATTTTCGCACGATCTTACGATATTGCGAACATATCAACGTTCTCGGAATCTGATGAAACCAAATTCTTGGCTTTTTTTGGGACCTCCATACACCCACCACATTGATCTTTCAACTTTTTTTCAGAAAATTAAACGTGTTATTTTGGCATTTTCGCAAGATCAAACGAGATTGCGAACATATCAACGTTCTCGGAATCTGCCGAATCTAAATTCTTGCCTCTTTTTGGGACCTCCATACACCCACCACATTGATCTTTCTACTTTTTTTGATAAAATTTGACGTGTTGTTTTGGCATTTTCGCACGATCTTACGATATTGCGAACATATCAACGTTCTCGGAATCTGATGAAACCAAATTCTTGCCTCTTTTTGGGACCTCCATACACCCGCAACATTGATCTTTCAACTTTTTTTGATAAAATTTGACGTGTTATTTTGGCATTTTCGCACGATCTTACGATATTGCGAACATATCAACGTTCTCGGAATCTGATGAAACCAAATTCTTGGCTTTTTTTGGGACCTCCATACACCCACCACATTGATCTTTCAACTTTTTTTCAGAAAATTTAACGTGTTATTTTGGCATTTTCGCAAGATCAAACGAGATTGCGAACATATCAACGTTCTCGGAATCTGCCGAATCTAAATTCTTGCCTCTTTTTGGGACCTCCATACACCCACCACATTGATCTTTCTACTTTTTTTGATAAAATTTGACATGTTATTTTGGCATTTTCCCACGATCTTACGAGATTGCGAACATATCAACGTTCTCGGAATCTGATGAAAACATATTCTTGCCTCTTTTTGGGACCTCCATACACACACCACATGGATCTTTCAACTTTTTTTCAGAAAATTCGACGTCTTATTTTGGCATTTTCGCACGATCTAACGAGATTGCGAACATATCAACGTTCTCGGAATCTGCCGAAACCAAATTCTTGGCTTTTTTTGGGACCTCCATACACCCGCAACATTGATCTTTCAATTTTTTTTGATAAAATTTGACGTGTTATTTTGGCATTTTCGCACGAACTTACGATATTGCGAACATATCAACGTTCTCGGAATCTGATGAAACCAAATTCTTGGCTTTTTTGGGACCTCCATACACCCACAACATTGATCTTTCAACTTTTTTTGATAAAATTTGACGTGTTATTTTGGTATTTTCGCACGATCTAACGATATTGCGAACATATCGACGTTCTCGGAATCTGCCGAAACCAAATTCTTGGCTCTTTTTGGGACCTCCATACACCCACCACATTGATCTTTCAACCTTTTTTTTCAGAAAATTTAACGTGTTATTTTGGCATTTTCGCACGATCAAACGAGATTGCGAACATATCAACGTTCTCGGAATCTGCCGAATCTAAATTCTTGCCTCTTTTTGGGACCTCCATACACCCACCACTTTGATCTTTCAACTTTTTTTGATAAAATTTGACGTGTTATTTTGGCATTTTCGCACGATCTTACGAGATTGCGAACATATCCACGTTCTCGGAATCTGATGAAAACAAATTCTTGCCTCTTTTTGGGACCTCCATACACACACCACATTGATCTTTCAACTTTTTTTCAGAAAATTCGACTTCTTATTTTGGCATTTTCGCACGATCTAACGAGATTGCGAACATATCAACGTTCTCGGAATCAGCCGAAACCAAATTCTTGCCTCTTTTTGGGACCTCCATACACCCGCAACATTGATCTTTCAACTTTTTTTGATAAAATTTGACGTGTTATTTTGGCATTTTCGCACGATCTTACGATATTGCGAACATATCAACGTTCTCCAAATCTGATGAAACCAAATTCTTGGCTTTTTTTGGGACCTCCATACACCCACCACATTGATCTTTCAACTTTTTTTGATAAAATTTGACGTGTTATTTTGGCATTTTCGCACGATCTTACGATATTGCGAACATATCAACGTTCTCGGAATCTGATGAAACCAAATTCTTGGCTTTTTTTGGGACCTCCATACACCCACCACATTGATCTTTCAACTTTTTTTGAGAAAATTTGACGTCTAATTTTGGCATTTTCGCACGATCTAACGCGATTGCGAACATATCAACGTTCTCGGAATCTGCCGAAACCAAATTCTTGCCTCTTTTTGGGACCTCCATACACCCGCAACATTGATCTTTCAACTTTTTTTGATAAAATTTGACGTGTTATTTTGGCATTTTCCCACGATCTTACGAGATTGCGAACATATCAACGTTCTCGGAATCTGATGAAAACATATTCTTGCCTCTTTTTGGGACCTCCATACACACACCACATGGATCTTTCAACTTTTTTTCAGAAAATTCGACGTCTTATTTTGGCATTTTCGCACGATCTAACGAGATTGCGAACATATCAACGTTCTCGGAATCTGCCGAAACCAAATTCTTGGCTTTTTTTGGGACCTCCATACACCCGCAACATTGATCTTTCAATTTTTTTTGATAAAATTTGACGTGTTATTTTGGCATTTTCGCACGAACTTACGATATTGCGAACATATCAACGTTCTCGGAATCTGATGAAACCAAATTCTTGGCTTTTTTGGGACCTCCATACACCCACAACATTGATCTTTCAACTTTTTTTGATAAAATTTGACGTGTTATTTTGGTATTTTCGCACGATCTAACGATATTGCGAACATATCGACGTTCTCGGAATCTGCCGAAACCAAATTCTTGGCTCTTTTTGGGACCTCCATACACCCACCACATTGATCTTTCAACCTTTTTTTTCAGAAAATTTAACGTGTTATTTTGGCATTTTCGCACGATCAAACGAGATTGCGAACATATCAACGTTCTCGGAATCTGCCGAATCTAAATTCTTGCCTCTTTTTGGGACCTCCATACACCCACCACTTTGATCTTTCAACTTTTTTTGATAAAATTTGACGTGTTATTTTGGCATTTTCGCACGATCTTACGAGATTGCGAACATATCCACGTTCTCGGAATCTGATGAAAACAAATTCTTGCCTCTTTTTGGGACCTCCATACACACACCACATTGATCTTTCAACTTTTTTTCAGAAAATTCGACTTCTTATTTTGGCATTTTCGCACGATCTAACGAGATTGCGAACATATCAACGTTCTCGGAATCTGCCGAAACCAAATTCTTGCCTCTTTTTGGGACCTCCATACACCCGCAACATTGATCTTTCAACTTTTTTTGATAAAATTTGACGTGTTATTTTGGCATTTTCGCACGATCTTACGATATTGCGAACATATCAACGTTCTCCGAATCTGATGAAACCAAATTCTTGGCTTTTTTTGGGACCTCCATACACCCACCACATTGATCTTTCAACTTTTTTTGATAAAATTTGACGTGTTATTTTGGCATTTTCGCACGATCTTACGATATTGCGAACATATCAACGTTCTCGGAATCTGATGAAACCAAATTCTTGGCTTTTTTTGGGACCTCCATACACCCACCACATTGATCTTTCAACTTTTTTTGAGAAAATTTGACGTCTAATTTTGGCATTTTCGCACGATCTAACGCGATTGCGAACATATCAACGTTGTCGGAATCTGCCAAAACCAAATTCTTGCCTCTTTTTGGGACCTCCATACACCCGCAACATTGATCTTTCAACTTTTTTTGATAAAATTTGACGTGTTATTTTGGCATTTTCGCACGATCTTACGATATTGCGAACATATCAACGTTCTCGGAATCTGATGAAACCAAATTCTTGGCTTTTTTTGGGACCTCCATACACCCACCACATTGATCTTTCAACTTTTTTTCAGAAAATTAAACGTGTTATTTTGGCATTTTCGCAAGATCAAACGAGATTGCGAACATATCAACGTTCTCGGAATCTGCCGAATCTAAATTCTTGCCTCTTTTTGGGACCTCCATACACCCACCACATTGATCTTTCTACTTTTTTTGATAAAATTTGACGTGTTGTTTTGGCATTTTCGCACGATCTTACGATATTGCGAACATATCAACGTTCTCGGAATCTGATGAAACCAAATTCTTGCCTCTTTTTGGGACCTCCATACACCCGCAACATTGATCTTTCAACTTTTTTTGATAAAATTTGACGTGTTATTTTGGCATTTTCGCACGATCTTACGATATTGCGAACATATCAACGTTCTCGGAATCTGATGAAACCAAATTCTTGGCTTTTTTTGGGACCTCCATACACCCACCACATTGATCTTTCAACTTTTTTTCAGAAAATTTAACGTGTTATTTTGGCATTTTCGCAAGATCAAACGAGATTGCGAACATATCAACGTTCTCGGAATCTGCCGAATCTAAATTCTTGCCTCTTTTTGGGACCTCCATACACCCACCACATTGATCTTTCTACTTTTTTTGATAAAATTTGACATGTTATTTTGGCATTTTCCCACGATCTTACGAGATTGCGAACATATCAACGTTCTCGGAATCTGATGAAAACATATTCTTGCCTCTTTTTGGGACCTCCATACACACACCACATGGATCTTTCAACTTTTTTTCAGAAAATTCGACGTCTTATTTTGGCATTTTCGCACGATCTAACGAGATTGCGAACATATCAACGTTCTCGGAATCTGCCGAAACCAAATTCTTGGCTTTTTTTGGGACCTCCATACACCCGCAACATTGATCTTTCAATTTTTTTTGATAAAATTTGACGTGTTATTTTGGCATTTTCGCACGAACTTACGATATTGCGAACATATCAACGTTCTCGGAATCTGATGAAACCAAATTCTTGGCTTTTTTGGGACCTCCATACACCCACAACATTGATCTTTCAACTTTTTTTGATAAAATTTGACGTGTTATTTTGGTATTTTCGCACGATCTAACGATATTGCGAACATATCGACGTTCTCGGAATCTGCCGAAACCAAATTCTTGGCTCTTTTTGGGACCTCCATACACCCACCACATTGATCTTTCAACCTTTTTTTTCAGAAAATTTAACGTGTTATTTTGGCATTTTCGCACGATCAAACGAGATTGCGAACATATCAACGTTCTCGGAATCTGCCGAATCTAAATTCTTGCCTCTTTTTGGGACCTCCATACACCCACCACTTTGATCTTTCAACTTTTTTTGATAAAATTTGACGTGTTATTTTGGCATTTTCGCACGATCTTACGAGATTGCGAACATATCCACGTTCTCGGAATCTGATGAAAACAAATTCTTGCCTCTTTTTGGGACCTCCATACACACACCACATTGATCTTTCAACTTTTTTTCAGAAAATTCGACTTCTTATTTTGGCATTTTCGCACGATCTAACGAGATTGCGAACATATCAACGTTCTCGGAATCAGCCGAAACCAAATTCTTGCCTCTTTTTGGGACCTCCATACACCCGCAACATTGATCTTTCAACTTTTTTTGATAAAATTTGACGTGTTATTTTGGCATTTTCGCACGATCTTACGATATTGCGAACATATCAACGTTCTCCAAATCTGATGAAACCAAATTCTTGGCTTTTTTTGGGACCTCCATACACCCACCACATTGATCTTTCAACTTTTTTTGATAAAATTTGACGTGTTATTTTGGCATTTTCGCACGATCTTACGATATTGCGAACATATCAACGTTCTCGGAATCTGATGAAACCAAATTCTTGGCTTTTTTTGGGACCTCCATACACCCACCACATTGATCTTTCAACTTTTTTTGAGAAAATTTGACGTCTAATTTTGGCATTTTCGCACGATCTAACGCGATTGCGAACATATCAACGTTCTCGGAATCTGCCGAAACCAAATTCTTGCCTCTTTTTGGGACCTCCATACACCCGCAACATTGATCTTTCAACTTTTTTTGATAAAATTTGACGTGTTATTTTGGCATTTTCGCACGATCTTACGATATTGCGAACATATCAACGTTCTCGGAATCTGATGAAACCAAATTCTTGGCTTTTTTTGGGACCTCCATACACCCACCACATTGATCTTTCAACTTTTTTTCAGAAAATTAAACGTGTTATTTTGGCATTTTCGCAAGATCAAACGAGATTGCGAACATATCAACGTTCTCGGAATCTGCCGAATCTAAATTCTTGCCTCTTTTTGGGACCTCCATACACCCACCACATTGATCTTTCTACTTTTTTTGATAAAATTTGACGTGTTGTTTTGGCATTTTCGCACGATCTTACGATATTGCGAACATATCAACGTTCTCGGAATCTGATGAAACCAAATTCTTGCCTCTTTTTGGGACCTCCATACACCCGCAACATTGATCTTTCAACTTTTTTTGATAAAATTTGACGTGTTATTTTGGCATTTTCGCACGATCTTACGATATTGCGAACATATCAACGTTCTCGGAATCTGATGAAACCAAATTCTTGGCTTTTTTTGGGACCTCCATACACCCACCACATTGATCTTTCAACTTTTTTTCAGAAAATTTAACGTGTTATTTTGGCATTTTCGCAAGATCAAACGAGATTGCGAACATATCAACGTTCTCGGAATCTGCCGAATCTAAATTCTTGCCTCTTTTTGGGACCTCCATACACCCACCACATTGATCTTTCTACTTTTTTTGATAAAATTTGACGTGTTATTTTGGCATTTTCCCACGATCTTACGAGATTGCGAACATATCAACGTTCTCGGAATCTGATGAAAACATATTCTTGCCTCTTTTTGGGACCTCCATACACACACCACATTGATCTTTCAACTTTTTTTCAGAAAATTCGACGTCTTATTTTGGCATTTTCGCACGATCTAACGAGATTGCGAACATATCAACGTTCTCGGAATCTGCCGAAACCAAATTCTTGGCTTTTTTTGGGACCTCCATACACCCGCAACATTGATCTTTCAATTTTTTTTGATAAAATTTGACGTGTTATTTTGGCATTTTCGCACGAACTTACGATATTGCGAACATATCAACGTTCTCGGAATCTGATGAAACCAAATTCTTGGCTTTTTTGGGACCTCCATACACCCACAACATTGATCTTTCAACTTTTTTTGATAAAATTTGACGTGTTATTTTGGTATTTTCGCACGATCTAACGATATTGCGAACATATCGACGTTCTCGGAATCTGCCGAAACATAATTCTTGGCTCTTTTTGGGACCTCCATACACCCACCACATTGATCTTTCAACCTTTTTTTTCAGAAAATTTAACGTGTTATTTTGGCATTTTCGCACGATCAAACGAGATTGCGAACATATCAACGTTCTCGGAATCTGCCGAATCTAAATTCTTGCCTCTTTTTGGGACCTCCATACACCCACCACTTTGATCTTTCAACTTTTTTTGATAAAATTTGACGTGTTATTTTGGCATTTTCGCACGATCTTACGAGATTGCGAACATATCCACGTTCTCGGAATCTGATGAAAACAAATTCTTGCCTCTTTTTGGGACCTCCATACACACACCACATTGATCTTTCAACTTTTTTTCAGAAAATTCGACTTCTTATTTTGGCATTTTCGCACGATCTAACGAGATTGCGAACATATCAACGTTCTCGGAATCTGCCGAAACCAAATTCTTGCCTCTTTTTGGGACCTCCATACACCCGCAACATTGATCTTTCAACTTTTTTTGATAAAATTTGACGTGTTATTTTGGCATTTTCGCACGATCTTACGATATTGCGAACATATCAACGTTCTCCGAATCTGATGAAACCAAATTCTTGGCTTTTTTTGGGACCTCCATACACCCACCACATTGATCTTTCAATTTTTTTTGATAAAATTTGACGTGTTATTTTGGCATTTTCGCACGATCTTACGATATTGCGAACATATCAACGTTCTCGGAATCTGATGAAACCAAATTCTTGGCTTTTTTTGGGACCTCCATACACCCACCACATTGATCTTTCAACTTTTTTTGAGAAAATTTGACGTCTAATTTTGGCATTTTCGCACGATCTAACGCGATTGCGAACATATCAACGTTCTCGGAATCTGCCGAAACCAAATTCTTGCCTCTTTTTGGGACCTCCATACACCCGCAACATTGATCTTTCAACTTTTTTTGATAAAATTTGACGTGTTATTTTGGCATTTTCGCACGATCTTACGATATTGCGAACATATCAACGTTCTCGGAATCTGATGAAACCAAATTCTTGGCTTTTTTTGGGACCTCCATACACCCACCACATTGATCTTTCAACTTTTTTTCAGAAAATTTAACGTGTTATTTTGGCATTTTCGCAAGATCAAACGAGATTGCGAACATATCAACGTTCTCGGAATCTGCCGAATCTAAATTCTTGCCTCTTTTTGGGACCTCCATACACCCACCACATTGATCTTTCTACTTTTTTTGATAAAATTTGACGTGTTGTTTTGGCATTTTCGCACGATCTTATGAGATTGCGAACATATCAACGTTCTCGGAATCTGATGAAAACAAATTCTTGCCTCTTTTTGGGACCTCCATACACACACCACATTGATCTTTCAACTTTTTTTCAGAAAATTCGACGTCTTATTTTGGCATTTTCGCACGATCTAACGAGATTGCGAACATATCAACGTTCTCGGAATCTGCCGAAACCAAATTCTTGCCTCTTTTTGGGACCTCCATACACCCGCAACATTGATCTTTCAACTTTTTTTGATAAAATTTGAAGTGTTATTTTGGCATTTTCGCACGATCATACGAGATTACGAACATATCAACGTTCTCGGAATCTGCCGAAATCAAATTCTTGGCTCTTTTTGGGACCTCCATACACCCACCACATTGATCTTTCAACTTTTTTTGATAAAATTTGACGTGTTATTTTGGCATTTTCGAACATATCGACGTTCTCGGAATCTGCCGAAACCAAATTCTTGGCTCTTTTTCGGACCTCCATACACCCACCACATTGATCTTTCAACCTTTTTTTTCAGAAAATTTAACGTGTTATTTTGGCATTTTCGCAAGATCAAACGAGATTGCGAACATATCAACGTTCTCGGAATCTGCCGAATCTAAATTCTTGCCTCTTTTTGGGACCTCCATACACCCACCACATTGATCTTTCTACTTTTTTTGATAAAATTTGACGTGTTGTTTTGGCATTTTCGCACGATCTTATGAGATTGCGAACATATCAACGTTCTCGGAATCTGATGAAAACAAATTCTTGCCTCTTTTTGGGACCTCCATACACACACCACATTGATCTTTCAACTTTTTTTCAGAAAATTCGACGTCTTATTTTGGCATTTTCGCACGATCTAACGAGATTGCGAACATATCAACGTTCTCGGAATCTGCCGAAACCAAATTCTTGCCTCTTTTTGGGACCTCCATACACCCGCAACATTGATCTTTCAACTTTTTTTGATAAAATTTGAAGTGTTATTTTGGCATTTTCGCACGATCATACGAGATTACGAACATATCAACGTTCTCAGAATCTGCCGAAACCAAATTCTTTGTTTCTTTTTGTGACCTCCATACACCCACAACATTGATTTTTCAACTTTTTTTGATAAAATTTGACGTGTTATTTTGGCATTTTCGCACGATCTTACGAGATTGCGAACATATCAACGTTCTCGGAATCTGCCGAAACCAAATTCTTAGCTCTTTTTGGGACCTCCATACACCCACCACATTGATCTTTCAACTTTTTTCAGAAAATTTAATGTGTTATTTCGGCATTTTCGCACGATCTAACTAGATTGCGAACATATCAACGTTCTCGGAATCTGCCGAATCCAAATTCTTTCCTCTTTTTGGGACCTCCATACACACACCACATTGATCTTTCAACTTTTTTTCAGAAAATTCGACGTCTTATTTTGGCATTTTCGCACGATCTAACGAGATTGCGAACATATCAACGTTCTCGGAATCTGCCGAAACCAAATTCTTGGCTCTTTTTGGGACCTCCATACACACACCACATTGATCTTTCAACTTTTTTTCAGAAAATTCGACGTCTTATTTTGGCATTTTCACACGATCTAACGAGATTGCGAACATATCAACGTTCTCGGAATCTGCCGAAACCAAATTCTTTCCTCTTTTTGGGACCTCCATACACCCGCAACATTGATCTTTCAACTTTTTTTGATAAAATTTGACGTGTTATTTTGGCATTTTGGCACGATCTTACGATATTGCGAACATATCAACGTTCTCGGAATCTGATGAAACCAAATTCTTGGCTTTTTTTGGGACCTCCATACACCCACCACATTGATCTTTCAACTTTTTTTCAGAAAATTTAACGTGTTATTTTGGCATTTTCGCAAGATCAAACGAGATTGCGAACATATCAACGTTCTCGGAATATGCCGAATCTAAATTCTTGCCTCTTTTTGGGACCTCCATACACCCACCACATTGATCTTTCTACTTTTTTTGATAAAATTTGACGTGTTATTTTGGCATTTTCCCACGATCTTACGAGATTGCGAACATATCAACGTTCTCGGAATCTGATGAAAACATATTCTTGCCTCTTTTTGGGACCTCCATACACACACCACATTGATCTTTCAACTTTTTTTCAGAAAATTCGACGTCTTATTTTGGCATTTTCGCACGATCTAACGAGATTGCGAACATATCAACGTTCTCGGAATCTGCCGAAACCAAATTCTTGGCTCTTTTTGGGACCTCCATACACCCGCAACATTGATCTTTCAACTTTTTTTGATAAATTTGACGTGTTATTTTGGCATTTTCGCACGAACTTACGATATTGCGAACATATCAACGTTCTCGGAATCTGATGAAACCAAATTCTTGGCTTTTTTTGGGACCTCCATACAACCACCACATTGATCTTTCAACTTTTTTTTTCAGAAAATTTGAAGTGTTATTTTGGCATTTTCGCACGATCTAACGAGATTGCGAACATATCAACATTCTCGGAATCTGCCGAAACCAAATTCTTGGCTCTTTTTGGGACCTCCATACACACACCACATTGATCTTTCAACTTTTTTTTCAGAAAATTTGACGTCTTATTTTGGCATTTTCGCACGATCTTACGAGATTGCGAACATATCAACGTTCTCGGAATCTGATGAAAACAAATTCTTCCCGCTTTTTTGGACCTCCATACACACACCACATTGATCTTTCAACTTTTTTTCAGAAAATTTAACGTGTTATTTTGGCATTTTCGCACGATCTAACTAGATTGCGAACATATCAACGTTCTCGGAATCTGATGAAACCAAATTCTTGCCTCTTTTTGGGACCTCCATACACCAGCAACATTGATCTTTCAACTTTTTTTGATAAAATTTGACGTGTTATTTTGGCATTTTCGCACGATCTTACGAGATTACGAACATATCAACGTTCTCGGAATCTGATGAAACCAAATTCTTGGCTTTTTTTGGGACCTCCATACACCCACCACATTGATCTTTCAACTTTTTTTTTCAGAAAATTTGAAGTGTTATTTTGGCATTTTCGCACGATCTAACGAGATTGCGAACATATCAACGTTCTCGGAATCTGCCGAAACCAAATTCTTGGCTCTTTTTGGTTCCTCCATACACACACCACATTGATCTTTCAACTTTTTTTCAGAAAATTTGACGTCTTATTTTGGCATTTTCGCACGATCTAACGAGATTGCGAACATATCAACGTTCTCGGAATCTGCCGAAACCAAATTCTTGCCTCTTTTTGGGACCTCCATACAGACACCACATTGATCTTTCAACTTTTTTTGAGAAAATTTGACGTCTAATTTTGGCATTTTCGCACGATCTAACGCGATTGCGAACATATCAACGTTCTCGGAATCTGCCGAAACCAAATTCTTGCCTCTTTTTGGGACCTCCATACACCCGCAACATTGATCTTTCAACTTTTTTTGATAAAATTTGACGTGTTATTTTGGCATTTTCGCACGATCTTACGATATTGCGAACATATCAACGTTCTCCGAATCTGATGAAACCAAATTCTTGGCTTTTTTTGGGACCTCCATACACCCACCACATTGATCTTTCAACTTTTTTTCAGAAAATTGAACGTGTTATTTTGGCATTTTCGCAAGATCAAACGAGATTGCGAACATATCAACGTTCTCGGAATCTGCCGAATCTAAATTCTTTCCTCTTTTTGGGACCTCCATACACACACCACATTGATCTTTCAACTTTTTTTCAGAAAATTCGACGTCTTATTTTGGCATTTTCGCACGATCTAACGAGATTGCGAACATATCAACGTTCTCGGAATCTGCCGAAACCAAATTCTTGGCTCTTTTTGGGACCTCCATACACACACCACATTGATCTTTCAACTTTTTTTCAGAAAATTCGACGTCTTATTTTGGCATTTTCACACGATCTAACGAGATTGCGAACATATCAACGTTCTCGGAATCTGCCGAAACCAAATTCTTTCCTCTTTTTGGGACTTCCATACACCCGCAACATTGATCTTTCAACTTTTTTTGATAAAATTTGACGTGTTATTTTGGCATTTTCGCACGATCTTACGATATTGCGAACATATCAACGTTCTCGGAATCTGATGAAACCAAATTCTTGGCTTTCTTTGGGACCTCCATACACCCACCACATTGATCTTTCAACTTTTTTTCAGAAAATTTAACGTGTTATTTTGGCATTTTCGCAAGATCAAACGAGATTGCGAACATATCAACGTTCTCGGAATCTGCCGAATCTAAATTCTTGCCTCTTTTTGGGACCTCCATACACCCACCACATTGATCTTTCTACTTTTTTTGATAAAATTTGACGTGTTATTTTGGCATTTTCCCACGATCTTACGAGATTGCGAACATATCAACGTTCTCGGAATCTGATGAAAACATATTCTTGCCTCTTTTTGGGACCTCCATACACACACCACATTGATCTTTCAACTTTTTTTCAGAAAATTCGACGTCTTATTTTGGCATTTTCGCACGATCTAACGAGATTGCGAACATATCAACGTTCTCGGAATCTGCCGAAACCAAATTCTTGGCTCTTTTTGGGACCTCCATACACCCGCAACATTGATCTTTCAACTTTTTTTTATAAAATTTGACGTGTTATTTTGGCATTTTCGCACGAACTTACGATATTGCGAACATATCAACGTTCTCGGAATCTGATGAAACCAAATTCTTGGCTTTTTTTGGGACCTCCATACAACAACCACATTGATCTTTCAACTTTTTTTTTCAGAAAATTTGAAGTGTTATTTTGGCATTTTCGCACGATCTAACGAGATTGCGAACATATCAACATTCTCGGAATCTGCCGAAACCAAATTCTTGGCTCTTTTTGGGACCTCCATACACACACCACATTGATCTTTCAACTTTTTTTTTCAGAAAATTTGACGTCTTATTTTGGCATTTTCGCACGATCTTACGAGATTGCGAACATATCAACGTTCTCGGAATCTGATGAAAACAAATTCTTGCCTCTTTTTGGGACCTCCATACACACACCACATTGATCTTTCAACTTTTTTCAGAAAATTTAACGTGTTATTTTGGCATTTTCGCACGATCTAACTAGCTTTCGAACATATCAACGTTCTTGGAATCTGATGAAACGAAATTCTTGCCTCTTTTTGGGACCTCCATACACCAGCAACATTGATCTTTCAACTTTTTTTGATAAAATTTGACGTGTTATTTTGGCATTTTCGCACGATCTTACGAGATTACGAACATATAAACGTTCTCGGAATCTGATGAAAGCAAATTCTTGGCTTTTTTTGGGACCTCCATACACCCACCACATTGATCTTTCAACTTTTTTTTTTCAGAAAATTTGAAGTGTTATTTTGGCATTTTCGCACGATCTAACGAGATTGCGAACATATCAACGTTCTCGGAATCTGCCGAAACCAAATTCTTGGCTCTTTTTGGGACCTCCATACACCCACCACATTGATCTTTCAACTTTTTTTCAGAAAATTTAACGTGTTATTTTCGCATTTTCGCAAGATCAAACGAGATTGCGAACATATCAACGTTCTCGGAATCTGCCGAATCTAAATTCTTTCCTCTTTTTGGGACCTCCATACACACACCACATTGATCTTTCAACTTTTTTTCAGAAAATTCGACGTCTTATTTTGGCATTTTCGCACGATCTAACGAGATTGCGAACATATCAACGTTCTCGGAATCTGCCGAAACCAAATTCTTGGCTCTTTTTGGGACCTCCATACACACACCACATTGATCTTTCAACTTTTTTTCAGAAAATTCGACGTCTTATTTTGGCATTTTCACACGATCTAACGAGATTGCGAACATATCAACGTTCTCGGAATCTGCCGAAACCAAATTCTTTCCTCTTTTTGGGACCTCCATACACCCGCAACATTGATCTTTCAACTTTTTTTGATAAAATTTGACGTGTTATTTTGGCATTTTGGCACGATCTTACGATATTGCGAACATATCAACGTTCTCGGAATCTGATGAAACCAAATTCTTGGCTTTTTTTGGGACCTCCATACACCCACCACATTGATCTTTCAACTTTTTTTCAGAAAATTTAACGTGTTATTTTGGCATTTTCGCAAGATCAAACGAGATTGCGAACATATCAACGTTCTCGGAATCTGCCGAATCTAAATTCTTGCCTCTTTTTGGGACCTCCATACACCCACCACATTGATCTTTCTACTTTTTTTGATAAATTTTGACGTGTTATTTTGGCATTTTCCCACGATCTTACGAGATTGCGAACATATCAACGTTCTCGGAATCTGATGAAAACATATTCTTGCCTCTTTTTGGGACCTCCATACACACACCACATTGATCTTTCAACTTTTTTTCAGAAAATTCGACGTCTTATTTTGGCATTTTCACACGATCTAACGAGATTGCGAACATATCAACGTTCTCGGAATCTGCCGAAACCAAATTCTTTCCTCTTTTTGGGACCTCCATACACCCGCAACATTGATCTTTCAACTTTTTTTGATAAAATTTGACGTGTTATTTTGGCATTTTGGCACGATCTTACGATATTGCGAACATATCAACGTTCTCGGAATCTGATGAAACCAAATTCTTGGCTTTTTTTGGGACCTCCATACACCCACCACATTGATCTTTCAACTTTTTTTCAGAAAATTTAACGTGTTATTTTGGCATTTTCGCAAGATCAAACGAGATTGCGAACATATCAACGTTCTCGGAATCTGCCGAATCTAAATTCTTGCCTCTTTTTGGGACCTCCATACACCCACCACATTGATCTTTCTACTTTTTTTGATAAAATTTGACGTGTTATTTTGGCATTTTCCCACGATCTTACGAGATTGCGAACATATCAACGTTCTCGGAATCTGATGAAAACATATTCTTGCCTCTTTTTGGGACCTCCATACACACACCACATTGATCTTTCAACTTTTTTTCAGAAAATTCGACGTCTTATTTTGGCATTTTCGCACGATCTAACGAGATTGCGAACATATCAACGTTCTCGGAATCTGCCGAAACCAAATTCTTGGCTTTTTTTGGGACCTCCATACACCCGCAACATTGATCTTTCAATTTTTTTTGATAAAATTTGACGTGTTATTTTGGCATTTTCGCACGAACTTACGATATTGCGAACATATCAACGTTCTCGGAATCTGATGAAACCAAATTCTTGGCTTTTTTGGGACCTCCATACACCCACAACATTGATCTTTCAACTTTTTTTGATAAAATTTGACGTGTTATTTTGGTATTTTCGCACGATCTAACGATATTGCGAACATATCGACGTTCTCGGAATCTGCCGAAACCAAATTCTTGGCTCTTTTTGGGACCTCCATACACCCACCACATTGATCTTTCAACCTTTTTTTTCAGAAAATTTAACGTGTTATTTTGGCATTTTCGCACGATCAAACGAGATTGCGAACATATCAACGTTCTCGGAATCTGCCGAATCTAAATTCTTGCCTCTTTTTGGGACCTCCATACACCCACCACTTTGATCTTTCAACTTTTTTTGATAAAATTTGACGTGTTATTTTGGCATTTTCGCACGATCTTACGAGATTGCGAACATATCCACGTTCTCGGAATCTGATGAAAACAAATTCTTGCCTCTTTTTGGGACCTCCATACACACACCACATTGATCTTTCAACTTTTTTTCAGAAAATTCGACTTCTTATTTTGGCATTTTCGCACGATCTAACGAGATTGCGAACATATCAACGTTCTCGGAATCTGCCGAAACCAAATTCTTGCCTCTTTTTGGGACCTCCATACACCCGCAACATTGATCTTTCAACTTTTTTTGATAAAATTTGACGTGTTATTTTGGCATTTTCGCACGATCTTACGATATTGCGAACATATCAACGTTCTCCGAATCTGATGAAACCAAATTCTTGGCTTTTTTTGGGACCTCCATACACCCACCACATTGATCTTTCAACTTTTTTTCAGAAAATTTAACGTGTTATTTTGGCATTTTCGCAAGATCAAACGAGATTGCGAACATATCAACGTTCTCGGAATCTGCCGAATCTAAATTCTTTCCTCTTTTTGGGACCTCCATACACACACCACATTGATCTTTCAACTTTTTTTCAGAAAATTCGACGTCTTATTTTGGCATTTTCGCACGATCTAACGAGATTGCGAACATATCAACGTTCTCGGAATCTGCCGAAACCAAATTCTTGGCTCTTTTTGGGACCTCCATACACACACCACATTGATCTTTCAACTTTTTTTCAGAAAATTCGACGTCTTATTTTGGCATTTTCACACGATCTAACGAGATTGCGAACATATCAACGTTCTCGGAATCTGATGAAAACAAATTCTTGCCTCTTTCTGGGACCTCCATACACACACCACATTGATCTTTCAACTTTTTTCAGAAAATTTAACGTGTTATTTTGGCATTTTCGCAAGATCAAACGAGATTGCGAACATATCAACGTTCTCGGAATCTGCCGAATCTAAATTCTTGCCTCTTTTTGGGACCTCCATACACCCACCACATTGATCTTTCTACTTTTTTTGATAAAATTTGACGTGTTATTTTGGCATTTTCGCACGATCTTATGAGATTGCGAACATATCAACGTTCTCGGAATCTGATGAAAACAAATTCTTGCCTCTTTTTGGGACCTCCATACACACACCACATTGATCTTTCAACTTTTTTTCAGAAAATTCGACGTCTTATTTTGGCATTTTCGCACGATCTAACGAGATTGCGAACATATCAACGTTCTCGGAATCTGCCGAAACCAAATTCTTGCCTCTTTTTGGGACCTCCATACACCCGCAACATTGATCTTTCAACTTTTTTTGATAAAATTTGAAGTGTTATTTTGGCATTTTCGCACGATCATACGAGATTACGAACATATCAACGTTCTCGGAATCTGCCGAAATCAAATTCTTGGCTCTTTTTGGGACCTCCATACACCCACCACATTGATCTTTCAACTTTTTTTGATAAAATTTGACGTGTTATTTTGGCATTTTCGCACGATCTTACGATATTGCGAACATATCAACGTTCTCGGAATCTGATGAAACCAAATTCTTGGCTTTTTTTGGGACCTCCATACACCCACCACATTGATCTTTCAACTTTTTTTCAGAAAATTTAACGTGTTATTTTGGCATTTTCGCAGGATCTTACGAGATTGCGAACATATCAACGTTCTCAGAATCTGCCGAAACCAAATTCTTTGTTTCTTTTTGCGACCTCCATACACCCACAACATTGATTTTTCAACTTTTTTTGATAAAATTTGACGTGTTATTTTGGCATTTTCGCACGATCTTACGAGATTGCGAACATATCAACGTTCTCGGAATCTGCCGAAACCAAATTCTTAGCTCTTTTTGGGACCTCCATACACCCACCACATTGATCTTTCAACTTTTTTCAGAAAATTTAATGTGTTATTTCGGCATTTTCGCACGATCTAACTAGATTGCGAACATATCAACGTTCTCGGAATCCGCCGAATCCAAATTCTTTCCTCTTTTTGGGACCTCCATACACACACCACATTGATCTTTCAACTTTTTTTCAGAAAATTCGACGTCTTATTTTGGCATTTTCGCACGATCTAACGAGATTGCGAACATATCAACGTTCTCAGAATCTGCCGAAACCAAATTCTTGGCTCTTTTTGGGACCTCCATACACACACCACATTGATCTTTCAACTTTTTTTCAGAAAATTCGACGTCTTATTTTGGCATTTTCACACGATCTAACGAGATTGCGAACATATCAACGTTCTCGGAATCTGCCGAAACCAAATTCTTTCCTCTTTTTGGGACCTCCATACACCCGCAACATTGATCTTTCAACTTTTTTTGATAAAATTTGACGTGTTATTTTGGCATTTTCGCACGATCTTACGATATTGCGAACATATCAACGTTCTCGGAATCTGATGAAACCAAATTCTTGGCTTTTTTTGGGACCTCCATACACCCACCACATTGATCTTTCAACTTTTTTTCAGAAAATTTAACGTGTTATTTTGGCATTTTCGCAAGATCAAACGAGATTGCGAACATATCAACGTTCTCGGAATATGCCGAATCTAAATTCTTGCCTCTTTTTGGGACCTCCATACACCCACCACATTGATCTTTCTACTTTTTTTGATAAAATTTGACGTGTTATTTTGGCATTTTCCCACGATCTTACGAGATTGCGAACATATCAACGTTCTCGGAATCTGATGAAAACATATTCTTGCCTCTTTTTGGGACCTCCATACACACACCACATTGATCTTTCAACTTTTTTTCAGAAAATTCGACGTCTTATTTTGGCATTTTCGCACGATCTAACGAGATTGCGAACATATCAACGTTCTCGGAATCTGCCGAAACCAAATTCTTGGCTCTTTTTGGGACCTCCATACACCCGCAACATTGATCTTTCAACTTTTTTTGATAAAATTTGACGTGTTATTTTGGCATTTTCGCACGAACTTACGATATTGCGAACATATCAACGTTCTCGGAATCTGATGAAACCAAATTCTTGGCTTTTTTTGGGACCTCCATACAACCACCACATTGATCTTTCAACTTTTTTTTTTCAGAAAATTTGAAGTGTTATTTTGGCATTTTCGCACGATCTAACGAGATTGCGAACATATCAACATTCTCGGAATCTGCCGAAACCAAATTCTTGGCTCTTTTTGGGACCTCCATACACACACCACATTGATCTTTCAACTTTTTTTTCAGAAAATTTGACGTCTTATTTTGGCATTTTCGCACGATCTTACGAGATTGCGAACATATCAACGTTCTCGGAATCTGATGAAAACAAATTCTTGCCTCTTTTTGGGACCTCCATACACACACCACATTGATCTTTCAACTTTTTTCAGAAAATTTAACGTGTTATTTTGGCATTTTCGCACGATCTAACTATATTGCGAACATATCAACGTTCTCGGAATCTGATGAAACCAAATTCTTGCCTCTTTTTGGGGCCTCCATACACCAGCAACATTGATCTTTCAACTTTTTTTGATAAAATTTGACGTGTTATTTTGGCATTTTCGCACGATCTTACGAGATTACGAACATATCAACGTTCTCGGAATCTGATGAAACCAAATTCTTGGCTTTTTTTGGGACCTCCATACACCCACCACATTGATCTTTCAACTTTTTTTTTCAGAAAATTTGAAGTGTTATTTTGGCATTTTCACACGATCTAACGAGATTGCGAACATATCAACGTTCTCGGAATCTGCCGAAACCAAATTCTTGGCTCTTTTTGGGACCTCCATACACACACCACATTGATCTTTCAACTTTTTTTCAGAAAATTTGACGTCTTATTTTGGCATTTTCGCACGATCTAACGAGATTGCGAACATATCAACGTTCTCGGAATCTGCCGAAACCAAATTCTTGCCTCTTTTTGGGACCTCCATACAGACACCACATTGATCTTTCAACTTTTTTTGAGAAAATTTGACGTCTAATTTTGGCATTTTCGCACGATCTAACGCGATTGCGAACATATCAACGTTCTCGGAATCTGCCGAAACCAAATTCTTGCCTCTTTTTGGGACCTCCATACACCCGCAACATTGATCTTTCAACTTTTTTTGATAAAATTTGACGTGTTATTTTGGCATTTTCGCACGATCTTACGATATTGCGAACATATCAACGTTCTCCGAATCTGATGAAACCAAATTCTTGGCTTTTTTTGGGACCTCCATACACCCACCACATTGATCTTTCAACTTTTTTTCAGAAAATTTAACGTGTTATTTTGGCATTTTCGCAAGATCAAACGAGATTGCGAACATATCAACGTTCTCGGAATCTGCCGAATCTAAATTCTTTCCTCTTTTTGGGACCTCCATACACACACCACATTGATCTTTCTACTTTTTTTCAGAAAATTCGACGTCTTATTTTGGCATTTTCCCACGATCTAACGAGATTGCGAACATATCAACGTTCTCGGAATCTGCCGAAACCAAATTCTTGGCTCTTTTTGGGACCTCCATACACACACCACATTGATCTTTCAACTTTTTTTCAGAAAATTCGACGTCTTATTTTGGCATTTTCACACGATCTAACGAGATTGCGAACATATCAACGTTCTCGGAATCTGCCGAAACCAAATTCTTTCCTCTTTTTGGGACCTCCATACACCCGCAACATTGATCTTTCAACTTTTTTTGATAAAATTTGACGTGTTATTTTGGCATTTTCGCACGATCTTACGATATTGCGAACATATCAACTTTATCGGAATCTGATGAAACCAAATTCTTGGCTTTTTTTGGGACCTCCATACACCCACCACATTGATCTTTCAACTTTTTTTGATAAAATTTGACGTGTTATTTTGGCATTTTAGCTTGATCTTACGAGATTGCGAACTTATCAACGTTCTCGGAATCTGATGAAAACAAATTCTTGCCTCTTTTTGGGACCTCCATACACACACCACATTGATCTTTCAACTTTTTTTCAGAAAATTCGACGTCTTATTTTGGCATTTTCGCACGATCTAACGAGATTGCGAACATATCAACGTTCTCGGAATCTGCCGAAACCAAATTCTTGCCTCATTTTGGGACCTCCATACACCCGCAACATTGATCTTTCAACTTTTTTTGATAAAATTTGACGTGTTATTTTGGCATTTTCGCACGATCTTACGATATTGCGAACATATCAACGTTCTCGGAATCTGATGAAACCAAATTGTTGGCTTTTTTTGGGACCTCCATACACCCACCACATTGATCTTTCAACTTTTTTTCAGAAAATTTAACGTGTTATTTTGGCATTTCCGCAGGATCTTACGAGATTGCGAACATATAAACGTTCTCAGAATCTGCCGAAACCAAATTCTTTGTTTCTTTTTGGGACCTCCATACACCCACAACATTGATTTTTCAACTTTTTTTGATAAAATTTAACGTGTTATTTTGGCATTTTCGCACGATCTTACGAGATTGCGAACATATCAACGTTCTTGGAATATGCCGAAACCAAATTCTTGGCTCTTTTTGGGACCTCCATACACCCACCACATTGATCTTTCAACTTTTTTTCAGAAAATTAAACGTGTTATTTTGCCATTTTCGCACGGTCTAACGAAATTGCGAACATATCAACGTTCTCGGAATCTGCCGAATCCAAATTCTTGCCTCTTTTTGGGACCTCCATACTCCTACAACATTGATCTTTCAACTTTTTTTGAGAAAATTTGACGTGTTATTTTGGCATTTTCGAACGATCTTACGAGATTGCGAACATATCAACGTTCTCGGAATCTGCTGAAACCAAATTCTTGACTCTTTTTAGGACCTCCATACACCCACAACATTGATCTTTCAACTTTTTTTGATAAAATTTGACGTGTTATTTTGGCATTTTCGCACGATCTTACGAGATTGCGTACATATCAACGTTCTCGGAATCTGCCGAATCTAAATTCTTGCCTCTTTTTGGGACCTCCATACACCCGCAACATTGATCTTTCAACTTTTTTTGATAAAATTTGACGTGTTATTTTGGCATTTTCGCACGATCTTACGAGATTGCGAACATATCAACGTTCTCGGAATCTGATGAAAACAAATTATTGCCTCTTTTTGGGACCTCCATATACACACCACATTGATCTTTCAATTTTTTTTTAGAAAATTTGACGTCTTATTTTGGCATTTTCGCACGATCTAACGAGATTGCGAACATATCAACGTTCTCGGAATCTGCCGAAACCAAATTCTTGCCTCTTTTTGGGACCTCCATACAACCGCAACATTGATCTTTCAACTTTTTTTGATAAAATTTGACGTGTTATTTTGGCATTTTCGCACGATCTTACGATATTGCGAACATATCAACGTTATCGGAATCTGATGAAACCAAATTCTTGGCTTTTTTTGGGACCTCCATACACCCACCACATTGATCTTTCAACTTTTTTCAGAAAATTTAACGTGTTATTTTGGCATTTTCGTACGATCTAACTAGATTGCGAACATATCTGCGTTCTCGGAATCTGCCGAAACCAAATTCTTGCCTCTTTTTGGGACCTCCATACACCCGCAATATTGATCTTTCAACTTTTTTTGATAAAATTTGACGTGTTATTTTGGCATTTTCGCACGATCTTACGATATTGCGAACATATCAACGTTCTCGGAATCTGATGAAACCAAATTGTTGGCTTTTTTTGGGACCTCCATACACCCACCACATTGATCTTTCAACTTTTTTTCAGAAAATTTAACGTGTTATTTTGGCATTTCCGCAGGATCTTACGAGATTGCGAACATATAAACGTTCTCAGAATCTGCCGAAACCAAATTCTTTGTTTCTTTTTGGGACCTCCATACACCCACAACATTGATTTTTCAACTTTTTTTGATAAAATTTAACGTGTTATTTTGGCATTTTCGCACGATCTTACGAGATTGCGAACATATCAACGTTCTTGGAATATGCCGAAACCAAATTCTTGGCTCTTTTTGGGACCTCCATACACCCACCACATTGATCTTTCAACTTTTTTTCAGAAAATTAAACGTGTTATTTTGCCATTTTCGCACGGTCTAACGAAATTGCGAACATATCAACGTTCTCGGAATCTGCCGAATCCAAATTCTTGCCTCTTTTTGGGACCTCCATACTCCTACAACATTGATCTTTCAACTTTTTTTGAGAAAATTTGACGTGTTATTTTGGCATTTTCGAACGATCTTACGAGATTGCGAACATATCAACGTTCTCGGAATCTGCTGAAACCAAATTCTTGACTCTTTTTAGGACCTCCATACACCCACAACATTGATCTTTCAACTTTTTTTGATAAAATTTGACGTGTTATTTTGGCATTTTCGCACGATCTTACGAGATTGCGTACATATCAACGTTCTCGGAATCTGCCGAATCTAAATTCTTGCCTCTTTTTGGGACCTCCATACACCCGCAACATTGATCTTTCAACTTTTTTTGATAAAATTTGACGTGTTATTTTGGCATTTTCGCACGATCTTACGAGATTGCGAACATATCAACGTTCTCGGAATCTGATGAAAACAAATTATTGCCTCTTTTTGGGACCTCCATATACACACCACATTGATCTTTCAATTTTTTTTTAGAAAATTTGACGTCTTATTTTGGCATTTTCGCACGATCTAACGAGATTGCGAACATATCAACGTTCTCGGAATCTGCCGAAACCAAATTCTTGCCTCTTTTTGGGACCTCCATACAACCGCAACATTGATCTTTCAACTTTTTTTGATAAAATTTGACGTGTTATTTTGGCATTTTCGCACGATCTTACGATATTGCGAACATATCAACGTTATCGGAATCTGATGAAACCAAATTCTTGGCTTTTTTTGGGACCTCCATACACCCACCACATTGATCTTTCAACTTTTTTCAGAAAATTTAACGTGTTATTTTGGCATTTTCGTACGATCTAACTAGATTGCGAACATATCTGCGTTCTCGGAATCTGCCGAAACCAAATTCTTGCCTCTTTTTGGGACCTCCATACACCCGCAATATTGATCTTTCAACTTTTTTTGATAAAATTTGACGTGTTATTTTGGCATTTTCGCACGATCTTACGATATTGCGAACATATCAACGTTCTCGGAATCTGATGAAACCAAATTGTTGGCTTTTTTTGGGACCTCCATACACCCACCACATTGATCTTTCAACTTTTTTTCAGAAAATTTAACGTGTTATTTTGGCATTTCCGCAGGATCTTACGAGATTGCAAACATATAAACGTTCTCAGAATCTGCCGAAACCAAATTCTTTGTTTCTTTTTGGGACCTCCATACACCCACAACATTGATTTTTCAACTTTTTTTGATAAAATTTAACGTGTTATTTTGGCATTTTCGCACGATCTTACGAGATTGCGAACATATCAACGTTCTTGGAATCTGCCGAAACCAAATTCTTGGCTCTTTTTGGGACCTCCATACACCCACCACATTGATCTTTCAACTTTTTTTCAGAAAATTAAACGTGTTATTTTGCCATTTTCGCACGGTCTAACGAAATTGCGAACATATCAACGTTCTCGGAATCTGCCGAATCCAAATTCTTGCCTCTTTTTGGGACCTCCATACTCCGACAACATTGATCTTTCAACTTTTTTTGAGAAAATTTGACGTGTTATTTTGGCATTTTCGAACGATCTTACGAGATTGCGAACATATCAACGTTCTCGGAATCTGCCGAAACCAAATTCTTGACTCTTTTTAGGACCTCCATACACCCACAACATTGATCTTTCAACTTTTTTTGATAAAATTTGACGTGTTATTTTGGCATTTTCGCACGATCTTACGAGATTGCGTACATATCAACGTTCTCGGAATCTGCCGAATCTAAATTCTTGCCTCTTTTTGGGACCTCCATACACCCGCAACATTGATCTTTCAACTTTTTTTGATAAAATTTGACGTGTTATTTTGGCATTTTCGCACGATCTTACGAGATTGCGAACATATCAACGTTCTCGGAATCTGATGAAAACAAATTATTGCCTCTTTTTGGGACCTCCATATACACACCACATTGATCTTTCAATTTTTTTTTAGAAAATTTGACGTCTTATTTTGGCATTTTCGCACGATCTAACGAGATTGCGAACATATCAACGTTCTCGGAATCTGCCGAAACCAAATTCTTGCCTCTTTTTGGGACCTCCATACAACCGCAACATTGATCTTTCAACTTTTTTTGATAAAATTTGACGTGTTATTTTGGCATTTTCGCACGATCTTACGATATTGCGAACATATCAACGTTATCGGAATCTGATGAAACCAAATTCTTGGCTTTTTTTGGGACCTCCATACACCCACCACATTGATCTTTCAACTTTTTTCAGAAAATTTAACGTGTTATTTTGGCATTTTCGTACGATCTAACTAGATTGCGAACATATCTGCGTTCTCGGAATCTGCCGAAACCAAATTCTTGCCTCTTTTTGGGACCTCCATACACCCGCAATATTGATCTTTCAACTTTTTTTGATAAAATTTGACGTGTTATTTTGGCATTTTCGCACGATCTTACGATATTGCGAACATATCAACGTTATCGGAATCTGATGAAACCAAATTCTTGGCTTTTTTTGGGACCTCCATACACCCACCACATTGATCTTTCAACTTTTTTCAGAAAATTTAACGTGTTATTTTGGCATTTTCGCACGATCGAACAAGATTGCGAACATATCAGCGTTCTCGGAATCTGCCGAAACCAAATTCTTGCCTCTTTTTGGGACCTCCATACACCCGCAATATTGATCTTTCAACTTTTTTTGATAAAATTTGACGTGTTATTTTGGCATTTTCGCACGATCTTACGAGATTGCGAATATATCAACGTTCTCGGAATCTGCCGAAACCAAATTCTTGCCTCTTTTTGGGACCTCCATACACCCACCACATTGATCTTTCAACTTTTTTTCAGAAAATTTGATGTGTTATTTTGGCATTTTCGCACGATCTAACGAGAATGCGAACATATCAACGTTCTCGGAATCTGCCGAAACTAAATTCTTGCCTCTTTTTGGGACCTCCATACACCCGCAACATTGATCTTTCAACTTTTTTTGATAAAATTTGACGTGTTATTTTGGCATTTTCGCACGATCTTACGATATTGCGAACATATCAACGTTATCGGAATCTGTTGAAACCAAATTCTTGGCTTTTTTTGGGACCTCCATACACCCACCACATGGATCTTTCAACTTTTTGTCTGAAAATTTAACGTGTTATTTTGGCATTTTCGCAGGATCTTACGAGATTGCGAACATATAAACGTTCTCAGAATCTGCCGAAACCAAATTCTTTGTTTCTTTTTGGGACCTCCATACACCCACAACATTGATTTTTCAACTTTTTTTGATAAAATTTAACGTGTTATTTTGGCATTTTCGCACGATCTTACGAGATTGTGAACATATCAACGTTCTTGGAATCTGCCGAAACCAAATTCTTGGCTCTTTTTGGGACCTCCATACACCCACTACATTGATCTTTCAACTTTTTTTCAGAAAATTTAACGTGTTATTTTGCCATTTTCGCACGGTCTAACGAAATTGCGAACATATCAACGTTCTCGGAATCTGCCGAATCCAAATTCTTGCCTCTTTTTGGGACCTCCATACTCCTACAACATTGATCTTTCAACTTTTTTCTATAAAATTTGAAGTGTTATTTTGGCATTTTCGCACGATCTTACGAGATTGCGAACATATAAACGTTCTCGGAATCTGCCGAATCCAAATTCTTGCCTCTTTTTGGGACCTCCATACACCCACAACATTGATCTTTCAACTTTTTTTGATAAAATTTGAAGAGTTATTTTGGTATTTTCGCACGATCTTACGAGATTGCGAACATATTAACGTTCTCGGAATCTGATGAAAACAAATTCTTGCCTCTTTTTGGGACCTCCATACACCCACAACATTGATCTTTCAACTTTTTTTGATAAAATTTGAAGTGTTATTTTGACAGTTTCGCACGATCTTACGAGATGACGAACATATCAACGTTCTCGGAATCTGCCGAAACCAAATTCTTAGCTCTTTTTGGGACCTCCATACACCCACCACATTGATCTTTCAACCTTTTTTTTCAGAAAATTTAACGTGTTATTTTGGCATTTTCGCACGATCAAACGAGATTGCGAACATATCAACGTTCTCGGAATCTGCCGAATCTAAATTCTTGCCTCTTTTTGGGACCTCCATACACGCACCACTTTGATCTTTCAACTTTTTTTGATAAAATTTGACGTGTTATTTTGGCATTTTCGCACGATCTTACGATATTGCGAACATATCAACGTTCTCCGAATCTGATGAAACCAAATTCTTGGCTTTTTTTGGGACCTCCACACACCCACCACATTGATCTTTCAACTTTTTTTTCAGAAAATTTAACGTGTTATTTTGGCATTTTCGCAGGATCTTACGAGATTGCGAACATATCAACATTCTCAGAATCTGCCGAAACCAAATTCTTTGTTTCTTTTTGGGACCTCCATACACCCACAACATTGATTTTTCAACTTTTTTTGATAAAATTTGAAGTGTTATTTTGGCAATTTCGCACGATCTTACGAGATTGCGAACATATCAACGTTCTTGGAATCTGCCGAAACCAAATTCTTGGCACTTTTTGGGACCACCATCCACCCACCACATTGATCTTTCAACTTTTTTTAAGAAAATTTAACGTGTTATTTTGTCATTTTCGCACGATCTAACGAAATTGCGAACATATCAACGTTCTCGGAATCTGCCGAATCCAAATTCTTGCCTCATTTTGGGAGATCCATACACCTACAACATTGATCTTTCAACTTTTTTTGAGAAAATTTGACGTGTTATTTTGGAATTTTTGAACTATCTTACGAGATTGCGAACATATCAACGTTCTCGGAATCTGCCGAAACCAAATTCTTGCCTCATTTTGGGACCTCCATACACCCGCAACATTGATCTTTCAACTTTTTTTGATAAAATTTGACGTGTTATTTTGGCATTTTCGCACGATCTTACGATATTGCGAACATATCAACGTTCTCGGAATCTGATGAAACCAAATTGTTGGCTTTTTTTGGGACCTCCATACACCCACCACATTGATCTTTCAACTTTTTTTCAGAAAATTTAACGTGTTATTTTGGCATTTCCGCAGGATCTTACGAGATTGCGAACATATAAACGTTCTCAGAATCTGCCGAAACCAAATTCTTTGTTTCTTTTTGGGACCTCCATACACCCACAACATTGATTTTTCAACTTTTTTTGATAAAATTTAACGTGTTATTTTGGCATTTTCGCACGATCTTACGAGATTGCGAACATATCAACGTTCTTGGAATATGCCGAAACCAAATTCTTGGCTCTTTTTGGGACCTCCATACACCCACCACATTGATCTTTCAACTTTTTTTCAGAAAATTAAACGTGTTATTTTGCCATTTTCGCACGGTCTAACGAAATTGCGAACATATCAACGTTCTCGGAATCTGCCGAATCCAAATTCTTGCCTCTTTTTGGGACCTCCATACTCCTACAACATTGATCTTTCAACTTTTTTTGAGAAAATTTGACGTGTTATTTTGGCATTTTCGAACGATCTTACGAGATTGCGAACATATCAACGTTCTCGGAATCTGCTGAAACCAAATTCTTGACTCTTTTTAGGACCTCCATACACCCACAACATTGATCTTTCAACTTTTTTTGATAAAATTTGACGTGTTATTTTGGCATTTTCGCACGATCTTACGAGATTGCGTACATATCAACGTTCTCGGAATCTGCCGAATCTAAATTCTTGCCTCTTTTTGGGACCTCCATACACCCGCAACATTGATCTTTCAACTTTTTTTGATAAAATTTGACGTGTTATTTTGGCATTTTCGCACGATCTTACGAGATTGCGAACATA
Source organism: Fragaria x ananassa (assembly GCA_034370585.1). Classification (NCBI taxonomy): domain Eukaryota; kingdom Viridiplantae; phylum Streptophyta; class Magnoliopsida; order Rosales; family Rosaceae; genus Fragaria; species Fragaria x ananassa. The sequence goes on from CP139769.1 coordinate 16,265,351, forward strand.
TCAACGTTCTCGGAATCTGATGAAAACAAATTATTGCCTCTTTTTGGGACCTCCATATACACACCACATTGATCTTTCAATTTTTTTTTAGAAAATTTGACGTCTTATTTTGGCATTTTCGCACGATCTAACGAGATTGCGAACATATCAACGTTCTCGGAATCTGCCGAAACCAAATTCTTGCCTCTTTTTGGGACCTCCATACAACCGCAACATTGATCTTTCAACTTTTTTTGATAAAATTTGACGTGTTATTTTGGCATTTTCGCACGATCTTACGATATTGCGAACATATCAACGTTATCGGAATCTGATGAAACCAAATTCTTGGCTTTTTTTGGGACCTCCATACACCCACCACATTGATCTTTCAACTTTTTTCAGAAAATTTAACGTGTTATTTTGGCATTTTCGTACGATCTAACTAGATTGCGAACATATCTGCGTTCTCGGAATCTGCCGAAACCAAATTCTTGCCTCTTTTTGGGACCTCCATACACCCGCAATATTGATCTTTCAACTTTTTTTGATAAAATTTGACGTGTTATTTTGGCATTTTCGCACGATCTTACGATATTGCGAACATATCAACGTTCTCGGAATCTGATGAAACCAAATTGTTGGCTTTTTTTGGGACCTCCATACACCCACCACATTGATCTTTCAACTTTTTTTCAGAAAATTTAACGTGTTATTTTGGCATTTCCGCAGGATCTTACGAGATTGCAAACATATAAACGTTCTCAGAATCTGCCGAAACCAAATTCTTTGTTTCTTTTTGGGACCTCCATACACCCACAACATTGATTTTTCAACTTTTTTTGATAAAATTTAACGTGTTATTTTGGCATTTTCGCACGATCTTACGAGATTGCGAACATATCAACGTTCTTGGAATCTGCCGAAACCAAATTCTTGGCTCTTTTTGGGACCTCCATACACCCACCACATTGATCTTTCAACTTTTTTTCAGAAAATTAAACGTGTTATTTTGCCATTTTCGCACGGTCTAACGAAATTGCGAACATATCAACGTTCTCGGAATCTGCCGAATCCAAATTCTTGCCTCTTTTTGGGACCTCCATACTCCGACAACATTGATCTTTCAACTTTTTTTGAGAAAATTTGACGTGTTATTTTGGCATTTTCGAACGATCTTACGAGATTGCGAACATATCAACGTTCTCGGAATCTGCCGAAACCAAATTCTTGACTCTTTTTAGGACCTCCATACACCCACAACATTGATCTTTCAACTTTTTTTGATAAAATTTGACGTGTTATTTTGGCATTTTCGCACGATCTTACGAGATTGCGTACATATCAACGTTCTCGGAATCTGCCGAATCTAAATTCTTGCCTCTTTTTGGGACCTCCATACACCCGCAACATTGATCTTTCAACTTTTTTTGATAAAATTTGACGTGTTATTTTGGCATTTTCGCACGATCTTACGAGATTGCGAACATATCAACGTTCTCGGAATCTGATGAAAACAAATTATTGCCTCTTTTTGGGACCTCCATATACACACCACATTGATCTTTCAATTTTTTTTTAGAAAATTTGACGTCTTATTTTGGCATTTTCGCACGATCTAACGAGATTGCGAACATATCAACGTTCTCGGAATCTGCCGAAACCAAATTCTTGCCTCTTTTTGGGACCTCCATACAACCGCAACATTGATCTTTCAACTTTTTTTGATAAAATTTGACGTGTTATTTTGGCATTTTCGCACGATCTTACGATATTGCGAACATATCAACGTTATCGGAATCTGATGAAACCAAATTCTTGGCTTTTTTTGGGACCTCCATACACCCACCACATTGATCTTTCAACTTTTTTCAGAAAATTTAACGTGTTATTTTGGCATTTTCGTACGATCTAACTAGATTGCGAACATATCTGCGTTCTCGGAATCTGCCGAAACCAAATTCTTGCCTCTTTTTGGGACCTCCATACACCCGCAATATTGATCTTTCAACTTTTTTTGATAAAATTTGACGTGTTATTTTGGCATTTTCGCACGATCTTACGATATTGCGAACATATCAACGTTATCGGAATCTGATGAAACCAAATTCTTGGCTTTTTTTGGGACCTCCATACACCCACCACATTGATCTTTCAACTTTTTTCAGAAAATTTAACGTGTTATTTTGGCATTTTCGCACGATCGAACAAGATTGCGAACATATCAGCGTTCTCGGAATCTGCCGAAACCAAATTCTTGCCTCTTTTTGGGACCTCCATACACCCGCAATATTGATCTTTCAACTTTTTTTGATAAAATTTGACGTGTTATTTTGGCATTTTCGCACGATCTTACGAGATTGCGAATATATCAACGTTCTCGGAATCTGCCGAAACCAAATTCTTGCCTCTTTTTGGGACCTCCATACACCCACCACATTGATCTTTCAACTTTTTTTCAGAAAATTTGATGTGTTATTTTGGCATTTTCGCACGATCTAACGAGAATGCGAACATATCAACGTTCTCGGAATCTGCCGAAACTAAATTCTTGCCTCTTTTTGGGACCTCCATACACCCGCAACATTGATCTTTCAACTTTTTTTGATAAAATTTGACGTGTTATTTTGGCATTTTCGCACGATCTTACGATATTGCGAACATATCAACGTTATCGGAATCTGTTGAAACCAAATTCTTGGCTTTTTTTGGGACCTCCATACACCCACCACATGGATCTTTCAACTTTTTGTCTGAAAATTTAACGTGTTATTTTGGCATTTTCGCAGGATCTTACGAGATTGCGAACATATAAACGTTCTCAGAATCTGCCGAAACCAAATTCTTTGTTTCTTTTTGGGACCTCCATACACCCACAACATTGATTTTTCAACTTTTTTTGATAAAATTTAACGTGTTATTTTGGCATTTTCGCACGATCTTACGAGATTGTGAACATATCAACGTTCTTGGAATCTGCCGAAACCAAATTCTTGGCTCTTTTTGGGACCTCCATACACCCACTACATTGATCTTTCAACTTTTTTTCAGAAAATTTAACGTGTTATTTTGCCATTTTCGCACGGTCTAACGAAATTGCGAACATATCAACGTTCTCGGAATCTGCCGAATCCAAATTCTTGCCTCTTTTTGGGACCTCCATACTCCTACAACATTGATCTTTCAACTTTTTTCTATAAAATTTGAAGTGTTATTTTGGCATTTTCGCACGATCTTACGAGATTGCGAACATATAAACGTTCTCGGAATCTGCCGAATCCAAATTCTTGCCTCTTTTTGGGACCTCCATACACCCACAACATGGATCTTTCAACTTTTTTTGATAAAATTTGAAGAGTTATTTTGGTATTTTCGCACGATCTTACGAGATTGCGAACATATTAACGTTCTCGGAATCTGATGAAAACAAATTCTTGCCTCTTTTTGGGACCTCCATACACCCACAACATTGATCTTTCAACTTTTTTTGATAAAATTTGAAGTGTTATTTTGACAGTTTCGCACGATCTTACGAGATTACGAACATATCAACGTTCTCGGAATCTGCCGAAACCAAATTCTTAGCTCTTTTTGGGACCTCCATACACCCACCACATTGATCTTTCAACCTTTTTTTTCAGAAAATTTAACGTGTTATTTTGGCATTTTCGCACGATCAAACGAGATTGCGAACATATCAACGTTCTCGGAATCTGCCGAATCTAAATTCTTGCCTCTTTTTGGGACCTCCATACACGCACCACTTTGATCTTTCAACTTTTTTTGATAAAATTTGACGTGTTATTTTGGCATTTTCGCACGATCTTACGATATTGCGAACATATCAACGTTCTCCGAATCTGATGAAACCAAATTCTTGGCTTTTTTTGGGACCTCCACACACCCACCACATTGATCTTTCAACTTTTTTTTCAGAAAATTTAACGTGTTATTTTGGCATTTTCGCAGGATCTTACGAGATTGCGAACATATCAACATTCTCAGAATCTGCCGAAACCAAATTCTTTGTTTCTTTTTGGGACCTCCATACACCCACAACATTGATTTTTCAACTTTTTTTGATAAAATTTGAAGTGTTATTTTGGCAATTTCGCACGATCTTACGAGATTGCGAACATATCAACGTTCTTGGAATCTGCCGAAACCAAATTCTTGGCACTTTTTGGGACCACCATCCACCCACCACATTGATCTTTCAACTTTTTTTAAGAAAATTTAACGTGTTATTTTGTCATTTTCGCACGATCTAACGAAATTGCGAACATATCAACGTTCTCGGAATCTGCCGAATCCAAATTCTTGCCTCATTTTGGGAGATCCATACACCTACAACATTGATCTTTCAACTTTTTTTGAGAAAATTTGACGTGTTATTTTGGAATTTTTGAACTATCTTACGAGATTGCGAACATATCAACGTTCTCGGAATCTGCCGAAACCAAATTCTTGCCTCATTTTGGGACCTCCATACACCCGCAACATTGATCTTTCAACTTTTTTTGATAAAATTTGACGTGTTATTTTGGCATTTTCGCACGATCTTACGATATTGCGAACATATCAACGTTCTCGGAATCTGATGAAACCAAATTGTTGGCTTTTTTTGGGACCTCCATACACCCACCACATTGATCTTTTGAACTTTTTTTCAGAAAATTTAACGTGTTATTTTGGCATTTCCGCAGGATCTTACGAGATTGCGAACATATAAACGTTCTCAGAATCTGCCGAAACCAAATTCTTTGTTTCTTTTTGGGACCTCCATACACCCACAACATTGATTTTTCAACTTTTTTTGATAAAATTTAACGTGTTATTTTGGCATTTTCGCACGATCTTACGAGATTGCGAACATATCAACGTTCTTGGAATATGCCGAAACCAAATTCTTGGCTCTTTTTGGGACCTCCATACACCCACCACATTGATCTTTCAACTTTTTTTCAGAAAATTAAACGTGTTATTTTGCCATTTTCGCACGGTCTAACGAAATTGCGAACATATCAACGTTCTCGGAATCTGCCGAATCCAAATTCTTGCCTCTTTTTGGGACCTCCATACTCCTACAACATTGATCTTTCAACTTTTTTTGAGAAAATTTGACGTGTTATTTTGGCATTTTCGAACGATCTTACGAGATTGCGAACATATCAACGTTCTCGGAATCTGCTGAAACCAAATTCTTGACTCTTTTTAGGACCTCCATACACCCACAACATTGATCTTTCAACTTTTTTTGATAAAATTTGACGTGTTATTTTGGCATTTTCGCACGATCTTACGAGATTGCGTACATATCAACGTTCTCGGAATCTGCCGAATCTAAATTCTTGCCTCTTTTTGGGACCTCCATACACCCGCAACATTGATCTTTCAACTTTTTTTGATAAAATTTGACGTGTTATTTTGGCATTTTCGCACGATCTTACGAGATTGCGAACATATCAACGTTCTCGGAATCTGATGAAAACAAATTATTGCCTCTTTTTGGGACCTCCATATACACACCACATTGATCTTTCAATTTTTTTTTAGAAAATTTGACGTCTTATTTTGGCATTTTCGCACGATCTAACGAGATTGCGAACATATCAACGTTCTCGGAATCTGCCGAAACCAAATTCTTGCCTCTTTTTGGGACCTCCATACAACCGCAACATTGATCTTTCAACTTTTTTTGATAAAATTTGACGTGTTATTTTGGCATTTTCGCACGATCTTACGATATTGCGAACATATCAACGTTATCGGAATCTGATGAAACCAAATTCTTGGCTTTTTTTGGGACCTCCATACACCCACCACATTGATCTTTCAACTTTTTTCAGAAAATTTAACGTGTTATTTTGGCATTTTCGTACGATCTAACTAGATTGCGAACATATCTGCGTTCTCGGAATCTGCCGAAACCAAATTCTTGCCTCTTTTTGGGACCTCCATACACCCGCAATATTGATCTTTCAACTTTTTTTGATAAAATTTGACGTGTTATTTTGGCATTTTCGCACGATCTTACGATATTGCGAACATATCAACGTTCTCGGAATCTGATGAAACCAAATTGTTGGCTTTTTTTGGGACCTCCATACACCCACCACATTGATCTTTCAACTTTTTTTCAGAAAATTTAACGTGTTATTTTGGCATTTCCGCAGGATCTTACGAGATTGCAAACATATAAACGTTCTCAGAATCTGCCGAAACCAAATTCTTTGTTTCTTTTTGGGACCTCCATACACCCACAACATTGATTTTTCAACTTTTTTTGATAAAATTTAACGTGTTATTTTGGCATTTTCGCACGATCTTACGAGATTGCGAACATATCAACGTTCTTGGAATCTGCCGAAACCAAATTCTTGGCTCTTTTTGGGACCTCCATACACCCACCACATTGATCTTTCAACTTTTTTTCAGAAAATTAAACGTGTTATTTTGCCATTTTCGCACGGTCTAACGAAATTGCGAACATATCAACGTTCTCGGAATCTGCCGAATCCAAATTCTTGCCTCTTTTTGGGACCTCCATACTCCGACAACATTGATCTTTCAACTTTTTTTGAGAAAATTTGACGTGTTATTTTGGCATTTTCGAACGATCTTACGAGATTGCGAACATATCAACGTTCTCGGAATCTGCCGAAACCAAATTCTTGACTCTTTTTAGGACCTCCATACACCCACAACATTGATCTTTCAACTTTTTTTGATAAAATTTGACGTGTTATTTTGGCATTTTCGCACGATCTTACGAGATTGCGTACATATCAACGTTCTCGGAATCTGCCGAATCTAAATTCTTGCCTCTTTTTGGGACCTCCATACACCCGCAACATTGATCTTTCAACTTTTTTTGATAAAATTTGACGTGTTATTTTGGCATTTTCGCACGATCTTACGAGATTGCGAACATATCAACGTTCTCGGAATCTGATGAAAACAAATTATTGCCTCTTTTTGGGACCTCCATATACACACCACATTGATCTTTCAATTTTTTTTTAGAAAATTTGACGTCTTATTTTGGCATTTTCGCACGATCTAACGAGATTGCGAACATATCAACGTTCTCGGAATCTGCCGAAACCAAATTCTTGCCTCTTTTTGGGACCTCCATACAACCGCAACATTGATCTTTCAACTTTTTTTGATAAAATTTGACGTGTTATTTTGGCATTTTCGCACGATCTTACGATATTGCGAACATATCAACGTTATCGGAATCTGATGAAACCAAATTCTTGGCTTTTTTTGGGACCTCCATACACCCACCACATTGATCTTTCAACTTTTTTCAGAAAATTTAACGTGTTATTTTGGCATTTTCGTACGATCTAACTAGATTGCGAACATATCTGCGTTCTCGGAATCTGCCGAAACCAAATTCTTGCCTCTTTTTGGGACCTCCATACACCCGCAATATTGATCTTTCAACTTTTTTTGATAAAATTTGACGTGTTATTTTGGCATTTTCGCACGATCTTACGATATTGCGAACATATCAACGTTATCGGAATCTGATGAAACCAAATTCTTGGCTTTTTTTGGGACCTCCATACACCCACCACATTGATCTTTCAACTTTTTTCAGAAAATTTAACGTGTTATTTTGGCATTTTCGCACGATCGAACAAGATTGCGAACATATCAGCGTTCTCGGAATCTGCCGAAACCAAATTCTTGCCTCTTTTTGGGACCTCCATACACCCGCAATATTGATCTTTCAACTTTTTTTGATAAAATTTGACGTGTTATTTTGGCATTTTCGCACGATCTTACGAGATTGCGAATATATCAACGTTCTCGGAATCTGCCGAAACCAAATTCTTGCCTCTTTTTGGGACCTCCATACACCCACCACATTGATCTTTCAACTTTTTTTCAGAAAATTTGATGTGTTATTTTGGCATTTTCGCACGATCTAATGAGAATGCGAACATATCAACGTTCTCGGAATCTGCCGAAACTAAATTCTTGCCTCTTTTTGGGACCTCCATACACCCGCAACATTGATCTTTCAACTTTTTTTGATAAAATTTGACGTGTTATTTTGGCATTTTCGCACGATCTTACGATATTGCGAACATATCAACGTTATCGGAATCTGTTGAAACCAAATTCTTGGCTTTTTTTGGGACCTCCATACACCCACCACATGGATCTTTCAACTTTTTGTCTGAAAATTTAACGTGTTATTTTGGCATTTTCGCAGGATCTTACGAGATTGCGAACATATAAACGTTCTCAGAATCTGCCGAAACCAAATTCTTTGTTTCTTTTTGGGACCTCCATACACCCACAACATTGATTTTTCAACTTTTTTTGATAAAATTTAACGTGTTATTTTGGCATTTTCGCACGATCTTACGAGATTGTGAACATATCAACGTTCTTGGAATCTGCCGAAACCAAATTCTTGGCTCTTTTTGGGACCTCCATACACCCACTACATTGATCTTTCAACTTTTTTTCAGAAAATTTAACGTGTTATTTTGCCATTTTCGCACGGTCTAACGAAATTGCGAACATATCAACGTTCTCGGAATCTGCCGAATCCAAATTCTTGCCTCTTTTTGGGACCTCCATACTCCTACAACATTGATCTTTCAACTTTTTTCTATAAAATTTGAAGTGTTATTTTGGCATTTTCGCACGATCTTACGAGATTGCGAACATATAAACGTTCTCGGAATCTGCCGAATCCAAATTCTTGCCTCTTTTTGGGACCTCCATACACCCACAACATGGATCTTTCAACTTTTTTTGATAAAATTTGAAGAGTTATTTTGGTATTTTCGCACGATCTTACGAGATTGCGAACATATTAACGTTCTCGGAATCTGATGAAAACAAATTCTTGCCTCTTTTTGGGACCTCCATACACCCACAACATTGATCTTTCAACTTTTTTTGATAAAATTTGAAGTGTTATTTTGACAGTTTCGCACGATCTTACGAGATTACGAACATATCAACGTTCTCGGAATCTGCCGAAACCAAATTCTTAGCTCTTTTTGGGACCTCCATACACCCACCACATTGATCTTTCAACCTTTTTTTTCAGAAAATTTAACGTGTTATTTTGGCATTTTCGCACGATCAAACGAGATTGCGAACATATCAACGTTCTCGGAATCTGCCGAATCTAAATTCTTGCCTCTTTTTGGGACCTCCATACACGCACCACTTTGATCTTTCAACTTTTTTTGATAAAATGTGACGTGTTATTTTGGCATTTTCGCACGATCTTACGATATTGCGAACATATCAACGTTCTCCGAATCTGATGAAACCAAATTCTTGGCTTTTTTTGGGACCTCCACACACCCACCACATTGATCTTTCAACTTTTTTTTCAGAAAATTTAACGTGTTATTTTGGCATTTTCGCAGGATCTTACGAGATTGCGAACATATCAACATTCTCAGAATCTGCCGAAACCAAATTCTTTGTTTCTTTTTGGGACCTCCATACACCCACAACATTGATTTTTCAACTTTTTTTGATAAAATTTGAAGTGTTATTTTGGCAATTTCGCACGATCTTACGAGATTGCGAACATATCAACGTTCTTGGAATCTGCCGAAACCAAATTCTTGGCACTTTTTGGGACCACCATCCACCCACCACATTGATCTTTCAACTTTTTTTAAGAAAATTTAACGTGTTATTTTGTCATTTTCGCACGATCTAACGAAATTGCGAACATATCAACGTTCTCGGAATCTGCCGAATCCAAATTCTTGCCTCATTTTGGGAGATCCATACACCTACAACATTGATCTTTCAACTTTTTTTGAGAAAATTTGACGTGTTATTTTGGAATTTTTGAACTATCTTACGAGATTGCGAACATATCAACGTTCTCGGAATCTGCCGAAACCAAATTCTTGCCTCTTTTTGGGACCTCCATACACCCGCAACATTGATCTTTCAACTTTTTTTGATAAAATTTGAACAGTTATTTTGGCATTTTCGCACGATCTTACGAGATTGCGAACATATCAACGTTCTCGGAATCTGCCGAAACCAAATTCTTGGCTCTTTTTGGGACCTCCATACACCCACCACATTGATCTTTCAACTTTTTTTTCAGAAAATTTGACGTGTGATATTGGCATTTTCGCACGATCTAACGAGATTGCGAACATATCAACGTTCTCGGAATCTGATGAAAACAAACTCTTGCCTCTTTTTGGGACCTCCATACACCCACAACATTGATCTTTCAACTTTTTTTGATAAAATTTGAAGTGTTATTTTGACAGTTTCGCACGATCTTACGAGATTACGAACATATCAACGTTCTCGGAATCTGCCGAAACCAAATTCTTGGCTCTTTTTGGGACCTCCATACACCCACCACATTGATCTTTCAACTTTTTTTTCAGAAAATTTGACGTGTGATATTGGCATTTTCGCACGATCTAACGAGATTGCGAACATATCAACGTTCTCGGAATCTGATGAAAACAAACTCTTGCCTCTTTTTGGGACCTCCATACACCCACAACATTGATCTTTCAACTTTTTTTGATAAAATTTGAACTGTTATTTTGGCATTTTCGCACGATCTTACGAGATTACGAACATATCAACGTTCTCGAAATCTGATGAAACCAAATTCTTGGCTTTTTTTGGGACCTCCATACACCCACCACATTGATCTTTCAACTTTTTTCAGAAAATTTAACGTGTTATTTTGGCATTTTCGCACGATCTAACTAGATTGCGAACATATCAACGTCCTCGGAATCTGATGAAACCAAATTCTTGCCTCTTTTTGGGACCTCCATACACCCGCAACATTGATCTTTCAACTTTTTTTGATAAAATTTGAACAGTTATTTTGGCATTTTGGCATTTTCGCACGATCTTACGATATTGCGAACATATCAACGTTATCGGAATCTGATGAAACCAAATTCTTGGCTTTTTTTGGGACCTCCATACACCCACCACATTGATCTTTCAACTTTTTTCAGAAAATTTAACGTGTTATTTTGGCATTTTCGCACGATCTAACTAGATTGCGAACATATCAGCTTTCTCGGAATCTGCCGAAACCAAATTCTTGCCTCTTTTTGGGACCTCCATACACCCGCAACATTGATCTTTCAACTTTTTTTGATAAAATTTGAACAGTTATTTTGGCATTTTCGCACGATCTTACGAGATTCCGAACATATCAACGTTCTCGGAATCTGATGAAACCAAATTCTTGGCTTTTTTTGGGACCTCCATACACACACCACATTGATCGTTCAACTTTTTTTCAGAAAATTTGACGTCTTATTTTGGCATTTTCGCACGATCTAACGAGATTGCGAACATATCAACTTTCTCGGAATCTGCCGAAACCAAATTCTTGCCTCTTTTTGGGACCTCCATACACCCGCAACATTGATCTTTCAACTTTTTTTTATAAAATTTGACGTGTTATTTTGGCATTTTCGAACGATCTTACGAGATTGCGAACATATCAACGTTCTCGGAATCTGCCGAAACCAAATTCTTGACTCTTTTTAGGACCTCCATACACCCACAACATTGATCTTTCAACTTTTTTTGATAAAATTTGACGTTTTATTTTGGCATTTTCACACGATCTTACGAGATTGCAAACATATCAACGTTCTCGGAATCTGCCGAATCTAAATTCTTGCCTCTTTTTGGGACCTGCATACACCCGCAACATTGATCTTTCAACTTTTTTTGATAAAATTTGACGTGTTATTTTGGCATTTTCGCTCAATCTTACGATATTGCGAACATATCAACGTTCTCGGAATCTGCCGAAACCAAATTCTTGGCTCATTTTCGGACCTCCGTACACCTACAACATAGATCTTACAACTTTTTTCTATAAAATTTGAAGTGTTATTTTGGCATTTTCGCACGATCTTACGAGATTGCGAACATATCAACGTTCTCGGAATCTGCCGAAACCAAATTCTTGGCTCTTTTTGGGACCTCCATACACCCACCACATTGATCTTTCAACTTTTTTTCAGAAAATTTTACGTATTATTTTGGCATTTTCGCACGATCTAACGAGATTGTGAACATATCAACGTTCTCGGAATCTGCCGAAACCAAATTCTTGCCTCTTTTTGGGACCTCCATACACCCGTAACATTGATCTTTCAACTTTTTTTGATAAAAATTGACGTGTTATTTTGGCATTTTCGCACGATCTTACGAGATTGCGAACATATCAACGTTCTCGGAATCTGCCGAAACCAAATTCTTGCCTCTTTTTGGGACCTCCATACACACACCACATTGATCTTTCAACTATTTTTCAGAAAATTTGACGTCTTATTTCGGCATTTTCGCACGATCTAACGAGATTGCGAACATATCAACGTTCTCGGAATATACCGAAACCAAATTCTTGACTCTTTTTTGGACCTCCATACACCTACAACATTGATCTTTCAACTTTTTTTTGAGAAAATTTGACGTGTTATTTTAGCATTTGCGCACGATCTTACGAGATTGCGAACATATCAACGTTCTCAGAATTTGCCGAAACCAAATTCTTGCCTCTTTTTAGGACCTCCATACACCCACAACATTGATCTTTCAACTTTTTTTGATAAAATTTGACGTGTTATTTTGGCATTTTCGCACGATCTAACGAGATTGCGAACATATCAACGTTCTCGGAATCTGCCGAAACCAAATTATTGGCTCTTTTTGGGACCTCCATACACCCACCACATTGATCTTTCAACTTTTTTTCAGAAAATTTGACATGTTATTTTTGCATTTTCGCACGATCTTATGAGATTGCGAACATATCAACGTTCTCGGAATTTGCCGAAACCAAATTGTTGGCTCCTTTTGGGACCTCCATACACCCACCACATTGATCTTTCAACTTTTTTTGATAAAATTTGAAGAGTTATTTTGGCAGTTTCGCACGATCTTACGAGATTACGAACATATCAACGTTCTCGGAATCTGATGAAACCAAATTCTTGGCTTTTTTTGGGACCTCCGAACACCCACCACATTGATCTTTCTACTTTTTTTGATAAAATTTGAAGAGTTATTTTGGCATTTTCGCACTATCTTACGAGATTACGAACATATCAACGTTCTCGGAATCTGGCGAAACCAAATTCTTGCCTGTTTTTGGGACCTCCATACACCCACCACATTGATCTTTCAAATATTTTTCAGAAAATTTGACGTTTTTTTTTGGCATTTTCGCACGATCTTACGAGATTGCGAACATATTAACGTTCTCGGAATCTGCCGAAACCAAATTCTTGGCTCATTTTGGGACCTCGATACACCTACATCATAGATCTTTCATCTTTTTTTGATAAAATTTGAAGTGTTATTTTGGCATTTTCGCACGATCTTACGAGATTGCGAACATATCAACGTTCTCGGAATCTGCCGAAACCAAATTCTTGGCTCTTTTTGGGACCTCCATACACACACCACATTGATCTTTCAACTTTTTTTCAGAAAATTTGACGTCTTATTTTGGCATTTTCGCACGATCTAACGAGATTGCGAACATATCAACGTTCTCGGAATATACCGAAACCAAATTCTTGACTCTTTTTTGGACCTCCATACACCTACAACATTGATCTTTCAACTTTTTTTTGAGAAAATTTGACGTGTTATTTTAGCATTTGCGCACGATCTTACGAGATTGTGAACATATCTACGTTCTCGGAATCTGCCGAAACCAAATTCTTGGCTCTTTTTGGGACCTCCATACACCTAAAACATTGATCTTTCAACTTTTTTTGATAAAATTTGACGTGTTATTTTGGCATTTTCGCACGATCTGACGAGATTGCGAACATATCAACGTTCTCAGAATCTGCCGAAACCAAATTCTTGGCTCATTTTGGGACCTCCATACACCCACCACATTGATCTTTCAACTTTTTTTAATAAAATTTGACGTGTTATTTTGGCATTTTCACACGATCTTACGAGATTACGAACATATCAACGTTCTCGGAATCTGCCGAATCCAAATTCTTGCCTCTTTTTGGGACCTCCATACATCTACAACATTGATCTTTCAACTTATGTTGATAAAATTTGAAGTGTTATTTTGGCATTTTTGCACGATCTTACGAGATTGTGAACATATCAACGTTCTCGGAATCTGCCAAAACCAAATTCTTGGCTCTTTTTGGGACCTCCATACACCTACAACATTGATCTTTCAACTTTTTTTAATAAAATTTGACGTGTTATTTTGGCATTTTCACACGATCTTACGAGATTGCGAACATATCAACGTTCTCGGAATCTGCCGAAACCAAATTCTTGGCTCTTTTTGGGACCTCCATACACCCACCACATTGATCTTTCAACTTTTTTTGATAAAATTTGACGTGTCATGTTGGCATTTTCGCACGATCTTACGAGATTACGAACATATCAACGTTCTCGGAATCTGGCGAAACCAAATTCTTGGCTCTTTTTGGGACCTCCATACACCCACCACATTGATCTTTAACCTTTTTTTCAGAAAATTTAACGTGTTATTTTGGCATTTTCGCATGTTCTAACTTGATTGCGAACATATCAACGTTCTCGGAATCTGCCGAATCCAAATTCTTGCCTCTTTTTTTGGACATCCATACACCTACAACATTGATCTTTCAACTTTTTTTTGATAAAATTTGACGTGTTATTTTGGCATTTTCGCACGATCTTACGAGATTGCGAACATATCAACGTTCTCGGAATCTGCCGAAACCAAATTCTTGGCTCATTTTGGGACCTCCATACACCCACCACATTGATCTTTCAACTTTTTTTCAGAAAATTTAACGTGTTATTTTGGCATTTTCGCATGATCTAACGAGATTGCGAACAAATCAACGTTCTCGGAATCTGCCGAATCCAAATTCTTGCCTCTTTTTGGGACCTCCATATACCTACAACATTGATCCTTTAACCTTTGTTGATAAAATTTGACGTGTTATTTTGGCATTTTCACACGATCTAACGAGATTGCGAATATATCAACGTTCTCGGAATCTGCCGAAACCAAATTCTTGCCTCTTTTTGGGACCTCCATATACCCACAACATTGATCTTTCAACTTTTTTTGATAAAATTTGAGGTGTTATTTTGGCATTTTCGCAGGATCTTACGAGATTGCGAACATATCAACGTTCTCGGAATCTGCCGAAACCAAATTCTTGGCTATTTTTGGGACCTCCATACACCCACCACATTGATCTTTCAACTTTTTTTCAGAAAATTTAACGTGTTATTTTGGCATTTTCGCATGATCTAACGAGTTTGCGAACAAATCAACGTTCTCGGAATCTGCCGAATCCAAATTCTTGCCTCTTTTTGGGACCTCCATACACCTACAACATTGATCTTTCAACTTTTGCTGATAAAATTTGACGTGTTATTTTGGCATTTTCGCACAATCTTACGAGATTGTGAACATATCAACGTTCTCGGAATCTGCCGAAACCAAATTCTTGGCTCTTTTTGGGACCTCCATACACCTACAACATTGATCTTTCAACTTTTTTTGATAAAATTTGACGTGTTATTTTGGCATTTTCACACGATCTTATGAGATTGCGAACATATCAACGTTCTCGGAATCTGCCGAAACCAAATTCTTGGCTCTTTTTGGGACCTCCATACACCCACCACATTGATCTTTCAACTTTTGTTGATAAAATTTGACGTGTTATTTTGGCATTTTCGCACGATCTTACGAGATTGCGAATACGTTCTCGGAATATGCCGAAACCAAATTCTTGACTCTTTTTGGGACCTCCATACACCTACAACATTGATCTTTCAACTTTTTTTGATAAAATTTGACGTGTTATTTTGGCATTTTCGCACGATCTTACGAGATTGCGAACATATCAACGTTCTCGGAATCTGCCGAAACCAAATTCTTGGCTCCTTTTGGGACCTCCATACACCCACCACATTTATCTTTCAACTTTTTTTCATAAAATTTAACGTGTTATTTTGGCATTTTCGCATGATCTAACGAGATTGCGAACAAATCAACGTTCTCGGAATCTGCCGAATCCAAATTCTTGCCTCTTTTTGGGACCTCCATAAACCTACAACATTGATCCTTCAACTTTTGTTGATAAAATTTGACGTGTTATTTTGGCATTTTCGTACGATCTTACGAGATTGTGAACATATCAACTTTCTCGGAATCTGCCGAAACCAAATTCTTGGCTCTTTTTGGGACCTCCATACACCCACAACATTGATCTTTCAACTGTTTTTGATAAAATCTTGCATTTATGGACCTATATACACCAACGACATTGATCTGCCAACTTATTTCATCAATTTTAAAAAAAAATTGTGTGTTTTACTAGCTGTTTAATAAGATCTTACAAGATTGCGAACGAATCAACGTTCTCAGAATCTGCCGAAACTAAATTCTTTGTGCTTTATTGAACCTATATACACCAACGGCAATGAACTCTCAACTTCTTTGATCAATTTTTTTTTAAAAATTTGTGTTTTTTCAGAAAATTTAACGTGTTATTTTGGCATTTTCGCACGATCTTACGAGATTGCGAACATATCAACGTTCTCGGAATCTGCCGAATCCAAATTCTTGTCTCTTTTTGAGAGCTCCATACACCTACAACATTGATCTTTCAATTTTTTTGATAAAATTTGACGTGTTATTTTGACATTTTCGCAGGATCTTACGAGATTCCGAACATATTAACGTTCTCGGAATCTGCCGAAACCAAATTCTTGCCTCTTTTTGGGACCTCCATACACCGACAACATTGATCTTTCAAATTTTTTTGATAAAATTTGACGTGTTATTTTGGCATTTTCGCACGATCTTACGAGATTGCGAACATATCAACGTTCTCGGAATCTGCCGAAACCAAATTCTTTCCTCTTTTTGGGACCTCCATACACGCACAACATTGATCTTTCAACTTTTTTTGATAAAATTTGAGGTTTTATTTTGGCATTTTCACAGGATCTTACGAGATTGCGAACATATCAACGTTCTCGGAATATGCCGAAACCAAATTCTTGCCTCTTTTTGGGACCTCCATACACCCGCAACATTGATCTTTCAACTTTTTTTGATAAAATCTAGCATTTATGGACCTATATACACCAACGACGTTGATCTGCCAACTTGTTTCATCAATTTTTTTAAAAAAATTTGTGTGTTTTTACTAGCTGTTTAACAAGATCTTACAAGATTGCGAACGAATCAACGTTCTCAGAATCTGCCGAAACCAAATCTTTGTTCTTTATTGAACCTATATACACCAACGGCAATGAACTCTCAACTTCTTTGATCAATTTTTTAAAATTTTTTTTTGGGTTTTACAAGTTGTTCAACAGAATCTGATACGATTGCGAACGAATCATCCTTCTCATAATGTGCCGAAACCAAATTCTTTGTTCTTTATTAAACCTCTATATGCCAAAGACATTGATCTCCCAACTTATTTCATCAATTTTATGAGAAAACTTTGTGCGTTTTAATAGTTGTTTAACAAGATCTTATAAAATTGTGAACGAATCAACTTTCTCAGAATCTGCCGAAACCAAATTCTTTGATCTTTATGGAACCTCTATACACCAACGACATTGATCTACCAACTTATTTCATCAATTTTTTGAGAAAACTGTGTGTTTTATAAGCACGTTAACAAGATTTTACAAGATTGCGAACGAATCAACGTTCTCAGAATCTGCCGAAACCAAATTCTTTGTTCTTTATGGAACCTGTATACACCAACGACATTCATCTCCCAACTTATTTCATCAATTTTTTGAGAAAACTGTGTGTGTTTTACAAGCACTTTAACAAGATCTTACAAGATTGCGAACGAATCAACGTTCTCAGAATTTGCCGAAACCAAATTCTTTGTTCTTTATGGAACCTGTATACACCAACGACATTGATCTCCCAACTTATTTCATCAATTTTTTCAGAAAACTGTGTGTGTTTTACTAGCTGTTTAACAAGATCTTTCAAGATTGCGAACGAATCAACGTTCTCATAATCTCCCGAAACCAAATTATTTGTTCTTTATTGAACCTCTATAGGCCAACGACATTGATCTCCCAACTTATTTCATCAATTTTTTTAGAAAACTTTGTGTGTTTTTCAAGCAGTTTAACAAGATCTTACAAGATTGCGAACGAATCAACGTTCTCAGAATCTGCCGAAACCAAATTCTTTGTTCTTTATGGAACCTTTATACACCAATGACATTGATCTCCCAACTTATTTCAATAATTTATTGAGAAAACTGTGTTTGTTTTACTAGCTGTTTAACAAGATCTTACAAGATTGCGAACGAATCAACGTTCTCATAATCTCCCGAAAACAAATTATTTGTTCTTTATTGAACCTCTATAGGCCAACGACATTGATCTCCCAACTTATTTCATCAATTTTTTTAGAAAACTGTGTCTGTTTTACAAGCTGTTTAACAAGATCTTACAAGATTGCGAACGAATCAACGTTCTCAGAATCCGCTGAAACCAAATTCTTTGTTCTTTATTGAACCTCTATCGGCCAACGAAATTGATCTCCCAACTTATTTCATCAATTTTTTAAGAAAACTTTCTGTGTTTTACAAGCTGTTTAACAAGATCTTACAAGATTGCGAACGAATCAATGTTTTAATAATCTCCCGAAACCAAATTATTTGTTCTTTATTGAACCTCTATAGGCCAACGACATTGATGTCCCAACTTATTTCATCAATTTTTTTAGAAAACTTTGTTTGTTTTACAAACAGTTTAACAAGATCTTACAAGATTGCGAACGAATCAACGTTCTCAGAATCTGCCGAAACCAAATTGTTTGTTCTTTATTAAACCTCTATATGCCAAAGACATTGATCTCCCAACTTATTTCATCAATTTTATGAGAAAACTTTGTGCGTTTTAATAGCTGTTTAACAAGATCTTATAAAATTGCGAACGAATCAACGTTCTCAGAATCTGCCGAAACCAAATTCTTTGTTCTTTATGGAACCTCTATACACCAACGACATTGATCTCCCAACTTATTTCATCAATTTTTTGAGAAAACTTTATGTGTTTTACAAGCTGTTTAACAAGATTTTACAAGATTGCGAACGAATCAACGTTCTCATAATATGCCGAAACCAAATTCTTTGTTCTTTATTGATCCTCTATACGCCAACGACATTGATCTCCCAACTTATTTCATCAATATTTTGAGAAAACTGTGTGTGTTTTACAAGTTGTTTAACAAGATCTTACAAGATTTTGTAATAAAAAGGACAAAAGGCATTCGTCTATTGGAATACGTACCAAAGGGACATGTAAACATTGTCTTCTCTTGATCGTCCGGGTGGATCATGATTTGGTTGGATCATGATTTGGTAATCGATGTATCCGTCGAGAAAACAATAGAACTCATGGCCGGCTAACCTCTCAAGCATTTGATCCATGAGCGGCAAAGACATGTGATCTTTCCTTGTTGCCGCATTAAGCTTCCTATAATCGATGCACATCCTATAACCGGTCACCAAACGTTGCGGCACAAGCTCATTCTTGTCATTCTTTACAACCGTGACACCCGACTTCTTCGACACAACGTGAACGGTTGAGATCCATTGACTATCTTAGATTGGATAAATCACTCCACAATCTTTCAGCTTGATCACCTCGTCCTTGACAACTTTCATCATTGGAGGGTGCAACCGGCGCTGCCCCTCCCTTGTAGATTTCGTACCGTCTTCCAACAAGATAGTGTGAACACATGTAGTAGGGCTAATTCCCTTGATATCCGCCAAAGTCCAACCAATAGCGGTCTTGTGTCTCTTCAGCACATCAATCAATCTCTTTTCCTGCTGCTCGCTCAACTTTGAAGATACAATAATTGGTAAGGTATCTCCTTCCCCAATTATTCATTATCAGGACTATTTGACAGATTACATCAAACATCATTAGACAGTGTCTATTTAGATATCAATTACCTCCCTTTCCTTCATTTCTAGCTATAAGTTGCTCCCTGCCGCCTTGCTTTTCTTTGCATTCTCGGTATTGAATTTCAACAAAACAACAGACCCAATCAAACCCATGATGTATTACCCAAAAATATGTAGAACCATTAAAACAATAGCTGGAGGAGACAAACCTGGGCAATGGGGAAATTTCTGTTGTAGGAGCAGAAGACAAAGACGGAAATTGCGGCTGTGATGGGTATACCAGTGTGGAGGTCGAGTTTAGTTTACCTAACATATTGTTTTCTCCGAGCTCTGCTTCAACCCTTCCAATCTGTCAACAGTCTCTTCCACAGCTTTAACGAACTTGAACCGGAGTCCAAGTCAGACTTAGAACTAGACGCTTCACTGGACTCGTGGTTAACCCTCTCTCACAGCCACAAAGCTCGACCCAGACGCGATGGGGCGAAGGCGAAGAGGATGCTGAATGAGTGGGTTTCACCATATATGTGAGGACCCAACTTTCACTGACGTCCCTAACTCTCTCTAACCTATCCACGTTAACTATGTTTGGCTACTCAAGGAAAAAACTGCAGAAAAAAAGGGATCAACCTAACAAAAGGTGCAAGCTTAGAACCAACATATACCAATTGAAAAAGAAGAGAATGGAGTTTACCGAATCCAGCATTAGTATCAATTATGGAGTGAGCAGAGGAGTGAAAACAGAATCATTACCTGACCTTCAAAATCGGCCTTTAAATTCATGTTCAGGTCCTCAAGAGTAATCCTCACCTGAAAAACCAACTTCCATCCACTAATAACCACGAAGCCTAAAAAGCAAGCAATACCCAGATGATAAAAGACACAGTAAGAGGGAGCACTACCTTTCTTGGCTAGATGACCTTCGCTCTCTCTGTCTCTCCCTGCCTCTCTCATCCTTGCCGAAAAACTGCCTTTGCAGGAATCCCTTGCCGGAATATTCTGCCAGATTCTGGCGGAAAATGGCCATAGCCTCCCTATAACTCCGATTCACCTAGTTCTCGACAAACAACCAAAGGGCTAAATCAAACACCAACCAACCACAACATAACAACAACAACACAGCAGTTCAATTCATAAGCCTTACCTCCAATCTATTCAAAATGTGAATCTAGAGCTAATACCAAAGCGGAGAGTCACTGAGAACAAACTCAAGATTAAAGATGCTCGGCCAATCACCCAAAGCCACTGCCTCCCTACGAAACAGTAACAGCTGCCTCTAAGCCTCCTTCAAGGAACTGAAGCCCTTGCCGGAAACCAAACCTCGGACCCAAAAAGCAAGTTCGGGCTAGGGCTCTATTTCTGAAAATCGAAGCTTAAGGGGGATGGAAAACGAAGAGGGTAAAGATAAATTACCTTCTAGGGTTTGGATTTGGCCGGGGGCTCTATTCGATCGTCAGCGATGGCCTGGACGGGGACCGGAGCGGCGTCGCTCTCCTCCTCCTCAGTCTCTCCCTCTCTCGATTCCGAATGAGAAGGGATTAGGGTTTCAACCCTTTTACTTAAAAATCAAAAGGTAGGGAAAAAGAAAAAGGAAGGTCCAGAATAAATGGCAAAACTAAAAATCATAAATTATCTTGAAATTTTAAAAATTTGTAGAAAATAGCTCGTTGCTTGGAAAAATAACCTGAAGAAATTGGTGAACTCATATTGATGCGTACAACGACATCGGGGTCTTATAATAAGATTTTGATATTTCGAGAAAAACTCGAAAATAAATTTAAACGTAAAAAATGTTAACCGTTTTTATCAAAATCCAAACATTACCCGAAATACATGATTTTTCAACCACAGACATATTTTACTATTCCGATCACATCTTATTTCACAATATTTTTGAAAATTTTGCCTCCTCTCTATAGTTGGTTCAAAAGTTGTACATTAGCATATAACTTACTAAACAAGTTATACCATATTCGTAGGCACCAGATACGTTGTGGTTCCATTGGCTAAATTTCACAATATAAATATTCAACCGTCTGATCTGATATGCATAGTGAAATATGGCTAGGATAGAAAATTCAAATGTATTCGGTATCGTTTGGGTCTCGATTCACGTGGTCAACATTAATTTAACGTCACTTATCACACGAAAATCCTCTTATATACCCTTATAAGACATAGTTTAGTTAATTCTTCCACACACAAAAATCTCACACAAATGCGTTTACATCCCGATGATAAGACTCCCTATAAGGAAGCATAAGTGTAAATACGTTTGACTGCTACTATCGGGGATTAAATGTTACCGAAAATATGTGATTTTTTAACCATACGTGTATTTCACCATACCGATCCTAGCTTATTTCACAAGATTTTTGAAAATTTTGTTTCTTTTGTATGGTTGGTTCACAAGGATGTACATATATATAACTTATTAAACAAGTTATACCGCTTTAGTAAGCACATGGTGATCCGAGGTCATTAATACGTGAAAATAAAAATTTCACCGCCTGATGTAGTCATGGTAGTTACGGATTCACCATTTTTTTTCGAGGTCTTCAGAAAAAAAAAATCCACCATGTTTCGGATTTGTTACTTCCCACATCGAATTGGTCAACTTTAATTCAACCTCATTTTTAACACGAAATACGGTTGATCGACATCGTGTATCACCCTATTTTTGCCCCTTTTTGAACCTGAAGCTGGTATATATGTTATTTAGGTACCCATAAAAAAAACTTTGTTAAATTGACTCTTCGGTGGTTAGACTCCTTAAGAGCGCATAAGCTTAATTAGGGTTGACTGCGTTTATCGGGGCCCAAACTTTACTGGAAGTTTGTGGTTTTCAACATTAGACGTATTTCATTATTCCAATCATATCTTATTTCACAAGATTTTAGAAAATTTTGCTTCATCTGAATAGTTGGTTCACCTACTAAACAAGTTATACCTTTTTAGTATGCACGTGGTGATCCAAGATCATAAATATGTAAAAATAAAATTTCACCGTCTGATGTGGTAATGGTAATTAAATATTTATACTGATAAAAATCCACCCAGTTTCGGATTCGTTACGCTCCCCATCGTATATGTCAACCTTAATTCAATCTCATTTTTTACAAGAAACGCGGTTGACCGATATCGTGCGAAATCTTATTTTTCCCCGTTTTCGAACTGAAAACTCGTATATATGAGATTTATGAACTCATGAAATTTTTTTGTTAAATTGACCCACCGGTGGTTAGGCTCCCCATAAGAGCGCCTAAACATAATTAGAGTTGATTGCTCTTATCAGGGCTCAAACATTAACAGAAGTTTGTAACTTTTCAGCCATAGTAGTATTTCACTATTCCGATCACATCCTATTTCATAAGATTTTTGAAATTTTACTTCATTTGTATAGTTGGTTCACAAAAATACACCTACATTTAACATGATTTTGTTTATCACTCCATTTAACGTCCACTAACGCCTAACTCAAAAAACGGATCCATGTGTTTATATTGAGGATCAAGACTCTTGAGTAATTTTCAGTATTTCATAACAAAAGCAGAGTATATTGCTCAAGCAAATTTGCTATCAATGTTGCTCTTGCTCTTCTTTGAGTATAGATTCTCAGCTTATTCCCATTTCATATTTGACAGTTGAGGTGGTTTTTGACAAATTTGATAAATTTTCAGTCCAACCCATAAGGGCAACTCCAACCGTGGGTGTAAAACCCAAGTCTTGGTCTTATATAGGGATTCTTCATCTCCAACGTGACAAAAGAGATGGTTTTGGTTTTGAAAATATAAGACCAAGTCCTATTTTTAGTCTCAGATCTGCGACAATTCCAAGACTAAGACTCGGGGCCCATCGCAAAAGGTTGGGTCCCTGATGCTGCGTGAAAGACGCGCTTTGAAGGAGACGCAAGTGGACGCGCGCTTTTTGATTGAGAGAGAGGACGGGACGCGCGGGAGCTATGCGTGTTGTTGCAAAGTAAGAAGCACGTGGTCCCCTTGATTGAGCAACCCATTAGTTTGTCTCCTTATGACCATTGGAGACCACCGACGGTTAATAAATGAACGGCCCAGATTCGGTTTGAAATCAAATCGACGACCTCTATTCATTTCCCATTTATTTACTCCAACAGTAAAAAACCAATCAAGTTCTTTTAGTTAAAACATTCAACAGATAAGAAATGACATGTGTCAGACAAATATAGCCCGTAATCTAGATGAACAATTAATGTTTTACATGTGGCGACGATAATCACATCCGAACTCAGTTGTTTGTCGTATACACTGACACAACACAAGATAATATCTGTCAATAATTTGGTTGTTTGTTATATATGCCGACATAAAACGATAAAAAGTTAGTATGTATTTTTTTTAATTAAAATAATTATATTTAATTATAAGAATAATATAAAATTTTGTGATAAAAATAAAAATTGTGAAGTTTTATCAACTTAATAAGGTTATTAACATATTATTTAATATAATATTCATAAATATACCACCTATAACTTATTTTAATCAACAAAAATGAATATAAGACCTATTATAGGACTCATTGTTGGAGATGAAAAAATGAGTCCTAAATGAATAGTGCAACAAAGAGGTCTTATAATTGATATAGGACTCCAAATCCAAGACTATGGTTGGAGTTGTCCTAGGTTAAAATATATAGGTCAAATCACTAAGTGCCTACTAATGCCTACTATTCGAATCACAACTTACAACTGCAATTAAGAAAAACAAGCATGACTAAAATAAAAGAAACAAAACAAGTTAAGAGAAACAATGAGGATTGCATAGACGAGCGGATGAGCATTCAAGGGGAGTACGACAGGTTTTTTTTTTTTTTTAATCAAGGGGAGTACAACTGAGAGCATAATTGACATGTCATCACCAGCAACCAATGCTACAAAATCAAGATACCCAGACTAAACACAAGTTTCTGGAATAGTTCGAGTTGAGCCAACAAACAGGGTTTTCCTTTTCAGCACTTCATCTAGGGTCTTCATTCAACCCTTCTTTGCATCTGTCTCCATCAGGGGCGGATCTAGGCTTCCTGGCCTCGGACTCAAGTCCCACTCAAATTGTTTGGGCAAAGAATTACTACATGTAGTTAGCTTATAAAATAAATATTATATATATTGAATGTTATGTCCAGGCAGTTCAGCCTAGGTATCACTCACTAAAGATATATCTCTACAAGTTCTTCACTCTTCCGTGAGTTCCATCCCACCCAATCAATCATTCTCATTATTTTAGTTTGTTACCACATAATTACTCTTCATCTTAATTGTATGTGAGTATTTATTATTGTTTGATTATAATTAACTAAATTAAGATTGGGGGAAAATAAAATCAACGTTGATAATTGGTTAGTTGATTGACAGATTTCTATGAAAGAACATGTTATTGATTTCTATATATAGTTAGTCGAGCTAGGTTTTACATTGACATATTTTGTATTGCATTTGATGTGTTTATTTAGCCTCTTATGTGTTACATCTAAAGAGTTTTATAAATCTTGTTAATGTATTTGAGGGGAGGCTCACCACATTCCCCATGTCTAGGTATATTTTTCATTTCAATATCTAAATTGCTCACGCACTGTCGAGGTTTTTTTTTTTCTGTGGTGGAAAGTCTAAGTCCCACCCGGTTTCTATTTCTGGATCCGCCCCTGGTCTCCATTAATAGCAGCAACGTATCACTATTGTATATTCACCAACAGCTTTGTTCGAGGTGATCCTCCTTGAACATCTCCTGAGTGCTTCCACCGTTGGCTTCGTCACACTACGTTCAACTTTAAGTTCTATAAGTAGCCTGGTGTAGTTTTGAATGGAAGACCAGCAATACTTCAATACATGAGCTTTCCCACATATATAAAATGTATGGCTAAATTCATTTTACCCCCTCAAACTTTAGAGCTAAAAACAATTTGGTCCTTGATCTTTTTTTAAAATTACGTTAGTCTTTGTACTCTCAAACGATATCATCTAAGTCCAAAATTTGAATTTTAGTCTAAAAATGGGTGAGTTTGGTCCTTGAAAAATGACATATTTTCATCGTTAGAATGTTCAATTAGTCTCTTTATAGGTTAAAAACTCAAACTTGGATCCCCATGTCAGTTCCAAGTAAGCAAATGACGTTATTTTTGGAGCCGTATTAAAATTTTGGACTTAGTTGATGATGTTTAAGTGTACAAGGACTAACGTGGTTAAATTAAAAAGTCAAGGACTAAACTGATTTTAGCCTTAAAATTCAGGGGGTTAAACTGAGTTTAATCATAAAATGTATGCACACAATGCCAACAAATCATAGAATATAACTTGCTGCGGAATTGCACTTATGATGGCAAAAAATTCACCACTATATCAAGAAAGTGAAAGAATTTTGGAACAAAGAAATAACCGCATTAACAAAAGAAACAGTTGCCCACATGACTTCCTATAACCTAAACATGAGGTTACCATGCTGAAAATCCAAATCTTTTACATTCTTCAAGTGCATTAATACAACATATCACGCATATGCAAGGTGGTTTAAAAAGATCAATATAGAAAAGGTCCAGACGTCTCACAAAGATCAGTATTCTAGTTTACTTTCAAGGCTTGTTTAGATGTATGATGAAAGACATCTAAACAAGCCTTGAAAGTAAACTAGAATACTGATGCAAAAGCCTAATAGACCCTATGTATCAAGCTCACTCTTCCTAAGAACATTATTTACATTAGGGATGTCCATAGTAAATAAGAAGCTGTATATTGTAATGAAGGCCCAACTATTTAGATGCCCAAAATATCAGGTCATAGTCACTTACATCAGAAAATAGGGTGTGCATAGACTCTAAGATGACCTGCAGTCCCAGATTTTCCATGACAGAAGCAAAAACAAGGATTCCCTGCATTTTTTATTTCAAGTTTCAGAGGTGAAGCATCATCAACACAAATACCATAATTGTACAGAAAAAAGAAGATATGCAATGAAATGATTAAAAAAAACTACTTCCTGGCCCTGTTCCATATCTATTCAGTTCAAGGCTAAGCAACAGAGCTTGCTCAGCCTCACAAACTATAAGCAGGTTCATTTGGCAAATACCCAGATGAGGGATTAGCTTAGAGATGCGCGAGTTGGCTTGTAATCTTAAATATAATAATACACACTCGGCACTCCTAAGAAATATGCATTAATCCTCCAGACACAATTCAATTCATTGTAACAAATACCCTCCAGATAAACTGAACATGTTTCCTTTTAAATTGCAGACGAGGAAAAAGAAAAGCAAATGTCAAAGATAGGATGATCAAGATATCCCAATAAGAAATCCATATGGGATATAACTACATATTGGAAGCAGTATTGGACGTCATGAGTAAAACATGTATAAACAATAGGAGTAAAACAAAACCAGCATGAACATTAAAGCAAAAAACTATACGTGCCAGTAACACTTATGCATAAACAACACAACATACTTGACAAGGCCCTCCTCCAATTTGTACTAATCCTCTATAGACCACTCGACTGCCAAGCCAGAGTCATGCTTGAGCCCCGGCATGGAATCAAGAAGGAGAGAAGCCCCTGATGAGTTCTTGGGTTGACTAATTACTGGACTGTGGTTGACCATGCTCATGGCTGACCCCGAATTTGGAGAAAACATCATCCCCATCCCCATTCTCATCCTAGGGTCAGCACTAAAGTAATTCCCCATCGGAATCGAATCATCTTCGAGCTGTTGTTTATACCTCAAACTCGAGCAAATGCCAAAATAGAAAATTTCCCCCAAATTCAATACATGTCGTAGTCTGTCGACTATCTCAATTCCAGATCTGTCTCAGACGATTCTATCTCTCCCAAAATGATTTCTGTTTTTCCTTCAATAATACAAGATCAGCTATTACCCAATTCAACGCACCTCACTACCGTTCCCAACAAACAAGAAAATGAACTCACCTGAGTATATATTGACAGAGGGCATTTCTTTTTGTTTTGACACCCGGAAATCCTAAACTTAAATTTTCTTCTTCACTCGTAGCACCTGTACTTCTCATTCTACAAGATCATCTTATGTCCCTAGGTAATTCCAGTATGAAAGAATGAGTAGCACAAAAGTTAAGAAAATAATGCAGAGAGCCTGATGTGTTTCAGCTTGGAGACAAAACCGTTTTTGAACTGGTTCTTGAAGCTCTTCTGATAGTTAATGGGTTGGGGGTGGAGGGCAGAGAGAGACTGATGCACCCTGTACTCTTTTCAGAAGAAATTGTAAGCAATAAAATCAGCCTCTTTGCAAATGGTAAAAGGGACAAAAGATTGAGAGCAAAAGAAAAACATAGTTAAAAGTTTAACCTCATCCAGTCTTATCAATTGTATTCTCCAGTAAATTGTATGGAATGTTCAATTATGCTATGTTTCATGAATTTCAGCTCTTCAATGGACATTGTGGTGAGAATAAAACTGATGAACTGTTGAACCTAGTACTTGTACCTTTTGAACCAAAATCCTTGGTTCTGTTGCCAGAAGCACCTCCCTTCTCCTGCATCACCGAAACCCCAAATCAGTGTTCATTTTTCATCCTCTAATCACATAACCCAGAAAAGAAACAAAAAGGATTCGTCCTCTGAAGCAGCACAACTCACACGATCTTTCAGATGATCAACAAAATCGACAGAAATCGAAAAATCTGAGGCGGAGATTGAAAAGAGTGAGAGAGAGAGAAACGAAAGACAGTTCGCAAAGAGAAAACTAAGCAATGAGGAAAAAAATCTGCGCACATTCCACTCTGGAAGCTTCAAGAGAGAACAAAGTGCTTCCAGGAGAAAAGAAAAATATGATCACGCTCCCCTTCTCTCGAAACCTCTGGACACTAATCCTGAAACCTGTGGCCAAAGGCTTACCAATGCCATTGAGCAAACAGAGAACCACTTCCCACAGCCACATAATATCCAACATAAGAGTTTTTAAACATCACAATGCAATAACAGTAAGCGGCAGTAGTAGCAATGACATTTAAATATCAGTTTTTTACACAGGAATTTTGATACAACTCCATGATCCCAAACATACCCAAATTAGATAATACTTGATCCTATAGATGAAGAATGACACCCTCTATAAAAAAATGTGAGATTTATACCCAATTGAGGAGTTCAAGAACCAGATAAGTCCTTGAATCCAACAGGTTCTATACTGAAAAAGAACAACAGTCTTCACATCTCAAAAACATTTTTAATACCCAGTCGAAATAACAAATAAATGTTGATTACAAAGTATTCGAGGTACCCATCGAGTCTGAGCCATCAATTATGGATTTAAGAACCCGTAAGGCAATGCAATTGTACCAATGACAGAAATTTCGACCCAAGCAAAAAAAAAAGAAATCAATTCTAATGATACCAGACTTCCTACAACTACAATTCTATCACTGAAGTTCTTATCAATCGTTGACAACCGAAATGAATATCTCGATTGCAAAACAATCGCTCTACAGGTAAATCGACACAGTGAATACGAAAGAACATCAATGGATAATCATGCATATCACCAGACAGTGGAATATTTTGAAAGTTCTACTCACCTCAGACACCTTCTCCCAAGGCAAGCCTTCAACTTCTCTCTCACTCTTCCAAATCGCCGGAGCTCCCCCTAGCCCCTGCAGTTAAGCGGCCAAAAACAAGCCTTCCCCATCAGTATAACTGTTTCTAAAGCTCTTGAAAAAAAAAAAAAACCAACTGCTCCTCAAACTACTCTGACCTCATTTAAACCAATGACAAAGTAAAATGATAAAAGTAAAATCAAATTAGACATAAAAAAAAAAAAATATATATATATATATATATATATATATTTAAATAAATAAAATCGGAACATCACACAGATGATAACGTATAACAAAAATTGAAATCAAGCAAAGAATTACCTAGACTGCTATGCCAATTGACCGCACATGAACAAAAGAAAAGGCAATGCATAATAAGAGGATGGTGAAAAACAAGACAGAAGATTGAAGCAATTGAGCTAGTACTTACATTCACCATTTTTAGTTTCCAGCGAGGTGCAGTTATCTCTCCAATTTTGTATTCTAGTTGCACTCCATAGCAAAAAGAAGAAAGAAAGAAAATCATATTGAAACTCAAATTAAGCAAACATGAAAATTAAATCAAGCAGATGAAATCAATTGCACGGGTGATGAAAGAAAATGCTCAATGTAGGCTCAATGAGGTTCAATTAAGGGGTGTACAGCGCACATAAATAGAGGACACAAACTTGTTTGACAATGGTGTTCATTTAAAAAGTTTCATTTATCCTTTCTAAAATCAAAGTGTTTTATGATTAAAAATTTTGAAAGTCCACAATAATGAGTTCTATTCATCTAGAGTTCATTAAAAGTTATGGTGAGCAATCAATCAAACTAAAAGAATAATGAGGTTTTCGAAAAATTCAAAGCTAAGAAAACGAATCAAAATTTTTCAATAATCACACATCAGAAAGAATATCACATATATAGGCTCAAAAACTCACATTGGGTTCATATGAATCAAAACTCATCTTAGCATGCTTGTTTCTGTACCAAAGTTTCAAATCATATCCACTACATTTCACATGATTTCCATTTATTTCAATTAACAACCGAACATCAGTTAGAAATCATCTCAATTTTGTGATCTTTTTTTATCTATAATTTCAAAATATTTAATCATCATAGACAATTAAAGGCTCATATGACTCAAAAACAAACAAAAGACTCAGAAGTCAAAACCCTAATTGATCTGATGACCCAGATTAACTGAGTTATTTTCTAATTTTATAAAATAAAATTATTTTATCAAACATTCGATAAATTGCAGAAAATAGCTCGATGGTTCGAAAAATAATCCGAAGCCACCGGTGAACTCGTGTCGATGCGTATTATGACATCAGGGCCTTAAAAAAATTTGACATTTTGAGAAAAACTCGAAATTGAACTCGAGCACTAATTTACTAAGCCATCGAGCACTTAAATTCCTCAGTAACTAGTAAAAATCTGGTAAATTGGTAAAGTTAGGTTCGTGGCGTTACAACCATCTCACGAACTATGACTCATTAATTGATTGTAATATAAATTTGATGAGACTATGATCGGATGATCTTTCATGGCATTGTAATATTAATATGGAGTATATGTATATACTCATGTGGACAACTGTTCTAAACTCAAAATTTCAAATGGAGGCCTATTGTTCACAAACTTCGCCCAAGACCTTAATAAAAGGAAGGCTTGGATTTGCTCTATATTCATGATCACGAATCATGCCCAAATTATTTTTGCATATAGTCCAATTTAGGACATGATCTGTTATAGTTGCTCATATTTCGTAATTGATACGTACAAAAGTTAAGGCAACAATCATGTCAAGAGATGCAAAATCTTGATTGATGGCCACAATTGAGCTCATATCTTGTTACTGATAGGGAATATTAATTTTGGTGAAGATAATTTTCATCTTATTTAATTGTATTAATCAAACACAGTATACTATATATGAACGATTTGTTCCATATAGCCAAATACAATAATATTTTGGCATGACAAGTTTTTGTAAATTTATATTGTCACTTAGACTCCTCTACACAACTTTAAAATATTGTAAAATACAAGGGAATTTAACTGCATGTTTTCGCGGGTAGTCACTTTTAGTGATATATTCCCTGTTATCATGGGGAGAATAATCTATTCTAAAATTGGTGTTGAGATATTTATTCACCATCAATTCCTCTTTTTACTTTTATAGAGAATCTCAATCAATTAATTAAGAAAGTGACAAAATTATCACATATTTTTGACTGAAATTTTTGGTTTGGGCTCGCCACCCACCAATGGATATATGATCCAATATTGTTTTAAACGCATATATGAGTGTGGTCAAAATAATAGTCATCCTGCAGTTAGGATATGGCGTAAGGTCTCTCATTAACACGCACTAAGATCGACTATGATGAGATATGCTCTCGTAATGGATGTCATTGCACTCCACTACTTTATCAGTTTGGTAGTTTTCTGAATAACTGAACATGCAGCCTATGAATGTGGTCATGATAACATTTCTATGAGATTAGAGATATACATGAAGGTCTTAACGAACTTCATTCACCCAAATCATGTAGCTCCAGACCATAGAAGCGTACGTTTTCAAGAGAGGTTGAAATGCACATTAAGTAAATAGTTGATTAGAAAGGGATATGGTGAATAATGCCCTTGCGTGTTGATTCTGAAGTTAGATTGAAAAAGATCTTAGGAAGACACGGTCTCGAAAATGCAATCAATGACTGTATTGATAATGATTTTCCATCAATCGGCGTAGGCGCTCTAACGAAAGTGAGGCCTACATATACCCTATGATTAGTTAAAGTCCTTACTCTAAAGAGAGATCTGTTGTATTATCTAAAGAAAGATGACAAATATGTGTTAAGAGATGAAATTCTCATCTAAGTACAATAAAACGCATCAATGTACTCAACCCAAAAAAAAAAAGACTTGACATCTCATTCGCTATGAAAAATTATAAAGCTATGTGTAGCTATGCACCCACGCAACACCAATGTAATGACAATAACTCCTTTCTCAATACTTAATGGTATGAAGGGTTGAGGTTTATTTTATCCCTACATAAGAAAGACATCAAAAGCGAAATCAAAATCTGTCAAGTTTCATAGGTCAACTTCCACGGGACCTAGATGAAATCTCACTCACTGGAAAATATTGAAATTGATACCATTGGAAAGGTCTATGTGTCTACTTTCTAGAGACACCAACCATTTGATCATACATATCATATTGAGTGAGTTAGAGCCATTTTCATAAAGTAGGACGAATATGTCTGAGAATTTGATTTTGGCAAAACAGTCAACTTCTACGAGACTTTGTGAATAGCTCCTGATGAACCAGAATGTATATAATATACGGTTGGAAAGCTAAATGAGTCTAGTTTTTTAAAACAGTTTACAGTTCGTTCATATGTATTTCCTAGAGGACGTTACAACTGTTCTAGTACCCTATGGTCATGCTGCGCAGAAATCTGATTTCCAATGCGAACTTATGTTTTGAGTTCACAAGAGGCCTTCTCCTCAAGATCTAAGTGTAAAAGATCGTTTGAGGACAATATGGCATGATCTAGTTAATCATTGTCTAATGTCACTTATGAAGACAAGTAAAGAGCATTGACATGCTAAGTTATTGAAACTTCCGTGATTAGTAAAAAATAGGAAGAACTTTATGATTAATGTAAAGACCATGGGAGATGCAGACTTCAGAGGGAGTCTAGCACGTATATGTCATTATCAAATGTGAAAGGTGCGGTTGTGTCGTATCAACCCTGTTATGCTCTTTTTCCCTTAGACCAAGACTTTTATCCCACTAGGTTTTTGCTTGGCAAAGTTTTTAACGAGGCAAGATTGCATGCACCGTTTGTCTCTTGCAGAGATCATTGATTAACATGAAGTTGTTCATAAATGTTTTTGGTTAAGGTTAATCATTACACATGGCAGAGTTGCTTAAGTCTTGGTCTAAATCTACTTTTGAGAAACATGTGAAAAACATTGGAATGCGGCGTTTATCAAGTCTTCCGATTAAGATACTTATTAGGGGGAGCATCACATGATCAAGTTCTCAATGAAATAATTAGTGCATTGTACTCTTTTCTCCTTCGACCAAGGTATAGTTTTTCCCATAGGGTTTTTGTTACTTGTCAAAATCGTATGCACCTTTTGGCATGTAGACATGCGACACAAGGGAGAGTGTTCTAGGATATTCTATATGTGTGTCTTGGTCTTATGCCATCAGATATGTAGTTTGAGTAAGACTATGTGTTCTTTATTAGAGATAAATTCAGTTTATTATCCTGAACTTTTGGTATAAAATCAGTTCGACACCTCATCTTTTTTTTAATCAGTTTCGTCTCTAAACTTTCAAAATGACATCAATCTTGACCAAAATAACTAAAATAGCCCTTGTTACAGTTTTACTTAATCTTTTTACTCTTTTTTTACTCTCTCTCTCTCTCTCTCTCTCAGCTGTATCCGATCAATATTTCACGGGCGGACAAAAGACCACCACAACTAACACAACAAATACAAGTAGCAACGGCGGCGACAGTGGCAGCATGCAATCGGCCAAGAAGCAACAACTGGTGGCCATTTCTGACCGGTTCGTCTCTGACAAAAAACACAGTTACAAGCAGAGATCCAAATCCGGTCACATGAGAAGCAAGATGTCGTCGTTCTCCTGCCACGTGATCGACGAGGATCGGGAGCTCTTGTTCTCGCCCGAGGTCGTCGTCGATGTGCTCTCCGCGGTCCCGGACACGACGTCATTCAAGGTTGACCAGAGAGTTCACCGGGACTTTGATCGGCAGGTGTCGCTGCCGAGGCTGTCAAGCGGGAGCAGCTACGCTGGGAGCTTGTTCTCCGAGACGACGACGTTGGATGGGAACTTCTCCGACGACGTCAAGGAGTCTTCGGCGACGACGGGGCCGACAGAGGAGGAGGTTGAGGAAAATGTGAGACTGGAGAGAGAGTAAAAAGATTAAGTAAAACCGTAACAAGATCTATTTTAGTCATTTTGGTCGATATTGATGTTATTTTGAAAGTTTAGGGATGAAACTGATTAAAAAAAGATGAAGTATCTAAAAGTAGTAAACTGAATTTATCTTTCTTTATTATTACTGGTACTTTATAATTTTATATAGAAATGACTCATTAATTCTCTTGCTATATTTTTTTCTAATTACTTTAAACTCAATGTATGTTTTAATCATTAAACCTATCTAAAATATTTGATGTGAAATATAAATTAATAACAACGCGTGTGTTTAAAATTACTCCTCCTCCTTTGTCTGTTTATAACGAAAAAACTAAAGGAAAAAACTATCATCGGCCTCTGCTTACTTGACATATCTGGAAACCAATTGGATCTGGGTAGTTGGTTGACATCGATACTGCATGTATGAATCGTAATCTTGTCAGTAAAGTGGCGTGTTTGTAATGATGGCGGCTCCGAGGAATCTGGTGGTGAGGGACGAGGAGAATGCCAAGGTGGTTGTGGAGGAGGAGGAGGATTGGTCCACCGGCAAGAAGCCAAAGTCTTCAGAGAGACTGCCCCTAACGCGCTGGGAGGTTGCCGCCGCTCTCTCCGTATTCTTTATATTCTCCACTGGCCTCTTCTGTGTCTACTTGACCATGCCCCCCGCCGATTACGGCAAACTCAAGCTTCCTCGCACCATTGCTGATCTTCGCTTGCTCAAGTACTTATTACCCCTCATTTCTATTTCCCAATTCCCAATTCTATTCCCAAACTCACTCACGTCCGATTTTGTGGTTGTTTTCCAGAGATCATCTCGGGACTTATGCTAAGGATTATCCAGCTCAATTCATTCTGGGTTACTGTTCTACGTACATCTTCATGCAGACTTTCATGATTCCCGGAACCATCTTCATGTCATTGCTTGCCGGAGCTCTTTTCGGTGTTGTCAGAGGCCTTATGTTAGTTGTCTTCAACGCCACTGCCGGAGCTTCTTCCTGCTTCTTTTTGTCCAAGTTAATTGGCAGGCCTTTAGTTAGTTGGTTGTGGCCCGAAAAACTGAGGTTCTTTCAGGCAGAGGTAATCTATCTATCTATTTCTTGCTACATGGTTTTGAATCAACCAAAAATTTGACATTCGTTTATGTGTGTCCAGATTGCAAAGCGGAAGGAGAAGCTGCTCAACTATATGCTGTTTCTGAGGATAACTCCAACATTGCCAAACCTTTTCATCAACTTGGCATCTCCCATTGTTGACATACCCTTTCACATTTTCTTCGT
Source organism: Fragaria x ananassa (assembly GCA_034370585.1). Lineage (NCBI taxonomy): Eukaryota > Viridiplantae > Streptophyta > Magnoliopsida > Rosales > Rosaceae > Fragaria > Fragaria x ananassa. Next base: position 16,301,121 of record CP139769.1, read on the forward strand.
TGCAACTTTGGTTGGTCTTATTCCGGCATCGTATATCACAGTCAGAGTAAGTCCTTCTTGCCAATCGACAAGTTTAGTTATTTTCTTGTGTTTCTTTGTCTCCTACTTTGATTGTTCTTTGGTGTCTGTATTTGATATTCAATGCTCATGAAGTCTCTGACAGTGATCTTCATTGTTTTCAAAGTACAAATAGTAAAATATTACTTGTGTCATCAGTGAGTGCTCACTATTTAGTAGTCCGCCAAGCCCATACTCATCACCAACGGTGTTAATATACTAATCTTGACCTCAACCTTTCAATGATTGAGTCGAGCCATTTTTGTAAGATAGTTTGCGGTTTTGGTCAATCAAATGGTTTCTTCAATCCCATTATGACTAGCTAAATGAAAGAACTGATGGTGATGAATTCTTTTGCATGCCTATTGTTTTGGATCATGATCATCTATAATTCGGATCTCTGAGTACACTACTTCACTGCTCATGTATTAAAAGATATTTTATTGAAAGACCCCTAAATATAAGATAGCTTATTGAGAATTGTCTTTAAGGAAATGCCTCTGTTTAGATTATGTCTTCTTTACATGTTTCTATTTTCTCTTTGTGGCTTTTATTCTTGGGTAACACCCACTAGGGGTTGGTAATTGTAGTGAGGAAATAAATATGGATATAATCATGTTGTTCTATTACCGATTAACCTCACCTCAAATCTATTATAACCAGTTCTGATGCTATGCAATGGCACCTTACCTTGGTAACTAATGGTGGTTACAGTAATGTGATCATGTAACAATTTTGAAATATTTTGTTAGAGAGCCATCTATTGTAATGAAAATCATCATCTTTGTTCAGATGAAATTATATGCTAAAGTCTGGTGTCATTCACCAATATCTCAACTTTCTGCAAGGCAAAATCTGTGACCAGGAAATTTTAAGAGAAAACAAAACGGGGTACTTAAAACCCAGTCCTTTTAGGGGCAACATTTTTCTCGGCTATATCTCTAATCTGCTTTAGATGAGTAGACGCCATTTTACTCCTTTTCTTTTGTTATGATCAGTTCTCCCTGGTCTGCCCAGGGTATTCTTATTCATTTTGCATGCACCGACAGTATATTACTGGGTTTCCCAATATATCAATATGCCATAATTATTTCGGGTATACTTGATGTTTTCCGTCTGACTCTTTACGCTGTAGTTGTTTCTGAAATGTGATATGAAAATAGTCAAGTCGCCTAGCCTGTTTCAAATTTTTTGGTCTTCAGCTAGCACTCCAGCAGCTAACTGAGGCAACCTGTAGCCAGCTGGGGCAGATTAAGGCACTGAGCCACTATTTACCACCTATCGCGGTTACCAAGAAATCTAGAAAAAAAATTATGCTTATTGTCTGTTTCCAACATCTACTGGGGTTCTTTCACATCATCCCATTACTTCTAAGGCAGATATTATCAAAGCCTAGTAAGAATTTATCCAGCCAATAGCTAGCAAGTTCCTGTAGCCAGCATCTATGGTCAGGGTACTGAGCCAATATTTATCACTCATTGTCGTTGACTAAAGGATTATAGTTAGCTTCCAGTTTTGTTCTCCCTTTGCACTATTTGTCTACTAGAGTTCCCTCGCTTCAACTGGTTTGAATTGTTTGATATACGCCCACTTGGTAGTAATATCAGGCCTTATGAAATAAATGATAGAGGAAAAGTTGTTGGAGAATAAACAGAAGAATATGTTTGAAAAATAGATAGACTACGGAGATAGCAAGAACAACTAGAGGAGACATATACCAGATTCAAGCATTGGAATATGTTTTTCCTCAAATCTGTCTACAACTATTACAATGCGTCTGTTTACTGAGAATTAATTCTAGAACAACTAGGATAGGTAGTTCCTAATAACATTAGGTTAGATTAAATATCTAAGAATATATCATATTAGTAAAAAAAAATTGTCATTAACATAGTATAAATCCTTAAAAAAATCCGATATAAAGTACTTTTTTATTTGATTATATTATGTATGTGAAGCAGTTAGTAATTACTATGGAGAAACTTAAGAATTCTCCTAGAGCCCAGTGTTTCATTAAGTGTCTTGTTTTATTGTCTTTATCTTTTTATCTGTCATTATTCTTGTGTTTTGTGTAGTCTTTAGCTAGAGGGTTATGGATTCTTAGTGCATTTATTATGGGTAGTTTAGCAGATAGTTGAGTCTGGGTTATTTGAAGGAGCTGTAGCTAATGTAAGTCTCAGTTCTGGAAATTCAAAAACATAAGTTTATAAAAAACCTAGTCTTTTCAGCTCTAAGGGTTCAGTGTTCAACCCTTTTAGCTATCCCTAGTTACTTCCAGTCCTGATCCTACTAAGGGCCTGCATCAGCTAGTATCAGAGCCCCATGGCTGGGAGAGGGTGCAGTAGGCAGCCAACCTCTGAGATTGAGCAACTCAGGAGACAAGTTGAGTTTCTAACTCAAAGGTTAACTGAGTTGGAGGCCTCAAGATCTGCTGAAGAAAGTGACGACTCAGATGGAAGCTCTGAGAACCCGTTTCATGGTCACGCTCCGTGTCAGGAGCCACCTATTCGGGATGATCAAAGATGGGAGACGAACTTCAAGCTTGAGATACCAGAATTTCATGGTAACTTACAAGCTGAAGAGTTCATTGACTGGCTGAATACTATTGAGAGAATATTCGATCTCAAGGACGCGCCAGATGACAAGAAAGTCAAGTTGGTGGCGGTCAAGTTAATGGGATGTGCCTCTGCTTAGTGGGAGCAGCTGAAGATGAAACGTGAGAGACGAGGAAAGGAGAAGATCAGGAGCTGGGAGAAGATGAAGAAAAAGCTCAGGGAGAATTTCCTTCCATTTAACTATGTTCGTACTCTCTACCAGCGTTTACAAAATCTGAGGCAAGGAGAGCAAACTGTGGAAGAATACACTGAGGAGCTCTATATGTTGGTGGCTAGAAATGACCTAACTGAGGATGAAGAACAGCTGGTTGCGAGGTATATTGGAGGTCTGAGAGAAAGTTTGCAGGATGCTCTTAATCTTCACACTTTTTGGTCTGTATCTGAAGCACATCAGCGAGCTGTAATCATTGAGAAACGACTGAGCAAGTCTAGTGCTCGGCCACATACCAGAGCTGGTACTAACGCAGTAAACTATCAAACACCATTCAGTGGTCAAGAATCAGCAAAGGGTGGTCAATTAGGGACTCAAAGTTCATCTGCAGCATCTGGAAACCTCTCGAATACTTAAGGACCAGTAAAGCAAGGTCAAGGCAATGCATTCAAGCTTCGTTGTTTCAAGTGTGGAGAACCAAATCACAAGTCTTCTGACTGCAGACGAGTGTTGAGTAGTAGCTGTCTGGATAAAAACAAGCAGCTCATGATTGAGAGGAAATCTGTGATGACATCGGAGATCCCATCTTTGATGAAGAAATGGAGGAGGAATGCAGCGAAGGCCTGGTGTATGGAGACATTGGTGAGGCTTGAGTTATTCGTAAGAGTCTACTAATGCCTAAAGAAGAAATTGAGGAAGATTGATTGCGGAGAAATATATTTCATACTACATGCACCATTGGAGGCAAGGTCTGTAAATTGATAATTGATGGAGGTAGCTGCGAGAATGTTGTTTCAACTGATGTAGTAAAGAAGCTCCAGTTGAAGCAAGGGAAGCATCCAAAACCTTACAAGCTCTCATGGTTCAAGAGGGGTAATGAGGTATTCGTTGTTACTCGCTGCCTTATATTATTCTCCATTGGAAATAAGTATGTGGATGAGGTTTGGTGTGATGTAGTTAAAATGGATGCTTGTCATGTTCTTCTGGAAAGACCCTGTGGCAATATGATAGAGGTGCTATTCACAACGGTAAAAAGAATACGTATACTTTTTGGAAGGATAAGGATAGTATTAGCACCAGTGAAGGATGATGGGCTTCCAAAACAAAAGGCAGCAGCGAAGAGAGACAATTTCCTTTCAGTCACCAACTCCCTTCAAGAAGTGGGAGAAGCTGGAGTATGCTTTGCTTTGATTGCAAAGGAACGCATCCCTATTTCATCTAGTCCGGAAAATGTAGAGCATCTAATCGAAGAAATAACAGGTGTCTTACCAGAAGATCTTCCACCAGGGTTGCCGCCGTTGAGAGACATTCAACACCAGATTGATCTTATACCCGGTGCTAGCCTTCCACATAAAGCAGCCTATAGAATGAATCCAAATGGTGTTCTAGACTTGACCTCTCTTCCAAATCCAAACAAACTGAGCAAGAGAGCAGATGGAATGGCTGACTACATCAAATCCATCCCTGAAGAAGTGAGGGAGATGATTGAAGAGAACAATCTAATGTATAAGGCTGCAGCTGATCAACACTGAAGAAGGGTAGAGTTTGAAGAAACGGATGTAGTGTGGGCAGTTTTGACAAAGGACATGTTTCCTACCGGAGCTTACAATAAGCTCAAAGACCATTAAGTTGGTCCCTGCAAAATTCTCAAGAAGATAAACGATAATGCTTATCAGCTACAACTTCCGAGCCATGTAAGGACTTCAGATGTCATCAATGTCTAGCACCTCAGTCCGTACAAACTCGAGGACGAGTTTTCTGCAACCCGGGGAGAATGAAGCAGTCAGTAATTACTATGGAGAAACTTAAGAATTCTCCTAGAGCCCAGTGTTTCATCAAGTGCCTTGTTTTATTGTCTTTATCTTTTATCTGTCATTATTCTTGTGTTTTGTGTGGTCTTAGTGCATTTATTATGGGTGGTTGAGCAGATAGTTGAGTCTGGGTTATTTAAAGGAGCTGTAGCTAATGTAAGTCTCAGTTCTGGAAATTCAAAAACATAAGTTTATCAAAAACCTAGTCTTTTCAGCTCTAAGGGTTCAGTGTTCAACCCTTTTAGCTATCCCTAGTTACTTCCAGTCCCGATCCTACTAAGGGCCTGCATCAGTATGACCCATCCAGATACAAAAATAGTTAATTTTGTTCCAAATACTTTAGTCCTGGACATAACACAAGCATATAGTTTAATGAACCCTCCACTAAGGAAGTGTTCTTGCAGATGGTTATGTGGTTTCCATTGAGTACATAAATATAGAGGGTAGTAGTAGGTCATTCTGAAGTTCAAGACTTTCTTTTTTTAGTTCAATTTCTCCCATTTTCAATTGTATGAATCATAATGGAAGGAATGTTGTCAAGTAGTTAGAATTTATGATGAATCGCAAATCTGTTTATCCTTCTTATTGTCAGTAAGGCTGCTGTTATTATGCGTATCCATACGCCGTAGTTATGTAGAATTGTTTGCCAAGTGTGATCTATTTATTTGAGAAAGACTGGCAGTTAACTCATTATCTTGTAATTTGTTGCGATTATCATGGATTCATTCTGAAGCTCTTGGTTTTCAACCTGAAAAAAGGAAAAAAAAAAAAAAGTCTATTTGAAAGGGGAACTTTAACAGAAACTACTACTGATATATTTTGGGCCCGACTTGCCGAATTCTACACTGATCTGTTGATAATTCTTAATATCTTCATATGCGTTTGAAAGTTGACTCCCCAAAAGACAAGTGGGTTTAACTACTGAATGCATGACATGTTTCTGTTCATCAATTTGATTTCAATAAACTCTCAAAGAACTTTGACTTTAATAAACTGATAACTGCTCATTTTGGTTATTTTTCAGGCTGGCCTTGCTCTTGGGGATCTCAAGTCAGTCAAGGACCTCTACGATTTTAAAACATTATTTGTACTGTTCCTTATTGGTTCAGTGATTATATTTCCAACTCTTCTGAAGAGAAAGCGGATCTATGAATGAAAGTTCTGGTGGTGAGGACTCAATTTCATGATTCCGTCCAAAAGTTTTCTCATGCAGGCTAAAGGAAGTTATATTTATTCAAATATATTCCTCAGTAATCTAAAGCGAGTGTCTGTTTGTCAATGTAGGCTACTCGATAGTATTCTTTACTAGGTATGTCTGCTGTATGTCTGCTGTGCAGCACGGCGTAGCATTCATACACTAATAGGGGGTGGATTGCATGTGCTTTTCACGGGGGCTGATATTGAGAAGTTGTCTCTGGAAAGCAGGCTGCATACCAGAACTTTCCGTGTTACAAAATCGAAGTGATGCTCGGTAGGATGTGTAAAGTGCTTATGGACTTGACATTCATTGCTTTACGCATGTGTCATGATGATAATCTATGTAAAATGTTTTTGCAATTATATAGCAAAGCTCAAAGAATTTACCAAGCTTATGTTGGAGGTAAACTATTCTGCATTTTATTCGGCCGTCTTCTTTCCCTTTATTAGTTTATTACTAAGTTTGACGGTAGTTCTATTCTATCCACTTCTATGTAATTTTCTAATTTTCTATTCTTTTAAATTTGCAAAGTGTTGCAGAACGATGTGTCAAACTGTACAAATTTGCAAAGAAATTGAGAGACAGAGAGAGAGAGAGAGATTAAATAAGGTTAAATTAATTTTGTATATGAATGCCAACTCAACATGATGATTTTTGAGTGGAACTATCTATAAATCGCATTCACATACTTTAACATGGTAATTACAGAACACTTTATGAATGCACATCAGCAAAAATTGGAACACCCAAGGAGTGCAGAACTTCATGCAAAATGCTTCGAGGATTGATGGAGCCAAACAGCCAAGAACCAATGACGGCACTAAAATCCCAGAAGCATGTGATAATGTAACCTCTGTTGATGGGAAAGGCGTGCAACATCAAGGCATTTCATAACTCCAATTGCTTGTGTTTCAACTCTGTTGTGAAAGTTAAGTTTGCCTTATTTTGATCCACAAAACCAATCCTCAAACCATATATGTCATGCCAACCTGCATTAGATGTGAATGAGGTACACTCAAATTTGCAATCCCCCTCCTGCAATTTTTTCTCAAGAAGGCATAAAAGTAATTTATGATTAACTTCTTGATAAACCAGGAATCTTTTCTGGCCCTAATATCCCCATGGCCAAGAAGGTAGACAACCCCAGATTCTTTTGCCTTGCGAATAAAAGACAGTTCCCTCTCAATACTCTGCTCAGCATCAGAAATTTCTGGATCTGTAGGAGGCACTGACCTCACCTCATCAGATGTGCTAGCTTCTGAGATTGGCTTACTCGACTCCTTGTGCTCAGCCAGGAGAGGAACACCTAGTGAGTAAACACTTCCATTGGGAGCTATAAGAACTCTTGAGCAAGAGGACTCATCTTCTGAATCTGTATCCCCATCATCCCCATCACTCTCCAATGACCGCTCCTGAGCTTCCCGACGAATAAATTTCTCAAGGCTTTCAATTAATAACTGTTCAAATGTCTGGTGACTTTCCTTCCTAACATCCTTGTAGCCATACCTATTGAAGTAATAACATCAAACATCTAAACAAATCGTGATGAAAAACAAAAAGGAAAAATACAAAAAAGAGAAACCTTAATACATCAATGACTTCCCCTCATCTATAAGAACAATTTTAATGAGGCTGCACTTAGGGTGCTGTGTATCAAGGTTCAGCACTAAATTAGAGACATCTCAAAAGAAACAATAATCAGAAGATATAAGTATTCATTTACACTTGCCCCATAGTTTTGTTCTGAATGTTATATGAGAGAAGTAACTGATGGGCCTTGATATATTTCTAATTCTCTATAGTTCTGCTGTGAGAAATAAGGGTCATTCTTTGGTATTTTGAAACTTTAACCAAAAGGGGCAGGCTTCCGCTAAGGCTTACGTAAACTGATAGTTACTATGGATAGATTCCAAAACTTTGAGCGTTGATCATTTCAATTTCATTTTTGATGTCTTCAGCCATATTGGTAAGCTTTTGGTCATGTCAAATGGTGTAAAAAAAACAGACAATTACAGAGCGTCAGATAGAACAATAACAGTGAAAATAGGAAAACAGATGGTTAAAGGATTACAAGATTTATAGGAAGTTTCTTTTTCAGAGTGACCTATAAGATGGGTGGTAATGATTCTCAAGATTTATATTTTAAATTATGGATGTCTGCAAATTTTTAATGTAAGGTTAACCCTGTTAATGGTTAAGGCCTGCACACACACACACACAGAAATATACATACATATCTATATAGACAATTCTGTACAAGATTACCAAAGGGCATAACTTAGTCTCCCAACCAGTATTTTCTTTTCTTTATTTTTTTTATGTTTTTCTCAAGTGCTTTAGCCAATGCAACTCACAAGTTTGGCATTACCTGCCTATGCAACGAAATATGTGGTAACTTTTTGGGCAGGCACGGCGGAATAGGAACCTTTCACTTTGAGGCACTACAGGAACTGGAACATATTTTATACATACAAATATGACCATTGAGTGGACTGCAGGAAGTGTGGTCAGAAAATGGCCAAAGATTGCTGGTATACCCTTCACTAGCTCATTGTAAAGTAAGCCAATTCCTGGAGCTCTGATGGTCCCAAGATTAGAACCCAATTGCCGCATCAAATCCATTGAAAGCTTTTGCTTTACTTCAGTTTCATACTTAAGCTTGCTTCCGTAGTTCCATATAAACATTATGAAGAACATGATGATAGCAAAGACCAAAATTATCCAACTTCCATGTCCCACACTCCAGAGAACTGATGAGAAAAATGTCAGTTCCAACCCCAGGAAAATTACTAAGAAACTCAGCACAATAACAATGTTTATCTGCCATATAAGAAGCATAACAATTGTTACTAAAATGGTCGTCATCATCATCACTCCTAGCTCAGCAATGCCTGTAGTACAAGAGGATCATTATCGACAAAAAGAATTAAACTTTTAGAATTTAAATTTTAAAATCAGTATTTAAGCATGCATGTTCATCTGAAAAGCTAATTGAAATAAATTCTTAGAGTACATCATCAATATGCCGGTATGTTATTCCACAAGTGGGCATTCATAAATTGGTTGTTTCTTAGCTGACACCACATTAAGTATTCCAGATTTTATTATCAAGTTCGATATGTTTTAGAATTTAGGGTTGATAGTTAAGTAGACTGATCTATTGGTTCACGGTAGGAAAACAAAAAATTGGGAGTTGTTTATATGGTTTATCCCTATGTTGCACGGACACCGACACGGATACGGCGACACGATACGTACCGACACGGCGACACGGCAAAACTCAAAAACTGCATTTTCGACACGGCTCGGACACGGCAAATATAATTACTTATTTATATATTTTTAAATAATAAAAAAATGCTCAAATATGAATAAATTCATCACATTGCTTAAATAATGTTATAAATTTAAACAATTGTATAACTGTAAGTCTGTAACAAATAATATAAAAGAGAGTCAATATTAATCTAAAGGATGATTACCAAATAGTTATATCAAATTCAACATATTCATTAAACTGAATGAAAATGCAACATTCCTAACCCCATAACAACGTACACCAACTGCCTAAAACCCCATAACTGAGGTATTCAAAATACAGAAGAGCAAGGCACGCATGCATGGGCATCATCTTTTATCCTTGATAGTTAAAATGATTCAAGTTCATAATTAACAACATAAAAGCTAAGAAGAAGCAATTCATCATTGCAAATGAAGAGATGTTCATAAATGACATATGCAATAGCCACAATAGGCAGCAACGTTGGAGTTTGGACGTTTGGGCAACAACTTTGCACCTTCAACAATGCAACACCTAATACACAATAAGAGTTGGTCATTCCATAATCAATCTAAACATCTTAATCATTCCATAATAATTGAAATAATAGAGAATATATAGCTAAGAATTTACCTACTAATCACCTTCAATAGTCCATCTCATCATTAACAAGCATCCTCTCTAATGTCGGTTCATCAAGGGACAATTCTGCAAGCTCAAGCACATCATCATTAATCCCCGGTTCCATAGACTCATGACCATCTCCCGTAAGATCCCACATTGAGTCCCTATCTTTATAATAGGTAGGCTCGGCCCTTGCCAAAAGTCGAAGATTTGTATGAACATACACCAAATCTTGAGCTCTTTTTGGTTCTAACTTGTTCCTCTTCAAACCTTGTATGAAGCTATATGTACTCCAATTCCTTTCGCAACAAGAAGATGAACAAGGTTGATTAAGCAACCTGAAAGCCAAAGATTGGAGTCTTGGTGTAGAAGCTCCATAGGAGGCCCACCAAATTAGAGGCTCAAAATAAAACTTGTTTTCCAAAGCATCCGGTCTTGAGTAATCACCCATGTTCAATGAAAAATATCCATATTCTTCCATCACTTTATTACGAACTTGCGGATCCGGATAGAGCTTGATAAGACATCTCCTCCTCTCATTGGTGAGCTCGGTATCTCTATGTGGAGCAACCCGGTTAGGATCCTCTTCAAGCCATTGAGAGCTATAATACTTTGGGTTCAAAGAGTGAGCCATGCAATGAAGTGAAGTGGAACTCTTAGTCCACCGAGCAATCAAGGTGGAGTACACCACATCATAAAACCTTGATGCATCACAATGAATTGATAAGACATTGGCAAACTCGGGAGTATAAATTGCCTTCTTCACTTTCTCTATCATTGTATCCCACCACTCGTAAACCAAGTGAAGACAAGGCTTATCCAAATCGGCCATCCTTATCATCTCATATATAGGTGACATAAATGCAATCATGAAATCAATTTGCTCCCACAAGGTGTCACTCAATAGCATTTCCTTCACTGCTCTTGCTTTCTTAACATCATCTTCTCTATACATGTCCCATCTTGGACTAATCACCATTTGTTGCATGCCATTCTTCACATCTCTAAACCTTTTAAGCATCACATAATGAGAAGCAAATCTTGTCTCGGCAACTTGGAGCAACTTCAAGGCACAATTATCATTATACATGGACAAACGCATGTTATGGTTCACGATAAAATTCTTTATGAACCAAACATCATTGCAAACATCCATAAGCCACCCCAACTCTTTTTCCACATTCTCCCCGGGTAGATAAGCTTTAGCTTTCAAAGTATCTTTCAAAACAAGATTGAGTGTATGTACCACACATGGTGTCCAAAATATGTGTGGATGTGCCTCTTCAACCATTGCACCGGCAGCAGCACAAACAGGCGCATTATCCGTCACCACTTGAACCACATTTTCCGAACCAATCTCATTGATGGATGCCAAAAGCAATTTTGAAATTTCAGTTTTGTCTTTGGTCGTGCCATCACAATTGACCGCTCTCAACATCATAGCCTTGTTTGTAGCAGCAGCCATCATATTGATTAATGGCCTCTTTTGGCCATCAGTCCACCCATCGGAACACAAGCTCACACCGGTCTCTTTCCATGTCTTCTTCACAGGTTCCAATGTCCGCTCAACATGACGCCTCTCATTATCAAGTAGTGTGGTCCTCAAAGCATTGTACCCTGGAGGAACATAACCCGGAATATTGCTAGCACGGGTGTAAGAGCTTCGGTAGAGAGGATTCCTTGCAACATTGAACGATAGTCCACTACTGTAAAACAATCTCGCAATCTCAGCATCACATTGTTGCCTATCTTCAATCTTGAAAGCTTTGGCTAGTTGTGGACTCACTCTTCTCTTTTTTGCTTCATCATCCCTCTCCATCAATGGAAAATAGCTTGAACCACTTCCGGAAAAACTAGAAGAGGGAGGCAAAGGAACCTTATTAGGAGCCCTCTCTCGCAATTGCTGCGCACACCAATCAAGAAGTTGTTGCATCTCTTGCATTTTTGCTTGTGTGACTTTGGTGCAAGGCTTGATCCCTTTTCTTGGGATTTTAAGCAAATGAGCCTCGACTCTAGAATGTGACCCATTGAATCTCTTTTCACAGAAACTACAAGTGAAACTCACATTTCCTCCTCCTGCTCTTGCAACACCGTCAGCATCAACAACTATATCCTTAGTGACATATTTCCAAAGTGGCGCAGATAAATTTTCCTCCATATTTGAATCGACACTAGGTTCTGTAGATGCTGCTGAAGTACTCATCCTGTGCAATTGAATCACAATATACAAACTTTACACCACATACCGTAAGTCCATTTTTAATCTAACACATATATAAGTCCATGCATAAATTGATTGAACAAAGATGGAGAATTCTCAGTCTAACATGCACATAAACAAAGATGGAGAATTCTCAGTCTAACATGCACATATGTATATATATATATATATATTAATATATATATACCGACTATATGTATGAGAAACAGCTATTAGCTACTCCATTTTCCACCATATATCAGTCACAAGCCGAAAATGAAGTTCCTAGTAAAATTATAATCCACTTCCCAAGTAATTCTTTATTGCTTTACCCCTTCTCAAGTTCTCAGTAGTCTTTCTACCGCAAGTTCTTTTACCAAAGATTGGAGGCCTAGCTCCCCACCACTGAAACTTTTTTAGAAAACTGAAGCCCATAAAGACTTCCACAAACTGACTCTATCCCACCCATCCCCCTCTCTTATCCAAATTACCCAAAACACGGATGCACACTCTCCGCTTCAATACAACACTGACAGGAGAGATAATCACAAGTATTAACCCTCCATCATCTGCATCTGCATCATTAGCAATTGAGCATCATCAACAATTCAAGCTTACCCAACATCCTCATTCCTCTGCTGTCGTTTCGTTCCCGGTTCCTCCGCCCCAACCACACTGGAAATTCTCCACACATATGCACCCACCCACCGCACTTACCTCCTTCCTCCATTTAGTGATTTTAGTCCATTATCTTCATATCAAATTCTAACCCAGTAACCCACAGTCCCACACTGATTTGAGGTCGAAAGATGAAAAGAAAAAGAAAGAATTACTTACAGTGAGGTCGGAGGCTGGAGAGGTCGCCGGTCTGAGGTCGTCGGTCGGAGCTGGAGGCTGGGTTCGTCTTGTGGTCGCTGGGTTCAGCTTTTCTCACTCTGGGAACTATTTGGGAAGAATGGCAAGAATGAGAGAAGTGCGGCTCCAAGGTTCGGCTTGTGGTCAGGTCAGTTCGATTTTTTTTTTTTTTTTTAAATGGTGATGTGGCGTGTCGAAACCGTGTCGACGCCGTGTCGAGAAACGGTCAACGTGTCGAAACCGTGTCGAAAAAGTTTGACTTTTTCGACACGCCACGTGGCGTGTCGGACGCCGTGTCGGGCCGTGTCGGTACGTATCGGCGTGTCGGGGAGCGTCCGACGCTCCGACACTCCATGGTTAGAGGTGTCCGTGCATCTCAGGTTTATCCATATGTACACAGCCTCAAACAAGCTGATACTGATGATGGAATTTGTTTCGAACATAGGTGGTTCATCACAAATGTCAATTTAAGTATATAATATTTGGAATTATTTCATTCTTTCAAGCTTTAATTTTCCTTCATAAAAAGGTATGATCAAGTGAGATGTGTAAATTTTGAAGAATAGAAGAAAAATTTAATTAATTGTATTTCATGTATTTGTCACCGCCGAAAAAAAAAAATTCTGACTTTGTAAACCAAGAGACAAAAACTTTCTCCATAAAGAAAAACAGAGTATAGGTTTAAAATTAAAAATATAACAGAAACCTAGAAAGAAGTGACTTAGAACGGTGAAAGAAAAATCTCACAAAAGGGGAGAAAAATAAACAGTTTTAAGAGAAAAAAAAGAACTTTTATCAGAAAAAGAGGCAATGGTGCAATAGTAGACACGAATCCTCAAACATGAGAACTCAACATATAGTACTAAAACTTGAAGAAAACAGCATTTATCAACTCATTGCAACCTTTTGATCTAGCAATGACTAATGAGGCAGATAGCTAGTAGTTTATGATCTCTAAGGAGACCAAAAATTTGTTCTTTAAAGAATGATATAATTTCAAAATGCAATTGTTTTATCGTGTAGTGCCACAAATTTCGTAACCAAACAACTGAGGAAGTACAGTCCAAAAAGAAAACAATTCATTAAGTTCAAAGTGATGAGGACATCACAATCAAACCTTTTAAAGTTTATGAGCTGAAAGAAATGGAAAAAGAGAGCACCTAATCATTCCCTTTCCATATGGCCTGATTAATTGCTCTCAATATAATATCTGCAGCTTGGAGGGAAAGCTGAGTATGATTCTAGAAGTCCCTAAGCTTTGTGTCCTCTCAAACTTCTGCCTTGTGTCTTTGCTTTCCATTTCAGTTTAGAGCTTTTAAAAATTTCTTTTATTTGGTCATTTATGCTTCAGTTTTGGATATTTAGGAGTCCTAATGAGTCTAATGTTAGTTAACATCAGTTATCTTCTCTAGTATAAATAAGTGCATATGCATAATATTATCAGTGTTTTTCTGAATTTTCCTGTGAGAAGCCTAGTTGTGGGTGAGAAACCTGCGAGTGATTCCTAGATCATAGTGTTCTGTGTGAGTGTAACGCCCTAAGCTCTAGAGTTTGTCAATCCTGATTTCTAGGCAGTAGGTTTGCCGCATCACATAGTCATATCCAACTAATGAGACATTTTGCAACTATACCTTTAAATGGAACCAGCATGCTTTAACAAGATGAAGGTCTGCTTTAACAAGATAGTCAGGTCTGTAAATTGCAGTGAGTGCTAGTAAGTGAGGGAATGCAAAACAGTTGCTCCAGTTTTAAACGGTAATAAACAATTACATTTATGCAAAAGCTTTTGGGTAAGTTCTCTAGAGTAACCCAGCATATTAAATTAAGGATTGAAAATGAATAACAGAGCTGAACAAAAAACAAGATTAAATATTTTGGAGCATAATGAGTATTACCATATGCATTTCCAATCTCATCAATGCTTGAAATGGAGCAGATTGACACCAAGCAAACCACCAGCAAAAACCAATTCACAACAGGGATATAAATCTGCCCCATAAATTTTCGGGAGGTATGTATGATTTTAAGACGAGGGAAACAACCAAGTGCCATTGATTGTTTTATGCATGAAAATGTGGCTGTTGTCATTGCACGACTAGCAATCAATGCTGCAATATTAGCAATGAGGAACACAGGCCAAAAAGCACCACCTGCAGCCAAAGACATCTCAATAATTAATGATCATCCATTACATATGCATGCAATACAAAGTTCAAACCGCAAACATAAAGATAATATGAGTTGGTGACATATCTTTTATGATTTCATAGTTGATAAAATATAGAAGCACTAATGAATGAAACAGGCACCAACACCTGAAAATACATAGAATGTCAAAGAAAGAGACAATGGAGCTTACTTGGAATTGAAGAAAAGAAAGCTTGATCAGCCCCACTGGGATTCTCCATTAGGTATGCAGCTTGACCCAAATATCCCAACATAAGGCAGGGCAAAACAAGGCAAACAAATGTAAGCTGTAAAGGAAAAGAACCCAGTAAATTAAAGCTGTAGTAATCAGCAAGCAAGCACAATGATTCTAGTTCTTATGTATCACAGAAAAGTTTTAATTTTTCATTCTTTACCTGGACTGATCGCACAGAAAAGTAGCAAAGATCTGCGAACATTGCCTCAGAACCTGAAACATGGTACATGCCATCAGTAACACATGTTAGTAGTCGATGACATTACTACTTAGACTCCCTGTCCATCATATGGGTGTGTGTGTGTGGGGGGGGGGACCACTTGTGAGTGATAATCAACATTCCATAAATCAATCTTTGAGCTCTTCCAACAACAGCAATACCAAAACTACAGCAAGAGGAGTACTTCAATGGCATCTCTTTTCTTTTCCATTTGTAGACAAATTTTTACCACCTATTTGATACAGGAATAATATTCCTCAATATTTTCGAAGCTATGGGATTTCTTCTTTGAATATGGGAAAATTTGAAAACTAAAGGGGCTGGGATTGCGGAACAGGGTAGAGTGATAAAATTTCAACCAATGTTGACTTTCATTTAGCTAAGGGATTATACTGGCAGGCAGCTATAAGAGGTCTTTTTCATAAGCTATATTAGAAGATTTGGTATTAACCCTCTGGTGTATCTGGTATATTGGACTCCTTATCCATACTTTGATCTAATTGAAGTTTTATTTAGAAGTTCATAATGCCAGTCATTTTCCATTCTCATTTCCCCACATGAAGCAACTTATTCATAAGGAAGGTTCTAAAGGCAAAGACCTTTATTGTCCACTGAAACACATAAAATCTCAAATTGTTGATTGCTTGTAACTTTTCTTACAAGTTCTTTAACCAAATATGACTTTAATCAACTAATTTGTTGATCAAATTCCCCAGATAATAATTGGAAATAACAAGGGAAATTCAATGAGTTCAACATCTGCAATTGTAGATGTAGGAGCTATCCTGATATCCTTGTGGTAAACCTTTAATTTCCTCATGAGACTATTGACAATCTTTCTCATAAAATTGCTGAGCAACTGCTCTTCTTTATTACAAATAATACTTGTCACTGACCACACATTTTAAATTTCACTTAACTGATTTAGAAACAGTTGACCCTCTTGCAAAGAAGACCCTCCTGCACCCCCCCCCCTTTCAGTTGCATGATCGCATGCATCTATGTGGAGTCTAAAAGGTTTTGAAGTCTGGAGGATCCAACACCGGTACCACAAAGTGACTGCATTAGTTTGTCAAAAGCACTTTGACATTCACTCGTTCAATTTCTGGTTCTTTTTTAGAAGATCAGGGAAATGGTTCACGATCTTTGCACAAAACCTTGCGGAGGAACCCTCTTTATAAATTATCGGACTGGATTTTCATCAGCTTGTCAAGTTTTATAGGGAGGGGTTGAATCCTTAATGTATCCAATTCCTATCATGTTTCCCCAGCTTTCATTACTTGAGCTAACCCTATAGACATGAAGTCACTGTGTTGTTATAAATATAGCATGAAGTACTGTTAAGAAGGCTAAAAATATTGATTTTGAGAAAGTTCAAGCAACTAAAGGTGTTCAAGAAATATGAGGCAAATTTTCATGTTTCTAAAGAAGTTAAATTTTAACTTCTTTAGAAACATGAAAATTTGCCTCATATTTCTTGAACACCTTTAGTTGCTTGAACTTTCTCAAA
Organism: Fragaria x ananassa; assembly: GCA_034370585.1. Taxonomy (NCBI): domain Eukaryota; kingdom Viridiplantae; phylum Streptophyta; class Magnoliopsida; order Rosales; family Rosaceae; genus Fragaria; species Fragaria x ananassa. The sequence goes on from CP139769.1 coordinate 16,318,064, forward strand.
ATCAGTATTTTTAGCCTTCTTAACAGTACTTCATGCTATATTTATAACAACACAGTGACTTCATGTCTATAGGGTTAGCTCAAGTAATGAAAGCTGGGGAAACATGATAGGAATTGGATACATTAAGGATTCAACCCCTCCCTATAAAACTTGACAAGCTGATGAAAATCCAGTCCGATAATTTATAAAGAGGGTTCCTCCGCAAGGTTTTGTGCAAAGATCGTGAACCATTTCCCTGATCTTCTAAAAAAGAACCAGAAATTGAACGAGTGAATGTCAAAGTGCTTTTGACAAACTAATGCAGTCACTTTGTGGTACCGGTGTTGGATCCTCCAGACTTCAAAACCTTTTAGACTCCACATAGATGCATGCGATCATGCAACTGAAAGGGGGGGGGGGGGTGCAAGAGGGTCACCGAGTTTCATCATATTGATGGTACTATAATCAAAATCATCCAATATCCATAGGTATCTGATGTTTTTCCCCTCCAAATAAAAAAGGTGGTGTAACTACCTTTCCATTATATAAATGATTGAAGTTTATCCTATAGTGTTAGCCACTAATTTGCAGCAGTATTTCCAATTTGTCAAAATGAGGGAGAGGGTTTAGATTCCTGCACAATAATGAATATAGTGTTGGTGAGCCCTAGAAGTTACTTACTGTCCTGTGGCTTTCCAGAAGTGAGTGGGGACTCATAAGTTCACTAACCTATGAAGGTGTACCAAGTAGATCCTATTGTATGGAGTGGATTAAATGTCGCAATAATATTTACGACAAAGGAAGTAGAAGCGGAATCAGGATTCAGCTATTTCCTTCACCTTCGGTTTCATAGATTGAAAGATATTGCTTTAATTCTTGACTAGAAAGGGCATCCCATCCATTTTATTTCTCTTCTTACTTTTCAGACACCAATAATGAATATCAAACTCTGTGATTTTGTCAATTCTTATGTAACATAATAATACCAGTTACTGAAAACCTAAACAAAGTGGAGTGCCAAAATACTCCCCTAAAGAAAATTATTCAAGTGTCACTGTTTCATAATCTAACATGTAACAGTTATATCCACGTAACAGTTATATCTGCTTTGCGCAGAGGTGTAACCAACATTTAAAATCAGGGTTGCGTAATTTACAGGGACATATATAAGAATATTAAAGCATCAACACAAAAGCAAAAGTTTCAAGATTATTTACCAGTTGCACATAGAAGACAACCCCCAAGAGAATACCAGGCTTTAGTTGAGTTCCTCTTGAAGAAGTAATAGATGTGAATAGGATTGAAGGCCCTCAAGACATTGCTGTCATACTGAACAATGTTGTAAATACCAAAAACCCCAAGGGAACAAAACCATATGAATAAGGCAGGGCCTACAGCAAGTCCCACTTTACTTGTCCCAAATTTCTGTACACTGAACAAGATTATAAGAAACGCAACTGAAATCATCACCACTTGATCTGCACCCAAAGACACAAAGGAGTACTAAGAGCTTAAGATCGTGGTTAAATTAAAGCAGCTCAATAAAATTTAGGATGAAGAAACAAGGGGAGGATGAGAGAGAGAGAGAGTGATTTATACAGAGAGAGAGAGAGATTTGGAAGAAAATAAAAGGTCCAACAGTTAGCCACTTAATAAAGCTGTTTACATGAATGAGGAATGCCTGACTTGTACATGCTATAGAACTATATATATTTAAGAGCATGTTGTACTAATAGAAATTGTTAGAACATGTAATAATTAAAACTAAATAAAAAGTACAATAGCCATAAGGAGAAGGAAAGAGAACAAAAATTAAATAAAATCTTCAAACTAATCTAGTTACTTAAACCATAAAGCTGGGGCACTATGTCAGATCATATAAGACATACTTTACATCATAACCAAATAAATCACTTTCATTTCTAAAGTTGTTTCCCTAAAAAATCTTGACAAGTTAATAACTCGTACCTTATGTGTAATATAACTGTGGGAGATAGTCAGGTTCATGGCATCCTTATAGGTTTCTACTTCTTAGCAATTTAAGAATTATAATCTTTCTTCCATTATTCTTAACTGGGAAGCAGCTATAGTATAAGCCCCTAAACTTTGATTTTCAGTTTTTCACTAAAAGATGAGCTGCTATGCCTTTATCCCTAGCTGCCCTCATTAGTTATTTAAAGCGGACTCCTTGTACTTTGCTTTTTTTTTCTTTCCAACACAATGCTGTTCTCAAAAAAATATAATAATAATAATAATAATATAATAAATAAAACTAGACTGTAATTTTATTAAAACCAAACTGTATCTGTATGTATTCTGAAATCTGAATGTCTATGCTAAGCATACTGCAAGCCATACCATCTCCAAGGAAAAAATCAAACATGTATAATGTAATGTGCCAACCGTATACAAATCCAAAATAAAATAAATAAGACAATAAGAAAGTCAAAAACGTTAAAAAAAATTCAGATTTGCTTTAAAGATTAAACAATACCCTGATTAATTGCCTCTACTCCAACCTTTAGACCACCAACAGCTGAAACTACTGCATAGTGAAAAGCAAGTAAATGAAGATCAATGATCGTATTAGAAAGCATTACAACAATCATGCAAAATCCACCAAAAGAAACATGAGATCCAAAACAACCACAAAAGTAGTTCCTCATGTCATCATATATTTAGAAGATTGATCATGAGCAACAAGACCAAAATAATAAACAGAGAAAATACCAGACATTGCTGGTGTAACAACGCCATCAGCTATCACCATAGAAGTACCAGCAAGCACTAACATGAGAAGAAGCTTCTTCAGAGTAAGAGAAGCTTCAAGCCTTTCCTTTATTTTCAAAGATCTCTCAAGTTCAGGAGATGGCACCTTTAGCCTGAAGCTTGATATGCGGGCATCTGATGGGAGCTGATTTGGAAGAAGGCTGACCTTAGCATGTCGGCAGATCAACGAGTACAAAGCAAAAGTACCACCTGGAACAGTTAAAATCAGGATATTTGAAGTGAACATGAGAGAGAGAGAGAGGCATGCGTACCTTCACCGTCATCATTAGCCCAAAGAACAACGAGAACATACTTAAGCAAGGGGATCAAAATTAAGGTGTAGAGGACCAGTGACAAAGCGCCGAGAACATCTTCATTTCCATTAATAGGTGCCTTGCTAAACATGACACTGAAGGTATACAAGGGACTTGTTCCAACATCACCAAATACAACCCCTAGGGTCTGGAAAGCTATTACTAATTTCCTTCCAAGACTGTAATCCTGCAGTTATTATTTCAAATTTCACATCACACAAACTCCAAACTCTACTCTATCTAATGTGAAGCAAGCAAGTGAATGGACCTCGTATTCGTTTCGGAGAGCGCCGGGGACCTCCAGGGCTTCCACATCGAATGAATCGATGCGAGGGCCAGTGCGGATCAGCCGCTGCTCCGCATTATCGTCGTCTTCATCGTCCTCCGAATCCATCACGGTGGTGCGGTGCTGGTCCTCGTCCTCGTCTTCATCGATCTCGGACTCGTCCTCATGCTGAAACACCCACCGGGACTCCATGGAGTCCATGGATCCTGCTCCGCCGTTCATCTCCTCGTCACCCATCACCAACCACTGGGATGCCAACACCAAAACAGAATTTCACTCTTGCTTCCTTCTTTTTCTTCCCTTTTTTTTTGTAAACAAACCACGCTTTTCACAGACTCGAGACCCCTCCTTTCATTTTTGTACCTCATTTATTCAAAATTATATATTTTTTCTTTTTAGAAGAAATGGCTGGTACGGCACTCCCGTGATAAAATCTCAAACACAAAACAAGTAGAGGTGGATGATAAAACTGTTAACAATTGTTCTTTGATGATAAGATAAAATAATATATTTATTTAAATCTTTTAAATCATAAAACGTAGATAATTTTAATTTTGTTTTTAGAATGACTAGTCTCTCTACTAAGGTTCCTCAATAACGGCGGTTTTAATGACATGTTTACTTATTTGGAATGAAATTTATCAGGAATGAAAGACGAAGGAATGAGAGGGCTTCAAATCCTTTGTCACCAAATTCCAATCTCCTTCCTTGTAACCCTATTAATTTTTGACATGTGGCAATTTTTGTCTACTCATCTCCTCTCACCCTTGTTAAACTCTAACCCTAACGTAACTCTAACTCATCCCTGATTTATAATTTAATTTTATTCATCAAAATTTGATGGTGACACGTCAACCCTCGTTTTCTTCTTTTTTTCATTGACAAGAGAAAAAAAACTCTTCTTTTTCGTCGTCTGCAAGCAACAATACCAGTTTCACAAGCAAGTGAGAGATCAGAGATACTATTCCATTTATAGTAAAAATAGCAAGATGACTGCAAATCACTGACATTAACGAAGCTGTTAAATTCAACAGCTTTTCTCACATACATCAAATATTTTCGACTTGTCTCATCATTCATAATAAGGGCCACATTGTTGGTGTATATAATGTATCGAATATAAGATCTACGTGGCTGAATGAGAAACTATTATGACATACTTAAGATGCTTTGCAACTTATATTCCAAAAGGGATGAGAACAACAAAACCATAAACATTAGTAAGTTAAAAACTTTAAGACATCTTCTTTGTATTAATTTATAGAAGAAAGCTGATATATAAATATCATACTGACATGAAATTGGATATTAGATACTTACAGTAAAACAAACATACAAATGAAAAAAGCTTCAGAAACTAATTAATCAAGCAGAAAAGAGCAAGCAGAAAAAAGTCCATTAGAGACTTCAAGACCAATTTGGCTCGTAGGCTCCATCCACTTCACAAGAAAATACATCTTCTCCTTTCCAATCTTCTACTGCAGGGTTTGAGCCAAAACTGAAACACAAGAAGCCAATTCAGCTAGCCTTACCAACCTTCCTTGAGCTCTTCACCCTTCTCTCATACTCTTCAGCAACCAACATAATAGTATCTCTGATCTCCCTTTGTATGACTAACTGATGAACTTGCTATGAAAATGGTATTGCTGCTTGCAGACGATGAAGAAGAAGAGGTTTTTTTTGTCGATGAAAAAAGAAGAAGACGAGAGTTAACGTTTGGTATTCACCATCGGATTTTGATGACCAAAATTAAATTATAAATTAGAGTTGAGTTAGAGTTGGGTTAGGGTTAGAGTTAATAAGGTTAACAAGGATTAAAAGCTGTTAAGTGTTATAAACTAGAAATTTACGTTAGTGAGAGATAGAGAATAAAAGAGATGAATAAGAAGAAATGTAGAGAGGCTTTATATAAGAGTAAAGTTTATATCTAAGGACATAACAAATGATAAATTAAGTAGACAACCACATTATTTATAATATTTACAACACATAAAACAATTTCTTGAATTATTTTATTAGACAAAGACCTTATTTATATTCAAAATGAAACCTTGATTCCCATTCAAAGCCTTCGTGCATCATCCAGCTATCCAAGCCTCCTCTACTCTCTTTCTTATTTATCAAGATATAAGTAGGTTGTAAAAAGAGAATGAGGTGAAGAAAATAGTTTGTTGATTTGTGGGATAATAATAGACGCACCTTTAACCTACTATGAGTTACTTTGTATGCTCAACTCGAGCTAATACTTTTGACTTGACACAAACCCTACCCATTGACAGCCCTACAAGAGGGTGTGTACAATGACATTCTCAACTGCAATTTTCTCCCTTATTGTCCATTCTTCAGTGTTGTCCACCCGTTATTCCGCAATGTATTTCAGGTTTGGTCGACAGATATATTTGCTCTTATGGCTTTTATCAGTAATCACTTTAATCATATTTCTGATTTATGAAGAAAAAAACAAGAGAAAGAGAATGTACTCAATCCAGAACCTAGCAGCCTTTTTTTTTTTTCTTCTTGATCTGAAGAATCTAGCAGCCTTCATTCAGTAAGAATTGAAGACGAATGAAATCTCAAGCCCAGCCAATCATGAACCACGTCATTTAGCCAATTTGTTCAACACTAACAAGAATAGAATAAATGAGTTACACCCATTGCCCTTATGTGACAGAGAAACGATTACAATCCCACTACGATGCACTACCGACACAAATGGGCAGTCGAGAATTATTATGACAAAGTACACCAACGCGTAACTAAAACATAAGCTAGATGAGCCAGGTGTTTTAATACCAGCAATGCTGGTTAGTCTTTTTGTAGTTGTTTTCTAGGCTTTTGCCCCGTTTTGAAAAAAAAAAAAAAAACCAAGCTAGATAAGTTGCCACTCACTGTCGAAGATCACAATACCTTCAAAAGATTGCATATTTGACAATTGATCCTATTCTGCAGACTACAGTGATTTTGTTGGTTTCTGTTTGTAACTTATCAGTTCCTCCATCTATAGTCAGAAAAAGATATGTTTGACTTTGTATTGGTAAAATCATGCTCCTTTCCATCTCCCATCAGAATTGGGATGCTTTCCCCCCACACTCTTGTCCCTCATAATATTGGAAACTCTGTTAGTTTTAGTGCCTGCTGATCTTTTATATCTTCGTTCCTGTTCTAATGAAAACTTGTATCTCAAGAACAACGAATTTGCCATGACCCCAACAGAACTCAAGCCCATGAGAGCTCCAGCAATTGACGGAGTCAGTATGGTCCCAGTTACAGGCAGTAATACTCCAGCAGCAATTGGAAGTCCAATCTGTAAGAAAGCTAGAAGCATAAGCCAGGTACTGCTGCTGAAATGAGCAGGCACATACTATCTTGGAAAGGAAACGAGAAAGAAACAAAAACAGATAGAAGCACCAAATAAGCTGTTGTGGATAGGAGACCAAAACACCACATAAAGTACACTACACCAAGAGAATCACACAAAGATAAGAACACAAATAGCAAATGCCTGTGGATGCAACCTAGGAGAAATGTTTGAAACAAAATCCCATGATAATGAGTGAATAGTGAAATCTATTATTTCCACAGGTTGATTTTATAACAGTGAAATATTGGGCAGTAAACATACAACAACCACTGGAACTAGAAAAACGGAGCCTATTAATGTCTGAACTTTTTGCAATTCAATCCTTGGCATCTTTATGAAAATTCAAAAGGAGCGGGAGTTTGTTTGATTTTATGTTTCCATTTCAAACACCTCAGCACGCTATTGTTTCTCATCAAATAGCAAATGCCTAGTTGAGACAAATGCAAACACAGGTTAGATGCACACAAGGAGTTTTATCAACAACCAGGCACTACGCCTTGAGGCCTGCTATTTTAGATACTGGTCGCTACAATAGTGATTGAAAGATATAAACAATAAACCAAGATAAAACAGAAAAGCACAAACAATTTTTAGTCAAAGAAATCCTCCGTACATCCATCCACTTCACTATGGGAGAAAATAGAGTTTTGCAATCACGACTCCTCAAGATCTAATCCCAATTGAATGCCCTTTGAGACCCTATTTCAAATCCTAGAAGTACACTACCATCTGCCCTCTCTTTCTCCTCAGTATAAAGACTGAGTTGAAGACTGAAGTACACTCTACCATCAGCTGTCTTTCTTCTCAACAGTCTATGTACTTATAAATGACTCCAGGAGTTTAATGAAATTAGCATACAAAACCACCCTATCCCCTAATAACGCATATAATTGGCTTCTCTTTGAGTTTGATACACACTGAAGTTTATACTCAATGATCCAAATTAACCAAACAAGGAACCCAATACCGACCTTCAGAAAATGGAACGATCTCTTTCTTATGAGTTTTTTTTTTAACACCTACCGCTGGGAGGAAAAGAAAAAGAAAAAGGAAAAACAAAGAGATAGAATGGAATACATATATGATAATTAGCGAGTCATACATCACGAAAGAACACACAGTTTCTAAGCAAAAGAACAGATTGATAAATGTTCAGACAAAATTGAGTAACTTACAATGTTGTATGCGAAAGCCCACCAAAGATTTTGCTTCACAGTCTTCATGGTTAGCCTGCTCAACTCCAAAGCATCAACCAACTGCACAAAGTTATATAGATCATTAAAGTTATACAACTTATCAGATGCAAAACACCTATATGCACATATACCTTCATTATCGTACCAAATATGGTATATTTACATAAGTTTTTTTTTAATACATTTAAGATTAGTTTTTTTTATTTTTATTTTTTGCCAAGGTGATGTTCCTGAAGTTTGCTCATGTTTACTTCAAGAAGGTGAGGGCAGAAACTTGCAGGTTTTAACTCACCACCATTGTGTTTTGGTTTGTCAAAAGTCAACATACATTCATAGGATACTAGACAAAATCAGCTTTGGGTAAGAAGGAAAGTTGCATGTTGATTTTTGCCGAAGTTTATGAATCAATAAAAAAAAATAGGTCACGAAAAGGGGAGTACATCCTACAATAAAGCAAAAGGTTAATAATACTAAAATGATTAATTGGATAATTTACGATACGAATATATGCATATTCACAAAATATAGTTATCATATACATATGCCAAATTGATGATCTGCCAGTCACCCGTCTTGGGGTATCTGAATGATTTTAATACTTTTTATATGAAGCAAAAGGTGCATCATCTGAAAAACAAAACCTCAGTTTAATTCAAAAACAGGATGTTTTCTGATTGCAACAAGTAGTTCATTGTTGACTACCAAAGTTAAATAGTGATAAGTACCTGTGAAAGTCTATTGCCCAATAGAACAATAGAGGAGACCTCACTAGCAGCTCCAACACCACCACCCATGGCAATCCCAACATGCGATGAAGCTAAGGCGGCAGCATCATTGATTCCATCACCAACCATGGCAACAATATTCTGATCATTCTGAAGCTCAGTTATGAATTTCTTCTTTTCCCTTGGTTTAACACCAGAAATTACCTGCAATCGACAGCATACATTTTATATTCTTTGATAGGAAAATAATAGGGAAGTTCAGCTTGTCAGTAGATGTAAATGCTACATGGGCAGATGTACTGCAGAAACATTTCAAAATGCTCTACTTGTTATATATGGAAATGCATAACTGTCATTAGATACCAAGAAACATCATATTGTTCAGTGTTTGCCTCCCAAATTCTCTACAAGCAACTTACACATAGAGCTTTGGAGTAAGAATACCAAACCATATAAAGGGCTTTTGGACAGGGCAGACCAAAATACAAATGATTCTCAGATCTCTTCAATAGTCATCTCTGAATACTCTCAACACCTAAATACTGATTGAAACAACTACAACAATTTAACTAGGGACTCTGAGATAAACATTATGGTGGTTTTGTTCTTTACAACGCCAGCAGAAGTCCTGAGTTATGGTTCAGAGATGGGCTGCAAAATGTTATTTCAAGAGCTTTTCTTCTTCTTTTTCTTTTTCACGAACTCTGACCTGTCCTAATTGGGGATTTTATACTCCATAAATAACAAGCACTGACGGTAATTACATCCATTAAGAATTTGTTATATTGATAGTCACAGCTGAGAACTACTCCTTCAAAACTGCTTCTACTTTCAAAATCTCTCCTTTCGAAATCACCAGATTTATCTGATTTTATCATACCTGCAGTTTAACTGCAATGCCTTTATGATTTCTTCAACATAAGGCGCATTTATCCGGCCTAGTTTACAAATTAAAGTCATTTTAAGGAGGGAAATATGGTTTGTATTGTCTCAATCTTAATTATCACCAGTGTGTAGTCATGGACAGATTCTGTTAGGAGGAAGAAGTAATTGAAAATCCCTGACCTTCTCTTTTGGAATACCAACTACAGATGCAACGTACTCTGCATTTTCTCTTTTGTCCCCAGATAGCATGTATACATTAATCCCTTGGCTAGATAAGGATTTAACAACTTGTCCGGCATCATCCCTTATCCGATCCTCAAAATAAATAAGACCCGCAAGAGTACTATCAATGGCAACATACACAACAGATTGACTTTTATGGGCCTCAACTTCTTGTTGACTCCATGCCTGCAGAAATAACAAACCCCAGATAAAAGAAGCTAAAAACACTACATTAAGAAAACTGGGATTGGGCGGACAAAAAAGTGATTGAGCAAGATATAGAGAATAAATTCAGTGTTGGGCTGTAATTGAGATGATTCTGTTAGCTTAGAACTATCTGAGAGACGAGGCTGTGAGAATGGCAATATGTTGTGATATCGGCCAATTATGTATGTCAAGGAACCCCAAAAAAACACAGCAAACCAAGAGAAACAACCACAGAGACAAGACACAAAGAACACAGATTTAAGGTGGTTCAGCAAAACTTTTGCCTACGTCCACCGGCAGAAAACACTCCACTATATTAATAATGGGTACACCAGAAAGTATAAGAAAACAAGGACTCTCTCTTCTCTTCCTATCTCTCTCCTCTCTGCCCTCTCTCACCCTCTAACCAAGAATGGAACACACTTTGCTCTTTGTCTTTGCGATACAAAACCCTAGAGTTGAATCCCTCCTTATATAGCCATAAGGATCTTCAGATCTCTTCACCAAATAGGACATCTTATTCCTATTAGTGGTAGGCAATAATGCCTCCTTCCTTCTCTGTAATCAACCAAGATTACAGGTATACCATCATCAATAAGGATATCCTTTCCTTATTGGAATACCATACTCTAAGACGAAACATCTTAGGAAAAACACATGGGTTGGAAACCCAACAATCTCCCCCTCCAGACCATGAGAGAGGAACACTGACACGACTCCATTACCAGGAGTCCGCCCAAGGTGACTTGATGCAGATTTATGTGGTTGGAGCGTGCAGCTCCCCCTGATCGAACAACTCATCACCATGTCCCCAGTGGTGGAACAACTGTTGACCATCTTCTTCCTGGTCAGAACAACCATTGGAAAAGGAAATATGAGACATCTTTTCCAGAACGCCTTTCTTCCTTATATGGCCATCACTCTGGTGCCATTCGCCCGAAGAAGTATCACCCATTGCACTCAAGTCATCTTTGTACACCAAGCTATGTGTCTTGTACAAGGAACAACACATACCTCCTCTAGCAACCTCCAACGACCCATTAATAAGTTTCCACTTTTCATCACCAATATACTAGTGAAAACCTTGTCTGTCAAGAGCACTTGCAGACAGTATGTTGACACGTAAATCAGAAACGTGCCTCACATCCTTCAATGTCATATGGTAACCAAGATCAGTCTCAATGAAAATGTCTCCCATTCCCGAAATCTTGGACCAGCCTCTATTACTCATCTTCAATATCCCAAAGTCGCTTGCTTCGTATGTAGTAAAGAGCTCCAATTTGGAAGTAACATGACAACTTGCACCGGTATCCACGAACCAATCATGACCCTTGTCACCAACATACGTACATTCTTGAACAGTGAAAAACTCCCCCGAGACAGTAGCAGTAAAGCCATTATCTTCATCATCTTGGTAGTTGCCCTTCTTTTTGTCTTGTTTCCACTTTCGACACATCCGCTTTATGTGGCCCTTCTCACCACAGTAGTGACATGTGCCACTAAACCTTAGACCTGAATTCTTGTCTCTACCCTTTACAACAAGGGCTCTTCCGTGCCCATCGTCTATGCCAACAGCTTTTCTCCTTGTTTCGTCGTTAAGCATGTTTTTCATAACGGTATCCATAGACAATACACTATCAGACGCAGAATTAGTCAAGGTCATCACGAAAGTCTCCCAACTGTCCGGCAAAGTCCCTAGCAAGAAAAATGCTAGTATCTCATCGCCAATCTTCATACCCATTGTCGCCAACTGATTGGTCACATTCTAGAAATCATTCAAGTGTACAACAACATTTTTATCCTCATTGAACTTCATGTTGATCATCTCTTTGAAAAGGAAAGCTTTCTTCGCAGCGGTCTTCTTCTCAAAGAGGGATTCCAATTTCTTCCAGAGTTCTTCCGCATCAGTTTCTTCCGACACATGGTGAAAGACAGAATCATCTACCCATTGTCTTATCGTGCCAACAGTTTTCCGATGCAACTTTCGCCACTTGTCATCCGCCATATCTGCAGGCTTGCCAGCCACACCTTCAATAGGCTCATGCATATCCTTACAATAAATGATATCCTCCATTCTTGGCTTCCACGTCACCCAATTCGTGTGGGTGAGTTTGATCATTGTGCCTTTGTCTTCACTCATCTTGACAACACCAAACCTACCGAATCAAACCTTGGATCTACAGACTAACCCTGCTCTAATACCACTGTTGTGATATCGGCCAATTATGTATGTCAAGGAACCCCAAAAGAACACAGCAAACCAAGAGAAACGACCACAGAGATAAGACACAAAGAACACAGATTTAAGGTGGTTCAGCAAAACTTTTGCCTACGTCCACCGGCAGAAAACACTCTCCGCTATATTAATAATGGGTACACCAAAAAGTATAAGAAAACAAGGACTCTCTCTTCTCTTCCTATCTCTCTCCTCTCTGCCCTCTCTCACCCTCTAACCAAGAATGGAACACACTTTGCTCTTTGTCTCTGCGATACAAAACCCTAAAGCTGAATCCCTCCTTATATAGCCATAAGGATCTTCAGATCTCTTCACCAAATAGGACATCCTATTCCTATTAGTGGTAGGCAATAATGCCTCCTTCCTTCTCTGTAATCAACCAAGATTACAGGTATACCATCATCAATAAGGATATCCTTTCCTTATTGGAATACCATACTCTAAGACGAAACATCTTATGAAAAACACATGGGCTGGAAACCCAACACAATACAAATTAGGGTAAGTTTACACTTTGAAGTAGTACAGATGAGAAGGGCCATTGAGGTGCCAACAGATTGGAATTATGCTGGTGCATCAGAAATCAAGAGAGATACAATTGAAGGAGATGAAGGCCTGATGAGATATAGGTAAGAAAGCTGGTGAAGACTAGGGGTTTTTTAAGGATAAAAATGGTTATGGTGAGGGCAAGGAGTTCAAACAGTAAAAAGCAATAAGTTGAAAAGAAATCAAAGCTAAGTCATTTCATTCACACCCCAAACTGGGAGCATGATACAGATCCAAAAGAAAACTTGTAAGGGATTCCCTTAGAAAAAGGACAGTAGCATGTGTTCTTGTATACCTGATGAGACAAGGTCGATAGGTTTGCCATAATTTGGGGCATCAAGGACCAAATTGGGTCTGTTTGAGTCGTTGACTCTAACAGAGGGTCTAAATATCTGTCTCGGGAGCTCAATGTTCTGATACAAGGATAGATACTACAGAACAAGAGGGAGTTCTTGTATGGCAATATGCCGAAATAAGTGGAATCCAGTAGTCAAATAATAAAAAATGCAACATGCAAAAGTTTTTATGTAAGCCTGTAGAAGTGCGAAAATTCCAATGTGACTTACCGTCGGACCCAATCCAAAGTCCCAACAGAAACCTGTTTATCTTCAATAATTGCTACAGCACCTGAGCCAGGTTCTTCTATAAATGTTCCATCTGCAACCTGCCAAAGAATAGCCTTTATTTCTCTGCAATGACTAGTTAATGTGCTATAAAAATTCATACAGATGCAGGTACAGTCATTTAGTCAGTAACATGCTATGTTTCAGAACCAGGATATATCATCCATGTCTGGCTTGCAATACCCTTCTGAGTAGGAAATGCGAATAAATGTCCCTCCATGTGAGGCCTGCTCAACTAAGGGACTGTTCTTGAAGGACTGTGAGGGACAAATGATTCTGACAGCTTAAAGTAAATGCACAGTTTTACATGTTTCAATTTCAGATGTATTTATATGCATGCGGCTGAGATGCTATTGTCCCACACGGTCCCTTTGAACTGTCCATTATGTGAGCAAGACTGTTCCACACGTAATACCTTTATAGTCTGACAATTAACAGCCCGAGCGGCTTCCACAATAGCTTTCCCAACAGGATGAATTGTATTTGACTCTACTCCAGCAGCAAACTTTAGAACCTCAAGGTCTGACCAAGTGTGCTTTGACTCTTCTCTGTTAAAAAACCCACAATAATAATATACATTAAAAAAATAGAAAACAAAAATATATTCCAATCTAAATTTATCTCATTTTTTACGATAATTGATCTATTTTTCTTTCTTCTTTTCTTTTGATATAATATTATCTTAAAACTACAAGTAGTTATTTCAACAGGTCTTATATGTGCAACAGATTGTATATCCATAACTCAAGAACAATATTAGTTATTAAATAAACTTGTGCATCTGACAGTTCCTTAAGGAAAAAAATTTCAAGCTCACAAGATTGTTTTGGATTCTTGAAACCTACTTAAATTCAAACAGATCAAAGAAATTTACAGTATTTGGGCCTTTAATCCAATGGATATATATTTGCAATGGAAACTCATAAAGAAACAACTTCAAATATCTAATCAACACATATTGCAACTAAGCAATAGAATAGTGAGGATCAAAGACATCGGTTATGGCTTTAAAGCATGCTAAACCATTATCCATACAACAAAGAGTATGGATGCATTTCCAAATTTAGGACAATTAAGGTAAATTTAAAATTGTGACTTAAAGAATTAGTTATCCAATGCTAAAAAATGATCCTGTAAGATCGAAAAGTTCTGTCAGTACTCAACTCTAAGTCAGTAAGTTCTGCATGCTCGGGAGTCAAAATCTTTATCACAACTGGCTTGCCCATTGTCAGAGTCCCTGTTTTATCAAATACTACAGTGTTCACCATCGAAAACTTCTCTAAAACATTTCCACCACGCAAAAGCAGTCCTCTTTTAGCTCCTAAGGAAGTTCCTACCTGGAATCACTTGAACATAAATTTGAATGCATACACGAGTACCCGCAAGTCTAAAAAACAAAACAACTAGAAGGAATGAAAGAATGCATAGATTTACTGTTGATGTGCCAATGTCAAAAACAGACCTGTCTAAGTCTGATCCAAAATAGATGAGAAAATAAGTGATCGTGGGGATATGGGAATAAGTTTCTTTAGAGTGCTCCAAACATATGGTGCAGCATATTATTTGCAAGCTTTTCAGATATTGTATCGTTACAACTAACGCCACATTTCAGTCAATAACTATACGCAGCAACTACTGTTTTAAAAGCCAAGCTGGAGGCACAACTCAAGGGTGTGAATCAAAGAAAATCAGAACACATAACATCAATTTGCTTACACAAATACGATAAAAGGACTACCTTGGGCCCATGCAACATTATTCAGCTTAGCAACAAATAAAAGCAGAAAAGGGGACCCCTCATTTTTCATTTTGACAAATAATGAGACTCTATGCTCTACTGTAAATTAAATTAAATAAATAAAACATATGGAAGCTAAAAGGCTTTTTTGACCCTCCACACACCCCCATCCCACCCCCCCCCCCCCCCCCCCAAAAAAAAACCACTCACTAGCCAATTCCGCAGCACCAGTCGGCTATGTCAAAAAACTTCAAAATCATTAAGGGCTACTTCTTCAGTTACCAGCATGCCAAGCAAACTCAACATCTCTGATTTTTCTTTACTGTTTACATTAAAATTCTTGTTTAAATGTAATTTTATGTTTTTGCATTGCTGAATAAGAATCAGGTGCTCGATAAGAAGACAATCACTTGATAGAGCAAAAAATAGTTCGCTGTATAACTGAGAGTAGTATTTCCAGGAGATTACCAGTACAGCTGTAGGTGTAGCCAGCCCAAGGGCACAAGGACAAGCAACAACCTGCACATAGAAAATATATGCTCAGTACGATGAACAAACCAGCAAACAATAAATAAAGACGGAAACATTTTAAAAACGTAGAAAAAAAATAGTCAATTAATCTATGGAGCTAGGAAGATTTTAAAAATCTGATTATTGTTCATCTTCAATTGAAATATGTTTCAGCAAAAATATTGCTGTGTAAAGGCAACACCACAGTTTCAGCCAAATAAATAAATAAAGCCAGGACCACAGCATATAAAATAGAAACATTTTATTCTTTGTGAATGGGAATCAGCTTTTTATTGAAACAAAAAGCAAAGTACAAGGAGGCGGACAAGGAGTGCTTAAAAAGCTAAAGGGGGTGGCTAGGACTAGAGGCTTACCTAATAATGCTTAAACAAAGTTAGGGGCTTATACTACAGCTGCTTGCCAGTTAAGGGTAACGGAAGAAAGATCTAATACTCAAAATCCTAAGAAGTAGAAGCCCATAGGGATGCCCAGAACTTAAGTCTCTCCCACAGGTCTTATCACCAACCCACCATAGGTTTGAAAATAATGTTTTATTTATTTCCACCCACACCACTCAAACTACAGTACGAACCCCGCAACCCCAACCTCAAAGGATTCTGGCCTGTTTCCTTTTACCAAAAGCTAAAGGATTTTCATTCAGCAAGTCAGTCCTCTCTAATGGAGTTTTCCAGTCCACTCTTGCCTCCCTAAATAACGTCTTGCATATGAAAGTTGCCACTTCACAGTATACAAAGACATGATCAACACAGCATATGAAATATAATTACTGAAAAAGTATAATAACACAGCATAAATGCCAAAGTATCCTGTGAGGTTTATGCAGATTTAAAGGGTTGGGTAAAGAGTTTCCACACTGGAAACTACAACCTTGTCTAAGAGTTTAAAAGGGATTGGCCTTCCAGTCATTGTCACGTTGTTGTGAGTGAGATGGTCAGTTTATTTAAAAAAAGCACACTTTTAAATTCATGAAGGAAATTCTTAATTGCTCATACCAGAACACTGCAAGAGAGTTGCAATGCTAAAGAAACTGAATTTCCTCCTTGAAGAACACCAGGTAAAATATTTCCACCAATCAAACTCCAGAACAAAAATGTAGCCGCAGAGAGTCCCATTACACCATATGTAAAATGCCCAGATACCTAGTAAAGCAAACCAAACAAAAGATTAGTTCAGCCATTTCAGTAAATCAGATTACCAAATTATATCACAACAGTGCACTTGAAAGGTGTTGCATTTCAATTTATATTTTTTTCAGATCCCTCACTCCTGAATGAGAAATGAACGTAGAAGAAGTTTAGCAAAAACATATCCTGATTCCTGCTAGTTTGCATCAGTGTGGATGTAAATGAACCAGAGCACCTTTGATGTAGTTTGCATCATATGAGTGATGGCTAATTGGCTAAATAATAGTGTCCTTTACCAACTCTATGTACCATTTTCAGGCAACAGTCTCATTTGTCAGTCCTCTTTGTAGGTGTAGCACCAGTTTTCAATCCATCATAGTTTTTAGCTCTGTGAATGTCAACGGCATTATAACCAGTTTTCAATGGTTTAAGATGGGGACTTTTTCGGGAGAGCCTTGGCATAAAGCGCATAAGGCGTAAGCCTTATGATATAATTAAGTATATAATATTATATATTTACATAAAGAGAAAACATTAATACATAAAAATCCACTAACTTGTTTAGATACATATCAGATTTACAATTCAAACTCTATACATATCTGATTAGACTCACCAATTCAAACTCAAATCAAACTCAACTTTTATATATATCACCACTACTGTTTCATTTGCATATTTTCTCTACCACTACTACTGTTTCCCCTTTACACAGCAACCAGGTAATTTCTTATTTGGCAAACTAGTATCATACCCTTCTGTCATCAAACGCGTACATCAACCCCATCTTGAGCACCCTCAGACAGTGCGAAGGCAGAAAAATATATAAATGGGGGGAACAAAGTTGTTTTTTTCTTTTGTGATGAGAACTTCTTTTTTTATTAAGAGAAATAGATAGAATCAACACAAAAAGAAAGTGATATGCACAACATGGAACGATGGAAGAGAATGAGAAAATGCAAAGAGGAAAAAGAGGAGAGAATTGTAACTGAAGAGCTAATAAAATAAGATCATATTATGAAGTGGTGAGGATAAAAAAGACACCCAGATATATAAGAGTTTTAGTGGGTTTCACTTGTATATATCCCCAGAAAACAAACTCTCACTACATGTCTAGTCTATAGCTTTTTAGAAAAAATGAAGAAGCTTCATTAAGGGACCAAAAGCCCAGCCAAAAAACTAAACCCAAATACAAGAAATAGAAGAGAATAGCTAATAATCATCTAGTTCCAATCAGAAGTAAAGAAGATGAATAGCTTAACTCCCTTAAGCCTTCATAACAGTTCACGCTAGTCTATAGTTGTGAGGGCACAAAGGTCTCTTAACCAACTTCTAAATTTTTGTTGGGGCATGGACCCTCACTGGACCTGCATTGGCTCCGCCAATTTCCTGAGATGGATAAGATCGAGGACACCACATAAAAGAAAGTAGATTGCTGTTTTGTTCACAACAACCCACCAAAACAGGCAGATGACCTTGCTGCAACCTCACGTAGAACGTTGGATGACGTTTCAAAGAGGTAAGGAACCGACAATGATCACTGCCTCTCAACTTGCTCCATGAAAAACCTTAGGAGTCTAGCTCTCATTCTTTAGCTTCAACTAACGACTTAATGGAAAAAAGACAAACAAAAACAAATTCTGCGTGTCCGCACAAGGCACCTTACATGCACCTTCTCCACCTTTTTGAGCCTCAAGTCAGGCACGCCTTTTAATTCATTACTAGAATAACCAAAATCCTTAGTTCAGTATTCCACCATGTTAACCAAACAGGTACAAAAGATTACCTTAGTCTTCACCAATGATGTTCAGGCAACAGTAACCAATCTAAATGTCTTTCCCGCCACTAGACATAATAAAAATTTCTATCCGTAAAGACAATCAAAATGACAACATTGAGCTGTCTTTTGAGGAACATTTGATCAATCCTGCTTATTATAAATATCCAACAACAACAAACAAGGCATCCATGGCCATATGGATTAGCAGTCCTTTTTTCCCACCATTACTTTCTAGGAGGAAGGGTGAGAAAGGACTGCAACAGAACCCCAACAAAACCACAAAACTATCTTACATCTCTTACAGAGAAACATAAGTTTTGTCTGACTGAAAAGATTCTAGTCAAATTTTTAAGTACAAGCTACAACTGTAAGAACCCAGTACCCCTTCCAACCAAAACAAAAAATAAAAGAACAAAAAACAAGAAAAAAAAACAAACAAACAACGGAAAAAGATACATAAACACTGGAGCAATAATAGAAAAAAAAACAAAAACAAAACATTCAGCAGTTAGTCCAGTAAGAAAAGCCTAGCCCACTTGACTTGGACATCTCAATTTTATTTTTGCTCAAATTGAAGATACAGTACGGAAAACAGGATAAGTGGGTAGGCAGTAATGTGGTTCAGACTAGGTCCTTTGGTTTTTTTTTACTCATATTTTGCACCCAGACATAATTGTCCCATATAATATTAATTTGAAGTTAGGGGTTGGTTAGGGTTTTAAATGTTCACCAAAGCCAAGTTTTTAATATATAGATTACAAGTTCAGATGGATACCACTGCTGTGTAAACATAACTGCAGAGTAATGCTTAATGCTTATTCAAGTGCTTTAAGAAAGAATGATGACCTTGTCAGCCAGCTGCTGGACTGGAGCCTCCTGACTCTGTGCTTCTTCTACTAGACGAACAATGTCTGCCATAGCAGTCTCACCACCTGGTCTCTGCACTACAATCGTAAGACTTCCATTGAGATTTATGCTTCCAGCTTGAACTTGACTCTGGCATAAGAAAAAGAATCATATTATAAATAGCTTCAACATATAAACCAAATGAAGTAAATAATGTATAGAGGAGAGGCCCATTCTCAGCAAGCACATATATACCCCAGGTAGTTTGGTCACAGGTAATGGCTCTCCAGTAAAACTTGACTCATCAATGGTACTTCTGCCAGCTTTAACAATTCCATCTACAGGAACACGGTCCTAATGCAATGGGAAAAGTGAATTAAACTCACAACAGCTTGTATTCCAAATTTATAATTCACAAATTACTATAATTGGCACCACAAAAAGAAGTTATAATACTAGAAGATTAACGAAACAGGTAGTAATACAAATGGCATCCCACGGAAGAAAAGAACAATCTCCTAAAAGCAAAATTCAATCCAAGTATAAGTGGGAAAGCTACACATAGTTTATATTCAAGGGAAGGTACAAACAACAAATATTAAATGACAACTTATACATACTCCAGGTAGTACAACAACTTGATCTCCTACACATAGGCTGTCAGATGGAACTTACACTATTGTTTCCGACTCTTTAACACCATCATTGACAAGAAGACGAGCTTTTGCCGGTAAAATACTAAGAAGCTCAGTCATATCACTGCTTGCTTTGATTTTAGCTCTTTGTTCAAGATTCCTACCCAGCAGTACAAATGCTATCAACATAATTGGTTCTTCAAAGAAAGTCTTCCAACCCTGCATCAAGAAGCTTCCATTGAGCATCACAAAAGACGCAACAAGAAGAGTACAGATATGTTCCTAGGCATCTGTATTAATTAAGTAAACAAAAAGGTAGAATAGTGATTTACGAATATGGAATCAATGAAGTAAAAAGATAAAGAAGACGCAATTTAAACGTGAGCAAGTCAAAATATTGTATCTACGCCACCCAGAATTTTTTCATCACAGCACATCTCCGAATATTCTCAGTCATATCACCATTATAGCAACACATGCGATTAATGAGTATCATATTTTAGTTGTATGGGCATTAACATAAAAGATGTCAAGTACAGAAAAAAATACACCAACTGATAAAATAATAAAAATACAAAACATTAGTTCACCTGCATCCTAACCGCTGAAGCTTTTAAGAATAGTAGAAAACAAATAAACTTTAAAATGGAACCACTTAGGCTGTTAGGGGATCCCCAACTTGAATACTTACAATTGCTTCCTATATATAAGTTTAACTCCACATGTAGGAGAGACCGACATATGGAGGGGAGTCCCACTTTAATTACAAAGTCGGAAGGAGTTTTGGGTGTGGGGGGGGGGGGGGATTTAAAACATGGGACCTCTCCCAATAATTTGTTGGAGAAAATGTGAGGAGTCCTAGGAAAGCAAACCAATTGTTGTTCACCATCTTAACAATTAGGAATCCAATTTTTTCATCCAGCATTATTAATTAGAACTTCATAAACGGACAAGATCCATAATGAAGAACATGATTAGAACCAACCAGTTTTGGTATAAGGGCAGCTACTGAACTGACTGCAAATGAAGATAAAGCGCCAAGACCAACTAAAGTGTTCATGTTTGGAGCCCCTTTAACAAGACTCTTCAAACCATCAAGGATATGCTTACGCCCAGGACCAACCAATGTGAATAAAGATAGAGACATATGGAATCCTGTTGAATGAAAAGCATGGATCCACGAAGCCATAGGTCCAAAGAAATGAGAAAGATGACCAACTAGGCAGACAGCACAAAGACCCCAAGAGAAAGCGAGCTCATGACCTAACCAAAGAAACAAGAGAAATAGCAATTAGATGCACCAAGCAACGCATAAAAATTAAAAGTAAATGAATACATATAAAAATAAAACATCAGTAGTAAGAGCTTTGAAGCAGTGTACAAGTAAGCTGGACAAACTGATATAATTCAGTACACTAGAGATGCTCACTACTTAGAGATGTCTACCACTTTCTTTCAGGCGTTTGTGCTTATCTTCCATTTTCCCTTTGAAAATTTTAAGAAAACTGTTTCTTCCTGAATCTGTACATAAGGAATAACCAATTAGTACAGACATTAAAGATATAGTTCATAAGGATGCAAATTATTGAAATATAAAAAAGGAAATAAAAAAGTCTGAGCAGTGGAAATTGAAGAATTCGGTAATAATGTATACACATAAAAATCCAAAAAAAAAAAAA
This sequence comes from Fragaria x ananassa, assembly GCA_034370585.1. NCBI lineage: Eukaryota > Viridiplantae > Streptophyta > Magnoliopsida > Rosales > Rosaceae > Fragaria > Fragaria x ananassa. Next base: position 16,339,746 of record CP139769.1, read on the forward strand.
CCCTACGTCATGATCGCACAAAGAAAACCTCAACAAAAACTGTTTTATCAGGACTCCTTAGAAAAGGCTAAAAAATCCAGGCTCACAGATTAATGGCATATTTGATGAATTGTGAACCAAATAATAACCAACCTAAGCAATGAATAGGAATAACGAATGAGTTTAAGTTACATAGTTGAAATTTGGTTGCCATGAGAAGTGCCATTAACATACAGAACTTTAATTTTGGGAAAGACAGAAAACAGAGGAGAGAGAGGGAGACAGGGAGAGAGAGATGCAAAAGATTGACAGGCAGTTTAGAAAAGTTAAAAATGCTAAGCCTGTGAGATGAATGAAAACACTTGCCAAATAATGTTAACTAACTATAAGAAATAAGCTTAAAATGCTTGAATAAGACTCTTAAAGAAAGAAATGTATTTTTCTGTCCTAATTAAAACCATCACTTAGTCTCCAATAGTGACAAGTCTTGTGTTCCTCTTGATCTAGATGGTTTCCGATAAGTAGCCAGAACTGCATGATGCAATAAAAGAACAGCCTTCTCATTTGACCCAGAACTCAAAAACACTAAAACTCTTAAAGATAGCAGTTTATAGACATAACCGAGACTACACAAGGAGCAATTCTAAAATTAATATATACATATATAGAAGGCCCTCCCACTAAGGGATCCACATTTTTTTGACTATTTGAGGAATCGCAGGTAGAACTTACAATTTAATCTCATTGCTATGATCTAAATTTTGCATTTTTAAGGTCATGGCTTGTAGATCACCTCTGCAAATATCAGCCAAATGGGAGGTATCATGATCAGCAAAGAAGGATCCCCACTTAGTGCACATACCATAAAGTATCATGATCGTAATGAACAGTTTTCAACTGTGTTCGTCTATTTGTTTAATCCTTTTCCAACTTGATCCTTCTTTGCTTTCAATTGGATCTAACAAATGAATGATGTCTGGACCAGAATTTGCCAGAACTTTTCTAGTGAGTATTCCTATGTTACCAAAGATTATCCCTACAGGAAAAAAGATGGATTTTCGTAATGTACCGAAACCCCATCAGAGTTGCTATCCAACTAAATTCTTTGGATGACGACAGCTATGATCTTGGTAGATGCAGTAAAATCAGGCAGTGAGAAAGGAGGAGGCTCCAACAGAGTTGCCAATCTGAGCCTGGATTAAATTCATGGGATTGACACAAAACGACCTCAAGCTTGGAGCTTCAGAAGTGAATCAGTAATGGAACCAAGCTTAACCTCAAGACCGGGCGCAAAATATTTGATCTATTCTTGTTTCTTAGATGGAGCTTTATAGCTAGAAGTTTCAGCTATACCTAGAGCATTCTCTAAAACAAAGTGCTGACTACATATTGCATGGAAGAGAAGATACTATGTCTCAGATATTTGTGGACAAAAAACAAATAGTATATTCCAAGATCAACTATGACCATATGGACAAACCATCATGTCGATGTTGAATCTATACTATGAATGATGCTGTCCAGATAGCATACCAAATGGAGGAAGAATATATCAAGAAATTGTCCATGTCATTCTCAAACAAAGGGAAGACACTAGGCATATCATCTGTAGGATTCACACCTACATCTAGTGATTCTGATGAGGACATCACAGTCAAACATTTTAAGGTTTATGAGGGAAAGAAATGGAAAAAGAGAGCCCTTAATCATTCCCTTTGCAGATGGCCTCATTAATGCTCTCAACATAATCTTCCCAGCTTGGAGTGAAAGCCAAGTTTGATTCTAGAAGTCTCTAAGCTTCTTGTGTCTTTTCACATTTCCATTTCAGTTTAGAAGTTCTAGGATATCTAACAGTTCTAAGGAGTCTTTAATGCTAGTTAATGCCAGTTATCTGCTCTAGTATAAATAAGTGTAAGTGCCTAATGGCTGGTCATGGTATGTTATGTGAGTAATATTATCATAGTGTTTCTAAGTTTTCCTGTGATGGGATTGGCGTGAAGCCTAGTTTTGGGTGAGAAACCTAGTTTTGGTTGAGAACTTAGTTTTGGGTGAGTAACCTAAGTCCTAATAAATACACTAATGAACCAATGTACATTATGTACACTGCATTGTATGTATATGATGTTCTTTAAACTTGAACCTCATTAATAATAATAATAATAATAATAATAATAAATTAAATGAAAAAAAACAAGGGAGCAGCATTGTTGTGTGCATGAACCTACCTATGTCATCTGAGAACACTAACCATGAAATTTTTTACCAAGCATACAATTTTCGAATAAATAAAATGAGATTCATACCCAAATATAAGCAACAAAAAATAAAAAATACGAACCAATAAATTGTTGACGGTAATGAAATTTGAAATGCTTACCACGGATGTTAGAATTGAAACCACAATTAGTCAAATGCTTTGCAAGTGTCTCTCCCAACTGCTGTTGCCAGTTTGGTGTAAGCTTGGCTTCAAACACAGGCCAGACAATTGCCACCTCAGTCGTAAGATTTACACTAGCAGATGACACCTGTGGCTGCCATAAAATAAAAGAATCTGTTCAGTTAGCAAAATAGGGCAAAAGCTGATCATCTAACCAAACTGGCATTCCCCAAAACCATATAATGATAAGCAAAAGAGAGAAACTTTGTAGCTTCTTCTTCTTTTCAAGATCTCTAAAACTTGAGAACACCAACAACAACCAAAAGGAAAATATGAATTCTAACATTACCCATCCTACTTGGTTAATTGGTCTATATCTCCATTTCATGCTCATTTCTCATATCATTTGGTACAGAACACAGTGCATAAGTCCTCTTGAAACAAGAATGTCTACATGACATTCAATTAAACACTTCATCATATACAGCCGAATCAAAGAGCATTAAACTAAACAGAAGAGGCATTTGAGAAAGAAAATGAAAAAGTGAAATCATTACTCACTTGGCTTTCTAGAATTCGCTTCACACTTGCTGCACATCCTCCGCATGTCATTCCCTATTGGAAATTGAGCACCTCCAAGAGTCAGACACAAACAAGCAATGAAAGAGAGAGGAATGAGATTGAGAATGGATTGCATACTCCAACATCGAGCATTATGACGTCAGTCGAGACGGCCGAGGCCTCATCGCAGCCAGAAGCAACGACATTCGGCTTGGCATCGCCACCGTCGGAACCACCACCACCACCATCGCCGCCGCTGCCACCACTCTCTCCGCCAAAGCAGCCATTTCCACCGCCGGAAGCAAACGACGCTTGGTTGCTCGCAACGCAGTGTAAACGACGCCGTGTGGGAGGATCGACGAGGCAGAGGCTCCTCCTCAGGGTGGATGAAGAGAGAGGAGGGCTCTGCCGCTGCCTATGGAAGCCGGCGTAGTTGCAAGTGAGCCGGCGAGCTATCAATCGAGTCGCGAGGGGTTGAGTAGGAACGATCTTGCAGAGCCGGCGGTTCAGGGCTACGGTGAGCAGAGCCAATGTGGTCGATGTGCTCGCGTTCAGTGTTGACTCCATTGCACAGAGATGCCTAAATCTCTATCCCTCTTATCTCCTAAAAGGGTGAGATGGTTTTTTTTAAGTGACATTTGCGCAACCTAAATTACAGTCCAAACCTCATGTCTTATATTTTTATATGAAAATATCAAACATATTCATCTTTTAATCTGTCCACGATTTAGACATTTTTAAAATTTTCATATAAAAAGGGGGGGTGTGTGCATTATTAGGGGTGACAATTTAGATCCTGGCGAAACCAACCAACCGTATCAAATAAATTGGTATGACAAGTAATTGGTAACTGAGTTTTTAGTACAGTAATACCGTACCAAATTTTAGAAGTCGGTTGATACGTGATACGAGTTTTTCTAAAATATACTATGTATCAACCGAGTTATATAGAAAATAATAAAAAAATAATTAAAACTACTAATCTAAGTCGTTGATTTGTGGAGATGAATCTCCATCATTGATCTAACCATAATCCTTACAAAATACAGACTCACTCATTCACTCACTCCCGCGCTCGCCTCTCCCGACTCATCTCTTGACTTCACAGCACCTCCGCGGCTCCGCCACCTCGACTCGGCAGCGCTAAGGGCAGTTTGATAATTGATAGAAGCTTGGTAGAGACCCAAAAAAATGATTAAAATGAGCTGGGCCTTTCAGTTTGTTGGGCCTCAATCTAAACTTGGTAGTGGCCCACTACCAACCGTACCAACCGAGTACCAACTAAGTTGGTATACCAACTTTAACAGTTGGTTTTGGTACGGGATTTTGCTTATCAATCTTAAGTTGGTTGGTACATGGTATTGGTAAATAAAATCGGTATACCTACCAATACCAGCCTATGCATTATAATTTATGGTGTGTAAATTTCATCTTTTTCTTTTTTTTACGATAGTTTAGTAAGATTGAGTTTCTCCTAATTCCTTAGTTACGATACTTTACTTTTTCCTATATTTAAACTTGCCCTCCTACACTTAGGAGTTGATAGCATGATTAGCATTACACATATTTACATATTTTAGACGGTACATGTGCTACAAACAGAGGAGCTCATATTGAATGTGTTGGTTGCATGTGTACACCCGTAGCGGATTTGCCAAACTCTCGGGCCTGTACTTAGTTGATTTTGTGGTCATGTTTTAAACTTTGGTGCCTCCCGTGTTACTAGGTATTTACCAAAATAAATTTTTTTTTTTTGGTTGCAGCCATAATGTCTATGGAGGCTATTAAGAGGAAGAACCCTGAGGTCTTTGATGATGTCCAAAATGTGGGAGGGGTTAGGGGAGCCAGGCGTGACGGGCCAGCAATATGATTTAGACTTGGAAGCGGGAACGGCTGTGCATGTGTCGGGTTCGGCTGAAGATGAGTTCGTCAACCTTCGCCTTGACCAATCATAGTATGACGAGATGCAGGGAAATGTTGTCGAGCTCAAAGAGGAGGAAGATCAGGGTGACGGAGATGACAATGTATCGGAGGAGGGAACACTACTATGCTTTTACACAAAATCTTTCAATGACATTTGAAAAATGTCTTGAAAAGCTTTTTATTTCTAGACCCTTCAATGTGTGGTAGACTTCTCTAAGATATGTAGTCTGCTAGATCGAGCACCCTAAGGCGGTTTGTGTTGGGCCTATTTATATTTATGCGTTGAAGCACAGATTAAGGCGAACGGTAACACTAACCTTGATGTTAGGGTTTTGGCCTTTTGGACTATCTCAAGTGGAGTCTAGCTAGTCATGAATGATATTAAAGATGTTGCCTGGCCGAGAGGTTGTCAACCTAAGGTGTCGGGTCAAGAATTTCTCCAATGTCAAGATTGATTTGTAATCCAGATATCCAACTTCCTTTAGAATATATAACACCTCCAGATCCAATTTTACCATTGTGAGAATTTCTGGTATAATCAATGTTAAGCTTAAAAGTATTAACACTAGGCATAGACCACGAGAGGAACTTGTAACCATACACTAAATCATAATTTTTCTTTGCATTTGCTTTGGACTACTCATCAACATAGTTCCAAATCTCCAATTTAGGAACAAAAGGCATTGTGAACTGAGGATCAAAATCAGACTTGTTTCTCCATTTTCAAATAAACCAACATATAAACACAAAGTGGTTGCACCATTAATATCATTCTTGACCAAAATACAACAATGGAATTGAGCAACAATCTAGCTATACTAATCCAAAGTTAAAGAGTTGCAAATAGTACTTGGCTTTAAAAATATGGATAAGGGTTTCAACAGTAGAATTACAAATGGGGCAAGTAGTCTTGATCGTTGTAAAAAAATTTCTAGCTCTCTGAACATTGGTTAACAACTTCTTATTCAATAAGGACCAACAAAACATTTTTAACTTGGGAGGAACATTCAGCTTCCACAAAGAATTATTTGCATTGGACAAATCAAACTTGAGATTGTATTGAGACTCAGAAAAATAACCATTAGATGTAGCTCCCCAAATTTGAGTATCATTACCACAACCATCAAAACCTATAGTAACATTAATAATCTGTTGCATAATTGGAACAAGAACAACAGAAGAAAGCAAGTCCAAATTCCTTCTACATTCATCCCAAAAATCACTAATGGTAGCGACCAAATAAATATGCACATGAGGAAGAACATGATTAAGTAAGGGAGTTGAGAGAAGCCAATAATCAATCCAGAACTTGATGGGTTTCTCATCATTAATTTGTCATTTGAGACCCTTATTTAGAACAAACACACCATGAAATATGCCTCTCCAGTTATTGGAACAGTCAGCAGGCATTTTTAGATTCTCAACAACAATGCTACCATTATAGAGGTACTTGTGAGAATGAATAGAAGGCCACAACCCTTTATCTTGTTTAAAAATTCTCCAACTAGCTTTAGTTAAAGAATGATTCATATCATCAACTTTTTTAATTCCCAAGCCACCAATTTGTTTAGGTTGACAAACAACATCCCAATTAACCAAATGAACTTTCTTTTTCTCAGTAGAATCACCCCACATAAAATCTCTATTAATCTTATCAATCTTAATCGCATAGAAAAACTAAGAGTTTAGCAATTTGCATTGCATATATAGGAATAGAGGAGGTGACATGCACTAGGGTGAGTCTACATGCCATGCTAAGCACTTTAATTTTCCAATTAGCAAGTCTATCATGAACTTTATCAAATATCTCAACATAAGTATTCTTGTTAACTCTTGAATGAATTAGAAGCATACTAAGATACTTACCAAGATTATTAGCTAAGGGGGATCCACATGTTCTACTGATCAGATTAGCAAGGTTGTTGCAAGTATTGGGAGAGCAGAAGATGAGAGACTTCTCAAAGCTAACAGCTTGACCTAAGAGAGAGCAAAATTGATCTAGACATCTCTTAATCACAATTGCCTGAGAAGGAGAGGCTTCAGCAAAAAAACATCAAATCATCAGCAAAGAACAAATGAGAAACCTTAGGTCCAGACTGTGAGGCTCTTATAACTTTCCAATATCCCAAATCCACATTAGACTGAATGAGATAGAACAAAGATATATGGAGACAAAGGATCTCCCTACCTAATACCTCGTTGAGCATGAAAATAAGAGGATAATTCCCCATTTCATTTCCTTATCTCCTTCCTTTCCGCGAACCAAACGGAGTCCAAAATATCTTAGACAATTTCAGATAGTTGGAGTAATTTTCCCTTTACCCAAAATAGCTTAAAACTAGTTTAAAACTAATAGCATTTTTTCTTTCTTTCTTTTTATGTGAAGAAAAATAACAAAAGTAAAAAGTTAAAGGTAAATGGGTCATTTCAAGATTAAAACATGTCTGCCATCAGTTATTTTAACAGAATTAATGATTCTAGATACCAATCTTTAATTGGGTTAAGAATATGAGATACCATTTTGAAGTTTTCTAAAAATGAGATGCCAAACATTTATTTCTCTAAAAGGTCGGACCATTTTGCCCTTAAAAAAAATATTCTCTCTAAACTACTACAAGAAATGGAGCTAATTTGGTCTAAGCTTTCAGCAAATAGTGAAAGTCAATCTAAAATACTGGGGCTATTAAGGATCTCCGGAAAAGGGTAAATACCAGCAAATACTAGCCAATACCATAAATTGGTATATATATATATATATATATATAGGCCTGCTATGAAGCGGACGTCCGCACTGAGCTTAAAGTACGGACGTCCCTCCGTCCAGCACCGACGACGACGCTCATCCACTTGAACGAACACCAGCGGCATCCCAACAACATCTCCTATCACTTTCTCTTACCGACGAGATCGATTTGAAGGTTTGGGCAGCAACATCTACCCAAAACTTAGACAAGGTCGATCTCACTGGCAAACTGAAATTTGGCGAACTCGTCAGGAAGAGAAAATGATCAGGGACGCCTCTGATGTCCGCTCGGGTGGAGGCGCACCATCACCGGACGGAGGAACGTCCGCACTTTAAGCCCAGTGTGGACGTCCCTCTGTTCACCACCGTCTGACGCCGACGACAGCACGCTTCCAGCCCAGAAGACTCCAGTAGCGTCCCCGACCACTTTCCCTCCCCGACGAGTTCGTTCTTTTCCAGTTTTCAGACGAGATCATCCAAAACTTCAAACAAGATCAATCTCGCCGGAAAACTGGAAAAGAACAGACTCGCCAGAGAGGGAAAGTGGTCAGAGACGTTGTTGGAGTCTTTTAGGGTGGAGGCACGCCATCATCGGTGCCAGACGGTGGCAAACGGAAGGACTATGCAGACGTCCGTCTCTGAACGGATCTATATATATATATATATATAGACACACACAAAACCCTTCCATTAGGAGATCCCTTTTTTTGTTCAAATTTAGGGATAGAGTATTTAACAAACTTACCGATCATAAAATCATATTTTCACCGTTCAATTTGTAGTTCTGTGTAGATCATTTCTACAAATGTGCAGAAAATTTGGTCAAACATATATATATATATATATTATAACGTCATAAGACGAACACACAGGATAAAAGGAAAAAATACATAAACAATCAGGGCTACATAAACAGGAATTACTGTCGTCTGGGAAATATCTTGATCCTTACAGGGACCCCTTTCTTTTCTCACTCATTCACGTTCAGAAATATTTGCCTTGCACACTGGACACATAAAGCCAACAGAACCGTGTTGTACCTCGTAATCCACAGCCTCATGTTTGAACTCTACTCCACACCACACACAAGCAGTTGTAAGCTGATTGCTGCCAGCCATATTTAGCATGCCTTCAACTGATCTCTGCATCTCTGAATTATTTGTCATATCCATCGATACCTCCTCCAGTGTAAGAGATTCTTGCACAGAAGCAGAACCATGCTTCAGATGTTCTATCTCATTTTGTTGCAGATCCTCTAGACCCATTACATGGTCATCTCTCTGGTCAACACCAATAGCATGTTCATCTCCCTGTCAAAAGAATAAACCAAGATAGTAAAGTAAAAAAGAATGAGTCATCTTTAGTACCACTGCATGCTGCCATGTGTGCCATCTCTCATTAAAATGATCAACTTTAGTTGCATGATTATAGGACTCTATACGGCGGGATAAACTAATCATGGAAATTTGTTTAAAAAGTTCATAAAATTTTCAATATGATGACTGACGCAAATTCTATTACGTTGTGTTTGGATGAGACAACTATAAATTATCAAGCAAATCTGAAATAATGAAATCTACTTATTATCCATCAATTAGTTTTCCAATAATTGCAACTCTCATTGTCTGGTTGTAAACTATTTATAATTTAAAATGTGTAATAATAAAGAAAGTTTAAAACAAATCAAAATATAACAAAATCAACTTTTTCTGGAAACTAATAAATTGATAGGAATAAACTTAGGCAAGAAAATTCAAAAAGAAACATAGTGTTGTCGGTAGTCAATAAATACCTCCCTCGGCCCGTGATGCTACGAATCCCAACATGAGGCAGCTCGAACAAGCCTCAACCTAGATGCTAAAGCAGTCCGGGCCGAGAGGGGAAGCCTCCACAGAAACTGAACATTAGTCCCACATTGAGGAAGATGCAAAGTGTGAGTCAACGCAGAGGTATAAATGCAGCCAAGACCAACCAGAAAGGTAAGAAAAAACATCTAGCATTAAACTCTTACCTACCACTACTAACTTAATCATCGGAGAGAGAAAGACCGGAAAGTCCCGGTCATTCTCCTTTTTGCAGACAAAGAAGGAACTTTTGAAGATCGGATCACGTGCAACGGTTTCTACAGAGCCTGCGGGATCTTACAGAAACAATTGGCGCCGTCTGTGGGAATACTTACAAAAAGCCAGTCTCGATGACGGAGTCCAATGAAGTTGGAATCGGGAGTAGGATAACATCAGGAGAGCGCAGTAGCTTCACTGAAGATCAGACACCGGGAAGCGGTAACCGGCCGGCACGAACGGACGAAAGTGAAGAGTGCCCTCCTGTTACAAACGATCCGCGAGCACTTAAGGATGGAACGATGAGCGGCCTCACGCAGGAAGAAATGGAGGATATTGTCGAGAGGTTAAGAGCGGACGTAGTACGCATGGAGAGAGAAAGCAAACGTTGACCTGTCAAAAGATGACGTTAGTGCAATTTAAAAACCCTATCGTGTAGTATTAGTAAGTAGGGTATCGTTCTAGCCGGGGACACTAAGGAATGATTATATCTGTATTAAAATAAGTTAGTAATATTCACAAATGTAAAATAAGCATACAAGTACAATTCTGTCACAACTATACAAGTATAACACAAATATATAATTATAAACATATATACATATTTACGATTTTAAATGGGGGATGTATAAGGTGGTTCGAAACATAAAGAAAAGAAGTAAAATATTTACATACATCGGTCAATCAATACTCAAGCACAAAATATAGCAAACACCGATTAGAAAACACATAAGTTTTATGAAAGATCAAGTTATTACGTTTATGTTATCATAGATGCAAATTAATTCCAACTTTTTACGACTTCTCATGTAACTTAGAACTTACGACGCGCATCATCCTAAGTTTATGTGTCATCTTGTTTAATGCTTACGACGCGCATCACATTAACACAAAATACACTTACCGTTCACGAGTCGTTGGAGACATGATCCTAGGTATGTCGTCATTCATCCTATTAGCATGTAAATCACTTACCCTACCACCCTATGCAGCAACTAAAATCGAGAGCCCGACGCGGTGAACTCAACCCTAGATTACTACGGCATATTAAACTCCCCCCTTAGAAACATCCGTGCACAAGACTATCTTTAGGTTCGATTATGTGAACCGGTAAGCAATTAATCAATTTGACATCTACTAAACACACAAACATAAACAACTTAAACTAAATCATAATCCTAACATGCAATCTAAATCGTTACATAACAAACATATTCATATGCAAATCACAAAGAAGAGTTCATAAACATGCTTATTATGCAAAACCGAAAACCAATACATATATATATATATATATATATATATATATCAATAAGAACTGTCTTTACACAGAAAATACATACACAAACCATGAAATTATTCATCCTTAACCAACCTATGCAGTTCGGCAAGGATGAAGGATGAAGTTGGTGGAAGAGTGCGGTCGGTAGTGGATGGAAACGGGGGCGGCAGTAGCTTGTGTTTTCTGTGTTTGAGAGGTTTTTGGGTAGAGTTTGGCTATACTATGTTTTGAGCAATTGAAAGACACCAAATTAAGAGCTATACATGTCTATTTATACAGAAAAATCGAAGAGAGACCCTAGAGAATTCGGGAGCTTCAAGGAGACACAACCCTTGTTGGACTTGAAATCCTTCTTGGACTTGGTTTCTTCTTTCTTCTTTGACAAGGATTTCGACTTGGACCTTGGATTTCTGATTTCTTGGACTCCTCTACATGTTATTAGATCCATGTAGGCCTTATACACACGTTCTTGGGCTCATAGGCAGCCGAAATCAGTGATTGGTCCGGCAAGGTCAGCTTTCCAGGTTTGACCGGGAAACCTTACACTTAACCAAAATATGGCTGCCTTGATGCTTCTTCGTATTTTCTTCTTCAATGCAGCTTCCCATGACTTCATTAAGCTTCTCTTAAGTCCTTTGACATGCTTGGGAAGAATTTTGGTGAAGAAACATCCTCCCAAACTCGTGTGACAACTTAGGCAGTTTCTGCCCAGTTTTGCAGCCTGACCTCTGTCCACTGTTTTGCTCATAACTCCTTCGTCTCAACTCCGATTGCTGCGATCCAAATGGGGTTGAAAAGTAGACACACACATCTTTGATTCCATATGTGGCACGCCTTCTAACTCCTCCTGGAACTCTAGATATGAATTTTTGAAGTTGGTGTACGTTTTCTGGCAGATTCTGTCCGAGAGCAAAACAATGTCCAAAAGTGTTTCCTCTTTTCCGTGGCCTCACTTGTTGTCATTCATGAGTCCGTTCATCATGATTCTCGATATGTTAAGCGTATTTACCTGTCTTCTGCACATTTAAACAAAATACATCAAAACTGACAAGGTAACAAAATAACGAATCATAATAAAACGTCCAAGTGATAGTCCAAAAACGGTTTTCATCATTTAAGTGCAATTTTCTGTATAAAAACGGCTAGTAGCCACAACTCTACAGAAAAACCCTCTTGACTCTAAAATAAGTAAAAACAAACATACTAAGGCACAAACAAAGTGTAAATGGGGGTGAAAATCCATTAATATCATGGCGTAAAAACGCACTTATCAAACGTGACCGTTTAGATGCAGCTGCTCGGGAGAAAAAACTGAAGGCAGATAACGCAGCAATAATTAGTGCGTTAGCAAGAAGACTCGAGAGTGATGAGGTGATCGAACGGGCGGCCAACGCTATCCGCGAGGGGGAACGTTCCCCGGTAACGTCACCCGTAGATACCCGGAGGACGGTAGTTGTCGGCACAAACTTGTTCCCTGAAATTATGGAAGCAGAGGGCCCACCCCCGCCCCCAACACCCGTAGAGGAAAGAAGGTTGGAGACAACAGGAGTGGAGGCGGCCCTGATGGCCATGAGGAACAGTGTGATGTCCCTGACCACGAGGGTAGACGAGGCAGAAAGAAGGGCAGCGCACAACCCGCCCAGCATGGGATTTGAAGAGAGAGGGGGGCCTTTCACCATGACCATCACGCAGACATTGCGTTCCCGCGCGACGAAACCATTTAAATTGAACTACGGGGGGGGGGGGGGGGAGGGGGACCCGCATCTTTTCCTCGACAATTTCAAGTCCCATACGAACGCGAAGGGTTATTCGGATGCCGCGTGCTGCAACATGTTCCAGGAGACGCTGTCAAGAGAAGCACTAAGCTGGTTTTACGAGCTCCCGGCCGGATCAATAGATTGCTTTAAGAGGCTAGCAGACAGATTCGTGAACCGGTTTATACTGCGAACGGACGAGCAGAGTACAACCCAGTTATTCAAGATAAAACAAGGACACACTGAGGGACTAAAGGCCTTTGTAAACCGTTGGCAAGGGGCCACGGCCAGGGTCAGGAGTTTTGACAAGAAGGTGGCAGAAGAGGCCTTCGTCCAGGCCTTGTTGCCCGGGAAGTTCTTGTACGCAGTACGAATTGAAAATCCCTGGGGCTATGATGAGCTCATGGAAATGGCGGTAAGACACGCGCAGGCAGACCATGACACTTACGAGGACCAACACGAGGGTAAAAGAAAGGAAAGCGGGAAGTCAGAATCCCGAGGACTGATGATCCAAGAAGTAAGAACTTGGAAAGGGGACCAGGGGGGACAAGTCTTCACCCCTAGCAAGAGGTTCAAGGACGGAGGCAGGAGCCGAGCCAAGCCAAGCAAATGGGGGGTCCTCAGGGGAAGAACAGGGGCAGCTATAAAAACAGCGGGTTTAAGGAAACAGTTACCACAGCCAGGGCAAGCTACACCAAACTAAATGCAACACCGGAGGTGGTGTGGAACAAGAATAAAGGGGCTATTCCGGGACTAGCAGCCAGGAAGTTTCCACCATCCCGACTAACCCGAGAGGATACTGGTAAATACCGCGGATATCACGGGGAAGCAACACACGCAATCAACAACTGTGATGAGTTAAGAAGAACGATCGAAAACCAACTTAAAACAGGGAAGCTTCGGCAATACGTGTCAGGTCCGCCTCAAGCTAAAGAGGAGCCCATTTACGGGACGATCAACACGATCCGTGGGGGAGCACGTATAGACCAGAGGAGTAACAAGGCCAAAAAGCAGTGCCCTGGTATCAGAGATGGGCGAGAGATATTCGCTTTCGGAAGCTCTAGCGCTCAGAGTGTCAACGTGAGGTGGAAATCAGTAACATTCGTAGAAGAAGAGGAGCAAGGAACCAGACAGCCTCACGAGGATCCCTTCCTGATAACTGCACAGTTGGATCATTATCTTTGCAAGAAAATCCTGATCGACACGGGGGCGTCAGTAAATGTTTTGTTCAGAAACACGTGGTAGGCACTAAAAAGGGGGAGTAGCAAGCTCACGCAGGACAATGAGCCGTTGATAAGCTTCTCCGGGGACGTGGTGCAGCCTCTTGGATCTGACTACATACCCATGATCCTCGGGGGTCAGGAGGGAAACACGCTGAGAACGTCAGTCGATTTCATAATTGTCGACTGCGACTCGGCGTACAATGAGATACTCAGGAGACCAGCCCTGTGGAAAGCCAAGGCATTCATCGCGGGACACATGCTTATGATGAAACTACCGTCCCCAACGAGTGTCGTAACCATCCGGGGTGATCAGGTGGCAGCAAGAGGATGTTACGCCATTGACGGAGATAATGGTAGGAGGAGAGTGGAAGTGTTATCCTCCGTGAGCTCGAACAAACTAATTTCTGACATATACGAAGATCCCAGGATCAACGCCGCGGCAGAAGGGGCGGAGTCCGAGAGACCCGGTTCAGTAGAGGAAACCGAGCTGGTTTGCATCTCGGACGAGTTCGCAGCCCGAACAGCAAGGATCGGGTCAAATTTGCCACCCCTCGTACGGGAGGAGCTTATACGTTTTCTAAAGGCCAACAACAAAGCATTCGCGTGGTCGTATGCCGATGTGCCCGGTATCCCGAGTGACGTGGTCACACATAGGTTAGGGATCCGAAAAGGCGTGCCCCCGGTGCGACAGAAGAGGAGATCATTCGATCTGGCTAAGTATGACGTCATCAAGAAAGAGGTGCAGAGGCTTCTGGACATCAAGTTTATCCAGGAAGCGAAGTACCCTCAGTGGTTAGCCAACGTGGTCATGGTCCCGAAGAAAGCTGTGGGCCAGTGGAGGATGTGCGTGGACTACACCAATCTGAATAGGGCCTGCCCCAAAGATAGTTTCCCTTTACCCCAGATTGACCAACTCGTGGATTCCACCTCCGGGTTCGAAATGCTGAGTTTCATGGATGCCTACGCGGGCTACAATCAGATTATGATGGATCCCGCGGATGAGGAGCATACGGCCTTCACGACCGACAAAGGAGTATACTATTACAAGAGGATGCCGTTCGGGTTAAAGAACGCGGGAGCAACCTACCAGCGCCTGATGAACATGATGTTCGTCAAGCAGCTGGGGATCACAATGGAAGTGTACGTGGATGATATGTTGGTGAAGAGTCACGCTGCGGCTGGGCATGTGAGCGACCTGCGAGAAATTTTCGACATTATACTCGTGTACGGTATGAGGTTGAACCCGAAAAAATGTCTATTTGGGGTTGTCAAGGGGAAGTTCCTGGGTCATGTCATTAGCCGGCAGGGTATCGAAGCAAACCCGGAGAAGGTCCAAGCTATAATGGATATGATTGTCCCAAAATTCCGGAGTGACGTACAGTCCCTGACGGGCAAAGTGGCGGCCCTCGCTAGATTTATTTCCAGGCTCACGGACAAGTGCGCACCATTCTTCAAACTGCTCAAAAGCCAGCATTGCAAAATGGTCAATTGGGGGCCCGAACAAGAGGAGGCTTTTAGGAATATCAAGGAATATTTGGCTTCTGTGCCAAAGTTGTCAATGCCAATTCCCGGGGAGATGTTATACCTCTATTTAGCAGCATCCAGTACAGCAGTTAGCTCGGCTTTGATCAGGAAGGATGACGCCGTTGAGCTCCCGGTGTATTATGTGGGCAAAGGCTATACATTGGCAGAAAGCAGGTACCCGGATCTAGAGAAGTTGGCTCTAGCTCTTATCGTGACCGCCCGGAAGCTGCGACATTACTTCCAAGCTCACTCCATCACCCTGTTCACCAACTGCCCTCTCAGGCAGGTACTCTTAAAGCCAGAAACGAGCGGGAGATTGGCCAAATGGGCGATAGAACTGGGCGAGTTCGATATACATTACATGCCGAGAGTAGCCATCAAGGGACAAGCTGCTGCGGATTTCATTTCAGAACTGACACCCATGGAAAGGGTCGCGGAGTGCTCGGGGGATGAGCGAGAGGCAGCCCGAGAAATCCAGCCAGTCTGGAAGCTGTTTGTAGATGGCTCCGTCACCAAAGGCAAGAGCGGGGCTGAAATCATATTGGTTAGCCCGGATGGGTTCGAATACAAGTACGCCCTAGAGTTTAATTTCTCCGCGTCCAATAATGCAGCCGAGTACGAGGCATTGATTGGGGGGCTACAGTTGGTGTTAGAGATTGGAGTCAAAAAAGTCGAAGTGTTCAGTGACTCGCAGCTCGTGGTGAACCAAGTCGGCGGGACCTTTGAAGTTAAGGAATCTGAACTCTTACCTGGCGCTCGCGAAGGCCCTCTTGTGCGGATTTGAGTCAGCAGCCGTGGCACAAATCCCTAGAAAGGAAAACAGTCGTGCCGATGCCCTGGCACATCTAGCCACCGGTACCCGCCTAAAGGGGCGAAAGAAAGTTAAAGTCGAGATCCTGGACCAGCCAAGTATCAACAAGATGATCTCGGAAATATTCGCCATCACTGCGGGTCCCAAGGAACCAACATGGATGGATCCAATCATCGAGTTCCTCAAAGAAGGCGTGCGCCCGGAGAATAGGCGGCATGCGCGAAAACTACAATCACGATGCGCCAGATACACGCTGGTCGACGGCAAGCTGTATCGCAGGGGGTACAGCATGCCCAGCTTGAAATGCGTGTCTGTAAGAGAGGGTGAGACGATCCTGCGGGACATCCATGAGGGCGTTTGTGGCAACCACTCCGGATCGAGATCCCTATCCTTTAAGGCCCTAAGGACGGGGTATTTTTGGCCTAATATGGGGAGTATGACAGATCAAATTTCAACGAGATGCCATAAATGCCACCAACACGCAAACAAAATCCATTCCCCCTCCATTGCACTATCAATCCTGATGTCCCCGTGGCCCTTCGCTCAGTGAGGTCTTGATTTGATCGGGAAACTTCCAACTGCTCCCGGACAATACAAGTTTATTCTAGTAGCGGTGGATTATTATACCAAGTGGGTGGAGGCAGAGCCACTCAGACGAATAACCACCGAGTGTGTAATGAGTTTCCTCATGAAAAATATCTACTGCAGGTTTGGTGTCCCCGAGACGATCATTACCGACAATGGAACACAGTTCAACAACCCAAAGCTCATCGAGTTCGCCAAGGATATGGGAACCAAAATGGTGTTCGCATCGGTGGCGCACCCAAAGACCAACGGGCAAGTGGAGGCAATCAATAAGATTGTGAAGAAGCTGCTTAAGAAGAAGGTGGACGACGCCAAAGGATTATGGGCGGAAATACTCCCGGAAACCCTATGGGCTATCCGAACCACCGCAACAGAGTCAACGGGAGAGACGCCTTTCAGCCTTGCCTTCGGCACGGAGGCTGTCATTCCAATCGAGGTGACTGTACCGACCGGGAGAGTCGAGGGATACGATGAGCAGACCAACGTAGAGGGACTACAGTTAAATATGGACCTCATCGAGGAAAGAAGGGACAAGGCGGACCTACACAATCAAGTTTATAAGCAGCGGGTCGCCCGACACTACGATTGTAAGGTCAGGCCACGAGCCTTGGGTCTCGGAGATTGGGTGATGAAGCGGGTGATGACCCAACCAATGACCCTTGATCCAACATGGGAAGGCCCGTATGAGATAGTAGAGGAAGTCGGCCCCGCCACGTTCTTTCTAAGGGACAGGGACGGCATAGTCTCCGGGCACCCTTGGAACACCGAACACCTTAGATTCTACCCTGTTTAATGGAATCGGGAAATTGTAAATTATGCACACCGGGTTTGACTCGGTCAACCCGGGAGGCCGCCTTCATTTATTGTGGAAACAACTTACAGAAATGAAGCTAAATTCGTAACACCTGAGTTATCCTCCGGGTTTGACTCGGTCAACCCGGGAGGCTGCCTTCATTTATTGTGGAAACAACTTACAGAAATGAAGCTAAATTCGTAACACCTGAATTATCCTCCGGGTTTGACTCGGTCAACCCAGGAGGCTGCCTTCATTTATTGTGGAAACAACTTACAGAAATGAAGCTAAATTCGTAACACCTGAGTTATCCTCTGGGTTTGACTCGGTCAACCCGGGAGGCCGCCTTCATTTATTGTGGAAACAACTTACACCTGAGTTATCCTCCGGGTTTGACTCGGTCAACCCAGGAGGTTGCCTTCATTTATTGTGGAAACAACTTACAGAAATGAAGCTAAATTCGTAACACCTGAGTTATCCTCCGGGTTTGACTCGGTCAACCCAGGAGGCTGCCTTCATTTATTATGGAAACAACTTACAGAAATGAAGCTAAATTCGTAACACCTGAGTTATCCTCCGGGTTTGACTCGGTCAACCTGGGAGGATGCCTTCATCCATTGTGGAAACAACTTACAGAAATAAAGCCAAATTTGTAACACTAGGGTGAAATTATAGCCAAAGGGAGTAATTAGCTCAATCCGGGAGGATGCCCTTTGGTAACAACGATTACAAAAATGAAGGGACCAAAGGCGCGAAAATGGGAAATTCAACATGCGCACCTAAATAAATTGTGACAACCGGATCGCCGGGTTGAAATCTATGCTCCCCCGTGAAGGCACAAAGCCATACATAAAAGGTGATTCAAAAAAAAAAACTACAATCCGGATGTACTCAATTCCGGCCCCTTAATCCAGGTCATCCCCAACCGGATCCACAGTATCTTCTACGTCCTCATTCTCGGACGACAAGGTCACAGCTCCGGAACTTTCGGGATTGACCACGGGATGCTCCTCCGGGTCGACGGCTTGGGAATCCACAGTTCTGGCCTTCTCCTGGGCAGCAAGGAGATCTGCTAGCATCCGGGGATTGTCAAGATACCCATGCGCGCTCCACTCAGTGAACTTCTCCGTGATGGCTTCATCCCGGGCAGACTGGAGAAGAGCCTTGAATTCCTCGGATTCCTTGAAAGCTACAACGGCTTGATCACAGCGCGTTGGAACAAGGCTAACCAGCTCCTCGATCTCGGCTTCCCTCTCACGAAGCTTACTCTCCAGCGGACGATACTTCTCCACCTCGGCCTCGAGAAGGGGGACCCTATCAGCTTGGCTCTCCAACTCCTCAACGCGATGCTGAAGCATAGCCAGCTTCTCGGCCAAGGCACTTTTCTCCCTTTCCAAGGACGCCTTCTCGGTCTGAAGGAAGCTCACATGCCCGTTGAGCCTGGCCACCTGCTCTTTCAGTTCGGCAGTGTCCTCGCTGGCATCAATGGAATACACCACGAAGAGAGACTACAAACAGTAGTTGGAATATGTCACGAAAAAAAAAACGCACTTACCTTCATCAAGTGCTCTCGGGCGATCCTGCGGGTCTCGGAAGGGGAACCGTCTTTGAATCTCATCCTGTCGAGCTCGATCCCCTTCAGGTCGCTGATCATCGCCCGGACGAACTTCTCGTCCGCGCAACCGTACTCATCGAGAATCTGCCGGACCGGTGCCTTCGAAATCCTACGAGCCGCAGGGGCCAGTATGGATAACGATGGAGTCGAAGAGGACCCCTCGTGTGTCGACTTATGTTTCTTCAATTTCGACGCAGGACTCCCGGACACGTCCACACCAGTATATGTTACCTGGCTATCGGAGCTTTGGGTCTTCCTCGAGTGGTGATGGCGCCTTTTCTTTTCACCCAAGTTGACTCGCGAGACAGAGGGAGGCGGCACAGGCGGAGTCACCGCCGACCCGTACACTTCATCAGGAACCTCAAGTACCTTCTGTTTGTCCAACACCCGTACAGTGCTCGTCTCAACGTCGACCTCGGTGCGGGAAGCCACATCCCCTTTGGTCAGCAACATCTTCAAGAGATCTTGATCCTTCTCCATGTCGAAGGGATGATTAGGGCGAGGAACACGCCTTGGAATTTTTCCTGCGAAACCAAAGACGTTATATCTAGTTCAGCTAAGCATAACAAGGACTTAAAATGCCAGGCGTAAGAAGAGATGAACCCACCGGGTACTCTACCCATCTCACAGTGGGCGAGAACGACCCACCGCGTCAAGTGATATGAGCTGCGGTCCTCGTCGTGGGGCCAGGCAGCATATACGCGCGCGATACGCTCCCGCTCGGTCGCTGTCAGGTTGTACGTCTGATCCCCAATAGCCCAGAAGTAGTTGGGGACCGTGTGCCGTCTCGCCTTTCTCTGCCACGGGCCCCTGACAAGGACTACCTTCGCCCTCCATTCCTTGTTTATAGAGGAGGGGAGATCAGTGATCACGGACTCATAGTCCCGCGCGGTGAATCCAACACACCCGGAGCTTCCCGCCTTCTTCGAGTACGACAGCCTGTAGAGCGCGCGAAACTCATTAATTGTTGGTCACCCCATGTTCGACAGGTAGTATAGGCATTCGAGCCCCAGAAGTTGTCGCCATTGATTTGGAGGGACTTGTCCCGGAGCAAGCTGCAGCATACTCAACATGTACTGTACATATTGAGGAAGCGGTACAGAGAACCCGTTCCGGAACATGTTATCGTGCACCACAACGTAGTTGTCTCTCGGAGCGCACGCCAACTCCCCCGGGTACAAACCGCGCATCAGGATGCTGGAAGGAATATCCCACTCTTCCCTAAATTGCTCTATCTCCTCGGGCGAGAGGCTACAGACAGGTTTGTCGCACACCCTGCCGTCCTCCAAGCGGTGAAGGACGCGTGCGATCGGGATCGCTTCAAGCACTTGTCGCTCGGGACCCGAACTGGAGGATCCAAAAGTAGATTTCGCCCGCGAGGCGTCTCTATTGACCTCCCGATGAAGATATTGAGCCATCCTTTCTTCATCGTCAGCGGGAGCCCGCCGTGATGTGCCGGAGGCAGTGGCATCGGAAGCCCTAGACTCCATTTTAACCCTATAGGAAAAACCCTACGTGCTATCAGATACTACATCGCGTGCCGCCGCCAGACCGTCCCGATGCCACCCACCTAAACATAGCGAAAATTCCCAGAAAACCCAGAACCAGAAACCCAAAAAAACAAAAAACAAAAACAAACAAACCAGACAAATCCCTAGATCTACACGCCTCGCGTA
Source organism: Fragaria x ananassa (assembly GCA_034370585.1). NCBI lineage: Eukaryota > Viridiplantae > Streptophyta > Magnoliopsida > Rosales > Rosaceae > Fragaria > Fragaria x ananassa. Next base: position 16,360,652 of record CP139769.1, read on the forward strand.
GTACTCTCAGAAACGTAAATGAGCACTGGAGAAGAGAAACTAACCAGAAAGTGAAGGCTGGAGACACCGAAACAGCAAATGGACAACACCTCGCAATCGGACCGACAGTAATAGCGACGGTACTCCCCCCTAGGCAAAAACACGGATTTCTTCTAAGCCCTAGGAACTACGCTTGGATCTACGTTTTAATCAAAGAAGAGTGAGGCCAGAGGGCAGAGTAAAACGACAGCAGAGGAAGAAGAATGAGAGGAAGAAGAATGAGTAGCAGAGGGCAGAATGAAAGGAGACGGAACATATATACAAAGCGGGGGAAACAACGCCTCGATTCCCCCCCGAAAGGCTATTCATCCCAAACGAGGCGATCGTGTCCGTTATAACCCACCGTAGGATCGTGACGCGTGCCCCACTAACCGGAAGCTTCTCGACGAAGCGACAAGTGAAACGACTTACATTAAATGCACGTCCTTTCACCCCCACCTACGCGCCACCTGGCGGATATGCAATTAATACCCTGACACCCCCACCTACCCAAGCAACCAACCCAATGACACTCTTGACCCAGATATCCCACCGTGAGCGACGTTCCACTCTCACGAACGATACCTGAAGGAACGCGACTGCCCCCAACTCCCGGATAACATCTATCGGGAGGAATCAAACAACAACTGCTAAGGAAAATTTTAACTCCCGGATACCACCTATCGGGAGGAAGCAGGCAACAACTGCTAAGGAAAATTTTGACCCCCGGATACCACCTATCGGGAGGAAGCAGACAACAACTGCTAGGGAAAATTTTGACTCCCGGATAACATCTATCGGGAGGAAGCAAACAACAACTGCTAAGGAAAATTTTGACTCCCGGATACCACCTATCGGGAGGAAGCAGGCAACAACTGCTAGGGAAAATTTTGACTCCCGGATAACATCTATCGGGAGGAAACAAGCAACAACCGCTAGGGAAAATTTTGACTCCCGTATAACATCTATCGAGAGGAAGCAAGCAACAACTGCCAAGGAAAACTTTGACTCCCGGATAACACCTATCAGGAGGAAGCAAGCAGCAACTGCTAAGGGACATTTTTACTCCCGTATAATTACAAACGGGAGGAATCAAGCAACAACTGTTTCGTGAGATTCTTTTACCCGAGCAAGAACCAACGGGATGCATGGGCAAAACAACTAGCCATGATAATTGTAAGTCTCATGTACAGCTCCCAAAGAGTTGGAGTTGGGCATGCCAATATCATTCCCTTCATACGGAGAATAGTGGCCTGATAACCCACGCGGGGATAATACCCCGCGCTCGAGCATCAACAACTACTACATGGGACGGCTCGCTACCTTCCATTGCAATCACCACCCGTTCAGACGTGTCCTGAGCACGAACTTGGGGGGCCTAGGTCGGGTACCCGTTGATATTTCCGCATCACGGGCCATTTCTTCAAGTCCCCACTCAAGACATGTCTTGAACGAGAACTTGGGGGACTTGTTGTCGATAGTCAATAAATACCTCCCTCGGCCCATGATGCTACGAAGCCCAGCATGAGGCAGCTCGAACAGGCCTCAACCTAGATGCTAAAGCAGTCTGGGCCGAGAGGGGAAGTCTCCACAGAAACTGAACATTTGTCCCACATTGAGGAAGATGCAAAGTGTGAGTCAACGCAGCATTTGTCCCACATTGAGGAAGATGCAAAGTGTGAGTCAACGCAGAGGTATAAATGCAGCCAAGACCAACCAGAAAGGTAAGAAAAAACATCTAGCATTAAACTCTTACCTACCACTACTAACTTAATCATCGGAGAGAGAAAGACCGGAAAGTCCCGGTCATTCTCCTTTTTGCAGACAAAGAAGGAACTTTTGAAGATCGGATCACGTGCAACAGTTTCTACAGAGCCTGCGGGATCTTACAGCAACACATAGGTTGATGGAAACTCAATTGAGGAATTTGGACAATCAATTCCTTCATTTTCTCTTACAAAGAAATTCACAATTTCCAAGTTTGGAACGCAACTCATGTTAAGAAAGTAAGAATCCCCCATTTTCATTTGAGATATATATATATATATATATATATATATATATATATATTAAAACAGGTTCTTTTGTTTGTTAAATTAATAAATGAAGTGGCAGGAGAAGATCATGAAGAGTTTTTTGAACACTTGATGATAATCTGATATCATGCTAGAATTTTGCAGGAGTTTTTTTTTTTTTTTGAATGAGAAAGGGTGGAGAAGAGATTCAAAATTTTACAAAAGAGGCAGTATGTGTATTAAACAAATTGAATTGTGAAATAAGATTACTCCATTAGGTTTCACTTCCGAAGAAAAAAAAATGTACATGGGATTAAAATCATTAAATGTATTTGGAGACATAAAGAAACAAATCATTGTTACCTTTTGCAGAGTTGTATTGGATGTGGGAGGACAGAGCAAAGGTGGCACCAGTGACATTGAGGTGTCGCAAATCCCAGTTTGTAGTTCATTTCTGTTAGGCATGAAACCCCAAGGAAGAATTATTAGCTGGACAAGGTTGATTGAAGCTACCAATTGATTCAGTATGCTTTTGTTTATTGACTTCAACTGGACTGGGATGCTCTAATGCACTTGCATATTTTACATTGTCTGCAACATCACTAGCAGATTGATTATTTGAAGGACCATGTACATGGTGACATACAGAAACATTCTCTTGCTTGGTGCCAGACATCTCTAATTCACCGGAAGTGGATGCTAAACCATTTTTCTCCACAGAACTTTCAGATGTCTTCCCGTTTTTCTCTTCAGCAGATAGCGCAGTTGTAACCAAACAAGAATTCATCTGAACACTTGCAACTTCCATAGCATCGACAACTTCCATAGCATCGACAGCTTCTGCAGCATCCACAGCTTCCTCCATACTTCCATCAGTCATTGTATGATCACTCTCCAGTTCATCTTCATTAATTCCTTCGATCATAAGATCTTCCATGTTGTATTCTGTCAGTTTAGATTCTATATTCATTTCTCTGTGAGAAGGGGAAGCAGGAATTTCTGAACTAATATTGATGTATGGATCTGGTGTAGTAAGGAATTCCTTACTGGGTCCAGCAGTGGAGGTTTCAAGGATAGAGTTTTGAGCAATTTCAATCAAAGCGTCCATTTTAGAATTCCTTGATGGCAAATCTTCCCTTGTTGGAGATTCTATTTTCTTTTGAAGAGTTGTTGGACCTGGTGACTCTTCGACCCTCACATAATTTCGAACATGGATTCCTACATGCCCATTATAGCGACGCCTTTCCAGAAATACCTTATGGCAGAACTGGCACTCATATTTCCCATTCTTAATAATCACACCATCCCCAACTGTCGAACCAAGTCTATACCTCCTTGTAGTCCTCTGGTGAAAGGACAATAGATGCTGCAAATATGAATCCTTATCGGCAAAAGTCATACTGCATTTGTGACATTCAAAAAGGTTATGTATCTGAACCTCAGCAAGATTCTCCATTTCCGATATGCTAACTTTCTTCTCGGGCTTATTAGATTGCTCATTAGATATAGATGACAACAGTATACCAGAGTTAAAGCTCACATCTTGCCTTCTCCATCTTTATCAGCATGCTGCTGCAACCAAATAAAGCTCATTGAAGAATATTTGTTACCCAATGTATAAAAAAACAAATAAATGCACAAATAATACTCACATTTTCGGTAGCCACTATGCGGTCTTCCTGAATGTTCTCGCCACCATCACCATCATGCCTATCAGCATTATTAAGACTGAAGAAGGACTCCAAAAAAGAAGCAACTTCCTTGCAGGACAGAAATTGTTGTCCAGTAGGGCTGGAGATTATCAAGTGACATGCAAGTATAAAACCATGAGACGAGAGAGGTCTATTACCAGAAAAAGGAATCATCAAAGTAGGCAGAATCAAACTATTTTATTTATTTGCAGCAGAAGAAAACGTGAACAAGAAGTCTACCACTGAACAAAGAGAGATGGTAAAAGAACACACAAGCAAGTAACAAAATAAGATATAACAGAGATTCTGCAGCTTCCAAATCACAAATAGAAATAACCATCCCATCAAAAGTTATGCATGCTCTGTTCAGGTTATAAACAAGATGGTGATGCAGGAAACACAAGTAAGAGCAAGCACCACCAGTCCACCAGCAAAGAAATGCCAAATGAAACATGAAATATGCTCTACTGTATGTGTGTAAAATGTAAAGCAGTGAAGAGAGCACCTAATATATCAGCGGCAGTACATCCAAGCGCGACGTTCCTTGCGCTTGAGGCCGAGCAAGAGCTTCCAATCGAGGGGCAAGGCATCCCCGAATTCAGTGGCGTCGACAATCTTCCTCTTCTTCCTCCTGCTCCCCCACTGGCCACCCAAGTCCCTCTTGAAACCCAACAACTCCTCCTCAGTCTCCAAACCCAAAGTCCTCCTCCTCAACTCATCCCCAAAGGGGTTCTCCGAATTTTGCAGAGCCCAGATGTCGACTGCAGCGCCATTCTTGTTCACAATGTGCATGCTGCCCAGCCCCTCACCACCACTCGACCCTTTCGCTTTCGGTTTCCTCCCCCGCTTCCTCTTTCTCCTTTCTAATTCCGCCATTCCAGACAAGAATGCCTTCATCGTCGTCGGCCTGGGCTCCAAGTCGATTTGGTCGAATTTGGGATCCTGGGAAATGAAGCGCTTCAGGTGGCCGATGATGGCCTGGTTCTCGTTGCGTTCCGGGTCGTCAGGCTGGGCCGGGGGTGGTGATACTTTCGGAGTAGAGAGCAGGCCCGCCACGCGCCGCCGCACTCTAGAGTAGGTCTGGCGGCGGGACCTGGCACTCTCATTGAATTGAGATCGGTCGATTTTGGGGACCACCAGGTGGTCGATGGCGCCGTTTGAGTGGATCAAGGAGAAGAGAGATAGAGCGAGGAGCTCCGTCTGAGACAGGGTGCTTATGTCTATATGCGTTACACACTCTAAGGGAAGCATTGTGCTTCCCTGAGGTAGCGCCATAGCCGCCATTGTGGTCTGGACGATTTTGTTCCGGAAGGGGGCTTTTCTTTTTTTTATTTCTCTTTCGGGGTGTTCTCTATTTGTACTTGGAATTGAGTACGAGACACCATGTCATCCCTTTTTCTATACGATAAGGCCAGTAAATGTAACTTAAATCCAAACCAAAAATTCGGGTCTTTTTTCTATACCTTTAATTTCAGTATTTAAATCTCTTCTTATTACATTTTTTTTTAACTTCCAAATTTATCCGCATTTTTTTTTTTGCAATCAAAAGAAACTTGAACTTGAACAAGCATTTGTCATTATATAATATGGTGTGTTTTGGAATGTATGCAGTATCTTGAGTACTGCGGCTATCTGAAACACGTGTCAAACAACGGGTGGAGAAGCTTTTAGCGCGTGTTGTGCATGACTCTCGGTAATTCTCCCTCCGCGAACGAGCCGGTGGAGGTGGGTAACTTTCTGAACAGTGAAGAGGTGTGTTGAAGAAGTTTTGCATCGGGTATATTTACAAGGCAAGATAATTACTCAATTACATAAAAAAGGAGAATTGCGTATGAAGATATGAAGAGGTAGACCGAAATCTGGAAATTAGATTCAGCGGTCTTCTGCTGGGATGACGATAGAGCTCAAGAACTGCTTTAAGGAATTGAGTAACGAAGTAAATCTTTACGCTATTTTCTTTTTGTGGTTCATTTGATTTTCATGGTTAATTTGATTGAACCTGTGTGGGTTTTGGTTAGGTTCGATTCTAAAGTTAACAAGAAATTTGAGAGACCAGTGATACAGTGAAGAGGAGAATATAACGAGTTTGAGAGACCAGAAACAAGACTTGGTCGTAGGTAGCCGGAAAGATCACGTCCACAGCTTAAATGTATGTTATTCAACCATTCACTCTCATTCTTAAACCTTTTTTTTTTCTATATATGTTCTTAATGATACCAAGAGATTTAAATGCTTTGAGATTTTCATTCTGGGTCAGGACTTGCATCTGATTGCCTTTTTTTCTTAGTTGTTTCTATTTATTGATATAGTTTGTATCCTCAAGTATATCTGTGCTTCTTGCACTGCAAATTTTTACATATTAGCTATCTTAAGAGCAGAGTATCACTGGTGTTAACTAGTGTCTTGTAATACTTTTATAGCATCTCAAGGGTTTAAGGTAAAATGTGACGTCCCATGGTGAAACATTTTGTTGTATGTTGGTGACAATTCAAAGATAGTTTTTTGTAGAAGGAAAAAATAAATAATACTTATTTCACTTATTTGATTATCAGCATGACCATGACTTCTAGATGAGTTGGTACATTTGTATTTATCTTTTATACTTGTACTAAACTACTAGAAATTACTGACCAAAGGGTTCTTTTGGTTTTCTCACTACTATATTCTTGTTTGCTTCCAGTTTACAATTTGAAACAGAGACAGAAGGTGCAAAACTTAGGCGTGATGTTTTAGCAGGAGGGAATGTTAGTTCAGGAGGTGCCCCGACTGGTTTAGTATCCATGCTATCTGGTCAAGAAGATATGTTTGCTTTCCGTCGAGCAGTAAGTGGTGGTCTTTTTCTCTGAAAAACTGATCTTTCTTTTGATCGTGTCCATGACCAACTTAACCATATGATGAATTGTAGTAAATTTGGGACTGAGAATCATATATCTACCTACTACTTGGATGATATTAGTTCCTGTTTATATGTTCATTGTAATTTGTTTATATGCTCCAACATTTCCCATGCCTTATTATTAAGCTTGAAAATTGGTGGTATTGTATGTTGAATAAACATGTTATCTGTGTAGGTTTCACGACTGATAGAAATGCAGACGCCTGTATACTTGGAGACAGTTCATAGTCTTCATCCTTATTTCCAGAGACAATGCCAAAATTCTGGATATATTACTGCATAAAACTTACAACCTCAGTCGACCTTCTAAGAAGCAGAATTGTGGTACCAATATCAATCATTCCTGTACATTTATAAACTAATAAACAACTAAGCATGAACAAGCATGAATAAGCTTTAGAAATGCAATAAGACTAAGGGTTAGTCTATAATGTATTAGCTTATTCATAGTGATCTGGATTTGAATGAGACCTTAAATGTGCAAGTGATCAGCTACTGTGGTTCTATTTCATTGGGGATAATTGAAATGTGAAATGAGCACTGATTCAATTACCCTTGATTTCGCATCTCTTGTCATGTGACATTATTTTACATTCACATGCAGTACATGGAGCATTGCTCAATGGTACATACACAATCCTAGATTATGCGCAGACTGGTTTAATTGCAGCAGTATTCATTTTTAAAATGAGTATGGTCAAGTTGTAAGATTGGAAAGAGAGGAAAAATAGTATTAAGTTTGTAGGTTTTTTTTTTTTAAAAAAAAAAAACTTTTTATTAATAACTCACACACCCTACATATGTCAAGGAGATTTGAACCCATGACCTCAAAGCTGTCAGTTAAATGATAGGAGCATAAAATGCGACGTTATTAGTGTTTAAATGCCTCTTACTTGTGCTTTGTTAGCTCTTAATTGTCTAAGATTGAGTCTTAATTTAGCTTAGTGTATCTATGGCGGTACTTTGTAGATTTTGTGCTTAAAGTATGGTTTTTGGTTTAAACTTGATTTATGTTAGAATTATTTTTCAGAAAATCGGACAGAATCGACCTTCTGACATAAATGCTCGTTTTACGATTTCTTAGATTCTTCTAATGAAAATATTTCCGTCTACGATTTTGTAAAGGACTCGGAGATCTTTCCAACCATATATTATGAGCCGAAATCGGACAAGGGGCCAGGGAGATATGAAGCCCGAAAGTTGATACAGGGTTACGCGCGAACTGAAAAAGCTGAATTGATATAGGGTTTGCATTTGGGCTTGAAGACCAATTCCAATTGGGCTATAATTTTGATGCAAGCTTATTTATGAAGTCCAAATCCATATGGAAGAATTAGAAGTCGAAAGTATCAGATTGGAGTCTTGGGAGTTCAAGATAAGCCACGCGCGCGCAAGGAGAGAAATATGGGCTGAAAATCTAGAAAAATAAGGAAAGATTATTTCCTTGATGCATGCAGAATAAAATCAAGAAAAATAAGGAAAGAACCTTTTATTTTCTGATTTTCCTTGGAGAAGAATATCTATTCAAATTGAGAGAGATTGCAGCCACAAGATCAAATCAAATCAAGGGCTCACAAGCATTAGGGTTTCGCATGGAACTCTATAAATAGAGGGGTTGAGAGACAACCAAACTGTCACTTATCTCACCACACATAATAGCCGTGCCTTTACACAAGCCAAAAATCCTACAAAGCATTATACGCCATAGTTCCATTCTTTTAGGTTTCGCCATTGTTCATCCGAATTCTTCACAACATTGGTGCTTTGCTTAAGGTTTTCAATGTGTGATCCATACTTTGGTTTTGTAATACTTGGTTTTATTAATATGATTTGCGATTTCTTTGTGATTCTTGCGATCTATGTTAATCGGTTTTGGTTTTACATGTTACATGAATTTCGATTACTTTGTGTTCTTAATTTTTATGTTTCTTTGTGATTTTTAACATGGTACGTTTTTAATATATGATTAGGGCAGTAGTATTCGATTTTCTTATGTGTTTATTTGATTTGTTTTCTCGAATATGTGGGGGGTAAATCTAATTCTAGGATGTTGCTTCGGCCGGGGTAGTGTTCTAGGGTTTTGGTTTTATTTGCTAAGTGATCTGAATTTACAAACTTGGTTGTGTCTATTTAGATTGCTATAGGGTTACCATTCGAGAAACATACATGTTAAATGAGAAGTTGACGCCTTGCTTGTTGAACATGTCTCTAATTTGGCTTACTTGTTCTTATGTGCTAATTGTTTTAGTTTCTACGCATGTGTGTTTCTGAATTGATTAGCATAACTTAGGATTATTCGCAGGTGTTGGTCTTAAGTAATTTAGAAGTCTTAACGATTAATAATCGCAGGTGATTGATTAATTAGAATTAGAATTAAATTAAATGCTTAAGTGTCGAGTCTACTTGTTGCCTTAGTTATATGCGATTTTGTATTAGTTAAATTATGTGTTTCGTGCTATGCTTGTGTGTGTTGGTGGTGATCAAACTTGTAAATATTAGTTTTAGGTTTTTAATTTTCTGTTTTTTTTAGGATTTAATTCGATCTTTTAATCTCATGATCCGATTTTTGTATATATATGTTTATATGTTTGTGTGTTTTGTTTCTCTTGTAATTGATTCACCCTTTGGTTTCCCCGGCTAGAACGATCCCTACTTTCATATACTACTAACGATTGCAGGGTAATTAAATTGTGTTGTTATTTAACCCCGGTTCGGTAACACGTCAATTTTTGGCGCCGTTGCCGGGGACACCAAGAAGAAATCGATGCAAGGAGTTTCAAGTTGTATTTTTTTTTTTATACTTAGATCGGTTGTAATTAATAGGATTTTGCAATTAATAGGATTTTGCAATGTAATAGTTGATAGGATGGGTTGTATAATTTTTCTTTTATTTCCCTTGCAATTTCCGATTTTAGTTTTAGGGTTTATTGTTTTCGGTTTTGTGTTTTATGTTTGTGTGATTTAATTTGCTTTGGTACTTAGTAATTTAACTAGGTTGTTAGTTTATTTTTGTGAGGATTTTTTTTGTGTGTGTCTAAAGTGAAACATGTAGGTGGAGCCACTTATATTAATCATAACCTAAACCCCTCATACGAGCGATGTCATTTTAGACCCGTTTTTTTGTAGACTGGGAAAAAGGGGATACTTCCCCCCCACGCATACGAACGATAATCTGACAGATCCGTTTTTATGAGGTTGAGGGTGGTTTTGATTAATATAGGGTGACTGGTCTAAGGATCCGAGTTTGTTCCTTATGGAATCCGCTCGACTTAGCCAAAAGCTCGGGCCGAAGCATCACCTCACTTTAGACGCTACAAAATAACTTTGCATAGATAGACTAATGAAACGAATTGGCCTTTAACTTTTGAGGTATATCGGATAAAAGCATGATACTACCTTGAGCTGTATCAGTTCATTGCACTGTTATCTCCTCTGCTCCACGTACCTCGAAAGTTAGAGTTATGTGAATAAAATCAACCTAGAAAGATAACTAAGCTCCACCATTGCAATTTCACAAACTTAGAATGAATGTTGTAAGCTTTTTGATCTTTAAAAAAAAAAACGTGTGACATTGCTTGGAATTGTTTGAAAGATTGAATGATCTATGCTTGATATGTTATGGCGTGATTTCCTTGAAACAAATATGAAAATTTCGTGTATCTCTTTGTACAATGTAACATGAATCGAACTTGTATACTACAATATACGTTTCTTTTATTTTGAATTCATTGAAACTCACTTGATTCTTTTGCCAAATTCAGATTGATGTATGAGCAGCTTTGATTGTTGGACCAAAGACATCCGCGTACGTTTGAACGATTTGCAAGACCAACTAAGTGAAACAAGTGGTGGAACGAGTTCACCAAGATCACCATTGACATCGCAACTCATCCATCGACCTACTTCACCACCTTTTACTTCACCATTCTTGCCGTTTCCAGGTTCTTCGTGTCAGACTAACCCGTTGTTCACAGAGGATCCGGATTTTCAGTTGCTTGAGAGTTCTCTTGTTTTCGGAGCATTGAATTTTGACTTACCAGATCCTGAGATCAAGATGCCTTCACTAAGGGAAGAGAATGGTCAGGTTCATGGCAATGAGGAAGAAGGACGTCCTAATAACATCACTTATACTGCTGTGGCAGATGGGAAGAGTGGAGATTTTGAGATGAGGGGAGAATTCTTTCATCAGATACCGAAATTCCATGGACTTAGTGGGGAAGATCCGAACCAGCACTTGCAGTTGTTTGAGTTCACTTGCGAATCCATGTGTCCAAGAGGAGCAGATATTCAATATGTGAAGATGAGGAACTTTCCCTTCACTCTAGAAGACAAGGCACGCACTTGGTTGTTCTCAGTGCCTAGGGGACGCATTGTTTCATGGGCTTCCATGAGAAAGGAGTTCTTGCAGAAGTACTTTCCTTCATCACGTGTCACTCAGATTCGGAAGGAGATCACTTCAGTCAAGCAAGAAAGAGACGAGGCCTTTGATGTGTACTATGAGAGGTTTAAGGCTTTGGTTTCTTCGTGTCCTAACCATGGGATACGTGAGGGACTTTTGCTTCAATACTTCTATGAGAGACTTCTTCCCTTGGAAAGGCAGTTCTTGGACTCTGCAGCTGGTGGGGCATTAATGGAGAAAAGCAAGGAGGAAGTGACTACTTTGCTTGAGATGAGAGCCACTGCAAATCAACAATTTGGTTCTTTCTCTATGAGACGTGCCAAGGAAGAAGCAAGTGGACTTGGGAGCTCAAGTGACATTTTCGAGCTCAAGGAAGAGATGGGGAAGCTGACTTTGTTGGTTTTGAAGCTTGCAAAAGGAAGAAGCGTCAATGCTTGTGGCGTTTGTAGTATTGAGAGCCACACATCTGATCAGTGCCCACAAGTCGTGGAAGGAAGCTATGAGGAAGCCAATGCCTTAGGCTTTCCTCAACAACAAGGAGGTCAGAGGTTCCAGAACTTCAATCCAAGGGCCAACGAACCAAACTTTCGTTGGAACAACAACACCAATGTCTTGAACCCTCAACCTGTTGCACAAGGGGCACAGCCGAGTCCATATGTGGCACGACCTCAAGGCCAATACATGTTTAGGCCGTACCAACCCCATGGTTACCAAGGAGGACAGCCGAGTGGTGGCAGCAATTATGATGAGATCTTCAAGAATATCGCCACTTCGACACAGTCTTTGTTAGCGACAACACAGTCCAACACCAAAGACATTGCGGAGTTAAAGAATCAGATGGGGAAGGTAGTAGATTTCATGGGGCAGATTCAGGAACAAGGGAAGCTGCCTGGAGGAACAATTCCTAATCCAAGGAAAGAGCAAGCTCAAGCCATCACAACTAGAAGTGGTAAGGTGATACAACCTTCCAAACCGAAGCAAGGGCAGCTTGCAAGTGATGATGAGGGAGACAATGTGGTGATAGAGCAGATTGTGGCCGAGCCACATGTGAATGTTGATGGAGAGGCCGTGAAGGCCAAAAAGAAGAGGGAGGCCGAGCTTGAGGCTTCCAAGAAGAGGGACTTGGAGAAAGATCCTGCCACCTCAAAGAAGGAACAAGTACCGGATCCTGTGGTACTTAAAGGTAACAATTCGAACCTTAATAATTTAGTTTTGACTAATCAATCTTGTTTGCCTTTTCTTTCTAGATTTTCAAAGACAAAGAAAGCAAAGGAAGATGAGGAAGTGCTAGAGATCTTTCGTAAGGTCCAAGTCAACATACCCTTGATCGATTGCCTCAAACAAATTCCACGGTATGCTAAGTTCCTTAAGGAGCTTTGCACGCAAAGGAGGCACACAAGGGAAACTCAGGTGGTCAAAATGAGCGAGGCTGTCTCTGCAGCTATTCAACGAAAGCTTCCACCTAAAATGAAAGATCCAGGGAGTTTTACAATTCCATGCATAATTGGTAGCACTAAATTTGATAATGTGATGCTAGATTTAGGAGCTTCTATAAACGTTATGTCTCATAGTGTTTATAAATCTCTAGGTTTAGGTCGATTAAAGAAAGATAGTGTTATTATACAACTCGCGGATCGTTCTAACAAGTATCCTGAGGGATACGTTGATGATGTTTTGGTGCAGGTTAACCATCTAATATTTCTTGCTGATTTTTATGTGTTAGAGATGGAAGACTCACCAAACAACTCGACACAACTCCTCCTAGGCCGTCCCTTCATGAGGACGGCACGAACTAAAATTGATGTTGCAGAAGGCAACTTAACCATGGAGTTTGATGGAGAGAAGATATGCTTCAATGTGTTCGAAGCAATGAGGTATCCAGTTTCTGAATTAAAACCTTGCTTTGCTATTGATGTTGTTGAATCTTGTGCACAGGTTTTATCAGGAACTATGGAAGCATAGCAATTAGCTATAGTGCAGGGGGCTGGATTTGACAAACATGGAGAGGAGATCACAGAAGAGGAACGGTGTCAATTGGAGCCGTGTGTGCAAGAAGTGCTGGCCGAGTTTGAGTCTCGACCCTATAGTAAGAAATTTGGTACTCCTCTGTCAATTCCTTTAGCTACTAACAAAGTTCTTCCATCTATAGTTCAGGCACCCAACTTAGAGCTTAAGGCTCTACCTCAACATTTGAAATATGCGTTTCTTGGAGAGAAGGATACATTGCCAGTGATTGTATCCTCATCGTTGACTAAGCCACAAGAAGAGAAGTTACTAGATGTGCTTAAACGACACAAGACTGCTATTGGATGGACTTTAGCAGACATCAAGGGAATTAGCCCTACACTTTGTGTTCATCGGATTTTGCTACATGATGGAGCGAAACCTACTAGAGAGGGGCAGCGCCGATTGCACCCTCCCATGATGAAGGTTGTCAAGGACGAGATAATTAAATTGAGGGATTGTGGAGTGATCTATCTGATCTCAGACAGTGATTGGATCTCACCGGTTCAAGTTGTTCCCAAGAAGAGTGGCATCACTGTTGTTGCGAATGATAAGAACGAGTTGGTTCCACAACGATTGGTGACTGGCTATAGGATGTGCATCGACTACAGAAAGCTCAATGCAACAACGAGGAAGGATCACATGCCTTTGCCATTCATGGATCAGATGCTGGAGAGGTTGGCCGGCCACCAGTACTATTGCTTTCTCGATGGTTATAGTGGCTACAATCAGATCATGATACATCCAGATGATCAAGAGAAGACGACTTTCACGTGTCCCTTTGGCACCTATGCGTATAGAAGGATGCCCTTTGGCCTATGCAACGCACTAGGTACGTTCCAACGATGTATGTATTCTATTTTCTCTGACTATATCGAAAGTATAATTGAAGTTTTTATGGATGACTTTAGTGTTTATGGTAAAAACTTTGATTCATGTTTAGAGAACTTAGAGTTGATTCTTAAACGTTGTGTAGAGACTAACCTTGTTCTTAATTGGGAAAAATGTCATTTTATGGTAAATCAAGGGATAGTCTTAGGCCATGTCGTTTCTGCTAAGGGTATAGAGGTTGATAAAGCTAAGATAGATATTATGCAGCACTTACCCTCTCCCACTTGTGTGAGAGAGGTTCGTTCTTTTCTTGGACATGCAGGTTTCTATCGTAGGTTTATCAAGAATTTCAGCATGGAGGCGAAAGCATTGAGCAACTTGTTGCAGAAGGATGTTCCATTCGTTTGGACTAAAGAGTGTGAAGCGGCGTTCCAAAAGCTTTAAGCATTGTTGGTTTCGGCACCAATCATGGCACCACCGGATTGGAGCCTTCCATTTGAGATCATGTGTGACGCCTCTGACTATGCAGTTGGAGCAGTGCTCGGTCAAAGAAAGGAGAAGAAACCGTGTGCAATTTACTATGCTTCACGCACTTTAAATGATGCACAATTGAACTACACTACCACTGAAAAGGAACTTTTAGCTGTTATATTTGCCTTAGAAAAATTTAGATCATATCTTTTGAATTCTAAGGTTGTTGTTTTCAGTGATCATGCAGCTTTAAGGTACCTCATGACAAAGAAGGATGCAAAGCCAAGGCTCATTCGATGGATTCTCTTATTACAAGAGTTTGATATCGAAATAAAGGATAAGAAAGGGACTGAGAATGTTGTGGCTGATCACTTGAGTCGTTTGCAACCCAAGGATGACGCTATACCAATCACAGAAACCTTTCCAGACGAGCAACTCTTCAGGATTGCAACACAAGAACCATGGTATGCTGATATTGTGAATTTTCTTGTCTCTAATAAATTTCCATCTACTATGTCGTATCAAACTAGGTTAAAACTTAGAAAGGAAGTTCGATTCTATGTTTGGGACGATCCATATCTTTGGAGGCAAGGTAGTGATCAAGTCTTGAGGCGTTGTGTTCCAGAAGAAGAGCATCGGTCCATCCTTAATTTCTGTCATGGTGAGGCGTGTGGAGGACATTTTGGGCCAAAGAAAACGGCCTTGAAGGTTCTCAATTGTGGATTTTATTGGCCTACGATTTTCAAAGATGCATATACTACGTGTATAACTTGTGATAGGTGCCAACGAATGGGTAAGATCGGTAAGCGAGATCAAATGCCCCTTACACCAATCATCATTGTCGAAATCTTTGATGTTTGGGGCATTGATTTCATGGGACCCTTTCCTTCATCTAAAGGCTTTCTCTACATTCTTTTAGCAGTCGATTATGTCTCTAAATGGGTTGAAGCAAAAGCTACAAGGACAAATGATTCTAAGGTTGTTGCAGATTTCTTGAAAACTAACATATTTTGTAGGTTTGGCGTTCCACGCACACTTATAAGTGATGGAGATTCTCACTTCTGTAACAAAACAATTGAGGCTTTGCTTAGGAAGTATGGCGTCACCCACAAAGTGTCAACGCCATATCATCCTCAAACCAGTGGCATGGCAGAAGTTTCGAATAGGGAGATTAAGCAAATACTTGAGAAAACTGTAGGACCAACGAGAAAAGATTGGAGTGATCGACTTGATGATGCTCTTTGGGCCTACAGAACGGCGTATAAGACGCCCATAGGTATGTCTCCGTTCGGTTTGATTTATGGAAAAGCATGTCATTTACCTGTTGAACTTGAGCATAGGGCATGGTGGGCTGTTCAAACGTTTAACATGAGCATTGATGAGGCTGGTAAGCATCGTAAGCTTCAATTGTGTGAACTAGAGGAGATAAGGAATGAAGCTTATGACTCAGCTTGGATATACAAGGAGAAAACTCGAGCATATCATGACAAGATGATCCGTGGGAAGAAATTTGAAGTTGGGCATAAAGTTTTACTTTTTCATACTAGACTTCAATTATTTCCTGGAAAGTTGCGTTCTAGATGGGTTGGACCCTATGTTGTTACTAATGTGTTTGCTCATGGTGCCATAGAAATACATAGTCTTGTTTCAGGTAAAACGTTTAAGGTAAATGGTCATAGACTTAAGCCTTATTACGAGAACTTTGTAGAGCATGATGTTGAGGAGCAAGACGTGAGGGACGCGCCAAAAGTTAGTGAATGACGATGAGCATGAAGAGTCTTGGCTGATAGACTATAAACAATAAGCGCTGCATGGGAGGCAACCCATTTCAACCGTAGCAGTGGAGGAGCCATCAACGAGAGTTTGCAAAATTTCTAACCCTCTACTCTTACTGTTGAACTGTATAAATGTTTTATGTGTGAACCTAGAAGCATGCTTAGGAATTACTACATGATTTTGTTTTACATTGAGGACAATGTAATTTTTAAGTGTGGGGTAAGGTTTACATGTAAACATGTTAGTTTAGAGTTTATTGCTTTCATAAAAAGAAAACCAATTACAAAAATAAAAATAAAATTTTTTTTTAGTTTCGTTTTAGGATTTGTTTAAGTTTCGGTTTTAGGATTGTTTTTAGGTTTTATTCTGATTTTTAGTTTAAGTGTCTAGGATTAAATCGAGTCTTAGGAGATGCCTTTAAGATGTCTATGATGTATTTCTCTTGATTGCATAGATGATTGTTCAAAAGTTTCATGGATTTGTAATTGGTATGAATACTGGAGAATTGATTAATTTATGAGCATGCATGTATTGGTTAGTTTGTTTCCATAATAACCTTTGTGAGCTTTAGTGCCTATTTGCTTTCTTTCATGTGTGAAAATTTCGAAATTCTTGATCTTTTAAAGTCTCATTATTCTTTGCATATTCAATGACTATGTGCTATAGCTTATTCATGAGCTCTAGAATCACTAGAACTTGCTTTTGTGATTTTTGAAACATATACGTCATAACCGACCATGATCTTGAATGTGATAGAAAAGATCTCTTTAGGATTACCACCAAAGCCAAATAAAGCCTTGCCTTATTTTGTGCCCGTCGTGGGACCCCTTAGTTTAACCCCTTTGAGCCTACGTTGAGCCTTTTCTTTCATCACCCTCATAAAATTCCCTTGCTTAGTATAGTTATATCTTTTACCTTGTTATCAAGACTTGGCAAAAGCTTATGATGTGGAGTTAATGTTGTGTGATGGTTGAAAAACAAGTGTGGGGTGGAGAAGTTGTATGTTGCCGAACCCATAAGAAAGGAAAAGGAAAAATGTTGTTGATCCGAAACCAAAAAAAAAAAAAAAGAAAGAAAAAAATCGTAAAAATAGCTTCGGATCAAAGTAGAGATCGAGAAATTGTATGGTTCGGCAATGATGTTTCAAGTGTTGTAAATTTGGAGTTTGTTGGTATTTGAAGGTCTAAAATTGTTACATGTGACCTTTGTTCGAATGTATGATGCTTGGAGTTGAAAAGAATGAAGTTTGGATCCAACACAATGATATTTGGCCCTTTGTTTTTGAAGATATAAGGAGTGTGGAGCTTGCTAAGTCTTGGTGATGCTTTAACCTTAGCATATCGTAGGACCATCATGCCTTAGCCGTGCCTCATTGCAACCCTTGTCAGAGATCGATTCTTGATTCATGAGATTGGTTAACTTTGATTTGTGGAGATTATCTCAAGAGTTAAGCATATGGTTTTGGTTCATGCTTGCACTTAGTTGTTAAATGAGATTTTTCCTAAGTATTATTCACAAAGTGCTTTTCATTGTAGAAATATGCAAGTTATTTGATTTCTTATTTTTTCCCTTGCATATGCTATTGAGTAAACACCATGATCGAGTGAAAAGAAGAGAGTTAATCTTGTGAGGAGGATCAACTATGCTATCATGTGTTGTGCTTAATGATATCACTTCTTGATTATTCATGCTTTGATCATCTTTATGAAACTTGGAATTCTCTGTGTTTATATATGTTTGAACTTGAAAGCTATGCATGATACGAGCCTGAGACTAAACTTTAGAGGCATCCTTAGTGTTTTTAGTAGAGTCTTTTAATTAGTTTGCTAAGGGACTAGCAAATGATAAGTGTGGGGTATTAAACACTTTAACTAACCAAGTCACGGCTCATTGATAATTAAGTTTGTAGGTTGCTCTTACTCTTAATTTCACATGTAATTTGGTAGACACAAAAATAGATTGATAAAAACAAAAGGATCTTCAAATCTTCAATTGGGCAAATCCTTTCCTCCGTTTTATTGGAGTGGAAAGTTTAAAAATGCAAATATAGAAAAGAAATATTTTCTCATTTTCACTTGACTTTGAATGAAGTATCTGATCTTCCATTATTAATTTTCACTTGTTTTGTCTGATGTGATGTTGCTTTTGGTTATTCAATGCTAATTCAGTAATTTTTATTGTTTTTCAAAAAAATTACAGATTAGGATACTATGTCTCATCATTTAGGGAGGCAATCTACAAGCTGAAATGTTGGTGTGAGTTTTGCATATGTTTCATGTTTATTATTGTCCATGTATATTTATGTTATAGTTATTCAATGGAATTGTTCTTTCCTCATTTTTGTTGCTTTGTGCTAGTTTTATCACTAGTGGGTACTGACTACCCCTTCAAGATTTTCCAAGTACTTCAGCTGTTAACTGCAATATTGTTCTTCCTTTATTGCTTCTATTTTTGGAAATTTTGAGTCTAGATAGGGTATTCTTGATCCTCTCATGTGTCTCTAGTTTAGCTGAGCCTTCAATTTTTTTAACAGGCAGCAGAGGGACATTTTGTTACTGCCATTCAAAAGTTGCTCAAATTGATAAGTGAGTCTTGTGGGAGATGCAATTTTCAATTATCTTATAAAATTCACAGTTGTAATGTGTGCTATCATTAGCGGAAAGTAAGCTATCATGATATGTTTACTACTTTGTTGTGATTTCAGAGGACATGGGAAAATGAAACTGTATGTACAACAATCAAGCTCAATGTACATGTTTTCATTAATACATTTCCACAGTCAAAATGATAGGCTAATTACTTATATATTATTATTATTGTACTAGTTGTGGCTACTTATGATAAGAAAATAGCAGCATGTTGTTCAGATTTTGGAGCTATGGTTCCCTCATAGTTTTATGGACTATTTATCTATTTGAGCCTTACATACATTGCTAATACAGCCAGGAGCCTAGTGGCTGCAGTACATGCAATAATTATGTAAACTATCATTTGTGATCATATACTTGTCCCAAGTTCAAAGTAAGGGTTTTCTGGGTTTGTGTTGTTTATACGGTCTGTGTTGAGTTTTAGACTTTGTTTTGTTGAAGTTTTAGTCATTGTTCAGTTTAACGTGTCTAGAGCATTTGAGATTTTAGTAAAACTAAGTAGCTATTGTTCAATTCGGACTTGGAAAGGTTATGGTTTTCGATTTTAGTGTCTTATTTGGATTTTGTATTGGTTGTTGGGGACCAAACATTACCTAAATTATGTAGTTTTTCAACCATAACCGTATTTTACCATACCGATACCGGTATATTTCACAAAGATTTTTGAAAATTTGACTCATTTGTATAGTTGGTTCACAATGATATGCACTTGCATATATCTACTAAAAAAAGTTATATCGAAGATTTTAGCGATATTATCGTTTTTTTAAGTGTCGAAACTTATATCATGTGCCAGCAATTTATCGTGTGATATTTTGAAAATTTCATGATATTTTACGATTTTTTCGACTTATCCCTGAAATTATTGGCCCGAATTCGAAAATTTTGAGTAAAACATGAGGTTTTTTCCCTTCGTTCAAGTCTTTTGTTTTACCCATGAGGTTTTTATTTTACTTGGCAAGGTTTTTACCGAGGCAACATTATAAGCACCGTGACGTATTAGGGACGCAACACAAGGGAGAGTGTTTAACAAAATTATGTTTTCGTCCTTCTGCTATGTGTCTTGCCCTAATAAGCGTAGGATTGGTTAATCCGGTTTCCTTATCAGAATAGATTACAGTTGATAGAACTTCTAGATCATTCGAGAGACTCTATGTAATGCCTATAAATATGTTTTTCTATCAATGAATGAGTAGACCATTATTCTCATTATCTTTTCTCTTTCAACAATAATTAGATTAAATAACATATTATTATTAATTTTAGATATTGAGGGTATTTTAGGCAGTTTGAGATGTGTATTTAGTATAGCATTGAAAAAAATCTAGATGGGTAGTGTATTAAGTAAGGGGTGTGCATTAAGAGATTAGGGGTGTGCATTTAAAATTACTCCTCAATTTCACAAGAAAACACAAAGAAGAAAAAAATTGAAATTAAAATGGCACACAAAAAGAAAAAGAAAGGTTTATACAAAAATGTTAAAATGATGGAATCAAGCAAAAAACCGCAATGAGAAATTCAAGTGTGAAGAAAGGAGCCAAGGCCCAAAATAACTAACAACTATGGTCAAGAAAAGTGAAAGAGTACTCCTTTATAGATCTCCCAATGCACACGACCTTTGGTGAAGATACGAGACACCATCCCCAAAGAAACAAGGCCTTGACTTCTTCTAAGCAAAATGCACCTCACACATTGCAGCTTGACCTCTGCCCATGAAAATTACTCTCTAAGGCTTACTGTAGCTTCAAATAAAGTGTGGCCAATTCTAATAGAAACTAGACTGCTTGAGCTTTAAGTGCACAAAAAATCTCCTTTAGAGTCGTTGTGTGTCAAGAGATATGGGTCTTCAAAGATGACTGAGTTGCAGTCTCAGTTTTGCATTTTATGGCTCTCACCCCTGCCTCTTTGAATGGGAGCTTGAAGTTTTATGTATGGAAGTCCCAATTATTCCTTGTAGATATCTCACAGTAGCTAGGCAAATTTGACACACAATTTCTGAAATCTGTTGCTGACCCCCCCAGTCACCAAAACTGCAATAACTGATGCTCCAGAGACGCAAAGGGGGTGAGACCACTTGTGAATGAAAGGTTACACATACTACTGACTTCTCGTAAAATTTTACCTTTTAACTCATTGTCAACCGGGAAATATCTCTCTTCAAAGTTGACTGTTCTGCTCTCCAGTTTCTGCCTACTCTGCTCTGACCCTTGCTTACTTGGAACACCAAATAAGAAGCTAGGAAGTTCCAAGATGAAAACTGTTTTTCCGGGGTACAGTAGACATGTCAAGGCACAACATATAAAAGTTTCAGCTCAAAATACCACCAGGTTAAGGAGTTGTAGCTTTCCAAAGTCGTAACTGCTTGATAAATGGAGTTCTAGGGCTTCAAAATGAGAACTGTTTTGCAGGCATATAGGTGACATATTGGGCTACATTTCTGGAAATTTTCACGATCAAATCCTTCCCAAGCTGTAAATTATAGGCTCTGACGCGCTCTTGTTACCGGGCGTACGACAATTAAGAACCCTTTTTGACAATTTTAATATTGGTAAATAAGGTTCGATCAATCCGGAAACTTTAGGGTGCTCGTGCGTTTACAAAACTAAACAGATTAGGGCATCTCCAACAATGCCTCCAAAACTCATACCCATAGTCAAAACTCAAAAGATTTTGTCTCCAATCATTGAAACTCATACCCATATATGGGCTCCTGCAAACCAATTGACCTATTTTGGGTCGGAAGCTAAGGAGGAAACCATAATTGAAAGGTGGGACCCTTGGCGTTGTGCAAGCACATGAAGCAGCTAGGCAAAACCAGGGACGCGCAAATTTTTGACTGTGTTAGGAAGGCGCGAGAGAAAACAAGAAAACGCTGGAAAAAGAAGGAAACGCGTTGAGCACATGCGTGTGACTGAGAAAGACAAGTGGGTCCCCCACTTGCAATTGCAGTATTGTTGTGGGCTTCAACAATACCAAAATGACGGCTCAGATGGTGAGTTTTTGGATTAAATTCAACGGTGGATATTATATTAGTATGAGTTTTAATGGTTAGAGATGAAATATGAATATTAATAATAATGAGTCAAAAAATAGATATAAGTATAGGTCACCTTGTTGGAGATGCCCTTAGAATCTAATTCAAGAGATATTTACAGAATATAAATAACAATTACATTTACATAATTTCAAGGAGATTTTGAGAGTTTGTTTACTAACATTTCTATGAAAATGGTAAAGAAAAGATATTAAATTACTATTTACAAGTGATCAACTTTATTCCAAGCAAACATATAAAAATCATGTAACAGATTGTTTCAATCTACATAACTTAAAATCATGTTAATCAAGAATGATGAAACGAATTCAGAATTATACACCTCAGCGGTCATGTAACCTATAATAATCTTCTTAAGTATTTTATGTTTGCCTCAGCGGTTTAACACAAAAAATTACATGCAATATGTCATGTTAATACTCAGCGCAACCATACAACATACAACATGAATCATTAAGATCAAAGAAGAATTCGAACACATAAAATCTCAGCGCTTAAACAAGTCTACATGTAACTCATGATCAAAACCTGACCCATTCTCATGAATCTAAGCTTTCGCCACTTATTCAATTTATGTTTGCCTCAACGGTTTAACACAGATTGATGACACTACTAACCCTGCAGAAGTTCATTTAAATAAACCAGATCACAAGTTTTCAACATCAAGAATGGCACAGAAATAAGTTACGAAAATTTCATCAACAATCCAATAACATAACTTTATAAAATTCATGCATAAAACGTATTGTTAACAACAGTATTCATTATTCATGCGATTAAAAATAAAAGACAGTAGGAACAAAATAGTAAATCCAGAGCATAGTTTTACACTTTTGATTCTTCTTGGCCTTGAAGCTTCAAAGGGGCGACGAACTAGTGCAGGAAGAACCTTGGTAGCGTGAGGAAGCTCTTGTGGCTGCGTGCTTACTCCCTTGAGGCTTGGCACTCACACGGATTAGAGAACAGATGAGACAACGTTTTCTGAATTTTTGGTGGAAGAAGTGATGCTGAAAACGTTGCTCTCTGCTCCTTTATATACTGGCTGGCCGAACCCTAGCAATCCTCCTAGCCCTTGATTAATTTGTAATCCAATGGCCTTGAATATTGCACAAAACCTTCCATAGAATTCTCTTGCGCAATCATATCTCGAATGGAGCTTGGAAGAAGACTAGGTTCGTTACTTGTTCTCCAAAGGAAATCACAGCAGTGAATAACTTTCCTTCTTCTGCCTTTAATTAGACCTTTGAGGAAAATCATTTTCCTTCCTTTCCTGGTGCACAATTAGGGTTACTGAAAGAGAAATAAAATCAGATAAATACGATAGGGAATAACAGAATTCAAACCATGGAATTAAAGGAAAGAATCTCCCTTAATTTCTGATTTATATTAGCACACATAAATCCCTTAATTTATGTAAAATTTTTCCATCCTTTTATACACGTTCACAGATTCCTATTCCAAGTTGGATTAGGTTTCCTGACTTCAAATGGTTTCCCTGTCTCATTAGAAAAGAAAGTTCTCTAAATAGTTTAGGAAAGTCAGAATATGAAAGATTCAGAAATAGTAAGTTTCTCAAAATTAAAATAAGAAAGTTTCTTAAAATGAAATAGACAACTTTCCCTTTTCCAAATAGGAAAGTTTCCTAATCGACTTATCCTCAGATTTTGCAACTTAATGAGACTCCTTGCTGCACCAGGAATCCTCCTTTGATTAGGATTTCCTCAATTCTTGCATTTTAACCTTCTTTTGTGTAAAACTGTCTCTTTCAACCTATAAAACAGACACAAGCTAGAAATGACATTATTAAGAAAATAACAAAGCTAAATAAGGTTGGAAATACATTAAGAATATAGCATAAAATGCGTCTATCAAGCTCCCAAAGTCACTGCTAAAAACTAGGCAGAAACTGTACTTGAAACAAATGTGAGTTTTCTCCATGCCATCACTTAACACACCTTCCTACCAACAAATGATGGTCAAATAACCTTATTACCTACAAGATGAAACTCAAAATATCAAATTACCTAGGGTTGCCTAGAAGTGCTTGAGATTAAAGACGTCAAGCCGGTCTCCAAACAACACAAACGAAATGAAGAAATTAAACACAGGAAAAAAAGTGGAAAAACAGCCAAAAGCTACCTAAATAGGTACACCACGGGCTTGGAACACAAAGAGGTGCTCCACACTTCCTCCGACACAACACACATTTTTTTGTGTGGCATAACAAGTTGCCAAACATTTTTCTTTATTTCACACACAAAGAAAGAAGCAAAGAGGAAACTACAAAGAACATGCAAGTGACTAAATGACCATGTGATTAACAGATTCCTCCTATTTCTTACTTGTACAAAATAAAATTATGTCATCGATTCTCTAATAAAGAACCAATTCAATTTGTCATATAAATGAGAACCCTACCCTAAATCAAAGAACCATAATATCAGTTAGCACCCGCAAATAACCCCCATCACATAAATTCTACCAAATCCGTAATTCCCACATCGTATACCAAAGCAAGTGATTTTAATCACTTCTGGTATCAAAAGCACGATAGATGTCTATGTCAAAAAAAAAAATTCAATCAATTTTTTATCCAATTAATCTAAAATAAGTTATAAAAAATTATAAAGTATAATTAGCCAAAACTAACATGTCACAGCAAAACAGAGAAAGGCATACCTCTCTCCTTTCAAATTCAATCTTCTCCTCTCCCATGTCATTCACCTATTACATAGTAACAGTTTAGCTTTTGTACATGGGAAGAAATTACGCTGAACAGACACATTTGTTCACCAAAATGTTAGTAACTTGGAAAACTTGCCCGTAACTAATGCTTTCCATTTCTCACTACCGAATTTAGCTTCCAATTCAGCCACATCATTTGTCTAAATAACATAAGTCCACCAACGACATTAATACATGAAATTTAGCTCAAATATAAACAAATAGGAATTATCTATAATAGAGTCCTGTTAAATAAAATACTTTCTAACATCAGTGTTGTGCATTATGATCCATGCTTTGCATTTAAAATAAAAAAAACACAGCCAGTTTACTAAAGAAAAAAATTAATAACACTTATTTCTGTTCCTCTTTAGGTAGCAATGGACTGGTAAACATAGAATGTCATCAAGACATTTACTGACCTCAAGAACTTAAACAAAAGAGGAAAAGAAATTGTCGAAAATAGATCACATACTTATAAACTACAAATAATGTACCTCACTAATGTAAGTAAGTTTCAGATATTAGAGTTTACAATGCTATTCAAGAACTAATTGCACTAAAAGAACACTAATGTATTACAGTAAATGTACCACACAGAGTTTGACAAAAAATTGTGCAAGTTTCCTAACCCAGCCATGAGCAGGATCAAAACTTAAACGTTGTTTTTTATCTTACCTCAAAGAAAAGCTTGTCGGTCCAGGAACATTGTCTCACCAGTCCCTTAATGTTGCTTTTTAGGTACTCCTGAATTGTTGCAATAAATGAACCCCAACTGAAAAGAAAAGAAAAACAGGACCAGCTCAAATTCACAAACATTAAAAGATGAAAATCTAGGAAAAATTGAAAGGATTACCAAGACCACAAAAATAGACCAAGTCACTACCGTCCAGAGCCAACCAAATCCAAAACCTCCCTAGTCCCCTTCACCATAGTTTCAATAGCTGATATTGTAACAACAATATGAAAACCCATAATCAGCATCCAATTTACACAGTGAATTTGTTGAAGGTATACCGCAGGCACAGATAGGATACTGCAATCAACCCTTAACCCAATTAGTTAAAAACCAACAGCAACAGTAAACAAAATCAAAACCCATAAAAAGAACGAAACAAGTCATTACCAGTGCAAGCCAAGTTAACGTGTTAGAAAATACCTTTCAACTATTCAGTGCACATAAACAAACCAAGTTATTACCAATGCAAGCCTACAAATCCCAAACAGCCCAGAAATATGAGTAGGCCAATGACAAATAAAAAGAAGAGGGTTTAGTGTTTAAGCTAAGGGCTAGAGTAAATGTGGGTTAACAAATAAAAATGCTAATATGTTAGGCTCAAAAGGGTTAACCTATAGATTACTGTTTAGAAGGACTATGATTACTTTGGCCATGGTGCTAATCTAGAGCCTCCGTCGTCTCCAAACAAGTTCTAGAGATGCACACCAATTGGAATTTGGACACATGAAGAACAAGTGACATGAAAAATGCTTGTTCAAAATATAAGGCTCAAAATATCTCACAATAGGTCATGCGTGTCTCATACAATATGCTCTTTCAAATCTAACAAATTGAAGTAACTAGGCCATGTGCATACACTACAAAAGCATAATCTGTAAAAGTCACTAACCAATGATTGAGCTCAAGAGATCTAATACATGCTCACTCTTTCATTCAACTCAAATGTGGACATATTCATCATCAGGCTTAGTCCAAGAAGATATATAACCACTCAATTTCACAAGAAAACACAAAGAAGAAAAAAAAAATTAAAATGGCACACAAAAAGAAAAATAAAGGTTTATACAAACCTCACCCTCACACTTGAACTTAACATTGTCCTCAATGTTAAAATGCTGGAATCAAGCAAAAACC
Organism: Fragaria x ananassa; assembly: GCA_034370585.1. Classification (NCBI taxonomy): domain Eukaryota; kingdom Viridiplantae; phylum Streptophyta; class Magnoliopsida; order Rosales; family Rosaceae; genus Fragaria; species Fragaria x ananassa. Next base: position 16,387,053 of record CP139769.1, read on the forward strand.
GCAGTAAGAAATTCAAGTGAGAAGAAAGGTCGGGCGAAGGCCCAAAATAACTAACAACTATGGTCAAGAAAAGTGAAAGTGTACTCCCTTTGTAGATCTCCCAATGCACACGACCTTTGGTGAAGATATGATAGACACCATCCACAAGGAAACAAGGCCTTGACTTCCTCCAAGCAAAATGCACCTCACACATTGCAACTTGACATCTGCCCATGAAAATTACTCTCTAGGGCTTACTGTAGCTTCAAATAAAGTGTGGCCAATTCTAACCGAAAACAGACTCCTTGAGCATTAAGTGCACAAAAAGTCTCCTCTAGAGTCGTTGTGTGTCAAGAGATATGGGTCTTCAAAGATGACTGAGCTGCAGTCTCAGTTTTGCATTTTATGGCTCCCACCCCTGCCTCTTTGAATGGGGACTGAAACTTCACCTTCTTTCCATTGAAAGTTCTGATCACACAGTGAAAAAGTAGAGACCCGGATCTTGAAGTTTTATGTATGGAAGTCCCAATTATTCCTTGTAGATATCTCACAGTAGCTAGGCAAATTTGACACACAGTTTCTGAAATCTGCTGCTGACCCCCAGTCACCAAAACTGCAATAACTGAAGCTCCAGATACGCAAAGAGGGTGAGACCACTTGTGAATGAAAGGTTACACACACTACTGACTTCCCGTATAATTTTTCCTTTTCACTCATTGTCAACCGGGAAATATCTCTCTTCAAACTGTTCTGCTCTCCAGTTTCTGCCTATAGAGAGATTAATAAAAGGAATTTATATATCATTGTCTCATAACACTAAATATATAATTGGTGGATTTCCATTTGATGGAAGGTGAGCAACAAAGTCCTTGAGAAATATAAAGCACAAATTAGAAAACACAATCACGCAAAAATAATATATAACTATAGAAAAGTATAGCACTGAAGTTAATACAATTGAAAGGTAATTCATTAAAATTATCATATATAGAACAGACGAAAAAAATAAAATAAAACCTTTCCACTAACTGAGCTGTTTGCTTCCTGGGCGCAGTAGTGCGATCGTAGAGTCTCAAATGATGTCTCCTCCGCAAGATGGAAACAAAAAATAGAAACAAAACTTATGAGATTGAAGCACAGAGTAGTAAGCAAAAATTACATAAAAATTGATTAACTTCAGAGACTACCCAACGGCATTTTAATGAGATCATCATATTATACATGTAAGTCATACATTATTGAAATACATAGAAATATGTAGTCTACAATAGAGAAAGTATGGTGCAGTGCTCATCACCCTACCTACTCTACAGTAAAGTATGGTGTAGTATGTTGACTACACCATACCTTGTGTAAGTAAGTCATCCACCTTATTGTGTAAGGAAGTCAGTAGTCATGACTCATGAGTATGGCTAGGTATGGCTAGGCTTGTATATATATACTTGGTTGTAACCTAAATGTTTTAATACAAGAGTTTTCTTTTTCTCTTCATCTTTTTCTACATGGTATCAGAGCGCCAGAACGATAGAGTTCTTTCTTCTATTTTTCCATCTCTTACTGTTTTCTTGTGATCTTCTTATTGTTGTGGTTCTTTCCAAGCAACAATGACAGAGGAACACGATTCTTCTATTTCTTCATCTGTTTCTACAATTGTCTCAACTGAGGCTGAAGGTAATCCCAATCTTCGTCACATCTGTCTTACTCAATGAGTACAACTATTTCTCTTGGTCAAGAGCTATATCTCTTGCACTTGGAGGGAAGTCAAAGCTTGGACACATCAATGGAAGTGTTCGACCTCCTGAGCAACTCAATCCCACATATGAGGTTTGGCTTGCCAAAGATCTGCTCGTTATGTCTTGGCTTCTCAGCTCCATGGAACCTGCTATCTCTGATATTTTCAGTTTCTCGGAATCAGCCCTGGATCTTTGGAAGGCTGTAGAAGAGATGTATGGAAATCAAAACAATGCTGCTCGAGTTTTCCAACTCCAAAAGACATTTCCAACCTTCAGCAAGAAGGTAACTCCTTCATCCAACACCTTGGAAAGTTGAAAAGCAAGTGGAACGAGCTCAACATCTACAGACCTCACACTACCGTCGCCAAGGAGCTGCGATAAAGAGCAGAAGAAGATAAAATCTTCCAATTGCTAGCCAGCTTGGAACCATAATATGAAGACTTAAGAAGTCATATTCTCATGAGTTCTGAGCTACCAACCCTAACTAGCATATGCTCTACCATTCAAAGGGAGGAAGTGAGAAGAAAAGTCATGAATGCAGATACCAAAGCCACTGCTTCAGAATCAAAAGCTTTTGCTTCAAACTCCAGAAGTGCTGAGCACAGGGTGTATAAAGGGAAGAGGCCTGATCTATGGTGTACTTACTGTGAGCATCAAGGGCATCTGAAGGACACTTGCTGGATTCTGCATCCCGAGCTAAAGCCAAAGTTTGATAAGGAGCAAAGGTTCTCAAGGGAAGCTAAGAGTTTCCAAAAAAACCAACACCTAGCCACACTTTCAATGCCAACCATGCAGCTGCTAATGAAGGATTAGTGGATTTCACCACAAATCCTACTGCATTGATAAATGAGTTTGCATCTTACCTTCAACTGAAGAAGGTTGGAAATGAAAGTAATGAGGGAAACAAAGCTGCACTCCTAGGAAAGTTTGCTGGTTTTTTAGCTGAAATTGATGGACTATCTCAGGATGAGATTCCAGGTATCCTTAATGCGTTCTCTACTGCTCTTAATGTCAATACTATGCATGATTTTTGGATTATAGACTCGGGTGTCACTGATCACATGACAAATAAAAATTCAAATCTTCGTGAATTTGAAAAATTTTCAAAACCTTCTACTGTGTCAGTTGCTAATGGGAAGGGAGTAGCTGTGTTAGGAAAAGGGAAAATCAATATGTTGTCAAAAGACATTGAATCCACAGCCCTATATGTTCCTTCGTTTCCTTTTCAATTATTGTCTGTGGGAAGAATTACAAATTCCGTCAAATGCATAGCTATTTTCTATCCTCACAAAGTCGTTTTTCAGGATCTAGCAACTTCGAAGGTGATTGGTGAAGGTTTTTACCTAAATGGGCTATATTACCTATCCAAAAGCCTTAATGTTCCAAGAGTCTTCCAAATCAGCCTAAACCAAGATCAAGAGCACAAGTTGTGGCATCAGCTTCTTGCACATTCTTCAAAAACTATTTTGTCTACCTTGTTTCCTAGTTTTTGTAAAAATTCTCTTATTTGTGAGATTGGTCAATTAGCAAAATTTGCTAAACTTCCTTTTGATGTATCTCTTTCTAGAGCCAGTAAAATGTTTGAAATTGTTTATTCAGATATTTGGGGTCCAGCCCCCTTTGATTCATGGGATGGTTATAAGTATTTTGCTATCTTTGTTGATGATTATTCTTGAGTTACTTGGGTTTATCTGTTAAAATTCAAAAGTGATCTCTTAAAAGTCTTCCAAGACTTCATAATCTTGTCATGAACATATTTTCTTCAAAAATTCATATTTTAAGATCAGACAATGGCACCGAGTATATGTCTAAAAATATGACAGATTATATGAGCAATCATAGCATTATGCATCAGACAAGCTGTGGTGGAACTCCACAGCAAAATGGCATTGCTGAAAGGAAAAATAGGGATTTGTTGAACAAAACTAGAGCTTTACTGTTTCAAATGAATGTTCCCAAGAAGTTTTGGTCTCAAGGCATCCTTACTGCAACACATCTTATCAATCGACTTCCTGGCAGAGTTTTGCATATGAAGTCTCCTTTCGAAATTATGAAAGGAAGGAAAAGCGAGTTGTCTCATCTCAGAATTTTTGGATGTGTTTGTTATGTTCACATCCAAGCAATACATAGAGACAAATTGGATGCGAAAGCTGCCAAATGTGTGTTTTTGGGTTACTCCACAACTCAAAAGGGTTACAAATGCTATAATCCAAAAACCAGAAAGCTGGTGGTTTCTAGAGATGTTAGATTTGATGAATCATCTCACTTCTTTAGCGGACCAGAAGTTTCCACTCAAGGGGAGTTCTTCAGTGATTTTATTTCATTACCTCTTCCAACTCTTATCATGAATGATGCAACAGTTATCCCTTCCTCTACTCCTACAGTTATACCAAATTCTCCACCTACACTAGATTCTCAAAATGATGATGTGTGTGTAGAACAACATGAAGTGGTGTTGCCTGCTGAAGCAACACAAGAAGATGTTGAAGAGATTGAAGAAGAGGTTGTTGAGGTTCAACCTCACAGGAGGTATCCTACTCGAATTAGGAAACCTCCATCAAAATGGGACAATTACAAGACCTTTGCTGCAAGGTATCCAATCGAAAAGTTTCTTTCTTACGACAAAGTGTCAAAATCACATGCTGCCTTTCTCTCTAACATTTCAAGTGAAAGTGAACCAAGAATTTTTCAAGAAGCAAACCTTCAACCAACCTGGAAAAAGGCTATGCAGGAAGAGTTACAAGCATTGGATAGAAACAAAACTTGGAGTATGGTGTCACTTCCCGCTGAGAAGAAAGTTGTAGGGAGTAAGTGGATCTTCAAAACCAAATTCCAATCTGATGGCTCAATTGAGAGACATAAAGCTCGGTTAGTGGCAAGGGGTTTTACTCAAACTTATGGAGTGGATTACAGGGAGACATTTGCTCCCGTGGCAAAGATGAATATTGTGAGAGTGTTGTTGTCAATAGCAATGAATCATGAGTGGCCTATGTTTCAAATGGATGTGAAAATTGCTTTCTTACATGGAGAATTAGAAGTTTATATGCAGCTCCCTCCTGGTCATCCACAAGAAGACACTCCTAACAAGGTCTGTAAGCTACATAAGGCTATCTATGGCTTAAAACAATCACCTCGAGCTTGGTATTCAAAACTCAGCTCTGTGTTGGAAACCTCTGTATTCAAAAGAAGCAATGCAGACTCATCCTTATTTATCAAGAAAGGATCTGCAAGTAAACTTTGTGTTCTTATCTATGTTGATGATCTCATCATTACTTGTGACAATTTGGAAGAAATTAATCTTCTCAAGCAGTCCTTACATCAGACTTTTGCCATCAAAGATCTCGGAAGGTTGAAATACTTTCTTGGCATTGAAATGGCCACTTCCACGAAGGGTTTGTTCTTAAACCAAAGAAAGTATCTTCTGGATCTACTTCAAGAAGTAGATATGTCTGAAAGTAAACCTTGTGTCACTCCTCTAGATTGCAAGTTCCAAATGAATGCAGAGGTGAATCTCTCCCAAACATCCATGAGTACCAAAGATTGGTTGGGAAACTCATATACCTCACTATTACCAAGTCTGATATCACCTTCGCAGTGCGTATCATTAGCCAATTCATGCATGCTCCTACTAAATCTCATATGCTCATTGTTAAAAGAGTGTTGAGATATCTCAAGGGATCTGTAGGTAGAGGTATTCTCATGAGGAAGAATTGTCACAGCAACATTGTAGGATTTACTGATGCATATTGGGCTGGGAACAAGCTTGACAGAAAATCTACAACTGGATTTTGTACTCTAGTCGGTGGAAATTTAGTCATTTGGAAAAGCAAAAAACAACATGTGATTGCTCGCTCAAGTGCAGAAGCAAAGTACAGAGCAATGGCCTCAACTTCTTGTGAGTTAATCTCGTTAAAATATCTCCAAGCTGATTTAGGATTCTCTCAGTCTCATCCTATGTTACTATTTTGTGACAATCAAGCTGCAATGCACATTGCTTCAAATTCTGTCTTCCATGAGAGGACCAAACATATTGAAGTTGATTGTCACTATGTGCGAGAGCAAGTTCAAAGCAAGGTCATCTCCACAGTATATACTCGAAGCCAAGATCAACTTGCTGATGTTTTTACAAAGGCTATGCCTTCTGTTCAATTCCATCAGTTATTATCCAAGCTTAGATCAGTCAATATCCTTGATCCAGCTTGAGGGGGAGTATTGAAATATATAGAAATATGTACTCTACAATAGAGAATGTATGGTGTAGTGTTCATCACCCTACCTACTCTACAGTAAAGTATGGTGTAGCATGTTGACTGCACCATACCTTGTGTAAGTAAGTCATCCACCTTACTGTGTAAGGAAGTCAGTAGTCATGACTCATGAGTATGGCTAGGTATGGCTAGGCTTGTATATATATATACTTGGTTGTAACCTAAATGTTTTAATACAAGAGTTTTCTTTTTCTCTTCATCTTTTTCTACATACATGTAATCAAATATATGTGATTCCATCAAAAAATATAAAAATTACAGCAAATAACCAAAGGCAGCAGAGTTTAAGAACAGCCGAAGAAAAGTAACTGAAGCAACGTACATACCCAAATTGATACGCTGGTTTGATAGACAATTTAATCTGGAATTAACGATACCCTTAAACTTAATTGATTATGATCTTCTCTTTCCAGCAGGGCAGCACCAACCAAAAACAGAGTAGATTAGAGAATCATACCGCAGAATAGACATAATTGAACACTACCTTTTATTACCGAAAGCAGCCAAATTGAAAAAACAGTTTCTTTCATCACACAATCATCAAATGCAATGCCCAAACAAGTACCTTTTGAGCTTAATTGATTATGATCTTCTCTTTCCTGCAGAGCAGCACCAACCAAAAAACAGAGTAGATTAGAGATGCAACTAAAACAAAATCCGATTTATCTTAGTTTCACACTCTCACATTGCAAAGCTGCACTGATACAGGAAAAGAGAGAAAACTATCCCGACCTCTGAAGAGAGATGCAAAATCTCCATACCCAAGAAACCTAACCAAAACGCAATCTTGTGATTGAAACTTGAACAAAAAGAAAAGATCATCCGATGGAAATCCCGAAAAAAAACTCAATAGAAAAGACACCCTGAATTGTTTATGGGATAAAATTGGACACAGAACTTGGAAACAAAGGCAGGAACCAACCAACTGGTCGTCCTACTTCCAACGACCCGTCGTCCACATTAGAAGTTCCAAGCGACGCTGGAAGAAGGCAACCAATTCCAACCGACCGGTCCGTCCGTCCAGAAACACAGACGCCTAGCAAGTGAAATTAAGAAACCCAATTTCCAATAATTCAATTCTTGAGGATTTCTTCAATTGAAGCAAAACCCTAAGAAACAAAACTCTAAGAAATGAATTGAAACCAGAGAAGAACAGAGAAAGGAATTGAGGATTACCTATTCTTGTTCCTTCTCTCTCTCTCTCTATGCATAATCCCCAAAAAGGGAGGTTTTGAAATAATAAATAGAGCAAGATCAACTAACGGCCTTTTTTCACTTTTTTTTAGAAAATAAAACTTATATGATTATGGGTGCTTCTAAATGTACCTAACAAACTACTAAAACCTCAATTTAGAATATGTTTATAGGAGTGACGTGGAAAGAAATAGCATATGGAAATCTGTCATGAAACCTAAAATAAAGTTGAAGACATAGACTTGGAGAAGATGCTGCAAGTAGCACCGCCTATTGCTTATCGTTGTCACCGGAATTGGCGACTTCCGGCCAAGTAGCACCGCCTACTCCCACAACAAGAGGTATCGTGTTCAGCTTGACCCACTATGCAGCACCACCCCAAACTTGGAGTAGGTGGCCGCGCGAACTCACCGTGACACAAGACTACTTTAACTAATACACTAAAGGTAGTGTTATGGGTGTTCAAATCACAAGTATAAATTTCTTAAACATAAATTTAAATAATGTCATATTCGATCAATATAACCGAAAAACATTAATATGCTCCAAAAGACTTTGAAAATAATAAAGATCCAAGACTAATAATCATCGACCCACAAAACTCATGTTCTTTTATATGTTTATAATTAGCAATAGCACATAAATGTCGACTTTACCTTCATATTGAACTGAAAAGTTAATAGAAGTACCATTTTCGTGGCATCTGCAGTTTCATTTTCTAGAATAAGGAAGGAGCGAGGAACAAGCTAGCTACCATTGTGCATCTCACTGCAAACGTCATACATCTCTTTGGGCCTTGATGAACAGGTAAAGAGGAATACCTGAGACTCATCTCAACTCTCCACAAAACTTGGTGGTCCGAGGGTTTTTTTTTTCCTTTCCATTCGTTGACGTTACCGTCAGACAGAAGGTCGTGGGTGGCCAGTTGGTCGTCGTGCCCCTGAAGGCTGGTGGTGATGGAGCGAAAGTGGTAGTCGTGCCCCATCTTTACTTCTAACGATTGATCATTCTCACTGAACCACCATGATTCCTGAAATCTTCAGCAAACCGAAACCCGGAAATTCCAAGACTTTGCCCTATATTCCATGGCCATGAAGCGAGAGACAATATTCCCCATAACCCACCATTCGCTTTAGCAACAAACGCAAAAATAAGTTATTTTATTTTCTATTTTTGTTGGATTTACATGTTGCTGGATTTAAATTGCACCAGCTTATGGAAGATGAGAAAGGAACTGCATGTGTGGCTTTTAAGATTTTACAGATCTGGGTTACAAAGTGTGAAAAATGGTGAGATGACTGAAGAAGATGAACAGAAAAATTGGGATAAAATCATGTTTCAATTATATGCACACGATTCGTTCTCGTAAAATCAAACGGACCGTATTAATTCATCTCGTTCTGTCACTCGAATAATGTCCCGCACGTGAGCATCCCTGATATTTCTCCTCCCTTTTGCTTTCGGTGACTGCGTATTTCCTCCGTCGCACACCACCACCAAACTCAGCTGTGCTCTTTGGTGATTGCTCCAAAATCACCAAAAATGCACGCCTAGCTATTTTAGCATTAGAATAGAGCTGATATAAACCCAAAGCAAAATACACATACACCATAATGCCATTAGTCCTAGCACTCCAAACAAATCATCTTTTCATCACCGAATAATCAACAATTATCCAACTATACAACGTATACTAACACATCCAAGTTTACCAGCACTCACTAAGGCCACCCAACTTGCCAATTTGCAACCCCAAACCTCTACCCTAATTTTTGGACGAGGATATATAACATACTGACCACTGCAATATCCAGCAAAATTATGAAACTCTGAAATGAATGGACCAAATTATAGTGTGAGAATGCGACCTTACCATGACAACTTTATGAAGGATATGCGAATCTTTCTTCTGTTTCTGAAAAACAGAAAAAGTAAAAAGTAATTACAAGAAAAATATGGGGTTTGCCGATTGCTAAATCACACCCGATTCGATTTAATCAAACAAGAATGATACACAAGAAATTGGACCATGACCTAATCTGCGGAAACTGACCTCGGAATCGCCGGCGTCAACGGTGTCCCACATCTCCTTAACCTCATTGGGGTTCATCAATGGCTCGCCATCTTCATCGCGGTACCTGAAAGCAATAATAGTGAGGACTGAGAAATTGGAGTCGGGAAAAAGCTTAAATTCTAACCCTCATTCAAAGAGGCATACAAATCGTCTTTGAAAGCCATGGGTATAGAGGATAAAGGAGAAGGATGGGGAAGACGAAGGAGTTGAAACCAGATCTCGGTGTATGAGATCTGGGTTTCCCTTTTTTTTTTTCTTTTTTTTTTGAACATAGAGGTCTGAGTTTTCGTGAGTTGAGAGAGAGAACAAGTTAAGAAGAGTCTAAGGCCATCTCCAATAAGGAGGGCTAGGTGAGTTCTAGGTCCTAATTTTTAAAAAATGGGTTCCAATAAAAAAGGGCTAGAAGGGAGTGGATAAGGTCAAATATAGATCTTAAGGTGACCCTAGGCCCTTATTTCGGGCCCACAAAAATCAGCCACAATTTGAATTTGTGGGTTTTCCCACCTTTTAAAAACAAAATCTCATAGTCACACTATTCAATTACCGTTGACATCCAACGGTCAAATTAAATTTTTTTTTATGTTTCCAACGGAAACATTTGTACCCAAAAAAAAAAATTGCAACGGTCATTTGTCTCTCAATCTTCTTTATATACACACATTTTAACTCCAAATTTTCTCACACTTTCTTCCTTCTCTTCTATCATTTTTACTTGTTATTTTGGCTCCCTCTCTTCTATATTTACATACATTTTATCTTCAAATTTTCTCACATTTCCTTCCTTCTCTTCTATCATTTCTACTTATTTGAAACATGTCCACTCCTTCTCAAAAAGGTGTGAATTGGACAAGAAAAGAGAATGAAGTTAGCCGAAGATATGTTTAGGGAAGACATGAAAGGAAAATCGTTTCATTTTCATAGTTGCTATGATTTATGCAAAGATTGGGTGACATTTGACCAACCCCCACAAGAAATTTTTGGTCCACCACCGGTGCAAAGAAACCTCCCGGTATCCTTGGAAGATGATGCTGATCCGATTGCTACCGATAACAACTCCACACCAACTTCAAGTAGGGATCCGATTCCTAGGCCGATGGGAAGAAATGCCTCAAAAAAGAAACAAATCAAGGACCAAGAAAAGGATAGGAAAGCCTTTGAAGATAAACTACTAGCTCGCATGGATCGATTGGCGGAAGATAATGCAAAGGTGGAAGAGACAAAAGCAATAAGAGAGAGATGAAGGAGGATCGACGAGAGAGAGATAGAGATGAAGCAACTTTAATGTTGCAAACCGTTGATTACTCTCCGGTGAGCAAGGAATATTTTGATGATCAAAAGAGGAAAGCAATTCAAAGGCTTCGGGCACGAGAGTTGTTCCCGAATACCGACACCGACTCAACATCAAATTACTATCGTCCACAAATGCAATCCGATGAAGATGAATTTTAGTTGATATAAGGATTTAAATTAATGTTAGTTAAGTTTATGTAATCTTTAAATTATTGAGTTTGTTTCATGTTAGTACTATAATAAACTAAATCATAAGTTTCAAAAATATAATGAAAAACTATAAAATATTTTGAAGGGCTAAATATAGCCCTCTCTTATTGGAGATGGTTCACTATTTCATGAATAAATTATATTATTTAAGAGGGCTAAATTTTAGCCCCGACCCCAATATAGCCCCTCCTTACTGGAGATGGCCTAACATGGACAAGATCGAGTAAATAGACACACTAGACTGAACGGCGTTTATTACAAACTTCATCGTCTTATTATTTAAAATTTTTGACAGTACTGGTATCCCAACTCTTATGACACGATCAAAGTGGTACCTAGACTTTAAAAAACTATCAATGTGATACCCAAACTTTGTTTTTACTACAAAGGAAAGACCTACGGCTAATTTCCGTCACGGTACCTTCTGTTTGCTGACGTGGCCAGTATCGGGTCCACAAAAAAAAGAAGATAAAAACGACATTTTACGTAGACACATAATCGAGTCAAAACTCAACCTCCCCCTTTCCTTCCCTCCCCTCCCTTAATCCGTTAAAATCACAATATACCTATGGTGGAAGGTCTGATAAAACAAGGAGAGAAGGTGGCTGCCTCTCCGATCGGGTTTCTGATCTCGGTCACGACGGTAAGCAGTGCTGGTAGCTTCATCTCGCTATTGTCGTTCTGTATATGATGTCAGTTTCTTCAGATGGGCCTCTATGAGTGATAATCGATTTAGTGACACTTAAGGAGTTTTATGAATATTTCAAATCATACCTTTTTCTAATAATAATATAGAAAATTTTAGCAAATAAATTTCCTTTTTCTAAAACTTTGATAAACGGTAGAAAATAACTCGAGACTCCGAAAAATAATCCGAATATATCAGTGAACTCGTGTCATCGCGAATTACGATATTGGGGCCTTAAAAAAGAATTTAACAATTTGAGAAAAACTCAAAAATGAACTCGAGCATTAAATTACCAAGTTATCGAGCACGGTTAAATTTCTCAATAACTCGTAGAAAACTCAGTAAATTGGTAAAGTTAGGTCCATAGTGTTACATTAATACGCACCCTTATTATTTTATATTTCACATCAAATTTTATAGGTTTGTTTAATTACAAAAACATCTATAAATTATTAGGAAAAAAAAATCATCTTCCCTAAAACCTACATCTTCTCCACTGTTACTACATATCAAATGAAAATAAATAAAAATCTTTTCTCTAAAATTCATCACCTGAATTTCAACTGCTGTCCTAATCACATGTACTATTTACCGATTCATTTGGTCTTTTTTTATCAACTTTAGTTTTTATCTTGCAGACTAAAAACTAATTTTAAACTTTTGTACTTCTACTAATTTCTTAACTTTGAAAAAATTATGTATGTTCAGTTTTTTTCTTCAAATTTTAGCCGATTGATGTCATATTGGAGATTTGGAGTTTGAATATAATATTACTCTTTTAATTATAAATTCAAAAATATCAAGAAAAAATTTCTAACCCAATCAAAAAAATCTAACAGAAAATAAAAGAGAATACATTAAGAGAGTTGTGAAATAGTAAATATATAATAATTATATTAAATAACAGATTATTATTAGTTTTAGATATTGATGATATTTTAAGTAGTTTGGGATGTGTATTTAGTATAATATTGAAATGAGAAACTAGATGGGTAGTGAAAAACTAAATGGTGTGTATTAAGAAATTAGGAGTGTGTATTTAAATTTACTCATTCATCAAATCATACCTTGGTTTAAAAAATAATAATAATAAATCATACTCTGCTATGCAGTTGGGTAGGTACATGTCAGAAGTTGTTTTTACTATCCTCTTAACATATGCTTCGTGCATGTCATTTACTTTTTCTATAAAAAAAATCAAATACAGATGTAGTGGGGTAATTTTGGAAATAAATATTTAGTTGAGTAAAAATACAAAATGCAATAGATAAATAAATTATATTACATTATTCAGCAGTGTTCATATGGTCAGTAATTGATTAAGAGATTAATGGTAAGTTACTGTTATATGTAAATCTAATGGTAGAAAGAATTATTTTTAAGTTCAGTTGTTTTATTTTTAACCCTTAGATATAAATTTAATGGTAACTTATCATGTATATCTTAGTTAATTAATTACTGACTATGGTTGAATATTTTCATGTTCTTTAATATTTTACAATATAAAAAGGGTAAATTGAAAATTTTAATATGGGACAATGATAAAATGGTATATTTAGAAGTAATAAATGATAAAAATGTGAACAAATGTTCATTTATGATAAAATAATACACCCATTTAAATTCTTTAAAGCGTTGCCCATAAATTGTTTAAAAATTACATGTCATGTCACTAACCAAAATAACAACACGTTTTGCAGCGGGGTGGATCTGCGAATTGCTCCTCTGTCGTCCGGCCACCTCCCGGCGCAAGGCTGGTGTTCACGTCTTCCTCTCGTCATCATCGACATCTCTGTTGTATCAGATTTCATGGAGGAGCAATGCTGAAAGAGAATCGGAGGAGATAAATGTTTTCTGGGTTTGCCGGCGAGTTTATGAATCTGGCCACGGCGGCGAACTTGAATGGTGGTAGCAGCTTCGCCTTAATCTGGAGAACGTCTCTATGACCTTATTTTTTTTAAGAGAAGCTCGGAGGAGGGAGAATCAAAGAGAAGAAGTTCTAGGATTTTCCGGCAAGAAATAGACAGATTCTGGCAGCAGAGTCGATCTAGAAGACGTAGTCGATCGGTGAGCAGAATCGATCTAGCAGGTGACAGAGTCGATCTAGCAGGCGGAGTCGATCGGCGAGCTGAGTCGATCTAACAGCGGCATGGATCTAGCAGGAGGCGGAGTCGATTGGCGAGCAGCATCGATCTAGCAGGTGGCAAAGTCAATCTAGCAGGCTGAGTCGATCGACGAGCAGCATCGGTCTAGCAGGTGGCAGAGTCGATTCATGTAACTATCCATTTATGTAACTATGCATGTAACTATCCATGTAACTACAAAATGCTAGTTATCTAGGTAGTTACATTGCTAGTTACGTGAATTTTAATAGATTTATGTTCTAATACACAGCGGGACGCTACCGTTGTGGTGCAGCGGGACGCTACCGTTGTGGTGCAGCGGCACACTGCAATTATTATTAAACAAATTCATATAACTAGCCATGTAACTATCAATGTAACTATGCATGTAACTATTAATGTAACTATGTATGTAACTATCAATTTTCCATGTAACTATGCATGTAACTATCAATGTAACTACCCATGTAACTATCAAATTGTAGTTACATGCATAGTTACACAAGTGTAGCATGTATGTAACTACCCATGTAACTATCAAACTGTAGTTACATGGATAGTTATATAGTTAGATAGTTACATGCATTTGCATGCGAAATGAACTTCGCATAGAAGTACATGAAGGCGAGGCGAGATGGCTTCGCATAGGAGACTTTGCGAAGAAGCAAGAGGAGGAGTTCGCATACAAGTGCAAGATTATACAAAATTGGCTTCGCGTGACGCTTAAGTAGATAGGGAGGCAAGTGTCCTTAATTGCTTGAAGACCATGTCGAGCTAGAATAATTCATATAACTAGCCATGTAACTATCAATGAAACTATGCATGTAACTATCAATTTTTCATGTAACTACACATGTAACTATCAATGTAACTATCAAACTGTACTTATATGTATAATTACACAAGTGTAGCATGTATGTAACTACCCATGTAACTATTAAACTGTAGTTACATGGATAGTTATATAGTTACATAATTACATGCATTCGCATGCGAAATGGACTTCGCATAGAAGTACATGAAGGCGAGGCGAGATGGCTTCGCATAGGAGACTTCGCAAAGAAGCAAGAGGAGGAGTTCGCATACAAGTGCATGATTATACAAAATTGGCTTCGCGTGACGCTTAAGTAAATAGGGAGGCAAGTGTCCTTAATTACTTGAAGACCATGTTGAGCTAGGATAATTCTGGGTTGAGGAGTCTGCATGCACCTGGAGGTGTATGTGTTGGTTAAGAACTATATTCCTTAATTGCATAGATAGTTACATGGATAGTTACATGGCTGATAGGTAGTTACATGGATAGTTACGTGCATTCGCATATGAAATGGACTTCGTGTAGAAGTACATGAAGGTGAGGCAAGATGGCTTCGCGTAAAAGTAGAGTCTTAAAACATGAAGGCGAGGCGAGATGGCTTCGCATATGAGACTTCGCGAAGAAGCAAGAGGAGGAGTCGATCTAACAGCGGCATCGATCTAGCAGGCGGAGTCGATCGGCGAGCGACATCGATCTAATAAGTGGTAGAGTCAATCTAGCAGCGGCGGAGTTGATCTAGCAGGCGATGTGACGTGACGTGACGAGGAGGGGGGACACGGTGGGTCTTGATGGATCTGACGAGGTGGAGTGGATGATGCCGCCGGCGAGCGCCGTCGATTAGCGCGGCCTAGAGACACAAGGGATGGAGAGGGAGATGCAGCGGAGATGCCGAGAAACATTTGACCTTCGATTCTCTTTCACCGGAGCTCGTCACCCCCAAAGCACATACATGACTGCGATGCTGAGAGGAAACTATGTCCACCGGTCCGACGCCGTGAGAAAGAGTGCGACGGGACACTTTGATCTTAGAGAGATGGAAAAGATAGAAGGATATAAACATCAATAAAAAAAATCTCAAATAGAATGTTATATCATTTAATAACTTTAGAGGTAACAATTTTATTATCTAATATGTTCGGGATGTTACATTTTTGTTATGTAGAACAATTAAAGATTCTTTTATCATTTGTATTTGTAAATGGTAATTTTGAGTTATTTCCTCTTTTAATATTTTGATAAAGGTTTGACACCAAATCTTATACTCGGTTGAAACGAGAATAAATACGTTTCTGATATGTAAAGCGTCCTCTTTGTATTAGAGAGTAGAGAGAAAACCCCAAGAAACAAAGCCCTAACTGGAACTCAGGGGGAGGAAGAAGAAGATGTCGTCGACGCTACGGGAGGTGACGCGTGGCGCTCACGAGGAGGTAGTGCGGTTGGAGCGTCTGATAGTGCCTTACTTTCAGAACGAGCCGACGAGCAGCACGGAACGCTTGGCTCAGAGCCACCGGGTCCATCACATGATCGACACCATCTCCTCCACCGCACAAAGACTCGTGAGTATCACTCATCTCGATCTCTCTGCTATTTCGCTTCAATGAAATTATAGGGTTTATGAATTGGTTTCTTGATGTTTTCAGATTGAGATCTATGAGGATAACGATAATGCCAGGAAGGACGAGATTGCGGCTCTCGGAGGACAAACTGCCAATCTGTTGAGTGCATTCTATGATCGATTGAAAGATGTATTCCTTTTGCTTCTAGTAGTATTAATTCTGGCAAACGTGTTCTTAAAATCAAATTGAGCAAATGTTGTGTTCATTCCGTTGATTTGGATCGGAACTAAAGCTCTTGCTATGTGCAGATCCGTGAGTACCATAGGAGACATCCAGCTGCACTAGTTGTTGATGCTAATGAGGAGCTTGAAGCACTGCTCAAGGAGGAGCCTCAAGTTGAGTTCAGCGGAGAGGTCAGTCTATCTTGCATGTGTAAACAATGGTTCAGGTTAAAAGACAAGGGAATTTACTGTTGCTTCAGTCTTTTCTCTCCTACATGAGATTGGAAAAAAACTACTTAGTTTTTGTTTCTTGTTCCGTTTTACTCGCCGCCAGTATCGTATATTTTGTGTTGTTGTTTTCACATATTCATTAAGGTGAATGATATTGCTTTTGTTACTCTGATTGATTCTCGCTTTAGTGCATTCTTTCTATCCTGTTATTAATCAAAATATGTTTTGTTTTGTTTTCAGGAAGCCTATGGACGGACGATACCTGGATTTACATGAACTGTACAATCAGTATATCAATTCTAAATATGGAGAGCCCATCGAGTACTCTGCTTACCTTGATGTTTTTTCACAACCACATAAGATTCCTCGGAAGCTCAAGTCTACAAGGTGAAGTTGGCTCTTGATATTTTTTTTCATTTACAAGAACTATTGATCATTAGTTTGTTTCTTCCTCTGTTAGTATATTAACATGAAACTTGTGAATGATTTTGTTTTGGTTTCTTTCAGGCATTACAGGGAATATATTTCCAATCTTGTTCAGTATCTGGTATGTTTCTTCCACCGGACAGAGCCATTGCAAGATCTTGATAGAATATTTGCAAAGGTTTGTTTACTACCATTGTTTTACATAGAACGTCAGGCATCAATTAGATAGTGTTCAGGATCTATCTATTTATTGTCTGTTCATATATTCCGGTATAAGACTTATTGTCTAGTGCATGTCTTTGTTAATATGTGGAGTAGTTTTTGTCATTCGTGGCATCAAAACTGCTTATTTTATACTGAATTATGGAAATGATTGAATTTTGTAACCTTTATACTTCTGAACTTCATTTCTGGGAGTGCCAAATGAGGTGCTGCAAATTGATTGACACAATATAAAGTTAATTGTCAGTTTACATCGATTTAGAATATTAAATTACAGTGTTTCTGTGGCAGGTTGAAGCTGAATTTGAAGAACAATGGGCAGATGGTAAGGTAGGAGAATGGGAAACTGCAATTCTAGATAGTGAACATGTTCAAGATCAGCAGACTTTGATTGATCTTGACTACTTTAGCACAGTGGAAGAACTGGTGGAATTGGGTCCTGAAAAGCTAAAGGAGGTAATGGTGACATTAGAAGCTTAAAGATAAATAACTTGATAAGTAATGTTAAAAAGCTTGAAATATTTTACCTGCCAGGCGTTGGAATCTCTTTATTATTCAAAGCTTAATTTCAGTTTCCATTGCTAATCTCTGTATTTTACCTTCTAGGCATTCGCTTCGATGGGACTGAAAGTAGGCGGTACCATACAGCAACATGCAGAGAGGCTTTTACTTACAAAGGTGATTGTTCTCTAACTATTGTTTTCCGAAAAAGCAGTCTAAAAATATATACTATTTATCGATCTATGTTCTCTTGTGCATTCTCATGTGCATTGGTTTTAAAATAGCAGCATTCTTGACAGCATTTGCAGTTGGAAATATGTGAATTGACCTAGATGTGCTTGTCTCTGTCTGGTAGTAATAAAACTAAATTGAGAAGAAATTAGATTCACTTAGTTTCATAGAGTAGGCCTTTTAAAACTCATGATTCTGTATGGTATTGTAGCACTGGTTCATCATTTTTAATCATTGTCTGTAGGCATATATATAGGTGATGTACAAGTTTGAGACATACAGATACTAGTGCAGTTTAAAACTGCCTAGATGCCAGGATCGACAAACTCTGAAGCTTAAGGCTTTGAACTAGCACAGAGCACTTTGATTTAGGAATCACTCCCATGTTTCTCACCCAAAACTAGGCTTCTTGCCAATCCTTTCACGCGAAACTCAGGACGCTCTAATAATTTTATTCATTGAACATAACATACCTGGGCATTAGACCCTTACACTTATTTATACTTGAGCAGATAGCTCACATTGACTTCATAAAAGACTCTTTAAGACTTCTAAAACCAAAGCATTAAAGACGTATTAGGATTCTCTTCTAAAACTGACACATTTAAGGCTTAATAAAGGAGACCTGAAGACTTCTAAACTGAAGTGGAAATTTGAAAACACACAGGCAACACAGAGACTTCTAGAATCAGACTTTGTTCCCAGTTGCAATGATTATCTTGAATGACTAGGTGCTCTCTCCTTCCATGTCTTTCGCTCATAAACCTTGACAGGTTTGACTATGATGTCCTCATCAGATACTCTTATCTGAGTTTATTGTTAAAAGTAATGTTCTGCTCGCTTTATTTCTTGGTCCTGTAATGTTAGAGTTTTCTTGTGTTCAACGTCTTGTTGCTTTTGTGCAGGACACACCTCTGGAAAAGTTGGACAAGAAGCACTTTGCCAAAGGGTCACGTGGGTTCAGCACAGAATGGGGATGCTGTAGCTCCACAGCAAGTTGGCATGTTAAAAGAAATTGCTTTCTTGGAAGCCAAATTGAAAAAATTAAGTGACTTACTGAGTGAGGTCGGAATATGTTGCCTAGCTATTTATTCTCACCTGCTTTTTTGCCTGTAGTCTGTATTTCCTTTTGAATGTCAGTGCTTATTTACAAATTATCTGCTGCATTGTGCAGGCTATTGAACGAACAAAAGACAACATTGTCAAGAAACAGGCTTTGACGTATGAAGAAATTGCAGCAGAAGAGGATGTAAGTAGATTGCATGTCATTCTTTTTCCCTTGAAACTATTAAACGGACAACCCACCCAATCACTATTCTTATTCTTGTTTAGATCCGTTAATACCTGGTCCTTCTTCCCCTTTTCTATAATATGTTTCCGTATGTCTTCCAAGTTTGTTGTTGTCTCTAACAAATGCTTTGCTCGGGTTGTTTCCTTGCAGGAAGAGACACAGGCTGATACTGAAAGTGATGACGATGAGCAGCATATTTATAATCCACTCAAATTGCCAATTGGTTGGGATGGGAAGCCTTACTGGCTGTATAAGCTTCATGGTCTTGGTCAGGTAATTACTCCCTAAAATTCTGTCGTTGTACTATATTTTTATTGTTGTTTCTATTCAAACATGTATATTCTGGTGCTTGAGGAGTTTCACTATATTAGTTTTGTATTCAAAGATGTTTATTCTTGTGCTTGGGGAGTTTCTAAATTTGAAAGGAACCAAAATTTTACTTTCTGCATGCTCGGCTATTTATTAATTCTTTCACACTAATATTTTCCTATTTTTGTGTTTCAGGAATTCAAGTGTGAGATATGTGGGAATCAGAGTTACTGGGAGGCGTAGAGCTTTTGAGCGGCATTTTAAGGAATGACGCCATCAGCATGGAATGCGTTGCCTTGGTATACCAAACACCAAGAACTTTAATGAGATCACAGCAATTGAGGTATCATTTTTTTTTTCAAGACAGAATCTAGTTAGGGTTTTGTGGAGGAGGATACAAGCACGGCAAGGGGTGAACAAGTGGCGCCCAGACCTTGAAGAATAGTATGAAGACAGAGAGGGAAACATCTATAATAAGAAGACATATACTAATCTGCAGCAACAGGGACTAATATAAATAATAAGTATGCAGCTGTTAGGAATTGAAGTTGGGAAGAATTTTCTTGCTCCATGGGTTAGGAATGTGAGATTTATGTTACTTTGTACCCAAGTGTATGGTCATATGTTATGTAGTGCCTAAATTTTA
This sequence comes from Fragaria x ananassa, assembly GCA_034370585.1. NCBI lineage: Eukaryota > Viridiplantae > Streptophyta > Magnoliopsida > Rosales > Rosaceae > Fragaria > Fragaria x ananassa. The sequence goes on from CP139769.1 coordinate 16,407,060, forward strand.
GTACATCAATCACTCAAATATTGTACTATGATCACTCTTTCTTGCTGTAGATTTTCTACTTTGCAGGAAGCACAAGAATTGTGGAGGAGGATACAAGCACGGCAAGGGGTGAACAAGTGGCGCCCAGACCTTGAAGAATAGTATGAAGACAGAGAGGGAAACATCTATAATAAGAAGACATATACTAATCTGCAGCAACAGGGACTAATATAAATAATAAGTATGCAGCTGTTAGGAATTGAAGTTGGGAAGAATTTTCTTGCTCCATGGGTTAGGAATGTGAGATTTATGTTACTTTGTACCCAAGTGTATGGTCATATGTTATGTAGTGCCTAAATTTTAGGAAATCAATCACTCAAATATTGTACTATGATCACTCTTTCTTGCTGTAGATTTCATGTTACTCATGTTAGACTTGTCAATTTCGCCAAAAGAAAAGAAGAAAAGAGTTGTTGTGTATATACAGTAATGTATTTTTCCGTTGCATTTTGTGCCATGCCGTTATGTGACTGAGGACTGAGATCCATAAGAGCATATGCACCGGTTAGCTCAATCACAGCAAAAATCATGATTTTTGCTATATTGATGGCAAGAAAGATTGCAGCAGAGACAAAGACATGAGTGGGACCCATTTAACTCCATCATAAAATCAGAGAGGCAAGCAAATGTTGCTTGCCGGTGTGATTGCCATCAACAGGTGGGACCCACGCATGTGGGTTCCTGCCAACAGTTTTTTTTTTTTTAAATCTAGCGCGTGTGTTACACGCGCCTTTATAAAAAAAAAAGGGGCCAGACAGCTACAGAGCCATTGGCCATTCATGGGCTGCCACGTGACACCCTGTCTGGTGCAACGGCTCTTTCAGCCTAACAGTATTTTTTTTTCTTACCCCCAAATTTTTTTCCTATAAATACCCTATTTTTGTCTTTACAATTTGCATCACTTTTCTCTTATCTTCTCTCATCTCCTTCCATCTTCCCTCACAATTTCTTTTAGTGTTCTTTGAAAATGGGTTCTAGTTGGCTTCCCTCCGAAGAGTTACAATTGTGTGTTTCTTGGGTACGACAATCCACTTGCAACATCACCGGTCGATATCAAAACAAAGACAATTTGTGGAAGAAAGTTCATGACGATTACGTCAAAAATTGGTGTGGCGATCCCGAAAATCCTCTAGCCGAGCCTTATACGAAAGTTGCGCTCGAATCACATTTTCCGCGCTTGAAGAAATTGCTCAAGAAGTGGCATACATGTCTATACAAATCAAGAAACCGTGCGGGTAGCGGGACGAATTTGGTAGATGAGGTATGCCTAACCGTTTGTTCTTCATGAATTAAATTTTTCCATTAATATATTTTTTGTTATTGTTTTGCCATTTTTTCTTCATGTAATTTTTTTTGTTATTTCCATTAACATAGATTAAATTTTCGTATAAATCTAAATTTTGTAATTTTTTTTTATTAGGAAACTCAAGCTCAATCATTATATTTCAAGGATGTGGGCAAGAAATTTGACAAGAAAGAATGTTATGAAGCGGTGATAAATCATCCTCATTTCTTGAAGGTTGTGAGTACTCATTCTCCGTTTGAGCGGAATTTTCCAATTTATCCTGAGCTTCATGACACGGATGGGCATGTTGACTTGGATGATGATGAAGGATTCACAACTCCGCCATCCAACCAAGAGAGACCTCATCCCTTAAGCCCGGTTAGGCCTATGGGAGTAAAGGCGGCTAAGGAAGCAAAGAAGAAGGGAAAAAAAGGTATGGCGGAGAAAGACGAGAAGTCTTTAGCTATTTTTCACAATATGCAATGTAATCAAAAAGCACTTATAGAGGCTAACATGCGAAGAGACGAGGAAACCCTTCGGTTGGCTAGGGAGAGCTTAGAACTTGAGAAACGAAAGGAAGCAAGGTTGGCCCGACGTGATGCTATGGCGGAGTTGCAAGAAGAAACCAAAATTATGACAATGGATACAAGCATCATGACCCCGAAAAGTTTGAAGTGGCACAAAAAGAGGAAATCGGATATCATGGCGAAAATGAATGAGAGTACTAGTACTAGTGATGATTATTATGTTCCCCTCTTTGATGAAGACTAACATTGTGTTGTTGTTATAATTTCAATTTTATGTTCCTCAATTTCAAGTTATTTTTATATAAAATAATTTTATGTTTTAATACTAGTAATTTTATGTTCCTCAATTTCAATACCAATTAAAATTACAATACAAAATAAAAATTACAATACCAATTAAAATTACAATACCAAATAAAAATACAATACTAAATAAAAATACAATACCAAATATTACAATACCAAATAAAACTACACAACTTGATTATTGTTGGTTGGCTTCCAATGCCCAATTATGCTCCACTAAATCATTTTGAAGAATTTTGTGGATATAAGCTGACTCGAGGTGGTCAATACGGTCCCAAAATGCATGCTGGTTTCTCCCATTTCTTTCCACTGGTAAAAAAGGAATTCGAACCCCCTCATGATCTACTGGTCCATTATAAACTCTTGCCGCCAGTGGGTTCAATAGATCTTCTTCTTCTGGCTCTACAAATTCTTCTTCTACAAATTCATCCTCTACAATCATGTTATGCAATATGATGCAAGTTATCATTATGCTTCTCAGTGTCGAACTCCTGTGCAACCGAGCTCCATGACGAAGGATTGCCCAACGAGATTGCAGGATGCCGAAACACCTCTCTACATCTTTACGATATGCTTCTTGTTTTTTTGCTTTTGTGTAAAACTGCATCTTTCGACCTATAAAACATAAATAAGTTAGAAATGACATTATTAAGGAAATAACGAAGCTAAATAAAGTCGGAAATACATTAAGAATATAACATAAAATGTGTGTATCAAGTCTTACGTGGAATCAGTTTTGGCTGAAGGAAGAAGATGATAGGTTAAAATTAGACGTATGTATAAAGTTGAGTGAAAATAATATTTTTATTAATTTGATTAAAATTTAACTTAAAAATAACTCGTATTATTAAAGATGTTACAAGTAAATACGTTGTTACTAGAATGAAGATAATATGCTCTTGTTTTGGTCAGGTCTTTTAGGCCTCGTTTGTAACAAACAAAAAGGTTAGCAGGGTGAAAAATAGGGTCGTCCCATAAAAGATAACAGAGAAAGTGAGAAACTGCCGTGTGTAGGCCCGCCCACGTTAGTATATTGTGTCTTTAACGCGTACAATCACACTTGTAGCCCATAAGAGGAGGAGGAAGAAGAAGAAGAAGAAGAAGAAGAAAAAGAAGACGATCAGATGAAGAGGGTATTCGGCGCCAAGAAAGACATTGTGCTAATTTTGCCTAACAGATTAATAAAAGAGGGGATACAGTGGACGAGAAGATCAAGAAGCTTGATGTGGAACTGAATCGATACAAAGAGCAGCCCAGGAAGCCGTAAAGGCCAGAGCCATGCGGGTTCTCAAGCAAAAGCGAATGTATGAAGGACAGCGTGACATGCTGTATAATCAGACATTTAACCTCGATCAAGTTGCTTTTGCTTCTGAGGGTATCAAAGATGCTCAGCAAACTGTATGTCCTAACCTCGCCCGCCCTGCCCTATTTTCCCATTCTTAACATCCATACATACATGTATACTGTTGTTTGATTCACGCCCTATTATGAATGAATAGGCTAGACTATCCTTAATACGGTTAAGTGGAATCAATCATGAGGAAACGTTTTGGTGAGTAGTAGTTAGAATTAGAGTGAGAGGTGAAATCCCATATCATGAGAACCCAAATATCGTCGAGTGTGTTATGATATATACTTGCTTCAACTGTTGTTTTATGCGACCGAGAAGATTCTCCAGCCTATAAAAGGGAGTCGAGTAGGTTACTGTAAAAGGGAGTCGAGTTAAAGGTTCTGGAGACCGTCTATGCTACTTATGAGATGGGCTTCAAGATAGCAAATGTTAATACGATACTCCAGCCTTTCGTTCAAGTACTAATCTTCTGTGCTCATGCTATTCAAGACCAGGAAACGTGGATTACTGATGGAGCTGGTGTTATCGATTAGTTTCGAAAAATCCAGCAACCATTATTTGAGGGTGTAATCCTCTGTTGATGAGAAATGACTTCAAGCTGGAAAGTGATCAAATTTTATTGATATATGAAATGTACAAGGAGTCACTTGTGCAGTGTTCATGCTGAAGTATAGAGCTAGAAATCGGTGTGTGGCTGATGAGTTGGACTTGAAATGTGACTTCCTTTACCCTATATGTTGAAACTTTGCCAGAAGAATTGCTTCTTTCAGGTCTCTTTTTTTTTTTGTATTTTTGAATTTTGCTTTTTATTTTTTCTGTAAGAAAAAGAACAAAAACAAAAAAATTCAGAGAGAAGTTGAAGAATGTCACTGCTCAGAAAAAAGTTGAACAAATAAGAAGTTACTTCATAAAAGTCTATCTTCACTGCTCAGTGCTGAGAGAGCAGTGAGAGAAAATAGTCCTTGAAGAAGCTTTGTGAGGATTCAAAGGGGTGGGTAATTTTCAGATCCAAAACATAATCAATCCAGCGTCCAATTTTCATCCAATCCAACCGGAGCCGTTGATTTTCCGGTAAGTCGATTTGCTTTGATTCGTCTACCATAGCCTCTTCAATCTGGAATTTTCATTTTGAGTATATGAATTCATAGTGCTTTTCTTGTGATTTTCATTTTCTTGCTCTTCCAGAAGCTATTTTGAGTATATGACTCCGACGATCGATGTGGAATTTTCATTCCGATGGCTACATCGGAATTTGATTCCAATAAGTCAATGAACTCTAATACGGTTTGACTCCCTAGAAATCTGGGATTGTTCTCTATCATTAGACAATTTGAAGTTTTGTTCAGGATTCAGCTAAAAATAGCCTCATCAACGATTTTGTTTCACATCGTATCATTCAATTCCGCTATAGATATGTATAAGTATGATGTATGATGTTAGCCAAGCAAATTGGATGTTGTTCAAAACACATTGTTCAATTAGTTGAGGCAAGTTTTGGAAGCTAACAAGAGAAGGTATCTGCTGCTATATGCTGTTGGAAACAGATATCATTTTGTAGACATTTCTTATATAATTCTGTTGCTAGCAAGATAAATTGCATACAGAAATGAAATTATTTTTAATTGTTTGTTTCTGATAAATTGATGCCTTTTCAGCACATTTCAGCCTTTTCGTTCTCTTCCTGATCTTGGTTGATCGTTGAGCTGTTAGTTTTCCATTAAATTGTTCATTGCAACTAGTTCCTTGAATCCTTTCTTTTTATTGATACGAATTTCAACCCTAAGATAGGTTGGCTGTATGCCTTTTCAGCACATTTCAGCCTTTTCGTTCTCTTCCTCTTTATCTTGGTTGATCATTGAGCTGTTAGTTTTCCATTAAATTGTTCATTGCAACTAGTTCCTTGAATCCTTTCTTTTTATTGATACGAATTTCAACCCTAAGATAGGTTGGCTGTATGTACTTTGTTGCTAGTTGGATTCCACATCCTTATTACTTTGGTCGAAATTTCTGTTATAAGTGAAGTTATATTTCTCCTTGATTCATAATTTCATTACACAGAATTTATGGGCATTTTGAGTAGTACAGAATCAATATATTATTTGCATAATTTGATTGAGAAATAAGGAAGTTATGAATCTGTATGCCCCGTTTTCACTATAAACTTTGCTGTGTATGCTTATGTTTTCTTTACTCACTGGTATATATCTGTTTGCCAAGTGCATTAGCATTTAACTGGAATTTGTGTATTTCAAAACTTTTGCATTCTGCTTGTACTAACTTATATTACAAAAAAGGGGAAATGACCATTTGTGCAATATTATTAACCTGTTTAGTAGACATTGGACAGTTAGCTATTAGCAATTAGTTTATGTTATTGTAATCTACTCTGGCCGAACGTAGATAGAGAAGCTCCTTTTTGTTCCCTTCTCTCAGTCATGCAACATACCACACAGAAGAGAGCATGAGAACATGTACTTGGCTTTTAACTGTGCTTGTTTTTCTGAGTATTAAGATTGTTGCATGTGCTTTTAACTGTGCTTGTTTGTCTGAGAATTAAGATTAGTCCACCAAATGAATTTTGATTCGTGTTGGTGTATAGCCCTACTCGGTGAGTTTGATCCTTGTGGGGGTTGTAAAGAGGAGATCTCAAGTGTAATCTTACTATTAAAAGTGTATGTAAAGTACCGTGTGTGCCATCTACCTTAAGTTATTAAAACTAACTGTGTCTTCCATTTACCCTCTTGAGTTAGTATAACTATTAGTGTGTCATTTACCTTGAGTTAGTATAAACAGCAAGTGATACGATATATCCATATATTGAATGGTATGAGACCTACAACAAGTTGTAACTAATGGTCTAATATGCCCTTTCCAATCTGTTTGTAGTTTCATACCTGTTGTCCATTGACGGCCAATTTTGATGACTTGCCATTTAGTAGAATCTCTGCTGATGCCGTTGCAACATTCAAACGAATTGCGTTCACATGTAGAGTAGATTAATTTGAGGTGTTAGCGTGTTTGTGTTTGACGCTCATATCATTCTTAGAGTAGCATTATGTTGCTATAGGTATTTGTGATTGGAATCCATTTTGTTCTCGGTTTTAAATCCTCTTATAATTTTCATATGATTTTCATTTTGCTGGTATATGTCCCCGCCCCAACTTCCTAAGCATAATAGTGCACCTGCATTCCTGCAACTAGTGTTTTTTTAATGCTGAAGTAAAACTATTTTCAGGCCTTCTGGGAATTTTCAGTATAATTGAACGCAGCCGTGATTACTCCACATTTAGTTTTGTTACAGCGAAGTGTAAATGTGGATAATTTGACATGGCAGTATATTTTCTTTCTAGGGTAAGTATATTACTCTTTCCCTCATTGTCAGTGTCTATTACTTGAAGTTCAAGTGAATATAGTTTTCTCGTAAATTTTTGCTTTCTTTTCTATCATTATTCACAATCTGATTTCCAGATACGCCCCATGTTTCTCTTCCACACGTTATGGAATTACAATTGGGTCTATTCTGAGCTCATTCCGAATTCTAATCTTACGATGATCGTATCTGGAAATTTAACTCATTCTACTGAAATGCCATTATACAGTAGGTTTTCTTCTAATGAACGACAGTCTAGCGCCAATATTGGACCACCATTGAGCTTCGTAATATTGATTCTGAAACCAAGATGTCTAGCTATGAAATGTTTGTATTGGATGTATGCTAGTTTCAAATTTTCCAATTCAAAAAATCAAAGTTGCACTGCGTAGTGAAATTTAACTCTTGACCTGAAATCATATACTTTTAATTTGTCTTCTTAGCTTCAGCATATATGGTGGTGAAGTATTCATGGCGGGATCTCGAAGAGGAAATCGAAGGTCGAAAGGCTGACTTTGATTCTTTCACTGATCTTTTAGAGTTTGAATGAATTACTTGGTTCATGGTGACTTTGAGCTTAAGTTGAGTCTGTTAATTTAGGTTTGGAAATCTATTAAGGAGAGAGGGATTGAAAGCTATGTATGATATTAACTGAGGAATTTTTTTTTTCGATTGAGATTAACTGACGAAGTTTTGTAGAAAAAGAATGCAGAAAAATTCATAGCTTAGGAAGAGAATATGAGCATATTAGGGGAAGCCTATAATGTTAGAAAAGAAGTCTTCTCCGATATGATTTCAACATTAAAAGTAAAGAATGTGAAGTGTTTACCTGTCATTGCATTAGCGGTCACGGTCATATTAATTTTCGGACTGTCAAGGGCATTCAGTTCAATAATCAATATTTATGTTTAGGTAGAATGTATTTTGGTTGTAAATGCAGTTTATGCGTCACGTTGAGTTGCTTCATATAGTTTATATATACTAGCATTTAGAGGCGCACGTCTGTCTCTGAAAATATTATCATATTCATTTTGTTTACCTTTGAAGTCAACTATTCAGTCGATATTAGTTTTACAATTTGTTGTTTGGTAAATTACTTAATGTTTTTACATCAAAATATCACATAATTTTTTTTATATCTTTTTTAGAAAAAATATCATTTAATTTGTAACACATAAGATAATAATGACAAAACCGCACTTTCACACGCGCGTTGAAGGCAAGTGGTCTGAATATGTAACGGGTGTTTCATACCATAACAATAAGTTGTGGAGTAGCTAGTTGTTGAGCTAGTCTTTGAGTAGTGCGGTTACGAGTATTTTATGAAATGTGTTGGTAATTTCTTCCTTGCATCATCGATGCTGAATACATTGAAATCAGTAGAACTTCACAAATGTGTTGGTAATCTATCGCTGAAACAACAACAATCCTCGTATTGTATGCTAGCTACGCATTTTCCTAGTGCAAGTTTGATTCATTGGCTGTTCCCATGTCCGTGTCATATTCCGGATAGTGTTTGATGTATAGTTTTACAACGTCGAGGACTTGGCATGGGTTTATAGTTTTATACACAGTCATCAAGGCTTGATGCATAAATCTTCTAATCTCCTAATACTTAGATTAAAACAGCATTTCAATATCAAAATCTTTATATAGCCGCAAATTTATATGAGAAAATGACACCGATTCAAATGGGATACAACTGTGAAAATTACTGGTATTCAACTTTTTTCGGCATGACAATGCAGCAACCCAAAACCACAATTATCACTTATTAGTTTGGAAATTCTTTTCTAACGATAAGAATGATTCTTAGTGACGATATATATACTTCTGAATAGTAAATAAGACCATATTATGCACAGAATCTCACATATCAAATATCAGGCTCTTTGTGAAATACCACCAGAGTTTTACAGAATGATGGTTAAATGATTTGCATTATGTTAAGACACAACTACATAAGCAAGAATTGGATATCAATATTTCATCAAAGTACTATGCTAGGTCATCTATGTGCTAACCTAGCCTTCAAAAACAAAAACCACCCAGATTGTCGCTGTAACCATAGACTGCAGCATACCTTCTAATCAAGATGAATTCAAAAAACATAAAGAATCCCAAAAGCTGACAAGAACTTTAATTCACCCAAAATATCGTCCACCACTACGTACACCTTCATATTCTTCAACAATCCATGTACTTCTTTCTATCAAAATAAATGACAGCAAAAACCTCAAGCCAAGAGAACTAAATTTGGACTCCTTTCCTTTTTCTAGAACCAAGATACCGTGAGCATAGAGCAGAATCTTCCAATTAGCCTTGATCAACTGTCTCCACAAATGCAAATACCCAGCCTTCCCCATCAGTATAACCGTTTCTAAAGTTCTTGAAAAAAAGAAGAAGAAACCAACAGCTCCTCAAACTACTCAGACCTCATTTAAACAATGTAGTAAAATGAGACTAGACATTTAAAAAAAATTAAATAAATAAAATTAGAACATCACACAAATGATAACTCATGAAAAAAATTGAAATCAAACAGAGAATTACCCAAACTGCTATGCCAATTGACCGCATATAAACAACAGAAAAGGCATTGCCCTATAACAAGAGGATGGTGAAAAACAAAAAAATTGAAATCAAACAGAGAATTACCCAAACTGCTATGCCAATTGACCGCATATAAACAACAGAAAAGGCATTGCCCTATAACAAGAGGATGGTGAAAAACAGGAAAGATTGAAGCAATTGAGCTAGTACTCACATTCACCATCCTTAGTTTCCAGCCAGGTCCAGTTATCTCTCCAATTTTGTATTCTGGTGGGCACTCGATAGCAAAAAGAAGAAAGAAAGAAAAATAAATTTGAAACTCAGATTAAGCACACATGAAAAATAAATCAAGCAGATGAAAGCAAAGTTCTTTTTTTTGAAGCCACTATATAATTGACACTTCTATTTATTTGGGTACATTGCAGGTAAAGACTGTAACTTGATCTGAAAAACTGCTTAAAAATGAAACTCAACTAAGCTATATACAGGAACTCGGTGCAATCAATAAGCCTTGGCAATGTGCTTTATGTTGAATGCTCTTGATTATTATTATGCAGAACCACACAGTATATTTAAGTACGCATGTAAAATAAGCAAAATGCACATGACTAATGTGGGTTAAACAGTAATACCTCAACCATTAGGAACACCAAGCATAATAGGCCACTCTAGGAAATGGACAAGGAAAAAGTTCTCATTGATCGTCACATCTTAATAGCAACAGTTGAAACACCTGGGTTGTACTCGATCTCTCTATCCACCAAAAGAAATGGAAACCTGCAAAACACCCAAAAGCCAAAAGCCTAAAAGATCAAAACTTTAGAAACAATAACAGTGTAGGCAAAATTGAAAGAAAAGACATGCATTTTAGAATAGTTGCAAAGAGAATAAGCAAGCCTAAATCTAGAACCACATAAAACTGGCTCGAAAATCAGACGATGACAAACACAGCTACTGAAATTCTCTTTCTCTCTGTCACAAAAAAGCGGTCTCAATCCAAAATTCAATACCCATATCTCAAATTGCCGATAAATCGAATACACAGAACCAAATTTCAAATTTACCATGAAAAAAGAAAACCAAATGATAATCCAAAACCAAAACTAAAATCAAACAAAGAATTACCCAGACTGCTATGCCAATCAACCGGACAAGAACAACAGAAAAAGCATTACACTTTAATAAGAGGATGGTGAACAACAGGAAAGGAGATCAAAGCAATTGAGCTAGTAATTACATTCATCATCTTTAGTTTCTAGCCAGGTCCAATTATCTCTGCAGTTTTGTATTCTCGTGGCACTCGAAAGCAAAAAGAAGATAGAAAGAAAGAAAATCATATTGATACTCTGATTAAGAAAACATGAAAATTAAATCAGGCAGATGAAAGCAAAGTTTCCTTTCTTTGAAGCCTCTATATAATCGATACAGTTTTCTTTATTTGAGCACATTACATGTAAAGTTTGTAACTTTACCTGAAAAACTGCTTAAAATGAAACTCAAATCAGCAAGCTATATACTGGAATTTGGTGCAATCGATCATTGAGGTGCTAGACTTTGGCACAAACAAAACCAGAATCAGCTCAAATCAAGGAAACAGAAAGTCCAGTCAAAAATAACAATGTGAATCACATTCTTCATTAGATAAAACAAGCTGTTATGTTTGAAAAGATAGTGACGGCTGAAGATCAAAGCAATTGAGCTAGTACTTACATTCACCATCTTTAGTTTCCAGCCACGTCCAGTTATCTCTCCAATTTAGTATTCGGGTGGCACTCGATAGCAAAAAGAAGAAAGAAAGAAACGAAAATCAGATTGAAACTCAGAAAGAAAGAAATATAGTTTTCTTTATTTGAGTATATTGCATGTAAACTGTAACTCTACCTGATAAATTGCTAAAAAATGAAAATCAAATCAGCAAGGAATGAAAAGAAGAAAGAAAGAAAGAATGGTGCAATCAATCATTGAGGTCCTAGGCTGCAGAACAGACAAACGCCGAATCAGCTCAAATCAGGTAACGGGAACAGTTATCCTTCTTGAAATGATAAACTCAATCTCAAACAGTATAAAAACCACACAAACACGGAATGAAAAATTTTGAAAATTCAAAAGCACTCAACTTATCTATTCAATTTGAGAAGAGGATTGGGAACTTCCAAAATCTATAGTCCCACGAATCCATCTTGGGGAAATTTATATTGCACTCTTTGCATTGAAACACCAAATTTCATGCCACCAAAAAAATTTCAAATGAAAACACAATCAAAATTCAAATGCAAACCCACAAGCCAATAAAGTCAAGCATAACAACATTAACAATTGTTTCCCCTCAAGCTATAGAACTACAAAATGCATAATTAGGTTTATATAAGTAATTGACCATTAACCAATAAATTTTCAACCTGTATCACTATCATTATCTTGATATTCAGTTTGGATAGTTTTTGAAAAACCATCTCTTTTGGACAAACCATCTATGTCGAAGCATATAGAGAAATTAAAGTTACCTTTACCACCTTAATGCGCCGTTTGCTTCCTGCATGCAGTTTATGCATATTAGAGCCTCAAATTGTGCCTACTCCGCTAGATGAGAACGAAAAATAGAAACAAAACTTCATGAGATTGAAGAACCGAGTAGTAAGCAAATTGCATACAAATTAAAACAACCCAACGACATTTAAATGAGATCACCAGATCACACCTGTAAGTCTGTAACCAAATATATCCGGTTCCTTCAGAATGGAGATAGGAAGAAAACCTGGAACTAACTTAATGAGGTCACAAAATCATAAATGTAATCAAATATATAGGATTCCTTCGTAATATATAAAAATTAGAGCAAATTACTAAAGGTAGTAGAGTTTAAGAACACCCAGAGAAAAGCAATTGAAGCAAAGTACCCAAATCGATTCGCTGGTTAAATAGACGCTTGAATCTGCAATCAACAATTCTGATACCAATCTTTTACTCTCTGGGTTTTAGTTTGCTCTGCTCCTCAATTTGTGAGTTCCACAGAAATTTATCACCAAAGGTAGTAAAAGAAAAAGAATCATATACCACATAATAAAAATAATTGAACAATACTTTTTATTACCAAAGACAACCAAATTGAAAAAAACAATATCTTTCTTTCTTTCATCACACAATCCCTAAAGAAGTACCCTTTAAGCTTAATTGATTATGATCTTCTCTTTCTGCAGACCAGCACTAACCAAAAAAAAAAAGTAGATTAGAAACACAACTAAAACAAACTCCGATTAATCTTAGTTTCAAACTCTCACATTGCAAAGCTACACTGATTACAGAAAAAGTAAAATATGAAGATGCATTTGTTTTGAAAACAAATTAAAAGTGTACATCAAAACTTCATCCAATCCCGCCCTAGTTCTTCATTCAAAATCTCAATCTCACTTGCTCTACATCGAATGGAAAAAAAAAGTTAAAAGAAGAGAATTATGTGATAGAACTAAAAGAAAAGCATGAGACATAATGGACTCTGAGATGCCTAAATGGCTACACTTTTGCAGATAACAAAATAGGAAGCTGTTATGCCATTTTATAAGTTAATCGATCAATCAATAAAGTTAAACATGCACACGAAAAATGCAAATTGTTTCAGTTAGTTAACAATCTAAAACAGTATAGATGGCACGATAAACAAACTCGGGATTATAAAATCACTTACTCATAGCTTACATTACTTTCTCCATACCTCAAATCAAAGAAAGAAGACAATATACAGATTTGAACGACATAAAAAAATAATAAATAAATAAACTCAAAAAAACTATCAGAAAAATGCAAAATTAGTTTTACATGCTCAGCCACACTCAAGCATGAATACTCCTTTTGGATCTTCATTTTCACCCAAAAATGCATACCATCAACTTAGGAAAAAAATAATTCCAAAGAACCCAATTCCAAGAAAAAGCAGCAGAAATGAAACAAAACATAGTAAAGTGTGAGATAAGAGTATCAGCCAAAACTAAACAGATACTCTTTTTTTTTTTCATTGGACATGCTAAAAGTTCAAATACTGATAGTTCACGTGATGATCTTGACCTACCCATTTGGATAGGATAGGCACGAATTGTAAACAGCAACACTAAGAACCACCACAATTGAGATAATAGATGAAACTGTATCCAGGAACCCAGAAAGAGAGTAGAGTGCCTAGAATCTTGTACAGAAATAAAAAAGAGATTATCTTTCTCATGAAAGCCAAAGAACGATGTCTATAATTCATTTACCACTATACAAAAATTTGTGAGCCACAAGCATAATTCTAAATGAAATCTAAACAAACTAATGAAAGTTTATAGTTGGCAAAAGAAAATTCAGCTGCCTTTATGACAATTTTAGGGTGGAGGTGAGAGAGAAGATCGATCTCTGTGTTAAATTGTTTCCCCAATCGAGCTTCCAAGAGGTATGGAATACAAAAAGGGGTTTATTACTGTTTCTGCAAAATCCCGGACGGGTTATGCCGAAGCTGATGGTGAGTCTGATATGCTATAATCTCCTTTCCTAGAACCCTGCAAGTGAAAGGATGACTGGGAGCCTCCGGTCTTTCCTCCTCCGATGGTTAAGTCAGTTTCTGATGAGCTAAAGTGTAATTAGTAGAGATAGTTAATGTACCTGACAGGCTGGTGGTTGGGCTGCATTTATAGCCCAACCGAGGCTCCCTTTCCTAGAAAACGATGTGGGACTCCATGTTCAGTTTGAAGGTGGGTTTATCTCGTTTCTGCAGTGGTCGTGAGCCCAGTGTTCTTACCATGATTAACTCGGCCCACCAAACTAATGGACGAGATCCTCAAATCGGCCACAGTTGTGATGGAATGCCTACGGGTTTACGGGCTAAGGGAGGTTGTCAAGCACAACCGACTACAAATACCAATTAGCCGAATACCTTAACCACATGTCACACAAAAATGAAAAATGAACATACTTTCAGGGCTCAGGGGTTCACATTCCCTGTAATGCTCTGCATTAGTCAATATTGCAAAAATTAACATCAACCAACATAAACCAACATAACAACAACCACCCAAGTTCAGGAAGTTGCTCCTCTACATCAGTCCTATTAGCCTGAAAATCGAAAATACGCAAGTTTAGGCTACAGTCGAGTAAAGCCTAGGGGTCTCGAAGGCGCTCCACAATCTGAAGACAGTCCACAGAAGCAATAGAAAAAAAACATAAAAAAACAGAAAGATAGAGATAAGCCGGCTACCTGAATTTGTTCCATATGAAAAATTTGAGTTTCTTGGATGGCGTAAGCTCCTTCATCATAGTCCGGCTTTTGAACGAGGAAAATAACAATAGGGCAAGTAATTGGATCAAAAACAGTTCAGATATCAAAAAGAGAGCAAAGAAGATCAAAATTCAGATTCACAATATAAAAAACAAAACAACAAACTTAGGAGAAGTAAGCACATCTGAAAAAATATAACCCCTTACAGCCTCACACACACCGAGTACCACCTTCAATCTAAAATCTAATTCCAAAACACATGCAGAACAACAAACCAAACAGTTAAAGTAAAAAGGAAGCGAAATACTTATCAAAGTTAAGGAAACATTCGAGTCACTCAAACTTGTACTCATTCTTCAGTTCATCTATTTACCTCAGGATAATCCACAAACATATGCTTGAATTAATTTTGGTTTAAAGAAAGAATTGCTGATCTAAAAGTGAAAGCAAAATTCTGTTTGAAAGATGCATTCCTTACCAGATTTATAGAATCTAAACCCGATTGTCTTTCCACTAAGATCCAGAGCTGCACCTTAATCACCAAATAGAATTTTAAGCACAGTTAAAGGCACTCTAATAGACCAAAATGATAGTAGGAAAAAAGAGAGCACCTTTCCAGGAAAAATGAGTGTTTGTCTCTGTTTTGTTTTCCATTATATTTGTGTCTCCTTGTCCGCCTCCTTGTTCTTTGCTTTTTGCCTTGATATAAAGCTGTTTTTTTTATAAAAAAAAATAATTATCATATTTCACATCCCACATAGTATGTGATACTTATAGCGATGGTGCCAAAGCCACTATCAAATAATATTACTACTCATTTCAATATATATATATATATTACTGCAGCTATATGGTCCGTAGCTTGAACCTTCATATCGACTTAGTTGCCTCACACTGGTAATACTAAAAAATGCCTCTTTTTTCAATCTGATAAATATATCAGTTCCTTCATTTCTATAACTTCAAAAACTATCATTTTGGTTGGATGTCCACGATTCTATAAGAATGGCAATACAAAACTTCGATACGACATCATTACCTGCTCCAATTTCCTAGAGAACTCTAGCTTTTCGACCATGTAAGGCATGCAATAGATTATCACTTTTAAATTAACAAATGCATGCATAGAAGTTGAGTAGTCATACCACTTTGTGCATTCATATCTACCTCTCTTTGTTGGACGGAACTCAAGGCGGAGAATTGAGCCAACAACCACAAAGATTAGGATTTCCAACAAAACTGCAAGAAAAAGTTTACATTAGCCTAAAAGGAAAAAACAAACCCATGAAAAAGAGTTGTAATAACAACATCAGGTGGGCATCAATGAAGTAAGTTGAACCTTCAATCAGCAGCTAAAATTTTAAAAGCTTACGAAATACAACATTAGCATGTCTAACCTGTCAGGGAAAAACCTTGAGAAGTATCTCTAGCCAGGTTGTTATGAGACATTTCTGGAAGAAATCAATTTCATGTTAGTAAAACTGAATAATACATGGGCAATCTTATATCAGATTGCGCTAAACATATAAAATAATCAGAATATTCAAAAACAATTACTCACAGCATTGCAAGACTGAGGCAATAGATCATCCCCTGATATATTGTTGTGCTCTAACCTCTTGCAATAATTTTCAACAGTGACAACAATATCAAAACGAAAACAATACGTAAATATCCTGAACTTTGGACCACAATTAACATGGGCACTTACAGTAAGAACAAATTATGCAGCTCATAAGTTCTTGAGGAATCAAAAATTTCACAGTTTGGATAAAATCAAGCTATCCATATAGATACAACATGTATACCAAACCTAAAACTCACTTTCCAAGCTTCACTTTTCATATCTAGTCAGTCCCAATCCATTTTATACCAACTCTTTATATTCACAACCTTTCCAAAGCACACCCAATTTATAACCTATGCACATTGCACTATCAAATCCATATATAACCTGAAACTTAGATTAAGCTAATTACTACACAAATACTGATGGCCTCTATTTTCTTTTTACATCAAAACTCTGGCTACATATGGCTTGTGATTTAGTGTGGAAACAACCATTCTTATCTTAGGTAAGTCTTAGTGCGGATCACTTCATTCCGAACATAACATAAGCTGTTGAAAGTGATCAGATATAGAAGAATTATGAATTCATGAAATCAAGAACGGTCAAAAAGTGAAAACATTGTAAAATAAACTCCTAAAATGATCACATGATCTTTGCTCTATTTATCGAGATTCAAAGTAAAATCAAACAGCGTTTGAAACATATCCCAAAAGTGCAAGCTGGAAACTGTAGTGGTTTTATAAACAGTAAAATTTTGAAAGGCAGAGGAAAAAGTAGGATGAAAGTAGATCAACCTGCTAAACTTGGTTTTCCATTTCCTTGAACAAGGCTGTTTCTTTTCTCACCTTAACATGCCCTTTCTCGATCTCAATCTTGCCTCTGAAATGGTAGTTGTTGGCCTATTTGTGATGGAGCCTCCTTCTGCAGATGTCACCAATATCTAAGTCAACAACGATCAACCAAGTGGTACAACAATTATCAATTGCTTTACTGAACTAACAACTAACTAAAATTAGATCAGAACAATCTCACAAAAAAGATTGTAATTCATTCACAGAAGCAGATCAATGAAACAATAATTAAGTGCACATTACTAAAGAGAAATGCTCTTTAACAGTTCAACATAGACACTGCTGTTATGGTTTTTTCTTTTCTTTTAACAACGTCAACTTCACAAAAACAATGTTTCACTTGAGTTTATTCGTGCCCCGCGTTGCTGCGGGTTTCAAAGATCATTTCAGGTTTCAAGTCTTTGATGTATTTATGCTAGTTTGAGAAGTAATCATTGAGGGCTAGACAATGAAGTACAATACTCCAATTGCATATGATTCGCAATATATGTAGTAGAACATGTCGTATTAATATGGCCACCAAAAAGTGTTAAAAAGTAAGGGTAACTTTTATCATCCTTCTTAGCAAGGGAAAGGAGGTCGTCCTTTGAAATCTTGGCATTCTCCAAGCCAACTCTTCCGTCTCCATGAGATTTCTCTTGCACAACAAACCAAAAGAAAATGAATTGAATAATCCAGTAAACAAATGATCCAATTTATTAATTGTAGATAAGCAATTCATAAGTTCTCAAATAAATCCCTTTTAGAGTAACTATTTAATACAACAATTATCACTCGAACAAAGATTGTGTTAATTCCAAATTTTTCTTCATTTTTTAAGAGCGAAATCTAAATGAAGAACCATAAACAGGAAACAGTTTACCATATATGTTTTCAGACTCCAGACGAATGAGGGAACTCTTTTCTCAACTCCTCAGTCTCCCTCTCCCTTTCAGATGTGGACCTGGGAAGCATAAAATGATCAAATGAAAGAAAAAAATTGATCCAGAATGAACAAAACAAACAGAATACACCAAATTAACTTGGCGCGAACCCCGAATATTGAAAACTCCCATGGAAGGTGATAATCAGCTGAGATAAATAAACTAAAGAAATTGCTTAACCTGATGAATCAGTATTAATCCCAAGTAAATTTCTCTATTCAGATCTCTTTTTTAATGATACAGTGTATTAAACAACTTTCAGGATAATTAACACCCTTCGGTTTTTCCTTAAGCTCTAGCTTGGATCAAAATTTGTATTATTTTTGAATTAGGAAGTATGCCTACTGAAAAGAAGCAAACCTGAGTAAGAAGAGGAAACAAAGAGAGAGGAGAACACCAAATAAATCATAGTTGGACCTCTGTAATTGAATACATGGTGTGATTAAGGTAACAACTACAATTTCCTCATAAATTTCTCACTGCAAACCATAGATTTTTAAATGAGAGAGTACACAACCAAAAACTAACCAAAAGAACAAAATATAGACAAAAAAAAAAGTATTGCTTTAAGATGTTGCTGATTAAATATAACAGACGACCATTCCCAGCATATGAGGAAAAACTGAATCAATTACCAAGTATTAAGCAACTTTCAACCACATCTAGTATCAGGCCTCAGTAATTAATGAAAACTGAATCACTTACCTCTATAGCCGTAAGACAAATTACAACAACTTGTGGTCCAGAATCTGGATATAATGACGGTAGACAATAAAATTCAATAAGAGTAGATTGTTCATTATACTTTCCTATTCTTCCTCAGTAATCCAAAAACCCAAAATCAGCTTCCTTCCTGCGAAAATCCATGTATAAAACGATTGTGAATAGCATATTAATTATTTTTGAAAAAGACAATGACAGAAAACTAATTTCACATCAAGCTTTTAAAGATACAAACAAAGAACAAAAATAATAATAATTTAGGATCTAGATCATTTATCCATGCAACTGTCAATAAAAAAGCACATATACAAAACCCTAAACCCCAAGGGAAAGGAGGTCGTCCTTTGAAATCTTGGCATTCTCCAAGCCAACTCTTCCGTCTCCATGAGATTTCTCTTGCACAACAAAACAAAAGAAAATGAATTGAATAATCCAGTAAACAAAATATCCAATTTATTAATTGAAGATAAGCAATTCATAAGTTCTCAAATCCACACGTCCCATTAGAACTGTAAATCAGATATTGATAGATTAAAGCTAGCTACATAACCACACACAGAATAAAAAGTAAGAAAACCACCCAACATGAAAAATGAAACACCAGATGATGATTGCTTGGAGACCAAAAAGAGCTTTTGGGATGTCACTTTGATCCTCTTCATCATTCGAACGCAAACATGTTAAAGCTTTACTTCCAGAATCTACAACACTAAATGCCAGAATAGAAGAAACCTAGAAGATTCAGTATTTGGAATCCAAAACGCAATCCTCCTATATCATCCTAATAAATTCGCAAACTGGTAGATACTGAATGCAAAATTTGTGAACTCAAAACGGAGCTGAAACTAGAAAAAAGAAAGTTGTCATAGTTTATGTTCATTTTTCAAGAATTTTATGGTGGTGTAGTGTGGTTGATAAAATAGCAATAGGACACGCAATATATGTAAAAACAACATTATATCATTACAAAATGATAGATGTGATTTCTGTAAGATTGCTTGTAGATTTCTTTCTTGTTTAGATTATGTGTTTCTACTCATGTATATTATCATCATCCAAACTAAATCTATGTGCCTATTCATGAAAAGAGAACAAAAAACCAAAGTCAAATACCAGTATGCTTTGCAAGGACTTGAATGAAAGATAAAATGAAGACATATTCATAGACCACAACGTACCATGGACATGCCATAATCTGCTTGGGACCAGAATCATTATATCGCCACTTCATACTAATTTGAAGATACACAGTATTTTCAGTATAAACCAATACATCAAGTCACCACATTTAACAAGTAGAAAGCTCTACAGATAAACATTTGAAGAACTTACAATACAAAACCCCAAAACCTTCAAATTTGAATTCAAAACAAATGTGGCCAAACACCTTAACCACATATCACACAAAAATGAAAAATGAACATATTTCAGGGCTCAGGTGTTCACATTCCCTGTAATGCATTAGTCAATATTGCAGAAATTAACACTCACCCAACAGAAACCAACACAACAACAGCAACACGCAAGTTTACTTAATACTCACCCAAGAACTTCCTCTCGTCCATAACATGAATTCAGGAGCACCTCCTTGCCTAAACTCAACATCGGCTCAACATCACCGCAAAAGAATATTGCAAGGCTCAAAGAACGCCGGTCGCCGGAGAACAAACTGGAAACCCAGAAAAACAAAAGGAGGGTTTTTGGGATTAGGGTTCAAATCGAGGAAAATAAAGAACCAGAATGTGAAGAAGGAAGAAAGGAAGCTAACCCTACCATCCACTAGTCGGCTCGTGGCCGGAATCTCAAGGATTCGCCGGAAAACAGCCGCACATCTTCGACGTCGATCTCCCTCGTGAGTGGATGCCTGTGCGAATTGAGGACTGGGTTTTGTAGAGAATGAAGAGGGGAGTGATTTGGTGGTGGTTTCGCGGCATGTCGCGGCCGGATTGGGCGACGCCACGCCGGAGATGGCGAAGGCAGGCGGAAAGGAAGAGAGAGAGGTCTCGGCTCGGGTCTAATATGCTATCTGAAACTCTCATCTAAAATAAGTAATAAGCTAAGAAGGGAAAGTAGAAAAGAAAAAAAAGAAAAAAAAAATATATATATATATTTATTCATGTCATTGGGTTTAGTTCATATAATTCATTTGCGATTTTACCACGTGGACTACATTTAAGGCACTCCAACAAAACAACTAGTGCATGCAATAACACAAGTGTATAGCACATGAATATTAACAACTGTAAATATTAAGAAGATAAGAAAATAAATTGATACATAACAGGGTCAACACCAAGTGTGGGCTTTTTAAGGAAGTCAACCCATCTTTTTTGTTGTGTGTTGTAGTGCTGAGACGACTTTGAAAGAAGGACATGGAGTTAAAGAGGCCATATCGACTCCAAACCCTGAACTTACTCACAACATAGTATGTCTATCATTACTTCCATACTCACATTTAAAGTTTTTTTGCTTTATTACTCATGCTCTGAATATTCATATGCCCCATCTTAGTAAATGGATGTGAATTGGGTGTAATTGAGAACCGTTCTTCAAAAGGTGTAATTTAGTTAACTATGTTTTGTTCTTTGGTTCTTTGGGTACTTAAGAGTAAAGGGATTGGGAATTTGTTATTTAGATGATTATTTTTTTTCTTTTTTTCTTTTTTTGTGGGTAGGAGTGGAAAATGCTATGAAAAAGGTAGAGAACGAGAAATTCAACTGAGTATATATGTTTTTTTTTCTGACACCCTCATTTTGGATTGTTTGCGGTATCCCAATGGCTTCCTAGGCCCAAGGAATAAACTGATGGGCCCGCCAACCAACATAACATTTCAGCCCCTCCCGTGGTCACGTTTGTAATCAGCAATAACATTGAGCAACACCAGCGTTCGAACTCATGACATGGGGGTTCCAAATCATGAAGTTCCCAAGATGGGACCCAATGCATCAACTACACTACATATTGAGGTTTTTTTATTTTTAATATCATGAAGCACGGTTTGTTTTAGATTTTTTATTTGAATCAGGTTGGTTATTGCAAATTTATGCAAATTCCAATAGGATAGTATACACCATTAACCATATATGCAAAGACCATCGCAAGCACAAAGTCTAAAATTTGATAAATTGTATTAGGGTAAACAAACTAATAAAAGAAAATAGTTGGGGTAAGAAAATTCAGCTGTCTTTATGACAGTTGTAGGGTGGAGGTCAGAAAGAAGATTGATCTCTTTGTTAAATTGGTTCTCCAATCATTCTGCCAAGAGGTATGAAATATAATAAGGGGTTTAGTACCAAGTAGCTGAATTTAATTTCATATATTACATGACGGCCTCTCATGTTGACAACACCGGATGAAAGAAGGAATTGAAGTCACATGAGGTTGATCCTCTACTTCAGTCCTATTAGCCTGAAAATCAAAATTAAGAGAATTCAGGTCAATGAAGTGTATGGGTCTCAAAGGCGCTCTACAATAGGAAGATTGTCAGTAGTAGCAATCAAAAAAAAAAGAAAAAGAAAAATAACATAAAATAGATATAGATAAGTGGGCTACCTGAATTTGTTCCAACTTCTTGGAGAAGCAAACGCATATATGTACACACCTCTAATAGAAATGATTTCTTATCTTCCTTTTGATCACAATGAGGAAAGAGCTCTCTCAATATTTGGAATCTGCAAAACACTTATATGGCAACTTGATTATTCATTCAAATTAAAATTAGCAAGGTCTCATAATAGGTTCAAATTTATGGTGGGCTAACAGCTCGCGTAGCATATTCAATTCAGGGAAGTCTTTCTAATGAGGACCCTTAAGGTTGCGTTTGGTGCAGCTTAACTTATTAGAAAAGTTGGCTTTTACTTATTCCTAAGAATAAGTGACTGAAAAGTAAAGTATAGCTGAGTGTTTGGTAAACTGACTTTTAATAGGTGTTGTGAGTGCTAAAAGCAGTGAAAAGTGTTTGGTAAACTAAAACTGGCTTGTGCTTTTTGTTGGTGGAATGACCAATTTGGACATGGAATGCAGTTTGCTAACACTATAAATTTTTCTTATGGTTAGTTTGATTGTTGTTCTTTTTTTATTTGAATGAGTTTAATCTCATGGTGAATGATGATCATATTTGATCATATTGGCTTAAAGTTTTCAAAAATGGTAACTAAAAAATGAACAGCAATGAGGATTTCTAGGCCAACAACAGCTTTTTTATTCATTCTCAATATACAAATCTCATATACATATACAAGTAAATCATTAAATACATTAGTGTTACACCCCGATCTTAGGGTATGACTAATGTGATAGATTAAATCTTAGTTTGATTGTTGTTCTTTTTTTCTTTAAATGAGTTTAATCTCATGGTGAATGGTGATCATATCCGATCATACTGGCTTAAAGTTTTCAAAAATGGTAACTAAAAACTGAACAACAATGAAGATTGTTAGGCCAACAACAGCTTTCTTATTCATTCTCAATATACAAATCTCATATACATATACAAGTAAATCATTAAATACATTAGTGTTACACCCCGATCTTAGAGTATGACTAATGTGATGGATTAAATTGAAAGAAGGATCAGTAAATATATATATTTTTCCTTTTAAATATACTTTTAGAAGGAAAAATTTATAAAGAACCGGAAAATAGTAACTAAAACTTTGAAGGGATAACCATTTTGTTGAAACCAACTGATTGAAAAATCTGAGAATGAAGAATCATTCTATTAACTACATTGAGCAGGAACATGAGAAATAAACATATCATGAAATACCAAATACACATTCTTTTCCAAAATGTGTAAAACTCTACGGTAACACTGATTACATGTAGAAACCATTCAGTGCAACTTTGATTCTTTGTTCTGTTACTTTCAAATACACAAAGGAAACAGTAAAAATCAAATAAGTGTAAAAAATCAATGAAACTTTACATTTTATTCGCAATACAGCAGTTATCTCAAAACCATCAAAACCATCCATCACACATGCTAACCTTTCAAAACCTGCTAACAGTAAAGCAAACTTTTCAAATGTGGCAATGACATTCCAATCCAAGGTAACAAAATACAACACAATTATACAACCACCTAAACTTCAGTTCAAGAGCTCTAGAATATTAATATCGTGTCCCCTTATGGACTACCTAAAATCAACAACAAGAATATAAGGAATGAGCTTCACAAGCTCAGTATATACAACAAAACAATCATTATAACAAAGACTCTAACTCAATATGCATCTGAATATGAAAGACTGAAAATATGCTTTTAGATGCTCTTTAGTTTAGGAAAATACCCATAAGGTTGAGGTTAAAGCTCACTAGCTGCTGCACTTTTGAAATTAAACCAGAAATCCAAATCATTATAGCAGAAAGAGGAACTTTATTCAGATAATCACATTGAAGCCAAAGAGATATCTCAAATCCTTACAAACTTAAATAAGCCTCAGCAAAATACATAAAACAAAGAAAAGGCTGAGACTAAAGGACAATAGGAAAAATATTTTTGAATCCGATAGAAGTAACATCAACTCTATAAAGTTCTTTTCGCTTCAAAGAACTCATGGGGAAATTCTGAATCCTTTCATCCTAGGAACTCATGGCCAAGAAAAGAGTGTACTTCAACTCAAATCCCTTTCCTTTTCCTTTCAAGAAACAGAATCTTACAGAATAAATCATTTTATGAAGATCGGATCAGTAATAAGTTTGGATTTGAACAATGGTATATACGAATCTGAAAGGACGTACTAATCAAAGAAAGGGACTTTATTTTCCAAGTAAATTCAATCAGGCATATCAGAAGAATCAATTTTCAATAACATGCTGGACATGAGATAAGTATCAATACATGGATTTGAACAAAGCCAGCAGCAGACAACTTAGAATTTTCTTTTCTAAACTGTTAGGACAATTGTAGATAGCAACAGACAATACTAAAGGAAAGGAATAAAACTAACAATGAACCAGCAGTACGGTCTTTTCTTAAAAACATAATGCAAGGCATTGAGGTGTACTGAAAATAGAAGTATCTTATTGGAAATAATGTCAATAAATTATAAACAACTTGAACATGAAGTGGTACGGATTTGTCTCAAGTATATATATAGCCATATATAAAAAGGACAGAAATGAAATAGTTCAAATAGAAGTTCAAAGTTTAACTGGAAACAAGGAGACATATTCAAAATTCTGGAATTTTACCAACTGCAGGGTAAACTTTGAAAAATCACCGACTTTTCAATTTACATTGGAATAAACTGAAACTTTCCAGATATCTTGTAGGCTAACAAGAAAACAACATGTAAAAGTTTCATAAAATTTGGACATTTAAAAGTTAGTTAAATTATTTTCCAAAGTGGTTGTGCAAAACTAAACAGTTCTACAGAATTTTCAGAATTTATATCCTTCCTTTATGTAAAAGCTAAGAGTTATGAATACAATGTGTTTTGGACAAATCCTGCTTGAATAACTTCTTGGAATGTCTACTTCAAAAGAAAACAAAGCTCAGCTGAAACAATACTTGAAGATGATTCAGAAATTGATCTCAGAACTCGATAAAAACAACCATAAACTATTGATCAGTTGCTGCAACGAATAGAATCAAACAAGGTTCCACCAATAAATATCCTTATCAAAATCGCATAAGAATTTGTACAGAACACATATCACAGCAATCACACCCAACACACATCAAATTAGAATATAAGCTATAAGGAAGGTTTTGTTTTCCCCACCTCAAGTCATAGAAATCAGCAGCCAAATATATCCAAGAGCAATCACGCTATTCCAAAGCAATCCAAGAGGAATCGTGCAAAAGCTCCAAATACAAACACCCAATCTACCATAGCTATCCAGCCACCTATCAAAGGAGTTTTAGATACGAATCAAACCCTTAATAATATGAAAGTAGTTTAATCAAGGATGATAGTTATGGATAATCAGAAAACTCACTTGCAGCAATAAGGTTGTGTCTATTACGCCAACAAAGAACCAGAAAACTCCAACCTGATATTAAATCTATACCTAACACATAAAAGCTCAAGATTGTGACCGAATCTATAAATACTAACATCGCATATAAATGATAATTGGATTTCTCATACAAGCACCAAACTTGTTTATGGCCTTCGTGTTGTTCTTACCTGGATGATGTCCTCAGCGAGGTCATTGCAGGGATGGGTCTTGGGTTGCAGATGGTCTACTGCCGGCGTGCCTCCTGGGCTCTCTCAGCGATGGGGAGCAAGATATGAGAGAGTGAGAAAGTTGAGACGCGATGGAAGTGTCTGTCTCTCCTGGGTTCCTTTTAATTTGCTGAAGACAAGGGTATCCATTGTCATTACGAAAATTTCATTAATTCGTAACTACGTAGCGTGTTTTTCTGACTTTTCCTTATAAGCGAAAGGAGGGGTTGCCTTACTTCTCCTTTTACCTAAAAAATAGCCTTGACTTATTTACAAAGGAGCTTATTGATGTTTTTATCAAACACCAACTTCATCCTTGCTTTATAAGAACATGAGCTTATAAGCTGCACCAAATGCAGCCTAAGTTGAGGACTTTTCGGCGTATCTCACTTTTCGATCTTATATCCACATCTTGACCATTTAGTTTATATGTATTTATGAGCAGATCATTTTTGTAAGTTTTCAATCATATTGAAAATCGTTAAAACATTCATAAGTGTGATTTACCAATTATGAACTTGAATGGTTCATGTTTGACAGATTTGGTTCGTCCATTAATTTTATCTAGTTTGTTATCTTAACGATCACCAATTTAGCTAAAAATTTGTAGGGTTGATTTACACATATAGACCTAAAAGCTGAATGGATGAGATGCCAAGATATGATAAAAAAAATATGTATTTTAAACCATAAGCCGAAAAATCCTCAACTTTAGGGTCCTCACTAAAAGGGCACTCCCTTTAATTTGGTCCTTGCTATAACCACATTTCTGTACAATCTATTTGTATAGCCAGTATTTATATCACTCCAATTCTCGTTAGCATTGAATTAGTCCACTCCAAAAGCAAGACCCAATCTAGTGAATTGCTTGTTAACATTCTAGAGAAGAAGTTTACATCAAGTTAAAAACAACTGTGAACAGATATATGAAAGGAAAGTTATTAAGCTCCATAAGCATAATCGTATCATTACTTTTACAGTTTTTTTTTTTCTTACATTATTTATTAAGTTATAAGAGGGTGAAATGAAGGAAATCAATCACCAAAGCTTACTGCAGGGTAAACTTTGAAAAATCACCGACTTTTCAATTTACATTGGAATAAACTGAAACTTTCCATATATCTTGTAGGCTAACAAGAAAACAACATGTAAAAGTTTCATAAAATTTGGACATTTAAAAGTTAGTTAAACGATTTTCCAAAGTGGTTGTGCAAAACTAAACAGTTCTGCAGAATTTTCAGAATTTCTATCCTTCCTTCATGTAAAAGCTAAGAGTATGAATACAATGTGTTTTGGACAAATCCTGCTTAAATAACTTCTTGGAATGTCTACTTCGAAAGAAAACAAAGCTCAGCTGAAACAATACTTGAAGATGATTCAGAAATTGATCTTAGAACTCGATAAAAATCAACCATAAACCAGTTTTTATGCTATTATACTTCTACTAGTTTCTTAACTTTAAAAAAAATTATGTATGTTCAATATTTTTTTCTCTAAATTCTAGCCAATTGATGTCATATTAGAGATTTGGAATTCGAATATAATATTACTTTTTTGTTATAAATTGAAAAATTTCTAACCCGATAAAAAAATTGTAACAGAAAATAAAAGAGAATACGTAAAAAGAGTTGTGAAATAGTAAATATATAATTAAGAGGATATAACACAAAACTACCATTGACAAACACAAATGATAAAATCTTTAATTGTTCCACATAATAAAAAGCTAAGGTAACCTCTCGAACATATTAGATGATAAAATGGTTACCTCTAAAGTTATTAAATGATATAACAGTCCATCTGAGATTTTTTTACCCTTCTGTCTTTCCCATCTCTCTAAGATTAGAGAGTCTTGAGGATCTGAAAACCCGACCCCAAAAACCGCAACTGAGACGCGCCCTTTCTCACGGCGTCGCACCGGTGGACATAGCTTCCTCTCAACGTCGCAGTCATGTCTGTGCTTTGGGGGTGACGAGCTCCGGTGAAAGAGAATCGAAGCTCAAATGTTTCTAGGCATCTCTACTGCATCTCCCTCTCCATCCCTTGTGTCTCTAGGCCACGCTAATCGACGGCGCTCGCCGGCGACATCATCCACTCCACCTCGTCAGATCCGTCAAGGTCCGCCGTGTCCCCCCTCCTCGTCACGTCACATCGCCTGCTAGATCAACTCTGCCGCTGCTAGATCAACTCCGTCGTTGCTAGATCGACTCTGCCACCTGCTAGATCGATGTCGCTCGCTGATCGACTCCGCCTGCTAGATCGACTCCTCATCTTGCTTATTCGTGAAGTCTCCTATGCAAAGTCATCTCGCCTCGCCTTCATTTACTTCTACGCGAAGTCCATTTCGCATGCGAATGCATGTAACTATGTAACTATCCATGCAATTAAGGAATAAAGTTCTTAACCAACACATACACCTCCACGCGCATGCGGACTCCTCAACCCAGAATTATCCTAGCTCGACATGGTCTTCAAGAAATTAAGGACACTTGCCTCCATATCTACTCAAGCGTCACCCGAAGCCAATTTTGTATAGTCTTGCACTTGTATGCAAACTCCTCCACTTTGCTTCTTCGTAAAGTCTCATATGCAAAACTATCTCGCCTAGCCTTCATGTACTTCTACGCGAAGTCTATTTCGCATGCGAATGCATGCAACTATGTAACTATTCATGTAGCTACAATTTGATAGTTACATGGGTAGTTACATACATGATACACTTATTTAACTATGCACGTAACTATTCATGTAACTACAGTGTTATAGTTACATGGGTAGTTACGTACATGCTACATTTGTGTAACTATGCATGTAACTACAGTTTGATAGTTACATGGGTAGTTACATTGATAGTTACATTTGTAGTTACATTAATAGTTACATGGGTAGTTATATTGATAGTCACATGGGTAGTTACATTGATAGTTACATGAGTAGTTACATTGATAGTTATATTGATAGTTACATGAGTAGTTACATTGATAGTTACATGGGTAGTTACATTGATAGTTACATACATAGTTACATGGAAAATTGATAGTTACATGCATAGTTACATAGATAGTTACATTGATAGTTACATGGCTAACTTACATGCATAGTTATATGAATTTGTTTAATAATAATTGCAGCATGCCGCTGCACCGTAACGGCAGCGTCCCACTGTGTATTAAAACAGAAATCTATTAAAATTCATGTAATTAGTAATGTAACTACCTAGGTATCAATTTGCTTTCAGAGGACAATGTACAAATCATTTTGTTTCCAACAGAAGACAATAGCACAATAATCAATTTGAAATGATTTACAGCATTTAGCTAAAATTTAACAATATCTCATATCTGATTCCACAAAACTCATTTCAAGCGCAAACCCACACATAACCTATATACAAAAACGTTAATCAACCACAAAACCAAATTGGTAAGCCAAAACAAACACAAATACATAAATACCCACCTTCATATGACCCAAAATTGCATTACTGGGATTTAACACAAATCAACCGAAAAAAAAAACTTATATGAAGATGAAGATGCAGAGAGCAGAGAAAGGAGGAAGGACATCAACAGTTACTCCTAATCATATTGCAACACTTGTCCCATTACTAGACAGAGAGAGGGCAATTTTGTCTTGGACACAACTGTAACCAATATTCTGTGTTGTTAATGTACATTGGTTAATGGGAGAAGAATTGAAGTTAGCGAACCCAATGAGAGAAATCAAGGTCCAAAAGCTGATAAAAATGTACCTTTAAAAGTAACAAATGATAAAACTGTTAATAAATGTTCAATAACGAAAAAATAGTATACCCATATTAATCCCCACTACAAATGCATTGTGGATTAAACATACATAACAATTGCATAAGATGCATAGATGCAAGATGTGTAAATGTACGCTATGCACATGATGCGAGAAGATCGTTCGTGTAATGATGCGGTGTGATGCGCATGAATGCATAAATGCGGGGAAATGATGCAAAAGATGCATAATATGTCCAAGTGTATGACAAGTTTAAATATAAGCGCACACATAAGAGCAATGCGTTCTCAATCGCATAGTAGATGCATATGATGCAAAAAGATAGTTGCATTCATCATTCAATCACTATAGAATGCTATCTAATTTATTGGTTTTTTTTTCTTGCAAAGAGAACGATTGGAGCAAATGAAAGGTACATTTGCGATTGACAAGGTATTCTTGCGATTGGGTAATGTACACTCGTGAACGGGCGACGTGCACATGCTATTGCCTTGATAACCGAGCTCTTAAAATTTCAAAGAGAGGGATGAGGACATGAGGTCTTCCGCTTAGCGGGAATGAGAAAAGAATCTCCTAAGCGGACAAATTCTGTATGATTGAGGGAAAAACACGGAAACGTACTGTTCTTAAACTATTCCGGTGAAAAGTACGACAAAGAATAGAGATATTTGTTTAATCTGGAATGGAAATTGCAGTCCGGCCCGGACGTGGTTGGGTTAAAGTCTTTCGGCCGTAGAGAATTATACGCGTTTTTGAATATGTTTTAGTCAAGCATGGGTTCCACACTGAAAATGAAAACGAAGACGAAATAGAACTAAGCACCACTCTGGTTTTAGTCTCAGTCATAGAATAGTCATGGCTTTCAGTCTAGTCTTTCTCCTCAGACCCAGTACAGTAGAGTCCAGTCAACTCCCCTCCTCATACGCCCAAACATTTCTTCTTCTGCTATTATGCCACAAATTTCCACAACCATTTCTCTCCCCTTTTTCCTCTCAAAAACCCTCTTCATTCTTTTGTCTCCTACTAACCTGAAACACACATAACACAAATATATACCATACACATGCTTTCATATTTATAATAGAGAAGCAGAGTTCCAGAGACAAATTTATCTTAATTTATGCTTGGCTGGTTTAGCTCACAGCTCACAATGGCAAGGTATTGCCACAACCACAACACTCCTTTTTACTTGTGTTTCTTCTTGTTCTGTTATCCTCTTATTCCTATTGTCCTGTCTGAACTATCCTCAACCCAAATAACTACCATGATCAATATCTCCAACAGTCTAAACAGTAGTGGTAGCACTGTTTCATGGAACGTAAAGAGTGAACCAAACCCATGTTTATGGAAAGGGGTCGAGTGTAATCCACCCAACTCAACTGTAACCCAAATTTCTCTCTCCAAGTTGTCTCTGTCTTCCTCAGATTTTCTCCCAATTGTCTGCCAACTTGAGTCTTTGCAGATTCTTGATGTGTCAGAAAACCTCCTGAGAACAATCCCTTCTGGGTTTCTCACTGCTTGTGGAAAATTAGATGGGCTAAAGCTACTCAATTTCAGTTTTAACAATCTGCTCGGTTCTTTACCTGCCTTTGTTGGGTTCTCTGGGTTGGAGTCCTTGGACCTTTCTCATAATAAGTTGAGTCAAGGCATTGACTCAGAGCAGTTGGGTGGTTTGGTTGCGCTCAGAAGCTTGAACCTCAGCTTCAACAACTTTAGTGGGACTATTCCTACCCAACTTGGGAGATCCATGCTCTTGGAGAAGCTTGTGCTTTCTGCCAATAAATTTGAAGGGATAATTCCAGGTGAAATCGTGGACTACCGCAATCTGAGTCTGATTGATTTGAGTGCAAATCAAATTTCTGGGTCAGTTTCTGAGAGTTTTGGAGAGCTATCCAAGTTGGAGGTTCTGATTCTATCTTCCAACATCTTAAGTGGCATAATCCCAGAAAGCCTTTCGAATATCACAAGCCTCACGCGGTTTGCAGCAAATTCTAACAAGTTCGGGGGTCCAGTTCCCGGTGGAATCACAAAGCATCTCAAAAATTTGGACCTGAGTTATAACAGCTTGAGTGGGTCGATTCCATCAGACCTTTTGTCTCCATTGAATTCGAACTTGCAGACTGTGGATTTGTCTAATAACTTGTTGCAGGGATCAATACCCACGCCTCTTTCTCCGGAACTGGTTCGGTTGAGATTAGGAAACAATTCACTTGTTGGAATGATACCTTCTGTGACACTCCAGAACTTGGTATACATGGAAATGGAAAACAATAAGCTGAATGGTTCCATACCTCCTGAATTGGGTTCATGCAGCAATTTGGCTCTGTTGAACTTGGCTCAGAATGGACTGACTGGGGCTTTGCCGCCGCAGTTGGGGAACCTCGCTAAACTTCAAGTTTTGAAACTTCAGTCTAATAATCTTGCTGGAGGAATCCCAACTGAGTTTACTGAACTAAGGAGCTTGTCTGTTTTGAATATCAGCTGGAATGCTCTGAATGGTTCAATACCAACAACAGTTTCAAACTTGCAGAAGCTTATTAACATGAACCTACAAGGCAACAATCTCAGTGGTTCCATCCCCAACACTATTGCCTCCATGAGTTCTCTGTTGGAACTCCAACTTAGTCACAATTTCTTGAGTGGTGACATTCCAAGGATGCCAACATCTTTGCAGATTGCTTTGAATCTCAGCACCAACCTTTTTGAAGGACCGATTCCTAGTCATCTGTCCATGCTCACTGGATTAGAAATTTTGGATCTATCTAACAACAAGTTCTCAGGTCAGATACCCTCATTTCTAGCTGATCAACTGGTAGCATTGACACAGTTGATACTATCTAACAATCAGCTCTCTGGAGTCTCTCCACACTTCAATACTTGGGTCATGGTCAACACAGATGGAAATGCAGGTTTAATTAAAGCTACAACGCGCTCCTTGGTAAAGAAAGGAAATTCAAAGGCTTTGCCAATTGCTCTTGCAGTTGTAGCTGGTGTTGTTGCTATTGTAGCCATTGCCATCCTTGCTATATCACGGCACAGTTACAGGGTTAACGATGAACAAGTGGACTCCAGGGAAGATCTTCCTCCTCCTGAGGTCCTCCAAGGTAGTCTCTTAACTGCCAATGCCATTCACAGATCAAGTATCGATTTCATTACAGCCATGGAGGTAGTTTCTGACCCCTCAAACATTGAGCTCAAGACTAGGTTTTCAACTTACTACAAAGCCACCATGCCGTCTGGATCGAGCTACTTTGTCAAGAAACTTAACTGGAGTGACAAGATATTCCAATTGGGCAGCCACGACAGATTCGAGAACGATTTACAGATCTTTGGAAAACTGAGCAATTCCAATGTCATGACTCCTTTGGCCCATGTTACAACTGTTGACAGTGCTTATCTGTTCTATGAGTATGCTCCAAAAGGCACCCTTTTTGATGCTCTTCATTGTAGCTCAGACAATTCTATGGATTGGGCAAGTAGATACAGTTTAGCGATTGGAATAGCTCAGGGCCTCGCTTTTCTTCATGGATGCACCTCAGGTCCAATACTCCTCCTAGACCTGTCAAGCCGAAGCATTTTACTCAAGTCCCTGAAAGAGCCTCTTATTGGAGACGCCGAGCTCTGCAAAGTGATTGATCCCTCAAAGAGCAGTGGAAGCCTTTCCACTGTTGCTGGTTCTGTTGGTTATATTCCTCCAGGTAAGGATCTCCATTACCGGTGACATATAATTTGTCATTCATTTACACCCACTTCCATTTTTCTTTTTTCTTTTTTTGGGTTACAGAAAGCGACCTAAAAGGTCCAAACAAAAGAAAACAAAAAACCTACAGACTAAATACTGGAGCAAAGTCCAGTTCTTCTTGATCTAGATCATCTAAAACAGCTTGGGCTCCATTTTTCTTTTTTAGTTTGGTGGATTTACGACTTATCACTTGTACATTTATTTCTATTGTCGTTGAATGTATAAATTTTTTGGTGGCAGAGTATGCATATACTATGAGGGTAACAGTGGCCGGTAACATCTACAGCTTTGGGGTGATTCTGCTTGAATTACTGACAGGAAAGCCAGCAGTTAGTGAAGGGATTGAGTTGGCCAATTGGGTACTAAGTAAATCAGGGCAGCAAGATAAAATTCTTGATTCTACAATCAGCAGAACCTCAAGTGCCATCAGAAGCCGGATGCTAGCTGTAATGAAAGTTGCTCTTGGTTGTGTTAGTGTATCACCAGAAGCAAGGCCAAGAATGAAGAGCGTTCTTAGGATGCTTCTGAATGCAAGATAAAGTAGCAAGTCACCACTCGAAGTATAGTATAGAGCAGCAGTTTTATGCATACAAATAAAAATTGAGGGTTTTTGTATGTTCCTCCAAGTATTAAGTCCTAGAGTGTGATTGATTCTTCTGAAAGATGTGGCAACTATCGCAGTATCGTGTATAGGAAGTTATATGTATCTAATAACCTAGTCAAACTATGTACTAAATACTAAAACTTCATCAAAGGTAAAAACAAGACACTGCAACCGAGGTTTTAAATATAAGAATGGATTTCAGTGTAAAGTTTTTGAGTGCAAATGTTAAATTCTTGAGTTACAAATTTCATTCAGTCTACTCATTACATGTTGCAAACTCAACAACTAGTTTTACGCTATAGCAAACTGAGAAAAAAAGTTGGTTGAAATTTTATGAAACAACATTTGGGCAACTAAAACTAACACTAGACGAGCTTTTATCCTCAAACTATCTATATTCTTGATAAAATGGAACAACCCGCCAAAGATAAATGATTGTAATCAGAGAAACATGACCCATTGGAAACACTATGAGGAATAGTGAGAAAGCCAAGAGGGCATTGAAGAGTGACAAAACATGCTGGGTCTAGAAGGTAAGATCTTTGGGGTCCTCAATAATTTTTGCCAAGGTTTGCAAGAACGAAGCAAGATCAGCACCATAAATTACACGATGATCAGCCGTAACGTTTACCTGTAAATGAAATGTGTTCCATGATAAGCATTTCTCACTTGCTTTAATGAAGTATACCAAATAAAAGCACAGTTTCCAGATTTTTTACCTGCATTTGGTTCTTCATACCAATTCGACCATCCTTGGAAGCCACAACAGTAGGCTGAGATCCTCCAACTGCCATAATTGCTCCCTGTTGGGATTGGATCCAGAAGAGAAAAACGTAATAAGCATCCACATACCACATACATTCTCTAACAAAAAAAAATTAAGCAAAATAAAGCAGTAGACTTACAGTTCCAGGTGGCAGAATGGCATCAAACCGGTCAACACCAAACATCCCAAGATTTGAAAGAGTGAAAGTACCTGTAGAAAGAACAAAATTTGGTAAGAAAATGACAGACAGAATTTAGTGGCATTTGTTTGAATATGGCAGTCCACCAAAATGATCATGGCTACTAAATGCTGATACACAAGAAAATAATTATACAACTTCGTAAGAAAAAAGAAAAAAGAAGAAGAAGCAAGTCATGAAGTAGCCATACAAGAAAATTGCATTGCCTGCCCTTATTCTGTATTGACTATAGTATTACTCACGGAAAAATTCCAGCAGTGAAAAATCCATATCTAGATATTTGTATAACAAAATGATCTTCAGAAGCCATAACATTAAAGTAAGATAAGGCGTAAGAGTAAGAGAAACCCTGAATTACGCAAAACTAGACATAAAGTAAGAGGAGTTCTCTAGGGCCAAAATCACAAAGGCACACTTCAGTGCTAGCACTTGGGATGCTCTCACCGAATGAGATGACAGAAACAGCAGACTTTTCAACAGTAAGAAAATATTACTATATGCAATTGCTGAAGCGTACAGTCAAGCTCATCTGACACTCTCAATCGATAAAATCAAGCAGGCAATGAGGCAGAAATAACAGTTTGCATATCCTGAGACTCGTGATTACTCTTGGAGTTTATAAGAATAGTGACCTCCAAGAACCAGATTCAGTTGGCATATTCTATTTTAAAAGGTACTTTACACACAACAGACAGTTTTATCCTAAGAATGATAGAAACCGAATGGCATTTTAATTATACGCATGAAAGAAACATGATTCTTGTTTCGACATAGTTGATAAACAAGTGCATGGCCGCATAACGATTAACAGCGATATTTTCTCACTGAGCAGAATTGATATTCAACTTCTCAAGAGAAGCTTGATAGT
Organism: Fragaria x ananassa; assembly: GCA_034370585.1. NCBI lineage: Eukaryota > Viridiplantae > Streptophyta > Magnoliopsida > Rosales > Rosaceae > Fragaria > Fragaria x ananassa. Next base: position 16,442,922 of record CP139769.1, read on the forward strand.
TTAGCTAAACAACTAAAAGTTTTTTGAGGGACGAACAATCATATACTATTTGTAATGTTTGGAAATAATCCTGAGAAGCTGTTGACTCATTAAAAGTTTTACAACGACAGGTATTCCTCCTCATGTGGATCATGCATGGAAATTCAACATCAGTGCATCCAGATTTCTTCTTACTCCTAGTGAACTCAATTGCTACACGTCCCATTCAATATCTTCAAATGAGTAAGTTAAAAACTAAACGTATTGCCACATGACCATAAAGCAATATGAAGTATAATGAATTTACAACCTCATGAGTTATGACTATGTAGTGCAGTCTCAGTTCGACATATTTCATGGTCAATCAAGCATTTTAGAAACTAACAGTACCTGTATTGTATTCATGAGGCTGCAGCTGCTTGGCCCTTGCCTTATCAACTAACTCCTTCCACTTTCTTGACAGTGTATATATGTCAGCCTAACACATATTTAACAACACATAAATCAACAGCAAAAGTTTATTGCATGCAAACTGCAAACATCATTCCAAAACAAAAGAAGCCATTAAAGGCACAAACCTTGTCCGCATCCTGAAGCACTGGTGTTATCAACCCACCATCGATTGCCACAGCAACTGCTATGTTAATGCTGCTATTATATACAAAACTGTTACCATCTCTACAGCCAGAGTTGACAACAGGATGTTGAACCAATGCTAATGCTGTTGCCTTTGCCAGCAATGCTGTCATGGTAACTCCCTTGGACTTGATCTAAAAAAACGAACAACAGTATTCACTAATCAGAAACGAATAGCATGGTAAAAGTTTGCAATGAACACGAAAGTTGAGTTACCTTTTTGTAGAGAGCATCCAGAGCATTAGTGGTGATAGTGTATCCTACTCTGAATGTGGGCACTGACAGACTCTCAATCATGTTCCTACTCACAGCACCTTGCATGGTAGTGAAAGGCACCACCGTCCCCAACTCAATCCCAGCCGCCGGCACTGATGCCGCGGCCGGAGCCGGAGCCTGAGCTGCAGCAAATGCTTCAACATCCTTGGCCACAATCCTCCCCATTGGCCCAGTTCCCACCACTCTTGCCAACTCAACCTTCAAATCCTTAGCGAGCTTCTTGGCGTAAGGTGACGCCACGATTCTCTTCCCTCCCTCAGAAGCCGGATGTGCAGAAGAAGCAGACACCACCGGAGCCGCCGCCTTAGGAGCGGGAGCCGCATTTTCCGGAATTTTGGTCTCCTGAGAAACCGGTGCCGGTGATGAAGAAGAAGAGGTGGCTTTGGCCTTGGCCTCGGCGATCTCCTCTTGGGTCTCGGCCAGGAGAGCAATAGCGGACCCCACTGGGGCAACGCCGCCTTCTTCGACCATAATAGAGGCCAAGTAACCGTCGTAGAAAGTCTCGACGTCCATGTCAGCCTTATCGGACTCGACGACGACGACGCTCTCGCCCTTGGAGAGCTTGTCTCCCTCGGACTTGACCCAGGAGACGATCTTGCCCTCGGTCATGGTGGAGCTGAGCGCCGGCATGAAGATTTCACGGATCTTGGCCTGGACTTGGAAACGGCTGCTCCGGCGGCAGGAGATGAGTGCCGGCGTAGTAGGGTTGCGGGCGAGGGTGGGGATGAAGGAGGTGTTGAGAAGGTGAGCCATGGAAGTGAGAGAGGGGAGTTCACAATGTGAGTGAGAGAGAGAATGTCGATGGGTTTTAAGGGGAAGGTATTTGTTCCATTTTATGCTCGGCTCTGGGTCTCTTCGACTGCATCGAAATCCTGGCGGAGGTTCCAACTGCCTCACCGGTGAATGTGATGATGCTGATGTGTCTCTTTCGCTTGCTTCCCTCTTTTTTTCTTGTAAAAAGCTAACAAAACGTTATTAACGCACATTTTTGTTTCATGACGGTCTCTTGTCGTAGTAAACAGGGTGTGTTAATAACACTAGCTAAGGTTTATGGTTCTTATTTTTATTTTTGAGGGTCTGTCTAATAACGTCGTCCACGTTGCTAATACCTTTGGTCGTCCACGTTGCTAATACCTTTGGTTGTCTTCGTTTCTTCAGAAGACCTCCTTCACCTCGTCCGGTATTGAAAATTCTTCTAGCCCGTGATTAAGGTTACAGTCATTACTATATTTACGCGGCTCACATGAGATATGCAAATGCAACTCAATTCTTGTTTGTTTGCATTTAGTCATGTTCTTAATTGTAACATTTTCAATCTAGATGTATTTGTGCATCTTGTTTATATTGTTTTTAAAATGAGATGGAAATCTGTTCGTTAAGACATTTTTGAAAACATTGAAAATGATAAATGAAAATATTTTCAACTTTTACAAAGAAAAACTGAAAATTATTCTAGGAAATTTCATATGTGTGTCTTGGCCTTATGCCATTAAGATATGTAGTTAGAATAAAACTATGTATTATTTATAATTACCATATTGGTACTTTGTAATTCCCTATATAAAAAGCTTCTATCAACGAATAAGATGATGATTCTCTATTCTCTTACTAGATTCTCTTTGTCTCTACTGTATATATTTTATAACGTTATCATGCACTTTATTCTAACCCTAGAGCCAATAGCCTACCACTTGTTTTCTGAAACCCTTAAATGCATTTTCGGCTCCTTTGTCCGACCGCCGCCGTCTGACATCACCGGCTGCCAATCCCTTGGCCGCCGCCCGCCGACGATTCTTGGTTTCCTCCGAATACAAATTTTGACTTCTTCAAGCGTTTGAAGTTTCGAAAGATATGTTTTGAAACCCTAAACTTTTCCAAGTTCAATAACTTGGGGAGGATGAAATCATTTCCTCCCATCTCCATCTCCATTCTATGCTTAGGATTTTGTGCGTGCAGGTAAAAATCCCGAAATTTTATTCGCTGGTCAAAAGTGTGTTTGATCACTCTTGTTTCCTTGTCAGGGTTGTGTATAATCAACCCCGACTTTTCTCTGGATTGTGTTTGATCAATCTGAGGTCTTTTTCTGAATTGTGTTTGATCAATTCGCGGCTTTTGCGGATTGTGTGTGATTAATTCGAAGGACAAACCACTAAAAGCATCGTTTGTGACATCTATCGATCTCATAACTTCTTCTCTTCGATTCTCCCTCCTCCGAGCTTCTCTTCAAAAAATAAGGTCATAGAGACGTTATCCAGATTGAGGCGAAGCTACCACCACCATTCATGTCTGCCGCCGTGGCCAGATTCGTAAACTCGCCGGCGAACCCAGAAAAAACTTCTCCCCTCCGATTCTCTTTTAGCATCGCTCCTCCATGAAATCTAATACAACAGAGATGTTGGGGACGGTGAGAAGAAGACGTGAACACCAGCCTTGCGCCGGGAGGTGGCCGGACGACGGAGGAGCAATTCGCAGCTCCATCCTGCTGCAAAACGTCGACGTCTAGACAAGGTCGGTCTGGATTGTGTATTTTTGAGATTGAGAGAGGTGATAATGGTTAACGTGTTGTTATTTTGGTTAGTGGCATGGCATATAATTTTTAAACAATTTATGAGTAACGCTGTAAAGAATTTAAATGAGTGTATTGTTTTCTCATAAATAAACATTTGTTAACATTTTTATTATTTATTACTTCTAAATGTATCATTTTATCATTAGTCCTAGAAAATACAATCTCATTTTCTCGTTTTTATGTTTTTTAAGTTATTTTTGAAAATCCTTTTCAAAAACGTTACGATAGGGTGTGAATTTCAAAAAGGTATAAACAGGAGAGCAAGGCGGCGCTCTCCCTCTTGGCGGGGTGTCGATCTTGGGTACCAAAGGCGGCGACGCAGATTAGTTTTCTATGTCGATCGTGCTTGGCAGCGGGTAGAGGAATACTTTGTGGCGGCGATTCAATTGCTTTCATCGTATTGTTCCTAGTTTGGTTGGGATCGAGACCGCAAGGGGTTGGTGTGTTTTACCAAATGCGGCTTGGGTTTCACCGGAGGTGCACAATTCGTTCTCAGATCCTTTAAGTGAGGGTATCTGAGCACTAGGTCTTGACATTGTTGAAGGTCAAATTAGTCAAAGCATTGCGTCCCCGCTGTGGAGGCTTGCTGTATGGTTTTCGGTTACGTCTTCTGTGAAGGGAGCGGTAACGATCGCAGCAGTGTGGCCGGGCGTCGGAGATGATGCTTGTGGTGAGGTGCGGGCAAAGGCCAGAATCAGTGGTGGCAGAGTCTGGGGTGCCCTTTTGGGTGACCATAGTAACTGGGCCTAGGTCCTCTATTGGGCCTGTGTCCATGACCTAGGGTTATCTTTTAAGGTTGGGCCTAGGTTGAATAATTTGCTAGGATTAGCTCTCAAATTCTTTCTGTCATTAGCTAGTTTTTTCAAATTTTTTAGATTCTCTAGTTTCGGGTTGATTAGTCTCACGGTAGTTTCGGTAGGGTGCTATGACATAAGTATTATCGGTGAGTATTAATTAAGTCAATTTGGCTTATGGAACTGGCTAGGGTTAAATTTTCGTAATCTCTCAAATTGCCCATACATTTAAAACCATTATACCAAACCCGATTTTATAAACTGAGGGTACAATAGGGAAACAATAAATCAAAAAATGCTCCGATAGTTGGGAGAAAAAAAAGCAAACCCTCAACCACGTTTTAAGGAGAAAAAAAGGTAATCCACTCCCACTCAAATTCAGTTGCTCTCACCCTTAAAACGTTCATTGTTTCTTTGAACAAAAATCAGTATCTCAAAAAATCGGCTCAACTGCTATACATGAAGATCGAGAAATCAAGCACACAGGTTGTATATCGATCAAGAACACTTCTCTAAATTTATTCTTTGCATTTGCGACCAGATATGTAATCACATATGGTGCTTTCTCTTTATATTCGGATCTTGAATGCATCAAGGTAATATTTCTCTTCTTTTGTCAGTATGTACCGTAAGAAAAGAAAAAGAATTTGAAAGACTGCGTTTCGGTGGACATGTACTCCATCAAGGCGATTGATGAACTTCTTCTTGCTCTTTGTTGAATTGGTTATGGTTAAGTTTATATTTATTTGACCAATTATTTGCTTTACTTCTGTACGTGTATCTCATGTGTTCAACTTTGATTACATATTACATGCAAGTTTTTAATTCACTTTTTCAATACGTACTTGCATGGATTGATTATGTATATATACATGTTTATATACTTTTCTTTGCTTCTGTTTCAAATAGTACAGATCTAACGAGAGTGAGCAGAGGTGCATATACAAGAAAATAGTATGCCGAGAGACAGAAATCTATTTTTGAAGAATAACCAATTGGTAAGCAATTTGATTTTGTATAGTAAAAATCATTCATGTTATATGCTTTAGCCAATACATCAAGTAATATGGAGCTTGAAAAATAGTAGATGCCGATTTTGAGAGAAATGAGATGTGTTATTAGTTTCTCACTTATTGTCTTCAGTGCAGAATGATGTCAAGATGTTTCCATCCAATCATGTATGTGTAACATCAATTGGAAACTGAAGGTTAGATGATACTTGAATGATTTGAAGCATCTAAGGTCTGATTAAGTATAATGCAGTTTTGTGTCTTTGTTTTCCTATTTTAATATTTTGCAGGGAGAACGAACAAAAAGAATGAAGGTCCTGGGGGGTAAATAGGTCTCTTTTAAATTTTTGATAACTTCAGTATTTGAGGATATCAATAGCGTGTGCTATCCCAGATTCATAGTATACAAGAATGCAGAAAGTAAAACTCAGTAAGTAAAGAAACAACACAAGGATGTTTTTGTTCTCGCAGAAATCCTGAAAGCAGAGAGAAAAACTACGTGTTTCTAACTCTAGAAAGACAAACTTTTCCACTAAGTTGAAGTGACTTCTTACAAGAATAATAGTGTCAGTGATACACTACCACAATGATATCCCTCCTAGTCCCAAACTAGTCTTGACATATTCCCTCTCTTGTTTCTAAGCCTTTACAACATGAAATACTTTGAGAAGCTTTATCTGTGAATTCTGCTAACCACTAGCGGATTCAACTTTGAACACTTCTTGGGTTGGTTGCACTACACATCCCTCATGGTATGCAACATGATATGAGTTGATGAAAGAATTTTTGAGTTCAAGCTCTAACGTTTACAGTCACAAGGAAGACTTAGAGCAGCATGAACAATGCAAGCTAAAAACTAGACTCAACACAAAAAACGCTACCACAGCTGTTTTCAACAACCACCGAGCATAGCTAAAGCTATAGATATAAATAGGCAGACAATGCATCAAAAGATGATACCAGCTGACCTCAACAGTTTTCAGAAAGGTTTGGACAGTAGTCTTTAGCTATAAAACTGAGAGCGATGTAACCTAAGAAAGAGATGACAAGAGCAATCACAATAAGACAAAGAAACATTTCCTAGAACATGAATAATTCAAAACAGGGAGCAAAGATGATTCATACCCTCTTACTCAGTCCATCAATGGACATTATCACAGTTGAAAGTGATTGGTCTTTGAATCACACAAAGACCAGCTATTGCATAGGATACCATATCAAGGAATCCAAGCTAGAGCCTTCAGCATCAAACCATTTGGTCACGAGTTGGCATAACAAAAGATCCCAACCCTTAGACTGGTTTAAGCGCCAAAGCACTTCCCTCAACCCAATTGTCCATTTGAAATTGAAAGACAACAATAATCTATTAAACTAATATAACAGATTCTTTTAGTTCAAACCGGACAGACGAATGACTCAGAACTAGGATAGCAAACAGGGCTGCTATCCTCTGTGAAAAACAGTGATATACATATGCATGATTTACCTGAGATCATAAAGGATTGTAGTGACACTTGTTCTTGTTCAGGGGGAATCTCCAAGTGTTTTGTTAGACTAGGATTGCCAATCATCCTTATACCTTCAAAGAATGAGGAACCCGTATGGAAGTTTTGGTCATCGAAATTTTTGTCTTCTTCATGTTATATAAGATAGTCTTCTTTCATGCAAAGAAGAAAACATATAAGACATCACTTCGATATAGAAGGATTGGTATATGTAGATGTCTACCTTTTGCTTTGGTTTAACAATGTACAGTTGTTTCATTGTACACCTTTCACTTTCATTGTACACTTTAGTGAAAGGTGTATGTACAACAAAAATGTATGTTATGATATTTTCTTATCGTCAATAATTGAATATTCACAAATAGTTTTGTGTCTGTATTCACGCTAAATTTAGCATAGCAAAGAAATCATTTGCACAATTACAAGGCACACGCGTGAGTGCGGCCCTTTTGAACGTAAAAGTTAAAAGTTAAGTGTTAGGCTGTAAATGTTCTATAATTTGCTACATTTTTTAAAAATGCACTTCATTCACCGTCAACAATTTTCAGAAAACTTGAGTGTTTTTTTACTCAATATGAATGTTTTTTTTAATCGGCAACTCTATGAATGTTATTAAGAAAGATTATTACATATCAAATGATACAATAAAGTAGCGTGAACTATAGAAAAACAAAAAACAAAAACAAAAACAAAAGGACGTTCATTACATACATTGATAAATAAATAAATAGTTAACTAATGTTAAAAGTGACTAAAAAAACACACACGCGCAAACGCTGTCATTTTGCACACGCATCTCGCATCACGCACGCGCAAGCACGGCCATTTCGTACGCATGTGCATGAAGTCTAGTATCTTCTTGTGTAAATTTACCATTTCTTTTTTCTTTATTAAAGGCTCAACATCCATTTTTTAAAATGGCCAATTACATATAAGTCCACTTTGAGACATTTTTTCCCACATAGATCCACCCCAACATTTTTACCCACATAAGTCCACCCAAGTCTAAATAAAGTTTTGTATTAAGTATTAAAGTTCAACATAATTACAGACTGCCATCCAACAAAAAAAATTAGATTTTCTCCTTTATATTTACAAGAATGCCACTAGTATAAAAAGTCAACAACCATTCTCATTTCGGAACAGTCTCCGGCGGACCTCCGGCGAGGTTTCCGGCCGACCTCCGGTGAAGTTTCCGGCCGACCTCCTGCGAGATTTCTGACCGACCTCCGGCGAGGTTTCCGGCCGACCTCCGACGATGACAAAAATTACTACTACAAACTAAAAAAGCTACTACCACCAGCTATAAAAGCTACTACCACCGCCTACAAAAGCTACTACTGTGAGATTTCTGATGAAAACAAAAGCTACTACCACCAGCCACAAAAACTACTACCACAAGCTACAAAAGCTACTACCACCGCCTACAAAAGCTACTACTGTGAGGTTTTCGACGAACACAAAAACTACTACCACCAGCGACAAAAGCTACTACCACCGCCTACAAAAGCTACTACTGTGAGGTTTCCGATGAACACAAAAGCTACTACCACCAGCCACAAAAACTACTACCACCGCCTACAAAAGCTACTACTGTGAGGTTTCCGACGAACACAAAAACTACTACCACCAGCCACAAAAGCTACTACCACAGCCTACAAAAGCTACTACCATAGCCTACAAAAGCTACTACCATATTTTCAGCCAAAGATGCAGCTGAAAATACTGCATCTTTGGCTCTACAAGCAAAGCTGTTATCCATGATTTCCAGGTTCTCCAACAATGTTGGCGCTCCACTCTACACTAGTTTATGCATACAATGCCCAGTTGTCCAGACTTACAAATCTCAATGATACACCCTAGTGACATGAAATCTCTCAAGTAATAACAAATGTAGCAAACACATTCGAGGTATACGCAATACAATAATCTCCTAGCTATGTAATTGTGGTAAAGATGGTTATAGCTGGTGAATGCAGACTATTTCAAGTTTCAATCTTTCACTTATTAGCCATAATTAGAGCAACAATACCGTAAGAGGTTCTCCCAGGTAGAAATGCCATGTCTCTGCACACGGTATGCGATGAAGGCGTGAAACGTCCCCAGTAGGCAGCAAGAAGTAAATAGCTGTACTCACAGGCGTGAAAACGTCGTCGTCGATCTAGCGGCGTCAAGATCCGAGCGTCTTCGTTGTCGATCTGGCGACGTCGAGGTCGAGCCAACAACGTTGAGGTCGAGACATCGTCGTCGTTTATCCGGCGGCGTCGAGCATCATCTTCTAGTCGGTGTTGGCCTGAGACGCCGCCATGGCCACAGATTCAAGCTTGGAGAAGAAAGGGAGGAGGAAGATGATGAGAGGAAAGTGAAAACAAGCCGTCTAAAAAGAATGAAGAGAGAGACTAGAAGAGAGAAACTGATTTTTAGGGAAAATGGGTATTTTAGGAACATCACAAAAACGAAGTGACAGACTTACCCTTAAAAGTGGACTTATATGGGTAAAAAGATTAGGATAGACTTGTGTAGAAAAAAATGTTGAAAATGTGACTTTATTGAAATTTTCTATTTTTAAAAATAAAAAAGACGTGAATGTCAGTTCCTAATTTTTCTATATTTTAATTTATTTATTTTTAAATTTATTTCGGATTTCATGGATAATTAAATAGATATTAAACATGATGGTGGGGATAAATATCCCGGCTGTTAGTAGAAACAAGAAAATGATTCCAAATGGTACAAGTTTCGGTTCATATCAATCCCTTTCTTCCTGCAACCCCGCATCTTCCAACTCGTCGAAAACTAACATGGAAAATCAGTGAAGCTGATTCCTCGTCTTCTTCTGCTTCAAGTAGTTGTGGGTATAGCTACGATAAACAAAGGACTGATGGTCAACTAGTATTCCCAAAGAAGAAGAGAAGCCGGGTGTTCTTTCTAGATGTTAATCCTCTGTGCTATGCTGGAAGTAAACCCAGCTTACACTCTTTTGCTAACTGGGTCTCCTTATTTTTCAACCACGTTAGCCTCTCTGACCCTGTCATCGCTGTAAGCTCTCACAAAGATCACTGAGCTAGTTGGTTTGAGTTTTTATTCAGTGTAGTTTATGTGTTATACTGTGGCAGGTTGTTGATGGTGAAAGAGGAAGCGAACACCGCCGGCAGTTGCTGCCTTCGTATAAAACACACAGGTGGAAATTGTCAAGACAGTTTTCAAAAGGTCATGTTGGAAGGTCACATGGACTCATCACTGATGTTTTCACAAAATGCAATGTGCCTGTGAGTTACCCTTCTTGTCTTGTGTCTCAACATGATTCAAGGCTAATTTCTCGAGCACATAGCAGAATTCATGTGTTGCTATTCTACAGAAAGCTATTACTTGTTACCATTGAACTATAATGATTCTTACTCTTTACACACCAGTTTCTAAACTTCAGTATTCTCTAAACTTTACAGATAATAGTCTTAATAGATATACAGCAAAAATTATATTGCCAGTAACAGGAAGATAGATTCTAATGCCAATTTGAATTTTGAATTCGATAAACTTTTAATTATGGATTTAAGTTATCTAATCAATTTTCTCTCTCTTTTGACAAAGGAAAATAAAAAATTAAATTAAATTGTGCTCCACACCGGAAGTCTGCTCTGTAATGTAATATTGGGTTCCTTCTAACATAAAATGCCATTCACCTTTTAATTGTATTAGATACTTTTGGACCAAAGGACTAGATGTTGAAGTGTTTTATATGTTTTGGTATCTTAGCTTCATAATCCAAAGAAAATTATGTAGGTCATAAAAATAGATGGTCATGAAGCTGATGATGTTATAGCTACTCTTGTGGAACAAGTTCTACAATTAGGATATCAAGCTGTGATTGCGTCTCCTGATAAAGATTTTAAGCAATTGCTTTCAGAGGATGTCCAAATCGTTATGCCCCTGGACGATTTAGAGCGCTGGTCCTTTTACACCCTTAAGCACTACATGGCTCAGTATAATTGTGATCCGTGCTGTGATTTGAGCCTCAGTAAGTCTAAGATTAATATGGTCATCATACATTCCTACTATGTATTAATTTTATTTCCATATATATATTTTTTGATAAATGTTATGATTGTTTGTAGAATAATGAGATGTAGAGACCTTGTGCATGAACATTGTCTTTGGGCTGAGTGTGCCTTTGATATATTAGGTTCATGATTTGCATAGCTTTTATAGAGTGATTGAAAAATAATACCACTAAGTGGCCTGGAATATGATGAGCACTGGTACTGTCTATAATTGTACTAGAAAGGATGACAATTTTGGAGAGTAACTGTGCAGCAATGTTTTGGTTGTTATTTTGGTCATATATGCACTTAAAGCACAAAAATGGTAATAATAGGAATAACCTACAATACAGTTCACAGTTTTGGGGTAGCAGAAGTAAGTTACTGTTAATTCATCACCTTCTTTGATGTGTTATTCCACCTCCGGAAGTTTTTTTCTGGGATGGATTTTGATCTGATGAACCAAGGGAATATTCTCTTTTCAGTTAATATGAATTCACTGCCAACTTATGTCTAGGATGCATTGTGGGAGATCAGGCTGATGGTGTTCCTGGGATTCAACATCTGGCTCCTGGGTTTGGTCAGAAGACTGCCCTGAAGCTCTTGAAAAAACATGGCTCATTGGAAAATTTACTGAACATAGCTTCAGTAAGAACTGTTGGCAGACAGTATGCGCAAGATGCTCTTACAAAGTATGCGGATTACCTACGAAGGAACTATGAGATTCTTGCCCTTAGAAGGTAATGCATGTGATTTTAGTTTGATGTTTCTTATCTTTCCTGCGACAATGCTGCTACTAGGCAGAGTCTTTAAGTGTGTGTGAGTCTCCAACTATTTTTGATATTTCCAAGGTCATATAATTCTCCAGGGATGTCAATGTTCAACTTAAAGAGGAGTGGCTTGTTCCAAGAGACACAAGCAACGATTCAAATACTATGTCCAACTTCTTTAAATTCTTGGAAGAAACTAAGGAGTTCATTCATCAAAATGGATCTATTTCAAATGGCTAAGTCAATAGGTAATTTCTTATAGCTTGATAAGATGCGGTTTCTCATTTCATGTGTTTTGAGGCTATATTCATTGCTGGCGTTGGACATATTTTTTATTTACCAGTAAGTTAATTTATACATTTCTGATTACACACTTTTTTTCTCCCCTATAACCTGGTTTGCTAGGGCTATACAACTCTTTGAAGATGTTTATTGTTTTGAAACTGTCACTGATGTCCTTATAATTTTGAAAGTTTTTTTTTTTTGGTTAAATTATAATTTAGAGTTTTAAACTAGTAACTATTGCACACTTTCAAAGTGTTCGATAAAGAAAAATACATACTCACAAAAGACTCCCTCTCAAAAGCTTTTGAATAGTATATGATTCATTCTAACACCGCCGCTTGTTTCACATTGTGAAGTTTTGAACTATGTATACAACTTTCAAATTATTTCGACAAAGGTAAACCAAGTTCACAAAAATGCTGTTTTTCATCCATGCTGGTGCAAGACGACCATTTATATTGCATTATTGATCAATCAAGATGGATAGCCAGACACAGGAACGGTAAACCCAACCTTTTATTTTATTGAAAACCGTCTTAACGTAATCATTTTTTTGTTTTTTGTTTTGTTCTGGTCTGAGTCTTAACATGATCTTACATATCATCAACTTGTAATGGAATAAGATAGTAACTCTGGCAGTTCAGTTATTTCATTGTTATTTACTTTCTTTTCCTACATCATTGTGATGCTGTCTTACATATAGCATTCCTTGTTTAGTTTTTCTTGCATATGTCTGTATTCAACATGGTCTTGTTGACACTCGATTGATATGAATGAAAGAATTTAATGGAATTGGAAACTAACGGAAAACTGCAGTAGCTTATTGATTAGAAATGTAAGAGAATGAAAATCTTGTACAGTTTCCTTTTTTCCATCAACCTTAGATTTCAGCAAATCTGGAAAAATAAACAAACTTAAGTTCAGCAAAAGACGAATTTCATACTGTTATGTTTCGCTCTGTTGATCTCTTGATATGAAAGAATATACAGTAAGAGCGATGTTCCTGTAAATATGATTGATTATAGTATAAGGTGCATAACTATTTACATCCTCTTTTTTACTCCCTCACCCATTCGGCTTTTTGATAGTTCTTTCTCCCCTTGCTTTTGGGATCTCAGGTTTTCTTTTGCCAGTGACACGAATAGAAGCGTCCAAGTGATGTAAATAGGAACTACAGGGCTTTGCTTTCATTCTTTTCAAAAATTAGGAACTACAGTCAGTAATATGATAATTGTACGGATTACACTGATGAAGTTTTGACTATTTTGAATTTTATAAAATTTACGTAGTACCTCAACAGACGAGCACAAGGCATTCAAAGATGGATTGTCAAGTGGACTACGCCTGTGATTTACCTCTTGTTTCATGTTCTTTCCCATGCCTGTTCAACTAACTGTCCATTGCTTTTATTTGTTTTTGACAAAGAGATCTTGCAATTAGACTTGTTAAAATCACCAATATTAACAGGATGCTTGTAACGTGAACCAGGAAAAGCATAAAATCATAGGCAAACCAAAGGAATATCTCTGGACGTGGATACAGGAAAGCAGACTAGTAACAAGCAACCTAAATGAAAAAACTTAATGGCAACCATGCTTGAAACTTTGCAATGTTATAACAATGGAATGGACTGCTAGGAACGAAATGACTGATGGATGCTTGTAGTTGGTTGAGTTGGGCTGCCTGTGTGTTTTATACTTGTGCTGCTTCATACCTGCCATCGATGAACCAAAAAGAGGTGATAAACAATCACAGACCACTATTCAGACCGTTGTCGTCCACCTGAAATATACCCTCAACAAAACCAGCTTGATTGAATTTTTGTTCACGAGGGTGATGGCCTAGTAACACCGAAATGACACGGCCTCACATCTTAGCCACTAAAAACCTTGTTCACATCCACAAATTCATCCTCCTTGTCTACTACTAAGGATGGTTCTTGCAGTAAGCTGTAAGAACCTATGCATGGAAGGAGTGAAGGGGTGGAGCAAAAAAAGAACTGAAAAGGTCAGCATAATGAGCATTCACATCCAAAACAGCAGAACTGGAAAGTAAATATTTTTAAGAAAAAAAAAAAAAGAGGTAAAAAAAAATTGAACTGACGGCATTGAATATATATATATATATATATATAGAGTTGCAATATGTGAAAGCAAAGTAACAATTAATTAAATACTTCACCGACTAGTAATCAAGTACTACAATGGAAGATACTGTTAGACAGGTATACACATAGTTGAGTGAGCCAACTTGGAAAAATAATCTCCCAAATTTTGGTATACTTTAGGCTAGACTTCCCCTCCGCAAAAGATTGAGGACAATGACGAGGGTCTTGAAATTGTATTGCAATTACTCCCTTGACCTCGTGCAATTGAAATGCTTGATTCTTGCAATAGTACTATATAGAATACTAGTTTTCCAAGCCCCTGGCGATTCAACATCTTTTGAATAAGAAAACAAGTAGACATTGATCGATTTGATGACTGATACTCACAGCAGATCCATTTCTCAACAGATGGTCTAGAAAGGAAGTGTCGTACAATCTGCAGCTCTTCCCTGAATTAAACAGAAGATAAATCTATAGCATATAACTAGTTTTTGCACCAAACATGAAGTAACATGGATTGAAGTGGAATACTTATGTATCATATATAGGTCATGGAATATTGTATTATAGTTTGTCTATAATATATTATAACAAACAAACAGAGGCATAAGACTCTAAAACTTAATAGTACAAAACTCTAAAACTTAATAGTTCACGCCAACATAAACCATTCCGACAGTTCCATCATGAAGCAAGTACAGCTATTATTTCAAGAACAATCAAACCAGTCCCAGCTCGCAAGAGAATAAAAGTTTCGTCTTGTGAAGCACAGGTACTCGTAAACTTTTTAGCGTTGGTATACTATTCGCCTCCTATAAGCTTCCATACACGATCAAAGTTCAATACTCTAAATGAATATTGTCAGTCATAGGGACTGCAAAAGTTTTATACAAGAACAAGTATGGAATGATTTATTTACTTATGTTCTTTTTACTTGGTTTTGCACAAGAAAAGTGGATCACAATTTAGCTGGTTGTATACCACAGAAATGTGAAAGAGAAGAAAAGCAATACATGTATTATATCTCTAAGTTTATAACATATGGTAAGCTTGGAATGTGAAAGAGTGTATTTAGGTTCTGAAACCTTCCTCAACTTCCAGACATTTAATTTGAAATTTGATAAAATGCATATTGGGATGCACTTCCAATTGCAGACCAGGATGCATTGAGAAAGTGTCAAGTATGATTCTTGAATTAATTTCTAGATCCCATTGTTTTCTGAATTAGACCTAGTAGAAAACCATCAATACAGATAGAAAAGCATAAAATCAACAATTTGACAAAGATTTAGTTGGATCCAAATCCACTTCAAAATTGTTTCACGCAACTACGCAAAAATCAGCATGCGTGATTATGTACTCACTTGTGGACATTGTTTTTATATTTTTTGTTATTTTTTTTTAAATAGTAGTCAGTAACCTTGTCAAGAGTCGATGGTTTCTCTCCAAAAACAACCAAAAGCAATTGGCGTTCCCATTTTCTGGTAACAGAGACATGGTACTGTTCAAGATATAGCAGTACAACAGAATTTTAGAAGTGTTCCAGCCCAAGATATAGCAGTACAACAGAAATTCCTTGATAGCAGGATAATTTGACAAAATTGACATTCTATATGTGAAATATAGAAAAGCAAATTGGTGTAGTAAGTTGGATTCTTTGACCCAACAAAAAGCATGTGATAACCAAATCATTCATTTCATAGTACTTTCAAGTTTCAACCTTTCTCAGTTTCATATCTTCTGTTTAAGACTTTAAGTAAGAAAAACCAATCAGAACTCTTTTTATAGTAACTCATGAATATTTTCAAGCTCAATAATATAACAATGTTAATCCGATACCATGAAGCCAAGCTCAACATTGGATGGAATATGTGCAGTAATTTGGTACAGCTGTCCTGGGATTCAGTCTAGGTTCACTCTTTTATGTTTTACTTTTTCAACATAAACAACCCCGGAGACACTTCCTATTTACTACTCTCATGAGACTAACTATGTCATTCTCACTCTCTCTTCCCTCTCACTTTCACTTCTCTCTCTTCTAGGAGTGAAATTAGAAAGTAAAACCTAAACAAACCTACCTCACTCTAAGCAGGTAATTTTGAAGACATATCTGAAAAGGATGTAGTACAACTAAGGTTTTGCCTGCAAGATCAAGTACAAAAGAATATATGTAAATAAACTCAACTGCAACTGGAAAGTTTGAAAAGAAGGTTTAAAAGGATGTGTGTGTGTGTGCGCGTATAAACATATATATAGACACACATATATCATGCTCCCACAATCCCACCTAATTTATTTCTTTTTGGAAGGAAAAACACAAAACTAAGCCATAAATATCAAACTAAAAGTAATGCTAGGGCCTAGGGACATACTGTCTGTTCATAAAAAGCAAGCCAAGTCTTGCAATTTTAGGAATTTAAGTGTCTTATATTGTCACATTTCCTAAAAATTGCTTTTAAAATGTTTATTCCAGTATTCCAGAGGAAATTACTTAACCGTATGCATTGAAAGCTTCTCAGAAGCTTACAAACAGTGAGCCAAATACAAAAAAGTGAATACAAATAACTAAGGGAAAAGAATTCAGAGCAAAAATGTTACCATCCACCAGGATGCCCCATATAAACCACTAAGCTGATAAGCCCTCCCGGCAGCAGGATATCTTTAGCAACTTCCAGTGCTTTCAGTGTTGTTCCTGATTCAGTGATTATTGTTTTGTCACCACCAGGAAGATAGCCTAGGTTGAAAGAAACAAGCCTAATGACAACCACGAAATCAAGTTCTGCTTCAGTTGGAAGTCGGTTGATCTCCAATGAAAAAATGGAGTAATATGTTCTACAATATTGTCATGATACATTGCAATTTAAAAGAATAAAAAACCTCAAATGTGTATTATATAGATGTGAGAGAAAGAGAGTGGGAGGTCACTCAAGGTTGTTCTCCAGATGTAAGAATTTAAATGCCTGTGAATATTACGTTCTAATTTTTGCTCTGAATACAGCTAGATATCCACAGATGATCATAGAATAACTACATGCATAATGATCTACCACCAAAAACATACATGTTAAACAGAAGTTTGATTCAAAATTTTAAGCTCTCTACCCCTCAAGACATTGAACTGAATGAACTGTTTTTTCAGTGCACTCTTAACTTTGAAAATAACGTTTAAATCTCCTTCCCAGTAAGCAAATAGATCTGAAATATATAAAGGGCACTTAATCCTGCCGCACAATAAGCTATTATTGCAAAAATTGGTGAACCAGTTATGAGACAAAAAATATTAAATTACAAAGTATGCCTCCAACATACATGGTTTATGGAGCTAACTTTGGGCTCTCTCAATGTACTTCTTTTCTGTTGTTTTCATTCACATTCTTTTGCAGAACAGTTTATGCTAAAAAGAACTGAAGGTAAGAGTTGCAATAAATTGAAACTGATATATTTTCCTACGAAAATTGAGGTACAGATTCTAAAGCCAAAACAATAGAATAGAAAATTCACAAACTATAGTGACCAGTAAGCACCTAACACAGGTATCCGGCGGAAGAATTTCACGCATTTTACTGTGACATTTGGAGAAGAGCTTAACAAGTTCTTTCTGCACAATATTGAAGGTAATAAACAATTGCAGATTATAAAAAAAATAAAAACATGCTACAAATGAGTGATATTAGGTGCGTGTATGTAAAAAGAGAAATTTTGATAAATAACCAACTTTTAGTCTTCAAAATGATTTTCAACCTATATTTAAAAAACAGTTGAAAAATAACCTTTTGGTATGGTAAAATGACATATAACCCCACCTCAATTCATTCAATCCTTCCTCCTCTCCTGTACGGCCTCATTGATCATCAACTCCTCAACTTGACCACTATCCTCGGCGCCACCCCCATTTTTTCAATTTCACAACCCCCCCCCCCCCCAATTTCATTTTCAATCTCAACCCCAATTTCATTCGTATTGAGTAGTTCCACCACACATTCTCCAACTCATACCCTAATTCCAAGTCCAGCGAGTCAATTTGAAACTCACCGAGGCCTTAAAGACACAACATGTCTTCTTCTTCTTCCTCCTCTAATGACTAGTGCACTCAGTTCAAACATGCCCAACACTCCTATACAGGGGTTTCCGATCCCAATGTCGTTTACAGTTTCTCTGATTCCATTACTTTCATGATTGAGGTCACGGCATGGAGGGATTGCCGATTTCATTCAATGTAATTGCGTACGTACATGCAGTAGCAGCCTTCCACGGGTGCTACATTGAATATAGTACAGTATTGTTGTATAAATCATTGGACTGGAGGGTGCTCTAAAAGCTTTGGACAATATAATAATTAAATAAATAATCCGAGGCTTCGGAAGAGAATTTTAGCTTCAATATTCACTTTTTTTTTTGAATGGTTCAACATTCACTCTTGATGCCCTTTAATTATGCTCAACTATTGTCACTAGTATGATGATTTGATGGGACAAACCTAAAAGCAGAAGTATTTAAAGGTTACAGCATCCATGTTTTGAATAAGTTGATAGAAATAGTTGTTTATGAAAAAAAATTCTTCTTATCTGCTTGATCAAACTGTATAGGCACAAAAAGCTATTATGTATCTATACATCCACAGGAGACAAAAGATTTGCAAAGGCAGGAATTAGTAACATCAGTGGTTATAGGAATACCTGAACATATTCACAGCTAATCGTGCAACTGTTTTTGTATCTAGATATTGCAACTTGGGAACTGGAGTTAAGATTGGATTGAAATTGGATGTTGTGAAATTGAAAAATCGGGATTGAAATGAAATTGGGGGTTTGTGAAATTGAAAAAATGGGGCTGCGTTGAGGATGGTGATCAAGTTGAGAAGTTGATGATCGATGAGGCCGTACTGGAGAAGGAAGAACTGAAGGAGAGGTAGGGTTATATGTCATTTCACCACACCAAATGGTTATTTTTCAACTGTTTTTTAAATGAAGGTCAAAAATCATTTTGAAGACAAAAGGTTGGTCATTTGTCAAAATTTCTCAGGTAAAAAAAAAACCTCAACCAGTAAAGATTAAAAACATTAAAAAGTAAACAAATCACTGAAGTAAATAATATGCAGTTTTATAGGCTTATGAACATACAAATTACATATAAGACCATATATATGTATGATACAGAAGAAGAAGAAATCCCCAAATATATGCAAGCAAAAGAAATAAAAAATAAAATAATCATCAAAAATTGGCATTTAGAACCTTTTCTGAACCTGCAATAGCAATTCCACTCACATTTTAACTATTTCACAATTAAAAGTAGCCTTCGCATAGTTAAATGCCACACTAACATTTTAACTATTTCACAATTATAAGTTAAATGCCACAACAGTATTGAGTGGAATTGCCTTAGCCTAGTTGAATGCCACAACAGTATCTAATGACTTTCAGACAATACTATGGCCTCGTAACAAATATGGGCTAGTCCTTTTACTGGCTCAATCATATTTACAGGATATTTTGGAGTGAGATTAGTAATTTTATTTACTATTTAATTTGGAAATGCACAACTTTAGCAAAGTCGTGAATTACTACTCTGACTCCAATAGACTCTGCAGATAATATTAAGACCGTGAAGCCAATATTTCTTGCCACAGCATTTTCTGAATGGCTACAGGATGGGCAACAGAAAATTCATCCTCCATTTTTGCAACTAAGGTTAAAAAATGTAATTAAAAGTTAATAAATTGCTGATGGAAAGTGCACTAACTTTCAATCCGGCGGCATTACTGAATCAAGAGAAATCGTTTTTTCACCGATGGGTCCTAAGCCAGCCCATCCTCCCTTTTAACTCATTGCTAAGTTTGATCAGGAAACTAAGTTCTCAAGTCTCATGATACAACTTCTCAATGCTCAAACTTTCACTTTCCCTAAATTTAAGAAAAAACTATAAGATAATGAAGTACAAGTGCCGAAACTCTGTATTTAATGTGAAGAAAGACAAGGGTACCTCTTTTAGGCTGACTGATTCTTCCAGCAAAGAAGAAATTTTCTGTAAAGAAACTTCCTGAATATCCATTCCATAAACTGAACCCTCACCCGATTCATCAGCAACCATCTTGAGCATTGCTAAGGTATCATGGCCATTGCCACAAGTGGTGTCAATTACCGTATCTCCTTCTTGAACCACACATCTCCAAACCCTGTTAGTCGATTAGAAGTGAATATTGAATCTCTAAACAATGATATCATGAAGTAAGCGGCGAAAGAACAAATGAAAATCGAGTAAGAGATTCCACTTCTGTTGAAGCTTAACCGAACGCAGACTAGTTCAGAGCTTCGTCAAGCACATATTTCTAGGCAAAACTAATTCGAGGGAAATTTACAAATGTTCCGACATTAAAACCAAGTATATTCAGCATGTCATCAAGCATAGTGTGAAACCTAATTCAACTCTTTTTCTATTTTTTTTTTCTTCTGTTTTTTCTTCATGTTTTTAGAAAGTAAAACCAGAAGTGAGTTACATGGTAGGCTCAAACTACTTAGACCAACAAAGCTGTAAACTGAAATATGCTCAAAAATTATGTGAAATTAGTCAACAATTTCTTACGAGTGAAAAACTTCTGTGGCCCTCTTCTTGCCCGAGATAAAGCTCAACAATACATCCTCCAATCCTGAATCACGATTGACCAAAAATCAGGGTCTACTTTCTCATGAAAATAGCAAAAATCATAACGATTTGATTTGTTTATCTTTAGAACAAGTAATTCATTTCATTTAAAAGAAAGCGCTCATAATCAAAAATAAATAAATGCCATCTCTGTTGCATAGTTTAGTTTGAAGAGTACCAGAGAAGGGAGAGTTTTGGGGCAGAGAAAGCGAAACCAAGTCGTCGCTGGAAGTTGAAGCTTTGAGGTTAAATTTTCTGTGAAAGTGTCGGAAAATTGCGGGGAGGGGTTTGTGACCCCAAGCCCATGATAACCTCAGTGGCACTGCCATTGCCAACATATCTCTTTCTTACAAATAACCTTCTTTATCCTGCCGTTCCAACCAAACCTGCTACATTTGAATGCCAAACGCATCAAAAAACAGCCTAAATATGCAGCCAAACCATAAGTGCATGTTTGTTACACAGGACTGTCTTAGACAGGCTTATTTTTAATAACAGTCCTAGACTATCTAAGCTTGGCTTATGCTGTGATAATACTAGACCCATGTTTGGTACTGCTTAGGACTAAATAGCAGAATAATCAAAATAGTCTCATCCCATGTTTGATGATGTATTAGACTAAATTAATTTTGAATACCACAATATTTTTTTCTAATTTAACAAACTATTATCCAATGATGAATGCAATTGTTAAACTAGAGTTTCTCATTGAGCATCACAAATTCAAAGTATAAATATGCCTAACCAGCAGCTATTCCATTTCATTCCAGAATTTGATATTATTTCAAAATCGGACGAGAAAAGTGCAGCAGCCTCATCAGTCAAGTACCAGTACCTGCAGAGGGAGAAAATGAGAAACACTAAACGAAAGTTGCACTTTCAGTTTGCATACACTAGATATTGAGCACCATATCTATGCAGATTGTATTATGGAAACAATATATGTAAAGGCATGTGAATATTCATTCCTTTGGTGTTGTACATGAGCTAAATGGGAGCATAACATCCAACAAAAGAATCCATCATCAGGTAAGATACTACCAATATAAATATCCATGCCAATTTAATCTTTCTAAAAACACATCTTGAGATTTTCTGTAAACTATCATTCTTTTTCTAGTCCATTTAAATAGGTTGTATGCTTATATATCCATAATGGAATTGGAAGAAAACCACATGCTAGGCATCACCATTGCCAAAACAACTTCCAGACCTATGGCTATCGTACTGAGATTTTGGGGCTACCATTACCAAAACAACTTCAGACCTGTAATCCACAACTCGACTACAATTTACAGTATGATCAAATCCATAATCTGAGATATAGCATTTGTTACGCATCAAAACACCCCGTCAAAAGAAATTGCTGATGACAAATGCAACTTAATCAAGACAGAATGACAACTAGATAAATCATATACAAACTATAGCTATCATGATATGATTGCCACCCTTTTTTTTATTCTTTTTTTAAATTTCTGTTTCAGAAAATCAATTACAAATGCTACATCCTTAAGATTGCATGACTGGAGAACAATGAGTGGTAGTTAACTTCCCAACCCAGACAAATTGATTGATGCAGCAGCCTTGCAGGGTTCTCGATGCAGCAGCCTTGCAGGGTTCTCGATGCAGCCATACTCTACTGAAATAAAATATATATATATATATATATATATATATATATATTATGCAAGAAGCACAGCCTGTCCAGAAGCAGATGCACAGATACAAACCAGTACACAAAGTCGATCAATCATAGCCTAAAACAGCACAGCCTACAAAGAAAGAAAGAAGAAGATCCAGCCAGCCATAAAATTGATCAATTCACAGTAAATCAAGCTACCCAGACACTGAATCCATAATTAATCAATCAAATACGTACATACAACCCATAAACAATTTTCTAAGCAATCGATCTTTACTCAATTTCAGATCGAAGATGGGTCGAAGATGATGAGAGAGAGAGAGAGAGGAGATCAAACCTGGAGCAGATGGCGAGTCTTCAATCGAGCAGTTGAGAGAGACCAGGAATATGTGTCTCCTTGTCCGCCTCCTTGTTCTTTGCTTTTCGTCTTAATATAAAGCTGTTTTTTATATATATAAAAAATTATATTTCACATCCCACATAGTATGTAATACTTATAGGGATGGTGCAAAAAAGTTACTATCAAATAATATTACTAGTCATTTCAAAATATATATACAAATAATTAACTGCACTAATGTAAGTTTCAGATATCAGAACTTACTAACGCTTTTCAAGTACTAATTGCACTAAAAGTACTATGTATTACAGTAATAATACCACATTGAGTTTGACATAAAACTGTGCATGTTTCCAAACCCAGCCATGACCAGGATCAAAACATAATGTTGGTTTTTTATCTTACCTCAAAGAAAAGCTTGTTGGTCCAGGAACATTGTCTCACTACTCCCTTAATGTTGCTTTTTAGTTACTTCTGAATTGTTGCAATAAATGAAGGTAGTGGTATTCACACATCCCAGCTGCACCAAAAAGGGATCATACATAGCAACAGATTATATAGTATCTGAAAACATAAGTAAAGATTTATTAATCGTAAAAGAAAAATATACATTGTCATATCACATCAATTTTGAGAGCCAAAAATGATGGTGATGGTATTAGGAGGATTTGGAAATCACGGGCTACATTTGCATTTGTGAAATACATACAACTTGGTAACGTAAAATCAAATATCATTAGCCTAGATAATGCACCAATTTTGAGAGGCCAAAATTATTATAATATTGTTAGGTCTTGTAGCTTACCTTAATCATTATGTTGAGATGAGCGCCTGTCATTCCTGGCAAGCAGTCATCTGTAATGATCAAATTCACATCTACATCCTGTAGACAAAGCAGGGTGATTGAATTAGATATTGATAGATACATCCTGTACAAAGAACAGGGCAATTGAATCAGATATTGATAGATTAAAGCTACATAATCACACGTAGAATAAAAAGTAAGAAAACCACCTAACATGAAACATGAAACACCTGATGATGATTGCTTGGAGACCAAAAAGAGCTTTTGGGATGTCACTTTGATCCTCTTCATCATTCGAACACAAACATATTAAAGCTTTACTTCCAAAATCTACAATAATAATTGCCAGAACAGAAGAAACCTAGAAGATTCAGTAATTGGAATCCAAAATGCAGTCCTCCTATATGATCCTAATAAATTCGCAAACTGGTAGATACCGAATGCAAAATCTGTGAACTCAAAACGGAGCTGAAACTAGAAAAAAGAACCTGCGTGATGCTGCGGGCTGTTGTCATAGTTATGTTCATTTTTCAAGAATTTTGTGGTGGAGTGTAGTGTGGTTGATAAAATAGCAATAGGACACGCAATATATGTAAAACAACATTATACCATTACAAAATGGTAGATGTGATTTCGGTAAGATTTCCTTTAGCTGGAGGTAATCTCCCCACTTTGAGAACTCGACAACATTATATGCTTTGCTACAGATAACTACACAGATCACAGCACAACTGCAGATCACTCTCTTCTTGGTCACTGAAATTAGTAAGATTGGGACAGAAATTTTGAACAAATTTATTCCAAAGCCATGAAGATCTTGACAAGTTTTTATTTCTTTAAGAATTGAAAAGATTCGAACTTTGGGATGTTCTCAACTTTGTGTCAAAGTAAAAAAGGAAGAAGAGGAAACACCCATACCAAAATCACAGTTCATATTAAGCCAATTTAACACGACCACAGGAAGCAACAAATACGGATGTCTTTTTTTGTCTTTCTTATTTAGATTATGTGTTTCTACTCAATGTATATTATCATCATCCAACCTAAATCTGAGTGCCTATTCATGAAAAGAGAAAAGAAAACCAAAGTCAAATACCAGTATGCTTTGCAAGGACTTGAATAAAAGATAAAATGAAGACATCTTCATAGACCACAACGTACCATGGACATGCCATAATCTGCTTGGGGCCAAAATCATTATATCGCCACTTCATACCAATTTGCAGATACACAGCATTTCGGTATAAACCAATTCATCAAGTCACCACATTTAACATGTAGAAAGCTTTACAGATAAACATTTGAAGAACTTACCATACAAAACCCCACAACCTTCAAATTTGAATTCAAAACAAATGTGGCCAAATACCTTAAGCACATCCAACCTTCAAGCGGGTCCATCAAGGAGAGGGCTTGATGGAATTCAGATTCTAATCAAGAAGAGATATTAAGAGCAGATCCATATGCCTCCGACTCACAGGATTATTCTAATCAAGTAAATATGGATTTGCTTCTCAGTATGCAAATATCATCCAGTACAAAATACATTTGATTTGTTTACTGCCAAAGGTACTTTAACAAAAAGCATCTCAAGATTTTCAAAATTTGAAACTTTTGATCTTATGAAACTTAAATTCTAATATACCAGTTTGAAGCTTTAAACTACCTGTAAAACCATGGGTTACTAGAAAAAGTGACATGCAAAGTACCAAAGCTTTACAATAATACTGTATTATCTCATTAATCACTAACAATACAGTCGTTTGCATTATGATTCTTATGGATTGAACAAAACTAGAATCGAAGAAAAGCAAAAACTAAAATCAAAGAAAAAAAAGAAAAAGAAGAAGTTGGTAGCAGATTAAAAACGATAAAATGCAAACCCAAAACCGAAAAGAGTGGAATTTGAGAGCGTTAAGCATACCTGGAAAACTAACGAAGTGGATATCACCGAAAAACAACCAAAACCCATAATCAACATTCCACACCCTCGTCATCAGATTCAACCAGGGAAAAAAAACTTGATCAGAGACAAAGCTTTGGAGGAAAACAAAGAAGATAGAAAAAAATTGAGAAAATTAGAGTACTGATCAAAAAATAGAAATGAAAAGTAGCAAGATTTGATGTTTGCCTGAATTGTTAGCGTGGATAAAACCTCGTCTCTCTCTATTTTCCACTCCGTGTATGAACCTGATGAAGACAGAGTCGCACTCACCCTCTCCGAATTACCTCAGAGGAAGACAACATATCAAATTCAGTCACAAACAACATATCAAATGGAAACAAAATCAATTAATCAATCTAATCAACAACGGATATACTCCTTTACTAGATCAAATCATATCCTCACAAATCAAACAGATCAGGATCCGATTAGATCAACAATCTTGCTAATCTTGCTCTCAACTTAGCCAAACAATAAATCACAAGCTTAATCCGATTCCTTATCCTCTATTTTTCACAGACATTTTTCCGATTAAGCAACATTTTCCCAGTCATAAATCCAAATCGGATACAAATCTAACTATCACACAATTTAAATCCATCAGATCGAATCACGAACACAAACAACTGATAATCATAAAAACAAAACGATTCGTATACCCTAGATCTAGCACAAATCATCACCAAAAAGCGAAACAGATCAACGAAAATCGGAAACACAAAAAAAAATTAAAATAAGAAAATCAGAGATGGATCAAACCCTAGCGTCCGTGGGGGCAAGGGAACCACCAAGCTCTGCAGCGCGTCGTCCTCTTCGGGACTCCACGGGCCCTTGATCCGATCCATTTCCTTCCGATTCATAGCCACCGGAATAACAAAGAGTTGGTTTAGAAATGCTAAACTGAAACCAAAATTTACCGGGCGTTTTGGTTTTTTTGGTATTCTGGGTTTTATTGGTTTTAGAGGAAATTAAAAACGGAGTGGGAGTGGGAGTGGGAGAGGGAGGAAGAGGGGGAGCAAGTAAAGGAATGAGGAGGAGTGCTAGGTCAAGCGACTTTTTTTTGTCCGATTAAATTTTAAATTTATTAAATTAATAACAAAAAAGATTTACATGGAAAAAAAAAGTTTAAAAAAATGTAGGGGAGCTAAATCTAAATTGTTTTCTTTCTTCTTTCTTTCCTTTTACTTATGATAAATTGTCAAAAGAAAATAAGAAAAAAGCCTCCAACAACTCCTTCTATTAATTCCAATTTCTGTGATTTTTTAGATCAATTACAACACATTCATGACCAAGGTTAGCTCGAACTTCAATCTGATATTAGAATTATCATCTGTTTTTTTGGGTTTCACATTCTACCATGTATGATTTGTTGGATTTTTTATTTTTTAATTTTTTTTTATGAATAGGCTGTGATGTAAATATTTGCTTTTTAAATTGTCCAATGGTATATTCATATCCTTGTAGTTTTGGTTATAGTTGTGGAGTGAAGTTATTGCTGATAGTATTTACTTGGAATCTGATTGAATTTACGAGTCAAATTATTTAGAGCATTGTAACCTGATTAGCTATTTACTTTTTGGGTGCGTCTATTGTCACCTCACAAACTACTATGTTTAACCCACGTTCTTTTCATTCCTCACTTCTATATTTTTAATTGTAAGTCTACTATGTTCACCCATTTACAATACCTAAAATATCATTTTTTTTCTTTTTTTTTTCTTTATTCACCCTACATATATTTTTTTCAATTTCTGATTTGCTTTGTTCACCATACATTCGATCTCTTCTCACCCCGCCTATATATCTTTTAATTTTAATTTTATTTTATTCACTGATTTGCAATACACATAATATCAGTCTCTTCCAATAATCATTGAACTCCAAAAACAAAATGAAATTAAAGAAAACCATAAGGTTAATATCATGTGGGTAAGTGGAATCACAAACTGAACAATAAAAATCACATCAAAGTATAAATCTCAATTAAATAATAAGAAAAAATCTCAAACTTAACAACTTATTGGTATCCGTCGATATAAGATACACAATGTCTGTAAAATATAAACTCTACTTGGAAAAAGCTCTGACACTTATGAAAAAAAAAACAAATCGAATATATATAAGTGAGGGACAAGACATTGACATTTACATACAAAATCAGTATAAGAAATAATGAATAATGAGATAGACGATGCATCAACAAAGAAAAAAAAAAAAATATATATATATATATATATATATATATATATATATATATAAACAGATCACCTCATCTTTAGTTGAATTCTAGTGTCATCTTCAGACTTCATAGAAAGATCGAATATGATAAATTATGGGTTAAAGTTTATGAAATACGCGTTTATCACTTTATCTATAAAAAAAATTGTAATTTGTAACTAGTTATTGTCTCTTGCTGTAATTTTACATTATTGTATATTAGTCATTCAATAAATCAACAACATGTGAGCTAAGTAAAGTGGTTTGTGGGGTGGTAATAGACGCACCCTTACTTCTTTTGTAGGAAATATGGGTGACAATGAGATATTGGAGAATGGATTTGCTAAATGAGATTATCAACAATTATCAACATTCAGAGTCTTCGATAAAGTAGTTTATCTGTTTATGTGAACATGATAAAAGTACAACAACAAAATTTCTTTTTATCTCAAACAAATATAACTAAGCATGTTCTTTATGTGTTTAGAAGGCTCGTGAATGATGAAATTATGTCTACTTGAATGTGTATCTAATGAATCTTTGCATTTTCTTGTCTGAGTAGACCTTCCATTTTAAGCTTTCATATCATTAGGTTGTTGGGCATCTTAGAGGGCAAGCATGAACATGAACCAATAGTATTCTGGGTCTTTTCTTATATAAGTTAAACATGCCTAAAATCGTTGTTTAAAGAGAGAATTGAGAAAACATATATTATTAAGAAAAATAAATCTTAGATTTCAATCATGTGAGTACATTGTAAGATAGAAACTCAAGTTTACTAATAAAACTTTATGCAGTATCGCTTATTCCTTGGCTAATATTTACTACTGGGTATTGTTTGAGTTTTGAATTTAAGTTTAAATATTTTATTATTTCACTCTTTTACATTGAAGATCCACATAATAGTATTGCTCATATCTCTATTATTTTATGTTGCAACTCTGAGAACATTATTGATTTTAGAACACCCATTGTGTGCTTTCACAAGGCAAGCAACTGAAGTAGCACTTTAAGCTAGTTTTTTTTGGGTTTTTTGTACTTGTTTTGTGTTAAGTGCATATTACATTTTTGTTGCATTGTTAATTTCATTTTGTAATATAACTTGGATAATCACTTTGATGAGTAGAACTAAGGGTATATATCTTAATGAAACTACTAGTATATTGTTTTCATTGTGATGTGAAAACAAAGAGATATTTGATTTTTGAATTTAATTAGAAATCAAATAATTTTTTTTTAAATATGAAAATTAATTAATGACGTTTTACAAATGTTATGAATATAATTCTATGACATTTGAAAATTTTCGTGGAAAAATCTCTCATGACGTTTTGGTATTGTCATTGAAATAAATTCAACAACATTTTATAAACGTCATCAAAGACTTTTTCACAACTTCGTTGATAGGACCAGGAAACCATGACTCCGGTATAGACGGCGAAGTAGATGATGTTTGAAAAATGTCACTAAGGCCATATCATGACATTTTTCAAATGTCATTGAAATTTTTTGTGTAGTAGTGAAATAAGAACTTTGATCAATCCTTCCTCATCTTCCTTCAACAGTTTTTTGTTCATAAAAGGTGAAGCTTTGATAAGTATTGGCTTGAAGAAGTGTTTTGCAATAACTTGAAAATCCAACAGATAAAAGAGATGAGATCTATGGTCATCTAGAAGTTATCGAGAAAGAAGAAGAAAGTCTTGAAGGTATGAACTCTGAAGAGATGAGAGAGCGACCGTTCTCTAAAAACAATGAAAACTCTAAAAAGATGTTTCTTAAATTTACTCATAGCGTCGGAGTTGTATTCCTAAAAGTGGTTCTAGAGTTTTCGAAGTTTTACGCTCTGAACGCCTATCACGCATGTTTTTGTTTTCATAAAACAAAAAATAGCATTGCATAACAATACTGAACTGCCCCTACTCTTTCTTGTTGACTTTGTTTCTCAGAAAAATAAAATCCAGTAAACAAACGATCCAATTTATTAATTGTAGATAAGCAATTCATAAGTTCTCAAATCCACATGTCCCATTAGACCTCTAAATCCATTTTAGAGTAACTATTTAATAAACCACCTCTAAAGAAACCCCTAGAGGAGACTATCTCTATGTATAAAGCAACTTGTTGTATCGGCGCTTGTCCGGTTGCGCCTCAACAATGGCAACGACAACGGCCTCCTACCTAGCCGATGCACGTTGGGTTCGGCAGGACGGGTGGTTTGGTTAAGGAGTTAGTCACTGGTTCAGAGAATACAGTCGGGAAGGATACTACCTTTTCTCTCTCGATTGTCGGTCGAGATTGAGCCATGGTTGCGGGTGGAGGTGGAGGTGGGCGCATGTCTTTGCCGAGACGGATCAGAGATCGATGGCTGCCAATGGCTGGTGGGCAAGATTCGATGGCTGATGGCTACCGACGGTTGAAAGTTGGGACAGGGCTCTTTTGCCCATGGTTAGTTTTTATTTTAAATAACGTTTATGTTTATTTTTGTTATTAAGTTATTTTGCGTTTTTGGCGTGCAATAAGTCCCTATATTAGTTGTGTAGGGCGAGTCGGGCTACGTGCATGTGTGTACACTCCAAGTGCCTTGTCTACTCTAGGTAGGCAACAAGTTCCTTGCTTTGTTAAATGGTCGTTGCCACCTAGGGATAAGGTGAAACTCAGTGTTGTCGGATTTATTTTTCAGCGACAACATAGTTGGAAAGCTGAATTATGAGATATTAGGATGTGTAAGCGTATTACATATCTGCTGATCTTTCTAGCATGTCACTGCTATGTGAAAGCAAATAGAGTCGTCATTAGAGTAATACTCTTTGCTAGTTGGTGTTTCGTTGAGTATAAGTTTATTGTAGAGATTATTAGTATTATTTCAGGTCTTTGTAATCAGGGATATCGGCTCAATGGCCCCCTTATATTCGACAATTTCATTAATCGAGGCTTGAGGGCAGCCGCAGCAGCCATTTTGTCAAAATATATATATATATATATATATATATATTTAATACAACAATTATCACTCAGACAAAGATTATGTTAATTCCAAATTTTTCTTCATTTTTTAAGAGCAAAATCTAAATGAAGAACTATGAGATTTCCGTCTCCATGAGATTTGTCTTGCACAACAAACCAAAAGATAATGAATTGAATAATCTAGTAAACATTTCCAATTTATTAATTATAGATAAGCAATTCATAAGTTCTCAAATCCATACGTCTCATTAGAACTCTAAATTCTTTTTAGGGTAACTATTTAATACAACAATTATCATTCAGACAAAAATTGTGTAATTATAAATTTTTCTTCATTTTTTAAGAGCGAAATCTAAATGAAGAATCATAAACTCCAACAAAGATTGAGCACTAAAAAGAAACAGTTTACCACACCCTTAATCTTTTAATACACACATTTTACTTAATACATTATTCATCTAATTTTTTATTTTAATATTATATTAAATACACATCCCAAACTACCTAAAATACCCTTAATATCTCTAAAACTAATAATAACATATTATTTAATATAATTATTATATATTTACTATGGTCAATGATAAAATAGAATATTTAGAAGAATTAAATGATAAAAATATTAACAAATGTTCTTTTATGATAAAACAATATACCCATTTAAATTCTTTAAAGCGTTGCCCATAAATTGTTTAAAAATTATATGTCATGTCACTGACCAAAATAATAACACGTTAACCATGATCATCTCTCTCACTCTCAAAAATACACAGTTCAGACCGATCTCGTCGAGACGTCGACGTTTTGCAGCGGGGTGGATCTGCGAATTGCTCCTCTGTCGTCCGGCCACCTCCCGGCGCAAGGTTGGTGTT
Organism: Fragaria x ananassa; assembly: GCA_034370585.1. Lineage (NCBI taxonomy): Eukaryota > Viridiplantae > Streptophyta > Magnoliopsida > Rosales > Rosaceae > Fragaria > Fragaria x ananassa. Next base: position 16,474,323 of record CP139769.1, read on the forward strand.
CACGTCTTCCTCTCACCGTTCCTGACATCTCTGTTGTATCAGATTTCATGGAGGAGCGATGCTGAAAGAGAATCGAAGGAGATGAGTGTTTTCTGGGTTCGCCGACGAGTTTATGAATTTGGCCACAACGGCGGACATGAATGGTGGTGGTAGCTTCGCCTTAATCTGGAGAACGTCTATATGACCTTATTTTTTGAAGAGAATCTCGGAGGAGGGAGAATCAAAGAGAATAAGTTCTGGGATTTTCTGGCGAGAAATAGACAGATTATGGCGGCGGGAGTCGATCTAGAAGGCGGAGTCGATCAGCGAGCAGAATCAATCTAGCAGATGGCAGAGTTGATCTAGCAGGCGGAGTCGATCGGCGAGCTGAGTTGATCTAACAGCGGCATCGATCTAGTAGGAGGCAGAGTCGATCGGTGAGTAGCATCGATCTAGCAGGTGGCGGAGTCGATCTAGCAGCGGCGGAGTCGAGCGGCAGAGTTGATCTAGTAGGCGATGTGACGTGATAAGGAGGGGGGACATGGCAGGCCTTGAAGAATCTGACGAGGTTGAGTGAATGATGCCGCCGACGAGCACCGTCAATTAGCGTGGCCTAGAGACACAAGGGATGGAGAGGGAGATGCAAAGGAGATGTCGAGAAACATTTGAACTTCGATTCTCTTTCACCGGAGCTCGTCACCCCCAAAACACAAACATGATTGCGATGCTGAGAGAAAGCTATGTCCATCGGTGTGACACCGTGAGAAAGGGCGCATCTCCGTCGCAGTTTTGGGGGTCGGGTTTTCAGATCCTTGAGACGCTCTGATCTTAAAGAGATGAGAAAGACAGAAGGGTACAAGCGTCAATAAAAAATATTAGATGGACTGTTATATCATTTAATAACTTTAGAGGTAACCATTTTATCATCTAATATGTTTGGGATGTTACATTTTTATCATGTAGAATAATTAAAGATTTTTTTATCATTTGTGTTTGTAAATGGTAGTTTTGTGTTATATCATTTATAAAATAATATGGGTGTGTATTAAGAGATTAGAAGTGTGTATCCTATATGTTTTTTCTTTTACTCTGCCGTCTTCTCGATCGGCGCTCCTTGACGCACATTCCAGCTTAACCTCGGCGACCTCCACCATCATCACATGTTACCAAAACCAAGCGACGCACCGACAAAGCTTTCCGGTCTTCCCCTCCGTCCAGCTTGCCTCCGATCATACACAAGCAGCGCCGTCAACGTCAGTACAGACTTGAAGCCCGGATAGGCCCAACCTTCACGTTTTCGAACCCAGTGCCAGATGCCGTCCCAGGTCCATCCCCACACGTGCGGGGCCGCCCAGCTCTGCCCCATTGAGCACCGCAGCAGCCCAGCTACGATCGGGGCCTGCTCAACCCGACTTTTACCTTTTTGGTAAATCAGGTAAATTTTGAGAAAATAATGCGTGGTAAATTATAATAACTGTTAACCGTGAGCAGCCTTTTTTAGACACAGTAAATTTCGTTAAAACTTAAACCTCATCTCGCTACTGCAAATTGTTGGACTCTTAAGTCTCAAGTCCCTCTCGGTGTTCCGTTTGGATCTGAGATTTCAATTCCATTCTTTCTTGGTGTTTTGTTTTCTGGAAAAGAGATAGAGGGAGAGAATGGAGCAGATTCAGTCGGCTTTGGAAGCTCACCTGGAGCAGATGGCGGATCTTGTCCACACAGTTTCCGCGGACTTCCGCTCTGGTCTTGGACCCGGTTTCGATAACTTGATCGGTTTCTTCCATGCTATCAACTGGAAGGTACCCACCCCTCTTTCTCCCTTTTGTTCTATTATCTCTTTGTTTGAATGCAAATCTAATTCTTATTTACTTTCGGATTTGCAGGAAACATGGTTGATGTGCTTATTGGCATTCCACTTTCTATATTTGGTAACCGCCATTCTCTCCAGAAAGAATCTTAACTTCCAAATGCTTTTGTTCCTTACCGCCTGTAAGTCCTCTTTCTATCTCTCTTGTTTTGGCATTGCATAAATTGTGGATGAATCTCTTTCATTCTGAGCTTTAGTTATTTACTTGTTAAGGAAATTTCGTCTTCAACACTATCTCTATTGTAAAAGCACTGTATTCATTGTTTCCTGATTAGTTGAATACGTATCCTTTTCAAAATATAGTCCAACTATTTGCTTGAAACGTTTTTCTTCCCTTGAAACAACATACAGCTTAATTGGAGGTGGTTTTTTTTTTCCGTTATAAGTATGTTTAGAAATGTTTCTAATGGATGCGGAACATTGTCTTCTGGCCAGACCTAGGATGAAGCACATAATATTTATATGCTTTGCGGCTAGATATGTGTCCTTATTGTTTTGTTACAGCTTCTATGGTTGTATTTTGCATACTTTAACAACAGAATAGTTGATGATGCACAACCAAGTTGACTGCTAAAGGTAGAAGCATGATTGGGAAGGATAAGTGGGAACCTTTGCTCCAAGATCTGAGTTAATTCACAATCAGGTTATTTAAAAAAACTATCAGATCTGGCAGACATATGATTGGGTTTGTTGCCTTACTTCAAAATGGGAGAGATGCTTGTCAAGGAACTTGGGATTCTACTTGATCCACTCAACAGAAAGAAAATTTGCGAATGTGGTCATAGTTATATAAGGCCACTCCTGACCATCAATCGATTGTGTGGCTGGCCAGTAGAAACAGTATGTGCAGCAAGTGCCGTGTACTGCTTTAATTGGGAAAAAACCTTCTTTTCATGATTAGATCCTCTTTCTTTGCTCGCATATTCATGAAAATGAATTTATAGTTATTCACATGTAACAGAAGACATTTCCCTGGAATATGGGGTTGTCAAATCATGACTGACATCCAATTATAAAACTTTTGACCAAATATTCGTGAAATTTTTCCGTGATGCGTGGATTTTATAAACCAGTAAAATATTCAAGCTCTAGAGTGAATCTGTAAAGGAAGAGATCAAGAAATGTGGAAATTTTTGTTCGCGAATATGTAGAAAATTAATCTGCCTTGAAGCTTCTGATATGTGATGTTTTATAAACCAGTAAAATATTCAAGCTCTAGAGTGAATCTATAAAGGAAGAGATCAAGAAATGTGGAAATTTTTGTTCGTGAATATGCAGAAAATTAATCCGCCTTGAAGCTTCTGATATGTGATGTTTTAAGAAATGCCCCTGGAACTTATAATATTTGGTGGATAGATGCTTCAGTAAAATTTGGTACAAGTTGTACGGCTGAGAATCTCATCCTCCTCGTATCCTTTGTAGAAGCTCTTTGACTTAAAATTGTAGGTTGGTGGTTTTGGCAATTCCCTTGCCAACCAGTACTTTCTACAGGGACTTGTAGAATTGCAGAGTCAATGATATTTGGCGATGTTCTGCTAGTGTATGAGAGCAAGAGTGATGCATTCCATGTGTTTAAGGGTTTTTCTTTAAGCAAGGGTACTGAGGATGTGATTTTACATGATTTTATGTAGATTTAGTTGGGAGCAAGAAGGTGGATGTGGTGTACTGCAAGTGCTTCGGGTTATTCCATTTTCTTACAGAATTTTGAGAGCTATCTGTTTATGAATTATCCAGATGGAAGCTGATTTGTTTTATTTGAGGAAACATGCCAGTGCTGATAGCTCTGTGTTGATTTTTTTTTTCTTTTCAATTTACATATTTTCTATTTGCTTTCTAGTGAACTCTTGTCTAATATAAATTAAGAACCACGTGTTCAAACTCTTGTTGGTTGTAGGAATACTTGTAACTTTAGTTAGGGAAAACATTTTATGGATGTTTCCTTCGAATCAGGAATACTTATATGGACAGTGATATTATGCAGTGGCTGGAGTATATCTTGCTGAGAGGTTCAATGGTTTACTGTGCCAGAACTGGAGAAGTTTCGCCAGCCAGAATTACTTTGATTCTAATGGAGTTTTTGTGTCAGTACTTTGGTCGGGGCCTCTTCTTGTGATTGCAATCATAATCTTGGTTAGTATATGCAATTACTTGCTATGTTTTTCTTCCCCTTTTAATCATTATGTAGTTTCCTTCTATGCAACTATTTACTTTAGCATGACCTCAGATTACTGTCACAGATAAACACGCTCTTTTCCCTATGTCATCTGATTGTCAAGTGGAAAAAAGCTGAGCTAAGACACCGTGGACGACTTTCCCAGAATAAGCAGGATTGAGTTCCTCCCGTGATGGATAGCTGACCAATTGAACATGGAGTTTTTTTTCTTCTTTCTCGTTCTTATTCTTATTTTTGGGGGTGCTATGGTTACAATATAGATTCTTCTTGGGGTAGTGTTTCCCACTTATAGTTATGAATGGTGTCAATGACCAACCAAGTAATGTGCTCAAGCTCTTAATACCTTTAGTTTATCTTTTGTAACATTATTTTCTTGACGAAGACTTTTTAATTTTTTAATTTCTTTATCTATAATGATCGCTCTTCATTTTTTTTGTCAATGTATCATCTCTAGTGTATTGTATTGGACTATAGGTTCTATTTTTGGTAATTGATCCCTATACATTTGGCACGCGTTTTCTGCATGCTTTATATGAAAATCAAATCTCTTGTTAACAAATGAGTTTATGTTTTCATTCTTCTTTTTGCTTTAAAACATTTTGATTGTTCCTGTGAAGTTCTGTGGAGGCCTAAATGTCTTGTTGAGAGACATTGCTTGCTTGCGCACAATTTTAACGATATTTCTTTCCAACATTGTTAATTACGCGAATTTTCTGACAAATGTTTTAGCTGAAGTGGGTCATTCGCTTCCTATTTCTTGCCTTGGTGGTCTTCCAATCCAAACCTCTCATGCTCGTTGTTGTCGAAGATGATTAGAGGTTCGTTGGGCTTTTTAGAGGATATCTGGAATTCTGGATACGGTATCTAGTTTTTTTCCAGTCTCAATAGGGTTGGGTTCCCATGAGGGAGAGCTCAACTTCACACTTATTATGGGGCTTGAACCATGCGGCTGCCGTGACATTTTGCCGTATAGATTGGTAAAACACCCGGAGAAATTACACCTTGACGGTGGAAGGGAAGGGAGATGGTCTCTAAAGTAAAAGGTAAAAGTTATAAATGGTCTTCGTGGTTTGGGGTTATGGTTATGTTTGCCCCGGTGGTATAAAAATGTCTAATTTTTATCTTCGTGGTTTTTATATCGACTAATTTTGGTCCTATTATAATATTACGTTTAACACCGTTAGAAAAGTTATCACATGACGGTCGCATGCTATGTAAATTTCATCTTTTGCCTTTGAGAGGAAGATCATCTTCTGAGGAATGGGTAATTAGTTGATATATACATATTTCTTTATTAATTCTAGCTTTGGGTCTCTGATCGAGATTCCCGCACATCTCTAGAGCTTAATCGACTGGTTATATAGACGCGATTATTAAAGAATGCATGCCTGTACACTTGCCGGCTTAAACAGATGCAGAAAGAGCTGCAGAATGAGGTGGTTGCATTATTTGAAGGCAAACATCAAGAGAGGAGACTTTGAAGATGATGAAGTACGTCGATCTAATAATTAGGCTTGGAGACAGGCAAGTAGCGCTATCAGTTTATCCTAGTCTCCTAGATATATTATACATAGGAAGCTCCATCACTCGTTTGCTGCATGCATGCGCTTGCTGAACCTGAAACAAAGTACAGGCAGAACACAAAATTGTCTTCGTCCTTTACGTTTTTTTTATTTTCATTTTCTATTTTTCTAAATGTATAAATTAACAATTGAAGTTTACACATTTCTGTACAAATCGCCAAATAAAGTAGATGAGATCTTTAGATAGCTGTCAGAAAGAAGAAAATTACAAAACCAAAATGGAACTCGTAGTGGTTGATTTACAAGTAATGAGTGACGGGGTTTAATCAAAAGACGAAATTAATCGATCATGTGATAGGCATGTAACAGTCTCACTAACGGTGTTAGACGTAATGTTATAATTGGACAAAAATTAATTGATATATAAATCACGATAACTGAAATTAGACATTTTTAAACCATGAAGGCAAACATAGCTATGACCTCAAACCACGAGGACCATTTATAACTATTACCCTAAAGTAAATTATACTTTTCTTAAATCTCATTGAAGAGCCAATTATTTAGCGAACAAATCTTTATTAATTAAGACAATTTGCCTTATGGATGTTTAAATTTTCATAATCCTTTTATTTGCCCTTCATTTATCTATTGTTTCAGGTAGAGAGATTTAATAAAAAAAAGATAGAAGAGTAATCCTTCAACAATAAAAACTGCTCTCCCTCAAACTCTCCCGCAACTAGATGATGAAAATAGACCTGCGGTTTTCTTAACCTGCGTCTCTGTTCCTTCAAAATGTGCCGCTCAATCAATGGGAGATGCCTAGCTAAGACGAAATCATGTATAATGGTATGTTGTATATTGATAACATAGGCAACCATGGGCATCATGGATATTAGGACGTTGTCACAACTGTTTTTAGCAAAATCTCTCTACCGGGTATGTTTTTGCAAATCAAATTTGACTGTGGTTTCTTTTTTCAATTGATAAAACTGATTTGCAGCTTTGATATGTGCCTATCGGATGACTTTCTCCTCTTTGCTATTAATGATATGGTATCAATACTTTTTGACTGAGATTTCGTGTTTCTGTCATGAAGTAAATCACAGTATGATTAGAGTGCTGTGACAGGCAAATTCTATTTTTGAAGAACAATCGGTATTATGAGTTGTCTTACATTATGTTTCCATTGCATATTTGACTTCAATAAAGCCAAGTTTAACTGTTGGATTATAGTTTCAAATCAGTATGAATTACTCGATCACTTTTAGTTGTATATCCATATTTTGATCCTTTACTTAAGTTTAACAATCATTGTGTATGTTCTATAGGGAGGAACAACTTTGATGATCAACTGTCAGGAATTTAGGAGGATATTTGGCCTATGGTAATATACAAATTGATTTATAGAATCTATCCATCCTTCTGTTATTTTAAAATTTTTGTTGCGATCAATAAAACAATATGCATGTTATGTTCACTACATATGTAGGAAGCAATTGAAAATTAGATTATTGGAGGTGCAACACCGTTGAGATTGATCGTAATCTTGGTATGTGGAAGCTTTGGCTGATTTTGAATTGAAGTGATATATATGAAGGACATGATGGTTTTGGTTGGGCATGAATCTGAGAAGTAAATGACCACTATTTTGAGGCCAGTTTTTGTAAAAAACTAGAGACTTGAATCCATTTGGTTAACTTTTTGGGATAAACGTGGATAACTTCCACAAAATGAAACTCTCTCACGCGCCATTAAAAGAATTTGGAGTTCGTGGGAGTTTGGGGTAGAGAAACGGTTCAGTGGTTCACCCTATATATCCTTATCAGTCAATAGAAGAAGATCCGGAAAGAGGCAACATAGAAAGAGTAATCAAAGAAAAAAATCGAGTATGAAAATTCTTATTTGGTGCAGCTGTTCATTGGATGATGAAAATCTCTTATAGTTAAGGCTTGTTTTCTTTTTTCTTTTTCTTCCACATTCGGCAGCATCTCAATTGTTTTTTTTTCATTATGTTGGACGACAATCACTTCTCCCTCTTTTGTAATTTAGTGTTGTTTACAATGCAGGAGGTGATCTACAACTTACGAGTATGTATGTATGAGCATATATCACCCATTTTGTCTTATGAACAAGTATTTTTATGACAGTTTCAACTTTTCTCTTTCTTGTTTCATGTAGTTCTTGGAAATAGCTCAAACACGAAGACATGGAAGGCTACCAGGCTACCTGTTGCTACCAGGCTACCAGGCTACCTATTGCTACCACGATTCGGTAACTAAGCCGATATGGCTTTGCCAGTGGCGGAACTAGGATTTGAGAAATCGGGGGGCCAAGCACATTAACAACTAAGTTTGGGGGTGCCACACCTAAAAATTTCCATTGTTTCCAACAAAGTTGATTAAAATTGGTAATAGTTTCAAATGTGTCAACATAGGAGTGGGGGGTGCCATGACACCCTTTGGTCTCTTCTTAGTTCCGCCAGTGGGCTTTGCGACTTTGTAAATTCACCTTCTTAATTTTTATCGCAGGTGATTCAATTTACTAATCATTTTTACTTTTGGTGCATTCGGTTGTGACCTTGACCACCCAATACCTGCAGCGCTGTATCGACTTTGTAAATTCACCTTCTTAATTTTTATCGCGGATGATTCAATTTACTAATCATTTATATTTTTGGTGCATTCGGTTGTGACCTTGACCACCCAATACCTGCAGCACTTACAGCGCGGTGTTTGAGGCGTTTGCAGGAAGGAGAAGATGGAGGAGGCCCGGACAGTTTTGCAGGAGAAGAGAGCAATGAGGCAGTTATGTATTTGCTGTAGCCTTGAATGGGACATGCATGGATGTATTACTCAATAGGATATTTTCATCTATATATGTTAGGTTATCATGTTCAATTATGTTTCCAATTGACATTCTATTTCTTCTCCTTTTACTGATATGTTGGGCATAATAGAAAGAACTTTAGTATGTTTTCTTATTGTATGCTTTAATGGTTGTATAACTGTGTAGTATCCTTTGGCTCACAAAACAAAAATTGAATAACTGTGTATGTCCTCCCTTGGCACAAAGAAGATAAGGGAAGAAATTTAGTCCACTTTTATGTGAAGAATATAGGTCAAACTGAATACTAAGGCATACAATAGATAACCTACTAATCGTACGCGTTGAGCGTGGTTTTTTTGCCCGTTTTGATTAGGTTTTTCCCTAAAAACATGTATAGCAAGAGACGGCAGACAATATGAGGACTATGTCTTTTTATTCCTTTAAAATCAATAAACGCAAGCGCGAGTGCGGCCCTTTCGACGAACATTGACTATCAATGAATATTAATAAAAAAGATTGTTACATGTGAAATGATACTAATAATGTAGTGTGAACTATAAGAAGCAAAATACAGAAAAACCAACATTGTATGCATATTGATAAACAAAATAATTATGAAAAATTTCAGTTTACTCCTCTGAACTTTATGTCTAAAATTAGTCTGATACCTCATTTTTTAAATCAATTTCATTCCTAAACTTTCAAAATGACATCAATCTTGACCAAAATGACTAAAATAGCCCTTGTTATAGTTTTCCCTCAATTACAGCTTCCATTACACCCCAAAAACATAAACCTAAAGATCAAAAACTTAATCCTCTCTCTCTCTCTCTCTCTCTCTCTCTCTCTCTCTCTCCCCTTACTGTCCCGTAACGCTTTCGAACCCATTACCGCCCCTGTTTAGGGCTTTGCCTCCAAATCCACCACATGGCTGGCATCGGCATCCACCCTTACCACTAGCAATGGGCCCCGGCGGCAGCCCCTGTCCTCTCTCGGCCATCGTCGCTGCCGGGCCTCCACCTCCTTCTCACCAACTCGTCGACAACCCTAAGCTCTCTCTCTCTCTGCCCCCCTCCCCCCTATTACCGCCCCTTTTCTTAACGCTTCCGAACCCAGACCAAAAACTCAATAGGGGTGGATGTCGGCACCCGCCATGTGGTGGATTTGGAGGCAAAGCCCTAAACATGGGCAGTAATGGGGAGAGAGAGAGAGATAGAGAGAGAGAGAGAGCTCGTGAAGGTAAAAAGATTACGTTTTTGATCTTTAGGTTTATGCTTTTGGAGTGTAATGAATGCCGTAATTGAGAGAAAATTGTAACAAGAGCTATTTTAGTTATTTTAGTCGAGATTGAAGTCATTTTAAAAGTTTAGAGATGAAACTGATTAAAAAAAAATATCAAACTGATTTTAGACCTAAAATTCAGAAGAATAAACTAATTTTTTTTAAATAATTAACTAATGTTAAAAAGTAAAAAAAATAAAAAAATTAAATAGGCGTGCAGAAAAGCTAGTAAAATAATGTCTCTTTCTCATTATTGATTTCGAAACGCTCCATTTTGAGCGGAAATTAAACAGAGCCCGTTGTGTAGAAAATCGCAACAGTCGCCAGTTCACCACCAGAATCTTCCATTTGTTTTCTTTCTCCCAACAGATTTTCAAATCTTCTCTCTCTCTCTCTCAAAAACCCGGCCCTAATCCCAAGCAAAGCCGCCATGGCCGACGAGAAAGCTCAAACAGGGACCGGAGAAGAAGAAGAGCCGAAAATCCCAGTGTTCACAGTCCTCAAGAACGGAGCGATTCTCAAGAACATATTCATCGTGAAGCCACCGCCACACTCTCAAGCAATCGCCTCCGAAGAAATCTTGATGGTGGGGCGCCACCCCGACTGCCACATCGTGCTGACTCACCCCAGCGTCAGCCGATTCCACCTCCAAATCCTCTCCAATCCTTCCTCGCACAAGCTCTCTCTCACCGATTTATCATCAGGTAAGTCTTTTCCCTTAGGGTTTTGGCTTTGAAATCGAACTCATCAGGTAAGTCTAATTGCAGTGCACGGGACTTGGATCTCGGACAAGAGGATTGAGCCAGGGGTTCGAGTTGAGCTGAGGCAAGGCGACACGTTCAGGGTTGGTGCTTCTAGCAGACTCTATAGGCTTCACTGGATCCCACTCAGCCACGCCTATCAAGACTCACTCAGGGTCTGTACGTGTTCGTTTCTATTTTGGGATGCAGCTAAGGTGTTTGTTGAAATGTTCATCACCTATATGTCTTGCAGGTTCTGAATTGTTCTGATGAGACTCAAGGAGGAGATCAGAGTGTTGGCAACTCATCAAACCATAATTCCCACCAGGTAAACAGTTTCTTGATTTCTTTTATTTTTATTGTTCTCATCTGTTTAGGTATAAACATAGATTGTAACGTGTTTGTTGAAATGATTTCAAGGATTTTCTTTCGCCTTTGTATGTGTAATGTGTTACAGGTTGTGAATATGTTGCCAATTGAAAACGCCAAATTTGAATCTACTGAATCCATTTCTGAGGTTACAGAATCTCTAGCCTGTGATGATAATTTGGGATTTATTGGGAGGAAGGAGATCCCATCAGCTCCTCCAATGCTTGAAGAAGAAGACCTATGTGAACATGGTAGCCAGAACTCATCTATAGTTGTTGGCCAAGAGAACGAATTGTCAACCTTCTGGGCCTTTGGAACTGAATCGGTGAACCTGTTTTATCCTCTTGAACACTCTACTTCTAATTCAGAGGAACACCAGTACCTGCAACTTAACTGTGTCACAGGAGGTTCTGAACTAGCTAAGATCCCAGAGAGTTCTTCTTCTCATGAAAAAGGAGAAGCTTCTCCTATTGTTCCAGTGTTGGAAAAAGACCAGGGACAGAGTGATATATCTGCTCTTCTTTCAGCTGGACCTTTTGTGAGAGAGAATTCATCCTTGCTGGAGACCAAATATCAACAAGTCGAAGAAGATAGCATGAGCCTCGAAACAAATTCAGATTTGCCGGTTAATTTGGATGGCAAAAGCTCTACAACGAAAGACCATGGACAGACTGATCAATTGTGTCTATCTTCTGAACCTCTTCAATATTTTGATGAGAAGGAAGAGGATGCCTGTCCTGCTGCGCAAATATCTGGGAGAACTGACGGTCAGAGCTGTTTAAGCAAAGACCATGGACAGACTGATACTGACTTTTGTCTTTCATATGGACCTTCTGTGATGGAGAACTCATCTTTGCTGGTTGGGGAAGTCCTTGGGGAGATCAACAATCAACCAGATGAAGAGGAAAACACAGCACATAAACCAACCTTGCTGGTTACTCTGGATCCTGAGAATACTAATGAAATCAGATGTCTTGTTGATGAAAGATGTGCAGAAACTGAAAAGAGAAGTGTGTCACCCAAAAACCACCTTGAAGAGAGGGATATCAAGACCATCTCCTCTGTGCCTCCTGTCGAAGATTCTATCGACTCATATTCACCAGATGGGGTTCTCTCAGAGATAATAGATGACAAAGAGAATCAGACTCTGCTATCTATCTGCATTGTAGGAGGACAGCCTGAATCAGAATTCTTTAAAAGCCCTCCCCTGACATCCGAAGATAAGTCAATCTTTGGAGAAAACATTTGGGCAAGAAGAGGTAAACCTGCTTGTGCTGTTTGTATTCAAACAGAGAGAAGTAGAGAAAGATCAACTGTGGAGGCAGGAATTGAGAATAATTTTGATCTGGAGGTGGAAATCTTTACTCCAGACAAGGAGAATCTAACACCAAATACCCTTCGTCTGAGATCTTTGAAAAAGAAGAATGAGGTAGAAGTTAAGCTAGATGATACTGAAGAGGAGCAGGAAATCTTTACTCCTGACAAGGAAAAATTTACACCAAATAATCTTCAACTGAGGTCCTTGAGGAAGAAGGGTAAGCTAGAATTAACCAATTCCAAATCCCACAGATCGTCTGTGTCGAAGCAAAACTTAATCTCCAATATCCCTAAAGAAGATCTACTGGTGTGCCCAGGAAAAGATGACCAGAAACTGAAGGATCTCCAAGGAAGACAATCAGTAGAAACTATTGCCAGGAATCAAGCAATGCTGGAAAAAGAGTTGATGCTAACAAAATTAGGCACGGAAAGGATGCCATTCCAATCATTAAAAACTTCTGCAGTCAAGAACAGCAGTTCAGAAGCTTCAGTCTCTGATGTAGGTACTAAAAGCAGCACATCTCTCACTTGTAGTCGAACAAAGGAGCAGGTCAAGAATCCACTCTCTGTAAGTTGATTAACACTAAATGTTAAACATGTTTCAACAATTTATTCCTATGGTGCAAACTAGCTTTAGCAAGTATGAACTTATTACTCAAAATTTGATTTTCAGAATAAATTTATTGGAGAAGGAAAGAAGGGTTGGACTATGGTTGCAGACACTAATACTCTGCTTAACAAGGAATCAAGGAAAGCATTGCAACTTCTACAAGGTCTTAAGGGGACTCATTTGATCATTCCAAGAATGGGTAATGAAATTTTGAGTGGTCGACATATATAATTGACATTGCCTGAATATGATATTGTTGTACAACTGATACTAATAATTGCAATTGCTTTTATCTCAATCAGTTATACGGGAACTGGATTGCTTGAAACAGCGTGGCAGCCTGTTTACAAAGAAAACAGAGGCTCTGGAATGGATTGAAGAGTGTATGGTAAAAACAAATTGGTGGATCCATATCCAGAGCTCACTGGAAGATGAACGGCTGATGGCTCCAACCCCTCTTGCTTCTCCGCAGTCTCTATTTAGTGAGAACGGTTGGGAACTTACTTCTGGAACAACAAACTCGTTTCCCTTCCTCAGGTTTTGGAGCTCTATGGAACTCGTTTCGCCAGCAGCAGAAGATCATATACTTGATTGTGCTCTTTCCTGTAGGAAGAGGAGCAATGAACAATTTGTCCTTCTAAGTAATGATATCACCCTGAAGATCAAAGCCATGGCAGAGGTATACTGCATCTCTATCAATTATCCTTGTATCACATATTCCAGGTTCTAAACATGTCTGTATGTTTCGTCTCAGGGTTTGATTTGTGAGACAGCTCAGGAGTTCCATGAGAGTCTAGTGACCCCATCTTCGGAGAGGTTTATATGGGCTGGTAGCTGTCCCCGCGGGCGTACTTGGTCCTACTTAAATGATGTACTTTTGGCGGGGAGTTATGATCACTGCCAACTGAAGAAGTCATCAAAGGGAGAAGGTGCAAAAGGTCTGAAGCTCATTTTGCTCCACAATTCTCATTATGGGCAGATCCATTAGATCAGCTAAAACTCTTTAGCCTTTACTGCAATAGGTCGACTGCTTTGCGGATTTATCGTTTGCTTCTATCAATCACTTGACAATGCAATTAATATGAGCTTGAATTTCTGGACAAAAAGTTATATGATATGGTATCTTCTACATTCTGTTAGATATGATGAAATTTATGTTGAAGCTTGGATAAAAAGTAAAAGGCACAAAATGCAATTTGTGCATAGAATAAGATTTGTTGTCTTACATTTTCAAATTACAGCAGTTGAATGACAACAGTGGTGCAACCGATTATACAAAAGTGAGCCCTGATGGCGTTCGATTACTTGGATTATAAACTCCTAAGCAGGAGTATTCACCCTAGGCCTGGAGATTCATTTACCTTTTTTTTGTGTGGTTTCAATTAATATTTTCATGTCCTTTTTATTTTTCATTTCTGTTAAACCTATGTGTAATATAAAGTCCCTTTCTCCATTCCAAAGCATTCATCAGACAAACAAACTGTCGTCTCTTCAAGAAGACAGCAAGATTGGCGAAGCTTCACTGGAGTACTGCTGTCATTTGGTCCGACTATTCTTATGGCGGTGGCCTTGTGTTCCGATCCTTGCATCCATAATTAAAGGAAAAGTAGATGGAAAGCAAGTGCCATTTTGGTAGTGCAGAGAATTAAAGGAAATCACTTATTCAAGTTTAAGAAATCACATAATACATAGGGATCACCTAAACTTACAATTGTTACAGAAAATGATACTCCTGGTCCAAGAAGTCATCAGTGTCACTCGACCTGTTTGGAATTTGACTCGCCTCCAGTTTTGTGAGTGTAATTACAGGACCCTGGCATGAGAAAAGAGAATGAACTCTCTGAATCTTCAAATGGGGGTCGCGGGAACTCATGAAATCCATCAAAATTACATGTGTCAAAATTCAATGGCGAGAAATAACTAGTAGGATCGTCGACACTTTCCTTCACATCCATAATATTCTGAACCAAACCACCGGCACTTGGAAGAGTGGAACTAAAATTGAAATTGATGCTACCAACTCTGTTTGGTGCTTCACTACCTTCCCCATGTTCAGATGCCCCAACAGCAGTTTTTGTTTCTTCGAGGGGAATGGCAGGAGTGTGACCTTGGAACAGGGCAATATGGCCAAAAAGCTTGTCTTTCCTGGAGAAGGTTGTGCCACAAGAACAAAGCCACTTGTCCTTACCACAGTGCTTCTCATGAGTCTTGAGATCTGCAATAACGGAGAACTTCTTGGTGTTGCATCTGCTGCAAGTGTAACTTTTGTCACAATGGGTTCTCTTGTAGTGATTTTTGACACATAAAATGGTCTTCAAAGGCTGAAACTTCTTGTGATCCTTGTTCCGCTTGCAACCAGCATAAGGGCATGAATACCTTTTGATGAGTGTTGGTTCAGAACTAGAATCTTTGTTGGGCTTTGCAAGTGCAGCTGGGGTTTTGTACTCGTCTCCATGACCTCTCATGTGCATCCTTAAGTTTGCATCCCTCTTGAATCCCTTTCCGCATATAGCACAGAAATGAGTATGTGGTGCAAAGATTTCTTCTTTCTCTAGCTGTAAGATTTCGTAAGTACCAGGTGGAAGGTTCTCGCCTTCATCAGCATCCTCTTCATCTTTTGATTCATGTTCTTCAATGTGGTAGTTTAGCTCAGCCCCATAGTTACCGATCGGGTCAGTTTGATTGGGCTGCTCAGCTAACTTGCTTCTGCAATTCATTTGCAACTTAACAGAAGCTTCAGTTCCTGCTCTAGAAGAAACAAATGAACCACCAAGCTCCCCAAACTGTCCCGCAGATGCTGATGAGCTGGAAAGGGTATGCTTGACGTATGGAAAAAGACTACCTGCCGTAGAGATCAATTGAGCTAAGATTGAAGTAAGATCAGCAGTAATGAGCTGCTGTTGTTGAGCCACCAGCTCATCAGGTCGTCCTAGAACTTGTCCTCTCCGGCCAACAATCAAATGCACTAAATCTTGGAGCTGATGGATCTTTTGTTCCAGGAAGGAAAGATTGGTCAACATTGTACTCGGATCCCAATCTTGAATCTTACTGGAGTGAAATATCTCATTCATCTGAACATCTTCCCCATCTGCAACTGTTTTCTCATTGTTGGAGTTGTGAGGAAGTGAAGTTTGATCCTCAGATGGCTGGCTGAGTTTCTGGAAGGATGGTTCAATCCTAATGCCATAATCTAAAATGGAGGGATCTTCCCACTTGTTTTGATGCTGGTGTGCACTGAAATTGGCAAACTTTGGCCGATCTGAGCAAGTCTTATTTCTTAAATCCTTTGCCCAGGTATCTGCACAAACCTTATCTTTATGATCCATTTGTCAACTTTGCTTGCTTAACCTGAGGCAACAAAATCAAACACCAAACCAGCCGAATTTAATACGGGATGATACAAAATTCAATCACAGCTCATTGCAAATAAAAAGTAATTGAACTAGTTTGTGTTCAGTAAATTGGCCAAAGAAAAAACAAAAAAGCAGAGTATTCAGTAGACTATCAAAAAATTGAGCTGGTTATATCGAATGGAAAATCTGATAAAAAATTACAGATCAATTCAAAGAAGATCCCTAAAATCTGAGTTCAATATGGCTAGCATACAGATAATTTTCTTTTTTCATCTTTGTGTATGGCATAAAAGCTGGAACCTTTTTCAGTATGACCTAAGTAGGTAAAATCAGTCATTTCCTCTCCAAAAAATCATGTAGGAAGGAACCCAAAATCCCACAAAAAATATCGAAGTCCTAATTGGCAAATCAGAATCAATATGAGTGTAGCATAAGATTCTAGCAAATACAAAAAGCTAAATATACAAAACCCACCATATAATCAATCAGAGAAGCTGGAGCAGCTAACAGAAAGAAGTTTAAGAAGCCTAGAACAAGAGAAACTGACCAGATTGGAGACTCGTACTTGAAAAGCCAAAATGGAGGAGAGGGGAGAAAATGGGGTTGCAATCTCTGTTCCCGTCAATCAAACCGTCTATTTGTCGCGTCTGATCTGATTGATCAAGTTCAATTTTCGGTACTGACTGAGCGAGCCGGTGGATCAGGTCATCCTCGTTTCTCCTTTGATTTTAAATCCTATCCATTCAGTCAATATCCAAAGGTCCTAAACATGACACTTGGGAAGAGGCCGCCTCAATTCTCAGATATCCGAACGACAACCTCACGAGCAACTAGGGATTCAATCTTTCTTCGACTTCAGTTTTAGGGAGTAATTGGGATTTTCGAATTTGAATCTGGAGATAGGAATGTACAATTTCAGCCAAACCCACCGACAAAAATTTGAAAATCTTTATCATCTATATATCTTCATCATGTCTTATCATTGCAGTTTGCTTCTTCTAGATTAAGATGAGATTAATCAACAATTGTAACCAGGAAAATAAAGTCAACAGTATCAGTTGTTAGATACTTAGATAACCGGATTTTAGTTTAGCAACATTAAATCATTATTTCATTTTCGGAGGGCACGTATTCGAAATCCATAGAGGAAAAATATTCAGAGAACCTATATGATCAGATCGGGGAAAGCCAGGGATGATATAAGTGTTCAGCTTGTAAAACTTCGAAAACTCTGTGAACACTTTTAGGAATACGACTCCAACACTATGAGTAAATTTAAAAAACATCTTTTTAGAGTTTTTATTGTTTTTAGAGAACAGTCGCTCTTTCATCTCTTCAGAGTTCATACTTTTAAGATTTTCTTCTTCTTTCTCGATAATTTCTAGATGACCATAGATCACATCTCTTTTATATTTTGGATTTTCAAGTTACTACAAAACACTTCTTCAAGCCAATATTTATCGGGAAAAACTTAAATGTCTTAGGGTATTCATACCTTGTAAGATGTCATTGTTTTATTGGTCTATGTAGGTCCACATAGGTTAACAGCTTAAAAACTTAATAGATTTTTGTAATTGTCTTAACAGATTTTTGTAACTATTTTAACAGATTTTTGTAACTGTTAAAAAAACAAAACTCTCTCTCTCTCTCTCTCTCTCTCCCCCCTTCTTCTTCTTCTTCTTCAACCTCTTGCGGTATGAAGCAAATTCATAAACCCAATAATCACACAATGAATTACCAAAACAAACAAGGGACAAACAACACCTAGAAATCGAATTCCTTTGATACCCCCAAAATTCTTGGTTAAGAGTACGTGGTTCATTGATCTCCATCCAAAAATTCTCAATTACCATAAACCTCAATATTATTAAATCATCAAGGATAGCCACCCTACCATTATAATTAATGAAAGATGAAAGATTTCATCGATGGTAAGTCGACAACTCCTAGACCTCGATTACAGAGTTCAAATTCCACTCCAAATTGTGATCTCACTAGGTGATACTCTCAAGAACAATTGCTCAGAATGTCTACTTTCATATAAGCAAGTATCTCATGAAAATAGTAGACTTAGCATACAAAAAATGATTAGACTATACGTAGAAAAATTTACTACTAAATAATAAAGTGTTTTATTAAACTGGTAGACTTTTATTACAAAATAGGTAAACCTTGCATGTAAGAGCAATAGTCTCACTCTAATGAACAACCAAGATCGAGTGTGTTACGAGAAATAGTCTCATTCTCAAGCACATGTGACATCCTACTTGTATAGTTATCGCCTCTACATTCACTGATTTTTATTATGTTTAGGGTTAATGACGATAGACCAATAGTCACTTTTTGTGTATATAAGATGTATGGTTTATGATGAAGAATGAGTAATAATAACTTTTCGTGTATATGATTTATGGTGATCGAATACACGAAAGGTGATATAAAGTAAATAAATCTGGACAATATTTTCTTAATTTCAATAATAACACAAAAATATTGTTTAACGCATTCTTTAGCAAAAACTATTAATTAGGGGATAAGATGCACTACATTAACAATCGCAGTAGGCTGCAAAACTATTGGTGAATACACTTATCAAGAAAACTTATCCCTTCATTTCAGGTAGCTGATGCCATCCAATTTTTAGATCATTAATATCGTGGTGTGCAGAAGTACGGAGTTAGAACATGGAGAAGAAGGGGAGTGAAGCCTGTTCAACCAAACCCCTTATTTTTATTGATCTTGTCGAACAACTTTTCTAGGTTACTAGAACAATTATCAGCTTTTGATTGTAGCTAGGAATGCCAACAATTAGAGATGCTTTTAATGTTAAGTACATCTAGATTATGTGATACAATTGTCAAAATAAGCTAAATGAATGATTCAAAATACACTATTTGTTTGATTGAATGCTTAACAATACAAGCTAATATATGCTCTGAGGTGGGTTTTTATGTACAACAGTTTCTTTTGTGACAGTTGCATGTCGGAAGCTTAGACAACACAGTTCATTTTAAAAGGTTTATATAAGCAGAAGTAGACTCCCAAATGCAAAGTCTACATGAACGACAGTCTTATGAAAATACTAGGCTAAGAACCAATCAATATGAAAGTAGTAGACCAGGCTTCGTAAATAGGTAGATCTCTAAAGAATTCTTCAAGTGTATGTGAATAATGGAAACTTTAGAGTTGGTATACTAGTAGTGTGAGTCACATGTTCGAAAACCTTGTACACCGTGTTCACAAAACATGTATGTTCCTCTTCATAAACAGGTAGACCAATTTGTCTCACAAAAAAGTAGACCGGTACTCGTAAATAAGTAGACCAGGCTTCATAAACACGTAGACCTCTCAAAAATTCATCTGGTGTCTGTGAAATGTGGAAACTTTAGAGTTGGTCTACTTGTAGTGTGAGTCACATGTTCGAAAACCTTGTATACCGTGTTCACAAAACATGTAGGTTCCTCTTCTTAAACAGGTAGACCAATTTGTCTCACAAAAAAAGTATAATGTTACTCGTAAATAAACAGACCAGGCTTCGTAAATAGGTAAACCCCTCAAGAATTCTTCTGGTGTCTGTGAAATGTGGAAACTTTAGAGTTGGTCTACTCATAGTGTGAGTCACATGTTCGAAAACCTTGTACACCGTGTTCACAAAACAGGTAGGTTCCTCTTCGTAAACAGGTAGACCAATTTGTTTCACAAAAAAAGTAGACCGATACTCGTAAATAATTAGACCAGGCTTCGTAAACACGTAGACCTCTCAAGTATTCTTTAAGTGTTTGTGAATTATGGACACTTTAGAGTTGGTCTATTCGTAGTGTGAGTCACATGTTCGAAAACCTTGTACACCGTGTTCACAAAATATGTAGGTTTCTCTTCGTAAACAGGTAGACCAATTTGTCTCACAAAAAAAGTAGACCGTTGCTCGTAAATAAGCAGACCATGTTTCGTATGTCAGGACCCGCCCCGAATTTCACCCTGAAACCCGAGGTGAGTTCTGCGAGGACCACCTCCAAGGAAAAATTTACCGAAGGACTCGACAACCTCCCTTAAAAATGGACAACCCTAACTCGGAAGAATTAAATAACCACTTTTTTAAGCAATAAATTAACATTCTCTGCTACAACCCAAAAGTAGCCAGAATAAGTTATACAAAAATCCAAACAGTATTCAGAGCTACTAAAAATTAAAAACACAGCGGAAGCTGACAATCTCCTAGTAGATTAAACAGGTTACCTACTGGCGAAATGTAGCAGATAAATGAGTCACTATGTCTCGACGTCGTCTTCTAG
This sequence comes from Fragaria x ananassa, assembly GCA_034370585.1. Classification (NCBI taxonomy): domain Eukaryota; kingdom Viridiplantae; phylum Streptophyta; class Magnoliopsida; order Rosales; family Rosaceae; genus Fragaria; species Fragaria x ananassa. The sequence continues at coordinate 16,494,656 of CP139769.1, forward strand.
ACCTCACGCGAACGCTGCAAATTGGGCATTTTAAAAACGAAGAGCCCAGGGGAAAATATTCAAAAACGTCAGAGTGAGTGGACAAAAGCAATTTCGACAACAAATAAATATTTCCCCAAAAATACTTTCAAAGAAAACGCTTTACCAGTGACAGCTTAAAAGCTTAACTCGAAAATTCTGAATTGATGTCTAGCCTCGTTAGACACCCAAACTTTAAAAAAATGGTCTCTCAAGCTAGAATATTATATATATCCGTATGTATTCACACTCGACTATCTCTTGTACGATATCTATGAATAAGCTCGAAAAATAGATAATCATACAAGACTACGACGATGGCGTTTAACGCTCACGTCACCCCATACTGGAATTGTACCTCAGTATGGGGGAAACGTCTGAGTGATATATATACGTACTGATTCCTTTTACGAATTCTATGAATGAATTCGAAGAATAGAATGTCGTACAAGGCTACGACTGTACGACGCTGGCGTCTAACCCTCACGTCACCCAATACTGGAATTGTACCTCAGTATGGGGAAAAATCACGTATAGCTAGCTAGCATTTATTTATATACATATTATTCTCATAAACAATTATATATGAGTATAATCACCGAAATTCTCAATTTCGGGAAATTTCCAACAACAGAAAATTATTAAACAATACAACATTTTAAGCACATTATTCAAAACAAAGGTCCACTCACAAATTAGGCCTAAGTCTGATGTCGATCGGAGACCTCGTCAGCTCGAGCCTCCTCGCATCCTGTTCAAAAAAACATAAATAAATCATTAATTAACACAACGACGCTTAAAAAAAATATGCGAAATTAAAAATGAGCTTCGCGCGCTCAACCAAGCCTATCGCCCAAATTCTTAAATTTACTACCAACCAAATAAACCTCCATAAATTTTAACCGACATCCTTTAAACACCTTCCACCTTTCTAACCTTAAATAATCACGTGGCCGGATTTTAACTTATTAATCTGTCAAAAATACCAAACTTCAAAAATTCCCAAACCTATCCAAAACTCCTCCAAAAATTCTAAAACTCATTCCATTAAACTCCTCATGAAATTCCCTACAAAAACATTTTTCCCGGCGTCGGCGGCTGGCGGCCAGCTCTGGCGACATCCAATGCTCACCAAAATTTGACAGCACATTTCTTTCAACCTCCTCTACAATTTTTCTAACTACCACAAACATCAATTTCAAGCCTAACTATGCTAATCGAATGAAAACACACAAAAAGCCTTAGAACTTCCATTACTGGTTTCTCTTTACCTAGGTCGAGATGGATGAAGCCCTTTGGAGGGATTGCTGCACAGGAGGAGGACTTTCTTTTGAGCCAAGGCTTGCCGGCTATGGTGGCCTGAGGAAGGAGTTCCAACGACGGGAAGTTCCGGGCAGTCGGAACTTCCGGGCTCGGTTGCGGCTTCTCGGCGGCGCTAGGGGATTGGTCACCTACCCATAAATGAAGAGGAAAGGATGGTGGTTCAAACGGGACTAGCGCGGCGGTCTGGGGCTGCCGGAAGTTCCGGGCGGAGAGCAGGTCGGGGAGGGAGGGAGAGAGAGAGAGAGAGAGAGAGAGAGAGAGAGAGAGAGAGAGAGAGAGAGAGAGAGAGAGAGAGAGAGAGAGAGAGAGAGGAACTGACTGGGCTTGGCCCAAAACCGGGTCAACCCACCAACTTAAAACCGATCCGAAATTCAACACCCCAAAAAATAATTCCCCAAAAAAAATTACCTTTTACTAGCAAAATTACCATTTTTACCATCGTCACATTTTCTTCATTCGAATAAATCATTCAAAAATAATCGTCCTCTAACACCACTCTGGGGACCAATTAAATTAAACACTTACTGACGAAGACGGTAAAATTCTTATTACCACCGTGCTAGTAATTAAGGTAAAAATTAAGGGTCGGGACGTGACATCGTAAATAGGTAAACATCTCAAGAATTCTTCTGGTGTTTGTGAAATGTGGAAACTTTAGAGTTTGTCTACTCGTAGTGTGAGTCACATGTTCGAAAACTTTGTACACTGTGTTCACAAAACAAGTTGGTTCCTCTTCGTAAACATGTAGACTAATTTGTCTCACAACAAAAGTAGACCGGTACTCGTAAATAAGTATACAAGACTTCGTAAACACGTAGACCTCTCAAGAATTCTTCTGGTGTCTGTGAAATGTGGAAACTTTAGAGTTGGTCTACTCGTAGGGTGAGTCACATGTTCGAAAACCTTGTATACCGTGTTCACAAAACAGGTAAGTTCCTATTCGTAAACAGGTAGACCAATTTGTCTCACAAAAAAAGTAGACCGCTACTCGTAAATAAGCAAACCAGGCTTCGTAAATAGGTAAACCTCTCATGAATTTTTCTTGTGTCTGTGAAATGTGGAAACTTTAGAGTTGGTCTACTCGTAGTGTGAGTCACATGTTTGAAAACCTTGTACACCGTGTTCACTAAACAGGTAGGTTCCTCTTCGTAAACAGATAGACAAATTTGTCTATTTTTCTTTAAAAAAAAAGTAGACCACTACTCGTAAATAAGCAGACTAGGCTTCATAAATAGGTAGACCTCTCAAGAATTCTTTTAGTGTCTGTGAAATATGGACACTTTAGAGTTGGTCTACTCGTAGTATGAGTCACATGTTCGAAAACCTTGTACATCGTGTTCATAAAACAGGTAGGTTCCTCTTCGTAAACAGGTAGATCAATTTGTCTCACAAAAAAAGTAGACCGTTACTCGTAAATAAGCAGACCAGGCTTCGTAAACAAGTAGACATCTCAATAATTCTTTAAGTGTCTGTGAAATGTGGACACTTTAGAGTTGGTCTACTCGTAGTGTGAGTCACATGTTCGAAAACTTTGTACACCGTGTTCACAAAACATGTAGGTTCCTCTTCGTAAACAAGTAGACTATTTTGTCTCACAAAAAAAGTAGACCGGTACTCTTAAATAAGCAGATCAGGCTTCGTAAACATGTAGACATCTCAAGAATTCTTCAAGTGTCTATGAATTTTGGACACTTTAGAGTTGGTTTTATCCACGCAAACAATTCAGGCAAACATCAAATCTTGCTACTTTTCATTTCTATTTTTTAATCAAAACTCTAATTTTCTTAATTTTTTATATCTTTTTTTCCCCAAATCGCTAGAATCCTCCAAAGCTTTGTCTCTGAACAAGTTATTTTTTTTTTCTGGTTGAATTTGATGATGGCGGTGTGGAATGTTGATTCAGGGTTTTGTTTGTTTTTCGGTGATATCTAGTTCGTCAGTTTTCTAGGTATGCTTAACGCTCTCAAATTCCACTCTTTTCGGTTTTGGGTTTGCATTTTATCATATTTAATCTGCTACCTGCTTCTTCTTTTGTTTTTTTTTCTCTTTGATTTTAGTTTTTGCTTTTCTTCGATTCTAGTTTTGTTCAATACATAAGAATCATAATGCAAACTAAAACATGATTGTATGGTTGTGCTTCAACACCTGCATTGTTTTGTCTATTTTGACCATGTCTATATGGGGAATGCAAACTAGAACATCTTCAGTATACGATTGAGATTCCTAAGTTTCTTTAGTATACAGTTGAGATTAGATGACACTGATACATACATCCTGATCTTATAGACAAAAAATAAAATGTAAATAATAGTAATCGAGTGCTCAATATAGTAAATAAAAAATAAAAAAATAAAAAAATAAAATGGCCACTGTTAATTTAATCGATGTGTATCAAAGGGACATTAACGAAGTGTGTGTTAGAACATTAAATCTGCTCGTACTTTTCGGTGGTACTCGTCCTGTAACAGTACTCATGTGTATGTATACTCACTGTCTTAAACCAAAATATATGTGTGTGTATATAAACAACTGATAAATAATAGTAGGAGAGGGAGGAGGATTCTAGAGAGGTCGGTTCTAACAAAAGTTGTCTTGAGTTGGGAAGAAGGGGCACCGACCTTGACTTGGACCATCTTTTTATTTTCTCAAGGATCACCTTGGATCTCACGCCGATCTCCACTAATTGATCTTTCTTTGTTTCTAATAGTGAAGCAGTTATCGATCCACACAACGACGTCAGTCAGTGATATTTGTGGTCAAGCCCCTGGTAGACGCCTAACAATTGGGTATCCTTGTAGTTATATATCCATGATTTCTCGAGGGGTATGGATGTGTAGATTCTCTGATCACGCCGGCCGTGATCATGCAATCCACAATGGGGTGTCAAACAGGTTTTATATACTTTCTTAAAATCAAGATCAAGTTAAATTTGTTTAATATTCATCATATATTCGGTATAATTTTGGGGGTCAAGCTATTACACTTAATGAGACTAATGTTAAGGTGTTACACTTAATTTGTTTAATATTCATTATTTTTTTTTGGTTTCTAACATTTGTAATTACTAATTTATTTTTTATCTATATGATACATATTTTAAAATTTTAATCAAATAAATGTATTATAAGTAGTTCAAATATGTAACCGTTGATAAAGTCAAAAAAGCATTCTGGCTTTATTAATAATATTTAATCGTTGATAAAGTCAAAAAAACATTATGGTTTTATTAATAAAGATTTATTATGATATATATTTTAAAATTTTAATTAAATAAAGATATTATAGGTAGTTTAAATATTTAATCGTTAATAAAGTAAAAAAAAAACATTTTAGCTTTGTTAATAAAGAAGTAAGCTGTTAACGTGGTTATTTTGTTGGAGTGCCTTGGAGGTAGACAAGATCGTATACGTTAGTATGAGTATATGAACTAAACGATGAAACCGTAACGGCATAAATGAATATTTTCTGTGTTTCCTTCTTCTCTGCTTTCCCTTCTTAGCTTATTTTAGATCCGGTATCAGATAGCATATTAGACCCGAGCCCAGACCTCTCTCTCTTCCTCTCCGCCTGCCTTCGCCTTCTCCGGCGTGGCGTCGCCGAATCTGGCCGCCGCATGCCGTGGATCCACCACCAAATCACTCCTCTCTTCATTCTCTACAAAACCCTGTCCTCAATTCGCACAAGCATCCACTCACAAGGGAGATCGACGTCGAAGATGCGCGTCTGTTTTCCGGCGAATCCTTGAGATTCCGGCCACGACCCGACGAGTGGTTGGTAGGGTTAGCTTCCTTTCTTCCTTCTGATTCTTTATTTTCCTCGATTTGAACCCTAATCCCAAAAACCCTCCTTTTGTTTTTCTGGGTTTCGAGTTTCTTCTCCGGCGACCAGCGTTCTTTGTGCTTCAGCGATCATTTACAACTCCGACGAGCCTTGCAATATTATGGACGAGAGGAAGTTGAGCCGAGGTTGAGTTTAGGCAAGGAGGTGCTCCTGTATTCATGTTATGGACGAGAGGAAGTTCTTGGGTGAGTGTTTAGTTTTGAACTTGGGTGGTTGCTGTTGTTATGTTGGTTTCTGTTGGTTGGCGTTAATTTCTGCAATATTGACTAATGCAGAGCATTACCGGGAATGTGAACCCCTGAGCCCTGAAAGTATGTTCATTTTTCATTTTTGTGTGATATGTGGTTAAGGTATTTGGCCACATTTGTTTTGAATTCGAATTTGAAGGTTGTGGGGTTTTGTATGGTGAGTTATTCAAATGTTTAACTGTAGAGCTTTCTACTTGTTAAATGTGGTGACTTGATGTATAGGTTTATACTGAAAATACTGTGTGTCTGCAAATTGGTATGAAGTGGCGATATAATGATTCTGGTCCCAAGCATATTATGGCATGTCCATGGTACGTTGTGGTCTATGAAGATGTCTTCATTTTATCTTTCATTCAAGTCCTTGCAAAGCATACTGGTATTTGACTTTGGTTTTCTTTTCTCTTTTCATGAATAGGCACTCAGATTTAGGTTGGATGATGATAATATACATGAGTAGAAACACATAATCTAAACAAGAAAGAAAGACAAAAAAAGATATTAGTATTTGTGGCTTCTTGTGGTTGTGTTAAATTGGCTTAATCTGAACTGTGATTTTGGTGTGGGTGTTTCCTCTTCTTCTTCCTTTTTTACTTTTGACACAAAGTTGAAAACAGCCTAAAGTTGGAAACTTTTCATTTCTTAAAGAAATAAAAACTTGTCAAGATCATCATGGCTTTGGAATAAATTTGTTCAAAATTTATGTCTGAAGCATACTAATTTCAGTGACTAAGAAGAGAGTGATCTGTAGTTATGCTGTGATCTGTAGTTATCTGTAGCAAAGCACAAGAAGTTGTCAAGTTCTCAAAGTGGGGAGATTGCGTCCAGCTACAGGCAATCTTACAGAAATCACATCTACCATTTTGTAATGATATAATGTTGTTTTTACATATATTGCTTGTCCTATTGCTATTTTATCAACCACACGACACTCCACCACATAATTCTTGAAAAATGAACATAAACTATGACAACTTTCTTTTATCTAGTTTCAGCTCCGTTTTGAATTTCTTAGATTTTGCATTTAGTAACTACCAGTTTGCGAATTTATTAGGATGATATAGGAGGATTGCATTTTGGATTCCAAATACTGAATCTTCTAGGTTTCTTCTGTTATGGCAATTATTGCTGTAGATTCTGGAAGTAAAGCTTGAATATGTTTTGAGTTCGAATGATGAAGAGGATCAAAGTGACATCCCAAAAGCTCTTTTTGATCTCCAAGCAGTCATCATCAAGTGTTTCATTTTTCATGTTAGGTGGTTTTCTTACTTTTTATTCTGCGTGTGATTATGTAGCTAGCTTTAATCTATCAATATCTGATTCAATTGCCCTCCTCATTCTACAAGATGTATCTATCAATATCTAATTCAATTGCCCTGCTCTTTCTACAGGATGCAGATGTGAATTTGATCGTTACAGATGACTGCATGCCAGGAATGACAGGCGCTCATCTCATCATAATGATTAAGGTAAGCTACAAGGCCTAACAGCATTATAATAATTTTGGCCTCTCAAAATTGGTGCATTATCTAGGCTAATGATATTTGATTTTTACGTTACCAAGTTGTATGTATTTCACAAATGCAAATGTAGACCGTGATATCCAAATCCTCCTAACACCATCATCATTTTTGGCTCTCAAAATTGATGTGATATGACTGTATATTTTTTTTTACGATTAATGAATCGTTACTTATGTTTTCAGATACTATATAATCTGTTGCTATGTGTATGATCCCTTTTTGGTGCAGCTGGGATGTGTGAATACGACCACCTTCATTTATTGCAACAATTCAGAAGTACCTGAAAAGCAACATTAAGGGACTGGTGAGACAATGTTCCTGTCCCGACAAGCTTTTCTTTGAGGTAAGATAAAAAACAAACATTATGTTTTGATCTTGCTCATGGCTGGGTTAGGAAACATGCATAGTTTTATGTCAAACTCAATGTGGTACTTGTACTGTAATACATTAGTACTTTTAGTTCAATTAGTAATTGAAAAGCATTAGTAAGTTCTGATATCTGAAACTTACATTAGTGCAGTTAATTATTTGTAGTATAGGATCTATTTTCGACAATTTCTTTTCCTCTTGTGTTTAAGTTTCTTGAGGCCAGTTAAATGTCTTTATGACATTCTTTGTTTACCGGTCTAATTATTGGTCTAATACCTAAAAGAGGAACATAAATAAGTGTTATTCATTTTTTTTTTCTTCAGTAAACTGGCTGTGTTCTTTATTTTTAATGCAAAGCAAGGATCATAATGCACAACACTCATGTTAGAAAGTATTTTATTTAACAGGACTATACTATTGATAATTCATGTTTGTTTATCTTTGAGCTAAATTTTATGTATCAATGCCTTTGGTGGACTAATGTTATTTAGACAAATGATGTGGCTGAATTGGAAGCTAAATTTGGTAGTGATGAATGGGAAAGCATTAGTTACTGGCAAGTCTTCCAAGTTACTAACATTTTGGTGAACAAATTTGTTTGTTTAGCGCGATTTCTTCCCATGTACAGAAGTCAAACTTTACTATGTAATAGGTGAATGACTCGAAAGAGGAGAAGAAGTAATTTGAAAGGAGAGAGGTATGTTTTTCTCTGTTTTTCTGAGGTATGCTTCATAATTTTTCATTGTTTAACTTATTTTAGATTAATTGGATACAAGATGTGTTGAGATTTGTTTGACTTAGACGTGTATCGTGATTTTGATATAAGAAGTGATTAAATTCACGTGCTTTGGTATACGATGTGGGAATCACGGATATGGGAGAATGTATGTGATGGGAGTAATCTGCAGGTGCTAACTGATATTATGGTTTCATTGATTCCTAATATCTTCACAATTTTACTTGTCTTCATCTACCAAATTTATTGCCTTTGCAATTCTTCTTCTTCCTTTGTTTCTCTGGAAAAAAATGACGATGGTCATGGAGGATTGGATTTACCATAGTGCCATGCTTTCATTGAAACATAATTATAAGAAATTAGGGCTCTGGTAGTTTATTCCGTCTATAACAGTTCCGATGAACAGTCACTTTTGACGGTTATACTTTTCCAGAAGATGATTTAGAATTGGGTCAATCACGTTTATTAGAAGTGGACAATAGAGTGGTTGTGCCAGCCAAAACTCATCTACATATTATTGTAACACCTGCTTATGACTAAAGATAATAAAGCCTATAAACCAAAGAGCTACTATCATTTCTTCATTATAGATTCAGATCTTCTTCGAACTTAATGCCCAAATAGATGGAATTGCAGCAAATAGCATCTTTCTAGTCGTGGAAGTAAATCTCATTATGAAAGCTTATCTCTATCCTTTCAGCAATCAAAGGGGAAGACTATGAATAGTTAGTTTATTTGATGCTACATGTAAGATGCATTTGAATATATGAATAGTTGCCTACTGAAATGTTACATATCAACATGGATTTTTCAACTAGGTCATGATCTTCAATTTCAGTATTGCTGTATCAGCTTTGCAATTTGTTCCTTTCATTTGTACAGGGTGTCAATGCTTCTGGGGTTGGGTCTCAGCAAGAGGCTTAAAAGCATCGGTTACTTTGTCAAAGCTAAGGTTCATAAGTTGATTGCTTCTTTACTTTTGTTTTTTAGTATTGTAAAGGATAAAAATAAAAAATAAAAAAACTTTTAGAGTTTGCCTTTAACTGTGCTTAAAATTCTATTTGGTGATTAATGTGTAGCTATGGATCTTAGTGGAAAGACAATCGGGTTTAGATCCTATAAATCTGGTAAAGAATGTGTCTTTCAAACTGAATTTTGTTTTCACTTTTAGATCAGCAATCCTTTCGTTTGACAAAAATTACTTCAAGTTTCTGTTTTTTGGATTATCATGAGGTAAATAAATGAACTGAAGAATGAGTACAAGTTTGACCGAAGGAGTAGGAGTTTGAGTATTGGAGTCACTACTTACGACCATGTAACAACTAACGGTGTTCTGAATCACTTCATCTTATATCTCGCGGTTTCAACTATTGGTGGACATGGTTCTATTTTTTATATTTTGGTTTTGTATCCGTATGGGTCTTAGTTGTGTGGTTGTGATTTGTTGGTAGATGACGAATCACTACATTATCTGCCTCACGATTTCCAGATTTCAATTATAGGTGGATTTGTTTCTTTTTTGGTTTGGTATCTGTTTGGGCCTCAGTTGTGTGATTGTGATTTGCTGCTGATGATAATTACCTACCCTATTGTTATTTTGCTGAGTGTTTTGGTCTATTGGCCTCAATGTATTGGATGGGTGTTTTGCTTTGAGTTTTTGTTGGTCTCATGGATGTGAGATTATTAGTTATGGGTTTTGAATGTACATTTTTCTATTGTAATTGATTTGTGCTACTGTCGGTTTGTTTGTAGTTTTGAGCAATCTCACAATCTTAATCTTTATTCAGGTAGAACTAATCATTGAATTTCATTGGTAGCTTTTGTGACATTTGCTTTAGATACGAAATTTTGATATGAAGTCTGTAAACCCGATTTGTGATAGTAATTATCAATGATATGGAACAATTTTTGAATTCGGATCAAACCAATCAGCAGAAAGAACATAGAAAATTGGAAAAAGCTTCAATTTCAAGCTCTTGTGGCTTTATACACAAATCAGTAATTAAAATTTTAGTACATGTATCAAGTCATGCCAAGGGAAGTGTGACATTTAGGAATTGTGTAACAGTTTTACTTAAAAACTGTTGGGTTCACTCGAATGTTTCCTTAACTTTGATAAGTATTTCGCTTCCTTTTTACTTTAACTGTTTGGTTTGTTGTTCTGCATGTGTTTTGGAATTGGATTTTAGATTGAAGGTGGTGTTTGTGTGGCTGTAAAGGGGTTATATTTTTCCAGGTGTGCTTACTTCTCCTGAGTTTGTTATTTCGTTTTTTATATTGTGAATTTGAATTTTGATCTTGTTTGCCCTCTTTTTGTGGTTTCAGGTTATGTATGGATTTGATAGTGCAATGAGCATTGGTTAAAAATTGGGTGTTTGCTTTGGAAATTTATGATGCACTTAATTATATGAATAGTAAAGTTTATTTGATGCTATATGTAAGATGCACTTGAGCTATGGAAAATCTCTTATTTTTTGCTCTCCTAATACCTGCAAAGAAATTGCTTTGGATATCAGTAGAACTTGTGGCTCTCCTTTAACTAATGATCTTGGAAAATATTTAGGCATGCCTTTGATTCACTCTAGGGTGAACAAAAATACTTATTCACGTATTTTTTACCAAGTGCAAAATAGGTTGTCTAGTTGGTAGAGTAAGGTGCTTAGTATGGCTGGAAGATTAACTTTAATTCAATTTGTTACTTCTTCTATTCCCATATATGATTTGCAGACTGTTAAGCTGCCTATTAGTCTCTGTCACAATTAGAGACTTTCTCTGGGGAGACGCAGAAACTCAGAAGAAAATTCATCTGGTGAATTGGGATTCTGTTTGTCAGCCTAAATATATTAGTGGTCTTGGTATTAAGAAAACCTCTGAAATGAATCAAGCTATGTTGGCAAAAGCAAGTTGGAGATTGTTTCAAAGGGATGATGGTCTTTGGGCTTCTATTTATACTAGGAAGTATTTACAAGACCACAATCTTTTTTATGATTCTTATAAGCCTCCTGCTGATTGCTCTAATACTTGGAGAAGTGTTGCTTATGGTGCAAGTTTACTTAGGCAAATCTTACTTGGCGTGTTGGTATTTGGTAATGGTAAGACTGCTCCATTTTGGGTGGATAACTGGTGCTCTCATTCTTATTAATTGTCATTTGTCCTACTGATATTAACATTGATGCTACCATTTGTGAATTTTGGAATGACTGGTTGGGACCTTGTTAAGTTTCTTACCCTCTGGTGATATTTTTTATTTTTTCTGGTATAAATGAGCCGAAGGCCCAGAAAGAAACAACTAACACAACATTGAGGAAGCAGATGCCTTTAGCATTGAAAGTGCTATTCTTAGACAACAAGTCAGCGTCCATATTTCTGTCTTGATGAATATGCTTAACCTGGACTGATTTGAAGTGCTGCAACATTGATCTGCAGTTTGTCACAATTGTACCCAAAGGGGTGAAGCTCCATATCGGAATTCTGCAAAAGGTGAACAAGAACAGCAGAATCTGATTCTACCTCTAACTTAGAAATCTTCATGTTCAAAGCCATTTGAATGCCATAAAAAAGACCCTAGGCCTCTTGCATTAGATTAGCCATCTTGCATTAGATTAGCCAAAAGCGAACCATCCCAATTCAAAGTAAAGACATTCCACATGTTGGTAGGAATGTTGAAGGACCTCCACACCGTCATAGCCGTAGGACAGTCCCGAAACAGGTGGATCATAGTCTCAGGAGTATCCTGACAACGATGACAAGAAGAACTCCCAGAAAGTCATCTATTGAATCTCTACACAGTAGTTAGAATCTTACTAGAGACAAGTCCAAAGAAAAATCTCAAGCTTGGGAGGGATATTCATACACCAGATCTTCAGCCAGGGATAATTTTCAATGCCATCATCATCATAGAGACGAGCAAACTTAATTGTAAAATTTCCAGAAGGGGTTCCTCCCCAAATGATATTGTCCTGCAAATCACAAGTAGAAATAAAATGGAATAGCAGAGTAATGATGTCCACAACTTCAGAAGGTAAAGAATTTAGGAGTAAAGAACTATTCCACATTTTGTCAACCTGGAAATCCTTCACAATAACATTCAAATCAATACTGGCACAATCCGTAAATCAGCAAAAATACCACATTGACCATTTGTTAACCCAGAATTTAGCTGCACAACAATTCCCAATTCTCCGTTGAAGTCCGCTATTACGGTTTGTTTGGACGTGAATGAATTTTCAGGAATTCTCAATTTCTTAGAATTGTTTTTTATTCCGTGTAATTAGCAATTTCTACGAGAAAATAATTGTGAAATTTGAAAGTTTAAATTCCAGACTTGAATTCCTCAAAAAAATAGGTGTCATTTGTCAATTCCTTTGACTGAGGTTAATGTAAATACAAATTCTTGTCATTTTAAAATTCTACGTCATGAAATCCAAACAACGAAATTCTTTATTTATTGAAAATTGAAATTACTTTATCCAAACATAACGTTAAGAAGTTTAGCAACAAACACAATACCGGACCTAGTATGGGAGCAGTTTGTAGGATTCTTATAATTTTCTTGGAGACTCCTACTTAATGTATTATTATACATGATTAAAAAAGAAATCATGTTGTTTATGTAGGAAAATATCAAATCAAATCAAGAAAGACGCGTCTAAAATCAACTCTTTTCTTGCCAAAGATTGCCGAAAATACCAAAATCTTTAATGAATCCCCTAATTTCCCTTTTAATTAAAATTAATTAATTAACAAGGGCAAAATCCTCATAAATTAATTAATTAACAAGGGCAAAACCACAAGAACCATTTATACATTTGTCCATGAAATAATAACCCACCGAAGTCGTCAGGAAATGTTTTTAAAAAGGTCAAACCACTAGTCCTACTTTTAAGAATTTTATTCTCACCAACAAAATCAAAATTTTAAAGGGTTAATGCTCATTATCCTTATTTTTAAGAATTTTTTTCCCACCAACAAAATCAGAATTTTAAATTCTCAATAGCCAAATTAAACAAGAAAAAGACAATTATACTCTTAATGAATTAAATAAACTATAATATACTACTATAAGAACAATAGATGGTCTATTGTAAAATAAAGATTCAATGACGTTTGACCGGACACTGGTGACCGTTAACTATATTTCGACCACTGTTGACCGAATTTTGGTGATCGTTGACCGAATTCCAATGATGGTGTTTATTGAAGGTATTAGAGAAGTCTATTGAGGGCAGTAGAGGTCTATTGGGGGTAATATGGTGTCCTTAGGGGTAACAAAGAGTCAATTAGGGACAGTAAAGAGGTCTATTGGGGCCAATAGGAGGTCTGTCATGGGTCTATTGGGGGCAGTAGAGATCTTACTGGGGGCAATAATGTGTTTTTAGGGAGGTCTATTAGAAGCAATAATAGGTCTATTATGGGTAACAATGTATATTAGGGGCAATAGAGGGGTTTATTGATGATAATATCTAAAAGATAAAAGTAAAAAAAGACTATTGTAATTGTATATTTTTTCTTTAGTGTTAATTAACTCATTTTAGGATGAAAGTGCAAGCTGAGCCCAAGTCAAAGAACATGCGTTAAGCTCAAGAAACACCGATGTGTCAATTTTGCGTCAATTTTGCTATCGAACATAATTGTTTTCCAACTTTCAAAATCACTTTAGCTAAACATTATCCATCTAATGATACCCTGAAGAGAAGGACACGAGTCACACTCTCTCTATGCCCCCCTGAATTTCAAAGCCACTCATTCAATCACTAAGGCCCACTCTCTTCAATTTCATCCTTAGAAAAAGCGATCTCGATGGTCTTTTTCTTCTTCTCCATGCTTGGACATTCCACCAAGCCCCTCAACCTCATCTACTTCGGGGTCGGCTGCTCACTCTACTTCGGCATACAGTTGTTTCATTTTGAAATACTAAAATATGAAATTAGTTGAAATTTTATAAACATGTTTTTTTTATTTGCATATGAATCTAGATAATTAACGATTAAAATTGTTAAATGAAGTTATTTACTAGTGTAAATAATAAAGAGAGAAATTTGTCCCAATGATATATGAATTTTTGCTCCTTATAAACTTTGGTATATCAAATTTTAAAAATATCATTTTGGTATCTCATGTTTCTATCCCGACCTAAGATTGGTATATATAGAATGACCAATTTACCCATAAGTTCTCTTTTTTTTCTTAGTTTTTTTTATTTGTTTTCATATTCCAGAAATATTAAAAGAGGTTTTAGAATTTGATGATTTGGGTTGACCTTTATAAATTTGAAGAAGATTGAAGATCCTTGTTGTTTTCGCTGACACTTAAAGATTTTGTTGTAACCATTGACATTCAAGGATGATTGAGATGAAAAACTGATTATCAATAAGGAGAAAGTGACGATGAATTTTTTCTCTACGTTCTTAAAATTATAAAAAGCGAAAAAAGAAAAGAAAATTGGAATATGAAAACAAAGAAAAAAAACTAAACAAAAAAGAAAAGAAAAGATAATTTAAGGGTAAATTAGTCATCTTTTTTTTGGGTCTGAGGGTAAATTAGTTATCTTAGTGACTATATATACCAAATTTAGGTCGAGATGAAAACATGAGATACCAATCTGATATTTTTAAAACTTGATATACCAAAGTTTATAAGGAGCAAAAGTTCGTATACCATTTAGATGAGTTTCTCTAAGATAAAATGTACTATGACTTTATTTTAGTTGAAGTGGATAACTCAATTTCTGAAGATATCAAGATTGAGGAGATCTAGAAACATGTTTACTTTCAAGTTTCATTTAAAGACGACGATGAAGTAAACTGCAATTGTTATCTCTTTCAGTTTGGATGTATATTATCCAAGCATGTAATATATATTTTGATTTGTCATAAGAAAACATGATTCTAAATAAAAAAAATTATGAGAAGATGGAGGACATATGTGAAGAGATGTCACACAAGGATTAAATTAAAGAAGTTTTGACAGCACCGGTATTTTAACTTTTGTGATACGGTCAAAATGGTACTCAAACTTTAAAAACTATCAATATAATACCCAAATTGATGAATGATAAAGTGTAGAGACAAAGAGATAGCAAGAGAATCATCTTATTCATTGATAGGAGCCCTTTATATAGGGAATTACACAATACCAATATGGTAAGGATATGAATACATAGATCTAGTCTAACTACATATCCTATTGGCATAAGGCCAAGGCACACATAGAGAATATCCTAGAACACTCCCCCTTGTGCCGCGCGCTGATATGCCGATGGTGCTGATCTGTTGTCTCGTCAAAAACCTCGTCAAGTCACAAAAACCCTGTGGGAGAAAAACTGAACCTTGATCGTAGGAGAAAAAGAGTACAACACACTCTTCACATTTGATAGTGACATGTATGTATGTGCTAGACTCCCCCTGAAGTTCGCACCTCCCCCTGATCTTTACATTAATCATAGGGCTCTTCCTGATTCTTACTAATCACGGAAGTTTCAACAACTTAGCATGTCAATGCTTTTTAACATGTCTTCAAATGTGGTATTGGGCAATAATTAACTAAATCATGTCGTATTGTCCTCAAATGATCTTTTACACTTAGATCTTGAGGAGAAGGTTGCTTGTGAACTCAAAACATAAGTTCGTGCAGGAAATCAAATTTCCGCGCAGCATGACCTTCAATTACTAGAACAGTCGTAACTTTCTCTAGGAAATACATATGAACGAACCGTAAACGGTTTTGGAAACTAGACTCATTTAGATTTCCAACTGTATATTACACACGTTCTGGTTCATCAGGAGATATTCACAACATTCCGTCGAAGTTGACTGTTTTGCTAAAATCAGATTCTCGGACAGATTCGTCCTACTTTACAAAAACGGCCATAACTCACTCAATATGATAGGTATGATCAAATGGTTGGTGTCCCTGGAAAGAAGACACATAGACCTTTCCAATGGTTCCAATTTTACCATTTTCCAGTGGGTGAGATTTCCTATAGGTCTCGTGGAAGTTGACCTACAAAACTTGGCAGATTCTGATTTCGCTTTTGATGTGTCTTTCTTATGTAGGGATAGAATAAGCCTCAACCTTTCATACCATTGAGTATTGATAAAGGAGTTACTGCCATTACATTGGCATTGCGTGGGCGCATAGCTACACTTAGCTTTACAACTTTTCATAGCGAATGAGATGTCAAGTCTTTTGTATTGTGTTGAGTACATTGATGCGTCTTTTTGTACTTAGATGGGAACTCCATCTCTTAACACATATTTGTCATCTTGCTTTAGACAAAACAACGGATCTCTCTTTAGAGCAAAGACCTTGACTAATCATGGGAGTATATGTAGGCCTCACTAGTTATAGAGCGCCTAAGTCGATTGATCATCAATACAGTCATCGAGTGCCTTTTCGAGACTGTGTCTTCCCAAGATCTTTTTCTTCGGATGTTGATACATATTGGCATCTCTTGATCCATCAAGAGTCCATGTAAATCTGGAATGAACACGCAAAGACATAATTCACCATATCCCTTCCAAATCAAGTAGAGTTCATGTGCGTTTCAATACATTTAGCAAACGCATGCTCCTGTGGTTTGGAGCAACTTGATTTGGATGAATGAAGTCTGTTTAAGATCTTCATGTATATCTCTGATCCCATAGAGATGTTATTATGACCACATTCATAGGCTGCATGTTCAGTTAGTCGGAAAATACCAAACTGACAAAGTAGTGGAGTTCAATGACATCCATTACGAGAGCATATCTCATCGTTGTCGACCCAGTGCGTGTTAGTGAAAGACCTTGCGCCATAAGGTGAGTCTAAGCTCTTGTTCTCACTACGTTATCTAACAAAGGTATAGTTTATAGGGTTTAGCTTGCGGTGTCGGCATCACCTGCCCAAGGACCTATCTCTTTGTTAATGCTGGATCGCATCTTTCCATTAGGCCAATCAACTAAGTTGATATCCATCAACGAAGGGTGGTTTGATAGTAGACTCATTATCTCACGTCCTCATGTATATAAGTGTAATACTTGTAGAGATCTCTATATGGATTGGATTTGACATTGAGGCGTCCCCCAACGATAATCACAATTCAGACTTCATGAGACGGATTTGAGTATCACTGATCAATGGATCAGGTTGTGCCAATCTCGCTTTCTTCCTAGTGCGAGAATATATCGAATCTAAGGGCCTCC
Source organism: Fragaria x ananassa (assembly GCA_034370585.1). Lineage (NCBI taxonomy): Eukaryota > Viridiplantae > Streptophyta > Magnoliopsida > Rosales > Rosaceae > Fragaria > Fragaria x ananassa. The sequence continues at coordinate 16,511,892 of CP139769.1, forward strand.
CTCCTTTTAGGGAGCCACACGACCGTGTGACACCAATTTTGCCACTATATGGCGTCACCATATCACCATCCATGGTGATGGCGCCAAGACCAACTTCTTTTGGTCGCGCCATGTCCTTTTGTAGGACATCAATCCTTGCAGACATATTTGCAGCATGTGATCTCGTCACTTTAACACTATAAGCATTTGGGATCAAGATGAGACTTAGTGGGGACAAACCACGACAATTCACGTCGTTCCACTTGAACACTTGTGTTCTTATCTCCCCCTAACGGCGGGAATATTGTCTCATCAAAGTGACAATCCACAATTTAGCGGTGAATGAGATCGCCTGACAAGGTTTCTACATATGCGGATTATAGGTGGAGGTTCATATCCAACCTAAACTTATTCATCTCAAATGACCAATCATTGTACGCAATGGCAATGCGATTTGGCATCTAGAAATAACATCTAGCCGAGCTCAAGGATTAGAGATCCGTTTCAATCTTGCCGAGCTCAAGGATTGAAATTTCGTGTCAATCCTGGTACACAGTCACGAGCTGTAATACAAGAAAATTCAATGATGGTGGGTCGTAGATGAATAGTAAAATTGCATGCAAATATTGCATAGCCCCAAGACGCAATAGAAAGAGTGGTGCGCATCAATAATGTTCGAGCGACAAGCTAAAGTTGCTTGGTCGTAGCCTCGGTGAGACCATATTGCGTGTGAACATGGGGCACAGGACACTTCAACTTACATCCCGATAAACTTCTTTAAAAAATGGGTAGTGAGCCCGTAGAAGTATAAGCAGCATAAGCAGTAGATAATAGTGTAACACGTGACCAGTGTGTTAACACTTCAACCAACACCATAAAGCATAAAAAGGTGTCCGTAAGTTGGTTGTATCTATCTACATAGTTTGATGTAAGAATAGAATGTTCACTTTTGTGTTATTTAGCGTAGGAGGGTCTCACTCCTTATTTAGCTAAAGAATAGGCTTTCAAAATGAGCAATGAGCATTGCAGGGGGCCAATGCGACATCGAGGAAAGGCCGGTGTACCTCAATTGCTTGAGGAATTGACCGGACGATCTCCAGGAAGTTGGAGTCATGTTCGGGTGACGTCAATGTCCCCCGGGTCACCACCATGCTTCATGGTGATGCTAGGTCTCGAATGTCTTCGTTTTGAGCGGAAGAATGGATGTCCATGAGAATTTCTCAAAATTTGGATCATTATATCTCTTCCAGGTTGACCAATTTAGTCAAACCAAAGCCTATGAGTCAGTGTCCCAAATATCATGTTTGGCGACAACATGAGATTCGATATTCGAATCATAGTGACATACAATCCACTAAATTGACTCATGAATTTCTCCAAGATGCGCTTCAGTCCGCATTCATGAGAAGGTATACACAAAAGAATTATTGTTCATTCTCACAATGTGTTTTCAAATGAAAACCATTAGCATGAATGTCTTTAAAACTTAACATGGTTCCTTAGAATGTTGTGGATAGTTCCACTATCTGCGAAGCACTCAATGTCTCTATGAGACATAACTACAAGGAGTAGATAGGCGAGTAAATAGTTCTACTTGAACAATTTAGAATGATTGAAAGAAGCTACGAAAAGCTGCAATCCCGAGAGTGCATAAAAATTTCCGCACAGAATGACCTTTGCGCACTAAAACAGCCATAACTTTTTCGTTAAAATAGATATGGACGAACCGTGAAAAGTTATGAAAACTAGACTCGTAGAGCTTTCCAATGATATAAAGCTCACTGTCTGGTTCATCCGGAGCTATTCAAAAAGCTCAAACGAAGTTGACTGTCCAGATGGGACAGATTGCTGTTTTTCGCAGATTTGGCATGTGCGAAGCTGTGAAGCTTGCAGGTGGCGTGTAGGCTTTTGCCTTAGCCAAAAGTGACGTGTGTATGATCAAAACCAAGTCCTTTAGGTCGTTCTAAGGTTGTAAACTCCATGACTAGTTAGCAAAAGCTCCCTGACATAAACATAAACTAACTCAGAGGACCTAGAGGATCCGATCGTGATGATAATTTTCCAGCTTTGATAAGTCTTCAACGTCTTTTGCAAGACGGAAATTGGTTTAATAGCATAGGGGGATCCAAAATCAAAAGCTTTCGGTAACTCCAAGTCAGTATGACCAGGCATGTCCGTGGAGGGTCGGTAGTGCGAGGCACACTTAAAACCACTATCTCCTTAATTTCGGACAATTTTAAGACATCACACTGAGCTTGGATGAGCCTAGTTGAACAATTGATGATGAAAAATCCGCTATAGGGTAGAAGACTTAACCGGAAACACGTGGGCGATCCTCCTTGAGGATGCAGTGCCATGAGTCACCTTAAAAGGAAGGGACCAAAATCGGCACAATATGCCATGTTTCTAAGGACGATGTAAGTGTACATCTTGATTGTAAATCAATATGAACCATAAGAGGAGAATAGTTTCACTTTGAAAAATTCTCAAGACATTCATTATTGCTAATGTGAGTACATCGAGGTCTCAAATAGGCAAAGGACGTCGATACAACGCCTTAGTACATATAACTTGGAACGAAAATCAATGTATAGCCGATGACATCAAAGTCATGGGTAGCTAGAGTAGGATCCGAATATTTGAAATTCGCGATCATGAGGATGACTTTCTTGTCCTCATATTGATTTCCATATCTTTTTGTATGCATTCACAATTTAAAGGAGCTTGACAATCTTGAACCAGTGATCCGAAGATCCACAACGGTTGCATTAATGTCATGAGCTGACGTTAGTAGTTTTGACAAAATGGTGTCTAGACCGGGAGTGTCGCTATTAGAGCCAGCAACACCTCCCCCTCTTTTCTAGACATCGGCACGACGTTTTCTGCCGTTGCCATGACCCATATTGTTGTCCCCACATTAGGGGATAATCCCAAATAAGTTTATCACATTAGCGTATATACAATTCCTGTTTGTATGATCAAAATCAAGTCTCGTTGGTAATTCCACACCAACTTGGAGGACCTAGAGAACTTGATGATGATCGAATCCGCTAAAGATATGGATCATGATGCCACAAAAGATCATCGACAATATGTAGTTAATTAAGGTGGTAAGCAATCCACTTGATTAATAACTCAACAAGTAGAGTTATATGAACGTTTCGAGAAACGCTCCATGAGTGCATTCCACAGTACTTTGTGGTCATTACTTTTTGCACAGATTGCCGTTGAAGGCTTTTGTCGATGTGGCGCTTCAAAGACTTTGAGCGCATGAGATGTGAAATCTCGGCATCTAGGCTTGTTAGCATGGGGGTCAAAACATGTGGTTTAATCCTTTCCAATGAAAGGTTCCACAAATACCAAGCGAAGATCCGCCTTAGGCATCTAGTACGTCAAAACTCAAAGGAGCAGAATGTTACATTGCTCTTGCATACAAAACCAAGCTGTTATGAGACTCGATAGAGGTCACAAACGATGCTTTTAATGGTTTGTCCTTCGGATTGATCATACACAATCCGGAAAAGCCGCGAATTGATCAAACACAATTCGGAAAAAGGCATCGGATTGATCAAACACAATCCGGTGAAAGGTCGGGGTTGATCAAACACAACCCGGACAAAGAAACAAGAGTGATCCAACATACTCTTGACCCGCGAATAAAATTCCGGGATTTTTGGTACCTGCACACACAAAATCCCAAGCATAGAATGGAGATGGAGAAGGGAGGAAAGGATTTTATCCTCCCCGAGTTATTGAACTTGGAAGAGTTTAAGGTTTTAAAACATACCTTTCTAAAGGCTGCCGAGAGGAGAAATAACGTTTCGCCTACTTATACTTCGAATTTGGGGCTGAAAATTTGACAGGAGGAGCAGCTCTGGATGGGGAAGCTTCTGTCAAAATTTCAGGTTGATCGGAGCAAGGGAAGGCGGTGAACCGGTGATCGGTAGCGGCGGCGGTCTGGAATTTTCCGGCAGCCGGTTCGGAGACTTTCCGGCCGGTTCTCAAGGTGAGGCCGGCGGCGTTGGATCCGTGACGGAAAGAGATTTCTGGGGATATAAAATTCCGGCGAAGGGCAGTCGGAATTTTGGTCGGAAATCGGGAAAAACAAGGCTGCCCGATTTTAGGGTTTTGGCTTTTAGGGTTTGGAAAAAAATGGTGGGCTATAAGTGCATGATAACGTGATGAAGGATAAAGTGTAGAGACAAAGAGATAGCAAGAGAATCATCTTATTCATTGATAGGAGCCCTTTATATAGGGAATTACACAATACCAATATGGTAAGGATATGAATACATAGATCTAGTCTAACTACATATCCTATTGACATAAGGCCAAGACACACGTAGAGAACATCCTAGAACACAAATTTTATTTTTACTATCAAGGAAATGCCTAGGTCAATTTCCGTCACAGTGCCCCGTTTGTTTGCTGATGAAGTCAGTATCAGGTTCACACAAAAAAAGAGAGGCAAAAATGACATTTTACCCTACGACACCCTAATCCATTCAAAACTCTACTTCTTCCCCCCCCAACCCCTTTTTCTCGAAAACCCTAAATTGCAGAGGAGACCGACGCAGCCGAAGCTCTCTAGCCAAAGGTAAGCCACCACAGCCCCATCTCTCTCTCTCTGGGTTTCATCTCTCAGGTTTGATTTGGTTGATTACTGTGTTGAATCAACCAATCAAAGTCGTAATCAACCAAGTCTTCTCTTCCAAGTCGAGTACGCCCTCGAAGCCGTCCGCAAGGGTAACGCCGCCGTCGGCGTCCGCGGCATGGAATCGGCGCCGGACGAGTTCATCGGCGACGGCTTGGGCTCGAGGAAGCCTCGGCTTTTCATCAGGGAAATGGTCATGAGGAAGTCTTACGCCGGTGAACAACGCGTTGGTCCTTTCCATAAGGTTAGGGTTGGTTTTGTTAGAAGACTTTGATGCGTTTCTGTTGGTTTATTTACTTGTGTTTTGGCTATGGATTCAGAGCTTTTCGGCAGTTGTTGGACCTAATGGGAGTGGGAAGAGCAATGTCATTGATGCAATGCTGTTTGTATTCGGATAGCGAGCTAAGCAGGTATACCGATTAAGCATATTTTCGATTCATTTTGATGTTCCTAATTTGTGCATTGTGATTCTGTAGATGCGACGTAACAGAGTTTCGGAGCTCATTCATAACACCACCGATTGCCAGAATATGGATTGATTTGGTAATCATCAACATTTTGCTTCTTCTTTTTCTGATTGGGATTTTAAGAAAATAAAACAAGAATGAATTGTCAGCCTTTACTGAAGATAAATTTGAGGATTTTTGGTTGCAATTGTTACAGGACGATGGGACGTTTGAAGCTGTTCCTGGAAGTGACTTTGTAATCACTAGGGTAGCATATCGAGATAACTCCTCAAAGTATTACATCAATGACCGTTCAAGCAACTAGACTGAAGTTACCACGAAACTAAAAGGGAAAGGAGTTGACCTGGACAACAATCGCTTCTTGATTCTTCAGGTTTGATATTTAAGATGCACTTCATTAAGTTTGGTTCAGATTGTCTCGCCATATTAACAATGTTCTTCTGGTTACTCATCAGGGTGAAGTGGAGCAGATTTCACCCATAAAGCCAAAAGCTCAGGGATCTCAAGATGAAGGTTTCCTTGAGTACCTTGAGGACATTATCGGGACCAGCAAATATATCGAAAAAATTAATGAGTCTTATAAAAAGTATGCTCCTAGTTCAAAGAAAAGCTTACATTTTATTTATGCCCATCTGCACCATGTTCTGCTTTCAACCATGCTTCTTTGCTTGTTTCCCATCTAACAGGAGCCTTAAATTTGGTAAAGCCTTAAATTTGCAAAAAGTGATATATTAATCTGTTACCAAATTGTCCATGGATGGGTGTGTATGTACTTGACAGATGATGCAAAGAAAACAGTACACTTGCTTTCACTTGATGGAGCAAATGAAAGGCTTCATTTGTTTAAAGCAGACTTGTTAGAAGAAGGATCTTATGATCCTGTCATTCATGGGTGTGAAGGTGTTTTTCATATAGCATCCCCTGTCCTATTATCAACGTTGGTTCTTTATGACTTTATGATTCTATATAGATGAATCATTCTTTATAGATGAATCATATCAACGTGAAGGTGTGAAGGTGTTTTTCATTAAGCATAGATGATTCTTTATGACTTTATGATTTCAATGTTGGGTTGTAACTTCTGTATTTATGCTTCTAGTTATGGAGGATCATCTTGGTAGGAAGTAAAGCATTAGGATTGGGTTTTTCTTTGTTGTTACCTATTGGGAATCATCTTTAAAAGGTTCTTATACATGTAATTTGTTTCTCAAATTGAAGTTAGAGATCAAGGTTTTGGTATGCTTAAAGTTGGCTAAACATTAGAAGTGTAGAACTATATTTGTTATCTTTTGTTAACTGTCGTTGTGGTAATCTAATTGATCATTGTTTTATAATGTCTTTCCGTTTTGTTTGAATGCTTATTTATTGCTTTAAGCTACTTCACAACACAATGTAGTGTTTGCATCTTTTTACTATCCTTTCATTGGCATTTCAGAAGTATTTTGGCTTTAGGGATATTGTTGAAATGCTTTGTTAATTGTTGGAAATAATGTTGTTGAATCGTGTTGGAAATGTATTGTTGAATTGTGAAGCCAAATGTAGTTGTTGAATTGTGTTGGAAATGTCTTGTTTGTGTTCCACAGGTCGAAAGGGCACCAGCCCCACCCAAGGAATCAAGACCTAACAAGGACCACCCAAGGAATCAATGAAGTTGGCAATGGTAGTTTTGCTGTAAATGGTAGTGCATCAGCCTCAACACAGCCTCCTACTCAAAACAATCAAAATCATGCACCAAGGGGTGCTCAAAAGTGAATGTGTTGGCTTTTAAATTAGAGAAACATAATGTGTAGTTCATCATAGTTTGGAATCATTTTTTTACAAACAATGTGGTTCCTTGAGTTTTTGAAAACCAATTAAGCTTGAATTATGATGCATAGTATGTTTCTCATGTTGATGTTGGTTTTAATTCAGTGATATTGACAGTTTTTTTTTTGTTCTATGTTTAAATTTCTATGTTACATTTTCAACTACTGCATAATATTTCTTGTCAGCAGATAAACACAGCACTTGTGTCTAAACTCTGGAGGGAAAACGGTTTTGGTGAGAGTTACAATGTTATTTTTGTCATTGCATATTTTTTTGGTGGGTCTCATGTCGGCCACGTCAACAAACTAACAGTACAGTTACAAAAATTGGCCTCAGGCCTTTTCTTGGTAACGAAATATAAATTTGGGTATCACATTAATATTTTTAAAATATGGGTACCATTTTAATCGTATCACAAAAGTTGAGGTACCAGCGTTGCATTTTCATCTAAATTAAATCAGTTATGACGGATGAGCCGTTAGACCTGAATCACAAAGGCTCGATAAGATACGTAAGAACTTTGATGACATTAAGAAATTAGCATATCATTCTGAAGTAAGTGCATATGATTGTTTTGACTTGCTTGTACAACCTAAATTAAGGATGAACTATCCAAAAAGAACTCTAATGTACGTTTATGGTGGTGCATGCTTTCCAAACTAGGTAATGGAAGTCTATTTTCTTTTTAATTCTCCGTATTATTTGGTTTTCATCAATTAAGGTCTTTAAGCGACTAATAGTACCGTTACATGAGAAATAAATAAACGTAGTTGGAAGTCATTTGTAGTAGCTAGGTTTGATTTGTGCACACTTGCAATGAACAAAACGACAATAAATGCATTGTGGACAAGAATAACCAATAAAACTATCGATCTTTAACTAAAAAGAACATTAGCTTATAACAAGTTTGTATGAGCAGAATATTTATTACAAAAATGGTATGAATTGAATGTGTTAGCTAGGCTATTAGAGAATGTAAACGTCTGTTTATATTTTTAAGATACACGGTGACAGTGCCATGCAGAAACTGTAAGAAGATTCCTATCTTGCCATCCTAGAGAAAGTGTCCTTCCATCATCTCTTTCAAAAACCCTGAAGCCAGCTGCAGTACTGCTACCATTACTACCGTCTCCTTCAAATTGAAGGGGACAATAATGGGTCCTAATCTTCAAGAGAAGTCTAGCTTGGATCTTGGACTTGGAGCTTAGATTGACTCCTTCAAAACCATGACTCTCCATCCTCGCTTTCCATGTCTCCGTCGACTTTTCTGTTTTACGATCCTCCATAATATTGTCGTAGTTGAGCATGCTTTTGATCTCCTTCCCCAGATGGTTCTTCTCGATGCTCAGCCTCTCCGTGCTCTCTAGCGGTAAGCAATCATCTAAAGAATCAAACATGGCTGCAAAATAATGCAAAGACTCCATGAATCTGGACAAGAAACTTCGAGGACTTCTGCTCCCTTCTTGTTCAACCAACATTACAATCGAAGGGTTAAGTAAATGTACAGATTTTAACGAGTCGGATATCTTGATATCATTGTTCAAGCTGTTCAAATGAAAAATCAAATTCACCGCAATTGTTTCATTTCTCTTCTTCCTCAAGTTTATGAGATTTGAGCCATGCAATAATCCTTGGAATTCAAAGACGAGGTTGTGACATCCCTTTGAAAAGCTGAGCAATCTATTCTCCGTCTCCCGCAGTTCGTCCAAGCTTCTTCCAAACCCTGTAATCCTAAGGGATATCCGACTGCCACTGCTTCCTTTTTCGGAAAGAGATTGTATCAATGAAGGCCATTGAAAGCCATAGGAGACATCGAAATCGATTACATGCAAGGAACGGTTGTTCTTGTCTTCTTCTTTCTCAAATGCCTCGATTATGGCCTGGTTGGCTGTAAAATGAGCAAACTGGTAGTAGGGGGAAACCCGGTAGAGAGCAATGAACGCTACAAACTCTTCCTCATGCGTTGGCTCCTTGGAAATCATGTCGAAGAATGGTGATTTTCGGGTGAGAAGCCTCGCTGCCAGGCCATCTGCAAAGTAAGCCACAACTCGTTGCACTGAGTCGCCGCACAAGGAAACACTTTTATACAACTCTGTAAGATTCTCTAAAGCTGAGCTCACATTGTTTTCATTTACGGCAGTGGCTGTTATGAGCAACATGCTGATTAATTGGAGGCCTTTACCATCTAATTCATCAACAATATCATCATAGATATTATTATCATTACCTCCTCCTCCTCGTTTCTTCTTGTGCTCTAGTTTTAACATTTGTTCCCTCATTTGAAGAAGCCTGAATATCTTCCCCTCACAACCTTCATATGATGATGAACTGAAATCGCTGCTAGTAGTATTATCCCTTATCTTTCTCTTTTTCATTCTTTCACCGCCTGAGTTTGTAACAATTGCAAGGCTGAGATTCAAAAGCTCATCCCCCTCCTCATCTATATCTTCCATACTATTACTTCTCTCGATCTCTCACTCTCGGCCAAATTAATTAATATGAGAAAACTGAATAATATACAGTAGATGGTTGAAGTGATTGAGGGCATTAAGAGATGAGGGATGGAAGACCTTTTATGGAAGCAGGAAGCAGGAGAGGGTGGGATGGAATATGTCATGATGAAAATTCCTTTGTGTCATTACATGTGAATGAAACAAAAGACAAGCGAGATATTGAAGAATATAACTTTTATTTTCTTTATGTTCTTTTCATTAATAAACCTTTAGAGAGACAAGATGCATAAATGGGTATCTTTATATTCTCTAGCATCAGTGTCATATATAGCTAGCTTAGCTAGGTCAAGAAAACAAATTGATCTTTTCTTTTCTTTTCTTCTTGGGTGTCATTTTATTATTGAGGCTGCTCTTTGGAGGTTTAGGAAAATGTTCGATTTCTGGTGCTTAATTTATAATGATCCGTCGGGTAGTTCGGTGGAGGAAGAAGATGCCGTACGCATTGGACAAAAAAAAAAGCAGCGGGAAAATTCGGGGTATCAGAACTAGGGCTGCCACTTGGTTTGGTAAATACCAAACCGATCGAAAACCGACCGAAAATTTATGATTTGGTAAACCGAATTTTGGTAATCGAAATCAAAAAAACCGAAACCGAGAAATACCGAAAAAGTTGGTTTGGTTTTTGGTAAATACGAAATTTACCGAAATTCTAATTATCTAAAAACTTATATTTCTAAAAACACACAGACTAATAATCGTATCTCACGTTTTCAATTGTATATACCATTTAGTAAAACAAAGACAATGAATAGAAAAATTCAACTATACTTGGTAGCATTCGGGTCTCAATTAAAGCGATCAACTTTAATTCAATGTTACTCGTTATATAAAAACGCTCTTACCTACCCATTTTAGTCGATCCATCACACACACACATAGACAAACCCACTTAGATGACATGTAACCGCCCATGTAAAAATTTAGGAATGTTTTTACCTCTCTTGATGATAGGGCTCTCCATAGGAAGCACAAGGGTAAATAGGGTTAGCCGTCTTGATCAAAACCAAAAAATTATCAAAAATACCTAATTTTTCTACCATAGTCGTATTTCACTATATTGATCACATCATAGTTCACAAGGTTTTTGGAAAATTTTGCTTCCTCTTTGTAGTTGGTTCACAAAGATGTACATATGCATATAACTTACTAAATAAGTTACACCACATTACTAGACATGTTGTGGTTCCAATAATTACAATTCACAAAATTAAAATTCGACCGTCTGATGTGATCATTATAGTATAATACAATTATGATAGAAAATTCAATTGTACTCAATAATGCTCGGGTCTTGATCAAAGCGGTCAACCATAATTTAACGTCACTTATTACACGAAAAAGCTTTTACTGCCCTTATGTGACTTATTTTGGTCGACTCTTCCACACACATACTTTCACATAGATGACACATAACTTGTTCATATAAAAATTTAGAAACATTTACATCCTGACTATTTCGGTAGAAAATTAAACCATACTCGATAATGTGTACTGAAATGACTATCTTTTGTATATGTATTATTAGACTCTAGAAACTCAAGTGATATTTAAATTTTATAGTTTTGTATTGTTTTGTTATATTTTGAAAATATATTTGTTGTGAAGTTTGGTAATACCGAAAAACCGACATCCGAAGTTGGTAAGATTTATCTCATACCGAAGTTTTTGGTTTGGTAATTGAAAGTCATATTTCATTACCGAAAGCTTTGGTTTTGAAGTTGGTAATGCCCATTACCGATTCGAACCGACCGAGTGGCAGCCCTAATCAGAACCTACCGTCCTTGAACAATTGATTTGTCCTCTCTTATCAAAAGAATTCAAACAAAAAGAAAAAAATCGTCGTCATTGTTTTTTTGCTTCTTGAGACAACAATATTCTCTTTCACTTGCTTGGTTTCCTTTTCTTGATTCTGAAAATGACTGCCATTTGGATGCTATGAGAAAATTAATTTGTCAAATTTAGGGTAACGATGCTCTAAAACAAGACTAGCTAAGTAAACTAATGAGAGTGTGCGTGTTGGAGGTGTTAGATAAGTGCCAAGTTAGCTTCTATTTGAAAGGACCGCTACTTGTTCGTTATTAATAACCAAGGATGCTCCCATTCTTGCAAAGTACCTGGTCCGACGTATATAACAAGATATCTTGATCACCTTTGGTATGTCGTTATTAATTATGCTCTTTCGTGTTGCAAGAATCTACACTTCAGTCTTTGGAACGAAGTTTTAGTGATCAAGAATGTACCAAAAGCTTTTTACTTTCTAACTATCACTGTGTATGGTACAGTACAGTCTTATATTGGATACAATGCTTGTACTTACCACTATTTGTTACCAGTTGCTGGGTTTGGTTATACTTGATCTCTTATCTTTGAATTGGTTTAGTATGAGTTTGATCGTTTCTTCACCAAACGGAATAAGATTTCTTGTGTATAAGACAACATTGTACCGAAAAGTATTTAGAAATTTTGTACCATTAATTCAATAATATATCCTTGACTTGTTCAAAAGTTTGGCCGCATGTTACACACAACATGTTCTTAATTTGAGCTGGATTATATATATATATATATATATATATATATATATATATATATATTGTGAAGCATGTGAGTATAAAAACTAGCTATAGCGATGTCTTCGAACAAAAAAGGGATCAAATAGCAGTGGAAAGAATAAATTAGCTGGAGAATTCACCTCTAGTTTTCTTGGAAATAGCTGTTTGAACAAGTCCAAATGAAGACTCCGATCCTAAAACTTCACATAAAACATGGAGGCATATATATTGAAGCTCTCTCGGTACGTTGTCTTGGTTATGGAGGACACGTAAAGCTTGTTTAATGAAACAGAATACTGGCCCATAACTTATATTTAGCACATACGAAAATGCCAAAATATAATGCACCGATTATTGTTTTGGTACAAGTACGCAGATTAGATTCTGTTGGATGAACTATCATGAAGTTGACATATGGCAAACTCTAGGATGCTCGATCTCTTCCAAGGACAGTCTCCTGAAGAACGGCAAGCAGTCTTCAAACATTTTACAGATAATACTGGCCGGGTTTCTGTAAATAATAACAATACCACTGAGCCGGCTAATGCTAGAGATATCGGGGGAGTGTTTTTAGTAGGTATGCTTGTTTTTTGATCTGCAAGAAACGACCTAGCATTCAAGATTAAAAGTTTACTCTCAGAGGGACAATAGGCTGGTCTTGTTATCATATATGGGGGTAGCAAGGCTAAAGACACTTTTTTATTTCTAGCATGGCAACTAAACCAAGCAAGAATGAGAATACGAGGGAAGAATTATTTGAGTTACCATATGTTAAGTATGTCAATAAATACATCACCCAATTGATGAACGATTGGTTAATTGGTTCCAGTCAAAAGAAGTAAGCTGCAACCATATTTGTTGAATAGTTGGGCAATAATGATCTACAGCCTCATAATTCATATATCCTCATTCCAGCTTAGTATCGATGCAAATGACCATTTCTTCTTTTCTCTTGTCTAATATGAACCGACTGAATGCTTGCATAATGTTTTAAGACTCTTAGGTCCGGTAAACCAAGCTTTGGTAACATATGCTCACACATTTGCCGTCGATTTTCTTTGCATTGTTGGGTTCCATAGACCCAAATATCCTAGTTTTCTCTATTTTCACCCATAACGATTACATTGGGTTTTGCAACCTAATCATAGGTTTTACTTAATACACAGGTGATGCTAGTCATATATTCAGCAGTATTGTTTATTTATTTAAATGGGATCGAGAACCTAGACGTAGCATACAAGAGTAATGTAAACAGCATGTTCTTATCTTTTAAGGATAGCACCAGGTAAGACACTTCTGCGCTTCTTTTGCAATGCAATCTGGAGGACAGAACCAACCGCTGGCCAACTTGTCACAATAGCAATATAAACAAGCAACCATAACGACCACCTACTCTGTCGAGATAGCAGATCTAAGCATCTTCTAACACGAGCAGTTACACCAAGAGGCGTGGTAGCTTGTTGAGAAGATTGTACCATAGAAGCTAAAGAATCCGAATCAGACTTTGGCTGTGGCCTCTGTTCATCTTGCTCAACTGATATTTTTCCTTCTCCTGGTTCATGTACATCTTCTACCCTATTCTCTTCTATCTGTTCCTTTCCCGCTGCAGCAACCATTCCATCTTCTGCAATGTTTACATAGGGACCCTGATCTATTGAAGAGTCCACTATTAATGGTGGGTTAGAACTTGCCACCTGGAAACACAAGAAATGTAACAATATTATTAACCTGCAAAATTTAACCAGTATGCTGCGGCATGACAACAAGTAGATCACTAAGTTATAAGAACGTTAGTTCCAATAACTTTTCAGCAACAATTCAATGTTTGACAGTATCACAAAATAAAATAAACCAACATACACCAACTACTATTTCATTAGGCATTTGAAATGACGTGAAAAGAAATTTATACCTTCTTTACATGCATATGTTGACTACTATGTAAACCTTTTAAAAATTCATCCACAGCTCTTACCCACCTGCAAGGAAAAAAATAATACACCAACAAATTTCAGAAGGGAATTTCTGATGCACTTTCCTTGATAAATGCACTAGTAGAGACGCCATACAATTGCCAACCTCATGGAAATGACTATGATAACCTTTGGGTCCATGACCTTTTAAGTGATCGATAGCATTCCAGATGTAAAATGGGAATGAACTATATAGATGTGCACGGAGACTGGAAATAAGGTGCTAAAGTAGAGATGATCCAAAGTACCAGGACAAAATGTGATTTAACAGAAGGATCACACAGAACCAATATGGGCAGCTTTGCAGGACAAAGATGATATGAAATACTAAAGGCAGGGCTAGACACTTTAAAAAAACTGGTAAAATAATTGTGCAATGGAAAACCCCCAATCAACTTGGCTCTCCGAACTAAAAAGAGAAACAACTTTGATCTAATTTAATCCTTTAAATGGTATTTGCTATCAGAGAATTTGTTTACCATATATGTCAAGTTATCAGATAAAGCGAGTTGATGGACACAAACGGAGTATGGCATCCAAGTTGAAGGAACAACTACAACTTTTCATAGATGAGGCACTAAAAACTAGTGTAAGCTTGAGGTACTTAATTGAATTGAATTAACCTAACCCTAAACTTCATATTATGAACTGTTCAAAAGATATTTTCTTACCATGAAACCATACCATATATTTCTCTTAGTTTTGGTTCTGGAAAATGAAAAACCATTTTGTAAAACAATACTAAAAACTCTATGAATTACAAGATAAAAACAGACAAAAGCTAGTGCATCCTAATAATATGTAGACATTACCAGATGCTAGCTGCAGTTAATCCTTCAAAGAAAGCCAAGTGTCCTCCACGCTTTGTGGTAGCCAATACAATATTTGTGTTTGCCCTGTTGAAAACAGATGTCAAACATACACTTAAATTATGTGGAAAAGAGTGATGAAAGAAAGAAAACAATATCTGGCATATTAAAAGAAACTCCACCTGCATTCATCCCAAGGAATGGCTTCCCTAGTACAAACTGGATCATCCAAAGCACTTATACAAAGTAGTGGCACTGACACATTTCCTACGTAACTAGCACTGCTACAACGCCTGTAATATGTGTCCACAGTCTGGCACAACAGCAAACTCAACTTAATCACAATTAAAAAATAATAATATTCTACTGAGCAAGAAAAAATGGTAAATCATGTGCATTAGTACCTCAAATTTCCCAACGAGTCGGGTTGCATGATGGTCGAAATCACGAATAGAACGCGACTTTTGAAATCCAAGATAACAACAAAGCAAACATTAGTAACGGCAGAGCATCTATCACTATACACTCAATGTTTCAACACTAAAATATATTAAACACAACTGAAATGTTTTTTCTTGGTCCAAGCTGCTCATCCCATGAGATGTGAATGGTATAAATAAAATTTTTCAGAAGGGGGCATGCCACAGGCATGAATCTGGACGCTGGGGCATATAATTTCCATGCCCAGGTGCTGCTCTTCAACAAGACGCTGCCTTTTTATTCATTAAGCTGGTTATAATTTCGAAGTTCATAGAATTTTTTTTTTAAAAATTGTTATATATTTGACACTATTACTCAAGTTTCATCAAGTCAAGGACACTGCCGGAACAAAAATCAAAGAAAAAGGAATCTAGCAAATGAAAGGAGAAAGCAAAAGAACAATGAATCCTGAATATTCAAAGCCAATTACAAAATGAAAGGAGAAAAGAAAATGGAAAGCTAATTACCAAATATTCTAAGCTAATTACGCACGCTCATTATGTTCTTACATTACCATCATATGCATCTACTTTTACCCAGCACAAAAGCATAAAACTGGACAATTCCCAACATTTTTCCCTTTGATAAGAAGTGGAAGAGAAAAATAGAACCAAGAACCAACAGGTGTGGCCAAGGTAACAGCAATAAGAAACAAAAGAATCCAGAGAACATAATGAAAACATACTACTGCACCCTTCCACTCTAGATTGATTAAGGAGATAGTACACTGTTTGGACTTAACAAAGTCTTAAGCCCACATGGCCAACAAGAACCTAACTTTATTCCAAAGGTCGTCCCTGACTCCCTCCCCTTTCCATAGTCTTCAAAAATTGACAACTAACTGTTTCAGTGACAAAGATGAATGAGAATGTAGCGTAAGTAGTTGGATAATCTGTGCGATAGGAGTGAATTCTTTGCTTCTTTATGGGCTTTGGTAGAATTATAGCATATTTCTTTGATGCTATTTGTTTCAAAATTGGAATGCAGCTGTTATCTACAGCCTAAAGTCTGGGGCTGTGGTGTTGTTTCTGGCTTTTGTTGGGTTGTTTAGTTTGTAGCTTTCTAATCTATTGGATTCTTGGCATTACTTCCTTAATTAATTCTGGTCTCCAGCCAAGAAAAATGAATAAATAAAAGAATCATTCCAAACATTTATTGTTGGTTAAACCTCTGTTTCTGGAAGTGTCAAATTATCAAGCCTCCAACTATTAAATGCTCCTCTGAGATTAATGCTGGGGATTAAAATTTAAGAATGTTGGAACACTTACCTTTTTTATACCTTCCCAATTAGCGAGGCGAGAATAAATAGGCTGGTGTCTGCAATAAACAATTTAAAAAAACATATTCAAATAAACATTGTTCGATAATCAAAACTTTTGAGGTAGTCAAGAAATGACATACGAGTATGTATGTAACATATGTAAGTAGGAATGAAGCATATAAAGTGATGCAGGAGCATCCAAAGTTTCCTAAATTAATTAGGAGTTTATTATCTTTTATTATTTTCTTTATTATGTTTTATTATTCTTTTTAGGTTCCTGTTTTTACTAGGGTTTGCTATTGCCTATATATCTAGCCTTTTAGAGTCTTGTAAGTCAGCTTTGTTATTTTGAATAAAATTATACATAGAGTTTCTTTGGAACGTTCTGCCCTAGAACTCGATATATCGTTCCTACTATAATCCTACAGCAAATATCTCTATCATATTGTTTGTTTTTCCCTTGATATCTTCGTTCTCTAGAGTTTTACCCCTGATTTAGCCGCAAGACAGAAACTTTCAGTTTCTGCCCTGCATCATAGAGTACAAATTACATAATCTTTTAGGAGCTATTTACTGCACAATTCAAAAGGGAAGTACGTACATACAATTGTGCATAACCTTGAAGGCCAATTGCAAGAGCTCTGTCATAAATTTTTTGCAACAACCTACGGCTTATAAATCTATCACCAATCTGCAGAGCAAAACCAAATAGGATAAGTTTACATTTATAAGGAACTACTTCCGATAAACAAGGACTAGAATCCATCATAACTGTCAATGAGCATATTTGTTCCAGCTCTTCATTTATAATCCCAACAAGTCTATCTATCTATCTATTTGACACGATAGCATATAACTTTGAAACAGGTACCAGTGGTAAATGCAACAGTTGGATATTTTTCTATCTGAAAAGGTGAAAGGATATTGAGAATCATATTTAAGGATGTATTAACAGATATTTCCAGATTGAGGATAAATCCACATACAATCAGATAATAACAAATGATGCATAACTTCAGGGATAGTTTCAACATCCGGGTACTTGCCCCAATGTTCATCCGAATGCCATCTATATTATTCAAATTAAATAAAATAAATGAGCCAACTCTGAGGCTCAAAATAACATCTATCCACAAGCATGCTTTGAGGTTCCTGATGAAACCAAGCATGCCAGTACGACGATAAGTCACTTCCTCATTGTATGAGAATCATTTTGACACTAAGATTATAATTATTATCACCCCATGTCGTGGCATTTTTTTCAACAATTACCAAAAATATTTTCCTCACAACAAAATTAAAACACTAACCAGAAGGTCCCAAGGAGAACATATTGCTACAGCCCCAGCAACGGGAACACTATCTCCATCCTCCCCAAGATATTTTACCTGGAATAAATCAAATTAGAGTAGTACTAGAAACTAGAAAGGAAGATACATTGAGATTTGGTCTAAGACCCGCGAACTACTAGAAATGCAAGTTTAAGTAAGCCTTTTTCTTCTTGTTTTTTTTTTATCAGGTGTAGAGCTTCATAAATAAAAACATTTAGCATACTACAGAAGGAACAAGAATCCCTGTCCCTTTACATCATCAAAGACCTTCCTATATGTTTCCACTGCCACCCAACTCAGGTAACTGCATTACACCACAACTCCCCAAAATCTACCCTTCTTCTTTAGGGTTTAGATAAGACAAAATTAAAGTGAAAATAAAAGACAAACAGTTGCTTCTACAAAAACTTAGAAGAATAATATAACAAGACCACATAACATACCAAAATGTTGGCCCCAATACTCGTTCCAACAACAAATAAAGGAGCCTTGGGGTACTCATGATGGAGATGATTAATGACTGCCCGCAAATCCTCTGTCCAACCAGCATTATAAAAGCAATCGGACTGAAACACATAATAATAAAACACAGTGGGATTACCTATATATCAATAAACCTAATGAGAAGTTATAATAAATTTGAAATTGGCTATAGCCGGAAAACTTAATAAGGGATAACTAAAAGCATGACCCAAAGAATTTCTCCATCATGGCAACACAACTGACATACCACTTCCATTAGAATAGAGATTAAAATTGGGACTTCCAAATTTTGGAGCTCAAGATGACAATTAACCATGAACATAAGCCAACAAATTGTGGAGGTGCAAAAAAGTGGTCCTGAAATAGTTCAGCAATACCACACGCCGATTCTCTAAAAGTTGATAATAATATTGCATAACTTCCTAATTTCCTATATAAAGCCTCTCAAAGAGTGCAGACTGCAATTTATCCATAAGAACTGAATTTAACAGAGTATGAAAGTCTAATTCCAATACATCCCATCTAGATGCAATAAAATGCTCATTTGGATTGTTTTTTTTTTTTTTATATTTGTAGAAGCTGTTTGGTGTGAGATGATGTTGTTTGTAGTACAGTGAACAGCTTGTCCAGTTTTTCTTACAGAAGTAGGAATCAATGCTCAGCTAGGACATGCCATGTAGTTTATCAAACAGGGCAAGGGTTACGTAATGCTTCCCAAGTTCTTATTGAAATTTTTGCTTTGTACGGATTTAATCCATATTCGTCACACCTATTACCTAATATTTTCAATTTTAAACAAAATTGAATGTTCCTTAAAAAGTATAAAAGAAAGTAATAGCTTATACTCCTTTCCCAATACTAACATGATTCTAGTTGTGTTGTCATATGATAATACCTCCTCCAAATTACAGCACTTACTTTATAAATTCCAGTAATTTTGGTAGAACAATTTTATCAGTGGCCCCACCATTGACGGTTAGTAAGGTTCACAAGCTCATGGTTTGATCCCATGCGGTCTGGGTTCAAACCACTTCACAGTACATACCTTGGCACCTTACTATTGACTAGAGTCTCCAAAAGATTGTAGGACAAGGAAGGAAGAGCATGCTGGTTCAATAAAAGCCCCAAAAACATTTTGAGAGAGAGAGAGAGCCAGACAGAGAAATCTGTATAAGGTAGCTAACTACACTAAGGAGCCAATACCCAGTACAGTGTTTTGGAAATATCAAATGTTATTTTCCGGGGACAAGACAGCAAGATCCCTATACACTGTTGGTAATGTCAAGATATATTTAGTTCTTCAGTTTCCAACAATAACACAAGGGACCTCATTGCTTTCAGTCCCTCCCTGGCCTCAGATGAGGCAGGAATCATTTTTATTAAACCTGCATTTACCAAGCATGGGGCTAGAAAAAAAATTCCATTCCCATGGTTTAAGTTCACAAGCAAACAAGGCTTAAAAGTGTTAATAGATATGGATATAGACACGCAAAATAAGTACATAAGGAAATTTAAAAAGAGCTGCTTACAGTAATTGAAACACCACCTAAACCTCTGTGGTTGGTAACAACGACATTCCATCCCTTTTGTGCTGTGTTGAAAGCAAGATGCTTAATATACTGCAGTACAAACACCAAACTGCATTAGTCACTCATCATGTATGCCAAAAAAAAAAACTTTACATAAAAAAGAAAAAAGCTTGAAAACAGCCCAAGAAGACAGCTGATAATATCAAGTAGAATAATGCACTGTAAACCCAGTGTGGCGACAATCAACGTTCTACATGAAACTTGCAATTTCATATCTTTCAAATCAAAGAACTAATTTAGTAGTCATAGAAGAGCTAGAGAGAGAGAGAGAGAGACAGAGACAGAGAGAGAGACAGAGACAGAGAGATTGTATTTTATACATCTTGCGAGATCAACAGATACTCCAAATTATTGATTCATTGCTATTTTTACCTGAGATTCCAAGCTTCCACATTTTCCCTTTTGAGTTTCAAGCAGCATGTTAGCATCCATTCTAACTAACTAGTAACTTGATTTAAGCCAAAACCATTTATTTTCTAAGAGAAACCACTTTTATTGATCACATAAGTCTACGATTACTGTGGACCCGAAGCATTCAATTAAGAAAAAATAAATTGATAAACCAGAAAACTAGATCAAATGCATACGGAACCGTATATACAAGACAGCTGTATGCCTTAAAATCCAGCAGAATATTGCTAGAAAGCATTTTCAGATCCAAGAAAAGAAGTAAATAAATTGGAAGCTTACAGGAGATTCAGAGTCGCTTGTCAATCCAGGAATGGCTAGCACAATTGGGGTTATATTATCTTCCGGAATAGCACTGGTTCTGTCAATGTTACTTCCCAGAACTGGAGCAAAGGGAAAGGATATACAGTACCCGTTATAATAAGCTCTATGTACACACACACACACATTTATGTGACTGAGGAAAGAGGGAAGACTAAAATCGCAAGTATCAAGACTTCAGATAAGATCCACAGTATACATAAATAAAAAGAAATAAACACAACCAGCTACAATACTATGAAATTATAGAATAAACTATAAAATAACCCAAGTGTAACCAAGATAGCAGAAACAGTTTAGGTCGGATGTTCCAACTTCTAATAAGAAAGGAGATAAAATAATACCAAATCACAATATCGTCGTTTGCCAATTGAAATAAAAGGAAGAAAGTTTAACATAGCTAGAACCCTTACAAAACCAAATGAAACACCAGAATCTAATCTTTTCCTATCTCCCCACTGTCCTTTCCAATCCTTGAAAGCCCTTCTGTTTCTCTGCCAGTACAGCACCTATAGAACAGCCATTAAGAAACCACCCAACAAATTTTACAACCGCAACCAACTCTATCATCATAACAAGGCTGCACAATCCCCTGAATTACCAGCTACTACTTCTGGTGAGATAGAATCTAGTGTCATTAACCAAAAGATACTATCTCATACTTGTCCTTTTTTTCTTATCAATCAAGTTCCACCCCATAAATACTCGTCCGTTTTTCTTCCATCCTTATTTGAAATATTTCCAAAGAGCAAAACCAAAAGATAATGAAGCAACTAAACAATGACATAATGAACTTGTAATGTCCAAACTGGAATCCCATAATAATATACATAGCGGGTTGCACTTATTTAGAATACAGCTGCTAGCTGTAACAATGTTTTCAATGAGGAATTAGTGCCAATTAATACATGAACACAATATGCAACATTTTACAAAATGTACTACAAAACCAGGGATCATTGAATACCCTGTCAGTACAAAGTAACACGGTTCGACGTTATGTACATATTAGAATAGAATACAAGAACCAAAGGACATGTAGCATACAACAAAATTTAAGACCTCAAAATACTATGAAAATTGTGAAAAGAAGAGAACAGCAACCAAATGTATCGAAGATGAAACAAATGCACTCCTATAATACCTCTACAAAATAAATGCATATTATTTAGTTTCAAGGGGTCAATAGTTACCGTCGGAGTTCATTAACCAATCCAACGCGATAGTTCCACCATCAGAGAGATAAAAAAGTTCTCTGAGAGAGAGATGACATTACTATTTGTTAGACAAAAGCACGAATCAAAAATTTAAGACGGAAAACAAACGATGTGATCGCCACATAACCTGTATTGATCAAATAAAATTTCTATCAACAATCCTACGATGAATAGGATTTCTTAGGCTGCATTTGTTCCGATATACAAATCGTAAAGAAGCAGATTAAGTTTTCAGGTAAATTATGAGGAGATTTGGAACTAGAACAGGCTGCCAGCTGTAAAATTAGATATACTAATTTCTATATAGCCCCAACTCGAACACATCAGTTGATTCAGTGACAATTTGCACTTGTTACTAATCCAATATGGAATGGAATGGAAAGGAGCGGAGAAGAGTACCTTCGGTAGTTGAAAGGCGGAGCGCGGCCGGAGATGCTGAGGAAGACGGTCTGGAGATGAGGGCTAGAGAGCCAGGGCGTGACCAAATAGCGGGAATGGAGGACGCGGCACTTGGAAACGACGTCGTGGTAGATGAGGGAGGAGGAGTGGTAGGTCAAGGCGACGGAGCAGCCTCGGAAACCGGTGAGGAGGTCATGGAGGAAATGGAATTCGAGGAAGCGGTAGACGAACACGGCGGAGATTGCGAGGAAGGCCAAGAGGTAGTGGGAGATGGGGATGAGGAGGAGATCGCTGAGCAAAACCAGGTAGGGGTTGGTGACTCCCCACCGATCTGCCACCATTTTGTGCATCGAGTGAGTGGAATATTAGGAGGAGGGGAAGACTAGCTGGAAGAGAAGTGAACAGGTTGGTAGGTCAGAAGAGGAAAACACATGCCTTTAATTTTTCGTCGACTTGTTGGCATTATTTATGCACGGCGGATCTCAGGTAAACAGAGTTGTACACGGGTATTTCCGCAACTATTGATATTGAACTATTCAGCCTCATGTTTTTTTTGGGATTTAGGGTTTATAACAACATTAATATTGTTTAGAAGATATTTTGATGTTTTGTGTCGGCGTGTATAACAACCAACCGAAATTTGGATATGATTTTATAGCCATGTATTAAACTCTAATTAGTTGTCTAAATTACGATTGATATTTGTCTGTCATGTCTCATATTTTTTTTGTTGGTATCATTTCAAATCATTTATAAATATAGGGTCATTGTCTTTCTCATGTCTCACAAATTAACAACACTTCTCATATCCCAATCCTACAAATCTCCATTTTGTTTCATTTTTATTCGTCAAACTCTTTCTTTAATGAACCGTTTGATAAAATGATTATTGAAAGATCAATAAGAGGTTGTTACGAGAAACCGTCAAAGATCCAATATGATGGTTGAAATTGCCTAGCAAACCCATAGTCTGGAAGACGAGGATTAAGTGATTCATAATGGAGTGGTTCTTCAAAAGGTCATAAGTATACCGCTAGAACTCAAGAGTTTATGGATCAACCACTCAAGGCTCTATGTTTCACGGATCTATGAAACATACTTGGTATAGCCGGTACAAAATACAACCTTGGGTTTTCGACAAAATACGATCCATATTTTGTTTAAATTAAATATGGTACATGAGGGTTGGCTTATCCACTGAACAAAAGCTGACATGCGTTGCTTGCACATGACCTCACAACTGACTTATGTGATGACTACATGGATATTGCAAAATCCAATGCCATTGAGATTTTAGAACTTCACCAAAGCAATCTTGAACGTGTACCACGAGAGAGATGATTTCCTAGGATGGTCGAGAACCTTGATTGTTTGCACCGGAAGTTGAACAATTGTTCCACTGGTTGGGCAGAGCATTATACAGGCTACAAGGGTATGTGTTGATCTTTGGATGCTATCTTGTGAACTGTTGGCGCCGATGATCTTTGGGGCGAAGGTTTCGGTTTGCGTTAGGGCTGGACTGAGCTTCTCGGTGGTTGGTGGCATTGATCTAGGGTGTGGAGGTAGCGCCCGGCGTTTTCTCGGCAGTGTTCAAAGCGAATCTAGGCGTTTCATTGTATCTCTTGTATCATACCTTTGAGTTATTTATATTGTTCGAGTTCATCACTATAGTTTCTATCTAGAAGATCACTTTCCTAAAGTGTTTCAATTCTCCAAAAATGTTATTCTCATGCTAGGAATTCAACAGGGAGAGCTACTATAGGAAAATATCTAGGTACACACAATGCAATTTTCAATTTTGTTTGGAAGGATCCCTCAAACACAAATTAAAGAAATCATGCTGAGTACAGTACTGCCAACGAGTTGGCTGGCTGGAAAAAAGGAACTTTTCCTCGTTACGGGCACATGAAGCGAACCTTACCAGTTACAAGTTCAACGTCAGAGGGTGAGATACCTGTGCAAGTAGTAACACACATGATAGATGAAATGGACACAGAGATAGGTCATTGGGGTCTCAAATACTTGGTAACTCGGAGGCTCAGAAGAGATCAAACTCAATTACTTGCCTTCAAATCACACAGTACTCCAAAAGATTTCAAGTGTCTTCAGTGGTCGAAATGATCTTACAGTCGGCATATATTTAACAAGAGAAGCAACATTTTGCATAAGAATCACGCATCAGACCGGAAACACACATACCCAAAACTGCAACACAGATATACTCATATACCCCAAAGTGCTGTTTACACAAGTACCTGCTTATTGATCACGAAAATTACGCCATACTTACAACCAACAATGTCAATCACACCATACCTAATTTTTGGCATCTCCACGTTTTGTATGAGGTACATACATTACGCCTCTAAAATGTAAACTAAATCATGTAACCTAAATCACCTGTAGAATCTTCATGTATAATAGTTTTTTTTTCCCCTTTCTCCTATCTCTTCATAAAACTACTGTCAACCGCAATTCAACTTCCAGTTAACAATTTGGAAGCATTTCTACATTGGCAAATTTCCTTGAATAGCATCATTGAGAAAGATTGCCTTGCCTTTGCTCTGACCCTCTCTCCAAACCTTATATCTTAATTCCTTACCGCTTGAGACGTTCCATAGCTTTAGCAATGACAGTTTATAGGGTCCCCTTATTTCACCAAGTGGACTCATACAATACCATGAATCAGAGCCTTGGATTTCAACAGCAGGTGCTGTAACTGAAACCTTTACCTCTTCATCGTCATCGCTCAACTCAGTTACCTTGCCTTCAGATGTGCTATCAGAGTTCATCCTTTCTAGTTGAGCTACTTCAGGTTTCACTAGTTCTGCTGCCTGATCAGATGGAATGCAAGGAGACTGCGAGCAGTTATTAATTGTAGGAACCTTCTTCTTAGGTATATCCTTTGCATCCGCCAGGTCTCTCTCATGGTCACCCTTTGAACCTGCAGGGAACTCAAGAAAATACATAAACACATCAACCTACAGCAGAAGAAACCAAAGATAGAATACTGCCCCTATATGTGAATGCAGCATATCAGGAGCTTTTGGAATTGATAGGAACCAGGGAATGAAGAGTACTGATACCTTGATGCTTGACAGCTCATTAACATATTAGTATGTTCTACACTAGAAAAACCATAAATCTGTTTGCTAGGGGAAATGGCTATTTGTATTTCTTACCCTAAAAAGTTGCTTCTAATTTATTAGTAGGGGTGATTAGGAAAAAATAGAATAATAATATACAGAGACAACTACAACCTACATGATCAAAGGATGCTTATGAGGAGTTCTGATACCTTGATATATACAGTCCTTTTCAAATAAGGGCCTCCTTACCTTAGTTAAGGTACAAATTTACTTAATTTGACCTACTTTCCGATCATATTTTCTCATCATAGCCGTTCAGTATTTAGATATACATAATTAAATCATCTCTGTAAATTTTCAGCTAATTTAGTTATTGTTAAGGTATCGAAAATGTATTAAAACCAATGAATGAACCGAATCTGTTTATCCTGAACCGTACGTTCATTTAACCCTAAATCACATTTTTGAATACCTTAACGATTATCAATTTGGCTGAAAATTTGTAGAGATGATCTACTCATATATACCTAGATACTGAACGGTTAAGATGAGAAAATGTGATCGGAAAGTGGGTCGAATAAATAAATTTGTACCTTAGCTAAGGTAAGGAGGTCCTTACGTGATCACACACACACAAATTAGTATGTTCTACACTAGAAAAACCATATATTTCATTTCAAAAAAAAAAAAAAAAACCATATATTTGTATGCTAGGGAAATGGCTATTTGTATTTCTTCATGGTATAAACCCAAAAAGTAGCTTCAAATTTATATGTAGGGGTGATTTGGAAAAACAGAATAATAATATACAGAGATGACTACAATCTACATGATCAAAGTTTGAATTATCTGCCAATCAATTAATTCCACTTGATACATTTATATTTTTCTGTTTCACTCATACAAGCATACCAGTTCGAACCCAAAACTATCATGTACAAACTTAAAACTATTAGATGCTATGGACCTCTCATATGCCATTTAAAAAAGAAATCAAGGACATGATCCAACTAAACAAAAAACATAAACCATACCATCTATACTAGAGCTCCGTTCAAAGTCTGATGGAGCATGCTTCTTATGTTTAACTGCTGCCCCCTCCAGGCCTCTCTCCTGGTGTAACAGTGAACCTGCAGAATATTCAGTAAAATAAATGTCAAAAATCCAAACAGTTCACATGCTCATCATAGGAAAAGCATGCACATGCTCATCATACAAAGAAGCAGTAAATCTTGAAAAAGGGATGGTACAACAAGACGACCACTTACAACAAATCAGAGTGAATCAAATCATTGTCAAACTAACTCATACCACTTGATACAATTTTATTTCTGTTTCACTTGTACAAGCATACAAGTTCATACTTCATACCCAGAACTATAACCATTAGATGCTACAGACCTCTCATATGCCATTTAAAAAAGAAATCAAGGACATGAACCACTTGAACAAAAACATAAACCATACCATCTGTACTAGCGCTCTGTTCAAAGTTTGATGGAGCCTGCTTTCTCTTATGTTTAGCTACTGCACCCTCCAGGTCCCTCTCCTGGTGTAACAGTGAACCTGCAGAATTTTCAGCAAAATATATGTGAAAAGTCCAAAAAGTTGACATGCTGATCGCAGGAAAAGCATTCACATGCTCATCACATGAAAAAACAGTAAATCTTGAAAAAGGAATGGTACAACAAGAAGACCATTTACAAGAAATCAGATTGAATCAAATCATTTCACTATAAAATCAGATTCAAGGTTCATCCCCAAACTAATTCAAGGGAAAAGTAGCATTTTATAACCATTAGAATTGTCAAGACACAACATTTTCCACAGTTAGTGAGAAAAAACCTTGTCACTCTCAGAATAAGATTGTCAAAATTCTCTTGATCCAGAAACTTAACTTCTAATAGCAAGCATGTCCAAAGTCTTATTGGTAAATGGAAACAATGATGAATAAAGAATAAACTGTAGGAAAAAATACAGTACCATTCACATAGATTTGGAACAAACCTGCAAGCTCTGTTCTGTCATTTGTGCGCCATGAGGTTCCATTGGATAGAGCAGTGCTGGGAGTTTGGGGAGATTCTCTGGGGGCTGATTCGGAAAAACCATCATATTCTTGTTTATCCTGGCTAGGGGAGTACTCAGAAATAGGATCACATTTTTCTATGGCCGCAATTACTTCCGGAATCTCATTTAACAGTCGTGATTGTTCTGATGGTGTTTCAATTAGCAGCTTCTTAGTCATGTATGCATCAAGCGTAGAGAAAACATAGGTCAAGGTTCACATTGTTCATTCTACCTTTCTTCCTTTAACTTCAAACATAACTTATCAGAGACAAACAAGGGAACAATGGAAAAAAGACTTGTCCGCTAAACTAATAAAATCAGTGAAACCATGAGAGCATGCAGTACACTAGCAAGAAAACAACAAATCACATCATAAGAAAACATGAAGGAAATACAAACAAATAGGTACCCCCTGTATCCTGAACTAATACAAACATCAAAACCATAAGGAACACAGAACAGAACCTTTCCCAATAGATGGTCCACTTCTCCCTTCACATCATCAAACACCCTAATATCTCCCCCCACCCAAAACCAACCAACAAAGAACGTCTCCCACAGTTCTTCTGAAGAACTTAATGGGCTCTCATATAGTAATGCATTACACATTGCTGGGTCATCCTAACTCAAACTAGCCTCCTAAAAATCTTTCACAATAGACACTCAGGGCAATGAAGCAGCAGGTGATTGCTTTAGTATAAATGGTCAGGCCCAAGGCTAGTAAAGTTCATTATATAGCTATTTGTTAGAGTTTGACTTCTGAGCCCAGGTAATGAATCAGGCTTTATGCGATTTCTTGCTACCAAAAGAGCTTACAGGGGAGGACCCACCGACCAATTACTAGGAATAGTCAGCTCCATGCTTTGCTCCCATGTGGCCTGGGGTTGAACCCCTCCCCCCCCCCCCCCCCCCCCCCTCTTTTACCTTGCTATTTGTTATAGGTTTCTGTCTCCTAGAGATTGTACACTACAGCAGGAAGCCCCAGCTACATCCCCAACTCCCTGATGTGGGTAAAGGGGATTTCGGAGTATCAATAAAAAAATTACACAGTTTCCTATCTGGAGGAGGTAGTCAACCTCACATTGTTTCTTCTATGGGCCCCTCCCCTTTCCCCCATCCCCCCCCCCCACCCACAAACCAAAAAAGAAAAAGAAAAAAAAAAGATAAAAATAAAATTGATATAAGGTCCAAACAATTGAAAATAGGTTTGACAGACAATTTGAACTTCCATAAATGTATATTATGACAATGTCAATGAATTAAGATTTTCCTACTTGTGTCATTACTCCACTTTTTTGCTATATAAATTAACTTAATCAAGGATATTCTCTCCTCCATCCTTTTTCATTTGCATGGTCAATGCGCTTCTGCAACAGAGTCAATTCTCTTGCAAGCCACTGAAAATTTGCACATATACATAAAAGATACAAATAAATACTGGAGAATAAGAATGTCTAAGATAAAATCTGAGCTTAAAAAGCTGTTGGATAGGAGAGTTGAATAGCAATACTTGAAATAGCAGCATATGTAATTCTAACCATACATACAAAGGCCTACTGAGTAGATAGTCAAATTCATTCCATAGTTACGTAGTGTACAGACTATAGACACAAGCATTTACAAAATGCAACACACATCTTTGATATTTTCAGAGGCCGAGGCATTATATAGTCTGATTCACTCCATAGTTACATAGTAGAAATTATTAACAGCATTGGAACATGTTGATGGCAGTTAACATGACATCAGTAAAGCGGAAAATTAATTCTTAAATGGCTGAATTATGAAAACTACAAGCCAAAACAGTTTCCAAGATGGTAATGGACATGCTTTCTTTCTGTACTTATTCAACTTTTAGGCTGAAAATTTGAATATGACATTGTCTTTCTTCAAGCAGACTTTCTGAAAACTTCGTGAATGATAGTTTTTTACTTCCTACTCTTTCAGATCTCATCAGGTAAAAAAGTGTTTCTGACCTTAGAGAAAAAATAAATAAAAAATACTATAGATATGTGCAATGTACTATGAACTATAAAGTTTCGATTCATCACTAATAGATTCGAATCATAATTACTATCCACAAACAATGAGGGATGAAAATGTCTTAAGGAAGCCTGCTGTCCATTTGCTGGACATCTGAAGCTGTTGCTACATTTTGAATGAACTATGACTAAATAGAAATTCTATTTTGAGGTTGAAGCCAGAAACGTACATGCTTTGTTATATTCTCATGTAGACTTCTAGCCTTCTGTTCAAACTCCACCTATTAAACAAGAAAACCCTGGTTAACTGGTTGCAATACCAACAATAACTGGAAAAAACTCCAGATATTATACAAGCTATACAATCTAAATCTTAACCAAAACGTAAAGACCAGTGATAAAACTATTAATGGAAACCAAATGCTTACAGAATAAGAAACAAACAGTAACAGCATATTTGTGTCTCTGGGGTTGGCGACTGTTCCATTTGTAGGCAATCTAATCTTACTGTATTCTTGCCACATCTTCTTTAGATATAAAATCTAACTAAGTAGATTCTAATGTAGTGTTGTCTCAACTAATTTCCCTACACAATCTAATAACTAGATTCTAATGTATATTTTGCAGCAGTTACTCATATAAATCATAAAGTGACTTGGATGATTTATATGATTTATGGTTTGATTTGAGATATCTGAAGATTGTAACTGTAGAGGAGATTTACAAATGATAAGAGCATTTGGTCCCTGGATGTGCCTAATTAAATGAGCTTTCTGCTGTAAAACTAAATGTATTCAATTCAAATGATATAATTGATCCGATTAGAATATCTATGCAATTGTGTTCATAAAACTCAGAAACGAAGCACTTGACCTGGCAAAAAATATAATTAAAAAATATCCTTCAAAAAGTTCAAACTATGCTTGAAATTATTTAACTTATAATAGTTCAACAGTCTACAACAACATTACAGGAAGCACAATAAATTAATTACTAACTACACATAAAATAACTTAACTTACAATAGTTTGGATTAGTCCTTGGGCCTAGGAAGCCTTTGGGATACCGTGAACATGTTCAAAAAAAAAAAAAACTTACAATAGTTGGCCTTTTAAGGAGGCCATTATTTATTCTCTGCTGTAGATCTTCACATTCTTCCTGCATGTAATACTCAACTTAGGTTTATTCCCTAAAACATAACTGCAAACTATAAATTTATAGTAACTTCCATTTGATTCATAACATTGGGACTATAATTTTACGCTATCAATTAAAGAAGAATCTTTATGAGAATTTATAAGGAATGACAAGCACACAATGAAGTCCCAGTAATAACAAAACTTCTTCAAGTCATATCTGACAATACTTAGGTTCTCACTTCTTACATTGCTCCACTCTGGAGTCTGGACAATCTCAGTTTCGGCATAGAAACTTTACCCAAATTATTTATTTACCCTAATTGTCTCTTGTAATTTCTGTAGTATATACATATGGGAATTTTCTTAGGTACCTACCTGTTTGTGATACCTACATTTACTAACATGACAACAAATTTGTTGTCGTTTTGGTAAAAATAGTCATTACTTGGGTAATTTTTGTTATATTAGAAATAATTACTCAACTTAAGACAATTTACAAGTTTATGAACGACTTGTTGTCGTTGTAGTAACTTGGTTCAATTATATGTAAATGTGTAAAACAAATGTAGTACTTTTGTTGTCAATGTTGTAAATTTTACTCAGTTAACTTGTAATTTTTGTTCAATTAGTGGTAAGTGAGTGTATGTTATACATCCCAGTACCGTAGACAACCCCTACACATGTATATAATAAATCCTTAAATAACTTTGACCTTTGTATTGGAAATAGCAGTCTATGTCTCTAATTGGAAAAGGAAAACCAAACAGTCACAATGATATTACCTTACAGAAGTCATCATCTGACAGCTTGGAAACAGGTAAATCTTTGTAAGTACTGAAACATTGCAAAAGTATTTCTGTATCCTCTCTGTCTGTCCTCAAACTTTCCTTTATACCTGTCAGGATAAGAATAACACAAAACAGAACATTAATCATATAATGATGATACACTGAGGAAAAGTGGCAGGATCAAAGTTTGTGCATTCATGAATCAGCAGCCTCTTCTTTAAGTGTTGAACATATAAAAATACCATATCACGTGTGTATCCTGATCCTTGGCTTTTTGCATCACAATAATTATGATTCTACTGACTTAAATGAAAATAAGAGCAAAATGCATTCTGATACATGGAGCATGCATATACATTGAACATCTTTTGACAAAACGAGTTACTGACTCTTTAGTTTTCATTGATTCGAGCATAGCTATTGGGAAATGAACTCAATACCCTTCCTAGTTATAAAGGAAGCTCAAGCTATATCCAGTCAAGATTGTGTTAGCACAAATAGACATGCTTCACCCTTAAGAATGTTAAATTAAACTAACCAGTGGTTGATAAGGTAAATTCCTCTTGTTTTCTGTACATATTATATCTTTTGAATAAATTTTAATATGGCAAGACAACCTTGATGACAGATAACAAATAAATCTCAAAAGATTAAGCTGTTAGGAAATAAGACAATAAGGTATGTTTAGTTTTGAGACCCTTTCTCACGTCCATCCTGTGGGAGAAACTGATAAATGAGGGCAGAGTGGGAAATGAGGATTGATGTTTCGAACCTAGGGCCTCTTACAAATCTACAACCCAAAATCTGATACCATGTTAGACAAACTCTAGAACCTAGAAGTTTGATTTTTCATGGAGATAGTCAACATTTTATAGCACTTCGAACCTGGACATTTGAGATCTTTTGTTTTCTCATAACAAGTTATAGTTACACAAATGGTAATCTCTGCATAACAAGACCAATGCTACTCCCCCAAGCTGACACCAAGACAAATCTGTACTATAATATCATGGGTGTTTTACTGAAGACATCTACAACAAGCAGAGTTGAATTTTTCAGAATTAGAAGAATACACCACTATGATAATTACCTTTAATTTGCAAGAGCTGGTGAGAGTTCTTCAGTGAATAATCATTTGGGTCACATTTAACTCTCACAAAACTTCCTGTTACTTTCTCCCCAAAAGTCTCCGGTTGCTTTAACAATTCCTCCACTAAGGTCCTCTTCAGGTACACAAGCTTGATGTTTTCAGGAACAATGGAAGCAAAACAGCTTTTCTGCACATCTAGTACTTTAGGGCTCAACTTGATCTGCCTTTTACAGGTACCCATAAAGCTCTCCTCATTGTCTTCGGAACTACTTCCACTCTCATCCTCCTCCGTTGACTCTTCCAGATTGTCAGCAAAATGGGAAGTCAGAAGGTTATATATACTATTTTTAAAAAATGATTTCCGTCCAAAAAGAGACTGCAAGGTTGCATTGCAAATTACTTTCTTCTTCTTTTCTGGGTCAAAAAGCTTGTTTTCTTTACAATAGTCTGTAACTATAGAGGTGACTTCATACTGTGATAACTCCGTGGATGTATCTTTACCCATGGAAGCAAGGAATTCTAGGAGAGACTTTGATCCCCATCCTATAAATTCTCTTTTCTTTGCTTCTACTTTTCTTTTTACTGAGCACTGTTTTCCCTTCGATCTCTTCTTTTTGGTAACTGGCATGTATTCTTCTCCACTTTCCACTTCATCGTAATCAGATACCTGAGGGTCACTTTCTTCATCGGGTTCTGAAATTTTTTCTTCCTTTTTACGAATCACATTCGAATCAAAGTTAGACGTGTAACTCTTTCCCTTCTTCAAAAACGTTTTTGCAGAGTAGACATCTTCTGCAGACAAGCGTTCTTTCTTTTTCATTATCTGCCAATAATCCTTAAATAAGTACTCGAATGTATTTATATCTTTGAAGTCAACTCTGCCCTGAAATGGAAAAGAACATACTGTGAGGTGAGAATACGCAAATCTAACTTATATCATCAAACCAAATAACTGACAGGCTCCACTTCCTCACAAATAAACAAATCGACAAAAACATAACAAAAAAAGACGAAAAATAAAAGAGCCAACAAAGAAAAAGGGGAAAAAACATTTTGAGAAATACATTATAACCAAAGTTTGTTAATCAATGTACTCTTCCCTTTACATAAGATTTTTTTTGCATAGAATTCCACAAGTATGAAGGAGCTTTATTAATAAAAATTAACAATATTACAACTAACCCAAGGAGAACATGCACCAAATTCCTTCAAAGAGAATAACAGAAGAATGGAATCAACCATCCACCGAACATCATTGGAATATTATACAGGCATTAAAATGTTAACAGGGACACGGATTGCCAAGAGTTTTATTAAGCTCTCAAGCTTATGCCTTCACAAAGGTCTAAGTCTTTGAGCTCTGATATGATCAAATAATATAAGAATGGAATATACCATCCAACGCCATGCTAAAATTATCTAGAAATTCAAATGGACAGGACAGTGTTCACAAAGTTTGCCGAGTAAAACTCAAATGCCTAAGCTCTATGAAGTATAGCAACTATAGATCTGGAGGCTTAGATAAGAAAGAAAAATCATATAGCAAAGCTGAGTTGTATCAAAAATCCAAAACTAAATTTACAGCACTTGTTCAACAGTACTTCAAAAAGGAAAGAAAATTTTCTTAGCTGTGAACTTCCCATTGCCGCTAAGCATCAAGGGTTCATTAACTGTACAGTTCTAACTACTTCCATATTTTTGTCCAGACTGAGTCTGATGGACTTATATGACAGAATATTGAATAGAGATACAAATATTAATGGTCACATAGTATCCACTGGAGCCAAGGAATCAAAAAATTCAGAGAAGGAAACATATGCAGTACCATTAATTTTTAAAGTGGCAATTAATTACCTTCAGAAAGGGCATGGTAGCAACTAACAAACTCAAAAACCTTGGAAACTTATACACATGGGGATATATATTGTCAATGTATTTCAGCATTTGTGTATGTAAAGGAAACTAAGAGTCACCTTTCCTTAAAATTAATGAGAAGTAAACATACCCCGTCAGAATCAACATCCAAGTTGTCTTCAATGAGCACTGCAAGCTTCAAACAATGATTGCAAAATCCTCTTTCCACTCTATGAACCACAAACTCAGAGTCACAGAGGCAGCGTCCGCAAACAGCTTGTGGGCAGCAAAAGCATTGAAATTTCGCAGCTTTATCGCACAAGAAGCAAGAATGCCATTCTGAAATGTAACATTCATGTTTGTAATGCATGAAAAGGATAACATTTCAGTGACAAGAACATGTCAAAGAGACTTATATAAAACATTGAAAATGACACAAAAACATAAGCAGCAGCAGCTTACTGCAGTTCCAGCGCTGCCCAGACTCCACAAAAGATTCGTCTTTTTCCACACATTCAGGATGATAAGCTTTAAGGCAATTCCTGAAACATGAAAACACAGTGGGTTTCAACCAAAAGACCAAAAGGAATGAGAAAGTATGAAACTATAGAGAATAAGACACTGACTTGTAGTCGCAGACCATGAGCAGTCCCCCATCTTTGCAGTGGAAGCAAACCTCTTCGCAAATCTCTTCTTTCTTTGCTTTACTCTTCCTTGGCATTTTTTTTTGTTGATCTTACAAAAGAAAAGACGGCCCCTAATTGAAGAGAGTCAAAGAGAAAAGCAAGCGCAGCAGAACTAGCTAAGACGAATGCGAGAGAATTGCCTTCGCGTTTGGTATAGAGAGAGTGAGAGTGAGCTTTTGGAAATTGGAACCCACGAAAATGCCCTGCACTCAATACTATAATATTTTTTGGTCAAAATAGTTTCAAGCACCAGCGTCAGATTATTAGGGGAATCATAGCATTCATACCTTTTGTTTTCTATTAAAACTCAAAAGACATGAACGCCAATTTTGGTAAAGTAGACAAGATTAGATTAGGATCTTAAACTAGATTAGATTAGATTAGATTAGACTAGAATGCATCGGAGATAACATCTCTTAAAACAATCTTACGTTTGTGCGATAGGATTAGAAACCTATAACTGAAAAGACAGTTTTTAGGACGGATGGTTTTTTTAGGCGGCCTTGTTTTAAAACAGCGTCTTAAAAATTTATTTAAAAAAAAGAAGAAGATCTCATTGAGAAATTAACTGAATCAATCTTGAAACTCATCCTCCATTTTTGAAAATTCATTCTAGACCAAAAACCATCATTCATTTTCATGATTCTAGCATCTATCTTTACCAAAATTGAATACAATTTCAGATCAGATGTTGATGATACAGTCATTCACAACGGCATTCAAGGAGGTGATGTCGGTGGTGCTCACGAAGGTGAAGACCATTGTGTTGTCAATTTGTTACAGGTGTTGGCACAAGTGACATTCAACATTACGAGAATACCGGCTTGAGTATGGTTGAATACTACTGACTGTGTCACACTCCGACCCTTAATTTTTACCTTAATTACTAACACTATGGTAATAAGAATTTTACCGTCTTCGTCAGTAAGTGTTTATTATAATTGGTCCCCAGAGTGGTATTAGAAGACGATTATTTGGAATGATTTATTCAAAAGAAGAAAAAGTGACAACGGTAAAAATGATAATTTTTGCTAGTAAAAGATAATTTTTATTGGGGTATTATTTTTTGGAGTGTTGAATTTTGGTTTTGGATATATGGGAGGTTGGACCCGGCTGGGCCGAGCCCAACCCATTTCTTTCTCTCTCTCCTTCCGCGCATCTCTCTCTCTCTCCCTCCCCGACCCGTTCTCTGCCCAGAACCCGTCGGATGTCCATTCGCCGCCATCCGGCCGCCCCAGACCGCCGCGCCGGTCCCAATAGGTCGGCCTCCGACCCAGCTTCCTTTCTAGACCGGCGAGAGGCTCCCTAGCGTCGCCGATCGGGAGGAAAGCTTACCTAGAAGTTTGACTGCCCAAAGACTTCCGTCGCCGGAACTCCTTCCTTCGGCCGCCATAGCCGGCGAGCCTTGGCTCAAAAGAAAGCCCTCGTCCCATGCAGCAATCCATCCATCTCAAGCTAGGTAAGGAGAAATCGGTAATGAAAATTCTATGACTTTTTGTGTGTTTTCATTCGATTGGCATAGTTAGACTTGAAATTGGTGTTTGTGGTAGTTAGGAAAGTTGTAGAGGAGGTTGAGAGAAAGGTGCTGTCAAATTTTGATAGGCATTAGAGGTCGCCGGAGCTGGCCGCCGGCCGCCTCCGAGAAAAATGTTATTGTAGAAAATTTTATGAGGAGTTTATTAGAATGAGTTTTATAATTTTTGGAGGATTTTTGGATAGGTTTGATAATTTTTGAAGTTTGGTATTTTTGGCGGATTAATAAGTTACAATCCGGCCACGTGATTATTTAAGGTTAAAAAGGTGGAAAGTGTTTAGAGGATGTCGGTTAAGATTTGTGGAGGTTTATTTGGGCGATAGTCATGGTTGAGTACGTAGAGCTCATTTTTAATTATGCCTATTTTCTTTAAGCGTCGGTGTGTTAATTAAGGATTTATTTATGTTTTTGGAATAGAACGCGAGGAGGCTCGAGCTGACGAGACCTCCGACCGACATCAGGCTTAGGTCTAATTTGTGAGTGGACATTTGTCTTGAATAATGTGCTTAAAATGCTTTATTGTTGAATAATTTTCTGTTGTTGAAAATTTCCCGAAATTGAGAATTTCGGTGATTATTCTCATATATAGTTGATTATGAGTATAGTATGTATATGATTAAATGCTAGCTAGCTATACGTGATTTTCCCCCATACTGAGGTACAATTCCAGTATTGGGTGACGTGAGCGTTAGACGCCAGCGTCGTAGCCTTGTACGACTTTCTATTCTTTGAATTCATTCATAGAATTCGTACAAGGAATCAGCACGTATATATACCACTCGGACATTTTTCCCATATTGAGGTACAATTCTAGTATGGGGTGACGTGCGTTAGACGTCAGCGTCGTAGTCTTGTATGATTATCTATTTTTTGAGTTTATTCATAGATATCGTACAAGAGATAGTCGAGTGTGAATACATACTGATATATATATATATATATAATATTCTAGCCTGAGAGGCCATTTTTTCTTAAACTTTGGGAGTCTAGCGAAGCTAGACACCAGTTTGGAATTTTCGAGTTAAGCTTTTAAGCTATTGCTGGTAAAGCGTTTTCTTTAAAAGTATTTTTGGGGAAATATTTATTTGTTGTCGAAATTGCTTTTGTCCACTCACTCTGACGTTTTTGAATATCTTCCCCTGGGCTCTTTGTTTTTAAAATGCCCAGTCTGCAGCGTTAGCTTGAGGTCTAGAAGGTGATGTCGAGGCATAGTGACTCATCTATCCGCTACATTTCGCCAGTAGGTCACCTGTTTAATCTACTAGGATATTGTCAGCTTCCGCTGTGTTTTTAATTTTTAGTAGCTCTGAATACTGTTGGGATTTCTGTATAACTTATTCTGGCTACTTTTGGGTTGTAGCGGAGAATGTTTTATTTATTTTAGTTAATTAAGTGGTTCTATTCTGTTCTTCCGAGTCAAGGAAGGTTTGCCGAGTCCTTCGGTAAATTTTTCTTGGAGGTGGTCCCCGCATGACTCACCTCAGGTTTCAGGACGAAATTCGGGGCGGGTCTTGATAGACTGTAAGGTGAAGATTGCACGGCCTCTAAAATCTCACTACCAGAAAATGGGTCTTGGGCGATGAAACAAAAAAAACCGGGCGACGATTTTTTTTTCGTCGCCTAATAGGGAACTTAGGCGACGATTTTTTTTTTCGTCGCCTACGGAAAAAAATCGTCGCCTAAGTTTACTCTTAGGTGACGAAAAAAAAAATCGTCGCCTAAAAATAAATTTCGTCAGCCAAAATATAAACTAGGGCGACGAAAGAGTATTTCGTCGCCTAAGATATTTATATCGTCGCCTAAGTTTTTTATCCTTAGGCGACGAAACTCAAATATTTCGTCGCCCAAGATTCTTCTATATATTGGAAGTCCAGGATAGAAGAATGAAAACTTTGAAAATTTGAAACATAAATTTCTCTAGTTCTTCAAATCGTTCGGTGTTGTGGAAACCTGTCCATACATAGTTTGTGGAGCTACTCCCAGGTACGTACGTACATATGCATATATATGCACATATATATATATATGCATATGTATATATTGATTTTCAGTTTTATTTGAGTTGAATTAATGATATATATATATATATATATGCATATAGTTTGTTCCAAGCTAAGTAAGGGGCCGTTCTGTCATAGATATGGTTCACAGGTTTGTTTAACTGGATCTCAAGATCACAAACTGACTACTCTTCTCGGTGAAGGGGTCGATAGGGGTTCGCCTCCGTGATCACAAACGAGTCCTGCCTGGTTCCTGTAGGGGGTTCACCCTCAGTGACATTGACACTTGCCTTCTGAAACCACGGAATCCGCTCGAACTAGATATATATAATTAATAATTAGTATGTTGTATTACATTAATATATATATATATATATATAAAAGATATGTTCATTAAATATTGATTCATATATGTGCTATTTTCAGGATATGGATAAGAGTTGGATTTCTCTTCCAAGATATCACAGAAAATATGCTGAAGGAGTTTGGGATTTTATGCAATATGCACAGGCCAATGCTGACGGGAGTGGCATGTTCTATTGCCCGTGCAAGATGTGTAAGTGTCGCAGTGATATGCATCGATTTCCGTTTGATACAGTATGGGACCACCTGAAGAGTAACGGATTCTGAGAACGTTACACATGTTGGATATATCACGGTGAAACCTCATCACGCCCGCATGATCATGGACAGTTTTATCAGACGGGCAGTACATCCAATGATCCAACAACGGCCTTCATCAACGACATGTTTCCTCATGACAGCGGTGTATGCCCTGAACGACAGGACATTCCGCAGGCGCCGATGCAGGCCGTCCCTAGAGGTGTCAACAATGCCGGTATAGCCAAGTACAACAGACTTATTGCTTTCCAACAGACCCCTCTGTGCCCAGGTCATGAGAAGACCGTTCTTCAGTGTGTGATGGAGGTGATGCATATCAAGGTTGACACAAAATCGACCGTGACGGCTGTTGATAGGTATCTACAGTACGCTACTTCGCTCCTGCCCGACGGTCATCGTCATCCCACCACGCATCATAAGGTCCGTCGTATCTTGAGAGATCTCGGGCTTTCCTACATCAAAATCCATGCATGCAGATATGACTGCGTTCTATTCTGGGGTAAAGATGCAGACGGTAATGACCTTGAAGGCCTTCATCGTTGTCCGGTATGTGGGACCGACAGGTATAAGCGGACTCCCGCAGGTAACAGGAAACCTGTTAAGGTACTTCGCTATTTCCCGTTGAGGGATAGGTTGGAGCGGTTGTACATGTCTTCAAAGACGGCCGAAGCTATGAGATGGCACGCTGTGAGGGAGGTGCATGACGAAGACCTCATGGTACACCCTGCTGACGGGGAGGCGTGGAAGCATATAGACAGGGAGTTTCCTCATTTTGCTTCAGAGGTGAGGAATGTGAGGCTCGGGCTGTCATCCGACGGGTTCAACCCTTTTGGGACCATGAGTCTTTCGTACAGTATATGGCCGGTCATTTTGGTGCCTTACAACCTTCCTCCATGGATGTGCATGAAGAAGGAATACAACATGTTGACCTTGTTGATTCCGGGGCCCGGTTATCCAGGTATCTACTTTCCCTTCATATTGTATATATTGCTGTTGGTTCAATTTTTTCTCCATTTATTGTTTTTGTTCTATATTGTTGGTCATATATAGCCGTTATCTGAATTTGTTGTGGTTGTTGTTGTTGTTGTTATCCAGGGAAGTGTCTCGATGTGTATATGAGACCGCTGATTGAAGAGTGTAAATTGCTTTGGGAGGTTGGTCATCCCACTTATGACTCCCACAAAAATGAGATGTTCCAGATGCATGCCATGATTGTTGGTACCATCAGTGATTTTCCTGCACGTGGGATGTTGTCTGGCAACGTTTTTAAGGGATACAAGGCTTGTCCTGAGTGTCTTAGCTCCCAGGGGTGCAACAATCATTGCAACAAGATAGTCTGGATGGGTCACCGTGCTTACCTACCACATGATCACCCCTGGCGGATAGATACCGGGGCATTTGATGGGACCGAAGAGAGAGGTGTGGAGCCGCATAGATGGTCGGGGGAAGAGATTTTAGCAGTGCTGGATGAGTATGATTTTGGGCAGCTCAGCAATCATCCCGATATTGTTGCCAGAATACCTGAAAGACCAGACAGGTACAAATTCTGGACACATAAGAGCATATTTTGGGAACTCCCGTACTGGAGTACGCTGTTGATCAGGCACTACCTAGATGTGATGCACATAGAGAAGAATGTCTGCGACAGTGTGGTAGGTACAATGCTCAACTTGGAGGGGAAGACGAAAGACGGTCCTAAGGCACGCGTTGATCTTAAGAAAATGGGAATCAGAAAACATCTTTGGCTGAAAGAGGGGAAGAAAAAGATGCCTTGGGCTCCTTACACCGTGAAGCCTGATCAGAAGACCCAGATCTTAAGGTGGATGAGTTGTGTGACGTATCCCTCAGGCGTTGCAGGAAATATAGCCCGATGTGTGAACTTGCGGGAGAATAAGATATACGGCTTGAAGAGTCATGACTGTCATATTCTGCTACAACGTCTCTTCCCTGTTTTCATTCGACCGTTCCTTCACCGTCAGGTAAATTTGTGGTTAAAATTACGGTTAACCTGCCGTTGTTGGATTTTATATTAAATTTGTGATGTGTGGTTGGCCAGGTTGTGGAGCCGTTAGTAGCGCTGTCAAGATTCTTCATGAAGTTATGCACAAGGGAAGTGAGAAAATCCGATCTCCGGGAAATGCAGGCAGATATCATATACATTATGTGTAAATTCGAGAGGATCTTTCCGCCAAATTTTTTCGATATCATGCCTCACCTGATGATCCATCTTCCCCAGCAATTGTTGCTTACCGGTCCAGTACACTTCACTTGGATGTATCCCATGGAAAGGTATGTTTTATTCACTTACATCTCCAGAATACATATATGTACGTACATGTTCAATAACCATAACGTATAGTTTGCAATCTTATATTTACAGGCAACTTGGTGAGTACAAAGATTATGTCACTAATAAATCTGCGCCTGAAGGATGTATAGCTGAAGCATATATTGCGTATGAATGCGTCACCTACATGAAGTTGTATTTAGGAGCGTCGTTGGGAGCTCCGCAAGCCATGGAGGAACATGCGCCGCGGTTCAATCTCTGTATAGTTTCCAGTGATGTCGAAGTTGGTGGAGCACGACTGTCCGCCGAGTATGCATTGTCGGATGAAGAGATAGCCATAGTGCACTGGTGGGTACTAATCAATTGTGAAGAAGTTAAATATTGGAAAGAGTTGCACCTATCTTTTCCGGAAGTTGATGGTGATCTCGAGTACCACAACATGACGTTCGCAAATTATTTTCGCACCTGGGTACGTAATTTAATCTTCCCTGTTATATATATATATATATATATCTAATTATTTTCTATTGCATAGATTTTCGGATATTTACAGTTCAATATCCGTTACAGATGGACATGATTAAATCTGATGATAATCCAAACTGGTCGCATGAACTATTACTTCTTGCGATGCAACCGCAACGGGCTAGAGTTTATCCCACTTACACAGTGAATGGCGTCAAATTTGTATCTGAAGAGAGAGACAACAGACGAAGAACACAGAATTCTGGGGTGATGGCGAAAGGTCATGGCCTTGACTATTACGGTGTTCTCCATTCAGTGGTCGAACTGGTTTATGCGGAAGGCATGAAAGTGCATCTGTTCAAGTGTAGATGGTTTGATACAGGCGCACAGAGCATGAAGATGGATCAGTACGGCAATTTATCGGTCAACACTGCTACAAGCGCCTACGAAGATGACCCGTTTGTTTTTGCGACAACGGTAAAACAAGTGTTTTATCTTGATGACCTTGCCAAGGGTGACGCGTGGAAAATAGCGAACATTGTGCATCCTCGAAACATTTACCGGGCGGCTACACTTGGAGTGGCCATTACAGGGCCAGAGGCTGATGCGTATCAGGAGCCGAACGCAGTAGGTATTCATGATGTAGCTACTGTTCGCGATAATAATGTTAAACATGGTCGAGTGCTCAGAATTCGTGACGAAGATTCAACCTTTATTGATGTTGATCCAAATGAAGAAACAAACGACGACTCTGACGACGAATTAAGGCATAGATTACCAGATATTAATTCCGATACCGAAGAAGACTCATCGGATGACTCTGATTACGAGCCTTAATTAGCTTAGTTATAATTGAGCCTTAGCTTTGTAATTGTTGTCCAAATTCATATAAAGATATGCGGTCAAATTGTTGTCCAAACCCCTTAAAAGAATATGTTTGTACTAAAAGAATATGTTTGTACTAAAATAAATAAAGCACATGTAAATTTCATTGTAAATGATTTTTAATTTTACTCTTGGGCGACGAATTTAATAAAAATCGTCGCCCAAGTACAATCTTGGCCGACGAATTGCCCTGTTTTCGTCGGCCAAGATAATCCGAATAATTAAAATAAAATAAAACACATTTAAATTTCTTTTAATTTTTTATCTTGGGCGACGAATTGAATAAAAATCGTCGCCCAAGTATTCTCTTGGCCGACGAAGACAGGCCAATTCGTCGGCCAAGATAATCCGAATAATTAAAATAAAATAAATAACATTTACTGATTTTTTATTTTTAATCTTGGGCGACGAATTGAATAAAAATCGTCGCCCAAGTATTATCTTTGCCGACGAATAACCCTGTTTTCGTCGGCCAATATAATCCGAATAATTAAAAAAAAATAAAACACATTTAAATTTCTTTTGAATAATTAAAATAAATATCCCGGGTATTTATTTTTTACCAAACTTTTAGGGTCCCGTAAAAGTCTTGTCGATCGGAAACTATTCTCAGTTGAAGGTCCGGCAAGATTACGTGATTTGGAGGGTCGAATCGCCGTTTCCGTTTGTTTAGGGGTTTGACCGCGCCGATTGACCGGACGGATCGAGCCCTTATCTTTGTCAGATGGAGCTGAATTTTTTCCCACCCACGTAATTCGTTATGCTGGTCATATCTGACGGTGGGTTTTCAGTTCCTCTTCTCCGATCACCAAACTCACGTTATATGTACTAATGTTGTATAACTTTTTTATATAAGTGTTGAGTTTAAGTGTCGTTTTGAAGACAACGTATACGTAGAGGGCTCAAACGCAAAAAAGTCGTGAAATAAGATATGACCGGAACGGTGAAATACGTCAACCCGTGAAAAATGAAGATATTCCGGTAAAATTTCTGTGCCGGTTGTTCCGGTCAACGAATTTCTCTTATTTCTACCTAGTGGTAGCCCTATGCCGGGTATTTATTTTTTACCAAACTTTTAGGGTCCCTTAAAAGTCTTGTCGATCGGAAACTATTCTCAGTTGAAGGTCCGGCAAGATTACGTGATTTGGAGGGTCGAATAGCCGTCTCCGTTTGTTTAGGGGTTTGACCGCGCCGATTGACCGGACGGATCGAGCCCTTATCTTTGTCAGATGGAGCTGAATTTTTTCCCACCCATTTAATTCGTTATGCTAGTCATATCTGACGGTGGGTTTTCAGTTCCTCTTCTCCGATCACCAAAATCACGATATTCTGAATTTTATGATAGAAATCTTGGCCGACGATTTTCTTCATCTTGGGCGACGAGATTTATAGTGAAGAACATCGTCGCCCAAGTAGACTATCTTGGGCGACGAGATTTATAGTCAAGAACATCGTCGCCCAAGTAGACTCTTGGCCGACGATTTTCTTCATCTTGGGCGACGAGATTTATAGTGAAGAACATCGTCGCCTAAGTAGACTATCTTGGCCGACGATTTTCAAAAAATAGGGCGACGATTTTTACAAAATCGTCGCCCAAGAACGCCACTATAAAAGGCAAAAATTCGGAACCCTAACCATTTCTTCAGCCGCCAAGCCCTCTCTCTCCGAAAATCCTCTCTCTGCCTCTGCCCTCTCTCTCTCCCTCTCTCCGACCCCGACCCGGACCCCAATTCGGAACCCCGACCCCGACCCCGACGCCGACCCACAATTTAAGGTATAACCCTAAAACCCTAAATTGGTTTTAATTGTTGTTGTTGTGATAATTAATGTAAATTGTTGTTGTTGTGATAATTGTAAATTGTAAATTGTTGTTGTTGTTATTGTGATAATTGTAAATTGTGATGTAAATTATGGTAAATTGTGATGTAAATAATAATTCTAAAATATTAGGGTTTACGGTTTAGGGTTTAGGGTTTAGGATTTGTGGAAATAATTTGTAAATATATTGTAAATGATTAAATAATTTTTGATTAAATAATTAAATAATATAAATTATAATTGTAAATATATTGTGGGCATTTTGTAAAAAATAATGGATTATTTTTGAGTAAGGATGTAAATATTGTTGAGTTTAATTTTTGTAATGTAATAATTGCGAA
Source organism: Fragaria x ananassa (assembly GCA_034370585.1). Classification (NCBI taxonomy): domain Eukaryota; kingdom Viridiplantae; phylum Streptophyta; class Magnoliopsida; order Rosales; family Rosaceae; genus Fragaria; species Fragaria x ananassa. Next base: position 16,556,780 of record CP139769.1, read on the forward strand.
TTAATGTAAATAATTTGTTATGTGAATAAAAAAAATAATAAATCCTTTAATAACTATTAATTTCGAAGAGTGCTATTATTGTTAATAAAATTTTTACAAATTTATGGTTATTTTTTGTGAACTTAATTATATGACGGTAAAATATTTTTAATAAATTTATGGTTATTTTAAACAGGATGGCCATGAGGAGAACTTCTGGACAACGTTCGGGTGCGAGGAGCCAAGACGGCTCGGACGGTACCTCAAACAACCCGTCGGAATCACCGTCTTACGGGTTTCTGTGGCAGTTGACGGCCCGACATGCGGCACTTACGGGTGGCGTGACGGCTCGGGTTCTGTTGGGCAGTCGGGTCCCGCAGCGACGGCTGCTCGTCATCCACCCATACTTCGCCGGTCGCGATCCCGCAGAGACGCCCCCACACAGTCATCCCCGACCGACGGTGATGGCGGGTCATCTGGGGTCCCTATGGTGCCATCCGGCCTCTTCCTTCCTCCGACGATACCGGCGATACCTCGCGTCGATGAGGAGGGTCGACCAATTCGGGAGCAGCTCCCGCATGTGGCACCGCACGAGGCCTATATCTACAGGGAGGGTCTCCGAGCAGGCGGACGAAGACGAATCCGTCGGCTCAGCCTCATCCTCAGGTAATTTCTTATTACTTTTTTGTCGATTTTAATTTTTTTAATGTAAAAATATATTATTAATATTAAATTTGATTCACAATGTCACAGCCGCCGGAACGAGAAGGCGGAACATGAGAGGCACCGTCAGCAACAAGGGACTCGATAGGGCGGTCGAGTCCGCTGGACGGATCGCCATCCCGTTTTCCAACGGCAAACCGGTGGACGCCGCGTTGGGAAACCGGTACACGCGCGCCGCGTGAGGCACCATCCGCTCCAGACTCCCAATGTTGTGGGGAGTCTGGAGCCAGGTTCCTGATGGAGTGAAGGAGATGCTCCATCAGTCGATGTCGGTGAGTTTACTCGATCAATTACTATTTTTTTAACTAATAAATTATTTAATTATCGAAAAAAATACTAACAAGTGGTAATGCAGCAATGGTTTGTGGTTCCCGAGGAGGGACGTGACTGGGCGGAAAAGGCCCATAGGGAGAGGTACCTCTATTTAATAATTTATTAAATTTTATTTTTTTAATAATATATTTAATATTTTTTTTGTATATGTAGGTTCAAGGAGTGGAAGCACGACCTCCGGGAACACTGGAAGAAGTACGGGAGCGACCGTTCGGGTACCCCGAAGGAGTTCGAGTATCGGGAGTACGAGTGGCGGTGGCTTCTTGTCACGCAGTTCAACGACCCTCACAAATAGGTAATTCGTAAACAAATTTGAATATTTAATTAGTGAATTAATTATAATTGTATGTTTTTAAATATTTACTAACGATAATTTTTTTTTGAAGCACCTCGCCCGGGTGAACGCTGAGAACCGGCAACAGAACACAACCAACCATCGTGCCGGTTCGAGGCCGTTTTCGGCCATCATGGACGACGTGCGGCGAGAGCGGCAAGAGGAGAACCCCTATGTGGGGATCTTTCAGAGGGCATATCCTCATTCTGAGGAGGATCTTGTAAGTTCATTATATTTTCTAATTTTTAATTTTAATTACATTTTATTAAATGTATATTAATATATTTTTATAATATATCCAATTAGGCGAGGGTGAGGGAGGCGGAGCAAGAGGTCATGAGAGGCATGGTGAACGACACATTTCCGGGCACGGTAGAGGATGACATGTCAGAGGCCATGTCCAGGATCGACACTTCAGATCCTACCGTTGGGGCGCGGATTATGGCCACTGCCTTCACGCAGCGTTCCAACACCTACTACTGCCGGGGTATGGGAGACGCTGGAAAGGGGATCCTGAAGACGACTCCAGGATTTCAGCGCAAGGGAGCCGCCGGAGCCTCAAGCAGCAACAGCCAGACCACTCGGCTACAGGATCAGTTCGCAAGTCTACAGTCTGAGCTGGAAGCCCAAAGAGCGAGGGAGTCTGAGCTGGAAGCCCAAAGAGCGAGGGAGATGGCGGCGATGGCGGAATCATATGCGGCTTCCACGGTTGCGCATATGGAGCGGGTGAATGAAGTCACCGATGCCAACCAGGCGGCTATGGGACAGTGGATGGCTGCCTACATCGCTGCACATGCGGCCGGACAGCCGTTTCCGCCTATGCCTACGCCTATACCATTACCTCAGTGGCCCCACCCTCAGCAGCAGCCTCCTCAGCCTGACCAGCCGCCGCCTCAGCCTCAGGACCCTCCGAACGGGAATGATGAGTTAGATTTCGGGTTTCTCGATCTATAGGCAGATAGACTGAATTTTTGTAATAAATTATTTATAAATTTATAAATTTGTGTTATTTTTAATTAAATTTTAGTATTACAAAAATTTAAAGAAATGCCGAAAAAAAATTCCAGCAAAAATTAAAAAAACATGATTTATATATTTTAAAAAATTATTTAATTATTTTAAAGGTAATTTTAAATATATCTTAGGCGACGAAATTTCTAAATCGTCGGTCAAGGACTTACCATCTTAGGCGACGAAAAAAAAAAATATCATCGCCTAAGATGTTGTGATCTTAGGCGACGAAATATTTATTTTCGTCGTCCAAGATTATAAGATATTAAGCGACGAAAAATGTTTTCGTCGGCCAAGGTGTTAAATCTTGGGCGACGACTATTTTTTGGGCGACGAGAAGTACATTTTAGGCGACGAAATTCGTATCGTCGCCTAAGAATTACTGTTGGGCGACGACGAAATCTATTTTCGTCGCCCAAGTTCTTGACCGACGCGGTTCTGGCGATGACGTTTTGGCCGACGACATGTCGTCGCCTAAGTTCTTAGGCGACGAAATTTTTTAACAGGACGGCGATTTTTTTTCGTCGCCCAAGATCTTTTTTCTGGTAGTGTCTCTAGAAGGTTTTGTAGAAGAGTGAGGAGATTTCACTCATAGATGAATAATCTCTAGAAATTCAATTCAATTTTCCAATTTTAAAAAGTCGATAATAGAGGAGACATATAGTAGAAGAAGCAGATGGAAGGAGATTGTGGATGAGGAACACCTTTTCATATTCCCCAATCAAAATGAATTGTGGTAAGATTAGGGCTGGGATATGAGATTTGGGAGGAGAGTTACTGCTCTTCCTCTAATTGCTGGTCTTCGATCTAGTCTTGTTCTCTTCAACGGGAGTGAGATTGGTGTTGAAGGTTTTGTAGAAGAGTGAGGAGGTTTGGAGAGATGGAGAACATGAAGAGAAACAAGTTTGGTATAGAAGAAATAGAGTGAGAAGATTAGATGAATATATGATAGGATGAGATATCAGATTAAAATAAGAGAAAATTCTTAATAAAATAATACATATATTTGACATCTTGGTTGTAGGAGAAATTGTAGCAAAATGTCATTTCCCATATGTAAGATGTCAAATTCAAATTTGACAAAAAAAAATTAACAAGATCATTGGAGATACTCTTACGTACTCTCTTATACTTGTCCAAATAGTATGCACACCAAGCATACTCTTTTCAAATGATTGTTTAATGCATTGTAAATATTCAAATTAGACATTTTTATTGGAGATGAGATTAATTAACCAAATTAACAAATGTTATTTTTGCCTTGTCACAAGTTAAAATTTGAATATGACAAAAAAATTTGACAGCTCCGTTGAAGATGCTTTAAGGTCATGCGGTTAGATTTTCAATCTAAACAAAGATAAAAAGAGAACTATTAATGCTCATCCTTGCCAGACTCGTTCACACGAAATTCATAAACTACTGGATGAAAGGATGAAGCAATATACAAAGACCCTTGGGGTCAACCATGCAATGGTTGTATCATCAACTGTATCATGCTTAAGCGTCGATACAGCGTATTGCTATGCCATTAACAAATGGCCATACAGCATTTTCTATTTCAATTTTTGAAAAAAGATACCTACTAGCTAGTACTTGTACACCCTAGTACAAGACACATTAAGATAAGAACTGGAAAAATTAAGTAAAAGAAAGCTACAGTTAAAACTCTCTTGATTTCGATCGAGATCAATGGAATGCAGCTGCTGCAGCTCTTGCATTCTTAGCTGTTGGAAGATCCGGGGGAGGAGATGGTAACATAGTGAGAGCTAGGATACCACTCAATACAGCGGCGATGGCTCCAACCACAAATGCCGGCAAATTACCACCACCAAATAGAGCATCCCATGGTCCACTTGCTACTGACACTACCATCTGCATAAATCGATCAAAAAATTCATATGAGAAATCGAAATTAATCAATCATCAAAACCGAAACCTCTTCGATCTGTTGCATGCAGCCAGCGCGCGCGAGGTTTATTACCTGTGGCACAACAATTGCAAGATTCAAGACTCCTAAAGAAAGCCCTGCAAAATCCAGAGATCCGATCCAAGTTGGTCAGTTACAGCATTGTTCTTCATGTGTAACGTACGTCCATATATGATGCATCTATAAATAGTTTGGTACTGTTGGAAACTCTACCTTTGCCTGCACCAGAATTGCTGCAAAATATGGATGCTAGAGCAAAGGGAACACTGTAGGTTATCTGCAGGTGTATGTATAGAATATCAATGAAGGTCGAGATCAACAGGAAGAAGCAGAAAGGAAACAACACCATATAGTTGCTGCAAAACTAAACCACACACCATACCATAACCAAACTGGGACCAAAAATCAATAAAGACTGCGAAAGTTGGCCCAGCGCAAATAAATATTACAGAGTCGACCAAATTTGGCTGGACTCGACAGAAGCACAAGCATTGTCAAGAAGTTTCAACACGAAACGAAACCGCTTGCTGTAAACTTGTAATCATTAAAATAATTAATCTCATGGTTTTCCCATATTAGTTTGATACGGCATATTTGTTTCATAATCTCAGACAACAAATATACTGGGACACGTTACTGAGGTCAGTAACCTGATGAGAAATATATTATTAATGAATTATGTAACAGACCTGATTAAACGTATACCACCGTCCAAATATGTGTGTATGTGTATATTAGAAGTTGTTGTATTATTATTTGTCGCAGCTAGCTAGGTGAGATGGGGTGAAATTAATGTGAAAGTGTGTTAACCTTATCTGCATGCGTTTGAATAGAAACCAGAAAATGACGCATGTATCACTCAGAAATTTATGCCCAAGAGAGAGTTCCATCTGGCATGGGCCAGTTTAATTGCTACTTACCGCCTGAGGTATACCCAGGAGAGCAAACAGAGCCAGCGCACCCGCCTTGATACCGGCCGGGGGCGGAGGTGGCTCAGCTCCGGAGACTGAAACGGCGCCGTGTCGAGCGGACTGAGCTAGTTTGGTGATCAAGACAGTCATGGCCAAACAGATGGCGAGGAGAAAGTTGACAAGGCCCCACAAGCGCTTGACCCCACCAAGGGCACGCGCCAGAATCTCAATCCCGAGAGAGACGCAGCCCAAGACGACGGAGTTGAGCATGAGGCCGAAGGCACCGGCTCTGACCCCCAAGTCATACAGCCTGCCATTCCCGACCTCACCTCCGTACACCTCCCTTCCCATCCAGTCAGTGTCGAACAGTAAGAAAGGGAACCATGCAATCCAGTTGAGGCATGTCACCACCAACAGGATCCACACCGGTCTCTGCAGCTCCTTAAACGCAGCTACAATTTCGGTGAAGAAAGGCACCGCTGGCGCGATCTCCTCACCCACGACTTCCGGAGTTGGAGTCGGCTCCGGGACGGATGTGAGTGCGAGGATGGTGAGGGCGATGAGGAGAGCGATGGAGAGGAAGAAGCAGGTTTTGAGGTTGGCGCAGTAGACGTCGCAGGCTTTGGTCATGGTGAAGGGGAGCATCTTATGGAGATGAGTGTAGGACCCGGCGGAGAATCCGAGGACGTTTCCGACGGCCATGAAGAAAGAGTAGAACCCGTTGGCGGTTCGCATTTTCCTGGTGTCGGAGCCGGAGATGTCGGCCAGGAGCGCACGGCAGGGGCCTTGTAACATGTTGTTGGCCACGTCGAGGATCCAGAACCCGACCACGAACACGGCGATGGCGCGTGGCTTGGTGGGCTTGTCGAGGGAGTCGCCGAAGAGGTGGCCGAGGTCGGCGGCGTAGCCGATGAGGAAGACGGCGATGGTGACGAGAGAGGAGCCAGCGACGATGAAGGGACGGCGTCGGCCGAAGCGGGAGGCGCAGCGGTCACTGTGGTAGCCGACGATGGGTTGGACAAGCATGCCAGAGATGGGGCCGCAGAGCCAGATGAAGGCGGCCCAGGTGTGGGGGATGCCGAGGAGCTGGACGTAAGGGGTTAAAAGTGAGAGCTGTAGAGCCCATCCGAATTGGATTCCGGCGGCAATGGAGGCGACCAGAATGATCTTTCTCAATGGGGTTGATGGAATAGTCCGAGGCTCTGGCTGTGGCTTTGGCTTGTGGATGGTTTCGACTTCCATGGTTGGGTGGCAACCCTAATTTCTTACAAGCAAGCAAGCAAGCTAGGCCGGGATGTGGAAAATGAAGTGGAGATCGAGGGAGGATGAGAGTGATGAGTGAGATCGCGGGGTGCATGGAAATTTAAGGAGGGCGAGGTGGTGTTGGATCAAGGCAACTGGCAAAGGGTGACGGCCTTATCCGTTTAGGAGTTGAGCATCACAGTCTGAGACTCATGCCAAGTGTACAAAACGCCATTACTACTATGTTTCCTTTCTCGGAATTCCAGACCTTGATACCTTCATTGTGGTCAAATTCATTTTTCTGCAGTTTCATCTCTAATTTCAAACTAATCAATAAATTTATAATTCGAATGGAAGGTAATCTAGTTACAACATTTTTATGCCATCAATCTCATTTGGTGTCACCATAGTCTTTCCCTTTGATGTATAAACTTTTCTTTCTCTTTCTTTTATCTTTTTGGATGAAAAAAACTTTCATTACTTTCCATCTTAACTCTCTTTGATTTGAGGTAAACATGTTCAAATTGGTGTTGGAAGTTATAACATATAGATATAATTAAGGGAAAATGTCCTAATGCCCAAATATTTAAAAATTAAAGTCAATTCCAATTAAAATCTTATCTCATAACCCATTCCAATGATTGTTACCAAAATGACAATACTACCCATCATTAATTCGTAACTGCCCCTACCTCTAAACCCAACCGTTGTCGCGCTCTCTCTCCAAAACTTCAATTGGGCTCTCTCTCCAAAAATTCAATCGCGCTCTCTCTCCAAAACATCATAACTGCTTTCTCTCTCTCCAAAACATCATAACTGCTTTCTCTCTCTCTCTCTCTCTCTCTCTCTCTCTCTCTCTCTCTCGCACAAGCACAGATTCACCAAAATCAAGCTTCGAATCGTCGAGCTTTCGTCTGAACAGTCGCTCGTTCTCGCCAGACGGAATTGCTTTCGTCGGGACAGTCGCTCGTTCTCGCCGGACCGAATTCAAAGCCAAGAACTACCAAGACGAACAGGTAAACAAATCTCCAATTCCGAATTAAATTTCATTATTATGCTTGTAATTCGACTATTTAAGACACGAATGATGATTTTGAAGCTTGATTTAGAGATTTAAGAGAAGAAAGTGAAAGCGAAAACCTAGGGTTTTTTTTTAGAATTGGAAAATGTTAGAGATTCAGATTAATGTTCTTTTGTTGTTTAATTTTGTGTATGATGTTCTTTTGTTGTTCAATTTTGTGTATAGAGTGTTAAAATGCAGAAAAGGGGATTGTTGTGTTGATTACCGACCCCCAATAATCAATTATTGGGGGGTAGTAATCAGTTAAGTATGACAAAACCACATTGATATAAGCCCCTTTGATATATTTTTGAATTGTAATTGTTGATTTGAAACTGTTGTGTTGATTATTGAGCACAAATAAATACTTACTGGGGGTCAGTAACCAGTTACTAAGGGTCAGTAACTGGTTACTATGGGTCAGTAATCAACTTATTAGGGGTCTGTAATATTGGTGAGTGCTTAGTAACTAACAATTTAACATCTATATATGCAGAATGGGGAAACAAGTTGTTAGTTCAACTGAACATTACTACCTTGAGGAAAGAGCAGCTGGCAAGAAAAGGAAATCACAAGGACCAAAAAAGAACAAGGAGAACAAGAAGCAAAAAACTACCACAAAGTCTGTTCCTGAAGAAAATTCAGAAGAAGAAGATGATGCAGAGTTGAAGATAAAGGTCCAGCAGCAGAAGTGTGCTCTTCATTCGTTCTACGTATTGATGCACAGATACAGGGAGAAAATCCCTCAAAGAACATGGGATTTGTTGGCCCAAACAACATTTTGGGATACAATTGATGTGTTCAAGAATGAGAAACTGACTGAGAGACAAGTGAAGAAGCATGAGTTGGATTTTGAACTTATAATGAAGCATTACAACAAAGAAAAAACAAGTTCATCTTTGGGGAAATTGAAGCAGAGATCACAGTAGATGACATCTATTCCCTATTCCACATATCTACAGAAGGGGAGGTGGTGGATTTGAAAAACAAGCATCCGAGGAACAAATGGCCAGACTCTAAATATTTTGAAAAGGGTAGGATATCCAAGGACAACATCAAGAGGCCACAGCTTGAGACTGAGTTGAGTGCTGAGCTTAATAAGCCCGAGAAGAATCAAGATGCAGAAAAAATAGCATCTCTGATCCTAATGTATCTGCTTGCAGTGTTCTTCTTCAGTAGATCGGGAACACATCTGGACTGAGAGTTGATAATAATCTGTGAAAACCTTGAAGAAATTAACAAATACAACTGGTCAAAGATGGTGCTTGATTTCTTGAAGGATGGCATTTACAAATACAGAAAGGACAAGGCTCAAATATACAGTGGATGCATTCTTCTGGTTGTGTATTGGTTTCTTGAGAAGACAAGGGTCAGAAACAAAATCACTGGAAATGAGACGAGCACACTGAGGTTTGTCAGATGGAGCATCAAAGAAATATTTGACCGCAAGGATGTACAGAAGAAGCCTACCTTTCTCGAGGTAAAGTTTTATATCTAACTTTCAAGACATCAGATTTTTATGATATTCAAAAATCTAACTTTTTGTTTTTTGTTCTTTGTTTTGTTTTGAAATATATCAGGATCTTATAAAAGAAGGTCCATGGGAAGAGGAAACTGATGATAATGAGATGGAGGAAGAAGATTGTATGATGGAGGAACAAGACTACACACCAAGCTTCAACGAATGGGTAACTTAGAATTTTTTCATATATTTGATTGATTACTAGGTGTTAGAAACTGTTTGATATGGGTCAGTAACCAGTTACTAGTGTTAGAAACTGTTTGCTAGGGGTCAGTAACCAGTTACTAGGGGTCAGTAACCAGTTACTACATGTTAGAAACTGTTTGATATGGGTCAGTAACCTGTTACTGGGTGTTAGAAACTGTTTGATATGGGTCAGTAACCAGTTATCTGATGCTATTTGTTATTATGATTGCAGGTGCCTCAATCAAGCCAGCAGGAAGAAGAACAGTTGATATTAATGTCTGGGAATTTGAGAGCTCTGATGAGAGATTTGGAGAGGAAGCAACCTGAAAAAACCTTGAAGGAGAAGCTTGAAAAACTTACAAAAGCAAATGAAGAGCTCCTGGAAAAGAATGCACAATTGTTGACTAAGGTGAAAGCTGCTGACATCCACATAGAGCAGCTACAGAAGGAAAACAAGGAGCTTCGAGAGTCTTTAAAAAAAGCGAAAGCCAAAAAGACCAAGAAGAAAAACATTCCCTTGAAGATGCAAATGGTAGTAGCAGCTCCAAATGAACACCTTGAGAAGAATGAACCAAATACAGTTGACACACATTCTCGAGCTCGTCAGACTTCAACACCTGAAGATGTAAGATCCTAATAACTGACCCATAGTAATTAAATAACTGACACATAGTAATTCCATTTTTTTGTTTTCATATGTGCAGTCATATGGAGCAACACTTGCAATACCAATCCAAACAATTGTGATGGGATATGGTGCAGAACAAGAAGATTCGACTATGTGTCAAGAAATAATTCAGACAGTGGTCATGGACATAGTGAAGCAGCAGCAACAACAAGAAAAGGTGAAGGAAAATGAAAGTCTGAAGACATATAAGAAGAAGCCGCAGGTCTACATTGAACAGACTGAAGAAGAAATCAATTCTTCCATGGATGATTTTGTTGCTGTTGTTGAGAAAGAAGAAGAAGCACGAGCAAAGAAGAAAGTTGTTCAATCTCTTTCGATAGAGAGAAATGTGAAGGTTAACAAAAGGGATGCAACAAAAAAGCAACAAGAAGAATGGGAGTATGGCACACCTGAAGACCTTAAGCCAAAGAAGAACCAACCAGCCAGAAGGAACATATCCAAAAATCACAACATAGTTATTGACAAAGTCAAATGCACAACGCAAACATGGACGACTCTAGAAAAGGACGTGGCAATGCATTATGAGAACTGGTTCAAAACAAATCAAGAAGCAAACAAAGAGTAAGTATATATGTTGTTTTTACTTCTTCCCTTCTTTATAAAGATTTGAGTATCTTATTTCTTATTTCTTATTTCAATTGTTTTGGATTGAACAGCTATGTATATTGGCAAGATCCTTCTTTAATAGTTCAGATCAAAAAGGAGGACTTGAAGGCGATAATTGAGGAAGGAGAGCTTACAACTGATGTAAGGATGACCACTTACTGACACCCAGTAATCAAAACTGGGTGCAATTATTTTTGGCAAAAAAGTCTCTGTCCTTCAATTTCATGTGTGATTTTCTGAAAATATATAATTGAATGCAGGTTCTCAAGATTTATATTCAAATGTTAAAGGAAAAAGCAAAGAGATCAGGCATCCGAGTGGGATTCCTTGATGTGGAAGCAGCTGTAAGTAAAACTACCACACCTTTGTAATTCCCTTCATTTATCGAGTTAATGCTAACAAAACTTTCTTTTTGCAAAAAAAAAAAAATTAGTTTGTTGCAATAAAACATGAGCAAGAGAAGGAAAAATACAAGGAAGCATGGGAGAAAGGTGATTTTAAAGGCTACGACTTACAGATTGAAGACAAAATCATTGAACCGATGTGGTCAATATTCAGCAATGACAAAGTGTTTATACTAATACATCATGTCCGTAACAGACACTACACATTGTTGGTCATTGACAACTGTTCAAAATGTTTCTTGCATATGAACACGAAGCTGCCGCATGGAAAGTACACCTAAGATGATCCTGCATACTTCCAGAATGCAATGAATGTGGTAAGTGAATAATTCATGTACAGTTGGTTGAAGTTGAACATAAATGCAATGCAATGCAACACAATTGATTGATTAATCAGTTACCGTTGATTGAGTAGATGTTAATTTTTTGCAACATTACTCTCACAGGTCAAGCACATAAGGAGATTTATGCGTCTAGCTGCATCAACATACCCTGAGAGCCAAGACCCAGAAGAATTCAGAGACAAAAATACTGGCGAGGATGAACATGGTTTGATAGAAACCAAAGTAAAAATGACTGATGAGGAGAAGGAAATAAGACAATGGGTCCTCTCAAACAATGTCAATGAAGAACAGTATGAGCTGAAAGAATACTTAACTTGCCCGTAGCAGAAATTTTTTTCGTAAGTACCAAAGATCCCTTATTTTTTCTTATAGAAAGCAATATGTTAATTCTTAGGGGCAGTAACTAGTTGTATTATGTGTGGTGTGAAATGAAACTCAAGTTTACTGGTAATATGAATGCAGGTCGGATTGTGGGCCTTACATGCTCCACAACATTGAGAGCCTAATGTATAACCTAAAGCCGACAAAAAAAGGCGGAGATAACATGAGAAAGCAGTTGCTGAGACAATTTATGAAGATTGATATAGAAGAGAGTTTTGCACCAGATGGGTTCCTTAAACCAGTAGATGCAAAATCAATGTCGAGCATTTAGAATTTTGCTGCTTATTAAACTTCTGGGTTTCTTTTCTGCTGTTGTGTACAAATTGCTGAGCATTTAGGATCCTTTTTTCATTTCAAGAACATCTTTTAGAATGGTGATGCAAACAAATGTAAATGTTTATGATATGGTTTCTGTTAGTCATGATGGTTGTTGTTGCTGAACTAAAACTTAATAATTAGTTACATGTACACTGAACTATTAGTGATGATTGCTCTAAGGCATCAATCATGCAGTTACTGACACCCAGTAACTGGTTACTGGGGGTCAGTAACTGGTTTCTGGGGGTCAATAACTGGTTTCTGAGGGCCAGTAACTGGTATGGGGGGGGGGGGTCAGTCTCTAGTCAATCACTACAGTTACTGGGTGTCAATAACTGGTTACTGACACCCAGTAACTGGTTCATCACTCGGGTGACACCCAGTAACTGGTTACTAGGGGTCAGTAACTAGTTTATGAGGGCTAGTAACTGGTATTGGGGGGTCAGTCTCTAGTCAATCACTTCAGTTACTGGGTGTCAATAACTGGTTACTGACACCCAGTAACTGGTCCATCACTCGGGTGACACCAAGTAACTGGTTACTGGGGGTCAGTAACTGGTTTCTGAGGGCTAGTAACTGGTCAATCACTTCAGTTACTGGTTACTGACACCCAGTAACCGGTTACTTGGTTGTCACCCGAGTGATTAACAAGTTACTGACAACCAGTAACTGGCCACTGACTGGTATTGACACATGATAATTCATTTACAGTTTAAAACATAACATAAACCAGACCTGTCAAAATGAAAACAAAATACAATCAAAACTATGATTCAGTACATATTCAATCTCAAGTATACCATTCAGTGATAATTGTCATTATAGTATCAAATGGTATTCCCTAATTCAAATCACATGGAAAATAGAGATTACAAAGCCCAGATGTCACAGTTACTGACACCCTGTAACTCCTCAAAGTAGAGACTGCAACACAAAAGAAACTACTGCTGCCCATTTAAAGGTTCAGTACAGCTCTGCCTATTATGATGTCCCAACTTAAGGCATCGACCACACCGAATAGGCTTCTTCTCACCCGAAGATTTAATCCTCTTCGCCTTAGGCCTCCCAGCCGGCCTCTTTGTAATAGTAGGTAGTATGGACTCCTCAGTGCAAGCATCAACATTACTCACTGGATGAATAGGGAAGCTATAACTCATCCTAAAATATTCGGCACTAAAGTACAAGTCAATAAAATCATAAACATTCAATCTTGCAGCTTGTATAGCAGAAAGGGCATGAGGGCATGGGAAGCAATTGATCTGCCACTTCACACAAGAGCAAGTACGAGTAGAAAGGTTCACAGAATATGAGTACTCATCATCTCTAACCTCATAAACACTTTCCTGGGAGGCAATAACTCTGAAACTACACGCCTTATGCATCCGCTCAACAAGCTTCTTCTCCATTTCAGGTGTAAGCTGAGTAGTCCAAGATTTGGACTCAACCCTCCTTTCAGACATCATCTTCATTTCTTTCATCCTAGTCTGATCTATCATTGCAAGCGGAGGCATTGAACGCTCAGCAACAATCCATTTGTTAAAAGACTCAGCAATACTATTTGCCATGATCACATACCGGCAGCCCTTAAAGAAAGCACGGCACCAATTCTCCAAAGGGATCTCAGTTATAAACTCATCAATTACTTCAGCACCGCCCTCATCTCTCAGAGCTTGTAAGTGATGGTAATAAGCCCTCTCGATCGATGCATAAGAAACCTTAAAAAACTTTTGCAATACTTGAGCAAGCACAACAACATTCCTTTTCTTCCAGTACTTTTGAGTAAGATTATATCTCAAATGATGGAAACAAAAGAGATGAGGATTACCAGGAAACACTTGATTAAAAGCCTTCAACAACCCACCACCACGATCACTGATAAAGGTGATTACCCTTCCCTGCGGTTCCAGCAAAGCCTTCAGGTGCTTGAAGAAAAAAAACCAGTTGTCTTCAGTCTCTGAGTCACAGATACACAAGGCTAAAGGGAAGAAACCTGCACAAACAAAAATAAATAAAAAGTTAATGGGGGTCAATAACTTATAAAGCAGCGTTCCGCTCTAAAATATGAATTTAACAAACAAAAATAATAAATGAAAACAATTTCAACACAAACATAAAGCTGAAAAACAATTACTGGGGGTTAATAATTTATCGGGGGTACCTTTGTCTCCATTTCTTCCAGTGGCAGAAAGAATCTGACTCTTGTAAATGCTCTTTCTAAATGTACCATCCACATATAAAACAGGGAGACTGAACTTGAAACCCTCGACTTGGCCTCCATAAGATACAAAAACCCTTTGGAACCTATTAGTATTCTCCTCAACTTCAAGGACAAAGGAAGACCCTGGATTAGTCTCCAAAACAACATCCTTATACCAAATTAACATCGAAAAGGAATCAAATTCAGAGCCATACATCTTTTCCAAACACATTTTCTTTGCTCTTGAAGCAACCTTATAACTAATTTCAAAACCATAAGTAGACTTGAAATTACTCATAATATCAGCAGGCTTCAAACCAAGGTTAAGGAACACATTGGACTCAATGCATGTCCTAACTATTTTGGACCCTAACTGCCGATGAGTTTGATTCCTAAGCACACCTTTACAGGTATGTATGTTATTAAACTCCTTAATATAAAAACAATTATTTATTGGAGCCACAGATCCAATTACTTCCCAGCCACATTTTTCAGTTCCATGATTTTCACAAACAGCTTTGACATAGAGTGAATCATTCCTAGGTAGCACATAACAAAAACCAGTTTGAACAGCATACTTCCTAAGTTTATCTCGAAAATCCTGAACACTTTCAAACTCCTGCCCCTTGTGTAAAAGGTAAGAACCCCAATCATCTGACAAATATGACTTTGTAGGTCCATCTTTAAATCCATCATCTAAATAATCATTCTCATCAATGATTTCAGAAAAGCTTTCATCAAATAAAACACTCTTAGATGAACAGCTACTGCCAACATCCTTAACAACATTCACATCTACATGATCCAATTTATATATTTTTGCACAGCAAAATAGCATTTTAAAATCAAGGTCACTGCGCAAATAGATGACAGGACAACCAGGAGAGGAGTATTGCAGATGAAAAACATCACTGGAAGAAAACCTAAATCGTCGATGAATGATGTCGATCAAGTCAGAAAACCTCATAAGATCATTCAGTTGAAGATAAAATCCATTTCCAGTATAGATAAACTGAGCAATCAAAGAATCACCAACATTCCTACATATAAACAAACAAAATAAACCAGTTATTAACCCCCAATAACTTAGGTCACAACTACTAGACAGCTTGAAAACTGAAACATAATGCTTGAAAAACAAATAAAGCACAATAAAACAACAATTACTCGCACCTAAACACAGTTCAAACATAATTATTGACCACCCAAACTAGTTACCGACCCCCAATAACCATATCACAATTTCCAGAAATATTCCAAAACAGATGCTGTGCAAAAGGAAAGATCAGCAAAGTTCAGCAACCACAAATAATCAACAATTATTAACTAGTAAAACCTAACAACATATTACAACCTAGCAGATAGAACAAAAAGGATTCAAAACAGCTTCACCAAAACAAAAACAAACAGCTTCACCAAAACAAAAATAAAAATAAATCTAAATCCAACTAAATTAAAAACAAACATAACGAAAGAAGAAGAAAGGAGAAACAAACCGAGAAGGAAGTGACGAGAAAACTAAAGATCGATCTCGCTCCATCAACTAAGCGATTCTGATCGATCTCGCCGGATATTCGTCAGAAAACATCGACGAAAACCGCGCTGTCGCTCGCTCGCTCGATCTCTCTCTCTCGCTCTGTAGCTTTCTCTCTCTTCGAAACAGAAATTTGAAATATGCAGGGAGGCTGTTATACTATAAGCTAGAAGGGCATTTTGGTCTTGAAAATAATAGATACTATTGGTCAGACACGTAAGATTTGATGATTTGGGCAAAAAAAGGAAGACCATTGGAATGGGCTACCAAATATTAGATTCATTCAAATAGGCTAAGGAAGGATAAATTAGTAGTAAAAGGGCATTTTCCCTATAATTAATGGCATCTGTAATGAGAACTCTTACGTTCTCTTAAAGTTTAAGGTAAATTTGTTCAAATTATGATAGGTAGATGTTTATTATAAAAGGATCAACCGAACGTACTGTTATTATACTTTTTCCTTTTCTTTTGGGATAACCAAATCATGCGATTCAAATATTCATTTACATTTGCTCAAATGGAAAACAACTAATCGAGAGAGTTTAAAGTCCAATACCTGGAATCTGAGCTTTTTTTTTATGAACTTTAAGAATTACATACCTCTTGTTTATCGAGTAACTCAAGTCCCTGACGTCCAACAATTTAATTGTTAATAACTTATCAGGAAAACATAACTATATAGGAAATCACAACGATTAAATACTTATCTTTGAATTAATCGTCAAATCAACCTTTTCTATTTTTACTAGGATTGACCAAGTTTGGCCTATGTTTTATCCATCAACATTAATACTAGTTTGATCAATTTCACAGCCATTTCAACATGGAAGCACATCACTTGTACCCATTTTCATGTAGAAAATTACATAGTAGGAAATGACCAAATTTAAAATAACAAAAACCCCACTTCCAATAATTTTCTAACAGATTACTACATGAGCCTCGGGCCCATGGTCCATGACACCATGCCTGATCCACAAACGCGTTTGCAAATGACCAAAAAACTGTAGCGTTTCTTTTTATTACATGGGTGCCACTACGCATAAAGGATCCGAAATTCCCAATTGTGGTTCAGTAACAAACGCAACATCTCCTTCCTTCCGTCTCTTCTCACCGCGCCCAGGGTTTTCTCGCCTTCATCTTTTTCAACCTCTCTCTGCAATTCCTCTGGTAAGTGATATTACTACTCTTCTTTCTTTCTCTGTTACTATTTTGGTCCAATTTCTAAAGCTATCGAACATAATTTTTGGTTTTTGGTTTCGTTTTTGGGAGAAATAGCAGTAACCTTGTTTCCTTCGATATCGAAACGATTCTAATGATTTTGCTTTGATTGGAAGAAAATCAGTAGCACCTTTCGTTTTAGCAAAATCTGTTATGCTACTTCTCTGATACATTTTATTATGAATTCAGCCTAAACTAGTTCTTTTAAGTATGCTACTATGCTATTAGTTTTATGCTCTCTTGATATTTTATTCTACTTTGTTCTTCATGAGTCTATGCATGTCTTCATGATGCCCTCCTTGCATTCATTTAGTTTTTGTGATCCTGTGTAGGGCCTTTGTGGGCGGTTAGTTGGTTTGCTTTGATTACAAACAAATGAAAATAAGGTCTGTGTCTTTCGAAAAGGGACGGATAAGGAGATTCTTAAGTCATGGCTTGTAGGGGTCTCTGGCTTTTGTTTATGGCTTGTGTCGTTTTGGTTTTTACCTCCTTGCATCTTTCAGATTTGTCATTCATTTGAGTATGAATTCTCACTACCAGAAATTTGACTTTGGGCGACGAAAAAAAATCGTTGCCCTGTTAACAAATTTCGTCGGCCAAGAACTTGGGCGACGAAAATTCATTCCGTCGTCGCCTAAGAGTAATTCTTAAGCGACAATACTAATTTCGTCGCCTAAAATATACTTCTCGTCGCCCAAAAATATTCGTCGCCCAAGATTTAACACCTTGGCCGACGAAAAATTGTTTCGTCGCTTAAGATTTTATAACCTGGGGCTACGAAATTTTTTTTCGTCGGCCAATAAGTCGTCGCCAGAAGTGCGTCGGCCAAGAACTTGGGCGACGATACTTTTTTTTCGTCGTCTTATATGGCAAGTCCTTGCCCGACGATTTATCAATTTCGTCGCCTAAGATATATTTAAATTTTTTTAAAAAATATTTAAATAATATTTTTAAATATATAAATAATGTTTTTTTAATTTTTGCTGAAATTTTTTTTTTTGACATTTTTTTAAATTTTTCTAGAACTAAAATTTAATTAAAAATAACACAAATTTATAAATTTATAAATAATTTATTACAAAAATTCAGTCCATCTGCCTACGGAATATCTCGAAATCTAACTCATCATTCTCGTTCGGAGGGTCCTGAGGCAGCGGCTGGTCAGGCTGAGGAGGCTGGGGCCACTGAGGTAATGGTATAGGCGTAGGCATGGGCGGAATATCAAGTCCGGCCGCATGTGCAGCAATGCAGGCAGTCATCCACTGTCCCATAGCCGCCTGGTTGGCATTGGTGACTTCATTCACCCGCTCCATATGCGCAGCCACCGCCATGTCCCTCGCTCTTTGGGCTTCCAGCTCAGACTGTAGACATTCGAACTGATCATGTAGCCGACTGTTGCTGCTTGAGGCTCCGGCGGCTCCATTGCGCTGAAATCCTGGCGTCGTCTTCAGGATCCCCTTTCCAGCGTCTCCCATACCCCGGTAGTAGTAGGTGTTGGAACGCTGCGCGAAGGCAGTGGCCATAATCCGCTCCCCAATGGTAGGATATGAAGTGTCGATCCTGGACATGGCCTCTGACATGTCATCCTCTGCCGTGCCCGGCCATGTGTCGTTCACCATGCCTCTCATGACCTCTTGCTCCGCCTCCCTCACCCTCGCCTAATTGGATATATTAAAAAAATATATTAATATACATTTAATAAAATGTAATTAAAATTAAAAATTAGAAAATATAAGGAACTTACAAGATCCTCCTCAGAATGAGGATATGCCCTCTGAAATGTCCCCACATAGGGGTTCTCCTCTGGCCGCTCTGGCCGCACGTCGTCCATGATGGCCGAAAACGGCCTCGAACCGGCACGATGGTTGGTTGTGTTCTGTTGCCGGTTCTCAGCGTTCACCCGGGCGAGGTGCTTCAAAAAAAAATTATCGTTAGTAAATATTTAAAAAAATACAATTATAATTAATTCACTAATTAAATATTCAAATTTGTTTACGAATTACCTGTTTGTGAGGGTCGTTGAACTACGTGACAAGAAGCCACCGCCACTCGTACTCCCGTTACTCGAACTCCTTCGGGGTACCCGAACAGTCGCTCCCGTACTGCTTCCAGTGTAACCGGAGGTCGTGCTTCCACTCCTTGAACCTACATATACAAAAAAAAAAATATTAAATATATTATTAAAATAAATTTTTTTATAAATTATTAAATAGAGGTACCTCTCCCTATGGGCCTTGTCCGCCCAGTCACGTCCCTCCTCGGGAAACACAAACCATTGCTGCATTACCACTTGTTAGTATTTTTTTCGATAATTAAATAATTTATTAGTTAAAAAAATAGTAATTAATCGAGTAAACTCACCGACATCGACTGATGGAGCATCTCCTTCACTCCATCAGGAACCTGGCTCCAGACTCCCCACAACATAGGGAGTCTGGAGCGGATGGTGCCTCCCCACAACATAGGGCTACCACTAGGTAGAAATAAGAGAATTTCGTTGACCGGAACAACCGGCACCGAAATTTTACCGGAATATCTTCATTTTTCACGGGTTGACGTATTTCACCGTTCCGATCATATCTTATTTCACGACTTTTTTGCATTTGAGGCATCTACATATACGTTGTCTTCAAAACGACACTTAAACTCAACACTTATATAAAAAAGTTATACAACATTAGTACATATAACGTGAGTTTGGTGATCGGAGAAGAGGAACTGAAAACCTACCGTCAGATATGACCAGCATAATGAATTACGTAGTGGGAAAAAATTTAGCTCCATCGGACAAAGATAAGGGCTCGATCCGTCCGGTCAATCGGCGCGGTCAAACCCCTAAACGGACGGAAACGGCTATTCGACCCTCCAAATCACGTAATCTGGCCGGACCTTCAACTGATAATAGTTTCCAATCGACAAGATTCTTACGGGGATATAAAAATTTGGGAAAAAATAAATACCCGGGATAGGGCTACCACAAGGTAGAAATAAGAGAATTTCGTTGACCGGAACAACCGGCACCGAAATTTTACCGGAATATCTTCTTTTTTCACGGGTTGACGTATTTCAATGTTCCGGTCATATCTTATTTCATGACTTTTTTGTGTTTGAGGCTTCTACGAATACGTTGTCTTCAAAACGACATTTAAACACAACACTTGTATAAAAAAGATATACAACATTAGTACATATATCGTGAGTTTGGTGATCGGAGAAGACGAACTGAAAACCTACCGTCAGATATGACCAGCATAACTAATTTCGTGGGTGGGAAAAAATTCAGCTCCATCGGACAACGATAAGGGCTCGATCCGTCCGGTCAATCGGCGCGGTAAAACCCCTAAACGGACGGAAACGGCTATTCGACCCTCCAAATCACGTAATCTGGCCAGACCTTCAACTGAGAATAGTTTCTAATCGATAAGACGCTTACAGGGCTATAAAAATTTGGTAAATAATAAATACCCGGGATAGGGCTACCACTAGGTAGAAATAAGAGAATTTCGTTGACCGGAACAACCGGCACCGAAATTTTACCGGAATATCTTCATTTTTCACGGGTTGACGTATTTCACCGTTCTGGTCATATCTTATTTCATTACGTTTTTGCGTTTGAGGCCTCTACGTATACGTTGTCTTCAAAACGACACTTAAACTCAACACTCGTATAAAAAAGTTATACAACATTAGTACATATAACGTGAGTTTGGTGATCGGAGAAGAGGAACTGAAAACCTACCGTCAGATATGACCAGCTTAACGAATTACGTGGGTGGGAAAAAATTCAGCTCCATCGGACAACTATAAAGGCTCGATCCGTCCGGTCAATCGGCGCGGTCAAACCCCTAAACGGACGGAAACGGCTATTCGACCCTCCAAATCACGTAATCTGGCCGGACCTTCAACTGAGAATAGTTTCCAATCGACGATACGCTTACGGGACTATAAAAATTTGGTAAAAAATAAATACCCGGGATAGGGCTACCACTAGGTAGAAATAAGAGAATTTCGTTGACCGGAACAACCGGCACCGAAATTTTACCGGAATATCTTCATTTTTCACGGGTTGACGTATTTCACCGTTCCGGTCATATCTTATTTCAGGAATTTTTTTTGTTTGAGGCTTCTACGTATACGTTGTCTACAAAACGACACTTAAACACAACACATAAAAAAGTTATACAACATTAGTACATATAACGTGAGTTTGGTGATAGGAGAAGAGGAACTGAAAACCTACCGTCAGATATGACCAGCATAACGAATTACGTGGGTGGGAAAAAATTCAGCTCCATCGGACAACGATAAAGGCTCGATCCTTCCGGTCAATCGGCGCGGTCAAACCCCTAAACGAACGGAAACGGCTATTCGACCCTCCAAATCACGTAATTTGGCCGGACCTTCAACTGAGAATAGTTTCCAATCGACGAGACACTTACGGGACTATAAAAATTTGGTAAAAAATAAATACCCGGGATAGGGCTACCACTAGGTAGAAATAAGAGAATTTCGTTGACCGGAACAACCGACACCGAAATTTTACTGGAATATCTTCATTTTCACGGGTTGACGTATTTCACCGTTCCGGTCATATCTTATTTCACGACTTTTTTGCATTTGAGGCCTCTACGTATACGTTGTCTTCAAAACGACACTTAAACTCAACACTTATATAAAAAAGTTATACAACATTAGTACATATAACGTGAGTTTGGTGATCGGAGAAGAGGAACTGAAAACCTACCGTCAGATATGACCAGCATAACGAATTACGTGGGTGGGAAAAAATTCAGCTCCATCGGACAACGATAAGAGCTCGATCCTTCCGGTCAATCGGCGCGGTCAAACTCCTAAACGGACGGAAACGGCTATTCGACCCTCCAAATCACGTAATCTGGCCGGACCTTCAACTGAGAATAGTTTCCAATCGACGAGACACTTACGGGACTATAAAAATTTGGTAAAATATAAATACCCGGGATAGGGCTACCACTAGGTAGACATAAGAGAATTTCGTTGACCGGAACAACCGGCACCGAAATTTTACCGGAATATCTTCATTTTTCACGGGTTGACGTATTTTACCGTTCCGGTCATATCTTATTTCACGACTTTTTTGCATTTGAGGCCTCTACGTATACGTTGTCTTCAAAACGACACTTAAACTCAACACTTACATAAAAAAGTTTTACAACATTAGTACATATAATGTGAGTTTGGTGATCGGAGAAGAGGAACTGTAAACCTACCGTCAGATATGACCAGCATAATGAATTACATAGGTGGGAAAAAATTTAGCTCCATCGGACAAAGATAAGGGCTCGATCCGTCCGGTCAATCGGTGCGGTCAAACCCCTAAACGGACGGAAACGGCTATTCGACCCTCCAAATCACGTAATCTGGCCGGACCTTCAACTGAGAATAGTTTCCAATCGACGAGACGCTGACGGGACTATAAAAATAAAAAATATTACCTTACAATTTAAATGTGCTTTATTTATTTTAATTATTCGGATTATCTTGGCCGACGAAATTAGGGTAATTCGTCGGCCAAGATAATCCTTGGGCGACGATATTTGTTAAATTCGTCGCCCAAGAGTAAAATAAAAAATCATGTACAATGAAATTTAAATGTGTTTTATTTTATTTTAATTATTCGGATTACTCTTGGCCGACGAAAATAGGTTAATTCGTCGGCCAAGATAATACTTGGGCGACGATATTTGTTAAATTCGTCGCGCAAGAGTAAAAATAAAAAATCATGTATAATGAAATTTAAATGTGTTTTATTTTATTTTAATTATTCGGATTACTCTTGGCCGACGAAAGTAGGGTAATTTCGTCGGCCAAGTAAAAATAAAAAAATAAAATACTTAGGAGACGATATATTTTAATTTCGTCGTCTAAGGATTACAAATCTTAGGCGACGAAATATTTTTTCGTCGCCCGAGTTTCTATATTAGGCGACGAAATATAGCCTTAGGCGACGATTTTATTTTCGTCGCCTAAAGTTCAACTTTAGGCGACGATTTTTTTTTTCGTCGGCCAAGTTTTCTCTTAGGCGACGAAAAAACTTGTCGCCCTGTTTTTTTTTGTTTCGTCGCCCAAGACTCATTTTCTGGTAGTGTCTATACAGTACTGTGAGTCTGTGATACAGTTTAATATACTGGAATCATTTAGAAATTGCATAAGAATAATTGCACATAGATGGTAATGCTTGGCTTGGTTGATTATTGACCATGACCACAATTTTGTGGACTTATGTAGCCTCAAGACTTGTTGTGGTCAAGATTGGCTGTGGTAAAAATGGGAGAAAATCAGTAGCAGTGTAGTTCGTCTTGATCTTTCTTTTTTGTCGAATTTGAATTCGATTTCATAAAACTTCAGTATCACTAGGCTAAAATGAGTAATAACCGTTTGATTTCTTTAAGTTATGTCACTGAATTAGTTAGAGCAATTTTATGTTAATTTTTGGGGTCAGTAGCAGTTTCATGTTTATCGAATGGTGTGATTTTATGAATGTAATTGTGTTGAAGGTGGGGAAGCAAACTCTAATGGTGTGATTTTCACATTTTACAGGACATTAGCAGCTTTTGTACACAAATATATGGACAAAAAGCAACAAGGTAATTATGTATGAATTAATGTACATTTAATTTGTAGTTGCTACTGTATTTAATTATGTGTGTTTTGAATTTGAGAATGTGAGAATATGAATGTGCTACTGTCTGCAGGTGCAAAATGTTACTGTCTGAAATTGGTTGTAATTATACTATTGATGTTTTTTATAGTGTCAAAACTTGGAATATAGTTGGACATGTGCAACAAAATTAGGTTATTGTGACTATATCTATTAATAAAGCTACTAATATATTGTATCTGCTATGCATTTAATTATACTACTGTTATGCTACTGTGTTAGTACATATATAAGCATAAAATTTGTTATGCTACTGCTCTGATACATTTTGTTTTGAATTCAGCCTAAACTAGTTCTTTTCAGTATGCTACTATGCTATTAGTTTTATGCTCTCTTGATATTTTCTTCTACTTTGTTCTTCACGAGTCTATGTATGTCTTCATGATGCCCTCCTTGCATTCATTTAGTTTTTGTGATCCTGTGTAGGTCCTTTGTGGGCGGTTAGTTGGTTTGTTTTGATTATAAACAAATGGAAATAAGGTCAGTGTTTCGAAAAGGGACGGACAAGGAGATTCTTAAATCATGGCTTGTAGGGTCTCTGGCTTTTGTTTATGTCATATGTCATTTTGGTTTTTACCTCCTTGCATCTTTCAGATTTGTCATTCATTCGAGTATGAATTCTATACAGTATTGTGAGTCTGTGATACAATTTAATATACTGGAATCATTTAGAAATTTCATAAGAATAATTGCACATAGATGGTAATGCTTGGCTTGGTTGATTATTGACCATGACCACAATTTTGTGGACTCGTGTAACCTCAAGACTTGTTGTGGTCAAGATTGGCTGTGGTGTTGTGTGTGTGAATAGTTTTGGAGACTGGTGGTTGTGAGTCTGTGAGTTTTGAGGCACATAAGTCATAAGTTCTTTTGTTGTTATGGCTTGAAACTTGGAGAACAAGTGCAAGCAACTTGCGCAAATGAGTAACATGATATTATTTATTATGATATGTGTTTTGGCCACGATCCTCAGCATGCGGAGCAGAGGGAGGGTAGCAGTCAATGCTTCTAGTGATGCGGGCGTGCCACATCGCGGACGAGGAAAGTGTGATGGTTGTGAGTGTGAGATCTTAACTTCTTAATCAGGGGGGTTTCAGGTGCCACCTCAGATGAGGAATTACGAGCACAAGGCGATCGATAATTACGGTATATCTCGAGCAGAGCAACAAAGGGAGATCAGAGGAATCAGAGAGATTGTGTGTGTTTTGCTTCAATAGGGAAGCGAAGACAGAGCTCCGGGGAGCGTTGGAGGTTTCAACAAGGTTGAAAGGTTTTGTTTTGTTTGTTGAATTGTGAGTGTCTTTTCAGTAAACCCCTAGAGCCCTTTATATAGTGGAGCTCGACTTGCAGCAGAAGATAATTATAGAAACCAAGTCGGACTCTGCAACGTAATAGCACAAGGGCACTGTTCCACCCGTGCGAACGAAACTTCTTGTGACACATTTCCGGTTCGCACACTCCACATAGGACACTGCCACTGTGTTGATCAATTATAGACTCCTATGCGAATTGGAATTAGGAGCAATCCTTATCTCGCGGGGTGTCATACTCCATGTAGAAAACTAATCTCGTGTGGGTCGCGGACTCAAATCATCTTGTGGGCTTTAGTAGGGCTTTTTATATTAAAAGGGCCACAGTGATTGGCCCGAAACATGTCAAAGACTTGCAAAAAGTCTTTAACAATTAATTAGTGTGCGTGGACTCTGCAGGTGGCTTCCTCGCGAAGTCTTTTACGCGAGCCAGCGAACCTGTTCGCCAGCTTAGGGTTAAGTCTTCAACGATTAATTAGTGCGCGCGGACTCCGCATGTGGCTTCCTCGCGAAGTCTTTTACGCGAGCCAACGAACTTGTTTGCCAGGTTACCTTGATGTATTCCGCCTCGCCTAAGCGAAGTGTTCATAAGTAATTCCTCGCGAAGCATTCCTCACGCGAGTTGTGTAATCTGCGCGAAGCGCACTAGCATGCGAGATCCCTACTCCGCTCGAAGTCATTCTGCGCGAGTTATGTGTTCTGCGCGAAGGCACTAAGTACGCGAGATCTGGACTCCGCGCGAAGTCATTCTGCGCGTAGACCTTGTAATTCATCTCGCGTGGTCTTGCTGGCGGGCCATTATTTGTAAACTTAAAGAAACTTAGGCTCGCCGGTATGACATGGACCAAGAATTTAATTAATATTCACATAGACATTTACTGTCTAATAAAATATTAATTTAGGTGTAAACAATATGTTCATGTAGTAGGGGCGTGATCAAATGCAACTATGCTTGAGGAAGGATATATTTATTACCTACTGTATGATTTATTTTTTCAAGAGGAAATTATTAACTCCATCCAACTAGTTCTGTCTTTCTGAATCGAGTCTAGGCTACACATATTAGTTCTATGCTACTATTATGCTACTGTTTGAGCAAGTGTTTGTTGTTATGAATATGCAGTCTGTTGATTTAATTTGTAGTTGCTACTGTATTTATTTGGAATGTATGTGTGTTTTGGAATGTGAGAATATGAATATGCTACTGCCTACAGGTGCAAAAAGGACTAAAGAGAATCAAAGCTCCAACACGTTTTGAAAAAGAACAATCATATAGCCAGTACAAGTGCAATATTACTGCTTTCCAAGACCTGGTTTTTAAGATATATGGGAAGCTGAAAGCCAAAGAAAGAAGGCTATTGAGAGAAGTGTTGAAGAAAACGTCATTTTGGAACTTACTATATGATAAGGGTTTGATGAAAAAAACCACAACTAAAAAGTCGGATAAAGATGTGCATATAATAGTTCAATGCTATGACAAGTCTCTGAAGAAGTTCAGGTTTGGGAAACATTTGGCTGAAATATCAGTGTCTGATGTGCATTACATTTTGGGATTGCCTATATCAGGCCTCATAGTGCCAAACCCAAAAGATGGTTCGAGAAAGCCAATTGATAATCCTATCGTTCAAAGGTTTTTTGCCGAAGAAAAAAGGATTGAAAGAGCAAAGATAATGAGTTGTATTAATGCTGAGCTAGACAATGAAGAATCTCCGGAACGGATAGAGAATATTGCAATATTAATGATACTACATATGTTCATCATGCAACTGTTTGCAAGTGCTGGATCGAAATTAGGATGGAGCTTCGTTAAGTGCATAGTGGATATGGAAACCATGAACAAGTATAACTGGGCGAAAAGTGTGAGAGACTACCTTCTTTTCTGTTTGAATACTGCCAAGAAGGGTCAAACAATTCAAATCAATGAGTGTACGACACTAATTCCGGTAACTTCACTACTGCTACTGCTACTATGCAACTACACAATTCATTTTTTATTTTTCTGTGTGTTACTTATATATGTTTGGTTTTGTTTTAATACTGGATATGCGAGAGAAGTGCATTGCATATAGAGATTGATGGCAGAGAAGAAATGATGCCAGAGTGCGCAAAATGGAATCTACCAAAATTCACGAAAAAACTAAAGAAAATGAAAGTTGAAGAAAAAGAAGTAAGAATATGTTACTGTAAATGTGCTTATGTATCTTTTGCTACTGTGCAATATCTTACTTAATTAAATTGACTAAAATTGAATTGTAGATTGATAATGCAGTTGTAGAAAAAAGAAGAAACATTTATGCAGCCAAAGAAAACAGTGATGATGACTTTGAGGACCCTCAGTTGAAGATTCAACCCAAGAAAAGAAAGATGGAAGTTAAGAAAGAGAAAGTAGGTGTTGCGGTGAGAAGAAACAAGATCGAAAAGAAAGCCAAAGTCACTGTAAAGAAATCAAACAAAAACAAAAAGAAGAATGCTGCTAAAGAAGTTCAAGAGGATGTTGCCGACCAATTTATGGAGATAGCTACTAAACAAGTTTAAGAGAGTGCTACTGAACAAGTTCAAGAGGGTGTTATTGTACTATTTCAAGAGGGTGTTACTGAACAAGTTCAAGAGGAACTTAAATACTTGACATTAGAAGACTGGGTAAGCACAAAGGAAATAGAGAATCAACATGCCAAAGTGGATGGAAATGGTAAGGAAATGATTGAATTTAACTTTGAGAATGGAGGAGGAACCGAAGGAAATGTAGATGAGTTTGAGGATGCAATCTATGAACAAAATGTTGCAGAGATAGAAAGAATCCTAAGAACATTTTTCACTCATGTGCCAACCCTGTGCTGCGAGTGAAAATTTGACACATTTCCATTGAATTAGCAGGAATTAACGTTGTTAAGTTAATCATATCAATTTTATTTTCTTATTTTACTTTTAAATAAATAATAAGATTCCCTACCAGAACCCGATCTCAGCCAAATATTCACCATCGTGTTCGTTCATTCGCTGTCAGAAAAGTCCCAACCCACTAGTAGATCTCAAAAAAAAAAAAAACACTTTCTGACTGCAAAAAGGAAGCAAATTCATGCCCATTCTCAAGTTCGTTGAGCTCCCAAATTTCTTCTATACATGGTATGGGTCGTCCAACTCTGCTTCAATTCGGCCACGTCCTAACCTTCAAGGCCAGTCTCCATCATCATTTTGATAAGAAATTGTGATATTTATATCTGATTTTAGACTTGGGATTGTGATGTGATTGATGGATGAACATATTGGGAAGATGATATGGGATTTGAAATTGGGGACTTTTGAAGGTTTAAGATGAGAGAAGAAGAAGAAGATCATCGAATTTGATGGAGAAGAAGAAGATCTAAGCAGAAGAAGAAGAAGAAGAAGATTTAAGATGAAAGAAGAAGAAGAAAACCATGGGATTTGATGGGGAGATGACCATGAAGAAGAAGATGGTACAGGGTTGGCACATGAAAAATGGTACAGATGATGTGCTTCCTTTCAATATTTGGTACTAATTCTAGTACCCTAAATGGATATCAAAATAACATTTAACACACATGTATACTTTTACTTCCA
This sequence comes from Fragaria x ananassa, assembly GCA_034370585.1. Lineage (NCBI taxonomy): Eukaryota > Viridiplantae > Streptophyta > Magnoliopsida > Rosales > Rosaceae > Fragaria > Fragaria x ananassa. The sequence goes on from CP139769.1 coordinate 16,585,290, forward strand.
ATCTGCATACACTAAATATTTTAGTCGCATAGCAATGCAATCTGTATACACTTAGGGTACATTTGGTATCCGGTATTACCTAAACCAGTGTTAAATAAGGAGTGAAATAAGACTAATCCTATGTTTGGTCTCTCTCGGTACTAATATTAATGGGCTTAACTTAGACCTGTTTTCTGATTTTGCCTCCTTAGCCAATATTAGTATGGGTACTTTGAAAAGAGAACCTTAGCTAAGACCTCACTAATCTCTTTATCGCATCGCCTCCTCCACAACTCCTCTCTTCTTCTTCTTCTTCTTCTTCTTCTTCTTCTTCTTCTTCTTCTTCTTCTTCTTCTTCTTCTTCTTCTTCTTCTTCTTCTTCTTCTTCTTCTTCTTCTTCTTCTTCTTCTTCTTCTCTATGTTCCACCCCTAATATCTGCTCCACAACTTTTCTCCTCTCCGATTTCATAGACGATTACATTCTTCACTTCCTCTCTGACCAGCGCCGTCTCTGACGTCTCCCATATCCGTTTCGTCCTCAACCTCCTCTCTGACCCGCGCCCTCGGCTCCTAAACCCGCTCCGTCCTCAACCTCCTCTCTGACCCACACCCTCGTCTCCCAAACCCGCTTGTTCCTCAACCTCCTCTCTGATCCGCGCCGTCGACATCTCTAAGGCCAAGCTCGCCGCCATCTTCTTCCTGGATTCATTAGCAGGTATGTACATCTATTGCTTCCTTTTTCTCTTTGACAATCAATTTGATCAGTTTATTGTTGTTTCAGTTTGATTGTGGTGAATTGTTTAGTTTGATTGTGGTGAATTGCTCTTTGTCTTATGCTTGTTTATCAAAAAAGACATTGGAATACTAACTGTTTGGTTCTTAATATGTTGATTCTGACTAAATGTTACTGATATCAATGTTAACTAAGGAATGCAAGTCTGTTCATACACTTATATTTATAAATTTGTTTGTGGTGATTTGTTGGTTGATTCAATTTTTTTACTTTTAGATATGGATGGAAGAAATCTGTTGTTGATCTTGCTGTTGGAACTGTGGCATTTAGAGAATATGTCTGCTTGTACAATCCTTGTGTTATTGATGTTGAAATTGAGGCAAAGACGAGATCACCAAATTGCTTTAAATAATCGATCATTTGTTAGATTTGAGACTCGGTTGATTTATCTAGATACTATAATAGGCAGTAGTGACACCGAGTGTGTAAATGAGCTAAGAATGGATAGGAGGACTTTTGGGTTGTTATGTGAACTGCTCCGCACTGATGGAAGGCTAAAAAATGATGGATTAGTTAGTGTGGAGGAGCAAGTTTGTATGTTTCTACACATGCTCATCATGTTAAGAATCGTACCATTAAAGGTAGATTCTTCCAATCAAGAGAGACAGTTAATATGTATTTCAACTATGTATTGCAAAGTGTGTTACGATTACAAGCCAATCTATTGAGGATGCCAGACCCCGTACTTGATAATTGCACAGATAATAGATGGAAATGGTTTAAGGTCCATTAGTCTTGTTTATAGACTACTAAAATCTTCCTCCTCAGGTACTATGCCTCCTAGGCGCCGACCCCGTGTGGCTACCTCATCTAACGCCAATGAGGGTGATGATGTGAGAGGATTAGTCGATTCTATTGGGGACATGTTGAGAGGTGCTTTGGATAGGGTTCAGCATCCTCGATCTGTGAGGAAGAGAGATGTTTCTGACGCAGGGGCAGTAGAGTTCATGGGTGCCAAGGGACCCCTTGTTGCTTATTCTTGGGTGGACAAGATGGAAAGGGTTTTCGAGAGCACAGAATTGCCAAAAGAAAAGAAAGTGAAAATGGCAGTGTCTTTTCTAGACGATTTGGCTCATCATTGGTGAACTCTCGCCAGGAGGAATAATGATAGTGATCAGACCATGACTTGGGAGCAGTTCAAGGAGCTCTTCTTGGGTCAGTATTTCAACCACTCTCATCGTAGTAGAATTCAGTCAGATTTTCTAAGCATGGCGAAAAGAGACGATGAGGGAGTCATCGAGTTTGAGCAGAGGTTCACCACTCTGAGCTACCATGTGCCATATCTGGTTCCTGATGAGAGGACTAGGATTGATATGTTTGTTAGGGCATTTGGCGGAATTTTTGCAGATAAGATGGTCGGTGTTATCTATCAGACATTCCTTGATGCAGTTAGGGCAACTATGACCATTGAGACCAGGGGGACTTATAGCGCTCGGCCTCGAGATTTTAGTGGTCCCAGTTAGGGTCCATCTAAGAAGGCTGCTTCTTTGTCCGCTTCTGGATCTTCAGCAGGTAGTGGCAATAGTGGAAGATCGGGTTCTGGTTCTCGAAGTAGGCTTAGAGGACGTTTCAAGAGACCCTCCAAGAGCCAGTTGGGTAGGCAGTAGGCCGACCAGTATAGTGCTGGTGGTAGTTCCCAGGGGGATCATCTGGTGGTCAGACTTTTTCCTTTGGTCAACAGCAGTCATCAGGATGCTTCGAGTGTGGTGGCCTTGATCATTTCAGGATAGAATGTCCTTTGTTGGCACAGAGGACCGCCCCTTCTCAGCCAGTTGGTCAAACTTCAGCTAGAGGCTCCAGTAGTGGTTCTCGCGGTGGTTCTCAGCCCGGGAGTGGTCAGTGTGGACATCCCATGACTCGCGCTAGACTTTATGCTATGACCCAGCAGGAAGGTCGTACTTCTCCATATGTCATCATTGGTACGTTGTTAATTTTTGGTCAGTCAGCTTTTACTTTAATTGATCCCGGAGCCACGCATTCATTTATGTCTAGTAGATTCGCTCTCCATGCCAATGTGTCATCATTGTCTCTTCCAGGCGAGTGGCATGTCTATTGAGGATAAATTGGGTGTTTAGTGGGTGTGAAGTGCTTGTAGAGGGATTTAATTTCAAGGCCGATTTAATTCCTCTAAATATGGTGGAGTTTGATGTGATCTTGGGGATGTACTTCTTGGAGACTTATACAGCTATGGTAGATTGTTTCCGAAAAGAAGTAGTGCTTCGAAGTCTGGATGGTTTTGAGGTCGTGTTTCAGGGGGAAAGAGATGTGATTTCGAGTTGCCTGATTTCAGCTGTGGCTGCCAGGAAATTGTTAAATAAAGGTTTCAGGCATTCTTAGCTCATGTGGTGGATGCAAGTATATGAGTGTTGGAAGTGGGGGATATTCCTGTAGTAAGAGAGTTCCCGGATGTGTTTCCCGAGGACTTGCATGGTTTGCCTTCTGTAAGAGAGATATATTTTTCTATCGAGTTGCTTCATGGAACTATGCCTATCTCTCAAGCACCTTACAGAATGGCTCCAGCGGAATTGAAAAAGTTGAAGACTCAATTGCAGGAGTTGGTAGATAAGGGTTTTATTCAGCCTAGCATGTCTCCATGGGGTGCCCCGGTGTTGTTTGTTAAGAAGAAGGATGTCACCATGAGACTATGCATTGATTATAGAAAGCTGAATCAAGTCACAGTGAAGAATAAGTATTTGTTGCCTCGCAGTGATGATTTGTTTGATCAGTTGAAGGGTGATTCTGTTTTCTCAAAGATTGATTTGAGATCTGGTTATCATCAGTTGGATCCGAGAGGGTGAATTAGCCAAGACCGCTTTTTGATCACACTATGGTCATTATGAGTTTGTGGTTATGCCTTTTGGACTTTCTAATGCACCCGGGGCGTTCATGGATCTCATGAATAGGGTGTTTAGTCCATATCTTGACCGCTTCGTGATCATGTTCATAGATGATATTTTGGTATACTCAAAAAGTGAGAAGGAGCATGTCAAACATCTAAAATTGATATTGCGGACTTTGAGAAATGCTCAGTTGTTTGCCAAGTTCAGCAAGTGTGAGTTTTGGCTGGATAAAGTGGGGTTCCTGGGTCATGTAGTTTCAGCCGAAAGTGTTAGTGTGGATCCCCAGAAGGTGAAAGCGGTGTCAAGTTGGAGAAGACCCTCCTCTGTGACGGAGATTTGTAGTTTCTTGGGATTAGCAGGTTATTATCGGCGATTTGTGCAAGACTTTTCAAAGATTGCAGCTCCACTCACAAGATTGACCAAGAAGGGAGTTAAGTTTGAATGGTCAGATCAGTGTGAGGAAAGTTTTCAAGAATTAAAGAATTGCCTGACGAGTGCTCCTGTTTTGGCACTTCCGGATGATAGTGGGGAGTATGTGGTCTTTTGTGATGCTTCTAGACGAGGTCTAGGCGGGGTATTGATGTAGTATGATCGAGTGGTTGCCTACGCTTCTAGGCAATTGAAGTCGCATGAGGTGAATTATCCCACTCATGATTTAGAACTTGTAGTAGTAGTTTTTGCTCTCAAGTTGTGGAGACACTATCTTTATGGAGCGAAGTGTCAGATTTTTACCGATCACAAGAGTCTTCGGTATGTGTTCACTCAAAGGGAGTTGAATATGAGGCAAAGAAGGTGGATGGAGTTGATCAGTGATTATGATTGCACTATTGAGTATCATTCAGGAAAAGCTAATGTGGTAGCTGATGCTCTTAGTCGCAATCCCTCCATATCTTTGTTTCATCTGAAGATGGTTCGAGTTCCACTTCTATGTGAGTTGCGAGCTACAGGAGTAGATTTAGCGGTGGGCGAAGTGGGTGCCTTGGTAGCTAGTTTCCATGTGAGGCAAGCTTTGGTTGATTCGGTGCGAGAAGCGTAGTATAGTGATCATTCCATAGTTTAGTTGATAGAAAGAGCAGCGAATTGATCCGCCGTAAATTTTTCGGTGAGAAGGGATGAAACTCTGTTGTTTAAAAATAGGCTTTGTGTTCTAAAGAGGAATGAAGAGTTAAAGAATGAGTTAATGGAGGAAGCTCATAGTTCATCATATGCTGCTCACCCGGGGAGTACAAAGATGTATCGGACTTTGAATGATTATTATTGATGGCCTAACATGAAGAGGGAAATTGCAGCTTTTGTGAGTAGGTGTCTGATTTGTCAGCAAGTGAAAGCTGAAAGGCAGAAATCTTCAGGGTTGCTTGAGCCATTGACGATTCCAGTGTGGAAGTGGGACCACATCACCATGGATTTTGTCTTCAGTTTACTTCGTACCTGTGAAGGGCATGACGGTATTTGTGTGATTATGGATAGACTCACCAAATCTGCTCATTTTTTGCCAGTGGGAAAGAAGTATACACTAGATCAATTGGCTGAGCTGTATGTTGGTGAGATTGTGAGACTTCATGGTGTACCTAAATCCATAGTGTCAAATCGGGATCCTAGATTTGCTTCTAAATTCTGGGGAGCTTTTCAGGCAGCTTTAGGTACTCGACTACACTTTAGCACTGCTTTTCATCCTCAGACTGATGGGCAATCAAAGAGGACTATCCAGACTTTGGAGGATATGTTGAGAGCGTGTGCCTTGTAGTTCATGGGGAGTTGGGATAAGAACCTTTCTCTGATGGAGTTTGCCTATAATAACAGCTTCTATTCGAGTATCGGTATGGCTCCCTTTGAGGCACTTTATGTGAAGCTGTGTCGTACGCCCTTGTGTTGGAATGAAGTCGGAGAAAGAGAGCTTTGTGGTCCTGAGATTATCCATGACACAAATGAGAAGATCAAGGTGGTCAGAGATAGACTCAAGGCAGCTCAAAGTAGGCAAAAGAGTTATGCAGATGTCCGCAGGAAGGACCTTGAGTTTCAAGTGAGAGATTGGATGTTCCTTAAATTATCTCATTGGAAATGGGTAGTTCGTTTCGGTAAGTGTGAGAAACTTAGTCCGAGGTATATTGGGCCTTATGAGATAATAGAGCGAGTTGGCCCTCTTGCTTATCGGTTAGTTTTACCTCTGGAGTTGTCCAGGATACATAATATGTTTCATGTATCTATGCTTTGCAAGTATATTGCCGATCATTCTCATGTGCTTGAAGAGCAGCCGATTAGTTTGCAGAAGGATTTGTCCTATGAAGAGGAGCCGGTTCAGATTCTTGACCGAAATGAGCAAGTGCTTAGGAACAAGTCAATCCCGCTAGTCAAAGTGCTTTGGAGAAGCCACCAAGTAGAAGAAGCTACTTGGGAATTAGAGGAGCGAATGAGGCAGCAGTATCATTTCCTCTTTGATTAGTAAGTATGTAAATTTCGAGGACAAAATTTTTATGAGGGGAGATTTATCACGCCCCGACCCTTAATTTTACCTTAATTACTAACACGATGGTAATAACAGTTTTACCGTCTTCGTCAGTAAGTGTGTAATTTAATTGGTCCCCAGAGTGGTGTTAGAGGACGATTATTTTGAAGGATTTATTCGAACGAAGAAAAAGTGACGATGGTAAAAATGGTAATTTTTGCTAGTCAAGGTTAATTTTTATTGGGGTATTATTTTTGGGGTGTTGAATTTTGGAGTGGGTGTTAAGTTTGTGGGTTGGCCCGGTTTTGGGCCAAGCCCAGTCATTTCCTTCTCTCTCTCTTCCGCCCGCCCCGCTCTCTCTCCCCGACCCGTTCTCTGCCCAGTTTTTCTGGCGTCCGTTCGCCGCCGTCCGGCCGCCCCAGACCGCCGCACCGGTCCTAATCGGTCGGCCTGCGACCCAGCTCTCATCCTAGACCGGTGAGAGGATCCCTAGCGCCGCCGGTCGAAAGAAAACCCGCCAGGAATTTCTGACTGCCCGGAACTTCCCATCGCCTGAACTCCCTCCTCCTACCGCCATAGCCGGAGATTCTTGGCTCAAAAGGAAGCCCTCCTCCCGTGCAGCATTCCCTCCAAATGGCTCCCTCCATCACGAGCTAGGTAAGGAGAAATCGGTAATGGAAATTCTACGGTTTTTTGTGTGTTTTCGTTCGATTGGCATAGTTAGGCTTGAAATTGGTGTTTGTGGTAGTTTGTAGAGGAGGTTGAGAGGAAGGTGCTGTCAAATTTTGGTGGGCATTGGAGGTCGCCGGAGCTGGCCGTCGGGAATTTTTTTTTTGTAGGGAATTTTATGAGGAGTGTATTGGAATGAGTTTTATAATTTTTGGAGGAGTTTTAGATAGGTTTGGAAATTTTTGAAGTTTGGTATTTTTGGCGGATTATTAAGTTAAAATCCAGCCACGTGATTATTTAAGGTTATAAAGGTGAAAGGTGTTAGAGGATGTCGGTTAAGAGTTTGTGGAGTTTTATTGGTTGGTAGTGAAATTAAGATTTTGGGCGATAGGCTTGGTTGAGCGCGCGGAGCTCATTTTTAATTTTGCCTATTTTCTTTAAGCGTCGGTGTGTTAATTAATGATTTATTTATGTTTTTGAAACATGTCGTGAAGAGGCTCGAGCTGACGAGGCCTCCGACCGACATCAGACTTAGGCCTATTTTGTGAGTGGACCTTTGTTTTAAATAAGGAGTAAATACTTGTGACACCCTGTAGTTTACACCTAAAATCAGTTTTGTCCCTCACTTTTTTTTTAAACTGGTATACCCCTATACTTTGAATTCTCGACTGATTTGCCCTTTTTCCAGCTGATTATGACTGTGAATAGGGGTATACCAGTTTAAAAAAAGGGTAAATCAGTCGAGAATTCAAAGTATAGGGGTATACCAGTTTAAAAAAAAAAGTGAGGGACAAAACTGATTTTAGGTGTAAACTACAAGGTGTCACAAGCATTTGCTCCTTTAAATAATGTGCTTAAAATGCTTTTTGTTGAATAATTTTCTGTTGTTGGAAATTTCCCGAAATTGAGAATTTTGGTGATTATACTCATATATAGTGGATTATGAGAATAATATGTATATGATTAAATGCTAGCTAGCTATACGTGATTTTCTACCATACTGAGGTACAATTTCAGTATTGGGTGACGTGAGCGTTAGACGTCAGTGTCGTAGCCTTGTACGACTTTCTATTCTTTGAATTCATTCATAGAATTCGTATAAGGAATCATCACGTATATATACCACTCGGACGATTCCCCCATACTGAGGCACAATTCCAGTATGGGGTGACGTGAGCGTTAGATGCCAGCGTCGTAGTCTTGTATGTTTATCTATTTTTCAAGCTTATTCATAGATATCATACAAGAGATAGTCGAGTGTCAATACATACTGATATATATAATATTCTAGCCTGAGAGGCCATTTTTTCTGAAGTTTGGGAGTCTAGCGAAGCTAGACACTAGTTTGAAATTTTCGAGTTAAGCTTTTAAGCTATCGCTGGTAAAGCGTTTTATTTGAAAATATTTTTGGGGAAATATTTATTTGTTGTCGGAATTGCTTTTGTCCACTCACTTTGACATTTTGAATATTTTCCCCTGGGCTCTTTGTTTTTAAATCTAGTATACAGCATTCGCGTGAGGTCTAGAAGGCGACGTCGAGGCATAGTGACCCATCTATCCGCTACATTTCGCCAGTAGGTTACATGTTTAATCTACTAGGAGATTGTTAGCTTCCGCTGTCTTTTAAATTTTAGTAGCTCTGAATACTGTTTGGATTTATGTATAACTTATTCTGGCTACTTTTGAGTTGTAGCGGAGAATGTTAGTTTTTTTTGGTTAATTAAGTGGTTATTTTCTGTTCTTCTGAGTTAGGGTTGTTCATTTTCAAGGGAGGTTTGCCGAGTCCCTCGGTAAATTTTCCTTGGAGGTGGTCCCCGCAGGACTCACCTCGGGTTTCAGGGTGAAATTCGGGGCGGCCGGTCTTGACAAAAAATGTTGATATGATTGATTCTATTGAAACATCAGATCAACGGATGGCATTGAGGAATGAGAAAACCTATCAAATGTTTAATGATTGAATAAGACGCAGGAATGATAGAGACGGTGGTAGAATGGTCTGTAGAGGCCGTGCTTAGATATAATTGTATTAGTTTCACTCCTAGATTAGAATTTTTATTTATGCAATGCAATAGACAATGATACCATTTGAATTTGAATAATATGTTTGATGTTTATTCAACGGTGCTTGTTTTCTTTTTTGTCTGAGTTCTTGTTTGGTTTGAGAGAAAATGCATGATTACATTAGATGTCATGATTAGATTATGTGATTGAAATTTATATAGAGAGTAGAGAGTAATATGTTCGTTATACTTTCCATGGTTCATCAATACTGTCTTGGCTGCAAATCGAACACTGTATATATTTAATGAGTTGGAGTTACAGGTTTCTTTACTGTATACAACTTGACGAGGCTCATCATTTCAGCATTTCTGGTTAAAGCTTTCTCTCATGGTTACCTTCTAGCCGGTCTATTTTTTTTTTAATCTTTATCTCTTGTTTCTTTAAGTAGGGCATACAACCGTTGAAAACATCTTTAGTTCACTTTTCTGAGCTTGTTTCACTTTGAAAACATCTTTGGTTCATGTTTCTTTCATTCTTATTTTCTGAGCTTGTTTCACTTTCTTTTCAAATTAAAATGAATGAATTTATGGTCTCTAGTCTTCATTCGATCTTTTCATACGGCGATTTGAGCACTTACACATTAATTGTGCAAGCTCGCATTAGTGCGTAGAATCCGCTCCGATAAAACACAAGTTAAACCTCTTGCAAACCGCAACAAAACTTAGTAGTTGATCCTTGACTAGAGAATTGAACCTCAAACAAGCTAGCTAGGTACACCGTCTAGAAGCCATCACTCCCATCAGTTCAGCCTGTGAGTGACACTGCCCAAGATACCTGTCCGACAATGACATACTAAAGAAGCGCCGCTGAACGTAGATTAAAATTCTCTACTTTTTTCTTTGCTAACTGCTAGAGCGACACAAATTTATAGCAGTGTGTTTTTAAGGTAAGTGGTTTTGAACACCATACAATGTTATTATTGGGTTTACTAATGCTTTGGTTGCTGAAGCTACAACATTGCGAGAAGGTTTCCATACTATGTCCTTGCACCGGTTATGGTCATTTCATTGCTTTATTTTGATAAAGCATTAATTTTGATAACTCTTTAATATATATATATATATATGTAAATTACGGTTATATAAATATTAACCCTGCTCGACAAAGTTGTAAACCTAACACAAGGGTCTATGGTCAATGGTCATTTCATTGCCCTCTGTTTGATTTTGGTAGTCATGTTTTATTTTGATAAAACATTAATTTTGATAATTCTTTGATATATATATATATATATATATATATATATTATGGCTATATAAATATTGACCCTGCTCGACAAAGTTTATGGCTACGCCACTGGTATTCGCCTTACTCTGAAGACAGTCGATCACAGCTTTCAAATCATCACCTTCAACTTCTTTTTTTCTCTTACGTTGTCTATAGATTTGTCCATCGGGAAGCGAGTTTTATAGCTGATTGGTTAGTTAACCTAGCTCATGAGCAGGGGCGGAACCATGATTATATATTAAGAGGGCCGAGTTACAAAGTGAAAATACATAATATTCAACAATTGAGTAATTGTATATGAATATAATATCAAAAAGTAATTAACTTTTATGTATTGGACAGTTAAAAAAAGTTACTAAATTGAAAGAAAAAAATGAAATTTGGAATTCATTACATACATAGAGAAATAACTGAAATGAGTTCATCAATTACAAATTATTTGTACATAATAGAATGATAAAAAAGAAATTATTCATTATGGTGAGTTGATTAAATATGAATAGAGTATATGACAAGAGTTGATTAAGGTATGAGAAATAAATTGGATAAATTAAACTTAGTAACAACAAATGATGTTTATAGTTTAATAGGAAAAAAATAGGGGCACACCTCTAAATTAGAAAGTTTTTACATCTAATTATATCAAACTCTTTAATAAATAAAGTCTAATACACAAGTTCAAAAAAATTACAAAGGTGTCTTGGCCTCAATAGAGCTCCGCCTGTGCTCATGGGTCACAGTCTCCGTCAGTTCTTGCCTATACTCTTAGCGTGTGTCGTAACATTCCATCTAGATCAACTTGGTTTTTGTTCTGTTATTTTTTTTATCAGAAAAAAAAAGAAAGAAAAAAACCGGTTCTTTACGCTTAAATGCTTAATGAAATATACCAAATTGGGCCATATACGCCACCAAAATATATATATATATATATATATATATATATATATATATATATATATATATATAAACGTGTTCTTAGAAGTTAGACCACACAACCAATCTTGGTAAAAAAGAAGCTGCATCACAATTTGCCACCTCTGGTAACCATTGACGCAAAGTAGGATCCTCTAATTTCCAACACCATGATAACCATTAATTGTAATTTGTTTCTTTCAATCGTCAGGGAGAGAAGGAGACGGTGGAAACCTCTGGTAAGTTGGGTATAACAAATACTGCATTGGTAGCGCATCTGATCCTCATACTCAAGCTGGAGGAGTGGGACTGATCATAAGAGATGCTACTTGTCACTATTTAGGTTGCGAGTACCATTCGATTTCACATGTTGCTTCACTGGAACAAGTTGAAGCAATGGCAACCGTATCACTCGTCACTGAGCAAGGCCTTCCTCCGGTGATGTTTGAGACCAACTTAATCACCTCATATACGTACCCTCATCTTCGGGTGTGATGACAACATTACCTTTTCTCTTAATATATTACATGGAAATAAATTTGTCAACCATTTTTTACTTGCGTACCTCGATGCCCATCATCTAAATTAGCGACACATATCCATTTGATTATTAAGAATAAAATCAAACCATCTGAAGAAACATGTGTTACTAATCTGAATTGTGAGCATTGAGGTGATCAACTAACAAGTAATCGACAAATTTGTATCCTTATGTGTCACTAATCTAGATGATAAATATTGATAATTAAATGGGCATGTGTCGGAAGCGAATTTTCCGACTTCTTTTTACTTGCCCACCTCAATGTCCTTCACCTAGATCCTTATTTTTGCTCTCAGTCAAGCTAATATTGTGGCTTTTAAATTAGTTTCTCATTTTCTAGTGTTTCATCACTTGACTGGAGCATCACGCCTCCTGCTTTTATTTATGATATAGTTACAAAGAGGATAGTTCCTTCTCGTTATCAGATTCTGGTTTACCCTTTAATTGTTACTCAATATCAATTTTGCCATCTCTTACACCAAAAGAGTTGAAACCCACGGTTTGACGCGGCTACAAATCCTAATATGTTAGAAAGATGACCAAATATGTATCAGTTATATATGACCTGTCTCACAAAAAAGAGTCGTGCTGGTTGGAAACACAATTATAGATGATGCTGACGACGGTTAGGTTTGGTGGTCTTGTTTCGAACCCCAAAATCTACAACAATGAAAAGACACCAGAGATCATCTCCCCATTCATTGTTGACTTTGGAGAAAGAGGTGACCACTTGTTGTTGCCCTTATTAAATCATCTTTGAAGAAGAGGTGTCCAAATGTAGTATAGTTTCTTATTCATTTATCATGTCTTTATATAACATTCGGTCGACTGAACACGTAACAATTTAGTTATCTGAAAACCTGAAGAACACACAAAAACATATAATATTCAACCGAGCGAACACATAACGGTTTAGTTATCTAAACATCTGAAGAACACACAACAACATATAATATTTAGCCGACCAAACACATAACGGTTTAGTTATCTAAAGATGTGGAGAACACACAACAGTTTCGTCATTGAAATGTGCAAAAAAAATGTTATTCCACTGGGACGGTCACTGAGTTTGACCCCAAATATGCAGTCGATCAAATAAATGTCGAATGAAGATGACATTCATAGATTCATTCCCGTGTAGGAAACAAAATATGAGAGACCCTGTGTGTATCATATAAAGAGTTATAGTGTGTACCATATTGCCATTAGCTTCATATATAACTTCCCCTGCAACCATAAGTTTCATATTTACAAAATGCAACTGGTCTCATTCACTGGTTTTCATCTGATCAAAACTCATGAAACACCTCCCTTGTGTCAAATTTGGAGCGCTTGGCAGGGAAGATTATGTTTTACACACACTGAAGATTAGAAAGATGGACCAACACATACTATGTGTGCAACTTATAGCCTGCCCATTGTGTCAACTCCATCAATGACATCCAAGAATTTGACCCAGGTGATATCGGAGTCTATCGGCCTGGACAACAGATTCTCAATGGGAAGTTTACCTTTTGCTAGGAATTCTCTGCTACTCTTACTCAGCCTGTGGTGTTTGCTTAACCTGCTGGCGTTTCCTGCGTCAAAATTCTGACTTTTACTTGTTCCGAGCCTGATGTTGTTTGTAGCCACATCCTGAAGCATCTCCTGATCTTCAGCTGTTAACACATTCGTCCTCTGGTTGCGGGTTTCAACAGGTGACGATGGCATTCCACCATGGCCAACCCCTGCCTGGCTGATCAGATAGTGTAGCAAGACTACTAGTTCACATATATAAGCTTCAGTTTTTTTCTCGTTGGCATGGTGTAGAGTCTCAATCCTCAGAGTATCAGTCAAGCCAGTGCGCCAGCTCGCCTCAAACCTAAGAAGATGAATTAGATAAGTTCAAAGATTATATGAAAACAGTCACAGATAAACACGCAAGAGACATCTATATATATGTATATGGGGGCCCGCTGAAACACTCACCTTGCATTTGCCCATCCAAAGCCATGAAGAGCTCTTCAATAACAAAATTACACTTGAAATCAGTGAAATTGAAGTAACAGAAATATTTGTTAACAATGAAATGGTCAGACGGATATAAGCAGGAAGAAAAGTCCCCAGTAAACTACTTAAGAAACTGATCATGGCACCCAAAGAAGTCTTACATAACCAAGGAAGGGTATTTTCACTGTCAGCAATTTCATGTTAGAAAGGAAAGGTAAGTGACAACATTTTTCTTTCATTCCACATTATGGCCCATGGACACATACATTGATAAGAATTTCCCAGCTGTAGGGGATTAAAGGTTTATTAGTAAGGGTTAATTGCAATTCAATACATCTGTTTTCAGTCAAACAACCCCTATTAACTTACCAGCCTCATGCAAATAAATTCTGACAAACAGCTCCTATGAGGGTCACCTGTTTCTATCACCTGCTGATATTACCTCTTGAGGTCGAGTACATGGGGATGGGGAAATAAATGCCCAGACATTCAAAATTAAGGGTTTTTTTATTTGTTTGAAAAGCAAATTAAGTGTTTTCAATCTGCATCGTGAATAATACTTTTCGAGCGAAAAAGTCATTTACCATTTCAAGGAGCAGGAAAGTTAACTTTTACCATTCTATCACCCTACATGTCTGTGCGCCCCAGAACCAAGGTTTGGCTTGCATGAGGCCGGTAAGTAACAACACGAGGGATTACTAAGAACGCAAAATTGCTGAACTGAAATTGCAAGGTAGAAAAACAAAAATAAAACTAACTAAGAAATAAAATAAAAAGCGGGTGCTAGATGTTTCCAAGCCCAACTAAAGATTTGATATAAGGTAGCGGTTTTACTTTGTTGTGTTAGTGGCAATGGGAACAAGCCAATCCAAAGTTTGCTTCATTTCAGCTTTGATTTGAGGAATGGTGAGCTGCAAGAACATCATATTTAGAGGTAAAGTTCTGCATAAAATGACGGAAGGAAATTTCATTTGGAACAACATTGCTACAAAAAAACATCTATGAAGATAGTAACATTCTAATTGGCAACCATATACAGAAAGCATACAACTCAACCTCAACTAACTGAAATTTTGAGCGCAGAGTTGACTTGACACTGCATGGCAGTCCCTCATACAGAGTATCTTTCACACTTTGAGGCACTAAACTTGATCGAGACACCTGGTTACATCCAGACATTACTCAGCATAAGGTCATGATCTCTAGGATTCTATATTTTGCATTGCCTGAATCTCTTTTAACTTATCATTTTAATAAACATCGATCGTGTCTATTATACTTTTGCAACAAAAATATGAAAAATTGTTCTTATATATACCAAGAATAAACCGTAATGGGCAATCTAGACCTTGTATTCTTATAATACTTGGAAAAGTTATATTTACAGAAAATAAAACAATCATGTTTCTCATAGATTTATGACCCAATGGAGCAAGACAGTTCAGGCACATTCAGGTGATAGACTATAAAGGAGGCAATTTAATACATGTTTCAACTGAAAGTGGTAAAAACCCATATCATATTATTTCATTCACTATCAAAAAAAAAAAAAAACAGTAAAGGCAATAACAGAGGATGAATCTAAACTTACAAGTGTGTTAATTTGCGTAATAATATGCGCGTAGTGTAAGGAAGTTCCAGCAGGCCCCAACCTTTTACAGTTCCTCTGAGAACATTTCACTGGTTCGTCATCATCTGCAAGGGGGAGGGGTAGACATCAGGAAGCTTTCCACATATCATGATCACCTTCATCTACTTAAAAACACTTAAATCTATTATCTTCTGTTTGACGAAACAGCAATATGAGAAATGAATATCTGATTCGATGGGAATAGATTCTATGAACGACTTTCTTGTGGTTCGAATAGAGCACTGTCCTATCAAAGCCTTCTAGAAAGTAAATGATAACAATGGTGGCCTTTAAAATGAGGATATAAAATTTTATTAATCATGAATTCATAATAAAGGAAATTAGAGAGTTCCTGGTCCATAATTGAATGCATACCAGGACTTCCGAAAGCTTCATGGATCTTTAAGTGTAATAATTGTACAATGTCAACAAGCTTCGGCATAACCTGTAATCACAAGATATTAGATAATAATTCCATGGTTGTTTTGTTTTTTTTCTTTTTCTTTTTGAAAAATGGTTTTTTTTTTTTTTAATTATTGATTTATCTGGTGAAAGATTAACTCACCCATTACTTCATGAGAACATGCATAATGACTTAAATTTTCAGAAACAGAGAAAATCAATTAACCTCTATATTCCTATATTAAATTCTACAGCACTGCACATTTGAAATCATTATTTTTTTCCTCTGGTCACAAAGGCAGAAGACAATTCCCACAACTGCCAATGGAAATGACACACACGGGAAGAGGTATCGATCATATTATTTTCTTTTTCTTTTCTTTTTTGTAGGAAAATTAATTGAGTGGCAGATTTGGAACTGAGGTTTTGTAACATTTGCAAACACATACCTTTTCTTCAAGCTGGTGCGAACATTTTAATATGGGTTTTATTGGGTAGGTTTGTGCTCTATGATTTTTCTGTAAGCTACTTTTGATAAGAAAAATGGGTATATTGCAGTCAATAATTAAATGAAATTAAATGAATACCTCAGTAACCTGTTGCAGAAATAATACTAAGAAAAAGATAAGAAATTAGGTGGTCTTTTCAGGAATAGCTGCTGCCAAATCTTCCATAAGAGAAATTTTCTACATATTCTATGCAAAATGTGCACATATTGAACCTAAAAAGACAGCTATATGAAGGAATCACATTTTTACCTCTTCAAAAGTCTTAGACCAAAGTGAATTTTTCTTTAAACTGTTTACAAGCTTCATTTGATTCTTTATATCTGCTTTTAAAATCGCAAGGTTGTCTCCTGCACGCGAAGAAATTATGTGAACCATCAAACAAAAGTATACACAAGAGGACAATCTTCTGGGCTGAAGCAAAACCAGCAGCAGAAATTTGAGGTAAAATGGTGCATAAGCCAAGCCAAACAAATACAAACAGACTAATTCCAAAAAATTGAGTGCATTTATCATGAAAATCCTAATGGACTCGGCAACTAGACTGCACCAGCTTGTTAGGTTATCAGTGCTTTCGAAGTTTTCAGAAACCTACCAGCAGCTGCAAAATAGTACTGTATGTGACAACAATTAGAAACAACTCAGATGGAATTAACCAAAGTCCAAAGACAAGGTTTACCTCTTCTTGCAGTAACTGAACTATCTTCTTCAAGCTTATGCCGATATTCTTGTTCCAATCTATCCAACGAATGCAACTCATGACACAGTTCCTGAAAACAAAGATGAATTTCCTTCATTCGTGTTCAAAGGAAAAATTCTTCCGAGCTCAGCTTATCACTGCAGTATTCGTTCATCAATGCCTGTTCTCTACTCAATTATCTTGGAGCTTTGATAATGTCCACTGACTCCCATAATCTTGGGTTCTTACTATTACAAAAACATTAAAAGAGCAGTATCTTATGGTTCTGATGAAGTTCCTGCCAACATTTTTCTAAAAAGTTTGGGAAAACACCAGACACACTTGATTGGCGTCTAACGATGCAAGATTAATAATGACAATAACTATCAGCATTAAACATTCAAAACTAAACCATTAACAGATGCAACTGTAACAAAGAGTGTAGCATTTCCAATAGTTAATGTGCAAAAACTCACCGCGGTTGACTGAACTGAATTTATCAAATATTCCATCCCTCTCTCTGCTTGCTTCTTCAAATGAGTTTGTTCAGTAACCTTCGAGCCAATCCTATTATAATGAAAATAAGAAGATTAAACATATCTGATAATAGCGATCCAAGAAAGTGAGTCAAAATATTGCATTAGTATTACTTGCTAAAATAGCGATCCAAGTTGTGCCATATTGGATCATATGTGCGATTTCCAAAACGTACAACATCTCTGATAAATATTCTGAATTCTTCTCTGCCATAAATTGTGAAGGAGAAAGTCATTATTTTTCTACGAGGATGAGCAAATAATAATTGATACTCTTACCCCAGAAACAACTAAAATGTGATGCTGATTATGGATCACCTCTTGTCAGCAGCGGCAATTCTGAGGAGCTCATCCATATCAGCAGATATTAAACTTTGCACCCCTTTGGATGGGAGCAGTACCTCTTTTAAATATCTGATATTATCCTCTGACAGGTACTGCATTAGCTTCACACCCTTGACAATTGAGTTTGCAACTTCAAAAGCCAAAATTGCAATTGTATTCCCTTTTGTTTGCACCTCAGAATATAAAGTGGGGTCCCAATTACTGATGCTACTGCCAAACATGTCCAAGATATCCATTGCCTTTCCAAACCCAGTCGAGCTAGCTTTACCTAAAAGAGAGCTTACTGCTGAAACCTATAGTATGATAATGTTATTTATATGTTAACAACAGGTGGAATTTGCTATATTCCTATCAAAACTGAAGACTGTGTTCTGTATTTATAACGTACACCCAGAAGAGCAGTTAACTGCAAAATTTACTATCAGAAATGCAGAAGTACAAGTCTCAATTCGGTGTATGATTTAAATTGCACTACAGTTTGTTAGTCTATTTTAATTTATTTTTTTTGGGGAACGAAAAGTTTGTTGATTGTTTGAAGCCTTGTTTGAATGATACAAGAAGAAGCAACAGCAAACACCAGATGTCAAACATTAACTGCATACAAACAGCAACCGGCTCCTGACATACATACCTTCTTTCGGTCAAAAAAAATATTCTGTAGTCTCTTAATTCTACCGAAGGAGCTAACAATAGAGTACACGAAAAGTAACTTCTTCAAATTACATGTACAAAGTTTTATCTTTTCTTCTGTAATTTCTGCGCTCCTCATATCAACAGTTGAAGATGAGCTGCTAAAGCAATTGTGAACCAATGTGTCTTGGTATGTCTCTTTTTCACAAATTTATAATCAAGAAAGACTAGCGCAGGAAATTTGTGTCCATCATATACGTCTTTAACATATTATCAAAAAATAAAAAAACAAAAAAAAACACTGATATCTGAAAATATTACCTTAGCAACAGCGGCCTGTTTAGAGAAGCAAGCAGCTCCATCACTGATATCAATTGGATGCCCATTTGTAAATGGAAACCAATTAGGATTATGATGAGCAACAGGCACATATGCTCCGGGGCCATTACTAGCATGATGGTAATTTATAGCTACAGTGATATCTTCTACTTCGGGCGTCCGTTTCACCTTGTTGCGAATCCCACCCATTACTGTATGTGAAACACCCACAAGCAGTATCTTGTTGATTAGTAGAAGCAACCAATGTCTGAGACTTTTGAGAGAGAAGCTTGGCGATATGGCTCGTTTACTTTTCTTTCTTCCAAGAAGTTTCCAGCTGTTGAGGAATGAGGAGAAAATCATTGTAGACAAACCACGATTTGCTTCCCGACTTGTCACAGTGGGACCCATCGGTTCGTGCGCTTGCGGTGGTGGGAGATTATACTGATTTCGATCGATGTCAGTTTAAATAAGAACGGAGTTTGGTGTGTAACTTCAAAAGACAAAACAGAGATTGAAATCCGCCCAAGTGTCATTACACAATGGGATCCATTGTAAAAAGAACCACCCACCAATTTTTACTGGGTTTAAAGCAAGAAAAGGGATACCTTGAGCTTTCAATTATTATTTGAATATTCTGTACATACACAACACTAGGGAAACCATGACTCAACACGCTTTTCCATTTCCACATCTACAGAGCTCGACTTACATTGAACACATTTACCTCCCTAGATTTTAACATTTAAAAAGCCAGTACTCAGCATTTGCTTACTAACACAGCATCACCCTCACCCCAACCTGAGAGCCGCATCCAAGGAAAAATTACACCTACACATGCATGTCTGCCAATCCTCAAATACTTGGAATTGTGTCCACTCGATCAATGACATCCAATGCCTTGCTCCTGTCAATATCAAAGTCAATCACAGGTACGGAAGAAGGCCTCCTTATGGGAAAAGGATCTTTCCTTCGCTCACTTGTTGGAGAGTGGCTACTACTTTTACTTAACCTCTGGTACTTGCTGAACCTCGTCCTTGCAGTGTCAAATTCCTGACTTTTACTGATCCCTGGTGTTAGTTTTCTCTTACTTACATATCTTAGCATTTCTTGATCTTCAACCGTTAACACAGGGGATGGACAGTTGGCCTTGTTTATAGATAACTGAATTGTCCTCTGGTTTGGGGAGTAAATTGGGGATTTAATAGGAGATCTGATTCCATTATTTCCAACCCTCACTTGGTTGACCAGATGATGTAGCCACACCACCAGCTCAAGAATGAAAGACTCTGTTTTATTTTTATCAGCATGGTGTAGTGTCTCAATCCTCAACAAGTCAGTCTGACCAGTAGGTTTTCGGTTCATCTCAGACCTAAAGAATTAAGATCTGTTAGAACTACCAAAACATGACAGAGCAATAAATCAATATATAAATAAATAAAAAGGCATCTGCAAGTCAGAACTCACCCAGTGTTTGCCCATTCTCCGACCCAACCGAAGCCATGATGAGCTCTAAATGAACACATAGTGAAAAGCAACACTCAATATATAGAACTAAAACCTTTGAACATGTTTGACTCATCAATGATATAGAAGGCACAGTAAATAATTTGATCTACGTTAATATTAATTGGAAAGAACTAGAGGTGAAAAGCTAACCCAGAAAACAAAACAAAACAAAACGATGACAAATAAAAGTAGATAAGCAAACAAAATGGAGCTTTACTTGGTTGTGTTAGCAGCAATTGGAACAAGCCACTGCAAAGTTTTCTCCATTTCAGCTTTGATTTGAGGGACTGTGTGCTGTGAGAATAGCATTTGAAGAGATTAGTTATAAACCAGGACATGGATGAGGAAAAAATTGACAGTCAACTGTGAAGTGGAGAAATAACATGATAATGATAATGTAACTTTGGTTTATTAATGTCCTTGAACTGAATACACTACAGATACCTCTTCCTTAACCTGAAATGACTGTAGTTTTGAGCGCAAAGCAGACTTTATACCAGGTGGCAGCCCTTGATATAACGTATCTCGTGTGTTTGGAGGCACAGAACTTGACCGAGACACCTGGTTACATTCGAATGTTAAATCATAAGACCTTGATCCAGTATAAAGCCTATGTTTCCAAAATGTTAATCAACAAGAAAAAAATTGAACTGCAGAGGATTGGTTATTGAACTTGTGAAAAAAAAATAATAAAAAACTTTCATCATAATCCAGAAAATTACTATAACCTTGTGTTTAAACTGTGTTCTGAAAAACTGAAGTGGAAGCAACGCACTCTCACTGTCATAGTTAAGTTGTTGTACCACTCTTATGTAGCCTAATGACCATAATAAAAAGTCTAGAATGGTAAACTTTCTAGCTTGTAGTTAATAAATGATAATATCACCTTTCCTTCTCAATTAGCAGAGGACTAAAAGATTAAGTTTGGCAAGATAATATGTGCATAAACAAGAAGGTAAGAAGGAAAGACGGAAGGGACAAGTTTAGTAGTACACCTTTTCCCAAATTTCCACCATACAAAAAAAAGAAGTTTGCAGTGCACAAGGAAAACACTCACAAGAGTATCAATTTGTGTTATAATATTTGCATAATGCAAGGCAAGACCCGCAGACCCCAGCTTTTTGTGATGGTTCTGAGAACCTTTCACAGCTTTATCAGTATCTGCAAGACCAAACAAAGAGATACATCAGATAATAGTCAGTCAATGCAAGATCAAGAATTGCAATAGATAAATGATATTATAGGCAGTAACTGGAGATTATATGAAGAGATGTTAGCTATTTAATTTGGAGTATTGAGGGAGTAATGGCCTTATCCTATAAATTCTGGTGGACTTTAATGTACGGTTTTAGATCCTTTAGAAACCACAAAAGTCAAGAGAACAAAGCTGTCTACCCGTATCATTACATACTGCCAACATAGAGATGCTTCTCACTTTTTATAAGTGAACAAGGTCAACATGATTGTTTGCAATCCAAGTCCAATTGAAATTTATTTAGAAGGTAAAAACTAAAATAGAAAGCCAGATCCACATCATATTTTTATCAACATCATTTCCGACTCCCAAGGAGAAGTAGAAAGCAGCATCCTAGAAGACAACTGTCTAAAACTATACAAACTTTTGAAGCATACCAACAACACCAAATGCTTCATGGATCTCCAAATGCAAGTAATGCACAATGTCCACAAGCTTCTCCATGACCTGAAAATAGGAGATACAGGATTGGCTGTGAGAACTTGAAGAGAAAGCTTTTAACAAAAATTTTTGCTCAACGTACCCACCCAAATTTAAACACCCTGGTATTTCTCCGAAACTGAAAGAACAAATCATTTAAAAAGCCCAGCTGGGGGAAATGATATTTTGTAATGAGCTTCGGCATCAGTTTAAGTTTCTTCATCAGTCCTTTTTAGTAATTTTCAAGAGGGTATTTTCTATTTTCTTATTAATGTTCATTAAAGCATGGATAGGTGAAGTAAATTTCTGACTGTAAAGAAAAGCTCCCACAGTTTTATCACGTGACTATAGTTCAATTGGATTGGAATTGACAGCTGAGCTGTGAGGCCAACCATATGGTAAATATCCAATATGATATTTACCTTCGAACGGTCAGCACTAGAGTCAATTAAAAAGAAAATGTATCATAACCAAGATAAGATAGACGAAAAAGGAAAATTAGCTTAATACCTCTTCCAGAATCCTAGACCAGAGTGATTTTTTCTTCAAACTTCTCACATGCTTCCTTTGCCTCTTCAACTCGGCTCTTAAAAGTGCAAGACTATCGCCTGTGTCAAAATACAGACACAACGAGATAAAGTTACTTGATAGTTATAGTTTCATGGAATCATGGCATGCAAAAAAAGATGTAGTAAATTTCAACAAAACAAAACCAGGCCAATCATCGGAATTAAAGATGCATTGACTTGGACAACCCAACAAGAGCAATGTTGAGTCCCCCAGCCGGGAAAAAAATAATAAAATAAATAAAGCCTCGCAGAAAATAGTCAATTTGCTAACTGCATTTCTCCAGACAAAAGATGATATTTATATTATTCTTTTAATTTATACTAAAAGTTGTCAGAACTGGCAGTAAATTTGACTTCGCACAAACAAAACACTATCCATTTGGACCATCTTAGGGTATGATTATACCCAGGCATACCAATGGCTACCCTACACAAACACACATACACACCAGATAGATGGCACCTGTACCCAGAATAAATGGCAGAAAGAACCAAAAAGAATGTTAATACAAGTTACCTTTTTGGGTGGTATTGGAGTTGTCCTCCTCTTGAAGTTTCCGCCGATAATCTTGTTCAAATCTGTCCAATGCGTGCAACTCATGATATAGTTCCTGTAACAAGAAAGAGGTGCCTTTCCTTCAGTAAATCTCCAAGGAATGTATCAGTCAAGCAGTAGCTTTCCAGTTGGAAATATTTAAAGCAATACAAGACTTGTTTATCTATCAAAAACAGAAAGAAAAATAATTACAAAACAGGTTGGGATTTCATAGATCACACACAACACGGAGCAATCAAACAAGCGATTGAACATGTGGTCGGCAAAGTCCACTGCTACATTCCCAACTACAGTGTCCACTCATCTTTGTGCTCCCTTCCTGCTATAAAGCCTTCCAACTACAAGCTGTTTCCAGCACACTCAGTCACTAAACCTAGGTACAGACCATGAAATTTTAGTCCAATCTCATTTACAATAGACTTCCTTATCTGGAGACATGAAAACTGCAAATCCATATATGCAGTTTTAAATTACTGGCCCTCAAATTTGATAAAATACCAACTTTTATGATGTCTTGCCTTTTAGGTCAAGAAGGGAAGATTGCCGAGCAACAGAACCAAGGATTTTGGTTCAGAAGGTACAAGTACTAGGTTCAACAGTTCATCAGTTTTATTCTCACCACAATGTCCATTGAAGAGCTGAAATTCATGAAACATAGCATAATTGAACATTCCATACAATTTACTGGAGAATACAATTTATAAGATTGGATGAGGTAAAACTTTTAACTATGTTTTTCTTTTGCTCTCGATCTTTTGTTCCTTTTACCATTTGGAAAGAGGCTGATTTTATTGCTTACAATTTCTTCTGAAAAGAGTTCAGGGTGCATCAGTCTCTCTCTGCCCTCCACCCCCAACCCATTAACTATCAGAAGAGCTTCAAGAACCAGTTCAAAAACAGTTTTGTCTCCAAGCTGAAACAGATCAGGCTCCTGCACTTATATATTCTTAACTTTTGTGTTACTCATTCTTTCATACTGGAATTATCTAGGGACATAAAATGATCTTGTAGAATGAGAAGTATAGGTGCTACAAGTGAAGAAGAAAATTTAAGTTTAGGATTTCCTAGGGTGTCAAAACAAAAAGAAATGCCCTCTCTGTCTATATACTCAACATCTACAGGTATTGAGTATTTGAGTTTGCATTTGATTTATAGTTAGTCAATGATGAATGTCTACTAAAACGATACTTAATGCATCTGCAAGCTGCAAGAATGAAGAGCATCCTTCGCAACAGAATCTAATTTAATCATGCAGCATTGTGATGCAGCTCAACAACAATACAATTCACTACTGTAATAAAAAACTTCATACCAACATTTGACAAAGATCAATTGGTTATCTGTGGGAAGCTAGTTAATTTTTATTGACTTCTTATAAACGCTACAAAAACTCATCTGCATCTATGGATTACTGATGGATTTCATTCAGCTTCTTCCGTTGTTATATAGTCAGACAAATCTTATTTCACAAAGGTGCAGTCAATCCAATGACAATCATATACCCATTTGTTTCCCCCAGCAGAAAGAATATACTAAGCCAAAGAAAATTGAAAAAAAAAATATAAATATAAAACCTCTAGAATAACATGGTGCAGGTTGTTACATGAACTCTAAGACAAGTCACTAATGGACGCATCTGAAAGAGACGAGCATTCTCTTTACATGCATTAACTTACAGCTGTATACTGAACTAAGGCCATTAGTTGTTGCATCACTATTTCTGCATCCTCCTTCAATTGCCTCTGAGGTGTAAGTTCCGTACCTAACCTAAATATAGCACAGGTGACCAGCAAATTCTGAGACGGATTAAATTGAGTATACACCATTAAAACAAACAAGATATGTTAAGCTTACTTCTCAAAGTAGCGATCCAAATTGTGCCACTGAGGATCTTTACAACGATTTCCGAAACGCACAACTTCTCCCGAAAAGACACCGAGTTCTTCTCTGCCAGGATGTGACAACAAAACCATAAATTATTCTCATGTATTATTATTTGAAGATCATGGTAATAACAAAGACAGCTTTTCTGATCATCCAGAAAATTATAGATGGAAAGGTTTTACTGCCGACCTCTTGTCAGCTGCAGCAATTCGCAGGAGTTCATCCATATCTCTCGATATTAAATTCTGTACCCCTTCGGATGGAAGCACAGACTCTTTCAAATGTTTGATGTTATCCTTTGAAAGGGATTGCATTAGATTTGAACCCTTCACAATTGTGTTTGCAACTTCAAAAGCCAAAATTGAAATTTTGTTCCCTTTTGTTGTCACTCCAGAGGTAAAACCACTACTAGGATTCAGATTTGTCATGCTACTCCCAAGGGTGTCCAACACTTCCACAGCCTTCCCAAGTCCCGCAGTACCAGCCTTGCCCAGACGTGAGCTCACTTCTGATACCTGTAATCAAGCATAACAAAACAAACAGATAAATATACAAGTAATAACAAAATTGAAAAAATAAAGAAATAAGAATTTGTTATTATAGGTATTTAGAAACAAAGCAGTACCATTTACTTCACTACTGATTCAATTTCTACTTTAAACACCAACCACCAAAAACCTAATGTTGCCATATCTATTACATGAGAAATTTAAAACATCTAACCACTAACTTGAGGACTTACGTATCATGATTAGATCGAATATGAATGGTTATACACACAACCACATAGATGGTTTTCTCAACTTCAGTTCTCAGTAGGTTGTGTAGATACAGAATTCCTTTTTCTGGGATCCCTAGTCAAATAGTGGCAGGCCAAGTTTTACTTATTCATACAGATCGGTTTTTCTCATTAGAGTGTAGAATCTGTTTAGAACTAACCCTTATGTTAAACTCAGGTTGTGTGCGGTAAAAACCAGATGATGTCTTCTAGTGTAACCTTTCACGATATAAAGTGCACTATAAGCGCCTAAGCTCATTCTAATAGAGCCACTATTAAAGAGTCTCAGTCCCATCAGAACTCACTATCAACGGCTTGTGGTTCCAATGCTATAGAAAAGAAGATGCAGCATCCAATGACCATTCACACTGTTACGGA
Source organism: Fragaria x ananassa (assembly GCA_034370585.1). Classification (NCBI taxonomy): domain Eukaryota; kingdom Viridiplantae; phylum Streptophyta; class Magnoliopsida; order Rosales; family Rosaceae; genus Fragaria; species Fragaria x ananassa. The sequence goes on from CP139769.1 coordinate 16,611,139, forward strand.
AAAACAGGCATTACAAAGCAACATAGGCAAGAAGAAGAAGATAATAACATGTGAGGCATTAGAACTACCTTAGACTTGGTAGCTCTACTCTTTTGCGATAAGGCTCTAGACAAATGAGGAATGCCGTCATTGACATCATCCGTGATCATTCCATAAGGCACCATAGTATTGGTCTCCGGCACCATGAAAGGGTCTCGTAATTGCTTATCAGTAACCGGTGACGGTGTGGAGTTTCTGTTTACTTTGGCAGGCACTCCGGCAGAGACATTTCCATTAACATTAGGAAGGATTCCGGTGGAAGCAATATTAGCAGCGACATCCTCAACAGTGGATCTCCTCGACTTGGAGCAAATCCCACCCATTGTGATGATAACCCACCACCAAGTATATTTAATGCAAGAGATTCAAGTCAAATGAGAAGCATCCCTGTAAAACAAGAATGATCTACTACAAAGTGTTGAATATAGAAACCACAGTAGCCATTCTGATCAGGGTTGGATTTGCAGTCCATCAACTCAGGTCCAGGTAGCTGCAATACAGTGAAGACCATTACTCAAAAACACTAGAAAGCAGCATTACAAGTAGAATGAGGATGAAATCTGCAAAACCCAGCTGGGAATTTCAGATTTTACAACCCAAGACGAGTATGAGAGAGAGAGAGAGAAGACTTACAGTTGGATCTGTTTTGCAGGGAGATAGATGGATGAGGGTGCCGGATTGGGAGTGTAAAGACAGGAGAGAGCTGAGGAAACCAAAAATGAAAAGCAACGCCTGCAAATTGTAAACAGGAACAACAGTGTGTCTGGTGAGAGAGAAGACTGGGCCTTTTTGTTTTAACGCTCTTACTTTCTTGTGTGGGTCCGGTCAGGTCAGGTCAGAGGTAACTTGTGTGGGAGAGGAGGAGGAGGTAGTCAAAGCCCCAACTCCGGTCACCCACTGCCCTAATTTAAAAAAATAATAATAGAATCGCATTCGGGATTCAGATTAATAAAAGCAGACATTTAACGATTAATACGTCACCCGAATAAAAAGTCTCCTCCTGGATATGATGGTTTTCCTGCTCTCTTCTTTCAGCAACACTGGAATCTCTGTGCTAATGATCTTATTCAGGTACTCACTGAAGTTTTTAGAACTAGTTCTATCCCTCAACGCTTAAATCACACCATCATTGCTTTAATTTCAAAAATTGAGGGGCCTCATCACATGGTTAATTTTAGACCTATTTGTCTTTGCACTACTGTTTACAAGGTGATCTCTAAAATTATTGTGGCAAGAGTTAGACCTCTCATGCAGAATTTGATTAGCCCTAATCAAGTGAGTTATGTTCCTGGTAGGAATATTTCTGATAATATAATGATTGCTCAAGAGCTTCTTTTCAAGTTTAAAAAATCTTCAGGCAAGTTAGGTTTTTTTACTTGGAAGGTGGATTTAGCTAAGGCCTATGACAAATTGAGCTGGAATTTCATCGAGATGGTTTTGCATGAAGCTAAATTTCCTCAGTCTCTTATTAATCTTATTCTACATCAGATCTGTGAGTTTTCAGTTAAGTTTCAATGGTGAGCTCACTGATTCTTTTCATAGTTAAAGGGGTATTAGACAGGGTGACCCTCTCTCTCCCTACATCTTTGTTCTTTGTATGGAGAAACTCTCACATCTGATTCATTCATTGGTTGATGCTGGTCATTGGAAAGGAGTTCGAGCCTCACAGTCTGGTCCTAAAGTTTCATATTTATTTTTTTGTGGATGACCTGTTGCTCTTTGCTGAAGCTTCCTCTAAACAAGCTACTCTTTTGAAAAGGAGTCTTGATCTTTTCTGCTCTCTATCTTGTCAAGCTATGAGTTATGAAAAATCCTTATTTTTTGTTCTCCTAATACTTCTAAGTCCATGGCTTCTGACATCAGCACCATCTGTGGCTCTCCTCTTACTAATGATCTGGGAAACTATCTTGGCATGCCTCTTGTCCATGAGAGAGTCAATCAATTCACTTATGCTAATATTTTTGATAAATTTCAGAGCAAATTATCCAGTTGGAAGAGTAAAACTTTAAGTATGGCAGGTAAGCTTGTTCTTATTCAATCTGTTTCTTTTGCTATTCCTAATTATGCCATGCAGACTGCTCAATTGCCTCTTAGTCTCTGTGATAAGTTTGATAAGCTTAATCAAGATTTTCTTTAGGGATATACTAAAAGTAAGAAAAAAGTTCATTTGGTTAACTGGGAAACTGTTTGTCAGCCAAAGCAGCGTAGTGGCCTTGGTATTAAAAACACTTCTGATATGAACCAAGCCATTCTTGCTAAAGCTAGTTGGCACATTTGGCATGAAGATTCTGGTCTTTGGACCAATATTTACAAGGCCAAGTATTTGAAAAATCAAAGTCTTGTTGATGAAAACTATCAACCTCCCTCTAACTGTTCTCATACTTGGAGAAGTATCATTCATGGTGCTGCTTTGCTCAGAAAAGGTCTCTCATAGCGCATTAGAGATGGGAAAACAATTAAATTCTGGTAAGATTGTTGGATTTTTCCTTCTGCTCTTTTATCCCATGCTCTTCCAAATATTACTATAGATCATACTGCTTCTGTTTGTGACTTTTGGAATGATTTTGGATGGAATTTTGATCTCTTAGTTGCTATTGCCTCTCTCCGTAGCCATGTTGTTGATGTCATTGTTAATATCCCCAATGGTTTTGAGGGTTGTGGTGAAGATTCCAAAATTTTGACTGCCATTTCAAACGGTTGTTTTTCTGTGAAGTCTGCATATAACTCAATTTTTGATTTTAATCAAAACATTGATCCTCAGTGGAAGAAAATTTGGAGCTTTCAAATTCCTCCGAAACATAAAACTTTTCTCTCGGTGGTCATGCATAAAAAGTTGTTGACTAATGTTCAAAGGACCAGAAGAGGTTTTACTATTACATCTACTTGTTCCATTTGTAACAATGCTGATGAAAGCCTTATCCATCTTTTTAGAGATTGTCTTCAAGCTCAAATGGTATGAAATTCTATCTCAAAGCCTGTTTCTATTAACAATTATTTTGCTTTTGATCGGCAAGATTGGTTTCATACTCAACTTAAATACAAGATTATTACTCATAAGAGTATTAAGTGGTGTAACTTTTTCATTGGAGTGTGCTGGTTTCTTTGGAAGTGGAGAAATAAGAGAATTTTTGTTTCTATCTTTGTTTTCCCTTCTGATCCTAGGAAATTATTTTAAATGCTGCTGTTGAGCAGAATTTTGTTTGATCGGCAAGATTGGTTTCATACTCAACTTAAATACAAGATTATTACTCATAAGAGTATTAAGTGGTGTAACTTTTTCATTGGAGTGTGCTGGTTTCTTTGGAAGTGGAGAAATAAGAGAATTTTTGTTTCTATCTTTGTTTTCCCTTCTGATCCTAGGATATTATTTTAAATGTTGCTGTTGAGCAGAATTTTGCTGCTATCAAGGCCAAAGTGACAATGGACTGTGATTACAATCTCTTTACTTGGAAAAAGCCTTCTGATTTTTTTTTCAAGTTAAATGTGGATGGATCTAGATCTTCAACCTCTGAAAAGATTAGTGCTGGAGGAGTACTTAGGGACCAGAATGGTATTTGGATTACATATTTTCAAGTTAATCTTGGCATTGGTGCTATTGTGGATGCTGAAGCCTTGGGGATTTACTATGGTTTGAAAATTGCCAGCTACTTAAACATTATACAGCTCAAAGTTGAATCTAATTCTGCCATCATCATGAATCTTCTTCACTATGCTGATCTCTTTTGTCACATCTTTGGATCCCTTATTGCAGGCTGCCATTTTCTCAGCTCCAACATGAAGAATATTAAGTTCAGTCACATTTTCAGAGAGTATAATGACTGCTGACTCTCTTGCCAAGATGAGCATCAACCATGCTCCAGGTCTTGTCATTCTGAATGAGCCTCCTATCCATGCTGCTTCTGCTTACCTTAATGATTTAAACGATGTTCCGAGTTCAAACTGCAAAGTACAAAATTACAAATATCTAATACCGTCTTCCATGCATAACCCCAAAAGCAATAAGAAGAAATGCACAACCTTTGTTTCGAAACCACAATTCACTATCAAAACCAGGTTAATCACAGAAAATAAGGACTGTCCAGATTATCGTATAAAAAAGATCGATCATTATCCAATTTGAAAACGATCATCATTGGCACTCGCAGCGACCCAAAATGAACATAAAGAGGCTCAGGCTATGTGTCTCCGGGATTAGGGATTTTATTTTTTTTCGGGTCGGTTAATAGGGTTATGCTGCTTGCAAAAGAATTTCAATTTAAAAGTTTTAATAGCGGGTTTTAACTTTCATATACCCGCCTACTCTCAAAATTCAAATGAAAAGTTCCCTAAAAGTTTTTTTGTCACACAGTCAGAACCATGCCTTGTAGGGTCTAGAGACATTAGTGACCTACTATAAATTGTGGCGACTCATGAATAGTCACTAATAGTAAAACTTTGGTCATTAAAAGTTGAGTATTGGTCCTAAAATTGTTAGTGACTAGTAGCTTGTAGTGGTCACTAATTTAATAGTATTAGTGACTAGGATTAACCACTATTGCCATATTTTGTTGTAGTGCACGCATCGGTACCTCAACATAAAGGAAGTTGACATCGTAAGGTCAAGACACACATAGTCTTTTTAAAACACCATGCTCCTCTCGTGAGGACCTTGTTGCGGTAAGAAGCATAGTCAAAAGAGAAGAGAAATTGTGTCCCTACTCTCTCAGATATGCACAAGGGACGAGACACCACCTAAGTTCGTTATAAGTGGCTGATGAATTCAGATAGGTCAACCGTTCAACTAGTCAGGTGACTACCTAACAAGAAAGATTGTGTTCGAACATGACCACCTCCAAGAAAGATTTATGTATTTAAGCACAAATAAATTTTATTTTCATTTAATTGGGTTGGAATAAATTTTATTCTCATTTAATTATGGTTTGACTTTCATGTTTTTGTGTAAATGGACATTTGGCCTTAACATAATGAATGGCGTCACTCTATCAAAAAAAAAACAACAAGCTCCACAAATTCAAAGTAAATTGAATTTACATCTGCATGAGTGTGTTTTATATTTTCATTTGCTTTATTGTGCAGGAAACTAAAGGAGTATGTTCTGAGCGAAGATCGACGACATCAATTGCTCTGTAAGGGTGTCTGTTCTTTTTTTCTTTTTCTTTTTTCCTTTTTCTTTTTCAATTTTTGTTACAATGTTGTTCTATTTACTTCAGATTCCTCAATAATTATGTTTTTGATTAATTGCACACATTTTGGTTTTTATGTAGTTTTAGATTCAGGCTTGCTTATTCTCCTTGCAGCTATTTTAAAATGTATGCTCTTGTCTTTCAACTTTACTTACAATGTTATTGTTTTTTTGTGGCTCAGCTTTATGGTTTGAATGGTGTGTTCTATTGTGTTACCATACTTTATTGACTTATCATCCATTCATGGTTTTTCCTGTTTTATAAAGTGGAGGAGTAGTTTCAGTATATCACCACTTATGAATTCATGGTTTTTCCTGTTCTATAAAATGGGGAAGTAGTTTCAGTATATCACCAATTATGAATTGAAATGTCATTTTGAAGTTTCAGTACCTCTTTTTCTATGAATTGACAAAAGAACACCTGTTTCATCATTGCAAATAAAATATCCTTGTTGGTCTTGCAGTGTATGACAGAGCGGCGATCAAGTTAAGGGGAGTAGAGGCTGACATAAATTTTGACATGGAAGACTGTGAAGACTAGGATATCGAGTATTGACTTGAGTTCTTCAATTCTTGCCTCAAGAAAGCTGGGTTTTTTAGGATTTTGGTTTTCTTTGAACTTATTATGAACAGTTTTATAGCTTATCTTCAACAGTAAAACTAGCTATTCAATGTTTTTTTTGGGTGATTTTGTTGATATGGGGAAGAGTGATTATATTCTTTTGTAATAGGTTGCTGACTAAATGAGCAATTTAACAAAGGAGGAATGTGTGCATGTAATTGTCTGACGAAGTACCGGGTTTCTCTAGAGGCGGCTCAAAATATAGAGAAGTGCCATTGCATATGTGTGGGAGATGGGAGGCTCGGATCGGCCAATTTTTAGGCAAAAATTATGTAAACCCTTTTCTTAATTATCACTCATTTTATTGTCCGGTATGTTTTGTTGTCAATCATATTTAGACCTTATTTTTTTGACAGTCTAGATCGACGGTCAGATGACATGAAATGTCGATGAGAAAGTTTTTGTGCCCCATTTGTAATCTCTTACACATGTTAATGATTGATTTTACAGGTATGTTTATTTGAGATTATTTGATGCTGAGAACAACGCAGAAGGTACGTGTTTGTAATGCTGCAGATACCGATACATGTATTGAATTTATTCGTTTCTGGGAAGAAGAAAAACAATTAGTTGAAGATTGGAGTGAGAATTGATGTACATTTTTTTATAGGGCCTATGACAAAGCTACAATAAGGTATAATGGGGAATAATGTGCTCTAACTTTGATCCTAGCAACTATGAGAGTGAGTTGAACTCAACTAATAATTAATTAATTTAAATTGTAGTAATTCATCTTAATATTTGCAAATATTCATTTAGATATTGTATTTGTGAAGAGTCTTCCGGTAATAATGCAGGAGGATATCATTGTCTGGATTTGAGCTGTAAATTCAAATCGAAAGAAAGAACAACCCAGCATTTGAGAGTATTCAAAATCACACACATCGAATTGCTGCAATGGAACAACAACAACAGTGTGCCTCTATGCAATTCGACTCCAATTGCATGAAGGATTGTATTTCGGCCCAAAGGTTCATATTTGACTATGACTTAATTTCTTTCTAAATTCCACGCTATCTCTAATTAAATTTTGGAGTGCTTAACTTTTTGTTATTCTCATTAAATAGCCTAGATTCCTCAATCATTTTGTTTTTGCACATTTTGGTTTTTATGTGGTTTTAGATTCAGGCTTGGTTTGGGATTTAAAATCGACATGAGTCTCTACATGAACAGGAAGGTGTTGGAGGCATTAAGATCGATTAGCAAAATAAGAATGCCAACTGTTAGCTTATCCAAAGTTCATGAATCGAAAATTGTGGGTATTGGTCTTTCTTATCTGTCTGCGATTTCAATTTTTTGTGCCTTGGTTGATTTGTTATATTTTTAAATTTTTAATGTTAGTGGTTTTATTGTGGTTTTTGAATTACAGACTTGCCCTTTATCGCTTCCATTTTTCACCAAAGTATGTTACGCAATGACCGGTCTCAGTTTTGTTCTGGGATTTTATGGTGTCTGTTAGTAAGCAGTTGTTCAAACCGAAGCTTAAAAAAAAATCCATAGTGGGTACTCCTTGCCCTGTTAATATGTTTTGCAGTTGCAACCTTTATGTATGTCTTTTCTTTCAACTTTGTCTACAATATTATTTGATATAAAACTAATGTCTTTATATTTGGGGCTCTGCAAAATTTTGATGATTTCTTTTATAAAGTTGCATGCAATTTGAAATTGATCAACTATAACTATCAGACTTTGTGTATAAGGGCCAAACACAACGATTTAAATCACAGTTTTTTATCATTGAAGTTGCGCGCAGGTCACTGATTTTCAATTTACCAAAAACAATCACAAAATTGAAGAGATAATTGGAGCATGTGCGACTTTACTGAAGCAGAACATATGCAGAAGGTGGTGTGATCTTGTACAATTTTTTCTTTTATCTCCTTGAAATTTGAGAACCTTTTAGCTTATTGTTTTAGATGGCTTAACTTTTGCAGAACCTTGAATCATCCTCTATTTTAAAAGCTGCTGATGAAACTAAGGCTGAATTGAAGGAACAAACAATTCCCAGGGAGGCTAAAGATGAAAACAGTGCAAGACAAGCCATTACGGTAATTTGACTTTACTCTCTGAAAATCACATTTTCCTGATTACATGTGGCCCCTTATCACTGATGTGTTGCTTTTAGATTTCTTTTGTTAAAGTAGAGGACAAATGCATGAAAGATGATGGAAGGTTAGTTTTCCTCTTACTGCTGATCTAATGCTCTCTTAGGTCTCTTTCTAGCTCCAAGATTTCTCGTTGTGTTTCTTCTAGGCAGTGTTTTGGCTGCTGCAATATCTTCCAATAAGAGAACTGATATAACTAATGAGAATGAGAATAGTAATTCCATAGTTGGTACTCCAAAGCCACTCATGAATTATTCCAAGCAGGGAGATCTTCTATGTGATTCCAAAAACCACCAAACAGCTAAAAAGATATCAAGTATGGTCAGAAACACATCAGGGCTAAGGGGAAAAAGTCACTTGCACTCTTCACATATTAAACCGTATACTATGAAAAGGTTGGCATGCTTCACTTTATCTGGTATCTCTTGAATTCATTATACCCAGTGCTACGTCCTAATTGTATACTTGACTGAAACTTACAGAGAAGAGAACGTGAAAAATGCGACTGACACATCCATGTTAGCTCAGGAGAATTAGGCAATTAAGCGGCAGATGTTGGATGTTGGAAGATCTTGACAGGTTACGTTTAGTTCTGTAATTTGTGTTGACTCACATCTAGAAGCCTCTTTGTTGTCGTTTGGTTAAGATTATTTCTAGACATTTCCCATGACTGTTTTTCCTTGTGTGCCCTTAAAATGCAGATTCTTAATCCCAAACATTGCTCCACAAGTCAAAACTGGGTCATACCAGTGCCACATATTTTTCAACTGCTGTTAAAACTCAAAAAGAGGACAGGACGGTTTGTGCTTTTCATCCATTTTTTGCACTCCATGTTGTTATGCAATATCAGAATTTAGTAGTTGATAATTTCCCAATCTACAGATTTATGTTCGGGAACCTAGAACCTGCAGCACCATTTGTTTCAATGGCAAAAATGATGAACAGGTTCCAATCAAGTACCAGAGACTTGTCGCTGCCTCATGCTAATGGTTCTCTTTCACACATAAAGGAGCTTCACCTTGCTTAAAGTTGTTTCACTTTACACTTTTTTATATATATTTAGTTGGTCAGGTTGAATATTTTTTTTTTTTGCTATAGAGGTTGATGTTGTGTCTATTATTCAGATGAAGCCTAAACTCACCTTAACAAGACCAAAGGAGCCAGAATTTGAGACATCACAGCATGTGAGCTCAGTTAGAGTGAAGAGTACTGCTAAGCTGAAAGAAGAGATGATGGCCAAAATTCAAAAGTTTAAGGCTTGTCTAGTAAACAAAAAGGTACTCAAGTTATGGCCTGATCTCAACTTTCATTCACGATCTATATCAGTTGATTCACTGGACTTTGTTGGTCGTTACAGATTCTTGAAGCACCATCATTACATGCTATGTCAAGAAGTACCCCACACCACCTGCATTTCAGGTAAAGCTAAAAGTGAACCATGTTTCATCACAAGAAGCAAATTCAAGATTGTTTTTCATGTTCAATAGTTCTGAGCTGTCATGTTGCTCTTTGTCCAGGGTTTAATTTGTTCACATAACTGTGTTATGTGATTGAAATAGAGTTCAAGCCGCTTTGTCCTTTGATCTTGATAAAAAAAATATATATCCCACCGATGAAGACCATTTTGTTCCTATTTGTTCATATTTTGAGCAGCTCTAATGTCTCAGTATTTCTTATCCTTTTCTTTTGGTTCTATCCATTTTTTTTCATTTTCGGTATAGAGCCGATGAGATATCTTTGAGTGAAAATCTATGGAGGATTTGTTAACATGTGCCTGGTCGAGTTTGGTTGATTTTGGGCAGGATCCAATTTATTAGTTTCTCAGGTATATTCTTGATGTTGTTATGCTTGACTTATTGGCTTTTGGGTTTGCATTTGAATTTTTATTGTGTTTTCATTTGAATTTTTTTTTTGGTGGCATGAAATTTGGTGTTTGAATGCAAAGAGTGCAATATAAATTTTCCTCAAGATGGATTCGTGGGACTATAGATTTGGGAAGTTCTCAATCCTCTGCTCAGATCGAATAGATAAGTTGAGTGCTTTTGAATTTTTAAAATTTTTCATTCCGTTTTTGTGTGGTTTTTATACTGTTTGAGATTGAGCTTATCATTTCAAGAAGGATAACCGTTCCCCGTACCTAATTTGAGTTGATTCGGCGTTTGTCTGTTCTGCAGTCTAGGACCTTAATGATCGATTGCACCGAATTCTAGTATATAACTTGCTGATTTGAGTTTCATATTTAAGCAGCTTTTCAGGTAAATTTACAAACTTTACATGCAATATACTTAAATAAAGAAAACTGTATCGACTATATAGTGGCTTCAAAGAAAGAATACTTTACTTTCATCTGCTTGATTTAATTTTCATGTTTGTTTAATCTGAGTATCAATATGATTTTTCTTTCTTTCTATCTTCTTTTTGCTTTCGAGTGCCATCATAATACAAAATTTCATTGCTTTTATTTGTTTTAGCAAATCATTCAATGAGGCTGTTCTGATCAGAATTCCCACCTTTTCCAACATTGATTAGTATCAATCAAATATGTGAAATCTTGCCTCACAGGTGAGTGGTCTTGGTTTTTGATTGGTGGGTATTGGATGGTTTTAGCGATTGTTTCTAAAGTTTTGACTTTTAGGCTTTTGGGTGTTTTGCAGGTTTCCATTTCTTTTCGTGGATTGAGAGATGAGTACAACCTAGGTGTTTCAACTGTTGCTATTAAGATGTGACGATCAATGATAATGTTTTTCGTAGCCATTTCCTAGAGATGTGTATTATGCCCGATGTTGTCATGGTTGAGGTATTACTATTTAACCCACATTAGTCCTGTGCATATTGCTTATTTTACAGGCGCACTTAAATATAACGTGTGGTTCTACATAGTAATAATAATTATCAAGAGCATTCAACATAAAGCACATTCCCAAGGCTTATGATTGCATCGAATTCCAGTATGTAGGTTGCTGATTTGAGTTTCTTTTTTAAGCTGTTTTTCAAGTCAAGTTACAGCCTTTACTTGCAATGTACCCAAATAAAGAAAATTGTAACGATTGTATAATAGTTTCAAAAAAAAAGAAAAAAAAAACTTTGCTTTCGTCTACTTGTTTTAATTTTCATGTTTGCTTAATCTGAGTTTCAATCTGATTTTTCTTTCTTCTTTTTGCTATGGAGTGCCACCAGAATACAAAAACTGAGAGATAACTGGACCTGGCTGGAAACCAACGATGGTGAATGTGTACTAGCTCAATTGCTTCAATCTTCTTTCCTGTTTTTCACCATACTCTTATTATAGTGTAATGCCTTTCCTGTTGTTCATGTGCGGTCAATTGACAGAGCAGTCTGGGTAATTCTTTGTTTGATTTCAATTTTTGTTATGATTTGTGTGATGTCCCATTTTATTTATTTAAATATATATATATTTTTTATGTCTAATTTAATTTTACTTTATCATTATTGGTTTAAATGAGGTCTGAGTAGTTTGAGGAGGAGTTGGTTTTTTTTTCAAGAACTTTAGAAACGGTTATACTGATGGGGAAGACTTGGTTTTTGCCGCTAAACTGCAGGGGCTTGGGGAGCTCTGGCGATTTGGAAGAGAGGGAGAGAAGTTGAAGGCTTGCCTTGGGAGAAGGTGTTCGAGGTGAGATATTCCATTGTCTGGTGATATGCATAATTATCCATTGATGTTCTATCGTATTCACTGTGTCAATTTACCTGTAGAGCGATTGTTTTGCAATCGAGATATTCATTTCGGTTTTCAACAATTGATAAGAACTTCAGTAATAGAATTGTAGTTGTTGGAAGTCTGGTATCATTAGAATTGATTTCTCTTTCGGTGATTGGTGCAATTGCATTGCCTTATGGGTTCTTAAATCCATAATTGATGGCTCATATTTGATGGGTACCTCGAGTAATTTTTAATCAACATTTATTTGCTATTTCGACTGGGTATTAATAATGTTTTTGAGATGTGAAGTCAGGCTACTGTTGTTCTTTTTCAGTATGGAACCTGTTGGATTCAAGGACTTATCTGGTTCTTGAACTTAATTGGGTATAAATCTCACATTTTTTTTATAGCGGGTGTCAAGATCTATAGGATCGAGTGTTATCTAATTTGGGTATGTTTTGAGATCATGGAGTTGTATCAAAATTCCTGTGTGTAAACCTGATATTTAAGTCATTGCTACTACTGCCGCTTACTGTTATTACATTGTGATGTTTAAAAACTCTTATGTTGGATATTATGTGGCTGTGGAAAGTGGTTCTCTGCTTTGCTCAACGGCATTGGTAAGCCTTGGGCCAGAGGTTTCAGGATTAGTGTCCAGAGGTTTCGAGAGAAAGAGTGTGATCAGATTTTTCTTTTCTCCTGGAAGCACTTTGTTCTCACTTGAAGCTTCTAGAGTGGAATGTGCGCGGATTTTTTCCCTCACTCACCCTATCATCTGTGCTTCGTTTTCTCGTCGTGAACTGTCTTTCGTTTCTCTCTCTCACTGTTTTCAATTTCGGCCCCAGATTTTCGATTTCTGTCGGCTTTGTTAATCATCTGAAAGATCGTGTGAGTTGTGCTGCTTCAGAGGACGAATCTTTTTTGTTTCTTTTCTGCGTTGTGATTAGAGGATGGAAAATGAACACTGATTTGGGGTTTCGGTAATGCAGGAGAAGGGAGGTGCTTCTGGGTTTTTCATCGGTGAGGCAGGGGAAGTAAGAGTAAGTAGCAATTGGGTATAAGAGGATTTCTAATTCATACTATTTTGTTCGGGATTTTACTTATCTTCATATACCAAATTCATTAGCCTGCCAGTTCTTCCTTTTTATCTTCATCTACCAAGATGACGTTGGTCATGGTTTTATCAATGTTTTCTCTATCTCAATTGAAATTTCTCAATCTCAACTGATATTGAAACTCTCTGCTATGTTCATTCACTATTTTTTTTCCCTCTGTTATGTAGTTATCAGTTGTCTAATCTTTGCGTGTTACGTTTTTTACTGATCTATGAATTTTACAGTTGTTCTAAAGATCCAGGCTGCAGGGAATTGGCGAGGACTTAATCAAGTGCAAAATCAGTAAGTTTTCAATTGTAATGCTTGGTGCTTGGTTATATGTTCATAATGATTTAAACAATAGAAGCCCTCTTGCCAAAACTTTTCAGAATTTGGGAATCGATATGAAGACATGGGCTTTGCATTTTGTTTTGATACGGTGCTTCGGGTAAACTTGGTGCTCTCATGTATAGGAATCCGTTAATATGGTTATCTTTCGATTCGATTTTTGGGAAATTTGAGTGCAGAAAGTGTTTTCTTTCTTCTTGGGTTTGTGCATCTAAGTATGTTAAACTTTTGGGTAGTTGCATTTTGTATTCGGTCTTCTCATGTATACGAATCCGCGCAGCTGCACTTACTAATAGGATTCCCTAATGCATGTGTTACAAAATTTCACTTTAGCCAAAATTAGGTGTGTTGTGGTTGTTCTGCAAGATGAGAAATATAGCTAGATTGATTCATATACATGTTACTCCGAATTGCCATGTTACTCTGTAGTCCACATAACTTGAATAAAGATTCATATTCATATTTTCAATGTTTTGGGTTTTTTCACGGAATTGGATCTTTAGGAGGTTTGTTCCAAGGCGTCTTTGGGGTTTGGTTGTCTGCTCGACACAGAGAGAATGCCAATGAGTGAAGGATACAGGGGAGAATAGTCTCTTCTTTTGAAAGTAAGCAACACTCCTCTTAGCTTAATTTCACTACAGAAGGCTTATCGTTTATTTTAGATTATTTCTTATTATTTTACTATCTTTCTTTTGGTTTGATTGATTGATTGGTAGGGAATTGGGTTCCTTAATGTTGGAGGAATGACCATATCAAAGGATGAGTTTGCTTTTGCTCTAATTTGTGTTTTATTTGCTAATTTAGTTGCATAAGATTTTTGTGCAACCATATATACTCATGATGTCTGCTATTTTTGTACAAAACATGCAAACGGTTTTATGCAGGTAAGATCTTCTGCTGTTATTCTTCATTTTGGTATTGTACATTATATTGCATTCCTCTTTTCGTGCATGTATGCATTCGGCTTTAACTCTTGGAAAGAAGTTGTATAGTTTTATTTACAGTGAGTTATGTAACTGTTTGTTCTCTTGTTTTTGTTTCTTACAGAATTGGAAAAGTAGCTAATTCCGGGAACATTGGGCTCTTAGATACAACTTCATTTCCAGGTACGTTCCAGCTCCTTTGTCTACTAGAAGCTATAGGCCTAAAGTTCCATTGAGCTTTCTACCTGTTTTTCCATTAACTGGGTGCATATTGCTTGCCAATGTAACTGTTACACTTCTATATATTCTCTTAAAAGCTGTGGTAGATATGGCTGCATGATCATGAGCTATGTGCTTTTTAGTGTCTGCTGATTTATTAATTTACTGAATTATGCTGTCAAGACTGTATACATGGTAAGATTACCGATTTATTTAAGGCTACACAAATTGAAGAATGAGTGTTTATGTAGGTGTAGCTTGGATAGCCTGTTCTTTGTATAATTACACATTGGGCTAAGAGGCAATCTCTATGTGTGAATCTGTTTTCCATTGAGCTTTCTACCTGTTTTCCATTAACTGGGTGCATGTTGCTTGCCAATGTAACTGTTCCATTTCTTTATTTACAGTGTTCATTTGTTGTTCTTGATTGTAATATCTCTATCGTACATTTCTGACTTTATGTTATTTGTTAACAGGAAAAGAAAGAAGGAAGGTGAGAGAGATGGTGATCTTGGAGAAGGATCTCGAGACCCTAAAGGAGTAGATTGATAAATTGAATTTACAGAGTAAGTTCACCTGATGCTTCATGTTTAAAGTCATCAATCAACTCTCATCTGTCCCAAACGAACAGGTCATTAATAGAATGGTCATAAATACTAGATCCAGTACAAATGCTTATCTTTTACTCTATTGCACATCTGGCTTAGTTACGAACTCAACATCTAATTACCTTTTTATACTTTTACATTAATGAAGAGCTATGAATATACTTGGTTAATCTGATTTTGTATTGCAGTTGTTATATTTCATCTGATTATGAATTTGTAAGAGAATTGTGATTTACTGTTATATATGCAAGCATGTCTGCTTATATGTATAAGCAAGAGCTGCAAATAGTAGTTGGAACTTGGTGGTTATCAAAGTAACTCTAAATCAGTAGGGAACTTTAAACCATGTCTTCACCAAATCCATGGCGCATAGCATCTCTGTATCCCTAACTATGTATCTTAAACTTTTTGCAATATCAGCATCCCTCTTTTATTTTCCATTAATTAATTCTTAAATTTCATGTCACTGTTCTAAATATTGTCATCCTTTGAATTTCATTGTTTAATGATACATTACTGTTTCCTTTAAAAACAGCTAATATTGTTTAATCTACCCAGTTTCTCAGTGCCAGCCAACAGCTTCCAGATCAACATTGACAGAAAACCATCTAACATTTGAAACAGCAAGGAACTTATGTAAAATCATTAGTTTGAAATAAAAGACCGCAGCAGCACCCGGGAAGAGAAGAGGTGCGAGTCCAGTTCTATAATATGAAATTGGGGGTTTCTTTTAGTTGTGTAGTGTAACAATGAAATGATCAGTGTATAGTGATATTATTAGGAAGCTTACTTTAAAAACAGGCGCCTGCAACGCGCGGGCATACATCCTAGTAATGTTAATTAATGGAAGGCTGGAGACCTATGGAATAGTTTTCGTTGGAATATGAAGATATGTCCTTTTGATGCCTTTGATGTTTGATATGTAGAAGAGAAGGTTATACATAGTTTCAAATTGATCGTCATAAAATACTAGTAACCACATGCTTTGATGAATGTAATATGATGTATAGGTAAAAACAAGAAAAAAAGAAAAAGAAAAAAAGCAGCCAACATGGATGCTCTTTACCTTGAAGGAACTTACAGCAACAAACAACTTCAATTATGACAGCAAATTTAGGGAATTGAGGAGTTGGGAGTGTTTACGGGGTCAATTTTGGGATAGAGCACAAACAACTTCAATTATGACAGCAAATTTAGGGAATTGAGGAGTTAGGAGTGTTTACAGCGTCAGTTTCGGGGTAGAGAACAAGTAGTTATCAATATGTTTTAGCTTCTTTTTTTCAACCCAATATGAGATTTGTTGGTTACTCCATAAGTTTTAACAGCACATTAATTTGATCTGATGTATATGCAGGTGCTTTTGATGACCAAGAATTTGACGCAGCAGCGTCTTATTCGGCAGCACTTAAGTACTGGAAACATAGGCTTTTACAAGTTTTCCAATGTCTAATTATGAGGATGCCTCATGAACGCTGTAACAAAAGAAAAATATGTGGCCTCTCTAAAAGGGTATTTATTCATCTACAAATTGATAAGCATAGATTTCCTTTATTTTTATTTTTTCCTAATACTACAATGAAATCATCATTTTATTTTAAACGCCATAGTCTTATTTGCAAATCCTACTTATGAATTTATGAATTTATGAATTTATACACTAGAACTTCTGAATAATAAAGGTTGATTGGTGTATTCTTTTATTTTGCTCTGAATAATGTCACTCATGATGAAGCTCAATTGAAGTAGAATTTATACCATCTTCAATTTTTTTAAATTTACTTCTCAAAAGTTATTTTGGTTCATTCCAAATCTGTATGTGCAGTACTTGATATACTTTTACGAATTTAAATTTTAGATTTGAGCTATGATTTCTGAATTTGATCGCGGACGACTGGGGTAGGAAGGAAGAAGAGAGATGGAATCAATGGACAGGAGGCTGCTTCTTGAGGGTAAGGCAAAATTCTCAAAACAACATTACTGACACTTTTTATGTTTGTACGCCTAAGTTCTCTTTGTTTCTTTAAATAAAACAGAAAATATTGATACAATACTATTCTGATTGGGATTTGTTACTTTCTGAGATATGTACAGCTGCAGTTGGTAATAGCATAGACCAAGAGGTCGGAAGAAATGCTTTGGAATCGGTGGGAAAGTCGACTGGTATGAACTTGCTTCAGCTTAAACAAGTTTGTTATCTTTACTCTTCTTAGTTAGTTCACTATGTATTGTTGTATTTCTTCTCCAATCTAATCTCATGTGTGTTGTTCTTCTCAAGTAGATGCCCCCAAACGGCCAAACCCAAAGACTCCCTAATTGAATTGAGTAAGCACATTCTTCAATTTTACCCTAATTGTGCACCAGGAAAGGAAGGGAAATCAAGGATTTTTGTTAAAGGTCTGATTGAGGGCAGAAGAAGGAAGATTTTCACTGCTGTGATTTCCTTTGGAGAAAAGTAATGAACCTGGTCTTCTTTCAAGCTGCATTCGAGATATGATTGCGCAAGAAAATTCTATGGAAGGTTATGTGCAATATTCAAGGCCGTTGGATCAGGAAACAATCAAGGGCTAGGAGAAGACCTAGGGTTTGGCGTGTTCACTATAAATAGAGGCTCTCTGCTTCACAATTTTCATCATTCATTCACGTTAAAAACCAGATAGATACGAGAGTAGCAGCAGGCCGTCTTTTCCTCTTTTGCCGAGTTCATCCTCTCTTGCCAGACCTTGAAAGACTTCTCCACGAAGGTAGCAGAGCTGGAGACTTGAAGCATTGAAGCCAAGCATCCCTTTTTACGTTGCCAAGCTTCCTTGGAAACTGAAAAAGTGTAAACACTACATTTACTTTGTTTTGATTTTCTTTACTACTTGAAAGCATGTTTCGGATGTTAACCTTTGGAATTGTAAGCATGTTTTGCTTGTTCTTGTATTTCAATATATTCAAAATTTTATAAAACGTATTGATGTTTTGTTAATGATTTTTTGGCGATACGATTTCGTGAGTTTTAATGATTGAAAATTTGCGTTTTTGTTTAAATAAGAGTTAGAATGCATGCTAGCTATTATCATGATTTGTGCTAAGCTTTTTCAAGTAAATATGTTTTTCTAAGTGGTGAAAACTATATAATAATAGTTGAAAACGTAAACTGTAGTAAATGCATGTCACGACTTTTCAGGTGTGTGTTGCTGTTCAATCTCAATTCTTTATTTCGTAATGATTCGTGTTATTGTGGACAAGTACTCTTCAGTATTGAATGCAGCAATTTGTATGAAATAATCTAAGTTATAAACTTATCTGTGCTTAGGTGATAAAATAGAATTAAAGGAACACATGTCCTCTTCAAGTGCGTGTTTCAAGATTGTTTCTCTAATTAAAAACTTGCATGATAATTAGATTGTTGGAATGAGACGAGACCTTGATGTTTGGTAGAATTCGAGTCTCTGCTTGTGACGTTGAATAAATCGATCACTTGTATATATTTTATTTTTTGTTTTAGTAGGAACATAGAATAAACCTTCAAACCCCCCCCCTTTTATCTGTTGTACCATGTGTATATTTATAAATAAATACTTGTATCAATAATTACCAACTATTTTGACCATTGTTCGCAGGAGAGCCTTAGTCCCCGACTGTAACAATACCCCGCTTATTCTATACTACAATGCTGGTTTTTTTTTTTAATTGAGAACGTCCCGGTCATGGAATGCGCATCAATTTGAATAATTTTTTGACTGTCTATCAATGTTACTAAGAAAGATTGTTACATGTCAAATGATACAATAATGTAGTGTGTTATAGAAAAAAATTACAAAAAGACGTACATTACATGTAACGATAAATAAATTGTTAACTAATGTTAAAAGCAAAAAAATATTAAATGCGTGCGCGAGCGATGCACGTATAGGAAGACTAGTTAAATTTCAAAATTAATTTATTTTGTTATCATTTTACGGTATTAACCATCATTGATTTATTTATTTTTATGTCAAAACTCCTCTATCGTGAGTAATACAAGATAGTTCATAAAAAAAGTTTCAACATGACACTTTAGTGTCCCGCTTTCTAATAGTAGAGGTATCAGATAAGTTACCTTCCAAAACGGAGTTCCGTTTTGAAATTAAAGTGTGGATCTCTTTATTTCGCTCACTTTCAAGTCGCATTTAAAACCTCTCATGTATATTGTCGGGAAAAAAAATGAAAAAAAACATAAAATTGAAAATCAAATATCTAGAGATGTGTGAATCATGAGCTTTTGTTAACAACGGGCAGAGGCGACAAGTATCAGTTTAGTGGTCAGTCTTGTTGGAATTCTGTAGCAACAGGACACTGGAATATAATCACGAACACGAGGGTAATGAATTATACGTCTCTCGTGGTAAAAAAGAAAAAGAATTAGTGGAGTAACATCATATCTTTTTCTTCGAGCATAATCAGGTTCTAGAAGCAATTTTGTTCCACCAGAAAGGTGAGACCATCATATCTTTTTCATGCACAAATATACCAGAAGCTACATTAAGGTTGCCTGCTCCTTCAACAAGTAGCCAGACTACATTGAGCTTTATCCTGCCTGACTGCTATTTACCTAGCCGCCACAAGAAGCAACCAGCAAAAAACAGCAGATAGTTTATTTCTCAATTACCACTAAAGCTTCATATTAACAATTCTACAGTAGTAATTCTAAGTTTTTAACCATGTGGACACTACAAAACCACCACAATGACTTATAAACAGTTTTAGTGACACACCTCTTTGGGCTCCTTTCACCATTCAGATTCGCCATGAGGTCCTCCAATTCATCAATGATTGCAGAGTGACAGAAAAAATATTGCTCCTACAAACAACAAAAGAAAGAGAGTTAAAAAAAATTGAGGAGAAAATGTTTGGAAGAGGATAACAGTATCACATTATCATCAAATTTAGCTAAACAACCCAAACAAGAATCTTAAACTCTATAAAACCTTTAAAAAAAAATAGTAGAACCTTCAAGATTGGTTATCATACACCACTGGACGCTGTTTGCCCATACACCATGTCAGACACAGTTAATTATAACCACCAACATTAAAGCACAAAGATATTTCAAGCATATAATCACAGAGGAAGATTCACAAAGATGACACTTCATCATAGAAGAAAATTCACTAAAAGTGGCATCAATAGAAGTGTATTAAGACCTAAGTTAGTAGACCTACCCTTGCAAGTTATAACAAATGTAAAGTCATTAGACCAAAGCAATGTTTTTGGTAAAATAATTCAATTAATCAAATAAGATAGTTTTCTGCAACATGTTCTTTTGCAAGCCTTCTTAAACTAATCATGGAAGTACAGTACAGAGTAGAGATGATTGGATGAAGGGTAAGAGATACAAAGACCTTTGTTTCTGATACAAAATTGTTATTTGAACATCTACATGGAGTTATTTCGGGATTTAATGTCATTTTTAACCTGTGTGGAAACCTGAAGTAATTTTACTGTGATTTCAATATCTGTGGCTTTATTTATACACTGTAATTTGACGTGTGTAGAAATCACGTATTTCTACGATACTACAGTTTGAAGCATAAAAGAGAAGTCTTATTGGAGAAGATGAATAATAATAATAATAACATTAATAATAATTAAACAAAACTATGACAAACAGAGGAGAATATACCAGTGTCTGCACAATTCCAATACGCTCAGTCCTAAAAGTGGTTATTGTCTTAGCAAGATCTAAAGCAGACATGTCCCCTGAAAGAATTCTCTGAATAGTATTATGAATTGTGCAGTATGTTCCAGTCCTCCCAATACCTGCACTGAGAAGGTGAGTAAGTGTGTCAGACAAATAAATTACTTATCATACATGCAGACGACATAAATGGAAGTAATGAAAATGAGTGCAACCTGCAGTGCACCACTACTGGGCCAAGGTTAGGTGGAACTTGATATATTGTCTTCAAGATTTCACGAACAGCAATTGTATCTGTGGGAACTCCATGGTCAGGCCATTCAGGATACTGAATATGCAGCACAGAAATTGGTGGTTCTTCTGACTACAAAGGAAAGCAGGGGCAGGCAGCTATCAATTTTATGTTTAATATCTTTAAGAGATGAGAATAACATAATTCAAACAACAATACATCCATATAGTAATAGTAGTACCTAAGAATAAAAGTTATAAGGCTTAAAAATAGTTGGAAAATCATACAAGGAACAAGGAACGAATGCACGCTATATTTTCCAAGTTCAAAGAAGTTACAAATTAAATTTGTAACATTCACAATGCTTCTTATCTCAAGAACTTTATGTACAAGAACCCAAATATAAATCGTATATACAAGAAACCAGAATCTACAGACTGAAGTAAAGGACAGGCATCTTAAGATCAAACTCTAAACGTAAACCAACTAGAAAAAAAAATTTGAAACAATGAAGAATCTCTAAAGTTGAACAATTTTTTTCTTATTGTTTCTTTGAAACCAAAATCCGACCTTTCCCAATCATTACCAGAATTCAGAAGTATTGACCCTTGAACACATTAAACTGTGCTAGATACCTTAGCATGTATTCAACAACATTTCTTTATCATTTATTTAAAATGTGATAAGCTTAACAAGGAATGTCAAATTAAACCTCAACTACACCCCCACCCTTAAAAAAAAGAAAAAAAAAGCTCCTTCCCCAAATTGCATTCATGCCACATTCAATTTTTACTGATTGATTGAGGAGTATCAGAATGAATCAATCATGTCATACGACTTTAGAACCAAATAAGTGTTTAATATGATACATGGGTTATATTTGTTTGATTTACTTTTTATTTAACAGCTGTACTTATTCTGAAGGGAATACAAATGGCTTTACCTCTTTACTGTTGACCTCCAGAAGCCGCAATACTAATGATGTGCCAGTGGTTCTTATCCACTTGGTGGATAGAGTTATGTTACCGAATTTTCTAGGACCATCTTCTGCCTGAAAATAATCTCCACATTTGACCATCTGCACATACATGTAAAAAGATATATGAAATTTCAGGCCGAATAATAACTGTGAACATTATTTCTACAACTATACACAAAGCAAACAAGAACACTCCTACACTTGTACGAATGTACTGTTATTAAAAATTCAGTTGGTGGTATCTCTCATAAAGTTGAGGTGTTTCACTAAAGCTCAGTTGATATAAGTAGGGACTAAGTCATTATGAGAAGACAAAAATAAATTACTACCAAAAATCTTTTTTCTTAAGAACTTGACACTTGAAACATCAAACCTGATATGTCAAAGACTATTGATCATTATTTCTTTTAAACAAACTAGGGCTGACGTTCTCTAAACGATTCAAATCACAAAAAACACTAATAGAAAAGTACCCTGTGATAGTCGACCAAGCGAGTGAGCATGACAACTACAGGGCACCGGTTCTCAAGTACCATCTCCCAGAAATCCTCATACGTGTGCGGAAGTGGACCTTGTGTAGCAATAAACCTAGAAATGTTTCCAGAGGAACAAGCCTACATAAAGAATCAACACTGAAAGGTCATTTAGAGGCCATTTCGCTCAAGGTACAAAAAAAACAAACAAATAGGACATAAATTTGTTTTACCGAAACGAAGCTGGCATTGATGTAGCCCCTTGCTTCAGGTCTGTAATCTTTACAAGAGTTGAGAACTACCCTATTCTGATCAACTGAAGCCAACAACAACACAATCTCTTAAGCTCTAACCTTAATGACTAGTATTACAGTACAAGTGTGATGTAGAGAGAGCGAAACTGAGACATACATGGTAACACATCGGTGTACCGATTTTTGCTGAAATTGACACTGTCAAGAGCCACAGTGCAACTTCTCTTCATCTCCGACGCTCTGATCCGCTTCCCCTAAGCAGCATTCATCACAATTTTCAATAACCTGATTTTCAGAAATGGGAAAGAAATTTGCGAGGACAAGAGACCTGTAAGAGAGCGAACTCTTGGTTTATCTGGTGAGGCATCTGGAGCTTGTCTTTGAGGAATTTGAGGGCCTGGGAGCAGTTGTTGTACTGATCGGGGCTGAGTGTGAGCCTCGGCGGCGGAGAATCGGCGGAGAAGGAAGGGAGGGGTTTCGATGCCATTGCCCTTAATCGCCGGTGGCTGCGGGACCGCCTGGATATGACGTTCCCCAGTTTTCTCACTCAGATTTTTGTTTCTGTTTCTTACAAAATTTAAATGGCCAATCAGTGTGGGTGGCAATGCTCACTATCACGCCTTCTTTAACTCAGCTAGAACATTTCTTTTTCTTAAAAAAAAAAAATTAAAAATAGCGTTTACATTAAGTTCAACTACTTCTCGTTATAATCGTTTTGTTTGCCCGGTCGGTTTCATTTAGTTTAGTGACATAAGTATCATTTTGGTTAATACGTTTAAAAGGTAATTCAATATTACTCGAATAAAGATGGAAGATCTTTAGTTTCTCGACTAAGGTTAAGAACTTAGGATTTTCAAAGTTCTCAGTTATGCGACGTCATTTTCTCCATGTCAGTTGACCATGACTGCTAATCTTGTGACCAAACTGTCGTTCAGGGATGCAGAGCAACCTGTGGACTTGGCAATATGTTTCCTTTTCACTTTTGCTAATGAAAGAGATTTGAATAGGATGAAGAAAGGAGGGCCTTGACAAGTATTAGACTCACTATTACTACCAGCGGATGGACATACCTTAGATGAGTGATCTTCATTAATAGAGTTGTGGGTTAGGGGTAGGATCAAGAGGAGCAGTCGTGTTTTCAACTCTTTGTGTCTACATGTCTATATCTTCTACTTGGGTAGTTGTCTTTTCAACTTCTAGTGTCTGGATCTCTGGATCTTATGCCTTTGAATGAGCTTCTGCTTCTAGAGTTGACAAGTTGATGATTTCATCTGCATCTGTCCAAATTTCTCAAGCGTGCATGCATGACTTCTTCTTCACCTTTTGATCCCTCATGTTCTCCATGATACAACTCTTCGAAGTATGAGTTCTCCCCGTTAAGAGCAGTATCAAAAGAGGAAAAATAGCTTATGTTTTTCAAAGAAAGTGAAATCCAAAGTGACATAATACTTCTTAGTTGGTGGATGGTAGCACTTGTATCCTTTGCGATGTTTTTCATAACCAACAAACAAGCATTTAACTTAGACCATAACTTATTGTGTGTTACCTTTCCGGATTTGTTACCATTAAAAATTACTAATGACCTTAAGTTTCATCTTGTCATTAAAAAGATGCGACAATTTAACAAAACAAGAAACTCGCCGTATCCTGGTAAGGAATTATTAAAAACAGTAAATAAAAAACAACTGAAAAATAAACTATAAAGAAAATAAAAAGCCTGCAGGGCCCAAAAGGGCAGCCCAACCCAGAAGATCATAGCCTTGTCGAGTGTCGACTGTCGAGCCCGACGTGATTAAAGATGCCCAGTGGACCAGTCAACCAGCCCTCTACCCCATCTCCGACCCTTTTATTTTCTTTCAAAGCTTTTCTTTAGTTATTCCTCTTTCTTGCAAGCAAGCAAAAACATTTCTCTCGATGTTTGAATCAAAATCTTATCCATCTATTGAAACAAGAAGTGTAATCGTAGTTGGAAATGAAATACTATTCTAATGATCATACAGAAATATATACTAAAGTTATTAATTACAAGAAATTAAGGATGAAATTAGTAGTAGTGGCAGTAGTTGTAGTATTAGCTTCATAATTTATCTGTAATTTTCTCCAAGTTTAAACTGATAAGGAGAAGACATTATTAATGATGAAGCTCATGCCTCTTCAGCTATAAAATGCAGAATATCCAACTGAATTCATTCCTGGCATGGTAGTCATGAGATTGGCTTCAACACATACATTTTACATGCATGAGAGTTCACGGAGGCTGTCAAGTTTCCAACAAATAGCTTCTTCAGTGTCTTGTGCTGCATTAAACATAATATATATGGTTACAAAATATTATTTCTTGGTCAAAAACACAGAATAAGAGCAATAGAGATTGAAAAGAATTGCTGGTATGCCTTCTTAACCAGATATATAAGTTAATACATACCTCCCAAAGATCTCTTGCTTCAACAACAGTATTTGGGGGGAGCCCTATGTCTTCCCATTGAGCTGTAATGGTATTGTTCCCAGGTCCTTGGTTGATAAGGAGCAAAGCTACTCTGTACCCTGAAAGTGGTCCAGCCCAGATCTGGTGGCAATCAAATAAAACAATGGAAGTCACTTGCTGTCACTCTATAGACACAACTCAGTATCACTCTCAGCCTAGATATCAGAAAAATTCTGGCATTTCAATTGTACCTCAAGATCTCCTTCCAGTCTGACTTTTTTAGCTTGGACACCAAGTGGATCTGTTATAGTTATAGACACAAATATACAATCACTTACATTCATCTGAAAGAAAAATAGTCCATCTAAAGGTTCTAGTTACCTTGGTTGACAGAGATGGCCTCTTTATTTGCAACGATCTCCAAAGTATCTTTTGACATATTCCTCACATCACAACCAAGAAGAAGGGGAGCCTGCAATAGTAGTGATTATAAGTAATTTTCGCCAAAAGAGATGAGCAAAACATATATGCTCGTTTTGTAGTAGAACATCGAGCAAAGGAAATGTTCATGAGTTAGGTACCTTCGATATGGCCCATATGCTAAAATGGACTACATATTCATCTTTTGTCATTCCTCCATTTCCCACTTCAAGCATGTCGGGATCTGTTTAGATTAAGAAGATATTACTATTGGAAAAACTATATTCCTACCGACAGTATGGGTGAACAAGTGCACTAAAGGAACACTAACCATTCCAACCACCAGGCCTGGCATATTCAGCATAAACTTCATTCATGTCTGCTCTGGAGACCATACTGGAATGAAAATGCAACAGCACAATGGCATCATGGATAAGCGACCAATTCACATAATGGGAGCTTGAATAAAAGACTGATGTACTTATTCCTACACCCCACTCCTAGAAAAAGAAAAAAAAAAAAGAGAGAACGAATAGAATAGAAAGAAAGAAAGAACCAGAATATGAACAGAAAGACCCTTCAGAGTTAAAGGAAGCATAAGTCTTTACCTCTCCCATGAATCAGAAATGTCCTTTGTAGTTCTCCAGCTATTTCCTAACTTGGCACTCCATAAAGCAGGGTGCATATCTCCCCTAATAAATACAGAATATAAAGTGAACCAAAAGAAGCTAATTAAGACTACTACAGTAGTAACAATTAACAAATTGAAATTGCTTAATTTGCGAGCAATAAGATTACCACTCGCACAGAGAAAAGAATATGGGACGGCCTGCTTTCATCAGAGCTCGGGTCATTACAGGGTATCTACAAGAAGATATCGGAACCTTTAGAGAAACTATATGGCATAGAGTAGTCCTTTGAACAAAACGCAGAATTAATGATCAACTACTAGTGTAATTCTAGCGGTGGTATTATGATATATATATTTTGTATTACCTAACAGTTGGGTTTGAGCCATCATTATAACAGTTATCATACTTTAAATAATCGATGCCCTGAAAACAAGAACAGGATTAAGAGTTTATAGTCAACTGCTAATAGACATGTATCCTTGTAATGGAAATTACTAGAACATATTGTACCCAAGCAGCAAAGGTATTGGCATCTTGTTCTTCATGACCAAGTGAACCAGGCATGGTTTTGCTGCAAGTGAAGTACCTGCCAAGCACAATGCATGTGCACCAAGCTGTTTATTAACTGTGTGCATATATCAAAATTGAACAGCAACTGTGCAGGAAATGTTTTCACTGGGGTCTGTGACTGCTCTCTCACCCTGCATCTGAGTAGATTCCTATCTTAAGACCCTTGCTGTGGACATAATCTGCAAGAGCTTTAATGCCAGATGGAAATGCTGATTTCTTGGCCACTAGATTACCCTGGAATATCAAATTTTATGTTTATTAAATATCTACTAAAGCTGAACTTGTTTGCATTGAAAAGAAACATGTTATACCTTGACATCGCGTGCTATTTCGGCCCAGCAGTCATCTTTAGATTTGAGGAAATGAAGTTTTCTGTCAGCACTTGGGACAAAATACTTGGGAGAACGAAAACATATGTACAAATATCGAAAAGAAAAAAGAAAGATGCCGAGGTACCTATGTTAACATAGGTATATCCAAGTTTAGAGAGACCAGTGGATACCAGAGCATCAGCTGTCAAAACCACAGAAACAAAAACTGTCGGTAACCGCTATGAGTAAACCACCAGCATATATCGACTAACAATACTAGATTGATGCACTTATCACGATGCATCTATAGCTTCAGGAAATATACAACTAGTATGTGAATAATGATTTAGGCAAAAGGTCAAGTTACCAGTTTCCTTGATGGTTTTCTCCTCAATTCGGCAGTTGAAGTGATTCCAACTATTCCACCTAAGCAAAAAGTAGAAACAATCAATCAGTATGCTGCTAAGGTTTGATAATAGGATGAGATGACATTATTAGATTCTGAAAGACAGTTATGTAAGGCTCCTGTTATGAACTTTGTGGGCACTTGGCATCTGTGCTTTTTTGCAGTCAAGAAACTTATGAAGCTTATTTCAGGTGTTCCCAGAAAATAATAACAGAGAATACCCTATGAGAGTTCATATTAGCTTACCCCATTGGAGGAGTGACTCCAAGGCCATTGGCAAGCAGATTTCGACTGAGATGCGAGGCAGAAACACCCATTAACTTGAATGAGCATAGGATCACTGCCATTACAATCATTGTGGTCGGCACTGCCTTCTTCCTCATCGTCACTGTTCTACAGCTGCTGCTGCTGCTGCTGCTGCTTCTTCTTACTCAGTACCACTATCTCACTCTCTACTCTACTACTGTCCACCGACCCTATTTTTGTGCTCAGTTTATCTTTACTTAATTTGATGGAATTGCGTTTTTAATCTGCCTATCCAGAAACGTGATTTCATTGTTTAATGAGTTTGGTTGCCAATCAAGACCGATTTTTGAAAGACTGATCCGGAGGAGGCAGGGGTTTGAAATGATACAAATTTACCGATTACTTTTTATTTGCACGTCTCAGTATCTATCATTTAGATTAATGATACATATTTTTTTAAATTGATTTATTTCATTCTTGATAATAAAATAAGCATGTGTCACTCATCTAAATTGTATGTATTAAGGTGGGCAAGTAAAATGTGGTCGGCAAATTAAATAGTTTATACTCATGTTTATGTCAAAATTAATATTTTACTAAACAGTAATTGTCTAAGTGAATATTAATTAAATTCTTAATCCACGTCACACCGGCGAGCCCAAATAATTAGGTTTACAAACGATGGCCCACTAGCGAGATCATGTGAGCTGGATAGCAGAGCTCGCATGCGAAATTGACTTCGCATGGAATCAAGAAATGGACTTCGCTAAGAAGACGAGACGAGATGGCTTCGCGTGAAGTGGAGTCTTAAGGTGAGACGAGATGGCTCTGCGTAGGAGACTTCGCGAAGAAGCAAGATGCGAGTCCGCATGCACATGATCACTTATATCACATTTATCGTTGAGAACTCCTACAAGTCTTTCACATGCTTTGGGCTAATACATGTGGCCCTTTTTAAATATAAAGTCTTTTAAGTCTCGCGAGCTTCAGGGGCGCGCGAGATGGAAACAATCTTCAGGGGTGCGCGAGATAGGTTTCCATAAGGACTATGACACCTCGCGGGATAAGGATGCTCATAGTTTGAGTCCGCATAAGAGTCTACAGTTGAGCAGCGCGGAGGCAGTGACCTATGCAAAGTCTGTGGTATGTTTGCCATGTGTCATTACGAATGATTGGTTCGCGTGGGTGAAGTAGTATCCTTGTGGTATTCTGCTTGCGAGTCCGAATTGGATTGTGATTTCATCTCTCTTGGCAATGCGAGCCACTATATAAGAAGGGCCCGAAGGCTTACAAATCTCTCTCTCTCTCTCTCACAACTTACTTAAACAAAATACAATACAATATTTAACCATGTCTATATCTTCGAGCCAAACCCTAGTTCTAAGCGCACCTTTTCTTAGTTCTTAGAGCCCTTTCGGACTCATCTCTGATTATCTCTGATCCTTATTGTTGCTCTGCTTGCGACACACCGTGAGTATCGAATCGATTAGTGCTTGTAATTCCTCGTCCGCGAGGTGACACCTGAAACCCTCCGCTCGATCAAGAAGTCAAGATCCCGCGCATCTTCACTCCTCGTCCACAAGGTAGCACGCCCGCATCCCCTCTTTATTACTTTGGTAGCTAGTTACCTTTTTACTCCTTACTGAGGATCGTGGCCAAAACAACTCATTTCATTAAGAGTTCCTCTTTATACAGAAAATAAATAGTGATGTTATTAACACACCTAATTTTGCTATTCACATACCTTATGCATTTTTCTATCACTACAAATTTGATTGTATTTACAAAATTACCCCTTAAAGTTGATTTATGAATGGGGTGTGTAAATAACAAAATCAGGTGTGTTAAAAACATCTCCAACAGCTTTCTCATTTTTTCGATTTCCTCAATTTTGGGGAATATTAAGTCTTTTTTAGATCCAACAGCTTCTCCATCTCAATCTCTTAAATGGGGATAGAGAAGAAAGAAAAGTCTTCGTTCCCCAAATTTACAGCAAAGTCTTCATTCCTTAAAATTAAATTTTTTACGTGCTCCAATGAGAAAAATACAACAATAAAATATTTTATTAGATATTTTATTGAAACAATAAAATATATAATGTTTTTTTGCTAAAGTTAATGATGATATAATATACTTTATTACTGTATTAAATGCTGAAAATGGAGAAGCTGTTAGATTTTAAGCATAATTTGTTTGGAGATTTTAATTTTTGCTTCCCCATTTTAGAGAAATTTTAGGAAAGCTATTGGAGATACTCTAATAACACCACCTCAAAGGAACTACAACAAGTACAACGGTAATTACAACGTAGATAAATCTAATAATATCTAATTGAGCGGTTACATCTGTTGTATACTAATCCCTTAATTTCCTCTCGTCAATTACTTCGACGAACTTGACGAAACCTCATAAATCTATTTTGAGTGCGGCTAGTGGGACCTCTAAATTTGCTCAGTATATCTCTCATGCTCTCCGCACCTTCATTTTACTTTTAAATACAAGCATTTGCTCACTAGATCTCCATTCAAATTTCTAAAATAACCTTGTTTATATTATTCACATATATTTCAATATATGTCTTATTACACCTCTTATTCACTAACTAGACCTCTCATTCATTTTTTTTTCTTTATCGTTCATCAAAAACTCATTATCTCTAAAATAAAATAAAAATTACTCATTATATTTACTTTTCACTCTAAATGTTTTAATTAAAATTTCATTCTTTAATTTAAGAATGTAAATCTCTTAAAAATCAAATAACACAAGGTATCGGATTTCAAAAACTTATTTTTACTCAACAAGAAAATGTTCTAACATGAATTAGTTTTTCATTTTTTATTTTACTTGCTAAATAATGATCAAGGATAACCATTTTTTCTCTATGTAAGTTCTCTTTTATTTTTTTTCCTCTCTATTTTATGTAACTCATGATAGATTATTTCAATAATTATTTGATTTTTCTATAAAAAAAAATTCATATAAATTACTTCACCTTGTATATTTTTTCAACATGTATGATGATATAAATTTATGTCGCATGATCGATATTGATCATAGTTTAGCTCTTATCAAATATGTAAATAGGTAATAATATATATGTAATAAAATTAAGAAAATAAAATATATAAGAAAAATAATAAAGAATACAATATATATTATTGAATTAGAAAGTCCAGAGTGAATAAATCTAGGGTAAATATTATATAGTCATTCTGGTTTGAAGTCGACATTTGTTTAGTTCTTATGGTTTTATTTTAATTTTAATAGTCCTTAAAGTCAAGATTTTTCATCTAAATAGTCTTTATGATTTTATTTTAATCTGAATAGTTTTTAAAGTCATGATTTTTTAAATAGTCCTTATGACCTTTAACTGAGAAAATTGTCGGAATGACTATTTGGATGAAAAATTATGACTTTAAGAACTATTCAGATTAAAATAAAACAAAAATGACTAAACAGATGTTGACTTCAAACCACAAAGACTAAACAAATTTCAATTCATAAATCTATCACTTATTTTAGTATTATTATTGTCCTTAATAGTCATTATGTAAGAGAAGTTATCATTCATTCAATAACTCACAATAGAGTGAGGTTAAGTGAACAAATTTGAAGGTCTCAATAGCTGCACTAATCTATTTTTCCTTCAACATCCTTTACATTTTGCTTTGTCATTTCTTTCTTCTTCTTTTTTCGTTCATTTTGACTTACATTTGTTTTTTAGGTACTTTGCAGTCGAAATGGTTAATATATATGCAAAATGTTGAAGTTGTAGTATTTGTTAAACAACGAAAAGTGTGGCCCGTGGATCATCATTGTATCGATACTGTCACAATTTTAACCACCATTAAGGTGTTGGGTTTTAATCACAAAAAGTCTCGTTACAATCAAGAATGATTCACCCACTTATAAGTTATATTTTATTTTCCAATGCGGGATCTTTACTTTCCAACATGCCCCATCACGTGGAGCCTAACTTTAAAGTCTGCACGTGAAACAGATTGCAAAACTGAACCCGGACCCTATTACAACTGAAAGAACCAAACTCGGACCCATGACAACTGAAAGAACCAAACCAGGGCCATGACCCTTGAAAGAACCACCCGGACAGATTGAAGACGCAATTGGAGAGGGACTCACTTTGATACCATGTTAAACAGTGACAAGCGTGACCCGTAGATCATCCTTGTATTGATATTGTCTGAATTTAACTACATTTAAGGAATTGAGTTTTAATCACACAAGACCTCAGTACAATTGGGTGTGATCCACTTACTTATAAATTATATTTTATTTGCCACTTTTCTGATATGTGATCTATTAGTCTCATGAGAATTGGAAAAGTAATTGGAGAAGGACCCGCTCTGATACCATGTTAAATAATGACAGGCTTGGCCCGTGAATCATATGTCCCAACTTAATCACCTTTAAGGTGTTGAGTTTTAATCACAAAAGACTTCGTTATAATCAGAAATGATCCACCTATTTATAAATTATAATTTATTTATCACTTTTTCAATATAAGATATCTCTTCTCCGACAGTATTCATCTTCCAACAAGCGCTCGGGCTTCACTAGCGGAAAATGAACCTCTCCAAAATAGGATGGAGAGGGATGAGGCATTGTTGTCTGTAACGAGGGCTCCAGATAGTATTAGGTATTATCAATACGTAAATAAGTGAAGTTGTTATCTATTACATGCTACGTCTTTTCTGCTAACATTGCAGAGTTGAAACTTGTAAAACTGCGAAAACCCAATCCTAGCTCCTTCCTCTTTTAGATTACATAAAGCATTCAAAATTCTTCCAATGAAAATATTATGGTTTAACTGATAATATAGCCCTCACAATAGACTTTATTTATTGAAGGGATCAGAGTGGAGACCATCCATTATAGATAGTACATGTTACATAAACATAGCTTACCCAATAGTGTTACGTCAAAATTAAGTCATCAATATGAAGTCCTAATAGGCCTAAATAACCAAAATGAAACAGTGCAATAGGCAGTCTAACATGCCACAAATACTACATAATTAAAAAAGAAACCCAAGGGTGGTTAGGGTTTGAAAACGGAAACATAATCAAATACTTCCCCCAACTTATTCAATAACCTGCTTCTTATGGATATTGCCAACAACCTGGCAGACACTCCTAGTAACTGAACCCAAAACAAGCTAGAGCCCCTTGTAGAAGCAACAACCTCCTGGGTCACAAATCAGGACATACAAGTGAGTGGGGCTCGCACCAGAAAAAGTACACACCAAGCCTAGATCCAAGGCACCTTTACCATTCGCAGATTTAGGTTGTTGCAAAGTTGCAAACCCATATCGGATGACTCCCCACAGAGGTGCATCGATCTGGCTGAAATTCTCTGCTGAAACACACGATTCTCTTCTTTGATCCCAGGGACCGCAGCAGAGACAATCTCACTACATCCAACAAGT
Source organism: Fragaria x ananassa (assembly GCA_034370585.1). Classification (NCBI taxonomy): domain Eukaryota; kingdom Viridiplantae; phylum Streptophyta; class Magnoliopsida; order Rosales; family Rosaceae; genus Fragaria; species Fragaria x ananassa. Next base: position 16,643,999 of record CP139769.1, read on the forward strand.
CAACAACCGTATAACATGATTTCTATCGCACACCGTGTGACACCGTGACCCAAAAATTTATATAAATTTTGAATTAATAAATTTAAATCTTAAACGAAACGGGAACTCAAAACTCAAATAATATTTCGAACATCTAAAGCTCAGTCAATTTCAAGAACCACGTATACTGATACATAAAACACTTAAATTCTACAAATCACATACTGACTACATACATTGAGCATCGTCACCAATACACAAAATCAAACATTTACAAATACACAAGTACACAAACATGAAACCAATTTCCTACATATACTATCACACCGACCAGTGTATTAAATTTTTAATCATTAACCAAACATTGATTGCGGCTCAGTTCTAACCACAACTCTCCCAAAGTAGTTTCAACCCATGGAGCATATTGGTCTCTATAACCACAATCGCCCTCCCATTTTTACATCCCTAACCATTAAAATAAAGGCAAAAAATTACAAATGGTCACTGACTTTTGACTTATTAATCACTCTCACTCACTTTTCAAAAATATCACTTAACTCACTCACTTTTAACTCTGTCTCTCACTTAACTCAGTGCCGTTAAACTTACCATTAAAAACCGTTAAAATTGAGGGTATATTTGTCTAACCACATAAAATGCATTTCTAACTTTTTTATTTTATTTCTAAAGTTTATTAAATCATTTCCTTTTTTATTTTATGAAAAAGAGTGACTTTATAAAATCTGAAATTATTTTGAAAAAATAATATTATTTTTAGTTATTTTTTTGCGATACATTAATAACTTAGAAATGCATATTTTTCTTATTTGAAAGTTATTAAATTATTTTCAACTTTAAACAAAAAAAAAAACAATATGGAATTTCTAATACAAAACAAATGTTTTAGAAAAATCTGATGAGAATAAACAATTTTTATTTTTTTCTAAAAAAAAACTAATTGGAATCCTTTTTGGTGTTTAGAAAAATATACCCTCGATGCTATCGGTTCCTAACGGTACGTGTAACGACAGTGAGTTAAGTGAGAGATGGAATCAAAAGTAAATGAGTTAAGTGATATTTTTAAAATGTGAATGAGTAAAATAATTAATGAGTTAAAAGTTAGTGACCATTTGTGATATTTTACCTAAAATAAATCAAAATCAGATTTTTTTCCACATAATACCCTTGATTCAACTTTACTTGACCCTTATCTTACCAGAAGAAATCTAAAATAAACTAAGCTAGCAATCATAAAATAAACCCAACACCAAAATGGTTAATGATATGTCCAACATCAAACACAGATTTCCAAAGGTTCACAATATATCAACTATACCTCAAAAACATACACAAATCTAGGATTATAAAATGCTCAATTTCATACTAAAACTTCACTAGACCTTGTAGATCATCTTAATTCAAACCATATCTCTTTACTTGTCCAAAAATTAATGATTATAACATGAGATTCATATTTGAAATCATGAAAGAAATTGGAACATAGTAATCAATCACATCCAGCCATTAATGTGATCAGATTTCAAATAAAAGAATTATATCAGAACCACAAAAGAAATAACCAAATCAAGATGTCATCAAACATCCCACGCACATAACCCACATAACTCGTTAGTTTTAACAAATTCTAACGAGTTTCTAACACTCTGACCCGATTAACCACAATAACTAAAATTAAATTGATATCATTCTATTAATCATACACATGAGTAGAATTCATGTCAGTTAGCTCTTACCAATATGCAGACCTAGATGAGTTGAGCCTTGTCGATATGTGACAACATCTAAACATCGCACTGTGGGAGCCGACGAGCTCTCTCACATCCCCAATCTGATGGATCCATAATTGATTTACCAAATCAATCGCTATCCCTTCTGTTGCTTTTGCTAAACTTTCCAGAACAACTTCCCTACCACCGTAGAAGGAGAAGATCAAAAAGTTGGGATTTCTTCCCGATGATACTAGAGAGACGAAGAGAAAATCAGAGAAAGCGAGAGAAATAGAGAGAGAGAGAGTTCTAGAGAGGAAGTGAGCGCGCGAGATGTTTCCCCTCAATCAGACCAAGCTCCTCGTTTTTATAGTCTAACGTATAAAATTAAAATGCACTCATTTTAAACCTAATACAAAGATTTCTAGCTACCATGTATTGTTTCCGGACCTTGATTGGTGTACAACTCAGCATAACCCAGAATTAAAACGAAGTAGTCTTCCATCGCTTGTCTCGGAAGAAGATCAAGGAAACCAAGGTCTCCTTGTCCTTGTTGTTAGGGGCCGCCCTCTAGACAGACTAGATAACTAGATTGGGTCCCCGAAGGGCTTGAAAGGGATAAGGTCCAAAATAGCACCCTAGCCCAACTAGAGCCATGCAGCCTCAAAGGATATGCTCAGCCTAGTCCAACAAGATGTCAAGACTAGATCCGACAGACGGGGCCGATGTTCGACGATGCCTGCTGCAACTCGGCCTTCATTCCTCTGCCATCTCGTCAGCCAGACCGCGTCGCTACAAGCTTCGCATACCCGCGACACAGCATCGCCGCCTTCCGACCACGCCTCCATAATCCATGGCAACCCAAAGATCAGAGATTCCCATCCGTCAAATTCGACCATGTTTCTACAACATCAATCGATGTCACTTGTACGCTTCTCCAATCTCTTGCAACGCCAGCCTTCAAACACCCAACCCCATTACCAGAATCATAATCAAGCACCCCGCACAACCAAACCCGGCCAATCCAAAGCAAGACTACATGGCCATGCCGCAAAACCCGTCCGGCACCAAAGCCAGGAGGCTTCGACGAATCCAAAGGACCTGTCTAGGCCAGCGGCTGCCGTCGAACGAGAGAAGTCTTGAAGGTTGGAAACTGCCAGTGGGAGAGAGTTTTGGCTGTTAGGGTTTTGTTATTGTAAGAAATGTGAATCTACTATTTTGCAATTTGTGAATAATTCAAGGATTAATTACAAAAGACCTCCTGAACGATGGGGTCATTTTCGTTTACATACCTAACTTTGAAAATCTTACGATTTCATACCCAAACTTCTGTTCCGTTAACAATCTTATACCTTCATCAGTTAACTGATGACGTGGCATAATTTGGGTCCTATTTAGTCAGATTTTACAATATCTTCCAAGGGCATTTTCGTCCATTTCTTTTATGGAATGTCAGAAAATGAAATTGAGGACATTGAGGATCGAAGAGGGGACCTCTTGCGCTCAAGTCTCAATGTTTCCCACTGCGCTTTAACTTTACTATGATAAATTATATTTCGACCCAAAATGTGAACGTAATATTTCTTTTATTATTTTTAAAAGATCCCTTTATTATCTATATGTTTAGGAAACTGAACTGCTTTTTATTATATATTTACATGTCAAATTATATATGTTCATTATCATGGGAACTGGAATATGAGATCATTTTAGTATTTTTTTGTGTGTAGTAAATATTGATAAAACTAAATATTTAATTGTTACATCTATCAAATTAAGAAAAGTACGAGTGATTATTTTTCATATTAAATTTTTACACTTAAAAGATGAAAATTCGTAAAAGTATATTAATGTTGAAAAAAAAATACCTTAAATGTGTCTTCGTTAAAGTAACTGACAAAGAGTAAATTAGAAAGTTATTGATCAATGGATGTAATGGCTCAATTAGTCATATCAGTCATTATATACGTTGTAATTAGCATTGAATAATGCCATTATATGCTTATAATTATCGTTTCTAATGAAATGATTAGATCATTTTGATTCCATTTTTCCTGTAACACGTTATCAGCCCAAAGAAAAAGAAAAAAAACGAAACCCTAGAATTTTTTTTTCCTTCATTCCCAGCACGCCATCTCCTTCACCGGCGCCCAACGCCTCTGCAACCTATGCCGTTGTGGCACCAAGGCTCCGCTGCTCAGCCCAGCTCCCGCGCGCGCGTCCCTTAAAGCCCTAAGATCACCGGCCGATCAGCCCAGGCTTCCGGTGCCTCTGCTCTGCCCAGCGCCGCTCACGTCAATCCTCTGCCCCCGACCCGGAACCCAGAACTACAGCGTCGCCCCTCCACGACGACGAATCAGAGCAGCGCCCTGACGCCGCCCCACGATCGGATCTGGAACCCATCTCCGCCGCCCCCATCAACTCCAAACCAGCACGCCTCCACCCCAAGGCATCTGCGTCTCTGCAGCCTAGCCTCGATCAGGAAGCACCTCGACAGTGACAAGATCCGTGCCCCCCGCAATCCGTGGGCTCCGCCCTCGCCCGGCACCGATTAGCCTGCGCCACCCACACTCGACCCAGCTCTCGTTCTACCCGACCCGGATCTCGTCGCAACCCGACGCAGAGAAAAGAAAAATGGGATTACTGGTGTTTAGAGGAATTGAACTGATGGTCAGAAATACCCTTGAATTAAACCCAAATCTTTGCCACATCAACACTTAACTGAGATATCTAACACCGTTAGAGACAAAAGTATGAAATTGTAATTGAAACAAAACTTGAGGTATGAAATCGTAAGATTTTCATAGTTAGGTATGTAAACGAAAATGACTCCATAGTTCAGGGGGTCTTTTGTAATTAATCCATAATTCAATGCAGCATAATTTCAACTTCAAACGACTCAACATACAACTTAGCGGCTCGTTTGCCGCCTCTAGTTGTGTATGAGCTGGCCCGAAATAAAGGCTAGCTAACAGCATTCGGACCAAAAATGAGACCCATGAAAACTAATAACCCAAAAAGAAAGCCAAATCACAAAATCCTTAGCATCGCTGCTTCCATCAGTGATCAGTTCATGAGCCTTGAACAACGGAACTACACAACAGAGGTCTCTCTCTTCCTCTCTCATCACAAGTCTAAATGAATTCATTGATATATGTTATTCTGATCATGATGACGGTTTTCATTCTTCAATAAGCCTGTGTTTTCTTCATCATCTTTCTCATTGCATACACCCATTTCTACGCCAGTCAGCATCTTCGCCTTCAAAGCCTCAGCCTCCCAATCAGTCTTCACCAGCACAACATAGAGAATAGACACAGCACAAGCTACCTGAGCAGACAACAGACCAAACCAAAGTCCTGCAAACCCAATCTTGAGCCAGAAAGCAAGCCCAACAGCTACAGGAGTTCCCACAAAGTAGAAGGAACCTAAGTTGATACGGGCACCTACGGCAGGGCGTGCGGTGCCGCGTAGGATGCCGCAACCAGTAGTTTGGGGGCAGTTACCTAACTCACAAAGCCCCATAATTGGCATAACTGATGCAACCAAAACTTTGACGAGCTCGTCCTTGGTGAACAGGCCAGCCCACCTCTCTCTAAGAATCACCGTCCATGTCACATTGATGACGCCGATCACAAATGCACATCCCAAAGCAACCATCGCTGCAAGCTTGGCCTTGTATGGCTTCCCAGCTCCGAGTTCGTTCCCAACCTATAGCATCGAAACATGAAACAAAATAACATATGCATTATACTCTTTAAGTAAAAATTAGAGTGAGTAAAGAAGAAAGGGGTAGATGCATAGTTCTACATTTGCCTTCAATTTCATGTATCCTTGCCTTCAATATTTAGTTATTTACTCAATATGCATATAACGCATCCACTTTGGTCATTTCCGAGTCTACAAAATGAGTTCCTCTTCCTCTGTGAATTGGGGCATAATAAATGGAAACCTAGATACAATCTACAGGGATTACTAAAAACTCATACCATCTTTTGTCAATGGATAGATCTGAAAACAATCAACTTCACACCATAAATCCTTCTGGTGTCACAGAAAACACATGCAGTATAGTAGTAAATCCACAAGAAAGACAATCATTGTCTTGTCAACAAGATTGTGCTCATGACCACTAAGCTACATATTCATATCTTTTTGGGTCGCAAGTCCCAAACTCCCAACTCTAAAATGGTGTGAAGGGTGTATTTGTATATACAGCTCCTGCTGGTTCACTTTGTTTTGTTGGTTGAATGGGGATTCGTCATAGAAGTGGTGGGAGGGGAGCTTTAAGAAAAGGAAGGAGCATAGTGTAAGTAGTGGAATGGCACAGGATGTCCTACAATAATTTTGTCCTGTCATGCTTATTACATTACATTACACGTTTGACCTATCTGGTTACATATAAGTGATGAAATCCCATAACAGATCCATAAAAAGAAAGCAAGCATATCTCCCATAAACCCTTTAGTTCCACCATGGACATGAATTGGGAATATATGCAACTCTAATTGCCGTCTTTTCCCCATGTTTCTATTTGGTCCTTCAAAGGACAACTAATTAATTAAGAAACCACGCTAGCTCTCACAACTGAGAACCCATAGAATTTGTTCTGCATATATAGAGAATTGTTGAAATATCATAATCAAACACATTCCTCAAATAGTGGACCAACCAACTGACCCATCCATAAACCAACAATACGACAAACTCAACTGTGCAAACTACAAAGTGACCCAAAACAAACTTGGAACAGACTTCAAACTTCAAATCGGAGGCAATGCACTTGGTCTGGTTCAAGAAATGAAAGTAGAAGCAATGAAGAAAACCCAGAAAAAATTGCAAGTGGATGAACAAAAAGAGCCCCGAAGAAATAAAGAAAATTATCTTTGCATACGGTAAAGCATAAAAGCAACAGAAACCCAGAAAGAAACAAGGCAGGAGTGTGTCTGCGATATGAAACTGCATAGGGAAAGAGAAAGCTTACTCTGGCAGAAACACAGCCAGCCAGTGCCATGGGGACAGTGTACATCATAGAGGTGGTCTGAATAAGAATCCCAGTGGCGGCGACAGCCAGAGTTGGGTTGGGCAAATAGCCAGCCATGATTGTCACAATCTCATACCACCACCATTCCAAACATATACCCAAGCAGCTCGGCACCGCCAGCTTCAACAGTGGGCCAAGTCCACCGAACACCTCTCCAATCCCAGCCGTCCATCTCAACACCGTCATTCCCTTCCCCAACCACACGTACCCCGCCATGAGCACCACCATGTTGAGATTCGTGAGCACCGACGCCACTGCCACCCCGGGGACTCCCAGCCCCATTTGCTTCACCAGGACAAGATTCAGCGGCACGTGGAAGGCCACTGCCACCAGGGTGCAGTACATCTGCGGCTTCGTCACGTTCTGCGACCTCAGGAACACCCGCAGCGGCTGCAGCAACGTATTCGTTAACAGGTCCGGGAGGGAGTAGAGGCAGTAAGTTGCAGCCATGGCGGTGATGGCTCTGTCTTGCCCCGCGAAAACCATGATCCTCTCGAGATTGAGCCACAGCACGGCGATGGGTATTGTTGCGAGGACCAGGATGAGCACCATGCGCTGCAGGGACCGAGTGAGGAGGTCCCAGTTCTTGTTGCCGTAGGCTTGGCTGCAAACGGGTTCGAGGCCAGAGGCGAGACCCACCATAACAGAGTAACCGGTGATGTTGGTGAAACCAATGGACAGGGCGCCTCCGGCGAGCTCCATGCTGCCCAGCCGGCCCAGGAATACTACCGACACCGCGGCTCGGACGAACACCAGACAGTTCATGGCTGTTATGGGAAAGGCCATGCCCCATAGCTCTCGAAGTTCTTCAATTACCTGAACGTTGATTCATGTTTTAGAGAGAGACAGAGAGGGAAACTAAAACAGAGAGATATCATATTGGGTGTTTTTGTTTTACCTGAGAAGCACAAGGGAATTTGTGGGAGTAGAAATCATCAGGGTCTTTCTCAGTTGCCATTTCTATTGCATGCGCAAGGGCTACTGCTGTTAAAAGAACAACAAGGGTTGATTTCAAACAGTAGGTTAGATCAAACTTGACCCAGATTCAACAAAGCAAATGATTATAAACAGCAAGAAATTTGGGCAGAAGACTTGCTTTCTGTTAGTTCTGCTCTCGAACCCAAAACAGAAAAGGAAGAGGCTCAAAATGTAGAGGAGGGGGAAACAAACAAATAAAGAGGATGGAGCAGAAAGGCAGCGAACAGTGGAATGGGTTGGAGTGATTTCAGATGTCAATCAAAGCAAAGCAAAGCACAAAGTTGGGATTGCTTTCGGATGATGTGCAATTTCACTGAATGGAGGGAAAAAGCAGAGCAAGGCACAGGGCTAATGACGGCCGCTAGCTTACATAGACTGGGAGGAGACAATAGAAAATAGACAAGACCAGAGTTGGACTAGACTTGAAGCAGAACTGAAACGTTACAATAAGGCACAGAGAGACGATGGAAGGAAACAAACGCTTTATGAATGGGGAGGTAAAGGGACGCACAAGGACTACACTGGGAGAAGCATTTTCGTTCATGCGGGGTAGGAGAAACCATTGCTGTACCAATCTAATATAGTAATTTTTGCGAAGATTATTGTATGCACCACTGGGACAGCTGCACCATTGATCTCCGCCGTCCGTTTCGTCCGTTTCGACGCATGGATCAATTTGTAGATCAAGGCGTTAGTTGGCCGTTTCGCCTCTGTCAGTACGCGAGTGGGGAGTCAGGAAGCAGCATCTATCACGTTTCCCGCTTCCAAATATCGAGTAACTGTTGGGGATGACTGATGCGGATGGTGGAGTGGTGGTGGCCGATGAAGGAATTGTGGCAGTGGTGACCGAGGAAGGTGGAACGGTGGCGGTTTCCGGCGGCGCGACGGCGGAGGCAGAGTGAGTTGAATCGGATCGGGTTCGGCGTGTGTAAGGGATGACTGGCGATGAGAGGTTGAGAGAGGGAGGCGGTGTTGGTGGTGCCGGAGGTGAGGCCAGGAGCTAGGGGCAAAATCTTTTGATGGGTGGAGTCGAGTACGATCGATGAAGTCGGCGAAGAATTGTGATGGGTCGTGTTGGCCATTTGCAGAGAGGAGAGTACAATAACCATTAGAGGGAGATGAGAAAGGAGAAAGGAAAGAGAAAGGAAGAGTAACGACCCAGTTGAGGGCTACTCGCAGCTAAGGTCGCGTGAATTGACACACGCGGTAACCATCCTGGTGCAGCTGTCCCACTGGGGCATGGAATAGGCTCCCTAATTTTTGTGTGCCCTTAAATACGTGTTGAATTATTCCGAGCATTCAATACTTATTTATATAAAATATTTATATAAATAGAGTGCCTTAGAGATATACCTCCTAAGGTGACGGTGTGTTATTGGTCCACGTAGGCTAACCACTTAAAAAAAAAGGACATACTTAATTGATATCTGTTAACTTTTTTTAACGGATTTTTTAATGGACTTTTTCTTAAATAAATATTTCTAACAAAAAAAAACACACACATGTACACACACTCCAGGTTTTGATGTTGGGTTGTGATTTTATAAGTGTTTGCATATGTTGATTAGGAACGGTTGTTAATTTTCAAAAAAGATTATATCGAATTTTTAGTAACATTTTTTTTAGAGGTAGTCCTTGTAAGGTTCATTTCATATTTTAAGATTAAATATGAGGTGAGTCCTGACACAAAACAAGTGAATTGGCTTTTGAGTCTTTTTTTTGTCAGGCTGGGCCAATTTCATGCAGTTGGTTTGTTGATCTAGTGATGTGTGGTAACAACTAAGGAGTTTTCAAAGGTTACAACAGGTTTATCAGTTTCCTCATGCATATTGGTGTTCTTGACTATGCCTTGACTCGGCTCCGCATGAACATAATGGTTTTGTGCTAGCTTTTGGCCTAACCTAATTTTTTGTTTGCTTGTATAGGCTTGTTTTCAGACTTGTATCTACGTTTTTCTCTTCTTGTAATCGGTTTCGTCTATGAAACTAAAGGAACCGGTTTTTTTTATTATTTGGAGCAGATTCTATACACCAAAGTGCACTTGCATCATTAATGTATAAATCCTCAAATTGAATGAAAACTAGATACCTTAAATTCTTTTATTTTATTTTTATTTTTTATCCAATTAAATTAAGTGTTTATAACAATAATACATCTTCTTCGACCTCGAGTTTTCACCTCTTGTATTGGAAATACTTAGTACTATTTTTTTTTGTTTTCAGTTTTATTAACAGTATTAGTATATATGCATGATAATGCAACGTGAATGACCGGATTAAAATAATACATATTAATTACTCGGTTCACTTACACCTTAGTGCATAAAAGAATTTTCGGACAAATAAACCAAGGAAACCAAAATGCAAGACCTAGGAACTCCCAATAATACACACAAAACCATAACTTCTATAAAACACAAATAGACATGCAATTCATAATCAAGCTTACCCTCTAATGCCTTCAGCCCTAAGCATTTATCAATTTACTTCCTGCCGGCCAAATCCATCTCGTTCAGTCCAGCACATTTTTCACTGTGATTCATCAGATACTAGAGGGTAGCAAGTAGGACATGCAGATTCTACAAGATCATTACTCATTAGCGGAATTTAGGTTTGTAATGATGGTACCAGCGATATTCAGTTTCAATCATCACTCATTGTGCATAATTACATCCTTCATGACTCGGCTCAATCTGGTCTTCTACAAAGATAGTGTAAAAGAAACTATACTACAGATATAAACAATTTTTACAAGATTGCTAGTGAAAAATCACGCCTTATTCTTAGATGGGGGAACACAATACAATCTGGCTTTGCAGCTGTACGGAAATGGATTCATATCCAAAAATGATTCTTCTATGCAGATGATGTAGAATTGAGATTCAACTCAGGTCTGACTGTATAAGGGATGCAGTTGCCTTCTCCATTTTTCTAACCTGTTCAGAAGGCGATACTCCTGAAATTTGAAATGATGAAATTGAGGAGGGAGCTACAAGACTAGTGCTGGTTCCACTTACAGGCCCTTCGATGATAGCCCTTGGGGATGGGGGTTTCCCTATCTCCGTAATTCCTTCCAGCATTTGTACAACTTTTCCCATCATGGGCCTATGAGATGGCTGCTCTTGTATGCACCAGAATGTTACCTGAATTGCTCTCATCACTTGATCCATATCAACATCTTGGTCAGCTAGTCTTTTATCGATGATTCCCCTGATATTACCCTTCTCAAATTCGTCGAAGGCCCATATGGAGAACTTTTTCCTCTCTGTCTCTTCAGAAACTTCAAAATTCCTTCTCCCACTAACAATATCTAGCAGAACCATACCATAACTATAAATATCGGATTTGGAAGTTATTGGCAGATTTGCTAACCATTCTGGTGCCAAATAACCTCTAGTCCCTCTAACACTGGTCAAAGTTCGGTACCTGTGGTCCTTTGGATTAACAAGCTTTGCAAGGCCAAAATCAGATACTTTGGAATTGTAATTCTCATCCAAAAGAATGTTTTCAGGCTTTATATCACAATGCACAATGCAATCTCGGCACTCCTCGTGAAGGTATGTGATTCCCCTTGCAGTGCCAAGGGCAATCTTGAATCGATTCTCCCAACTTAAGAATTTTCCTGACTGCTCTTCTTTGGCAAAAAGGAAATCATCAAGGGACCCATTTTTCATAAACTCATATACTAAAAGCCTATGACGGCCCTCTGAGCAGAAACCAATCAGCCTCACTAGATTCAAATGATGGGTGCTACTAATTGTTGCAACCTCCATCCTAAACTGCTTTTCTCCTTGTTCAATCCCCTCGAGTTGCTTTACTGCAACAACAGTTCTATTAGCAAGAATTCCCTTATATACAGCTCCAAATCCTCCGGCTCCAAGCTTCTCCTTAAATCCTTTGGTTGAGCGCTGGAGTTCTTTGTATGAAAACTGAACTGGCGCCCCAGAGGCATACTCAAGAAGAGCATATTGAGCAGACAATGCACCAAAGCTTGGACTGTTTCTGCAAAACCACCACCAAAGACCACCCTCCAATGCCATCAAACCCAAAAGGGAAGCGACAACCACAAGAACCACTATCCATGTCTCCATCTTCCAACTCTTTTTCTTGCCAGAACTATCCATTGAAGAGGGCGGATTTAGAACCACCGGTCCACAAACCTTGATATAGGAACTGCTAGTCAAAGCTGGACTGTGATACCCGCTAAGATAACCTGGTGTCTTGTAGTAACATAACCCTGTGCCATCAGACAAAGATGTTGAAGCATCACAAGGATTATTAACAAGGCAGTTTAATCTACAGGCTGATATACCCACAAAGAAAATCTGTGAATCCGTCTCGGGAGGGTAAGTCAAGAACCGAGTATGATCCAAATCCAGCATAGTCACACTCTGAGGACAGTCCTCAATCTCCATCTTCCTCCTACACCCTTGCCTGCTATCCTTGGGATCCACCGGCTCGAAATTAAGAGAAGGGCAGCCACAAACAGGATTGGAATCATTATAACTGCAAATTCCCATATTTCCACAATAGCCAAACACCTGACACTGATCAGTAACAGCTGCCCATCTCTCGGTTTTAGTCCCGCTACCTTTAGCAGAGCTATAAATCCTCACATTCCCATCACTCTCAAGCTTCAAGAACCTCAGAATATCACCAGCCTCAGCATAATCATTACTATAAGCAACAATAGCAGCAGTGGGCAGCTTGGGATCAGAAATGGTCAAAATCCCAATAGGCTGCAATTCTAAATTAGGAGATGTCAAGTTGGGGGTATTGCTAGTAACAGAGGAGTTCAACCCTTGATTCCAATACACAATAGTATCGTTCCACAACAGAGTAAGATTCCCATTCTTAATGAGCTTGAACGAATACATACCCGATCGCAAAACCTTACCCACAGTGAAGTTCTGGGACGGCACGATCGTATCCGTCGGGTTGTCGAAGCTGGACCAGACATCATCGGTGCCGTTACGGAGGATAAAGTTGCCGGAGTCGTCGAGCAGGGCGGAGGAGACGCCGCGGCCGGCGGTGTTGGAGTCCCAGACGGTGCGGTTGGAGCCGTCGACGAGGCGGAGGGATCCGGAGGGGAGGAAGTGGAGGGCGCCGGCGGAGTCAACTGAGCCGGCGGACCAGATGGGAAGGGCGCCGGAGTAGGAGATGGCGGCGAGGAAAGAAGGGGGTGAGGTGGGTGGGTCAGTGGGTAAGAAGCCGAAAGAGAAGGTGGAGTCTGGGGAGGACCAGGTTTGGTTGGGATTGGAAGCAAAGAGAGAAGAGCCGGGTGGGATTGTGGCGGCCCAGATGGGTTTGGTTTGGAATAGAAGAAGACAGAAGAGAGGGAAGAGCAGAAGGTGGGATTTCTTGATCGCCATTTTGGGTGGGTGCTCTGTTGAGGAAGGAAGCTCCAGTTTAGTTAGTTCAAGGAGGAAGAGAGGGAAAGGAAGACTTTGACTCAGAGTTCAGAAATGGGAGGGTGGGACTGACTGACTACCTTCCACTTCTTCTTCCGACTTCTGAATGTGTGTTTCTTCTTTGTCTCTGTTTTCTGTTTTATTCAAATATTTCTCTCTGACTTTCAACTCTTCTAGAAGACTAGAACATCACCAAGAACAAGTCCCTGTTCGGGCTTGCCGTGCTGCACTCGCTTATGAAATGGTTGTAAGAAGTGTTAGAAAATATTGGACTTCACATTATCTATATACGTTGAGACAAATAACACTTGGATTTAATTTGAGATGAATAACAAGAAATACATTATGATATCTGTGTCTTGTTACATTTTTACCTTCATAGTCCTATGTCAAGGCAAACTTGTAACCAGGTTCTAGGCGGGTAAGATAAGATAAGAGTACGTACACGTTTTTTACTAGAAGAGAAAGACCCCAAAGAGACGACATTACAGCAGTTGTAAAAGTAACTATCTAATGTTACAAATCTATGATGTTGATCTTAAATTTAACTATCTAATTACAGAGTTGGTTTGCAAGAATTAACATCAACATTATATATAGTACAACTCCGTAATATCTACTTCAGATTGCTTCTTTTTTTTTTATCAGAAGTTCAGCACCTCAAACCCGACCAATACCGGTCTTTGAACCTCTCCAACGACTTGAGTAGCAAATACACCAAGAAAGCTATGAAACTATTGGGGAAGACTCTTATTTAAACATGCATGTTGCAAAACTAGAGGGGAATAGGAATTAGCATATGATTAAATTTGAAGCCGGGCGAGTTGGCTGACATTGATGGGGTAAGCATCGCCCTGGAGAGTAGAAGCATACGCCTTGGTTGCTATTTCAACATTTACAGCTTCTGTCGGATGCAACCCATCAAAATACATATAAGTCGTCCTATCTAAACATGTCTTCCCACCTCTATCGCATGATATTCCATTTCCACCTGCACATATATGCATATATAACTGAATTAATGATCACCACGACGACGATGGAGATGCCATTGTTTAAGGAAAAAAGAAAAGGAAAGGTTAGCACCTTGAGAGACCAGGGAAACTGCACAACAAGGGTTGTGTGTGTCTTTAAAGCCTGTAATGAACATAAGGCAACACAAGACATTAATTAGAATATACAATATGTAATGTTGCATCAAAATTTGAAAGCACGTACTGATACTGATGAAATTAAAACTACCTGTTCTGGAAGAAGGAGACTGTGTCAGATTAGATATAATGTTATATTGGTTAACTACAACGAAATTGAAGTCAGATAAGTGAGCTTTGAGAGAGTCAAGCAATGTCTTCAAGCGAGCGTTGTAGAGCTGAGCTGCGTAGTTGAGAGCTGAAGGAGTGCCAATAATATTTGGCCTGGTAATCACAGGACTATTGGCCTAGTGGCATTAGCCACGTTAAAACAAATTTACGACCTCCCAGACTGTACAACTTCTGCAACAACAACAAGATAACAAAGTCTAAACATCAAACAATGTCAATATTTGATATATATATATATATGTCTGCATGTTTCTCAACGTACGTGCTTACCTGGAGTTTCTGATCAAGAGAGGCTATGAGATTTGCAGTGAAGGTTTCAATACTGATAAGGAGGTACAATTTCCTAAGGAAATAGTTGAGCATGTAATCATTTCCACCAACTCCTACAACAATCAAGTAGTTCGGTAGCGATTGAGAGCTATTGCACCCTAGATGTGCTTCTAACTCTGCCAGTGTCACCACCTCAAAGTCCATAACTTGTTGACTCAAGCTCGTTGCATTACCCTGAAATTTATTTCAAGAAAATAAAACTAACCAGCAGTTTAAATATATCTGCCGAAAGTTAACAAGATATCTGCTAGTGAGACATATATGATACTCTTATGCATGCTATGTATCTGCTAGCTCACCATGCATGCAAGTGGTGGCTTATACAAGCTAGCTAGCAAGCACAGGTTTCATGTGAAATTAAACTTTTAATGTTCGTCTACATATGAACGTATGGTTGTGGATAGTTTACAAATCATGATCACAACTTACTTATCAACAAGATAAAAGCTAGATTAGGAAGAAGCGAATGATATGAGATGAGAAACCAAAACTAAGATTGAGTCATGAGCTGATGATTAATTGAAAGGAGGTGTTATGAGATACGCACCGCAACTAATTCTGTATCATTTAAGATACCAGAAGAGCCAGAGGCATGGTTGACACCATGAAGAATTTTACTTCCTTTGGTGGAGGGGTCATGAAATGGTGGGATTAAGGGAAGCTTAAGCAGATCACAAAGGAGATCAATCACATTTTTACTGTTTGTGAATCTCCCAGAAGTCCCATATGGGAAGTCGATTCCATATGGCAAGTAATTGGCTTTGGACGTGGTTTCCAAGTAGTTATTGTTGCCATTGTCCACCAGAGAGCTTCCGAACACAAACATCCCTCGAATCGTATTGCCACTAACATCTTGTATGAAGTTACAATTAACAGTAGTGCCTGCGAAAGCTGAAGATACAGAAGCAAATATCACAGAAAGATACAAACACACCAGTTTTGAAACTTCTTTTGGCATATTGACCCAGAAGAATCAAGCTACTTCTTGAGAGAAGTAATAATGGAAATATATGGATGTATGATGAAAAACATGATATATATATATATATAGGAACAAGGTCTAGAACAAAAATAAAAGTCAAATGCATCTTGCCTTCGACTGCCTAACTGTTTAAACTGTTATTAATTCTGGGGATATGAGATGAAGATCTAGATGAAAGACGCAAGAGGGGATATGGGATGCTGCTTATTTTCGGGTTAAACCGGTATGTAGTAGAGGGAATGATTCTCTCTTCTTCACGGATTCATGTTTATTTTAATTTATTTATGCATGACTTCTTCTTTTTTCATACAGTTCATGGGATTTGGCACCGTGTTGATTCTTAGCCAAATTCTAAACTACTAGAGTACTAGACAACAACCAAATTTTACAATACAAAGACATAAAACATTAATTATAAGGTTTCGTCTACTTGATGTATTAATTGGTACATTAATGTATCTCCGAAACAGAGAAACATTGCCATTATTATTCTAATGTTAGTGCCAGTTACCCTAAGAAATTTTGCAGGTTATTATTTGTTAGCTTGCTCCTCCTTCTCAAACAATTAAGCTCAATTTTGATAGATATGTTCAGAATCACTCTGTCTCTTCAGGCTTTGTTTTTAGAGATGTAGATGGTCAACGTGTTATAGATTCTACAAAAAATATTGGTCATAATGATGTACTCACGGCAAAAGCTTTTGTGTTACATGCATGTATATTAGCAGCTTGGATCCATGGTTTTCAAAAAAAATTTGGTTGAAGGAGATTCACAAATTTTTATCAGTTCGATCAATGGTACATGTCTTACCCCTTGGAAGATTCAAGTTTTTCTCAAAGACATTCTCTTCCTTGCCTCTCAAATTGGTCGAGAAGCGAATTTTGTGGTGAATGTAATAGCAAAGTTGAGACATCAAATTAGAACACAAGTCTGGAACATATCCCTTCCTCTTGTAGCTAATCAGGTTTTCTATTTTGACTCTCTTGGTGGTGGTTGTAGTAAAGATTTTGTACTTTGAGGTTATTTTTCTTTAGGTTTTTATCTTGTCGAAAAAAAATTGTATCTCCAAAAAACTAGTTATGTACGTTTAACTAATGAATAATAGATGGTTAATTTTTGAAAAATGCTAGTGTTTCTCAATTAATTAATTTTTTTGTAAAATGATACACCTTTAGTTCTTGGAAAATAAGCATGAAGAAATAAAAATTGTTCCTTTTTAGCATTTGGGAATGCTAAAGGAAATGAAATACTTTTTTGAATGCAGTGAAAATATAAGGGAAAATGGTTTATTCCAAAATCTATAGGTTTCACTTTCCTCCGTTAATTACTTGTATATATTACTCATAATACATTATTTTATTACTTTATTTAACAACTTTCCGGTTGATTTTTCTTATGTTACCAATCATCGAAATGCAAAATTCTCGAAAAATTTCATTTTCCTTCTCTTTCCCATTCCATGGAAAAAATAAGAAATTACTTTCTTTTCCGCAAACCAAACGAAGCCTTAATGGTAGGAGGGTCGATTCTTCCAAGCCCACCCCTGACAGTCCTGAAATCACCGCACCTCCTCCACCGGCAGTTCCACCGCCTCCACTCTCTTCGACCACCTCTTTCTCAATCTTCTCTTCTCGATCCATTTAATTTCATTTCAAATGTCTGACTCGAGTTGCTGGTACCATCACAAACATCAATCCCAGATAAAACTACTGGTGTTGCAGCTGTTAATTCAATTTATGAGAGCTTGGGAATTCCTTCTCAACAAGTTCTTGAAAATCGACGTTCGCTATGACAAATTTATGGTTTACAAGTCAAGTAGTAGCTGGACTCTTTATTTGGCTCCGCAAAGTTTCATCTAAATTGATTATATATATATATATATAAAAGCTGTAAATACCATAACAGTCAACTGAACACATATTACAAACCGGTCCGCTGGACTTTTTCATTCCCTACCAAACTTATAAATATTACCAAGCTATAAAGTCTTACCCAACTTAGCTAAATCCTACATAGTAGTACCCCTCTAGGTGACAACGAAAAGAACCATAAAACTTATTATTGGTATTGGTAGTGCAGCCAAATATAGAAGGAAAACAACTAAAGATGATCACTGCCATATATGCACCAGCCTATATTGGGATTTGGGTCAACTGTTGGATATTGGTTGGATAAACTTCAGTTTTGAGAGTGGAAACGAATGCCTTGGTTGCTATTTGAACGTTCACTGCTTCAGTTGGATGCAAGCCATCAAAGAAGACATAACTGCTTCTATTCAGGCACACTTGCCCTCCCCTTTTGCATAGGATTCCATTTCCTCCGTTATTTATTGTTGCCACTTCACAACACGTCCCTCTCGAATCTCTGAATCCTGTAATAACCGTAACTTAAGCAGACTTAAGCATAGATTCTATATATCATGCCAAGTGTCTTTCAAAGTTTGAAATGCATGTTTGGATAAGCAAAGAGAGATATGGATGTTTTTTTAACCTTTGGAGATGGGATTCTTGATTATGTCCCTGATAATCTTGTAGGAGTTGACGAATACAAGTGCTGAACCGGGCATTTGAGCTCGGATGGCATCAACCATAGACTTGAACTGAGAATTGAAAAGGTGAGCTGCCCGGTTCATATCTTGTACGCAACGATTACGCCCCCTCACGGTTGGCAGCAGCTTCTTCATGTTGATAACCATCGGACTGCACCCCAGTGGGTTTATTGACATCACCACAAATTTTCTTGCTCCCAAACTGTGCAAATTCTGTACGTTCCAATCGAATTGTGAAAATCTTAAATACACTAAAATTGAAAATCAAAATCATGTTAAGTACGTATGTACGTAGTTCTCGATCATGTTTTTCAACAGATAACTAGACTGTGTTAGAACTAAACTAAATCTGTAAAATCCAGAGTAGTACGTATATACGATACACAATGGCGAAGCCAATATAGGACTAGTGAGGGCCCGGCCCCGGTGAGATATCAACAATTTAACTTTATGATGTAGATGTGCCCCCGCTGAAGCTTCATCCAGCTATAGCTAAAACGAGAGAGAGAGAGAGAGAGAGAGAGAGAGAGAGAGAGAGAGAGAGAGAGAGAGAGAGAGACAATATACATCATATAATGTATATCTCCATATATGAGATAAAAACTTTTCATGCAGGGAGAGCTGCAGGTGCAGGTGGCAAAATTAATCAAAACAGTCTCTGCTCCCGACATCGTAACAGAGATACCGATCTTGTATGGCCATAAATACGAACTGTATCTGGCTATCTGCCATAGTTATCCTATCATTCAATTCAATCCAACACTGTATGCACTATAAATATCTATGAAGAAAACGAGCCCCCGCCTGTTCGATCTGTACGTTTGGAACTTGGACCAAATTAACTACTACATGGGTTAGATATGTATGTATCTTGTTTCATTGATCAGTCATATTGGTAGAGATGGAATACGCAACGATGATAAAAATATTGCGTGTGCAGCTAGCTAGCAGGTACCTTTAGTTGTGTGGAGAGAGATGAAGTGAGATTAGCGGTGAAGACTTGAAGACTGACATTATTGGGGTTGGCCAGGAAGTAGTTGAAAGAGTAATCGTTACCACCAGTTCCCATCACAAACAAGTAGTTACCAACTGATGATTCCAAGCTTTTACTGCACCCCATCCCAAACCCTAACTGGGTTTTCAACTCTGGCAAAGTTACCTCCTCGAAGTTTCTTATTTGCTCGTTCAGACTCATTACATGTCCCTGTAATTGAGTAAGTAATAATGTGAATAACCCAACATCAGAATCCAGGGTACGAAATAATTTAACCTAATCTAGCTAGCTCTGATTCATGCCAAAAGCTGCATAATTAATTAAGCTGCATTAAAGCTTACTCTAATTGTGCCATCCATTACCTTTGGCCTAATTATTAAGTATTTTGAGTACCGTAGCTACTACAGAAAGTATTATGACAATTGAGTTTCAGGGAGTACTACATGTTTGGTGGATAGTTAGCTTAATCAGTAACAAATTTGGTCGCTGGGTGATGAAGGAATTATCTTAGTTTCTTTTGAAAGTTTCGAATCAGCGAGGACTATAGTTGCTTTTGAAACTAATATGTGCCTCCGTAATTCTAGATTATATATGAGCATCATTTCGAATGAGGACTATATTAAGCTTATTCTATATTTTCACAGCAAAAAATACAAGAATATATGATTCAACAAAGTTAATAGCTAGGACATTCAAATGATGAAAGTACGTATAACGAAGAAATTAATGAAGCAAGTACGTGTTGGTATGTTACCGCTAAGGAGCCAGTATCATCGAGTATACCAGAAGCACCAGAAGCGAAGTTGACACCATGAACAATTTTGCTTCCTTTAGTTTGGGGGTCAGCGAATACTGGAATCAAGGAAGGTATCTTAAGCTGCTCTCCAAGAAGATCGATGACATTCTTTCCATTTGTGAATCTCCCAGAAGGCCCAAGAGGAAAATCAACGCCATATGGCCAGTAATCAGCTCTGGCCAGTGAGTTTTGTAGGAAGTTGTTGTTGCCATTGTCAACCAGAGAGCTTCCGAACACAAACATCCCTTTGATCCCAGCAGTAGTACTTCTAGTTTCACCTTTTCTGTTTACATTACAATGACAGAAGCATTGGAACGAGCAAGAGAGGAGGGAGACACCTAAGATGAAAAGCCTCAGACATGATGAGTTTCCAGCCATTTTCTGAGTTGTGGTGATGGTGGTGGTATGTCATGTTTGTCACTGGAGCTGGAGCTGGAGCTGGGTATATATACTAGAAACCAGTAGTATGACAATAATGATAGCTCAACGTCAGAACTTGTTGACCAAACTATATCAGTAGGTGCACATGCGATGGTAAGATTAAGGCCAGTATATATCAATTCGTTATATATGTTAAAGTTAAGGAGTTAATCTCCTATGGCATGTTGACAAATTTGGAATGAAAACGAGAATGATGGAATTGATTTTGAGATAAGAGAATTTCCGCGTTTTTTAACACATCAAGAAATTGAAATGGGTGTGGGTCACATCTACTTAATAGAAATTAATTCCTAACAAACCTTTAACTCCATACTCAGTGAAAAGATGAGTCTCCAAAATCAAGTTTTTACACATCCAATCCCTTCATGTAATTTCAATATCTCCAAATTCTAACCTTAGATATTCACACGCACAATTTTTAACATTAGAAAACAAAATGACAAAAATAGCAAGTAATCAAACTAGTTTTAATTCTGATGTATGTCATATGACAAGTAAACAACATCAATTATATTTAGTCTCCTTCTTATTTCATATGGAAAGTAAACAATTGAATGAAATGAAATATTCTCATACTAATTCTCTCGATCTCCCATTCTAGTTGTGATTTTGATTCATGATATTTTACATTCTAATATAGTAAACGTGTCTTAAGTGATGATAATAGACACTATAATCAGCCATTTGGGTCATGATTAACAGAAAAACACAATTACAAAGTTGTATATGATATATGTTTTTACACACTCATTTTATATCGAGGGAAACAAGGTTGGAGGATAGTGCATAATCCTACCTCTTTTCTTAGTAGGCTTCTTAAATCTCGATATTTTTCTTTCAGTAATTTCTAGAATGCTCCAAAACCGAGTAGTCCATCCGCATGCTATAATGGGATTTATGAAGTTAGAGAGTTGCTTGTCAATGGGACTCGTTGGAAGGTTGGAGATGGGCAGAGTATACATGCGTGGGAAGACCCATAGTTGGCTCGTCTGCGTGATTTTAGACCAGTTGGCCGGCGGTGTGATAGGTTGGCCAAAGCATGGCCGGTCCTTAAAGATTCAAGGCCGGTGCGAAGAAAAGTTGTGGTTTTATCGGTTGTCAAATATTTTTAATCAAAAAATACCCTTATTTCAGGTTTCAAATATGTTAATATACTCTTAAAAACCTTTAATAATGTTTTCACTAATAATTACTCAAACAGATGATTGAAAGATAAAAAAAATAAAACATGAGATTGTAATATATATATATATACACACACACACATACTAGTTTTGGAACCAGCGCTTCGCGCGGGCGTGGTTATATTTCAAAGTTAAAATGATTTCTTTATTTTGTAAATTACATATACATCCTCCAAAATATTGTTAAACAAATAAATACAGTTTTTTAATAATTAAGGGCGATTTTTTTCTGCATGTCATGTGTCATGTTTTAATTTATCAAACTAATCGTATAGCAGGTAGCAGAGTCAATCTAGAAGGAGGAGTCGATTGAGCGGCAGAATCGATTGGCGAAGTCAATCTAGCAGGCCGCGGAGTCGAACGAGCGGCGCAGTCGGTTGGCGAGGTCAATCTAACAAGCGACGGAGTCGATCTAGCAGGTGGAGTCGATCTAACAACGGTATCGACCTAGCAAGTGGCCTCACGGCAGGTCTGGATGCAGGAGAGAGAAAGAGAGAGAGATCCAAAAAGAAAGAGAAACGACATAACATAGAATATTGATAAAAAAAACATGTGATATTAGAGAGAATGGTCTAATGGGCATGTAAAAAGTGTGAAAGTAAATTTTTTTTATCATTTAAAATGTTATGAGGTGACTATTTTATCATGTAACATATTTTAATGATAACATTTTTATCAAGTAAAATATTTAAAGACTATTTTATCATTTATATTTTCAAACAGTAGGTTAGTATTATATATCCTTGATATTAAGCCTATTAATCGATCCTTATATCAGTTTTCCACCGCCCCTGGGTTGGTTGCGTTTCCAGGAAGGATCATCGCTGTACATGTCTACCTTATCCGAGTACACCACTGCCACCGGATCGTGGTGAAAACGAAGCATGGCACTCAAGGCCACATCCATATCGCTCTGCTCCGTTCCCGCTCTCTTCTTCGCATTCACTCTCCTCTGCACCCTCTCTCTCTCCCTCTTCTTCCTCTCCAATCCCCCACCTCCTTCTCCCTCTCCTTCATCCTCCATTTCCCATCTTCATTCCATCAAAGTCTACGTGGCAGACCTCCCCAGATCCCTCAACTATGGCCTCCTCCACACCTACTGGGCTTCCGGGCCCGACTCCCGCCTCCCTACCGACGCCGACCACCAAACCCCGACTACCCCTTTGCCCAGAAGCCTCGAGTTTCCACCGTATCCGGAGAATCCATTGATTAAGCAATACAGCGCCGAGTACTGGATCTTGGGGGACCTGATGACCCCTCCGCATCGGAGAACTGGGTCTTTTGCCAGACGGGTTTTCAATGCCCAAGATGCTGACGTGGTGTTTGTACCCTTCTTCGCTACTCTGAGCGCCGAGCTGCAGCTGGCTACTGCCAAAGGAGTGTTCAGGAAGAAGGATGGGAATGAAGACTATGCCAGGCAGAGGCAGGTTGTGGATTTGGTCAAGAACACTGAGGCTTGGAAGAGGTCAGGTGGAAGAGACCATGTGTTTGTGCTCACTGGTATGTCTCTTGCCTTTTGATCTTTTGACAATGCTGGTTTAGTAGGAGAAGAATGATGGAAAAGAACCTAGTGTATATAAATAGCAGCTTATGTTAGTCTCTGGGTTGTCAGGTTGTGTTAAAACTTGAAGCATTTTTGGCAGACCCAGTCGCAATGTGGCATGTCAGAGCAGAGCTAGCCCCGGCGGTTCTCCTCGTTGTAGATTTTGGCGGGTGGTACAGGCTTGAATCCAAGTTATCAAATGACAATTCATCGGATGTGATTCAGCACACACAAGTTTCAGTTCTCAAAGATGTGATTGTGCCATACACCAATCTACTTCCTAGATTGCAATTATCAGAAAACAAGAAGCGAATGACTCTACTTTATTTCAAAGGAGCTAAACACAGGCACCGGGTTAGTATTTACTTGTAGACTCACTGGCAATTTTCGTTTGCATCTTTAACGTCATTGTCACTTTGTTATGACTGCCTGCAACTCATCAGTTGGTAAAATGCACCGGCTTCCCTTTGTTCATTAGTAAACACAGTTAGCTGCAATTAACACAAGACAACTTTGCTGCAATTTCCCTTTGATTTTGCACTCCACATGCACATTGTATCCCCTATCAAATTGTCTACACATATCATCTTAATTATCATGGTGTCTTAAAGATTAACATGCTTTTTGTAAGGCGTATCATGACCATATATGCTACCTACTTCAGGGTGTCAGAAATGTTAATTTATCCATGGTCTTAAGATGCTTGTTGATTAATCGAGTCATGTGATAACAGGGAGGCTTAGTTCGAGAAAAATTGTGGGATTTGTTGGCTAATGTGCCCAACGTCATTATGGAGGAAGGGTTCCCTAATGCCGCTGGAAGGGAGCAATCGATAAAAGGGATGAGAACATCAGAGTTCTGCTTGCACCCAGCTGGGGACACTCCCACTTCATGCCGGCTTTTTGATGCCATTCAAAGTCTTTGTATACCTGTTATTATCAGCGACAACATAGAGCTTCCTTTCGAAGGAATGATAGATTATTTAGAATTTTCAGTTTTCATTGCTGTTAGTGATGCATTGAGACCAAACTGGCTTGTGAGTCATCTTAAGAGCATTTCAAAAGCGGAAAGGGATAAATTTCGTCAGAAAATGGCTCAGCTACAGTCTGTGTTTCAGTATGACAATGGGCATCCTGGAGGCATTGGGCCAATCTCTCCTGATGGTGCAGTGAACCACATCTGGAGAAAGGTTTACCAAAAGCTGCCTTTGATTAAGGAAACAATCCTTCGTGAAAGGAGAAAACCTACTGGTGTATCAGTTCCACGCCGTTGTCATTGTACATGACTTGTGCTCCTATACTAATTCATCATTGTATCTCGTGTTGCAATAGTTTTGGTCCCTTGTTTTGCTTTTTTGTGAAAATGATAATCTGATTACATGGTAATTCATTCATTCTCCCCTGTAAACCACTTTTTTACTGCCTTTTTGGTTATTCATTGGATGAGCCAATTTGATGCTACAATCTAAAAGTTTCTTTAGTGATGTATTATAGAGGTAGTGATTTTATTAAAGATATTCATTTCCTGTGAGTTGCAACTGAAAAATTCAGAAATGCAGTTGAGAAAATCATATTATGATTTGTCTCTCCTAAACTTGTTCTTTCCAAGTCCTTGTAAAATAGAAATGCAACCAGAGAAAGTGATGCATGGAAGAGATCAGCCCATTTCAACCTATAATCGGATGGAACGCATGGCCTCATCCGGCCACCATTGAAAGTACAAATTCTGCAAAATATGGCCACTCTGTAGTATATTAGTATAACCTGGCGGTTGCTGTTTTAAAGTTATCAGTGAATGTGATGATGCAGGAGACTGCTGAAAGGGCAATGAAGAAACCCATCACTCGGTGGAGGTGCGAAAAGTGGTGAAAGAAAGAACGGTGGCCGGAGCCCGTAGACAAGAGAACATTGAGACGTGCAATGCCACTCAGTCCTGCATACAACGGGACTCGTCAGTGTCATCTTCTTTAAACCACAAGCAGTCATCAGCATCATCGTGCTCGCTGCGATGAATCAGCTGGTCCTGGTTGATAGAGTCGTCCATTTCCGAAGAGGCAGTTGGTGAGCCAAGGTTGTAGTAGGCAATTACTTGCGTTTATAAGAAGGCAAAACAAAGATGATTAGATTTTGACCTTTTCGTTCTACTCACTTGCTGATTAGGTGCCACTATGCCTAGTGTGCTTCATGATGCTTTAAAGATGTAAGTGAACAATATAGCACTGATTATCTTCGTCAATTTGTATTTCACAGGCATCAAGCAAGAAATCATGATGATGCTGACAATCCAGGAATAATATTTTCATATACAAGAATTTCATGTATCAACATAAAAGGCAACATTGTTCATTGACGCCTCGCAACTCTACTTCCTCGATACGCTTTACAAAAGAATTTTACTTGTAATCTGCACATTGTGACCTATACCTCTGACACCATCCCCAGAAATTTGCTAAAAATTGCATAATAACAGGGCAGAACTGAGATGACCTACAATTTACAGTATCTAAAGCTGTGAAAGCAGCCCCACTAACATTCGTAAAAGGGTAGATGATGATACTAGTTAAAGAAAAGAGACTCAAGGCAAAGAAAACTATTTAACCCCCCTTTCCTTTGGGATTTTGTTTGAAAGGATCAGAGGGTTCTGAGGAGCACCAGTGATCTGGGACACTCCATATATTCTTCGACATGAACTTTCTGAATCTCCTCTTGTACTCTTTAGGAGAGATAACAGTCGGCAACACATTTTTTGGCACAAGTGAAGACTTCACCCATGACTCTAGGTGCTTATCCCATGTATACTGCCTCAGATAATCAATAATGCCACATACAAGCTCCTGTCTGTGTGTATCAATCCCCACAAGCAATGAATAATCCATAACATTGATTGACTGCAGATATGACATAAATATGTGAGTTTACAGATTTTTGGTGCCAATGACAATAAAAATGCTTATTATATGTACATCTATAAACTTTATAAACAGAAAATTTAATGAGATGAATTAAAATTAACAAAGAAAACAGCACATAAGGTTTCCAGGTAGATAACTTGGAATATGTAAAATATTCTCCACAATTTGTTGGTCAACAGATTTCAGATGTCCAATCGCAAGCACTGAGGACATGCATACGACCGAAATAGGTATCAAAAACTACCATCATAATGCAAAAAACTTGTAAACTCACATTGAGAAAAGACGTGTCATTCCACAGTGCCCGTTGCAATTTTTGCTTTGCTTCGTTACTAACATAAAATGGAGATGAGTTCATGTCATTGACAAAGTTCTGATCCAGAAGAACATCTCCTGGACCATCAGTAGCCGAATTGAATCGGTCATGTAGAGCGCCTTTAAGATCGTACAGACGGGTGCAGTTTCTACCAAAGGTTAGATTCTCCATAACCATCAGATCATGTTTGATCTCTTTCCCACTTTTTGTCTGTCTCACAACCACCTGCAAAGAAAAAGTTGTAAGCATGATGAAACAGGTTCACTGATGGGAAAACAAAATTCTACCAACCTGATAAATCCCAAGAATTTTCGCAAGGCAAGTTTGATTCCCTTTCTCAAATGACTTGTTCACGTGCTCAAAATAATCATCTGCAAACTTTACAAATGACTCAAATTCTGTCTTCTTGATTTCTTTTATAATCAACCTGTCATCAACTGTTTTGGCAAAAAAGGCTTTGCTCTTCCCACCTTTAGCATCCCAGTTTCTACAACGGCTTAGGGAAGCAATATAATCAACCTCAGATTGGCAGCACCAATTCCGGAGGTTGCGAAACTGATTGGCATATGGACATAATACAGTATATTTCTCCTTGCCTAGTGACTTGGCAACTCTTAGAGTTACCATTGGGTGGGTTCCTGCCGGAACCAGAGAATCCAACAAGTTCAATCCATCAAAACTGGAAAAGCGTGACTCATCAAAAGAAATGCTTGCCACAGAATGGACTGAATCAGAATCTGAAGAACTATTTGAGGTCTGATGTGGCAAAGAAATAGTAGGAACTCGAGTCAGACTCTGTAAATTCTCAAATGTTCTGGTAACAATTCCACTATTGTCATTAACAAGGCCATCTGTTTGAAGAGGTGGATCTTTCAAAAAGGCCAGTGCACAAGCAATTACACTTGACAGTTCACCATCATAGTCTGACACTATATATTTATCAGTCCCTAGAGGAATGTGCAACATTTGCCCTTCCTCTGTGATCAACTGATATGCCGTGGGCAAGTATTGTGATGTATAGCTACTCATGGCTTCAAACCTTGGGAGGACTCTTTGTAGATCTTTCATACCTACTTGTCGAATTTCAGAGAAGGGCGCCCAAAACCAATCACTTGAACTGTCAAAGATGGATGATCGTGAGTGCGGAGAAGTGTCCATCAGTGACAGGCTTGAATCAACAATAGAACAAGAATCCTCATTTTCCATGGAAACAGGGATTCTTCTATCTTCATCTAGTTCATCAGCCAAAGTAATATTCCCTTCCAGATACTTGACAGAATCTGAAGAACTATCAGTGGAGCCGTTGGGCCTCGGATTGGACTCACGGTCAGCATATCTTTTTGCGCTTGAACAACCCACATTCGGTATCTGAAGACCCTCAGGCAAAGTAGACACATTAAGTTGATCAGCTCCTTCAGACTCTTCAACAGGACCACCAATTGGAATTTCCTTAATTGGAAACTCATCTGCTTCTGCAGATATATCTAATTCAACTTCTATATGGGAAGAACCATCAATGCAGTTTTCACCTCTTCCCATAATTCTTTCGCTCAAAGCCTCTCCCCTAATGCCATGAATACCTGAATTCACTTTTTCGCTTACCTTATCAGAAGCCATGGACTGGATCATCATTGGAGTTGGTGACAGTAACAAATGCAAGCGCAGATCCCAAATGCATGATTGAAGAAGAAGTTCCCAATGTACACGGTTAAAGCAAAGAAGTTTGTAAGCGGCTTGGCCCGAGTTCCTATTCTCATTAACAGAATTGTGAATGTTTACCTGTTTTAAGTTATGATTCAGTTAAAAAGGATGAGAAGAAGTATATAAATATTGGGTTTGACTGACAAAAACATCATGCATTTGAAAATTAAAAGGAGATTGTAAGTAAGAAAACGCCTAACAAGAGAAAACAGGAACATTTGAAGAGAAACTTATGAACTAAAACATGTGCAAAATCATCATCGGAGTCCATCTTACAGAACTATGGAATGTTTGAAAAATGAAAAGAAAAAAATATTACAATTTAGTCAAACAATGAAACAGAATGAAACTGATGCATCTAAAGAGTAATTGACTGGGAAAAGGAAAACCACCTACAAGCATGTCAAACTACAGAAAAGAGAAACTAACAGAACAACAAAGCTCAAAGTAATAAGACTATAGCAAGTAATGGATGCATTCATACTAATGTGCTGACTTTCTAGCAAACCTTTCTACTAATTATGCAGTTATACCACAAATGAACCTGTGAAAAATATGCACAAAGAGAAAGGTGACCTCGTGCTCAGATTCTTCTTGATTTAGCATATCTTCGATGTCAGAGAATTGTTTCAACGAGCCTTGTAGTTTCAAAGTTTTGCCATCAAACTGAGACCTAATCTTCTTCAACGAATCGCCAACCTCCCTTAACAGCATATATCTTTTCTTTCGTACCTTAAGGAAAACAAAAGATTCGTTCAAGAAAATATAAAGGCTAGGCCAGGATCTTTAACTTGTATTCTAGCATCAGCCAAAGAATTATCAGAAATCAAAGAAGCATGCACAACCAGAAAATAACTCACATTCTCAATTTCTTTTGCAAACCAATCTTGTCCAATTGAATTGCTGAATGGAAGTTTCAGAGGAGGCACAGACACAGTATATATTGTGATCAGGGAATTTTTGAACATAGCAACCATGGGGCCTAATCTGCAAAACATAAAAACAACATTATAAAGACGCAATAAAAATAATTATATATAAAGGCCGGATCAGGAGTGCACGTCCGCACAGCCCTTAAGTGCAAACATCCCTCCGTTCTCCACCGTCCGGCGCCGACGACAGTGCTCCTCCACCCGAGCAGACACTAGAGGCATCCCCGATCACTTTCTCTTGCCGGCGAGTCGGCCAAATACCAGTTTGCAGCCGAGATCAATCGTCTGAAGTTTTGGGTGGAGGTTGCTGCCCAGACCTTCAAATCGATCTCGCTAGCAAGAGAAAGTGATCGGGGATGCCTCTGGTGTCCGCTCGGGTGGAGGAGCGTCGTCATCTACTCCGGATGGTGGAGAACGGAGGGACGTCCGCACTTTAAGGGCTGTGCGGAAGTGCGCCTCTGAACGGGGCTGTACATATATATATATATATATATATATATCCTTGAATAGACACTTAACATGATACCAGATGCACCTAAACAGACTAGTAGTTGCCATTTACAAGATTGTAAAATCAATTTGAAGATTCGTGCTAAAAAGTAACAAAAAGAAAACGACGATAGAAACACACACACACACACACACACATATATATATAGTTATATATAGACACACACACACATATATATATAGACACACATATAACATTATAAATTGTCCATTATATGCCTCCAAAAAAATAGTTCAAAATCCATACATATTTCTCAGCCTCAGTTCCAATTAGAGCACCTTCTCCCACCATTATGCATGTGATCCTAACCAGATAATTATCGGAAAATCCTTTGTGAACTAGAGTATTTGTATTCACACAGATTAAATACACAAAATCCTATTTTATGCAAAATGTACCAAGAGGTGAGAGCTGATAAATAAATTAAATCCATACCCAAAGAAGTAGAAAAAGTCTGTGTGCAAAGAATGGCCGCAGGTAGAAAATATATTAGACAGATAGTGGTTTGAAAAATTGAGCTCCAGGAAATTTCCAAATGACAGACAACGTGCAGCACTGGAAATCAATACTCGTTTTGTACACTTTGATTTTCCCTTCTGAGATTTACATGTACCACATCGACTCCACATCCAAAGCTTTCCTTCAGCTTCACCAGACAAATGCTCAGCACGAAGGCGTTTAACCCGTATGGTAAGCTGCTTGTTATGATGTGCATAACCATACAAGTGAGCTTCTGGTAGCTCACCACATGCTGTGCAATGGCTTCGCTGCAATACACAAGGCTTTTTCAGTTCATCTGCAATTGCAATTTCAAGTAATAATTTGGAGAATAACATCTTTCCATGTCACAGAACTAAGAGTAAATGAAAATCTTAAAAATTAGGTGGAATAATCAATAATATACAAAAAAGGAACGGTCAGCATGCTGGCGCTGTGAAACATTTCTGGCAGCATATAGTCAACCCACATTCAACCCGAGTACTTGACCCATGCACATCATAGTGAGAATATAGCAACATGCCCATAAAGTCCCTAATAAATAGAGTTGTGAAAAACCTGATTCAGTATATTGTCCTGTAGAAACTTCCCGATCGGCACATCAAAATTCTTGTAGAACATGATATGAGAAAAATGGCTTTGCTCACAAACAGTCCCTTTAAAAACATTCTTTCTCGACATCAAAACCAGAATACTCTGGGAATCCAACACTTTGCTGATGTCATTCTTGCTTTGCTTTGGGTCTTCGTTGTTACCACCATCCTTTTCAATCTCAAGAGAAGATTCAGTGCAAGTAAATGGAGACTGGACTTCTCCACCCCTGAGTGGCCTCTCTTCATCAGAACTCCCTCTATCTTCAACATCACACTGATCAGTCGCCTCTGGAGATGTTGAAATAGAAACAGAGTTTGTAATCTGATCATTCAATTCTCTTCCATTTAATCCAAAGTATGAAGAGAGAGATTGATAAGAAGTAGATGCTAGAGGCAAGCTTTCCCCTATAACTTTCTTTAGTGATGCTGAAAGGGACAAGAAGCCAGAAAATATGACAGGATTGTATGGTTCATATAATGTGGGGCTACCTTGAAATTCTAAGTCAGCATTTTGGGAAGATCCTTCATGGAATCCATCAGAAATGGGAATATCAACTGCATCTGACGCAGTTTCACCACTGGATTCCCTATGATGTGGAATGCATGAATTACCAGATGCTAAATTAAAGGATTTGTTACCAGCGGAACACTGGTTTGCTACTTCCACGGACACGTGATTTGCTTCACCAAACAAATGATGTGCAGAGAACATTGATCTCTGGTCAACAAGGAAAGAAGTCTCAAGTATTAAATGATATGCCAAGATAACTGCACACTGCACTACACACTTGATCTTCTTCAATTCATCACTCTGTGCTCCTTTCAGCAAAATCTGTGTTTCAATTCATGCAGAACTTGATTATTTTACATGATATACTAAACAACCCAACTATCAAAGCACTTATAGAAACATTACCAAATTAGACAGTACCAAAAAAAAAAAGACAGCTGGACACTCATGATCAGATCATGAAAGCAAGTACAAGTCCAGATGGGGGAAAAGAAAAACAAAAAAAACAAAAAAAAACAAAACAGTAATTCAAGATGTGTGTCACCTATAATGATTGTGGTTATGACAAAATTTTGGTTCTCAAAATGTAAATCAAAGAAGGGCACTAAAAATTATATCTAAACACAACATGAGATGAGACAAATATATATTCCTGAGAAAATGGCTTCCCCTCTACTAACTGTATCACTATATTTTTTTATAGTAGGAAGTAAAGAAAATAGATTCATATATCAGTTTTAAGATTAAGCTATTTGATTACAAAAATTATTATGCTAGATATAAGGGTAGTTATAAGTAAAATAAAAAGAGCCGGAAAGTCATCACATATCCAG
Organism: Fragaria x ananassa; assembly: GCA_034370585.1. NCBI lineage: Eukaryota > Viridiplantae > Streptophyta > Magnoliopsida > Rosales > Rosaceae > Fragaria > Fragaria x ananassa. Next base: position 16,676,083 of record CP139769.1, read on the forward strand.
AATCGACAGAACTGAAACAATGAACTAATAGTCTCATCTATGGGGTCCACTGTCAATGATTGATGATATAAATCGGAGCTTCAATATCTGACAACAGAGTATAGATCTGGAGCATTAACTAGTTCACACTAACAGCATCAAACCAACATTACAAAAAATCATTAAAAAAAAATTAAAAAAAAAGAGTACTAAACAACTAACAATGAAAATCTGCCTGACAACTGTTAGTCTATAATTGTGAAATTGCAAATCTCATCATCCTTAACCAAAGAATAACCTCTTCAATTTGAATATCTGTCTATGTGGGATGTGTGCAGCTATAGACAAAGAAGACATACATAAATTTAAAATGGGGAGTACTTACCGTACCACCCCGGCGTGTAGGACAGCCCTCAATAAACATCAATGTTTTACTTGGCATCTTTCCTCCACCCAAACCAGCATGTTCCTCTATAAACTTCTCTATGTGAAAAGAGTCGCACTGCTTTAGCTTTTGACTCGTCATAGTATCTGATGACAAAATTGGTGATCCAGTACAAAGAGCAATCCTCTGTAGTCGGTGGAGCTTCATGTCATAGACCAGTGTCATTTTTTTTGCGAGAATAGATTCTTGAATATCACGAGAGACAGTTTTTTCCACTAAAACCACATTTGGATGACATTGTTCTAGCATTTCAGTGACGGACTTCAAGTAATCTTGTTCCTGTTTGTAAGAAAGATGGTGAGAACAGATAGTTGCTTACTTGAGGTTAAGACAGACATTATGATGATGTTACCTGCTTCATCGAATCAAATGATGACAATCCACTTGAAGACTGACCAAGAATTCCCTGGATTAGCAACAACCTTGGGTTCTTGTACTTAATTGGCATATGCTTGTGTGCAGCATGCTTTTTGAAGACCATACCTTTTACTAGTTGACTGCAATGGCATAAAATAATTTCAGACAACCAACTTCCAAATAAACAAGTTTCACAAATCTGTTAACAATTATCATTAAGGTGATTACCACTCTCAGTTGATTTGCATGTCTTACTAATTATCCATCTCTGTAACTTTAGTGGTGTGTTTAACAACAGGTGCACACCCCAAATTCCTTTCATTGACAGGACACAAATATCCATAAAATATGGTATTAAATCTATAATTGGGATGAGAAATACTCCTCGACCCTCAAAATAGCTAAATCATTGTCCTCGTGATCTCAATATTATTTTGCAGGTTATAAAAAGTTATCTTATTTTGCATTGGCAAAACATGCAGAAGTTATTTCAAAGAAAGTACTGCATAAACATGACCCGTTCTTTTAATCTCCGTAAAGCTAAAATATCAAGAACAAGGTATATTATATTTTTTGCCGAGACTGAACTTAGTAATAGATGACTAGAAGAGAAAATGTGGAAACAAAAATTAGCCTAGTTTTACCACCTTTGGCTGCGGTCACCGGTTGCAATGCATTTTACTTTCACATAGCCATCTGGATCCATTGCTTTACCGACAACAGCATCAGGTTTCAAAAATGAAGCAGCCTCCCATGACAAAGAAGTAATAATGTCCACCCAACTTTCACCATCCTCCCCTGAAGATCCAACAACATCAAAAGATGTAAGTAGTTGACCGACAAGAGCCTTGAACTTTCCATTAATAACCGCTTCCATTGCTCTTTGTTTTTCCTCTTTAAACTTATAGCTCACTCTTCCTTCATCTTTAGAACGACTCAAAGAACTTGGTTTGCCCCATTTCATGCCATCACCACACTCGTCGTCGTCGTCGTTGAAAGCCACACTACCCTCCACATCATCCTCTGGATCATCAGGTTCAGGAGGATCCCATATACAGTCATCCATTTCACCTTCTGAAGCATTTGAATTCTCAGCTTCACTAAATGGTCCACAAGCGTTTGCAGAAGGGGTTTCCCATAACCGATCATTATTTGTGCTTGCCGTACTGAAATGCAATAAATCATTACTGAAGTACCTTGGGAAAAACTAGTGAACAAAGAAGCAGAGTTCTAAAAGAGCAGGTATGTGTACCACGAAGTAAAGTTTTAATAGAAGGATTATGTGTACATACCGATCATATGAGCTCACATCAACAGAATATTCACCTAAAAGAGCAGAACATTAAGGTAGTTAAGAAAACATATCCGGATAGAGTGAATTGTTGTTGACCAAAATGCAGCACATAAAGACGAGAATACTGTAACTCACTGTAGCTGGAGACAGAACTGTCACTACTTGACAAGGAAGTCATTGGACTGATGGTTGGCATTGAAATTAAATTGCCCTGCTTAATAGATCCTCGCTCCTGTTTCTCCGCACAAGCTTTGCAAGCCCTATCTGATGGTAATGTTTTCAGATTATCATGTTCCTTCTTTACATATTTAGGTTGTCCTAATTCAGCACCACAGTAGTCACACATTGTATACATCCGATCCCAAACAAATTCCGACAACAGCTCTGTAATTTTGTCCCCTATCGGATTCAAGATTGCAAAAAAAAAAAATCAATTCACTAAGAAAACAAGAGGGAAACAAATCCTAATATTGGCTTTCCTCTCAAAGTAAAATCCCCTCACCAGCCTCAAGCCCCTCAAATCAACTAAAACACACCTACAAGACTCGACTCGTAATCAGATCCTAAACACCAAAGAGAAACAAAAATCGAGACAAGGTTTGAGGCGAACATGAGTAATACTGATCTAAAACCACTCATCTAAACCTTGTTGCCACCAATTCTACTTGAATCAGCGCCGGATACTAGTTTCGTTATCACAATTTTGCCAAGAACATAGCAACAGTGAAGATGAATACGCAATTCTTGAATATATATATATATAATAGTCACCAGATCATATATATATATATATATATATGATTCAGAATACAAAACTAGTCAAGAAACCATCGCACATAGTCGGAAATCGAAACCTCACTATTTTTCAACCTAGAATCAAGAAGATTCCGCAATACTGGACCAAGAAGCACAACAAGAAAGGATACGAGAAGAAGAAGAAGAAGAACTTACAGTAAAAGCGAAAGGAGAGAGGGGTCGAAATGGATCGGAAGCATGATTTGGGAATTGAAAGCGGTAAAAGAAAGCAAGGAATTTGAGGAAGAGGGTGGTGTGTGTATGGGAGAGTCCACACCGAGTCTCAAAGAAACAAGAGAAAGAATTTTTACAACAACAGAAGGACTTGCGGACAATACGGGGTCCCACGTATTTAATCGCACTAGCTGTAAAAATCTTTCTTTCTTTTTCAAACGTTTACGACATCCGGATACCGAACAATTAATTAAGCAAAAACAAAAATATTCCTTCTTTTTTTTTAGTTTAGCGACAAATAGCCAAATTTCACTTTTATCACGTAGCTGCAGAAAGCAGTACGTGATCAGAAAAAACATAATATTGGAAAATTTGATCTCCGCTTGTAACAGTTCTATATTAGATTTTTTTTTTCAATTAAAAAAACGCAACATTACACCAAAAAGTCTCGCAAGCAACCTGTACCTAAGGTCAAACTGATAGGCAAATTACACTTGAGGTGGTGAACCAGGAAGTACAATCATTGTCTGCGTGCCCCATATGAGCTAAAGCATCTGCTAGAAAGTTTGATTCCTTCCAAATATAACAGTTTGGAAGTGCTGGGATAGCGTCTGAATGTCTTGAACCAAAGTTTTAATTCGTCACGAGCGCTCTGTTTGGTAAAACGTCGATTAAGATTTTTGAATCTCTCTCAATGAAAATTGCTAACGCTGAAAGAGAGATCATTGTGTATAAAACTAGATGATCAGTCATATATAGGGAGATATTATTAACACATGTTGTTAATATCTTTTTCCACAAAATAAATATGCCTTCCTTTTCTTTCAATAAATGATCTTTAAATGTTGATATCAAAATGAACTTATATATTAGGAATCGATAATGAAATATATATATAACGAGTATGAATTACTTGATAGATGAATATTAGCAGAGCATAGCCGAAGTTGTAAATAACTCAGTAACCTTAATTACTAGGCAAATCAAGGTGAAAAAGTTCCTCTCTGGTGTAAGCTTTGTAAAAGATTACGGTAATGAATAATATCATAAGATTATATACAAATTAATATTAATTCAAGAGCTGTTTGTCAACAGATTAAAAAAAAAAAAAAAAAAGAGCAAATGGAGCACATAATAAACTAAAGAAAGTTGCATGTAAATAAGGCAGCATACCAAGACTTTTTTGTCCAATATATATACGAAAAGACGGCTTTGTCTTTTTTCTATTACCAGTACGTTATTGACCTTACTTAATTCCGGCTGGCTTAAAAACACAGCGACGGCATCTTCTTCTTCTTTTTTGGTCTTTCCCTTCTTCTTTTGGTGGGTTTTGAAATTTCAAAGTTGCCTTGTCTGAGAGGGCAAAGTTCAACTCCGGACCGACCTTGTTACTGCAAAGTCCACGTGTCCACTCGGGATTAGCTACGCAGTTACGTTTCCTGGAGCGCCTGCCTTGCTGTTACCTTGGCTTCAATCATTGGCAAACGCTGGATACGGTAGTCGCCCACGTGGTCCTATAACTCCTATGAACATGTTTAGTAGTGCAACTTCAAATCTTCCTGTATCATCTTTTCTGAGTTCCATCAACATTATGAAGAAAAAATAAGAGATCTATTAATCCCATTAATACCATAAAGAGAAAGGTATAATGTTTGATTATTTAATAAGTGATATAAACATATAGATGTGTATATATATAGGAAAAAATAATAATTTTTAGATGCTCGACCAATTGAACAAAAGGAATATCGTTCTTGTTGCTACGTATCCAATCGACTAAAGAAAAAACAAAAAAATTGACTCTCATATAGCAAATGTATCAATGTCATATGGAAAATGTATCAGCGTAAAAAGTGTTATTGAGACATCCATGAAATGCAAGGATGGACTTATGTTACGGTTCAGGTTGCTGCCTAGCTAGGGTCTGGAACCCATGTTTCCTAAGTATCTTACTTAGTTCTAATTTGAAATCTTATTTACAGCCAATTTGCTTTCAATTTACTTAGGCCTCGTCATTTGTCCTTTCGGCCCTGACTCATCCTACCATGTAGGGTTTCGACCTTCAAATAGGGCGGGACCTAGCCTTTCTCAAATAATTTAGCAAGGGTCAAGCAAATGAAACTTGGTCTTATCATACGGCTATACCTTGTTTAGCCTTTTAGGGCCAAGCCCGAATCGGCTCTAAAAGCCTGTTTTTTAGGCCCTAATAATTTCTTATTTTTTCTATTGTTTTTAATATGTTTCATCCATGAAACGCAGGGATGGACTTTTTATTTTTTACAGTAAAACCTCTATAAATGAATAATGTTGGGACCATAAAAATTATTAATTTACAGAGGTTATTATATTATCGATAAATAAATAATTTATTCATTTATCGATAAATGAATATTTATTACTTTATAGAGAGTTTTGCTGTTAAAAGTTTCCTTAATTTGTCAATAGTTTCCTTGATTTTTCATAAAACAAGGAAAAAACGAAGGACCATATATGGATACTTTGAGAATAACTAAATTGGGAAACAAAAATTGTTAAGAGTATTTTTACTTTGTATTAATAAACCTTATTTACTCTTTCTTCATGAATTTTTTTAATTATTAATATTTTTTGTGATACTTTTAAAATATTTATTTAATTAATTATTACTTCATATATTCACTGGAGATATTCTAAAAAAAATATAATCCCTCATTTAGCGAGAAACCTAGTAATATACATTGGTCTCGAGTTGGGACCAGAGAAAATTATTATTTAAGTGAGGTTATTAATTTATAGAACATTCATTTATTGAGATTTTACTGCATGTACAATACAACTAATCTTCTTTTTTGTATTGATTTTTTTATTTTTTATCAAATGGTCATTCGATTTAAATCAGAGCAAGCAGTACAAAGACAATGTACCCTTATGGGGTCGTCAGAAAACATCGTCCTGCTGAATTGCAAGTCTTATACTAGAAAAAACATAAGTTTTAAAATCCTAAGTACATCCACCTTATAGAGATTAAACACAATTATTTTATAGGTGAAACTAGGTTTTAGAGAAAATTATTAAGACTCTGCGAAAATCACTAGTTACCTAGACAAAAACTCATTCTACATTAGGGGCTCAAGCCCAAATTCATCTGTCAGAGCCCAATCAGATGAAGCCCTGGCTGATCTAGCCCAAGCCCTGGCTGATCTAGCCCAAGCCCATTCAAGCTCAACTCCTAGAGAAGCCTTGAGAGAAACCCTAGCAGCCTTCATCTCTTCCCCGCCGTCATCACCATCGGATAACAACGGCGCCGTCAGAACCTATTCCAGAATCAGAACCACAGCACCACCATCCTCCCCAATAGCAAAAAGATGGTGAAAACTTGGTGCATGGCCTCTTGCCAAGATCTGAGACGCACATATCTGAATTGAGGGCTTCCGACCGTGGCCAAACAAACCACATTCGAGCCTTCCAATCCTCTTCAACGTTCCTAGTCCATCCTAAGCCACAATTCAATCGGCTTATATTGCTTCCTCCGTTGTATCAAACTCAAAGGCAAGAACACAAAGAGAACAACTAAAACCTTTGTTTAGGAGATTCTGATGAATAAAGCCGCCATCACCACCATATGTTTGACGATAGAGAGGAGGAGAGATCACTTTCTCAATCGGATTTGCAGAGCCGCCCCAAGCCGGAACTTGATGTTGCTGAGAATACTCTCTTGTGAGAGGCAGAGAGAAAAGCATAGTTTTGTTTCGGCTTTTTTTTTTTATATTATTGATTTTGTAAGGTGTATTTTTTTTAATTTCTTTTTGCTCTGTTAAATTATAATTGATTTTTGGTGATTTAGAGAGATAGTTCATGAGTTATATATGAATGTAACCATTTAGACTAATATTTATAGATGTTTTAAGTTAAATATAATGTATATGTATGTTAAACGTGACTAAAAATAGGGTCTTGTATTACATATAACTCTTGAGCTAAAGTTTGAGAAAAATATTTAAATTAGTGAGTTTATTTTTGAGCAAAATAAGGTCATATTCAGCTCATATTTAGCCCTATTCAAAAAGTCGGTCCTTTCAGCCCTAACGAAATGGGTCTTTAGGACGGGTAAAGACTTACATATTTAAGCATCGGCCATACCCTACCCGGTCTTAAATTACGCTGACTTTGACTAAACTTTACCCGGCCCTACCCTATGCCCTAAAATGAAACGTAGGGCTGGTCATAACCCTACTCGTGATGACCCCGAAATTTACTAATGGACTTTTGCTATAAAAACCAAAAACAACTACGTTCAAATTCTAACATTTATTAAGTAAATATTTTGTTATCTAATCATAATTTTTTATTCAAAATCGCAGTATTCTAAAGACTTCCTAGACCCAATGACTAATCCGCTGGGGGCCCGGACAACCAGTAACATATTGCAGCCCCTCCACTAGCCACTTTTGACAGTGTCGTGATTCGAACCTAGCTATCAGGTTAGAGAGCACACCCAACTAGGCAAGAACCACTAAACTACCTTATTGTAGTGGTTTATCTAATCGTATCTTAATTATCAAAATATCAATTTCATTTCCTTTATTTTTTTCCTTCAAATGAGATTTGTTGCATTTATCCGGTTGGTAAATTTCATGAGATGCTTGTCCGTTTTGTTCATATGTTAAAATTTATGTTTGTTTGTTTGTTTTCATGGGAAAGAGAGTTGTTATTGAACATTTTAATTTGAATCATCACCCCAACCTTAAAATCTCGGTTTCACACTTAATGAGATGTGGCGGCAGGCTACTACTACCTGGCTCGACATCATGTTCAATTATTGTGGATCAATTTATCCATGTGGTATGTGATATTAAGTTTTAATTTTTCTTTTGATTGAAATATTAAGTTTTAGCATAACCAACTCTAAAACAATATTTTTGTGAGTGGGGGTAGTTTTTTTGTTATTGTTTTTTTGTTATTGTTTTTTAGGTTTTGTTGGTTTGTTTTTGGGTGGTTAGTTGTCTCTCCTTTTGAGCGAGGGTTTTGGCCTCCTCTTTGAGCGAGGGTTTAGGGTTTTGGTAGGTTGGTGTCGAGGTCGTGTGTCATTGGGTGAGCCATGATTATGATGTCATTTTCAGGGACTTTTTAATGTCTATTAGTTCTTGTTGTCAATGTAATGAGGATGTTACATGTGCACATATATATATATATATGCTGGTAGTTTTGACATATAGTGTTTGAAAATATTGTTTCTTTTTGACGTTGACTGTGACTATGAGAATGTATCAAAGTATCTGAATTAAGTTAGGTTACGGTTGAACCTTTTTTTGTTCTTGTTCACTGCAATCACTGGTTTTAAGTTGGATTTATATAATATAGAAATTTTCCCTCAAAAAAGTTCTATAATAGATTTAATTTTGACATATTAAATTTAATCAAATAAGCGTGTTTGAAGGCTATAGTCGCCTCTCTCTAACCTTAGCGAGAGAGCAACCATAGAGAGATTCTCCTTGTTCAGCGGCATGCTTTTATGTCGTCGTTGGACAAGGCTTCACCACCCCTTGAGGGTTGGGTATGTGTCCGGTTTGTTTTGCTTTTCTCTTTGGCTTGTGCTATGGTGAAGGAGGTCGGACATGTAGGGACTGAGGAGAAGGAGAAGAGGAAGTCAATTGGCAACCTTCATCTGTGAGTACCGGATTCGTTCCGTTCGATGGGGCTAAGGGCGCCACCCCTCTCTCTATCTCTCTCCTGGTGCGATTTGGTGATGTTGGCCACAACGTGGTTGACCGGCTAGTGGCTTTTGATGGATGTTGGTCCTCTTTCGCTTCCATGATGCTAGTTATAAGGCTGGGCTAGGTTTGACCTAGTTTATTTAGGGTTTTTAATCTAGTTATGTCAAGACTCACCCTGAATTCCACCTTCAAACTTGAAGTAAGTTTTGCGGGGACCACCTGCAAGGAAAATTTACAGAAGAGCTCGGCGAACCTCCCTTGAAAATGAACAACCCTAACCCGGAAAATTAAAAAACTATCCTCTTAACAACAATAATCATCCTCCAATTTAACCATAAATATCCAAATAATAAAAGCCTAATTAAAATCTTATATAATAATCTCAAAAGTATTCATAGCTACTAAAAACAAAACAACGGAAGCAGAAAAGATACCCTAGTAGATTAAACAGATAATCTACTGGTGAAAAGTGGCTGAGAGATGAGTGACTATGCCTCGTCGCCTCCTACTAGATCCAATCCGAACTCTACAGACTGAGCATTTTAAAACGAATGGCCCAGGAGAAAACATTCAGAAAATGTTAGAGTGAGTGGACGAAAATAATTCCAATGAAATATTTATGCTTTCCCAAAATTTATTTCTAAGGAAAACATGATGCATGCGACAGCTCAAAAGCTTTAACTCAAAATTTCTTAACTTGTGTCTAGCCTCGCTAGACTCCCAAACTTAATAAAATGGCTTCTCAGGCTAAAATTATATATATCAGTATGTATTTACACTCGTCATATTCCTTGTACGAATTCTATAAATAAATACGAAAAATAGAATTTCATATAAGGTTACGATGCTGGCGTCTAACACTCACGTCACACCATAATGGAATTTTACCTCATTATGACGGAAAAACACGAGTGAATATATATACGCGCATATTCCCTATATAAATTATTATATTTATATAGGGCTACGACGTTTGCGTACGACGCTCCTGTCACACCATAATGGAATTTTACTTCATTATGGCGGAAAAGCACGTATAGCTAGCTAACATTTATTTATATACATATTATTCTCATAATCATCCATATATGAATATATAATCACTGTAATTCTCAATTTCGGTTATTTTCCAATAAAAGAAAATATTGATCAATAAATCATTGCATGCACATTATTTAAAAACAAGGGTTCACTCACAAATTAGGCCTAAGCCTGATGTTGGTCGGAGGTTTCTTCTGCTCGGGCCTCCTCACTTCCTGTTCCAAAAACATAATTAAATCATGAACCAAAAACCGACGCTTATATAAAATAGGCAAAATAAAATGTGAGCTTCGCGTGCTCAACCATGTCTAACCCTTAGTCTTAAAGTTGCCGCAAACTAAATTTCACCACAAATACGGACATCCTTAAAATCATCTTCCACCGTCCTAACCATAAAATAATCCAAAAGCTGGATTCTAACTTATTAATCTGCCAAAAATACCAAACTTTAAAAATTCTCAAACCTATCCAAAACTCCTCCAAAAATTCTAAAATTCATACCATTAAACTACTCTTAAATTTTCCCATTAAAAACACATTTTCAGCTGCGGCACCGCCGGCGGCCAGCTCCGGCGACCTCTAATGTCCACCAAAATTTGACAGCACATTCCCCTCAACCTCTTCTACAACTTTCCTAACTAGCACAAACACCAATTACAAGCCTAACTATGTCAATCGAACGGAAACATTTATAAAGCCCTAGAAATTCAAACGCCAAAATCTCCTTACCCAAGACAAATCAGGACGAAACCTTTGAAGCACAGGATGAGAGCTTTCCAACGGGCCAAGGATCGCTAGCTATGACTGCTATAGGAGGGAGTTCCGGCGACGGGAAGTTTCGGGTAGTCGGAACTTCCTGGCTTGGCTGCTCCTTCTCGGCGGCGCTAGGGCAGCTACCACCACCCCAGGGAGATAGCTGGGTCAACAGCCGATCGATTGGGACTAGTGCGGCGGTCTGGGCAGCTACCACCACCCCAGGGAGATAGCTGGGTCAACAGCCGATCGATTGGGACTAGTGAGGCGGTCTGGGCAGGCCGGACTGCGGCGAACGAGCGGTTGGAAGTTCCGGCAGGGAGAGAGAATCGGGGAAAGAGAGAGAGAAGCGGGAGGGAGGAGAGAGGAGCGGGAGGCAGAGAATAGGCCTAACCCAAACCGATCCACCACTTAAAACCCACTCCAAAAATTAACAAAAAAATAAATACTCCAATGAAAATTATCTTTTATTAGCTAAAATTTACCATTTTTACGGTCTTCACATTTTCTTCCTTCAAATAAATCCTTCGAAATAATAGTCCCCCACAACCTCTCTGGGGACCAATTAAATTATAAACTTAATGACGAAGACGATAAAACTCTTATTAATATTATGCTAGTAAATAAAGTAAAATTTAAGAGTCGGGGCGTGACAAGTTATTTTAAATTTTTAATCTGTTATTGTAGAACCCAGCCTTAATAAGCTAGATTTGCTAGCAAGTTTTGGGTTCTACGTGTTCTTTGTTCTATGTGCTTCATCAATGGATGATTGCATTAGGTTACTTTAGGGTAGCCGACATAGCTTGATTCTTATGTGACTCTTCTTGGATAAGTCATGTATATGTAATTTCTTTCTTTACTGAATACAAGACATTGTGTCATTCTTCTCAATTTTTTTTAATCAGGTAAACAACTCAAATATTAAAATTTTGTGAGTTGAGCTTACAACCTCCCACTTATTAAGGAGAGACTATGTCGCTAGACCAAATGATATTGGGAGTTAGCATTCTTTTTAAGTGAACTCGTTTACATTATTCAATCGATGATTTGGTAGGGGAGATTAAGGAATTTATGATGTTGTTTTGTTTTAAATTTTATTATAGAGAAGTGAATTTTATATACAATTGATTTGTAGTTAGATTTCTTGCTTCACAAGACTTTGAGTTAGAACTTGACAACATATAATCACAAATGAAGCATAAAGTTTAACCGATCTCAAGTTCTCATCATCAGCACTTCTGCTGCGACACTTCGTTGTTGTGAGAAAATTTAAATGTTGGACATATACAACTCGTGATATATGTATGGTTTTTTTTCTCTATACAAGCAATAACATGAACCCAAATTCCCGCCCCTCATTTTCATAGAAGTAATGCATGGCTTGAGAGTCGGAACAAAATATATAATATCAGATCCACAAGAAATAAACTCAAATCTACTAATTAATCAACAGTGACTAGATTCACTAGAAATCAAAAAAGCCAGAAATTCGATCATTCTGCCATATACAAACTCGATCTATATCTCCCCTACAAACTCTTCAATTAATCTTTTCCTCCTAACCTGCAAACTAAGCCTCGTTAACAACCAAATGAGAAGAAGAAACCCAGAAGTAGTAGTAGACTCCACAAAGTAGAGTGACTGGTTCAATTTAGAGGCCGGGGACATGGTAGTATTTGCCTTTGCAAATGCACCTGTAGACAATCGGGCACGACTCCGAAGTACTCGAGCATTTGCTGAAACTCACCATCACCCTTTTACACGGAAAGCACGGCCCGCAGGCGTGTGAACAGTCCGGCAAGCTCGAGCCAGTTCCGGTCGGGTATAGTTCCATTTCCATCTTTGTTCCTACTTCATCCTTTCCTCCTTTCTGCGCAAATACAAACATTAAAACCCATGCATTACTAATTAAAATCCATCTAACTTATTGTACGTATTTGTTACTAGGGAACAAAATTTGGTAATAGATATGATGAGTACAGTATCACGGCATGTACGTACTCTCAAAATTATTACAAGAAACATACCTCAAGATACGTTCGGACGTCATCTCTGTTATACGCAGAAGTGACTTTTCTTTGGAGATTTGCTGAGGTACGAAACAAGAAAGACAATTAGCAATATGATCATGCAAAGACACGAACTATAAACTCATGACGAACTATCATATAAGTGGAGTAGTGAACATACAAGGTTGAGGCGTCACACGTAGGCTTGTGCTTGTGCAAATTAGAATGGAGAAAATCACAAGTAGGAAAATTGTTTGGGCTACTCCAAGAGATGACAAGTTCTTCATATTCGTCCTACTTTTGTTTGTGAGCTAGCTTAGGTTAGCTAAAGCTAGGAGGTAGATTTGATAAGAAAGAGTGATAGAAATAGCAGCCAGAGATGCATGCAGCTGCGCAGTAAGAAGAAGAAGAAGTGAAAAGGGTTAGTTTGGGTGCAGTATATATAGAAAGCCCAGATTTGAACCATGAACATTAATGAAGAAAGCTACAGATTACACATCAGTCTGTTGCACTTCACATGATCCACGGCCATTTTCAAATTTCAAGTATCACATGTTATGGCGAGTCATGCATGCAATTAATTTAAGCCATCATAAATTCCATGTCAAATTCGTTATATTTCTGTTGAACAGACAGTGATTTCAAAACTGCAAATTAAGATCAATCCATCCCTCATCAATGAATTTCGATCTGGTGATAAACAATTTTGGAATTTTTATTTGCATAATCTCTAAAGCAGAGGCGGAGCCAGAAAATTTTGTTAAGAGAGGCCAAAATATAATGTACTTGAAAATACTTTAGAAAAGTATAAATATTAAATAAAATGATTGAACCTAAAAACAAGAGGTACACCGATACATTGAATAAAGTGATTAGACATAATCATGTATTAGAAATGTTTTTGCGTCCGATTTCTCGCCCAAGGAAGTCGTAGGTAGCTGGCTTGAGGGAGTCGTAGGAGAGAGCAAAGCCTAGCTGGTAAACGGATGCTACTCCTCTTCTCCTTCAGAGAGCCCTCTAATACAAAATACAAATCAAGTTATCTATCATATATGAGTCAAGATAAAAATATTTTACCATATAACATAATTATACAATTTATTGTATTGGTTGGAAACTAGATTAGTTAGGAAATATTGTATGTTGTATTTATTACTGTTCTGGGTAATATTTCTTGATAATACGTTAAGGAAAGTTGTGGTTTTATTGTATAGATAACACTATACATTACAACTTTGCCAAATTCATTTAGTAATAACCGCATGCATGTCTTCATAAATGAGAGGCCGATAAGTAGATTTATTAACCTTTCATTGCTATAATCATTCTTCATAACCATAGTTATATAGCATGACATGAATGATAGGGGGTGCCATGGCACCGCTCCGCCCATGCTTTAAAGTGAGATCCAAAAACAAATTGTTAAAATGATACGATAACATTATCTAGTCGATCCAAACAATAAGTAATTAGATTTGTGTTTCAATGTCGATTTAGTTTTTCTCGTTAACATTTTTCAACACCATCCATGAGTGTTCCCTTAGAGTCTTAACCTCCCATTACAGTGATCGAGATGACGGGGACTCGACGAGACTATATGAAAGGGTCGTAGTTTGGGTTAATCTGTACATAGGAGGCTCTTCTTCCTCCTCCTCTTATGATATGCCATTAGTAAGTAGCTAGGTTGGTAGCCATGTCCTTGTTCCAAAAAGGAAAATATAAATAAGGATGAACGAGCATGGAGAGATTTTGGTAATGAATGAAAGGGGCTTTTAAGTTTTGAATAAACCAATCGCGGGAGAGAGGGAGTTCACGTTCTCTGTCGATATATCTGTGGAAAATAAATGTAACCGTGAAGTTCAGACAGACCTGCAACTTCAATTAATAAACTTCTTCTACCCATTTCCTGTAGCCCATTTGTGCTCACTACACCTGTGACAATGGAAAATCATAGCTATCACAAAGTGTTTGCGGCTTTCTTAGTTCTTCCTCATGGATTTCAAGTTTGGTATTCAAAAGTTGAGTCTTAATTGGTATGATGAAAATAGTTATAGAGATCTGATCTGTCAATATCATACTAATAATAGCTAGACTCCGATACAAAGTGTACCAATACACCAAGTAGACTTGGATGTTTAATACGGGAACATTCAGGTACCCGTATAGCTGCACTATTGCATGTTTTCTTATTTTCTGCACATAACAAGCTAGGCCAAAGAGAAAAAACTAACACCGTAGCAATACGCTTTCTGAGGAACTCAGACTCTCAGAGTATCAGCTTTTAAGAATTGCACCAGATTATGAAAAGAACTCAGAGTATCATCTTTTCTGTATTACTCTTTTCTTTTCTTTCTTTGGCTAGGTAAACTGCTATGGTCTAATACATTAAGCGCCACAGTACATGCAGCGTAGTGGTGGAAACGAGATCAGCAGACTATAAAACTGTTGAAACACTTGGATTGGTTATTTGGATGGTATATAAAGAACTTTTTATAACAATTATGTAGGATGTTATAATACAGATCCTAGATACTACTGAAAAGAAAAGGGAAATACTATCTTGCAAATACCATAAGAAAAACATGCAATTTATATTGTTTATACAAAAAGGTACTATATATATATATATATATATATATATATCTCCAACACCATCTTTGTGACAAACTATGAAGGGTATATTGCTTACTTATATTCTGCAATCTCAAAAACTCGGGCAGTCCCATCAGTAGATACTGAAACAAGAAAGTCTTTGTTGGCAGATACAGAGAGAGACTGAATAGGTTCACTATGCCCGTTGAACGTTCTTACACAATCACCAGAGAGACTATCCCATAATCGGACTTTCCCATCTGCACAACCTGTTGCTAGGTACCTAGATACCCCAAGCCAGGTCAAGCATGTCACTCCATCCTGCCATACAAGGAAAGATTTCTTCCATTAGACCAGTTGCAGAGATTTAAAACTGAAGTATGACACAAAATTATTGACATTTGATGGAAGCAAACAAGCTAGTGACAATATTAACTTAGTTAAAGAAAAAAGAGAACCATAATCAATTAAAATAATGTAGAGATGAAACCCTCACAGACCTCATGGTCACATGTAGAACGGGGCAACAAATGTTGCAAATCCCAGATGATAAGCTTGTTATCCATACCTCCTGTTGCAGCCCAAGGGAGACTACATACACGATTATTAAGGCATGAGTACAATAGAAGTGAACTCAGTAAGTGTGGAGACACACTACTTGCAGAGATTCAAAAACAACTTGTAGATTTGTCAGAAAGACAAGACTTCATACATGACTAGAATAACAAGTGATGATCAATACAACTTGGAATAATCAGAGAAATATTAAACAAAACATTAAACATTTCAGTACTAATTGAAAGTTTGCCACAGCATCAATGTGAGAGGCTGACAGGTTATTTTACCTTGGTGCAAGTCCAATACATTCGACCGAATCTGAATGTGAAAGCAGGGAATTAACAACCTGTTGATCGGAAGATGTCAAGGCCTAATGTTTAAATATGTGAAACCAGGGAACTACCAACTGATATCCCTTCCAACATTACCGGAACAAAAGGAGCATACCTTTCCGGTTGTTATGTTTACAATATGGACAGATC
Source organism: Fragaria x ananassa (assembly GCA_034370585.1). Taxonomy (NCBI): domain Eukaryota; kingdom Viridiplantae; phylum Streptophyta; class Magnoliopsida; order Rosales; family Rosaceae; genus Fragaria; species Fragaria x ananassa. The sequence goes on from CP139769.1 coordinate 16,692,255, forward strand.
CATCTTCAGAACCAGTAACAGCTAGAGTAGAATCAGAGCTTATTGCCAAGCATGTCAATCCTGCAGAGTGGTAAGGATGACCTAGAAAAAAAAAAGTGTTAAAATCCTCAAAATAAGCAATTAAGAATGATCCACAGGAATCAATTCGCAAAGATAAGGAATGATTAAAATGATGGAAACAAAATAAAAGGCAGAATTCAAAAGAACATCACGAGAGGAAGGGTGTGTGACCTTCTACCCTAGATTCAGTATTGACAATCATAAAAACAAGAACAAATAAAATTCTCCAGAATAACTTTTAAGTTAGCTATGTTTGAAAGCTTGAGCACATCATTTCTGAGAAACAGACATGTTTCTCCTTGGATCTATTACTAGACGAACACATGTACCATATCAGGAATGGAACTATAAGCTTCTCAATGAAGCAATTGTCATTGGTAGAGTAAGAAAGGTCAAGCTTCTTCACGTCAACCTAGTCTACTATTTAAATTTTTTAACAAAAATTCCAACTCACAATAAGAAAGAAAATCAACCAAGATTTGAATTTCATACTACCTTTTTACACTCGAAAATAACGGCTTCTTTAAATTCAAGGAATACAAAAGATCTAATAAGTATTTGAATTCATACCTTGTACCACATGAATGTTCTCGCCACTTTTTGGGTTCCATATTCTCAAACTTGCATCATTAGAACCAGTGCAAATTATTTTACCTTAAGCAACCATCAAATGACACAAAAAATTTTAATGAATAGTGAAACAAAATATACTACTTTCAAACTAATCCACAGTTCCAGATGAATAGTTCCATACCATCGGGGGTAAAATCACCACAAGTCACGCTACCACCATGCCCTGAAAACAATTGAAGATAGGAACCTTTGTCGCCATTCCACATCCAAACAGTAGAGTCCTCTGAACCGGCCAAGACCAGATGCCCTCTAGGATGCCACCTGACCCACTGAGAAGTCACATGGTCCATAATAAATTTCAGCTAATCTACCATACAGCAGTAGTGATAAATACTGCCCAAGACTTTACCTCAACGCCCCCTCCAGGACCCTCAAGAGTACTTTTTAGATTAGCTGATGTTGTATCCCAAATTTGAACAATTCCGTCCAAGCTTCCAGACGCGAGCAACTGTCCATCAGTACTAAATGCTAAAGTACAAACAGATTCCTTATGGCCTGCAAGATAACTCGCAAGAAGTTAGAATGACGAAAAGTGAGCACAGAATTTCATGAATAAATATTCCACAACTGCTGGAGCTAGAGTTCAAATTGGGTTCAGAAAGCACTATATCAAACACATATAGTAATGTATCGATGCCAAAGTAGATAGCATATGTTTCTTTTCTGACATACACTTACCTTGGAGCTCAGAAGCCCAATCTCCTTGTCCAATCTTCCAAAGAAACCCTCTGTCATCTCCACCCCCTGTTGCAACTAACACTGGATCTGTCGGACTGCAGACAACTGTATAAAGTTCACCTGTACAAAAAAAGGAAGGAAGATACTACACTTTATATTCTAAAATAAAAGGTAATCCAAACCATGGCATAGCTCAAGTTAAGCAAGATTAACATGAAGTCAAGATACAATGGTTTCCAATTCTATTATGCAACAGTCTTATGCTTGAGAGACGAAATAACATTAAAAGTTCACAATCTAAATACAAGAGAACAACTGGGAAGAACACAATGAGAAACTCCATTCTAAGATATCATGCATGACATTTCAAAATCATTGCGTATAGAGTGTAACAAAACTTGTTCCCACTTCGCCTTGGAGTTCTACAGTAAATAGCTGCACAGTGAAATAAGTAAGCTACAAGGCTAGGATGCTGGGCATCATTATGCATTTCAACTTCCTTTGAATTTAGGGATAAATCTTTCTTGCTTATTTTGAAGATTGAAAGGCAGTTGTCTCTTAAGGTTGATCTTTCTTAGCATAGAAGTCAGATGTATTTAAATGATTACTGATATACAAAGAATATTAGGATTTTATAGTAGCTGGTTGTTCAGATATCTTTTATCATTCTCCACTTTTCCAGTAGACAGCTTGTTAGCTGTGATGTATCTATACTTGCATAATTCATAAAAAAACCATTTGTTTCTCTCACCTGTTTTTGTCTGAGCAATTGTTCCTCTCACTTTCCAAATCCAAAGAAATGTAGCCTTAACATGGATAGAGCATGCAGTGGCTACCCTATGTATTTATAAACTTTGTGTATAACAAATTCCCAATTGAAATCAACAGTTTGATGTAGCTCTATTAAAGTCACTACTGATAATACTCTAATGACTAAGAATGCATTATGTGTGTAACAAACATGTAAAGAGCATTAAAAGTAAGCACGAACAGCAAGACAAACTCTTACCCGTATGACCAGTGAATATATGCATGGAATCATCAGCCTCATCTGAAAACAACAAATAAGTACGATACAAAACTAGCAAAATTGATTCAAAAGCAATGAAAGGAAAATGATAATAAAAAAGGAGTTGTATGCCAAAGATGATGTACCAACAACTTCATCGTCTACATCAGGAAGATCTGCAGCCAACAAAACATGATTGAGGACTTAACAAATGTCATAAATCCTACCCACAAACACAGTATACATAATCAATCAGAGAGATACAACAACTGAGAAGCACCTTCCTCATCGACATCGACTTCATTAATGATGTCAGCTTCATCAATGTAAACCTCGCCTTGGTCATCATCTTCTTCATCACGAACACCATGAGCTGGATTGCTCATCTTCTGACTGAGACCAGGACAGGTCAATGGGATTGAGTACTAGCTTTATCAAGTAACTTTCTAAATAGCAATAATCTAACATAAAATTACAGACCCTTCAATTCATGCATAAAGATTAAAGGGAAAATTCAACAATTTTGTACCACTCTAAAATCACCCAGTCGCATAAGTTTAATAGGAGAATATGAACCAAAGTAGAGGGGTATTACCAGCTCGGCGGTTGAGGAGTAAGTCGCGCGGTGGCCACTTGGGGCGTTTGGGGGGCCAACCAAGAGGGTTTATTATGAGAGTTTGCAATTTTGGGCCTTTTGCTTTTTTCGTCAAAACAACAAGGAGAAAATCAGTTTGTTGTAATACAAAGTGATTACGGAGTAACGAGTACTCTCGTGTTGATACTACTCACCGTCATATATAAAGGGGAATTTTATGTGACGAATGAGACTCCACCGTAAACTGGAAGGCCAAAACTATCGAAGGGTACTTTGTCCAGTTTAGTTTTGTTTCAGCCGAGTACAAAAACTGAGCAGAAGAGGGGTCTCCTTCTCTTCTCTGTTAAGAAAACGATTTAACGACGCGTCGGCAGACAAAATCTTAATTACTTATACGTAGCAGGTAGTCACGTAATTCAATCTCACCATTCAGCATCACAATCTTCAAACACAACCCATTCATTCTCACTCTTTCTTAGCGATTCCAAATGTCGATGCTCGATTCCTTCTTCAACAAGGGCTTCAAAGCCGCCAAATGGTATCATGATCTTTCTTTTTTTTCTTTTGATTTGTCTTGTGTTTCCTCCTTCTGGGTTTGTGAATTATTGATGATCCAAGGCTTGGGTTGATTTTTCTATCGTTGAGCAAGTAGAGAAAATAGTCGTGGAGGTTTGGTTTTACAGTGATTTTATGTAAGTTTCCTTCTCTGTGTGTAGCAAAACTCTGCTGAAATTGACTATTCCGCGGATAAAGCTCCTGAGGAACAGGAGAGATATTCAGATCAAACAGATGCGCCGTGACATTGCCAAGCTTCTTGAGACTGGCCAAGAAGCTACTGCTCGGATTCGGGTAATTTCTCCTTTTCCTGAATTAGTAATGATTATTTAGTACTGACTTTTTTGGTATATATATGAATTTCAGGTAGAGCATATTATTAGAGAAGAGAACATGATGGCAGCTCAGGAGTTAATTGAGCTATATTGTGAGCTGATTTCTGTCCGCCTTCCAATACTTGAATCACAAAGGTTAGCCACTAAAAGTTGTGATTCTTTCTATCATATTTCTCTTTGCTTCAACTTTATGATTTGAGTTCTGATTGTTTCTAAAAACTTTATCTAGTTTACTGCTCCTGTAAGAGAATGTTTGAGCTGAAACTTCTGCAATATTTCAAGTTCTCTCTGCTGAAGGAACGTTTTTTTAGTTCAGATATGAATTGAAAAACTGAGATGATTTAGGCAGCTAGAGTATAATGCATGATGTTCTCTCTGTTGTCCTCTTGCGTGGCACCGTAGTGCAACTGTAGATTGGTTTTCATGTACGGTTAGGAAATATCTAGGTTAGTTTGCCAACTTTTAAAACGTCAGGGCATATCATTATTAAATTTGGAAAGGGGGGATAAGTAAATACTGGTTCATAATTTGAAATTTTAGTATATATAATGAAGAAAATTGCTTGATTGTTGTATTGAGAAGAAAAACTTTTCGGTTGTCAAAGATGTCTTCTTTGCAGCATTCCTTACAATGGAGGACTGTGTGGGTCTAGTGTAGTTTCGGTCATGTTTTCTTGGCTTAGTTGGTTAGTTTGTGTGATTTGTGCTGTTCCTCTCTTTCCTCTTGGTGGATCTCTTGTACAAATTTTTATCTTCTTCTTTTTTTTCCGCAGAAAGTCACCTTTTTGATGTAGAATATAGTTCTTATGAAACATTATCAGCATTGTAATTCCTTCTGAAGTTTTAAGCAGTTCAGTTATGTAACCGTGTATATTATTGGCTTTTAAGTTGTATCCACTCTATTAAGTTGCAGGCATTTATTGCTGAAAGAATGATGGAAACATAATTCAAAATAGAAAAACACTAAAATAAAGGTTGAACATGTGATTGAAGGGCACAGTCATAGGTCAGTCAAACTTGCTGAAGCAGTTATTTCTGTGAAGCCATCCAATTGAATGGCAAACAAATGGCACTTTAGATTCCTTGGTACCAGTAGCGCAAAGAAACACATAGGAGAAAGCAAGCCAAGTAGTCTGTTATAAAAAGGAAGTTGCTAGTTGAAACAAGCAAATACCTAAGCATCTTAAACACACACTTCCCAAATTTTACCATGTCGATCAATGAATAAAAAAAAAAAAAAAACTGCACCATACCCCTCCCCCTTGCCCTCCGCTCTGACATTGCTGAGCTTGGCCGCTAACTGTGGAACAGAAACAAAATAAAAGAAGCTGACACAACACTATTGGTATTTCCTTTCTCAGAAAAATATAGGGTATTTCAATTTTATTTTTGAGATTCTCTATTCCAAAGCCCATACAGACTAAGTCAGCTTGCTTGTGATGAGAGTCAGGATATGCTTCATTGTTGATAATTTAAACGCTGGTTGTTCACCTTGGGATTTGTTGTGATGGTTGCTCTAGTGTTTTAACTTGTGATTCTATTCTCGTAAGCAATCCTCTATAGTTTCATCTTTGCCACTCTGAGTGCTTCGGCTTTCAATACTTTAAAGTAGGGATGGAGATTTTAAAGGTTATATGGTTACTTTTTGGAGCTCTGGGTAATAGACATTCAAAGAAGTATGCTGGCAACTAGCTCTCATTCCATATTTTCAATCTCCATTCTGTCATTGATATTTTGTTTTTGTTGCTAAGATATCACTTATCAGGTAGAGAAAATAAAGGAGAAATATAGTTTTAGAATTATGATTGGTGTTTGCATCTCTTAGCTGTTGAGAGGGTTGCCCAAACGTAAAGCTTTTACTGTGTAACATGAGCCCTTTTTTTCAGATGGACCACTGTATTTGATTTGAGTTTTTGTTTCCCAAATTGTTACGATTAAAGTGTATTACCTTTTCCAATCATGTTTTTGAAGTATTTTGGTCTTGCAATTGGAAGATTACAATTGACTCACACACCCTCAGCAATGGAAATGTAACACATTGCTGCTCTCTACCTGGTTGTTTAAAACAGTGGCTGTGGTGCAGAGTACTCAATATCTACAGTTTTATGTTGCATATGTGCTCTATTCTTGAATGAGCATCTGACCAACCTATTAGGCAAGTGCTACTTGTTTTATACAAAGACTTTCTGCCCTGTTGTGGCAACGGAGACGCAGATGGAATGCCCTCAGGGATGCTAGTGGAATATTATAAATCAGCATAAGACTGTTATAACAGGCACCATGCTACTTTATAAAATAGCATCTCAATGACTCAAACACTGTATATGTAGCATTACATACATAGCTCATTATCTTTTTTCATCTCTGTTGGAGCTTTACTGGGCTCATTTGATTGATTAACCATGGATCCAGTTGCAGTAAATTTTGTTGCTTTTGGAGGCTATGATACTTATTTTGCTTTTTTCTTTTAATCACTTAAGGCTTTGCAGCTGCATCTAATTTGTTTATCGTCTAATGTTTTGATATTTAAGAACTAAACCGTGATCTGATATAGGGAGTGTCCTCTTGACTTGAAAGAAGCAATATCCAGTTTGTGTTTTGCTGCACCAAGATGTGCTGATCTGCCAGAGTTGCTTCAAGTTCAAATGTTATTTGTATCTAAATACGGGAAAGAATTTGTATCAGCAGCTACAGAGCTAATGCCAGATTGTGGTGTCAGTCGTCAGGTGTTGTGGTCTTCTAATAGTATACTGGTTTTCCTTGATATTCATATTGTAGTCATCTACTTAGGTTTCTAATTTGTGGTTGTGACACTGCACTTTTACTGCAGTTGATAGAGTTGCTATCTGTTCGGGCTCCTTCAGCTGAGAAAAAGCTGAAGATTTTGAAAGAAATTGCCGAAGAGCATGAACTGGATTGGGATCCTGCTGCATCTGAAACTGAAATCTTCAAACCGCATGAGGATTTGCTGGTAAGTTGTACTCTTGTTAATGGCCACACTTTTACCTTGTTATTTCCCTTTCTCTTTTTACATGTATGTGATTAAAATCTCTCATATCTTTGGTAGAATGGTCCGACACAGTTTGTCAGTGGGTCTAAGTTGCCGCTTCCCAAAGAAAAACATGATGAGACGTTGTGCTGTGCTCCTGATCAAGTTCAGAAAGAACAGTCTGATTCTGATGATGGTTTGGACGGATTAGACTTTCCGGAAGTTCCTAATGTATCAATAAGACACAATGAGAGTACAGCCTCAGCACCTGTAATGGCTCCACTTTTTCCAACCCCACCACACCCTGAAATTGATGACGAGTTATCAAAGGATTCTGAGGTTATTGGACATCCATACAAAGAACCGTCCTTTAAGTCTGAAGAAGAAAGAGCAATAGAAAACAAGCATGAATCTCATGCTTCAGTTGGTTATGGAAATGATGTACAGTTTTTGCCATTTATCTCTCCCCCATCTCTTTCTTCTGCATCGTTTCCTGTGAGACATACAAATCCACAACCACCCTCTCTTTCAAGAAGAAAAAGTGAAGTCAATGTAGATATGCAAGATGTATTAGCTGCTGCTCAGGCCGCTGCAGATTCGGCAGAATGTGCGGCAGCAGCAGCTCGCTCGGCAGCTAGTCTTGCACAGGTAAGAATAAATGAGCTGACCAAGAAAAACAATGAAGTATCTGAAAGTAGCAGTGAAAACCCATTTCATGAAGAGATTCCTAGTCAGTCAGCTAAAGAAAAGCCAGATTTTGATCATCTTATCCCTGATGGTAATTCTAGTGGTGTTATAAATTCTCCAGAACCCCATCAAGTCCATGAATATGGCCGGGGATCAGAGACATCAAATCTTTCATTTATGGACTCGGCTAAAGTGGATTTTGATTCCGCACCTCCCAGTGATCATGTTTTTGAACACGAGCCTGCTCATCACCAGCCTCAGAGATTGACTTCAATGGATGATGACCCATACTTCTCGTACCCAAACTTGTTCACATCGGGAAACAATGTTGGATCTGGTACTCACTCTTCCACAGATAATTCACATGAACAGTGAGTTCATTAATGTCTGTGTCTTGCTGGTCACAGTATATGTTTATACTACTATCAAAATACATTTGTTAGATGGTTTTCAATTATTTCTATAGCAGTGATGTGTACTATCAGGAGAACTGTTATTTACATATATGGCTGAGGTTGAGGTTTTGCTTCTGGTGTTGGACCGTTGGAAAGGATTTGGAACAGCAATGTACAATAGTATTCCTTTGGAATTTTTTTATATCAGAAACTAAGTAAATAAAGTAACATTAAAGAGGGTATAAATTCATATGAGACATACATAACCAAGCTAACACCTGGGTAATCATGAATCTCATATGAGACATACATAACCAAGTTAACACATGAGGTAATCATTTGTCTATGGATTAATTTGAGGCAAGAGACAACACGGGCCTCATATGAAATCTGTCAAATGTGATGCAACTTACAATACATGTTAAGGTCGCAGACATCTAATATAAACCCTTAGATCAAGATGTGAAATTGGTATTTAAATTGATTTTGTTGTTGTATTGTCGAACTATGGAGCGATGACTAATTTGAATAAACAGTATATTACTAACTATTTTTCACATACCTTGTATGATAGTTTAGCAGCCTTTCAGCAGAGTCTCGAACAACATAGGACTATCCTATCAAAGTTATCCACGCGTCAAATCCATTATCTCCTCAAACTATAAGTGGCTATGATCCTCCAAATATTGGATAATATTCCACCACATCACAGCCGTTCGTTCGTATCCTCCTAATCATCCCCAAAACCACTTCTCTCAAAAATCAAAATCATCAACCAAACAATAACACAGTGAGTGAGAGCCAACAATTCACCATTTAATCATCTCAATTCTCATAGAGAGCAGCAATGGCCGCCCTCCAACAAACCCCAATCTCTCTCCAATCCAAAACCCCACCGCCACCGCTCTCCTCGTCCCTCACCGCCAGATCTACCGCCGTCTCCTTCTCCTCCACATTCACCCCCCTCAACCTCAAGCTCACCGCCGCATCCTCCTCCACCTCCCTCCGCCCCCGAGGTGGCGGCGCACGCATGAATGCCACCGCCGCCTCCAGCTACGCCGCGGCCCTGGCTGACGTGGCGGTCTCCAACAACACCCTGGAGACCACCGTGGCCGACGTGGAGAAGCTCGAGAAGTTCTTCGGGGAGCCGTCGGTGTTCGACTTCTTCGTCAACCCCACCATCAGCCTGGAGAAGAAGCGCGGCGTCCTCGACGACATCGCCAAGTCGGCTGCGCTGCAGCCCCACACGGTCAACTTCCTCAACATTTTGGTCGACGCCAAGAGAATCGACCTCATCAAGGACATTGTGGCCGAGTTTGAGACTGTATACAACAAGATTACGGATACGGAGCTGGCCATAGTGAGCTCGGTGGTGAAGCTGGAGTCGCAGCACTTGGCGCAGATAGCCAAGCAGGTGCAGAAGCTCACGGGTTCCAAGAATGTGAGGATCAAGTCGGAGATTGATCCCAGTTTGGTGGCCGGGTTCACTGTGAGGTACGGCAATTCTGGGTCTAAGCTGATTGATATGAGTGTGAAGAAGCAGCTTGAGGAGATTGCTGCTCAGCTCGATTTGGGTGACATCAAGCTCAATTTATAAAACTCCATTGTCTCTTGATTTTCCTCCTCTCCTTTTTTGGTTCTTCCTATATATATATATATATATATATTTTTTTTTGGGATGATGTAATGGGAAAAGACCATGTTTGCAAATTTAAGGCATGAATTTCTTCTGGAAATTCTTGACACACGACCATTTTTCTTTATTTTTGATTCACTAGACCATTTGGTTCCTAAACATAACACTATCATATTCGTCTCTGATCTCCAACAAAATTCTAGTGCTCTCCGTTAACAACATCACTAATTCATTTTCTTTTTTTTTTCTAAAAGCATTTCACCGCTAATATCAATTATTTGGTTAGCCAATTAGTATTTATCATATCTAGATACTAAAATTTTAATATAAAAAGGTCATAACTCAACAAATTACATAAAATGTTAAGTAAAAGAAACATTATGATTAATGAAAGGCAAAAGTTGCAGTACGCGTGTGGTACCGTACTACTAACGAAGCCGTTAACGAAAAAGCGATTTTATAATTTTAAATCGTCAGAGTAAACTGCCAATCCAACAACTTTCATCCATAACCATCATCTCTCTCATCATCTTCCTCCCTTCTTTTCCTTCCTCAAATTCTGTCTCATCATAGCCTCTTATCAGCTTCCTCTTTGTTTTCTTCTTCACTGCCCATTATTCAATTTCTCCAACATATTTGATATGCAACACGTTGAGATCGCCGGAATGTGCCGCCGATAAACATGGTTTTACCTTGAAATCATGGTCTATTTTTCTTCCAAATAGTTCTTATCGAGGAAGTCCAGATCTGCAACTTCATTCAATATTTTGATTATTTTCATAATAATTTGAATGACTAATTTCAATTTATCTCTATCAACTTTAGATCGAACATCATGTTAGTCCATTTTCTTTCAATTTCATCAAAAACACCTCTCGTCAATTTTTATCAGCAGTGTCCAAACTTCCAATTTTCATACAATTTCTCATCATGTGATAATGTGGTATTAAGAAGAAAACCAAATTGGAAGTCACTGGGCTCACATAATAAGGAAAATATACAAATTGCATTCAATCCCACCAAAATCGCTAAGGTTAAGGGGTTGTAATGGAAACCGAGATGTGCATCGATATGGGGGGAAAATGGTCCGAAAAGTTACTTTCGGAATTTGACTTTCTTCTTGATATCAAGTCATCACTTGACAGATGAATTTGATGGAGATTGGAGGTTTGGACATGCGCGGCTGATGAAAATTAGGGGTCGAGTGGGTGTTTTTGATGAAATTAAAAGAAGAATTACTAACATGATAATCGACCTAAAGTTGATAAGAGTAAACTGAAATTAGTTCTAATTTGAAATTTAAATCAGCATTAATTTCGCTTGAATTTCCTTATCCAATCAGGCTATTATATGTGTGCTTCAAACACTAGATAAAAAATAGCAAATCTTTTCTTATACCAATCCAATCAGGTTCTGTTGCCAAATCCAATCTAGTCAACTTTAGCAAACGCCTCCATTAGCTCCACAACCCCAATAAGAAGATTTGAGGGTCTGATTCAACTCTAGGGTTGAACAATCCAAGCACCACACCAGCTTTTCTTTCATCTTATCACTCTCCTCCAAACAAATATTTCATAGCCCAGCCTCCCAGCCTCTAAACAAACAACGACTCTGGCGGATCTCGATCAGATCGACATCGATCAAGTTCCCCTCTGTCGCGTGTCGACCCGATTGTCATCTTCTTCGACGAACTGACCTCTCTGACCTCGACTCCACCTCGGTAGTCACAGTCGACAAGAGAGATACGTGAGTGGCGGGTCTTGTGAGAGCCGTGGATTTCAGGACGGCGGGAACGAGCTCGGGAGCCATGTTTGTTTGGTTTTCTCATAGAGATGAAGATTGAAGGTGCAAGATGGGAAGATAAAGTGAGCAATTGAGAGAGAGGCAGAGAAGCTGGTTGAGAACTGGAGAAAAGCTGGGTTTTGCTGGGTGTTTAGGTTAGATTTCAGGGATTTGACTTTGACGGACATTATTTACTGTTGAAGGGAGTTACATAATACATTTACTTGTTTGCCCTTGAAATTAAAATTCTGTGGACAAGATTTTGCCACGTGGTTGTCCTCACTTGGGCGTTCGGAACACCTGTGTAGTCCAGCGCTTTCCTTAATGAAAAGGTCTTTCAGTCAAATAGTTTTTTTTTCTTTTCAAAATCCTAGGTGATCTTCAGGTTTTAGCGTAATCAAGCGACGTTAATCTAGTAGTGGCCTAGCATCAAAGCCGATCTTGGTCACATTATGTTGGTGCTGATGGTGTCACCAATATAGATAGTGGTCATTGGGTTGTCAAGTAGAAAGTGGTTAACAAATTTAAATTCGGACGGATTAGGACAACGAGGGAGGTTGAGCCACAACAGGGTTATTATGGGGCTTTGGTTTTTTTTTTTTCCTTCATTAGATCGCTTATGTTTAGGGAGACATATGCATATAATATCTTTTCTTTTTCAAATTTTGGTGATAAACCGATGAGTCGTGGTCTTCACTAGCTTGGTCCGCTTCGTGTCTCTGGGCTTTCCTCTCGAGTCTCAATTATGCCTTTGGGATTCCCAATGTGTTAGGGTGTGGGACATGATTTTCAATATGAGATTCCCAATTTAGAGGGGAATGTTACAACAAAAAATTCTTGTACGCACCAAGGTGTAAGCGAACCAAGTAACTAATATGTAATATTTTGATATGGTCATCCATGTCGCATTATCATGCATGTATTCTAATACCGTTAACAAAATTAAAACCGAAAAAAATAGTATTGAGTGTTTCCAACACAAGAGGTGAGGACCTAAAGTCGAATAAAATGTACTCTTATTTTGAGCGTTGAATTTGATCGGATCAAAAATGAAAATACAAGGAAGGAATATGGTCTTTATCATTCATTGGATATTCACATACATCGATTTGAGAACTTGCACATTAATGGTGCAAGTGCACCTTAATTGGTGCGTAGAATCCGTTCCCATAAAACAAAAAAAACCATTCCGAAATAAAAAATCAAGCATAAATTATGATTCATTCTAACTATTGTATTGCTCCACAACACATATTAGCTAATAGAAAAGAAAAAAAAATCAATCAATATCAACTACAATCAATATCAACTACAAGAGTATGGAAAAACACAACAGACTGCCAATCCTCTACAATTTAATCAAGTTGTTGAGTATATAAATTAAGGAAAATGCTTGGGATCCCAAAAATATATACCAAATATCTATAAATTAATGATGTGGCATTTTTAGTTTACCTTTCTAATGATGTGGATTAATTTATTATTTAATTTAAATAAAGAAACCAAAATCATAAATCTCTCTCAATTCACAATCTATTAGAGTTCGTGAGCTTGAAATCTCAATCTTAGAAGTTCAAAAAAAAAAACTTGGAAGTTTGGTGTCGATTATCGAAGTAGGGGTTGTTAATGTTGATTTGGCACCATAGATGGTTTCATTGCCTAAAAGCTTTATTCATTCGATTGATATATATATATATATATATATATATATCTTTTTTGTATCAATAAGGCAATGAATTGAAAAGATTTACATACGTGAAGGGACGAAGTAAACATTACTTTCTTATTTAGACAAGAGAATAAATTTGAAAGTGTAATTAATTTCTAATTAGAAGATCTTTTTGTTTCTTAATACTAAAATAAGAAAATCCACACCATCTTAACCATGTTAATTTAAAATTTATGTGGCATACGCCACGTCATTTGGTATTGATATTTGGTATAAATTTTTCGTGTATGTAGCACTACTCAAAAATTAAATTATTTTTCTCAAAAAATATAAATCTAGATAAGGTAAACAATGAGAATTTTATAAACTAATGAAATATATTACAGAAACGGAGATCATAATAACATCTCCATTTATTATGTTTTCTAATGTTTTATTTCATTCATTAAATATTAAGACTTGAATACAGATAACCCACATTCTCAAAAAAAAAAAAGCCACTGCTATTTTAGTGCCACATAGCTTTTGCTAGCTTCATGAGCAATTCAACAAATATTCGTTAGGGTACCAACAAGCACAATTAGATAGAAGTTCTCTCTAGATATATAAGATGATAGTTTTAAATCACATAAGCAGCTAGAAGCCAAAGGGTGCCTGTTGTGGGAACCTGTGTCAAGTGTTCTAGCTAAGCGTTGCGCATGTGTTTTCTATGTTCAACTCTACGCTGAGAGCCTTTCGACTATACACGTGAACACACGGGTACGACCGATCTTGACCGCGAGTCTAGAAGCTTTCTTATTGATAATAAAATAGTATGAAGTTCACATTCAAAATCAATTGACAATGTATTGAGAGACTCAAATCGTTATAAACTCATAGGCAAAGTCTCAATTCTTCCAAGGAGAGAATGACAGCTATCCTCAACAGCTGGCGCCATCTGCCAAAATAAGCCTTGCCTCTCCGTGCCTATAAATAGAGGCCTCGCCTCACCTGAAAAGATAACTTTTACTCATTCCCCAATTCTCTTTCTCTATTTGTCTGCAAATGCCTAACTTGAGCTTCAAAGGGGGTTTGTCTATATCCATCTAGATGCCTGTCTAATTAACCTCGTTCTGATCTTGCAAGAACTTTTCAAGGACAATCTCTTTTGAGGATAAATCTTGGTCGAGCGGATCTTCATCCGATCAACTAAGTCATTCTTTATAAATCCTTTACTACATTTTCATAATCCTAACAGTGCCATGACCCTTTTTAGCCTTAATATAGCTCCGCCACTGATGAAGAGCGAGGATTCCCACCAAGTGAATCTCATCGACTAGTGGACTAGTATCCCAGAAGATACCACCAAGTACATCTTGAATTCCCACACACAAGCCAATATTCAACCCATTGATTCTCCAAAAAAAAACACATTGGATAAAGTAAGTGCTCGAAGGGAGGGTCATATCCTCTTAGGCTACAAGGCACTTCTAGCTCACGACAAACCACCTTGTCATACCAGGATTCCCATTATGAGTCCCATATGCATCAAACTCCAATTAGGAAGAATCCGCTTGGGGCCTTCTGACTATACAAACCCATGGTATTTGACTTCTCATATGACAAGTTCTATTCCTCACACACTGACGATCACAACTGTGTAACGGAGACTAATAAATTCATACGACAAACCTTAAGATGAAGAATGACTCTTCACCCCACAAGAGAAGGCGAACCAATGCATGATTTCCACCTGATGACTCCAACTCTCACATAGGGTGCACACTGATACCAAGAATCATGAACCTAGATGCAACAGAGGAATTGCCGCATTAATTGAAGAAGCTGATAAGTTCCAAGGAACAATCACTATTAATCTTTAAGCTTCTAAGCCTTGGAGTTATGAAGTCTTTAATTATTATTTTATGTTTCATTATGTTCTAAAAAACGCTAAGCGCTAGTCGGGCGGATAGCCGGTGCCTAACGTCCAAAGGATTAATCGGACGCCTAGGCGGCGCCTCCGCCTAGAAGGTTTTGTATTTTCCATATTTTTTTAATTTTTAATAACAAATAAAATATAAAAATAACTTTATAGAATGCAGTATAATGTTCCAAAATAGTAATATACTTCAAAAATAAATAAAATGGTCAACTACTATGTTTTAAAAAAAAGAAAAAAAAACAATTTGAAATAAACAAGTTAGATTTTTACGACGTCCTCTGAAGGTATTAGTGCGTTTAGAAGACTGTTGTCAATGTTGTCTTTGCGTTTTGAGTTTAGGTAGACTTTGATGTGTTTTGATTTAAAAAAAAAAAAAAGACTAATTGGGTCTCCCAGCTGCACCGCCTAGGTGGCCGTTTTCACACTGACGCCTAGGTTGAACGGTGAGAAATCGAAACGGTAAGCTGACGCCTAGCACCTAGGTGCCGCCTAGGTGGCCCTGGGTGGCCTTGGGCAGCTTTTCTTAGAACATTGTGTTTCAAGATTTAATAAGTAGTCTTTTTGTTTTTCTTTCCTTATATCTTATAAAAAGAAGCTCTTCTTTCATTTGTAAGCATATTTTAGTCTTGGCTTTTATCAAAAGTTTATACAATTTGGTGGAGGAGTTTTTTCCAATTGTTATTCAAACCCTTATCTCTTAGGTGGATTCCTAAAGTGACAAGTTTTGCTCTTATCTTCTTAGTAGATTCCTAGAAGTGGCGAATGTGCTCTTATCTTATCTCCTTAGTAAATTCCTTGGAATGGTGAGCGTACCTATCTATCCATAGAAACGTGTTTCTCACAGCAATATCTCTTTCTGTTTCACCGTAGTGATTTTCCCGGTATCACACACAGTTGATTATTCATTCCATGCAAAAAACGAGATGTAATAGTATCTCATGCCGTGTTCACTTCCTCAAAGTGTATCTTTAAGGCCTTGAAGATCTTAAAGAAGTATGTTGTAATCCCCAATCCCAACATCATCCTCACACCACTATCATTCTCATTATATAGACATCGTAAAATATGTATTCATGCATTTTTGACTCTCAGATTGTCTATGAAAATACCCAGTACTTGTATCCCGTTCGACACTGTCTCCAAAACAATTCTTTCTTCTCATTATGCACTATTGCAAAGACTAGAGTTTCCAAAAGTTCAACTACTATATTATGTATGCCAAGTATTTGCATCTGCCTCCCACGAAAGGAGTTCTTCTGTCGTTTATCTAATTGAATATGTGTGTATCTTGCTGGAAACACAAAACATGGGCACACCTGCAACATCGCCAAGCCACACTTCCTTCACTACATCATGATACTCTAAGAACTGAAACATAAAGGACTCAAATGTTAAATAATGATACTTTGGCTGGACAACCATAGAAGTCGTGTTAGTTCTCAGAAGAAGAGGGAGATGATTAGATTTTGAAGGAAGAAGATGACACAATTTAGAGTGCCAAAAAATTATCAAATCAAGTACACGCCGCAATATATCAAAGCACTTGAGCATCATTAAGTACAAGTGACCATAACTCAGCTTCACGAAACCACTAAATCATAAGATCCCCACAACCCAACACTTCACCAAAGCCTCTCATCTGCCTCTCTAGTCTAAACATGCCATCAATCTTCTCACCATTGTTCAAAATCTCATTATAGTCGCAAAATCCCACATGCGGCAACAAGTAAATGTTAGAGAAATCACGCAAACATGGATACGAACCACTTCTCTCCCGGATACAAATTTGTTGATCACCTTTATTTGCCCATTAAAATGTTCACCGTCTTAGTCTATTGACACATGTTCATTTTATTATCAAGAATAAAATTAGAGAAAATTAGATAAAAACCCAAAAAATCAAATCCCTTTTAAAATAAACCCATGTTCATATTTTATTTTAATTTACACCCAACCCTATTATTAAACATGTTTTATATGTTTTTTTTTTATTTTTGGAATTTGTATCCCTCTTTTTCTTGACTCTTTTGCCCTTCCGTTTTTTTTATATTTTTTTTAGAAGATTTTTCCCTTCTGATTGAATGAGAAGACATTCCCTAAATGTGACTCTTGACTTTCTTCTATTTTAAATAGGGTTAGGGTTTAGACTAGGGTTTAGGGTTTAGGGATTAGGGTTTAGACTAGGGTTTAGGGATTAGGGTTTAGACTAGGGTTTAGGGTTTAGGGTTTGTGGAACCGGGTTTAGGGTTTAGGGTTTAGGGATTAGGGTTTAGACTAGGGTTTAGACTAGGTTTTAGGGTTTAGGGATTAGGGTTTAGACTAGGGTTTAGGGTTTGTGGAACCGGGTTTAGGGTTTAGGGTTTGGGCGTAGTCTGTGGAACCGGGTTTTCAGCTGCCGGGTAATTATATGTTTAATGAGTCGGCCAAACAGCTTGTTAATTACAATAGTTCAGTTGGTGACATTTCAGTAATTTCCTTCAACAACAAGTTCTATTGTTTAGATAAACAATATTAATATTTTTATTAAATCAACCTAATTAATAAGTTGAGTGTATTTCAAAAGAGTATAACATGTGTGTGTAATTTAAAATGAGTCTATAATTTTGGGTGTAACATCAAATTCCCCATAAAATTAAATAATTTGAAGAAACATGTGTCAATAGATTAAAAGGGTGGACAAATAAAAACGGTCGACAAATTTATATCTCTTCTCTCCCTCGTACTTTCAAATTCATATAAGCTAGTCACCTTTCAAGGAGACACCTTATCATCTCCACGCATGACAACATCTATTTATATTATGTGCTGATTTCAAGCTGATATTCAGCTCATTGGTTTAGACTACAAGGTCTACACCCGTGTCGCCGGCTAATCTATCTCATGAGGATAACCTCGGCATTGCCACATTGCCAAAACCTAGTTGAAACAGTACTCTGTACCTAAAACTGTTTCATTCTCATTTTCGGTCTACAAACGGAACCTTAATTTTGGAACAGAGAAGCAGGTGAACGGTTCACATACAACTGTTTGTTTAATAACGTCTCTAAACATATATTATGAGCATGAGTTTAAACTAATGAACAAAATTTAAAAAGCGGAAATGAGGAGTTGGACCGAATCTGAGGTGGCTTTAGTAAGTGGGCCCCACGTACTCAAGCCCAAAATTTGACTGAAAACGGGGTTGCGCACGGTCACGTTCCTTTCCACGTTGTAGCGCGAAGGCGTTTCGACTGCCTCCGGGCAGCGGTCAGCACCGTTCGGGCAGGTCCCTTTACCCTTTTCCACTCCTCTACTCACTCTCTGTGTGTGCGCACGCCTCACTCAAAAAAAGTGTGAGCTCCCCCAAAAAAAAAAAAAAAAATCAAAAACAAAAAGATAACAATCCCACGCAAAAACACCCAGAGCAGAGAGAGAGAGAGAGAGAGAGAGAGTGGAAAAGGGCAGGTTTGGACAAAAGGGTAGCAGATGCAGCAGCAGAAAAGAGAGAATAAAACGTTCCAAAATCTGTGATTTTCTTTTGAGGGCTGTTTTGGGTTTGGTGAGATCAGGGGTTTCGATTTTTTGGGTGTTTTAGATTTTTGTTTGGGTAGAATGGTGGGTTTGTTGGGGTGAGAGAGAGAGGTTGTTTTTGTTTGGGGATGGTGTGTCTGGGGGTCATGTACCATTTGGATCTGAGACACGTAAACAGCACCTGAGATGGATTGCAGGCTTGTCAATTCACTTTGTCTCTGCTTCATTCTCCTCCTCGCTCATCCCTTATGGATCATAATGGTGCTTTCTAATATGGAAGGTTTGCTTCTTTTTACCTCTTTACTTTGTTGCATGCTTTGAATTTAGTTACTTGCTCTGTGCTGGGTGTTGGAATGGAAGCTTGATCTCTAGTGTCATGAGCAAAGCCTTTAGATAATTTTAAATGGGTAATTGAGGATAAATGACATTATTTCAATTCTGTGAATATGACCTTTGCTGTTTGTTGGTTGCATAAAACTCTTATTAATTTTTGTTTGTTAATTTTTGTGAGTCAATAAGACTTTGATGGCGATAGCGCTGTCCGCATCTGAAGTTTGTTTAATCTCAGCCCTTTTATTTTATTTTTATTATCAAACCCAGACTTTAATCGTCAACTAAGTCTTGAATACAAAGAACTTTGTACCATTTGTTCAGTCTATACTATTGGTTTCTTTTGCATTCTGGTGTTTCTTCGTAATGGTTTTGTATCACTCTCCAGAATGTATAGAGTAGTGTACTCTTTAGTGTGCAAAGGTCTTGGTCTTAAGCTACTCATATTTCTAGTACTGATTTATATGCCTTGTTTTCTTTTTTCAAACAGGTGACGCCTTGCATAGTCTACGGGCCAACTTAGAGGACCCGAACAATGTCTTGCAGAGTTGGGATCCAACTCTTGTTAACCCGTGTACATGGTTTCATGTAACATGCAACAATGACAATAGCGTTATAAGAGTGTATATTGTCTCACTTTTGATATCTTCTTAAGTACATGCTTATGTTATAGCTGACAAATATGTTTGTCTCTTCCCCTTGATAATTTTTCGTTTTGCTTTGTGATGGGTGATTTCAGTGATCTTGGAAATGCAGCCTTGTCTGGTCAACTTGTTCCCTCGCTTGGCCTTCTTAAGAATTTACAATATTTGTAAGTTACTCTGTTCCTAAACTGTGATGTTTACTGAATTATTTTCCAAAGCTGTTTTTAGTCCTGTTGGGATCTTTCTGCACAACTTGCTCGTTGGTTTTGTACTAGCATCTAATCACTTGGCAAACATTAAGTCAACATTTACCTAGACCTTGAGTGAGTGATTAGTACAAGCAGGTTGGTGTGGGATGATATCATTGCCATTAGTATGATCTATCACAGAGCTATTTCGCTAGCAGTACCATGTGAACCCATGAATAATCTATTAAATGCTGATTAAGTGTGGAGGATAGGGCTGTGGCTGTTTGTTTTGTTAGCAAACAATGGTACAGGGAGAATACCATTGGGAGGATGACGTCTAGATATGTTTAGTTCCTGTAAGAAATGTTGGTAGTACTTGATGAAGATACTATATGAGTTACCAAGATTACTGATGAAGGTAGCTTGCACTTGGTTTTTATTGGTTGGAAACATTGGTTTCCACTTAGATCTATGGACTCTTTATGAGCAGCCAGTAAGTACTAATGGAAACTACTAGGTTTGGGCCCTTGACTTAGGTGGTGTATCGCAGGCAGCAACTTTGAAAAATAAACAATGTCGTTTGGGGTTTGGGAACTTGGAATGTCCTTATTTCATAATTTCTTTTTTTGTTTTAAGTAGAAAAGAGTGTTTAATAAAATGATGTTTCAAGGGCGGATGAATGCAGATTGTACCCAACCAGAAAGGGATTGCAATGCCTATCAGATTTAGCCTTATATATGTTATACTGAAAAAGTGAGATGTAGCTGCACATAGAGATCTTTTATTTGATGATATTAATTTCTCTTCAGTTTACAATTTTTAAGTGTGTCTTATTGATTTGAAAAATGTTACCAAAATCTGTTCAGATGCTCTATCTCCTCACAGTTATCGTTAACAGAACATTTCTGAATAATGCGATGTGGCTGCATGTAGATCTTTGTTATGTAATGCAGTAGTGGTGGTCCTATCTGTCTTCTTGTCCACTGTTGCCTCTTTTATTTTTGATAATTTATTTTTTATTTAGAAAACAGAAGTCATGATAGTTATTTTTGTTTAATTCACCATTTTCTAATTTCTGTCATATTTGGTACTATCAAAATTTGTTTTCATACATTAGAACAGCGTTCTCAAGATATTATAATTGATATGTTTGGTTCCTTATGTTAACAACATAGATTTGCTGAACCTTACTTTACTTCTAAGACACAATTTTGTGCTCCGTGCTTTGTTTTGGTATTTTCAGCTTTTTCCCATTCAGTGAGATATTCACTATTGAACTTTTTGGGTGAAACCATACATCGATATCATCATTTTGCCCAAGTATCAGACTATTTTGTAAATCACCCATGAATATTATCCTGGATTGCTACTTTGCCATGCACATTGTATACATAATACATGCTTTGAGATCATATTTTCCTTCGCTGAAAGGTGTGGTGACTTATAATTTGGATGTTGAACTTGTTCATAGTGAAATTGAACCCCGAACAGAAACGGAAAAAGAGATCAAGAAATTTATGATATGTTACCCTGAGACATCTTATACCATTTCAATTTTGTCCTGGCCTTTCTATTAAATCTTATTGGTATTTATTAATGGCAGGGAACATGTTCATAGTGAAATTGAACACCAAACAAAAAAGGAAAAAGAGATCTAGAAATCTATGATATGTTACCCTGAGACATCTTATACAATTGCAAAACTGTCCTGGCCATTCATTTAAATCTTACTTGTATTTTTAATGGCAGGGAGCTCTACAGTAATAACATAACCGGACCCATTCCTAGTGAATTGGGGAACCTAACCAGCTTGGTGAGCTTGGATCTTTATTTGAATAGTTTTACTGGTCAAATCCCAGATACCTTGGGCAAGCTGTCAAAACTGCGATTCCTGTGGGTATTCTTATCTTTACTTTGTTTTCTTAATGCCATGTTGTAGATATATATATATAATATATATATATATATATATATATATATATATATATATATTTTTGGAGAGACTGTTGTAGAGATAGATGTTGCCAAATAAGTATAATTTATGGCCTGTATATAGCCTTATATCCTAATAAAAGGAAACTAGATTGATTTCTGTGCATTAATAATTACATTATTGTATTAGATATAGTAACATCTTATCAGATCAAATGGAAGACAGAAAAAGAGTGCCATAATACCTTGGAAATTAACTGCATGACAAAAGAAGTATGAAATTTGCTGCTTACTGTTACTATGATGGTAAATATTAAGAGTGCAATCATTTTGCTGAGAAACGTAGGAGCTTTTACCTTCTTTATTTCTTTGATATATAACAATAAAATCAAACTAACTGTCTTGGTTGGAATCCTTTATGGTGAGTGCTTGTCTTATTGATGGTAATTATATTTTGTGTTGTGTTGTCAAACATGAATTAAGTAGGGGAGTTCATTACCAACACACACCAACACAAGATTACACTACATAAATAATTTCAATTTTGGTTATTTCCAATTATAATTAAGATGACTTTGTTTTTTGGAGAAATATTTATTTATTCATTTCTTCTGTGTAAGGATAGCCGGCTCAACAACAACAGCCTGGTAGGTGCCATTCCCATGTCACTGACTAATATCTCCTCACTTCAAGTATTGTAAGTGCTAGTTTGATATCTGTATTTCTGTTTTCATCTATTGTGTTTAATAATTGTATACCGCAATAATCATATGTTTGAAACTTTTCATTTCAAAATTCAGGGATCTATCAAATAACCACCTCTCAGGAGAAGTTCCGGACAATGGTTCCTTCTCGTTATTCACTCCCATAAGGTTTCTTGTTGATGCCTGAACTCTCTTGCCTACTCTCATTTTGATTTTGATGTTATCTTCTGAATAATTGGTTCTCAATAATTTTCAGTTTTGCCAACAACCTGAATCTATGTGGCCCAGTTACTGGGCGTCCCTGCCCAGGATCTCCTCCATTTTCACCTCCCCCACCTTTTGTTCCACCACCGCCCATTTCAACACCAGGTGATCTTCCCATTGTTGACTTTTGAAAGTTGAGGGTATCAAGTGACGTTTAATAACTGAGGCTATCAAGAGGATGTTTAAGCAAGGGGCACTGCCTCACCATATTGTACTTAAAATCAAGACTTGCCATCTTGGCTTTTCTACATGTATACTTAGCTTGGTGATTACTACTTTCAAATTCATTTTGTTTCTGTTCTCATTGGTATGAATTTGAAGGTAGTGATCACCAAGCTAAGTATACATGTAGAAAAGCCAAGATGGCAAGTCTTGATTTGAAGTACAATATAGCTGTGATGTGGCAGAGCTTGCATTCTTTATATGCAAAAGCAACCAAATTTCATCTTTAATGAGCACATCACTACATCATCTAGTGCATATATACCAATGAGAACAGAAACAAAATGAATTTGAAAGTAGTAATCACCAAGCTAAGTATACATGTAGAAAAGCCAAGATGGCAAGTCTTGATTTTAAGTACAGTATAGCTGTGATATGGCAGAGCTTGCATTCTTTAGATGCAAAAGCAACCAAATTTCATCTATGAGCACATCACTACATCATCTAGTGCATTTATTTTGTAGTTCCCAAATTGGAATGAACTGCTTATCATTCTGGATCTTAAAGTGCAACCATTCCATTAGGCTGTTTGAAGCTTTAGTAAAATGGACTCTAATGTTTGTTTGGTTTATTTGGTCGCATTATAGGGGGAAATAGTGCCACTGGGGCTATTGCTGGCGGAGTTGCCGCAGGTGCTGCTTTACTATTTGCTGCCCCTGCAATTGCATTTGCATGGTGGCGCCGCAGAAAACCTCAGGAATTTTTCTTCGATGTACCTGGTTGGTACTTAGTAGTTTACTCAGAATTACATCATTATCATTGAATAATTTTTTATTTCTTTTTATCATTGTTTCTTTGCAGCGGAGGAGGATCCTGAAGTACATCTGGGGCAGCTTAAGAGGTTTTCTTTGCGAGAATTACAAGTGGCAACAGATAGTTTTAGCAACAAAAACATTCTGGGGAGAGGTGGATTTGGTAAAGTCTATAAAGGGCGCCTGGCAGATGGTTCTCTGGTTGCCGTCAAAAGGCTGAAAGAAGAGCGCACACCTGGTGGCGAGTTGCAATTTCAAACCGAAGTAGAGATGATCAGCATGGCTGTGCATCGAAATCTTCTTCGGTTACGTGGGTTCTGTATGACACCCACTGAACGGTTACTTGTTTATCCTTATATGGCTAATGGTAGCGTTGCCTCATGTTTAAGAGGTAGAACTTGATTTCATTAGCTCATCTCTACTGATAAAACACATCTTCTGTGAGGGCAGTTTTCTTCGTCTTAGTGGTTTTCTGCTTGTTTATTGACTTTCTAGGTCTAGCAATGGATTTCTGAATGTGAATTTCCCCTTTGCAAATTTTCAGAAGGATTTACTTTTCTGTGTTTGTAATTTATTTATACCTTTTTATGCTTTCTTTTAGAACGTCCACCTTCCCAACCACCTCTTGATTGGCCAACTCGGAAGCGAATTGCATTGGGATCTGCGAGGGGCCTTTCTTATTTGCACGATCACTGTGACCCAAAGATTATTCACCGTGATGTGAAAGCTGCAAATATTTTGCTGGATGAAGAGTTTGAGGCAGTTGTTGGAGACTTTGGGTTGGCTAAACTTATGGACTACAAAGACACCCATGTAACTACTGCAGTACGCGGAACAATTGGACATATAGCTCCAGAGTACCTCTCTACTGGGAAATCTTCTGAGAAAACTGATGTGTTCGGTTACGGTATCATGCTTTTGGAGCTTATAACTGGTCAGAGGGCTTTTGATCTTGCTCGGCTGGCAAATGATGATGATGTCATGTTACTTGATTGGGTAAGTATCTGTTCTTTTGTTGCCAATGTTGGTCAAGGAGGCACTGTAGGCTTATAATTTTGTGTTATATACCACAAATAAAAGTTTAGATAGGACCTAGCCTTATCTTTCTATTCAACCTTACAATGGAGGTCAGGATTATTGAACTATGGAATGCTTAACCTTCTACACAGTCAATTATGCATGTCTATTTCCAGTAGAACACAAATGAAAAGCACTCTGGTGAAATATTCTGAACCCCACCAGAATCTTATGTCTCTCCTGTTTGCATGCTTAAATTATTTAAAAATTTGGTTCTTAAACCTAAAATCGGGGAGAGAAAGAGATTGAATTTCTTTCTTTTGTGCTACTGAGTTGGCAGACTATGTATGTGCCGTATTATACTGACAACTTTCTGGTATCTTTTCGATATGACTAATGTTATAACACTGTACCAAATAATGTAGATGAACCCATCTTACTATTGAGAGCTTCGTATTGGATAATTGAATACTTTCAGTTAAATTTATATATATTTTCATTCAAGAAAAGGTAGCCGGAAAGTTACAGACGTTTCTCATTGCTAGTAAGTTAGCAAGTTTCGAGTTAGAAGTTGAAATCAAGAACCAACTTTTATTAGATTTGTATCTGCTTGGTACTTTGAAATTAGTTGTTTCCTTATTAAATTTTCGTAAATGTTTGTGCTTAATCCTCATTGAAATATCAAGAGAATAGAAATCAATCATCTGTTGTCCAGGGTTTGCCTCGATCTTTATAACACTGATGTATGATGCTCTTAAACGTCTGATACAGCTTATTCCCTTTTCAGGTAAAAGGACTGTTGAAAGAGAAAAAGCTAGAAATGCTTGTTGATCCTGATCTCCAGAGAAATTATGTGGATGCTGAAGTAGAGCAACTTATTCAAGTTGCACTGCTCTGCACACAAGGCTCTCCAATGGAAAGGCCGAAAATGTCAGAAGTGGTGAGAATGCTTGAAGGTGATGGCTTGGCAGAAAGATGGGATGAGTGGCAAAAGGTTGAAGTACTTCGCCAGGAAGTTGAATTAGCTCCGCATCCGAATTCCGATTGGATTGTTGACTCAACAGAAAATTTGCATGCGGTTGAGTTATCTGGTCCAAGGTGACCTTGGCATGGCAGAAGTGGAAACGGGAGAGTTATTTACGACTTAATTTTTTCGACTATTTTTTTTACTTGAGAAATGATACCATCCTTATTAATGTATCTTGTTAGTCCATTTCTGCATTAATTCGTTATACTTGTGCATATGAGTTGCTTTAGTAAGTTGCACCCTGTATCACCTGCCGCAGTGTGACAAAGGGGCGTAATATTTAATATTTAAAAAGCTGGGGCAGTATAATCTTTTGTTCCTGTGCATATTTATGCAAGTGGTCGAATGTTAATGTCTTTGTAAGTTGTATCAGAATCAACTTCTGCTGTTGGGGATGAAACTTGTCCAATCTTGAAAGACTTGGATAGATTATTTGTGTAGGTAGGGTATTTCGAATTGCACTACATTATGCAACAGGAACAGTAGTGTATTGAACATTTCAAGTTGCAGTATCACAGTAGTGTATTTTTAACATTTCAAGTTGCAGTAACGATGGGCTAGCCTTCGTGATCTCTGATGACAAATCCAGAAGCCTTGTTGTGGAAAACTGATCCATCAAAGTTCAGCATGGAGGAGTAACTAAACAACACTTGAATGGGCTGAAGTAGCTGACCCCAGAGGGGTTGAATGCTTTTGAAGATGTGATTATTTCTTCCCTCCCAATTTCTCTAGCAGGGGAAACCGGTCTTTAAAAAAACTATAATCATTCCCCTTAACATAATAAATTAATTAACATTAGATGCAGCTAAATGCGAAACATTCAAAGCAATGGGGCAGGAGAAGAAGAGGTGGTTCCCATTGATTAAAAAAGATGTTCCCGAAACTAATATATCACAGCAAACCAATACACATAGATACCCAATATAGATTAGAATTTCACAACCATTAGAATTTCACAACCTCCTTCATCTAGTATTACAAATCTTTTTGGCTTATTGCTAAATGTGGTCGCGCAAAGCATGATGGAGGAAGCACTCAGGGGAATACAAATTATAAAGAAGACTATCACAGAGCACATTTGATAAAGGTAGTGGAAGTCTGAGCAGGCAGGTCAATCGGTTTCTCTTTCAACATACCATCAAGTTCTTTCACAAACCTTTCCATTGCCGGAGCTGGTAAACAAACCGGCACCACAATACCATCCTCACCATTATTGTCCCGGAAAGGTATGTAAAAGCTTGCCACCCCAGGTATGGCCCCAACACCACCTTTGGCTGGACCACCATAAGCTGCCTTTCCCCAGCCAAAGTCCACGTCTCCGAACCCGGCACGAGTCACATCTGAGACAAGGTATGTACCGACCACGGTGAAGTGTGGTCGGCCTCTGATGACCATGAGATCTGCCAGCGACTGCATGTACTCCTCGGTCACATCGGCTTTCGCGGACCTTACCATCTCCAATGCAAAGCCGAGCGGGTTCTTGCAAAGCTTGGCAGCAGTTGTGAGTGCCACAGGAAATGCAAATGCATTGCCGTAAAAGCCAGTTGGTAATGGAGGATTCACTATTTTGGAACGTGCATTCACAATGCAGAGCACACGAACCTCCTGTTCTGGGTCTTTTGGTTCAAGGGCAATTGTACGGCACCGCCAGAGAGACGCCGTGAGGATCTCAAATGGAGAACACTTACGGAGGTGGTCCGGGAGGAATCTACGGATGGCGGATATCTCAGTTGGCCGAAAGAAAAACGAACGGTGAGCCATGTCATCGAGCGGGATCAGAGTGCCATGTGTATCTGGGACATCATCGTACTCGTGATGGGTGCATGTCACGCGTGGTGGATTACGTGCGTTGAACGCCTCCCTTGCCCACACTGGTAAGATAGAGGGGACACGCGCGCCTCGCGCTGCCTCTCCCACGGCGGTCATGAATTGGACGAGCCCGGCTGCGTCGCTCATGGTGTGGTTAAGACGCAAGGCAAAGATGAAACCACCGCACTTGAGTCGAGTCACCTGTCAAGTTCATTACCAAACAAGGATAATATTATTGGGGTTTGTCTCCCGTACTATTTGGTATGATATACTTATTATAAATGGTAAATGTGCCTAATTGTGTGACTCATGTGGGTTTTTAAAAAGATAAATGGTCATTACATGATTATTTAATTTAGTTGTTTCTTCAATTAAAAATAGTCACATATTTTGTGAGATATGCTATATCATACGATATTATGTACTAAAATTTTCTATATTATTAAACGTACAACAATAATAATAATACAGGTACACACCAATCTTTATGCGAAACTAGTGAAATCCTTATAATTTATTTCTTCTCGATCAATGAAAACAAAAGACAACAACTCTTGGAATCATTGACCTGCATGGTCATGCAGTCATGTTACAGTTAGGTTGTCTTGCATTTTATTTGGTGGTACAAAGCATGTTATTCGGTTTTGTCCTTATCCTGCTTCGTGTTTTGGCAAAGAGGCATCTTACTTGTTTGCCGGCAGAAAAACTTGAACTTTTTTTTTTGGATAATAGAAAAACTTGAAACTTGAAACACAAGAAAATTGCAAGTTAATTAACTGCATGTTTAATCATCCTTAAAAATTCTTTACGTCAAGAAATCATGCTTAGACTTGGAAACCTTGGATTAAACATGGAGTACATAGTGAAACTAAATGGTACGAGTATGAAGTGTATGATGGATGGTTAAGGGTAAACCTGAATCAGCAAGAGTGGGGAATTAAGGACCCCATCGGATCCAGGAACATTATAGAGAAGCTCCTCCAAGCAAGGAAATGGAGGTTGAAGAGCATCACCAAATTGGCGGAGCGTAACATCAGCATCGGCCTCAATGAAGAGAATACCCTCGCCGGTACAGTCCACCATGAGCTTCCGGCCAGGCCCCTCTCTAAGCCTACCGGCAAAAGGATAGTAAAACACTAGAGCTTGTGATATCGCCTCCCGAATCACTTTCACGCAGTCCTTTCCTTTCATAGAGGGATCATAGCGGTAAAACTGTATGACAGGAATCTGAAACCGAAGACCTTCTTGATCATCGATATCAGAGAGATGTTTGAGCTCTCGCGGTGTTGGCTTAGCCGGTGAAACCAGCTCCGGCTGCCGTCTTTGAACTTTGAACACTAAGGAGGTAGGAGGGGATGCCATGTTCTCTCACCTTGAGTTTTCTATCTCTCTTTCTGTTATGAGCTAGCTAGAGAGATATCCTTACTGGTCACCTCGTAGTGAACACTAACTAATATAATTGTACTTGGTGTTGCAGCATCTTTGGGGGAAGCTTTATTTATAATCATTGAGGGAAGAGAATGGATGGCCTTAACAACTTTTCATTTCTTTCTTCTTTTTTACTTTTCCTTGCATTTTCATGCGCAATTTCTCATTGTGTGGGTGGGTGGGTTGTTGGCCATGAAGTTGCAGTGTGAATTTCATTGGCATGTATGATTGGAAAGACTTGGATAATGGGAATGGATCAGAGTCTAGACTTGATAGTGGACTATACTTGGTTTGATAATGGAGCATAATTATAGGCTAAAATTCTATAAAAACTGCATGGTGATGCCGATCGATAGATGTTTGCATTATATATTTTTGTATGAGAGCTGGACTTTCCGGTTCCTCCCTTCATGGGACCCCGGACCGGGGGTCGGGCATGGCCACATGGTATAGTATAACGACAAATTGCAGTGTGTTGGGAGTGTTTTAACCGGTTTGAATACCAAGCCGCCGGTGAATAAATTCAAACACTGATGGACATGGAAGGTGTTGGTGACGAGAAATTCTGTTGATAGTTTTGACTCACCAATTCGATGCTGATTGGAATGAGAGCTGACCTATAACCATTGAGAACTCGTTAACTTTAACAAGGCAAAGTTGAATCAGTTTATTATGAGAGAATGAAATTACAATTTAAGTTCTCTATGCCTTCTTCATATATGCTTAAAGAAGACTGACCGGAAGTGCATTGTGAGATATCTCAGATGTCACGGACTCAGAGTTTTGGAGTCACCTTCTATAAGCAGGGGCAGGTTAGTGAAATGTTATGATCGCAATAGGACATCCTGAAGAGCTTGAGCTTCAACAACAAGAAAATTTGATCATCCATAGTTCTTTGTAGTTGCAAGGATTCGATGGCCCATGGAATCTCTAAACACAAAATCTAGCTGTTGCTTTTAGCGTATCATGAACATAGACGTTGTAGATACGTTTGAAAAAAATGTGTGGAGGAGAATACCATTTAACGTAGGATAAATTCATTCTACGGTACGAGAGGTATTATCAATTAGACAATACAGTATCTGTCATTAAAAAAGGACAACTTGGTACTTTTTTTTTTGATTGAGGACAACTTGGTACTTGAGGATAGGTTTTGTTTGGTACTTCTCTTAATTTTAGTTAAATATGGGGCCTGGTTTTGGTCTTGGAAGTGTGGGCTGACATGGCTGCAAAGGAGGAGGATGGTGGCAGTTCGACAACGCTAATGGAGCGGAACAGGTGGTGGTGGGCTGCCGGGTCGGGCTGGAGATTGGTCTCTCTCTCTTGATGGGCTGAGCCCTGGGATTGGAGTTGGGCCCAATTTTTTGGGGTCCACCTTGGGCTTAGGTCTTGGGCCTAGAGTTTTTCCTTTTGTTTTATTTGTTTAGTTGTCTTTCCGGTGTTTTAAGCTCATTCTTTTGGGCCTCTAAGATTTTAAACTAGTGTTTATTAGTTTATTTCTAATAATTTTTCTATGTAGGTTTTAGGAACTCTAGATAGGTTTGTCAGTTTGCAGACTACCAATGTTTCTTTTACATTTAGATAGTGAAAACTTCTGATGCACCGTAATTGAGCGCCTTGGCAACGAAAGTTTTTATGTAAAATTATCTCTATGTATGATAAGATTATAGCTTGCTAGGATCATCGTCGATAAGCGAAAATGTACAATGTAATGATATGTGAATCACTCAAATGAGGTCTGTATCGATGTCATTCTGGCTATGACTATTAATACAATGAGTTATAACCCCGCCTTTGTTTTTTTTTTATAAAAATTACAGTTAAATGTACGGGTAAAATTGACATTTAGATAAATTTATAAAAATAAAATAAAAATGGGTTCTTGGCATCTATATTTCTAGGAATGAACACCATCTGATATTGAAGATTCTCAGAGTCTTCGTCATTTTATGGGTATAGATTAATGTTTTAGGGTCAAGTTGAAAATATAATTTAGAGTACCGTTTAGTCTAGTGACATAAGTCTTTTTTTATAACTTATAAGTGAGATGTCGTGAGTTCGACTCATAGTGTTGTAGCACATTAATTGTGTATTCAATAAAACAGAAAAAAAAAGTTGAAAACATAATTGAATTTTATGTTTCAGAAATTGAGCCCGTGGTGATATGAATACTCACCACACTAGTTCATTGCCTACATCTAATCAAGATTACAAGGTTTTCTAACCACAAAATCCGATTATATGTCATCATTGCTATGAAATTTTCTTAGGTACCATCATGCATATACTCATATTTACAGATATCACATTAAATTTGTTGTCATTGTGTTAGATAAAATCTTACATTCGGTAATTTAGTTCTATTAGGGTAATTACTCAATGCTTTTTTTTGCAAGTTTATGAATAAACTTTTGTTGATATAGTATGTGCACGTGTAAAAGAAATGAGGTATTGTCAATGTTGTAAATTTGGTTTATTTAAATTGTAATTTTTTTTTTCCACTTAGGCCTCGTTTGGTTCACGCATTGGAGAGGTTGAGAAAAGAAAGTTGTTCATTTTAAGATATTTTTATGTGATATATAAATACATATAAACTATTTAATTTTCATTCGAAGAATAATATTAATTGAATACTAGCTAAAGTAGAGAGCATTGATATATACGTATTTCTAAAGTCGCTAGCCAAAATGACATTGTAGTTAATTTGATTAGAATTAAACTCAAAAATAGATAGGATTGGTTAAAATACTCTTATTGATCAGCATAATTCCATTCATAATAGTTTACCCTTGTGGGGCTAACAAAAAAGACTATTACCCAAGCATCATCACTGTTTTAAAACATTAAGCATTTCCAACGGAGTTCAATAATCATTCATGAATACAGTAAAATCTCTATAAATGAATATTGTGGATCACGTCAAAATATTACTTTAGAGGGGTTATCATATTATCGATAAATGAATAATTTATAACAAACTACATGTTAGTTACTAATCAAATTTATAGTTTACAAATACATCATGTTCACATTATCTTACACATTTAAAGTCAAAAATTAACAAATTAAGACAAATTAATGTCTACATGTCATCTGTCACTACATATTTTACCAGAATACCCTTCATTACATATCTATTGCTATTGCCGACCAAAAATGTGCTACTGCCGCTGCCGAGTGAGGATAGAGATGTGCTATTGCCGAATAAGAATGTGCTATTGTTGGTAGAAAAGTGCTACTGCCGGTGCTTTTGCAATTTTTCTGTCAATTCTCCAGAACCAAATAAACATGCTACTGTCAATTTAGAATCTGCTACTGTCAATTTTATAATTTGCTACTTCTGAATGTTACCTTTCTAACATATCGCAACAGTCACAGAAAATTACCCTTCCAATAGATCTCATTAGTAACAACAACTTACCCTTCCAACAAATCATAGTAGCAACAAATTACCCTTTCAATAGGTCTCAACAGTAGCGGCGAAAAGATGTACACATATACATACTCTGATCATCATCATCACCCTCGTGTCCCTCATGGCCTTCTCGTTGCTAAGATGATGAATCCAAATCCATCCCCTTGATCTTTCGGTCTCACGGTTGTTGATAATTTGAAAACAAACAAGCCAAAGTCAAATCAGATTTGAGTATAAACAAAAATCACTAAAATCAAATAACAAAGAGAAACACATAAAAATACAAATCACAGAGAGGAGACGAGAGAAAACATATATGAATTATTTCGATCTCTACAACTGACAAACCTTCGATTTGATGATCTCACCAAAGGGAGCGAAGGCCTTCTCGAGCGCATCGATCATTGTTGGTGTCCCAGGCAAGCCCTTTGACGAAGCAACATAATTTGGAATTCGTCGTGGATAAGAATTGAGGTAGGGATTCGTTGGGTATCCAGAGTCAATGGTCAGAATTGAGCGTCAGATTGCCACAAAATCTACGACCGGCGAGTTGGTGGAGAGAGAGAGAGAGAGAGAGAGAGAGAGAGAGAGAGAGAGAGAGACGTACATACTGTGAGGAAAATTCCCTTAAGTGAGACATGAGCGAGCGTGTACAAGAATTTTGAGATTTGGGTTATGAGATTTAACTATGTGAGTGAAAGAGCAAATATCTCCGGTGGACGTAATGGATCAGATCGGCTGGGGTGAGAAGATGGGTGGCAATGTGCGTAATTCTATTGTAGTGTTAGGCGTTTTGGTCATTTGATAGATAGAATTCGAGGTAGGCTTGGTGTTGTTGGTTTTGGGCTTGAGCTCGTGTCCTAAATTATATAAAAATTAATGAAAGTGATTTTTTTGTGTTTTTATATGTGATCATGTGCTATTATGTAATTTTCTTAATAATTTATTTCTTAAATAGTTTTGTTGTTAAGACTTAAGAGTTTCCTTAATATTTTTTGAGTTTTCTTAGTTTTTCATAATACAAGGAAAAAACAAAGGACTATATATGGAAATTTGGGAAATAACTAAAATGTGAAATTAAAATTTTTAAGAATTTATTAGTTTTGTATTATGAACATTATTTACTCTGTCTTTTATGTATTCTATCAATTATTAATATTTTTTTGGGATATTTTTAAATATTTATTTAATAAAATATTACTTTATATATATTCGTTGGGACCTAAAGTAAGTCTAAAAAATTATTATCTTATGTATTTAGTGAGATTTCTAGTAATTTACACTGGTCCCGAGTTAGGACCGGAAAAATTTATTATTTAATCAAGATTATTATTTTATTGAACATTCATTTATTTATCGAGTTTTATTATATTAAAAGAGATAAATCCAACGTCCGTAGCGTTGTATTTCTTTATTATGAACCGCTCCCACAGATGACTCCATAGACATAGACTCGTACCCTTTCCTAGCATTTCTGCACTGCCTCCTCAGGGATCCTATAGCGACAAGGTCTCAAACAGGTACCATCTCCATGGCCCCACTCACATTGGGAAGAGAAAAAATCCCCATCTAACAACAATAAGAGGAACATCAACAAAAATTGACATACATCAGTTGATATCTTCCATTTTTTACCCGATTGACGTAAACTGTAGGTCATTCAGTGCGCAGTCCCAAAATGCTACGTGGAAAAGTTGTAGTAACAGTAGCAGTGATAGACGAATCAGCAGCGATAGCGGTTGAACAGGTTGGAATACCCTGAAGATCAAAAATGGACATACTAATATTCTTTAGCAGGGAATAAAGGTCTGAGCTTCCTGGCCTCAGTCCTGAAGTATTTGAATTGAAGAAAGCCTCTTAAGTAGAAGTAGAGCCCAAAGGCAAAAGAAGAGGTAAATTTAGCCCAAGCCCATGAAGTGAACTTGAGAATTCACGTGACTATATAGGTCCCATAACCCTTTGACTTTCATGCCTCTTCTGCTACCAACGTCTCCCCAAATTGTGAAAACCGCTCCAAAGTACAAAATTTTGTGACTGACATAAACCATGAGGCGTAATGCGTCCACCTGCCTCCTAGACTTCCGGAGAATATCCTCTGCCTCCCAATATCCTTCAAACCCACTTGTCGGTTAGCCAAATTGTGATGCACCAACCCCTAGGATGTCGTCGTGTCGAACCGAAATTCCAGCATCACAATGTAGTCTGACGCATCTGACGTTCCGTCTCGATCCGACCGACCAGTCCGACTCTCCGGTGTATGCGAGCTGAGACCTTGCTAGCCCTTGTTGTCTAGGTTTGGGTTCTCTCTTTGCGGGTTTGACCAATCTAAATTAGACATCGCAGCCACAACCTCGCCTCCACCTAGCGACTTCTGACTCGCGCTCACGCCGCCAAACTACGTCACCGACAAAACCAACAAAGATAGAACCCAAACCTGACAACCGTTGTGATCCTTTTTTTCATCTCCTCACCAACTGCCACCTAAATCTCCTTGATATGACGTAGATCGAGGGATCCCACTCACACCAGGAAAATGCCCGTTCGATGACAGTGAAAAAGCTCACCACCAGACAAGGAGTGAGGCAATGTTTTACTCTCAGACGCTCTTGGGTTTTTGTTTTCTATAACAATTTCCCAAATGAATGTTTTAAACAAACATAAATTATAGAAAGCCTCGTCTTGTTCTCTATAATTAAGTACTAAATAGTTAAAAGTTAAAATAGACAACCACTTAGGAGTCTGGTGATGCTGCTAAAATTGATAAAAGTTAAATACGCTATCCAAAATAATTCAAAGGACAAAATACTGGCCACTCCTCTTATTTTTGAGGTTTTGACAGTTTAGTCATCTTTTTATCAATTTCACAGCTCACTCTCATTATTTTTCAATATCACACAATTAAGTCAAACCGTCTACTTTCCATCTAATTTTACCGTTAAGTTGTTCAACTGTCGTTTCTCTCTTGCCAAGTCAGCTGACTGAAGGGTAAAATCACTATAACACCATTTGGTTTATTTTCTCGTTTCTCTAGCAAAAGAAGGATGGAAATCCCTCCAAAACTGTAATACTCTAAATTTTCATATCAATTTTCTTTGTATTATTTCTGAATTTAATGAAAGATTGTTTATGAAAATTATTATTGGATTATGCGAAGTTGAAGTTGGGGAGTTTATTTTAAGGTACTTGTTTAAGTGGCCAAAAGTTGATTTTATTTTCCGTAAGTTATTTGTAAAAACTTCCTTCATGAAAGTTGTAGAGCTCGTCAATATGAATTCGTAGACATGTGGCACGTGTGAAAGAGATGCAGTATGAGAAATTTATGGTTAGAGGAAGTTAGTTTTCGGGTTTGGAAAGTGTATAAGTAGAAAAATGTGTGTAAAATATTTTTAGAAACCCTATAATTGCAGTAGTCCTGTTCTCAGTCTCTCTCTTCTCTCTCCTGACCCTCCCACGCCCTCTTTCTTCTCCGGTCGTTTTCTTCCTCATCCGACCACCATTTTGGACGCCGCCGGTTTCGTTGGATCCGCACTGACATCCACTCCATTTCTGCAGCAGTCACGCTCGTCGTCTCGTCGCCTGGAAGGCGCCACGAAGCGACAGAGCTGCTGCTGTTCCGTCGGAAAGCTGGCGATTTCGACGCCGATTCTAGCCAAGTTTAAGTGAGTCTTGCTCTCCTCTCTCTCCTAGAGATGTTTATACCCCTTTGGTGACCTAGAAATCAAGTTTTGGGGCCGGTTTTGTAGGTTTGGAATTTAATTCCGGGTTGTTGTTGATGGGCGTTTTCCGGCTGATCCCGACCGAATCGATTGAAACCTCAGGTACAAAAAGTGTTCCTTATGCTTCAATCTACAAGTTTCATGTTCTGAGTTTGTCCAAACTAGAAAGTTTTGGGTTGGCATGTGGGGCTCACTCGCTGCCGCCTGTGGCGGCGCATGGCAGTGTGTCCGAATGTGTTTTGGCTTTAGTTTTCTATGTTAGCTAGCTATTGCTGTGGTGAGCTTGTTGAGAGTTAGAATTTCTAAGTTTGGAGAAAAGTTTTCATGTTAGAACCTTAGGTTTAAAAGTTGGAATTGGTGAGGGTTGAGTTTAGATTTTGAGGACTCGAGGCAGCCTTATTGGGTCGTTGAGTTCAATGACTTGGGAGAGTTGTCGTCCTTTGAGCTAAGGGTTAGTTTAAGGGTATTGTGATACCCTGTGGTTTTCAGATACTAAGGTTTTTAATTGTTTAATTTTAGGTGATTTGTGAGATTGTGGTCTTCCTTGGCTCTTGTGTTGCGGAAGAATGCAGCAGGATTTTTAGGTGAGTAAATCTCACCAAATGTTCACTTTTGAACCAAATTCTATTATGGTCATTTGATGTTGATATTGAATTTAATATTATGCTATTATTTGTTTTTAAAATATATGAGCTTGATCGCCAACGGCTCATAGGTAAGATAAAACAATTTTTTCTTATATGGTTATTTTTGAGGTTCATGTGATTATAATTTATTTGATTTTTAATAGGTTATTCTTGTGGAATATCTATATTGTTCATATAATTAAATCCTTGTGGAAGATATAATTTTATGATGTGAATCATGTGTTGTTGATGAGGATGTGATGATATATTGTAGTGTCATTTAAATAGTTAAACCGGGTTCTAAGTCTTTAATTGGGTGATTGATTACGGTTATGATGAAATGATTATTCTGTGATTTTTATTGGACAGTCAAACCGGGTTCCAAGCCTTTGGCCGGGTGATTGGTTACGGTTAGGAATAGAGCTCTAGTCCGTCTGTCAGTGTAGGTCATGAGAGATACTTTGTGGTATCTGAGACCCATGAGTACACAATTTGTTGTTGTAGGTCATAAGGGGTATTTATTAATATCTAGGACTCATGGGTACATGTTATTTAAAATTTTGTTAGATTTATGGCTTTAATTATTGATTTAATTTCTTTTGTGAGATAAATGAACGTGAGAAGTGTTGTGTTATTTTTGAGATTACTCATACGGGCTTTATAACTTACCGGGTTTGTTATTTTACAACCAAGTGCACCATTTCTTGGTATAGAGGTTAAACCTGCAGATGAGGATCAACAAGGTTGAGGCGGATGTTTAGTGGCAGAGTTTTTTGTTGGGTTTGCCGTACTCTGTATATTTTTATATTTGGGGTAGACTGTATTAAACTCATGTGAGAGTTTCCATTTTCTTGACTTTCAAGTATATGTAAACAAGGGAATGTAATATTTAACTCAATGTTGAGTTTTGTGATATTTACATTTTCACATGGAGTTTAATTCTTTATTAAGTTTGTGAAAAAAAGGTTTGAGATTTAATATTTTTAAGATATACATGCCAAATTTTTTAAAATTTATCTTTTGAAAATTAGGGGGTGACAGTTTGGCATCAGAGCGGGGTTTACATATTTGGTGATAATTAATACTTCCGAGTGATGGCCCGACTGCAGCGGACCACCATCATAAGCTCTTCGGTATTGATATGTCATTGGGTATGTGAAGGGTTAGGTGTCACCTCTATGTCAATAGGATGTCAGAGTAAAGAGTACTCTGTTAGTCGGTCTTTGAATCCTTGTGTTCATCTTGAGTTAGTGCCTTGGTTAATAAAGGTTGTATTAGACTTAAAGTTGGGTTTAAGTTTTATGCATAATTAACCAAGGTTTACTTGCTTCTTAGGTGATGGATTCTCTGCGAGGAAGAGTTAGAGGCCGAGGTAGGGCCAGAGGCAGAGGTAGGACTCCGCCAGTAGATGATTTCTTTGAGGAGGAAGTGATGATGGAGGTACCGGTGCCAGTTGTGGTAGATGATGGTCTACGTCTGGCCCGACTGGCTCAGGGTATCATCAGGTTGGGAGCCCCTACCTTTCATAGAGGTACATATTTTCTCGTAACGGATCACTGGATAGAGGGCATGGAGACATACATCACCATGATCACGTGTACATAGTTGGAGAAGATGTGTATTGCTACGTTTCTTCTCAAGGATGAGGTACGAGTATGGTGGAGTGGGGTAGAGAGAGCTAGATATATGACTGCCTTGTCTTGGGAGGAGTTCGTACAGCTATTTCGGGAGAAGTATTTTTCTGATACTGTGAGGGAGCAGTTAGAGCTTGAGTTCATATCTCTTGTGCAGGGCGTGATGAGTGTCAGAGACTATGAGGCGCGTTTTTCTTAGCTGTATCGATTCGCTAGAGAGATGGATGTAGTGGCCTTGTCACGGAAGTTCATTTGGGGTTTGAGGGATAAGCTCCATAATGTTGTGACTTCACACCGTTTTGCTACTTTTGTAGAAGCGGTTGAGAGTGCCCTTGCAGTTGAGCAAGAGGAGGCCATGCATGCGGCTGAGAGCTAGAGAGATGTTTAGGGGAAGGGCAAGGCCCTAGCAGGGACACTACCAGAAAATGGGTCTTGGCGACGAAACAAAAAAAATCGTCGTCCAAGAAAACAAAAATCGTTGCCTAAAGTTCAACTTTAGGCGACGAAAATAAAATCGTCGCCTAAGGCTAAATTTCGTCGCCTAATATAGAAACTAGGGCGACGAAACAATATTTCGTCGCCTAAGATATTTATATCGTCGCCTAAGTTTTTTAATCCTTAGGCGACGAAACTGAAATATATCATCGTCTAAGTATTTTATTTTTTTATTTTTACTTGGCCGACGAAATAAAATAATTTCGTCGGCCAAGAGTAATCTGAATAATTAAAATAAAATAAAACACATTTAAATTTCATTGTACAAGATTTTTTATTTTTACTCTTGGGCGACGAATTTAACAAATATCGTCGCCCAAGTATTATCTTGGCCGACGAATTACCCTAATTTCGTCGGTCAAGATAATCCGAATAATTAAAATAAATAAACCACGTTTAAATTTCATTGTACATGATTTTTTATTTTTACTCTTGGGCGACGAATTTAACAAATATCGTCGCCCGAGTATTATCTTGGCCGACGAATTACCCTAATTTCGTCGGCCAAGAGTAATCCGAATAATTAAAATAAAATAAAACACATTTAAATTTCATTGTACAAGATTATTATTTTACTCTTGGGCGACGAATTTAACAAATATCGTCGCCCAAGTATTATCTTGGCCGACGAATTACCCTACTTTCGTCAGCCAAGAGTAATCCGAATAATTAAAATAAAATAAAACACATTTAAATTTCATTGTACATGATTTTTTTTTTACTCTTGGGCGACGAATTTAACAAATATCGTCGCCCAAGTATTATCTTGGCCGACGAATTACCCTACTTTCGTCGGCCAAGAGTAATCCGAATAATTAAAATAAAATAAAACACATTTAAATTTCATTGTACATGATTTTTTATTTTACTCTTGGGCGACGAATTTAACAAATATCGTCGCACAAGTATTATCTTGGCCGACGAATCACCCTACTTTCGTCGGCCAAGAGTAATCCGAATAAATAAAATAAAATAAAACACATTTAAATTGTAACGTAATGTTTTTTATTTTTATAGCCCCGTCAGCGTCTCGTCGATTGGAAACTATTCTCAGTTGAAGGTCCGGCCAAATTACGTGATTTGGAGGGTCGAATAGCCGTTTTCGTCCGTTTAGGGGTTTGACCGCGCCGATTGACCAGACGGATCGAGCCCTTATCTTTGTCAGATGGAGCTGAATTTTTGCCCACCTACGTAATTCGTTATGCTGGTCATATCTGACGGTCGGTTTTCAGTTCCTCTTCTCCGATCACCAAACTCATGTTATATGTACTAATGTTGTATAACTTTTTTATATTAGTGTTGAGTTTAAGTTTCGTTTTGAAGACAACATATACGTAGAGGCCTCAAACGCAAAAAAGTCATGAAATAAAATATGACCGGAACGGTGAAATACGTCAACCCGTGAAAAATGAAGATATTTCGGTAAAATTTCGGTGCCGGTTGTTCCGGTCAACGAATTTCTCTTATTTCTACCTAGTGGTAGCCCTATCCCGGGTATTTATTTTTTACCAAATTTTTATAGCCCCGTAAGAGTCTCGTCGATTGGAAACTATTCTCAGTTGAAGGTCCGGCCAGATTACGTGATATGGAGGGTCGAATAGTCGTTTCCGTCCGTTTAGGGGTTTGACCGCGCCGATTGACCGGACGGATCGAGCCCTTGTCTTTGTCAGATGGAGCTGAATTTTTTCCCACCTACGTAATTATTTAAGCTGGTTATATCTGACGGTCGTGTTTCAGTTCCTCTTCTCCGATCACCAAACGCACGTTATATGTACTAATGTTGTATAACTTTTTTATACAAGTGTTGAGTTTAAGTTTCGTTTTGAAGACAACGTATACGTAGAGGCCTCAAACGCAAAAAAGTCGTGAAATAAGATATGACCGGAACGGTGAAATACGTCAACCCGTGAAAAATGAAGATATTTCGGTAAAATTTCGGTGCCGGTTATTCCGGTCAACGAATTTCTCTTATTTCTACCTAGTGGTAGCCCTATCCCGGGTATTTATTTTTTACCAAATTTTTATTGCCCCGTAAGAGCCTCGTCGATTGGAAACTATTCTCACTTGAAGGTCCGGCCACATTACGTGATTTAGAGGGTCGAATAGCCGTTTCCGTCCGTTTAGTGGTTTGACCGCGCCGATTGACCGGACGGGTCGAGCCCTTGTCGTTGTCCGATGGAGCTGAATTTTTTCCCACCCACGTAATTTGTTATGCTGGTCATATCTGACGGTCGGTTTTCAGTTCCTCTTCTCTGATCACCAAAATCACGATATTATGAATTTTATGAGAAGTAGATCTTAGGCGACGAATATTTTTGGACTGAATTTTCGTCGCCCAAGTGCTTGGCCGACGCACTTCTGGCGACGACGTCTTGGCCGACGACATGTCGTCGCCTAAGTACTTAGGCGACGAAATTTTTTATCAGGGCGACGATTTTTTTTCGTCACCCAAGTTCTATTTTCTGGTAGTGGGAGTAGCAGTTCAGGGGACCACAGAGGTAGTTATAGGAAGAGGCATCAGACTCATCAGTTGGCTTTAGCTGGAGTAGCAGCTGTACCTATTAGGGCCCCACCTATTAGGCAGGCAGCACCCTTGAAGTCTTTCAATTGTGGTGAGCCGAGCCAATTCTCTTCAACATGCATGATGCCCAAGAGGCAGGGATGCTTCAATTGTGGGCAGACATTTTATTTTGCTAGAGATTACACCGACCTTAGGCTGTAGGATAAGGTTTTCAGTAGAGATCGTTACTTCTAGCACCAGCTAGAGTGTATCCCATTGGTTAGCGTGGTGCAGGAGTGGAATGTACTATTCTTGTTTATGATCTGCTTGCTACAGTTTTGTTTGATATGGGGGCAACCCATTCCTTCATATCTAGCTCGGTGGTGAGGATATTAGGCTTGACTCCGACACCACTTTCTAGATTGTTATGTGTTTCTTCGCCTCTCGGTGTCTCTATTGAGCTTGGCACTTTGTGTGATGCATGTCATGTAGTGATTTGTGGTAGGGAGTTCCTTGCATCTCTGATTGTGATTCCAGACCGCTCCTATGATGTGATTTTGGGAGTGGATTGGCTAAGGCCAAACCATGCTTTGATTGACTGTTTTGATATGGTGGTGTTGTTCCACATTCCTGGACAGCCGAGCTTTCACTATCGTTGTCATAAGTTGGACACAACTATGTGGGAAGGAGTGTTAGCACACATCGAGGCTACATGTATAGGCTACATGTAGTATCATGGGTATTGCGGACATTGCAGTAGTCTTTTAGTTTAGTGATGTGTTCCAGGAGATTCCGGGGTTACCTCCTAAGAGGGTAGTGTTGTTTGCTATAGATGTGGTACCAGGCACTTCACCGGTATCAAAGACTCCTTATCAAATGGGGAGAACTGAACTTCATGAGTTGAAGGTTTAGATAGAGGGTCTCCTCGAGCAGGGATTCATTAAACCTAGCACCTTGCCTTGGGGTGCACCAATGTTATTTATGAGGAAGAAGAATGATACACTTCGGTTGTGTGTGGATTATAGAGAGCTGAACAATGTGACCATCAAAAATAGGTATCTCTTGCCTAGGATTGATGATTTGTTTGATCATGTCAAGACCCACCCCGAATTTCACTCTGAAACTCGAGGTAAGTCATGCGGGGACCACCTCTAAGGAAAATTTATCGAAGAACTCAGCAAACCTCCCTTGAAAATGGACAACCCTAAATTGAAAAAAAAATTCAAAACTACCCTCTTAACCATTATATCAACCTTCCAAATCAACCCACACAACCGAATACAATATTACACAATTATTTTTCCGAAAGTATTCAAAGCTACTAAAAGAAAAACAACGGAAGCTAACAATTATCCTAGTAGATTAAACAGATAACCTACTGGGAAAAAGTAGCGGAAAAATGGGTGACTATACCTCGTCGCCTCCTTCTAGACCCCACCCGAACTCTGCAGACTGGACATTTTTAAAATGAAGGGCCTAGGGGAAAATATTCTGATACACCCCGAATCTAGTAAGAAATTTTATATTGTGATTTCCGTCTTATTGGTAGCTAATCAATTCGGAAATTGATTATGCTATCCTTAATAGAGGTGGTTTAGTCGAGTTCAGATTTTTAGTTACCCGAATAAGAGTTCGTAGGTAAAAGTTCTAGCTAATTAATAAGGCTTTTTTTTTTTTATGTGGGCTTGGGTATATAAAGTGAGGCCCGGTTATTAGGGAAAGAGAAAACAGAACGCAGCAATTTCTATTTTTCTCTCCCCGAGCCAACCTCCCGAACCCGTCTGACTCATCTTGACGGAGCGCCACTGTCCGGCCACGCCTCGTCGCCGCGCCGGTCTCGTGCGGCAGCTGGGACGCTGCTCGTCCTTCCTAGGTTGGTGACCGTCCTCCTCTCTCCGGTAGCCGCTCTCGGGAACGCCCTCAAGCGGCCGATTTTGGTGGAGCCGGAACTGTTTTCTCCGGCCACCGATTCAAGGTATCTTTAGGGGGTTTTTGTAGCTCTTTGGCTAGTCTTTCAACCACCCAAAAGAGGTAGAACGATTTGGGGTGTAGATAGCAAATCGGGGGTGTTGTGTTCTTGAGTTTATAATGAGTTTTCCGGCCAAATCCTTGAGCTCTAGAGTTTTTGTTAGTCATGATTGTTGTTATGCTTGATGAGAGGAAGATTTTGATGTATGCCTTGTTAAAAATGGTTGAAGTTGATTTAGTGGTGGTGGTTGACCGCCACTGCCGGCGGTTGGCCGCCACTGCCAGTGACTGCTGCCGGTTTTGGTGGTGGTTTAGAGTAATCTTAAAGGATTTCTAGAAAGGATAAGTGTTGTTGTAATGTATGGTGAATTTTGATGAAGAGTGTTTGGAATTTGGGATGGTTTTGGTGGCTCCATGGGTGAGAGATGAGCGGTATTGAAGTATTGGAAATTATGGTATTTGTTGGTAGAAATTTAGGAAATTTTAAGTTGATTTTGGTGAAAAAGTAGAGGTGAGTCGCATCCTTGGGAATTTCCATATCTGGGCCTAAGTGTTAGAACGTTGAGGAAAAATTAGAGACGGTTAGTAAAAATGGTTGGAGTTCTCTTTAGTTTTGGAGAGTATAGAGTGAGGGTAGATGACATTGCCCTATTTTGTTACTTTGATATTCTTTTTGTATTATTTTTGGTCTCGGACCTTAAATCTCGTTTTGTACAGGACGAG
This sequence comes from Fragaria x ananassa, assembly GCA_034370585.1. Lineage (NCBI taxonomy): Eukaryota > Viridiplantae > Streptophyta > Magnoliopsida > Rosales > Rosaceae > Fragaria > Fragaria x ananassa. The sequence goes on from CP139769.1 coordinate 16,736,102, forward strand.
AGGAGACTCCACGTGAGGAGGGCTCTGACCGACGTCAGGTTTAGCCACATATACGGTGAGTGGACATTTTTTTTTTTGAAGAAGTATGCATGCATGATTTGTTTAGAAAATCATCATTTATTTTCTGAGTTGAAATTATTATTTCTCCTATGAATGGATTTTGGAAAATAATTTGAGTTAATCTATTTTAAGTATGTTAACGTGTGAGACACGTTGAATTTAATTAACTATATTACTCTTAGAATTTTTCCAAGTACGGTTGAGAATCGTACTTGTATTTATTTATGAGTTTCGGGGAAACTCATATGAATTATATTTTTTTTCCTTATGCCATATTCTTGGAAAATATATGATGTCAATGTTAGTATGTCGTTCCACCTTTCGAGGTGATGTGACACCCATGTTTCGAGTGGGGTCACGCAAGCCCTTTCCGCCTTCGGGTGATGTGATGTTGCCGGTGGCATCACGCAAGCCCTGTACCCTCTCCGTCAACTCGACGTGAAGGTACAGGGAGTATGTGAGTACTATGCCTGGGAGGCAATAGAGTCTGGGAGACTCACTTATATGGCCATATAGTATATTTTATTGAGTTGTTACTTTGACTAGCGGGGCTAGTCCATTATTTTGGAAGTTTCATATACGAGGAATCCGTTTATTTTCTCATTGCTTTATAACTAGCGGGGCTAGTGTGAATTTTGTTGAGATTACTATACTTGCATGCATAGAAGTTCTTAATTCCGAAAAATTGGAAAAGCATATATAAAGTGATTTTGTATTATTTTATTTTCGGATGTATACTAATTAGTTTATTTTTCGTCCACTCACGCTAATGTTTTTAAATGCTTTTCCCTGGGCCCTTTGTTTTCAAATGCCCAGATTGCAGAGCTCCTGTTCGTTTTCCCTAGGAGTTGAGGCATAGTTTTCCCGCTGCTCCTTGCTGAACGTAGGTTATCTGTTAACCTATGTGTAATAGTTTTATTTTCCTTCCTTAGTGCTCTGAGAACCATGGGATATTGTAAATTAAGTTAAAGTGTTTTCCTTTAGATATTGACTCAAGTAGAGAGATTAAACTTGGTTGATGTTCATGTTAAGTAATGTTAAATATTTGGTTTGGTGGTTAAGAACTGTTATGGTTTTGGGTATTGTTATGGGGAGTGAAGGACTCCTGGAGTGGTGGTTGATGATTATAGTTGAAGTGTTCAGTTTCCTTACAGGAAGGGTTGTTCATTTTTAGGGGAGGTTATGCCGAAATTTCAGCATAATCTCTTTTAAAAGTGGACCCCGCAAGACCTGTCTATTTTACCTTGTGTTTTCGGGGTGGGTCTTGTCAGTTGGTATCAGAGCATTAGGTTCCTTTTCCTGTTGGAGTAATGGTCTAGTTTAATGCTAGATTGTCCATGGGTGTATTACTAATCTATAATTATCTCAGGTACTATGCCTCCTAGACGCCGAACACAGAGAGCTCCTCCTATGGAGGATGACGAGAATGTACAAGAGGGTATGCTGGGAGCGTTTGAGCAGATTGTTAATCAGTTTGCTGCAGCAATGAACCCACAGCCCCCGCCTGATTTTAGTATTAAGAGAGCCAAGGATAATGGTGCTGAGAAGTTTTCAACAGCCAAGGATCCCATTGAGGCCCAAGAGTGGATTGAGACTATGGAGAGAGTGTTTACTAGGATGAGTGTTCCTGATGATCGTAAGGTATTTGTGGCAGTACAATGGTTGCATGGTCCTGCATGGCATTGGTGGGTTGGCATTTCTAGGGATTATGAGGATGCTTCTCTCATGGCTTGGGATGAGTTTAAGGCCCACTTCAATGATCGCTACTGTAGTCGAGCTCATCTTCGTAGGATGCAGGATCAGTTTATGAATTTACAGAAGGGAGATATGTCAGTCTTGGAATTTGAGCAGCATTTTCTTGCTAGAGCTCATCATGTTCCTGACTTGGTACGGGACGAGCAAGATAAGATATACAGGTTTATTCGGGGACTTGGGGGTGAGTATGAGGAAAAGATGCAAGCAGTGTTGTATCCGAGATTTAGTGATGCAGTTGGGGCAGCTTTAAATATTGAGACCTCTCAGATGAGTAGCCGACCCCGAGACTTTGGTGGCCCTAGTCAGGGGCCATCAAAGAGAGTAGCATCTACATCCGGTTCCGGATCTTCTATGGGTAGTGGACGTAGTAGTAGCTCTGGTCATTCAGCCCGACCTAGACTCAGAGGTAGCCGGAGATTTGCTGGGGAATCTGCAGGCAGACGCCCCTTTAGTCAGTTTAGGGGTGGTATGAGTGGTAGTAGAGGCGGCCACAGTAGTCAGTCAGGTCAGTCTGGACAGTATCAGCCAGTTGGGTGTTTCGAGTGTGGCGAGCCAGGCCACTTCAAGAGAGATTGTCCCCGTTTGGCTCAGGGGGTCGCGCCTACATTTTATCAGACTGCAGGTCAGACTTCAGTTGGCGCTTCTAGCAGTGGCTCACGTGCTAGTTCAGCAGCTAGAGGCGGTCCCCAGCAGGGTAGAGGTCAGAGAGGGCGTCTTACCACTCAGGCTAGAGTGCATGCCATGACATTTCAAGAAGGTCGTACCTCGCCCGAAGTTATCATTGGTACGTTGTTTATTTTTGGCCAACCTGCATTTACTTTGATGGATCCGGGAGCTACCCATTCTTTTATGTCTAGTAGATTTGCACTTCATGCAAATGTGCCTTCATCTCCTCTCCCGGGGGAGTGGTATGTGTCTTTGCCTTCGGGGGATGTGCTTAAAATAGAGTGGGTATTTACGTCTTGTGAAGTTCTTGTTGAGGGTTATAGCTTGGAGGCAAATTTAATTCCGTTAGAGATGGTTGATTTTGATGTAATTCTGGGGATGGATTTCTTAGAGGCACATCAGGCTTTGGTCGATTGTTTTCAGAAAACAGTAGTGTTTCGAAGCCCGGGGAAGCCATAGATTACTTTTTGTGGAGAGCGAGATGTTTTGCCATCTTGCTTGATTTCAGCAGTAACAGCAGGAAAATTGCTGAGTAGGGGTTGTCAGGCATATTTAGCCCATGTTGTGGATACTCGTATAGGAGTGCTTAAGGTTGAAGACATTCCTGTAGTGAAAGAGTTCCCTGATGTTTTTCCTGAGGAGTTACCTGGGTTACCTCCTACAAGGGAGATAGAGTTTTCCATAGAATTACTTCCTGGTACAACCCCTATTTCTCAAGCACCCTACCGGATGGCCCCTGCGGAATTGAAGGAGTTGAAGGTCCAATTGCAGGAGTTAGTGGACAAGGGTTTCATAAGGCCTAGTATGTCTCCGTGGGGTGCCCCAGTATTGTTCGTAAGGAAGAAGGATGGTAGTATGAGACTGTGCGTGGATTACAGGAAGTTGAATCAAGTTACTGTGAAAAATAAGTATCCTTTGCCTCGCATAGATGATTTGTTTGATCAGTTAAGGGGTGCTAAAGTCTTTTCCAAGATTGACTTGAGATCCGGGTATCACCAGTTGCGGATTAGAGACTCTGACATAGCCAAGACTGCCTTTCGATCACGCTATGGTCACTATGAGTTTGTGGTGATGCCGTTTGGGTTGACAAATGCACCCGCTGCTTTTATGGATTTGATGAACAGGGTGTTTCGCCCATATCTAGACCGTTGTGTCATTGTGTTCATTGATGATATTCTGGTCTATTCAAAGAGTGAAAAGTTACACTCTAAACATTTGAGTCTGGTGCTTCAGACTTTGAGGTGTGCAAAGCTATATGCCAAGTTTAGTAAATGCGAGTTTTGGCTTGATAGTGTTGGATTTTTGGGCCATGTTATTTCGGCTGAGGGTGTTAGTGTGGATCCTCAAAAGGTGGAAGCGGTGACTAATTGGTGTAGGCCTAATAGTGTAACGGAGATTCGTAGTTTCTTGGGTCTAGCAGGCTATTATCGTCGTTTTGTACGAGATTTCTCAAAGATCGCCGCTCCACTTACAAGATTGACGAGGAAAGGAGTTAAGTTTGAGTGGTCTGAGAAATGTGAACAGAGTTTTCAGGAACTCAAGAATCGGTTAACTAGTGCTCCTGTTTTGGCTTTGCCTGATGATAGTGGAGAATATGTGGTATATTGTGATGCATCAAGAGTGGGTTTGGGTGGTGTGCTTATGCAGCATGAAAATGTAATTGCTTATGCTTCTAGGCAACTTAAGCCGCATGAGTTGAATTATCCAACCCATGATTTAGAACTTGCCGCGGTGGTTTTTGCATTGAAGTTGTGGAGACACTACCTTTATGGAGCTAAGTGTCAGATCTTTACGGATCACAAAAGTCTTCGTTATATTTTTACGCAAAAAGAATTGAATTTGAGGCAAAGGAGGTGGATGGAGTTGATTAAAGATTATGATTGCACTATTGAGTACCATCCTGGAAGAGCGAATGTGGTGGCAGATGCTCTTAGTCGAAAGCCTACCTGTAGCTTATCCTATGTGAGGACAGTTCGACTTCCTCTTCTTTATGAACTGCGAGCTACAGGAGTTGATTTGTCTGTGGATAGAGTTGGTATTTTGGTTGCTAGTTTCCATGTGAGACCGATTCTGATTGACAGAGTGCGAGAAGCACAATATCAAGACCCTTCCATTGTCCGCCTGATTGAGAGAACACGTGGTGGCACCACGGTGGGATTCTCCATTGGAAAAGATGGGGTATTATTATTTAACAATAGGCTTTGTGTGCCGAAAAGGAGTGAAGTGCTGAAGCGAGAGATTTTGGAGGAAGCTCATAGTTCTCCTTATGCGATGCATCCTGGCGGTACTAAGATGTATCGGACCTTGAAGGAATTTTATTGGTGGCCAAATATGAAGAGAGAGATTGTAGCTTTTGTGAGTAGATGTTTGGTTTGCCAGCAGGTGAAGGCTGAAAGGCAGAGACCAGCAGGGCTGCAGCAACCCCTGGAGATTCCAGTGTGGAAATGGGATCATATCACTATGGACTTTGTTTACGGTCTACCTCGTTCTCGAGATGGTCATGATGGTATTTGGGTGATTATTGATCGACTCACCAAATCAGCATACTTCCTACCGGTTAATAAAACCTATAAATTGGAGGGATTGGCGGAATTGTATATAAATGAGATAGTTAGACTCCATGGAGTGCCAGAATCTATAGTATCAGATCGGGATCCCCGCTTTGTGTCAAAGTTTTGGAAAGGGTTACAGGTAGCCTTGGGGACTCGATTATGTTTTAGCACTGCTTTTCATCCACAAACCGATGGGCAATCCGAGAGGACTATTCAGACATTAGAAGATATGTTGAGGTCCTGTGTGATGCAATTTAGAGGGAGTTGGGATAAGAAATTGGCTTTGATGGAGTTTGCCTATAATAACAGTTTTCATTCTAGCATTGGTATGGCACCATTTGAGGCCTTATATGGGAGACAATGCCGTACACCTTTATGCTGGAATGAAGTGGGAGAAAGAGAGTTTGCTGCTCCAGAAATTGTATTTCATACAAATGAGAATGTCAAGGTAATCATAGACCGACTTAAGGCAGCTCAAAGTAGACAGAAAAGCTATGCAGATAACCGTAGAAGAGACCTTGAATTTCAGATTGGTGATTGGGTATTCCTAAAGTTGTCCCCTTGGAAGGGTGTGATTCGTTTTGGGAAACGTGGGAAACTTAGCCCAAGGTATATCGGTCCTTATGAAATTACGGAGCGGGTTGGCCCAGTAGCTTATCGTTTGAGATTATCTCCAGAGTTATCCAGGATCCATGATGTTTTCCATGTGTCTATGCTCCGTAAGTATGTAGCCGATCCCTCTCATGTCTTGCAAGAGCAACCCATTAGTTTGAAGAAGGATTTGACCTATGAAGAAGAACCAGTTCAGATCATAGATCAAGAAGAGAAAGTGCTGAGGAATAAGACGGTTCGACTTGTTAAGGTCCTTTGGAGAAGTCATCAGGTTGAAGAGGCTACTTGGGAACCTGAGGATTAGATGAGGCAGCAGTATCCCCACCTCTTTTATTGACAGGTATGGAAATTTCAAAATTTATGGTTATTTTTTGTTAAATTAATTATAAGACGGTAAAATATTTTTAATAAATATATGGTTATTTTAAACAGGATGGGCATGAGGAGAACTTCTGGATAACGTCCGGGTGCGAGAAGCGAATATTCCTCGGACGGTACCTTAAACAACCCGCCGCAATCACGATGACGGCCCGACATGCGGCGGTTAGGGGTGGCGCGAGCGGCTCGCGTTCTGCTGGGCAGCCGGGCCCCGCAACGACGGCTCCTCGTTATCCAGATACTTCCACAGTCGCGATCTATCACCGCCCCCACACAGTCGTCCCCGACCGACGGTGATGGCGGGTCATCCGGGGTCCCTACGGTGCCGTCCGAAGTCCTTCCTCCGACGATACCGTTAAACCTGAATTTTTGTAATTTATTACATCATGAATTTATGTAATAAATTATTTATAAATTTATAAATTTCTGTTATTTTTAATTAAATTTTAGTATTACAAAAATTTAAAGAAATGTCAAAAAAAAAATTTCAGCAAAAATTAAAAAAACATTATTTATATATTTAAAAAATTATTTAAATATTTTTTTAAAAAAATTTAAATATATCTTAGGCGACGAAATTGCTAAATCGTCGGGCAAGGACTTACCATATAAGACGACGAAAAAAAATTATCGTCACCTAAGATGTAGTGATTTTAGGCGACGAAATATTTAGTTTCGTCGCCCCAGGTTATAACATCTTAAGCGACGAAAAAATTTTTCGTCGGGTTTTAGGGTTTATTCTTGGGCGACGAATATTTTTGGGCGACGAGAAGTATATTTTAGGCGACGATACGAGGCGACGACGGAATGAATTTTCGTCGCCCAAGTTCTTGGCCTACGCACTTCTGGCGACGACGTCTTGACCGACGACATGTCGTCGCCTAAGTACTTAGGCGACGGAATTTTTTAACAGGGCGACGATTTTTTTTCGTCTCCCAAGTTGAAATTTCTGGTAGTGCATTAAACTCCTCTTAAAATTTCCAACTAAAAACATTTTTTTAACAGCGGACGGTGGCCAGCTTCGACGACCTCTAATGCCCACCAAATCCAAGCCTAACTATGCCAATCGAACGAAAACATCAATAAAGCCTTAGAAATTCAAACACCGATTTCTCCTTACCTAGCTCAAGAGGGAGAGAGCCCTTTGGAGGGATTGCTGCACGGGAGGAGGGGCTTTCCAAAGAGCCAAGGATCGCTAGCTATGGCGGCCGGAGGAGGGAGTTCCGGCGACGGGAAATTCCGGGCGGTCGAAACTTCAGGGCTCAGCTGCTCCTTCTCGGCGGCGTTAGGGGCTTGGCCACCAGCCCAGGAAGGAAGAGGAGAGGATGGTGGTTCGAACGGGACCGGCGCGGCGGTCTGGGGCGGCCGGACGGCGGCGAACGGGCGGCCGGAAAATCCTGCAGGGAGAGAGAGAATCGAGGAAAGAGAGAGAGCGCGAGAGAGAGAGAGAGAGAGAGAGAGAGAGAGAGAGAGAGAGAGAGAGAGAGAGAGAGAGAGAGAGAGAGAGAGAGAGAGAGAGAGAGAGAGAGAGAGAGAGAGAGAGAGGGAGGGAGAGAGAGAGAAAGGTTGGGCTCGGCCCATCCTCCCTTTAACCCATTCTAAAATTCAACACACCAAAAATAATACCCTAATAAAAATTACCTCTTTCTAGCAAAAATTATCATTTTTACCGTCGTCACATTTTTCTTTCTTCGAATAAGTCATTCGAAATAATCGTCCCCCATAACCTCTCTGGGGACCAATTAAATTATAAACTTAAGGATAGAGACGGTAAAACTCTTATTAACACTATGCTAGTAATTTTGGTAAAATTTAAGAGTCGGGGCGTGACAAATCAGCTTAGAGGTGCTACGGTGTTCTCTAAGATTGACCTGAGGTCCGGTTATCACCAGTTGAGGGTGAAGGAGGAGGATATTCTGAAGACCGCTTGCAAGACTAGATATGGGTATTATGAGTTTGTTGTTATGTCTTTTGGTTTGACCAATGCGCCTGCTGCATTTATGGATCTAATGAACCGCATCTTCAATCCTTATCTGGATGTGTTTGTGGTAGTATTTGTGGATGATATTTTGATTTACTCCAAGTCTTTGGAGAATCATGATAGGCATCTACGGATTGTACTACAAGTTCTTAGAGATGCCAAGTTGTATGCTAAGTTCGGAAAGTGTGAGTTTTAGAAGGAAGGGGTCAAGTTCCTTGGTCATGTGGTGTGAAAGGAGGGGATTTCAGTGGATCCCTCTAAGGTGGATGCGATGTTGAATTGGAGTCGTCCCACTACTCCTACGGAGATTCGTAGTTTCCTTAGGTTAGCAGGATACTACAGGAGATTTATTAAGGGATTTTCAAGTATTGCCTCTTCCTTGGCCAAGTTGACAAAGAAAAATGTCAAGTTTGTGTGGACCGATGAGTGTGAGAAGGCATTTGAGGAGTTGAAGAATAGGTTGAGATAAATGAATGTGAGAAGTGTTGTGTTATTTTTGAGATTACTCATACGAGCTTTATAGCTTACCGGGTTTGTTATTTGACAATCCAGTGCACCATTTCTTGGTGTAGAGGTTAGACCTGCACGTGGGGATCAACAGGTTGAGGTGGAGGTTTAGTGGCAGAGTTTTTTGTTGGGTTTGCCGTACTCTGTATATTTTTATATTTGGGGTAGACTGTATTAAACTCATGTGAGAGTTTCCATTTTTTTGACTTTCAAGTTTATATAAATAAGAGAATGTAATATTTAACTCAATGTTGAGTTTTGTGATATTTACATTTCCGCATTGAGTTTAATTTTTTATTAAGTTTGTGGAAAGCAGGTTTGAGATTTAATATTTTTAAGATATATATCATGCCAAATTTTTTAAAATTTATCATTCGAAAATTGGGGCGTGACAAAAACAAAAATTGGATGATGCAATTTTTATTTTCGGTAAATTAGCACTTTATTGATTGGCTTGCTAATTTTAAAGAATATGCAATGTATTTTTGGTGACAATAATAGTATTATGAAGAACCTATTTATATGAATGTAGGTGAAATTTGTTTTTTATTCAGTTTCCTTTAGTTATGCTTCAGTTTTTTTATTTATTTATTCTTGAAGCTTGAATTTTAATGACTATCTTGCATAATAATTTTGGAGAGAAATAGTTTCAATTTTGAGGGAATTTCCATCTTTCTTTTGATGGAGAAGCCAAAAGGTGTTATAGTAATTTTGCCATTATTTCAGTTAACTTGGTATGAGAGAAAATGGCAACTCAACAACTTAACGGTGAAATTGGATAGAAAGTAGACAGTTAGACCTAATTGTGTGACATTGAAAAGTAATGGAAGTGACGTGTCAAAATTGAGAAAAAATAGACTAAACTGTCGAAACCTCAAAAATAAAAGAAGTGATCAGTATTTTGTTCTAATTAAAATGTTAAAATAAAAAGTCTAATAAAGATGCTGTGAATACTCAAAATCCAGATATATAGTCACTGATTATTACTTACCAAACCTTGGTATGAATGCAAGTATAAAACTATAAGAATATTAGCAGACCAGCTAAAGCTAAGACTAGCATAATCAATTAATTAGATGTCATGGAGATCCCAGTTGCAGTTCCTCATTAATTTCTAATTCAATTTGAGTCTAATTCAATTTCAGTAGTCTGTGGTAATAATTTATCATTGTTTGTTTTTTATTGAACAATGACTTGTTCAAAAGCCTTGAACATGTTATTTTGGTCCTGTAAATTTTTTGAACCACTACATGAGCAGAGCGGCTATATATACATGCATTAATTAGGGGTCTAGTTCGATTCCAGTAAGAGCATCTCCATCCTGATATGCAATTTGGACACCTCAACACAACAATGCGATGCAATTGCGTTGTTCAAAATGCGTTTTGGATCACTTTTAGAATACACAATATGCATTCCGTACTGTTACACTTAGATATGATTTTTTTTTTTTTTTGCCAACATCTTAGATATGAATTATGAAGACTAATGTATTCATACCCATACAACCGTTGACTTGATAGTTTATTCCTTCCTCGAAGTAGTACTATATATTGCTACTACAACACTATAATCCACATGCATTAATTTTATAATAAGTTCTTGACTATACTATATGGTCAGATACTCAGATATACGTGTATACAAATATCAATTCGTAACATGGTGCGATCGATAGAGGTGCAAAGGGTTTATCATCCAACAACTTTTATATGCTACTTTTTTCTATGAACCAATATTTTCCATGCCAAGTTGTATGAACTCTTTTATATGTCAAGTTCTATGTAATTTTATACAAAAAATTAGCTTTTGATGCTTATTTTTTTAAATTTCTACATCTGGGAATTAATATTGTAGACATGCATAAGTATGCTCAAATCCATTTGAGATATATTCAATAACTGGTCAGTAGTCGACTCGGTCGTTTACGTGTGTGGTGAAGTTGACCTAAACAAAATCGCACGCAGGAGAAAAATAAGTATTGAATCATGAATAGGCCGCAGCAAGAGGGAAATGTAGTATATAATGAGAGTTTGGGGTGGGAATATGAGAAGAAAACTGAAGGATCTAAAGGAAGAGAGGTTTACGATCAGTATACAGAAGCAATATATATAAAGAAGATGAGTGAGAAGATAGGAGCTGCTGATTCCAGTTATGATACTGTTTACCAGCCCAAACCAAGCTGCAATTTCTTTGAAGAAGCAATAAAGGCTATTCTCAAGTGTTTGGGTGTAGAGGCTCCTTCAAACACAAACACAACAACTGAGCAAGTCGTTGGCGAACCACCAGTAACAGAAGCCGAACCAGTTCCACTGGTCTCTCTCTCTCTCTCTCTAACCTACGTACAGTTTCCAAACAAGTTAATTACTAATATATGTATGTGTGTTCCTCATGTACAGGGTGTGGTGAGGCCTGGTCCAACCCCACCACCGGATCCTCAGCACAATTGATCGACAAATATTACTCAGACAGCTACTGGGGGTAGATGAAGATATATAAGTACGGTGTGTGTGTGTGTGTGAATTAGCTAAGCTTTGGTAAATAGGATAGAATCTACTAGCTAAAGTTGAAACTACATAGAAATACTTTCAGTTTGTAACTTTTGAATCTGTATTTGCTTGTTCGATCTGTATGTGAATCCCACTCCACGAGAATTTGTACGCAGTGCTAAAGTAACGTTTTGAACTGTTGATGATCCCATGCATGCATTATCCTTTCATTTTGTGTCTTTTTAATTAGGGACCATAAATCATCGATCCTTTCAAGATATAAGAACTTGTTTTGGCACCATCTACATTCATCCGCTTAGACCTAGCTCATTGATTCAAAACATACATCTGATTAAAAACATTCGATCATTAACATTATACAAAATCAAATCATTAATTGAAAGACGAATGTCTTTTTAGTACTAACTTTAACCCTTTATTGCTTATTTCATTGACAATCACTACCAAAAATAAAGCTTTAGGCGACGAAATCTAAAAAACCGGGCGACGATTTTTTTTTTCGTCGCCCAAGAGGGAACTTAGGCGACGAAAAAAAAAATCGTTGCCTAAGGAAAAAAATCGTCGCCTAAAGTTTCATCTTGGGTGACGAAATAAAAATCGTTGCCTAAGGAAAACAAATCGTCGCCTAAAGTTCCATCTTGGGCGACGAAAAAAAAATCGTTGCCTAAGGAAAAAAAATTGTCGCCTAAAATTCCACTTTAACCGACGAAATAAAAATCGTCGCCTAAGGCTAAATTTCGTCGCCTAATATAGAAACTAGGGCGACGAAACAATATTTTGTCGCCTACGTTTTTTAATCCTTAGGCGACAAAACTCAAATATATCGTCGCCTAAGTGTTTTATTTTTTATTTTTTCTTGCCCGACGAAATAAAAGCATTTCGTCGGCCTAGTAACATCTTTAAATTTATCGTCGCCTAAATTCGTCGGCCAAGATTAATCTGAATAATTAAAATAAAACACTACAACAGAAAAGTCAATTGGCGAGGAACAAATTTGTCGTTAAAAACTGATATTTCCTTGCCGTAGTGTTTTAGCGAGGAAAAAACTTTGGTCACCAGTTCCTCGCGGTACGGTGGTCAAGAAAAGTTTTTACGAGGAAAATATTTTTTCCTCGCGAATTCCTTTTAGCGATGAATATATTCTTTTCTCGCTATTATTCTTTAGCCACAATATTTTTCCTCGCCTAATCTAATACCTTTTTCATCGCTAAATTACTATTTCCTCGCCAATGATACATAAATAATATTTAAATTATATTTAATAAAAGTTCCAAAAAACCATTTTCATCGTTGTATGTATCTTTCAGCAAGGAAGTTTTTCCTCGCAATAAATAAATCTTTAACGAGGAAATTTATTTTCTTCCTTGTATGTATCTTTTCTACGTGAAAAGTGTTCCTCGTTAAAGGAACTCGATAACAAGGAAATTTAAATTTGTCGTTGTTGGTTAAATGGCGTATTTCCTCGCCAAAGATACTCAATTACGAGGAATTTCACAATTGTCGATATAGGTTATATTGTTTATAGCGAGAAAATTTAGTTTTGTCGTTATAGATTATATTAGCTATAGCGAGGAAATATATTTTGACGACGTAAGTAGTAGTCTATAGCGATGAAATATACTTTTGTCGTTGTAAGTTCTATAGTCTATAGCGAGGAAATTTACTTTCATTGTCTAAAATATTATATAGCGAGGAAATTTAGTTTTTGTCGTTGGATGTTATATAACCTATAGCGATGAAATTAACTTTCATCGTAGTACATATTATAACCTATATCAAGGAAATTTACCTTTCGTCGTTGTACATTTTCATAATATATAGCAAGAAAACCATATTTCATTAGAATTTATTGCTTATTACGAAAAAATGCTGAAAATACAGATAATTGTTATCAATTATCAGTGTAATACATGAAAATAATAAGAAAATATTTCTAAGGTAAGTAGTAACAACAATAGTCTAAACCAATAACAAATTCAATATGATCTAAGAAACATTTCTCCAAATTAAGTTCATCAATAAGATCACTAATAAGCTGATGGATGTTGCATGTTAAAATTAGCCATGAACTCCTCAAACTTTTTGGCTTGCTCTTCCAGTCTTTGGATTACCTCATTTTGTGCATCAATCTTTTGTTGCTGAGTTCCTACGTAGTTGTTGGGTCTCTTGTAGCTGTTCTTGCAACTCTTTATTCTTTTCAGACATTTCATTTATCGACGAATGAGAGATCCTTTTTGGTGGAGGTCTAGGTCCAAAACCACAACCTTTGATGTAGCCTGATTTGACTCCGAGAACTTTTTCACAAATTTCATCATCTGTCATTGTTCGAGTTCTATCCGGTTCAGTAGTCTCAGTTCGCATCTTTATCATAGCATCCTAAAAGTAAAAAATATATACAGTTAGACATCATAACAACTTCCCAATTACAACTTATCAATGTAATACCATTTAGAATATTTGTATCAATTTAACTTGTACTGTTAACATATTATCATAAGTATGCATCATTAACAAATTACTCACCCACTTTGCCTTTGCTCCCAAGTCCCATCCCTTTTTAGTGCTTTTATATTCTGTTTCAAAGCGATCAATGGCACCTTGTATCTCTCCAGTTTGTGCTGCCTATTGCATTCAAACATATTCTTGTAATATATACATGTATATATAGTTACAAATTTATTAACAAAACTGAAAAAATATCTTACAATTTGCTCTTGGTGAGACATAAATGATTTTGACCCGGCTTTGTGGTGATGTTTCAACTGTGACCTATTAATAACATTAGCGAATCTAAAATTATTAAGACATATCAAACAGTTAGAAAGATGTAAATGAAAAGAAAAACTCATATAACAGAAAAGTGTTGCTACGTTGAATAATTGTAAAAGAAATAAAAAAGAATATCGTACCTTAAACTTTTCACTGGAAAAATGAGTACACAGAAACTCCCATTCTTGCTGAGTCTTGACACCTTCGTGTTTGTTTTCAAGTGCTTCCTCAATCGTTGAAAACTTTTCAAAATGTTTCTTCAACTTGTAACGAAAATTACAAAATACAGTCTGACAGGTTGTAATTACATATCTCTCGACCCAAGGGAGAGACATGTCGAAGTCAAACTTATTCTACACATAAACGATTTCATGTCAACCAAAACATGTAATTGAACTTAATTAAAAGGAACCAATCTAATACATTCAGAAAAACAAATCATCACTCACCTGCATTCTTTTGATCATGTTGTCCACGTCCACTTTGTTAATCTTCTTCCATTTCTCCACATTAAGAGGGGCATGGTTTCGAATTGTGTAACCAATTTCATTTGCAAACATCTCAGCATAAGGCCCTGTAGGTCTGCCATTTTGTTCGGTCAGAGTGACAGGAAGTTTAGAATTCAACTGGGAGAACACCTTATCTGCATTCACTCCTCTTGTCTTCCCCCGCACCTTTTTTGTTGGACCTTTGACATAATCATTGTTAAGAATAAGAACATAAAAATATTTATTTCTCAAAATATATGTATAATATTTTGTATACCTGAAGGAGGCTCTTGATTAATATCTGACATCACATTATCATTTCGTTCTTCAGTTATAGCGTTTCTCACCGGCTGATCATTAACAATTTGATGATGAAGACGTGTACTAACTCTAGTCCCTGCATTATAATTGTAATTTAGGTCTACCATTCTGTTTTGCAATTAGTGAAAATGAAATTGAATACTGCTCACATTTGTTTGCACTTTCTAGAGACAAATAATTAGGCTGCTAACAATTTTTTTGTAGAAGAATACAACACCACTTACCAGTAGTAGTTCGTTCTATGGTGACAGCAGTAGTAGAATTCAGTCCATCTTCTGCAGAATTTTGGCATGACCGATTGGCAGTTTGCAGACGAGTACGTTTAGTCATTGCACTACCTATTAGCATACATACTTGTTTAATTAACTAATATAAGTAGAATAAACAAGTAAAAATAAGACACTTAAATCTTGTAGTAGCAAAATCCAAACTGAATATTTACTTGGAGTAGACGTCGATCCATCCCGTGCAGAATTTAAGCATGACTGATTAGTAGTTGCATAACCACGTTTTTTTGTCAATGATTCTACATGAGATTGTTTAATTGGTACATTACCTGTTGTTATACATAGACGTTAGATTGAAATATTATATTAATCAAACAGGTTAATGAATCATAAATTATATAAGAAAAAAAATATACTTACCGGCAGCAGGCCTCTGAACGTTAGACGTTTTGGTGCGGTGCATCATATGACTACTATAACATGCACAAACAGCAAAAACATATTTCTTATGTCAAAATTAATAATAAAAAAACTACTAAAAAAGTCTACAACATATTTGAGTAAAGCTATACACTATGAATATTGCTATAGGGCATAAATAAGATGAATAGACAAGAGCAAGATTCTCAAACTTTGCTCAAACATGTAGTTGAAACACATAATAAAACCTGTATAAAGCATTAGCTAATCACTATCCTCGTCATCACTTGAAGTGATTGCTTCTTCATCACTGTGTGCAGGGTCATCTTCTTCTTCAGTATCATCATTTATGTAATTGTCTCCCCTACCCTCACTCATCCATTCATTGTTCACAACATCTGAAGCAACAACTTCCGGCTCAATATCAGAGTAATATGCCACATATGAAGTATATATAGAGAGTAAATTTCATCCGGTCACCATCTACACTAGCCTATGCGCATGCCGGGAATGCGTTTAAGGTTGATGTGCGTCACAACATTAATAGTAATCATACTATATATATTTAGCTATGAATGATAATCAGTAAGAAACTCTCACCTGCTCTCAACAATTCAAGACGGTATAAGTGTCTTCCTTTCCTGTGCTCCTCAAATATGTGTAAGATAGGAATCCGTTGCTCTGTGTAGAACTGTAAACAATTGCACACCCAATTTGATCGAAGCTCTCTTCTGTTTTTGAAAAATAATTACAACAAAACTCAATTCGGGGTTCACCAATTGTACAAATAATCAGACCTAAAATAAGAGGGCAATTGAAATTACCCCAAATCATATAAACTACGACAATAACCAGACCTTGATTTAGCATAAATCCAGACCTTGATTTAGCATAAATCCAGACCTTGATTAATCAAACAACACAAGAATGATATATATGGAGGAAGAAATCTAAGAATCTGTAGGAGAAGTAACAGAAGATTCTTTCAGGCCCAATAGAACTTCCTGAAAGAATTTGTAGGCGAAGTAGTACAAGATTCGTGTAGAATAATCTTTCAAAAGTAAACTTGATATTACTTACAGAAGTTGAGAGCTTCAAAGATGGTGATGTAAACAGGGAGCCTCAAAAGACGATTTCTCAGTACAACGCCGTGCGAGATATTAAGTTAAAAGAGAGATCTGTTTGCTTAGGGTTATCTATAATCGTTCTTTTCTTCTTTTTTTCCTTATTTTCCTTCTGGATTAGGCGCTATTTCTCCCGCCTTCGGCACCAAAACATCCCGCTTCTTATTTTGGTCCAAGATAGCTAGCTTTCAGCCCGGATACTTGGCATTCTTGTGTAAAATTACAGAATTCTCTATGTACACTGCATCTATTATGAGGGTTGAATATGGTATTTTAATTAGAATAATTAAATAAACATGATGTATTCAAAATAAGTGGTTAGTAAATCATCGATAAGAACGTCTACATATAATAGGATGTGGAAGTATCTAGTGATGATGAAATATATGGTCGAGAAGTGTTTGTAAGAGAAGTAATTCATAAATACAAATTTGTAAGGAGAATCTCTCCCACACATCCATTAAACGAATGTAGGTGACGAGTATTCTTGTCAAAGAGAAATTCGAGTGAACGAGAATCCAAGTGACAAGCAATCTTCTCAAAGCAAATCTAGGAGTAGTTCAATGGCAATTTGAATGTAAGGCGCGGAATCTACTCGATGAGAGTTTGGGTGAGGAGTATTCCATTAGGAGGGCATTCTAAGTGAGGACCAAGATATCTAGTTAAGATTGGAATACCTAACTAAGGTGGAATACTTGGTCGAGGCAGGAAAACATGGTCAAAGTGGAAATATAATCATTCTAAGTGAGGAGAAAGATATCTTGTTAAAATTGGAATACCTAACTAAGGTGGAATACCTGGTCAAGGCAGGAAAACATGGTCAAAGTGGAAATATAATATAATCATGGCGCCGAAATATCATATTGAGAAAATATGTTGGAATGTACAGTTAAGGCGAGATATTCTTTTCAAGAGAAATTTCGAGTGAGCAAGAATCCAAGTGAGGGAATAATCTTCTTAAAGTGAATATGGGGATCAAGAGTCGAATCTAGGCGAGTAGCAATCTCCTCAAAGAGAGTTTGTGAGGAGTCGAGGGAAATTTTAGTGACATGTCAGGAGAAATCTTCTCTAAGCGAATTTCGATCATCAGCATTCTGTTCGAGAAAAATCAAAGTGAGAATGAGACTTCCCCAAAATGAATATAGGTGAGCAGCATTCCCTTTTAGAGAACTCTTAATAAAGATCGAGTAGAGTTCAAGTAAACCCATAAACACTCTCATACGAACCATGAAGGGTAAACTCTAAACTCTAAACCCTAAACCCTAAACCCTAAATCTTATCACATATAGAAAACTATAACACTTTTACATAACTACCCCTTATACATACACTATAATCAATATTAGTTTAAATGGGTAAACAAGTAAAATTAGCGGATAAATTACTTCAAAAGTGTGCAGATATTGCTTAGCGTTGGCCTTCAAAATGGTCAAGTGCCCGGGAATTCAACTTCTTTTGGCTTCGCATTATACCACTTTTGTACAATTTTGTTATATTTTTGGTCTCTTCTTTCGTCCTTTTGAATTTGTTTTATGTATTTTCATTATAAGTAGATCGACAGAAGAAAACAAAATCATTCACACTCAATTAAGTGCTGATTTGAAGTACAATGAATATTTATTACAAATAAAAAAAACTTAAATGTAACTAAATCAAAATGGTCCACAATGGTATCCTTACCAAATCAAAAAAACTTGAGAAGTCTATAATTTCTAATAGAAGGTAACTACAGCACTAATGGCCATCAACATGAAATTATGCTATGAATTTCAGAAATCTTTCAACATCCCCTCACAGTTATTCTTTCAATCATCTTAGCCACATCAGTTGATTCAATGTCAGCCCATTTTTCCACATTCAACGGTGCAAGCTTCCTAACTATTAAGTTGATATCATTCACAAACAATGTTGCATATGGACCTGTGGGTCTTCCGGTATCTTGTAGCAAAGTGACAGGGATTTTATGGTTCAACCGGGATTTTATCCTCTGTGCCTTTTATATTGGGTTGTATTTTAATCGCAAAATGCTCTCTTTTTTAGTCCCCGCCAAGAGAAGAAAAATCCCCCTCTTTACGTTTTCAATACCGCCATTTTTTTCAATTATACTTTTTTTCCCACCATAACTTGCAATTTTCTGCCAAATTAATGATGAGAAAACTTTTATTTCCTCGCTAATTGGTTCTTTTCGCGAGGAAACAATTTCTCATAAACACAAACATGTAATGAGGAAACCTTAAATTTGTCGTTATTGAATTTGGCGGGTCTTTTATAACTTTTCCGCCAAACTAATAACGAGGAAACTATTATTTCCTCGATAATGGATTCTTTCAACGAGGAAACAGTTCCTCATAAAACAAAAACTTTTAATGAGGAAACATTATAGTTGTCGCCAATGAATTTGGCGGGTTTTGCACAAATTTCTGCCAAACTAATAACGAGGAAACTATTATTTCCTCGCTAGTTGATTCTTTCGACGAGGAAACAGTTCATCGTAAAACACAAACTTTTAGCGAGGAAACCTTCAATTTGTCGCTATTGGATTTGGCGGGCCTCACACAATTTTCCGCCAAACTAATAATGAGGAAACAATCATTTTGTCGCTAATTGGTTCTTTTGACGAGGAAATAATTTCTCGCAGAATATAGACTTTTAGTGATGAAACCTTACTTTTGTCGTCATAAAATTTGGCGGGTCTCCCACTATTTTCCGCCAAAAAAATAACGATGAAATCATGATTTCCTCGTTGAATGTTTATTTTGCGATGAAAAAGTTCCTCACCAAAAGTTTATATTTCCACGCTAATAAAATCACGAATAAGGAGACCAAATTATGATAATCTTTGGTGAGGAACTAAAAGTTTTGTCGTAGAAAGTGGTTTATTGCGAGGAAAATATGTTTCTCGTAAAAAACCTAATGATATTTAGTGAGAAACAAATATATTCCTCGTTAAAAATGTCATTTACTGAGGAAAATAAATTCCTCGCAGAAAATTTGGTCGCTAAAAGGCCTTTCTGTTGTAGTGAAATAAAACACATTTAAATTTCATTGTACATGATTTTTTATTTTTACCCTTGGGCGACGAAATTCACAAATATCGTCGCTCAAGTATCATATTGGCCGACAAAATTAGGGTAATTCGTCGACCAAGATAATCCGAATAATTAAAATTAATAAAGCACATTTAAATTTCATTGTACATGATTTTTTATTTTTACCCTTGGGCGACGAATTTAACAAATATCGTCGCCCAAGTATCATCTTGCCCGACGAATTACCATAATTTCGTCGGCCAAGATAATCCGAATAATTAAAATAAATAAAGCACATTTAAATTTTATTGTACAGGATTTTTTAATTTTTACCCTT
The DNA here is from genome assembly GCA_034370585.1 of Fragaria x ananassa. NCBI lineage: Eukaryota > Viridiplantae > Streptophyta > Magnoliopsida > Rosales > Rosaceae > Fragaria > Fragaria x ananassa. The sequence continues at coordinate 16,755,838 of CP139769.1, forward strand.
GGGCGACGAATTTAAAAAATATCGTCGCCCAAGTATCATATTGGCCGACGAAATTAGGGTTATTCGTCGGCCAAGATAATCCGAATAATTAAAATAAATAAAACACATTTAAATTTTTAGGAAATGTTTTTTATTTTTATAGCCCCGTAAGCATCTCGTCGATTGGAAACTATTCTCAGTTGAAGGTCCGGCCAGATTACGTGATTTGGAGAGTCGAATAGCTGTTTCCGTCCGTTTAGGGGTTTGACCACGCCGATTGACCGGACGGATCGAGCCCTTATCTTTGTCAGATGGAGCTGAATTTTTGCCCACCTACGTAATTCGTTATGCTGGTCATATCTGACGGTCAGTTTTCTGTTCCTCTTCTCCAATCACCAAACTCACGATATATGTACTAATGTTGTATAACTTTTTTATGCAAGTGTTGAGTTTAAGTTTCGTTTTGAAGACAACGTATACGTAGAAGCCTCAAACGCAAAAAAGTCATGAAATAAGATATGACCGGAACGGTGAAATACGTAAACCCGTGAAAAATGAAGATATTCCGGTAAAATTTCGGTGTCGGTTGTTCCAGTCAACGAATTTTTCTCTTATTTCTACCTAGTGGTAGCCCTATCCCGGGTATTTAGTTTTTACCAAATTTTTATAGCCCTGTAAGCATCTCGTCGATTGGAAACTATTCTCAGTTGAAGGTCCAGCCAGATTACGTGATTTGGAGGGTCGAATAGCCGTTTCCGTCCGTATAGGGGTTTGACCGCGCCGATTGACCGGGCGGATCGAGCCCTTATCTTTGTCAGATGGAGCTGAATTTTTGCCCACCTACGTAATTCCTTATGCTAGTCATATCTGACGGTTTGTTTTCAGTTTCTCTTCTCTGATCACCAAACTCACGATATCACTACCAGAAGAAAGGTTATAGCCGACGGAAAAAAAAAACCAGGCCGACGAAGCATTTTTTCGTCGGCTATAGTGGGCTTTAGCCGACGAAGTTTTCTTTCGTCGGCTAAGGTGAATTTTCGTCGGCTATGATGTCCACTTTAGCCGACGAAATTTTATTTCGCCGGCTATTTTAAATTTTCGTCGGCTATGACACACTTTAGCCGACGAAAAAAAATTTCGTCGGCTAAAGAATTTATGTCGTCGGCTAAAGTGCACAAACCATGGCCGACGAAATATTTAAAGGTTTAGCCGACGACTATGATGTCGTCGGCTAAAGTGCTTTATATTTGCAGATCTGGGCAGCAGCAGCTCATTTGGAAAAAAACGGAAAAAAAAAACGGGAGAAGAAAAAAGGGGAGAAAAAGTTTGGTTGTTGTCGAAATCTGTCCATAATCAGTTTGTGGAGCCATATATAGGTACGTATATGTATATATATGTTGATTAATTGAGTTTTATTTGAGTTGATCGATTTTAATTAGTGTGATTAATTGAGTTTATTGATTTTGATTGTGATTGAGTTGATTAATTTTGAGTACGTTGGATGTATATATATATGTGTTGATCGATTTGGTTGATGATTTGAATTGATAATATATATGAATTAATTTGTTGTTAATAAATAGTAAATATATATATATATATATGTTAATATTAATTTATAATATTATTGTGTTGATATGGTATGAAGTTGTTGATGATATATATGAGTTCATAATGATAATTTTGTAATTAATTAGTTGTAGTACGTACGTAGAATATATATATACTAAATGAATTGAGATTTTATATATGGCATGAAATTTTATTAATAATTAGCTAGCAGCGTTATAAATATATATATATTTTGTTATATTTTCAGGATATGGATAAGAGTTGGATTTCGCTTCCAAAATGGGACAAAAGATACGGTGCAGGAGTTATGAGTTTTCTAGAATATGCGATGGATAATGCTAACGGGAATACAATTTTCTATTGCCCGTGCACGAAATGTCAGTGTCGCAGCGATATGTATCGATTTCCCATTGACAAAGTATGGCAGCACCTGAGGAGTAACGGGTTTTGGGAGAAGTACACATGTTGGTTATATCACGGTGAAACATCATCAGGGGGTCCGCATGATCATGGCCAATTTTCCGAGACGGGCAGTGCTAGTACATCCAACGATCTAACAACGACATTCATCAACGACATGTTTCCTTATGAGAGCGGTGTATGCGCTCAAGGACAGTATATGCCTGACCCGGTGCAGCCCTTCCCTAGAACTGTTAACACTGCTGGTATTGAAAAGTACAACAAACTGCTTGCTTTCCAACAGACCCCTGTGTACCCCGGTTGTCAGAAGACCGTTCTTGAAAGTGTGATGGACGTAATGAGGATTAAAGTTGAGACAAAATCGACCGTGAAGGCTGTTGATGAGTATCTACAGTACACTGCTTCGATGCTGCCCAACGGTCATCGTCTTCCTACCACTCATCGGAAGGTCCGATGTATCCTGAAAGATCTTGGGCTTTCCTACATCAAGATCCATGCATGCAGATATGACTGCGTTCTCTTTTGGGGTAAAGATCCAGAAGGGAATGACCTTGGTGGCCTTGACGCATGTCCGGTATGTCACACTGACAGATATAAGCTGACTCCTGCAGGCAACAGGAAACCTGTAAAGGTACTTCGGTATTTCCCTTTGACGGATAGGTTGGAAAGGTTGTACATGTCTTCACACACGGCCGAAGCGATGAGATGGCACGCTGATAGGGAATTGCATGACGAAAATACCCTTATATACCCTGCTGACGGGGAGGCTTGGAAGCATATAGACAGGGAGTTTCCTCAATTTGCGTCAGAGGTCCGAAATGTGAGGCTCGGGCTCTCATCCGACGGGTTCAACCCTTTTGGGAACATGAGTCTGCAATACAGTATATGGCCGGTGATTTTGGTACCGTACAACCTTCCCCCATGGATGTGCATGAAGAAGGAGTACAATATGTTGAGTTTGTTGATTCCGGGGCCCGGTTATCCAGGGAAGTGTCTCGATGTGTACTTGAGACATTTGATTGAAGAGCTTAAATTTTTGTGGGACGTTGGTCATCCCACTTATGACAAGTACACGCACGAGATGTTCCAGATGCATGTCATGGTTGTTGGCACCATCAGTGATTTTCCTGCCCGTGGGATGTTGTCGGGCAACGTTGTTAGGGGATACAAGGCTTGTCCAGAGTGCTTTAGCGATGAGGGGAGCAGCAGTCATTGCAACAAGATATGCAGATTGGGTCACCGTGCTTTCCTTCCATATGATCACGAATGGCGGTTCGATGAAAAGGCATTTGATGGGACCGTAGAACACGGCGTGCCTCCCAGAAGATGGACGGGGGAAGACATTTTAGCGGTGCTTAATGAGTACGATTTTGGGTAGCTCAGCAATCATCCCAACATTGTGGCGGCTATACCTGAAAGACCCGACAGGTACAAATTCTGGACACATAAGAGCATATTCTGGGAACTCCCATACTGGAGTAAGTTGTTGATCAGGCACTACCTGGATGTGATGCACATAGAAAAGAATGTGTGCGACAGTGTGGTGGGCACAGTGCTGAATTTGGAGGGGAAGACGAAAGACGGTCCTAAGGCACGCATTGATCTAAAAAAATGCGGAATAAGAAGACATTTATGGTTGAAAGAAGGGAAGAAAAAAATGCCTCAAGCTCCTTACACCGTGAAGCCTGACCAGAAGAACCTAATTTTCAGGTGGATGAGTTGTGTGAAGTATCCTTCAGGCTATGCAGGAAATATTGCCCGGTGTGTGAACTTCCGGGACAATAAAATGTACGGGTTGAAGAGTCATTACTGTCATATCCTGCTGCAACGTCTCTTCCCTGTTTTCATTCGACCGTTCCTTCCCCGTCAGGTGGTGGAGCCGTTAGTAGCGTTGGGAAGGTTTTTCCAGAAGTTATGCACACGGGAAGTGTCTCGATGTGACATCCGGGAAATGCAAATGGACATCATTTATATCATGTGTAAATTTGAGAGGATATTTCCTCCAAATTTTTTTGACATCATGCTTCACCTGATGATCCATCTTCCCGAGCAATTGTTGCTTACCGGTCCAGTACACTACACTTGGATGTATCCCATGGAAAGGTACGTTTTTTACTTTCATGAATTCCTCAATACATATACATGTTCAATAATCATAACATTTTGCAACTTGATTTACAGGCAACTTGGAGACTACAAAGATTATGTGGCTAATAAATCCGCTCCTGAAGGATGTATAGCTGAAGCATATATTGCGCACGAGTGCGTCAGCTACATGAAGTTGTATTTAGGAGCGTTGAAGGAAACTCCGCAAACCATGCCGGTAGATGTACCGAAGTTCAATCTTTCCATAGTCTCCAGTGATGTTGAAGTGTATGGAATTTTGCCAGACTCCTACAAGTTGCAACCGCATGAGCTAGTCATTGCCCACTGGTGGGTATTGATTAACTGTCCAGAAGTTGAATACTGGAAAGACATCCATCTCAATCATCCCAACATTCAAGGTGATCTCGAGTACCACAACAGGGAGTTCGCAGATTATTTTGGCGGTTGGGTACGTAATTTAATTTTTCTCTACGGGTTTATGTTTATTGCATAATTATCCATATTTACAGTTGAGATGGTTGGTTGCAGATGAACCATATTCAATCTGATGGTCACCCAAATTGGTCGCACGAACTAAGACTTCTAGCCATGAAGCCGATAGTCTCAAGAGTTTATCCGATGTGCAAGGTGAATGGCGTGCAATTTATATGTGAACAAAGAAACAGCAGAAAGAGAACACAGAATTCTGGGGTCATGGCACATGGTGGGCGGAATGGAGTTGACTATTACGGTGTTCTTGATTCAGTGGTGGAACTCGTTTACGGTGAAGGCATGACAGTGCACCTCTTCAAGTGTAGATGGTTTGATACTAGGCCGCAGAGCATAAAGACCGATCAGTACGGAATATTATCGGTGAACACTGCTACAAGTTCTTACGAGGATGACCCCTTCGTTTTTGCCACATCGGTAAAACAAGTGTTTTATCTTGATGACCTTGCTAACGGTGACGCGTGGAAAGTAGTCAACCTTGTGCACCCTCGAAACATTTATCGGGCGGCTACACTTGGAGAGGCCGAAGACGAGGAAGAAGATGTTGTGTATCAAGAGCCCAACGCAATAGGTATTCCTAACTCCTCTACCATTCGCCTTAATAATTTTAAAGCGGGTCGTTCGGTGCGAATTCGTGATGAAGAGCCAAGGCTTGTTGATGTTGATCCAAATCAAGAGTCAGACGAAGACTCTGGCGATGAGGAAATACATATATTACCAGACATTAATTCTGACACCGAAGAAGACTCATCGGATGATTCCGATTACGAGCCTTAGTTTTATTGTATGATTCCGATTAATTTGTATAATTTTTCAAAGACTTTTTCCTTTATAGTTTACACATGTTAAATTCATATTTCAGTTATGAATATATGAGATTTTGGTGATACATGATGAACAGGGTTTTTTAAATGTATGGTTTATGAATATCGTCTGTTTTTTTTTTCCCTGTTTTTTACTTTAGCCGACGAAATATACTATAATTCGTCGGCTAAGATGTTGTTTGCTGACGAAAAAAGCCTTAATTCGTCGGCCATAGATGTTTTTTATTTATTTTTATTACACACTTTAGCCGACGAAATAAACTGTGATTCGTCGGCTAAACTACCTTAGCCGACGAAAAAAGACTTAATTTCGTCGGCTAAACTTGTTTTTTTTTTTTTTTTAATTACTCACTTTAGCCGACGAATCACCTAATAATTCGTCGGCTAATATTGTTTTTGCCGACGAATAACCTAATAATTCGTCGGCTATAGTTATTTTTTTTATTTTTTAATTACATACTATAGCCGACGAATATGTTAGGGTATTCGTCGGCTAAACCCTAAAATATTTCTATTACCTACTATAGCCCTATGTTCGGTGGTTATTTTGCGTAAAATTTTTATACGACTTGTTGCGTGTCATCGGTATGAAACTATTTTCAGTTGGAGGTCCGGCCAAAATACGTAATTTAGACGGTCGAACGACCTTTTCCGTGCGTTTAGGGGTTTGACTTACGAGATTGACCGTCCGGATCGAGCCCTTATTCTTTTCGGATCAAGTTGAATTTTTTCCCATACATGTATTTTGTCATGATGGTAAGATCTGACGGCTGGATTTGTGTTTCTCAAGTTTGGTCATCACCAGAACAACATGCCAAATGTATAAAGGTTTAGCCGACGAATTTCAAAGGTTTAGCCGACGAATTTCAAAGGTTTAGCCGACAAATTTCAAAGGTTTAGCCGACGAATATATGTATAGCCGACGAAATTTTGTTCTTTAGCCGACGAACAAATTATTTCGTCGGCTAAAGTCCTCGGGTTTTAATTGCGAACCCTAGCCTCCTCCCTCATTTCTGCAGTTTTTCAACCCTAGCCTCCTCCCTCCCGGTCTCCTCCCTCCTCCCTCCCGGCGCGGTCTCCTCCCTCCTCCCTCCCGGTCTCCAAAACGCTAGTGGTGCTGTTTGTCTGCTCAAGGTACGCTCCCATAAACCCCAAATTCATCGATTTCTTTTCTGCAAAATATATGGATTGATGATGTGTGCCAATGAGTATCTGCAGTGATTTGCCTGTATCATAACACTAGGTTTTATCTTGGTTTGGACATGTTTGCATTGATTCGTCGAACCGATTTTTCATAAGTGTGTGGCAAAACGAATTTCTTCTTTCCTGTTAAAAAAAAAAGCACGAATTTCTTCTTCTATGAAATATTACACTTGCATGCTTATATAATGAAATAGATTTGATAAATGTACGTAAACAGTTGGAATTACCGTGCTAGCTTGTAATTGTATAGAGTGTTATGTATAGGATGCATGCCTTATATAACGTACTTATCTTGTTCCTATTTTTGAATATATGTGTTTATTTTTGAATATATGTGTTAATTTATTTTTGATTTCGAATTTAGTTTTACGATATGTTAGTTAATTTATGATGATGTTGATATATATAATATTGTTATGTAAGTAAAATATATATATATATATATATCTATATATATATTGGTATGTGCGTGTATCTATTTATTGAATAAGTATAATTTTAAAAATGTATAATTTTTTATAAAACAAAGACAAAATAATCTAAAGCCTTTAATTAATATTATAAATAGGATGAGCGGCTTTTTTCGATCGAAGAAGAGTTCGAAGGGCCAAAGGTCCGAATCGTCTGAGGGAACCTCTAGCAACCCTCAAACGACGTTTCAGGGCCACATGACAGCCAGACGTGCGAGCCTTCTGGAGACGGCGCCGGAGGTGCCCGTTTCATCGAGGCAGGCCGCCGTCCCTCGTTCCCCGAGGCCCTTGACGGAGGTGTCTGCACCTCATATGCCCGAGATACACCGGGCGCCCACTCCGGGTCCTACTTCTTCGGATAGTGGGTCATCTGGGGTACAGATGCCGCCGCCTCATCTGTTCCTTCCGCGGATGATACCGGCGATACCTGTAGTCGATGACTCAGGGACGCCGATTTATCCACTGCCCCCGCCAGTGGCTCCATCAGCGGCGTACCGGTTCCTGCCTTTTGATACGCCTCTTATTTCTGCGAGGGTATCATCATCGGCGACAGAGCCGGAATCCGTCGCGAGCTCCTCAGGTAATCAGTCAAGCAACTTGATTACTTTTAAAGGGTCATATATATATATATATATATATATATATATTTTAATAATCAATTTGGCCGAATCATGTCATAGGCACAAAGAAGAAGAGAGGCCCCGTCACTGGGAAAGCTCTCGAGAAGATGGTGAGTACCATGGGGAGGATCCCCATCGATACTGACGGGGATGGCCACGCAGTATCGGGCGGGAAGTCGAGGATGTACTCCGTCCGCGTGGGTGCTCTCATTAGGGATAGAGTCCCTATGCTGTGGTCCGACTGGGGCGAGGTCCCGCAGGAGGTTAAGGACATGGTCCACAACGCGATGTCGGTGAGTTTACAAAATAATATTATGTATTAAATTGTTGATTTCTCGAAAAGCTAAACTAATAATAATCGGTTAAATGCAGGTGTGGTTTGAGGTTCCCGAGCACCTGAGGGACAGCTGGGCCGACGTTGTGCATGGGGGAAGGTACGTTGGGAAGTTAATGAAAAACAATTTTGTATGTGATATTAATAATATTTCTAATATTTTTGTTGTATCTGTAGGTACAAGGAGTGGAAGAACGAGCTGCGGACCCATTGGACTAAGCACGGGAACGCACGTTCTGGTACCCCTACTGAGTTCCAGTACAGGGAGTACGAGTGGCGTTGGCTTCTGACATCAGAATTCAACAACCCTCGTAAACAGGTATTTAAATAAATTAGTTAGTTAATTTAAAAATAAGTACGTGCGTTTTAAAATATTCTACTAATAGTTTACTTTTTTCTTTGAAGGCGGTTTCCCGGGTGAACGCTCAGAACCGGCAACGCAACACAAGGAACCATCATGCCGGTTCTAGACCGTTCGGTGTCTTCATGGACGAGGCGGCCAAGGAACATCCAGAAGTCAACCCCTACGTCTATACGTACGAGAAGGCATATCCTGACTCCCATGAGGATATTGTAAGTCACTTTACGTTTTTAAATTTTTAAATTTATGTAAAAATTTTAATTAATAATTTTTTTCCTATCCATATAGGCGAGGGTGAGGGAGGCTAGTGACGAGGTCCTGAGTACCTTAGTGAGGGAGGCATGGCCGGACACGCAAGATTCCGAGATGTCCGAAGCCATGTCCCGGATCGACAATTCGGATCAGACGATTGGGGCGAGGATCATGGGCATAGCTTTCCCACCGAGAGAAAACAACTTCTACTGCCGAGGTCTAGGAAAGAGAGGCGAGGGGGTCCTGAAGACCACTCCAGGATTTCAACGAGAGGCAACCTCGACCAGTAGCTGCACCACGTCCACGATCAACAGGACGACTCAGCTAGAGTCGGAAGTTCAGAGACTACGAGAACAGCAAGCTGCTCAAGCTGCTCAGGCAGCCTCGCAGGCAGCCTTTAATGCCGCGCAGGCAGCCTATGTTGCCGAGTTACATGCCATCCAGCAGGCCCAGCAGCAGCAGATGATCCAGTACATGCAGGACTTTGCAGCTGCCCAGATTCAGGGACTTCCGCCTCCGCCCATTCCGCTACCCCAGCCGCCGCAACCCCAGCCGCCGCAACCTCCGCAGCAGCCCCCAGAAGATGACTTTAATTTAGACGATATAGACTTTACGTAGTTGATATATACTTTTATGTAAATTGATACTTTTATACGTAGTTCATATATTCTTTTATGTGTTAGTTGTTGGTTATATGAAATTGTTAAAAATGTCTTTTGCAGCTTGCATGGAATGGTAATTCAGAAATTTCGGGGTTTTTTTTTTTACTGGAATGCACTTATAGCCGACGAAAAAAGCCATAATTCGTCGGCTAAAGTTTTTTTTTAAAAAAAAAGAAAAAAGTTTAGCAGACGAAATAAGCTTTAATTCGTTGGCTAAATGCCTCTAAAGCCGACGAAAAACACAATATTTCGTCGGCCATAGATGTTTTATATTTTTTTATTACAAACTTTAGCCGACGAATATATTAAATTATTCGTCGGCTAAAGTTTGGAAGATAACCGACGACACAAAATGTCGTCGGCTAAGGTATGGACTATAGCCGACAACAAAATCGTCGGCTATAGTGCATACTTTAGCAGACGAAATAATGTCGTCGGGTATAGTATGACTATAGCCGACGAAATAATGTCGTCGGCTAAAGGTTGGACTATAGCAGACGATATTATTTCGTCGGCTATAGTATGACTATAGCCGACGAAATTTTTTGTCTCGTCGGCTAAAGTCATTACAGACGACCCTTTCCCGACGACACTATAGCCGACGAATTTTTTTAACAGGCCGACGAAAATTTTTCGTCGGCTAAACTGCATGTTCTGGTAGTGTATATGTACTAATGTTGTATAACTTTTTGAGAAAAATGCACCAACAGTGTCTGAACTCTTGGAGGACTGTCAATATGGTACCCGAACTTTTAAATGTATCAAAGTGATACCTGGACTTGTATTTTTGTACCAACGTCGTACCTGTCGTCATTTTCCGTCACAGCTCTGTTAGTTCATGTCACATGTGACGCACGTGACTGAAAAAAAGAGAGTAAATGACTGAGCTACCCCTTCATTGATAACGACCTCAACACCCCCTCCTCCTCTGCTATCAAAAGGTCCGCACCGGTACCTACCGCCAGCTCTTCCACCCCGAGCAGCTCATCTCCGGCAAGGAGGACGCCGCCAACAACTTCGCCCGTGGCCACTACACCATCGGCAAAGAGATCGTCGATCTCTGCTTGGATCGGATTTGGAAGCTCGCCGATAACTGCACCGGGCTCCAGGGGTTCCTGGTGTTCAATGTCGTCGGTGGAGGTACCGGGTCGGGTCTCGGGTCGCTTCTTCTGGAGAGGCTTTCAGTGGACTATGGGAAACAGTCCAAGCTCGGATTCACTGTGTATCCTTCTCCTCAGGTTTCCACATCTGTTGTTGAGCCGTATAACAGTGTGCTTTCTACTTATTCTGTAATATCCCACATCGGCCAAACGGAGAGGGGTTATGTGCTGTATATGTACATGCCCACCTCAAATCTAACGCGAGACTTTTTGGTGGCTCAGCGGCTTCGGAGGGGATGGGTACTCCGAGGTTAAGCATGTTGATGCTAGAGCAATCCCAGGATGGGTGACCTATTGGGAAGCTGCTCCTGAGCTGTCGGAAACAAAACCGTGAGGGCCTGTCGGCCCAAAGCGGACAATATCGTGTTACGGCAGAGAGGGTCCTGGGATGTGACAAATGGTATCAGAGCCACCCTACCGTGTGGTGCGAGTGTGCCGACGAGGGCGTCGGACTCCTAAGGGGGGTGGATTGTAATATCCCACATCGGCCAAACGGAGAGGGGTTATGTGCTGTATATGTACATGCCCACCTCAAATCTAACGCGAGGCCTTTTGGTGGCTCAGCGGCTTCGGAGGGGATGGGTACTCCGAGGTTAAGCATGTTGATGCTAGAGCAATCCCAGGATGGGTGACCTACTGGGAAGCTGCTCCTGAGCTGTCGGAAACAAAACCGTGAGGGCCTGTCGGCCCAAAGCGGACAATATCGTGTTACGACAGAGAGGGTCTTGGGATGTGACATATTCTCTGCTTGAGCACACCGATGTGTCTGTGCTGCTTGATAATGAGGCCATCTATGACATCTGCGTACCGGCGAGAGCCAAGCGTCCTTCCGACTTCAAATCCAAATCGCTGGTGGGCCATGAGGAGGAACAGTCCAACTCTTGTCCCTTCTGTCTCGGCCGCGAGCAGCACTGCGCTCCCGAGATCTTCCGGGTCCCGCCCGACGACCCCAACTGGAAACTTCGAGTCATTCAGAACCTCTACCCTGCCCTCAGCCGTGACGTCACTCCTCCTCCTGCGGATGAGACCCCTGGACAGCTCATGACTGGGTTCGGCTTCCACGACGTTGTGATTGAGACCCCTCTCCACTCTCTTCACCTCTCCCATCTCCCCCCTTCTCAGATCGCCCTTGTTCTTGGAGCCTACACCACCCGGATCCTCCACTTCTTGGATGGCGGGTCATCCATGCATGGTAAATACGTACGTCCTTCTGCATGTATGGTAAATACCTGGGCATCCTTGACTCACTCTCACAGTCAGATCATGGCTCTCCCTTTTGTTCCTCCTGCTGTTGCTGCTCGCCTCCACTCTATGAAAGACTATTTCAATCGCACTGGGAAATGTAGTCTCTGTGAATTCAACTCAAACAACCTTTTGATAGCATAGGAGGAGGGGGTGTTGAGGTCGTCATCAATGAAGGGGTAGCTCAGTCATTTACTCTCTTTTTTTCAGTCACGTACGTCACATGTGACATGAACTAACAGAGCTGTGACGGAAAATGACGACAGGTACGACGTTGGTACAAAAATACAAGTCCAGGTATCACTTTGATACATTTAAAAGTTCGGGTACCATATTGACAGTCCTCCAAGAGTTCAGACACTGTTGGTGCATTTTCTCTAACTTTTTTATACAAGTGTTGAGTTTAAGTTTCGTTTTGAAGACAACGTATACGTAGAGGCCTCAAACGCAAAAAAGTCATGAAATAAGATATGACCAGAACGGTGAAATACGTCAACCCGTAAAAAATGAAGATATTCCGGTAAAATTTCGGTGCCGGTTGTTCCGGTCAACGAATTTTTCTCTTATTTCTACCTAGTGGTAGCCCTATCCCGGGTATTTATTTTTGTTTTGTTTTTTATTTTTATAGACCCGTAAGCGTCTCGTTGATTGGAAACTATTCTCAGTTGAAGGTCCGGCCAGATTACGTGATTTGGAGGGTCGAATAGCCGTTTCCGTCCGTTTAGGGGTTTGACCGCGCCGATTGACCGGACGGATCGAGCCCTTATCTTTGCCCGATGGAACTGAATTTTTTCCCACCCACGTAATTCGTTATGCTGGTCATATCTGACGGTCGGTTTTCAGTTCCTCTTCTCCGATCACCAAAATCACGACATTCTGAATTTTATGATAGAAATCGTGGCCGACGATTTTCTTCATCTTGGGCGACCAGATTTATAGTGAAGAACATCGTCGCCCAAGTAGGGTATCTTAGGTGACGACTTCAAAAAATTGTCGCCCAAGATTAACTTAGGCGACGATTTTGAAAAAACAGGGCGACGATTTTTCTAGAATCGTCGCCCAAGAATGCCAATATAAAAAGCAAAAATTCGGAACCCTAACCATTCGCGCAGCCGCTCACAAATCCAAGCCCTCTCTCTCTCTCCCTCTCTCTCTCTCTCTCCGAAAATCCACCGAAGGCCTCTCTCTCTCCCTCTCTCCGACCCCGACCCCGCAACCCGACGCCGACCTGGACGCCGACCTCGACCCCGACCCCGACCCACAATTTAAGGTATAACCCTAAAACCCTAAATTGGTTATGTTGATGAAAATTTTAATTGTTGTTGTTGTTGTTTGAAATTGTTGAAATTGTTTGAAATTGTGAAATTGTTTGAAATTATTGTTTGAAATTGTGAAATTGTTTGAAATTATTTGAAATTGTTGGTGAAATTATTGTTGTGTTGTGAAATTGTTGGTGAAATTATTGTTGTTGTTGTTGTAATTTAGGAAATTAATGGTAAATTAGGGTAAATTTGTGTAAATTATGGTAGGATTTTAGGGTAAATTATGGTAAATTGTGATGTAAATGATAATTGTAAAATATTAGGGTTTACGGTTTAGGGTTTAGGATTTGTGAAAATAATTTGTAAATATATTGTAAATGATTAAATAATTTTTGATTAAATAATTAAATAATATAAATTATAATTGTAAATATATTGTGGAAATTTTGTAAAAAATAATGGATTATTTTTTAGTAAGGATGTAAATATTCGTAAATTAATGTAATAATTCTGAATTAATGTAAATAATTTGTTATGTGAATTAAAAAAATAATAAATCCTATAATAACTATTACTTTTTATTTGTGCTATTATTGTTGATAAATTTTTCGAAATTTATGGTTATTTTTTGTTAAATTAATTATAAGACGGTAAAATATTTTTAATAAATTTATGGTTATTTTAAACAGGATGGGCATGAGGAGAACTTCTAGACAACGTCCGGGTACGAGGTTCCTCGGACGGTACCTCAAACAACCCGCCGCAATCACCGTCGGTCGGGTTTCCGTGGCAGATGACGGCCCGACATGCGGCGCTTAGGGGTGGCGTGAGCGGCTCGCATTCTGCTGGGCAGCCGGGTCCCACAGCGACGGCCCCTCGTCATCCAGAGATACTTCCCCGGTCGCGATCTATCACCGCCCCCACACAGTCGTCCCCGACCGACGGTGATGGCGGGTCATCCGGGGTCCCTACGGTGCCGTCCGGCCTCTTCCTTCCTCTGACGATACTAGCGATACCTCGCGTCGATGAGGATGGAGGGTCGACCGATTCGGAAGCAGCTCCCGCATGTGGCACCGCACGAGGCCTATATCTATAGGGAGTTTCCCACGCCTCTTCATCCTGTGAGGGTCTCCGAGCAGGCGGACGGAGACGAATCCGTCAACTCAGCCTCATCCTCAGGTAATTTATTATTACTTTTTTGTCGATTTTAAATTTTTTTTTTTGTAAAAATGTATTATTAATATTAAATTTGATTCACAATGTCACAGTTGCCGAAACGAGAAGGCGGAACAGGAGAGGCACCGTCAGCAACAAGGGACTCGATAGGGCGGTCGAGTCCGCTGGACGGATCGCCATCCCGTTTTCCAACGGGAAACAGGTGGACACCGCGTTGGGAAACCGGTACACGCGCACCGCGGGAGGCACCATCCGCTCCAGACTCCCTATGTTATGGGGAGTCTGGAGCCAGGTTCCTGATGGAGTGAAGGAGATGCTCCATCAGTCGATGTCGGTGAGTTTACTCGATCAATTACTATTTTTTTAACTAATAAATTATTTAATTATCGAAAAAATACTAACAAGTGGTAATGCAGCAATGGTTTGTGGTTCCCGAGGAGGGACGTGACTGGGCGGACAAGGCCCATGGGGAGAGGTACCTCTATTTAATAAATTATTAAATTTTATTTTTTTAATAATATATTTAATATTTTTTTTGTATATGTAGGTTCAAGGAGTGGAAGCACGACCTCCGGGAACACTGGAAGCAGTACGAGAGCGACCGTTCGGGTACCCCGAAGGAGTTCGAGTATCGGGAGTACGAGTGGCGGTGGCTTCTTGTCACGCAGTTCAACGACCCTCACAAACAGGTAATTCGTAAACAAATTTGAATATTTAATTAGTGAATTAATTATAATTATATGTTTTTAAATATTTACTAACGATAAATTTTTTTTGAAGCACCTCGCCCGGGTGAACGCTGAGAACCGGCAACAGAACACAACCAACCATCATGCCGGTTCGAGGCTGTTTTCGGCCATCATGGACGACGTGCGGCGAGAGCGGCCAGAGGAGAACCCCTATGTGGGGACATTTCAGAGGGCATATCCTCATTCTGAGGAGGATCTTGTAAGTTCCTTATATTTTCTAATTTTTAATTTTAATTACATTTTATTAAATGTATATTAATATATTTTTTTAATATATCCAATTAGGCGAGGGTGAGAGAGGTGGAGCAAGAGGTCATGAGAGGCATGGTGAACGACACATGGCCGGGCACGGCAGAAGGATGACATGTCAGAGGCCATGTCCAGGATCGACACTTCAGATCCTACCGTTGGGGCGCAGATTATGGCCATTGCCTTCACGCAGCGTTCCAATAGCTACTACTGTCAGGGTATGGGAGGCGCTGGAAAGGGGATCCTGAAGACGACGCCAGGATTTCAGCGCAAGGGAGCCGCCGGAGCCTCAAGCAGCAACAGCCAGACCACTCGGCTACAGGATCTGTTTGAATGTCTACAGTCTGAGCTGGAAGCCCAAAGAGCGAGGGAGATAGCCAGGGCGGAATCATATGCGGCTTCCACGGCTACGCATATGGAGCGGGTGAATGAAGTCACCAATGCCAACCAGGCGGCTATGGGACGGTGGATGACTACCTGCATCGCTGCACATGCGGCCGGACTTGATTTTTCGCCCATGCCTACGCCTATACCATTACCTCAGTGGCCCCAGCCTTAGCAGCAGCCACCTCAGCCTGACCAGCCGCCGCCTCAGGACCCTCCGAACGGGAATGATGAGTTAGATTTCGAGTTTCTCCGTAGGCAGATAGACTGAATTTTTGTAATAAATTATTTATAAATGTATAAATTTGTGTTATTTTTAATTAAATTTGAGTATTAGAAAAATTTAAAGAAATGCCGAAAAAAAAATTTCCAGCAAAAATTAAAAAAACATTATTTATATATTTAAAAAAATTATTTAAATATTTTTTAAAAAAATTTAAATATATCTTAGGCGACGAAATTGCTAAATCGTCGGTCAAGGACTTACCATATAAGACGACGAAAAAAAATTATCGTCGCCTAAGATGTAGTGATCTTAGGTGACGAAATATTTAGTTTCGTCACCCCAGGTTATAAGATCTTAAGCGACGAAATAATTTCTCGTCGGCCAGCAAGGCGTTAAATCTTAGTCGACGAATATTTTTGGGCGACGAGAAATAGATCTTAGGCGACGAAATTCGTGTCGTCGCCTAAGAATTACTCTTAGGCGACGACGGAATGAATTTTCGTCGCCCAAGTTCTTCACCAACGCACTTCTGGCGACGACGTCTTGCCTAAGTACTTAGGCGATGAAGTTTTTTAACAGGGCGACGATTTTTTTTCGTCGCCCAAGATCCATTTTCTGGTAGTGAATTATTTTTATGAGCCTATTTAAATGTGAAGAAACTTTTTTTGTACCCAATTATACAAATCTATACTAATAAGGTCTTAAGAAACTATATTATTTTAAGAATATTTCGCTCTCAAGCATGCATAAAAAGAGAAACTGGAAGAGAGAGAAAAGACTTTGCTGGAGCCTCATCGGACTCGGGTTGAAGGAATATTGTCGGTAGCCGGAATCTTGACCGATTTTTTTTTTTTAAATGTCATCAGAATTTTATAGACCTTATCAGAACTATACCGCACCCTCGTTGAAGTTTTTTTGAGGGACAATAATGCTGAAAAATGTGTTACTGAAGACAATAAACTTCTAGTAGGGATTAATAATAAATTTTTCTTAGAGGACAATATAGATGAAATATTACCATAACATCCTCAAATAATGTATAGAAGGTAAAAAACGATTTATAGAAGGTAATAAACATTTTATTGGAGGAAGTAAATGTTGATAAATTTTTTACCCCCAATAAAATAATTTATTAATTTATTAGGGGACAATAAAGATAAAACCTTACCTAAACATCTCAAATAATATATAAAAGGTAATAAACAATTAATTGGGGGCAATAAATGTTGAACGATTCTTTACTACCCCCTAATAAAAATGTCTATTAACACTTCAACATTCATTTTTAATAAGATGAATCCTCAAATGACAAAAAGAAAATTAATAGAGAGAATTAATAACCTAAATACCAAATCATAATGATGAAGTTTGAGCTCTAACCATCAATATCAATAACTAACCATTAGAGGTGCTCATGTAAAACTTGAATTATCTTTATTTTGGAGGATAAACACTATTTTTTGCCTCGAACAGCTCATGTAATATATACCGCCTTTAGTGGCAACGATGACATCGAGTTTGACTTCCAAACTGTCTCTCAACAAGCAAGATCGAGGAACATATGGATCAGATCTTGGAGATCTCAAGTGTCCATCCAAAGGCTTTGTGGCATCGAGGTTTGACCTTGTCAGTTGGCTCAACACCGCAAAGGCGGTGACTTTTGACTCGTTTCGCAGCGTTGTGCTAACTATGTAGAGGCTCCCTACTCCGGTTGAGGTCCAGGCTAGAGGCGATCGGTTCTTGTTCACCTTTTCGAGCGAAAGAGACGTGAACCGAGTGAAAAAAGAGGTCCTTGGTGTTATCAGAGAGCCATGATCCTCCTGAATGATTATGACGGCTTCTCAGACATCATGGCAGTTCCTCGGGATTTTTTGTGGATTTGTGTGGAGATCCAAGGGATCCGGCAGCCTTGACTACGGTGGCGACGACAAAACTTGTCGGTGAAACTATTGGGCCAGTTTTGATGGTTGATCAACGTAGTATCAATCGAGGTGTGGTGCGAGTTCGCATCTCCCTCTTTCTGAACTATTTGGTCAGGCATCGGTGAATCAGGTTTTCTCTTGTGAACATAGTGCTGATTACGTTCAAGTATGAACGTTTGGTGGGAAGATGTAGGGTTTGTATGATGATCAACTACTATGGACTTCGCTGCCCTAGAGAATTGGAGGAGTTTGAAGCGGCATCTACACCGACTGCTCCCCCAGCTATGGTGTTTCGTGCCTCAGCCTCCCTTTCAGTTCCCTTTGTTACTCTTCCAAAGGAAAAGCAGACTATGAACATCATAGATGTCCCTGAGTTCCCGTCTCCAACCAAGATTACTAGAGTAAGGTGAAGCATAGAAGAAGAAGAACATGGGGACGACAAATGTCCTAGGCATGCCCTCGCCCTAGTCCCCTCGCCCTTGATTCCAGATAAAGTTGGCTTCTCAGTTCATGAGCCGAGGATGTTCTACATTCAGAATACCAAGAAGTCTCCAAAAAAGAGGGGTCGTCCTCTCGTGGCAACCGTAACAAGAAGCGGGAGGTTCCATCATCAGAGGAATCGAATTCCATGGCTCCAGGATCAAGTGAGTTGGTGTTGGTAACAGAAGAGGAAGAGCTCGGCTCCGAGGGAGCAGCAGAGTAGCAATTTTATTCTCTCTTCTTTAACGATGAAAGGTACACCGCTTGAAGTCTTAAGCCTGATTTGTGAAGAGTTTAGGATGTTACTAGAGCTAAGAGGGTTAATTACTTTTTAGTTTGTAATATCCACATTTTTTGATGTAGTTTTGAGGCTTGTTTTTCAATTGTTAGATGTAGTTTAATTTAGTATTAGCTATGCATTGTATGGTCTTCAGACTATTCATACTTGACCTTTTGGTCGTCATGATCTTTGATCAATGAAATTTTCTTTGTTTACCTAAAAAAAAAGTAGCTCATGCATGTAAACCATCCTCTATAATACAAAAAGTGTGAAGAGAGAGAATGGAATCCTCTATATCTATAAAATTCTTAGGATTAATTACTGGTCACTCCATTAACTTTCATGCGCTCGACAGTTTACTCCATTAACTTTCAATTTCAATCGATTACTCCATTAACTATCTAATGTCACACAATTAGGTTCATCCGTTAAGTGGCCGTCCAAATCAGTGGTTAAGTTGCTGACTGGACATATTTTTCAACTGGAAATTCCATTTAACACCCTACACTAACTCTCTCTCTCTCTCTCTCTCTCCACCGTCATGTGTCCTCAATCTCTTTTCTCTCCTCCTCCACCTCCTCCGCAACCACAACACCACCACATCACTAGTTGGACCTTCAAAAACACTAGCAACCAACCAACCACACCACCAGCAACCAACCACATCAACACTGTAATCAAACACACCCCGTAGCTCCTCGACAACTCTCTCCCGACGGCAGGCAAAAACTCAAACCCACCTACCCAGCATCTCTCTCCCGAAGCCCAAAACTCAAACCCTCACAACAATTGATCTTCTCCCTTCGCCACCAACCAAACCCTAAACAACACCATGCACGAACCCTAAATCCTCTGTATCGATGGCCTGACAAGGTGGTGGACCGGAGCCTCCTGAACAATTGTCAACTGACGACGGACCAGACCTCGCCGGCCGGCCGCCGCGCAATACCTCGCCTAGATCGATCCGAGTGGAATCAAGGTCCACTAATTCGGACTTCTCCAATTTGAGCGGCCGGGTTCGACTGCCACTTGCAAGCCTAGTTTTTTTCCCTTTTTGACAACCGCCGATGACGTCCAGACCGGAGTCCAAGTCAACCGACGAACCAGTCGCTGGGTCTCTGCGTCACTCGCTGAGATCGGATCGGATGACCGGTCACTGGTTGGTGGACGATGAACAACTTCTTGGCGAGGAAGAGGAGGGTGATGAGAGAAACGGCGGAGAGAGAAAAATGGGAAGCCATGGCTAGCTGCTGATGGGTTTTAAAAATGAGAGAGAGAGAGAGAGAGAGAGAGAAAGAGTTAGTTTAGGGTGTTAAATGGAATTTCCAGTTGAAAAATATGTCCAGTCACCAACTTAACCATTGATTTGGACGGCCACTTAACGGATGAACCTAATTGTGTGACATTGGATAGTTAATGGAGTAATTGATTGAAATTGATAGTGAATGGAGTAATCGATTGAAATTGAAAGTTAATGGAGTAAACTGTCGAGAGCATGAAAGTTAATGGTGTGACCAGTAATTAATCCAAATTCTTATAATTTGTATATTCATGAAGAAATCTTTACAATTTATTGATATGCCTTATAGAATTCATTCTCACTCCTCAAAAGAGAAAAAACTTCATAGAACTAAAACATTTAATATGAGAATTTGGACGCCCTGTACCATTTGGTCTAGCAGCATATATAGTATCTCTTTAGTAAGTGAGTGGTTATGAGTTCAACTTACGAAATTGTAATATTGGAGTTGTTTATATAGATTCATTAGATTATACAGAAAACATTTGATTTTGTATAACAGAATAATAGATTTATTGAAGTTGAGCTTATTTTTTAATAAAGATTTTGTGATTTCCTCCTATATAATAAAGAATTAGTACAAGAACTATTAGAGATGCTCTTATTATTAGAGACTAGAAGTAATAAACTTTATTGTATTCGTAGCTTTATATTAATTACAAGAATTTAGAATCAAAGAAGCTATATGTTTCAGATCAAATGAGAGAGAAACGTAAATGAAAGATAGAACAAAGACAGAAGAAAGAGATAGAAAGCAGTTCTGAAACATCTCCCTCATCAATTTTAAATCACCGAATTTTTTTGGACTCGTGTTCGATTCAAGTCTCTGATCCCTTCAACGTCACCGATGAGATCGTTAGATATGGTGTCATTTGGAGTAGAGAGTGAGCCTCGTTTCCAGCGAGTTTGCAGGCAACATAACTGATTGAAAATCTGAAGATCTTGGAACACAATTATGTTGATAGATATTGGAGATCTTGGAACGAAGCTTAGAGAACCCGATGTTGCGGTCGACGGAGAGAGATTCCCTATGTAAATTACCAAATGTAAATAGCCTACCAAATAAGGCATATCCCCTCCAACATGCCTACCACAAAAAGTAGTGCTTCAACCGTAGGCCAAATTCGATAGGCTAAAAATGAAATTTCATGATACACATCGACTATAATTTAAAATCAAAATAAAACGGTTATAATTTGAAATCAAAATAAAATGTTTCAGTACTTAACAACCTAGTACTCTTTTTCCCAGTTCGAAACATACTTCCGAGTATAGTTTTGACGTGGCTATTAATAAAATTAGTCTAATAAAAAATATATGTGCGTATATCATTAAAATTGGAAATACAAATTATGCAAAATATTCCATATATAATATTAGGCGTATATTGAAGAACTTAGAACTCAAGAATATGTGTACAACGATGAAGTTTTTGATTTCATAAACATTATAATTAAGAAACTTATATAAGGTAATTGTCTTTGTATGAATGTAAAATAATTAACAAAAAGCAAAGAAACCAAAATATGAAATTCATGGGGTGGTGTAGGAGAACTATCACGTTGGTCTAGGGTTTCTTAAAATCATGAGAAAATCTGGAATCCACCAGAAGAATTGAGTTAAATTCAATGTTTTTTTATTAATATGAAAGATGACGATTACAATTGATTAACAGTTCTTATGTAGAAAAATAAATGGGTAAAATATTGTATAATCTTTGTGGTTTAAAGTCGACATCTATTTAGTCCTTATGGTTTTATTTTGATCTGAATATTCCTTAAAGTTATGATTTTTCATCCAAATAGTTCTTATGGTTTTATTTTAATCTGAATAGTCCTTAAAGTCATGATTTTTCAACCAAATAGTCCTTATGCCCTTTAACTGAGAAAATTGTCGGAATGACTATTTGGATGAAAAATCATAAATTTAAGGACTATTCAGATTAAAATAAAACCATAAGGATGTACTATTTGGATGAAAAATTATGAATTTAAGAACTATTCAGATTAAAATAAAACCATAATGACTAAACAAATATCGACTTCAAACTACAAAGATTAAACAAATTTCAATTCAAAATAAATATAAGACAACGAGCAACCAAGCCTAAAAGTCTAGAAACCCATGCATGGATTAAAAGAAAACCGATCCAAAACAAATTAGGAAAAAAATCTGAAACAAGTGAATCTGCATTTTGAGGCCCTAGACGAACTCAAGGTTATGACTTGTATCGCCGTTCCATTTCCAAAAAGGTATTATAATTACCAATTGGACACCGAATGCCAAATATGTAGCAAACTGGGTTCAGACATGGAACAATCAATATGTTCTTCAATCTTCATTGTCATATGTTCTAGATCAATGGATCCTAGTTTGGTCTTCACATACGGGAAGCCATATTTGGCCTTCCAATTTAACATATGCCAAATTTTTTTTCTTGAAGTTTGGGAAGTGGCTTACGGTGGGAGGAGGATATAGGCCAAAGGCCAAGAAATAGCCTACCAACGAGATGCTCTAATAAATCTGCAGTCTGCAAGTTTCATAGTGATATTAAAATTTCATACACTATTTTGATTGATTAAAAATCTTCTATTACATTGCATTGTCTCCCTTGATAGTTTGTTAAGCTTTATCTTGATTAGAATTGAAGAATTGATAGTCTTGATCATGGAGGTGAGAAAATAGAGTGATAGATTGAGGAGCAACAACTTGCTTTTCGGTTTGGCAGACGGAAGAAGATGATGGCTAAAGATGGTGTGTATTAAGTATAATGAATATGGCATAAAAGGAAGATTGGGAAAAAATTGAAATAAAAAATTTATGAGGTATAAAATCCTATTAGAAAAATAAAAGAAAAAATAAATAAATATATCAGACATTTTAGTAAGGCAATGGTGTGTTAATATTCTCATGCATAAACTGTTTTTTTTTTTGACTTTGAGACTTGACTAACGTTAGGGTTTATCCTTAAGTGGTTTAGGGTTTTGTTCCTTGGTATCGGAGATGGTCCTAGATAGGAGCCTAGACTCTGCATGTGGTGCCATTGCATGCCCTTGTACCAGCTTCACACGTACACACGCATATATACACATAGCTAGGGATAAAAAAACAGACCTACTGCAGGTACACCATCGATGACCTTCTAGATATGTTCTTTGTAATTTGTCCGAGTATCCAGTGTAATTAATCTCTAGAACAGTCCGTAGAACTTGTGCGGTGGAACTTGTATGTGGGAGTTCAATGGTAATTGACAGATCAATTCGTCTTTGAGCTAGGAAGGCACTGTGCTTTTCATCATGTGTGTGAGAAACCAGCCAGACTCGTATATCTCATGCTACATGACACTTGATCGACGACGCGTACCAGAATTATTGTTACATGCATGTTTAAATCAAGGATTGTAACTGTCACACTCACAGCACAGATACATGCATGAGATGCATTCGAAGCTTGAATTGATATCCTTAATTTGCTAAGTATGGAATGCGTCCTAACTTTTCATCACTACTCGTTATTCAAATTTCTACGTACTCAACCGAGTCTCGACCAACTCCTGAACCATAAATATTATTGGAGTAGTCAAGGTCGTGAAAGCTGACCGATCGATCTCGAATATATTGAAATGAAACAAAACTATCCACGTGGTACTTAAAAAATTGAACTTGATCCCGCGCAAGGTGATTGAAACTAGTATTTAATGGGTGCGCGGGGAAGAAGACGGAAGGAAAAGAATCATAGAATGGAAGAGCAGAGTAGTAGTACATCAGTCAAGTCTGGGCAGGAGATGATGAGGGAGAAGCCCATGCCAAATCTGGGAAATAGTTTTCTTGAATCAGCAAAGAGGGCTTTGTTCAAGTTTTTGGGTGTTAACGTCCAAGTTCCTTCCAACACACGTCAAGGTTCTGATGAATCACCAGACCAAGATGAAGATCCATCAACGACAGCACTCGATCAGCAAACCTCTGTACGTATGATCTCTCTCTCTCTCTCTCTCTCTCTCTCTCGATCAGCAAACCTCTGTACGTATGATCTCTCTCTCTCTCTCTGCATCAAATGAAATTAACCTTAATTAACATATATATGTATTAATGTATTAATGTTGATACTGTACAGGCCGGAGTTGTTATCGTTGCAAGAAGTACGACGTTAGGCACAGGGAGCGGTGCACAGATAAATTGATCAGTCAATCTACGTACTGTGAAGGATCGAGCTAGGTTGATTAAGCACAAATATGCTACTTTGAATTTGTCGGAAGCTAATAAACCAGTTATTATTTTTGAATAAAATTAGGTTTTGCTCATGTGAGAGTTGTATGACTTGCTTACATGAACAAACCAGTGTATACCTATTTATTATTTAAAGTCCAGTACTAGATCAGAATTAGTCCAGTGCTGTAATCGTAGCTTACCAAAGATATATGTATATTTTCCACTCCGATTCTTCTGGTCACGTACGTGATCGGTTCATGTAGTGTGTTAATTTTTAGCTAGGTTTATGATTAAACTCAGGTCTGAAATATTGTTGATGAACCATATATAGCGCCATTCACTGTGTTTAATTATATATCTAATCTATATATGGTTTTCCCTTATGACAATGAATAGTCGTAAGGATTTCAACCATATGCTGTATATTTCTTACATGTGAAGAACACAGTGTATCAACAAAATCATTCTACGTGGTGTACTTTAAGGATTTAAAAATGGTATTTGAAATTCAAACATGAAATTAGAAGTCTTTAACCCTCACTACAAGAAATATAATCATAGCCGACGGAATTCAAACATGAAATTAGAAGTCCTTAACCCTCACTACAAGAAATATCATCTTAGTTGACGGAAAAAAAAAATAATTCCGTCGGCTAAGCTCGTCTTTATCGACGGAAATTCAAGCGACATATATGACACCACAATTGTAGCCTAAGATCTACTTAGGCGACGGAAAGTAATGGTCGACGATATCCTTGGACTGAGATATTTCTAGCCGACGAAACCTCATTTTTCGTCTAAGTTCTGTCGACTTAGTAGATCCTAGACGATGAATATATTTCGTCGGCCATTTTCGTCGGCTTAGTAACTCTTAGGCGACAAATATCTTTTGTCGGTCTATTTTCGTCGGCTTAGTAAATCTTAGGCGACTGAAACTGACGGTCGACACCCTCTGTCGACTAAGATTGCCCTAGGCGACGACCCATTTCCGTCGGTAAGGCTGGTCTGGTGCGACGAACCACTTTCCGTCGGCTTAGTGAGTCATGTGCGACGAATCATGTAGTGTTGGGTAAGTAGTTCTTGGGCGACGAATATGTCTTTCTTACTCGACGCTTTGTTCTAAGAAATGCATTATTGCATGACACAACATAAAACGAATATTTTTTTGTCGACGCCTTTTGTCTTAGGCGACGAAATATTTTGTCGGTTAAGTAAATTTATAATTAATTTATACAACTTTCTGCCCAGAAGAGAACACAGTTAAACTCTTACTGATCATAGGCTATAGTTTCTGCCTAGAAGAGAGAACGATTAAATGTTGTTTTGGAAGCTTTTCCTCATGAATTTGATCAATCTTCAAGAACTGCTTCTCTCCTAATTGATACGTGTGTAACTACTTTAATTCATTTACTTTTTTCATTTAGATATATTTTCAGGCGACTTTAATTACCGTTCCAATTTTAATGGAATGTTACTTATTACTTGTGACGATAATATTTTGATGCATGTTGTAATTTTTACAGTATGTATGTATATATAGCTTTTGTGTGTATAATATGTTTGTATATCTGTGTATAATATATATATATATATATATATATATATATATAACTTGATATATACACACATATCCTTTCCTTGTTTGATACTTATATATATATATATATATATATATATATATATATATTATACACACAGATATACAAACATATTATACACACAAAAGCTATATACACATATAGCTTTTGTGTGTATAATATGTTTGTATATCTGTGTGTATAATATATATATATATATATTTATAACTTGATATATACAACACATCATTTCCTTGATTTTCTTCAAATTTGATACTTGGATGTTTGTTTTACTATTTTTCAGGTCTTTTCTTTACTCTGGAATGCTTCCAGTTTTTGTTATGCTCATATATGTTCAAGTGTGAAAAATTATTGGGGGTTAGTAATTTTTCTTACCAGAGCAACCAAAGTTTCTGGATGATTGTTATTACTTAGATACATTTCAAGCATCTTCTAATGACATAATGAGAAGTAAACCCTCAAGTATGAAAAATTATTGGGGGTCAATAATTTTCCTGAACAGAGCAATCAAAGTTTACTGACCCCAAGTAGCCACCTTGTAACAAAAAAAAATTGAAACTGACAACCAAAGATAACTGAAACTAACAGAAAGATCAAAGAAATAGACCAACAAGCATCCTCTAATGACATAATGGGGTAGTAAACTCTCAAGTATGGAAAATTATTGGGGGTCAATAATTTTCCTAAATAGAGCAACCAAAGTTTACTGACCCCCAATAACCACCTTGTAATAAAAAAAACTAAAACTGACAATCAAAGATAACTGAAACTGACAGAAAAATCAAATGAGTAGACCAAAATAAAAGAACAAGTTTTAGCACTGACATTGAAGATAATTCATATGTTCTTGCAACACTACCAAAATACTATATATTTTCACATTTTTCAAGATACTATATCTAAAGTGGCACTAATCTTGTTCTATATTGATGTACATGAACTTTAGCAGCATCTTCTTCCTCATTTCATTACTACCATCTTCTGTCGATTTTTTCCCATGATATAAGCTCTCTATAATCTTTTTCCTCATTTCATTACTACCATCTTCTGTCGATTTTTTCCCATGATATAGGCTCTCTATAAAGTGGAGTTAAAATGGTCCACAGTCTGACCTGCAATGTATTAAGAAACAACGTTACTAAATTTTTTACCCCGATAAAACAGATAAAAGGAAGACTTTTCATATGTAGAAAGCATTCTCGGAGGAGTCATGTAACACCAAAGGCCTATTGGCCATGATAGTAGAATCTTAAGTGGACGTAACCATGCCCTCCGATGGCATGGTGAACCACTATATATATGTCTGTCTCTTGCCCATAATCATTAATTCTACCCTACCGTGATTCTACATAGTGTCTAAGATCATGCAGAAACAATATGAGAGAGAGATGGAGAAACTCTAAAACCTTAAAACTCATTCCTCTCTCTCTCTGCCATTCTCTCCCACATTTCCCATCCCCCAATTCTCTCTCTCCCATCTCCCTCTGTCAACGCGCTCCTGAAGAGGTATATCCGGCTACCACCACACATCACTACCTAGTAAATATGTTCGAGTATATTTTTTTTCAAATCTAGCATGGTAGGGTCTACGTAGCACGGAAGCGGGAACGCGGAAGCGGAAGCGTCTGGAAGCGCGGAAGCGCGATTTTTCAAAATTTAGAAACGCGGAAGCGTTTTGGAAGCGTCGAAATAAAATAATATATATATATATATATATATATATATATATATTTTTAAAAAAAAATTAAAACTTATCCTCTCTCTCTCTCTCTCTCTACTTCTTCTTCTTCTCTTCTTCTTCTTCTTCGACTGCTATCCCCCTCTCCTTCTCTCTCTCTTTTCTTTTTCTTCTTCTTCTATACTTCTTCTCTCTCTGGCCAACATGCACCTGCCACCCTCTTCTTCTTCTCTTCTTCTTCTTCTTCGTCTGTCCAACCACTGCCACCCTCTTCTTCTTCATCTGCCCAACCACCTCCACCTCCATTACCATCTCCGGATCCGCCTCTACCTCCATCGCCGTCACCACCACCTTCATACCGTCACCGCCGCCTCTACCTCCATCACCGTCACCGCCGCCTCCACCTCCATATAGCATCATCTCTGCCTCCCCCTCCATCACTAACACCATCGATCTCCACCGTCACCGTCACCGTCACCATCACCATCGATCTCCACCTCCATCTCCACCTCCACCACCATAACCATCACCGTACCATCGATCTTCGCCTCCACCTAGCTCTATCACCATCTTCACCGAATCCAGCCGGCCTCCTTGATCGGCTCCTTGGTGGCGCTAGAGACGATGGGGCGAGGTCGGGAGAAGAAGGAGATGTGACGGAGGAGATGGAGGAAGGGGTCAAGGGAGAGCAGAAGAAGGTTTTCCCTCACGCTTCCGTGTTATTTTCTAGGGCGAAGCTTCCAATCTGGAAGCGCGCGCTTCCACCGCGTCCCCAACCAGCTAATTTCCGGAATCGCGCTTCCTTGCGCTTCCACGCGCTTCCGGCGCGCTTCTGCTTCCGAAGCGCGAAACGTGACCACTTTCACGCTTCCGTGCTTCCTAGGGTAGGGATGACTCCTATTACAAAATCAAGGATAAAAACTCACTCCTACAACAATGTATAGGTTTTGAGCATGTGCTCGAGATCCAGAGTGGCCAAAGGAGAAACATGGTTGGCGCGACACTCTCATTTGACTTAGTTTGTAAATTAATATAAAGGTTTTATTATTTTTACTTGGATTTTTGAATTGTTTCGCACTTTCGTTTTATTTGTTTGAAATTAAAGAGACCTGCAATCCTGTGGCATGTCTCTAGATCAAATAAACATAATATTGCCTTTCAAATTGGGTTTTGTTCTTTACTGCAATGCCCATCTTGGACTTGTTTATTTTTGCTTATGCTTTTGGATTGCTAAATTTCTTTCTTTCCAAATGTTTTACTATCGACTAACTTTAACGCTAAAAGCTTTGTGGTTTTGAGTTAATACATTAGCGAGACATCTTTAACGACGTGTCGGATTCTCATTAAGGTGTAAGACAAAAGTACAAGCCAGATTATGTAGCTAGCTAGATTATTGTGTAAGCGTAAAAACAAATGTATTACAAAAATCAAAATTTTTAAGTCGCATTTGGGCTATGAAGTCTTCACCTTAATGTATAATATGTATAACAAAGCTGATTGACTGAAGTGTCTCTAATTTTGCATGTCTAAGATGTTAGACATGGATTATATATGATGATAGAGTCAGACCCCTGAACTTGCCTAATTCTAGGTAACATAACCATGAATCCCCTCACTTCTTACCTAAGGACGCCTAGAGCTTAATAAGATCCATCTCGTCCCTCCTTTTGGGTATAAATCGATACAAGATGAAGCCAACAAAAAGGCAGGTAGGACATGGCATCATCAGATCGATGTTAAGTACGCAGGCCTTTCATTCGTTTAATTTTTTTTCTTTTTTCTTTGAAGGATATTGCGTACGTATGTAATGTTCCTTTCAGAACACATGCATATTCTGCAAGAGTTGGTAGCACTGCTCTTCTGGCTTCTTAATTAATACAAACCTACGAATTAAGAATCTTTACATTATTAATTACCATTACCTAATACTAATTGCTACAATGCGCACCGACTACAATTTGGCCCCATGAAAACTTGTCTTCATATATACAAATCGATCATTTTGTTTGAAACACCACTTCTGGAAACCATGTCAATCACATGGTTGATAATATATGCATAAGATCATGAAATTAATAATCCAGAAACTTATGCTGTCAGGAGGAGATGAGACTCGTTGAATTATCTATCAGTCTATCTGTGAAATAGACTATTTGTTGGACATGGTTTTATTTGGCTGTCTTAATTAAATTAGGGGATTTCTATATCTGCATGTTTTGTGCACGATTTAAAAATATTTGAACAACCCACTTTATTGAGTTTTCAGGTGACGTAGCTAAGCTAGGCTGTGACACTGTAATAGTGAAGAAACCAGCAGGGTACCCTTGTATTTGCAAATTCGAAAGAATCCAGTTATATATTTAAGTCGATCAGAAGGGAGGGTAGAACCATTTAAAGGCGCCATCAATGAATTAGGTGAATCTGATTCTCAGAGACTCAAAGAAGGAGAAGAAGAAGAAGAAGCAACAGGGCAGTTATTGAAATGGAGTACTCGAAAGTAACAGCTCTTGATGAGGAGGAGAAGGTGACACAGAAGAGGAGGGCATCATCAGTTTCCTATCATTACTTATATCCATGCGATTTGCTTGAAGAAGCACTGAGAGCCCTGTTCATGTGTTTCGGTCTTGATGATAACAAATCACATGCCGATGAAGAACTAGAACCAGAGAGTAGTACCACCGGAGCCAACCCCGCGAAAACCGATCCTTCAACCCCAGAACTACAAGTTGCAGAACCAACAGAGGACGCTGCTGATCCTCCATCTTCAATCCCAGAAACCACTGTACGTATGATTATATATAATTCTCTTTCTCTCAGTCATATTGTAGACAACATGTTATCTACTAAGCACACGAATGTCTGTTTATTTTTGTTCATGCAGGAAATTGCTTCTGCAAGCGCAAGGGTTGTAAGAACACCTATAGGCAGTGGCAGGGGACCGCAGATTAATTAACTAACTTGAAAACTGAGATCCCCTACTATGAAATCAATCTGGTTAATTCTCTACTAGCTAGTCAGCAAACTTAATTAGCTCGTTTACGTATCTTATTATTTATCTGCGTGTCTACAATTAATCAATATAAATTAAGTAGCTACCATCGGGGGAACTATGCATACTTGATCTCTTTCCGATTTCCACATTCTTAGTGTTTTGAACTCTGCTTGTTTCAATGTCTGTATATGAGAAATTGCCATTGTTTTACTTGTTTTCATTTCAGAGAATGTATGTCCCACTTTAACTACATTGATTATTTTTTTTATCAAATAAACAACTGAAATGCTACAACGAGTCTGTTGTGAGTCGAGTTCATAACCTCTCACTCAGAGAGAAGACTAATACCACTAGACCAAATGATACACAAATGGTACTAAGCAACTACATTGATCATTTTGAGCATACTCTGGCTTACTTTATTTTTTGAGTTGGAAAATTCATTTATTTACACAGTTTTAACAAAGAAGTACAATAACATCTAGCTCTTCAGTACAAACTTGTTCTAAAACCCGTCACCTTTCTCAAATATGGGGAAATGGTCAAACAAATGAAGTCTCTACACACGCCTGCCCTGTCCTATAGATCCTTATAGGGCCAAGCCTAACCAAGGGCCAAGCCCGACCAAGGCCGGTCCTGAGGTTTTGGAGGCTCAAGGTGAGCTATAGAATGAGGCTCGAGACCGCTCATAAAACATGTTCGTATTTTTCAAGAATTATTTAGTTTCCTAGGATTCAATTAATAAATAACAATTCAAAATCATAGTGCGTAATCAAGACAAAATGTTTGTAAAACCTTAAATTGATTTTACACCAAACACCATTCTAAAGACAAGTTCATATATGAAGGACAATAATCATTGAATGAAGCATGACTATATGCAAGCCTATAGAGCCTCTTGAGAAGAGAAGGGTTGCACGTCAATAAGGGCATTGACGTTGTAAGTTGGGAAGGATGTCATGCGGTGTACGGAAGGATAGTGCAGGCGCACATCAATAAATAGAGTTGACATTTTAATTGGGGGAGGGTGTCACGAGCCTCACTAAAAGGCAGTGCCATCATGACACTCACGGCATGTTTACTAATCCCTAATGGGATTGAGAAGGAATGGGATTAAAAAGGAATGGGAGAGAAGACGAATAGGAAAGAGGAGGAGCGATTCCTATGCATGTGTTTACTTGTCATCCGGAATCAGAGTTATTACCAAGATTGATTCTGATTCATGTGTTTATTAAAATGCAGGAATCAGAATCATGATAGGTTAATTATAAAAACACCCTTAAATATAACTAAACATCTGATTTTGTCAAATACAAGTACAATAGCTAAAAAATGAAAGAGACTGATATTTACCAGCATGGTTACAACAACCATACACCAAATAAGTATCCATAATTATGTTTCCACATCTTATACCATAATCCAAACATAATAAGTGTGAATTTTAGCTACCATAAAAAGTTATAACATAGACCATAACAAGTACGGCAAATCTAAGCAAAATACACCCATAGCAGAAACCATAAGAAGTCGAACATGAGTAGAGGTTTTAGCAAAAGTCCCCATCATCATGATAAACCATATTGGAGCAGGTTAAGGACATATGATTCTTTTCTTTCATCAGTCATAGTAAAGAACACTCTAAAGAGATCATTTTTTTGTGCTAAGATGTTAGTGACATGAAACACTTGCACTGGAGTCAGGAAATTCATCTTGCTCAGCTCACCATCAAGTTTAGATTGCAACTTAGTTAAATCTTTGTCTGTAGATAAAACATTAACCAGCCCATCAAGCTTAGGTGCCATTCCAGCCACAGCTTTTGCCATGAGAGAAAAGTTTTTGCTCATTTCATCCAATGCTTTTCCTTTCCGATGACTATTATTGGAAGCAGCACTTTGTGAAGGAATCTGTTGCGAGACACTTGGGGTTTGAGGACTAGGCTGTGTAAAGGATAGTCAGACCTTTCATGTTGTGGTTCCATATCTGCACTTTGGTTCACATTGTCAAAGATAGTCTCATCCTCTAATGGATCAACGTTGGTATTCTGTCAGTGAGCTGTGGCTTGGTTGGTTAAAGTGTTTAACTAACAACTTTGAGGTTATGGGTTCAAACCTCACGACATATGAAGGGTGTGTGAGTTATTAATAAAAAGTTTTTTAAAAAAAAAACGTTGGTATTCTAACGTCTAATTTCCTCTTCATGATCATCAGCATTTCCCACATTTTGTCCATTTGCACGATCTCTTCCATATATCTCTCCAAGATTATAGAAATACCAAAATGGCTTACCATATAACCCAACAGCATCTTTGTTTCTTTTCTACAAGGACATATAATAATAATAATAACTAATTTAGAAAGAATCTCATGTAATTGACATAAGAAAACATGTTCATATAGTTGAAAGCAATGAGATTAAACTTATGCATTTATAACTAATTTAGAAAGACTCTCATGTAATTGACATAAGAAAACATGCATGTTCATATAGTTGAAAGCAATAAAATAAAACTTTTCATTTACCTCTACCCACTCAGTAAATACACTTTGCTCGCATACTAACATCATTTCTTATTCGTTCCAGCTAAATCCGCTTTGGTTTAGCATCTCTGACAAAACAACATACTTAGCCTTCAAAGTCTTAATAACGGACTCAATATCTGGGTTTGCTAATATTCCATGACCCGGAAGTTTAGCTTCCATCATATTTTGTAAAGGATTGAGATAACCATTCTTGAAACCAGTATCAGCCTTCCACTTTTTTTCATGGGATAATTCAAGAAGCAACTCCACCAGCTTTTCATCTTCCTCTTCGGTCCAGTAATGTTTGTTTTGGCCTCTTCCTCGGGTAGTTGCTGTGAAACTCTTCCTAAGGTATAAAACATATTATTTTTCTACCATTAGAAACACATAAATATGATATTGTGAACACAACAAGTTATATAGATGTAAAAGGTAAGAGTGACAAGTAGTAAAAGTAGTATCGCACTAAGTAATTATAAACATAAGGATCAGTAATTGACATCAACTGCATAAATTAGATGATGATACTAATATTTCTCGAAAAAAGAAGAAGATGACATTGATCACACCATATGAACACAAGGAACAATAATTGACATCAATTGCATAAATTATCAATTACAAATTTAATGTTCATTACAAAAGCAAACTCATTCAAATCTTAACATTCAATAACGTCAATAAGGAAATGACAAGTAATAACATTCAAGAACCATAACAACATATCAAAGGAAGACAAGTCATCTAGGTACTCTACTTCCTCACCATGTAGTAAACATTTCAGTGGCAAGGTTTTCTCTCCATGCACTCCACTCGTCCGATGACTCAACAGTAGTAATGTAGTCATTAGCCTCTAAATTTTCTTTCACATGTTCCCTATAAATGCTCGATTGGATTCACTGACATTTCTCTTCTTATGAAATTATGGAGCATACAACACACCGAAATAATACGGCAATGTGTTATAATGTCATAAAAATATGAACTTCTGAGAATTGCCCAAGACATTTTCAGTAGTCCAAAACACCTTTCAATGACATTCCTAGAACTTGAGTGTTTCATGTTGAAAAACTCTTGTGTTGATGTCGGTCGGTGTCCATCTCTCCACTCATTAAGATGATAGTGTTGTCCTCTAAATGGTGCAAGGAAACTTTTTCCATTAGTGTAGCCACCATCAACTAAATAATAATTACCTACAGTTTATAAAAACAAAAAATTATATATTAATAATATATAATTAAAAGTTATGGTATCCTAATAAACTGACTAAGGTTCAGAGCATTACCATTTGGAACTTTTAATTCGTTTCTCCTAGTTATAGCATCTCTTAGGACTCGACCATCATGTGCCGAACCCTCCCAACCCGGCAAAACATATATGAATTGCAATTCCGGAGAGCAAACTCCTAACACATTTGTTGTTATTTCATTTTTCCTAATCCTATACCTCGATTTGTCCTTCTCTGGTACACGCACTCTAATATATGTTCCATCTAATGCTCCTAAAAAGTTCTACATTACAAATACATATTAATAATTTAAAAAAAAAAAAAAAAAAAACTCATTGCTATAATGAATACAAACCCAAACAAAGCATACCTTAAACCACTTCCACCGATATTCTGTTGAGTTCTCAGGTATGGGTTCAGGGGTTTTCCAAAAGTATTTTTTACATCGAATGATTGCTTTTAGACACTCATGAAAATATTTGCTAACTGTTCGACCAGACCTATGAAAATCGAATTTTATGACACGATTTTTATGGTGGTGTGCAAGAATGTTTAAAAACATTGCGACCATCTCTTCTACTGACATATTCCTAGTCCCTTGTAGTTGTCCTTTAGTTGTAAGAATTTGACACAGTTTATGGAATGACTCTCTATCCATTCTTAGTTGATCAACACATATTACATCACTCTCATAAACAAGTTCATGTAGATGTGACAATTGCCTAAACACTCTTGTGGGCGAATATGAACGTGTGATAAGTTTTTGAGTTCCTAAGAATGCATGAGCATAACCCGCAACACAAACAACAAAAATGACTCGAAGAAGGACAATCAGTTCATTAACGATAACAAGTAGCTTCTGCTTTGTCGATAAAATTAAACGAGCTATTCGTCTACAAAAAAAAAAAAACAAACAAACAAGAACAAAGACAGATCAGTATAATTGAGCACAAATCATGACAAAAACTTTCGGCCCTAGCAAGAACTTTAAGCTTTTCAAATGTATGATTAAACCTCTATATCTTATCAATTTAAACACCTTTAATAAAATTTAGGGGATACATTTAACAATTTGTGCAAAAACTACAGTAATTAGTCATGTAAAACTATATAAATTATATTAGCATTGTCATTTAATTGATTCTCTCTATCAATACCAAGAACAGATGTTACTGATTTAACCATATATGCAGACACTAGTAAATCTCATATTTGACTTCTCATGCCGGAATGTTTTACAATATGTAGACACATAGCGGAACAACTTGTTCAACTATCAAATTCAAATGCTAGTGTCAACATCATTCAAATTTTGGATAATGAAAGTGGTAATTTTTCCCTCCTGCCCTTCTACATATGCCCCTAAAAAAAGTCTATAATGCCGATGCAAAAATTTATGCAGCTAGCGCACCTGAACCGAACCTTTCAATTATATCATTTAAGCGTATAATGCAGATCATCATGGCTTATGGAAAACAAGAACAGATGCTACTAATTTTTGGTATTAGCATCTCAATCATCTCCTAATTAGTGTATTACTTCTTGTCATTCGCTTAAACTATAAATTACTCTCATATAATTGATTGCTAACCTATTTAACTTATCTAAAGTTCCAAGTCACATAAGAACAGCAAAATTCACCCAAAAAAAGAACAAAAAAGAAAGAAAATGCAGCAACCACAAACCACCAAGAACAGAAGCCCAAAGGGATTGAAATCAATCCAGCAAATGAAAGGAGAAGCAAAGTGTGCACTATTACTACCCAGTAAAAGAAGACAAATGTGTACCTGGACAAGAAGAATACGTAAAAAGAAGCGGTAGAAGGCGAAAGTTTTCCCCAAGGTAGAAGAAGCAGAGGCGCGGAAAGGAGGCTTGACCAAACAAAGGATGAGGCGAAGAAGTGGTAGAAGGCGAAGACGAAGCAGAGCGAAGAGGTAGCTTGACCAAACAAAGGATTAGACGAAGAAAGTAGTAGAAGGCGAAGACGAAGCGGAGTAGAGAGACGGCTTGACTTTCACAAGGATGAGGCTTTGATGAGTAGGGTTTTCTGATGGGCAATTTTGGATTAACAATAACTCACCAAGGATAGTTTGGGAATGAAAAATTTATTCAACTATATTCAGTAATCAATACCAACTCCCCCCACCGGAATGAGAAGTGGGGATTCAATCCTGATTTTGTGTGCGGGACCCACATAGTTTGCATTCCCCCTTGGTTGGTAAACGTCCAAAGTGAATCGAAGGAGAAAGGGAATGAATCCCCAATGTGTGATTCCCTTTGAGGATTAGTAAACGTGCCATCAGTGGATGTGATGCCCAAGAGAGGCGTGTCAATGGCAAACATAGGGGAAAAAAAGATGTTGGTTGGCATGTTGAGTAGCAATGTCGTAATCAAGTAGAATTTCTAAGTAAAACTTTGAACATGGAAGTTGTTTGGATTGTCAAAAAGAGTTCAATTTACTTGACAATATATTTTTATGAGGTATTATGAATTAAGTACGAAAGATGGTTCTCCTCCGCTATTTTGATGTTTGCTCGTTCATTGTCAAAATTTGCATGATAGGCTCTGTGGAGGGGCACCTGGTGTTTGGCTCTCTACCACTCTCAATACTGACCTTCGTGGGACACTATTTGAGTCAATCATGGGAACCTAGGAGTCCGGTGGATGCCATTACAAAGAGGTCGTATGCATCAACACGAATAACGAAGTCTCGTGTAGGCCTCATCATTTGGCCCTTCGGCCCTAGCCCGCCCTACCCTATAGGGCCGAAGCCCTACCTAGCCCTCAGTTAGGGCGGGCCGGCTCTAGCCCTTTTCAATTAGGGTAGGGCAAGAGTCAAGCAAATGAAACACGGTCTTACCTTATGACCTTACCCTTTTGAGCCCTTTAGGGCTAAGCCCAGCCCAGCCCTGTCCTAAAAACCTGCCTTTTAGGCCTTAATAATTACTTATTTTCTATTGTTTTTAATATGCTTCTTATTTTTATACAATGCAACTAATCTTGTAAGTTTTATTTCCTTAATTTGTATTTTTCTTTAGTAAATAACGATTGATTTTTGGTGATTTAGAGAGTTAGTTAATAAAATATATGAATATAACTACTTAGATTAATAAGTCTAGATGTCTTAAGTTAAATATATTGTATATGTATGTTAAATATGACTAAAAATAGGGTCTTGTATCACATATATCCCTTGAGGTAATATTTGAGAAGAAAAATTAAGAACTCATGAATTTATTTCGTTAAACAAAATAACGTCATATTCGGCCATATTTAGCCATATTCAAAGGCCGGCCCTACCCGGCCCTATTCAAAAGGCCGGCTAGCGAAATGAGCTTTAAGGATGGGTAAGGGCTTGCATATTTAAACTCCGGCCTGACCCTACCCGGTCCTAAATTTTGTTAACCAAGTCAAAGCCCTAGCCGACCCTACCTTAAGCCCTAAAATTTAAGGTAAAGCTGGTCCTAGCCCAGCCCATGATGAGGCATAGTCTCGTGGATATAGTACTGACCTGTAGCTAGGTGGGTGGTCCTTATGCCAGCGACATAGGAAAACATGTGGCTTACGGTAGATATGTCGGGACCTCATGATGCTCATTGGCCACGAAGTAAACGAGATAGGCGAGTTTGGGTTTGACCTTCCCCAAAAGGAAGTGATGCTACAAGCATGGAAGGTCAACATCGTGCTTGATGTATGTAAGCCAAAGATGGTCATTCAGGATGAGTTGCCTACTCAAGCAATATGCTTGCAAGCCAGACATGTGTTAGGACAATATGTAGGAGGTGAGCCATGATGGCAAACATCGCTAACAGACCTTGTTGGTGCCTTAGTGGCCTAACGAATGAGCCTTGCTAGCAAGCCTTTTGAGCATGTAATAAAGACACCAACAAGATGGGAAGCAAGCAGGAGCTACCCATGAGCCGAGTGGGTCATAAC
This sequence comes from Fragaria x ananassa, assembly GCA_034370585.1. Lineage (NCBI taxonomy): Eukaryota > Viridiplantae > Streptophyta > Magnoliopsida > Rosales > Rosaceae > Fragaria > Fragaria x ananassa. Next base: position 16,793,722 of record CP139769.1, read on the forward strand.
GGTAGTTCTCACGAGGCTAGAAATGTGCATAAGCTCCCGCGCGAGGACCCGGCTAGTAAAGGCAAAGATCAACTAAGTCTTGGCATATTGTCATGCCACTTGCTACAAGGTTGGTAGAAGTCGGGATGACATGGAAGCTTATCAATTGAGGGAGTGTCTTCGGGGCAACCATGACATTAGGAAGCGATTGGTTAGTCATAAGATGTCAGACTCATGTGTGAGTAGCTTTCGTTGGTGAAACCTCATAGGAATAGGGACAAAGTGTAAAAGATTAAATTGACACGGGAAGCGCATAGATAAAAAAGAAAAAGGCTATATGGAAAATTACACCATCTATATTTATATCCATTTTGAAAGGATACTAGAAAGTTGGAGCATGACAAATAGCATCACCTATATTTATATCCGTTTGATTCAAAACGTACTCGTTTCGTAAGATTTTTAAAAATATATCCATGTACCTAAACCAAGAACTAAAATATCGATAATTATGAAAATATCGGTGATTCGAAAGAAAGAATTCTCGATAGATATATCAAGAAAATATCGAATATTAATAGAAATTTTACTAAAACTTTATATAAAAATTGTATATTAGACAAAAAATATACTAAATATAAAATATCAAAAAATATGAAAATTAAAATTACAATAAAATATCGAGGATATCTTTGAGATGAGAGCTCTTATAATGAGAACTCTTAAGTTAATGACTTTTCAGTTTATGGTTTAAAATATCAATTTTTCGATTACATTTTGACATCTTATCCGTTTAGTGTTTAAGTCTATATAAGTAGATCAATTATACAAATTTTCAGTTAATTTAGTGATCGTTAATATAACAAACTAGATCAAATTAATGGACGAACCAAATCTGTCAAACATGAACCGTTCAAGTTCATAATTGGTAAATCACAATTATAAATGCCTTAACGATTTTTAATATGATTAAAAATTTGTATAATTAATCTATATATTAATACCTATAAAATAAAAAAATTGAGATTAACCGATAAATTCTGGGATAGTTCTCATCCCCACTACAAACTAAAGGGCTCCCTCCCAATTCCTTGCAGATCAGACTCGGAGATATGCCATCAAACTGAAAGGAAAGGATAAGGAGGAGCTGTGTTTGTGGCTCCTCGCAGACAATCAGTTCATAATGAAATATTCCCAAAACTTCAATTTGCATTCTGCAGTAGCAGATTGCCTCTCTAGATCTTTCTCTCAGCAGCCGAAACTCAAAAACCTCAATCCCAGTCACCAAACCTAAAAAGGAGAATGGGCTCCAAGACGGAACGACGGAATTGCAGTCGGTGGTTCAAAGGTGGCGGCGGCGGGGGCATTTTATCATAGATCATTTCGATCTCAATGAATATAGATATGGAGGGACCTAATACCCTAGACTTCTTCGGCTACACCCTCCTCAGGTACACAAGTTACGGAATCTTCTATATGTTTATTGTCAAATTCTTTCATTGGATTGTAAGTTGCTCGCTTTCTGTTCCTTTTTTTAACGAGTTCTGTTGGAGGGTAATTTTCCAAGTCTTTATCATGCATTTGACTTTCCCTTGCTTCTGGAAGAGCGGACCATTTCAGCCCCTCATCAGAGACAATACTCTCAAAATCAATAGTGGGTTTAGGAAATTAGAATATACATGTGGATTCAATTTAGGTGCCTTTGCCGTGTAGCCATTGGTGTTGTGTGACTGCAACATCCAAATTTAAAGAGAGAAAACAGAGATTAGAGGCATTGTGTTAGTTTTTCTTCATTGAATATTTCATAGTTGGACTACATATGCATAAAGACTTGGTGTCGCCGCAACTATATTACTAGCTAGCAGCTTCATTCTTCATTTTCGTCATTCGTCATGAGCTGATTCCTGATCATTGAGCCTTCCTAGCTAAGCTAATATGAATTCCTCTGTGCTCTTCCAGTCCTCTTTGATTCCTTTGCTTTTGATCACTTCTTTTCTGTCTATCAATTTTCGATCAAGTGTGTGTGCTGATACAGCGGAGTATGGCAACTGCAGCCTACCTATTACCTGCGGGAGCGTCAAAAGCAACATCTCCTACCCCTTTTGGGGGTCCGACCGACCCAAATACTGTGGTAAATCTGGGTTTGAGGTCACATGCAGCGGCACTGTCCCATTGATCACCATGAAGAAAATCAATTTCAGAATTCTTGACATGAGCAATAGAACTACTACACCAACTCCGACTGTGACAGTTGCAAGGGCGGATTACTGGAATACTCTCTGTCCTCCGAGTTATATTGACACAGACCTCAATTTCTCTCTATTTGACTATGCATCTGGCCCTCAAAACGTGTCTTTTTACTACGGATGCAATGCGGCTGGAATTTCAGCGTTGTCACTTTTGGGGTTTAATCCTTCTAGTATCACGCGTGACTGCAATAGTACAGCAGTGACCGTTTCCTTTCTCACAGAGAAGCAAAGTGCTAAGCTTCCTGATCCAACTACCTTGGGCTCCTGTTCGGATGTGGTTTTGGTTCCAGTGTCGGCGGCAGCTGCTGAAGCACTTGACAAAAATGAAACATCAACTATCCAGAGTGCGGTAGATGGTGGTTTTGAATTGAATGTGCAGGATGATGATACTGTTCCTTGCAACAGCTGTGTGGCCTCAGGAGGATTTTGTGGGCAAAACATTACTAATGCTGAGTTCGTTTGCTATTGCCAAAATGGCACTTCAGCAGACACATGTGGTTCAACTTCAGCACCTCCAACTTTGGCCACCAGTTCATCAACAGGTATCAATTATATCCACGCTCTCTCTGCCTATCAGTATGTATTATTATCTCTTCTGCTCTTTGATTTCAGCAACTGGTAACCATATTTAGGATTTAGATGCCCTTCTAGCTGATATTTAGGTAGCTGCATCGTTTAACCTCCCACATGGCCTTTAAGATTGTTATGTTTTGGTCATATCCGTATCATATTATTGACCGTGGAGTTCATTAGTAATAAGTTACCAGCCCTGCAGCTGTTGACTTGATCATCCTTGCAATATATTTGTGTTTGTTTTATAAGCTTTTAAGCAGCTTAAACTAGATAGATCGAGTTTTAGGTAATCAAAGTGAAAGGTTACCCACTTTTCAATTAAGGCGGCTGATTTGTTCAACAACCAATACAGAATATTTCGTCCCAAGTCCGCCGGCTCTGAAAGTTGACCCAAAAATTGATCTAGTTCACCATCATTCCCATTGACTAACACCATCAATTCCTAACCTTCCCAACAGAACCTTCTTATTTCAGAATAAATAAAAATGTATTCACTAAGCTCCATCCTGACTTGTATTTTGTAATCACCCATCAGCTGAGATATGAAGGCACGACTTCAACCTTCATCTTTGATTAGGTCTTAGATCCAACTAAAGCACATAGTCTCTCTCACTTTCTTTCTCTCTCTGGAAATGCATCCCTATCTTCTCCTCCTGCAGCTCTTAGTAATACTAGCAGTGTTGTTATCTGGGTTACCAAAATCCTTGGGCGTCGATGATGAGAGGTACCTCAACTGCAGCCAATCATTTCAATGTGCAAAGTTGGAGAACATCGGTTACCCTTTCTGGGGATCAAACCGGCCCGACTACTGTGGCTTCCCGGAGTTCAGGTTGAACTGCACCGGTGATGCCCCTACTATCTCAATCCAGGAGCAAGAATTTCGAGTCCTTTCTATCAACCAGAGTCAAAGCACTCTCACTGTTGCTAGAGCCGATTACTGGAACAATGTTTGTCCCACGTCCCTTACCAATACCACCACCATAGATAATTCATCATCCCGTATTCTTCAATTTGCTTCGGATGTTCAACAACTGTTGCTCTTCTATGCTTGCCCCCCTCTTAATATTCCTCTCCCTCCTCAACTTACCAGCCAATTCAACTGCACCATAAACTCCACTGCCAATTCCATCAACTACTATGTCACGGAAGATCTCAACGATTTCGGGATCTCCAACATCAGTAGCTCCTTTGGAACGTGCAACACAACTGTCACCGTGCGCGTTTCTCAATCGGCGGCTTCCGATTTGGCTTTGAATACATCCGAGGAAAATCTAGCCGACGCGCTTGATTCCGGGTTCAATTTGATATGGGATGCAAGCAATACCTTGTGCCAACAATGTCAGGGCTCTGGTGGTCAATGCGGCTACAATATATCTTCAACTGAATTTGCCTGTTATTGCAAGGATGGACCTAACCCCTCTAACTGCGCAGGTATGAATGCCACCAAGCAAACTAATTTCTTCTAGTTCTTCCCATGAATTCTTTGAGTCTATTAGCCATTTCTTAAGCCAGATTGATGATAGAGCAATCTGATATGCCAGTCACTCATATCGAACCATCGATGATCACGTTATGGTACACTAACATAGTTATGTTAGTCTTACTCTGGTTTAACATTTATTTGGCCGAAATGGACATGTTATCTGTATAGAACTACGGCACCGCTTATGCATAGGCCAAATCTCATACGGCAATGTAAGTTTTTTTTCATTATAATGCATCTAAAAAACTAACTCCAAAATTCTACATGTCTATAATACTTTGTTTCTTTACGTCTAGAATCGTTTTCTATTTTTGTGCAACACATTTAATCAAACTTTCTTTCTTTTTACCTCAGCTCTTTTGTTTCTTTGGGGTCGTATTGTTTGGCGCTGGCATTTCATAATGGCCAAAAAATACCTTTATTGAAGGATTTTGAATAACAAAATCAGAGTCGTTTTAAAATCTTATTAGCAGCTAAATAGATAGAATGTCAAATACAAAATTCAAGTAGAAAGTGACGTTATGAAGAGTGCATCCTTTCTTTTGTGCAGTTTCAGAAGACCAAAATTGTTTCCAAAAAAAAAAAAAAAAGACCAAATAGGAATTCTCCTAAACAAATAGCCAGCCTCTTTTATTTGACCAAAGAATAAAGCCAGCCTTTTGATTACCAAAATACCCATCAATTATTGAAAAATATAATTAGTTTTTATATTTCATACTATAATAATTAAAGAAAGAAAATGCACATGAGAGCACAGATTTGGTGACCAGCGTCCAAAACTTTACAAGCTGCGCGATACTCACAACAGTCCAAGTCAAACCTGTATGGCCGCCCACTCAGCTCACCAAACCTCAAACCTTCACTAGTGACCAACAACAAGGCCATCTCTCTCTCTCTCTCTCTCTCTCTCTCTGCTTCCCAATGTTGGGTTCTCCGATCATCACCATCTTTTCTTTCTTCTTCGTCTTCTTCTACTGCGTCAACTTCACCACGCCCCTTTCTTCCAGTTCAAACCTCTCCAACTGCACAAAGACTTTCAACTGTGCCACACTCCAGAACCTCACTTACCCTTTCACCGGCGGCGATCGCCCCGCCTACTGCGGCCCTCCTGAGTTTCATATCAACTGTGTAAACGACTTGCCGCAGCTGACCATCATGTCACTCAACTACAGAGTTCTGACACTCGACTCAGCTGCTCAAACTCTGAGCTTAGCCCGCATGGACCTCTGGAACGAGACCTGCACGCATGAATTCGCCAACTCAAGTGTTGCTTCCGATGCCTTCATGTTCAGTGAGGATGATAACGTAGATGTTACTATTTTCTACGGTTGCAATTCTACGAGTATTGTGCCCAAGCCTGAGAATTGGTTTCACTGTGATATCAATCAGACTTTTGATGATGCGTACTACTTGATCGGTCCGGTTCCTCTCGATCCAATTATGAGCACATTTAAGTGCGTTATTGGCATTACCGTGCCGATTCTTAAAACCACGGCGGCTAAGCTCGTTGCCAACCGGTCTTTGTTTGAGCAATCAATCATGGATGGCTTCATTGCTAACTATTCTAATCCCTACATTCATCAGTGCAATAAGTGTCTTAATGTAAATGGGGAATGTGGGTTTGACTCGGATTCAAACCAGCCCGTTTGCATTTGTGGTGGCCGCCTGTGTGACCCAGCAGGTATCTGGTACTAGCATATAACATTATAGCATCGTTCACTTTTCATTCTTAACTTATATAAGGTTTAGCTAGTGATAGTTTTCGAAGCCTGCATAGCTTGGTGACTTAATTAGTGAGTTCTGGATTTTTAATTTCAGCTAGTGTTTTCGGAGTGTCTCCACTTTATATGTCTTTTTTTGTATTTCTTCTACTCACAAATGTCAGCATATATAGGTATAGAATTGTAAACCTTAAACCATTTTCCTATTGGCCAGAAACTAACAGTCATATAAGGTCTCGAGTTTAGATTGATCACAGTTTATACTACTTCTGTTCTTTCGTTTTTCTCTTTTGTGACAAAAGTATGATATAAATAATCTGCTTTTCTTTGTTGACACAAAAGAGGAATAATCTTTTACACATTGCTTTGCTCTTATAGAGTAATCCATATTTTGGAATATCATCATTCACTAGTCTTATGGTCTCATTGTCTCTTGCATAGTGATCCTCATTCCTCCATAGTCAAGAGGCCAGCTAAATATAAATCAATGATCATTGGAAATGTGGAATTGTTAGAAATCATTGAATTACTGTTTCTTCTAAATAAGCAATGCTTAAAGGAATTCAGTCAACTTAGTAATCGTTAAGGCCCTCAAAATTGTGTCTTTGTGTTATAAACATGAACGGTTCATGTTTGACAGAATTTAGTCCGTCCATTTGTTTTTCGAGTTTAAAGGCCTTAACGATTACCAAATTGGCTGAAATTTTGCAGAGATAATCTACACAATATTATCTAGATACTAGACGGTGGAGATGAGGATATTCGATCGAAAAATGGTGCAAAAATGAAAATCCGAACCAAAACCATAGGTGCGGACGTCCGCAGCTAAGAAGGGCTGTATATATATATAGGCCTGATCTGGTGCAGACGTCCCTCCGTTCTTCACCGGACGGCTCCGACAACGGCGTGCCTCCACACTAGCGGACTCCAACAGCGTCCCCGATCGCTTTCCCTTCCCAACAGAGTCCGCCGAATTCCAGTTTTCCAGCAAGATCGATCTTGTTTGAAGTTTTTGGTGATCTTGCCAGAAAACTGGAATTCAGCGGACTCGCTGGGAAGGGAAAGTGATAGGGGACGCTGTTGGAGTCCGCTAGGGTGGAGAACGGAGTGCGGACCTCCGCACTTTAAGCCGAGTGTGGATGTCCACTTTGGAACGTTTCATTATATATATATATATATAATGTAGTCTTTTGGAGGCAGAACATGAAGTAATCTTTTAGTTCTCCGGACTTGTGTTCTCAGTGAGTGATTCCAATACCCGTCGTTATCCGGTAGAGTGATTCCCAGTTCAACCCCCCATATATAAATACTTTGCATCAAGTAGTATCAGAGAGTTTATATTTGATGAACGGGCATTTACAATCTCATTCTCTGATAGTTTAGACAGTGATTCCACATGTTCCTTTTATCACACACACAGATATATATATATATATATATATATATATATATATATATATATATATATATATACAGTCCCTATCCAGAGCGAAGCTTCGCTTTGGAATTAACGTGCGAAGGTCCTTATTTGACTCACTTTTCGGTCATATTTTTCGATCATACCCGGTCAGTGTCTAGATACATATCGTATGATCATCCTTACAAAGTTTCATCCAATTTGGTGACCGTTTAAGCCTCCATAATCATGATTTACTCCAACGGTTCTACTTGGACAGATTTTGTTCTATTGATTTATTTTATCTAATTCGGTGTGCAAACGATCACCAAACTGGATGAAACTTTGTAAGGATGATCATACGATATGTATCTAGACACTGACCGGGTATGATCGAAAAATATGACCGAAAAGTGAGTCAAATAAGGACCTTCGCACGTTAATTCCAGAGCGAAGCTTCGCTCTGGATAGAGACTGTATATATATATATATATATATATATATATATATATATATATATTTATTCGTGCAGAGACAATATCTAATACATATCTGCTGATACAGGTTGAATTTTAATTATCTTGATAAACAAGTATTCAGCTTTCAACTAACAATTATTCATCTTTTGTTGTTTCAGGAAAGTCTACAAATATAAAAATAGGTAACTTCAATAATAACATACTGTAATGTTTCCATGAGATGGTGATTTTGAGAAGAAAATTGACCAATATTATATCCTATTCTCAGGTTTTGCTGTTGGAGGTGCAATCCTTTTTGGTATTTTCGTGGGATTCTATGTATATTATTGCCTCCAGCGAAAGAAGAAGAAACGTGCAGCAGAAGCTCAAAGCAAAGAGATTCCCACGCCACTTACAAGCAAAAGCACTGCTCCTCCCTCGACTAGTCTCTCACAATTTGAGAGCATCCCTTCTTATCCTTCCTTCAACTCAAAATCAAGGTCCGACCTTGGGAAAGCCAGCACTTACTTTGGAGTTCAGGTCTTCAGCTATGCTGAATTAGAAGAAGCCACCGAAAATTTCAACCCTGCTAAAGAACTCGGTGATGGAGGCTTTGGCACCGTTTACTATGGTTAGAAATACTTCGTTTTGCATCTCTATCAGTTACCAATATCCCTGTGCTTTGTAAAATATATTTTCTTATTTGGTTTTAGGTAAGCTACATGATGGTCGTGTAGTTGCTGTGAAGCGCCTTTATGAAAACAATTTCAAACGGGTGGAGCAGTTTATGAATGAGGTTGAGATCTTAACACGTCTTGAACACCAGAATCTTGTGAAGCTGTATGGATGCACCTCAAGACGTAGCCGAGAACTCCTCCTTGTGTATGAATATATTTCTAATGGAACAGTGGCTGACCATCTCCATGGAAAACGAAAGGAATCTGGCTTTCTCAGCTGGCCTGTTAGATTGAGCATCGCCATAGAGACAGCTGATGCACTAGCCTTCCTTCATCGCAATGATGTGATACACCGTGATGTCAAAACCAACAATATACTCCTGGATGACGAATTTTGTGTGAAAGTTGCTGATTTTGGTTTGTCACGGTTGTTTCCCAATGATCAGACCCATGTGTCAACTGCTCCACAAGGGACGCCTGGCTATGTTGATCCCGAGTATTACCAGTGTTATCAACTCACTGACAAAAGTGATGTTTATAGCTTTGGGGTGGTCTTGATCGAGCTTATATCATCCTTACAAGCTGTGGACACCAACAGGCACCGGCATGATATAAATTTGGCTAACTTGGCTATCAACAAAATTCAAAATCATTTGGTGAATGAGTTGGTTGACCCTCTACTTGGGTATGACAAAGACTATTCTGTGAGGATAATGGCAACAGCCGTTGCAGAATTGGCCTTCCGGTGTTTGCAGCAGGAGAAAGATATGAGACCAACCATGGAAGAAGTACTGGAGGGTTTGAAAGCTATCCAAAATGAAGATCTTGGTGCACAAGAAAATGGGGTGGCAGAGGCAGTGGTCCTGGATATAGGAGCTGATGAAGTTGGCCTTCTGAGGAATTTGCCTCCCCCGCTCTCACCAGACTCAGTTGTCACTAATAAATTGGTTAGCAGCTCTCCCACAACTAGTTCCTTCTAGCACTTCCATTCCATATCCTTTTACTTTCCTGTCTTGATTTTGCGAGGTAATTGAGCTAGTAGTATTGTATACTGGCTGTCAAATTAAGGATCGAGTGGGTTTAAACTTGTCATGTTGTTCCATATCGACATGGTTTCTTGTTTTTATTTGTTGTTCATACAAGAGATTACTAGCTGAATTTCTGTGCTGGGCATGTATATAATGAATGAAGCTGTTAGCAGTTGGAGTATCTTGTTTACCAAGCATTGCGATTTCTCCTAATTTTTTCTCTTTCTTTTCATATATTTTCTAATGAATTTCAGGGTATGGTTTTCAAGTTGAAAAGATTTTGCCCTAAAATGGTTTTTTCTTTTTCTTCACCAGATTTTTAAAAGGTGGGACAGAACTATGTAACCCAAAGCCATGATGCTGGGGAGAACAATCTCACGCACTGAGGTAGCTGCCGTTGGCTAAATGAGACTGAACTTTAAATTAGATATATGGTTTCAACAACATCGATTTTGTTCCGGCGTCAGTGACAGCATTTGACATACATTGGTTTCTAATAACTCGATACATGCTTAAGTGCCCGGTTCATTCGGAACTATTTTTCGGGCCTCTTACTTAATATAGTGAATACATGGAACAATGTCTGTGTACAGGACGACATTTTTGTATTAATCAAAGGTTGAAAGTGGAAATTCCTACATTTGTAACTTTTACCAAATACTTTGTAATTAACATTAGAATTCACTGGTCAATTAGTTATGATATCTTCGTTCTTAAGCAATGTTTTAAAAAACGCTAGGCGTTAGTCAGACGGACAGCCGGTGCCTAGCGTTTAAAAGATTAATCGGGTGCCTAGACTGCGTTTAGGCGGTTTTGTATTTTCCATATTTTTTATTTTTTAATAGAAAATAAAATATAAAAATAAATTTATAGAATGCATTATAATGTTTTAAAATAACAAATATCTTCAAAAATAAATAAAATAGTCAACTGCTATGTTCTTAGAAATAAAAAATGATAATTTGAGATAAACAAATTAGATTTTTACAACGTTCTCTGTAGGTTTGTCTGCGTTTAGAAGACTATTGTCGAGGTCGTCTTTGCATTTTGAGTTTAGGTAGGCTTTGATGTTTTTAATTATTTATTTATTTTATTTAAAAAAAAAACTAACGGGACCGCCCAGCCTGCCTAAGCGGTCGTTTTTCACGCTAACACCCAGGTTGAACGATTAGTGAAAAATCAGAACGGTGAGCTGATGCCTAACGCCTAGGTGGCCTTGGGTGGCGTATTTTAGAACATTGTTCTTAAGGTCTGAAAGTCAACTCAACCTTGTCGGATGGAGCAAATAATGTCAACTCCCTCCACAACTTTGAGTTGCGGAAACCTACACAGAACTATAGAAAGCATTGGTTATACGTAATAAAATGGCTGTGACCTGTGAACTTACATTTTAGAGGTTATTGATTCGAATCTCACTAACATATATATGAGGTTGGTTTAAACCTCATTGATTGTAGAGGTTATTAGTTTGAATCTGACTAACATATATATGAGGTTGGTTTAAATCTCATTGATATATATAAAGATGTGATGTGTTGAGAGATTTTAATAAACTAAGTTAAGAATTTAAAAGAAAGAACATAAGTAGCAAAATAATCATCATGACATAACAAGGCCCAACGTATCAAAAAAGACTAAACTAGGCCCATTCTTCAATTACCCAACCTTTAATCATCTCGGGCTTCATTTCCAAAAAAAAAAAAAAATCATCTCAGGAGGCTACGCTTGTGTTGTAACAGAACCATTGCAACTTTTACAAATTTGAAAAGAAAAAATTGTCTAAATAGTGTCTTACCTTTTATAAAAACAAAGATATGGTATCTTACTTTTAGAAAATTTCAAAACAGTATCTCACGTTCTTACCACAATCGAAGTTTGGTATGTAGAACCATTAGCTCCGTTAAAAAGACTGACGATAACCATTTTTATTCATAAAATGACCAATTTACTTTTGATTTTTTATTTTTGTTATTCATTTATTTAATAAAAAGAGAAATTTGTCATAACGGTACGTTCACCTTTAAAAAACTTCAAAACAATATCCTATGTTTTTACCTCGACCGAAATTTGGTATCTAGAACCGTTAGCTCCGTTAAAAAGATTGACGACAACCATTTTTATTCTAAAAATGACCAATTTACCCTTGAGTTTTTATTTTTGTTATTCATTTCTTATAATAAAAAGAGAAATTTATCATAACGGTACCTCATCTTTTCTTGCATAGAAACTTTGGTACTTCAAGTTTGAAAACATTAAAACGGTAACTTAAGTTTTCACCCCGATCCAAGTTTAGTACTTTTAACTGTAACCTCCTATAGGGTAACTGTCAATTGGTCATTTTTCATGGGTATTTTTGGTCTCTTCATATTTCAATACATTATTTTTTCTCTAAATATATATTTCATCTATGTAATAATAATAAAAAAATTGTTATCTTATATATATATATATATATATATATATATATAGAGGGAAAATTGGTATCTTCTTCTTTCCTCTATCTTTAGGAAATTAGGAGCTTCATGACCTTCACGAAAAGAACTGGATCGAATAGAATTGAAAAAATGATATTACTTTTCTAGACTAGAGCTGAAGAGAAAGATATTTAAATTTCTTATTAAGTGAGTTCGTACAATAGATTTACTATTGAATGTTTATATAATGTTATGACAAGCAACATACGAAATGAAAAAAATAAAAACTCAAGAATCTTTATTTTTTTTTTGGATTTCATCAATTGCAAACTTATGAATCTTTATTTTTGTTTCTAACGTAAAAAATGAATGAAGACATGAATAGACGAAAATAGCCTTTAAAAATTGCCACTTAGTAACCCTCGTAATGGAATTAACAGCTAAAAGTATTAAAATTAGGTCGAGGTGAAAACTTAAGGTACCAATGTTTATAAGAAAGAAAAGATGAGGTACCATTATGACGAATCTCTTTTTTTATTATGATAAATTTCTCTTTTTATTATATAAAAAGAATAACAAAAACAAAACTCAAGGGTATATTGGTCATTTCATAAATAAAAATGGCTGCCGTCAGTTTTTTTTAACAGAACTAACGGTTTTAGATACTAAACTTTGGTTAAGGTAAGAACGTGAAATATTGTTTTGAAATTTTCTAAAGGTTAGATACCATAGCTTTGCTTTTTTTTAAATGTGAGACATTATTTAAACCATTTTTTCATTTGAAAATGTTTCATAACAACAGGAATACATCTATACGTACTGACAATACACCAAAGCAATAAACTAGCTGCAAACATACTAATAATGAGATGGTTGGAAAAAAAAACCTAGATTCAGAACACCATGCGATGTTTTGTTAGGTTTTGTTGATGTCGAGTACCTCTTTAACCAACACAAAGGTCATTCCAAACTGATTATATATTTATCATAAAAAAACATGGTCATATTTCGGAGGTCTACTAAGCAAAAACTTGGTTTTTTTTTTTCCTAAATTTTATTATATAACTCACGCACCTTACATACATCAATGAGGTTTGAACTCATGACTTTAATGTTGTTGGATAATCTACCTATCCAACTAGGCCATAGCTCACCGACCAAGCAAAAACTTGTTGCTACTTCGCTATGCAGAGCCTAATGCTCTATGCTAAGTTGTTCATGAACGTATAGGGTTGAGATCTATCATTACGCATATTTGAGAAACAAGTGGTTTAAAGTTTTGAAGTACCATTAAGAATCTTACTTGCATTTATGAAGATGATGTTTCGTGCAACAGACAAATCAGACAAGATTTTATTAAGGTTGACAATACTAAGCATATATCGTCTTAATCGATAACAACAAGCTCTCCTCAAGAGTAAAGTGAATCAAGTTTCATTTGAGGAGCATGCGGCAAAATTGTTTACTAAATCACTGCTCAATACCACTTTTGAAACACATGTTAAAAACATCAGTATGCTTAAGTTATTTGAGCTCAAATGCTTGCATGAACTAGAGGGAGATAAAGACATTCGTAAACACCTTTGTCTTCATTTGTTGAGAGGGAGACCTGTCGAGGACGTTAGCTTCATCTTCTCTGCTTTGATCGTTATTCTTCAGCATCACGACTTCATTTTCATCGAGTTCACGACTAGGTGTTAATTGGATACCCAAAGAATTTAGGGTGAACAAAGTAAAAATGGGAAAAATATATTGTAGGTATTGTAAATGGGTGGACAAAGTAGACTTACAATTAAAAATATATAAGTGAGATGTGAAGAGAATGTGGGATGAACAAAGTGGTTTGTGGGGTGACAATAGACGCATCCTACCCTAAAATTTCATAACAGCAAAAACACCCAGGTGCTCATCATTCAAATGAAGGTAATTTCCGTAAAAAGTTTTGATAATTCTCCTTAAATCGAGTACCCAACGAATAGAGATCCATTAAAATCACACCCATCAGTTTAGGGCTTAGTAATTTGATACATAACGAATTATGAAACGATGAATGGACGAGAGGGAGACACCTTTGTCTTCATTTGCTGAGAGGGAGGCATGTCGAGGACGTTAGTTTCATCTTCTCTGCTTCGATCATTCTTCTTCACCATCGCGACTTCGTTTTCATCGAGTTCACGAATAGGTGTTAACTGGATACCTAAAAAAAAAGGTGTTAATTGGTGTTGGACATGGGTTAAGTAACTTGAGTTAATCTCAGCTGTTGAATATATTAAAACATATCTGATGTCTGGCGGGCTATCCCTATAAGAGACCCAAAAGAAGAGATCTCTTATTGGAAGGGGAATATATATAGGCCGGATCAAAGGCGGACGTCCGCACTGCCCTTAAAGTGCGGAAGTCTCTCCGTTCTCCACCGTCTGACGCAGATGAAGGCGTTTCTCTTGCCGAATGACAGAATAGGCATCCCCGACGACTTTACCATGAAGATGAAGGTTATGGAGATCAGATTTGAAGGTTTGGGCAGCAACATCCACCTCAAACTTCAGACAAGAACAATGACGACTGCAAACTGGTATACGACGAGTCCACCGGCAAGAGAAAGGTCACAATTGAGGTCTGGTGTCCGCTCGGCAAGAGGAGAGGCGTCGTTGGTGCCGGATGATAGAGAACGAAGAGATGTCCATACATTAAGGGTGGTGCAATCGTCCTCTTCTGAACGGATAGAGAAAGATGATTTTTGTTTTGTTTTCGTTTTAAGAAGTAGATAGGGAAGTGCATGCTGAAAAGATGTAGTACAAGCATGTATATATGTATGTACTTGATATATATCACATAGTGTACTGCATCAAAATCTCTGCGTTTATGCTATAAAATCATCAGTCGTTCCCTCGACTTCATCCTTCTGCCATTTTCTAGCTTCTTCGCTTTAGTCTTATTTAGATCAAAGAATTCAACCCACTCCGAATCAGTGGCTGTAAAATGATCGAGATCGGAGCTGCTTTTGGGGTAAATTTCTGTTTGCCAAATTATTTTCCTTCCTTATATATATATCGATCACACAATTTTTTTACTTCAATTTTACCAGCATCAATTGTCATGTTCATTTTCCTTACAAAAACAGTTTCTATGCGCGCGAGTATCCTCATCATCAATATATATATATATATATATATATATATATATATGACCAAATTAACTTGAAATTTAATTAATCCATCTAGCTAACTAATGAAACACGTAGGCATGAGATGATGATGATGATGAAAAACACCAGGTCTAGCATTCCTTACTTGTTTGAGTTTCCTAACTCCGGTATATATTATCGTCAGCTTTTAATAAACCCGATTTAGATTTATCACTTGAAATATAAAACAAAATGCCAACATGGATTTCAAGAAAGTTATATCAAGGGTATTATCTAAATCAGATACATTTTACACATATATATATATATATATATATATATATATATATGAAACAGACGTCCACAACTATATTAAAGTGTGGACGCCGGCTCAAATCAACTCCGACAGTAGCATATGACAACTCTTCTTCCTCCTCAGACACCATTGGCGTCCTGGACGTCATTACCATCAAGTTGAATATCAAGGTGATCGTAAAAGTAGGTTCGGCGCGGGAAAAACTGCAGAAACTTAAAGAAGCTTAATCCCGGATTCAAAACTCATCACCGGCCAGTCTGCCGGCGAGAAGAAGCTCCAAATAGAGCTCTTGTTTGGAACCAACAAAAACAATGAAGCAATCGGTGCCACCAGAGTTGATTTGAGCCGGCGTCTGCACTTTAACACAGTTACAGACGTCCGCTTCGTATCATTTCCGTATATGGGCTTCCGTTCTTTTTCAAAAATAGGTACGTACAAAGACGACCGTCGATCTGCCTAGTTGATCCACAACGGCTGAGATTAAAAAATGTTAAAAATGGGTTCTTTGAATCGTTCTACGGCGGCGAGTTCGATCTTGGTTTCAGACCCAGATTCGACGAGCTCCTGAACACCGAGTCGTTCTTCCCTCTTTGGCTCTTTCGATTCAGATTAAAGAAATTCTCCAAAACCACAAATCAAAAACTAACGTTGTATAGGCACCATTAATGATTGGACAGGGTAGAACAACTATTAAATTAGGGATAAAGTATACACTAAACCGTTTGTAGATTGTAGTCCTACAATTACATGGCTAAGATATGTATCTGGAAATATATAAAGCTGGCCTCCATCAGAGTTCGCCTCCCACCCAAAGACGACCTCTCCCCCTTCCTTGCTCGAGTTCTCCTCCGAGGTGAAGCTCTCAGAATCAACCGTAGTGGTGAACGTTGAAGGAAGAAGATGACAGTGAAGGTGAAATAGAGGAAAGCTGAAGGAGAAGGGAGTACCGACGTTGATGAAGTGCATGGGTCCATGAATTCACGGCTGCCGGCAGTTGTTATTTTCAAGGATGGACCCGGGTCGAATCTGGGTCTGAAACCAAGATCGAACTTGCCGCAGTAGAACGATTTTCAAAGAACCCAATTTTAATAGTTTCTAATCTCTGCCGTTGTGGATCAACTAGATAGATCTGACGGTCACCATTTGAAAAAGAACGGAGACCTGTACCTGAAAAACACTGTGTGTGTGTGTGTATATATATATATATATATATATATATTTCAGTACTAATGTATTATAATTTTTGTGTGTCATCATCATTTCGATTTCGATTGGAGTCACTCAAGCTCGGGGTCATTATCTATGAAATCAATTATATAGATATGTAAACCAAGTAGCTAGTCTCTCTATATATACGAAGAAAAAACGAACATTGCACATGAGTATGTTTAATTATCAATTAAGTATAAGAGCTGCATACTAAAATATAGGATTCGATTAAACCGCTATGCAGAACGTACAATAATGCATGACGTGAATCAATTAGCCAATGTGTACATAATTTTAGAGCCTCGCTAGCTCCTTAAATAAGGAAACGAAATCTCCAATATAATCTACTAATTAGATAGCAACAACTAAGTTTCTTCACAAGTTAAAATAGTACTTACGTATCTTATTCCTGGCAGACAGGGAAATGCATGTGGTGACTCTGAATGGCATTTACATATATACGTATATTTTAAAATGTTAATTAATAGGCCAGGTATACAATTTCTGTTGTTTAAAGAAAAAAAAATCCGAACAGTATCCGACCTTTTTAAGAAGTTAAATTTTAGTATTTTAATTTTGAAATACTTCAAAATTGTAACTCACGTTTTTACGGTAAATTTTTTTAACGGATTAATTGGCTCCAAATACCAATCTTCGATTAGAATAAGAATGTGAGATATCGTTTTAAAGATTTTTAAAATTAAGATACCAAAATTTAATTTCTTAAAAAAATCAAACATTATTTAGAACATTTTTCCGTTGTTAAATACCACAAAGAAACATTTATAGAAACATCAATTAGATTGATGCTAACCAAAGACGAAGAAAAAACAAAAACTAATTAAAGAATGACCCCACCTCCAAAATGAAAACGTGCCCTAGCCTACTTGCGTATACACTATCCCCATATATATTAGGAAGGATTCCAAGACTTATATATATATATATATATATATAATGGTCTATTTTGTTTTTTATTCTAAAAGCAGTCTTGGTCTATTTTTAGAAACAAAATTATGTTAGAAGCGGGGTTACTGTTCACATAAATAGTAACCGCACCCACCTGTCCACAATTTCTTTAAAATTATATACATAAAATTAGAAGGCTATATTTGTTTACCTGTTTACATATTTGAGCATGTCACGACTCAATCACAAAAATCCACGTCCTAAACTTAGAAAGAACAGAAAGTGTTAGTTCATCCACACACTGCTGTTCCAAAACATTCCACCGACTTATTTGGGGTTTTCGGATTCTTATGTTGGGTTCGTCAATTTCGTCTCTCATTGCTCTCCTAAGTGGCTCAATCTAGAACGAAGTTCTTTACCTTCCTTACTCTATTTCTACTCCCACAGGCTTATGTTTTTTTTGGCTGCATAACAGACGTTTTATCTGTTAGTCATAGAAGACAAATTGACTCAAACTTATGGCTGTGGTGCTGCCATGTCAGACTGTGAACCGTCGCTCCGTGAATGGAAGAATTTTCGTTTATTACATTACATGAATGCATGAGAAATATTCAGGCCGGCTCTTCATTCATCAGGTGTGTTTGTTTGTTTTCTCTTTTCTTTTGAGTTAAATCACTTTACATTGCAATCTTGTCTGGTCTGGATGGATGATCTGTTTCACTTTAAATGTTATTCATTTATACATAAAAATATATCTAATCAACTATTTTTATTTTAAAGGAAAACGAGTGAAGCTTTGTCCATTAATCAACAATCTTACAACATCAAGTTTGAAAGTCACACATGACCGTCCCTCGTTTACATCATCCATCGCTCAGAATGCTGTTAAATAGCTAGACCTAGTCTAACCACAAATACTGAAAAGCTAGACTAACAAAAAAAACAAAAAGACATCTATGTTATCAGCAAGTGCCGAGTGCACTCATGTTATTCACTAACAAAAAAAAAACCTACAGAAAAAAGACTCAAAGTGCCAAGATACCACACAATTTAAGAACAATCAACAAAGATGCTTGCGGCCTAGAGACCTTTATAATGTTCCCCTCCACATCTAAGCCAATTAAAGCTCAGACCGTCTCATCCTTCTGTTGCTAGTGGGAGAGACCCACCAAATGGGGACCAGCAACCCACAATCAATGGGTCAAACCCGACCCTAGCTAGAAACCAGCCCAGTATCACCCAGATCTAATTCCAGCCCAACATTCAGATCCGGATCCGAACAGTCAGCCAAAACATCGTCCCCAGCAACCCCGCCACAATCGAAATCTAGACGCCACCGCCACAACATGCCACCCAGCACTCCTTTCCAGACAACGCCGGAGCCACCAAAGAACCTCTGATCAGACCAGCTTCAGGCGGCCACATCCGAATCACCAATTCTCAAAACCGTCAACGTCGTTGGCACCTTCAACCTCAAATCGGAATCCGATCTATCAGATTTGGATAAACCTTGACCCGAGACTACCATTTCCAAGCTTGAAACCACCGCCCTCAGATCCGGCGGCTTCCTCATCCAACAACACAGTCTGAGAGGATCCCAGAGAAGCTCTGTTAAGGTTTTACCCTGAGAATAGAGAAGAGGGAGAACAGAAGGAAGAAAGAAGAAGAAAATAAAAGAAATACTGATATATTTTCATTGACAAAGAACAAAGAAGGTTCAGTAGCTATATATAGTCCAATTTAGCTAAAGCACGTGCCAAGCACATGACTAATTGGCCTAATATCATCACAATCCATCCCCCTATTAAAACTTGACCTCAAGTTTCACATTAAGAGTCAAGTGCTGCACTCCTCTGCAAGATCTCCATTCAAACCCTCTCATGAAATAGTCTGCATCACTGTTATAGTAATTATGTGGCTCAAAAGCTTTAAGCAAAGACAATGCAAGTCCCTCCATGTATATAACTGATGACAAGCCAATCCATTTGCTGTACAAAATCATGATCAGAGCTAGAGTTAGATCACCCAAGCATGAAAATATTGGAGCCTTCATAGACCTGTCCAACTGGTTGCTTACTGCGGAAGCACCTTCGCAAGCTTTAGACAATGCAGAAGCATATGAACTTGAGGACATGGGTTTCGATATTCCATCAGCAAGAAATAACAGCAAGGGTTTAGCATTTGTACAAAAAGCAAAGATTGACTTAGAATTGGAGCCAACAACATCTGCAATAGCTCCAGCAATATAAGCTTGAGTTGAGTGAGTTCCAAGCACCTTTCCTCTGCCCTCTTTTGTATTCAAGTAAACTTATTCAAATCTGAACAGTGTAACTACGAAAATTGTTGTTGCAGCTGCTCCCTTATTGGCGAGATGGTCAACAACAGGTGGTCTGCGCACATCACCACTAGTTATCCAGAGAGAGTCACCTTCTAGCTTTGTTATCCAGATAACACAAATTGGCTCAGGAACAATGATATTTGACATGCCAACAATCAACACTTCCATGCTACCCATGCTTGAGAATTTCAGAACATCATCCACTCTAGTTATAACCATGACTAGTATTTTGCTAGCAATTTCAACCACCCCTAGTTCATCAAAAGCAATCTCATCAGTGATATCATAGCCAATAACCATGAAGCCCTCCTCCTTCTCAAAAACCAGTCCTACATGAGAAGTTGGCTTATCAACTTCCACCAAAAATAGATGAGGACTAACTCTATTATCATCTTGCAGTTTTCCAACTAATTTCACTGTAACAACATCCTTTTTGAACATTCTGCGCTCTAACACTTTTGCAGTCATCAGTACATCTTGATGAATGCAGTCACTCATAGCAGTTCCTAAAGTAGCTGCTAATGAGCTTGCTCCACAAGCAAAAACTCGCAGGACTTCATTAGGTGCAAGAGACAGAACTTCCACTGCAGACTCTTGTTGTCTCATCTCCATGTGGTTTTCATTCTGAAAATAGCAAAAGACTAAGACATTACATGAAGTCACATGTGGGCATGAGATAACAGAGATGTTATTCCACAATTGGAGCCCACTTTTTGTATCATCAGTCTTGACACAAGCTGCCAGCAAATTGACATTCCAAGAGACAACACCAACTTCATGTATACTAGTCGAATTCTTCTCAGATGCACTTGTGCAATAATGAGTAAATATAGGGATAGTGTCAGCAATATGATGACTTAAGGCACCAAGCTCAGACCTGCACCAAGTTGGCCTCAAATAAAGTAAGCTAACAGAGAATTTAATCATAATGGATACACTCACTATGAAGCTGAGCCAAGCATGGTCAGAATTCACTTCCCCAAATAGCTTCTGCATACTTCTTGTTATGCTCTCAATAATGACTTCAAGATGTCAGTCATATGTAAAGCTTCTGTTATTTAAATGAACTGGAACTCGTAGTAATTCACAGATGACATGCAAAAGTGCAGACTAGAAATTGCATCTCTCAAACAATTCTCATCTAACACCACATAACGTTCAAAGAAATCCACATTAAACTCTTGTACACAAATCACACCTACTGAAGTTCCAGAAGTGATTTGAGATTTCCACGTCCAAATTCCATCAAACATCTTCCCAACAATCTTTGCTTTTGTCTCTATCTTATTAACAAAATACAAACTCACTCTTTCATCCATATCATCCAGTATGATATTGTCAGCCAACACAATGGGATTAATACTACATTGGATCATAGCTGCCAAGAACCAATAGAGTGAAGCTCGCCAATCTTGATAACTATAAGGTATAGACTGCAATGCCTCAAGAAAATAATCCATAGAATTCTTATCACCAGTAGGTATTATCACTGATTCAAGTAGCCACCCAAACTTAGCATCTCCTTCCCTTCTATCACTAAATAATCCCTCTAATTGCACCCTTTTGTACGACAATTGAAGAGCATCATATTGAAGCATTTCATTGCTAAGTTGATCATGTTTGTGCAAGCAACAGAAATTTACCACATTGACAAGAGTAGATTGGAGTTCCTCATCAGAAATCATCACCAACTGCATAACGCCTGAGGAATCATGGATTATGCCATCAATCATCAAACAGAATTCCTCCCAGCAACTTTGTGATTTCAGAATGGTCTCAACAACATCGACTGCTCTGAAATCGAGGTTGTTGGAGTATACCTTAGTGTAGGCATTCCCTGGTTCCCTCAAATGCCTGAACAACTCCATCACTTCCCCATCTTCAATTAAAGCTTGTGTGCCTTCAGATGTGTCGAACAAAGTTTCATTAAGTGTAGCGTTAAATGCCATTTTGTACTTCTTGCTGCTAAATCCCTTTTTATGAATTGCCAACATCAACTTACTACATTCTCTAACACACAGCTGCACTGCAAAATCTTCACCCTCTTCTTCAGAATTAACCCTGACGTGCTCCGGAAACACCGGGGCAATCGTGCAATTTAAACTCTTTGTGTAGTATATAGCATATGATAAGTAAGGGGTCGAAAGGCCGGGGACTTATAGGGCGCTCTTGCATTTAGTAATAAAAAGATTAGAACTATAAACAATTATTTACATATATACAAAGATAAACGGGGGTTTAGAGAGTTTGGTTCTAAATTCCTACAAAACAGAAAATAAATATTAAATATGTACAATTGATCAATCCATTCAACACATAGCCAAAGAGAGAAACTCAGATCTCGACCACACATTAATATCATGCTTCAATCTTAGTAAAGTGAAACTTGTCGAAATTATAATCTAGAAACAATCTCAAGACACGAGCCTACGAGGTCTTCGCATCTTATTGTTCTTCTTAAGTGTACTTAGCACAGAACGTCTAGAACTAAGAATTTCATGAGAACGTCTACATGAATCATTAAGATAAAGAACGAGATTGAACACGACCACTGCCGTGAACGTCACCGCATTAAATCATTGTAGTCCACGTTTCCAGCCACTACGACATGGCTTCCATCACCTACGATCCATACTTACCTACGCGGCTTAGCATGAATTTCTGACGGTAGTTAGCATGCATTCTAACTATATAGCTACTAAAGCAGAAACGCTTCCTTCCTAAAGCATAAATCGACAAGAACAAAATACTAAAACATCATAAACAAAACATCAACATGCTTAACTAAGAAAAGAATTTACTAATAACAAAACAATCGCAACAAACATCCAACACCAATGATGAACACCGAATCCATGTCTTTAAAATTGTAAAGAAAACTAAACAAAGATAGAGGCACAGTTTACACTTTGACGATCTCCAAGAAGCTTGAGGATGAGCAAGAGGTGCGTGGCTTCAAGGTTCCTTCTTCTCCAAGGTTGCGACGCAAGGGTGAAGATCACCAAGGCTTTGGCAAGGAGAGAGAACTCGGCAAAGGAGGGGAGAGGGCTGCGGCAAGAGGAAGCTATTTCTCTAGGGTTTTTGTGAGAATGAATGATGATTTTTCTGTAGAGAAACAGCCCCTTATATAGAGTCTAGGCCGAACCAAGTTATGCTCTCCACCCTTGATTTATTCTTGATCCAATGGCTCCACTTAATTGCACATAAAATCTGGAAATTATCTCCATGGAACTCTCTAGAATTCTTGCGCACCACTCCTTCGTATGTAGCTTGAATGATGACCGAATGCATGGCTTAATCACCAAGGAAAATCGGCAAAGGACTCCTTCTCCTTGTAAAGCTGCCGATTTTATTGTTGTAGGGTTTTTCATCCAATAGCAATCCTACAAATAAGCATAATGACATGCTCAATCCAATAGGAATTAAGATAAATAAAATCAGAATATTCCCCTAAATAAATAGAGATTTTGATGAAGCAAAACTCCTTAAAATAATACCCTAAAAATCGGCAAAGAGGTTTCCTAGTCCGAATAGGATTTGACTTTATGACTCAACGTTTCCTAGTTGAAGTAGGATTCTCGAAACAACTAGGTTTTCTATTAAATTTCCTCTTTTAACATCCTTTTCGTAAATAATGCTCACTAAGCCTCTAATAAATAAAACAAGTCAAAAATGATAAAGTTAAGGTAATAACATAGCTAAATAGGGTAAGAAACACATTATAAACACGGCATTTTATGCCTCTATCAACTCCCCCACACTTAGCTTTTGCTAGTCCCTTAGCAAAATCAATCGACAAAATAAATAAAAACAACTCTAATGCCCTTAACATTTGTCTCAGCATCTCTTATCTCATGGCTTCAAAATTAGCACTTAATAAAGAATCATTCCAAAACATTCCAAAGCTAATTGCCATGCATAGATCACATATATTAGTAGGACTTGGAAGAACAATGGTGATGGTTATAGCTCAGCATGTTTCAAACAAGTAGTGATCCATCCTCACAAGGTATGCACTCGATTTTTCACTCAGATTTTCTGGCTCAATCACTCAAATGTATGCAAGAGAAAATATTTTGAGGCATTCATAATGCTTGCATTTATATGAACAAAAAGCACATGTTAAATAATAAATAAATAAACCTCATGAAGGAATCAATTACTCACACAAATGGACCCAAACCATATGCTCAATTCTTGGAATAGACTCCACAGATCAAGTTTAACCCATCTCACAGATCATAAAGGACTTTAGGGTTATATAACATGGCTAAGCTAGGGGTATGAATTGAAGGATGAGGAATCACAATGTTCCTAAAGACCTAGCAGAGCAATTAAGCACACCTTATGTCTCCGAAATTGAGGGCCAGATATCATCTTTTTGGGCCCTTCGTCATTCTAACCTCCTTATAACTTCATGAAAAAGGACAAAGGCCGGAATATTTCTGTTTTTAGGCCTTCCATTTATAATAACCTCCGATTCCACAAAGGACTTAATCCATTGTTCAAAAAATATTTTTCTTGCCGTTTCTTTCTTCTTTTTTTTTTCTTTCTTTTCTTTTCGGCAATGAGTATACTGTTTTCTTTTTCTCCTCCAACTATGGACAAGTCTATTCTTCCTCCCCCACACTTGGTCTTCATCACATCATCATAGAATTTTGCAAAATGCTCTACTAGGTCCAAAGGACAAGGGTAGAGGTATTCCTGTACTAAGTTCAAGGTAAAGTTTACGTGGGTGATGAAAGAAAGGCTTAACGTAGGCTCAAAGGGGTTAAATCTAAGGGGTGTGCCGAGCACACAAATAGGGACACAAGCTCATTTGGCAATGGTGTTTATCCTAAAAGTCCATTTAATCCCTTCCATGATCAGGGTAGTTTATGAATAAAAGCTTTGAAAATCCACAAGAATGAGTTCTAGTAATCTCTCTAGTCCATTAAAAGCTATGGTGAGTAAATCGACATGAAAGAATAATGAGGTTTGCAAAAATTAAGCCAAGAAAACGAATTAAGAATTTTTTCAATGATCGCTCAACAAAAAATGGCACATATATAAGGCTCAAAAGCTCACAATAGGGTCATATGAATCACACTTGTCCTATCATGCTCAAAATCTGTACCAATGTTTACAAACCATATCCACTACAAATCGTATGATTTCCATTTATTTCAATTAACCGCAGAATATCAGTTAGAAATCAACTCAATCTTGTGATCATTTCGTCCATTATTTCAGAGAATAATTTCGTCATAGACTGTTAAGGGCTCCTAAGACTCAAAACAAAAATAAAGACTCGAAATTTTTTTTGGGTTTTTCGATAATTTGACTCAAAGCAATAAAACAATGTAAATCCCTCCCCCACACTTAAACTCTACATTGTCCTCAATGTTCATAAAATAAAGTATAGAGGTAAGCATGAAGTTGGGAGCTACGACTCAAAAATAAAGCAAATAAACAAATAAATTGAAACAAGAAGAAAGGGAATAAGGAAAACAAATCTGCGTTGACGGCTCCTCCATATCTTCTTGTTGAAAATGGGTTACCTCCCATTGAGTGCTTCGTTTTACGTCCATTGGCTAGACGGTAGTACCTCAATTTGTATTCGGTGTCTCATAGAGGGGTACTTCCTCCGCATTTGGTTCATACGGCTCATAGTAGGGCTTGAGCCGATGGCCATTCACTTTAAAGTGCTCACCGGTCCTTGCGCTCTTGATCTGTATGGCACCATGAGGAAAAACTTGAGTAACAATAAAAGGGCCAATCCAACGAGAACGTAACTTACCGGGAAAGAGTTTGAGTTTAGAATGAAATAGTAGGACTTTTTGTCCAACAACAAACGATTTCCGACGGAGCATCTTATCATGATAAGCTTTGGTTTTCTCCTTGTAAATCCACGCACTATCGAAGGCTTCATTTCGGATTTCCTCAAGTTCGCTCAGCTGCAACTTCCTATGAAGGCCGGCATCATTTAGATTCATGTTAAATTCCTTTACCGCCCACCAAGCTTTGTGTTCCAACTCCACTGGTAGGTGGCATGCTTTTCCATAGACTAGCCGAAATGGAGACATCCCAATGGGTGTCTTGTAGGCTGTACGGTAGGCCCATAAAGCGTCATCTAGCTTTTGGCTCCAATCCTTGCGGTTAGGACCTACAGTCTTCTCTAAAATCCGCTTGATCTCTCGGTTCGAAATTTCGGCTTGTCCACTTGTTTGAGGGTGGTATGGGGTGGACACCTTGTGCGTAACATTGTATTTCTTAAGCAATGCTGCGATGGTACGGTTGCAGAAATGAGATCCTCCATCACTTATAATCACTCTTGGCATTCCGAACCTACAAAATATGTTAGTGCGGAGAAAATCTGCAACCACTTTAGAATTGTTAGTTTTGGTGGCTTTTGCTTCCACCCATTTTGAGACATAATCAACCGCCACTAATATATATAAAAATCCGTCAGATGCGGGAAAAGGTCCCATAAAATCAATGCCCCATACATCGAATATTTCAACAGTTACAAAATTTTGTAAAGGCATTTGATCTTTAGGTCCTAAATTACCTAGCCGTTGGCACCTATCACAAGATATGCAAAACATGTATGCATCTTTGAAAATCGTGGGCCAAAAGAAACCAGCATCTAATATTTTGAGGGCAGTTCGACGAGATCCAAAATGACCTCCACAAACTTCAGAATGGCAGAAGGTAAGAATGGATTTATGCTCATTTTCAGGGACACACCTCCTAATTATTTGATCTACACATCTTTTCCAAAGGTAAGGTTCATCCCAAATGTAATACCTAGACCATTTCTTAAGTTTTTCTCTTTGTGACCGAGGCAAGTCAGTTGGAAATGTCCTAGTGACCAAGTAATTCACAATATCCGCATACCATGGTTCACTTACCTCGATTCCAAAAAGCTGTTCATCGGGGAACGTTTCCGTCAAAGGTAGAGCTTCCTCTTCTCGCACAAGCCGGCTAAGATGGTCCGCAACGACGTTGTCACTTCCTTTCTTGTCCTTGATTTCGATGTCGAATTCTTGGAGTAGCAAAATCCAGCGGATGAGTCTCGGCTTGGCGTCTTTCTTTGCAAATAAATACCTCAATGCTGCATGGTCAGTATAAACAGTTACTTTAGATTGAAGTAAGTATTGGCGAAACTTATCTAAAGCGAACACAACGGCAAGAAGCTCCTTCTCTGTTGTGGAATAATTGAGTTGGGCATCATTCAAAGTTCGTGATGCGTAATGGATCGCACAGGGCTTCTTGTCCCTCCGCTGTCCCAACACCGCGCCAACGGCATAATCCGAAGCGTCACACATGAGCTCAAAGGGCTCATTCCAATCAGGGGGCGTCATCACGGGCGCCGAGGTCAGCAATTCCTTCAATTTCTCGAACGCAAGCTTGCATTCGTCGTCAAAGTCGAAGGCGACTTCCTTTTGGAGCAAACGGCATAGAGGCCTTGATATCTTAGAAAAATCCTTGATAAACCTGCGGTAAAAACCTGCGTGGCCAAGAAACGAACGTATCTCCCTCACGGTTGTGGGGTAGGGTAAGTAACGAATTAAATCAATCTTAGCCTTATCAACTTCAATGCCTCTAGCCGAAATGATATGACCTAAGACAATACCTTGAGTTACCATGAAATGGCATTTCTCCCAATTTAAAACTAAATTTGTGTCAACGCATCGTTTCAAAATGAGTTCTAAATTTTCCAAACAAGAATCAAAGCTCTTACCGAAAACGCTGAAATCGTCCATAAAAACTTCAATTTTATTTTCAATGTAATCCGAAAATATAGACATCATGCATCTTTGAAACGTACCTGGTGCGTTGCATAAACCGAATGGCATACGACGATAAGCAAATGTACCGAACGGACATGTGAACGTCGTCTTCTCTTGGTCCTCTTGGGCGATGCAAATCTGGTTGTACCCGCTATATCCATCTAGAAAGCAGTAAAACTCATGGCCGGCTAACCGTTCAAGCATTTGGTCAATGAATGGCAAGGGGAAGTGATCTTTCCTAG
Source organism: Fragaria x ananassa (assembly GCA_034370585.1). NCBI lineage: Eukaryota > Viridiplantae > Streptophyta > Magnoliopsida > Rosales > Rosaceae > Fragaria > Fragaria x ananassa. The sequence continues at coordinate 16,821,613 of CP139769.1, forward strand.
TGGTGGCGTTGAGCTTCCTATAATCTATGCAAACACGGTGACCGGTTACAAGTCTTTGGGGTACAAGCTCGTTCTCCTCATTCTTCACTACGGTTATTCCGGATTTCTTGGGAACAACTTGAACAGGTGAAACCCATTTGCTATCCGATATGGGGTAGATTACTCCGCAATCTAGCAATTTGATCACTTCATCTTGTACAACCTTCATCATTGGCGGGTGAAGGCGTCTTTGGGCTTCACGGGTAGGCTTAGCTCCTTCTTCTAGCAAAATACGGTGGACACAAGTGGTAGGGCTAATTCCCTTGATATCGGCTAAAGTCCATCCGATAGCTGTCTTGTTTCTCTTCAACACTTCCACCAATCTTCTTTCTTGTTCATTATCTAACTTAGAGGACACAATTGCCGGTAGTGTCTCATCATCTCCGAGGTACACATATTTCAAATGGTCGGGCAGTGGCTTAAGCTCTAATGTAGGGGCCTTCTCTACCGATGGTAACATCTTAGTGGTAGAAGCAGGGAGGCCGATGAATGGTGCGTTGTGTAGGGCGAATGGAACATTGTCTAAGGCCGCAACGGTTTCTAGTACGTATTCATCCCAAACTGCCTCCAAATCTTCCATAGGTACCTTGTCACCCTTCACATTGAACCCAACTCCTTGGGAGATGGTAACTTCCAACTTGTCATCGATCAATGTGTCTAAATGATGCTGCACATACGAATCAACAATATCAATGGAATAACATGGTTTAATTTTGGACAAGGGGTACCTCATTGCTTCAAAGATGTTGAAGCCAATCACTTCACCGTCAAATTCCATTGTCAACGCGCCGGCATGCACATCGATCTTAGTCCTAGCTGTTCTCATGAAAGGACGTCCTAAAAGTATAGGAATTGAACTTGTATGGGAGTCGTCCTCCATATCTATGATATAAAAATCTGCAGGGAATATCAAGTGGTTAACTTGAACCAGAACATCCTCCACATACCCCTTAGGATACGTGTTGGACCTATCAGCTAGTTGGATAATTACGTTATCTTTCTTTAATTCGCCAAGGTCCATGGAGAGATACAAACTATATGGCATAACATTAATTGATGCACCCAAATCAAGCATGATATTATCAAATTTAGTGTCACCAATTACGCAAGGGATAGAAAAACTCCCTGGGTCCTTGAGCTTGGGCGGCATTCTTCGTTGGAGAACGGCAGAAACCGTCTCACTCATCTTTACTACTTCTTTCTCTCTTGTTTGTCTCCTTGTGGTACATAACTCCTTCAAGAATTTCGCATATTTGGGAACTTGAGTAATGCACTCGATCAAGGGCATGTTCACTTGAACTTTCTTAAAAATCTCCAAGATGGCTTGATCGGATTCGTCCTTCTTCGATTTCTGAAACCTACTTGGAAATGGGGGGCGCACCAAAGGGGGGTTAGTTGTAACCGAACCATTAGAGTTAGGGTCATTACCTATTGGCGGGTTGGTTGTTGGCAAAGAAGCTTCGGCTCTTGAAGTAGCCGGATCTTTCTCCAAATCTTTGGTGTTGGTAATGATGACTTCGTCCTCCTCATCATGAACTACATTGGACTTCTTCGGGTCCTTTCTTGGTACTTCGTGGAGCACATGTCCGCTCCTTGTGTGTACAGCTTTTGCGGATTCAAAATTTGAATTAGGGTTAGGGATGGTACCGGATGGCAGCTTCCCTACTTCGGTGATCTTTCCCATGAAATCCACAATCTTCCCCAATTGGTTCTTGATGTCGGCAATATCCTTCACATTGCTTTGTTGCCCCCTAGTAAGTGCATCTTGTGTTTGGAACAGATTCTCTAGCATCTTATCATAAGAGGGGTGAGTAGCGTTATTTGCCATAAAAGGATTATTTGGAACAAAAGTTTGAGGAACCTGGGGTCTTGGAACAAATCCGGATGGGCGTTGGAATTGACCTCCGAAATTTGGGGGTTGGCTTGTTGCATTCTCCGTATTGTTCCAACGAAAGTTCGGATGATCTCGAGTACCAGGGTTGTACACATTTGAGAATGGATTGTATCTTGGTTGTCCGATGGCGTTGGTAGATTCCCATTCGCCACTTTCAATCAGTTGGGGACATTGATCCGTGGGGTGTCCTTGCAAAGAGCAAACACCACATACTTTGACAGGTTCACGGCTTGCTCCAATGGTGAGATGGGCTAGTACGGCATCAAGCTTGCTTTCGAGTGTCTTAGCTTCACTCACTTTCTTTGTACTATTAAGCGTGACCGCAAATTGTTGATCATTGAGGGCTCGGTTGTCTAGCAATGTCCATGCTTCTTGAGGCGTCTTGTCCACAAATGAGCCTCCAGATGAGGCGTCTAGAAGTTGGCGTTCCAAGGGCAACAGTCCCTCATAAAAGTATTGCAATAAATTGCTCTCTTTGATTCCATGAGAGGGGCATGATGCGACAAGAGCCTTGAATCTTTGGTAAAAGGGGCAGAAAGATTCATCCGCTCCTTGTTGAACTCCGGTTATTTGCTTTCTCATGAGAGTGACCTTCGAAGCCGGAAAGTACTTCGTCAGAAATTCAGATTTCATGCGATCCCATGAGGTGATGTGCCCATTGGGCAAATCAAATAACCATGACTTTGCGGGGTCTTCAAGAGTGAAGGGGAATCCCTTCAATTGTAGTACTTGCATGTCCGCATTCCTTGGACACATGCTATTGCACACAAATTCGAAAGCCTTCAGATGCTTGTTTGGATCTTCACTCGGCAATCCATGGAACTTCGGCAATTGGTGGAGAAATCCACTTTTCAGTTCAAAGTCTCCTTCTTTTCCAGCTGCAGCCGCCGGATACACAATGCAATTTGGAGATCCACCGACTGGAATGTCATCAACTTGCGCGGAAAGTGCTCGGATACTCATGGTTGCGGGTTGTTGAAACAAATAAATAAGTACCGAAATAAAAATTAAAGAAACAACATTATTAACAAGTATAAATTGAGTATAAGTATAAGTATATTTAGACTTGAGCTCGTATTTTGACACGTTACAAGGGTTAGAAATGTTAATCGACAATTTATAAGGCTTATAAATCCTCTATTCCGAATTTTAAGAAGCAAACGGAAAATGGACCAATTAGGTTTATTATCTAGACATAAATAACTCCGTGGTTTCAAAAGACTTATTCGGCCAGGTAGACGTAGTAGGCCGGTAGGACTCGTGATTTGACTGTAGGGACGAAACCCTTGCAGTCATGAGATCCAATTTATGTTCCCAGGTACTTTAACTCAACCTAGACACCGAATAAAATCTTCTTACTCAGCTAAGAGCTACTATGTGTTAGACAATTCGACAAGAGTTAATAAGGACTTGGAAAGACCCTATTAACACTTGTGACCTTAGTCCCACCGATTTTGATCCTTAAAGTCCAAATCTGAAAACAAATAAAACAAATAAATATTAGACAATATAAACAAAGCACTAAATAACAAGAAACTTATTATTAAGTCCCCGGCAACGGCGCCAGAAATTGACGTGCTCCGGAAACACCGGGGCAATCGTGCAATTTAAACCCTTTGTGTAGTATATAGCATATGATAAGTAAGGGGTCGAAAGGCCGGGGACTTATAGGGCGCTCTTGCATTTAGTAATAAAAAGATTAGAACTATAAACAATTATTTACATATATACAAAGATAAACGGGGGTTTAGAGAGTTTGGTTCTAAATTCCTACAAAACAGAAAATAAATATTAAATATGTACAATTGATCAATCCATTCAACACATAGCCAAAGAGAGAAACTCAGATCTCGACCACACATTAATATCATGCTTCAATCTTAGTAAAGTGAAACTTGTCGAAATTATAATCTAGAAACAATCTCAAGACACGAGCCTACGAGGTCTTCGCATCTTATTGTTCTTCTTAAGTGTACTTAGCACAGAACGTCTAGAACTAAGAATTTCATGAGAACGTCTACATGAATCATTAAGATAAAGAACGAGATTGAACACGACCACTGCCGTGAACGTCACCGCATTAAATCATTGTAGTCCACGTTTCCAGCCACTACGACATGGCTTCCATCACCTACGATCCATACTTACCTACGCGGCTTAGCATGAATTTCTGACGGTAGTTAGCATGCATTCTAACTATATAGCTACTAAAGCAGAAACGCTTCCTTCCTAAAGCATAAATCGACAAGAACAAAATACTAAAACATCATAAACAAAACATCAACATGCTTAACTAAGAAAAGAATTTACTAATAACAAAACAATCGCAACAAACATCCAACACCAATGATGAACACCGAATCCATGTCTTTAAAATTGTAAAGAAAACTAAACAAAGATAGAGGCACAGTTTACACTTTGACGATCTCCAAGAAGCTTGAGGATGAGCAAGAGGTGCGTGGCTTCAAGGTTCCTTCTTCTCCAAGGTTGCGACGCAAGGGTGAAGATCACCAAGGCTTTGGCAAGGAGAGAGAACTCGGCAAAGGAGGGGAGAGGGCTGCGGCAAGAGGAAGCTATTTCTCTAGGGTTTTTGTGAGAATGAATGATGATTTTTCTGTAGAGAAACAGCCCCTTATATAGAGTCTAGGCCGAACCAAGTTATGCTCTCCACCCTTGATTTATTCTTGATCCAATGGCTCCACTTAATTGCACATAAAATCTGGAAATTATCTCCATGGAACTCTCTAGAATTCTTGCGCACCACTCCTTCGTATGTAGCTTGAATGATGACCGAATGCATGGCTTAATCACCAAGGAAAATCGGCAAAGGACTCCTTCTCCTTGTAAAGCTGCCGATTTTATTGTTGTAGGGTTTTTCATCCAATAGCAATCCTACAAATAAGCATAATGACATGCTCAATCCAATAGGAATTAAGATAAATAAAATCAGAATATTCCCCTAAATAAATAGAGATTTTGATGAAGCAAAACTCCTTAAAATAATACCCTAAAAATCGGCAAAGAGGTTTCCTAGTCCGAATAGGATTTGACTTTATGACTCAACGTTTCCTAGTTGAAGTAGGATTCTCGAAACAACTAGGTTTTCTATTAAATTTCCTCTTTTAACATCCTTTTCGTAAATAATGCTCACTAAGCCTCTAATAAATAAAACAAGTCAAAAATGATAAAGTTAAGGTAATAACATAGCTAAATAGGGTAAGAAACACATTATAAACACGGCATTTTATGCCTCTATCAAACCCCAGTTGCATGTTCTAAAGGTTGGTGAGCAAGTCCCCCACCTTTGTCTCGAATACTTGTAAGAGCTGCAACAGTCCTCCCTACACTACATAACCCCTTTGATTTAGGCATTTCATCAAGCAGGTGGAGTGCATGACATTCTCTCCCATTTTGACCCGAATTTGGTCCTTGAATATCTTGCCTAACCGTAACATCCTCCAGCTCACTGGGTGTTTTACTATCTCCACTATCCATCTTAACTTTCATATCAGATTTCCTCAGTCCAAAAGATGTAGGGTTGTGGTTCGACTGAGCCAAGATGGCATCTTCTAGCAGAAGAGATGCAGCTAAGCTCCGGAAATTGAGCTTCTGGTATTTGCCAGTCTTGTGGAGCGTGGATGCTCCCAGCCTGGAATTGTGCGGTTTCTTCACTCCTCCAGTGGCCCTCATCGATGTGCGAGCAACTTCCTTGCAGCGAGCCTTCCATAGATGAGAGTGAACAATGGGAATTGCGGTTTCGGAATCAGAAAGTGGAGTTGACGAATGCTCCTTTGGTGGTTGTTGCGCCGGGGATGGTGGTGGTGTCAACTGAGAGGTTCGTCCCAATCGAAATTGATCGAACACATTTTGCATCACCTTTTCCATCTCAGACTTGAACGATGCCAAAGTCTTGTCCAATTCAAGTCGAAACGCAGCTTCCTTTTCCTTCATCTCTTCCTTATCAATTAAGAGTCTCCTCCTAAAATCGATTGGATCTAGTGGATGCAGCGGCGATGATGAGCATGGTGAAGGATTACCAGCTCCTCTCGTCCTCATGAACCCAAACCTAGCGCTCGTTTCCTCCCGATGCGCCTGGAGCTCGTACTTAGGGTTAACAAGCTCGCCGGACACAATAGGTTCGACCCCGAGCGGAGGAATCGCCGGTTGCCCAGCTCCCAGAAACATGGCTCTGGATACCAATTGTTAAGGTTTTACCCTGAGAATAGAGAAGAGGGAGAACAGAAGGAAGAAAGAAGAAGAAAATAAAAGAAATACTGATATATTTTCATTGACAAAGAACAAAGAAGGTTCAGTAGCTACATATAGTCCAATTTAGTTAAAGCACGTGCCAAGCACATGACTAATTGGCCTAATATCATAACATAACAAGCTCCCGCCACAAGCACGGTCGCCGTCAAGGACGTCCCCAACGCAGCAGCCATAAACGAAGTTGCGATCACCGCCGTCTTGCCCGAGAGAAGAGCGTCGGAGCCGCCAAGCAAAACCTAGGTTTCGCAATTCGAGACCCCTCCGATAAGACCAGAGGGGCTCCATCATAACGCTATATATATCTATCTAATCAACCATTTGATCAATATAATGATACTTTTGATGCATCTATTCAGCATCGTAGGGCTGCAATTTGTTTTGTTATTAGAGATACACATGGTAATCTGCTTACAGCTGCTTCCAAATTTATTGGTGATACAAGTGCATGTTCTCATAGATGAAGCTACGGCTTTACGAGAGAAGGGCTTCATACTGCTTGGCTTCACCAAAATTATGTTCTTCTTAAAGGAGAGTCTAAGATGCTGATTGATTGTGTAAATGGAAAAGAATTTAATGTAATAAATATCCTCACTAAAACTTGTCTAATTCAAATGAATCATGAGATTATGAATTTTTGTAAAAAAGAAATTACTGATTTACTCAACAAAAACATTATTCGTCCTAATAAACCCCTTAGTTTTACCCTGCTTTCTATGTTCAAAAAAATGTTGAACTCGAAAGACGAATCTCTCGGTTAGTCATTAACTATAAACCCCTAGCCTTAACACATTCTTGCAATGGATCAAATATCCTATTTCTAATAAAAGAGATCTCATTAACAGGTTAAATAAATTTATTATTTTTAGTAAATTCGATATGAAATCAAAATTTTGGCATATCCAAATCAATGATGTTGATAAATACAAAACCTCATTTGTCATACAATTTGGTCATTATGAATGAAATGTAATGTCATTCGGCCTAAAGAATGTTCCTAGCGAATTCCAAAACATAATGAACGATATATTCAATCCTTATAGTCATTTCTTCATCGTCTACATTGATGATGTTTTGATCTTTTTAGAATCAATTGATCAGAACTGGAAACATTTACACCAATTCTTTTTCATAATAAAGAATAATGATTTTGTTGTTTCTGCTTCAAAAATCAAATTATTTCAAACCAACATCCGTTTTCTAGGATTTAAAATTCACCAACTTCAAATTACACCCATTGACAGAGCAATACAATTTGCTGATAAATTTTCAAATGTCATTTTAGATTTAAATAGCCGAGTCATTTTTTTATGTTTAAGTTGGTGGAGAAAAATTTTACTTCATGCTTCAATGTAATCATGATAAGTAAATGTGAATGTGTCTAATTTATGAGGAGTAGAGGGGGAATCATCATGTTGAGATAAAGAGATGATACAGATTATATAAAGGGAATAATATAATATTTTGGATAGATCTTTTAAGTCATGGATTAGTTTAATAGATAATCACTGAGATTTAAACGAAATGCCTCTATAGAATGCTAAAGGTGAGGGATATAGTAAACCTCTCATGCTAAAGGTTTCTCCACCAAACTGAAGCATAAATAAATCTGACCAAATATACATATATATTGTTTTGCTTGGTAATGAAGCAAGAAGGGTGTACATTTGGAAACATAACATAGCAACAATTGTTTTCGCTTGGCTGTCAAGCAACAAAATATTACTACTACGTCACGTCCATTATTTATCAGCAGCTAGAGATAACAAAATATTATGTGAGATTTTGTTAGTTAAACATGTCATGGTCGAGGCAATTAATTTGAGTTTAAGATTAGTATCATGTGGTCGGCACAACCTCGATCAGCTTTAGCTTGCGAACACGGCACGTTTGATTTATATATTGACTATATTCGCTCAAGGTCTCCGTCCAAGCGATCGAAAAATGGCAAACTCACCGGTGGAGGAATTTGTCAAGATAGCTTCTTAAAAACTAATAACCTCGTCTTGCTTTCTGAAATGGAACTCTGCCAACTCCAACACAATTATTGTAATACAAAAATGATGATTAATAATGCTGTTTAAAGTAATGTTATTTGGATGACTTATTTTATGTTAAACATTAAATTACATGATTAAAAGTTGATTTGAAAGCATTGTAATATATCGTTGGTGCGGCATGGCATGGTTTGTTAGCTACCATAAATGACATTGTTGAAGTTATGGTATGGATTTTAGCATCTCTAACATATGTAAGGGTACAGTTACTGTGTTTTAAGGGATTGTAATAATTATCTTCTGTGTTTCACAAAAGATGATAATATCTTCATTTTAAACGTACGTTATATATAAAAGCAAAGTCGAAATGTCTAAATGTACCCTCAACATATTGGTCTATGGCTTTTAGGCGGCTTTCGAAACATTCTTCATCGACAGGGAGCAAGCTCAGTCATTACAACTTGGGCAAAGCCGATTGCTTTCTTCCGAGAATCTATGGCAACGTGAGAAGCTAAGTTTCTAATTTGATCACAAAAAATAGGTAGCTCAAAGCGCCAACCCTTCCTCTTAGACACTACTACTGATCAGCATGACTTTCTTTCTTGAGTAAGGTAAAAAAAACCCGAAAGGTCTAAAAGCACACTCAGCAAATCATGGTGCCAGTTAAACCAAACCCTAGAATTTTGAGGCCGAAGGATCCTCCATACAGCTATTGCAATATTACTCTCAGAATGAAAAGAATATATAAGCATCAGAAACGTCCTAAACATCTTCGGAAGAACTGAAAACTAATTTCTGGGAAAAATAGAAAACAAAATTAATGATTTAGGAGTCGGCACACGGTAATGAATTATATAATCCAGAAGCTTCCAAGGAGCTCGAGATAGCACGCCGGCAAGTGTTTAAAAAGCTAAGGCGCATAACAAACAAATTAGTTACTGATAGTCGACTTTACTCGAGTTCTTAAGCATATATATAAAAATTGTCTGTAAATATCGGTGCACTCTTTATGTATATTTTCTTTTTGGACGACTCCATTTACGACTTACAAATATTCAACAAGTATTTTAACAAAAAAAAAAACTATTACAACACTATAATTTTCATTATGAATTATAAACTCAGTACAATTTAGTCTAACAGCATAGTCTCTTCTTTAATAAATAAAAATGTTGTGAGTTCGACTCATATAGTTATAATTAACCTGATTAAAAAAAAAATCTAATCAAAGAAAACGAAATATGGGAAACAAAGTCTAGAACGTCGGAAACTAATTACTTTGTCACCAACATCAACATGCCACTATATATTTTCACTGGATCCCTGGACGAGCAGTTGATACATCCCTGTTCTTTAATTGGTTCTGGGTAGGGTGAGAAGGTTAATACTAAAGTTTTAAATCAATGAATCCTATATATGTTAGCCGTGACTTTAAATAAGTAATAGGCCATAACAAAAGTTACCTACACTCTTAGAAAACCAGTTCGATCACTCGATCGCCCAAAATTAAATATAATAAAAAGTAGAAACAATATGAAAATCAAAGTTTTATGGACATGCTACACATATATAAAATTTTATGGTTCTTCCGTTTGCATGTCGAACCATGGCAATTGGCTTCACATTTGTAAATTTTGCCCGATTAAAAAACTTGATATTAGGTACATAAATTAGCATATATAGAAGCTGCGCATGCACATCCATATATGAAAATGAAGAACAGAGTCAATTTATTTTCATTTCATGAACCTGGGTAATTAACAAAAGTCACTACCCCGTAGACTGTTGATTGAAAATTTGAAAAGCTGGTTTACTGGAATAGAAGGTGTTAACTGAGGAAAGTCATATATTTCGAATGAATTCTTTATGTTTAATTTGCCAGACAAGGTTTGTGCCTGAAAGCTCGACCATAAATATACGTACCCCTTGAACGCAAAGCTCAAAGTAATAAAACTGAGCTTGCTAGGTTGGTTTATCAATACGGGATCGAGCAAAATGGGTTCCATGCTATAGCTTTTAGGGATCTTTCTCCTGGATGGGTTACTCCTGTCCATGGCTTACAACGTCCATCACTATAGCTTTATTGTAAGTACTCGATCGATCAGATAATGAGCAGTAGAATTTCTGCTGGTTTTATTTTTGGTAGGTTTCTTTATGTTGAGCGATATTTGCATCTTCTTGTGGTTAACTGCAGCTGAAGGAGACCAATTTCACGAGACTTTGCACCACAAAGCCAATGCTGACTGTAAACGAGCAGTTCCCAGGTCCAACCATTACTGTTCGCAAGGGAGACAGAGCTTTTGTTAATGTCCACAACAACGGCAAATATGGAGTCACCATTCACTGGTATCTCTCTCTCTCTCTCTCTCTCTCTCTCTCTCTCTCATGGAAATCAAACGAGGGTCGAGTTTGAACAATTCTGGGGCATGAGGGAGGACTAAATCTTTTTTGGTAAATTGCTTATGCAACGCAGGCAATTATTCCCTGTTGGAGTACACTAAATGCATAAACATTCATCTAGGGTATCAAATTCAAATGCGTCTAACATGCATTAATTTACTTATATTAAAATAACCATATGTTCCATGTTGCAAAATAGTTTATGCCCGGTAATCTAATATGCTAAATGTAATCGAAAACTGAAATGGTTTTTTGTTTTTGTCTCGATCTATAGGCATGGAGTAAAACAGCCACAAAACCCATGGTCAGATGGTCCAGAAAACATCACGCAGTGTCCAATTCAGCCGGGGAAAAACTTTACCTACGAAATCATATTTTCTGATGAAGAAGGAACTCTATGGTGGCATGCACATAGTGATTGGTCGCGTGCTACCGTTCATGGCCCTATTGTTATTTTACCTGAAAGAGGGAAATCTTATCCCTTTCCCGAACATTATGCTGAGAAAACCGTCGTGCTCGGTAAACTTGTTTTTACCTTGTCTAATCCTCTAGCTATACGTACATTGTTATGTTCTCATCTTAATTTCTATCAGTGTGTGACTGCTTTGTATCATACTTGCAGCTTCGTGGTTCAATCGTGATGTGAAGGAACTAATCGACAACGCCACGGCAATCGGAGGAGACGTAGATCCGTCCGATGCTTTCACCATTAATGGCTGGCCAGGAGCTTTAATTATATAACTGCTCCGGTACATATATGCATATATAAAAGCATTATACATACTAACTACTTTGTGATGCTATGGATCACTTGTTCAGGAATTTCATTTTTTTATTATCTCGCACCGAACATTCAATTTCTGTTTATTTAAAATATTTAGACTCAAAACTAGCACAAGTCAATAAGCTTTTTGTGTAAACATTGCATTACCAACAGAAAATTAACAACGTATGTACAGAGGAAATTTACTTAATTTTGTTCAATTATGTTGTAGAAACTATATCCCGTCTGCCGGTTGTGTTCGGAAAGACGTATCTGTTTCGTCTAGTCAGTGCAGTCATGAACGAAGAGATGTTTTTCGCAATTGCCGGACACAACTTCACGGTGGTGGCTCAAGATGGAGCATACATCAAGCCCATACTGACCAGCTACATAATGATAACTCCAGGCCAAACCATGGATATTTTACTAACAGCAAACCAGCCTCCCAGCTACTACTACATGGCTGCTAGTCCATATTTCGAATCGGGAGCTCCACATGACGAAACTACAACCACGGCCATTCTCCAATACACCAACGTAATTGCTGCCCCGACTAATATTTCCATGCCAACACTCCCGATTGAAACGGACAACATCTCTGCAGATAACTTCACAAGCAAGATAAAGGCCTTGGCAAGCAAGGACCATCCGATTAGCGTGCCGAAAAATGTTACGAAACAAATCCTCATCACAGTTTCCGTGAATCAGCTGCCTTGTGAACTTGGCGCTGGCTTATGTGGTGGACCTAATGGTAACAGGCTTTCTGCTAGCTTGAACAATATCAGTTTTGATACTCCAACGACTGATATACTCCAAGCATACTACAGGTAACAAACAGAGTTTTTCATACAAATATAACGTGCATGGTTACTTGAACATACTGAGACATCACTTTATTAATTGGCTTTGAACAATATTAATACGCAGGAGTTTACCTAATGTCTTCGACAGTGATTTCCCGGATCAACCGCCATTTTACTTTAATTTCTCAGGAGTTGATTCGGATACTTATTTGTTACCACAAGTGGGAACAAAGGTGAAATTTGATCGAGTACGGGGCATCAGTTGAAATTGTATTCCAGGGGACTAATGTTGGAAATCCAGAAAACCATCCAATGCATCTGCATGGTTACAGCTTCTATGTTGTCGGATCAGCTTATGGTGACTGGAATCAGACCACTTCTCCGGCCACTTACAACTTGATCGATCCGCCAGCGGTCAACACCGTTGGAGTTCCTAGAAATGGATGGACTGCCATTCGATTTGTTGCCGATAATCCAGGTTAGTAAATCCCCTTCTCTTATTGCATATATTAATTTTGAAGCGTACATTTCAACCGAATTTTAATTTCCACAAAGAATAGGACATGTAATTGTGATTTGTGAATGACAAATCAACCGAATTGCTTCATATTTGAGGAGTATGGTTTATTCATTGTCATTTAGAACGTCATGCTAGTTGGGGAATGGACGCAGTACTCATTGTGAAGAACGGATCCAAGAAGAACACCAGTATTCTCCGACCTCCTCGTAACTTGCCAATTTGCGCTTAGTTTAGCCTTTCGAACAGTAAATTTTTTGTTCTTTTTATTTGTGTGTCGTATTTTCCTCTCTTTGTGCGACCAATAATTGATTTTGTAATGTGATTTTTTAGTCACTATGGTAATTGTCAATATATATTTTTTTCGATGAGGTAATGTGGTTAATAAAATTATTAATTTTCTATTTTTCTTTTTCTTAAAATAAATAAATAAATGAATAATATAACAATAAGGTTGGTGCGGGCAATGATTAAAATATCGGTATCGGTAGATATATCGGTCCGTTGAAAAAGGGAGATTTCGGATATATCGAGGATATATCGGAGAAACCCGGGAAAAAAATATCGGTATTTTGAGAAGAATTTTTTTCTGAAATATTTAATTTATTAGATTTATATATAAATATTACAAATATCAACTTCATCTACATCCAGAATGAGAATCTAGGTTGTTGATAAGAGTCATAAGACACACGCTGATCCACAAAAGTACAATAATCAGACCAAGACATATGACTCATATAGTACAAATTGTAGTGTTGAATATGATAATCATATATGTCTTTGGAGCTGCCAACTGTTTCCCTATAAGTGTATAGTAAGGATGATGAAAACTGGATGACTGATCACTGATTTCCGCGTATTGATTATAGCCATATTGATTGTTGCCTTCTTGGGATTCATTTGAGGTTCCAGTCCCACTACCTAAACTGATAGAATCAAAACTTAGCGCAACTGAAACAACATCTTGATCATCATTTGGACCTCTAGTCCTCCTCTCATACATGGTATCCTCTTGCGCTCCATACCTAATACTTCTATAGCCATGATCATGGGAGGCATGATCGTAATTTTCTTCAGATGAAAAATTGTTCAATCCACCAACTGTAGAAAATTGTCCATGTACAAACCCGGTGCCAGTATTTCCACCACCTTTTCCGCTTCCACCATCTTCATCATCATCATCTGAACTATCCGGAGTTGCTATGCCGCCCCATGCATCATCACTATCTAAATTATCTTTTGGGTTTCCAAAAACTTCTTCAGATAATACCCTTTGTACGTTGATTCCATTGACAGTTGCAGTTTCAAGTCGAGACCACCACTCGTCATTGGGATACACCTCGAGGGAATTAGTTACTTCTCTTCCGGATAACATTTCAATTTTTTACAGATATTTTTTTAATATGTCAGTGATATATCGAAAATATCATAAATGTCAGAGATATTTCCTAAATATCGGAGACATTTCCTAAATATCGGTGATATTTGAGGATATTTCCTAAATATCGGGGAAATATCGTAGATACGGTGGAAGATAAGATATTGACCCCTAAAGATATATCGGTCCTTCGAAAAAAAGAGATATCAGAGGATATATCGGATATATCACAGAGATTTTAATCCTTGGGTGCGGGTGTTCTTGAGTTTGAATTATACACTGCAGAATATATAAATGGGGACATGATGCCTAAATCCATAATACAATATGCATAATGAGAACCGTACGTGTAAGAAAATAGTTGATTTTATCAAACACTAACTAGCAAAGAGTGATCTACAAGCTATTTTATTCGATTTAAAAATTACCATGATAATCATTAACAACTAATTAACCGATAAACTATAGGTAACTTTTTATGTTTAATTTCCATCTTGAATATGACTACATATGGTGTGTGCGCGCACACAAAAATTTAGCTCACCGTATACGTATAGTTTACATATAATTATCTCTTATACATGTACTCTCTAAATCTTATATATATTTTTGATATGTTAAACGACTAATACAATATAAAGAAAAATATATCCAACAACTTAGTTTAAAGAGATCAAAATCTAAAGCTTAACTAACAACTATGAGAAAGTTGACCTCCCAGCAACAATTATTTGAGAACTTGTTTCTCAGATTGGCGAGGACAATAACAACAAAGTTTGTTTTGTGAAACACATGATGAAAAGTGATGTAATCAAAACAAATGACAATTATTGTGATATCCATCCTGGAAAATTTGTAAAAGAGCTTCCGATGGCACTAAAACATTTTGTCGGCACAATTGATGATGAGAGAGGAGTCACGTCACCCTCAACAACTACATTTTTCACATTGACCTCTTTGGCTTCAACCTTGGATATTATTTCGAACTTAGGCATGTGTGCTTTTCTTAACGGCATGTGTCAATGGGTCCATGCACCCAAACTCAAGTGGTCTGAGCTTTTTCCGTCGTGATCTGCCTCACTTTACTTACAGCTCATTTGTGGAGTCATTGAATTCATCACTCACGACATTGACCCTCGACCTCACCCTAACTCGATCTAACCCTAAACTCCAATGATTTTATTTCCACTAATGGTCAATTAATTGTATCACTGCTTTTCCATGAGGTGGTGTTGCTAGCTACTCATAGATCCACGTACGCTTGACGTCATACTCATTTATTATATATTAAAACTTGGTCGACTGTTCATAAACATTGTTCATAAGTTTATGAACAGTGGTTTTGTGAGTTGTGCGGGCTGTTCGCGGGCACTATTCACACGCTTATGAACAGTGGTTCGCGAGAGACTGTTCATAAGCTTATGAACAGTGGTGTTGTGTGTTGCAAGCGACTGTTCATAAGCTTATGAACAGTCGTTTTATGTGTTGTAAGTGACTGTTCATAAGCAAGTAAACAGTCATTTGTGATCTCGCAGTGAACAGTGATTTGTAAACAGTGGAATCCGCGTCTAAACAACAATCAAAATCACTGTTCATAAGCTTATGAACATTGATTTGTGAACAGAATCCGCGCCCATTTATTGGATGGAAAATAGAAAAAATCTAGATAGATTGAGAGGCAGTTCGCCCAAAAAAATGATTTGCCAGCGGAATCCGCGCCCTTCTCTAGGGCGGAGAAATAGAAAAATCTAGAGAGAGTGATAAAGAGTTTGTCCAAAAAAAAAATTTATCGTCGACTTCATAAGCTTATGAACAGTGGTTTTGTGAGTTGTGCGGGCTGTTCGCGGGAACTGTTCACACGCTTATGAATAGTGGTTCGCGGGGGGACTGTTTATAAACTTATGAACAGTGGTGTTTGTGTGTTGCAAGCGACTGTTCATAAGCTTATGAACAGTGGTTTGTGTGTTCGAAGTGACTGTTCACAAGCAAGTAAACAATCATTTGTGATCTCGCAGTGAACAGTGATTTGTAAACAGTGGACTCCGCGCCTAAACAACACTCAAAATCACTGTTCATAAAGCTTATGAACAGTGATTTGTGAACAGAATCCGCGCCGGGCGAGAGATTGAAAGAGTTCGTAAAAAAAAAATAGGCGAGGAGAGGCGAGACTGGCAAGACGAGGATAGGCGAGGCGAGGAGAGGCGAGAAAAGAGGAAGCGAGGCGAGAGGAAGAGTAAGCGAGGAGAGGACAGGCGATGCGAGAAGAGAGGAAGCGAGGCGAGGATAGGCGAGAGGAAGAGTAAGCGAGGAGAGGACAGGTGAGGCGAGAAGAGAGGAAGCGAGGAGAGGTGAGGATAGGCGAGGCGAGAAGAGAGGAAGCGAGGAGAGGACAAGCGAGGCGAGGCGAGAAGAGAGGAGACGAGGCGAAACGAGGAGAGAAGAGATGAAGCGAGGCGATGTATGAAGAGGATAGGCGAGGCGAGAAGAAAGGAAGCGAGGTGAGCTGAGGATAGGCGAGGCGGGAAGTGAGGCGAGGAGAGATGAAGTGAGGCGAAGCGAGGCGAGGCGTGAAGAGGAGAGGACAGGCGAGGCGAGGCGAGAAGAGAGGAGACGAGGAGAGGAGAGACGTCCGCTCCCTTCTCTTAGGTGAAGAGAGAGTTCGTAAAAAAAAAACGATATGCCAGCGGGGAATGAATAAGACAAAACCGTATATGTTAAAAATTAACTACCTCTGCGCAAAATTGTGTATTAAAAAATTAAATTAAAAACTTAATTTACTATATATACATTTGTTGGTTAACTATTCATAGGGTGTGAAAACACTGTTCATAAGCCTATGAACAGTGTAAAACAATATTTATTTTTATTTATTTTTTATTTTTTTGTTATGAAACATGTAATTTAGATTTTTTTAAATAAGCTCTCTCTCGGCGAAGATTTTGTTGCCCTCTATTTTTGACTTTTCTTTTGCCTCTTGAATCTTCTGGATCGATCTTGCCTCTTCAGACCTCCTTTATTTTTATTTCTCATATCTCTCTATCTTTGCATCTTAAAGAATATCGCCGTTTTGTTTCATCTCTTTCACTATTGTTCCGTTTTGTGCCTATATACTATTGCTTGGTTAACTGTTCATAAACTCTGTGAACAGTTCGCGGCCTTACTCTTCTGTTAATGGGTTGTGTAATTCCGTAATTACCCTTCGTTCAACTCTATGTAAACTTTTTTTTTCCCCACCGCTTCTCGCTCTCTCTCTCTCTCTCGCCTAACATTTCTCCATCTTTTTCACACTCTAGACTTTCTCGAAATAGCTCTAACATTTCTCGCAAAGAAGAAGATTCTAGAGAAAATGTCCTAAGAAATTAAAAATTCTTTATTTTTGATTAAAGTTCCGGGAATTCACCCGCATGCAAACGAAGAAAAGGTAAGGGTTTTAGATTAAACGTCCTAAGCTCCTAAACTTCACGATTATTTTCCCGTAAAAATTGCTAATTCCACGGGATAAGTATCCAAACTAGAGAAACCGTTCAAAGAAATTGGTAATTCCTTATTTTTAATTATTCTTTAACTATATACTAAAGGATGATCTACTGTTCATAAGCATACGAACAGTATAAAAACACTGTTCATTAACAACAATGACAAGTTTTTTTTTTTTTTAACCATGTAATTTAGATTTTTCTAGATAGGCTCTCTCTCGGCAAAGATTTTTTTGTCCTCTATTTTTGACTTTTCTTCTACCACCTGAATCTTACAAATCAAAACAATTGGAGCATTTATAATTTGCATGTATAATATTCTATGAAGTACATATTAGAAACATTTGGATAAAATAATTTTAATATCCATAGAAATTTCAAAATCTTAGGAATTACAATTCTATGAATTTAAATCCTATTTGAGAATTCTATTGTTTAGATTTCATGATATAGAGTTTTAAAATGATAAAAATTTGTATTCACACTAACCTTAGTCAAGAGAATTGACAAATGACGCTTATTTTGTGAGGAATTTAAGTTGAGAATTTAAGCTCCCAAATTTTATGATTATTTTTCAGTGAAAATTGCTAATTCCACGAGATAAGTATCCAAATGAGAGAAACCGTCCTAAAAAATTGAGAATTCCTTATTTTTGATTAAATTCTCGGGAACTCTAAACTCACATCTAAATACACCGTAAATGTATATACTGACCGCGCTAAGGCGCGGGTATAATTCTAGTATATATACATTCCAAAGCTGTCGAATGTAGTTTGGTTTTACACTCCATTACAAACTACAGAAAGCTTTCAAATAATTCATGAATAGACGTTGCATATGGTAATTTAGGATCGATCGGGAATTAAGCAGTGCTAGCTCTTTTAGTGTGATGGAAACTTACCAGTGAAGTGCCTCCACAGAAGTTAATTCCATGACAAACGACAATACGTACCGCAGAAGCAGCTCATCAATCATGTGAAATGACGAGGAGTGAAAGCTGTTTGTTGAAGCACGTTGATCATGATCCTGTCTTTTTTGCCTGGATGCATCTATAATAAAACGAACAAGTCACAAAACGAACTTGTATACCTTGTCACTCAACAAGAGCATATAGTTTTAGACGGAGGACAGCTACCGACTCACAATATTACAAAACCAGGAATATTACAGGTATGCACATGGCATGCACTGGAAACAATTAGAATTAACTAATAGGTAGACTAATATATTAGACTAATCATTACCGATGATGGCATTAGGCTTTTAAAATGATTCATACTGGATTTGTTTTAAATTCTTTTAATTTATGTTTTTTGAAAGAAAAAAATTATTAAATGATGAAAAAAACATAAATAAATAAATAAATAAAACAAACCTAGTATCGATCATTTTAAAAGCGTAATGCTCATCATCGGTAATTACTATGTGTTTGCCGTAAGATAGACTAGTTGCAACATTTAAGTTGTTTATGTAATAAAAAAATTGATACAAGATTTGTACTTTAGAGTGTAAAATATAAACTCTGACATTACCTTTGATTTTTCGAAGGGCATGAACAAAAGTTATCTGGACTGTATCGAAGCTTAAACGTCTGCTTTGATCGATTGAGTATGAGAAGCTTGAGATCGAACTTGCAATTGTGGCAAAGTGATGAAGAGTGCCTATTGAATTTATAGAGCATGCATTATCATTGTATTATAGTACACATGCACTTTCTATCTCTGAAGTACAAAGTACTATTTATGTACTACATCTTTTCCATGAGCATCTAGCCTTGAACTAGGGAAATGACTTATAAGATTAAAGTGGAATGCAAGCTATATTACTAAATTTTCTTAAAGATAAAAATCATCTCGATTATCCTTCAATTTGATGACTACATGTTTCTCACACATTAATTATTATTCCATACAAATTAATTAAGTAATTTTATGTTAGAGGTGGACGTAAGTACATTATCATAAATGAGAAAAATCTTTTTTAACTAATTACACTTAGGGGTGGCACTTCTGAGCCGAAACAGTAAAAACCGGGCCGAAAAAAAAAACCGGGCCGAACCAGATTTGTTCGGTTTGGTTTTCAGTTTCAGCTTTGCAGAAACCGAACCGGACCAAAAACCAAAGTCAACCTGATCAATGACGTCATTTTGGTTTTTTTTTTAACCCTAATCCTATTATCCTAATGAGTATTCAGTCCCTCTCAAACTCTCAGTCTTCTCAATCCCTCTCGTTCCTCTCGGCCTCTCCTCCAGTCGTCCTTTTTTTATTTGTTGCCTCCTGCCCTCCTTTCCTTCCTAATTTGTTCTCATCTCCGCGCTCCGCCACCGGACTCCAGTTCTCCAAGTCTCCAACCTCTCCTCTCCTCTCAGTCTGACCATCACAATGAAGAGGGATAAATTGAACCCATCGAAGCGGGGTTCCTCAAAATTGTTTAGCTCAATTGGTCGTGGTCGTGGTCGTGGTGCTGCGATCGGTGCAATGGAAAATTCGTCCTCATCTTCCCAAGTATGTTTTTCTTTTCAGAATGTCCTCGTCTTCTCTACTGTATATGAACTTTAGAAAATCATAAGTATTTGTAGAAAAATTCGTTTGCTGCGATTCTAGTTCTAAAATAATTTGTAGGTTGTCTGTTACAATTGTTATGAAGATACCAACTTGAAACCAATAGCGTAGCTATACTTGTTTTAGCCACAAATGTCTGCTGGTCAGGAACTCAGGAAGTTAGCAGTTTTTCTCTACTGTACATGAACTTTGAAAAATCATAAGTATTTGTATAAAAATCGGTTTGCTGCGATTCCAGTTCTCAAATAATATTTAGGTTGTCTGTTACAATTTTTATGAAGAGACCAACTTGAAAGAAATAGCGTAGATATACTGTTTTTAGCCACAAAAGTCTGCTGGTCAGGAACTCAGGAAGTTAGCAGTTTTTCTCTATTGTATATGAACTTTGGAAAATCATAAGTATTTTTAGAAAAATCCGTTTGCTGCGATTCTAGTTCTTAAATAATCTTTAGGTTGTCTGTTAAAATTGTTATGAAGAGACCAACTTGAAACCAATAGTCTAGCTATACTGTTTTTAGCCAAAAAGGTATGCTGGTCAGGAACTCAGGAAGTTAACAGTTTTTCTCTACTGTATATGAACTTTGGAAAATCATAAGTATTTGTAGAGACATTTGTTTTCTGCGATTCCAGTTCTCAAATAATCTTTAGGTTGTCTGTTAAAATTTTTATGAAGAGACCAATTTGAAACCAATGGTCTAGCTATACTGTTTTTAGGCACAAAAGTATGCTGGTCAGGAACTCAAGAAGTTAGCAGTTTTTCTCTACTGTATATAAACTTTGGAAAATCATAAATATTTATAAAAAAAACTCATTTTGCTGCTATTCTAGTTCTCAAATAATCTTTAGGTTGTCTTTTACAATTGTTATGAAGAGACTAACCTGAAATTCTTAGCCGAGCTATACTGTTTTTGGCCAAAAAGGTCTGCTGGTCACTGTCAAGAAGTTAGCGGTTTTTCTCTTGCTTGATATGTAATACTTAACTTGTTTAAATTGGTTTATTTTTTTATGCAGATGCAAGTTGATAGTATTGGTGTTGGTGAATCAGCAACTTCGACACCGGTTCCTAGTATGGGTGGTGTCGAAGTTGCGAAAACATTTTTTCGAGCATGAGATGATGTTGAAAGAAGGATTTGATCTACTTTCCTCCAAATATTCCGAGTTCTTGTTTTGTGATGTATATACTTTTAACATTGTACTCTATTTGTATTTTGTAATTTATGAACTTTTGAGTTTTACCACATGGAAGTATAGACTATGTAGTATGAACTTTCACTACCAGAAAATGAGTATTGGGCGACGAAACAAAAAAAACCGGGCGACGAAAATAAAATCGTCGCCTGAGGATAAATTTCGTCGCCTAATATAGAAACTAGAGCGACGAAAAAATATTTCGTCGCTTAAGATATTTATATCGTCGCCTAAGTTTTTTTAATCCTTAGGCGACGAAACTCAAATATATCGTCGCCTAAGCATTTTATTTTTTTATTTTTACTGGACCGACGAATTATCCTACTTTCGTCGGCCAAGAGTAATCCGAATAATTAAAATAAAATAAAACACATTTAAATTTCATTGTACATGATTTTTTATTTTTACTCATGGGCGACGAATTTAACAAATATCGTCGCCCAAGTATTATCTTGGCCGACGAATTACCCTAATTTCGTCGGCCAAGATAATCCGAATAATTAAAATAAATAAAGCACATTTAAATTGTAAGGAAATGTTTTTTATTTTTATATCCCCGTTAGCGTCTCGTCGATTGGAAACTATTCTCAGTTGAAGGTCCGGCCAGATTACGTGATTTCGAGGGTCGAATAGCCGTTTCCGTCCGTTTAGGGGTTTGACCGCGCCGATTGACCGGACGGATCGAGCCCTTATCTTTGTCAGATGGAGTTGAATTTTTGCCCACCTATGTAATTCGTTATGCTGGTCATATCTGACGGTCGGTTTTCAGTTCCTCTTCTCCGATCACCAAACTCACAATATATGTACTAATGTTGTATAACTTTTTTATATAAGTGTTGAGTTTAAGTTTCGTTTTGAAGACAACGTATACGTAGAGGCCTCAAACGCAAAAAAGTCGTGAAATAAGATATGACTGGAACGGTGAAATACGTCAACCCGTGAAAAATGAAGATATTTCGGTAAAATTTCAGTGCCGGTTGTTCCGGTCAACGAATTTCTCTTATTTCTACCTAGTGGTAGCCCTATACCGGGTATTTATTTTTTACCAAATTTTTATAACCCCGTCAGAGTCTCGTCGATTGGAAACTATTCTCAGTTGAAGGTCCGGCCAGATTACGTGATTTTGAGGGTCGAATAGCCGTTTCCGTCTGTTTAGGGGTTTGACCGCGCCGATTGACCGGACGGATCGAGCCCTTATCTTTGTCAGATGGAGCTGAAGTTTTTCCCACCCACGTAATTCATTATGTTGGTCATATCTGACGGTCGATTTTCAGTTCCTCTTCTCCAATCACCAAACTCACGATATATGTACTAATGTTGTATAACTTTTTTATATAAGTGTTAAGTTTCGTTTTGAAGACAACGTATGCGTAGATGCCTCAAACGCAAAAAAGTCATGAAATAAGATATGACCAGAATGGTGAAATACGTCAACCCGTGAAAAATGAAGATATTCGGTAAAATTTCGGTGCCGGTTGTTCCGGTCAACTAATTTCTCTTATTTCTACCTAGTGGTAGCCCTATCTCGGGTATTTATTTTTTACCAAATTTTTATAGCCCCGTAAGAGTCTCGTCGATTGGAAACTATTCTCAGTTGAAGGT
Organism: Fragaria x ananassa; assembly: GCA_034370585.1. Taxonomy (NCBI): domain Eukaryota; kingdom Viridiplantae; phylum Streptophyta; class Magnoliopsida; order Rosales; family Rosaceae; genus Fragaria; species Fragaria x ananassa. Next base: position 16,844,500 of record CP139769.1, read on the forward strand.
CCGGCCAGATTACGTGATTTCGAGGGTCGAATAGCCGTTTTCGTCCGTTTAGGGTTTTGACCGCGCCGATTGACCGGATGGATCGAGCCCTTATCTTTGTCAGATGGAGCTGAATTTTTTCCCACCCATGTAATTCGTTATTCTGGTCATATCTGACGGTCGGTTTTCAGTTCCTCTTCTCCGATCACCAAACTCACGATATATGTACTAATGTTGTATAACTTTTTTATATAAGTGTTAAGTTTCGTTTTGAAGACAACGTATGCGTAGATGCCTCAAACGCAAAAAAGTCATGAAATAAGATATGACCAGAATGGTGAAATACGTCAACCCGTGAAAAATGAAGATATTCGGTAAAATTTCGGTGCCGGTTGTTCCGGTCAACTAATTTCTCTTATTTCTACCTAGTGGTAGCCCTATCTCGGGTATTTATTTTTTACCAAATTTTTATAGCCCCGTAAGAGTCTCGTCGATTGGAAACTATTCTCAGTTGAAGGTCCGGCCAGATTACGTGATTTCGAGGGTCGAATAGCCGTTTTCGTCCGTTTAGTGTTTTGACCGCGCCGATTGACCGGATGGATCGAGCCCTTATCTTTGTCAGATGGAGCTGAATTTTTTCCCACCCATGTAATTCGTTATTCTGGTCATATCTGACGGTCGGTTTTCAGTTCCTCTTCTCCGATCACCAAACTCACGATATATGTACTAATGTTTTATAACTTTTTTATATAAGTGTTGAGTTTAAGTTTCGTTTTGAAGACAACATATGCGTAGAGGCCTCAATCGCAAAAAAGTCGTGAAGTAAGATATGACCGGAACGGTGAAATACGTCAACCCGTGAAAAATGAAGATATTTCGGTAAAATTTCGGTGCCGGTTGTTCCGGTAAACGAATTTCTCTTATTTCTACCTAGTGGTAGCCCTATCCCGGGTATTTATTTTTTACCAAATTTTTATAGCCCCGTAAGATTCTCGTCGATTGGAAACTATTCTCTGTTGAAGGTCCGGCCAGATTACGTGATTTCGAGGGTCGAATAGCCGTTTCCATCCGTTTAGGGGTTTGACCGCGCCGATTGACCGGACGGATCGAGCCCTTATCTTTGTCAGATGGAGCTGAATTTTTTTCACCCACGTAATTCGTTATGCTGGTCATATCTGACGGTCGGTTTTCAGTTCCTCTTCTCCGATCACCAAACTCACGATATTCTGAATTTTATGATAGAACTCTTGGGCGACGATATTCTTCATCTTGGGCGACGAGATTTATAGTGAAGAATATCGTCGCCCAAGTATAGCATCTTAGGCGACGACTTCAAAAATCGTCGCCCAAGATGATTTTCAAAAAACAGGGCGAAGATTTTTACAGTATCGTCGCCCAAGAACGCCAATATAAAAGGCAAAAATTCGGAACCCTAACCATTCGCGCAGCCGCTCACAAATCCAAGCCCTCTCTCTCTCTCTCTCTCCGAAAATCCACCGAAGCCCTCTCTCTCTCCCTCTCTCCGACCCCGCCCCCGGCCGGAGATGGCGAGCAAAGCAAAGAACAACTCCAACGCCAAGGTGTCCCTAGAAGATTACATTCTTCTCCTTCACTCCCGCTCCCACCTCAAAAACCTCACCGTCACCCATCTCAACCAGGTACGTTCCATTCTTCTTCTCTCCTTTCTCTCCTCAATTTCATTAATTTCTTCATTTGATTTCTCCAGTTTCGTTTTATTTCTCCGATCAGATCATCCACATGCACGGCTACAAGAAGATCCACAAAGTTCAAATCATTCCCTCTTCAACTTTATTTTCTCTAATTTCGTTGAAATTGAAATTTACGTCATGGCTGATCTCAGCGACCTCAACTGGCAAGAGTGCCACATCACCTCCATCGAAACCCTCAGCCGTTCATGCAACAACGTGAACCAATACCAGTCTCCTCCTCCCCGAAACGACGCCTTCAGGTTCAACCAGTACTCGCCGCCCGCCGCTCCGGATTCCGCCGCCCACAGCGTCTTCGTCAACGCTCCCTTTCCAGCCAAGAGGAGATCGGCGCGGAAGAGAAGGCGCACTGCGAAAGTGGCAGTTCTCGTAAATTTCTCTTTTCCCTGAGGGCATATCAGTCTATTAGCCTCAGAGATTAAACACCAAGTCACGAACAGTGCGTGTAGAGGGTATTTCGGTCCTTTCGTAATTAGCGATTAGTTTCGTGGTCTTTTCGTTCAATTTTTCATTACAGAATTGATTTGGTATTTTACTGATAATACCAACAAATACACATAACTTTGAAATTGACTAGAAATGTTTATGATGATTGATGATGAATCAACCCGAAAGTCACAGCAAGAACCGGTCTGTTAATCCCAAGTTCAGAATAAATTAACAAGAATAATCTAAAGAAACTGCAAGTAAAACATTATTTATATATTTAAAAAAATTATTTAAATATTAAAAAAAAAAAATTTAATATATCTTAGGCGACGAAATTTCTAAATCGTCGGTCAAGGACTTACCTTATAAGACGACGAAAAAAAATTATCGTCGCCGAAGTTCTTGGCCGACGCACTTCTGGCGACGACGTCTTGGCCGACGAAAAAAAATTTCGTCGCCCAAGGTTATAACATCTTAAGCGACGAAAAAATATTTCGTCGGCCAATGTGTTAAATCTTGGGCGACGAGAAGTAGATTTTAGGCGACGAAATTAGTATCGTCGCCTAAGAATTACTCTTAGGCGACGACGGAATGAATTTTCGTCGCCCAAGTTCTTGGCCGACGCACTTCTGGCGACAACGTCTTGGCCGACGACGTGTCGTCGCCTAAGTACTTAGGCGACGAAATTTTTTAACAGGGCGACAATTTTTTTTCGTCGCCCAAGTTGAAATTTCTGGTAGTGTTTATAATTTATGTTTAAGATGTATGGACTTTAACTATGGACATTCAAACTATTTTTAGTGTTTTTATTACTTTATTATACATTTGGTATTTTGGTTAGTGGTTATATTGATACATAGTTTTGAAGTGCTAAAAAGAGCTGTTAATTTTTTTGTTACAGTTAACTTATTGTCAGAAAATTTTACAGTCTATACAAAGTTAAAAAAAAAAACCGAAACCGAACCAGACCGTTGGTTTGGTTCGGTTTTTGGTTTGACATTTTTTAAAATAGAAAACCGGACCGAATTTTATTTTCGGTTTTGATTTCGATTTAGTCTAAAAACCAAACCGTATCAAACCGAACCCACTCATAATTACACTACCCTCGATCTTTAATTTTATCAGGATAGATAGCAAGCAAGTTAATTAAATCATCTTAATTAGTTACGTTAACTAGTGAGTAACGTATCCCACACACCCGGTTAATATTCGGAGTTCATGAAGTTACGTATTCAATCAAAAGAAGATTTATTCCACGTGGCGGTATACACACATGCGAACCTAAATGCCTCTCAATTATGATATGGTCGACCAAGACTGGTGATAGTTAATTAGAGTCAAATACTAGACTTAACCTGTGCCTTCCCGCGGGGACATATTGCATATCACATTCCAAGTTATAACAATAGGTACAATCTATTTAATATAGCAAAATCACAATGAATAAAATCTTAAATGTTACATAAATTTATTGTTTTTTGCATTCTGGATTCTACAGCATATAGAGGAAGTATTCCAAATTTAGATAGTATGTTCTTAGATTATAATCAAATCAATGTCTCGTCAATTAACAATGTAAATGGTTTCTCTATCATAAGCGCATGAAAGTTATATTTTACATCAAAAATTTACACTTGCTAAAGATGACGTAAACTTGAATCTGTTATTCACGGTGATCACAAAACATATGATAGTTTGCTTTAGTCAAGGTGAATGTCAATAAGCGTGTAAAACACCTCCAATTGGAACCTGAAATTCAGATAAACATCATTTTGAAAAAGAAGAAAAAATTACAAAAGATCATTAAGACACAATGAAACCAAAAAATATCAGAGTGAGGTAAACTCAATTTTATTCAAGAAGATAATTACTACAGTTATAAAAGGGAGACATCTTATTCAAGATACATGAATCCCATACGGTATATCTTGATATCACCAAAGATTTTAGATTGCACAATTTTCATTGATACTTAAATTAGTATACTTACAATTTAACACAAACCCATATTTCATTAAAAACAAATATGGATGGTGTTTCTGCATAATCCTGGAGACTATGTAGAATCGCTGTGGAACATGAATTTGAACAAGAAACAACATGGGCAAAAGACAAGGACATATAGCAGTTCACCATGTCATCGGAGGACATGGCTACGTCCACTTAAGATTTTTCTATCATGGCCAATAGGCCTTTGGTGTTACAAGAGCTCTCCAAGATAGAGTGAGTAGTGATTGAGAGAGAGAGAGATAGCTTTCTACATATGGTAAACCATCCTTTTATAGCTAAGAAAGGTTTCCTCACATATTATGTTTTCGATGCAGGACTAACTACACATATATCTTCTTATGATGCCTACTTGTGGATCTTGGGAGAGGATCTTCCCGATATGGTACTGATGATCTTTCACCATGGCAAGATAGCCCGAATGTCGGTCTACCAAAAATATGTCGGGGACGGGGTCCTTCGTGGCTGAAAAATAGTCTACGAGGTCGTTGCTTATGCTTGCGGTATATATACCAACAACATGTCCCACCAACTCCCAAGTAAGAGGACCATCTTACTTAGAGAGTTACAAATAAACTATATGCCGCCAAGTGTAAGTGACGACAGATGTCGGTCTATCGAAAATATGTCGGGGACGGGGTCCTTCGTGGCCGGAAAACAGTTTACGAGGTTATTGCTTATGCTTGCGGTATATATACCAACAACATGTCCCCTCAACTCCCGAGTAAGAGGATCATTTTACTTGGAGAGTTACAAATAAACTGTATGCCGCCAAGTGTAAGTGACGACTGAGTAACAGCATACATCCCCTGTCCCCCTAATTCTCCGAGGAAGAATGTTCTCTTACTCTGAATTATTTCTTCATCTTTCCCTTTTTCTCATGATTTTCTTCTATTTTTTCGAAGGGAGTGACAAGATTCACTATGTCCCCCCAAGTCTTGTTGGGGTGTTGCTTTCTTTTTGTTAAATTGCCAATGAATTTGGTACTCGGAGTTAAAGATCCACAAGGAAACAAATTGAAGAGAGTCATGAAGATGAATAAAAAGGGTTTCTAGACGTCCAAAAAAAACTCTGGAGAAGAAGAGAAGAGAGAGCAGTCAAGTAACTAAAAGAGAAGAAGAAAAGTTTGGAGCCCAGAAAAGATCGATCTCTCAGATTCAGAAGATTGATTTTTTACCGTTATTAAGTTGGTGGTGTAACTATGAAGTTGGTGGTGTTAATTTGTTCCATGGATTTCAGATATTCATTGGTTTATAGTTATATTATTAATCAACTATGTATGTTTATTGATGGTGGCCAACATTAGTATGCATGCTAGGTTGTAAAGATATAGATGTTTTGTATGATCATCATGTCTACTTGCATTCTAAAGTAACGAGTGAGTGACTTGAGCTCATTCACATAAATCAATGTCTAGGTAGATTAGGACAACATCAGTATTGACATTGCCTAGCCTTATTCATAATCTTTAAGACCTTAATGACTTCTAGGTGAGAGATGTGCGAGAACATCACTCTAGGCTTCATTCTTGATGCTAAGGACATGTTTACTAACCTGGAATAGAATTGAGAGTGGTGTAATTAATTCCGGAATGGGTGAATTCCGGCATTTACTAACATATCAATGTATTTGAATGGATGTGAGTCTCACTTCCTTATCAGGAATCAATTCTTGACAAAACCCCTTATTCGATACTCAAAGGGGAGATGAGTAATCCTCACATAATTATAATATTTCTAAATTAACCTACCCTAAAAATATATATTTGTTGAAGGATAACATATAACGAGGATAATAGATTACTTATTTATTGATAAAAATGTTTATTTATAGGCATTACATATTGTCTCTCGGTCGAAGGATCTAAAAGATCTATAATTTATTCTAATAAGGAAACAATTAGGTCAAGACACATAACAGAATGACAAGAAAGTAATTTCTTTAAACAATATTGTATTTCAGGGATATTTTAAATTCATTTTTTGTAAGTGTATTTTAGCAATCATACTATTTTTAATTCTGATTCTATATGGTAAGTAAACAACATTAATCGTAATTAGTTTAATTCATGTTTTGATTCCTTATGGTAAGTAAACAATATAATAGTATGAATATTCTCATACCGATTTTTGTTGATACCGATTCATGATAATTTTCATTTCAAGTTAGTAAACGTGCCCAAATTAAGTTGAAAATATCATTCTCTTAACGTACCAAGTAAGAAAGATAGATATGTTAAGTTCAACACATCATTGGCTTAGCTTGAGTAAGAATATCGAAATGAATTGAACATGTTAGTAAACACATCATATGTGTAATCATTGTCTAGTGGTGAGAAGTAGTTCCTAGCTAGTTTTCGTTATTTAATTTTCGAAACCAAAATCCTCAAATTTAGTTTTCTGTTTTTTGTTATTCTGTCTGTTGTTTTTCTATATTTTGTTAGCATAGCAAAACTGCACAGTTTCCTCTAAATTTTGTATATGTCTTAGTCAGTGTGTCTATTTTCTCTAGCTATAGTTTTTAATTGTGTCTATATCTAGTGTCTATTTAGTTTCTCAGAGTCATATTTGCAATTGTTAAGTCACAATTCTCTGTGGGAAACACTCTACTTTCTTATCCTACCATCGATAATTTTATTGTGATGGCAGGGCTATTTTGTAAGTCTATTTAAGGTTTAGCTTGCACACAGACATTATTAATTACTTCATCAGATGAAAACAGAAGTCGTGTTTTACTCTGTGCCGGACACGGTTAATTTGTTTCCTCTTTGCATATATAGCTGCAACACTGAAACGAAAGCAATTGCAGCTGTGCAAGAGTTAACAAAACAGAAGAGGAAATTCCTATCATCCAAGAATAATGGGTTGCCGCATACTCGTCTTTTTCCTTGGGACTTTCTTCCTGGATGGGTTTCTCCTCTCCATGGCTGCTAACGTCCACCACTACAGCTTTCTTGTAAGGATATATTATATTATCAATCAACTATGATATAATATGTTTCTTAGTTTGTTAATCAGACAAATAATATGTTAATTTGTTGCTTTAGTAATATTTATTGTTGTTAACTGCGCACAGCTGAAGGAGACCAACTTTACAAGACTGTGTTTCACAAAGCCGATGCTCACTGTAAATGAGTCGTTCCCAGGTCCAACCATTCATGTTCGCAAAGGAGACACTGCTTTTGTTAATGTTCTTAACAATGGCAAGTATGGTGTCACCATTCACTGGTCTCTCTCTCTCTCTCTCTCTCTCTCTCTCTCTCTCTCGATCAGTTCATTCAGATGCAGATCGAAGTACTACTCCCTATTCTGAGGAATTTTCGACTGTCATATGTATATCAGTATATGTCAGTCGATGATTCTCCGTTCAACATATATAATATATCTGTTCTTTCCATGCATGAAGTCAAATATTATATTGGACTAAAATATAGAATTTGTTCTTCACAAATAAGAAATGAATTAACTCCCCTTTCAAACACAACAGAAATGAATTATTGGCTTGCCTATTTTTTGGAGAAAAGTTTGGGAATATTACTGTTTCTAAATTTTGTGACTCTAGCTATCTTATCAACTATATGATTGAAATATGACTTTAGATATATGCTTGAACTTTTCTACAGGCATGGAGTGAAGCAACCGCGAAATCCATGGTCAGATGGTCCGGAAAATATAACTCAGTGTCCAATTCAACCAGGAAAGAATTTCACATATGAGATTATATTTTCAGATGAAGAAGGCACACTATGGTGGCATGCACATAGCGACTGGTCACGAGCCACAGTCCACGGCCACATTGTTATCTTACCTGAGATAGGAAAGACCTATCCATTTCCCGAGCCTTACTCCCAACAAACAATTTTTTTGGGTATATATACAGTATACTACACAGCATCTCTATACTATAACTTGTCTCTATGATCTTTTAATGAAATAAAACTAGTAGTTGAGATATGGTTAAATCACTAATTAAGAGTTCATAATTAGTGATCGCCTTTTGTCTTTAATTTTTGGTGTTCATAGGAGAGTGGTTCGATACAGACCTAAAGGAACTAATTGATGAAGCTACGGCAACCGGAAGTGACCCTGACCCGTCCACTGGATTCACCATCAATGGCTGGCCAGGAGCCTTATACAACTGCTCCAATGGTATGTCGATCTGTGAGAAAAAACCTTGTTTGATGATTTATTATGTCAAAACCACTAAGAATAAAGTGCTAAAATTTTGAGACAGTACAACAAGGATAAAACATCATAATAATTTTTGTACAGTAGTTTCCTATATTTCGGATTTTCTCTATTGTATTTGGTTGTTTTGCTCTATAACGTCATATTCTCTAAAAACTATCCCTAACATACACTACCAGAAATTTGAACTTGGGCGACGAAAACAAATCGTCGCCCTGTTAAAAAATTTCGTCGCCTAAGAACTTAGGCGACGACATGTCGTCGGCCAAGAACTTGGGCGACGAAAGTTCATTCGGTCGTCGCCTAAGAGTAATTCTTAGGCGACGATACCAATTTCGTCGCCTAAAATCTACTTCTCGTCGCCCAAAAATATTCGTCACCCAAGATTTAAACCCTTGGCCGACGAAAATTTTTTTCGTCGGCCAAGATCTTATAACCTTGGGCGACGAAAATAAATATTTCGTCGCCTAAGATCACTACATCTTAGGCGACGATAATTTTTTTTCGTCGTCTTATTTGGTAAGTCCTTAACCGACGATTTAGCAATTTCGTCGCCTAAAATATATTTAATTTTTTTTAAAATATTTAAATAATTTTTTTAAATATATAAATAATATTTTTTAGATTTTTGCTGGAATTTTTTTTTCGGCATTTCTTTAAATTTTTCTAATACTAAAATTTAATTAAAAATAACACAAATTTATAAATTTATAAATAATTTATTACAAAAATTCAGTCCATCTGCCTATGGAGAAACTCGAAATCTAACTCATCATTCCCGTTCGGAGGATCTTGAGGCTGAGACGGCGGCTGGTCAGGCTGAGGAGGCTGCTGCTGAGGCTGGGGCCACTGAGGGTGAGGCCACTGAGGTAATGGTATAGGCGTAGGCATGGGCGGAAAATCAAGTCCGGCCGCATGTGCAGCGATGCAGGCAGTCATCCACTGTCCCATAGCCGCCTGGTTGGCATTGGTGACTTCATTCAGCCGCTCCATATGCGCAGCCGTGGAAGCCGCATATGATTCCTCCATCACCGCCATCTCTCTCGCTCTTTGGGCTTCCAGCTCAGACTGTAGACATTCGAACTGATCCTGTAGCCGACTGTTGTTGCTTGAGGCTCCGGCGGCTCCCTTGCGCTGAAATCCTGGCGTCGTCTTCAGGATCCCCTTTCCAGCGCCTCCCATACCCCGGCAGTTGTAGGTGTTGGAACGTTGCGCGAAGGCAGTGGCCATAATCCGCGCCCCAACGGTAGGATCTGAAGTGTCGATCCTGGACATGGCCTCTGACATGTCATCCTCTGCCGTGCCCGGCCATGTGTTGTTCACCATGCCTCTCATGACCTCTTTCTCCGCCTCCCTCACCCTCGCCTAATTGGATACATTAAAAAAATATATTAATATACATTTAATAAAATGTAATTAAAATTAAAAATTAGAAAATATAAGGAACTTACAAGATCTTCCTCAGAATGAGGATATGCCCTCTGAAAGGTCCCCACATAGGGGTTCTCCTCTGGCCGCTCTCGCCGCACGTCGTCCATGATGGCCGAAAACGGCCTCGAACCGGCACGATGGTTAGTTGTGTTCTGTTGCCGGTTCTCAGCGTTCACCAGGGCGAGGTGCTTCAAAAAAAAAATTATCGTTAGTAAATATTTAAAAACATACAATTATAATTAATTCACTAATTAAATTAATTCAAATTTGTTTACGAATTACCTGTTTGTGAGGGTCGTTGAACTGCGTGACAAGAAGCCACCGCCACTCGTACTCCCGATACTCGAACTCCTTCGGGGTACCCGAACGGTCGCTCCCGTACTGGTTCCAGTATAACCAGAGGTCGTGCTTCCACTCCTTGAACCTACATATACAAAAAAAATATTAAATATATTATTAAAAAAATAAAATTTAATAAATTATTAAATAGAGGTACCTCTCCCTATGGGCATTTTCCGCCCAGTCACGTCCATCCTAGGGAACCACAAACCATTGCTGCATTACCACTTGTTAGTATTTTTTTCGATAATTAAATAATTTATTAGTTAAAAAAATAGTAATTGATCGAGTAAACTCACCGACATCGACTGATGGAGCATCTCCTTCACTCCATCAGGAACCTGGCTCTAGACTCCCCATAACATAGGGAGCCTGGAGCGGATGGTGCCTCCCGCGGCGCGCGTGTACCGGTTTCCTAACACGGCGTCCACCGGTTTCCCGTTGGAAAACGGGATGGCGATCCGTCCAGCGGACTCGACCGCCCTATCGAGTCCCTTGTTGCTGACGGTGCCTCTCCTGTTCCGCCTTCTCGTTCCGGCGACTGTGACATTGTGAATCAAATTTAATATTAATAATAAATTTTTACAAAAAAAAAAATTTTAAATCGACAAAACAGTAATAATAAATTACCTGAGGATGAGACTGAGCCGACAGATTCGTCTCCGTCCGCCTGTTCGGAGACCCTCACGGGATGAAGAGGCGTGGGAAACTCCCTGTAGATATAGGCCTCGTGCGGTGCCACATGCGGGAGCTGCTCCCGAATCGGTCGACCCTCCTCATCGACGCGAGGTATCGCCGGTATCGTCGGAGGAAGGAAGAGGCCGGACGGCACCATAGGGACCCCGGATGACCCGCCATCACCGTCGGTCGGGGATGACTGTGTGGGGGCGGTGTTAGATCGCGACCGGGGAAGTATCTCTGGATGACGAGGGGCCGTCGCTGCGGGACCCAACTGCCCAGCAGAACGTGAGCCGCTCGCGCCACTCCTAAGCGTCGCATGTCGGGCCGTCAGCTGCCAAGGAAACCCGATCGACGGTGATTCCGACGGGTTGTTTGAGGTACCGTCCGAGGAATATTGGCTCCTCGAACCCGAACGTTGTCCAGAAGTTCTCCTCATGCCCATCCTGTTTAAAATAACCATAAATTTATTAAAAATATTTTACCGTCTTATAATTAATTTAACAAAAAATAACCACAAATTTCGAAAAATTTATCAACAATAATAACACAAATAAAAATTAATAGTTATTATGGATTTAATATTTTTTTAATTCACATAACAAATTATTTACATTAATTCGCAATTATTACATCACAAAAACTAATTTACGAATATTTACATCCTTACTAAAAAATAATACATTATTTTTTACAAAATTTCCAAAATATATTTACAATTATAATTTATATTATTTAATTATTTAATCAGAAATTATTTAATCATTTACAATATATTTACAAATTATTTCCACAAATCCTAAACCCTAAACCCTAAACCGTAAACCCTAATATTTTACAATTATCATTTACATCACAATTTACCATAACTTACCCTAAAATCCTACCATACACTAGTGGAAAAAATCACTTAGCCGACGGAAAAATAATATTTTCGTCGCCTAAGATCTACTTAGCCGACGGAAAACCTTTCGTAGCCTAAGTTTTTACCTAGCCGACGGAATATTTTTCCGTCGGCTAAGAAGATCTTAGGCGACGGAAATTTTTACCTAGCCGACGGAACATTTATATATAAATATAAATGATTATTTATGATAACTTAGGCGACGAAAAATTATTTCGTCGCTTAGGTTATCTTAGCCGACGGAAATATCTACTTAGCCGATGGAAATATCTACTTAGCCGACGGAACCAAATTTAAAAAAAAAAAATTTAAATTTTTTGGCGGGATAACTGCCGCTTAAATATTTTGAACTTAGGCGACGGAAAAATATATTCCGTCGACTAAGTTCAAAAATTTTAAGCGGCAGTTATCCCGTCAAAAATTTTGAATTTTTTTTGGCTCCATTTTATAACTTTCAGCTCTCTCCCTCATCGTTTTCATCTCTCTCTCCCTAGCTCGTCTGCTTGCTCTCTCTCTCCCTCGTCTGGTTGCTCCCCCACCACAGCGGCGCCTCCTCCTCCTCCTCTTCTCGCCCCTCCTCCTCCTCCTTCGTCGCGGCACCTCCTCCTCCTCCAAGCAACGCCGCCTCCTCCTCCTCCTCTTCTAGCCGCGGCACCTCCTCCTCCTCCTTCGCCGCGGCACCTCCTCCTCCTCCAAGCAACGCCGCCTCCTCCTCCTCCTCTTCTCGGCGGCAACTCCTCCTCCTCCTCTTCTCGACGCCTCCTCCTCTTCCTTCGCCGCGGCACCTCCTCCTCCTCCAAGCAGCGCCGCCTCCTCCTCCTCTTCTCAGCGGCGACTCCTCCTCCTCCTCTTCTCGGCGCGCGGCACCTCCTCCTCCTCTTCTCAGCGGCACCTCCTCCTCCTCCCGGCGAGTTTAGCGTCGGAGGTGGAGTGGAGTTGTTCGGGAACACATAAACATAACCGTCGTGGTCGCCGGAGAAGAGCGGAAGAGAAGGAAAAAAAAAAAAAAGGCCTAAAAAAACGAAAAAAAAAACCCGCCAATTATTCTAAAAAAAAAAATTAAATTTTTACTTCCGTTTACTAAGATCTTAGGAGACGGAATATTCCGTCGGCTAAGAAAAACTTAGTCGACGGAAAAGTAATTTCCGTCGACTAAGTTCCGTCGACTAAAATCTTGGTAGACGGAACTATTCCGTCGACTAAGTCCCACTTAGCCGACGGAATTGATGATTCTGTCGGCTATTGTCATAGCAGACGAAGCTTAGCCGACAGATCTTAGCCGACGGAAATTCCGTCGGCTAAGATCTTTGCAGACGAAATATATGTCTTAACCGACGGAACGGTTCCGTCGGCTAATAGCCATAATCCAGTGGTGATAATTTACACAAATTTACCCTAATTTACCATTAATTTCCTAAATTACAACAACAACAACAATAATTTCACCAACAATTTCACAACACAACAATAATTTCACCAACAATTTTAAATAATTTCAAACAATTTCATAATTTCAAACAATTTCAAACAATTTCACAATTTCAAACAATTTCAACAATTTCAAACAACAACAACAACAAGTAAATTTTTTTATCAACATAACCAATTTAGGGTTTTAGGGTTATACCTTAAATTGTTTGAGAGAGGGAGAGAGAGAGAGGGCTGGGTCGGGGTCGGAGAGAGGGAGAGAGAGAGGGCTTCGGTGGATTTTCAGAGAGAGAGAGAGGATTTGTGAGCGGCTGCGCGAATGGTTAGGGTTCCAAATTTTTGCATTTTATATTGGCGTTCTTGGGCGACGATTCTATAAAAATCGTCGCCCTGTTTTTTTAAAATCGTCGGCCAAGATAGTCTACTTGGGCGACGATGTTCTTCACTATAAATCTCGTCGCCCAAGATGAAGAAAATCGTCGGCCAAGAGTTCTATCATAAAATTCAGAATATCGTGATTTTGGTGATCGGAGAAGAGGAACTGAAAACCGAAATTTTACCGGAATATCTTCATTTTTCACGGGTTGACGTATTTCACTGTTCCGGTCATATCTTATTTCACGACTTTTTTGTGTTTGAGGCTTCTACGTATACGTTGTCTTCAAAACGACACTTAAACACAACACTTATATAAAAAAGATATACAACATTAGTACATATATCGTGAGTTTGGTGATCGGAGAAGAGGAACTGAAAACCGACCGTCAGATATGACCAGCATAACGAATTACGTGGGTGGGAAAAAATTCAGCTCCATCTGACAAAGATAAGGGCTCGATCCGTCCGGTCAATCGGCGCGGTCAAACCCCTAAACGGACGGAAACGGCTATTCGACCATCCAAATCACGTAATCTGGCCGGACCTTCAACTGAGAATAGTTTCCAATCGACGAGACTCTTACGGGGCTATAAAAATAAAAAACATTACCTTACAATTTAAATGTGCTTTATTTATTTTAATTATTCGGATTATCTTGGCCGACGAATTTAGGGTAATTCGTTGGCCAAGATAATACTTGGGCGACGATATTTGTTAAATTCGTCGCCCAAGAGTAAAAATAAAAAATCCTGTACAATGAAATTTAAATGTGTTTTATTTTATTTTAATTATTCGGATTACTCTTGGCCGACGAAATTCGGGTACTTCGTCGGCCAAGATAATACTTGGGCGACGATATTTGTTAAATTCGTCGCCCAAGAGTAAAAATAAAAAATCCTGTACAATGAAATTTAAATGTGTTTTATTTTATTTTAATTATTCGGATTACTCTTGGCCGACGAAATTAGTGTAATTCGTCGGCCAAGTAAAAAATAAAAAAATAAAATACTTAGGCGACGATAATTTGAGTTTCGTCGCCTAAGGATTAAAAAACTTAGGCGACTATATAAATATCTGAGGCGACGAAATATTGTTTCGTCGCTCTAGTTTATATATTAGGCGACGAAATTTATGCTTAGGCGACGATTTGTTTTCCTTGGGCGACGATTAGTTTTCTCTTAGGCGACGAAAAAAAAATTGTCGCCCGGTTTTTTTTGTTTCGTCGCCCAAAACCCATTTTCTGGTAGTGTTAGGAAACGTGACGAGAGAGAAAACAACGACATTCCTTATATTTACAATAATTAATCTCTATGATTTTAAGAAAATATTTAATAAAGAATGATGACATCTGTAAGACAAGAATGATTTTCTCTATTGTATTTGGTTGTTTTGCTCTATAACGTCATATTCTCTAAAAACTATCCCTAACATAGGAAACGTGATGAGAGAGAAAACAACGACATTCCTTATATTTACAATAATTAATCTCTATGATTTTAAGAAAATATTTAATAAAGAACGATGACATCTGTAAGACAAGAATGATTTTCTCTATTGTATTTGGTTGTTTTGCTCTATAACGTCATATTCTCTAAAAACTATCCCTAACATATAGGAAACGTGACGAGAGAGAAAACAACGACATTCCTTATATTTACAATAATTAATCTCTATGATTTTAAGAAAATATTTAATAAAGAATGATGACATCTGTAGGACAAGAAATCACACATAAAAAGTTTTCAAAATCAAAATATGGAGTAGTCGTTGAAGATGGTCTTATAAATTAGAAATTCAAGAATTGGTAGCTGTATTCTTGATTTTCTTGATGTTTATTCACGTAGGGTTTGAACCCTTTTATACAGGAGGATTGCCTCTAATGATGCTATTCCTTAATTACAGGGATTACTACAAATCTAATCCTAATTACAATGATGCTATTCTCTAATTACAGTCTACATTAAATATAGACAGATGCTAATTAATCTTTTGTGATCTTCTTCCTTTTCTCAAGACTCCCCCTCAAGTTGGAGTGTATGTTTACTACACCCAGCTTGCTTAGGAGAATGTTGAATTGCCTTGAACCCAAAGGTTTTGTAAAGATGTCAGCAGGCTGTTCCTTTGTTCCAACATGTATGGGTTTCACTAATCCCCTTTGCACTTTCTCACGAACCACATGACAGTCAATCTCAATGTGTTTTATTCGTTCGTGAAAAACTGGGTTTGATGCAATCTATATCGCAGCCTTATTATCACAGAAGAGTTTTACAGCTTCTCTCTGCTTAACATTCAAGTCATTGAGAATATTCTGCAACCAGGTGATCTCACAACATGTTGAAGCCATAGACCTGTACTCGGCTTCCGCACTGGACCTAGAAACAGTCCCTTGTTTCTTTGTTTTCCAGGAGATAGGAGCTTTGCCAAGAAAGACACAGTAGCTTGTAACAGATCTCCTTGTATCCTTGCAACGAGCCCAGTCTGCATCACAATATGCTTTAAGTTCCAAGTTTCATGTTGAGGGCAGCAGAATTCCTTGCCCTGGTGTGTAATTGATGTACCTAAGAACCCTGTAGGCTGCATCCATATGTGGCTCTCGGGGTTTGTCCATGTATTGACTAAGAATATGGACTGCATAAACCAAATCAGGTCGAGTGATGGTCAAGTATATGAGCCTTCCAATCAGTCTTCGATATTGTGAAGCATCTCTGAGCAATGCTCCATCTCCTCTGGTCAAAACAACATTTTGTTCGACTGGAAACTTGCTTGGTTTTGCACCGAGAAATCCAGCATCATCCAAGATCTCAAGTGCATATTTTCTTTGGCATAGGACTATGCCTGCCTTTGATCGAGCCACTTCCAGACCAAGAAAATACTTAAGTTTCCCCGTATCCTTCAATTTAAACTGAGAAGCCAAGAACTGTTTTGTTCTCTCTATTTCATGTAAACTGTTTCCAGCAAGAATTATGTCATCACACTACCAGGACAAGCACTTTAGCCGACGAAAAATTTTCGTCGGCCTGTTAAAAAAATTCGTCGGCTAAGACCTTAGCCGACGAGCCTTCGTCGGCTATAGTGTCGTCGGGAAAAGGTCGTCTGTGATGACTTTAGCAGACGAAATTTTTTTTTTTCGTCGGCTATAGTCCCACAGTTAGCCGACGAAAAACATGTCATCGGTTTTTTCCCAGACTTTAGCCGACGAAATATTCGTCGGCTAAAGTGCGTAATAAATAATTAAAAAATAACTATACCCGACGAAATTTAGTATATTTCATCGGCTAAACCTTGTAAAAAAATTTAAAAAAATAATTATAGCCGAGAAACATAGTATATTTCGTCGGCTAAACCTTGTAAAATTTTTAAAAAAATAACTATAGCCGACGAAATATAAAATATTTCATCGGCTAAACCTTATAAAAAAAATTAAAAAATAACTATACCCGATGAAATATTAGGTTATTCGTCGGCTAAACCTTGTAAAAAAATTTAAAAAAATAATTATAGCCGACGAAATATAAAATATTTCGTCGGCTAAACCTTATAAAAAAATTAAAAAATAACTATAGCCGACGAAACATGCCATAATTCGTCGGCTAAACCTTATAAAAAAATTAAAAAATAACTATAGCCGACGAAACACGCCATAATTCGTCGGCTAAACATTATAAAAAAATTAAAAAATAACTATAGCCGACGAAATATTAGGTTATTCGTCGGCTAAACCTTATAAAAAAAATTAAAAAAATACTATAGCCGACGAATATAGTGTTTAAATATGATCGGCTAAAGTTGCTGGGTTTTGAAAAAAAAAACTGCAGAAACTTTCGGCCACCTCCAATCACGACCAAAATTTGACAGAATCGTCCTCTCAACATTTCGAACAACTTTCTAGAAGAAGTCGAAGCTCAATTCTAAGCCTAAACAGGTCAATCGACTGAAAATATAAAAATCCCCAATTTCAAACCCTAAAAACTTCAAATCTTCGATTCTCTTCACACACACCGAATTGAGCTACCAAATTCTAGGGGAATGTAGTACTAATCAAACTCAACTTATCCATATATAGAACTCACCAAATGGTGATCTAAGGAAGGAGAAATTCGATCGACACCGAATCCGAACCGGCGGAGTTTTAGAGCTCGATTTATCCCTCACGGCGGCGCCACTCGATGCACCACCTATCCAGCAATGAAGTAGAGACAACGATGAAGCTTTTGGGACAAGTGTGACGGTCTCCGGTGGCTTGACAGCGGAGTTAGGCCGAGAAGAAAATCTGGCAGATAATAGACTTCTTACCATCCATCTTCGCCTATAAAAAGAACTTTAGCCGACGAAATTCTTTATTTTCGTCGGCTAAACTGTTTTGAAAATTTTGGTGGACCGCCAAAAAATTTTGGTTGAAAATTTTGAAATTTTTTTGACTTTAGCAAACGACTTTTCATATATTTTCGTCAGCTAAAGTCCTTTGAAAATTTTGGTTGACCACCAAAAAGTTTTGGTTGAAAAATTTTCAAAATTTTTCGAGTTTAGCCGACGACTTTTCATATATTTTCGTCGGCTAAAGTCCTTTGAAAATTTCGTCGGCTAAAGATACCAATTTCGTCAGCTATACACCAATTCGTCGGCTAAACCTTCTAAACTCGTCGGGTAAACTTTATAAATTCGTCGGCTAAACCTTTGAAATTCGTCGGCTAAAAGTATTTTTATACATTTGGCATGTTGTGATTGTGATGATCAAACTTGAGAAACAGAAATCTAACCGTCAGATCTGACCATCATGATAAAATACATGTATGGGAAAAAATTCAACTTGATCCGAAAATAATAAGGGCTCGATCCGGACGGTCAATCTCGTAAGTCAAACCCCTAAACGCACGGAAAAGGTCGTTCGACCGTCTAAATTACGTATTTTGGCCGAACCTCCAACTGAAAATAGTTTTAAACCGATAACACACAACAAGTCGTATAAAATTTTTACGCAAAATAACCACCGAATATAGGGCTACTCATAAGGGGAAAAAATGAAAAATTGCATTGACCGCAACTATCGGCACCTAATATTTACCGGAATAGTGTGATTTTTCAACCGTGGATGTATTTCAACATTCTCGTCATATCTTATTTTATGACTTTTTGGTGTTTGAAGGTTTTACGTATAGTTTGTTTTTGAAACGAAACATTTACATAACACTTGGTAAACAAGTTATACAACATTAGTATGCATGTTGTGATTGTGATGATCAAACTTGAGAAACAGAAATCCGACCGTCAGATCTGACCATCATGATAAAATACATGTATAGGAAAAAATTCAACTTGATCCGAAAAGAATAAGGGCTCGATCCGGACGGTCAATCTTGTAAGTCAAACCCCTAAACGCACGGAAAAGGTCGTTCGACCGTCTAAATTACGTATTTTGGCCGGACCTCCAACTGAAAATAGTTTTAAACCGATGACACGCAACAAGTCGTATAAAAATTTTACGCAAAATAACCACCGAATATAGGGCTATAATAGAAAAATTTTAGGGTTTAGCCGACGAATACCCTAACGTATTCGTCGGCTATAGTATGTAATTAAAAAATTAAAAAATAACTATAGCCGACAAAATATTAGGTTATTCGTCGGCAAAAACCATCTTAGCCGACAAATTATAGTGTATTTCGTCGGCTAAACTTTTAAAAATTTCATCGGTTAAAGTTTAAAAAGTTCGTCGGCTAAACTTTTTAAAATTTCGTCGGCTAAACTTTTAAAAATTTCGTCGGCTAAAGTTCACAGACTATAGCCGATGAAAAAAATTATTCAGCCGATGAAATATTAATTTCGTCGGCTAAAGTTGACCATAGCCGACGAAAATTTTAAATTAACCGACGAATTTTTTTCGGCTAATTTAGCCGACAAAAAAAAATTTGTCGGCCTGGTTTTTTTTATTTTCGTCGGCTAAAGCCTTTCTTCTGGTAGTGTTAACATAAACAAGAAGGGCAGTGAATGTACCATTAGAGTTGCGGACGAAAAGAGAGTAATCTGACCAACTCTGTCGAAAGCCAGCAGCCTTGAGTGCAGTGGAGAATTTTAGGAACCATTGCCTTGAGGCATGTTTCAATCCATACAGGGACTTATGCAATTTGCAAACCCTAGTCTCCCCCTTTCGTCCGTAACCTGGAGGTAGCTGCATGTATACATCTTCAAACAAATCTCCATTGAGGAAGGCGTTGTTAACATCAAGCTGGTGCAAATGCCATCCCCGAAGGGAGGCGATGCTCAAAAGAACACGCACAGTGGTGAGTTTAGCCACAGGAGCAAAAGTCTCCCTATAATCAACTCCTTCAATCTGGCTATAGTCCTTGGCAACCAGGCGTGCCTTGAAACGGTCAACAGTGCCATCGGGATGGTATTTGATTTGATAGACCCATTTGCAGCCGACTGGCTTCTTGTGAACTGGTAGAGGGACTAAGCTCCAGGTGCGGTTGGACTGAAGAGCTTGGATCTCTGCATTCATGGCGTGACACCAGCGAGGGTCCTGTACTGCCTGAGAGAAAGTTCTGGGTTCTTTTTCCAGTGTGAGCTGAATAGAAAAAGCCCTATGCTGGGGGGAAAGTCTATCATAAGTTAAGACAGTAGAGAGAGTGGGTAGTACCTGAGGGACTGACCTCCGCCATGGAAGAGGTTGGGACTTGCTAAGAAGGGAGGGCCACCTCAATATGAAAGTCCTGCAATTTCTTAGGAATAGTGGTGGCTCGGCGAAATGGACGTTGTGGTGGCGGAAGTGGTGAGTTCCTAGGTGGAGTAGGAAAAGTATTATCAGGTGGAGTGTCCGAGGGAGTGGGATCAAGATGAGGTGGAGTGTGTTCGAGTGCGGCAGGAGTGTGAGTAGCGGAATGCATGGAAGAGGTAGGAGGGAGTGGACCAGAAAAGTGAGGAGAAGAGTGGGGATCCTCATCATAAGGAGGAGGTTGTGTGAGTGGTGATAGCGACCGAAACCGGGAGTTTCAATTAAAACCCTTTTGTGTCAATTGTAGTATAAAGAAAATAAGGGTATCGTTATAAAAGCTGGGGATTGAGGGTACCCTTATAATTACGTTAATTACAAAACAAGAGAAAACAAAATATTATAGTACTAGAGATATGAGGTTTTGTGATTATAAACAAGAGAAAATAAGAAACAAAATAAATCAGAAAAGATCAGATGGATGAGACATTAGAGACTTGGGAATCCACCACCAAGTATGTTTCAAGACATGTTAACAACCAAAACTTCAATCATTAAGTCACAAATCGGTATCAATCAAGAACAAACCGTGAACGCACTGCGTAAGTCCTTATTACTTCTCTTGAATACTTAAGCAAGATGAACGCAGCATTACTAAGCCTTTAGAATAACCGATCAAGGTATAGAAGCTATCCTATCAACAAATTATTCTAAGCATTAAGATAAATGGAAGTGATTGAACAAGTATGCAAAACTAGTGTGGAACGCCTACCTAGCATGCAATCCTTTTTATTTGGTTTCACCTATTGTCCTATAGGTTTTACTACTTTGAACTAAGCCGTATTAACCGTTTAAGAGATTAAACAACCTAATTCTAGCCCCACTCACAAGTTCATAAGGTTCTATGTTGCGCATACATGAACATAAACAAGCAAGAGTTCTCCATAAACCAAAACCAAATAAACAATTTGAAAGACTTAATAATTCGAAACCAAGGTTCAAAACAATATCTAAAACATTCTCGGGGCTTCAAAACTTGCCCCTAACTAAGAGAATTCAGCCACACATGGCTGCAAAGACACACAAGGAGAATAAAAGATGACACAAAAAAGATAAAATGTGGATGATAGAGAGATCAATGATGGCTTGGCGGCTTCCTTGTGCGAGTCTGCAACTCTAGAGGTTCTTCTGATGATGAGATCGTTGCCTCCTCTCTAATCTCTTCGTCCTCCTCTCTAATCTTATCCTCTTCTCTGCTGTGATTAGGGTTATAAAACCCTCAAAACTCGTCCATGGGCTTACCAATGTGGTCTGGGCCTCAAAATAGAAGTTTTGGTCCAAATCAGAAATTCGGGCAGACTGATCTTTGACCACTCAAACGGTCATAACTTCTTCTCCAAAATAGGTATTGACGATCTGTAAAAAGTTCTGGAAAGTAGACTCTTTTAGCTTTCCATTGATATATGACACGTCTCCTAGATCGTTGTGAGCTGATCACAAGCTTCTGTCGAAGTTGACTGACGATTTCTGGCAGATTTTCTGATTTCTTTCCTTGCATGACATGAATTCCTTTTCCTTCAAGATTTCTTCTCTTTTGTCTCTTTTGGGCTCCTTGGCTTTATTTATGACCTAAACGATCAAACTTAGTTAATATGAATATTGTTAAGGGAATTACATAACTAAATAGGGTCAGAAATACATTATAAACGTAGCACTTTGTGCTCCTATCAAGTGGAGGAAAAATAGTTGGAGAAGTAGGAGTAGGGTTGTGAGCAGATGAAGAAGGTTTAGTTTGAAAAGGAAACTCAGTTTCAAAGAAAATCACATCCCTGGAGTAAATTACTTGTTTGTTTTTAATGTCATACAACTTGTAACCCTTCTTCCCGGAGGGGTATCCCAAAAAAATACACTCCAAAGAGCGGGGATCAAGTTTGGAAGGTTTGGAAGGTTTGGAAGGATGAGTTGACACAAAACTTCGACATCCAAAAACTCGAAAGTGTGTGTAGGTTGGTGCCTTTGAAAAGAGTTTTTCAAATGGAGTTTTCCCCCCAAGGGTAGGAGTTGGGGTCCGATTTATCAAGTATGCAGCAGTGAGAATGGCATCACCCCAAAAATCCTTTGTTAAATGAGATTGGAAAAGCAAAGCTCGTGCCACATTTAATAAATGTCTATGCTTACGTTCTGCAACCCCGTTTTGTTGGGGAGTGTTAATACAAGTTGTTTGATGCAGAATTCTTTTGAAAGCATAAAATTGTGTACATTTAAATTCAGGACCATTATCACTTCGGACAACCCGAACCTTTGTGTCAAACTGAGTTTCAACAAAATGAATGAAATTGATGAGTAAATCTCGTGCTTCCGATTTGTGTTTCATGAGATAAATCCATGTGCATCGTGAACAATCATCAACAATAGTCAAGAAATACTTTGCACCACAAATTGATGGAATAGGGTAGCCTCCCCAAATATCAACATGAATTAATTCAAAACAAAAGTCACTTGAAGTTTTGCTTAATGGAAATGGCTGCCTAGTGAGCTTAGCTAAGGGACAAACATGGCAATTATTTGCATTGCAAGCTTTATTTGCTAAGAAGGGAAAATATGATAATACTTTGCTAGATGGATGGCCAAGGCGTTGGTGCCAAAGCTCTTGTGATGTGGTGGTAACGAAATTGCATGTTCCTTTCGATGATGTGTTGAGGCAGTAAAGTCCCTCACTCTCCGATCCCGTCCCAATCATCTTCCCCGAACGAAGGTCCTGTATGAAACAAATGCGGTGAAGAAAGATTGTGGCATAAAAGGAATCAAAGTTGAGCTTACTAATGGATATAAGATTCAAGTGAAAACTTGGAACATAAAGAACGTTGAGCAGTGTAAAATCAGAGGTGAATATGACAGTCCCTATGTGTGTTACTTGTATGGAAGTGTTGTCTGGCAACCTAACAAAGCGGTTATGGACAGTTTGAAGAGATGTGAGCAATGCAGGGTTACAGACTATGTGGTCACTTGCACCACTATCAAAGATCCAAACATCCCTGGCATGATCACCAAGTAGTGCTAGAGCTGTACCTGTGAGTTCTTCAAAAGTAGGAGCATTACCAACAACATTCACAGATGATGATTTGGCAGTGTTCAATAGTTCCAGCATTTGGTTGTTGTCAGTTGGATCAGCAGCCCCTGACTTGATTCTTTGAAGTAGGTCAATCATTTGACCACATTGGGTTTGTGACAACGGAAAGCTTTTGATGTTATCATTGGATGCAGCAATGTTAACTCTAGTTCGGTTTTGATTGTTCTCTGAACGCCCTTGATTCTGGTTCCTTTCATTCCTGCCTTTCCCTTTATCACCTTTCAGAATCCCTGTTTCCAGATCATTCTTTCTTCTTCGACAATAGCCATAGCTGTGCCCTTTGCCTTCATAGTATGAGCATGTGATGTGTGCTCAACAGTTCTTCATACTGTGATTGGTCATGGAGCATATATCACACTTCAGGTTTTCTTCACCATTGTTCTGGCTTCTACCCTATCCTCTGATACTGTTGCCTTTTCCAAACTTTCTCACAGCAAAGGCTGAAGCATCTGTGTGTACTCCGGCCTTGCTCATGCTGCCAGCTTGCTTCTCATGTCTTAGAGCCATAGCATAGGCTTTATTGAGAGCAGGTAACGGGTCGATACTATTGATGTTGCTCCGTACAGTGCTGAATTCTTCATTTAATCCCATGAGAAACTTCATGGTCTTCTGATTTTCCAAGTAGGCTTTGATCTCAGCGGCAGTTTCTGATGTGCACGCAGGATAAGCACACAAGGAATCTTTCTCATCCCACAATGCTTTCAATTTGGTGAAGAAGGCAGTAACAGATCCTGAACCTTGCTCGCAATTATGAATGGAGCTTTCAATCTGAAACAGTTGCACAGTATTAGTGTGAGAAAATCTTTCTTTCAGTTTTATCCACATACCATTTGCAGTGCTGCAATGCATCACACTTCTCGAGATCTCTTTGGACATAGATCCGAGAAGCCAGGTTTTGAAAAGTGTGTCGCATCAATCCCACTGTACTTGTTCGTCTTCATTGTGCTCAGGTCTCTTCACTTTGCCATCGACAAAGTCTTTCTTGTTCTTGATAGTGAGGGCCATGATTATTGCCTGCGCCCAGTGTGTGTAGTTGTCTTCCTCCAATGTCTGTGCAACCAGCACATCTCCAGGTTGATCCGTGTGGTGAAGGTAAAGCGAGTGATTAGATTTCTCCCATGGTGATGCAGTGTTTTGCTTCGACTGGCCGCCACCTTCAAGCTTGAGGACAGTCTCTCCCATGAGGTAAGTGTATGAGGGTTTTGTGTTTAGGGTTGATATTTGTGTTTCCTCAGAGTCGATGCTCTGATACCATCAAGAATTGGTAGCTGTATTCTTGATTTTCTTGATGTTTATTCACGTAGGGTTTGAACCCTTTTATACAGGAGGATTGCCTCTAATGATGCTATTCCCTAATTACAGGGATTACTACAAATCTATTCCTAATTACAATGATGCTATTCTCTAATTACAATCTACATTAAATATAGACAGATGCTAATTAATCTTCTGTGATCTTCTTCCTTTTCTCAAGAGAAATTAATTTCCTTCGCAATATACTGCAGAAACTATATACACTCTGGGCGTTAAATACGGCAAAACCTATCTTCTTCGGTTAGTGAACGGGGTTATGAACGAGGAAATGTTCTTTGGAATTGCCGGACATAACATCACCGTGGTGGCACAAGACGCATCATACATAAAGCCGATAGTCACAAGCTACATAATGATAACGCCAGGCCAAACTATGGACATTCTACTAACGGCAAACCGGACCCCAAGTTACTATTACATGGCTTCCAGCCCATTCTTTGACTCAGGCGCTCCTTTCGACAATACCACTACCACGGCCATCCTCCGTTACACGAACGTAACTTCCGCCCCGTCGACTATTCCGATGCCGTCACTTCCCTTTGTCACAGACAAAGAAGGTGCAGACAACTTCACAACCCAGTTAAGGGCCTTGGCAAGCAAGAAGCATCCGATCAGTGTTCCCAAAAAGATTACCGAAAGAATCCTAATCACAGTCTCTGTGAACCAACTACCTTGTGAGGGTAATGTAACATGCGGGGGTCCTAATGGTAGCAGGCTGGCTGCTAGCTTGAACAATATCAGCTTCACCACTCCCACTACTGATATACTGCAAGCATACTACAGGTACGTCTTGCTTCCTGGGTCACCTCTCGTACATATAATGGCACCAAGAATTCGGTAAATTAGTAAAACAAAACATGAAGTGATTGTTTTGATAATCTTTACAGGAACTTAAATGGAGTCTACAAAGATGATTTTCCAAATCAACCGCCGGTGTATTTCAACTTCACCGGAGTTGATACAGATGTGTATCTATTACCGGACGTAGGGACAAAGGTGAAGGTGATCCAGTACGGGGCATCAGTTGAAATAGTGTACCAAGGGACCAATGTCGGGAATGCAGAGAACCATCCAATGCATTTGCATGGTTACAGCTTCTATGTCGTCGGGTCAGCTTACGGCAACTGGAATAAGACCACTTCTCCGGCCACTTACAACTTGGTCGATCCACCGCTTGTCAACACTGTTGGAGTTCCCAAGAATGGATGGGCTGCCATTCGATTCGTTGCTAACAATCCCGGTATGTAGAACTTCACTTAAGCTTTAATTATTAGGGTTAGAGTTTGGTTTTAGGACACCTACTATATCTCCATATATCACAATTAAACTACAAGATAGGATGGGCTTGAAACACATACATCGAAACAATCATTATTCGTCTAACCAATGATTGGTGTGTGATGTTCGGTCTGAACTATACACACCCACACAAACCATCACAAAGCACATGCAGGTTTGAAAAATATGTCGAATTAATTTGTCAAATGAACTCTCGTTGTTTTAAATGAATGACATAAAGTCTTTTTCAATTGTGTGCATGTCATGATCTTTGATCTCCATTGAAGAGTGTCGACTTACAGAAAATCGATGTCATTAAAGTTATAAAATGAGTAATTAGAGTAGTAATATTAGTTTTTAAAATTATATCATGAGTTTTTATAGTATTTTTTCAAAAAAAAAAATAGTTACAACGTTAGTCTTTAAATAGTAAACTGTGGTCTTAAAGTTGTAATTGAGTCTTCAAAATGATAAAGAAAAGTTAATGCATCAGATGCATTAACATACTATAGTCTTACTCTCGACTTACATGAGTTTTTATTTTTCAGGAGTGTGGTTTATGCATTGTCATTTAGAACGCCACACTAGTTGGGGCATGAATTCTGTGGTTATTGTCAAGAATGGACCTACTACTAATACTAGCATCCGACGACCTCCTCCAAACTTGCCGATTTGTGTTTAGTGTTTGAATGATAGTCAATCAAACTCGTATATCTGTACTTTTAGTTATTATGTTTAATAGAATATCATTGTGTTGAATAAATGAGTGTATGTAAATGAATTGCCATGTGAAAATAACATACAGGCATCATTTAAATGGTGAATTGCAATATTGTTTGAAGCTCACAAACGCTGTCATTATCCAACTCTCTTATTGCCCAATTTTCACAAGAACAGCCCCAAACAGGTTGTATATATTGGCTCTGCGAGTAGATCGTCTTACTCGACTATTTCCGAGCGCGGGACTCCTCAAGTCCATAACAACAGTGCGGAACAAAGTACCCTCTTGAACCCACACAACCCCAGCTGCCAGAAATTGTCGTGAGACCGTGATTCCATGCCGGCAACGATCTCAATCTAATTATATGTATAAAAAATTCTAAAAAAGAAATAATTGGGTTCTTCAAACCCCTAATGTACTTATAAAAATCAAAAACTTATCTTCTAATTAGCCTAGCTACCTAGACACGTTTGGAATCATGGATACGTCACTAATTAGCTATAGATCAACAGGCCCGAACCTAAGATTTCTGGGCCTGAGGCGAGTCCAAAAAATGGTGCCCTATCGTCGATGACGACAACCATCACTGCTCATTATCATCACCATTTTAAACTTCTCTCTCCCCCTTCTCTTCTCTTCTAAACCCAATCATTTCTCTCCTCTGTTTTTCATTTCAAAAAATCAAAACCCAAACAGTTTTAGCTTTTTCTAATCCCTCCTACTCGAAGCAGTTGCCGGATTTTGGTGCCCCCAAATTTTTGGGGCTTGAAGCGGCCGTCTCGTCGGCCTCACCTTAGGTCCGGGCCTGTAGATCAACATCAACAAATTTCATCCAATAGCATGATTAACTTGTGTTTGGAACATATAGGGCTCTTTTACTTTTCCATGTTTAGAATCTATGAAAATATTGAAAAGGATCCAAAGTGCTCTTTAATTTTACTGTTAAGTTGTGATTAAGTTTCCATATGATAATATAAATATATACCTTGACAAAGGGAAAAAGCTAGACACGTAAGTGAATTAATCATGTTTTTAATTAAAAACATAAACACTAGCTATAAAGTCCAATCATTCTAGCATACAAGACTTTTTGTTTTTAGAAGAAATCATTCAAGAAATAACTTATTTCATACAAACATGAAACATGTAAGGTAATTCAGTTTCTCACCTGTAACATAATTACAACGATTGTCTGCTATACTAAAACAAACTCCACAAAGATATATATTTGGATGACGAATTAAAGCACCCAAAGGTGAGAATCTCTTATTCAGTTTGGTGAGATTCATGAGAGAGTGTAGTGGAATAGAGTTGGACACATCAGAATCAAATCTGTTATCATGGCGATCAAGGAATTCTGATTTAAAATGACAAAGTATGGCTTACGTACACTCTTTAAGCCATTTACTTCAAGGTCCACACGCTTTGTGAATCCAAACTCAAATCTCGGGCGGCTGGCTTTGACAAAGAAATCCAATTTGGATTTTCATAAGTTATCAGGTATAGTCAACTTTCTTTAAAAATAAACACAAAGATATGCACCAATTAAGCCCCCTCATTGTGAATGCGTGCACTCCACTGTAACATTATTATTATGACCCAAATGTTAGGCGTGAAAGGCAATTGGCACGTCGAGAACATTAATTGGGGTAGGAATCAAATGGCCCAGCACTTGTTTTTAACCAAACAGTGATTGCTACAGAAATAGTGGAATGCTTCAAGTCAATGCATATGTTCATTCTTTCATTTTTGTTGTCCATTTTCAAAGGATTATAGGGTCACAGCTGTTGGGCCAATATATTGTGCCATATGCTAATCGTGTAATCTCCGTATCATTTTTTTTTTGAATTAAGATATTTCATTTATTGAAAATAAATGATACATTATAAATCGATCCATTGTTTTACATATAAAAGACAAATAAGATCAAATTATTCACATATTACACTTTTCTCGCTCATTCATCTTCACACATACAGTAGAAAAGACTATAGACAAGTACTCTAAAGGAAAAATGAAATAACAACAAAACTTTATAGGCATTTATTTGGAAATAACAAAACAGAAAATTAAAGCAATGAGCCCAGACCCAAAAGGAGCCAATACTCATCTACTAGGGCACCCAAAGATTGGGCACCCACTCCTCTAGCCTCTAGCTGCTGCCGTCCGTCTCTGACGGGCGACCTTGTCACCACAGCAACACCACCAACTTCGGAAGGCTGCTTCAGCGATCAAAAGAACCACACGACCCTAGGGTTTTCACGTCCAAGAGGCTGCTCCGAAAGGGTAGGGTGCCAGCGCTCGCATATACAAATTGCTAATCTTCATACTTTTAGGACATAGCCATATTGCCTTTAATTAACTATGTTGCTTTTGGTAAGTTGGTGTTTTATTAGTTTGAAAAGTGCTTTATGGAGTACTTTTAGGAACACACAAATTGTTAATCGTCCAATTAGATGAAACTTGGCAAAAATGATTTATACATTATGTTTTAAAAACTGAACGGTGGAGATGTGGATGCATGACTGAAAAGTGAGCAAAAAAAGGATATTCACACTTTAATTTCAGAGCGAAGCTTCGCTCTAGATATATATATATATATATATATATATATATATATATATTCTCAGGTAAGGATCATCCCGTCCTGCTAACGTATAGATCATCTTTATAAATTTTCAGCCAATTTGGTTATCATTAAGACACGTCAACTCGATTAATCAATGAACGAACTAAATTCTGCCGAACTTGAACCGTTCATTTTTATAATAGAAAAACACAGTTTTGAGTGCCTTCATAATTATTAAATTAGTTGAAAATTTGCAGATATGATATACACATTAGTACTTAAAGACTAGACGGTGGAGATGTGAAAATTCGAACAAAATGTGAGTCTAAAATATCAATTTGTACTGTAAGAATAGATAAGGATGTCCTTAGCCTAGAAAGCTTGTGTGTGTATATATACACACACACACACACACACACACACACAAGAAAATTATGAAGCGGATGTCCGCAAAAAAGTTAAAGTGCAGACGTCTCTCCTCCGACCTTGGTCAAAGGGCAAATGGCGGCATTTTCTTGTCAGATAGAGATCATGGACATCCCAGATGACTTCACCATCAATGTGAAAGACAGAATGGTTGAGGTAGGAGGTCTATGCGGCAATCTCGCCTGAAACTTCCGGTATATCATTTTCTAGTTCGAACTCGACACCGTCGACTACACCGGAAAGAGCAGCGGCATGAAGAAGCTCAACCAGAGGCTTGGTTAGTCACTGACAAGATTTCCTGCCCTTGATTAAGGCCGGAGAGGCCGGAGGTTGGACTTCCACACTTTAACTTTTTGGCAGACGTCCACTTTATAACGTTCCTAGTCTCAATCATGGTGCTGTTAGTAGTCTCTTGCCTCAATTTTACGGTTGATATCTAATACATTCAACTTCACTCACAGATTTTAGATTTAGACTCAAATGACCACAAGTGTATATAGGGCTGGACATTTGGTACCGGAATCCCGATCCCGTACTGAAAGTTAGCAGGACGGGATGAGATAGAGTTTTAAATATGCTTATACCGTACCGTCCTGTCCCGTTATTTGGACTATCCCGAAAAATCTCGTCTCGTCCGATGATATTAATATATTTGATTTTTTATGTTGTATTATATCATATACGTCCATTTTATAAGTTGTATCAAATCATATACGTTTATTTCTTAGATTATTGTATGAAACTAATGACACCACTTAGATGATTTCTCAAGGACACTTCCATTAGGCTCACCCTCACTAGGACACTTACAACCTTTCTCTTTTATCTACAATACAACCTTTATAAATAAATACTGTTAGGAACATGAAAAATTATACTTTAGAGAGGTTATTATATTATCGATAAATGAACAATATTCATTTATCAATAATTTATTACTTTATATAGGGTTTTGTTGTTAAGAGTTTTTTTAATTTATCATAATACAAGGAAAAAGCAAAGGACTTTATATAGATATTTTGGGAAATAACTAAATTGAGGAATTAAAATTGTTATGACTTTTCTTAATTTGTATTATTATGAACATTAATTACTTTTTCTTTTATTAATTTTTAATATTTTTGGATGATTTTATTTTTTAGCTATTATGTCGGGACGACCCGAACCTATTCCGATCCGGCCCGTCACCAAACGGGATAGGACGGGATCAATTCTTAAAAATGATATTTCCGTATCGTCCTGTTCTTTTATTTTCGGGACGGGATTCACCAAATCTCGTCTCATCCTATCCCATGCCCAGCTTATATAGTGTATATAGATGAACACATTAGAGACGTCCATGTTTCTGTTATAAATTAGGAAAACCCTTGATGCCTCTATCACGTACATGTACCTTCGTGTGATGGCTACATCTACACCACAACACAAGAAACCTTAGTTCAAACCCGAAAACGCGGGTAGGTAAATGGTATGTTAAAAACAAGAATTAAATTCAGTTTACCCTCTTGTGGTTTGGGGGTGATTTCATATTAGTCCCTACACTTTTATTTTCATCAGTTTACCCCTTGAACTCTTCAATTTCTGTCTACCGTGTCCAAATTCTCATATTCCGTTTGAATTAACATTTAATTATCAGCAGTTAAGGTCCGATTTGGACATATAAGGTCCGATTTGCCCAAATTCTAGATACTGGTCTCACAGTTAAGGTTAAAATTATCAGCAGTTAACGTCCGATTTGGACAAAATATAGAACATTTGGTCACACTTGAGGAAAATTGAAAAGTTTGAGGGGTAAACTGATAAAATTGAAAGTATAGGGATTAACATGAAGTTACTCCCAAACTTCATGGGGGTAAACTGAATTTAATTCTAAAAACAAATGACAATGTCAAAATTTTATACACCACCATATAGAAAAAGGCTTTGTCATTAAACTCGATCATCAAGACTTGGTATTGTTCTTTTCAATCGTGTCAGGGTTGGCCTCAAGAGATGATGAGAGTCTTCTAAAAATAAAGACAGTCGTCAACCCAAAAGATCAAAATATAGAGACTTGAAGGTGATGAGGAGCAGGTGAAAGAGTGAGAGAGTACATATGCTTGCATTCTTGGACTGAAGCCGACAGCCAAGAGCAGGTGAAAAAAATTTCCTTACTAATTCTCCACGGACGAGTCTTTATTTTGTTTGCGTGTCTCGTAACAGCGATTAGTTATCTGATTTCATGTTCATGTTTAATGTTTAGCTTCTTGCCACAAAACTATATGTGACATACCATATATTGCTACTAAAATAAAAGCTGAGGACCTCATTATCCTGACGTGTAGCTAAGGATGATACGAGTTTCATAATTTATGTTACCCATCGAAGTCATGCAAATAGACAAAAAGAAAAAAAAACATTATAAATTAATTAGCAATTTACAAGTTTTTTTATTTTTATTTTTTTTATTTTTTATTTTTATAGGGGAAAAGAGATAGTTTTGTTGATCAAAGATCATAACAAACAAAATGTCAAGCATGAATAGTCCAAAGACCATACAAGCAACATAGCTACACTATGTCATTTCCTACATCAGGCAACACAACTGTAGTGTCGCCTGATAAAAATAGTAAGTGTCGCCTTCTAGCATGTTGTTGATGAGTTTCTCCGCGACACAACATTTATACGAACCTCAGGCGACAGAAGATTTTTTTTCATTTTGTGTCGCTTGATAGTTCAAACAACGACATGTTAGAAGGCGATGTATCTTTTTTTTGCTGTGAGGCAACACAGCTCTTTGTGTCGCCTTATAACTGTGAGTGAGAGAGAAATACGCCTTACAACAACATATACGTGTAGGTTAATTTGTTTAAAGACGACATTTAAACATCATATGAAAATGTTACAGGCGACATATACTTGGTGAATTAGAATTTAAACTTTTCCATGCTACATTTATGTATATCGCTCGTTGAACCCACATGAAATACTATTAATGGTTTTTCTGGTCTAGACGTAGTACGACGACACATATGCATTGGGTGAATGATCTTCAGGCAACGTATATTTTTTCTTTTTTCATTTGGTCTCTTTAAGAGAATAGGTATCTATCGTTTGATATGCTTTAAGCTTTCACTATGTGATATCTTTTAGGCTTTCAACATTTTCAGGCGACATTTGTCTATCGTATGAATGAGCTTGAGCTACATATAAGTAATTTCTTCTTTTGATTTAAACTCTTCACTTACGTTGCCGGTTGTTCTTTATGGCTTCACATTTCTAGTATCTTAACTTAGTAAAGACAATAGATATTGTTATGTTGGTGTTGCCGGATGTTGCCGGTTGTTGCTTTATGGCCACACATTTCTGGTATCTTAACTTAGTAAAGACAATAGATATTGTTATGTTTGTTCCATCCTCTATAGATGAAATCACACATATTTGTAGTCATGGCTTGTTTGAAACTACACAATTGCTATATTGAAATATCCTGTTAATTTAGGTTTAAAAACACCATCCATAAATGAAATAAACATCCATAACTAAAATAAGCATTTAACATCCAAATAGATAACATAGACTTTCAATCCACCATATATAAACTATACACAAACCTAGCTAGGCTATAAGAGATTAACAAAAAACATCATCATTATGTTCAACTGCCTCATATGCAATCCATCATGGTAACACAGTAAAAATAACTACATAATTTGGGAAACATACAATACACATCAAAATATGACTGCAAATCAAATACTAGTATAAATCTATGGGCAAGCTGATAGATGTTTTGTATCTCCAACACAGTATTAAATGAAATTATACACTAGCTTGCTAGTTATTTCTAAACTTAAGAACATACTTTGCCCACTCTTGCCAAACAACATCAACGTTCTCCATGGTGTAATATGCATCTCCCCTTGTCAACCACTATAAGGATGACAAAAAACATAACAGATTGAACCAACTGATTGAATTATATAGCTCACAAACTGATGAATGCAAAAAATTACTTTTTTAGACCAGTCTTGGTTCCTTAACACAAGCAAAAAACCAACTAAGTGTAACCAATTAGCTTCTAGAAACCAAAGTTTCAAATGTACACAAGTATACCAGCAATAGTGATTCTTTAACAATAACTCAAAATGTGAAAGTTGATAACTTAGAAGTTCTTGATAAACTAGATGCTTAGATAAAAAGTTGATAGCTTAGAGGCAATATCAAACAGCCCAACGTGGGTTTACTCTGCTTGGAAACCGATGTGGGACACTTACCCATGTTTGTTGTTTCAAATGTAGACTTCTCCTATGCATTCTACAGTTGTTCTAAGCCTAGTGTTACAACCGTAGTTAAGCCCAGCCCATCCAACTTATGGGCATGAACCTTAAGGCAGCCACGGTTATGGTGGAATGTCTACTAGTTTACGGGCTTAGAAGGTTGTTTAATGCACAACCGACTACAAGTCCCTCCAAGTTTATGTTCAAGACACATCTTGAGTAGGACTTGCAAAAATAAGCCCGTAGACCAATATACTTCAAATGGGCTCCTGCCCATAGTCCCCCCAAGTTCGGACTCATGACGTGGGTTGAACGGGTGTTACAGTTTTCATGGACAAAGGTAGCGAGCCCTTTCCATATCCGGTATTACTACACGAGTGACTGGGTGTTAACGTCGTTTGTGGTTTATCAAGCCACTTGCTCCGTTTTTAAAGGGGGGATGTCTTTCAGTGGATGTTACGATCTCGGTGACACTCACCCGAGATGGGTCTTTCACTTGGATGTTACGATCTCGGGGACACTCACCCGAGATAGGTCTTTCACTTGGGTGTTAGTGCGTTGCTGTGGCAGGTGCATTAAATGTATGTTCGCCAGATGTCGCCATATTCGTGGTGATACTATTATACTAACGAGCAATTAATGCATGTCTCTTCATTCTTTTCTTCTTCAAGAAGCTACGGTGGTTCGAGCCACGTGGCATCATCTTGTGGTTTGATCCAACGGGTAGGAGTTCCTCGTTAACTGTTAATTGGTTTTTTTATTGCGCCTCTTCATGGATCGAGGCGACTGCTCAATGTGCGTGCATAAAACCTTCCCCCCTTTCCGTCTTCACTTCTCACTCTCTCTGGTTTTTCTTCTCACTAGTATATGCTTGATTCTCCCTCTTTTTCTTCTTTGCTTGGTTATCTCTTTTCTGCTTATTTCTCTCTCTTTTCTTCTTTCTCTGTCGGTTTCTCTCACTTTTATGCTCTCAGCCTGTTTTGCGTTCTCACAGTGTGCTGCCGCCGATCCCTGCAATTGTATCCGGTCCTCTGAGTTTCCGGTGTTGCTACTGCGTTGAAAATCTGGTAAGTTTTCCTTCATTGCATATGCTTTTGCTGTTTGCTTTTTCTGTATTGTGTTGCTTTTGTGATGGTTGTGGGTAATGATGGGGACTAGATCGACTACGGTAAGGTCTTGCTTCATCCTATATACCTCAAAAATTAAAGACAAATTTTGTTAAAGTTATATAAATATATTTATGCAAAGTTTATTCCAAGTTCTAAAGCAAGGTGGACGTGCGGCCCAAGTATAGTCGTCTAGACATAAGCGTGTTCCATATTTTCAAAAGGCATTGAGTGCTAGATCAAAAGATAGTCAAAAGGCAGGACTCATTTGTTGGTAACCATGGAGAGCGAACTCCCTATCGACTCCCTCACCGAGAAGGAACATCAGTATGTGGGCCTCTGATATCCAATTTTGTAAACCTTGAACCAAGGTAATGAAAATAGCATGCCCCTTACTCAGTTAAGAACAAACTCATGTGTTAGACAGTTCTCCAAGTGTTAATAAAAGCCACCCAATAGAAGCCACCCTCAACCTCATGAGACCTTAAAAAGATAACATGAAGGTTTTAGGCTAATATTAACAAAAGGGACTTCACCTATTCCATTCACTTTAGAACCTACAATAAACTAAACATAAAGAAATCTTTAACTTCCTAGAAATTTAACCAAGTTATTAAAGCATACATTCGAAAATACAAACACATCGGAAACTTAAAAGAAAAAATATAAAACCTGAAACAAAAGAAAAACAATTACAAACACAATATATACAAAGTTAACACTTCATAAAACAATTTCTTCTTGGCATCCCTGTCAACGACGCCAAAATTGATGGGGACTACATCGACTACAAAGTAAACAATACAACCTCACACAATTATTACCCTGCAAATGTCATCGTTAGTATAGAATAAGTAGGGATCGTTCGGTCTGGGGATGTCAAAGGGTGAATTGAACTTATAAGTGCTAATACATGCATATTCACATATTCACATAATACACATAGAAATTGAGGGGTTTGGAAAGATTTATCTAACTAAAACTACTAATGAAATAAAACATAAACTAACATATATACATGTGATCGACAACTTCACACAAAACAAGAGACGAAAAGACACAAGAACATGTAACAAATCATGCAAGACATTTGGTACAGCAGTTTCAACACATCTTAGACACTACTTCAATTCCAATTTTGATTTAGAGCCCTTCGCGGTTACACCAATCGTTAAGACTTCACAAGTATTTAGAATCAACTTCGCGTGTAATCCTAAATTGTATGCTAACTCATTTAAATACACTTCGTGTAAAAATTAAACAAGAAAACACATAAGCATAGTAAGCCGAATCAGAAACATGCATAAGGTATGGTGTCACTCATCCTATTAACATGCAAGTTTTCAGAATTATACTTAACCACTTTTGAGAAACAAAGATCTAGACAACTTCACGTATGACTAAATCATATATCCTTTTGGTAGATGAAATCGCAACCCACATAACAACCATGGCCCTAGGCTGTATGCAACCATTGAATTAGCCTGCTCAATTCGGAAAACTAATCGAATACAATCAAGAACACATTGAAACATGCTGCCCTAAATCTAACACAGAAAATATCACATGAACAAGTTTATAACAATCGTCATACATAAGTTATAAATATCAGAAAATCTAAACATGTTATAAAATCAAATCGGCAACCATAAAAACATACAATTTTCATAGACAAAGTATTGTAAAATTACAAAAACATAAACAGCCATGAGAAGAATGGATCACACTTTGTAGAAACCTTGAATGGTGGTTGCAAAGGTGGTGGAATCGGTGATGGAATTTTACAAAGCAAAAGGGATATGAGTGTGGTTCGGCTAATCTAGTTTCTGTATAGGGTTTATGGTAAGAATTTGGTAGAGTTTCGGCTTGTGTTTGTATGAAAGATGTGATGATCAATTCGTTGATGAAGCCTCCTATTTATAGAGGGAGAGCAACCTTGAACTTTAATCCAAGCCATTCCTCAATTTCTAATCCAATGGCTCTTATTAAGTCACATTTTAAACCTGATTTCTTACCTTGAGTAAAAGAAGACATTTTCCTTGTATTTCTCCTCAATTTGGCGTCATAGCTTTCTCTTCATTTCCCAGAATGATGACCAGGTTCATTCTCTTATTTCCTTAACTTATGCAAGCTAAAAGACATCATAAAATCTGATTTGATTTCCCAGCAATTGTCATGGCATTTACAAAAAGTTTGCATGGTAAATTTCCATGTATCTTTCTGATCAATGCCAATGTTTCCTTTTTCTTCTCCTTGGCTTTCTCCTCTTTCTCATTTCTCTATTCTTGAATTATCTCCTTGTTTAATCCTCAATTTGCGCTGCATTATCTCTTCTTTAATTTTTAAAAAGAAGAAAGAAGAAATAAAATAAAGACAAGGTAATTATCACAAATGTTACAGAATCGTCGAATAATGAAGACTTTTAATCAAACTAGGTTTTCTTGTTGCACAAGGAATCCTACTCTAAATAAAAATCATAACAAATTGAGAAAAGTTCACCATCGGTCCCTCAACTCTTGTGGCAATGCCAATGTGATGCCCAACTTATAAAAACTACAAATGTGATGCCTACACTTTATTTTTCGTATCAACGTGGGGGCTGAGACCATATTCCGTCACGGCGCCGTCTGCTTGGTCACGTGGCTCACTAAAATCAGTCCCTCAACTCTTGTGGCAAGGCCAATGTGATGCCCAACTTATAAAAATTATCAATGTGATGCCTACACTTTAATTTTCGTATCAACGTGGGGTCTGAGGCCAAATTCCTTCACGACGTTGTCTGTTTGGTCATGTGTCTCGCACGTGGCTCACCAAAAAAAGGGCATAAAAGATATTTCGTGTGTTTTGTGCCGTCTCTTCCGATCGGCTTCGTCTACAGCCAACACAGACCCAAGATTCAAATTTCGTCAGACCCGCTCGGGAATTCGTCAGAACAGCTCTAGTCTCTTTTCAAATCTCAGACCGACATCTTTCTCAGTTTCGGATTAGCATCGTGCTTCCATCTATTCGGCACCTTCTGCTTCAAATCCCTTTCTGCTACTGACCTTTGCTTCGTCTTCTATTCAGACTGTTGTCGTCTTCCTCTATTCAGAAACTCAACATATTGTCCCAACCACAGAACAACGCCACCATCAGGGTCCACCTCCGCCTTCGGCGAGTACATCTCCCTCGCCAAAGACGGCATCAAGGTTGATCTCGGCGCCCGCCGCCCCTGGAAGCCCATGTTCGACTACCGCTCTCTCAACTTCGCCCACAGCTTCGTCACCTCTGCTACAACGCCATCATTGTCCTCATCATCCCCACAGTCATCACCTTCGTCGTCCGCTAGCGACCAGATCAACCCTTACACCGCTAGCGACTAGATCGACCAAACAAGTGAAAATTCTATAAAATTGAGACGACGCTGATTTGAGATCAATGACGGCGTCGCCGTCAGAGCCGAGGTCTCGCCGCTGGTCCCACTCGTCTTCTTCGTTGATGTAATCATCTTCTTCCTTATCGTCGACTTTGTCGTCTGAGTGTTGAGAGCGGAGGCGAGACAGCGGCTTACGGCGGATCTCGATGAGGCGGTCGCTGACTTGGTCGACGCTGCGCTTGTGGATGTAGAAGGCGGAGACGGACATGAGGGACGCGCTGACTAAGGCGGCCATGGCTTGGTTGAGAGCTGTGGTAGAAGAAGATGAAGTTGAAGATGAAGCCGATCGGAAGAGACGGCACAAAACACACAAAATGTCCTTTATGCCCTTTTTTTTGGTGAGCCACGTGCGAGACACATGACCAAACAGACAACGTCGTGAAGGAATTTGGCCTCAGACCCCACGTTGATACGAAAATTAAAGTGTAGGCATCACATTGATAGTTTTTATAAGTTTGGCATCACATTGGCCTTGCCACAAGTGTTGAGGGACCGATTTTAGTGAGCCACGTGACCAAGCAGACGGCGCCGTGACGGAATATGGTCTCAGCCCCCACGTTGATACGAAAAATAAAGTGTAGGCATCACATTGGTAGTTTTTATAAGTTGGGCATCACATTGGCCTTGCCACAAGAGTTGAGGGACAAATTATGTGTTTTTAGTTCATTTTAGCACAATATACAACCGACTCTACCATAAACTCTTAACTTGACTAAATGACTCAATATTACAACAATAAGGGTTAGGCAAAGTATAAATAGAGGTAAAAACATACTAAGAACGTCGCATTTTATGCTCCTATCAGGTAAAACTGGGGATTTTGGTAATTTTGAGATTTCTAGGTTTAGGTTGTGTTAAGTTGTGCACTATGCGCTTGCTCCCGGCAGCGCATACTAATAGATCTTAGAGTTTGTTATACTAGGGTAGATGGATTCTCAAAGTACAACCGACTTAAGTGGGGCTAGCACATCCTCTCGGCCAATAGTGGATGACGATGAGAGGAGTGAAGAGTACATAAGCCGGCCATCCCGCTTGGGGGAACAATCATCTAGGCCAGAAGAGTTAACATACGACGTACTCGCCAGAGATGTAGATTGGTCTGCAGGGGTTTTTCATGACAACCCGATGACCAGTGTCGTCAGTTGTTTAACGTCTAGACGGTACATCTTGGAGGATGACATCGTGTGTGACGAACCTGAGAGCAGATTCCGGGAAGACTAGGGCATCCCACCTACGATTTCCCTTTGTGGGCTGTACGAAGGCGAGCTGGCGTGTTGCTCTAGAGACGGCTTCGTCGTTGTGCATGACAACATGTTTAGGAACGGTTTCTCAGTTCCGCTTCCTCAGTGTGTGCAGTTGCTGCTGTGCATGCTTCAGTTAGCACCCGGGCAAATTTCTCTAAACCAGTGACGCCAGTTGCTGTCCCTTTGCTACTTGTACTACTTGTTAGACATGAGATGACCAACTATCAACGAGTTTCGGGCCCTATACTACCTCTCGTACTTGAAGAAGCAGAACTGCGGCGGTTGTGTCTCATTTGCCTCTTGGGACTACTTGCCACCCGTTAATGACCTTCCAACGTCTGTTAACAACAACTGGCGTTAAAATGTCGTGCTTGCTGGCGGTCGATGACTAATGAACTGCCCGACGTACATGATACCCGACATACGTGGTGCCCAACCGATTTAGGTATATCTGGGATCAGTCATTCTCGTTGTCGGAGCTAGACAAGTGACATATAGCGCGTATATTTACGGCCTGGCCATCAGACA
Source organism: Fragaria x ananassa (assembly GCA_034370585.1). Classification (NCBI taxonomy): domain Eukaryota; kingdom Viridiplantae; phylum Streptophyta; class Magnoliopsida; order Rosales; family Rosaceae; genus Fragaria; species Fragaria x ananassa. Next base: position 16,884,683 of record CP139769.1, read on the forward strand.
AGGACCGTAGTTCTTACAATCTGACCCGATGGAGTGTACTAGTTCACTGTGAACTCGACCGTATTCGTGGTGGGGTTCCCAGTTAAATGCCTATTGCTTGTGTTTTTATACTTGTATTTTTCTTTGTTACACTTCTAACTGTTGTGGTTGTTGACTTACTGAGCGACCTCCTAGAGGTTGGAAAGGTGGCCGCTCGTACCGATGTGAATGTTGACGACTTGACTGTCCGTGTCTCGAAGGATGCGATACCTTTAGAGATTTTCGACGAGGGATATGGGAAGCCACTTGGTCATACAGAGGTGACCGAGAGGACCGGTGACGTTGTCAATGTCAATTTGGGCGAGAAGAAGTAGAAGAAATTCATCCAAGAGGTCGAAGTCTGAGCGTGAGGAAGACATGACGCTGATAGGCATAAGCATGTCGGGCGTGTCACCACCCCGGAAGAACCAGAAGGCGGTAAGGTCGTCGGCTGGCCACCTAGTAAGCTTAAGTGCTCTTGCTCCTGCTCTTCCCCAGATCCGAAAGACCCCTATCTGACAGATACTGGACGAGTATGGGTACACCAATGAAAAGTTCATTCGCAGCACGGTGGGCAATCTCAAGGGCATCGAGCTGGATCAGATCAAGGTCAGGTCCAACACTCCCCAACAAAACCGGCAATACGCCCGGGAGGCAATGATGAAGGTAAACATCCCCTTTCTCCTTTCTAATGCCAATTTTCTGTCTGGAACACTATATTTAATATATTGTCTATTTGCAGGCTCTATTCGTTGTCTACGCTATTAACGCCAACGAGGACACAAATAAGATGCAGGAGCACCTGACTAGCCAGAATGACCAAATCTGCAATCTTCGGATCAAGAAGAAGACAATGGAGAAAGATTTGGATACCGTAAAAAAGGAGAACCTCTCGCTGGCCGACAAGTTTGCCGAACTCAGCCTCCATACCAAAGAGCTGGAGGGAAAAGTTGAATGGGTGGTTGCCTTGGAGTGCGACATATAGGCGCTTCAGTGGGAGAATGCTAAGCTGTGGTCGAAGCTAAAGGACAGAGACGACCAGATTGTCGATCTGTAAGGCCAGATTCTTGCTCAGGGCAAGCTCGCCATTGCCAAGTTCAAGGAGTCAGATGAGCTGAAGGCCGTGCTTAAGGCAGCCCAAGAAGTTTGGTGAATAGAGTCGCCTTGGCTACTTGGACAAGGCAAAAATGACTACATACCTGATCGCTGCTTGAGAGGCTAAGGAGAGGGAGGCAAAGTCTAAGGCGGTTGCCAATGGTGATTACAGATCCTTAGTGCTTTTGTAAATACCTATTGGTGGTATACCCCCGGCATTTCGGGCTTTAATATATTATGTCTTATCCAATTTTGCTATGTGCATCTCTTCGGTGTTATATATATAATTTGCACTATGTCTATCCCGCTCGGTGTTATCTGAGATTTTATTAACTTATAGATTATTCAAGCATTAGAATTTTGAATTCAACTGCCCTATTTTTGTATTAAGTCTTTCAAGACCAATGGAGGCATCCTCCGGGACATGTTACCCGGGGTTAGTAAGACTTTCAAATATACATTTTACAAAGATGGATCTCATCCCCCTTATTTACACTAGGTAGAATTTTAGGTTCTCCGTATTCTAGGGCTGCCCGGTGACTATCACGTCCTGATCCCGTAGAAGGAATGTTGCTGGGACAACCTCCTAAACAATCTCGTACGGCCCTTCCCATGTTGGATCCAAGGCGGCCGTCTTAGTCATGTTTTTCTTTATTAACCAGTCCCCTAGTCATAACATCCAGGTCTTGACCTTACTATTGTAATGGCGTGCAACTCGCTGCATATAGACTTGGTTGTGCAAGTCTGCTCTCTTCGGCCTTTCCTCTATAAGGTCAATATTCAACTGGAGGCCTTCTTTATTGGTTGTGGCATCAAAGTTCTCGACCCTACCCGAAGGTATTGACGTCTCGATCAGTAGGATAGCCTCCGTGCCGAAGACCATACAAAAATGTGTTTCTTCTGTTGCTTTTGTTGTTGTGGTTCTGATTGCCCATAATACCTACGGCAGCTTTTGTGCCCACATACCCTTGGCGTCATCTAGCTTCTTCTTTAAAAGTTTTTTAATGAATTTGTTAACTACCTCCACATGACCATTAGTATGTGGGTGTGCCACGGATGCGAAGACCATCTTAGTGTCCATATCATTTGTGAACTCAATTAGATGATTATTAATTGTTGAATTGCATTCTGTTGTCTGTGACGATTGTCTCCAGGACCTCGAATCTACAATATATCTTTTTCATCAGGCAATTCTTTACACAATCGGTGGTTATCCTCCCTAAAGGCTCCGCCTTCACCCACTTTGTGTAATAGTCAATGGTCACTATTACATACTTGAACTGCCTTGATGTTGTTGGCTGTATGATGAGGTCTAAGCCCCACTACGCAAAAGGCTAGGGCGACAATAGGATTGACAAAGCGATAGGAAGGGAATGGGTCTCATTGGCGTGCAAATGACATTTACGGCATCGAACCAACATCTTATCCACCATGGCTCCCATGTTGGGCCAGAAGAACCCTGCGCGAAGAGCCTTCTATGCTAACGACCGGGATCCAGAATGATTCCAGCATACTCCCTCGTGTATTTCCCCCATAATTGTCTCTTTTTCCTCTTCTGTAACACACTTCAGGTTGTGCAAACTATAACCTATGCGGTACAGCTTCCCGTTCATGAGTGTGTACCTGGTATATCTTGATTGAAGTTTTCGTGCTTGTCGCCTGTTCTCCGGGCACACACCCTTCTTCATGAACTCGACTATGGGATCCATCCACGTAGGCTCTCCGGGTCCCGCTTCAACTATGAATATCTCTGAGATGGTTTTACTTATACTCGGTTTTCCCAACACCTCAATCTTTGGATTCTTTCGTCCTTTCCCAGGCCCTCTGGTGGCTAGCCGGGCAAGGGCATCCGCATTGCTATTTTCCTTCCGCAGGATGTGAGAGAGAGAAAGACCGACTTGATGCGTTGCATGAAGGCTTTTGATAGTGCTTGGTAGGAGTTCAACTGGGGCTCATTTGCATCGAAGCTCTCATTGATTTGATTTACAACCAGCTGTGAATTGCTAAATACTTCAACTCTCTTCACACCGATATCCCGGGCGAGCTGTAACCCACCAATTAATGTTTCATACTCTGCAACATTGTTTGAGGTCTTAAATTGGAATTCTAAGGCGTATTCATGTTTGAATCCATCGGGGGTCTCCAATATAATTCTCGTCCCACTTTTATGTCTCGTCACCGAACCATCAACAAAAACCTACTAATGTGAGGACGGTGGGTCCTCGTTTCCCTCCCGGCCGACTCTCGAACGACTCACCCACAACTTTCATGGGCATGAGCTCGGATATAAAATCGGTTATTGCCTAGCCCTTGATAGCTACGCGCGGCCGATAATGGATATCAAACTCTCCCAGCTCTATTGCCCATTTTGCTAGCCTCCCGCTGATATCTGGCTTTTGCATGATCTGCCTCAGGGGTGATTGGTATAAAGTGTTATCGAGTGTGCCTGGAAGCAGTGCCTTAGCCTTCTGGCTGTCACGATAAGCGCTAAAGCTAATTTTTCAACGTTCGGGTACCTGCTCTCGGCTGGTGTGAATCCTTTCCCGGCGTAAAATACAGCATGCTAAATATCAGACTCTTTTCTTATTAACACTGACCTGAGTGCCTTCTACAATGCTACAATGTACATATATAATATCTCGCCTGGGACGTGAGGTGTGCCTTTATCTGGGTGAAAGCCTCTTCCTGGTCGGGTTCCTAGACTATTTTTTTACATCGTTGGTTTCGTAACAGCCGAAAGAAGGGGGTGCATTTATCCGTGAGCCGTGACACGAATCTTGCCAGGACGATCTTCCAGGCCAACGACTGCACTTCATTTCGCTCCTTAGGCCTTTCCATATCCAAGATGGCTATGATCTTCTCTGGGTTGGCTTCTATTCCCCCTTCCACTGATTATGTGGCCTAGGAATTTCCCTTTGATCACCCCGAATATGCATTTCTAAGGGTTCAGTCTCATCTCGTACCTCAATATCACTTCGAAGACTTTCTCCAGATGCCCTACATGCTCCTCGACAGTTAGACTTTTAACCAGCATGTCATCGACATATACCTCTATTGTTTTTCCGAGGTACTCGGCGAACATAACATTCATTAACTGCTAAAAGGTGGCTCCCGTATTCTTCAATCCAAAGGCCATGACCTGTCCGTTGTGAAAGTTGTGTTCTCCTCATCCCCCGGGTTCATTTGTATCTGGTTGTAGCCTGCGTAGGCGTCCATGAAGCTCAACAATTCGAACCCGGATATGGAATCCACTACTTGGCCTATACGTGGGAGTGGGAAGCTATCTTTGGGGTATGCCATGTTAAGATTTGAATCACTACCAGAAAATGAGTCTTGGGCGACGAAACAAAAAAAAACCGGGCGACAATTTTTTTTTTCGTCACCTAAGGAAAAAAAAATCGTCGCCTAAAGTTCCAATTAGGCGACGAAAAAAAAATCGTCGCCTAAGAGTAAATTTCGTCGGCCAAGATAGAAACTAGGGCAACGAAATATTATTTCGTCGCCTAAGATATTTATATCGTCGCCTAAGTTTTTTATCCTTAGGCGACGAAATTCAAATATTTCGTCACCCAAGATTTTTTAAATATTAGGCTTTCGTCGCCCAAGATTTTTTAATCCTTAGGCAACGAAACTCAAATATTTCGTCGCCCAAGATTCTTCTATATATTGAGAGGCCGGGATAGAAGAATGAGAACTTAGAAAATTTGAAACATAAATTTCTCTAGTTCTTCAAATCGTTCGGTGTTGTGGAAATCTGTCCATACATAGTTTGTGGAGCTACTCCCAGGTACGTACATATGCATATGCACATATATATATATATATATGCATATGCATATATATATATATATATATATATATATATATATATATATATTGATTTTCAGTTTTATTTGAGTTGAATTAATGATATATATATATATATATATATATATATGCATAGAGTTTGTTCCAAGCTGAGTAAGGGGTCGTTCTGTCATAGATATGGTTCACAGGTTTGTTTAACTGGATCTCAAGATCACAAACTGACCACTCTTCTCGGTGAAGGGGTCAATAGGGGTTCGCCTCCGTGATCACAAACGAGTTCTGCCTGGTTCCTGTATGGGGTTCGCCCTCCGTGACATTGACACTTGCCTTCTGAAACCACGGAATCCGCTCGAACTAGATATATATAATTAATAATTAGTATGTTGTATTACATTAATATATATATATATATATATATATAAGATATGTTCATTAAATATTGTTATATATATATGTGTTATTTTCAGGATATGGATAAGAGTTGGATTTCTCTTCCAAGATATCACAGAAAATATGCTGAAGGAGTTTGGGATTTTATGCAATATGCGCAGGCCAATGCTGACGGGAGTGGCATGTTCTATTGCCCGTGCAAGATGTGTAAATGTCGTAGTGATATGCATCGATTTCCGTTTGATACAGTATGAGACCACCTGAAGAGTAACGGATTCTGGGAACGTTACACATGTTGGATATATCACGGTGAAACCTCATCACGCCCGCATGATCATGGACAGTTTTATGAGACGGGCAGTACATCCAACGATCCAACAACGGCCTTCATCAACGACATGTTTCCTCATGACAGCGGTGTATGCCTTGAACGACAGAACATTCCGCAGGCGCCGATGCAGGCCGTCCCTAGAGGTGTCAACACTGCCGGTATAGCCAAGTACAACAGACTTATTGCTTTCCAACAGACCCCTCTGTGCCCAGGTCATGAGAAGACCGTTCTTCAGTGTGTGATGGAGGTGATGCATATCAAGGTTGACACAAAATCGACCGTGACGGCTGTTGATAGGTATCTACAGTACGCTGCTTCGCTCCTGCCCGACGGTCATCGTCATCCCACCACGCATCATAAGGTCCGTCGTATCTTGAGAGATCTCGGGCTTTCCTACATCAAGATCCATGCATGCAGATATGACTGCGTTCTATTCTGGGGTAAAGATGCAGACGGTAATGACCTTGAAGGCCTTCATCGTTGTCCGGTATGTGGGACCGACAGGTATAAGCGGACTCCCGCAGGCAACAGGAAACCTGTTAAGGTACTTCGCTATTTCCCGTGGAGGGATAGGCTGGAGCGGTTGTACATGTCTTCAAAGACGGCCGAAGCTATGAGATGGCACGCTGTGAGGGAGGTGCATGACGAAGACCTCATGGTACACCCTGCTGACGGGGAGGCGTGGAAGCATATAGACACGCAGTTTCCTCATTTTGCTTCAGAGGTGAGGAATGTGAGGCTTGGGTTGTCTTCCGACGGGTTCAACCCTTTTGGGACCATGAGTCTTTCGTACAGTATATGGCCGGTCATTTTGGTGCCTTACAACCTTCCTCCATGGATGTGCATGAAGAAGGAATACAACATGTTGACCTTGTTGATTCCGGGGCCCGGTTATCCAGGTATCTACTTTCCCTTCATATTGTATATATTGTTGTTGGTTCAATTTTTTCTCCATTTATTGTTTTTGTTCTATATTGTTGGTTATATATAGTCGTTATATGAATTTGTTGTGGTTGTTGTTGTTGTTGTTATCCAGGGAAGTGTGTCGATGTGTATATGAGACCGCTGATTGAAGAGTATAAATTGCTTTGGGAGGTTGGTCATCCCACTTATGACTCCCACAAAAAGGAGATGTTCCAGATGCATGCCATGATTGTTGGTACCACCAGTGATTTTCCTGCACGTGGGATGTTGTCCCGCAACGTTGTTAGGGGATACAAGGCTTGTCCTGAGTGCCTTAGCTCCTAGGGGTGCAGCAATCATTGCAACAAGATAGTCCGGATGGGTCACCGGGCTTACCTACCACATGATCACCCCTGGCGGATAGATACCGGGGCATTTGATGAGACCGAAGAGAGAGGTGTGGAGCCGCATAGATGGTCGGGGGAAGAGATTTTAGCAGTGCTGGATGAGTATGATTTTGGGCAGCTCAGCAATCATCCCGATATTGTGGCCAGAATACCTGAAAGACCAGACAGGTACAAATTCTGGACACATAAGAGCATATTTTGGGAACTCTCGTACTGGAGTACGCTGTTGATCAGGCACTACCTAGATGTGATGCACATAGAGAAGAATGTCTGCGACAGTGTGGTAGGTACAGTGCTCAACTTGGAGGGGAAGACGAAAGATGGTCCTAAGGCACGCGTTGATCTTAAGAAAATGGGAATCAGAAAACATCTTTGGCTGAAAGAGGGAAAGAAAAATATGCCTTGGGCTCCTTACACCGTGAAGCCTGATCAGAAGACCCAGATCTTCAGGTGGATGAGTTGTGTGACGTATCCCTCAGGCGTTGCAGGAAATATAGCCCGGTGTGTGAACTTGCGGGAGAATAAGATATACGGCTTGAAGAGTCATGACTGTCATATTCTGCTACAACGTCTCTTCCCTGTTTTCATTCGACCGTTCCTTCACCGTCAGGTAAATTTTTGGTTAAAATCCCGGTTAACCTGTCGTTGTTGGATTTTATATTAAATTTGTGATGTGTGGTTGGCCAGGTTGTGGAGCCGTTAGTAGCGCTGTCAAGATTCTTCATGAAGTTATGCACAAGGGAAGTGAGAAAATCTGATCTCCGGGAAATCCAGGCAGACATCATATACATGATGTGTAAATTCGAGAGGATCTTTCCGCCAAATTTTTTCGATATCATGCCTCACCTGATGATCCATCTTCCCCAGCAATTGTTGCTTACCGGTCCAGTACACTTCACTTGGATGTATCCCATGGAAAGGTATGTTTTATTCACTTACATCTCCAGAATACATATATGTACGTACATGTTCAATAACAATAACGTATAGTTTGCAATCTTATATTTACAGGCAACTTGGTGAGTACAAAGATTATGTCACTAATAAATCCGCGCCTGAAGGATGTATAGCTGAAGCATATATTGCGCATGAATGCGTCACCTACATGAAGTTGTATTTAGGAGCGTCGTTGGGAGCTCCGCAAGCCATGGAGGAACATGCGCCGCGGTTCAATCTCTCTATAGTTTTCAGTGATGTCGAAGTTGGTGGAGCACGACTGTCCACCGAGTATGCATTGTCAGATGAAGAGATAGCCATAGCGCACTGGTGGGTACTAATCAATTGTGAAGAAGTTAAATATTGGAAAGAGTTGCACCTATATTTTCCGGAAGTTGATGGTGATCTCGAGTACCACAACATGACGTTTGCAAATTATTTTTGCACCTGGGTACATAATTTAATCTTCCCTGTTATATATATATATATATATATATATATATATATATATATATCTAATTATTTTCTACTGCATATATTTTCGGATATTTACAGTTCAATATGCGTTACAGATGGACATGATTAAATCTGATGATAATCCAAACTAGTCGCATGAACTATTACTTCTTGCGATGCAACCGCAACGGGCTAGAGTTTATCCCACTTGCACAGTGAATGGCGTCAAATTTGTATCTGAAGAGAGAGACAGCAAACGAAGAACACAGAATTCTGGGGTGATGGCGCTTGGTCATGGCCTTGACTATTACGGTGTTCTCCATTCAGTGGTCGAACTGGTTTATGCGGAAGGCATGAAAGTGCATCTGTTCAAGTGTAGATGGTTTGATACAGGCGCACAGAGCATGAAGATGGATCAGTATGGCAATTTATCGGTCAACACTGCTACAAGAGCCTACGAAGATGACCCGTTTGTTTTTGCGACATCGGTAAAACAAGTGTTTTATCTTGATGACCTTGCCAAGGGTGACGCGTGGAAAATAGCGAACATTGTGCATCCTCGAAACATTTACCGGGCGGCTACACTTGGAGTGACCATTCCAGGGCCAGAGGCTGATGCGTATCAGGAGCCGAACGCAGTAGGTATTCATGATGTAGCTACTATTCACGAAAATAATGTTAAACATGGTCGAGTGCTCAGAATTCGTGACGAAGATTCAACCTTTATTGATGTTGATCCAAATGAAGAAACAGACGACGACTCTGACGACGAATTAAGCCATAGATTACCAGATATTAATTCCGATACCGAAGAAGACTCATCGGATGACTCAGATTACAAGCCTTAGCTTAGTTATAATTGAGCCTTAGCTTTGTAATTGTTGTCCAAATTAATATAAAGATTTCCGGGCGTGTTTGTGAGCCTTCCATGGTAGGCTGGGTTCCAAACCCCTTAAAAGAATATGTTTGTACTAAAAGAATATGTTTGTACTAAAATAAATAAAGCACATTTAAATTTCATTGTACATGATTTTTTATTTTTACTCTTCGGCGACGAATTTAACAAATATCGTCGCCCAAGTATTATCTTGGCCGACTAATTACCCTAATTTCGTCGGCCAAGAGTAATCCGAATAATTAAAATAAAATAAAACACATTTAAATTTCAATGTACAGGATTTTTTATTTTTACTCTTGGGCGACGAATTTAACAAATATCGTCGCCCAAGTAATATATTGGCCGACGAATTGCCCTAATTTCGTCGGCCAAGATAATCCGAATAATTAAAATAAATAAAGCACATTTAAATTGTAAGGTAATGTTTTTTATTTTTATAGCCCCGTCAGCGTCTCGTCGATTGGAAACTATTCTCAGTTGAAGGTCCGGCCAGATTACGTGATTTGGAGGGTCGAATAGCCGTTTCCGTCCGTTTAGGGGTTTGACCGCGCCGATTGACCGGACGGATCGAGCCCTTATCTTTGTCAGATGGAGCTGAATTTTTGCTCACCTACGTAATTCGTTATGCTGGTCATATCTGACGGTCGGTTTTCAGTTCCTCTTCTCCAATCACCAAACTCACGATATATGTACTAATGTTGTATAACTTTTTTATACAAGTGTTGAGTTTAAGTTTCGTTTTGAAGACAACGTATACGTAGAGGCCTCAAAAGCAAAAAAGGCATGAAATAAGATATGACCGGAACGATGAAATACGTCAACCCGTGAAAAATGAAGATATTCTGATAAAATTTTGGTGCCGGTTGTTCCAGGCAACGAATTGTTCTCTTATTTCTACCTAGTGGTAGCCTGTCCCGGGTATTTATTTTTTACCAAATTTTTATATCCCCGTAAGCGTCTCGTCGATTGGAAACTATTCTCAGTTGAAGGTCCGGCCAGATTACTTGATTTGGAGGGTGGAATAGCCGTTTCCGTCCGTTTAGGGGTTTGACCGCGCCGATTGACCGGACGGATCGAGCCCTTATCTTTGTCAGATGGAGCTGAATTTTGTCCCACCTACCTAATTCGTTATGCTGGTCATATCTGACGGTTGGTTTTCAGTTCCTCTTCTATGATCACCAAACTCACGTTATATGTACTAATGTTGTATAACTTTTTTATATAAGTGTTGAGTTTAAGTGTCGTTTTGAAGACAACGTATACGTAGGTCCTCGAACACAAAAAAGTCATGAAATAAGATATGACCGGAACGGTGAAATACGTCAACCCGTGAAAAATGAAGATATTTCGGTAAAATTTCGGTGCCGGTTATTCCGGTCAACGAATTTCTCTTATTTCTACCTAGTGGTAGCCCTATCCCGGTTTTTATTTTTTACCAAATTTTTATATCCCCGTAAGCGTCTCGTCGATTGGAAACTATTCTCAGTTGAAGGTCTAGCCATATTATGTGATTTGGAGGGTCGAATAGCCGTTTCCGTCCGTTTAGGGGTTTGACCGCGCCGATTGACCGGACGGATCGAGCCCTTGTCGTTGTCCGATGGAGCTGAATTTTTTCCCACCCACGTAATTTGTTATGATGGTCATATCTGACGGTCAGTTTTCAGTTCCTCTACTCCGATCACCAAAATCACGATATTCTGAATTTTATGATAGAACTCTTGGCCGACGATTTTCTTTATCTTGGGCGACGAGATTTATAGTGAAGAACACTGTCGCCCAAGTAGAGTATCTTAGGCGACGACTTCAAAAATCATCGCCCAAGATAACTCTTGACCGACGATTTTCAAAAAACAGGGCGACGAGATTTATAGTGAAGAAAATCGTCGCCCAAGTAGAGTATCTTAGGCGACGACTTCAAAAAACGTTGCCCAAGATTATCTTGGCCGACGATTTTCAAAAAACAGGGCGACGATTTTTATAGAATCGTTGCCCAAGAACGCCATTATAAAAGGCAGAAATTCGGAACCAACACCCAATATTTCCGATCTCTCTCTCTCTCTCTCTCTGCTTTTCTGTTTCTGAAAGGTGATCCTCTGTCTCTCGATCGACTCCGCTTCCCCGATCCGATGCTGAATCTATTTCGCTCTCAATCTGTTTCTATTTTTGTTTGCAGGTTAAAAGCCCCTTGATTTGATTCAAAGAAAGTTTGCATCTTTGATTTGATTCAATGTGTTTATGTGATGATTCAATATCTTTGAGAAACAATGTGTTTATGTAATGATTCAACATCAATGAAAAGTATTATTTGATATTATCCATCTGTTGACATTAATTTGCTCTTATTTTGTAGTTACTGTTGCCATTTTTTATGGATAGGAAAGTGTAATGATGAGAAAAATGAAACAAAACGTGTTCAAGGTTACGAGTATTCCAAATTGTCTAAGTTGCAACCTACTGTGTACCGCTATCGGTTATCAAAAAAAGAAAAAAAATAAAGGAAAAATATCATCTATAAAAAGTAAAAAAATTTAAATATATCTTAGGCGACGAAATTTCTAAATCGTCGGGCAATGACTTACCATATAAGACGACGAAAAAAAAGTATCGTCGCCCAAGTTCTTGGCCGACGCACTTCTGGCGACGACTTCTTGGCCGACGAAAAAAATTTCGTCGCCCCAGGTTATAACATCTTAAGCGACGAAACAATTTTTCGTCGGCCAAGGTGTTAAATCTTGGGCGACGAATATTTTTGGGCGACGAGAAGTATATTTTAGGCGACGAAATTTGTATCGTCGGCTAAGAATTACTCTTAGGCGACGACGGTATGAATTATCGTCGCCCAAGTTCTTGGCCGACGCACTTCTGGCGACGACGTCTTGGCCGACGACCTGTCGTTGCCCAAGTTCTTGGCCGACGAAATTTGTTAACAGGGCGACGATTTTTTTTCGTCGCCCAAAGTGAAATTTCTGGTAGTGAATAGTCCACACACATCTTCCATTGTCCTGTTAACTTTTTGGGAACCATGATCACATTGGCCAGCCACTGGAGGTATCTAACCTCCCTTATGAACTTGATGTCCATCAATTTTTTTACTTCCCACTTCATTGCCTCGTACTTCTCTGGCTTAAACATCCTTCGCTTTTGCCTCACAGGAGGGAATCCCTTCTTGATACCAAGCTTATGAGTCACGATGCCACTCGATATCCTAGGCATATCCTTGTACGTCCAAGCGAACGCCCTATTATTCCTCCTTAAGAATTCCAGTAGTTCCCCTCGCACACTGAGTGCCTGTCCTGTCCTGTCCCTATGGTTACTTGCCAATTCGGGAACTCATGTGAGACTGACACCATTTCTGTTTCTCTTGCTTATCCTAGACGCTCTTCGTCGGAGTCAGTATCATCCCTGGGATCTACATAAGGATCCGAAGGGGTAACTATGGCTTGGCTTGCCGTTAGGACCTCCGACCTCTTCCTCTGGTTGTCTATTGTATAACAACTTCTTGCCGCCCCCTGATCTCCTTAGATCGTAATGACTCCCGTTGGGGTTATGACTTTATCATCAACATGTGGCTGGCAACAAATGACTTCAGCTTCCATAAGGCGGGCCTTCCCAAGATCCCATTGTAGGACAACTCGCAGTCCACCACTATGAATTCTATTGTCGCGTGAGCGACCCCCTCTCAGCCCTCTATGCTCACACCAAGGCTGTCCGATCCGAGGGGCTGAACTATATCGCCTGAGAAATTGATTAACGGCTCATGGTCATACATTAACTTGTTACTTCCTCAATTCAGTCCTTTCCAAGGACTCCTAAATAACACGTTGACGGAAGCTCCCGTATCATCCAAGATATTCTTCGTGATATAGTGATCGAGTTGCAATGTTATCAGGAACGGGTCCTCGTGTGGCCTTATCCCCTCCTCTTCCTCTTCTAGGAAGGTTACTGACTTCCATCCAGCAGTCACTTGTTGATTATTGCTACTTCCAAAAGTGAAAACTTCTCGGCCATCTTTTCTTCCAATACATTGCCCGGGAAACTTCTTTAGGACACCGCCCTTGCATACCCGGTGTCCTAGTAGGGGCAGTTCGCCTTCACATGGGTGTCATACTGCTTCCCTGCCTTCCTTCCGCTCCTTTCCTTGTGCCTCTTTCCAGAAGATTACGAGCTCGGCTCTTGCTCTCTCTTCCGGGCTCTAACCTTCTAGACCACTTGCACAGGCGAACTTCCGTCTCTCCCTTTGACCTTCCTCTTCCTGGCTGTGGTCCCCCCATAAGTATCATGATCCGCCTGTGCATGCCTGATTGCCATTTTCATAAGCTCGTCATAGCCTTGTGGATTTTCAATTCTTACCGCATATAAAACTTCCCATGAAGCAACCTCTGAATGAACGCCTCCTCTGCAACGCTTTTGTCAAAGTTCCTGACTCTGGCTGTGGCTCCTTGCCAACGGTTCACAAAAGCTTTCAACTCCTCTCCCCTATCTTGCTTAACTTTAAATAGTTGGGTGGTGCTCTGCCCATCCCTCCGCAGGATGAACCTACTGACAAACGTATCAGCCAATTGCTGGAAGCAATCAATCAAGTTCGACGGGAGGCTGTAGAATAAACTAAGTGCTTCTCCTGCCAAGGTTTCCTGGAACATGTTGTGGCATATCGCGTCTGAGTACCCTTTAGCATTCGTGTGAGACTTGAAACAATCCAGGAAAAGATGAGGGTCATGATCCCCATTATAACTAAGTTTCAACAGTTTGGCTGTGTTCGATCGGACGGACTGGGTGATTGCTCTCATGAACGGTCCCCTCTGTCAAGACCCACCCTGAATTTCACCCTGAAACCCGAAGTGAGTCTTGCGGGGTCCATCTCCAAGGAAAATTTACCGAAATATTCGGCAAACCTCCTGTGAAAATGGATAACCCTAACCCAGAAAAAATAAAGAACTACCCTTAATGGAAATATTAACCATCCTCCGATTCAGCCCACAATTATCCAAAAATATAAAAAGTTCAATCTTCGAATATTCTAAAATAAAACATAGGTCTTAGCACACCACCGAAATAATATACAATAACCCCAAGAGTATTCAAAGCTACTAAACCCTAGAGGAAGCAGGAAAAATACCCTAGTAGGTTAAACATGTAACCTACTGGTGAAATGTGGTTGAGAAGTGGGTAACTATGCCTCGTCGCCTTCTACTAGTTCCAACCCGAACTCTACAGACTAGACATTTTTAAAAACGAAGGGCCCAGGGAAAAACATTTGTGACGCCTTCCCGGATAGCTCTCAGGGTTTCTTCCATCTCTGCCGGTCTTTCAGCTTGGACTTCCGGGATCGGCTCAAGTACGGGTGATGGTCCCTTATCCCTCATTTCGTCTAGGGTTAACATGTTCATCCCTAAATGCACTATCCTACGGTTCACTCCTGGCTGAACGCCTGCCTGCTGTGACGTGGCCGCTCGGTCTGACTCGGCAGCTTGATCCAACTCGGCTGCCCTATCCAATGCTTTCTGATGCTCTATCCCTCGGGCTAGCATGCTTATGAGCGTGGCGTTTTCTTTTTCCAACCTACACTCATTTCCAGGAGCTTATTCCTAATCCCTGACTCTCTGCTGCTCCAACCGAGTGATTTGGGCTCTCATGCCCTCCAACATCTCTGCTACCTCTTGGGGATTGAGATCTCGCGTCACTCCTTCCAGCGTTTCCTCTCGGAGAGCTCTCCCTGTGATCTGTAAACATCCCCGTGCTGCTTCCAGGGTCCTAGTGAATATCAGTTCTCTTTGTTCTTCCCTTCCTGCGTCTTGCTCTCGTCGCTCGCTTAACTTAGCTATCGAGTCACGCTGGTTTTTAGTAAAGATTTTCATAAAAGGCGTCAAATATTTATGTACAATCGAGAATAGGGCTGTAGAAGCTGAAGGCGGGTCTGGTAGGTTGAATGAGTTGTCCTCTCGCTGACTTGCAAACAAAAAGATGACCGTGAGCTTCCGGTATTTCCTTCTCCGATGGTAAAATTAGTATCTGCTGGTATAAGTATCTCATATTTGTTTGAAATTGATTATGTGATATACCGATCGACGTACATACCTTCCCGAAGGTTAGATTTTTTTTTTTTTGATATATATAATCATTTCTTATAAACCACCCACACACCGTTGTGTATAAGATTGTCACACTGGCACCTCCAACAAAAAAAAAAATTGACCATAAAAGATTGTCCCCGATATATGCAGGGCATGAGGCAAATACATATACCCAAAAATATATATCATATTTCCTGCAAATAGTAATATAGCACTTTCTTTTTATATATATATATATATATATATATAGATATATCCCATGTTTTCCTTGAGGAATCAATTTTCAACTCGTTTTTCATTCTGCTCCTTATGCTCTTCATGTTTTTGATTCTTCTCATAAAAAAAAAACACTTTCGGATTTCATTAGTTATCTATACTATTATTTTTTTATCAGGTAAACAACTCAGATGCTAAAACACTCACAACCTTCCAAGAGTATGTCACTAGATTAAATGGTACGGAGCATTTGTCATCTATATTGACATGATCTTTTATAGCTTAATTTTTACATAATTAATTACGTAAGTTTAAAAACAAAGGATAATTAAAATAAGAGTTAGGTCTGTACGCAGGTTCAAATGTTCAATCACGTGGAAGCGAAGCTATCTACTGATTAGTCATTGTGTAATAAAAGAAAAAAAAAAAGAGACAGTAATTCAGTGTTGCAATATTCCTATAAATAGCTGTAAACCGATTTGACGAAATGAAGGACACAGTGCCATTTTCCAAGTAAGAGGAAATTTTCAGACAAACTTCTGAAAATTGAGAAAATGGCTGGGTTTAACAAAATGGGAGTGATCTTGCTGGCTGCGTCTCTAGGGTTTATGTTCCTGCAACTTTGCGGCGCCACCCGTTATTATGATTTTGTTGTAAGTACTTTGCATGCTCGATCAACTCGATCTGCTGCACTTTCTTCTCTTTTTCATGTCATTCGTTTCTGTGAATACTAATTAACGTCCTGCGTGGGATCTTGTTGTGTTTTAATCTCATATTGTGTATGTATTATCATGTGCAGCTGAAAGAAACAAATTTCACAAGGCTTTGCAGCACGAAGAGCATCTTAACTGTAAATGGGAGTTTTCCAGGGCCAACCATTAAAGTTCACAAAGGAGAAAGTATCTACGTCAATGTCCACAACCAAGGATTATATGGTGTCACCATTCATTGGTAAACATCGTTCGATCTGTGTTCATGAGCAAGTTTACCTTCGAAAGCCAGCTTTCTCTATTTATGCATGATCTACTAGACTCAACCTTCATGGTACTTTGCAGGCACGGAGTGAAGCAGCCAAGAAACCCATGGTCTGATGGACCTGAGAACATAACTCAGTGCCCAATTCAACCGGGGTCGAGCTTTACATATGAGGTTGTATTTTCGAATGAGGAAGGAACACTGTGGTGGCATGCTCATAGTGATTGGACTCGTGCCACTGTTCACGGCGCCATTGTCATATTACCGGCTGCCGGCACGAAATATCCATTTGCAGCTCCACATGCACAGCACCCAATTATTTTGGGTAGGTAATCTATCGTTTTTAAGTTTCGATCATGTTAACACTCATTGGCTCATTGCAGCTGCGTGCCTTCTCATTTTTCCAACTCTAGCTACTATTTGTTCGCCGCTCACCCTGTCAACAATTCATCACCTCCATTTTGTAAACCCAACTCCATTTTGTGAAGACGTCCCACTTCTTTTTGTTTCCTTCTTCCACTTCACCCTAAAATTATTACTTTTAATCACAACAATAATCATTGAGCAATGTACACTTCATCATTGGATGTGAAATCTACATTTATTAAATTGTAATCAAAACTTATTTTTTATTTATTTTTGTTATTTACTGACTTAAACTTTGTTTTTTTGTTTGGGTAAAATGTTGTATAGTTTTTGTGGTTTGAAGTTGATATATGTTTAGTTTTTATGATTTTATTTTAATTTGAATGATCCTTAGAGTCACGATTTTTCATCCAAATGGTTATTCTGTTAATTTTCTCAGTTAAATTTCTGACATAGTCGTTAAAAATTACAATGTCTTTAACAGCCACGTCAGTATTTTAACAAAAAAATTGACGGAAATACCATTTGAATGAAAAATTGTGACTTTAAAGACTATTCAGATTAAAATAAAGCCACAAGAACTGAAGATACGTCGATTTCAAACAAAAAAGATTAAAAAAATTTCAAATTTTTTTTAGTGTGTTAACTAAAACAAGAAAAAAGGAGTGAATTTAATTTGATGAGTGTAAATTTAACTAATAACCATTTATATATCTTCTGCCCACAAAAATTTTAAATAAAAATAGGCTAGAGATATAAAAAAGTGTTTCAGGGATAGAATCTATTTTGTGTGACAGAATTGTAGGGATCTTCGTAGAAGAATTTGGAAAAAAATTGGAAGAAAAATAGTAAAACAAGGACAAGATGGAGCATTTGTATATTAATGGATGTGTTGACATAATGGTTAAATAACAACCATGACGTTAACCTTAGCGTGCTGAAGCTTCTAAACACACAATTTCACTTGTCCTTCTGTTTGTTTTATTCGTCTGAATTACTTTTCCATGTTTTTTTTTTTTTTGGGTCTGGAAATAAATTGGGATGCCTTTGAGGAACTTTTCCATGTTCGGTTGCCATGATTATGGCCAGCACTCACACTTAGCTAGGGCTTGATGGCTTTGAGACTAGGGCTCAAGGTTGGATATCTGTCCTTTTCATTTCTTTCCACATGTTCCAAAACACAAGAAAATACCAAAAACATGCATTATTTCATGGATCTATGCTTCAACAGTTGCAGTATTGGGATTTTGCTAATTAATTAACGATCGCTGGACTGCTGCTGATTCTTGTTGTTTGTATGTGTCGGCGGCCTGGGGTTGAATTGGTGCGCATGATATATGCAGGTTCATGGTTCAAGTCAGACGTGATGGAAGTGATAAACTCTGCACTCGCTACTGGTGCAGACCCTAACATCTCTGATGCCTTCACGATCAATGGACAGCCTGGGGACTTATACAGTTGCTCCAAGGGTAATCACTGTAAACTAAATCATCGAGTAATCAAAAAAACGAATCTCATTATATATATTCTAATAATTACGATTGAAAAATCAAAAGCCTACTTAGTTGATGGAGTTGACATAAAGTTATGATGGCCACATTGATAGCACTAGGCCGGTTGAGTCTGGGAAGACTTCTATAGTTCCTTGTCTGTGATAATGTAAACAAACCAAACCACATGAAAACGATGATTTCTAAACTATTTAACTCGGTCTTTTATGAAATTGGCATATACACGTTTATATTCATCAACTAAATATTTCTGCTCACAATTAGCTAGATTATATGCATAACTCATTACATCAATGATCAAATCCCACGACAGTTCCAACAGTAAATTAGTGAGCTTAATTGGAACAATCAGTTTTGTTATAATTGCTTTTTAGACAAGGATGAATTACATATATCGAGTTAACTGACCAAGAGGTAACGTACTACTTGATCTTTTACACATTAATTGGATATTCTTCATATTTTACACATTAATGTTTGTCTTAAAACATTACCACTGTTTTTTTTTTTTTGGATAGATAATTACCACAGAAAATTTCAATAAAGAATTCGAATGGCCGGCATGTTAACCTGTCTTCTGGAAACGTTTTTAAAAATGATTTTCAAAAATAGAAATGAGAAAATGAGATTGTTATTTTTTACTTTAAAAATGTATCCGGTAATTCATTATGAAAAATATTTTTTATATTTTCTAAATTAAGAAAATAAAAAAGTGAAAATTTCAAATTGATTTTTTCATGTTTCTTTTTGTAAAAGTTGAAAATATTTTTATTTTTCATTTTTAACATTCAGAAATATCTTACCGAATACATTTTTATCTCATTTTTATTTTTAAAAATGAAAATACAAGCATGAAAACGTTACCGTTACCAAACATCAAATCAAAAAAAAAAATTTTTTTGATCACCTAAAGAGTTTGATACAAAATATCCTACTGAGCTTTTTTAACGGTAAAAATATAACGAAGAGAAAGAGCTAGTCAAGATAGAGATAGACATTTCCATGTGTTCCAAGTAATTAACAAGTTGACAGTACGTGTCGATCATAATATTCATTATTTGTAATGACTGAAGTATTCTCATGTCACCAAATAACCTGCAGCATCAACATACCGTTTGGAAGTGGACTACGGCAAGACCTATATGCTGCGCATAATCAACGCCATCATGAACGAAGAACAGTTTTTCGCCATCGCCAACCACACCCTCACTGTGGTCACCCAAGACGCCGCCTACATAAAACCGATAACTACTTCATACATCATGATAACTCCAGGCCAAACTATGGACGTTTTGGTCACCGCAAATCAGCCTCGTAGACATTACTATATGGCTTCCTCTGCTTACGCTGATGGTATTGTTCCATTTAACAACAGCACAACCACCGCCATTCTTCAGTACCGCGGCAACTATTCGACCCCATCGACCATTCCGCTGCCCAGCCTTCCTATCTATAACGACACAACCGCTGCTGACAGCTTCACTGCTCTTGTCAAGTCTTTGGCTAGCGAGGCACACCCCATCAGTGTTCCAACAAAAATCACGACCAGGATATACATGACTATTGCTATCAATGAACGAATTTGTCCTAACGCTTCTTGTGCCGGGCCGGATAATAATGCCATTGCTGCTAGCTTAAACAACATCAGTTTTGAGACTCCTTCCATTGATATTCTGCAAGCTTATTATGGGTACGTACGTATGCATATAATGTTTCAATTTCCATCATATAACACTAACTATTATCTAGCTAGGTTTGACACTATTGTAAACCTTATTTATTCACACTGGCTTATTGCTTGTCATGATCGATTTGCAGGGGAATAAATGGAGTTTTTGAAGGGAACTTCCCATCTAACCCGCCTCATTTTTACAATTTCACCGGAGATTATGACAACAGTACCATATATCCGACCTTCGGGGCCAAAGTGAAGTTCATCAAATATGGTGAAGGAGTTGAAATAATCTTCCAAGGCACCAACCTCATTGCTCCTGAGAACCATCCAATGCATCTCCATGGATTCAGTTTCTATGTGATTGGAACAGGTTATGGGAATTTTAACGCAACCGAGTCACCCAAAACATACAATTTGGTTGATCCACCAGAAGTCAACACCGTTGGCGTTCCAAAGAACGGATGGACTACCATCAGATTCCTAGCTGATAATCCTGGTATGTTTATATGTTCTGTGTCAATGTTTGTATGAAAATTTCAGAGGATGCTAGCTTGTCCTTGAGAACCACAACATATATAATACGCATCAGGTTTACCTAAGTATGTATATATTGATTATGATTTTACAGGAGTATGGTTTATGCATTGTCATTTGGAAAGACATTCCAGTTGGGGAATGGACACTGTGATCATAGTGAGGAATGGAAACACAACAACGTCGAAGCTTCGCCCACCACCTGCCCATATGCCTCCTTGCTCCAAGTCTTAGATTTACTTTTAATTTCTTACCCTAAATAAAATCATATATTTATTTAGACTTGATTTGTAATAATAAATCGTTGTTTCTTTTTTCTTTTTCTTTTTTTTCCCTTAAATTTGTGTTGCTGAGGAATTCTGGAAATAAAAAATTATATATATATTTTTTTGAAAACTATTGAATTATAATAACACTTAGGTTCCGGAGACCCTTCATAGGTACTACGCCGGAGGCGCACCTAAGGAGCACAAAAGTGCCATAATTCTCCAAACACAAAGGATATTATTTGGCATAAAAATTTGCGAAAACTAATTTATTCCTTAGAGCCCAATACACATGGGTTTAGGGAATAAATTAATCAAACAAAGCTAAATAAAAGATAAAAAAACCTATAACTATTAGTACCCCAAACTGGCCCAAAGAATTCTCAGAACCCTAGGCCCGACCATTTGACCTAGCCCAGGTACACTTCTCTTTCTCGTGCTGTGCGTTCGGCCTCCTTTGGAACTTTTTATTACTCCATCACCACGTGCTCCTTTGGGTGTGGATATGTAAATTGTAGGTTTCAGATTTCGTTTGAGCATGTTAGAGTTTTTTTCGTAGTTCATCCTCTTTTGGGTTCGATTGGTGGAATCCGAACATAGTGGTTGTCGTATAATTCTTACCATAGGTTATTAAACATTTTCCGGTGACATTGGGAGGTATGGGAAGAAGATTGCCTCAATTTGACTGATCTTTGGGTTAAGGTTTAGGTAGTTGGTGCAAATGGTAATCGTCTTGTTTCGATTTGTAACTAAGTTTGAATTGTACTACCAACGTGATTGACTGAGTTTGAGTTGTGTTTCTTCTTGAACGATTTTCATTTGATCGATTTTTAGGAATTTTGTATACTCTTTTTTATTATTAATAAAAATCTGATATGAGATGCGTGATTGAACATCGTTGGAAACAATTGATAGATTGAATTGCTGGATATTACCTGTCACGCCCCGACCCATAATTTTTAACTTTATTAATGGCAAACTGGTAATAAAAATTTTACCGTGTTCGTCAATAAGTGAAAAATATAATTGATCCCCAGAGAGGTGTATGAAACGATTATTTTGTGGGATTATTCTAAGGAAGAAATTTTGACGACAGTAAAAAATGGTAATTTTTACTAGTAAAAGGTAATTTTATTGGGGTATTATTTTGGGGTGTTGAATTTTTAGAATTTGGGTTTAATAAGGGCTTGGACCTGGATCGGGCCAAGCCCAGTTTCAGTTTTTTTTCCTAATCTCTCTTCCTCCCGGTTTCTCTCCCCCGAGCCCAGTTTCTGTCGGAATCTTCCCGGCCACCGTTCGCCGCAGTCCGACCGCTCCAGCCCGCCGCACCGGTCCCAAACGGTTGGTCTCCAACCCAGCTGCAGTTCTAGACCGGTGACAGCCCCCCTAGCGCCGCCGTGAAGGAGGAATCGACGCCGAGAGCCCCGACTGCCGAAATCGTTTTTTTGCCGGACCTCCATCCTTCGGCAGCCATAGCCGGCGAGCCTTGGCTCAAAAGGAATACCTCCTCCCGTGCTTCAATCCCTCCAAAGGGCTTGCCCCGTTTTGAGCTAAGTAAGGAGAAATCGGAATTTGAATTTTCTAGGGCTTTATTGTGTGTTTGTGTTCAATTGGCTTGGTTAGGCTTAGAATTGAAGTTTGTGGTAGTTAGGAATGTTGTAGAGGAGGTTGAGAGGAAGATGCTGCTAAATTTTGGTGACCATCGGAGGTCGCCGGAGTTGGTCGGAGGCCTCCGCTGCCGGCGGAGCCGTCGCCGAGAAAATGTTTTTGGTGGGGAAAAATGTGAGTAGTTTAATGGAATAAGTTTTAGATTTTTGGAGGAGTTTTGGATAGGTTTGAGAATTGTTGAAGTTTGGTATTTTTTGCAGATTATTAATTTATATATAATCCGGCCATTGGATTTTATTTGGTGGATTGT
Source organism: Fragaria x ananassa (assembly GCA_034370585.1). Lineage (NCBI taxonomy): Eukaryota > Viridiplantae > Streptophyta > Magnoliopsida > Rosales > Rosaceae > Fragaria > Fragaria x ananassa. The sequence goes on from CP139769.1 coordinate 16,907,456, forward strand.
GATTTTGAGGATGTCGGTAAAAATTTGTGGAGTTTTGAGGTTGGCAGTGGAATTAAGATTTTGGAGTGTTAGGCTTGGTTGAGCGAGAAGCATATTTAATTATGCATGTTTTGCTTTAAGCGTCGGTGTTTTATTTAAGGTTTTATTTATTTAGAACAGGACGTGAGGAGGCTCGAGTGGAAGAGACCTCCGACCGACATCAGGCTTAGGCCTAACCTGTGAGTGGACCTTTGTTTTAAATATTGTGTTCGAAATGCTTGATCGTTTTGAATGATTTTCTGTTGTTGGATATTTCCCGAAATTGAGAATTTCGGTGATTATACTCTTATATGAGAATAGTATGTATATGATTAAATGCTAGCTAGCTATACATGATTTCCCCCATACGCGAGGTACAATTCCGGTATGGGTGACGTGAGCGTTAGACGCGAGCGTCGTTTCCTTGTGTGACTTTCTAATTTCGTATTTATTTATTCAAAGATTTCGTACAAGGAGTAAGCACGTATATATTACCACTCGGCTGCTATCCCCCATATGCGAGGTACAATTCCGGTGTGGGGTGATGTGAGCGTTAGACGCAAGCATAGTAGCTTTGTATGATATCTACCTTATTCAAGTTGTTCATAGATATCGTGCAAAGGGTCAGGCGAGTGTGCATAGATACTATATATAATATTCAGGCCTGAGAGGCATTTTCTTAAAGTTTAGGAGTCTAGCCAGGCTGGACCCCAGTTCAGAATCTTTCTAGTATAGCCTTTGTATTTTGCCACTAATGAAAGCATTTTGGGGAAATATTTATTTGTTGACTGAAATCGTTTTGTCCACTCACTCTGACGTGTTGAATATTTTCCCCTGGGCTCTTCGGTTTTAAAAATGCCCAGTCTACAGAGTTCGCGTGAGGTCTAGCAGGAGACGTCGAGGCGTAGTGACCCATCTATCAGCTACATTTCGCCAGTAGGTTACCTATTTAATCTACTAGGGGTTTGTTAGTTTCTGCTGTATTTTATTTTATTTTAGTAGCTCTGAATACTTTTGGAATTTCTTTGGTGTAATTTTTGTATTCTGACTACTTTTGTAATGTAGCGGAGGATTTATTTATTTTTGGATTTAAAAGGTGGTTCTTAAATTCTTAAGTTAGGGTTGTCCATTTTCGAGGGAGGTTTTCCGAGTCTTCGGTAAATTTTCCTCGGAGGTGGTCCCCGCAGGACTCATCTCGGGTTTTCGGTGAAATTCGGGGCGAGTCTTGACAGTTGGTATCAGAGCTCTAGGTTTCATCTTCTGTTTCCTATTCACTATCGTATTTGCCTAAGTAGCCATAGTGTCTATAGAGTGATGATCCGACCGCGGCGGATTCATCGGCAGTTTTCTGCTTTTGATACTATGTGTTATTGGGTATATGTGGTAGTTTCTATTAGTCTTGTTTATAGACTACTAAATATTTTCCTTCTCATGTACTATGCCTCCTAGACGCCGACCCTGTGTGGTTTCCTCGACTAACGCCAATGAGGGTGAGGAAGTAAGAGGTTTAGCGGATTCTATTGGGGCTATGTTGAGAGGTGTTCTTGATAAGGTGCAGCCCCCTCGATCTGTGAAGAAGAGAGATGTTGCTGATGCAGGGGCAGTAGAGTTCAAGGGTGCCAAGGGACCCCTTGATGCTTACTCTTGGGTGGACAAGATGGAGATGGCTTTCGAGAGCACAGAACTACCAGAGGAAAAGAAAGTAATGATGTCAATTTCTTTTCTAGACGATTCAGCTCATCGTTGGTGGATTCTCGCCAGGAGAGGTAATGATGGTGCTCAGACTATGACTTGGGAGCAGTTTAAGACGCTCTTCTTGGGTCAGTATTTCAACCACTCTCATCGTAGTAGGATCCAGTCAGACTTTCTGAATATGAAGAAGAGAGACGATGAGGGAGTCATTGAGTTTGAGCAGAGGTTCACCACTTTGAGCTATCATGTGCCCCACCAAAGAACTGCACACCACATAACTGTCCAAAAATGGGACAGTTCAAGAACAATTTTAGTCTGTTGCCAAACCAACATCATTCTCGAACGAGATTTCTAAGGTTAAACATGAATGAAAGAATTTAACCATTCTTACATTCATCGCATAAAAAACACAACATCATTCTTTGCATACACACACACACACTACCAACAAGTTACTGGTACCACCAGAATTCTTCACCGGAAAACATGGCCTTTATTTTTATTTTTTATTTTTTGAATAGGAGGAAATATATAAGGTCTAAACAAGGAGGAGAAATAGCTATAAAATATAAACTATCATCAACAACAACATCATCATCAAAGCTATAATGGGTAACCCAAAATTATCATCGACAAACAACATCATCATCAAAGCTATAAACTAGTGAAACATAAATGGTGAAAAGAAGAGAGAATGAGATTATACCAAGCTATAAACTAGTGATGCTTCATGAGTAGAGGTAGACAAAGCTTCAGAAATCCGAATTTGATGATTTCTGATACTAACATCGAAAATTTGTTGCTAGATTTCAGCTCCACCAAATTTTCTTCTGTTTTAGATCTGGGCAGTGAGGGAGGAGATATAAAATCGAAAACACTTATGCGACGAAAATTTTGTCGTATTAGTAATAATTTCGTCTCATGCAACGTCTTATACGGCAAAAGAAATTTTTCATCTCTTAATTAAGGTAAACGTTTTTGCAACGAAATTGATTTATTCGTTGACTAAGACAGAACTTAAGAGACAAAATGTTTTTCATCTCTTAACTGTTGTCTTCATCTTTTAGATCAAATTTTCGTCGATTAGGTAATAACTTATGCGACGGTGTAGTGTTTCGTTGCTTAAGTGTCTACCTAGGCGACAAAGTGTTTTTCATAGCATAAGTTACTACCTAAGCGACGAACGAAATTCTCTTCGTCGCATATGTCTTTTTTCCTAGTAGTGGTGGTTCAAATGTTATTGTTTTAATTATTTAAAACAAACCCAGAAACTTATCAAATACATTACAGAAACTTGAACAAAGAAGCTTTGTAACATTTAACATAGGTAGAGCTTTTAGTGTAAGGATGTTATGATTACAGCAGAGCTTTGTAACATTTGATTTCTAATTGTTCAATATAGAGTTGTCATTCCGATTCACAAAAAGAAAGAAAAAAGAGTCAACATAACCAATTGATTAGAGAACATAATAAGACTCAAACCTGAGTTGTTTATCCAATACGCCTATGACACCAGTTTATTTTTCCCTCTCTCTAATTATTAAAGAATTACTAAAACCTATCTGAAAAATGCAGAATACGCTACCTATTTATATTGTTTAGGAAGGAGGCGAAACTTTGATTTTAGATATGTTTAAAGGAATTAAAATAATACTATAACTTGATGCTCAATATATAGATACTATACCTTCCACCTCCGGATATCTAAGCTTCCACCTCCTTCTAGACTGAAGATTCACCAACTACAACTTGATTTCTAAAAAAATTTGACACCTCTTGTTTATTCATGGCGGTAGCATGGCATTTTAGCTCCTCTAAGCCTGTCCACTCGTAAGCTTGGAAATTATGTGGTTAAGAGATATCAAGTTAAGTTGGCCGAATGTATTTATTTTCTAGTACATACATGTCACATCCTAACTCGGAAATTTGAAAAATAAGTTTTATTCTCGGGTAAGGACATGAATTACTTCGACTTGTCAAAAATAAAAGAACCTTTGACAACTAAAAGTTATATAAAAACATTTAAATTAGAGGTAACTCAATGAAGGAGTAACTTTATTTCATAAATATTGTTCTTACAACAAACATGAAAGAAAACTTATAAACTAAGCCTCATTACACAAACAGAAATTAAAAAAGCAAGCCATAGTTTACTCCTCATAGACTTTAAATCCCTTCTAGGTATTAAGTTTTTATCCCCCGGCCCAAAGTGTAACATCTGCACAAATTCATAAAGGGGTGAGCCATAAACTCAATAGAGCGAATCTCATGTCATTTCAATAAACAAAAAATGTATGCACATATATAGGTAAAGTTTCTAAATTAGTATTCTTGCACTATCCTTGGTCATCAGTGTCTTCTTATCATAATAGAGGTCATTTTATCTATTTCAAATTGAAAGGGCTTCTCTCCCTATTTGTATACAAAAGGCTGACATAGCTGGTCCTTTTCAATTGATAGCCTCAAGCCCACACTTCATTCATTCCTTATAATACATAAGATTATATAATAATATGATGATGACATAAAATCAGATAATAATATGATAAAAAGCTAAACATAATAACCATCTTTAGCATCAATATATACAACTTAAAAAATAAGATAACAAGTTTATAAAACAAAACTTGAGATTCTCCATAATTTCCCCTGCCTCAAACCTGTTTTACCAAAGCTAAAACTTTACTACTAGACACTAGCACTTTGCTACATACCTCCATTAATTTCTTTCTTATTCTAACTTTTCTCTACGTTTTTGAACTTCTGAACTCCACTTTGTTATTTTCTCAGGTGAATACCTCTATATATTAGGGAATGTAATCATTATGCCTATTGTATAGACTTGCCACCTCCAGCTTCTCTAGCCAATCTTAGTCAGATTATTATCTATCTGAGAATTAATTTGTTGTCACCTCCTGTTGTAAAAACACCAGAAGTTTATCTTTACGTGCCAACAGCTGTTTTAAACTCGGTGGCTAAGTTTGAAGCTGCTGAGTGAGCAACTACTTGCAGCCCACAAGGCTGATTGTAATTTCCAAACTTTTACTTGTAATTTCCACAAGTCTAACCATGTGTTGGACATAAGCTAGCTAGTAGGTGAATCAACATTTCAAATAAGACAAAGCAGCAATCCAAATAATTTTCTAAATTATTTATGTGTTTGTTTCAAGTATACTAAAGGTTCAAAACAAGCTGAAGGAAGAAAGAGTATTCCTACAGCTGAAACTTAGAGTTGCTGAAAGTAATAACAAGTAAGTCCAACTAGTTTCTACTGACAATTGCAACCAGAAGTGATGTAGCTAGCTCATATTACTTGTAAAACTGAACTATAGTGTACTAAATATGTAAAATGTGTGTGAATAAAGTATCATGTAGCTATGCATGTATTTACTTTCTTCTAAACTAGGCATAGTAAGTACTTTGGTTTTGAACAAAGCTAGCTATTGAGAAAGGTAACATATAAATGTATTTAGCTTTTGTGACTAAGCACATTAAGTACTTATTCATTCATATTAATCCTCTCAATAGGAGTGGATATTGAGTTGATCTATTTGCTTTACTTATTTTGTGAAGTGTTTTGATTCTTGTACCTTAATCTTAAAGGATCTGATTTTATTTTCTTTTTCTTACCTCCTTTTAAGCATATTATTCTCTCCAACCAAACATTAAGTCTAGGTCCAAACACTAAGTCCCAGGTGAGGCATGAGCGGTGTAGAGTGAGTAATAGTCTTTAGGGTCTTAAGCCAAGGACCTTTAAACCTCCTATTCTTTTAGTTTCGGTCCAATTTTCTCTTCTCTTCCCAAAATGAGTCGACTATTTAGATCCAACTCAGTCACTTCTAGTTCGTCTAGATCCTCCCACAATAGAATCTCAGATATAATCAACGAAGAACAAATAGAGTTCCAGTCAAACGATAATATAGACATAGACATAAATGACTGAAATATTCCCAGAATTCCTAGTCATGAAATTTATAAGAAAAAATAGAGTCTTTCTTCATTCAAAAGTGAACACCATATTAAATCTGTAGAATAAATTTATGCCCTTAGTAAACAACATGAAACTTGCCAGCTTTTTAGCCCTGAATCAATTAAGAAACATAGAAAAGATAATCATAATTTCCTCCAGATTGGGTTAATCTAAATTGGTGTCAAACCTTTAACTAGAAGAGGTCTTAATGCCTCCATTCTTTTATGTTTAAGAGATGTAAGGTTTACTGATTTTAATGACAGCACCCTTGGATTAATAGAGTCAAGTCTGTTTAATGGTCCAGTCCATTTCAATTGTTTTCCAGATTTTACCATTAGCCTTAATGTCCCTCATATCCTAAAAGCTTTAACCTTAAATATTAAAACTTCAGGATATCATGTTCTTGAAGGAACCCAACCCTTAGCCTTAATTTATAGAATCCATTATAAAGTCACTGGCACAAATATGAATTTCCAAGCTGTTAGTAAAAGTCCCAAAAACCATACTCTCATAATTCAAAGCAGTCAAGAAAAGGCCAATATTAGTATTCCACACACAATCAGATGGTCAGATGTCCATCTTCCTGCTGAGTTTTCTCTCACCAGTGAGAATCACCCATCCAATACGCAATATAGTATTTCTGATTCAGATTGTATTCAACAGTTTAATGATGACACAGTAAGAATTAATTTTCAAAGCTCCAGGTTAAGTCAAAATTCACGAATTCAAGAAATAGGAAATTCCTCTAGTATTCTTTTGCAAATGCTAGACATTCATTTGCTAGTTCCACTACAGCTGAAACAATATCTAGATATGATAATGATTTTGATAAAGAAATTAAAAATATTAGGATTAAAGAATTAGAAGAAGAATTGCAAAAACTCAAAATTAAAAGCATCAGAACTATTTCCTAAGTTAGTTACCCAAATTATACAGAATATGAAACTCAAAATACTTCAGTCACAGATGAAGACCAAACTTCTCCTACTGCTTTTGATTTTCTAGTCATTCCCCCCATAAATCATCAATTGAGTACACTTTCCCAACCTTTTATAATCAAATATTCTAGATTAGATAAACATCTTGATTCTACAGAAAATATCATTAGGAGAAACCTCTATAGAATGAAGTTTCCTTTTATGGATCAACGAAAGCAATTATTTCATGATTGGCAAGCATTTATGCTTGAAACAAAATCTGAAATATTCTTTCTTGATTTTATAGATCAACTAAACAATCAAACCATTATTCTTTATTATGGAAAAGAATTGGTGTAAATGTTTCCAGTGCTGATCAATTTACTCTGAAAAGATCAAAACATCATCAATGTAGACGATGGAGAAATGATTATATGGATTGAATATATAGTTAATTATGTTTTGGAATTTGCTAGGCGCATTCTTTAGGCCGAATGACATTACATTCCATTTATAATGACTAAATGGTGTGACAAATGCAGTTTTGTATTTATCAACGTCATTGATTTAGATCTGTCAAAATCCTGATTTCATATCGAATTTACTAAAAATAATAGATTTATTTAACCTGTTAATGAGATCTCTTTTATTAGGAATAGGATACCTGATTCATTGCAAGACTGTGTTAAAGGGTTTATAGTTAATAACTAACTGAGGGGTTCCCTTTTCGAGTTCAGCATTTTTCTAAACATAGAAAGCAGGGCAAGACTAAGAGGATTTACTAAGACGAATAATATCTTTGTTGAGTAAATCAATAATTTTTTTTTTATAGAAATTCATAATCTCATGACTCATTTGAATTGGATGAGCTTTAAGGGGGATATATATTTCATTAAATTCTTTGATGTAAGGAAGGGAAACATTATGTTTTTTCCTATGTCAAAAGGCAATAGGAATATCAGAACATATTTATTTGATAATTTTTTTTAAAAGTTTTGATTTTTTGTTGAAGAAAATAGTTTTGGAGTTGATCTTCAATTCTTTTGAAATTAATTTCTTCTTGAAGAAAGGCTATGTGTTTAGTTTTTTCTTGAATGCAACTAAGAGTTTTTGAATTATTATTTTCTTAGAATGCTTTCAGACTATGGATTTCAGGATTAGAAATGAAAGTAAATGTAACTGGTTCATGAAAAATGTAGGTAATAATACCATCATATTCGGTGTTGAAAGGGTAAATTAAAGTAATTAAAGGAAGTCCTAAAATTACTTTTATCGGTTAAATTTTTTACCAAGACAAATGGAGTTTTGAAACAAATATTGTTTTGGCATATATGAGCTTTACGGATTTCGTATTTAACAACCATTTTTGTTCCATTGGCTGATCGTAAATACTCTTTTGTTTTTTTTAAAATATTTTGAAGATATTAAGCCTTCTTGGATGCAGTTAAGATCTGCACCTGAATCAATAAGGGCTGTTATTGTTAATTGGAAATCTTTTATTTTAAATTGGACAGTAGTGTGCCATTTTTTAAGTTGAATTTGGCGTATGGTACTAATGGTATTATTTTCAGAAGTCTCTGCTACTTTGTTTGTGGGAAAAAGATTTTCAGGAGGATCTTGTAATTTAAGGAATTGATTATTTATTTTAAGTATGTTTAATTCTTGTTTAATTTCTTTATTGTCATTTGTGAGTTTTAAATGTGTTTGTTGTAAAACATGTATTTGACTTTTGATTGTTTTCATTTCATGCTGTGAATCTTGGATTGTTATTTCTTTTTTTACTAGTAGAAAATTTATCAAAAGTTGTAGTAAGTCTAATTTTTTGTGAGGGAGGATTGACTAGATCTTCTTGGGTAATTAATTTTTTTAATTTTTTAAGGTACTCAGCTTTAAGTTGTTCAGGATTATCTATTTTACTTATTAAATCAATTAATAGTTCTTCTTGCTTTTCCTGTTTGGAAAGAACATTTATTGTTTTACAATTACAGACATCCTTACACCCAAAAGTAATATCTGGGGAAGAATGTTTATCAGATTTAGAGGAAGAAGATTACATCAAAGTGATGTCATCTTCACTTATTCCATTTTCAGAATCAGTATTTCATAATTCTAGGGTTTGTATAAGTTTTTATTTTTCTTCTTGAGATATTTTTAATTGATTAATTGTTTTTAACTGGATAATTATTTACAAAGTGGCCAGTCTTATTGCATTTAAAACATTTATTTTTTCCTTTGTCAAAGGATTTATTTTTTGTATGACGATTTGGTTTTTTGGACCAATTGTTGCGAAATATTTTTTTTGGAATAAAAGTTGTTTGGCTCAAAGTTACTTTTATAAAGTCTAAATCATTTTTTTGCATAATGTGGAACAAACTTATTGCTTGCTTTTTTTCTCCTTGAATGAGGTAAAGAAGGTAAGCCATATTGTTCGTAAAAATTTCCTAATTCATATTTAGCCATTTTCTTATTTGATTTTACTTGAGCATTTAGTTTCGTATAGATACACATTTTTAATCCTTCTTTTTGGATAACTGTAATTATATTACCATAAGTTAAAGAATCACAGTTAATGTGACCGGTTTCATTATTAAGGACTTACCTGATTTTGTGAGCAAACAATTTTGGAAGACCGTTTATGAATTTTTCTTTCCAAAACGGTTGGTTACTATCATCTATAAGCATAACTCGAGAAATAAAAACATCTTTATACCATTTGAAATCACTTAAGGTAGGACACCTAAGATATTACTGAGTTGATCATGAATTCGGGAAGTAATATGACTAGGGGTACCTATGAAATGTTGGATAATCGTGTAAAATAAGGTATCAACAGCATCAGAAATCCCTATTTCTGTGCGATTGTCAAAAATAGGTGTCCCATCTTCATCACATGCATTTGATGACATGTTTAATGGATGATCTAGTATCAGGAGTGAGATGTTTTTCCCATCAGGAATGATGCATTTTTGTAAATCCTATGGAAAGTATATCAATAATTTCAGGCTGGCTGAAATTATGATTAGTGACATAGCTATTAGCTGCCATAGACATGTGATGTAATTTATTTAAGATTTCTTGTTCTGATAAATTATCAATGTTATATTCATAAGTTTTATCAGAAGAAACTGAGAATTGATTATTAAGATGATTACTAGGTTGTATATCCAAAGGGAGAGGACGTTCTGTCCAAGTTTTAAAAGGTCGCTTCTTTGGATGAACTATTCTGTCTAGTTTTAAAGGTACTATTTTTAAAGACTGAAATATTTGGTTTAATTTTGTATTTTGGCTAATGTTACTAGAATCGCTATCGGATGAAAAAGTTTGTTGAGTATGAATTACTGCAATTCTAATAGATTCAGATGTTTCAGTTTTTAAGTTTTTTAACATTAATTCATTCGATCTTTTGAATTGAAGAAGTAAGCGTAAGGGTAGGTTTATTTAATTCACTGAAATGAATTAAAGTTTCTGGTTTGGCTTGAGGTAGAATATTGACTTTGGAGGATATATTGTCAACCTTTGTTTCTATTTTATCTAACTGGCCTCCTATGGTTACTAGACTCTGGTTTGTATAATTATTGTGTTTAATAATTTTCTTAGTTTTTGGATCTTCTGTGGCTATGATTGGACTGCTCAAGTACTATTGTTTCAACATGAGGATGACTAGAAAGGACTGAGCTGGTGGAGGTTTTTCATATTACTTTAGTTAATGTTTGAATATTTTTGTTGTTTAGTTTATCTATAAAATCAAGAAATAATATTTCAGATTTTGTTTCAAGCATAAATGTTTGTCAATCACGAAATAATTGCTTTCGTTGATCCATAAAAGGGAACTTCATTCTATAGAGGTTTCTCCTAAGGATATTTTTTGTAGAATCAAGATGTTTATCTAATCTAGAATAGTTGATTATGAAAGGTTAGGAAAATGTACTCAATTGAGGATTTATGGGAGGAGTGACTAGAAAATTAAAAGCAGTAGGAGAAGTTTGGTCTTCATCTTTGACTGAAGTATTTTGAGTTTCATATTTTGTATAATTTGGGTAACTAATCTGGGAATTAGCTGTGATGTTTTTAATTTTGAGTTTTTACAATTCTTCTTCTAATTCTTAATTTGTTTTTAGTTCTAAATTACATCTTCAAATGCCTTCACGATTATCAATTTAGCTAAAAATTGTAAAGATGATACACTTATGTATACCTACAACGTGAACGGTTAAGATGAGAATATATGATCTCTAAAAGTGGGTCAATTAAGAAAATCCGTACTTTTTGAATAAATAAGAATATTTGGACCTGATAATATATATATATATATATATATATATATATAAACACATAGTTTAGGTAAAAGTATATATATTAGTAGATGACTTCATTTCATGATCTCAACCGTTGATCCTCTAAATTCATATGCAAGATACATGTCTACCAAATTTCAACTAATTCCATAATCATTTAGTCATTCAAATTGACATAAACAATTGTAGGCCGTTGGATAAAATTAAAACAAATATTGTGTTAATCAAATGGTTAAACGTTTTTCATTTTGGCTAATTTTTTGTAGGATTCATATGTGGATAAGTAACTAAGGAATGAGTGGCTTTGATTGTCAAAATACATACTAGAACTAAAAACATCCTCACTTTAATAGTTTAGGGAGGTATTCTCTAGATATAGATATTTTAAGCAGATTCGGTATTTCACAATACATGAAGTTAAGTTCAACGATTCAACCAAAATTTATGCGATCGATAGCAATGCAAAAGCTCTACCATATAAAGTAGCCATATTAAGCTTTTCCTCGTTTATGCTTTTAATTATCGATCAGGTTTTGTTATGACAAAAATATGAACTTTTTTTGGTTCAATAAAACATATGTAAGTTGGTCACTTAAAATTTTCATCTCTGAACTGTACTTTCTCCATTCTTGTAAGTTGTAAAGAAGAAAAAAACTGAACTTTCTTTCTCCATTATTGTTCTTTACAAATACCAGAGTGCATATCTCAGAGGTCACAACTACAATTCCGGCCGGCTGGGGTTCAACATAGTCAATAGGAAGTCACTAAGTAAAAAAAGAAAATTAGACAAAGGGGATTAAAAAAGAAAAAAACAAAAGCATTTCCCACATGTAAAACTTCAATAATATTATAGAACTGACATGCACACAACGATTCACTGTGGCATGGTTTGCTCTTTAGTGTTAATATCAGTTCCAAGAAAAAAAAATTAAAAGTATATCATAGATTCTGTGACGTGTTGGAGACCATGAATTCGGTCGATTAAGAAATAGTATGACATGCAAGCAAGAAATTAATTAAGCAGCTAGGTAACCAGAATTCCTATGGATCCCCATAGCTCGCCACAGTTAGACACCACGTACCTAATCAAATGCAACCAAAAGCCTACCTAAATTTCTCAGCGGGAGGTAATTTTCCACGTCTAGAATACAAGTCACTCTCAGTCGCTGCTTCTCTAACTGTACTTCAAGTTTAAAGCTGGCCACCGGACGATCCAACCCTATAAAAACAACTCCGAGCTGTTCTGGGAAACAGATACCCAAAGCGAGCTCAATTATTCTCATTACACCTGAAAATGGGGTGTTTTAAACCTATCAGCTTCTTCTGCTCTGTTTTCTTCTTCGCCATACTTGCCTGCATTTTGTTGTTGCAGTCTGAGGCTGAAGCTAAAGAGCTATACTATGATTTTGTTGTAAGTGCTCTTAATGATGTTCTTCATTCTCACCTACTTTACACTCTACGTTGTCCGTTCGCACGTTTTACTGTTTCTCTTAACATTATGCTTTAATGCAGCTCAAAGAAGCCAATTTCACAAAGTTATGCAGCACAAAGAGTGCAATGGTTGTAAACGAAAGTTTTCCGGGGCCGGTGATTACGGCTCGCAAAGGGGATACTGTCTATGTCAATGTGCACAATGAAGGAACATATGGTGTCACCATTCACTGGTAAATTTAATTTGCTTCTCTCTTTCTCAGTTTCTCTACCAGACACAAAAAGAACAAGTGAACAGTAGTTAATTATTAAAATTAAAGTTAAGAAAGACTTCTGTGGCTAAATGTCGTACATTGGAAGATTAGGAGAGAGATTAGATAAAATGAAAATTGGTGAGTGATAATACGATCCATTTTGATGTTTGTGATTTTGTTGATAGGCATGGGATAAAGCAACCAAGAAATCCATGGTTTGATGGACCCGAATATATTACACAATGCCCTATTCAGCCTGGAACCAATTTCACGTATACCGTGCTTCTCTCTTCAGAAGAAGGCACATTGTTTTGGCATGCCCATAGCGATTGGACTCGAGCCACGGTTCATGGAGCCTTCGTAATTTTGCCCGCAGAAAACACAACCTATCCATTTCCAGAGCCAGACCACGAAGAAGTTCTTGTTTTTGGTACGTTCTTGATCTCTAATGCAAATTATCTGTTGTGCTTATTACGTACTTCCATATCTCCATAGCGTAATCTATAACAATTAGCATTCCCCTAATAGTTAATTGAACTTTTCAAGCCTCAACGGAAAGTCAATCTTCGTCTGGTAGGATAGGGCTGGGTTGACTACCGTTCTTTTAGAATTAGTTGGATTTGAATTTGACTAACAAACTGTCTACGTTAGATCAAACAAGAGCCGAGAGCTAGTTAGCTTGTTATAGATTGAAATGGAATATGATATACCATAAACTGTGGGCAGTATATGCATGGATAAGGTGAGCATAGATAGATACATAGATAATTGGTATACGTTTAGAATCTAAATTTGGAATACTTTATAATAGCGACCCTAGCTATATATAGCTAACAAGAAAATGTATACATGCAGCGTCATGGTATAAAGAAGATGTGCCAACATTGATGGACGAGGCTCTCAAATATGGTGGATTAACAACATTATCCGACTCTTATGCTATCAATGGCCAGCCAGGAGATTTTTACGAATGTTCCAACGGTACAAAATGCAATCACATCACTTGATCTTGTGTGTATAAATGTATATATGTATGTATTTTGATACCCTGACCATTAACCCCGTTAAATTTTGAGGACATTTTTGTTATTTCAATAAATATATCATTTTCTACATTTAATTTAACAAAAATAATTTATTTTTTTAGGTTATCAAATACAAATAAAACAATTTACTTTAGTAAAAATATTCAAAAAAAAAACTCCAAAATTAAATATTTATTTTTGCAACAATAGTGATATATAGAGTATGTTAAGCAAAAGAAAATAAAATAAATTATATCGAGAAAATATCGAATACCGATGGAAATTTTGTCAAATTTTATATAAACACGTTTAATCTATTTTTGGTTAAATATACTTTGCTTATATAAAATATGATAAAATTTTCATCGGTATTCGATATTTTCTCAATATAATTTGACAAAAATGCCCTTAAAATTTAACGATATATATATATTAGTGGTTAAGGTATCTAAATGCTAACGGAATGAAATTTCAGATATGAAAATGTAAGTTTTTAATAGTTAGGTATGAAAATAAAAATAATATCATAGTTTGGTTAGTGTTTTGTAATTAATCATTTTCTATATGCATTGTTTGATCAAAAATATACTGATTGTATATGTATCTTATTAGTGAGTAAGTTCGCATGAGCAATACTACACATATTAACTTGTTCAAAAACCAAAACTCAACATATTGTTATTGTTATCATGGCATAGCTAATTTATTTCCCAAATTGTTATTGCAGAAACAACGTTTCGATTGGCGGTTGATCATGGGAGTACCTATCTTCTCCGTTTAGTGAATTCGGTACAAAACACAGACATGTTCTTCGCCATAGCTGATCATAATCTCACACTTGTGGGCGTGGATGGCAACTATGTCAAACCTTTTGTTACCAATTACCTAATGATCACCCCAGGAGAAACAATGGACATTTTGGTCACAGCAACCCAACCTCTTGGCCATTACTACATGCTTATAAGTCCTTACTTCGATGGACAAGCTGATGACTTCGACAAAAGCGTCACCAGCGCCATATTTCAGTACAACGGCAACTACACTCCTCCTACATCACCAATCTACCCAGACCATATTCCTGGCTTCTATGACGTTGACGCTGCACGCAACTTCGACAGACAGTTGAAGAGTTTGGCCTCTCTGGAGCACCCTGCAAATGTTCCTCAGCATATCACTACCAGGATATTTATTACACTTTCCATTAGCATGCTGCGATGTCCGAATGACTCGTGTGACGGACCTGATGGAAATCGACTTGCGTCTGCCATGAACAACATCAGCTTTGCCAACCCTGCCATTGATGTGCTGCAAGCATACTACAGGTATATATTTTATCATAGTTCTATTAGTTCACGTTTTAGTTATAGAATGAATTAGTTAGTACATCCTTCCTGAATTATATACCACGCTTTAGTTCCATGTTGAGTTCATATTATAGTTTGATGGATATGGGAGCTTGATTATGAAAAATTTTACACATGTACAAATGTTGCATATATTGATCGATCAAAAGGTTGATTTCGTGAGGAAGCAATGGATTCAGACATAAGTGATCGAGTCACATTCTTACATATGTATTATGTAAATATATCCATCGAGAAGCAAAAAGAAGAAAAATAAAATCATCTCATGCCTAATTAACTTTTATTCTATCAATTGTGTGTGTATTGACAGGAACATTAGTGGATATTACGAAGCAAATTTCCCAGACAAGCCACCTACTCTATTTAACTTCACTGCAGAAGACTTGATGACTGACAACATTACGTTGAGTGACCAAGGAACCAGGGTGAAGATGTTGAATTACAACGAGACGGTGGAAATAATATTCCAAGGGACAAATGTGATGAACTCGGGAGAGAATCATCCAGTGCATTTGCATGGATTCAAGTTTTTTGTGGTTGGAGCTGGCGTCGGGAATTTTGACAATGAGACTGATCCCTTAACTTACAATTTGATTGATCCACCGGAACTTAATACCTTCCCAGTTCCTAAGGATGGATGGGCCGTCATCAGATTCGTAGCAGACAACCCAGGTAACATATATTTTACATCCATCAGAGATCATCAACTGCTTAGTTCTTAACCCTCATCAGTATCTCTAATTGACTCATCAGTTAAAACTGACAATCTTGACATGCAGGGGTGTGGTTCATGCACTGCCATTTCGATCGGCATATGAGTTGGGGCATGGATACCGCTTTCATAGTGAGGAATGGAGACACGGAGGAGACGAGTGTTCGCCCTCCACCGGAATACATGCCTTCTTGTGGCGAAAATTCCATATACAGTGGTGATGAGCAGTCGATGTTTAAGTTGGAGGAATAGGTACAAGCTAGCTAGGAACAAATCAAACTGACAGGAATATTTGAAGGGTGTACCTGCATTGATTTATGCAGCAGGGCACTAGTTAGATATACATGGATTACAAATTGTTAAATTTTGAGCAGCTGGCTGCTTACCCTGGAGAACACAATAATTTGTAATAATGGGACAATATATATTCCGTAAGAACTAGTGGCGGAGTCAGGATTTTAAACCTGAGAGTTCAAATATATATACATGAGTGCATGTTAAAATTTAGTGAAAAATTACCTAATTCAAAATTTTATGTGTTTTTTTCTTATATAAGATGATCAAATGAAGATCTTCAAACTTTTGTAGAAAATCTTTCAAATAAAACAACATTTTGCAGAACGAAGCTCCAGGTCCACCAAGATCGTAGACGAGAAATGGAATGTATGTCATGCTAAGATGCGCCGACGAACATCATGAACCAGAAGGATTTTTTTAGACCTTCTCCTTTTATGCCAGCGCCCACAAATTCTCCCAGCATGTCACCGATCTTCCTCAGAGCCTTCTCTCGCATAGATATGCGAAGCCCCGTCACAGCCACCCAAAACTTTAACGAGTTCAGCTAAGTCAAATAAAAAAGTCTGACTTCGTCATACATAGCCAACAGTAACATGGCGTTGTTGAAAAACCATGGGCCTCCGCTCACCACTTTGCTCCTCTCCTCGTGATCCCCAAATTGGAAAAAGAGGATCTCACCCTCCTCTTGTCAGTCCAAGAGTCGTTCTTTCAAACCCCACACGGAAGACATCGCCGCCGCCAAGGATGGGAGCACCACCTGCTTTATTGACAGCAGTCGTCCATAGGTGTAGGTGAACTAATCGAAGATCGCCTCCTCATCCCTTATCATAGTCACTTCAACCTCCTCCGATCTTGCAGAAGCTTCCTCACCCTAATTCGCTACAAAATTCTCGATCAGTTTGGTGGCTTAGAGAGAAAACTCTAGTGCTCCCAAAAAGTTGACAGTTCTTTTTAGACTTTTTAACACATGTGGTTCAAATGCATTAGATATGTTCAAATGCCTTCTAACATAGATATCACTACCAAAAAATTGTTCTTGGGCGACGAAAAAAAAAAAATCGGGCGACGATTTTTTTTTTCGTCGCCTAATAGGGAACTTAGGCGACGATTTTTTTTTTCTTCGCATAAGGAAAAAAAATCGTCGCCTAAGTTTACTCTTAGGTGACAAAAAAAAAATCGTCGCCTAAAAATAAATTTCGTCGGCCAAAATATAAACTAGGGCGACGAAATAATATTTCGTCGCCTAAGATATAAATATCGTCGCCTAAGTTTTTTATCCTTAGGCGACGAAACTCAAATATTTCGTCGCCCAAGATGTTTTAATTCTTAGGCGACGAAAATCAAATATTTCGTCGCCCAAGATTCTTCTATATATTGGAAGTCCAGGATAGAAGAATGAAAACTTTGAAAATTTGAAACATAAATTTCTCTAGTTCTTCAAATCGTTCGGTGTTGTGGAAACCTGTCCATACATAGTTTGTGGAGCTACTCCCAGGTACGTACATATGCATATATATGCACATATATATATATATGCATATGTATATATTGATTTTCAGTTTTATTTGAGTTGAATTAATGATATATATATATGCATAGAGTTTGTTCCAAGCTGAGTAAGGGGCCGTTCTGTCATAGATATGGTTCACAGGTTTGTTTAACTGGATCTCAAGATCACAAACTGACCACTCTTCTCGGTGAAGGGGTCGATAGGGGTTCGCCTCCGTGATCACAAACGACACCTGCCTGGTTCCTGTAGGGGGTTCGCCCTCCGTGACATTGACACTTGCCTTCTGAAACCACGGAATCCGCTCGAACTAGATATATATAATTAATAATTAGTATGTTGTATTACATTAATATATATATATATAAAAAAGATATGTTCATTAAATATTGATTTATATATGTGCTATTTTCAGGATATGGATAAGAGTTGGATTTCTCTTCCAAGATATCACAGAAAATATGCTGAAGGAGTTTGGGATTTTATGCAATATGCGCAGGCCAATGCTGACGGGAGTGGCATGTTCTATTGCCCGTGCAAGATGTCTAAGTGTCGCAGTGATATGCATCGATTTCCGTTTGATACAGTATGGGACCACCTGAAGAGTAACGGATTCTGGGAACGTTACACATGTTGAATATATCACGGTGAAACCTCATCACGCCCGCATGATCATGGACAGTTTTATCAGACGGGCAGTACATCCAACGATCCAACAACGGAAGAAGACTCATCGGATGACTCAGATTACGAGCCTTAATTAGCTTAGTTATAATTGATCCTTAGCTTTGTAATTGTTGTCCAAATTCATATAAAGATATGCGGTCAAATTGTTGTCCAAACCCCATAAAATAATATGTTTGTACTAAAAGAATATGTTTGTACTAAAATAAATAAAGCACATGTAAATTTCATTGTAAATGATTTTTAATTTTACTCTTGGGCGACGAATTTAATAAAAATCGTCGCCCAAGTACAATCTTGGCCGACGAATTGGCCCGCTTTCGTCGGCCAAGATAATCCGAATAATTAAAATAAAATAAAACACATTTAAATTTCTTTTAATTTTTTATTTTGGGCGATGAATTAAATAAAAATCGTCGCCCAAGTGTTATCTTGGCCGACGAAGACAGGCAAATTCGTAAAATCGTCGCCCAAGTACAATCTTGGCCGATGAATTTCCCTAATTTCGTCGGCCAAGATCATCCGAATAATTAAAATAAAGCACATTTAAATTGTAAGGTAATGTTTTTTATTTTTATATCCCCGTAAGAGTCTCGTCGATTGGAAACTATTCTCAGTTGAAGGTCCGGCCAGATTACGTGATTTGGATGGTCGAATAGCCGTTTCCGTCCGTTTAGGGGTTTGACCGCGCCGATTGACCGGACGGATCGAGCCGTTATCTTTGTCAGATGGAGCTAAATTTTTTCCCACCCACGTAATTCGTTATGATGGTCATATCTGACGGTGGGTTTTCAGTTCCTCTTCTCCGATCACCAAACTCACGTTATATGTACTAATGTTGTATAACTTTTTTATATAAGTGTTGAGTTTAAATGTCGTTTTGAAGACAACGTATACGTAGAGGCCTCAAACGCAAAAAAGTCGTGAAATAAGATATGACCGGAACGGTGAAATACGTCAACCTGTGAAAAATGAAGATATTCCGGTAAAATTTCTGTGCCGGTTGTTCCGGTCAACGAATTTCTCTTATTTCTACCTAGTGGTAGCCCTATCCCGGGTATTTATTTTTTACCAAATTTTTATAGCCCCGTAAGCTTCTTGTCGATCGGAAACTATTCTCAGTTGAAGGTCCGGCCAGATTACGTGATTTGGAGGGTCGAATAGCCGTTTCCGTCCGTTTAGGGGTTTGACCGCGCCGATTGACCGGACGGATCGAGCCCTTATCTTTGTCAGATGGAGCTGAATTTTTTCCCACCCACGTAATTCGTTATTCTCGTCATATCTGACGGTGGGTTTTCAGTTCCTCTTCTCCGATCACCAAAATCACGATATTCTGAATTCCATGATAGAAACCTTGGCCGACGATTTTCTTCATCTTGGGCGACGATATTTATAGTGAAGAACATCGTCGCCCAAGTGACTATCTTGGGCGACGATATTTATGGTCAAGAAAATCGTCGCCCAAGTAGACTCTTGGCCGACGATGTTCTTCATCTTGGGCGACGACATTTATAGTGAAGAACATCGTCGCCTAAGTAGACTATTTTGGCCGACGATTTTCAAAAAACAGGGCGACGATTTTTTAATTCGTCGGCCAAGAGACTCTTGGCCGACGATTTTTAAAAAAGGCGGGCGACGATTTTTACAAAATCGTCGCCCAAGAACGCCACTATAAAAGGCAAAAATTCGGAACCCTAACCATTTCTTCAGCCGCCAACGAATTTCTCTCTCCGAAAATCCTCTCTCTGCCTCTGCCCTCTCTCTCTCCCTCTCTCCGACCCGGACCCCAATTCGGAACCCCGACCCCGACTAAAACGCCACTATTAAGGTATAACCCTAAAACCCTAAATTGGTTTTAATTGTTGTTGTTGTGATAATTAATGTAAATTGTTGTTGTTGTGATAATTGTAAATTGTAAATTGTTGTTGTTGTGATTGTGATAATTGTAAATTATGGTAAATTGTGATGTAAATAATAATTGTAAAATATTAGGGTTTACGGTTTAGGGTTTAGGGTTTAGGGTTTAGGGTTTAGGGTTTAGGATTTGTGGAAATAATTTGTAAATTTATTGTAAATGATTAAATAATTTTTGTAATTTAATAATTGCGAATTAATGTAAATAATTTGTTATGTGAATAAAAAAAAAATCCTTTAATAACAATTAATTTCGAAGAGTGCTATTTTTGTTAATAAAATTTTTAAAAATTTATGGTTATTTTTTGTGAACTTAATTATAAGACGGTAAAATATTTTTAATAAATTTATGGTTATTTTAAACAGGATGGCCATGAGGAGAACTTCTGGACAACGTTCGGGTGCGAGGAGCCAAGACGGCTCGGACGGTACCTCAAACAACCCGTCGGAATCACCGTCTTACGGGTTTCCGTGGCAGTTGACGGCCCGACATGCGGCGCTTATGGGTGGCGTGAGCGGCTCGGGTTCTGTTGGGCAGTCGGGTCCCGCAGCGACGGCTGCTCGTCATCCACCCATACTTCGCCGGTCGCGATCCCGCAACGACGCCCCCACACAGTCGTCCCCGACCGACGGTGATGGCGGGTCATCCGGGGTCCCTATGGTGCCATCCGGCCTCTTCCTTCCTCCGACGATACCGGCGATACCTCGCGTCGATGAGGAGGGTCGACCGATTCGGGAGCAGCTCCCGCATGTGGCACCGCACGAGGCCTATATCTACCGGGAGTTTCCCACGCCTCTTCATCCCGTGAGGGTCTCCGAGCAGGCGGACGGAGACGAATCCGTCGGCTCAGCCTCATCCTCAGGTAATTTATTATTACTTTTTTGTCGATTTTAATTTTTTTAATGTAAAAATGTATTATTAATATTAAATTTGATTCACAATGTCACAGCCGCCGGAACGAGAAGGCGGAACAGGAGAGGCACCGTCAGCAACAAGGGACTCGATAGGGCGGTCGAGTCCGCTGGACGGATCGCCATCCCGTTTTCCAACGGGAAACCGGTGGACGCCGCGTTGGGAAACCGGTACACGCGCGCCGCGGGAGGCACCATCCGCTCCAGACTCCCAATGTTGTGGGGAGTCTGGAGCCAGGTTCCTGATGGAGTGAAGGAGATGCTCCATCAGTCGATGTCGGTGAGTTTACTCGATCAATTACTATTTTTTTAACTAATAAATTATTTAATTATCGAAAAAAATACTAACAAGTGGTAATGCAGCAATGGTTTGTGGTTCCCGAGGAGGGACGTGACTGGGCGGAAAAGGCCCATAGGGAGAGGTACCTTTATTGAATAATTTATTAAATTTTATTTTTTTAATAATATATTTAATATTTTTTTTGTATATGTAGGTTCAAGGAGTGGAAGCACGACCTCCGGGAACACTGGAATAAGTACGGGAGCGACCGTTCGGGTACCCCGAAGGAGTTCGAGTATCGGGAGTACGAGTGGCGGTGGCTTCTTGTCACGCAGTTCAACGACCCTCACAAACAGGTAATTTGTAAACAAATTTGAATATTTAATTAGTGAATTAATTATAATTGTATGTTTTTAAATATTTACTAACGATAATTTTTTTTTGAAGCACCTTGCCCGGGTGAACGCTGAGAACCGGCAACAGAACACAACCAACCATCGTGCCGGTTCGAGGCCGTTTTCGGCCATCATGGACGACGTGCGGCGAGAGCGGCCAGAGGAGAACCCCTATGTGGGGACCTTTCAGAGGGCATATCCTCATTCTGAGGAGGATCTTGTAAGTTTAATTATATTTTCTAATTTTTAATTTTAATTACATTTTATTAAATGTATATTAATATATTTTTATAATATATCCAATTAGGCGAGGGTGAGGGAGGCGGAGCAAGAGGTCATGAGAGGCATGGTGAACGACACATTTCCGGGCACGGCAGAGGATGACATGTCAGAGGCCATGTCCAGGATCGACACTTCAGATCCTACCGTTGGGGCGCGGATTATGGCCACTGCCTTCACGCAGCGTTCCAACACCTACTACTGCCGGGGTATGGGAGACGCTGGAAAGGGGATCCTGAAGACGACTCCAGGATTTCAGCGCAAGGGAGCCGCCGGAGCCTCAAGCAGCAACAGCCAGACCA
The DNA here is from genome assembly GCA_034370585.1 of Fragaria x ananassa. Classification (NCBI taxonomy): domain Eukaryota; kingdom Viridiplantae; phylum Streptophyta; class Magnoliopsida; order Rosales; family Rosaceae; genus Fragaria; species Fragaria x ananassa. The sequence goes on from CP139769.1 coordinate 16,929,704, forward strand.
CTCGGCTACAGGATCAGTTCGCAAGTCTACAGTCTGAGCTGGAAGCCCAAAGAGCGAGGGAGTCTGAGCTAGAAGCCCAAAGAGCGAGGGAGATGGCGGCGATGGCGGAATCATATGCGGCTTCCACGGTTGCGCATATGGAGCGGGTGAATGAAGTCACCAATGCCAACCAGGCGGCTATGGGACAGTGGATGGCTGCCTACATCGCTGCACATGCGGCCGGACAGCCGTTTCCGCCTATGCCTACGCCTATACCATTACCTCAGTGGCCCCAGCCTCAGCAGCAGCCTCCTCAGCCTGACCAGCCGCCGCCTCAGCCTCAGGACCCTCCGAACGGGAATGATGAGTTAGATTTCGGGTTTCTCGATCTATAGGCAGATAGACTGAATTTTTGTAATAAATTATTTATAAATTTATAAATTTGGGTTATTTTTAATTAAATTTTAGTATTACAAAAATTTAAAGAAATGCCGAAAAAAAAAATTCCAGCAAAAATTTAAAAAACATGATTTATATATTTTAAAAAATTATTTAATTATTTTAAAAAAAAATTTAAATATATCTTAGGCGACGAAAAAAAATATCGTCGCCTAAGATGTTGTGATCTTAGGCGACGAAATATTTATTTTCGTCGCCCAAGATTATAAGATATTAAGCGACGAAAAATGTTTTCGTCGGCCAAGGTGTTAAATCTTGGGCGACGACTAATTTTTGGGCGACGAGAAGTATATTTTAGGCGACGAAATTATTATCGTCGCCTAAGAATGACTCTTGAGCGACGATGGAATCAATTTTCGTCGCCCAAGTTCTTGACCGACACGGTTCTGGCGACGAAGTTTTGGTCGACGACATGTCGTCGCCTAAGTTCTTAGGCGACGAAATTTTTTAACAGGGCGACGATTTTTTTTCGTCGCCCAAGACCCATTTTCTGGTAGTGTATGTTCAAATGCTTAATTAAGTTGTTAGAAGGCATTTGAACCTCCTCCGATTTGTCAGCAGCTGTTGATAATATTTGTCAACAGTCATAATGGTTTTCAAAATAGCTTGTTACATGAGTCTCGGTCACAAAACAGAAAAAAAAAAAAAAAAAAAAAAAACTTGTTGTGTGAATGGTTGATCACATAACGCTCCTATACCACAACTAGAGACGTATTTATTCCCAAGACTGCTTGGGCTGCAGCCCAAGGGAAGTTTATCTTAAGCATTTATATAATTTGTAACATGCATCATATAGACATAGATCTACACAGATTGGTTAAATCATTAGTTCCCACATAAGAGGTCCCTAATCCGAGCTGCAACAGTGTAGGTTTCATACACTTTTCACATTTTTATGTTTTTCCTTTTCTTTCTTGCTTATTTTACTAATTTTAGATTGTGTTTTATTTATGATCTATTCTACTTATTATGTTGTTTTGCATCTAAAAGATTTAGTAATTATACTTAAAAAAAAACATGTTAGATTAGCGAGACAAAAAAATTTTGGGATTCGCCCAACAAAGAAGAACATCAATGAATTAGGCTGCCCATATCCGAATCCTGAATACATCCTTGCACACAACGTACGAACTCAATTGAAATCACACAACACATTCAAACCGTTGTGTGATACTCATTACTGGAAAAAAATAAACACTTAGGAGACGGAATTATTTCGTCTCCTAAGTGACAGATTTTGTCTCCAAGGAGACGGAATGTTGGTCGGCTAAGATCCGTCGAGTAAGAGCCGTGAGGTAGCTAGGTACTTAGGCGACAAAACCTAAAATTCCGTCTCTTAAGTGGTTCTTAGGAGACAAAATACTTTCATCTCCTAACCACTTAGGCGATGGATTTTATTTTATAATAAAAAAAATTATTCACTTAGGAGACAAAGTTGTTAAATTCCGTTGCTAAATGCTGAAAAAAATTTAAAAAAAAATTAAAACACCACTGCAGGTATTTATCCACTCACTCCAGCCGCCCACTACAGGAAAATAGCGGCTAAGACACAATATCCGTCGCCTAAGATCTTGGACGGCGAAGTTTCCGTTTTCTATGTTCCGTCGCCTAAGTGACGTGAGGTAGATACTTAGGCGATGGAAACTAACTACGTCATCGAGTAAGAACTCTCATACCAGACGAATAATTAGCTACCTCATCGACAAACATATTTATCAACAAGAATTTTTGTCGATGGAGTAAGTTTGTCGGAACATTGCTTAAACGACGAATACAAAAATTTTCTTAGCCGACGAAAAGCTGTCGGTACGTATGTGTGCCGACGAACGTTGCTCCCGTTGTTAGGCGACAAAATATTCGTCGGTAAAGCTTTAAACCGACGAATTCGTATCAGTTCTTAGTCGACGGATACTGTTTGTATCCGTCGGTTATGTTTTTTATCTCAGGCGACGAAATGTTATGTTTCCGTCGCCTAAGTCATTTTATTTTTTTTTACTGAAAAAAATGTTAGTTTTGTGTAGATTTATTTACTGTTTCGAAAAATTACATATTAATAATTTCAATCAAACACATACAGATACATATATACCGGAAGCATTGGATTTGGAAAACATATTCATATATCGATCATGATAACTAGCTAGATGAACAAACATTGTTCATATATAGAAAATAATTAATGAACTATGTAGAAAATTGTTCATACACTCTAGCTAAACTTGTACAAAATCACCAATGCCGATTGGCATTCGCGTCTACTCCTATGTCACCTAGATCATCATTGTTTTGTGGGAAAACATGTAGAGGAGAATAAACAACTGGAGGAGAAGGAGGAGGGGAAATTGTGGAGAAGGAGGAGGTGGCATACCTAGGCGCTCATATATGGCTGCAAATTGGAACTGCACGGCGCTATACATAGACTCTGCACGCAGGACACGTTGTTCAGTCTCTTGGAATTGTTGTTGCTGCTCTTGGAATCGCTGGAATTGTTGTTGGGCACGTTCCTTTGATTCCTTTAGTCTCTGCTTATAGCACTCTTGTAGTTCTAAGAGTTGCTGCTCATCAACTCTAGGAGCACAACTATGTGAAGTGGAACCATTTGAAGAATGGCTCAAGTCTCGCTCGCCTCCTCGTCTCATCCCTCTGATCTCCTTTCCCTTCCGAGTTTTAAGCACCGTACCCAACACCTCAATTTGTTGGGACTGAACACTCTCCACAATCTCCTCTTCAGTCGCGTCATGGTGTTGTTCCTTAAATACATCCTTTCACCTATTGACCTCATCAACCATGTCATTCTGCATTTAAAATACATCAATTAAGTGCTAACTTGACATTATGCATAAACAAGAACCAATAACCAAATATAATTATTTACAAATAGCTCATTTTATGTGTATCTAATAAACTTGACATTTTGCATAATAAACTTCATAAGTGCATGCATCAAACAATAAAATAGTAAAAGGAAATATATTTACATAATGCTTGGTCGTAGCTTCATCACCGGCCTTGACATAGGCCTTCTCAAAACCTTTGATAATTGGAAGTTCCTCCCCTTGTATTCTAAGTTCCTCCATTGTGTAGATGATAGGAGAAGATCTCGTGTGATGGTGCATAGTCTTCTCTCCAAGGTTCAGCTTGTTTGCCAAGGAGAGTCTCTAATACATGAAAAAATATTAAATAGATTAGTAAAATACAAGGGAAATAATGAAGGTAATTTAAAAAATCACCTTGAACTCATCTGCCTCGAAGTGAGGGCATAGAAACTCCCACTGGTCCTCTCTTCCAATGAAATCTGAAGGCATCCCAGAGGCTCCTTCCCTCATATAAGCTTTGTGGCACTGGTACTTCCAGTCCTTGTACCTCTCATGTGCTCTCTTTAGTATCCAATTGAACATTGGCTCATCATTTTCATCCCACTCGTAATTTGGCTAAGTAACAAATAAAAAAAATCAAACTTGTTAAGCACTAAAAAATAAAATAAACTTATGTAATTAAGTAAATTTACTTTTCAAACTGTTTTCAGTGTTACTTACCGACATTGCATTCCACACCTTCCACTTATCCTCCTGATCAAGGTCGTAGAACGTCCTTGCCCTCATTCCCACCAGACTCCGTATGACGGAACCGATATCATGTACCACCAAGTTGTTTACCCCCTCACGCTAGGGCCTTTTACACGGGGGCAATACTTCAGCTTGATCTTCTGCTCCGTTGCTGCAACGATATCCTCCGCCTTCTTTCCAGAACATAAACCCCGCTTCTTCTTCAAGGCCGGAGCTACAATTAATATATATACAAAACATTATCTGATTTAATACTATATATAAGACAACATAAAGTAATTAAGCACTTGAAAAATCAAAAAAATGAAGTAGTAGTAAGCAGGCGCGCCCCAAGGTGAGTGCAGGCGCACCCCAAGACGCACCTACACACCTTGGAGCCTACCTATAAGCACCCTGGGGCACGCATGCACGCACCCTGGGATGCAAACGCAGGCATCCTAGGGCGCACAGAGGTGTACTGCTACTAATTTACGCACTAATACAAGAACGCTTAATTTACCTGTTGGGCTTCTAACTTTCAACCAGGTGTTGCCGACAATGCGTCTTGCAGATTCAGGCGTCAGTGTAGATGATGGAGATCCCGCTGAACTACTATCAATGAGAGGGGGCCGCACGATAAAAGGAGGAGCCTATGGTGGTACTGTCCAGGCTGGCATGGGGGTAGGCTGGTTGCTACTACCCACTGAGCCGACGCTCTGCCTTATAGAGTCCATCAAGGCACTGGTCGTAGTGGCTCAATCCTTCCTATTCCCCAAAAACATGGTCTTGCATAAGAATAACACACAATTGTTATAGCTACGTATACTATCAAGAAACTATAACAGGGAAAGCAACATGTATATATTCGTTCCAAGACAAGAACCCCTACAATGTCAGCAGCTTAACAAAATGAATATACAACATACACATGTGCTAAATGAACCAGCTCCATTATTCATCACTGAAACACCTCTCATTGCAGCAACAATTCAAACTAATTTCAATCAGGATACAAACATACATCATGTATTTAGTCAATTATGAATGCATACATTCAAGAATACTTGTATCTTTCCTAGTAGTAGTATCAGTACTAAGAAATTCAAACCAAAATTCAACACAGTTTCTTCCCAAAATTCATAACAGCAGGTAGTTTGGACCGAGAACGCTGTACCTTTTTTTGAAGACAACACGGTTTCGGACTTCGGAGTTTAAATTCGACGAGGTTATCAGCAAGGTCTGAGACAAACAGTTGGAGCAACGATGAAGTCAAAGCGGCGGTGATGCGGTGGCGATGAGTGGAGGAGACTAACAGTGGTGTCGATGCGGTTGCAGTCGGGTCGATGCGGTTGTGGTTGGGTTGATGCGGCTGTGGTCGGGTCGATGCGGTTGTGGTCGGGTTGATGCGGCTGTGGTCGGGTCGATGCGGTTGTAGATCGCTGGATGGTTGGGGTCTACGGTGTCACACAGCGTAGCCAGGTTTTAGCGTTCTGGCGATGAGTGTCACGCCCCCAAACCGAGACCAATATTATAAGGAAATATGGTGCCCGAATTTGCGGCGTGAGTTAAAACAAGTAAAATTTTCTCGAATAATTTATTAGAAGAAGAAATATACATATGTCTGAATAATACTTTTATTAGAAAGCGAAAGCATTAATATTTTACAATACCAAATATTTTACAATACGATAGTTTTAGCAAAAGTATATAAGACATTACATTTATTCTCAAAATAGCAATAGAAAACATTCTTTTATTTAGTAGGTTCATCTCATTCCCCAAGCATCTATTCGTTACCTGAAAATAAGAATGTATAGCATCATGAGTAACACAGACCCAGTAAGTACAGCTTACATTCTTATAATAATGTTTCTTATAAGAAACTATAAATAAACACAACTAAGTAAAAATGTACGAATAATCATTTTTGTTTGTTCATACCGATTCTTATTTATGCGCACATACACACACACACACACATATACAAGCGTGAATAAATTCATCCATGTGAATATTTAGAAAACTGATAATAAATCATAAAGATCACGTGCTAGGTCCACTATACCAAAACACAAATAAGCCGCAGCATACTAAAGACAATACCAGAGTATGTATACTCAAGGTCGACACTTTCTTCCTATGAGTATAATAGTGCACTATTTGTAGGGACTAGGGCCCAGGCTAACTCCATAAATCACAAAACACTTTTACCAGTAATTCACTTAAGCACGGGGTAGTACTAATCACCCGGCTTCACATCTCCAAATATAATTACATCAATAAAACATAGTAAATTTTAGCAAGTAAGACAATTACTTCAAGACCAACAAAGTATATAAGCGTACATCAATATGTTTTAAAAATTGTCAATAACTTAAGGTATGCATAAGTTAAGCAATTTAATAAACCTGAAAGTAAATGTGCAATAAAGTAAATGTACTTTATATTAAATAAACAGACAATATTAATTAGTAGTCAAAGAATTAGTAGTCATATTTCCCATAGTGAGGGAAATCCTTGTCCAAAGAACCGTCAACTTATCATTTTCATATCTCATTCAATTTATGTCCAAATTAGGCAAGTGAGGAGTCCATGTCAAAGGATTTTTCGTAAGGAATCCAATGGGATAAGTCATATAATCCAGTTTGAAGTCATAGAGTCTAGAAATGGTGAAAGACAGTAGCAGTGCAGAAAACTGATATCCTTTATATTACCTTTGATGTCTAAATTTTTACGTGCTTTATATTTTACCATTACTTTTGAAACTTTCCAGATTTAAAAAAAATAGAGGTCCTAAGCTTCAATTTGATATAAAGTTTGTAGAAAAAGGTTAAGAAATGAGCGAGATATGAATTTTTGAAGTTGTGGTAGTTGTAATGGATTTTCAGCATATTTATTTGTTTGGAAATTTGATTAGCCATAACTTGTTCATTTCCAAACTTTTTTAAGTGATTCAAAAGCCTACACTAAAGAATTTTTCATGAAGAATCTAATTTTGTGATCAAATTTTTCAAAGTGATACTTAATTATATACGAAAATATAAGTTTCTAGAAAACATACTATTTTCCATTTTATCCTTAGTTATGCATTTTAATAATCTTAAAGACAAAAAAGTATAGGAATGTAACTATGTATGTACACTTGAATTTTTAGAAGTGAAGTGAGGGTTTTGGTGTTGATACAAGGTTGAGCTTCTTTGACAAAGAGAGAACTTCTCAAGAGAAAAAGAGTGAAGGGTAGGATTTTGGTGTGAGAGCTTTTCTATTCAACAAAGGAAGTTTGTGATCATCTTGACATTTGATCTTGGAAGAAAAGATGTTGCAGCTCCCAAGTATAAATAGGCCATGAAGCATGCATTGTAAATTAATTTCCACCAATTTTATTTGACTTAAAAGACCAAACATTAAGTTTGAGTGATAGTCTAGCTAGTTAGGGTGATTGTTCACAAAGAAAACCAAATAGTAAGAGGGGTAAAAGAAAAATCAGCTAGTACATGAATCTATATATGAGGTATACCTTATATATGTATTGACATGAATCTATAGATACACAAATATTTATATATGCATATATAGATATATATCTACTCAAGCTAATAAGCAAAGGAATATGATGTTTTCCTTTCTTAGGATCTTGTAAATGTGTTAGTAATATTTAAGATTAGAATAGTATGCATGATAAAAACAATACTAACTCGAGTCTTAAATTCGATCACGAGTATTGATTATATGTAAGAAATACGGGTTAAGGTATTTAAGTAGTTTACTTAAATTCTGATACCTAATAAAAAAAATATATCTTGTAACTATGATATTTGGAGTCATTGGCTTCTAAAAGGAATACTTTAGAAGATATTTGGATTACTATCTAAGGTTAAGGAGTCTTAGTGTGCTATATAATTAGTACTAAGTTTTGGGGTACTACAATGAGTGTGAGTGAAGAGGAGGTGAAATAGTTGTGTTTTCTCAGATGTGAGTAATAATATCCATTTTCTCTTAGCCGACGGAACAATTGAATTTTCGTCGCCATACACTACCTATGGCGACGACAACATCAAACTCCGTCGCCTAAGTCTTAATCGACGGAAACTATTTTGTCAGCTAAGACAGACAATCCGTCGCCTAACAAAATTTCGGCCCCAAGAAAAGGCGCAAAATATACCCGCCCAATATTTTGGCCTCTAACGCGACGGAAAAATCAGATATTTGTCGCCTTGGACAACCTAACCCGATGAATTATTATATTTCAGTCACTTTAGAATTCCAAACCGATGGAACTTATGTACTTCGTGGCCTACGTACAAAATAAATTTTATTTGCAGCCTATTATTTCGAGGATACTACGTGATGGAAACCGAAACGTCTGTCGCTTAAGATAAACTAACGTGACAAAATCTTCATTTTTCATTGACTAAGTCGTTTTCCAAAAATACGGTTGGTGAGGTCCCTTCGAGAGATGCGAGGCCAGGAGAAGGCGGGTGAGGCGAAACAGAACAAATGAGGCGATCCTACGCAACGGAAAGTACGTACTTCGTTGCCTAGGACGTCTAAAGCAACGAAACCTTCATTTTCCGTAGATTAAGTAGCTTTAAAAAATTGTGTGGCGAGGCGAGGCGAGGCGAGTTATGTGATGCGAGGCGAGGAGGAAGCGGGCGAGGCAAGGCAGGATGAGTGAGGCGATCCTACACGACATAAACTGTACTCTTCGTCGCCTAGGATTTCTAAAGCGGCGAAATATCCATTTTTCATTGCGGAGGAACGTCTAAAGTGACGAACTTGTCATGTTCTGTCGAGTAAGTAGTTTTTTTTAAAAAAATTTACACATTTTTTTATATGTATATCTAAGTAATTTCATGTAATTTATGAAACTAAACCCAAGTTAATTTAAAAATACATATCCGAACTTAATTATGCCAAATTCATGTTTACAAATAGATATTATTATAGACCGATCACATATGAAATAATAATATTGAACAAGTACATTAATCATACTCGTGATAATCTAAGTCGTCTGAATCATCATCGTCCTCAATCTGGTCAGAATATTGATCATCCTCTATGTCCGAGTCATCTATGAACCTGTCGTCATCATGAGCGGGGTTGCGTTGTCGCGAGTTCATTTCAGATGGTGTAACTACCATGTAACCTATGATCATCAGAACGTGTTGGTTGTTGACACGAATATTCGAAGTATCAAGGACTACATGTGGAGATTCCTGTTGATATGGTTCATTCGGTTGATTAGTTGTTGGTTCACTAGGCCCACTCTCATCATCCCCTCCCAGCGTAGCTGCAGTCCAAATATTCTTATGTGACATCACCTACACTACTTTCCAACCCTCACCCATAACCGGATCATCAAGATAAAACACTTGTTTCGCCATGATGACAAGAATAAATGGCTCATTCTCATACCATACACTGTTTGAGTCCACTGATAACAAGCCACAATCTAGAACTGTACTCCTTTGTCTGGTTGGGTCAGTATTGAACCATTTGCACTTGAACAACATGGCTGGCATACCCTTGCCATAGATTAGTTCGATCACACTGATAAGAACCCTGTAGTAGTTGAAACACAGACGCTCAACCATTACTCCATTGTTTTGGGTGACATGGCCTTCATCTCGTTCTAACGTCACAAATTTAACACCGTTCACAAAACATCCAGTATGAACTCTATGGCTTTTGGGTCCTCTAGCCAATAAGTGCAAATTTAGGTCGTAAGAATCAGGAAAATGTTGTAGAATGTGCATCATCTGTAACAATTTTAAGAGCAACGTTGTTACATTATATAACATCAAAAAACGACATATATATTAAATTTATGTAACATTATATATAGAGATCGATAGAAATGTACCCAAATAGGGAAGTAATCAGGAAAATCTCTCTTGTGTATGACTTCGTTACCATCCTGCCTTTGCAAATAGGACTGAAAGTACCGCTCGGCTTTGTCACAATGTTGAAGGACAAACAAATGAGCCTCTTTGATCTCAGCATTACTTAATCTTTCAGAATTACTTAATCTGCAATATGGTTGAACATCGTTGGAAACAACTGATAGATTGAATTGTTGGTTACTACCCGCTCCAGATGATTCCCTCACTCTGTCCTCATCATTGAGATATGCGTTGTAGTAAGTTACGCACTCAACTTGAATGTATTCCGCTGTGATCGACCCTTCAGGGAAACATTTGTTTTTGTTCTTCTTCTTGAAATCCCCCAGTTGCCTGCAAAACATATATTTATTCTCTTACAATAAATATTTATTCTCTTACAAAAAATTATCTTAATTTGAAAGGATGATTAATTAGAATAAATATGAGTGCATACCTCTCATTTGGATAACACCAGGTATACTATACAGGACCAGTAAGCAACACTTGTTCAGGAAGGTGGATCATGAGGTGAATCATGATGTCAAAGAAAGTTGGGGGAAAGATCCTCTCCAGCTTGCGCATGATGTACACAATGTTTTCTTGCAATGACCGAGCATCAGACTTGTTAAGCTCTTTAGCGCATATCCTTTGAAAGAACTTTGACAAACCCACTAACGTGTCAGCCACATCACTCTGTAAATACAGTCTAATGACCACGGAAAGAAGACGCTGTAGCAAAACATGACAGTCATGAGTCTTCAACCCAGTAATATTATTTTCCCCCGTCTTAACACATCGAGCGATATTCCCTGCATACCCATAAGGATACTTAACGTTATGAAGCCACTGAAACACTTCCGCCTTCTTCTGAGGATGGACTGTGTAGCTTGCTTGAGGCATTATGGCTTTTTTTGTTCTTTTGTTCTTTACTAGCCATAGCTTAGAGCGTATACCCATTTTCTTAAGATCAACATGGGCTTTCGGGGTGTACTTGTTCTTATTTTTGAGATTCAGAAATGTTTCACAAACATTCTTCTCTATGTGCATGACGTCCAAGTTGTGTCTGATTTTTAAAGTCGACCAATAAGACAATTCAAAGAATACACTTTTATGTGTTCAATACTTAAACTCATCAGGCGTGGGAGGATTTAAGTCGGTTAAATCCTTATTGGTGCTCAAATATCTGAAAGCCTCTCCAAAATCCACTCACCAGACCTCCATGGGGGTTTCAGATTATGCTCCTCAGTCCCATCAAATGCCTCAGCATCCCACCGCCACTCGTGATCCTCGTCAAGCAACCTACGAGATCCCAATAAACAGATTTTGTCGACGTGGCGACTAGAATTGATGTCATCTAAGCATACCGGGCAAGCCTTATACCTCTTAATTTGTTGGCCAAACAACATCCCGTAAGCTGAATAATCACTTATGGTCCAAATAACAGCTGCTTTCATCATGAATGAAGTTTGACCATGCTTGTCAAAAGTAGGGATTTCATTTTCCCATAACTCCTGCAGCTCTTCAATTAATGGTCTCATGTACACATCCAAGCACTTTCCTAGAGAATACGGCCCTAGAACCATAAGCGTAAGAAAATTGTACTCCTTCCTCATACACATGTTTAGAGGTAGATTGTATGGAAATACTATCACAGGCCAAATGCTGTAAGACAAATTCATGTTCCCAGTAGGATTGAACTCATCTGTTGCAAGTTTGAGTCTAACATTTCGACAGTTTCCAGCAAATTCGGGAAAAGAACGGTCAAAGTGCTTCCAAGCCTCCCCGTCTACAGGATTTGTGAGATTATCCGAATCTATCCTCTCATCTCCTTGGTGCCTTGCCTGGTGCCATCTCATATGCTTGACCGTATGTGAAGACATGTACAAATGCTGCAGACGAGGACCCAACAAGAAGTAACGTAGAACCTTCTTAGGAATGGGCCGGTTCTTCTGTTTAGATGAATTGGAAGCTGCTTGATACCTTGGCTCGTAATAGTGTCGGCACTCATCTTTCGCCTCGTTTTCTTTGTAGTACAACATGCAATTATTGACGCAAGCATCTATCTTCTGGACTTCAAGATCGAGGTCAGCCAACATGGTTTTTACCTCGTCGTAATCAGTTGGACAATTGTTACCTTTGGGAAGCACTTTCTTCATAAGGGCCATATCTTCATTAAAACATACGTTACTCTTTCCCCGCTTGGTTTTGATCGTCATTTGCTCCATGACGATACCTAACACAGTATGCTCACTGCCATGATACAATGGGGTTTGTACTTCCTGTACAAGCCTGTTGTACTTATCATAATCATTGTTGTAGTCAACGTGGGAGATATTAGGGGAGGTGTCAGGGACGTTGTCATAAACAACATTTTTATGATATCCTGAGGCGGCGAACGGGAAGACATCGTTTAAGAGGTTCATCACAGCAGAGTCCCCGTAACCTGCATTGGAAGATCCTGCATGCTGATTATGTTGTCCTTGAATTTCTGCAAGTGTAGGTATTTCAACTTGATTTTCGCCGTTCTATGTCCATGTGGTATAACTATAACAAATACCGTATAGTACCAAGTGAGAATACATTTCTTCAATTGTTACTGGTTTCCGATTGAGACATTTGTTGTCCGGGTATATGTGAATAACTTTGTCTGGAGGACTATGTAGACACACGAACTCAAGAAAATAAAAAATGCCTTGCATATAAAGAGGGGACATTCTCCCTCATTGCATCCAGTTCTTGTCCATATTGTACACTATAATAACAGGAAAGAAAAATATAGTTGTCAACAAATATGAGAATATTCAAAAACCATGTATTATGTTAGACACAGTCGTAACGTAATGGTTCTCGAACGAGATTTCTAAGTATAACGTATAATTAATATATTGATGAATGTAAGAATATTATAATTCTTAATTACATAATTCATCATTTTATTTTTTATCATCATTTGAATACACAAATGATTTCCATAAAAACAAAAATTTGAATTGATAAACATATTATTCACATAATAATTATTAATCATATATACACACAAAAGTTAAAGATATATTTTTATGTGTGTATACACACACACACAAAAACTTAATATTATACACACATATTATACGTACAAACATATTATACACACATATATTAATTATACAAACATATTATACGTATTAATTAACATAAGTTATACATATAAATTAAGTTTGTAAATATATATACAAACACGTACACAAAAATATATATATATATATATATATATATATATATACACGTACGTACAAACATATATTTAAGATGTATATACACTATCAAATATATATATATATATATATATATTTATGCATACATCAAGGAATACAGTAATTAGATCACCAGTAAAGTCGTCGGAAAATATGTGGGCGACTCTTCAGTATGTTTCTTCTATGTCGGGGGGGCGCCTCTTTGGTATGCTTCTTCTGCGTGGGGGGGGGGGGGGAATAGTAATTAAACTGCTGGAAAATCTGTCTAAATAAAGAAAATAGTTGAATTAATATATGCATACCAGTCGGGGGGGTCTTCAGTATGTTATTTCTGTGTGGGGGTGGAAGTATTTTTTTCGTCTCTGTGTGTGTGGGGGGGGGCACGAGGGAGGGGGAGTATGTTTTTCTATTTGGCGGGGGGGGGGGGGGCAGTTTGTTCTGCACGGGGAGGGGAGTATAATTGGGAGGGGGACTATATTTGTTGTTCCGGGGGATGTATAAATGATAAGTTTAGTCCGTCGGCTAAGACAATTACGTCGGGAAAAATATATTCTTTTGCCGGTGTGACAGGTGAATAATTTAATATCTTACTCGATGGAAGAATCCGTCGGCTTAGGGATCAAATTCGTCACCTGAGACACACTATACCGACGGAACATTATTCGTCGCTGAAGACCATCTACGCCAACGGAATATTCTGTCGCCTAAGACAAAAGCTGTCAGCAAAAATATTCGTTCTGCAGTGTGTCCAGTAATAATTCAATTTCTTAGCTGACAGATTGATTCGTCGACTAAGAACAAATTCGCCTCCCATGAGATAAACTATACCGACGGAATAGTATTCGTCGCTCAAGACCTACTAAGCCGACGAAAACTTACCAACGGAAAGTATTCGTCGGCTATGAATGTCTTAGCTGACAGAAGTGACCGACAGTCTTCTTTCGTCGCCTAAGTAAATCTTAGGCGACGATTATGTTGTCCTATACGACGGTTATTGTTTCGTCGCGTAGGTAGGTCTTAGCTGACAGAATTTTTTGGATTTAGTCAGCTAAGAGGTATTTTCCTGTAGTTGCCCACCACCACCACGATCACCATACTAATTTGCCCCAAATATGCCACCACCGCCGCTGCCGCCACCACCATATCAATCTACCCCAAATATACCACCACCATCACCATACCAAATAACCACCACCATCATACCAATCTACCCCAAATATATATACCACCACCACCACCGTACCAAATATGTCACCACCGCCTCTACCACCACCACCACCATACCAATCTGCCCCACATATACCACCACCACCACCGTACCAAATAACCACCATGCCACCACAATCATACCAATCACATCCTAACCAAAATTAAAATCAAAATCAAATTAAACAAAAACACATAAATCTATCACCAAAGTTAAACTAGAAAAATTGAAGAGTTTAACTTGATTTCTTACCCGTTTGAAATTCCGAGGGATGGTGGTGGGTCGAGTTGGGTTCGGCGGGAAGGCTTGGTAGAGAGAAAAGAGGCAGCATCGGCGTCTGCGGTGGTGGAGATCGGACCCAGATATGAGGGTGGAGGGGAGGGGAGAGGGAAACGAGAGAGAGACATGAGGCTGAGGTTGAGGCTGAGGCTGGGTTAAGGAGGTAAATCGAGGCGGGGAAGAGGGAGAGACAAAAGGTTGAGGCTGGGTTGTCAACGCGAATAAGAGGTGAGAGGCTGAGGCTGGTCTAGAGAGAGAGAGAGAGAGAGAGAGTTTTTGGGAGAGGAGGAAGATAAGTGAGAGACATGATGAGCGACTGTGTTTATATGTTTTGAAAAATTTTGGTTTGAATTTTCATGAAATTTTACTCGGAAACAATGACGCTGAAATTTTTAGAACTTAGGCGACGGAATGTTTTATTTTCGTCGTCTAAGTGATTCATAATTTTTTTTGTTAGAACTTAGGCGACGGAATGTTTTATTTCCGTCGTCTAAGTGATTCATAATTTATTTATTTTTAAACATTCCGTCTCTTAAGTAAACATTTCTGTCTCCTAAGTTCTACTTAGGCTACGGAATGTAGTTCCGTCTCTTAAGTGATTCATATAAAAAAATTTTTTTTCAAAATGTCGTCGTCTAAGTAAAAATATTATGTCTCCTAAGTAGTACTTAAGCGACGGAATGAAATTTCATCTCCTAAGTTGTTCTTAGGAGACGAAATCAAAATATTATTCTCCTAGCTCGATTCGTTTTTAGTAATATTAAACCATTACTAATATTAAACCAATGAAGCTCGCTCACCTAAGACTCAATCATTAAGAAACTGTGAAAGATAAATGCATCTTAACCATATTTGTTAGGAAGAATTATCAATTTGGTCACTGAATTATGACTTAATTGACATTTTATAAGTCAACCTTTAGAAATATCACTTAAGTTGCTCAATTTCATCTCCTAAGCGACGGAATGAAATTGTTTCGTCTCCTAAGTAGAAAATTATGTCGCTTAAGTACTACTTAAGAGACGGAATTTTTTAATTCCGTCACCGAAGTGCTATTTTCCAGTAATGACTTATTGACGTAGCAAAGACAATTGTTCTTCCTTGCAGTCTTGTTGGGGATCTTGCTAAGATTAGGATGGGGTTATGATCCTACATGGTTATTGCATATACTTCTTCTCCTAGCTCGATTAGTTTTTAGTAATATTAAACCATTACTAATATTAAACCAATGAGGCTCGCTCACCTAAGACTCAATCATTAAGAAACTGTGAAAGATAAATGCATCTTAACCATATTTGTTAGGAAGAATTATCAATTTGGTCACTGAATTATGACTTAATTGACATTTTAGAAATATCACTTAAGTTGCTCAATTTTAACATTGTCTATCACTTTTGTCACTGTCGTTAAGTTCACCATGAAGTTCTTGTAAAGAACTAAAAATTTCAGGCCATTTTGGTCAAACAGAGTATCACATTTATTTTCGTTTTTATTTTCAAGATATTTTGGCAAAAAAAATTGTAAATTGTTCTCTCTATGCACATACATTCTTTTACCCTTCCCTAAGAGAAGGTAAAATAATTCTTCAATTCTTTTAACGAAACTACCTTCTTCTTCTTTTTATTAGTGTACAACTCGAATACTACAACAAGTCTATTGTGAGTCAAACTCATGACCTCCTATTTACAAAGAGAGACTTATATCACTAATTAAAAACATATTTAGCAATGCTAGCCATTTTTAAGTTAAATTTTAGTAAAATAATTAAAATTAATGTCATTTTGGCTAGTCACTTTAGAAATACAGCTACATCAATGCTATTTATTTTAGTTAGATTTATATCAATATTATTCTTCAAATAAAGATTAAATAGTTTAAATATATTTATATATTACGTAAAATATTTTAAAAAGAATGTATTAAATTATAATTAGTCTCATCTGAGTCATCTCGCTCTCTATATTTAATTAGCGAGATAGTTAAAAGTCATAACAGCTAAAATTTGGCCAGTTTGCTGGAGCTCTGAAAATATCAAAAAAATATAAACACACTCCCTAAAATAACTAAAAACTAAAATAAAGAGTTTGTTAAAGTTGCTATAAATCAAATGGTATTGGGCTAACGAAACTACATTCTATATTCTTTAATGCATGAGACTAGCGTATTTTAATGGTCTATTTTTTTCCTTTTCCGTTTGTAAATTTGAATTTTAATATTGTTTCTGCAAATTGACCAATACAATCTTTAAAATTGCACTTTTAGTGAGCCAATTAAGTCTTCCCATTTCAATTATCCCTTGCCCCTTTTGGCTATTGTCATCATTTCCTTTAAATAATACGCTCAATCCAGTTTACCTGCCCAAAAATCAACTGGATCCTTGATTTAGCACCTTTAATTTATAAAACAAAACCCCTACCCTCCATTCCCTCATCGCTTGTTTAAGTCTTTGATGACAGGTAATATATAATTAAGAGAACTAACACCTGCATCTATATTCTTAATTAGTTGTCTTACCTCACTTAACCAAGGACCGGTAGATTCGCCATGAGAAATGCCGGTCATTTCGATCCGGCTTTTTTGGATGTATGATTAATTGGTGTATTCATGAGAAGCAAATTTGTAATTGCGTAGGTGACTGTGTGGTGCCATACAAAATAGTTTGAATTTCCAACATGTCCATAGAAAAATCCCAGTGGCATGCATGGTGGGCGTTTAACTTGCATGTCTAAGATGTACAGTATGGTTGTTATGCGACGTCAGCCATAGTTGGTTTTAGATCTGCCCATTGAATTCAAGCGTGCGTGACGACCTGTGCAAAGCATGATCTCTTTGTTTGTTTTTGTCATTTGTTATTTGTTCTTGGAAAAGAATGCAGCACGTGGTTCTGGTTTGAATGATCAGTTTTCTCTTAAAGAATGCAAAGTGCAGTACACTCTTGCAGTAAATTGACTGGAAGATACCATCAACAGCTAATCTTGACTGTTTGTTCGAAAAATGGAATCATTGGAATCAGCATATGCCTAACTATTTATATACACAGTAGAAACGAATACAATATATCTGTGTGTATATATACATATATCTATTGTATCACTTTTGGCACCTAAAACAGGAACAGAAAGCTAATTGGCGTCTGCTTCGCCCAAGAAATAACAGCATGAAACCCCAAAAGAACTGTCTGTTAGCGACGCCAGAATTTCTGGGGTTTCTCTTCCTTATTGCGCAGTTCACCTCCCTGCTGGTTCAAGGCGACGTGCATTACTATGATTTCGTTGTAAGTAGCTGATTCGGTATTCGATCGCCTCTCTAGCTAGCTAGCTTGTCTCTCGATCATAGATTTTCTTATAATCGATCTATATATATGAATGTCTTCCTCGTTTAAATAGGTAAGGGAGAAAGAGTTCACCAAACTTTGTGTCACGAAGAGCATTTTAGTAGTAAATGACAGTTTTCCAGGTCCGGAGATACGGGTTCACAAAGGGGATACAGTTTTCGTTAATGTTCATAACCAAGGATATTATGGTTTCACTATTCACTGGTATTTTCACTTCTCACTCCCTTTAATTATCTTTACATGCATATATTACCTCTAATTTTCCAGAACGTACTGATCGAAAGACCCTCAAAATCTCTCTCTCTCTCTCTCACTCTTCCAGACCTCTCGATCAGTAAGAGTCCTCAGACCCTCTCCCCAGCTGATATATATACTTGGTCTTTTATGGCTGCTGCATAGTGTGTAGTCTGTTCCTCTCCGTGTATATATATAGTGATTAATCTTCAATACAGAAAACAAAACAAAAAAAAGAAGATCGAAGAAAGTTGATCGAGGCTCCTTTTTGCTTATGATCGATGTAAGAGAAAACACAGAGTCGATCGATCTAGGAGTGCATTGCTCTTCGATCCTTGTATATATGGCAAAACCAACTCAGTTAGCTGCGCGCTAGTGGGAGATCTAGGAGTGCATTGCTTTCTTAATTAGATCTTCACAGGACAATACTTCTACGTACGGTTACACTAGTCAGTCACTCACGTGCTGGTCTTAAGATAATCGTCGCATGGAAATATTTTCCTATCTATATATTAGATTATAGAGTATATATATAAATCAATCTTGTACGTATTTTGTACACACCTAATCTAATCTAATGCGATACGTACAAAACAGATCTCGTAATACAGAATATATCATTTATGTATCAAATTAGTAAGAGAATATTACATTAGAGTAGGATTCATGCATGTAACATCTCATAATCATGAATTTGCATTCGGTTGATACATGAATACATAAAACTTATGTGATGGTACAGGC
Organism: Fragaria x ananassa; assembly: GCA_034370585.1. NCBI lineage: Eukaryota > Viridiplantae > Streptophyta > Magnoliopsida > Rosales > Rosaceae > Fragaria > Fragaria x ananassa. The sequence continues at coordinate 16,948,603 of CP139769.1, forward strand.
ATGGAATAAAGCAACCAAGAAATCCTTGGTCAGATGGTCCAGAGTACATTACACAGTGTCCAATCGCTCCCGGAACAAATTTCACCTATGAAGTCCAGTTATCCGATGAAGAAGGAACTCTATGGTGGCATGCTCATAGTGACTGGACAAGAGCCACCGTTCACGGTGCTATTGTCATCTTGCCCGCTGTTGGAACCACATTTCCATTCCCTCAACAACCAGATGAAGATGAGACGCTTATAATTGGTATATTTATTATGCCCCACACACGATTCACTTCAATTAACTTCGCGTTATTTTCTTTTTCCCTTATAATTGGTATTTCTGTGGCTCGTAACATTGGTTTTACGGTAATCATTGAAAGCTTATTTAACTGTGTACGTGAGGAAAAATATTTTACACTGTTAGAAAATAGAGTCTCCAGAATGACCTTTCAGTGTTTTTGTATATCCTTGCGTATATGCAGCATCCTGGTACTTTGGAGATATAAAAGAACTAGTGGATGTGGCCATGGAAGTCGGTGGCGACTTGCCCCATTCAGATGCATATACGATAAATGGCGAACCAGGAGATCTTTGTGAATGCTCTAAAGGTACGTATGCTAATACGTTCGCAATTACAGCGTGCTTGATCATGAAATCATCTCAAAATTTCATATCAATTGCAGAAACAACGTACCGCCGGATGGTGGATTACGGGAAGACCTATTTGCTTCGTATAGTCAATGCAAATATTAATGCAGAACACTTCTTTGCGGTTGGTGGCCACAACCTCACTGTGGTTGGACTAGATGGAGCCTATATAAAACCCATAAACACAGGTTACATAGTTATAAGCCCTGGACAAGCCATGGATGTCTTGCTCGAAGCAAACCAAGCTCCTGGCCAATACTATATGGCTGGTAGACAATACTCGAGTGAGGATGCAGCAGTCGTCGACTTTGATCATGTCAATGTTACTGCAATCCTTGCATATACAAGCAACTATACATATAAACCTCCTTTATATCCTACCACTCTTCCGATGTACTTGGACTACCCGGCGGCAGTCGAATTCATTCTCCGAATTAAGAGCTTGGCAACTCCAGAATACCCTATAAGTGTCCCACTAAATGTTACAACTTCAATGTTTATAGTGGTTTCCATGAACGAACTTACTTGTAAACATTCAGGCTGTAAAACGGATATGGAAATGACTTCAAGCTTGAATAATATTAGCTTTGCGTTCCCACTCAATACCACAGATGTCCTTCAAGCCTACTACAGGTAATTTTTTTCCCTTTCTCTGTACTTAATTTTCATATTAACTGATATGGGAGGCACAAAACTACAGTACATCTATTACGTACTCTCTATTGATCCATCTTCCGCTTGCATTGATTCATTTGCACGTAAACTACTTTTGATAAACGCTGCTCGTTATTTGAATATTGTGATGTAGGAACATAAGTGGAGTGTACACGACAGATTTTCCAGACCAGCCAACTCAGTATTATAACTTCACAGACGAAACTTTTGAAGAAGATATCTTATTCACCGTGCAAGGGACGAAGGTGAAGATGCTGGATTATAACGAGACAGTTCAGATTGTGTTTCAAGGGACCGATGTTATGAAAAGCTCTGTGAATCATCCAATGCATATGCACGGATACAGTTTCTACGTGGTTGGATTTGGTTTTGGAAATTATGACAATGAGACTGATCCGCAAGGATTTAATTTGGTTGATCCTCCTCAAGTAGTTACCTTTGGAGTTCCCAAAAATGGCTGGTTGGCAATTAGATTCACAGCAAATAATCCTGGTATGCCTTTCCCTCTCTACTTTCATTTCTAAGAATCATCTTGACAAAATTTATTCAAAATAAGATGAACTTAAATGGCATAATTATAATATGAACTAAATTATTATTATTATTATTATTATGGTTACTTTTACAGGGGTATGGTTTTGGCATTGTCATTTTGAGAGACACTTGAGTTGGGGAATGAACACTGCATTCATAGTCAAGGACGGTGGCACTGTTGAAACTAGCATGCGACAACCCCCAACTTATATGCCTCCATGTAATGTTCAATTCAATTCTCGTATCAAAATCAATTCAACAGAAGGAGTAAATAAAATAATTTGATGGATAAAATGCATTTATACATATCAGTTACCTGCTTAGCATAGTGTAGTTTCTAAGGGTCGCATTCAGTGATTTCAGTCCATCTACGTAGAAAAACGTCAATTTTGGGAAGTCTTCTTGAGATATACACGGCTTATATGCATCTACTTCTTCTTGGGTTCTTCTCTTTTCCCGATCCCAACAAGATGGACTCATGTAATTGTCTTTTGGAGTGAGTTTCTCTTATTGTAGTCACTCATTTTACATATTGAAACAATGAAGTCATTAATAATTGGATTAATTACAAAACACCACCCGAACTATGAGTTTCTCTTCTTGCTCCAAGCGCTGCCTATAAACAATGTTATCAAACCTGCTTTATTTTTCAAGATGCTATCGATGACAATGTGATTTTTTGCAAATCGAGTTTTGCACAGTTGAATCAAATCTCCATCGGTGATGATTCTCATTTCTGCTAGAAAACTAAGTTTTGAAGTTTTTTTCAAAGGGGTTGACAAAACGAATCTTTGGGATTTCAGTTGCTGCATAGAACCTTAATATTACATATTTAGAAAACGCATGGTTAAGATGAGCTAATATGTGAACTCAGGACGAGACGAATCTTATCGAGCCCTAGACTATCAATCTTGTGACATGTTTCGTTTTATTGAACAAGACGAAACAGACGAGCGTTCTGCTTTTAGATTTAAATCTTGTCTCATCCCTCTGACTTTCAAGATAGGATCGAGCCAGTTTGGGAATTTCAGTTTCCTTTGCGCAACACTAAAATTAGGGGTGGTTTGAAACCGAAAAAAACCGAGCCAAAAACCAAACCAAAACCATAAAAAACGAACCGAATTAAGAAAAACCGAACCAAACCAAATTAGTTTGGTTTGGTTTTTGGTTTTTGGTTTTGGCCTATAATAAACCGAACCGAACCGAAAAACCGAATCTCTCTAAAACGACATCGTTTTTTATCTTTATTTTTGTATTAAATATTTGATTTGAATAATATAATTTTAGGTTTTATTTTCTATATAATTATATGTTTATCTTTTCTAATATTTTGCTTTTTATGTTTGTTTTATATATATATATATATATATAAATATTTTAGGTGTTGTGTATGCGAAGTATAGAGAGTGATATATTACTTCTAAAATCGAATACCTTATTCTTACTAGCTTTAGATGATAGACTCTAATATTTAAACTATGGAGTCTATATTTTCTGTTCAAGATGAACTTAAAAGTTTTAAAATTATGATTTCATAGTGTGCTAGTGTGATCAATTTTCAATACTTTCGAAATTATTGAGTATTAAACTTTCAAAGTATCTATTTGGTTTATAAATTGTTAGTTTGTTGAAGAATTATTGTCAAAAATTTTATTGATATATTATATGTGCTTATAAAAATAAGTAATGGAAGAAAAAAAAACCCTAAAATATGATAATTTTTTACTAAACCAAAAGCATACAAATTTTAAGAAAAATTATTTTAAAAAAAGAAGAAAAAAACGAAAAAAAAAACCGAATCGAACTAAACCATGGTCTGATTTGATTTCCGGTTTAAGGTCTCAAAAAATATCAAACCGAAATTTTTATTCGGTTTGGTTTTCAGTTTTAAATGAAAACTGAACCGAACAAAACCGAACCCACCCTTAACTAAAATTGATTAAAGTTTTTTTTTAACATCATTTTTTTGTATTGTTCATAGTAACCTAAATGCTTCTTAAGTCAAAAGACTGATTTCCTGGTCCTAACAGGACAATGCCCCTCTCTGACCACCTTTATAATTTAACAAATAACATATTATGAAGTTTTCGTGATAGGACTCGATACATTTGCTGCACAACTTACCGTTGGTTTATGATAGCTTTTTTAAATGACACATGGCTGGCCTATGCAAACAAAACTTGGTTATCCAAGTACCCAAAAACTGAAAGCACCGACGAAAGACATTCCCACTATCCACTATCCACTATCCGCTATCCACTCCCACGGCCTCGGAAAATGTCAGCGGAGACCCCAATCCGGTTCGGAATCCTAGGCTGCGCCGACATAGCCCGAAAGGTCTCACGCGCCATCACTCTCGCCCCCAACGCCACTCTTTTCGCCGTCGCAAGTCGTTCCGTCGACAAGGCCACTCGATTCGCCAAGGCCAACAACTTCCCTCCGAACGCCAGAATCTACGACTCCTACGACGCCGTCTACATCCCCCTCCCTACCAGCCTACACATCCAGTGGGCCGTCCTCGCCGCCCAGAAGAAAAAGCACATCTTGCTTGAGAAGCCCGTAGCACTCAACGTGGCTGAGTTTGACAAGATTGTTGAGGCATGTGAATCCAGTGGTGTGCAGCTCATGGATGGTACCATGTGGATGCATCATCCCAGGACTGCCAAGATGTGGGAGTTTCTCTCTGATGCCAACCGGTTTGGTCAGCTCACCTCGGTATGTTTTATCTTCTATCTCCTATATTCAGTGTATTAATTTTAAAAATTCATCTGGCGAGTATTGTGTATTGAGTGAATTTTGGTGTGCATAAGAGTGTGGGGTTAGTTTCTGTTGACAATTCGATTGGTTTGAACATCATGCCAATGTGGTGTTTATGGGGAAAGTAAAGCTTGAATGTTTGTTGCTTAACTGTAATTTACAACAAACTAAGGCTGACAATTGTGTGTGATCGGGACAAGTTTACATTTACATGTCTGATGATTGCCAATTGCCTAAGGAGCTGGGCACATGGTATGCTAGGAAAAGAAGCAAAAAACTGGAAAAGTGACGTAGGATGAGGTTTAAGGAGGGTTTAGTATTTGAACATGAACTTTAAATGGAAAATCATGGTTGTTTGTATGAGTGCGAGAAAAATCCGAGTGTACTATGGTTTTCTCTTTATTGTGGTTAAGGATGTGGAAAAGATGTGGGCTCCTAGTTGTGCTAGAGAAGGGCGAAGGGTTTTCATATGAATGGTATAGCTTGGAAGTAAGTTGTAACTCATGTCTTTTTGTTTATCGGGATTACAATAGTAATATAACTGTGAGTGGTGATATGTTTTATATTCTATTTCAATTTCAATTTTTACTTTTTATTTTGTGGGACATCATGTGTTTTCTGAATCTGCATTAAAAGAAAAAGGATAGAACAATCATTAACGAACATTCTCATCTATTCATATGCTGCTTATTCATATTTTCTAAATGTAGCAGAACATCTGAAATGAACCCCAAGAGTGTTGAATATTGTTTTTGTGGTTTGAGGCTGGAACGACAATGCTGGACGATAAGTTCTTGGTTGAAACAAGTTAAAAGATTTACTGTTTTTATGCTGCCAAATGGTTTGAAATGAATTTTTTTTCTTTCTTAAAACTTAATTGATATTAGTCTGCTCTTATGTGGCTAAAGATCTTGACAGTTCATGTAATGTGTAATGTAACAACTGAAAATCATCTGGACCCTTTGGTGACTTAGTAATTGTCGTGAATATATTTTTTCACGGAAGGGGTTCAATTTGCAGTGACAGAGATTAAAAGAGTTATAATCCGTGTCAGCTAATGTATATCAATCTCTATTTCTTCTACTTTCTTTTAAGACAATATCTTTGGTGGCCACAGATAAACACCTGCTTTACACTTGCTGCTGATGCTGATTTCCTGAAGAATGATATTCGCATTAAACCAGACCTTGATGCTCATGGTGCTCTTGGGGATGCAGGGTGGTACTGCATCAGGGCAATCCTTTGGGCTAATAACTATGAACTGCCAAAGACAGTTGTCGCCTTGCGCGGCCCTATACTTAATGAAGCTGGGGTGATTTTATCTTGTGGAGCTTCTCTACACTGGGAAGATGGGAAAGTGGGAACCTTCCACTGCTCTTTCTTGTCAAGTTTGACAATGGATATAGCTGCTATCGGTACAAAGGGAACGTTACATGTTAGTGGTTTTGTTATCCCTCATCAAGAGAAAGAGGCTTCTTTCACTGTAGCTTCAGAAACTGGATTTGATGATCTTGTGACCAGTTGGGTACCACCCCCAAGTGATCATATAGTTACCACAGATCTTCCACAGGAGGCTCTTATGGTAACAAAGTTTTCTCGCTTGGTAGGGACTGTTAAAAATGGATCTGCACCTGAGAAGAAATGGCCGAACCTTAGCCGGAAGACACAGCTAGTAATCGATACTGTCAAGGCATCAATTGAAAAGGGGTTTGAGCCTATTCCTGTTGAATATTAAGGTGCATCTTATGTGTTTTTCATCTTCTTTTCATGCTCGTGGTGTTGTTGCAGCCAATAATAAGATGCTTATCCATTTTTATGCTTGGTTTGTGAGGTTTAGTGGTTTATCCTCATGCTGGATCCACGCCTGGTGAATTCATGTTGTGTGATTATGGTTCATGGTGTTCATGCTTAGTTAGCAGGTTTATGATATTTATCACCCGAGCTTGGTGAAGCCATAATGTGCAATCATGTATAATTGTATGTATGCTTGAATAAAGTAGTTGTAAAAATCTCTATTGAAAGAGGCAGAGAACTCTTATTTGATTGAAGAGTATGTGAGCTTTTGGGCTGTCAATCTCCCTTTTTCTACTGGTTCTAATGTACACACAGATTATTGCCCTTAGGTGAGCTGAATCGTGATTTCCCTGCGTTTATGGAATTTCTTGTATCCTTCTTCCTTATTATTACCTCGATTGTTTCAAGTTGGCATCGTCTTTCCATCTTCCCTCTCACGAGTGTGCTACAAGAAATGTCTCCCGAAATTTCATTATAGCCTCTAACTGACCAGTTACTCTCAACTTGGCAAATGGGCGGGTTGGGCGGTTAGCGGGCTGGTTCAACGGGTTCAACCCGCTATAATCTATTAAGCTAACGGGTTATAATGGATTGAACCCGTTGGGTTCACGGGTTACCCTTTAGAACCCGCTAAGGGGTTTTTTTTTTAATATTTCTTTTTCTAGTCAAATCAAATACCCATAATTTTTTTTCCTCTCTTCTAATATGTCTTTTTATTTTTACCCGCTAGTAATGCAGCTTCAACAATATTAATTCTCTTCTATGCAATTATAAGTTTATAACATTAATATCTAATTGTAAAATTGATGTCAAACAACTCGTATATATTTGATGCATATTAATGACATCACATATAAAAAGACATTGTAGCAGTTCTTTGAACCATTTGAACAACTCGTATATATTTGAGACATCTTATAGTGACAAAAGAGTGTAAACAGTGCATGTGAATAAACCAACAACCAGACACAGAGAGGACAGAAGTATGAACCATTTGAACTCAAAATGTTACACAGATACACCAGAAAACTTTTAAATCAGACTGTCTAGTAGATATCTAGATGCAGAAAGGGTTACCCACTCCAATTATGTCAATGAAAAAAAAAATCTTGAAGTCCAGCACATTAGCAGTTCCCTCAGAACACCTACACAAACACCATACTCATTGCAAGACTTCCCCACAAGGAAAGCCAGACAAGTATTAGCCACAGAATCTGGGTTAAAGCTAAAGAAAACTCTTAAGAGTTCAGGAAGTTACTAGAGCCACAATATAAGAGGGGCCAACTCAGAAACCAATTTCCAGCTATGCTATTAACACCCAGTAATACTCCCCCTTATTTCTCTGTTACTACTTCATCCGTCCAATGTCAAGTCTCGCACGTTTTCACTAAGTTGTTCCCAATTAGTATAATCTTGATATGAAATATATATTAAAAAATTTAGTCAATTTAAAATTAAATGAAACTCATAAGATAAAAAAAATATGAAATTAATACAGTGATTAAGTGATAGAGAATTTACTTTTCTTACTGAATAACCAATCACGACAACATAACAATATTATTTGAACGGTTTCAGGTAATAGTGAGCTTTGATTTTGGTCCAATACTCTGTCAGCAATACTGAATGCAGACTCGGATGCTACCGAAGAAATAGGAATTGTAAGCACGTCACGAGCCAAGTGACCAAGTACTGGATATCGTAATTGTTCCATTTTCCACCAAGAAAGAACATCAAACTCTTTCTATTTTCTATCCAATCTTTCTTCATCAAGATACTTCTGAAGCTCATTTTTAACACTCAAACTTGAACCACTTGTGTAAGTAGCATAAAAATCCTACAAAAAATACAAATAAAACATAAATAAACTATTAAACACAAATAAAACCTATCAGATAGTAGCAAATCCACATCAATCAACATCTTTTAATCACATTTCCATAATACCACAACTAAGCTTATTAACAGCTGAGAATACACACTCTACATGTTCAATTTCTTATGTTCAAGGATTCCAAATAGCTTTTCATTCCAAAGAACTGAAATGATACTCAAATGAAAACAAATCATATAATCACAAATGCATAACCAATTGAAGAAGAAAAAGTAGTGTACCTGAAAATAGGCGTCTTCACCTTCTGTTTGAGAACAACTCTCACCCATAAATCCACTTGCATTGTCAGGTGACCACTTATCCACGTAAACATTGAAGAGAGATGACAAAGTGTCCTTGAAAGCCTTCAACTCCATAGAGTCTGCACCATATAGACTTTTATAGCCCCACTCTACAAAATCCATCTTGTTTCGAGGATCTAACACAACGGGACCAAGGACCAAGCTATAATCAGACTAATATTTCTCAAACTTGATGTTCATGTCATTCGCCATTTGTCTCATGAATGCATCTTTGTCTTTCATGGCTTGTTGAATGTTGTGCTAAATCATAAATACCTTTGGGAAAAACAAGTTTGAAGTTGGATACTTGGTTCCAGAAAATAGGCAAGTGACATCATAAAAATATCGTAGGAATCTCGAGGTCTGTTCAACCTTGATCCATTCATCAAAAGAAGGACAACACTTAAAATTTGTGTCACATAATGCAAAGTTGATCAAAGAACGGCAATAGAAGAGTGCACTATATAGCATAAGATAGTTGGAGTTCCATCTAGTAGGCACGTCTTGTCGCAAAGCTCTCCTACTACCTCCCATTCCAACTTGATCAACACAGCCCAAAAATCTTTCCTTTCTTGCCATTGAACCCTTGATGTACTTGAGACACTCACGAATCTTTTTCACTGACTGATCAATAGATTTCAACCCATCTTAAACAATTAAGTTCAAGATATGTGCACAACATCGAACATGAAAAAATTTCTCATTTAACAAGAGTAGCCCTCTAAAATTCAACTGAGTTCTCAACTTCTCAAACAAGGAATCATTAGCAGATGCATTATCCAATGTAATTGAAAACAATTTCTTCTCAATTTCCCACTCACATATCAAAGAATTATTCTTTTCAGCCAAAGCAATACCATTATGTGGTGGAGGAAAACGACAAAAACTAATTATCTTCTTATGCAATTTCCATTCCAAATCAATCCAATGTGCCATAAGTGTCAAATAACCATTAGTTGTTTGAGAACTCCATAAATCAGAAGTCAAACAAATCCTCCATTGAACATAACTTAAAATATTATGAAGCTTCAACTTTTCACTTTCAAAGAGCTTTGTAATATGTGACTTAACGGTGTTTCTACAAGGCAACTTAAGAATAGGAGAAATATAATGAAACACAGCTCTAATTCCCTCATACTCCACAAAACGAAATGGCAAATCATGTCGTACAATAGCCTCAACAACCGATTCATGAAATTTTTCATGCGAAAACTTTGAAAAACGTGTAGAAGAGTGAGGTGACACTACAATATCTTATTATAACATAGGTCATGATGGCGTATAAGGCTACATGTTCCTCTCGCTTTGTCACACTTATACAATGCTCCACACTTGGTGCATTTTGCACGCTCTATCTGATCATCACCCACAAGTAACTGTTTAAAAGACAACCAACAATGAGAAGTCTTTTTTCGCTTATGAGCAAAAACCTCTGTTGTTCCTCTTTCTACCACAGCGGGTTTCTCTAGTTCCTCTTTCTAAGGTGGTGGAGTAACTGTTACTCCACCACCTCAGCCTACCATTTGCCGCAGACCACTCCTCCAAAAGCTTGTTGACTATAATAAAGCTGTTGATGAATGACAATGCTATTCTTTGCTAATTTGGATTTACTACTTCGATTTATGTTGCTTGGATTTGGCTTCTTTGCTGGCCAAAATGTTCATTGATCCCGTTTGGGAACTTCTGCCCGTTGTCCCTTCCATTGACGTGCTAACTCTCATTTTCAAACAATTATTTGGTCTTTGGTCGAACCAACAAGCGTTGTGAATTGGCTTGTTGCAACCTACTTGACACCCTGTCTCGATACAGACAAACCACGTGCACACATTTCAATTTTATTTACAAGTATATTACAATTTAATATGAAAACATAAGACATGTACGCATCCCACCTCAGTCATTTGCAGTCGAGTTCATGGGTTTACATATGTAGAGATGTAGCATGGAATCCCTCTCTCCAAAACCCTTTTTTGTAACGAAAACACAAAAAACAAATCGAATATCTATCTATTTTGATAGTGGATAAGGGGAGCCATACCACAAAAAGACTATCATCCAAAAGTAAACGGCCGTTTGTAGACCGCATTCGTTGTTAACGAGTGGCCAATAATGCACAAACGTCTCCGTTTGAATTCCTTCCACACATACAAAACACTGCAACATTCCACACTCTGAGTATACGTTAGCTTCCCGCGAAATGCTTCTTCGCCTTCCTTCACCTTCTCTCTCATCTCTTCCTTCCACCCCCAAACCCTCTCGCTTCTCTCCGCCTCGGCCCTGCCGCTCGCCTTTCCGATGCGCCGCCTTCATAAACGACGACGCCTTCACCGCCAAGTCCGGCTACCTCTTCGACCTGACCGCGTCGGAGGCCAACTCCTTGGCCGACTATGACATCTCCAAAATTGGCGCCATTTACAGCCGGAAGCCTCTCATCTTTTTCCGGCGAATCCTACAGATCACCGTCACCTTCGGCTACTGGTTCGCTCTTCGCTTCATCGATCGCCAAATGGAACGCTCCGATCAAATGTTTGAGGTCGCTCTATAACTCCGCTATTGAGTGTTTACCAGTGTTTTTTATGTGTCTAATTCTTCTTTTCTTGCAGGTTAGGGCTGCTGAGCTTCGTCAAATACTGGTAGAACTTGGACCGGTACAATATGCTCTCTTCTATTCTATCTTTCCTATGAAATTGGAATCAACTTTTCTACTCATGGCTTCTACTTTGTTTGTTGAATTGGATATCTGTTGTAATTTGTGCAGGCTTATATCAAAATCGCTCAGGCTATTTCGTCTCGACCTGTAAGTTGAATATTTTTTAAGAGCCTATTCCCCACTCTATAGTTGTTGAAGCATGTATTTCTTCTGAAGATCTAATCCCACAGTTGAGTAATGCATTTCCTATCAAATGTTATGTTGAACTCGTTAGGGTTTTTTTTTTTTTTCCTTTGGGATAGCTTCTCTCATTTGTTTCTGGTTTCCAAGGTAGTGAGTTATATACAGCTGTACCTATGTGGGTGAACTGATTCGTGTAGAGAATCGTTCTTAGAGTATCATTCTGTCATATATTAGGATTCAATAGCTCCGAGTAAGTTCTCCAACACCATTAAAGAAGAAATTGTGGACATCTCCTTTCCTCTTTGGGGTTGCGTTCTTAGAGTATCATTCTGTCATATATTAGGATTCAATAGCTCCGAGTAAGTTCTCCAACATCATTAAAGAAGAAATTGTGGATATCTTCTTTCCTCTTTGGGGTTGCTATATTAGATTTGTTTTTTATGTAATCCAAGTTCACATCCAAAACCAATTGACAATGGATAGAGTGGCCCAAACCCTTATAAACCCACAAGCAAGGTCTCATATTCCAGATGTGGGATTGATATCTCAACACGCCCCCGCACGTGTGGCAAATTTTCAAGCCTAACACGTGGACAACATTTGGGTGACGTGGAGTTTGTGTGGCCATTTGGGCTTCACACGTAGACGTGGGTAACCCGTTCTGATACCATGATAAAGTAGTCTGGGTTCACATCTTAAACCAATTGGCAATGGATGGAGTGGTACAAATCCTTATAAACCCACAAGCAAGGTCTCATATTCCCACTGTGGGATTGATATCTCAACAAAGTCTATTTGTGCTAAAAAAAACATTTGGCTAAAAAATTAAATAAAAACAATTACTGGAGAGAAGACTGTCATGAACTAGTTGTTCCTATCCAATAATCTAATATTTTTTAGTCTACCTCACCATTGGCTTTGATACTCATAAGAAACTATGTTTTTTCCTCTCAAGGACTTAATACCGCCATCGTATTTGGATGAGCTCTCACTGTTGCAAGATCGAATATCTCCGTTTTCAAATGAAGTTGCTATAAAGATGATAGAAAAGGAACTTGCTTTACCGATAGACGAGGTTTTCACCGAGATCTCACCAGAACCTGTAGCTGCAGCTTCGCTCGGACAGGTTTTATTTGTTTAGGCGCTGTACCTGTTCCTGGATTTATTTTTGCATCTTTACTGTTATTTAATTAGGGGAGACTTAAATAAAGTCCAAATTCATCTCTCTCTCATGCTAGGTGTATCAAGCTAGGCTTCGCCAGAGTGGACAGCTTGTTGCAGTTAAAGTACAAAGGCCTGGAGTACAAGCTGCTATTTCCTTAGACATATTGATCTTGCATTCTCTAGCTGGTGTTCTCTGGAGAATAAGAAAATTAAACACTGATCTTCAGGTAATGTAGCAACAAATATTGCACCAACCATCTTGTACAGTGTGAAAGTGAAGGAAATTTATGAATGAATCCCTTTGTTATTGTGGTACTATGAATGTCAATAACATTTTGTTGTCTTTTTTTTTCTGCAACTTTTTGGATTTTTATGACTTAAAACATGACCTTAACGTGCAGGCAGTTGTCGATGAATGGGCATCAAGTCTCTTTCGGGTATGTGTTAATCTCTTTATGCTGGACTATTGTTTTGGTGTCTGCTTCACGGTAAAGTAAAGTGATCTCAGTGCATAAACATTTACTAGATGTCCACTGATAATATATGTCCATTTCCCACTGTTTCCCGCCTTTTTTTTTTACTATGTAATTAGAAGTGAAACGTATTTTTATTCCTACTATGTTAGCTACAACACCCCCACACATTTTGACTCCTTCCACTGTGTTTGAATTGGTTTTTACTAAAATCTGTCTCTTTCTGAAAAGAAAAAAGCCCCATATTGTTTCCTAAAGATCAAATTGAGTGTGGAAAAATTGTTTATTCTGATTCTTATGCCTTATTTTGATGATATTTGGATCTCTCCTTATAAATAAGGGCCAAACATGTGGAATTGAAAGTAAATTGTGAGTTTGCAGTTCTGGATTTGTACTTTGGATCTCGAATCTGTATTTGTTTTTTTATCATCATGGGAAAAGCTTAAGATGTTAGAATGGGGGCCAAGTATTTTCATTCATGTTCTTCAAAACTCACCATTAAGCTAAATCTTATGAATGGCCAAACTTGATTCTTAAGGTTTCAAAACATTTTATATAGTCACAAGAAAGTTATGAGTAGCTGCAGTAAAATTGGTCTTTTAATAATCACACCACATTTTCTGTATAACTACAGCATTTGAGACATTATACTGAAAGTAATTAGCAGCTGTTACGTTTTATGCCCAGTGGTCTACTTTTTTTTTTGAATTGAAATTTCTTTAGTCCTTGTGGTTTGAAGTCGATATTTGTTTAGTACTTGTGGTTTTATTTTAATCTGAATAGTCCTTAAAGTCACACTTTTTCATCCAAATAGTCCTTATGGTTTTATTTTAATTTGAATAGTCCTTAAAGTCATGATTTTTCATCCAAATAATCATTCCGATTCATTTTCTCAGTTAAAGGCCATAAGAACTATTTGGATGAAAAATCGTGACTTTAAGGACTATTTAGATTAAAATAAAACCATAAGGACTAAACAGATGTCGACTTCAAACCACAAGGACTATACAATATTTTACCCTTTTTTTTTCTTTTCTTTATTAAATGAGGTTATGTTTAGAGCTCTAAATTGAATACAGGTAAAATCACATTGAATGCAGGAAATGGACTATAGGAAGGAAGCAAATAATGGTATCAAGTTCAGGTAAGAGCAGGGATTCAGAATTTACATAACCGTAGTAATCAATGTTTACACATTTAATCTGTATACTATTCTGAACGTATCAGAATCAGTGCTCTGGAGAAGTCAATGCAACCAGTTAGGAACATATTGTTTCCAGCATTTTTCTTTTCAATCATAAACATAATTGTAATGTTAAGCCTGATGGTTACCGTTACGAAAACTTAGACCAATCTAATATTGCCCTCTTCTGATTATTTCTCTATTAGATCATCCTACGGTACATGTATATCTTATGCATTTGATATATATTTTCTGATAATGTTTAGCAATAATCGCGCAGATATTTTGCCTGATTCTATCGATTCATGTGATCCTTTACTAGTTGCAGGCAGATGAAAATATTTATTAATTAATTTAGAGAGGAGAGCTTATGTCAAAAGATACAACATTAGGTTGTTTGATGCTGGCCTTAATTTTGTATGATTTTTCAACAGTGGATTCTTTGACATCAAAATATCCCATATATTGCCTCCCTTTTTGTCTTCCCTTTATTCTTAACTGTACTACCTTTTTTTAATTATGAGTTCATAGTGAACATAAAGCACAATATCCATGCTTTAACTGTGGTCTACTGTAATTGAGCAGACAGCTATACGGGGGCATACCTGATGTTTTGGTTCCAGAAATGTATCTGGAACACACAACTCGTAGGGTGCTTGTGATGGAGTGGGTGGAGGTATGCTATTCCGTTTGATTGTTTATTTACAAACATAACATGAGACCAAACTCTAGGAATAACAACTTCCAGTGGCTAGTGGTTAGTTGACCATTCATAAAATTTATTGCATTTTGATATGAGCAAGTAGAATCAAGAACCAATTTAGAGTTCATATCAGGGGAAAACTGAGAGGCATCTGACTGATTGCAACTAGCAAGTTTAATGATTATTCTTATTCTTCACTAATGTGACACTCAAGTCTTGTGGTTATGTAAGAAGAGATTCTAGATTTCTAGGTACTCGTGCTAATATTGATTTCTTTTCAACTTAAAACAAATTACTCAAGTGAAAATCACTATCTTCACAGCCACACTTGGATATATAACTGTTATGACTTGAGGTGCACTTGTACTCTTGAAAATCACCATGGGAATGTATGATTGAGTATAGTGCTTAGGACATTCGGTAGAGGGCTTGAAACTAAATCTCTTAAGATATATTTCATGTGCCATTTAGTATTCCCCTACTGGCTGTGCTTAACTTTCTTTGTTTATTGCTATTTTAGGGACAGAAGCTGTCAGAAGTGAATGATCTTTACTTGGTGGAGGTCAGGCATAAGACTTTGTTTTTATCTTGGTTACGTTGTTTTTGAAAATCCGGCGTATTGAATTTCTTACTGTTTGTGACGAATAGGTTGGGACATACTGCTCTTTCAATCAGCTTCTGGAATGTGGTTTCTATCATGCAGATCCACACCCGGGAAACCTTCTTCGCACATACGATGGAAAACTTGCT
Source organism: Fragaria x ananassa (assembly GCA_034370585.1). Taxonomy (NCBI): domain Eukaryota; kingdom Viridiplantae; phylum Streptophyta; class Magnoliopsida; order Rosales; family Rosaceae; genus Fragaria; species Fragaria x ananassa. The sequence continues at coordinate 16,964,276 of CP139769.1, forward strand.
TACTTAGGTACCACCCTCATGAATATGTCAGGTTAACATATATTCTATATAACGAACAGTTACTTATTGCTATGAACGACACTGAAATGATGGACAAATATTTGTTTTCTCAACGGACTGTATTGAGTCGAGAATTTAATAGTTTTCATGAGTATGAAACCTATGAAAGAGGACAGAAGGCAAGGACTATTGTTGAAAATGAAAAGAAAAAAAAAAGTAAAAGGTGTATGTTTTGTAACAAATAAAAAGTGTATGTCACAATGGTATTGATTTGATGAGGAACATAATTATGTTCAAAATAGACAACTAATTTAAAGCTTGTGGAGTTGTGGTGGTATGCCATTTGATTATCCAACCTTCTTTGTTACTGCTCCTTGCACTTTTATTTGTAAATAGTCGTGGTTTTTGTTGATCCTCTTTGCCTGTAAGACTGGACCAAAAGAAATTTGAGCTTAGATGATTCAAATAGATTTACAGATAATACAATCAATCTGCTTGTGTATTAATATTAAGTGTGTGTATGTGTGTGTACGCATAATTGCCGAGTTAAAAATGATTTCTAACAATTGGCGCTTTTGGCTTCACCTGGAACTCCTTACTGGTGATTTAGATTCTGTCTTTCCTTTTAGGTTCTTTTTTCATGCATCATTTAGTCAGACATTTTATATGGGAAAACCAAGTAACCTGAGCTATCTAGTTCAGTTCGTTTTAGGAGTGTGTCACTTGCTCTTTATTACCTGTGACATAAGAAACCAGGAAAGAAATAAGAACAAATCGTGATATCTTGAAGCAACTTCTGGTTAAGTAACCTGAGCTATCTAGTTCAGTTCGTTTTAGGAGTGTGTCACTTGCTCTTTATTAACTGTGACATAAGAAACCAGGAAAGAAATAAGAACAAACCGTGATATCTTGAAGCAACTTCTGGTTATATTAAACTTTTTGCTGATATATGCTGGTCTCCCACTCAATAGGTAATATCATTCTCATGTATTGATTTTTATTTTCGAGATAACCAGATGACTTCTAATACTGTTGTAGTTGCACTCAGATGAGCACTAAATGAACATGTAACAGATGTCATCTCCAGCCAATCATCATTTGAGGAGCCCTAGATTAATTCCTTTGTCACTGGTTGCATATTTGTGTCATTACTGTATCCATGTCAAGACTGTCATTTAGAACAAATGTTCCTTTATGCACTCACAGAATGTTTCTGGGGAACCAGATTAACTCTTAAAGTTTCCCACCACCAGATTTTGGTATGATGGGTGAATTTAAAGAAGAACTCCGCAATGGATTTATTGAAGCTTCACTCCATCTTGTAAACGGCGATTTTGGTGCATTGGCCAAGGACTTTGTTACTCTTGGGTAATAAAGTTTGCCCATTTCTTTCAGTGGCTCAACAGCTTAATTTCGTTATTATTGTCAGTAGTTTACTTTGTAATTCTTCTTCTAAACTCTCCAGGCTTATTCCACCAACTGCAGACAAGGAAGCTGTTACAAAGGCTTTAACAGGTTAGTCTTTCTCTGTACCTGAACCTTAAGGATTCAATTTATGATTGAATGTTTTTTGGTTTGTTTATCCCATTTCTTGCATTGATGTCACCTACATGTTTCTCTGTAGGTGTCTTTCAGAATGCGGTTGCAAAAGGAGTGAGCAATATTAGCTTTGGAGATCTCTTAGGAGATCTAGGAACTACCATGTAAGGTTTTGGCTCCTGATTGTGATGCACAATTCAGATATAACTTATAATTTGCATGCCTGTTCATACACCCCTATTCTGTTGATGGTAGGAGGAATGCTAGAACTAGGGTGGACACGTTCAATGTCTTGGGAAATTGTAATATCGTAAAGAAAATAAGGAATTTTTGTGCAAGAACCAACACAAACGGATATCTTAGAGAGATAATTATAATAATTAACCTTATATAGAAGGGACATATCAACGGAGAAAAAGAGAGGGAAGATGAAAGAAAAGCAAAACAAGTTGCTGACAGAGATGAGATATATCACAAATGTTAGTCAAGAGATTTTTCAAATACTGCCATATTTCTTTTGTGATTGTTTGTGTGCAAAACTTTACAGAGGTATGTTAGTTAAGTGTAGCAACCTAGTCGATCTGATTTCCATGTAGTAAATTCTATTCTGGAGATATTTGGAAAGAAACTTGTAGATGGCGTATCTTTACGCAATGGAAGCACAAAATCTCAACATGATATACTGATGTTGTCTAACGGTGTTGCCTAGTGGATGAATGGTTTGGGTTAGTGCAAGAAACAGATCACTAGGTTGATGTAAATCATGTAATTTTATTAAAGGTGGAGACTGATGGGTCTTATCTCTTATGTTTCTATTTTTGAGATGGTCAATACTATAGATCTTCAATCTTCGGTTGTTTCGGTTGTACTGTATATTGGTAACAAGTAGGATTATGAGGTTATTGTTTCATTTTATCATCTCCAATCAATACAAAAACACTTGTAAGACACTGAATAGCATTCCAACTGGGGTAAATATAACATTTGAATATAAGGTATTAGGTCTGTAAGCACTGTAATATCCATTCTTACATGAATATCTCTCTTGTAAGATTGGGCTGAGCCACACTAAATAGTACATACTCTATCCTCTGTTTCTCTCTTCATCCTACTTTTCATATAAATGTTAGTTTTTACATCAATGTAGTAACCACTTCATACCATGGTTGATTGCATTTTTAATTTTTAAACATGGAATGTATGTATACCTGCATGTATACATTGTTCAAAATTTTGAAGATCGCTTTTATGGAGCTTTAGGTTGTTCATTAATTGACTCGAGTAATATGTTCTTCGTATATTGCAGGTACAAATTCAAATTTCGCATACCTTCTTATTTCTCTCTCGTCATTCGAAGGTAGTTGTGTGCTTCCAAATATAAAATTGTCCTGTTGTACTGCTAAATTATATCATACAGTGTCTGAAAGTTATTCATCTTTTCTTGCTTTATTTTCTTATCTTTGACCTCTTTAGTTTACTACTAACGGACAAACAGAAAATAAAAATTTTAAAAAGTTAAAAAATAAAAAATATATCTTTTCCATATAAAGCACATCACCAATGAGTAATTTCTTCTTAGGGGTCCAGTACAAGTAGTCCTCCACCAATAAACAGTAGATGTTTCTTGGCCAAATCGACACATTTAAAACAGTTTCGCATCTAACCGAGTTTGCGTTGTATTGCACGTGTCTGTGTGTGTGTTACTTTTGCTGTAATTAGAGAAGGGACACAGTATTTTGGCTTAGCCTGCAATGTTATGAAACATCTGATGAAACATCAAGAGTTTACGTATTTTACAAGAATCATCACAAAGTATGCCGTTCTGGAATCATTTGACGAATCTGAGCATGATCAGGATTTTTAATGTTTTTCATGACTTAGTGGATTCTGATATGGCTGATTTTAGAAGGATGTTCCGTGAACAAATAACTACAAAATACTATTTGAATTACTGATAACATTGGGATGTTAGGCTCACATGTTCTTCTCTTTGCACAAGACACACTATTTCACAGGTAAACAATTTTAACTCTTTTTTGAATTGTATCACATGTACTGTTTTTCCCACTGGCCACCTCTTAGCAGTATTTGTATATAATACATCAATTAAGCTTCCAACTTTTGGTATATAACTCAGAACTTGGAACGGGAGGATTTACATAAAGAAAACTCTGGAAGCATGAAAGATACATATAATTTGTTGGGTTAACCTGAACCAAGCGCTAAACAGTATTCATTCTGTTCTATTATTCATCTTCATGCCAAATGCTCAATATTGGTATTGTCTAAGAATATTTTATGGCTCTCAGTCTTGCTGTTTTGGAAGGTGTTGCTATTAGCTTCAACCCAGATTACAAGGTTTTAGGCAGCACATACCCATGGATTGCTAGGAAAATACTGACCGACAACTCACCACAGCTCAAGGCTTCCCTGCAAGCCCTTCTTTATGAGGTAAACCTACAACTTCTTTTTTGTGTGTAATATGGTCAACTATTTTTACTTTATGATTTTATATTTGTTCGTAGTACTATATACTTCATCATACCATGATCTCATACCTGAATCATGCCTATTCAGGAAGGTGTATTCAGAATTGATCGTCTAGAGTCTCTTCTTGCAGAGGTAAGAATATTTCTTTCCTCGTTTTTCTTCACTGGTCTTTATTTGACCTCATCCTCATATTCTATGATTAAGATATATGTCATACTGTGTGTTTTTCATTCCTTCTGGGGAAAAAAATTATGAATGTTAAGTGATTTAGATACTTAATGCATTTTAGTTCAAACTTCGTACTGCTATCTTAAGATCCTGAATGTCAGCAGAGTTGTTGATAAAGTTCTTAATGTTTTAGAATCTCTAAATCAGCAGATACCATGGTATATTTAGATAATCAAGGGATACATTGAAAATTCCCCAAAGGGTTGTTATGAAATCCTGATTGTTCTCTGGGTTATTGAAGTAGCTTGTTTATATGCATTATTTTCTAGATCAAACATCAAGGATGCATTTAGAATGTACAGTCCAGTTGCATGTCTGTAACTCAAATAGATATGAGAATGTTCTGTCCGCTACAGTAAGATGAAGATCAGAGACACCTCTGGCATTTGATATGTTACAATAGAGACAGGTCTTAGGTGGTAGTTACGACAAATAGTGGAATTGAATAAGAAGACCGGGTGCTGGGCAAACTGGGCATGTGTATTATTTGGCCGTTTGTAATATGAAAGAACCCTCATAGGTGAGAGCTTTGTTACTGGATAACTAGAGGAATGTGATGTAGTTGGGTTTTTTTTTGTTAATAATAAAATAATAAGTAGAACTCATTCATTGTTAACTTTGGGAATAGGAAATATCTTGCTGGATCTCCTTTAAGTAAATGGCTGTAACACTCGATTACCATTCTAAATATTTGAAATTTTTGGGTCTGTCTGTCTCCTTGATAATACCTACTATTACTTTCTCATATTGCATGAGTGGATTGTCTTACTTCCCCTCTGCTTGATCATCTTAACTTTTTCTTTGTGTTGACTAATTAAGATTGCTCAAATTTTGGTTTACATACATAATCATTTACTCTTATGTGGCAGTCCCTCCGAGCCAAGACAGAGAAAACTGTGGTCAGAAACCAAGATAATGATGCTAATTCTAGGATACTTATCAAGCAAATCCTTTCTTTTATGTTAGCAGAAAAGGTAAGGATTAGCATTCCTTATTTCCTTCTTTCAGTCTTCAACTTGACAGTGCAGATCACAAAACCAATCTCATATCTCTTACTTTTCTTATCTTTTGTTTTTTCAAAATGCGATTTTAGGGTGCATTTGTGAAGGATATACTTCTTCAAGAATTTGTTAAGGTAGAACCATCATGCTTATTCTTTCTCTTACTTATAATCCATTTCTGACTTTCAGTTAACCAACATGATAGACAAGCAAAAGTAGTGGTATATGTATACGAAAATAAAATTTCTCTCCTAATATTAAAAAAAGCTCTGATAATCACACTGAACTAAGTTGAACGTAATAGTATTATTATTTTATAGTTATCCATATCCTGTGAAGCTCCTCTGGAAGGAAGTCAAAATCAATTAGAGAGACGGTTCAATTTAGGGGTACTATCAAAACTGCATGAAGTGAAGTCCAGACATGAAATTCTACACTTTTTTTTTTAGTCAGAAGCCGTTTTTGTTTTAAGAATTGAAATTTCGAGCTGCGAAAGGTCAGAACCCCTTTTTACATTCTCAAAAATAAAATTAAAAATAAAAGAAGGCAAGTACCCTTTTTTGTCTTAAGAAATGTCAAATAGTATTCTTTTTAAACCTCGTAATGTCATGAAATAACTGCAAATTGGCTATTTCATAAATGAAGGGATGTAGAATCATTTTAAGGCCCAAAGTGTCATTTCTATGGATGTTAATTTTCGAAATTAAAAGTTTTGTTTTGGTTAAAAGTATTTATACACCAGTCCTTTGTTTTGTACTGTGAAATACACAACAAGGCACAAACATTCTCTATTCAAAGTAAATTTTTGTGTATGAACCTGAACCCTTTAGTTACATATGCTCACAAAATGGGTCTTATAAACAATCCGGAATGGGTTTAGTAGTGAAAATAGAGTGATTGCAGCATGAATGTGGCAGTTTCAGAGAATTTTATGACACTTTGTTTTGGTTTTAAGAGTGACAACGTCATACTGGATTTAAAATGGTAACAATGCCTAAATTATTGCAAACTGATCCCTAGATAAATACTTTGGGATCCAAATGTGAATGTGTACTTCTAAGGGACTTATGGTTAGACTCTTTAAGTTGTCTAATCAATATAATGAGTTAGTTGTTGTTTCTATGATACGTCTATTGTTGGTTTTTTAATGTTGCATATTTCCTTGAGTATAGGGATTGGATGCACTTGGGCTGGCAACCTTGGATTCTCTCACTGTTGTGGTTACTACAAACGTTCCACTTGTTTCTACTATTTCATTCTCTACAATGACGAATGAAGACAAGATCAACTTAAGAACCCTACGTCGCCTTCTGATATTGCTGTCAGGTTCTCAGAGAAGTGAAAACTCAAAAACGGTAACAACTTAATCTTGTTTGGCATTGTGTAAAATCAGCTGTGAGCCAGTGAATATAAAGTGGACAAATAGGACAGAGCAAGCGTAATTTTGCTTTGGATGGTATTAACTTACCTTTTCTTACAAGATTTTAGGTCGCCACATCTCCGCTTGAGTATGGGCTATTGTGTCAATGCAACTACCGACCAAAAAATTAGGAAAATTAAATATTCAAGTTGTTTAAGACGTTTAAGTAAGTATACGGATGAAGGAAAACATTCCATGTGGCACGCACCTGCCCCTTGGTTTTTAAGGCAAGAAAAACAAAGTTCTTCCTTGCGCAAAGGATGGAATAAACCTCCAATCCAAAGCAAAAGATTTAAGCACTGGCTTGTGTCATTTCTTGTCATTCAGTTTCCTCAGAAATAAAATAATTCAGGAACACATACCTGTTTTTTTCGGGAATTTCCACAGCTTCAACTTCTTTCCTGACCTATTTGCATCAACCAGAGTATTGCCGTATACCGTATAAGATATCTGTAAATGTCGCAAGAACAGTCTGTTTTTCAGCAATTTCAGTGAAAACCAAAGATCTGCTAATCAAGAAATTAAAAAAAAAAACCTCCAAGCCCTTTGTGTACAAATATGGAGCATTGATTATACAATTGCTGATTGCTCTATGCAGTCTAATAGCAATATCTTTATATTAATTTTATATGCTGCATATGTGACATCATATTTGGCATAAAATTGGATCAGACAGGAGAGATGTTATCAATAGCTGTGTGCGTTTGTGTGTGTGTGTGTGTGAGAGAGAGAGAGAGAGAGATTCATTCTGACATTTTGCCCACCTGGATTTCTAATGGCAATATAGATCGCTATAGAGTTGATAAATTTAACTCTAGTTTCCCCAATATTTAGTTGGTGTATAAATTGATACCTGGGTCATAGTTCTGACAGCAAAATTCGTACTCGTCTGTATAGATCATGACTTGCATGTAGTACAGATATAGGCATAATTGCGCATTATAAATCATAGAACCTTAATATTGCAATCTGCTCACCATCATCAATTTTATTTTTTGTAGGTGATTAGAGAGGACAGTCCATATGAGAATCTGCAAATGAACTTGGCGGAAGCATCATTATTTTTCAATCAACTTGGATCTATTCAAGAAGTTCTACCTATTCTCTCTGTCATTCCAGAGGTTAGGAAAGTTTTTATATTTGAACACACATCAATATTTACATGTTTTGACATCCATATATATAATAACAGTAGCAAAAATGTAATACATGTGTTCTCAGTTGAAGAAATGTTATATAGTAGAATATTACACTAGGACACATTACAGAAAACAGGTCTTTTATGAAAATGAGGGAGTGAAGCTATATTGGTATAAGGATCTTTATTGAAGAAGCTTAATTAATTGTATTGATATTTGGGCAGCTCTCACCAGAATCACAACAGCAGTTACTTAATTTGCCAGCTGATCTCACCGGGCGTCTAATTTCCCGTGCTGTTGCAAGGACAATCAGAAGGGTAATTTTATGAAGCATAGGAGACTTATTCATGTAACACTTCAAGGTTGAATCACATAATAGAACTTTTTGCCTATCCCTTGATAATGATGTGTTCACGTTTGCTTTAATAAATCTTCCATCATTTCTCAAAAACCTACATTTTCTCTCATGATAGATAAGAATAACTTGGTTTTTATTTTTCTACTTTTTTTTAGAGGTAAACATGCTAAAGATTTTCTTACAAAGGATTGAAATTACAATCCTTCACAAGGAGATCTTGTGAAAGTGGGAGGGACAGAGTCCCAAATTATATCAGCAAGTGAATCATATGCATAACTTGCGAGCATATCTGCAATAGTATTTCCCGTTCGAAAGACACTAACATTCTGCATTACTTAATTTGGTTTTGATATCTAAAACCAGATTTCTTATCTCAGATAGATTCTCGTCTTCTCTGTTAATTGACTGAACTGCTACCAGGCAATCAGTCTTAATCTCTCCATCTGCTCCACAAACTGTAAACCTTCCCAGAGGGCATGGAGCTCAACCTGTTGTGCTGAGCTTGCACATGAGACACCGATTTGGCAATGCTGCCACGAATGCACCCTGTGCATCTCATAGTACTCCACAGTCCACACACACACCCCAATCCAAAGCACCTGCCCCGAAAGTTCCATCTACATCGAGTTTGGGGACCGACTGGTTTCCGTAGTTGCTTCAGTTTAGCAGAGCTTGCTGAAACTCAGTTAGCGAAGTAAACGAGCTCAGAATTAATCTATAACTTCTTCATGTGTTTTGCCTTCCAACAATTTGCAGTTTCTATGCGTCCACAATCCGTGAATAATCATGAGCTTTGCAAATAGATCACCCTTGGGTTTAAAGCTTGCTCCAAAAGGCTGGACCGGAATGTACGACTTCGTCAGCTGCAGATAGCCGTCAACTGGGGCATGCAGTTCTAATCTTTTGTCCCCTGGAATAGCATGGCTATCTCACTCGCACTAACTGCCCGCTAAGTGAAGAGATATCTAAGGCATGCTTCCTACTGACGCCAATGGAATAAACAATGACCCTACTTTACAGGTTTTTGTCACTTTCTTTCTTGATGTCGCATTGTATAAATCGCCTGCTCATTTGCATCCACATTACTGGACTCTTCTGGATGTTTGTGTTGATACCAAAAACAATAAAAAATAAAAATAAATAAATAATAATAAAAAAGAATAATAATTCTTTTCTTTTGCTACATGTACAAAACTTTTGAGTTCAATTGTAACTCTTGCAAAGGAAGGTGTATGGGTAGAAATACAATTTGGGTATCAAAGTTCAATTGCAAATCAACCAAACGCTCTATATAAAGAGACAAAAGCCTCCAATAAGCGGGACGGAAAAAAAAAAAAGACAGAGAGAGACGGAGCAAAGCAGAAAGCAGAGAAGCGAAGCAGAAAGCAGAGGAAGAGCGGCAAGCCAACAACAAGAAGGTGGAGCTCTCATTCTAACTCTATTTCTTTTTTGCAGCTACTTTATCTTTCTGTCTCATCTCTTGCTTCCGGCGGAGCCCCCAATACCGTTCAAGCCTCGAAGCCTTAGGGCGCGAAGCAGAAACCCTGAGCGGTGGCGAGACAACCTCTCATAAGGCAAGATGACCTCGCCCCCTCCTCTTGTTACAACAAATATATGGCCTTGCATCTCGCATAACAAGTCATACAAGGGGAATGGAACAAACAAGCAACGTGAGTCTGACGAACAGGAACTTACCATTGACCACTTGGAAAATCCCTGAGCAGATCGAAGTAAGTTTATACACGCTCTTGATCAAGGCAAAGTGGGGCGACATCTCTCCATTTATAGAAGAGCAGTTTCCTCAAGTCCAACTCCTAACCACATTCAATTTTCATCTGCAAAAAGGATTCGGTCCTCAAGATAATAATCATCGAGGTGGTGTTAAGCTGACAGGGATTGGGAAAGACGTATGGAGTTATGTGGTTCATACGATCTCAACAACCTCATGAAGGCAAAGACAACAAGGTCTTGTTAAGCAGAGTTCGCGTGTAAAGACGACCTGGCGGGGAGGCTGAAGCCTTGAAGCAAAGGCGAGTCGACCTCGCAAGGAGGCTGAAGCCCTGAAGCCCTAAGGTGAGATGACCTCAAAGCAGGAGCTCTCAAGCAAAGGCGCGAGATAACTTCACGTCAAAGCAGAAGCCCTAAGGCGAGGCGATTTTGCGTCAGAGGTGTGATGGCTTCACAAAATTGGAAGTCTAGGCGAGGCGTGATGGTTTCACAAAATTGGAAGTCCAGGCGAGACGAGATGACGTCACAGGCGAGACGAGATGCCTCTGTGCATAAGATTTCGTGAGAAAGCAAGTCACGGATTTAGCATGCACGCGGAGTCCGCTTACACACAAGCACTCGGAGTCCGCTTACAAGCATACACGCGGAGTCCGCTTACACGCAAGCACGCGGAGTCCGCTTCCAAGCATACACGCGAAGTCCGCTTACACGCGAAGACTGGATTTGCAAATCACCTACGCCACTATCAAGAAATGTGGCTAAGGCAATTTAAACCTCTTGGTCACACTGATGCATCACCCATTTCAGGTGCCCAACTCAAATCAACGGACACTCTACCAAATTGGGTGTCCACAAAAAAAAAATATACAGTTGACGGATTCAAAAATACATTTGTCAAACCCAAAACTGACGCTAAGCCGCAAAGCCTACAAACCCTAATGAACTACGGTCGGTTTGATCCCTTAAGGGGGTACGTAGGCAATCTAGCAACTCACTAGATGCAACCAAAATTTTAAACATATTCCTTGACACCAACAATCAAATTCGGCCAGTCCAAATGACTCCAGTCAAATTCTTAAAACCAAATTCATGGGTTTTAAACCCTCATAAATATCTCAAACACAAATTCAAAATAAATGGGTCATTCACCCATTTAAATCCCAAATTTTCGAACTACATTGGTTTGAAAATTTCACAGGATATGTAGGCAGTCTGGATTTAAATTTGGATGTAACCGTCAATCCAAATAAATTCCCGGATCGTCTGAAGCTCTCGCTCCTAAGCTCAAATGCATTCAGACACAAATCCAAACACATTTCCAAACACTACTCTCACTCCAAAAACAAAACCCTCCAACGAGTCATTCACTTGCTGGAACTCTTGAACTACGAATGACTTGATCCCCTCCGGGGTATATAGACAACTCATTCTCAAATGCAGGTGCAGTCGTAAAAACAAACAAACCTACAATGGTTTCTTAATAAACGGAATCAAACACCCTTGTAACAAAGAATTGTAATTAAATGACATGTTCTGTCTTAAATTCTGTCTTAAATAACATAATTAAAAAACTCTATTCTGTTAATAAGTATGAGTGAAATTATGTTAGATGATATTTACACTTGGTGTATATTTTTACTCAACAGTGTATTTTGACTTGGGAAAATTGCAAGGAGAAAAGAAGCGAGATTAGAAAACAAAAACACCCAATTTTGGCAAAAGAGAACAAAAAATACAAAAGAAAGCTCACAGTAGAAGTCGGGAATAATACTGGACTGGACCCAAAAAAAAGTGTTCTGTGTTGACTAAGACTATTGATTTTGTATCAAATTACACTTATCGAGCATGATTCTGTAATATGCAATTTCGAGCTTATCGAGATAATGGGCCTTCCCATTTCACCTTACAACATTGTAAATACCTGTTCGAAGTTCAAATTATATCTGTCCTGCCTTGTTTAACAGGGTCTACTGAGTAACCTACAATTGAATTAATGTTTTCCTAGTATTACTCGTCCTCCTCTTCAGATGCCTCCCTCAACCACTGCAACAACAAAAAACACATAAGATACAACTATTGTGAAACTTAAAATATGCTCTGCACCCACATTCTCCAAATTCCCTCATTACTTGGGCAACCCTAAGGGATGAACTTGACTTTAATGGCGCTTGTGCGAGAAAAAATAGACATCACGCAAGGCTCAGGCACTAGCATGTAAACCAGTAAAGAGTAAAACTAAATAATTGCAATCATGCACAGCCAAAGTATACAAAACATTGTAAGGGAAAACAAAGGATTTTATAAGCTAACAAGCATTTTATTCAAATTTAGGTATCACTTACATGGATAAATGTTTCAGCCTGCTTAACAAAAATTTTGTCTGATTCATCAGCATATGTCTTTTCATCATCCCACCTCAGAATAGCCTCTTCCTGTATAACTTCTTGGTCATACAGCTGATAGAGTATCTGTATAAGAAAAATTCAACAATCAAGAGAATTAAACCCATCAAATTTATAACAGAACTGAAAGACTAAACCAGCTAGGTTACAACAAAAACTCAGCAAAACTTTGGCACAGTTCTAAATAAATAAATAAAGGTTTTTGTGGTGGCATTATCCATAGCAATTTTCTCATTGCTCAAGAGCCAGAGGCTGGCAAAGCACTAAGCAAAAGCATATCCACATTCATCCAAGGAGATGAAAAGTTATGCACTTTGAAATAACTGCAATTCTCTGATCTTCTAATAGAAATCACGAGTATAATTTATGATGATCCAAAACAACGTAGGCAAGAGTACCTTTTCAAACACAGGGGAGAACTCCTTTGCAGACTCCAAACACATATCTTCAAATTTCATTATCACTTCTATCTGTAAAGTAACAAAGAATAAATCATCACAAACTATAACAGCGATAAGCACTACATTTATAACCATGGGAAAATGTTAGGACCAGATTTCTAGCATTATACTAACTCTAAGACTATCCCGACACCAGACCAACAAAACTCTTTAACACTGAACAATAACTTATATGTAAACTAGGTACTTATTGAAAAGATCAAAGTTGGAAAATTGGAAAGTAACATTTGACGCACTCTACGTATAAATTAATCAAAACATTAATAGATGAATGCACACAGAGCACAGAGATGTTATCGGAAAAGCTTGCTTAAATATCTTTCCCAAAATAACAATACATATATGCGCAAACTTCGAATTTCTTGTTCATCATTCCCATTAAGAATATACAAAAGAAACGAATTCCATTTTGTTTCTTCTTACTTCATGAATCGCTTGTGTCTCAGCAAGTGGAAAATGAATTTTACTACTCCATATGTAGTCGAAAGGCTAAATTACAATTGTTTAGTTGAAAGACCAAAAAAGTGTCTTAAGGGAAGTGAAGGTCACATTCTACTTCTACAGTACAAATATGACCCTCTTTCATTTCAGTGTATATATTTATATCTTTCTTTGCAATGACATGTTGATGAGAGCTGAAGATGACTTGAAGCACAAATATAATATATATATATATATATATATATACAGGGCCTTCTAACGAGGGATCCCTTTTTTTGTTCATTTTTAGGGATAGGTCCACACCATTAGATCTGTTTTTTAATGGGCTTGAATGGTTGAGATTAAAACAAAAAATTTAACACTTATGTCAAACCTACACCGTTCAATATTATTAAAAATAAATCCCTCATTTGGATGACTTAACGATCACCAAATTTTCTCAAAATTTGTAGAAATGATCTACTCATATAGCCCAACGAACTGAACGGTGAAGATTTGATTTTGTAATCGAAATGTTCGTCAAATGATCTATCCCTAAAAATGAACAAAAAAAGGGATCCCTCATTGGAAGAGCCCTGTATATAGAGTGCGGACGTGCGCTTCACATCGTTATATATACAGGCCCGTTCTGAAGCGCACGTGCGCACTTTCCTTAAAGTGCGCACGTCCCTCTGTTCGCCACCGTCCGGCGCCGACGACGGCGCACCTCCACCCCAGAAGACTCCAGCAGCGTCCCCGACCACTTTCCTTCCCCGGCGAGTCTGTTCTTTTCCAGTTTTCAAGCGAGATCACCCAAGATTGACTTTATTTGAAGTTTTGGGTGATCTCACCAGAAAACTGGAAAAGAACTGACTCGCTAGGGAGGGAAAGTGGTCGGGGACGCTGCTGGAGTCCGCTGGGGTGAAGGCGCGCCCTCGCCGGCGCCATACGGTGGCGAACGGAGAGACGTGCGCACTTTAAGGAAAGTGTGCACATGCGCTTCAGAACGTTTCTATATATATATATATACAGGCCAGATGTGGAGGGACGTCCGCACGACTTGAAGCACAAATATAATATATATATATATATACAGGCCAGATGTGGAGCACACGTCCGCACGGTTCTTAAAGTGCGGACGTCCCTCCATTCGCCACCGTCCAATGCCGACGACGGCGCGCCTCCACCCCAACGGACTCCAGCAGCGTCCCCGATCACTTTTCCTCCCCGGAGAGTCCACCGAATTCTAGTTTTCCGACGAGATCACCCAAAACTTCAAACAAGATCGATCTCACCGGTAATTGGAATTCGGCAGACTCGTCGGGGAGGGAAAGTGGTCAGGGATGCTGCTGGAGTCCTCAGGGGTGGAGGCGCGCCGTCGTCGGCACCGTCCGGTGGCAAACAGAGGCACGTCCCCACTTGTATGTATGTATATATATATAACGATGTGAAGCGCACGTCCGCACTCTCTTTAAAATGCGCATGTCCCTCCATTCGCCACCGCGCCGACGACGGCGCGCCTCTACTCCAGAAGACTCCAGCAGCGTCCCCGACCACTTTCCCTCCCCGGAGAGTCCGTTCTTTTCCAATTTTCCGACGAGATCACCCAAAACTTCAAATAAAATAGATCTTGCCGGAAACTAGAATTCGGCGGACTCGTCGGGGAGGAAAATTGATCGAGAACGCTGCTAGAGTCCGCTGGGGTGGAGACGCGCCTTCGTCGGCGCCGGACAGTGGCCAACGGAGGGACGTGCGCACTTTAAGCTTGTGCGCACGTGCGCTCCACATCCGGCCTGATATACGAAAACGATATATACATACATATATATATATATATATATATATATACGGAGCCGTTCCAAAGAGGACATCTGCTCCTGATCCAACCTGTATATGTATGTATGTATGTATGTATATATACACACACACACGGAGTCGTTCCAAAGAGAACATCGGCATAGCCCTTAAAGTGCGGACATCCCTCCGTTCTTCACCTGACGGCTCCGACGACGGCAGGCCTCCATCCGAGCGGACACCAACGGCGTCCCCGATCACTTTCTCTTCCCGACGAGATCGATTTGAAGGTCTGGGCAGCAACCTCCACACAAAAGATCGATCTCACAGGAAAACTGGAATTCGGCGGACTTGCTGGGGAGAGAAAGTGATCGGGGATGCCTCAGGTGTCCGCTCGGGTGGAGACGCGCCGTCGCCAGCGCCGGACGGTGGAGAACAGAGGGACGTCCACACTTAAGGGCGTGCGGACGTCCGCCTCTGATCCGGAGTGTGTGTGTATGAAGCATGAATGTCATTTATGTTATTGTACTACGACAAGTTGTACGACGATGAAGTGTAGTCTGGTCTTCCAAAATTAATCCTTTTTGCCTAATGAATCGACTTTGGTTATATTGTCAATTGATGTTTCTCTTAAACAAGTTTCAAAAAAATTGTGAAGTAGATTTAAAAAAATGCAGAATGTCTAAACAAAGCAGTGCCTCTAATAAAAGCTGAGAAGGGAGGGACATTTTACAATTAACCAAATTTGGTGATGCAAAAATGAAATGTACTGATTGAACAAGTGCATTCAAGTATTAGTCAAAAGGACAAAAACCCAAACCTCTTCATCAATGTCTGATAGGTAATACTTTAGCAGTCCTTTCCATTTTGTAATTACCTTCGTAGTAGCTTGGACCAAGTCAACTACAGATAAAATTGAGCATCATTTGTCATTAATGATAAGAAACAACACAGGTTTAGTGAATAGAACTAACATCCAAATTTCCAAATAGCCATTTCCAAATAACCGACAGAGTACAGACCAATATAAAAGGATATAATTGTAAATGAAGACTAAAACAAACTTATAAAACCATGAACACTTCATGGATGAAATCTGGATTACCGTTATGTGTTTTAACCTAAGGAATATACAACCCAAATCCCAAACTAACCACACCCAGCTTTTTTTTTCTTCAGCAAATAATCTGTATATATTCTGTTATATTTCTGACAATTATACAAATTGTTGTGAAAGAAACATGCTGACTCAACAATCCATAAGTTAACATATCAACAAGGTGAAAAACAAAACCTCAGTGTCATTAATTGTTACCCAACATAATACCATTTTAATCCCAGAGTTCATATAAAAGGTTTCCAATCATAGAGGGGTTTCTTAAAACTGAAAAGAGATGGCAGCCTCAGAAATCTACCTGCTAAACTATGTGATGTTTCTAATGCCAATTTCATCATTGAATAAAATATAGCTCCAGCACAGTCTGCAGTTTGCTTATTGTATGACAATCTGCAGCATTAGCAAGCGTTAATCACAAAACAGTACACAGTGAAACTTAAACCAGAAAAAGAACATTTTCAGGTTGAAAGATGTCCTCAGACGGCCCTCAGCAGTTGAAAATATACAGGCAAACACAAGTTAAGGTAATGAAGGCATTGACTGAATGCAAGTATTTGAGCATAATTTAAATTGCAAAATTTTCAAAGATAAATCATTACTCAAATGCATAATAATAATGATACTCATGCTACATGGTAATCCATAGATAGGCAAGAGAAAACCAAATGTATACCTCAGTGAGTTCACTTCTAAGATGACATTCTCTACTTTAATATTTTCATCCACAGCTCTTACGAAGGTTGCTTCAACCTGCAGAAACCAATCAACTTGTTCAGGTTAGGTACAGTTTTTAACTTCATAAACTTGTATGTATATAAATTAACATTGTTCACCTCATTTTCAAAGTAGGAATCATCTCTAGAATCTGCATCATAATCAGAATCATTAGAATCAAGTTTCAACTCTCCCGAAGGTGGGAGACTGCTGCCATCTTGAGCAAACACCAGATCATCCTCTGCAGCTTGTATCACCTCAGCAAGTTTCTCTGCAGGAATGGGAGCAACTGAATGCCTCCACTCTTCATCATGGCCTCCTTCACAAACTGACCAAACATAACCGGCCCCACCAGTACCAAGCTGATCAATAATAACAGTTTGTATAAGAGAATATCAAGACATAAGAAGCAGGATAATCTAAATTTTCTAATCAGGTCACTTTTTTTACTTGTTACTAGAGGAAAAGGTGGGATGCAAAAAAATGTCAGCCATCATTACATGAGTCGGACCACTATGAAAGGATTTGTAATCCTACCCATATCACCAGTCAATGCATTCCGTGTGCATTTGTTGAAACTAAACAAATGCTGATTCAATCAAAGATGTCTTTTTTTCAATCTTTTTTTTTTTTTCATTTTCCACAATACCATCATAATTCAATGTTAACAATTTTAGTGCGCATCACGTTCATAGTACATAGTCCATACTCATCGAGGAAAAAACAAATCCGAAAGTATGTTTTGAAAAGATAGGAGATCAGATGTTATCAGATTGTCACATGGTCCCAGGACAGTATCCCTGATATTAACTTGTTATTTACCAGTTTTGAACCTTGCCCCCTTCTAATCACATTTACAAGCCTAATTCCACGTTGATACCATTGTCTACACCAAACTACAGCTTCATCTTTTATCAGACTTATGTCAAAGCATCCCTAATTTCTGATGTGAAAGCTATATCCCATCCTTTAGACCTGGAAAAAAAATGACATCTCCACACATGCCTAATCTCGTGTATAAGCAGCCCCATCATTTGTTGACTGGAAATTAGCATCATATTGCCTGCTGAATGCTGGAAAAAGAAGATAAAAAAAATGCAAGAAGCTGCAAGTGTCTCAGTTTAATGATACAAGTGACACTCTTTCTTTTCTTTGTGAATCCAGAATCACTTGTGAACATTGCTATCAAATGCGCATCTCAAGTTCTCAACACTTGTGGCAGTTTCTGGGGTTTTACCTAACGTGCTTGACTGTATCACTTAAAACTTTGCAGTGATTCTAAAACTTATGCAATTACAATTAATCAATACAAGACAGCTATCAATATTGTCAGACATGGTTTTAAAAGATTTTCTAAATAACAAGTTAGACTTCACACAATCAGGCAAGAATCCACAAGATGCTGAATAAAGCCAGAACAAAACCGAATTCGTAGCAAGGGGCTAACCTCAGATGTAGGCCAACACTGAGTCTCCTGTTGTCGGTTTGCTGTTTCCCCATTCGATATATTCGGTGCATGTGTAAGAGCTGCATATAATAACTAATAATAAGAGCATATATCACTAGAGAAAGATGCATATGTTACCACCAGCAACTTCCACAAATAAAACAAGCTAAATGAGCTTAAGATACATATCTAGAGTTTAGCAAAACAAAAGTATGAATAGCAGATATAGTAGCTATGTCTAGACAAAGATAGTTGAAAGTCGATAAAACAACTTTAGAACACGAATTCACATATACAAATACATAAGTGGAACACAATTACAGGTCTGCATTTGACTGAAATGTACAAAAAACTTACTGGCAAGCATGGTTATCACACCATATGGGACATTGTTTATATATCAATAATGGTCAACAACACAGACCATCCTATACACGTGTTTTTCCATTGAATTGCTTAATTGAACCATTTTCATATCACCTCGAAGAAACCACCACTATCCCACAAAGGTACATGGGCTTATTTCTACAATATCTAAGAAGTGATGATGCATTAAGAGGATATCCCTAATAGAGTTTAGGTACATGATCAAATGTAAAGATTCAGGACAAACACTAGAGACTTACGGGAAATTTCTGAAATCCCGGTGCTATTGTCAGCATACTCTAGCTCCTCATCACTATCTTGCTTTATTGGTTGTTGAAGTAATGATACCTTTGAGTATGAAGGGACAATAAATTGATGTCCTATCATAACCTGGAGGAAAAGCAATATCAAGAACACCATAAGATAAGACAAAAGTCAGAAAAACCAGAAATGAAATGTACTTTGCCTCTTCCAAACTCAGAGGACAAAGCAAATGAACAATTAACAATGACAAGTTAAAGGAAAATCCATTTAAGCACTAAAAGATTTCATATATCCCAGCATGACAAATTCTGACCATGAATCATGAGTCGCGGGAAAGCTAATATACATCCAGTCTACTTAAAGCTGAACCTAAGCATGCCAAGTATGTGTCGTTAAACGCAATTCTTTCGGGAGATACCACATAATCTGTAACAAATGCTTTCTCTTGATGACCTATAGGAATGCTCTAAGCCATAGGTACTTCATTACCAAGGATGTAACCTCACAATACTTCTATTCAGAGGTGGCAGTGCACATGTCTTAAGAGTTTACAATAGATACAAGACAGATCCACAAAGTGTTACCAGCAAGGATATCTAAGTTACCAATGATCAAGTATTAAATTTTTCATATGATCACAAGGTTAAGTCATGTTGTAATAACTTAATCATATAAGTAACTACCTACAAATTTATAATATCAACATCATTATACTTTACATGACCAAATGAGTTTATAACATTGCAAATAGTACCTGATTCTTGCATATAACTGTGGCAGTAACTTAATTGGTATTGTATTTTATTCTTTTCAAGCATTATAATATAGGAAAGGTAAACTAGCATTCTGAAGTTTCAGATAGGGCAATGAAAGGTTTTAGTGGCACATACCTTGAAACACAAAACTACACCTGGTTCCAAAACTGCCCCAGACTTTATTATCACTCCATCACATACTATAGCATGCCTTAGCTTGCAGCCATCTTCAATGGTGACATTATCCCATATATAAGAACCTTCAATGGAAATATTTGATCCAATAGAACACCCTTCTCCAATAACAGAATTTGAAATTTTGGAGTTGTCCCCAATCTCTGTGCCATTCCCAATGACTGTAAAAGGACCAATCTGTGCAGATCGTGATTGCCCAATTCCTGAAGAATAGCTAGTTTATCGTATCACACAGAACGAGATAGAAAACTTTAACTGACAAATAAAGGAACAAATTTCCACCCCTCTTCCCATAAATATGCTGTGTTAATACAGGTCCTCTGGTAATTACCTGAGGCTCGATACATCCCCTGTCTTTCCAGCTTTGTTGAAGAATCTCCGAAAAACTTAACATCTGGAACCAATGGGTATGTCCATCTCTGAATTATGTCCTTACTGATTGTATCATAGCTTCTGAAGTTGTCTATCCTAGCCGCATATGTCGAGTGAATTTCATGTGTGAATATTTTGTAACCCATAATCTGCACGAATAGAGAGTTACTTGTAAGAACTTTAAATTTGAAATAAGCAAAGAGATGAACATTCCAATAGAAAAATTAAAAATAAAATGAAATAAAAAATCGCAGTTTTGTGGGGGAAGAAAAGATTTGTATCTTGTCAATATCATCACAAACCACAGCACAAAATACATATCAGTAGTTGGCATGCTCCTCACAGGTATAACATTGATGAACTCATCACTTCTACATATATATATATAGTCCAGATCAGAGGCGGACGTCCCTCCGTTCTCCACTGTCTGGAGCCGACGACGGCGCGCCTCCACCCTAGCGGACACCAAAGGCGTCCCCGATCACTTTCTCTCCCCGGCGAGTCCACCGAATTCCAGTTTTCCAGCGAGATCGATCTTGTCTATCTCGCCAAGATCGATCTCACCAGGGAGAAAGTGATCGGGGACGCCGCCGGTGTCCGCTTGGATGGAGGCGCACCGTCGTCGGAGCCGTGTGTATATATATATATATAGGACTCTTCCACTAAGGGATCCCTTATTTTGGTTTATATGAGGGATAGGGGATTACACCAACTTTTCGATTATATTTTTTAATCTCCACCGTTCAGTTTGTTGGTCCTTATATATAGATCAATTATGCAAATTTTCAGCCAATTTGGTGATTATTAAGATGTCAAACAAGATTAAATCAATGAAGGAACCAAATCTGTCAAACATGAACCGTTCATGCTTATAATTATAAATTGTAGTTTTGAATGCCTTACCGATTACCAAAATTTCTAAAAATTTGCAGAAGTGATCTACTCATATAGAACTACATATTAAACAGTGGAGATATGATTTTGTGATCGAAAAGTTGGTCTAATCCCCCATCACTCATATATGTCAAAAAAAGGAATTTCTTAGTGGAAGGGTCATGTGTGTGTGTGTGTATATATATACACATATATAGATATACACAGACACACAATGCTGATCAAGTAAGGGCCTCCTTACCTTAGCTAAGGTGCGGATTTCTTTATTTGACCCACTTTTCGATCACATTTTCTCATCTTAACCGTTCAGTATCTAGGTATATATGAGTATATCATCTTTACAAATTTTCAGCCAAATTGATAATCGTTAAGACATTCAAAACTGTGATTTAGAGTTAAAAGAACATACGGTTGGATGAACAGATTCGGTTCGTTCATTGATTTAACACATTTTCGATACCTTAACGATAACCAAATTAGCTGAAAATTTGCATAGATGATCTAATCATGTATATCTAAATATTGAACGGCTATGATGAGAAAATATGATCGGGAAGTAAGTTAAATTAAGGAAATCCGTACCTGAGGTCCTTATTTGAAAAGGATTGTGTGTGTGTATAAAATCTGGAGGTGCGGCAGTTGCATACTTAAAGAAACAATACACGCATGCATGCATATAACACTTGCAAGTTTTTGAATAACAGTAGTTAGGTAAAGATTGATGAAAACAATCCCCTGCCTTTGTAATACAGGCATCAAATAAATCTCAAGACTAAGCAGCCAGTTCTTCAATAACAAATATGTTGGTGACTCAGTAAAAAAGTCTCAAAGACATCACATTTTTATGGATGTACTATACAATGCTACCACAAAGAAAACATAGATTGCAAATATCAGAAAAATAGCAAAACACTGAACAAGTAAATAGTAATAGATGGTAGCAAAAAAAAGATTGACCACCCATTGCTTATTTTCATGCCAGAAAAATACATTGGGTAACCATTGTGCATGTATGTGTCTGTATCCATATCATGCCTCCCTAACATAAACGAGAACACAAACAGTGTAGCAGAATGTTTTGGTTAAGAAGAGAGGTCTTATGAGAGACATACATCATCAACAAGCAATCCCTTTAAAAAATGACGGCGTAAATGTTGATAGTCAAAATTGTCTGTGAAAAGGCTGAGGACTTCAGGAGAGCAGATGTCAATGAAGCAATCCTGCAGATAAGACATGGGTAAGATTCTTCCACAAGCGTTCTGTGTTATAAAGGAATAGCCATAAGAAGCCCCACTAAAAGTCACCAAAAGTTGAGTTGTTGAAGATCAGCACAAAAGGAACAAGGTGGATATTTTATATAAAGATTAATCAATCATCTGAAACAAACAATAAAAACTCCAAGGGAATGGTTTGAGATATAACCTGTCTGTCATTATGCAGAGAAATCGAAGATTTATCAGCAAGCAATAACTTATCAAGATATATAGA
This sequence comes from Fragaria x ananassa, assembly GCA_034370585.1. Taxonomy (NCBI): domain Eukaryota; kingdom Viridiplantae; phylum Streptophyta; class Magnoliopsida; order Rosales; family Rosaceae; genus Fragaria; species Fragaria x ananassa. The sequence goes on from CP139769.1 coordinate 16,986,868, forward strand.
TCCTTTTGCATGGTCTGCCTTGTCCTCATAATATAAGAGCTGCTTTGTGTTGGGATCTATTGCCATAAACAGCTCATCAGTGCCCAGTCGAGATTGGTGAGTGATTTGAGAAGGCTTTGACCGTTTAATAACAATTGTCATTACGGCATTACTATCTTTCTTTCTTCTCTCTTTATGCTCTTGAAGCACCTGAGTAAGTGACATGTTGCTCACCGTATCCCCACTGATTAGGACAAAATCTCCATGTATCTTGAATGAAAGAGGATAACGGAAAATGTTACTCATAAAAGAAATTGGGACTTCAAATATCAGGATCAGTTTAAACACACATCTAAACAAAAGGAATAAACATGCAATCAGAAAGAGTAAAACTCTAAAAGAAATGATTATACTGCATAAATGTGGAGGTTGGATCCATCTTGTCACTTCAAGGTATTTCAGTTTCACATCAATCGAAAAAGTTAAACAACTGCATCCGGTTACGACATTCAAGTTCTACTTTTGCCACACAACCGAAACATACGCATGAGTCAGGACTCAGGACAATGGTTGGGTAATGGTAAGATTCATTATTCAAAAGCTTGGATGGAAGAAACACGTCTGACTCCAATCATAAGCTATCATGAGCCCTTTCCATTGTTTTTTCTTTTGGTTTTCCATTGCTATAACAAACGTTTTGTACACTTAATTCACACAGGCATATTCATTCTGTACATAAAATAACCAAGTAGGATTCTTTGGGTAACCATAATCAAGTAGTCAAAAAGTTAATGAACCCAATAACCAAAGTAGCATAGAGAGGATGAGCATTACCACATTGCGCTCATATATCAAACGCAGAGCGTCGCCGGCACTGACAGAATCATGAGACTCAATAGTGGTGACAGTGAAGTTAGGCTGAGAAAACCACTCGGAGTTCTCCAAATAAGAGATGATCTGCTTGGAGTGAGCACAGCAGAAGACAAAAACCTCCTCAACGCCGGCGGACTCGAGCCATGCCAAGGTGTAACTGATCATCGGCGCATTCACCAACGGCAACAGCACCTGAATCGAAACCAAGATTATTACAAATGCAGGGTCATGATATCGACAGAGAGACGAGGATAGGTGGTTGTTACTTTGGGGCGTTCGAGTGTGATGGGTCGGAATTTGGTGGTGAAGCTATCGGCAAGGAGGATGGCTTGGAGAGGGACGTGTGCCAATTCCACAGGGTCTTCTGAAGCCCTAGAGGCGCCTTTCTTCTGTGCGCCCATTCTCCAACTCTTCTTCTGTCTTCACTTCTTCACTCTTGTCTTGCTTTGATAAACCCTAATCCAGTTCAAACTGCTGCAACATGCGTTTTTTGGGGTTTTGATGAAGCTTTTGGACTAGTGGGCTTCAAGTTGTGACTGATTCGGTTTTATTCTGATGGCGTTCATTCTAGTCTTGAGAATATTTCGTATATATTTTGGTGTGTGTCTATATATATATATATATATATATATATGCACGCGCGTGAGATTTTCCATTTATCTCTTTTATTCATCCTTTTACTAATTTAAGAAAAAAATTATAAGTGTTCCTTGTGATTTAAAGTCATGGTTATATTTGCTCTTATAGTTTAAAAATGTCTAATCTTGGTCTTTGTTGTAAAGTAAAGAAAAAAAAAAGACAAGACACAGAAAGAATAGTTGGGAAGATGCATAAGTCTACTCATTCATTCTTATTAGCCTTTTTAAATAAAGGTAGAGTTTATATCAGAGTACATAACTAATGAGTAATTACGTGGACAACCACATAGATTATAATATTTATAACACTCCCCTTAAGATGTCCACCAATGAATGATGAAATTAGATGGGTATAATGTTGTCTCGTTAAAAACTTTGTCAGGTAAGAAAAACTCAGTGGGAGAAAAATAACTCTGGTCGAAGGAGAAAAATAGTACAACGCGCATATGTCTTAGGTAGCATACTTCTTGATACTCCCCCTGATGAGAATCTCCCCCTGAACATTGCAAACTTCATACGCCGTAAATAACGGTTTGATTTGTCCGTCATTAAAATGAGACCATGCGTGCTTTGCATATATGGGCTCATCATGAAATTTTAACCTGCAAAGTTAAAGTAATAACAACAGAGCTAGACGATTATAAATAGGTCTTACCTCATTAAGTCGTATGACTTAATTCATACACTAAGTAATAGCTAATCAACATGAGCTAATTGACATTAAAGCATTGAAACATCACTATGCCGTATCCAACCATACACATCAATATCTCTGTGTATGTTACGTTTCATATAAACTCTACAAGAGCTCTGAGTAATTCATAACTTCCTAAGAGTTAGAATATGTAGCAACATAATGATCATAATTTGAATTTGATTGTGTAGTTTGATCATAATACACATTGAGGCAATTTCGAATCACGTTAGCTATAACGGAATGAGTATATATGAGTTAACTTTAGACTATTTGATTCCATGAATTAGCTTTAAGCTCTCTCAAGTATTCATGGATCGAATTACATTAAAATCATTCATGTACTTGAATCCTTTGAGAATTTAACCAGTGATACGTTGATAATAACACTTCACTTCTGGGAATTTGGTTATCAATATGTCTTTAAAGGCCCTCGTAATATACGATGACAACATGTAAGTCTTTCGTCCATGTAACAGTAACATGTAACATGTAATACTGTACTTACAGAAAAGTATCATTCATATAAGGGCAGATTCATAATCTCATGTCTTTTGTAGACATTAAATCATAGTGATTAACTTTCATTGTGTTAAATACCATTTTGTATCTATAGGGCTAAAGATCAAAGTATCTCATCACGTTTCAAATATTTAATTTCATTAGAATTGCCTCTTTCTAATTTGGCCAATAATATATTTTGTCCACATGCATAATGAAACGTGGTATAACATCGATTAGTACAGTTCTTAATGGGCTTTGGTAGCTACCATTTGTGAATTGTTATAGATGATCATCATTCATAGATCCCACACATTTTTATATGCATGCATTTTTGATATTTGGGTACCCATGCCACTTTTGAGGCAAATATTGTCACTTCTAGGACAAATATTATCTAACGAATGTAGATCTTTTACTTGTAATATCATGTAGACCATTAGAGGACCTGTATAATCTTATTTTTTCAAGAGCTTAAAACTTTAGACCCGGTAGATACATTCCACTTAAATTCATGTCGTTATTCAAATGACAATAGTCTTATTCTCCCCCTAACGGCGGGAAGACTGTCATGTTATGACCATCGGCAAATATGCGTTTAAAACTCTATTACTTTCTTTCAAGTGAGATGTTCATTGGCTGGTGACGAACCTAAACCAAATATGAGGTTAAAAATATTATATTCGTTAATATCTACTCATATATCATTCTCTAATGGTGTACCTACAACTTTTGTATGTGTAGCCGTATTTGGAACTCTAACATTGTATCATGACATTCTCTTCAGGTGAACCATGTCACTTGGATACATGTGCATCCCACAAATCAAATGGAGTATAGAGTATTTGAGTTAATATGGATAATCTCACTTAAATCCAAGTTGAGGTCTATGCTTTTAGCATTTACATTTGTCATGATCTTTTATCAATCACTAACTGAGACATTTCCCAAAATCAAAATAAGAAGGTGGATAAACAACTCACACCACTCTACATCGTTCTTCAGGAACAATCTCTCTCCCCCTCATGACAAGAGGATTGTCTCATGAATGTGTCAAATAAACGATCGGCTATGAGTAGGGCTAGTGGTTATCAAAACTTGTTATTGATTCTAGGCAACACTATAATCAAAACTTGTTATTGATTCTAATCAACACTATAAGTAAAATATGACATAACTTGTTATGTCAAATAACTTGTCATGTCAAATAATGTATTTGGTTCAATGAACTTCTGGTTTATAATATAATTATATGCCACAAGTTATTGGATAAATTTAGCACTCTATATACTCTTCTAGAGCCATCAATCATATGTGTAATCGAAACTTCAGGTTCGAATATTTACTATTAAAACTTTGGGTCCTACAATGTAATATGTTAAAACTTCTGGTCCAAAAATATTACACTAAAAATTCATATGATCGAGATATAGGGTTGTTGGTCCGAATGAATAATAATAAATTTTAAAAGATTGTACTAAAAAGAAAGTGCATAACAAAATAGGAAATTGTATTGAACAAAAGTAAGTAAATTGTACATAGGAAACTTCTGGTGCCATGTATAAATAAAATACACAGATCTTCAGGTCTGGTTAAATTTATCAAATATGATAATTGTGATTTCCGATCTCATCTAGTTACACATGCAAGAAACATCATATGAAATAGGTGGGGAATTTCAGGTTCTCATATAAGTAAGGATCATAAGATGTCATTTCAATCTTTATACGACTTTGGAGAAGTTCAAAAACCCTCGTTAATTACATAAGATTTGAGAAGCTTCATGTCGTAACTAATTCTATTTATTATAATCCTCTTGAGGAACTTCAGGCCCTCCATTTCGATCAAGAAACTTCGATCATGTCACAACTTTGAGTATATTGCTATCGAGGAACTTCAGGCCCTTCACATTTTGATCAATAGACTTCAAGTCTAGATGTAAGGTAACATGAGTTCACCGTATTGATTCTCAATTCATAAAGCTGGATTATATTGTCAAATAACTTATTAAAACCAAGTTGATCAAATAAACAAATATTCACTACGCCAATAAGTGCAACAAACGACACGGTTCATAATAGTAGGGTTGTACAAATTTAAAAAATGTTTCATACGACGTTCAGAAATTGTCAAGCGTTGTGTGGATAGTCTGAGATCATTCCAGATTTTTTTTCCGTAAACTAGTACAACACTTTGGATAATATTTTGTTGTGTGAATGCAGATAAAAATGAGGCCCATTTCGCTTCTAACCCTACTCTAGTTTGACATATAACTGGGTTTTGTTACACAATAGTAAAACCAATAAATGTTGTGTGAATGTATACAATTTAAACTATTACACAATACTTTTTATATATCTGTTGTACGATATATCTCTCATGTTAGGCTGCAGACTTCTAGTTTGAAAATTGCTCTTACATATCCTCTAAAAACCTAAAATTTTTATGAAGGATAGTCTTGGTGGTCTTGATGTAACAACGGAACACTCAAACCTATTGTGTGATAGTAGAGTATTTTCAACAATCAAACAACGGCTTTTCAGTTTTGGTTGTATAATGTATTTGTGTGTCATGATGAAGCCTTTCTCTTGCATTTGGCAATACTACCTTAAATTCTTCATCCTACAACAATCAACTAAGAAATGTTGTGTGAAGGTATATCACACAATTGTTTTCAATATTAAGTTGGATCTATCATAACCTCTAACCCCTAAAATACCCTAAATCCTAATAAATTTCCTTTTGTAGTGCCACAACGGTTATTTTTTAATACTAATGTGTGATATAAAATTAATATTGTTGAATTTATGGTTGACCAAGTTGATCGATACCCAAGCGTTTTCGAAAATTTTTGAATTTTGTTACACTGCTATACTTCACTATCATAATTATATCAAACGGTCAAATTTTCATGATTTTAATCATAAACATCTATATCACAATCGACCTACTAATGAGATATAACATGTTTACTATGTTGCACATAATGTGACATAACATGTATAGTACATATTATGTAAACGTGTGTTTATCTAGAGAGACACTATTGAGGAAATGAAATTTTGAAAATCGAACTGTATAGAGATGTTTACGATATTGAAGCATGATTGTGGTAGAAATGTCATCAATTTTCGGTATTACACAAGTGTCGATCGACGCGATCAACTATAATTACACTTACTTTCATTATGGGGAACCAAACCATCATGATATAATTGATACCACTTATTGTATGAGTTCATGCACAATAACCATATGATTATACGAGTGTCGACAAAATTAAAAAAAATGTTTAGAGTATTGCATTTCGACATTCGTATGATGAGTCTCCCATATTTAGACAACGCTTAGTGCTTTTATACGTTGTGTGAGTGAAAACTATAGTTATTTTAAAGAGTGACTCGTTAGAATGAAAAGTAACCGTAAATTTCCCGCCCTCACGATTATTAAGTGAATGTCTCTTTCTTCTTAGACAACACAAAATATGCAATTTATGTTGTATGATTTGTAAAATAGATAGAAAAAAATTAAGGCCGAGATGTAGCAGCGGGAAATCTCCTGCTTTTGCAAGTTAAGGATGTCATTTCTTCTCTGACAACAAAATATAGAATTTACGTTGCCTGATTTGTAAAATGGATAGCTAAAAAATTAAGGCTGAGATGTAGCAGCGGGAAATCTCCCGCTCCTGCAAGCTAAGGATGTCATTTCTTCTCAGACAACAAAATATATAATTTACGTTGTCTGATTTGTAAAATGGATAGGTAAAAAATTGAGGCTGAGATGTAGTAGCGGGAGATTTCCCGCTTTTGTAAGTTAAGGGATGACATTTCTTCTCAGACAACAAAATATATAATTTACGTCGTCTAATTTGTAAAATAGATAGGTAAAAAATTAAGGCCGAGATGTAGCAGCGGGAGATCCCCCGCTCTTGCAACTTAAGGATGTCATTTCTCATACAACCAAAATTTGGAGTTATGTTGTATGATATGAGACACACTTGATATGACTCAAAAACCTAAGGGAGTTGACACTTAGAAAAAAAAAACTGTATCACTCAAAACTATCGCGCACACACACTTTCAACACACACTCACCGCTCTTTCTCTCTTCTCTCTTCTCTCTTCTCTCTTTCTCTCTTGAACAAAGCTAGAAACTGCGCACTCTCTCAATTTCTCTCTTCTCTCTTCCTCAATCACTCCTCCCTCAATCGAGAGTAAGCCACTGTCACTTGATTAGGGTTCGTTGATTTTGGGAGTTCGTCGATTTGGGGGTTCGTCCATTTGGCACGTCACTCGATTTCTTCCAATGTGGTTTGAGGTTTGCACTCTTCTCCTTTCTCCAATTAGGTTTCTGGGTTGGTATTATTAGTTGAGCTGCTAAGCCTCTAGTCCCAGTTGCTCTCTCTTTCTCTAATCAAGTTTATAAAGTAGGAACCGATGCGACTGTTTAGTAGTAACCACACTTCATTCACACCGGTTTTGTCCTTTCTTGAATCCCCCAACTTGGTCTTTCTCTCTCATTGTTCATAGATTTCTCTTCTTCCAGTTGAGGCTTCTCTGTTCTTGTCTTGCATTCTGAGAAGAAACGCTGCCATTTTGGTCTTGTTGGAGTTTCAAGGAGTTGGGAATAGAGGTAAGAGTAATTTGGGTTCTAAATTTTGAAATTTTTTTTTTTTTGTAGTTTTGCGGTTGTTTGGTTGCTGAAATAGTGTTTGATCCAATGTGTGATGTGATTACTAAAAAAGATGGGAACTTGAGAACAATCACGGCTTGAATTGCTTGTTCTATACTTTATTTGATGTTTTGTAACTGTATAGTGTTTTGATTTTGGCTTTTGTTTCGGTTTTTAAGGAAAATGGTGCATAAGAACCCTAAAGATTCTGTCTTTTTTTTGGGCTTGAGTTCATGGTTTGCTAATGGAATTGTTAGTTTTCAATTGTTAAGAAGTTGATATCAATTCTGTGTTTCGTAGATAGAAATCTAGGTAGTTAATTGGAAAAGATAATAGAGTTTGCACTTGTTGTTGATTCTTGAATTTTTACAGGAGGCTATAACTCCTCCTTGTACTTTGCATTTTGTTTCAATAAAAAGCTGTTTCTTTTCAATTTTTTGTCTAGAGCTGTTTCACTGTTAGTAAAGTATTTTATGCAGGGGGATCTTTACTTAGAGCTCTTTGACTGGGATCACTTTTGAAACCTTCTCTTGCCACTAGATCTACAAGTCATTGGCTAGCTTGGTGTTGTATCTGTTAGTTTTTCTTTTGTTTCTAAGAAAGACAAACCTTAATTATATAAGAGTGATCAAATGAAAGACATTTGCTAAAACTGTGTATGAGCATATCTCTTTCCTGATTTTAAACTATTTTAACCATATGAAAAGTTTATTGGAATTTGGTAAGATCATATACTGATACTTTGTGTTCACTTTGCTCCTAGGGGGAAAGTATCTTAGCTGATTTTGGGACGGAGCAGGTAGAGTTTATTGCTCTTTCTTAGAGGACAGGAGACCCAAAGTATCAGCAAAAGGTCAGCATATGTTAACTTGTGTTTCTTTCCCTGGCCAAATAGTGCATTTGATATTGAGTTGCTCGACATGGGCCTTCTCATCTTGGCTGCCTACTTCAATTTTTCTTATCATGTTGGTATTGGTATTGGTATTGTGAATTGAATGTTATTTGATGGGATTGTTTTATAGATATGTTGGTATGATATATATGTATATTGTTTTATATATGTATGGTTGGTTAAGAATTTATATATGATATAGTTGTGATTTTTTTAGTTCATTGTCAATAAAATGTAGATGGATAAGTCATGGATGCGAGCAGATAGAAGGTCTAATGAATATAGATCTGGGGTGGAAGCGTTTATTGAGTTTGCCTTAGTAAATGCTAGGGACCCGTACCACATTTGTTGTCCTTGCACAAAGTGTGAGAATGACAAGGACTTTTCTGCCAAAGTGATTAAGACTCATTTGTTTTTGAATGGGATTAACTTAGACTACGACATATGGGATGAACATGGGGATGCTGTAGTTAATTCGGAATCAGATTCAGATAGGTATAGTAATGAGATAGATGAAGATAGTGAGACAGATTCAAGTGGTTCATCTATTGTTGGGGGTCACATGGAGGCAAAATGTGATGTGCAATCAGATAGTGATGGGGAGGAATATCTTTCCGGTGAGTACACTGGTTTTAGGCAGTTTGTTGACGATGGCAATAAACCCTTGTATCCTGGTTGCACTACGCACACGAGGATGGTTGTCATTGTGAAGCTTTACAACATCAAAACGAAGCATAGTATGAGTGAGTCTGCTTAGCTGCCTTTGCCGAGTTTCTTCCCACAGGAAACTCAATACCGGACACTCTTTCCGAGGAAAACAAGGTTTTGACCGCATTGGGGATGGACTACACTAAAATAGATGCATGCCCTAATGACTGTATTCTATACAGAAAAGACTATGAAGAAGAAACCAAGTGTCCTAGATGTACAAAATCTAGGTGGAAATTAGACAGTAATGACAAAGAGAGAGAAGGAGTACGTGCAAAAACCTTATGGTATTTTCCTATTATCCCTAGGTTCAAGAGAATATTTCAATCACCTGAAACATCAAAGAGCCTAACTTGGCATGCCACAACGAGGAAAAAGGATGGTTTTCTTCGCCATCCAGCAGATTCCACTTCTTGGAAGTTTGTGGATGAAAAGTGGCCTGCTTTTGGGGATGAACCACGAAACCTACGACTCACATTGTCATCGAATGGTTTCAATCCTCATAGTGTCCAAAGCAACAGTTACAGCTGCTGGCCCGTTATTTTGGTTACCTACAATCTACCACCATGGCTGGTAATGAAGAGGAAGCACATGATGCTTTCCTTGTTGATATCAGGGCCTAAACAATCGAGGAATGAAGAGGAAGTACTATATATCAGAGATTAGAATAATTTTATTTTTTCCCACCAACTTAATGATTCAAATACTACAAAATAGACAAACTATAAACAGAAGATTATACTGCTAATTTTGGTGCCCTAACTTGATGAAATGATTAGAATTGATATTTGTCTTGAAGTGATATCTCCATTATAGGACTGAGATCTAATCTTTGTTAGCAAAGTCAGTCAATCATTACAAGTTAAATATTAAGTTTAATTTTTGCTAAAAGGGTGACAGCTAGCTGGTATGGATACACAGATTAATTAATAGATCTTATTATTTGATGCCTAATGGAATTTATGTTGTAAACTTATTGTTTTGATCTATCATTTTTTGTGTTTTGTTGAATAAGTGGGAATAGTTCCTTTTTGGATCTTAGTTTTTGGTTCATTGAATCTTCATCAATCTCAGATTAACTAACAGATATATAGCAGTGTTAGGTTACAATGATAACTGAAAAACCAAGTGTTGTGTCTGGTTTATATGTACATCTAGGTTGAGATAGCAGATAGACAGTTTATGCCTCTAGGGGCTTGATTGGATATATATATATCAATTTTTGTTCTTTATTTATTTTAGTGGGACAAGAGAGGCAGCTGCAAATACACTTGAGATGAGGTGAGAAACGAGTGGGCTGACTTTGCTGTCAAGAAGTATGTGAAGGAGCCGTGATTGAGGTAGCATCCTCTTGTTCAAAGAAAATCATTTTTTTTTGTGCTTCTCAGCTGGTACAATATTCATGCATGATATGTGGCATGTTTTTGGTACAATTGATACTATGTATCAGCTAGCTTTTGATGTCCCTAGTGGATGGGCATGTATTTGAATGCTTTTCTTATTTTAAATGGTTGTTAGGATGATGGGCATATGTTTTAGATGTCATGTTAACGTTAACAATGCATCGGATGTTTTATATCATATTTTTGGTTGTTTGAATGTTAACAATGCTTTGGATGGTTTGGAAATATTACTTGTAATACTGTTCATTAGGTAAATTTGGTATTAGGGCATCAATAAAGCACATCATACAACTAAATGATGATAATCTAACGTTGTATGAAATGCATCATCATACAACAAGTTAATGACAATCCAACGTTGTCTGACTAAATGATCCTACAACTATATTCTAACATTGATACGTTGTGTCAGTATTGATCACACAATGCCTATTAGCAAAAATTGTGTATACTATTTAACAATCAGACAACCATGAAACCTAAAACTCGTTGTACGAAGATTAAAAACACACAATAGTTTACTGCCAGAAAACTATTGTGTGAGTGTCAACAGATGTTGCCGATTGCAATGCAGAATAATCTCGACGTATACCGATAAAATCTGTCGATATTCACACAACAACTCATGAAAGGAAACCGTTGTGTAACTTATCACACAAGAGTTTTTCTTGGAAAATCTGTTGTGTGATTCTCGGCAGATATCATCGACAGCTGACGAGAATCAGCTCGGCATGTGTCGATAACATCTGTCGAGAATCACACAACAATATTCTACAAAAAACTATTGTATGATTCCCGACATAATTCATCAACATATGTCGACAGCTGCCGAGAAGCAGCTCGACTTGTGTCGGCAGTTGTCGATGATATATGCCGAGAATCACACAATGGTTTTTATTGTAGCGTTGTGTGTCAGTTAGTCAGACAAGCTCTTTTTAGCTGTTGTGTGACATGTTGATCAGACGGCGATCGGATTAACAACGGATTTGACCTTTATCAGACGACATTTTTTCCCCGTCGTGTGATGCATTATCTGGCGTAGTGATTAATAGGATATATACGTTCATGAAAACATGATTAGAGTCATATGAAAAGATTGATGTAGAATCTTTTTAAGAAATAAAACCAAGATACAAAAACAATTCAATGTAAAACAAAAATATGGATAAGCCAAAAGGGTCAAACCAGATCTGAAAGTAGAGGCCGATAATAATCATGTAGTTATACTCAATACCAACAACCCAATCAAAGTAATCTAACAAACCAAAGACACCCACTCGATCACAAGTTCACAATATTGAAATCAAACTAAAAGTAATACAATGAAATCGACAAATAATTAGATGGGTTTTTTAACCGTGCTAATGGATCAAAGTATAGATCAACTAACATGGACTAAAACAAAATGAAAGTTTCACCGAAAATTAAGACTCATAGATCGAGAGTTACGGCCAAGCAACAATGTCACCCCATATGACTCGTGGATCATCATAGAGTATAAGAAGATAAAGAAAACAAATTGAAATACGATGATGTAAAGGGTGAACAGACAAATCAATTTTAATAATCTAGGGTTTAGTCGTTATCAACTCAAAGGTAGAATCGTGTTGTAACATGTTGTAAGTAAAGAAAAGAATAAGAGAAGACACAGAAAAAATAGTTGGAAAGATGCATAAGTATACTCATTCATTCACATTAGCATCTTTATATAGAGGTAGAGTTTACATCAAAGTACATAACTAACTGGTAATTACATGGATAACCATATAGATTATAATATTTATAACAGTCTTTTTATTTTACAAATTGATTAATTTTTGTCCAATTATATCATTCCATCAAACACCATTATTAATGTTTTCACGTGCCCGTCACATACTTGGCCTTTTTTCTTTTAATTCTGCTAGATAGCAAACATCCATTCATGAGACCACCAATTCAGATCCTTTAGATTTAGTCTTTTCTTATATTTTCAAGTGGAGATATTCTTACACATTGATTTCTTCTGGTTGCACATATATGCAGTCTCTAGGACCCATAATTTCTCCCGAGGCAAATGGCTCGCAATCTCCTTAATGGTGAGGTTTGTATCCTAAAATTCGTGTGTGCATGGCTAAAACACCACTACACAACCTTGACTGCTGTAGTCTGCCATTAATATATCATAAAGCTACCAAAGAAAGCAGAAATAGAGAAACGAGTTACTGAGGTTTAAAGGAAAAAGACAAATTAACCCACGGACATGTGAAAATCTCACTAACGGTGTTTGACAGAATGTTATAATTAAACCAAAATTATTTGATATATAAAACACGAGGACCAAGATTAGACATTTTTAAACCTCAGGGACAAATATAACCATGACCCTAAACCATGGGGACTAGGGCCGGGCGCGGTTCAATTCGGATTGGTTTAAGGCTCAAACCGTAACTGAACCGTTTTTTTCGGTTTTTGAATGTTTTAAACCGTAACTAAACCGTTTTTTCATTTTTAGAATAATTCGGTTACACAATTTTTCGGTACAGTGCTGGTTGGTTTCGATGTGAATCGATTTATTTATTTCAACAAGTAAGTGATGTCTAAATGTTTGCCTAACAATTCCTATGAAGCATGAACAAATGTTGAATGCATTTAAAGTCTATAGACACAAATGTCATCCAAATATCAATTAACTAACAAAAATACCATATTTGATCACTTAATAAATCAACATATATCAACTATCATACAAACACAACAACTTGCAAACTACAAACTTGAGCATACATGATATATATATATATATATATATATATATTACAAACCAAATCCATCAATGGAAAAAAAAAATCGGTGCGGTTTGGTTTAAATCAGTCAAATTATAACCCCAAACCGCGATCAAACTACTTTTATGCAACTCGCTACGGTGAGACCATAAAATGTCACAGTTTTAGTTCGGTGCGGTTACCGAATCTTTTTTTGGTGCGGTTCGTCCACCCCTAACGGAGACTATTTATATCTTTTACTCTTAATTTAATATTGAATAGTTTTAGTTTTTGAAAAATGAAATTACTTCATTGATCATTTGAATCAAATGAAATAAGCTCCTTAAGAAAGATGTTTGGGGGCCTCTGACTCTTTTTGGAGTGACCTCGCAATTCGGAAACCTAGTTCAGGTTTTGTAAGCGACGACTTGTTTTTGGCGTGGTTGCTTGATCGTGTTTTCAAGGAAGGGGTGAGTAAGGCGGCGATGCGGCTGGCGGCTTCCATGTGAAGCTTGGTAGTCTGTGTTTGACCAACACAGTAGTGAGGGGAGATCATTGAAAACACAGTATCGCGCAATGGTTCTTAGGTAGTGACGGCACGATGAGTTTCGCGGTAGACCTTTTGTATCATGTTTGGTGCAATGGAGGTCACTAGATGTCACTAGATGTCACACCCCAAATTTTGGATAACTAAAAAAAATTTCCAAATTCAACGCATGATAACCAAAAAAAAAAAAAAACAATCAATACATCAACATAGGTTTACAACTTGTGAAAAATAATTCGAACAATGTAAAACCTCCCTCAATACTCGCTACAATCTAGAAAGTAAACAAAAAGATTAAAGCTTAACTGTCGCAGCCTCATCTCTGCTAATCCTGACCTGCAAAATCAATCTCTACACCATATATTGGTGCACTGGTTGTAAACAATGAACTTGGTAAGCTTTAAAAACACGTATGAGTAAATCTAAATTAAATGACTCAACCCAAACTCATAAGGTAAAACCAGTAGTTCATGCATTAAAAACTAAATTCAGAAAAACACTTACAAGCAAAAAAATTCAAAAGAAGTAATTAAGAAAACACGAAATTTCAAAATCACTCAAAATCATAAATGAATCATGCAAAAAGCGTAGTTCAAGAATTCCACTAAAATCACACAATTAAGATTAAAGAATCTCCTGTTGATAAACATAGTTCAAGAGATAATCAAAGCAAGAAATTTAAATGACAACACATACAAACATCACACAATCATTTCTCCACTCTTACTTATGAGTTCGCCAACACTTAGTTATCCCCCATAATTACACGTACTCATGGGTTCATTAACACATAGTCATCCCCCATGAAGTACCGACAGACAGACTAGAGCTCTAAACTGACCATAACCAATCACCCGGCCAAGACTTAGTTCCCGGTTCACTGACCACCACGAAAGCTCTTAATCTAATGCACACAATCACCACTAAGAGCAATGCTAGCCATTTTTGAGTTAAATTTTTGTCAACTTAACTAAAATGTCACTTTGGCTAGCCACTTTAGAAATATGGCTGCATCAATGCTCTTTATTTTAGCTAGCATTACATCAACATTATTCTTCAAATAAAGATTAAATAGTTTAAAATATATTTATATATCTTATAAGGAATGTATTAAATTATAGCTAGTCTTATATGAGTCATCTCGCTCTCTATATTTAGCTAGCGAGATAGCTAAAAATTATAATAGCTAAACTTTGGCTAGTCTGTTGGAACTCTAAAAATATCAAAAAAAGATAAACACGCTCTCTAAAATAGCTAAAAACTAAAATAGAGTCTGTTAAAATTGCTCTAAACCTCTAACTGCAGTTTAATTTATCTTCAAATGTATTTCGAGAATTAAAAATCTGTGTTCTTCACAGAATTGCAGCATTACATACATTGGGAATCGGAACATATTGTTCCAAACACCAGTTGATGATCAAGTTTTCGCTTAGTTAGTTATAACTAATCACAAATTTTTTCCATAGGTCCAATGGTTGGCGATTGCAAATGACAACCCGAACACCAACGAGACTCGTATATTGAATTCATAAATAAAATAAAATTTATTGTTGAATAGTAAAACAAAACATATAGTTCAACAAAGATTAATTAGGGAAGCCTAAAGTAACAATCCACATTATCCTGAACATGGAAATAGACATACATAACGTAACAAGTCTGGACAAGCCCGCACCAACAACACAGCAAATGAAGAAAAGTCTCGTCTTTCTTTCATCTGTACCTCTGGCCATACATGAGCATGTCAAGTGCTATGACAGGAAATAAACAAAATTTTCCTATTCTACCCAATTTACCGACTATACTAACACCACCTTGTATACACTGCATGAATCAAATAGACCTTATCCTCTGCAGATTCTCTGATCTGACTCTTTGTGATACTAATGTTACAAGCAATCAGATTTGATTGAATGAATAGCAAGCTTTTTTGCTTCCTTTGGTACAAGAATAATACTGCTATTTGTTATGGAAAGCAAGTTAGTGCCTCGGCCTCCCCATGTAACAAATTGCTGCATTAAATAAGCAGGTTTATGACCCTGACTGCTAAGATGGCTGAATTTGCCGAAACCTCTGCTGCAGCTTAATGACTTCTTCTCGCTGTTCCGGTGGCAACAAGCTTAATTTTTCAGGTGGCAGGCTCAAAACTTGTTGCAGTAAAGCAGAGTCCACCTCAGGTGGAATCTGAGGCTGAGATATAGAGAAGGCAGTGTTAGTACATAAAAAATATATTGCAATCTTCTAAGAAAAACACGGTACAAAGAGTATCTCTTGGCTACAGAAAATATGGCAAAATTTGGAAACTCAAACAGGTTGTGCCTATATTTTACTACCCCATGTCCTCCACCTCGCCCAACATCATGGATTTAGCTATTAAAAATTGAGGAATTATATGTCTTACACATATTTTGATCAATCCAAGGCCACCCCGCCCTATACCCAATTGGTTTCAAAGATAAATTGCCCAGAAGAACACAGTTCATCACAGGTTAGGCACAATATAACCGCACATGTTTCATGTCACTCAATAAAATTAACCCATGTGTATGGCATTATGAAGCCCCAAATTGATGGCACGTGTTACAGCTTCAAATCTCCCATATGCTATAATAAACTTAACATCTCAACCCACTATAATTAACTATTGGGTTGGATATTTCAACTTTCAGAATTGTGCTACCATTAATACAACTATAAACAATACGTAAAAATCCCTGCATCAGTGGACAGCAAAACAACTTTCTTTGACAATAATATCCAGTTCAAAGAATAACCTATCCAAGGGATGAAAATAAACTGGGATTCAAACATATGAATTTCAAATATTGATGCCAACAAGGGCAGGGGAATTACCTCAGAAATTTGTTTCTCAGAGTATACATATGATGATTTGTGACCACTCTTTCCAGGTAACAATCCCGCTCCAATAACATTAGCGTTTGAAACATCGAGACCCCCTGCCGACAAAAGGGTGTTCCTTCCATCGTCCAACTTCATTAGTTTTGAAGGGCGAGTGACTGATTCTGAAGAATCAGCAACCACTCGAGAAGACTTATCAGCATCCTTGTTCATGGACTGTATGACACCCTTAGATATTGAGGGACCAGGCTGTAGAAAACATTTCAAGTTAGATAAAACATTCATATTAAAAATACAAGTAGCAAGATAACTAAAAACATCTAAAGTCTGCGGAGTCGAGGGTAGTTTCTTTCACACCCTAATGTTGTACAGGTCATTAAAAGGAACAAGTTAATCATTATAAAGTAAGGGACTTTACAAGTTGTAAGAATATACAAAACAACTAGCAATGTAAATTATGTAAAATTCTCATTCCTCTGTTTTAACCAAAGTAAACCGTGCAAGATGAGTAAGAGGCACTTTGCTCTAGAGTCGAGAAGACTTAAATTTAAAATATAAAAATAAAAAAAACAAACAAACAGAGGATATACGTTTGCCCTTCTAGGATATAAAACAACCTCCTTGAGAGATATTAATATTTGCTTATTCTTATTCAAAAATAAATAAATAAATAAATATCTGCCTATACATGGGAAAAACACAAGGAAAATTAGGCACCTGAAAGATGGCATCGGAATAAGTAGACTCTTGTACAGTAGCATTTTGATGAATCATACAGGTGTTATGTCCCAAATGTGAAACCCCGACCAGACCAGGGTGTTGTGATAAAGGAGGTTGCATTTTCTGGTTTAATACCGAAGAACTGGCAACCTGAGTTTGTGGTCGGATGGACAAACCGCTTGAGGACTGTGGGTGCATAGGAGGAAGTGTTGGAATTCCAGCTTGCCCTAGCAGTGTGGCGTGTTGCAAAACATTGTGGTTTGCATGTTGTGGAAGCTGCATTCGAGGCTGCATGTTTTGTTGTCGGGGTGCAGGAAACTGGCTATGAACCAATAAATTTTGAGGCCCAGAAGAAAAGGGGCTGTCCTGCATTTTGGGCATCAGCCCAGACTGCAACCTGTTCTCAGCAGGAGGGGCTCGATCAGCAATATTTTGAACAGCAGGTGACGGAACCTGTTGGCCCTGATTGAATAGAGACTGTGAGGGCTGGCCTGAAGCTTGCCTGATATTTACCATCTGCAACTGAAAAAGGGAAGCCAATAGGTTAAACAAATGTAAGCACTGAACAACAATGATAATACATTAAGTGGAGAAACAAACCATTTGTGGGGTCACCATTCCAAGCATTATTTGTGCCTGAAAGAGAAGTTGAGATTATTATTTCAAAGATAAATAGTTAAAATATATATGCAGAACAAAGGCACAACTGATACAGATTATGGATCTTAACCCTAGATGTGCCAGATAAGTAGGACTCTATAACATTAAGAGGTACAATATCATGGTAACAAACAACCTCTACTTCTAAATGAATCTCAATACTGGAGATGTGGCTTCTTTGATATGGAATTCCATGCAGAAGGATTTTGATGATTTAGGATTGAAATGTAAAAAGCATTGACATCATAAATAACAGATTTTTTTTAACCCAACTTCGATATTTTTATGTCCCTCCCCTGTCATCCCTCTACGCAACAATACTAAGGGACTAGTCATCCCAGCTACGTCCAAAGCCACAACAAGACTTCTAACTATAATTTTGGTGGTCTAAGGGGCACTCATCTGAATGATTTGATACAATAAATCAGTTCGATATTTTTTTTTTTTTTTACTAAAAAGGGGCTCAAACAACCACATTACTTCTAAAGCAGTAAAATAATAGAAAAAGATCTTCGTACTTGCTCCTTCAATGTGTCTTACTTGGTAAACACAATCCTACTTTGACAATAACTTTGCACGTTCTACAGCTTCGTATGCACACAACTTCATCTTGTTCAAGAATAAAGAAGGCAAAAAGGGTATGTACGGATAGGCAGACAAAAGATAGGAACATAACTGTGTTCCAAGTGCATTCAAAGGACCTAGTACAAAATGGAATATAGGAATACTAATATCAAAATCCTCTCCTAGAGAAGGTTTCAGTGTGGGACATGCGAAAATTCCTTCTCAAATAAAATTACTAATTAAGAGAAGAGCATGCATGAAACAACCACAATCTGATGGACAAGTGGGCAGTATCAGAAAACAAATATAAATAGATACTACCTGAAACAGAGCTTTTGGCAACTGAGGCCTTGCAAGAAATAGCTTCTGAGCTAGTTCCTTGTTTTGTACAGCCATTCCCTAATATTGAGAAGGAAAAAAATGAAATTCATAAAAAAAAAAAATATCAAAATGAAAAGTTTTACAGAATAAAGAGATAAGGTTCACGTATTTTCTCACCTTGACCTCCGAGATAATTTGAGTCAATTGACTCCTAGACATTTTGGCTAGATGAAGTGTCAAAGGATCATTGGCTAATGCAGATTGATTATGCAAACCATTTTGCTTTGACTGCAAAACAGCCTGAGGACCACCTAGAGCTCCTGCCATAACGGCTGCTGCAGTTATTGCTATATGGAGACCAATTGGCTGATTATGAAGAGGATCACCATGAACCGCTGGGCCTCCAACTTGCTTTTGAGGGTCTATGATATATCCATAAGGAAAGATATAATTCAGGTTCTCTTCAGAGTCAAATAATAGTCATAAACAGATGGAAAAAATAAGTGAGAAAGTAAACCAACCAACATTTGCGGTCACTCCAGGTCCACCACGACCCTGCAAGAGTAGAAATAACTCAATTAAGTACTTCAACCTCACAACAAAACTCTATACAAAGCTATCAGACATGCAGTTCTGGCTTAAATGCAACAATTCAAGATTACTTCAACCAAGAAGGTCTTGCAAAATTGGAGTTATCTAGGTACAGGTCATTCATGCCATTCAATTGAGGAACAAGAAACTGCAAGAGGAAATTTATATCGGATGAAGGAAGTAGGTAGCTAGGACAACAAAAGATGCAACATTTTAGAAGGTACTGAGGCTAACAACAATTTCTAACAATTTAGCTAATAAGTATGACCAACAAATGCAAACAGAAAATATATCAGTGTGGTCCAGCACTCATATGCTTTTAGTTTTAAGTCAGTGTCCAAGAAAAAAGAAACATTAGACAACTTATTCTAATTCCATACCAAGAAGTTACATTATAGCACAATTTTCTTGAGGTTTGGTCTAGACACTTGCAATTAAGGACACTGTACACTAACAGTTAAGTGCAATAAAAATTTACAGAAGCAAGGAGAACAGAAACAAGAGAGCTAAGAGTATCTAATCACCTGTTCCCGATTTTTGTCAGTGCCTTTGTCATTTTCAGCAAAATCAACTCGCAATTGCCGGCCATTGATCTCATAACCCTGAAGATTACGTCTAGCACTTAAAGCTGTCTCTTCATCCTTGTACTCACAAAATCCATAACCTTTTGGTTTCCCAGTCTCTCTATCAATAACCAACCTGAAACAAATCAAAGGCACTTATTAAACCTAAGAGTCTAGGTAGGGCCTTTTCCCAACAAAAGACTGTTTCCACTCTTGTTGATTCCCTAACTGACATAGTCTCACGATGTATCACTCCGAATGAAACTTGCTAACAAGGATCGCAAAACATACAAGTGTATCTTAGCTTCCAGGTTTACTTTCAAGCTTGTTAACTATCAGATTTAAGTATCACAGTGATGTACTAAATACATCTCGACCCGTGGAACCTAAGGAATACCATCAAATTTAGGCATGTTTTTGTAAGACATCATCTTTCAAACAGAAAAATCTTACAATAGTAAGTGTTGGGTAAGCGAATTATAAATCTAAGACAATATTATAAATTGAAATTTTAGGGTTCACAAGATAGAAAAGGGCAAGAGGCAGACCTAAAGGAGACAACAGGCCCAACCTCCTGGCAGATTTCTATAAGCTGTTCCTCAGAGGCATCATACGGTATATTCCCAACTGCATCCAACAAATTCAATCAGTAAATTTCGAATCAAACAAAAATCGAGTTGAGAAGAAGCATGATTAGACAAGGAAGAGAAGGGAGTACCGAAAACGCAGCGGTGCTGAGAAGAGGAGGCCATGAATCAAGAGGAAGAGAAGAAGAAGGTGAAGCACTGCTTCATCTTCTTCCTCCTTACCATATCCTAAGATAAAGAGAGAATCTGTGTTGTTGTGGTTAATGCTAATACTAGGGGAAATGGGATTATTGTGAGTTTGAGGAGTGCGAAACTCAAGCGGAAGGGAGGGAAAGCCTATCAGCCAGTCGCGGAACTAAAGCTCAGGACACTCTCCATCTCGTGGAGTATGGTAAACAGCAACCCTTTCCAATGTCCTTTTCCTTTTTCTTTGCAAGTTTTTGTCTTTTATGGTCTGTGCTTCTGCTGTACAAAGTATTTATCCAATAGATAGGCAGCAAGTTTCTTGTTTCGTCAGAGGGTCATTGCGGTTTAGTGGAAGGTTTCTTTAGATTTATCTTCGAGCGGTAACATAGTTAGAAAATTGAATTGTTGAACGTTGAAATGTGTAAGTTTGTTACATATCTAGTGAACTTTCTAGTATTTACTATTATGTAAAACCAAATAAAATTGTCATTAGAGCACACTTACTCCAATTTTTGCAAAGCTGAGCAAAACTAAAAATAGGGTTTCGAGTTGTAGAGCGGTTGCAACATTCCGATTACTGTGTGCTAGGGTTCTTTTCTGGCGTCAATCTCTTATGGGAGGCGTGTGAATGTGATAATGGAATCATCATTGTAAGGACCTTTGCGGTTAGTTGTATAGTGGTGTCAATCGGGTTTCTTTTGATCT
Organism: Fragaria x ananassa; assembly: GCA_034370585.1. Taxonomy (NCBI): domain Eukaryota; kingdom Viridiplantae; phylum Streptophyta; class Magnoliopsida; order Rosales; family Rosaceae; genus Fragaria; species Fragaria x ananassa. The sequence goes on from CP139769.1 coordinate 17,008,274, forward strand.
GAAGTTGGCGTCGTTATCTCGTTGTGCGACAAGGCGACAATCTGACATAGAAGAGTAGGTGGCCTACGAGTTGGGTCGAAACATTTGAATCAAATTGGGTGAGTTTCTAGTTTGTAGATCTTGGTTGAAGCTTTATGCCTGTGCTGACTGCCATGGGCACATGGTACGGAATACCGTCGGATAGATTCGAAAACATATCTGGGCTAAAGTGGTGTTGGATTTAACAAACATATATGGGTTGGTCTCAGACCTAGTTGGAGGCACACTTCTTATTCATTGCGATACGGGTCTCTAGGCGATTATATGGGTAACAGAGGTCTAGTGGAAGTCTTGTTAGGGTTAGGTATTTTTCATTTTTTAGTTGTGAGATCCGCTTTTTTGACCCTATTATTGATAAGGTTTTTCCAACATATTCTTAAGATTAAATTCATTTTACACATTGAGGTTTGAACTTAACTTCATTTTAACCTTTATTCTCTTATTTTGAAACCCTCTAAATATTCTAATTTTAATCAGCCGTGCCCATTTGCAACTTTTAGGAAGGTTTTATAATTTTCATTTGCTAATTTTTTCTTTTCTTTGTTGATTTTGGATTATTTTTTTTGAAAGGGAGATCTTTTTTGAATTGCGGAGGGGGCTGAATGGGGAGCTTAGCTCAATCATTGAACTTTGTTTAAGAGCAACTTCAACAACTTCCCTAAATCTTGAATTTGTTTTGCTCTAACAAATTCCCTATTGTTAAAGGAGAACATATAACGAGAATAATAGTCTACTTATTTATTGATATAAATACATATTTATAGGCATTACATAGAGTCTCTCGAATGATCTAGAAGATCTATAATCTATTCTAATAAGGAAACAATTAAATCAAAACACATAATAGGAGGGGACATGAAAGTAATTTCCTTAAACACCTGTAATTTTCTTTAAAATAGGGAACTTAAGGAGAGACAAACCAAATTCCCTATATTTGCAGCAAACGCTATAATTTTATAGAAGAATTTTGGGAATGATCATGAAATGTTTAAAATACAAAAAATATAAAAAATTGAGATGATCATAAAATATCTGTGAGTCGTGGTCTGATTGTTTAAGTAGCTTAACTAACGACAGTAATGTCATGAGTTCAAACCTCACTCATTATCATGTAAGAGTGTGTGAGTTGCTTAAAGCTTTGACTTTTGCTTCCCTATAAACTTATAACAGAGAACCACTATAAATTATAGAAAAACTATTGTAGATGCTCCGAGAAGCTTTTAGATTCTCCAAAATTTGGATTCAATAGAGCTGCAGTAAGATAGCACAAGGCAAGCGTGGTGTGCTCTCATGTACATAATAGTGTGATAATACTACTATTTTTTTGTTTTTGTCGAGTAATACTACTGATTTGTACAACCATCAACAGTGGGCAGTACTACGAAATTTATTGCAAAGAATTAGAATTATGAATTTGGTGCAATATCAACAGCAAATCCCATGAGCCCATCCCTGATATTAGTACTAAAAAATGTATGTATGTGGGGAACGCTTTCTTCAGCTTCTTGTTTGGAGTACTGAAGGTTCTTATTTTGTCAACAGTTTCGATGTATATTTAGATGACTGATATTAGTATATCAGTTCATGTGACTGGGTAATTGCACAGTTTCTAGCTTTCCTTTTACAAAAAACAAAAGCTACTGCTGGCAATCATAGTACATGCATACAAGTGCGTGGTAGAATTTGCAAATGAAAGTAGAGTTTGTGTCATCAGAATACTGCCACAAGATTAGAAACAAAACTATCAGCAGACTTCGGTGGCAAATGGTTTAGCGACTACAATGACTTAATTTACTTAATGGTGTGCTTCAAACTTCTAAATCTATACATGAGATCCATGAGCGCAGGTGCATATTATGGTCAGGAAAATGTGTAGGTGTAAGAGTTGCAGGCTACTTTAGTGCCCGCAAAACAACACAGCTTGTCAAGATTTTTCTATATTCAAAAGAGAAGAATAGAAAAATTCACCCTTTACAATCAAATATCATATAGGTCATTAGCATCCTATAGTTTCATTGATAACATAATCAACTTTTCCAAGGAGGTGTGTAGCAACAAAACTTTCCCCTCTCTCTTCCACTTACCGACTCATGAGGAGATACATCTCCCCCATTGCCTGAGAGATGCCATCAACACCCAAAAAATAGCACATAGTGCCACAAGAACTGGAAGGAAGAAGAATCCCCTCTTCCAGGATTCCCTCATAGTTTCAGAATCCTTACCGGCAGGGACATTTGTGCTCCTCACAATTATTCTCATCCTGCTAAAGCTAGACATCCGTTCAAAGGCCCGACTCACCAAGGCATTCTCCGATGCAGATGCAGGAGTAGTAGGTATAGATTCCACAAAAGACCATAGGGCAGAAGAAAACTGACTAGTAACACCGGCAGCTTCATTGCCATTTTGATTTGGATTTTCTTGTGGACGATGATTTGACGATTCGTGTACCACACCTATACAATACCAGATAGGAGCTACCTATATTAGTTACTACTTAAAAGATTCAATTTCACTGTCATATTCCAATATCTTACAAAAGTATTGAAGTTAGTCTTGACAAAGCCTGAAAGCAAGCGATGATAAATTAGAGGAAGAGCTCTTGAAGTTGAACATATGCATGGATATATCATCTTCACTGTTATGTATACCTGAGGTGAAAGGAGATCCAGACCCCTCTGTTGTTTCTGTTGAAGCATAAAAATCACGCCTTTCATTCTGCACCCATAGCTGATTGTTAATCAGAGTTGACTCTTGATTCAGCTGATGGTTGATCTGAAGAGGTGCTGGTTGTATCTGGTAATCAAATTGGTTTACAACGTTACTCCCCAATGAATTCATGAATTCATGAGAAACATTGCCTTGATCCATGGGACCCATCTCATTAAAAAACATGGCTGCATCCTGAAACAAGTCAAATCCATCCAGCTCATTAAACTGCAAGTTACCCGTAGAATTCCCAGTGTTTGAAATAGTAGGTTCAGGACCAAGAAGATCATCCATCTCCAGGAAATCCTCTTCACGTAGTATGGGAGTGAAAGACTCAAGTTTATGAACGTCAGAAGCAGATGCTTCAGATGCCTCGTACAGTTGGGTCTGTGAAGTAGCTGACTGGGTGAAGTCAAAGCTTGCATATTCATTTCCCCGCTGACCACTTGGATCAAATGTTGTATGTGACTGTGGACACTTCACTTCAGTAGAGTACAGATCCACCACAGTACTTTGTGTTTCTTCTTCACTAACAACCTACAGAAAGAATTACAAGGATCAATTATATGTTATCTATGCCAGAGACAATGTGCATGCAAGGCTACAAACATGCAAAAAAAAGTACTGAAATATAGTGATGACCGTTAAGAAATCCGAAACAGTTGGCCTGCTTAACATAGCAAGTTTTATTCAGCCATCTTCCCCAAGAAAGGAAAAGACCACCATGTTTACAAACTTAGGTAAGGCATACCTAATACACTGGAGGTCTGTTTATGCGGAAAATTTCAAGCAGCTTCAAGAAAGCAAGAGACTTTAGCAAAGTAAGGAGTTACCAACCTGAGATAGGGAGTGAGCAAGATCATCAATCTGTGGCAGGTCAAGCACAGCGTCATCAGCAATCTGTTTCATGAACTCTGCCAAGTCATCTATTGTAGAATGGGCTTCACTGTTATTGTTTGCATAACCATTAGCAGTAATCTGTTCGACTTGCTTCAATGGAACTTCTCCAAAAGGTTTTGCATTATAATTAGCAACAACCTCTCCAATTTGCTCAACTGAGATTTCCCTATCAGCTGAGCTATTTATTATCGGGCATTCATCATCAGCCCAATCTTCTTCTCTAAATGGCGCCCCATATTTCTCACCATTTTTAGGACCAGGTCCACTTTTCTTGAAAACCTTGTAAAGAGCATAATATTCCTGAAGGAAAGGAGGAATAAAAAGATTAAACTTCAGCAAATAAAAAATGGTATAAAAGAAAATGAAGAAGAATAAAATAAGCTGCTGAAGTTGATACCTGTACATTCTGGCATCTCTTCAACTCCTCCTCATCCAAGGTATACTCGTGCATCACCCAGTCAGTGCGCTCCCCAGTAGGTGCACGGCCTTTATAGAAAACTAAGGTCTTCTTCAGTCCAACTGATCGGTTATAACAGTTAATGTTGCGATCTTTTCCAGTTGCTTTCCAATATCCATGTCTAGTTGCCCTGTTGGATCTACCCCCGCCATTAGGGTACTTGCGATCTCTTGGACTGAAAAAGAACCATTGCCTATCTCCAGTTTTCAATAAAGACAAGCCTGCATATCACCATCACTTTCACTATTAGGAGTCTAAATTCAATGTATAACTCATAACAGCATATACAACAGAGTCATCCATTAGGTCAATGCATCCAAATGAGAAAAATTTAAATCATTCAAACACATTCCATCCCAACCGAAATCCAATTATCAAAAAGTTAATGTTTGATATCAAACAGCAAACAAGAAATAGCAAAAACCAAGATAGCAAGCTTTACTCAAGCAAGACCAGAATTCTAAACTATCAATGCATCCTATTCACTGCTAGTTAAGTGATAAAATTAAACATATGTATGTATGTGGCCGAATGTGTATATGACATAAGAGGGCATCACATCCTAAATCTTTCAAAGAACCCATGAGGATCAGAGCATAAACTAAAAATAGCGAATTCAATTTAGGATCAGAGCATCCTGAATCTTTCGAAGCGAAACACACGTTACACAACCAAACAAGTCCTATCGAAAAATCAAACAACCTGATTCTGGGTTCAAGAATTAAAACCCATAAAACACACATTGTGATCGGTGCAAATTCCGATCATGAATGAAAAAAAGAAGTAGAGGGGCATACCAGGAAGCTCCTCGGGGTCCCACTTGTAGACGTCAGTCTCGGCGATGACGTTGAGCTTGAGCCTCTTCTTACAGATCTTCCGTTTGAGATAGTAGAGGACGAGCTCCTCGTCGGTGGGGTGGAACCGAAACCCGGGCTGCCAGAAGTGGCCGTCGCAGAAAGCGGAGATCAAGCCGTCCTCAGAGACCATCACCGATTAGGCGAGATCAAATTCAAAACCCTAAAATTTCAAGGAAATCGAAACTTTCTGGGTTTTTGAAATTGGATTAAATTAAGAGAAAGAGAGATAGAAGGAGAAGGAGGCTTGAGACTTGGGATTAGAAGAAGAAGAAGAAGAAGAATAGAGAGAAAAGTCTACATGAGAGGAGGAGAAGAGGGATTTGAGAAGCGTAGTCAAAGAAGGGGATGACGAAGGAGTGGTTGGGATTAGAAGAAGAAGAAGAAGAAGAATAGAGAGAAAAGTCTACATGAGAGGAGGAGAAGAGGGATTTGAGAAGCGTAGTCAAAGAAGGGGATGACGAAGGAGTGGAGTGGGCTGGGTCAGCTTCCTGGCAGCTTTCGTCTCCACTTAATTTATACACACAAGGGTGATGCGTGGGGGATAGGTAACTTGAGAGGGTTTTAGCTGTGTGTTCCCGTACCTTTAATACTATGGTGTCACCTTTTTTGATTGGCCGTTTCACTTTAACACGGAGACCACACCAAAATTTTATACATATATTTTGTTCCCAAAGGGGTCAAAAGTAAAAACACAAACAAAATAAATTAGCTGTACTGTTGAAAAATCTAACTCTAAACATTCCAACAATATCATCTAAGAGCAATTTTAACAGACTCTCTATTAGCTTTTAGCTATTTTAAAGAGAGTGTTTAGTTTTTTTAAAATATTTTTGAAGCTTCAGCAGACTAACCAAAGTTTAGCTATTATAACTTTTAGATATATCGCTAGTTAAATATAGAGAGCGAGATTACTCAAATGAGACTAGTTATAATGTAATACATTCCTTGTAAGATATTTTACGTGATATATAAATATATTTAAATTATTTAATCTTTATTTGAAGAATAATGTTAATGTAATGTTAGTTAAAATATAGAGTATTGATTGATGTAACCGTATTTCTAAAGTAGCTAAACAAAATAACATTTTAGCTAATTTGGCTAAAATTTTAACTTAAAAATAGCTATTATTGTTAAAGATGTTCTAAGAGCATGTTCACCCATTGGGTTCAATTTTTGAAGTGCCCTAGGTGATCATACCTGTTTCAAATGTAAGATTCTTGTCACGTGGCAGTGGCTGTTTATTGAATTATTTTTTTATCAGGTATTACAACTTCATATGGTGCTAGATCAAAGCACTGTTTATTGAATTTAAAAGAATGTTTTAAAGTGTGAATAATGGTTTTTAGAATAATAAAAATTAACTATTAATGTAAGCAAATAGTAAATATTAGTCACAATATAAATAATAAGTGAAGTTAAGATTATGTAAATATTAACACATTAGGATAAATATTAATGTAAAGAAGATTTTATATCTGATAAAAAAATTTATATTATTTAGAATTTAAAATAATTATGTAATTAAATGTTTATGTTAATTAAAATGAAAAATAGTCTAAACAGTGTCTCATCTTTTGAATAAGCAGAGTTTTGGTATCTTATATTCAAAAAAACTTCAAAACAGTATCTCACGTTCTTACCTTAACTAAAGTTTGGTATCTAAAACCGTTAGTTCTACTGACGGTAGCTATTTTATTTATAAAATGACCAATATACCCTTGAGTTTTTTTTTGTTATTCCTTTTATATAATAAAAAGAGAAATTCGTTATAACGGTATCTCATCTTTTTTTCTTTATAAAATTTGGTACTTAAAGTTTTGATAACATCAAAACGATACCTCAAGTTTTCACCCCAATCTAATTTTAGTATTTTTAGCCATTAGTTCCATTACGGGGGTTGCTAGGTGGTAATTTTTAAAAGCTATTTTCGTCTATTCATGTCTTCATTCATTTTTTACTTTAGAAACAAAAATAAAGATTCAGGAGTTATTGTTTTCATGAGTTCGCAATTGATGAAATCCATAAACAAAAATAAAGATTCCTGAGTTTTTGTTTTTTCATTTCGTATGTTGTTTGTCATAACATTATAAATATTCAATAGTAAATTTGTTGTACAAACTCACTTAATAAAATATTCAAACATCTTTAAATTTATTGTACAAACTCACTTAGTAAAATATTCAAACATCTTTCTCTTCAACTCTAATATCATTCGATCTAACTCTTTTCGTGAAGGTCATGAAGCTCCTAATTTCCTAGAGATAGAGGAAAGAAGAAGGAAACAATTTTTCCTCTAAAAAAATAACAATTTTTTATTATTACATAAATGAAATATATATTTAGAGAAAAAAATAATGAATTGAAATATGTAGAGATGAAAAATCCCCATGAAAAATGACTAGCTGACAATTACCCTATCAGAGGTTACGGTTAAAAACACTAAAATTTGGTCGGGATTATGAAAACTTGAGGTACTATTCTGATGTTTTAAAAACTTAAAGTATCAAAGTTTATAAGAAAAAAAAGATAAGATATTGATATGGCAAATTTATATTTTTATTATATAAAATGAAGAAAAAAATGTCTAAACAATGTCCGATCTTAAAAAAACAAAGTTTTGATATCTTAACTTTTAAAAACTTCAGAATGGTATGTCACGTTCTTAACCAGACCGAAGATATATATCTGGAGCCGTGAACTCCGTTAAAGTTACTGACGACATTCATAATTTTTGTCGTAAAATGACTAATTTAACCTTTTTTTTGTTTATGATAATCTTTCTTTTATATATTTAGAACAAAAAAACACTATTAATTTTAAAGCTAGTTTTTAGTTTTGAAAAAGTGAACACTTTCTTATTACTGGTTTGCATCTAAACCCAGAGAATACCAAAAAGCAAAACAGAGAGAAATCAGAGAACGCAAGACTTCTCTCTCCAACTCAAATTCTCAAAGGAATAGCCACCAGAAAAGAAAATTACGAATGACTTGTTTGCCTTTTGATCAATTCGATCACAGTCGGAATTTCTGATCTCTTTTTGGAGGTTGCTATATTTTTATGTCGTTTGGTTGCTTTGGCTTGATTTTATTAATAGATTTGTATAGAACTCAAGTTCTGGCCGGAATCTAGGTTTCGGTTGAAATTTGGGTGCATATATATATATATATATATATATATATATATATATATATATATGTCACCATTTTTAGTTCTAGAACCATTAACATTGAGCTTATGAATCCTAGTTGCAGGCTTAATCCAACCAAGCATTTAACATAGGTATTCTTCATCACACTAACTTTAGCAACAACTGTCACGCACCGACTCTTAAAATTTTTACCTTATTTACTAGCATGATGATAATAAGAGTTTTACCGTCTTCGTCATTAAGTTTATAGTTTAATTGGTCCCCAAAGAGGTTGTGGGGGACAATTTATTCGAAAGAATTATTCGTAGGAGAAAATATGACGACGGTAAAAATGGTAAATTTTAGCTAGTAAAATGTAATTTTTATTGGGATATTATTTTTGTTTTTTATTGAGATATTATTTTTGGAGTGTTTTGGAGTGGGTTAAATGGTGTGTGGAGCGGTTTGGGCCAAGCCCAATTTCTTTCCTCCCGCTTCTCTCTCTTCTTCCTGACTCTCTCTCTCCCCGAGCCCTCTCCTTGCCGGTTTCCTTTCCCAGCCGTTCGTCGCCGCCAGGCCGCCTCAGACCGCCGCTCCGGTCCCAATTGATCTGCCATCGACCCAGCCATTTTCCTGGGGTGGTGGCAGCTGCCCTAGCGCCGCCGAGAAGAAGCAACCGAGCCCAGAAGTTCCGACTGCCCAAAACTTTCCGTCGCTGGAACTCCCTCCTCCGGCCGCCATAGCTAGCGATCCTTGGTTCATTAGAAAGCTCACCTCTCATGCTTCAATCCCTCAGAAGGTTTCGTCCCCATTCGGCTTGGGTAAGGAGAAATTGGTATTTGAAATTTTATGGCTTTATTTATGTTTCCGTTCGATTGGTATAGTTAGGCTTGAAATTGAGTTTGTGCTAGTTAGGAAAGTTGTAGAGGAGGTTGAGAGGAAGGTGCTATCAAATTTTAGTAGGCATTAGAGGTCGCAGGAGCCGGCCGCCGCTGAAAAAGGGTTTTTAATGTGAAATTTTAATGGGAGTTTAATGGTGTGAATTTTGGAATTTTTAGAGGAGTTTTGGATATGTTTGGGAATTTTTAAAGTTTGGTATTTTTGGCAGATTAATAAGGTAGAATCCGGCTATTGGATTATTTATGGTTAGGACGGTAGAAGGTGATTTATGGTTAGGACGGTGGAAGGTGATTTTCAGGATGTCGGGATTTTTTCGGTGAAATTTAGTTTGCGGAGAATTTAAGATTAAGGGCGTTAGACACGGTTGATGATTTAATTATGTTTTTGGAACATGACGTGAGGAGGCCCGAGAAGAAGAGACATCCGACCGACATCAGGCTTATGCCTAATTTGAGAGTGGACATTTGTTTTTAAATAATGTGCATGCAATGATTTATAGATGAATATTTTCTTTTGTTGGAAAATAACCGAAATTGAGAATTTCGGTGATTGTATATTCATATATGAATGATTATGAGAATAATATGTATATAAATAAATGTTAGATAGCTATACGTCATTTTCCGCCATAATGAGGTAAAATTCCATTATGGTGTGACGGGAGCGTTAGACGCAATCGTCGTAACCCTATGTAAATATAATAATTTATATAGGGAATACGCGCGTATATATATATTCACTCATGTTTTTCCGCCAAAATGAGGTAAAATTCTATTATGGTGTGACGTGATCGTTAGACGCCAGTGTCGTAGCTTTGTATGAATTTCTATTTTTCTTTATTCATAGAATTCGTATAAGGAATATAACGAGTGTAAATACATACTGATATATATATATATATATAATTTTAGCCTGAGAGACCATTTTATAAAGTTTGAGAGTCCAGCAAGGCTAGACATGTGTTAAGAAATTTCGAGTTAAAGCTTTTCAGCTGTCGCATGCATCGTGTTTTCTATGAAAATAAATTTTAGGGAAGCATAAATATTTCATTGGAATTATTTTCGTCCACTCACTCTAACATTTTCTGAATGTTTTCCCCTTGACCCTTCATTTTAAAAATACCTAGTCTGCAGAGTTAGAGTTGGGTCTAGTGGCGACGAAACATAGTCACCAATCTCTCAGAACCTTTTCACAGTAGGTTACCTGCTTAACCTATTAGGGTATTTTTTTTTGCTTCCATTGTTTTTAGTAACTTTGAATATTCTTGAGATTATTTATATAATATTATCTGGTTAATTATGGGTTGAATTAGAGATTGATTTATTTGTTAAGGTAATTTTGAAATTTTCCGGGTTAGGGTTGTCCATTTTCAAGAGAGGTTCGCCGAGCTCTTCGGTAAATTTTCTTTGGAGATGATCCCCGCAAGACTTACTTTGGATTTCAGGGTTAAATTTGGAGTGAGTCTTGACAACAACTCTACTCCATTCCTCAACATTTTCAAACATAACTGCAGGAGGATTGTGAGGGTAATGAAATTGTGAGTCAAAGATACCTTTGCAGCGCCATTTCCACAAAAACTAACAACAACATATGGAAGAGATATTTCAAATAAGCTCTCTCATGGAAAGACCCTTCTACAACAAGTTAGCAATGATCCAATTTTTCCAATCCAGATTAGAAGACCCTGAGACATTCAGGGGAATATCAAAACAATTCCATACCTTCTTAGCATTAACATAATCTCTAACCCTGTGCAACATAGTTTCATGACACAAAAATGACAGGAGGCACTAACAAAAATCCTTTAGTAGTTTACCAAACACAAAGGAACAATGACATTGGAGGTTACACTTGCTTGAACGGTCAACAATCCGATGGATCAATCGCCCTAGCCCTCGTACTTCATTTGATCCCATTCTTATCCCATTGATCCACTTGGCCCAGCGTCTCTCCAACCATCGTCACTGCATCCTCTATTATCAACTCCAGGGGTACGTCAAAGATCTCAACCTAGATAGTAAAGGTTGAGAGTGGAACCCTAGTCACATCAGCCATCGAACACCGCCACCATGAACAAAGACCCTAAAGATTCACGACCCTCCGTTCAGGGCATGACAACATTCCTCATCTTTCGTAAGCTTCATTTTAAAACGATCTCTTTGTGTCCTCATTATAAGACGATTCATGTAGCCGGAAACTGATGTTAGGATTAGACTTCTTATATTTAGAGCAAACGGCCCACTGCGTATGATTGTTGGGAGATGACAACTTCAAAGATCACCTTCCCTTCTCATTCGATAGCCAACGCCATAGCAAAGTCAGCCGACTCCTCTTTAGACATGGAGAATTGGAGATGATGAGAGAGAGAGAGAGAGCAGAGAATTGCAAGACAAGAAAAAAAAAAAAAAAACCCACCCTAGCAGCGAAGATGGGTTGTTGACTTACTGCACCCGAACAAACACTTCAATTAAAAAATCTTCACATTATTAGACAACTGTAATGATTAATTTTTTTCCCCCTCAATAAGTGGTCAGAATTGAATCAAATTCAAACAAACAAATCAAAACCAGAATAAAACCCACTGTCCTACCTGAAAATATCAGACTTTGGATCCCGGCAGCGGCCTTCATACCTCTCTTTCACTGCTTCCAGTGAAATCTACGTGGCTGGCCTGGATGTATTAAAGAAAAAGGGAGAGAATTCAATCATTAATTTTCTTGTCTCCCAAACAAGATCACTTTATAATGTTTTAAATTTTTGGGAATCTCACAACTGTCAAGGAAAAAGTGTTCGCCAAACAGGGTCTTAGATCTGAATGAGAACCCACATTCTCTGTAAGTTCATCAACTTCATTTCGTTAAGTTTCAGTGTCTTTTCTCTGTTTTGGGTTCTGAGGAAAGCTGAGGTAGAATTTTGAGAATCATTGAATTCTGGGAAATGGGTACTTGTGTATGTTGCTTTGAGTGAAGTAGCAACGAAAGTTCAGGGGTTTATCTAATTTTCTTCATTGTGGTTTCAGGGTTCAGAGAATGTGCATTCGAATTCTAGATCTTGAGCTGTAAATATATTCGATTTGTTTCGTATCTAGAATTCCACTCGATTTTTATTCAAAAAAAGAAAAAAAAAGGAAAAAAGAAATGGTGTTCTGGGAAGGGTATGTGAGTGATGAGGCAATGGGGACCTTTGCACCAATTGTGGTTTACTGGTTGTATGCTGGGATTTACCAGCTGTTGCCGCCTTTGGACAATTACCGGTTGCACACTCGAAGAGAGGAGGATGAGAAGAACTCGGTGCCCCTTCCCTCTGTCGTACGGGGAGTGTTGCTTCAACAGCTAGCTCAGGCCACTGTGGCTCAGGGGCTCTTTGTGGTCAGTTACTTCAACTTCACTCTTTCATTTCGTGTCGTTTCTGCTGAATGTGCTTCATTTTCATGCCCTACTTGTGTATATGTATATGAGGTAGAAAATGTTGCATTTGCATTAAGGGCCGGCTTGTGAAATAAACTACATGGAGTGCAGCCTTTCTTAGAAATGACCTTAATAAGCTGTTAGTTCTGCATTTTCACATGGCTGAAGTCCATAAGATAGAACATAAGAAGGTTGAGTAAGCTCTGAAAGAGTGGTCCTTTATTTCTCCTTTCCACATCTGTTGCATGTGATTATGGTTTGATCTGATACATGCTTTCAAATTCGTTAGTCAATATAAAATTACCATATTGTCATATGGATATGGTGAGAGGGCCAAGATGCTGAATGTTGGTGATGATATGGGTCATCTGGATGGAGAGGAACGGACAATATTTTGAGGATTTTAGAGTGGGGTGGTGGCAGTGTCATAAGTGGTTTTTGGGTCTTCCTGATGGTCATCTGTTTCAGTTGCCTTTAGGGATGAAGTCTGTAATCAATTTATTGAGTTTCTGCTGTTTAGGTGTTTCTATAGCTGTATTCAATCATTTTTCTTCTACTACAGGATGTTGCTCACTGTTTATACTTTTCCAGTTATTTATATATAAGTTCTACCGAAAGTTAGTGAATGCGCACTTAAAAGGATTTTGTAGGAAGGTTCACCTATTCGTGGTGGATACCAGTGATTGTATGTTAACAAAAAAGGGGTAAATCATCTATATGTTCCTTGTATTTTATCCAGTGTTTTTTTATTTAACCTATTTGTCCCATGTTTTTATCCCAGCACTTTATGTGGTGCTTTCCGTCAATTTGGTCTTAAACCCCTTTAGGTAGTCTGGTCACTGTGTTTTACCTCTTGAGCCCTTTTTATCCCTGTGGTGTACGATTTAACAGCAATTGAATAATGAGATAATGTTCCTTTACCAGTGTTTCCTACAGACCAATAAGATACTCAACCCAAAAAAAAAAGCATGAGAGTATGTTATTCTCTCATATACATTAATTGGTATCTCATGATCATAGTTTATGCAGACTTAGTAGCTCTTATTGGTTATCACAGAGCTTTACCAATTATCATCTACTGCTGAAGTAATTTAGTCTAGCCAAGCTTCAAGATTGTAGTATATGGTGTTTTTTCTCTTTTCAAAAAGATGTAGCTGTACTGTATAGGCTTCTCAGACATTTAATTTATTTGCCACTTTGATAGCATAACGTGCTTGAAGCTTTACAGAGATAATCACAATAGTTTAGGCATTGCAACCTAATGTATTGGATGTGTATGGACTTCGTCACATTTATATCACTATAAGTGGATACATGATGCTTTGGTACATATTTTAAGATATATGAGAGATCATCTTAATGAAGAAGCGTAAAGTCTCTGTAGACCTGAAATAAGAATTTAGTATGCTTTTCTGAAGTCACAGGTTGGTTTGTTAAGAATGGAGAAACAAGGATGTGACTTGAACTATTTATATCTGAGTTAGATATCAATGACGGACATCCCTTGATGCAAACAGCATTGGTGACTGATTGCAGAGACTTCAACAATTTTATTTTCTTTCATCTTTGACTGCTTCTGATACATTGATTATGCAGAACAAGTTCTGCCTTTTTCAAACAGATAAGGATCTGACAAGAAGTTGTGTATTTAGAGTCTAGAATCTAGCCCTGTTCTGAATGAGTTAGTTGTAAGATAACATTACTTGTTTAGTCAGAGTTATTCTTGTTTGGAAGGAACAATGAAGTTTGTAAGGCTTTACTTTCTATAACTAGTGACATCAGGGAGAGGGCTCAGGATCTTGGATGTGGTGTAAATGCTTTTAACTAGTAAAGATACAGGTCCCCAACCACTAGGAAATAACTTTCCTATATTTTTCATGCTTGAGAAGGAATTGTATTACCATGTATTGTTAGGGTGAAATGACATGTCTTTCTGACTTGCTTTATTTATGGTAATTTAAAAAGACTTTGTTTTTTGTTCTTTGCCAATCTTGTTGGTCTGTAAAATTAGAGACAGTAACTGATGGACTCCTTTTCATTGTCATGTATTTTTCACTTTTTTTTTTGTTTCTCATTAAACTGATAAAAATTGGTACTGTAAACCTCTTGTTTGTTTTTATGTTTGATGTCTTGATTTAGTAGCTTTACTGTGGCATGTGCTGTGCAGTTTACCCTCTTTATGATTGGAACAACTGGACAAGTCATTTAACTTAAGACATATTGTACATTAGCCAATTCATTTTCTGCAGTGATCTATAACTCATAAATACAAAATTAACTCTTTTTTTTTCTTTTCAGAAAAATAGACTTTACTCCTAGGTTTTTGTTTTACTGGAATGAATCACGGGAGAAATGATCATTACTATACCATTATTTGGTTGTAAGAAAGAAATAAAGGAATGGACATTTTACCAAATTATGGATACAAGCAATTGCCTTCCATTCTTGTTTTGATATCAATTCTAGTCTCTGTTGCTGTTCATTCTTGCAATGTAATAGTAAGCTAGGATGTCTCTGTCAGGTTGGAATGTTACTTTAGATACCTTTTATGACTAATGCTCATGCATTTTCGCTGCAGTTAACCAAAAAAGCCAATACATCTGGTATCACAATTCAGCCGTCCATCCTTGTCCAGATTGTGCAGATTGTTGTTGCAATGCTAGTCATGGACACATGGCAATACTTTGTGCACCGCTACATGCATCAGAACAAGTTCTTGTATCGACATGTTCACTCTCAGCACCACAGACTTGTTGTTCCCTACGCAATTGGAGCCCTTTATAACCACCCACTTGAGGGTCTTTTACTTGACACTTTTGGTGGGGCTCTCTCTTTTCTAGTCTCGGGAATGACTGCACGGACGGCTGTTACATTCTTCTGCTTTGCTGTGATTAAAACGGTAGATGATCACTGTGGACTTTGGTTGCCGTATAATGTCTTACACACTTTCTTCCAGAACAATACTGCTTATCATGACATTCATCATCAACTTCAAGGATTGAAGTATAACTATTCTCAGCCATTCTTCCCGATATGGGATAAGATTTTTGGAACTTACATGCCTTACAGTCTTGTAAGGAGACCTGAAGGGGGTTTTGAAGCGAAGGCAATGAAAGCAGCGAAAGACTAATCAGAAGAAAACAGTGTACTAATCCAAGCTCACTTCACACAGGAAAATTATTTTGCTGAGATTTTCTCATTCCGAGGATTCTGAAATAGATCCGATATGAGGCTATGGTCTAGGCTCTAGCTCTAGCAGGAGGGTTTTGTCATCCGAGTTAGTTCTGTTTTGGTATATCTTTTCTTTAATTGGTTGTGTTAATTCTACCAAGCCGCCTTATGAATGTAAGTGTGAGATATTGGGCTGTCTAATTTGTAGCATATTTGTTCATGATTATGCGGCACTTAGTTTTCAGGCATATCAGACCTGCGGAGATTGATGTACTTGGAGTTGTATGTGGCTTGAGAAGGTTAGATTTGTTTAAGAAAATAGATCATATTCTTTCAGAAGTGACAAGAAACGTTCTCTTGACTGGAAACTACAAAGCATTAGCCAAAGTAATTTCGTTGATTAAAGCATTGTGATCAAACCAAACTAATGCATATTTAAACGGAAATTTTCATTGTCCCCATGTTTTTGTTAGGTGATATAGGCTCTGTTTGAGATTGTTTCTTTGGAAGTGCTGTTTATACCCTTCACTATAACATCACTACATGATTTCATAATTTATAGTCGAGACGTATACAATACAAGACAACCCAATAACCTGCTTTCCTGACCTTACACATAGCAAACGAAACATCTAAAACTTCATGGAGTACTGTCTCCTCATTCAAATCAAATCACACATGATTCATGATTGGAACGACACTGTTCACATAAGAAATACAACACAAAATAAAGAGTGGGTCTAGAGGATGTAAGATAATCTGGAACACCTTGAATCAGAAGATACTTGACGTTTTGTAATGAGGTTATAACAACCAATACTCCTATTAGATCCATTTTCTCTGAGGAAAATCGACTAAACAATACCCTAGTGATTGCTCGTTCTAAACTTTCATATTTCACATATCAAATGGTATCAAGTGGCTAAACACGTCATATTTCGATATCTCCTCTTTACCTCTATACCCTCTCTATTGCTGCTTTACCCTCTTGGCCCCTTCTATTTATAGTGAAATATGAGAAATCTCGATGGAAAGACATACAGACAATGAGTCAGTATAAGCATTTTGTTGTAACAATATGCTTGTTGGTTTTTGGATATCTACATATGCAATATATGGACAAAATATTTTGTAATATCTCCAAGTTGTATTTTATACCTGAGTCGTGTTGTAGTAATTTAAATAGTTTATAAATTTCTGGATACGGAATGAGACAATGAGTTGTGGTAATGTAGCATGTTTCGAGAACATTCTTGTTTAGTATGAGGTGAATTTTGCAAGTTTTGGTTAGCTTGTGTGACTAATTCTAAAGAGATGGAATAACATTACATTTGTATGTATAAATGAAGTCTTCATGTTTTGGCGTGAAATGACTCACCAAAACAGTTGTAAATGTACATTCACGGTAAAAGAAAAAG
The DNA here is from genome assembly GCA_034370585.1 of Fragaria x ananassa. Classification (NCBI taxonomy): domain Eukaryota; kingdom Viridiplantae; phylum Streptophyta; class Magnoliopsida; order Rosales; family Rosaceae; genus Fragaria; species Fragaria x ananassa. The sequence continues at coordinate 17,025,259 of CP139769.1, forward strand.
GTTCACGGTAAATGGTACCAGACCTAATTTACAATATATCTATTGGTTGATCACTGTTCATAAGCAATGTTCATTTACAGTGAAAAACAGTGACGCCGCACTTATTTCTAACTGCTTTGGGCCTTTATGTTGGGTTTTTTTTTGGTCGGTGGAGGTTGAGAGTAAATGTGGGAGAGTGAATCGCTCCCTTCCTCTGTTTCTCTTTTGCTTCCAAAAACGAAGGTCGGTTCTTTCTTCCTCCTCTCTTTCTACGCTTTTTGCTTCCAATTTGTAGGAAACGTTAGTGAGTTGTACGGTTTAAGTCTCCGAATTGATTTCTGTATTGTTTCTTCTGCGTTTGTTTTGCTTTGGATTTGTGATCTGGGCAGCGATTTTTCTGTTGCTAAACTGAAAAAAAAAAATAAAAAAAATTGACATGGGCGTGGAGTCCGCTGGGGAGATGGGCGCGGAGTCCGCTAACAGAGAAGAACGCGGAGTCCGCTGACAGATGGACGCGGAGTCCAATGGAGGAAGAAAATTAGTCCTTCCATGAAAACGGCTGCCAAGGAGAGGCAGGAGACGAAGAAGAAGGAGAGACAGAGGGAAGAAGGAGAGGCGATGCTGGCGAAGAAGAAAGAGAAACAGAAGGAAAACGGCTGCCAACGATGAGGGATGATATGACATCTCTTTCACTTTGTCCGTTTAGATTACCCTGAAATAGACTAAGCTGAATCACAGTTATTGTCAAAAATTTCCTAGCCCGCAACGACGCAGGGGTGATTGACTAGTTTTTCATATAAGGTGTGTTAATGTAATTTTCATTTACCAAAAAAAAAAGAGTAGTTTTAATTCTAAGAAAAGAGAAACAAAAAGGAAAAATTCTGTATTCAAATTGGATTAAGGGAGCAGTGGAGCCGGAAAAGAGAGAGAAATCGGAGAGCTTGTATCACACAAATCCCAATAATGAGCTTAGCACTCGTCCAGGGCTATTCTTCCTCTGAAGACGAAGAACAAGAGCCCCAACACGGCCTCCATTACCATAACTCCTCCTCCTCCGAAGACGACGGCGACGAGAGCAAACCCGCAGCGTCCTCCTCCATTTTGGAGCCTTCCCGACCCACGTCCTCCAACGCCTCCGCCCTCCCGTCTGCTTCCGACGTCTTCTCCGAGGTACCTCTCTCTCTCTCTCTCTCTCTCTCTCTCTCTCTCTCTGCCATTATTCAGTTTCGAAATTAGGTTTGAGAATTCAACTGTTTTTGTGTGTGTAGATTTCGGGACCTCCTGCTTTTTTGAACAACTGCGTCCAAGAATACGCTCCCCAGCACGTGCGGCATGCTTCGCGTCACAACAAACACCGCAAGGACAAGAAACACTTGCCTGCTGGTACTCTATTTCCCCCCTCTATCTATTTTGAGTATTTGCTTTGCGTTATTATGCATTACACATTCCATTACTGCTTAGGGCATATCAAGTTGTGCGTAAAATTATTCGGAATTTGGAGTGGATCTAAATATGTAAACCGACTTAGATAATGTCTAGATGAGTGGCTGAGGTGTTAGTGCACTATCTTGTGTAACTGTATTAGTGATTATGCTTAAAGCGCTACAAATTTAGTAAACAGCCATGTGACTATCTGGAGTTTCGTAGCTCAACATGGCATCCCGGAACAATCTTGTTCCAAGGGCTCAAGTGATTACTAATTAGACAATGTGAAAGTATGCGATATTCATTCTCTCTTAGTCTTTGGTTTACACATCAGACTCTTTCTCCATGACAAGTACAAAACACGGTCTGCTGTGCTGAACCATTTTAGTGGTGTTTGTCTTCCTTTGAGCAATAAATCCAAGCTACTACCTGTACCTTAGGCCCTACTTTAGCCTCCCAAATTACAGAAGGAATAGATTGAGTTGATATGGGATTCTATCAAGTCTTTGGATAAATTGTGCAGCCCAAGACTCCAGCAACACACTATTTCAGGGGGATATGCGTTCCCCACCTTCTGGATCCTTGAAATACAATTGAAAACTATAATCATAGCTTAGATCCAAGGACAAAAGAATTAAAACACATGACACGTGAATGAGGAAATCAATGGGAAAAGGCTAGTCCAACCCAACTTTCTTTCAAAAACATTACCCTTTCCTCCATCATAGAATTGCAACAAGCAGATAATGGTTTGATGCCTAATGATATGTATTTCGTTAAGACTTTGATTCAGACTTTTATAAAATCCCACAAAAGAGCCTTCAGGATGTCCAGGTGATGCAGGACAGAGCAGGCATGGGGCTAGGAAGTGTAGGAATCTTTAAGAAATAGATTATTCTAGAAGAAAGAGAAGGATTTGGCTGCTGTAGTCTTTGTGGAATTAGGGAATAGAGCCCAAAAGGGGGAAAACAATGGGGAAAGAGAAGACAAACCAAGGTACTGAGCCTTCTTTAAAATTCAATTCTATTTGACTCTAGTTCTGCTTTTGCTTACAATAGGTGAACTTATACCTTAAGCTTTAGACTCTCAGCAGACTAAGACTTAATAAAGACTCCAACAAGTAACATATGACCCTTGGAGTACTTAAAGACAAGTTACTTATCTTAAGACTTAATTAGACTCTCAAAGGAGTAGACTTGTATAAATGCTCTTCATAAAACTGAAAATGATTGTTGATTTGTTTATTTTTATGAATTACCAATTCAGACTCAACTACAGACACTTCACTTTGAACCAAAATGGGCTGGACTTATACTTAGGGTTCTAAAGAGCGTAAATATTTACCAACCAAGTTGTGGCTGCCACATTACCAGGTGACTTCGCCTTACCGCCTTCATCACCTCATCTTTGTCAAAAGGTCTCTCTGACTGAGTTGCCTCATCTTCCCCAATTGGATGCCATTCCAGGCCTTCGATTTTGCCTTTCTAGTTCTTTAACATACTTTGTAAACCTGGTTATTTCCTATATCTTCCTTCCTCTCCAGCAACTGTCCTAATCACTCAACATGAGGCAATTTCTACATAAAACCTATTTAAAAGGTCTGTTACGTATGAATTCATCAGAATTGGATAGGCAACATATTGACATAAAAAGAACTGATGTCTATTTGGAAAATCTTTGTTATGCATTATTTGCAATATGGTGTGTAATTGATGGGTTCTACTGTATGTGGAGTCCCATATACTGCTTCTTCATCAGGAGGATGAAAATATAGAACAGAACTTGGTTGTTGAGTTTTAATAAATGTTTTGAAATTAATCATGCATTTAGTACTCTGACACTGAGCTATCAGTATCATTCTTATTAAATATATGGTGTTCTGTATGTCCATTATGTACCTTTCTATTGCATCAATTGAAGAGACTATTGTTTTACTGGCTATAGGTGCAGTAGTGGAGTCCAAAGCTAATTTAGTTGGAATCCATGAACGAGTAAGAAGTGATCTTGATGGTAAGCAATCTCGATCTTTAGCTGATACAAGCACAAATGAAGGAGGCAAGCGTGTGGCAACTGTAACAAATCCCAGTGCAGAGGATGCTGCAGCACTTCTCAGGTACATATTTGCCTTCCCTTGGATTCTGCTCCTCCTAAGAAACTTGGCCTTGTAATCTACTAATCTGAAATATTTCTCTCGAGTAGGATGTGCTTGCAGTGTGGAATTCCCAAGACCTATTCCAATGCACGTGGAATGGTCTGCCCAACATGTGGCGATCGTCCTGCAGACGTAACCGACGACTCCAAGAAGAAGGGGTCTACAATCAAAGATAAGGAGAAAAACAAGAGGATGAAAGGCCAGTCATCTCATGCTACATGGAAAAGTGAAACTGAAATGCAGCTTCGACAGCAATTTGATTAGTAGGACCATCTCAGGTATTACCTGGAATTGAATAGCATAACATGTCATAGTTTTCTTGTTACCTCTGTGTAGCTACAATCGGTAGTTAGACTGCCAAAAGTGCATTAGGTGAGTGTGATGTATGCTATGCTCTGGTATAGTGTCAAAATGTGATCTGTTCTTTCCTTTTCCACCTACTGCTAGAGGCGGCTCTCCTTTTTTTTAAGATAGTAATAACTCTCCTGGTTCTAAGCTTGTGAAAAGTCAAAACTGACTTGCTTGATTAACTTTATCTCAGTAGAATGATCTGTTTTCTATTTTTTTTGGTCTGACATATCAATCAAATTCATCTAGATTACTTTTCTTTTCTGGGCAAAGAAAAGAACAGAAAAAAAAAGATGGTCATAAACCGAATGCGAACATAATCTGCAAAGCACAGGAGGTAATATTATCCTTGAAATGATCATATCTTGTCTGCTGTATTTCATGTCATTACAATAATTTGCTTTTGTGAAAAGGGAAGAAGGCTAATTCCTTGTTTCACCTCCCTGATCTTTACACCTTAGGTTAGAAGTAGCGATAAGTGAATAATGAATGCGTACCAGTAATGAATAGAAAATTTGCCTTATGTAGAGGACTCTAGGTCGGTCCTCTTTGCATGCTTCTGATGTTGGGTAAGATTGTGTTCAGTGGTAGTGGTTTTAGAAATTCAGATTAGCTGTTGAGCTGTATTTCTACATGGTGGTATACAGTATGGAAAATTTTGTAGCAACTGGAGTCTTTTATGCAACACATTTGTGTGCTTTGTTGAAAGAACAGCCAGGTGATTATAATTGTTCTTTGTTTGTAAATGTCGGTTTTGTGCGAGCTCAATTTGAGCTTGTAATGAAATGATAATAGGGTTTCAACTTAAGAAAAGGGAGATTTGTCTTTTTAAGTGTATATACCACTTGGTGAGATTAACTTTTATATTTTGATACAGGGATGAAATTATTGGATTCAAAAGTTCAATTCCATCGTCAAAATAACAAGATAATTTTAAATGATCAATTTCTTCACCTTTATGTATTAGCAATGATGTTAACCCTTAAAAGTAGAGGGCAATAACATAGTACTTGTAGTTTTAGGGTAGAAGAATTGGATGCTTTATATAATTAGACATTAGTGATTGATCATTGTTTGTTTCATCAAACAAAGATGAACTCATTAGGTAATTTATAACTTAAGGATTAATTAGTGGTTTATAAAAATATACAGGAAAACCAACTTTCGAACTACTTGTCCATCTTTTGGATCGAAGAAAAGATGTCCTTGTCACAGTCTTTTTTTTATTTTATATTTATTTTTTATAGCAATAATGTCACAAAGTCTTTGGTAATGCTTAAATTATAGGGTGAATGATAAAATAATACTTTTAGAGATATGAAACGGTAAAAAGTCACTAATTGTTCAATCATGATAAAAAAAGTCTCACTAAAATAAATGTTTCTATACTGTCCTTTTAATTAAAAACAAATTACAAATTATGTCATTGTTTCTAAGCTAAACACGCGATTTGATCTATCACAGCTCAACTCTCTCTCTCTCTCTCTCTCTCACAACTCACTAATGAGATCTCCATCAACCTTTTGAGAGCCAACGATCTCCGACTGCTCTCTCTCTCTCTCTCAACTCGCTGTTGAGATCTCCGTCAACCTTTTGAGAGCCAACGATCTCTGTAGGCACGGGTGAGCAGCACCTTAGAGATCCGGCTTCTACCACCAGCGCGGGACTACACTGCTAAACCACCACCGCTGCAGGATCAGAGTCCAAAGCAAGATCCGGCGAAACCCAAGCTTTCTCGAAAAGTAGATCTAAGCTTTTGTTTTCGAATCGTTGATCTGTGCAACCATAATGGTGGCTAGCGATCCGATGACATTGAAGGAGGTTTGAACGGTTAGTTCTCGGCTTCGATTTGATGCTTGATTAGTTCAAATTTTGTTAATCGTGTTCCTTTTACTTATGATGAAGCTGATCCTAATGACCATGAGTTTGCAATTCCCTATGTTCTTTTAGTTCAATTTCGCGTTGAGATCAATTTTGCTATTCTATTGATAAGTTCAATTTCTCGGTTTCGTTAATCCCAGGATGATGATTTTGGAGGTTAATTTCACGGGAACTAGCGGTGCCCACCGGTCAGGTAAGCTTCACTTTCGACATGAAGCTCTTAATGTTTGATTGAATTTTTGCTTATTGATTTGTTCATATCTGAAAATTTAGGAAATAAGAGAAGCTTAGGGGAGATTAATTAAAAATGAAGATGACTTGTATATTCGTTCATATGGGAAGTTTGAACAAATGTAAATGAATTGTATGAATCCATTGTTTCTATTGATATATAAGGTGAAGCTTTATGAAACAATGTTAGAGTCAAAATCTTATTCGGTCTATGATTTACAACAAGATTGGTGACATTTAACAAATGAAGCTTTGGATAGGGTTATATGTATTTAGTGTAAATCACACTTTAGGGTTTATATCCAGAAAAAAGGCATCGGGTGTGTATAAAAGTATTTGTCAGATTTTGTTTCTTGGCCATACATTTTATTCCCTCTTGCTTGACATTGACATGGAATTTGGTTTCTGTTTTTTTTTTTTGTGTCCAGAATTTTACATTATAAACTACCAAGCCTCTGATTTGTATGATTGTGATAACTTGTTGCATCACTTATGTTGTAATGACAGTGGTTCTAACTTAGCTGCAATTCGAGAGAAGTGGCCAAGAAGTATTGTTGTCCATCAACTAGAAGCTCACATTTTGATGTATGTTGTTCTATGTTAAGTTGGTGAGGTCATCCCTATTACACCCTCTATGCATATTTGATTCATGTTGTTGCGATGAGATATAATCAGTTAGCTCTGATTTGTGTTGTTCCTTAAGATAGAATATAGTGCAATTGCTTAGAACAAGCCCTGATTTGTGTTGTTTAGAACTTACCAAAAGTTGTCTTTCTATAAAGATAGAATATGGTGCAATTGTTGTTTTTGTATAGATAATTTGGTCTACATTTAAGAGATCAAGATGTAGTCAAATACACTTCTCTTTACATACTGTTCTATAAGATAAATAAGATTGATGTCCAGTGATAAATCTTTTATATATGTTGCGCTAGTATTACATGGATAGTTACAATGTTACATATCCATTTAACAGTTACATCGGAATGCTGCGTCATGGTGCATCGACACATTGCAAATATCAACAAAATAGTCATGGAATATAAATGGTAGTTACATGGATATTTACATAGATATGTATATACTTATGTAGCTTATTATGTACAATGTATGTAACTATCTAAGTAACTATAAATCTGTAGTTACATAGATAGTTTTATAGGCAGGTTAATGTAGTTACATAAGTGTATCATGTATGTAACTATGTAACATGTATGTAACTACCCAGGTAACTATCAATCTATAGTTACATGGATAGTTACATGCATAATTGCATGGATAGTTACATAGGTAGTTACATTGATAGTTACATAGGCATGTTAATGTCTTTACACAAGTGTAACATGTATGTAACTACCCAGGTAACTATCAAACTGTAGTTACATGTGTAGGTACATGGATAGTTACATGCATAGTTACATACATGGATAATTACAAGTATAGTTACATAGATGGATAATTATATTGATAGTCACATAAGCATGTTAATGTCGTTACTTAAGTGTAGCATGTATGTAATTATCATGTAACTATCAAACCGTAGTTACATGGATAGTTACATGCATAGCTACATGCATAGTTACATACATAGTTACAAAGATAGTTACGTGCATAATTATAAGGATAGTTACATGCATAACTACATAGATAGTTACATTCTTGTGCCCGTCATGTATATAACTACCCAGGTAACTATCAATCCGTAGTTACATAGATGAATAGTTATATAGATAGTTATATAGATGAATAGTTATATACATAGTTACAAAAATAGTTACATAGATGCATAGTTATATGGATAGTTACATGTATAGTTACATGAATAATTACATAGATAGTTGCATAGATGAATAGTTACATGGATAGTTACTATGTATAGTTACATGAATAATTACATAGATAGTTGCATAGATGAATAGTTACATGGATAGTTACCGATAATGTAATTATCCATGTAACTGGCAATGCAACTATCAATGAAACAAAACGTATCTATGTAACCGGCAATGCAACTATCAATGAAACAAAACAGTCTTGTAACTGACTAATTAAGTAACTATTTATATAACTTGTTTAGTTAGTGGCAACTAAAGTAACTGACAATGTAACTAATCAGTCATGTAAATTTTCATATAAATGATCATGTGACTATATGAGTAACTAGTCATGTAACTGACTGTGTAACTACTTAAGTAACTAAATATTTGCAGCGTGCCGTTGCACCGCAACAATAGACTGACTATGTAACTACCTACTTAGGTAAGTAACTACCATATGTAACTACTTAAGTAACTAGTCATGTAACTACGATGTTATTACTCAATTAAGAGTGTAATATGGAAAACGTAATAAAGAAATAAGACATTTTCACTTTCATTCATATAATTTCAGTAGATACTTAATACAATACAATAATTTACCAAATCAAAAAAGAAAGTACATCCTAGACTAAAGAGATGCCAACCCCATTTTCTTTACATCATATCAAAACAACCCACAGCAACATCCTTTTTGATTTAAGCTCATTCTTGTTGATTTTGTCAAACTTCTCTGTTTAAGTAGAGCTGCAACAACATGGCTGACAAGTACAATGAGATTTGTGAATTAGTTATAGCATCATAACGACAAGTTGCTTAAGAAGTTCCATATGTGTGCTTAACTATATAAGCTTCATTGTCAAAGCCTTCAAGTTCTTAAGCTTTATGGAGTGAATCCAGTTCAGAATACCATAAAAATCAAATTCTTTTGTTCTTCAATTTCAATCAATCAACAACATCTTGATCAGAATCTAACCAATCACAACATCTAGATGATTCTACAGTACCAAAGATGTATCACGTAGCCAATGATTAGTATCGGCTAAGCATTGAAGTGTTCCCACCATACAGAGGTCATTGATACACCACTTTCACTAGAAATAGAAGCAAGACATGATTAGGGAACAAAATAAGAACAAAAAAAGAAATCCAAATCTAGTAAACCAATCAGAAATCAAAATATACATGATGTCTTGGTAATGATATTGACAATCAATGGAAAGCATAAATATGAATTGTGTAATTGGGAAAATGATAAAATCAGTTAAATACAAAAAGAATACGGGAGAGTAGAAAGCAAGGATTACCAGGAACATTAATGGAAAGCCAAATTCATATTGGTGATCACTTAAATGTGCAATTGAAAGAGTAATATACTCATTTAAATGCAAAAGGAAAACAGGAGAACACAGAGCAACAATATTACCATTTAGTCATTTGCACCAAGTATCCAAGATACCTGCACAATTTAGAGAAAACAACAATGAACAACCAAAACCCAAAATCTAGGCTACATGACAGTACTTGACATTTTACTAGATAAATTAGGCATACCTTTGTTCTAAAGAAGTGTACCGGCAGAAAAAGAAAACCAAGACCCCAAAAATTATACCTAAACCCATCACAACACAAAAAGTGCATCTAAAAATCAAAATTGTCGTTGGATTTTTCTCTGCTCCCCTTCCCCTCACAACCCTATATTCTCAAAGGTGCACCACCGAGTAGAACCTCAGATATGTCATTGCATTGAGTTACAAACAATCTAAGCCATTATCTAACAACTAGAAATACCATTGTATTGTCGTCAAAGCGTTACGAACTCATCTCATACTTTCTACTCAATCCAAGAGTTAATGTATCAACGTTATAAAATCACAACTGATTTAATCAGACTTAACTTGGCCAAGTAATGTACCTAGCTAATCACCAACTCATGCGAAAATCGATAAAGAACAAGCAAAAATTAACTGAAATCAAACTCCATCCTCATTTCCTCATTCAGAATCTAAACACTACAACTAAAAATGCACAACAACAACAAAGCTAAGCTATTCAATTATTCATATAAATTCAAATCAAACCTCAAACTATAAAGATAGCAACAAACCTAGGGTTTTCGAATTTCGATGTCGCCCCCGAAATCGCTCCAGGTCTTTGATCACCTGAACCCCATGGTGTTTGCCGTCTCGATAATCGACTTGTAGATCGACTCCAAAAGCATGTACTAGCAGTACGGATCAGACTACTTCACTTTCGTGATCTCACCGACACCGTAGACGCAGTCACATGCCCCGTCCTCCCGCTCTCGAACTCTATCGGGCCGCCTTCTTCAAGTAACACGTCACTAACGATGACTTCACTGTGAACTCGAACGTGTTGTTCTTGAATGCTGTGATCGTCACCGCCATCGACGTTTCTGGTTTGTACTTCTACGTCCCGCCATCGGAGCTTTGGATCTCTACCGTGATCGTCACCGCCATCGGCGTTTTTGGTTTGTGTTTCTGCGTCCCTCCATCAGAGCTCTAAACTGAAACAGAGAGAGAATGAGGAGAGATCGAGAGAAAATGAAAGAAAGAGAGAAAAGAACGATGTATATAACATAAGGGGTAGAGTAGTCATTTCAGATTTGTTAAATGTAGACTCTTTTATCATAATTAATAACTAATGAGGACTATTATATCATATGATATAGAATTAAGTAACCATTTTATCATCTCATAATTTTTAGAGGTGACCGTTTTAACATGTGGAACAATTGATGATTTTTTTATCATTTGTACTTTAAAATATACTTTACTATATAATAAGACATCTAACAAGCTCAGTTCCCCTAACCTGCACAATTCAATATATATAGCAACACTGTCACCATAGCCATTTAGAGCATCTCTAATGATAGTGTTAAATTTTTTTGTCAAATTGAAGTTTGACACTTGACGTGTCAGTGTCAAATTTGTACAAAACCTTTTCAATGAAAATGTCCAATAGCAACAATATTTTACTCTTTTTTCAAAATTTCTTACTTTTTTATATCTTGCTATTTCTCTCTCTCTCTCCTCTCTATCCGTCTCTCTTTCTCATTTTGTGCTTCTACTTTTGAGGAAACTACAACCAGATCCTGTATACCCATCTTAAAACAGATCTAGCAATCCAAAGACAAATAAAACACAGAACATCATCTTCTTCTTCTTTCCTCCCTTTGGCTCTTGATTCCCTACACGTCTTAATCTTCTTCTTTCTTCTTTCCTCCCTAACCTCCTGCTCTGGATTCACTACAGTATTTAGAAACCCAAATTGCATTCCTAGTCTTCAGAAACCCAAATCGTCCTAATCTGAATCCTGCCTAATCATATTGTCTTCCCACTCATCCCAACAAAATGTTAACAAATGCCTATAATAGATTCGGGTAGGAAGGAAGAGAGAGCAGCAGAAGGAAAGAGAGAGAAAAACAGAGAGCATTGAGGTATTAAATAATCAAAGAAAATAATTTGACAATTTTGAGAGCACGGTCAAGTTTGTCACGGAGAAGGAGATTGTCAAATCCATATAGAATTTGACTGGTTCATTAAAGTGAATGTTTGTGTCAAATATAACTGTTCAAGCTCCATGTTGTCATTTGACAATATGGTTGGAGTTGCTTTTAGAGCAACGTCAATGAAGTTGTCAAAAAACTATTGTCAAATTTAAATTTGAATTTGAATTTAACTAGTGACGTGGCTGTGTTAAAATTGACAAAAATCAACTCCAACTAAAGTGTTTAATTTAAATCATATTCTATTTTTTTTGTAACGTAATTTTTTTCTCTCTCTCTCTTTTATCTCCTACAGCCACAACGACCCGTTTTTTACCTTTCTGTCTTCGTCTTCCTCCTCTTTTTTCCTTTGTTTCTTCTCCTCATCTCCCTCTCGCTTTTTCTTTCATCTCCAACTCTTCTCTTTCTAATCAAAGAGATTTTGAACACAGATCAAATCTTTTTAACTTAGTTTGTTCAAGCCACTTTTTTCCTTACTCATTTTTCTTCTTCTTAATTCTTACCCAAAGCGTACAGAAACCCACCCACCCCAGAAATATCCCCACACAATCGAACCCCCAAGCATCACCCTTACAATAGCAGAGTTATGGAGATCAGCCTTTCAAGCATCACCCTCCGTCCATTCCGGCTATCAGATGTCAAAGATCTCATGACATATGGTGGCGATGAGCAAGTGACTCGAAATCTCCGATGGACGACTTTGGCAACCAAAGAGGAGGTTTTCACTTTTCTCAAAGATGTTTGCATCCCCCATCCGTGGTGCCGGTCAATATGCATCGATGATCGTTCAATCGGTTTCATATCAGTCTTTCCGAGGTCAGGTGATGAATAGGGAATCGAAAGTGGGTTGAGCTAATTTTCACACCACACACTTCATTTTTTTTTTTTTTTTTTTTTGAGGTTTGAAACCTAATGGGAGGCTTAACCTCACATTTTTATATTAAAAATATATGAATGGGACATCAAACCAAAATCTCATAAATTGAAAACTACAACGAAAATGATTGTAAGAAAATAACAAATAATAACCTATAACTATCTAAATCATACCCGTCGGGTTCCACTAACTTCAAACTCCTGAATCACAGAATCATTATCAACACTATCAGCAAACTCTTTTTCAATATAGAGAACCATCAAATCATTAAGAAAATCATCTTTTATCTTATTTCGAAGTCTACTTTTTATGATGTTCATAGATAAAAAAGCTCTCTGTTATGACTGTAGAAACTGGTAAAATTTTCACCAAACCAACAACTTATAAACCTTCAACAGACATTCTATTTTAATCTTTCTGCAGGTTATATCTCAATTAACAATTTCGGTTTTTCCTGATTTTTAAAAATTATAGAAAGCAGATTTTTCTGTTTTACTTAAGCATTGAGCACTACTAACCAATTATAATGCTTAGTCCATTACTAATACATGTAACCGGCTAAGACACTTTTAACCAAGGGTACACGTACACCAACTGTCTGAAACACATCTTCCTGGTGGAATCCAAAAGAAATCATAAATCATAATCCACTAGTCTAGACACTGAGTAGCTAAGAAAATTACCAATAAGACACTTAATCTTTATCTTGTTCAAATAACTTGGTTTGTATGATATGCCTAGTTGACAAAATAACATCTAGAACAGTAGAACTTCACAGTTCTCAGTTTTTTTTTCTCATCTTTCGTATTCTTTTCTTTATAACAAAATCTAAAACTAGCTTAAATTTCCGGAGACGCTCATACTTGAAAATTAGTGATTAGTATCATACCTGATCGGATTTCGAATCAAAAACCGAATCAAACTCAAATTCACGGTCTCCAACTGATACTTTATTGGGAGAAACCTTGTTAACAGTCCAGTCTCCTCCTTTAGTAGGTCTAATTCTCACCACAACCTACACAAATTTCAAATCCCAAATCAAAAGATCGGAAAAAGAAAACAATAAAATCAAGCAATGAAAATTCCAAACTATCAAATACCTTCACTGCTCTGTCCAAAGGTGCCTCGGTTTCGTCAGATCCATCAATCTCAGTCTGCACTCTGCAAATCAAAACAATTTTCGATACTCAGCTTTCCGATTCAACCTCGAATTTCAAATTACCAATTTTGTCATATGGACAGGTATTCATTTATATCCGATTCAAGTTGAATCCCAAATCAAAAAACACTTCAATTTATATGCACAGGTATTCATTTATATGGACTCATCGGCGGTATTCTATCCAACCTTCCCTTCCTCACCAGTCGCAGTCAGTCAGTCACCACTCACCACCCACGCGGGCCACCGGCCACGCCTACTCAGTCCAAGCCCTCCTCTGCCGTCAGTGCCGTGCCGAGACTCCGGTCAACGCCGACCTCCTCCGTTTGCTACTGGCGCTGAAGGCTGAAGATTGAAGAAGTGAAGAAAATTGGGCTGGCTTGGCTTGGCTGGCTGGGCTGTGGTATATATAACTAGGGGTTTTTTGGCCCAATTTTCGGTTAGGCTGTAGCCCATACAGCCTTTGCTGTAGTTTCGTCCCTGGTGATGAGAGTCACAAGGCTGATATCAGTTATGCTGTATCCCCAAACTACTGTGGACATGGGATAGTCACTGAAGCAGTTAAGATTGCCGTCCCTCAAGTGTTCAAGGACTTCCCTCATTTGCTTAGGTTGCAAGCTGGTGCAATTCCAAACAACAAGGCCTCTCAGAGGGTTTTGGAGAAAGCTGGGTTTCAAAGGGAGGGTTTGTTCAGGAAATATGGATATATGAAGGGAGAAATTATTGATTTGGTTGTTTAAGACCCTTTGGAGGATTGTGTTACATCCATACTCGATAGATGCTAAATATGTGCACAATGGTGATTGGGCAGCTGCTAGAGTGGGAGTGAAACATTCTTTTGTTTGGCCTGGGGAAAAAATCTACTGTGTGCTGGAATGAGATGGCGAATCGGAGATACATGGTTGCCGTCTCCTTGGTCTTTCAAGATTGTAACTCCTTGCTTTATGAATCCAAATAAACGCAAAGGTCAACCAGCTTATGAGCCAGCCAGGTATGCGGAACATGGATTTTATTTAATAACATTTTTTACCGGTTGATGTAGAAAAAATAATAGTTGCTCCTTTATGTGATGGAACAGAGGGGAAGTGGGCGTGTGTCACTTTAATGAAGATGGAAGATATTCCGTTGAATCCGAATATTGGTTTGGGATGGATGGAGTTGAAGAGGCTGAAGAAGGGATCCAGTAGTGGTATTCAAACTCCATTAATATTTAGAGTATCATTTGGGACCTATCGGATCCCAACAAGGTCAAACTTTTTTTATGGAGAGCTTGCCATGCTTCTCTACCTTGTGTTGAGCGCTTGTTTAAGCGCAAGATCTTTGTCGTGTGGCAAAATAAGTTTGGAATTGTACATGTTGGAAGGTGGTTAACAAAGGATGGCAGGTTTGATTGCTCTAGAAGGGAACAATAAAAACACTAAATTGTTTACGTAATTTGCTGGTGGATATGGAAGGATAGAAATGGAGTTTATCATGGGAAAAAAGGCATGGAGTGGCAACATGAGTTTGCTGGCGTAATGTTGAGAAAGAAGAACTTACTGATGGGTGGGTGTTAATAGTGCTGAAATGCAGCAGAGTTTTGGAGATATGGAGAGGGGTATTATACATTAACAGGCTGCCAGTTTGTACTTTGCTGGAGCTTGTGATATTAGTACAAACATTGTGGGTCTTGGCGATGTGGTGTTAAGTGGTAGTTGTAACCTAATGAGGACCATTGCGGCACCCATGAAAGCTGCATTCAAACCACACAACATTGAAGTTCTGGTTCTATGGCTTGGTATGAAGTTCAGCAGGCAGATAGGTGTAACAAAGTTGGCTATTGCAAGTGACGCGGTTAACGTGATTAATGCTATTGGCAGAAATGAACTCGACTTGAGAGATCTTAGAGGAATTATGGATGCAGTTCGTAAAATAAAAGTGGAGTTTGAATCTTTAAAATATGTGCGCAAACGCCATAATAAAGTTGCTTATACTCTTGCCCGAAATGCTTTGATGATGGTTCAATCTATGTTTTGTTATGAATTTAGGCCTCTTTGGCTCATGTAGTTATTGACACTATTAGTAGAAGCTAGTTTCGGGATTCTCTCGTGAGAAGCCTGTGATATTGATGTATTTCAAAGTTGATTTAATTAATAAAGTATTTTTTAATAAATTTTTTTTTTAAAGTTTGTTTGAAATGGTAAGGTCATCTATAGTCACTCCGGCAAGATATAACATGTGAGTCACACATTTCATTTCATAAGTTTAAATATGACATTTTGTAGTCATTGTGGGTATCATGAATATTGTCTAGTGTCTTTTTTTTTTCTTGAGAAGTATTGTCTAGTGTCTACTCATGATAAGATGTAAAAGAAATATGTAAAAAGGAGAAAAGTCTAATAATTTTTGTTACTGTATTGTTAAAAAATAGTGTTACTGAAATTCTAGTGCCGTTCATGAATTGAGCATTGTTAAATACTATTGTTATTGCTATCCTATGTACTTGGCTTAAGAATGAAAAAAAATAAAAATGAATGAAAAAAAAAATAAAAATGAAGGGAGCTCAGTAAGATCACCTGACTTGTTATTTTAGGTTGTAACAAAAGTGATTGCAGTTAGCTTTAACGTTCAAGCAAATTCGAAAAGTTCAAATATTGATTAAGATAAAATTAAAATATAAGTATAATCGACAAAACGAATATATTTTTAGGTGTCATTTTAAAACTCATTAACAAATAGATAGAAAGATGTAAGGATTAACAAATAGATAGAAAGATGTAAGGGTGAGTACTCGATTAGCAAACTTTTCTTCTTTAAGGAAAAATAAATAAATAAATAAATGAAACGCGACACGTGAAAAATAAAATTATATTAACTGCAATGTAAATTTGTTTCAACTTTCGTCTCTCTTCTTAAAAAGAAAAAAAGGAAATCGGTTTTCTTCTTGTTCATCTTTAGTTGTTGAATCGGGGGGAGACGATGTGGAGGAACTCGGTGAGTTTCTCGTCGCAGTTGATTAGGTTGAACAAGACGCTGTTCAATCCTTCCACATCAGCAAACGACGTCGTTCGACCACTGCTGCACTGTCGCTCCGAATTCCACCCCTACTCCTCTTCACCTCCGTCGTCTTCCGATTATCTCAAGCTAGGTTTTCAGCCCTCCGATGGACTCCGAGCCCTTTCTGCTACCACCTCTGATCTCGCGTCTCTCGCCTCCAAATCTGCAGACCTCACTCGTCACTATGCCCGCTGCTATTGGGAGCTCTCCAAAGCTCGCCTCAGGTACCTTTATCTTGTTTTGTTCTGTAAAGAATACCATTTCTACGGAGATTGTAGTGATTTTGATCCTTGTGTTGCGTTGTTCTGATTCAAATTAGTTGATATTTAGGAATAGCTGAAAATAGAGCTTGTTGAAATTTGAGTTAGGGTTGATTGTTTCAGATATTGTGGTCATGTAGTTTCATTACTTCCTTAATATCACAAGGCATTACAGCTGGGCTTTCGTACTGGATTCTCATAGGGTCTTACTGGGGAATTTCGAACATTTTGTCTCATGAACTCGGTTTAAAAAGTTGTCTATTTGTTTTCGTTTTTTTTTTTAATTGTAATTCAGCATGCTAGTTGTTGCAACTTCTGGAACTGGATATGTTCTCGGGAGTGGCAGTGCCGTAGATCTTTCTGGACTTTGTTACACATGTGCCGGTACCATGATGGTTGCAGCATCTGCTAACTCTTTGAATCAGGTTTGTTCTTTTTCTTGCTCTTCTAATTTTGTACTTATATTTTATGTTTTTTTTTTTGCACACTTATGTTTGTAGAATATATGTGTAGCTTGTATATTATGGTTAGTGTTCTTACAGATATCGACTTGTCCTGCGAGTTTTAATGCACCTGTAAATAAGATTTTTCTCTCGTTTCATCTCATGTTATTTTTGATAAATGGTTACTATGGAGCCTTTCTAATGAGGACCTCTATAATGAGGACTAGTTGAGGACTTTTAGGTTTGTGGTTTAAAAGACCCATTTTTCGATCACATTTTTGGTATCTCATCCGTTCAATTTCTAGGTCTATATGAGTAGATCACTTCTACAGATTTTCAGTCAAATTAGTGATCGTCAAGGTAACGAAATAAATCAAATTAATGGACGAACTAAACTGTCAAACATGAACCGTTCAAGTTCATAATTGGTAAATCACACTTATGAATATTAAGGAACTTCAATTTTAACCTTGAAAGAAAAAGAAAGAAAAATGCTTGTCCAAGGAATATTAAGGAAGCTTTTCACTGTGTTGTATAATTATTTATTTTTTTGATCAAACTGTGTTGTAAAATTAGAAAAAACATACATGACATATGTAAATTTTGGAAGTTTTCAACTAATTTTATAGATAACGAGATTATTACTTGTGCACAATCCGAGCTGTTTGTGAGTCCTACTTTTGGGAAGTGAACTCATCTTGCAGAACACATATTGATTGTTTTCCAGTTATGGAAGTGCCTAATCCCTGTAGGATATGACTCTAAAAATACAAATCTAGAAAAGAAGAAATTTTTTATAAATGTGTGAAGAACTTTTAGAAATTCTTTCCCATAATCAAATTATTATGAAATTGTGATTGACCTCGATTCATTACCACATTAAATGAGTTGATATTGATGCTGAAGCATGTATTCCTGCACGCTTTCTCATGATTCCTGTTTTGGACTTTCAGTTGGGCGGCAGCTTCTGGCCAGATTTCACTCAATGCAATGATTCTCCCAGCTGCTTTATATTTCTGGCAAATACCTCATTTTATGGCCCTTGCATATTTGTGCCGCAATGACTATGCTGCTGGAGGGTATGTATGTTCTCTCATCTGAAGTCCAGATGTCTGAAAGCAATTGGTGGATGTCACTAGTTCTTTCATCGTCTTACTTTAGCCATTTTGGCATCAGTCGGACTGTCTCACCTGTTTTATTCTGATTAATTTTTAAATGGGGTACTTATTTCTACCTTTGTTCCATGATCTATGGTTATATATCAGAATCATTCAATATTTGAGAATGCACTATGAGTACAATGCAGATATGAATAATATCACTCAAATGACAAAAAAATTGCAGATATGGTTGTATTTTCCGAAACATTATCTAGTGTCAAAGGGTATTCAATCTGCGTTCACTAGTTTTTTTTTGTGAGACACCCTTTAATGTTTTTCTTATATGCTATATATTCAGGTTTAGGATGTTTTCTCTTGCGGATGCTTCTGGTCAAAGGACAGCTTCAGTGGCTTTAAGGAATTGCGCTTACCTTATCCCTTTGGGATACGTGGCATATGATTGTGAGTCAGAAGATTCCCAAATAGAATAGCTCACGCTTTTTAATCTTACTTTCATCAAAGTTTCATTTGTATCTCTGGCATTTGTGGCGGTACTTTGTTTTTCATTGTTCAGTATGGGAAAAGTTTTATGCTCTGGACTACTATTGATCCTAATGCTGATGGTTATTATTATTATTTTTCTGTAGGGGGTGTCACTTCTGGATGGTTTTGTATTGAATCTACCATACTTACTCTCGCAATAAGTGCAACGGCATTTTCATTCTATAGAGACTGTACAACACATAAAGCTAGGAGGATGTTTCACGCCAGCCTTCTTTATCTTCCTGTATTTATGTCAGGGATTCTGTTTCACCGTATCTCTGATAATCAACAATGCCTTGCTGAAGAGAGTTCACAGAGTATAGCTGAGCTTTCAATGTCCTCACAAGATGGAAACGCTATCCAGAAACACAAGTTAAAGAAGCATCGCCCACCGGTATCATATGCTTCTGTTGCACCTTTTCCTTTTCTTCCGGTTCCGTCATATGTCTCTTCATGAATATTCCAGTCCCCTGGTTTTGTAGAATAAAGGTCGAAAGCACCCCATAAATATTTTTTTGTTGCAAAGATGCACATATTTTCCAGTATTATCAGGTTGAAAACCTGTATGTGTTGCAAATGCAAATGCAAATCCTTGTTTGTTTTTCCTTTTCCGGCAAATGCTCTTTTCTTTTGCTGTTGCAACTCAGCGAGTTTAAAGTACAACTTTTGAATCATAATAAATGTATTGTTCATTTGAGATATGAGAAACGAGTACTTCTATAGAACAAGAATACAAGATTCTCACCACCCTACACGTCTCTGGTAATATATTGGGACTTAAACACCAAATTTTTCCCTCAGATGTGTCCTTAATTTCAAGGCATCATGATCACTTGAAAACCCCAAACAAACCGGCATTCCCCCCATGATCATGCTTGCACACATATCCGGTGGAGACCCAAGATTGGTTTCCCAAGGCTTTGCCAACATCTTTCCCTTCTCAACAACAACATCATGATTCCTCAGCTGAAGGAACCACTAAAGAAGGACTATAATCCATAGTCCCTATCCAGCAGCTTTCAATAGCCAACCCTTTACCACAATCATGAGACACCATAGGATGATGCAGTTCTGAATGTGTGACTGACTTCCTACAATACAGAAATGCAACCGAAGCAGGGCAAAAGAACCACTTGTGCAAATTACTAGTGTAAAAATCTGCCCCTATTTCTTGCATATCAACATCTACACACCCAACACCATGAGCCCCATCTATGAAAACTTGATCAACACCTTCTTCCCTGCACACTTCAACTAATTTCTTAACCGGAAGTAAAACAAATGGCATGGATGTAACATGATCAATCATAGCTAATCTAACTCTACTACCACTAGTCGTTTCCTTCACCAAAGCCATCTGAAATTCATTTACTATTTCTTCACTGGAATTCACTGGAAATTGAAATGGAACTTCAAAAACATACCCGCTAGCTCGCTCAAAATAGGCTTTAATGGAGTTCTTCACCACGCCATAAGCACATTGTAGTGTGATGACAACATCCCCTTTCATAATCCAAATCCATAATCTCGTATCTTCAAAACTCATCTAAACTCAAGTTCAATAACGAGGTGAAGCGAAACTACAACAAGCTTCTTTACCTCGTCAAGATGAAGTTACCACCATCGGTCTAGATTGCAGCCGTGACCGGAGTCGAAAATTTGTCCAGAGATGCCTAGAAACATTTGAGCTTCAATTCTCTTTCACCGGAGCTCGTCACCCCCAAAGCCACAGACATGACTATGACGTTGAGAGGAAGCTATGTCCACCGGTACGACGTCGTGAGAAAGGGCGCGAGAGGTCAGGTTTTCAGATCCTCGAGACGTTCACTGATCTTAGAGAGACGAGAAATATATAAGGGTGTAAGCGTCAATAAAAAATCTCAGATGAACTTTTATATCATTTAATAACTTTAAAGGTAACCATTTTATTATCTAATATATTTTGAAGGTTACCATTTTATCATGTGAAACAATTAAAGATTTTTATTATTATTTATATTTATAAATGATAGTTTTGTGGTACATGTCCTAATTTTATTGTTGATTTTTTACTGTCAGAAAAATAAAATAAAAAATAGATGAAAAATGGACCTGATAAGATCTAGAACGAAAACGAAATGAAAGAATAGAAGGGTAGAGAAGAGTAGAGGCAGAGGCAGAGGCAGAGAGTAAAAGAAAAACAGAAGCATCTAGACCAATTGGTTTTACCGTTTCAGTGCTCATAAATCTATAAAAATCACTCTAAAACCCCTCTTCTACGTTTCGTCTCGTTCTTGCTCGCCACTCTCTCTCAAGTGAACTGTGCGACGATCATGGGGTGTGTTTACCTTTTCTCTCTTTCCCTGATTTCTGATATTCGATTCTGTCTTGTGTAAACATAGAGTTTGAGCTACATGTATTTTGGTGGTTTCTTCTTTTCTCAGTCTAGGGTTTTGGATTCCGCAATTTTCCTTGGATTGAGTGTACAGAGTTTTCAATTATATTTCCCTTAATATCCAAATTAATTCAAAAAATTGAAAATTAAATTGGATCCAGTAAGAATTTGTGTCTAGAAATCTGTTTGAAACTTTGGTAACTGCTCATATGGAAAAGATTGGGAATAAGATTGCCTGCGGTTTGTTACTGCTGTAAAGCTCGAAACTTGTCGAATTTTTTGTACAAATTTTATTGTTTGATTTCCTTACTGCTTTTACCTGTAGGGAAGGCAATTCTTAAACTAGTCATTCTGTTATCAGTATCATTTGGTCTTGTGTAATAATATTGTAGCATTTATTAGGAAACCAGAAATTAGATAATGTTTTGCTGTGTTTCTGGCATCACAAGTTGTTGTCTTAGACGACTGATAGCCATTTTAAACGTGTAAATTTTCAGCCGACATCCTACTGTCAAGTGGGCGCAGCGGCCTGATACGCTTTACATCACTATTGATTTGCCTGATGCCCATGATGTAAAGCTCAAGCTGGATCCTGAGGGAAAGTTTCTATTTTCTGCTACTACTGGAAAAGAAAAGACACCTTATGAAGTTGATCTTGATCTCTATGACAAGATTGATGTAAATGTAGGCCACCACTTGTAATTTTCTGGCTGTCTTGTGTTTTACTGCTCAATTATAAGTTTTGTTATTTACTCAATTCTTACTGCAGGAGAGTAAGGCTAGTATTGGCTTGAGGAATATCTGTTACCTGGTAAAAAAAGCTGAAAGTAAATGGTGGAGCAGGTTGATAAAGCAAGAAGGAAAAGCTCCTGTGTTCTTGAAAGTTGATTGGGATAAATGGGTGGATGAGGATGAGGAGTCGGATGCCCAAGGACGTGAGTATTCCTAAGCTCCTTTTAAGATTGTTATCCAAGTTATTTTAGTTTCCTGAAAATATTCTTACCCTGGTCTGCATTATCTTTAATTTTGGATTTCAGCTGGAAATGACATGGAATTCGGTGACTTAGATTTTTCTGTAAGTATCTATAACATGATTTATCAAACTGTATAATGATGAATTATTCATGAAGTTAAACAATTGCTGTTTTTATTGTTTCAGAAGCTGAATATGGGTGGTGGGGCCGATGCTCTTGACGATGGTGAGTTCCTGTAGTACTGCTTTGCATTTATATCATTCAAGTTAATATGATATTCTGTTGGAACTGGACCTAGAAGTGAGCTACAGTGTTCAGAGTGAATATTCTGACTGTTTCTTTACCTTGTGCTACTAGAATTTGACAATAGCAGTGACACTGAAGATGAAAACGTTGAAGCACCATCTACCACTGCAGAATCTGATACCAAGCTTCCTGCAAGTGTGGAGGATGAAGCAAAACCTTCAGTCTGATGAGAAAGCTTTCAACTGGTGTGGTGTGTGTTTAGATGCTCAGCCTGTTTGACATGTCCTAGTTTAAGCACATAACGAAATAGGAGTGTAAGGTTCTCTTCGTTTTTGGTTTTGTTATCCTTAGAATAGAGGTTCTCCTTTACATGATGTGGAGCTGCATGATGGTGGTTGTTTCTATTCTTTGTACTGCATTGGAGCTGAAGTCTTTTCCTATCTGAGTTGCATTGTCCAACTTTCTGTGTCAATCTCGGTCTTTAGCTTGATCGACGTGGAATAAGCAGTTTAGAACCATAAATACATATCTTATCACCATCAAGACTTGAGTGTCTTCTAATCTTGCTATGTATTAGTGTTAATAACATGTTAATAGGTTCCTTGTTTAGTTATGCCAGTTGTGTTTGGAATATGTATTTGCCTCATCACTCTACCATCTGAGCTCCGTTAGGACTAGTGTGCTCGAGTAAAAATTTACCCAGTTGGTAGACACTGTTCAGTGAAACATTGTGAGCAGTGATGGCATAAATATGGGTAACAACTGTTACAAGTTCCAGGTACGGGTATGGGTCACAATTGTTTATAAGTTCCAGGTTTACAACTGTGACCAGTGGTATTCCAGAACCAACTTAGATGCCTTGGAAGGCTACTGTGTTATGTCATGAGGCTCGTTGGGGGGTCGTTCTTATAGCTCAGTAGGCTCCGGAAGTCCTTTTAACGGAGAGCTACTCCTCTGATTGGGTTCCAAGTTTGAACATTTTGTGCTTATTTCTCTATTGAGATACGAGGCATAGGCGAAAAGTGATTTCGGCATTACACAAAAATTGGAGGACCAAGTGATAGAATAAATGAAAAAAGTATTCCCAAGTTGGCAGTATATAGTGTCTCATTATGAATGTATGACCAATGGTGCACAACATGCGATTTGCATTTGTGTGGCTTGCAAAATGTGGAAAGGGCATAACAAATTCAAAGGGGACCAGACACTGGAGAGATTCACGGAGTTGTATTTAGTCTCTAAAGCCAAGTACAACAAGGAGCACGATGAGATGAATATTCTAAATTAGCAAGGGCAATTGAAAACATCATTTGAAATCGCCCCAAATTTAGGAGTCTGATATAACTCGATGTCAATTGGAAAGCCACAAGAATTGGTGAGGAGATAATATGTTCTCCGAGTATACAGGCAACAACTAATTAGACAGTTAGGCGATAATCTTCAAGTTTTACAGGGAGCATCACGCCCCTCATGGGCAGGGGGAAAAAAAGGAAGTGATGCTCCCTCATGGGCAGGGGAAAAAAAAGGAAAGCTTTAGCGGAGGACAATAAAGGACATCAAGGCGTCTTTGAAAATGAGGCGCTTCAATTGACAAACCAGACATCTTCTCAATTGTGCAGTAGCAGACTGACTCAAAAGTTATCAAATACAATAACATACCAAGTACACAAACAAAAATATAGTTAATCACACTATCAAGCAAATATGAGAAGAGGCATATGTGACAGTCTTCCTTTTTAATTGTAATAGCCATACAATGCCACCTCAGCTGCTTGGCAGTCTCATCACTACTTCAGCTGGTGGTCTTAGAGTGTAAATCATTTCTTTGGTCTTCCCAAAATAAACCTGCGATATGAGTTGTGTAAACTCTTAATGATTGAATTTCAAATTCCAACCAACTGCGCAACCTCACTATTTTGAAATATTGTTTTTGAACTGTATAACAGGAATGCAGTAATAGGGAGAAGAAACCACAGTACCTGTTCCAGTGAGTTTCGCAGCTTACCCTCCATTTCTTCTATCATTCTTCCCATGTTACATAGATGACCTTCTTCAACTGAGAGCCTCATATTCATCTACAAAGCCAAATGGAGAAAGTCCTCTTAATATCCCACCCAGGATATTATAAATAGGTGCAAAGCATTTTATCTATTTCTTTATTTATTTATATCTTGAGACGATGAGACCTTTATTACTTCAAACTCAGCAAAAATTCACATGCTGTCCAAAAGAAGTTGACGCATGACAAACAAGAGGCAAAACCTATAAAATGATGCAAAGCAAACACCTCAGAGACCAGATAATAAAGTAGCTAGTTAGACGATCCCACATATCAGAAGCATGGAAAACCAATAGTGTGTTAAGGGCTGTCACAGTAAAACAAATATATTGAAACTACTCAAATATTTGCATAAAGAAAAGATAATATGATTAGTTTCCTTTCAAAGCATTTTCGAAGTCTTTTCCCCTCTACTACTCTGGGTACTCGATAGATAGAGTAAATTCTTTCGTCTACAGCTTATCTCCAACAATTATATACTTTTTTTTCTCACTACCGCCACCATGGTAAAATTTGTTTCCACCTTTTTCTTTTCCCTTTCCATGCTGGTGCATCTTCAAGGTCTTTACTGATAGGACCAAGATTTCTCACAAACTACATATGCTGGGGTGCAGGGGCAGTGTCAAGAATCTTTTTGGTTTTCAAGTCCAACAGAAATTAGGATGGAAGACCAAAATAACTGACATTGCATACATACTTATAAACTCAGACCCAATTCATATCAAAATAACATATAAAGGCTCATTGAAAAAAATAATAATAACATAAATTATAACGAAAGGAGAGTTCTGGCACTGGGGTAGAATATACAAGGCATGTATAAGGCAAAGGTAAGTTGGAATAGAATCATATATTTACCTGTCTTCTAAGCGAACCAGACAAACTGAATGTGCCAGATGGCTCATTATCGGTAGTCAAAGATAGCATTACAGTGCTGGTTAAACGGTAATTGGTTGTTCCTTCCTCCTCTGGACCCACCTACGTAAAACTCAAATATCCACACTGAATAAGTCAGTCGACAGACCTTCTCACCTGGAAACTAAATAAGTGTGAAAGGAGAGAGAGGTGTGACTGCATGAATATCCCCACCAAAGATAGATCTTTTTCCAACACGGATTACCTCAATAACATGTATAGCATCCCATGCCCCCTCCTGCAGATAACCTCTCCGACCTTGCCCTGTCTTGGAGCCATCTTCATTCACAAAAAATAAAAAAAGAAATAAAAAATTAGTTAGTATGTATAAGAGAAAAAGAAGAAGCATTGCAACAGATTGGAGATGGTTCAGGCAGCATACCCTTGTTTATTAAAAAGCAGCCCACAAAGCCAGCATTATCATCCTCCCACATATAAACTGATGAAATGCCACCCTCATAGTACCTGGCAAATTACCGGTCAACCAAGTGGTAAATCTTCAGAATAAAGCAAATAACGATCTACACATGCTAGAGATTGAGGTTCACCTCGGAAACTAGATAACAGAAAGAAAAAAGAACCAATTAGGAAGTGGTTTATTGATACACTTGAATTAATAATAAAACAAGAACGAAGTAAGTAAAGGACCTCACTGGTCACGATAAACGGCAAAGATGTCGTTTGCTTCAATCTCAAGTTGCCTCAACTCGGAAGATGGGAGGGTGCCATCTTCCAATGGTGGATGATAGACATTTGACCAAGGTGATCTACATAGAAGTACAGTAATGTCAAATAGAAAAGAGACAAGGTCAGCAGAGACAATAACTGATACTCACATAAGAGAATGAAGAATTATTGAACAGAGCTGGTTAAGGAATATATAACGCTCCATGTAAAAAGTGAAAATGAAGCAACGAGAAAACCAGTGGTCATGATGAACTCTATTTCAGTGAAATCATTGGGGGTACCGAAAGCGAATATTTGAAAAAGATGAGACATATAGTTAACATTCACTACATTTCTCGAGTACAACAAAATCAAACTAAAAAAACACTTCATTTCTCGAACATGAGAAAATCAAGCTGAAAATTATTAGAAAATCAAAATTGAAGGCCAGATCTGTGATCTCTAGAAAGATTGTGACTAGCATATGTATTTGGATAGCAAATCAAACAAGTCTTGGTTCAAAACCTGTAAGAGTCTGCATCTCTGTTATACTCGCAAAGAATGAAGTCCTTGCCATACTCGGAATCACACAAAACCTGCATACGCCAAAGAAAATCAGAAATTGACTCCTAAATCTTCATTTTCAATTTCCAAAGCCAAGATTTGCAGGATACAAAACCCTAACTGGAATTACAAATTCAATTCAATTCAATAGAGACGGACCTGGAGAGGCTGATCGACTTGAGAGAGCAGATCGGAGGAGTGGTGGGGAAGAAGAGAGAGGAGGGCGGAGAGAGCGGTGTCGATATGCTTTGGGGGCATTCTTCGCATCAATCCCATCGCTGCTTCCATTTTCTGTTTCTTGTTCTTGTCTCTCTCTCACTCTCAGACTCTCAGTTATATCTGTCTCAGATTTTTTATTCTCTTTCGATTCTCACAAAACAAAGAGGCGCCTTTTTTTTTTATATTTTTTTTATCCCATTTTCCCTCCTCCAATCACCACCCTTTTCTTCTTTTTCTCTCGTTCTAGTTTATTCGTTTCAATAAATATATATATATATATTATAAATATTATAATATATGTGTATATATTTGTAAATACTCATTAGTTATGTCTTTAAGATGTAAATCATAGTCTTATATAAAGGAGTCTAATGAGAATAAAAGAGACTTCTTTCTCTCTCTAGAGGTGGCACTTCAGAGCCGAAAACCGAAAAAAACCGAGCCGAAACCGTAAAAACCGGGCTGAAAAAAAACCCAGGCCGAACCATATCTGTTCGGTTTGGTTTTCGGTTTCAGCTTTACAGAAATCGAACTGGACAGAAAACCGAAGTCAACGACGTCGTTTTGGTTTTTTTTTTTTAAGCCTAATGAGTATTGAATTGAGTAATGAGAGTAAAGACAAAGACTCTCAGTCCCTCTCAGTCCCTCTCAGTCCCTCTCGTCCCTCTCGACCTCTCCTCGACTCCTCCGGTCCTTCTTTTTTTCTTTGTCGCTCCTGCCCTCCTCTTCGAGTCTCCTCCCAAATTTGTTATCTTCTCCGCGCTCCCTCACCGGACTCCAGTCCTCCAAGTCTCCAACCTCTCATCTCCTCTCGGTTTGACCATCACAATGAAAAGGGGTAAATTGAACCCATCGAAGCGGGTTCCTCAAAATCGTTTGGCTCAACTGGTCGTGGTGCTGCGATCAGTGCGATGAACAAATCGTCCTCATCTTCTCAAGTATGTTTTTCTTTTCAGAATGTCCTTATCTTCTCTACTGTATATGAACTTTGGAAAATCATAAGTATTTGTAAAAAAATCCGTTTGCTGCGATTCCAGTTCTCAAATAATCTTTAGGTTGCCTGTTACAATTGTTATGAAGAGACCAACTT
Source organism: Fragaria x ananassa (assembly GCA_034370585.1). Classification (NCBI taxonomy): domain Eukaryota; kingdom Viridiplantae; phylum Streptophyta; class Magnoliopsida; order Rosales; family Rosaceae; genus Fragaria; species Fragaria x ananassa. Next base: position 17,053,149 of record CP139769.1, read on the forward strand.
GAAATTCTTAGCCTAGCTATACTGTTTTTAGCCAAAAAATTCTGCTGGTCAGGAACTCAGGATTCATGAAGTTAGCAGTTTTTCTTTACTGTATCTGAACTTTGGAAAATCATAAGTATTTGTAGAAAAATCTGTTTGCTTCGATTCCAGTTCTCAAATAATCTTTAGGTTGTCTGTTAAAATTGTTATGAAGATACCAACTTGAAACCAATAGCGTAGCTATACTGTTTTTAGCCACAAAGGTCAGGAACTCAGGAAGTTAGCAGTTTTTCTCTACTGTATATGAACTTTGGAAAATCATAAGTATTTGTAGAAAAATCTATTTTCTGCGATTCTAGTTCTCAAATAATCGTTAGCTTGTCTGTTAAAATTGTTATGAAGAGATTAACTTGAAACTTTAGCCACAAAGGTCAAGAACTCAGGAAGTTAGCAGTTTTTCTCTACTATATATGAATTTTGGAAAATCATAAATATTTGTAGAAAACTCTTTTTGCTGCGATTCTAGTTCTCAAATAATCTTTACGTTGTCTTTTACAATTTTTATGATGAGACTAACCTGAAATTCTTAGCCGAGCTATACTGTTTTTGGCCAAAAAAGTCTGCTGGTCACTGTCAAGAAGTTAGCAGTTTTTCTCTTGCTTGATTTGGTCTGTAATACTTAACTTCTTTAAATTGGTTTATTTTTTTTTTATGCAGATATAAGTTGATAGTGTTAGTGTTGGTGAATCGGCAACTCCAACACCGGTTCCTAGTATGGGTGGATCACAAGCAAGTACCGGTCCTATTCCACCCGATTTCGTAGACCAAGGAGAGGAAATGACCGAGGAAGAATATTTGGCCTCCTTGAAGGCCGAAGAAAGGTCAGATATTTGGGCTCATTTTACTAGAAAAATGGTCGCGGGTAAAGTTAAGGGTAATTGTATTTATTGCAATAAAGAATATTGTGCCGATCCGGAAATAAATGGTACATCAACCCTCTTGTTCATATTCATAAATGGCCCAAGTATCTTCCTAATATAAAAATGTTAAAAGGTAAAAGGCAAAAAAATTTGTGTCTTAAAAAAGATACTAGGGAGTTGGATGCCTCTTCTTTGACAAAGGAAGAGCTCACTAGGTTATGTGTGGAGATGATTATTCTCTAAGTTGCACTCCACCCTAGTAGAGTGTCGGAGTGTCCGACACTTTGACATGCCGACACGGCGCCAGACACAGAAAAATACGTGTCTGACACGTCACGTGGCGTGTTCGAAAAATTTGACTTTTTGGACACATCTCGAACACGTTGACTGGCCCCAACACGGCATTGTGACACGCCATGTCAGCGTTTCAGACTCGGAGATCACTGGAAAACATCGAACTCTCGCTGAAAATTCTCAAAACTTTTACTTTTCGATTCTCCCTCCTTAGAGCTTGTCGTGGACAACCAAAGACATAGATAGGTTCTTCAAGTCGAGGTGAAGCTACCAACACCATTCATGCCCGCCGCTGTGGCCAGATTCGAAAAATCGCCGATGAACCCAAAAAACTTCTTCTTCTTTGAATCTCTCTCTCTTCAGCTTCCCATTGAAATCCAATACTAAAGCGATGTCGGGGAGAATGAGACGAAGCTATCCATACCAGTTGTGCTCGTCATCGTGGCCGAAATCTGAAGATCGTCGGCGAACCCAGATTTTCTTCCTTTGCTTCTTTTCTCTCTCACCAGAGCTCCTCTTCGTAATCCATCATCAAAACCACTTTGAGGACGACGTGACGAAGCCGTAGCCACCGGTTGGGCCCCGGGAGATGGCCGAATGATGGAGAACTCCTCTGACTTCCTCCGGTGCAAAGCAGCTCAAGATCGAGTCGGTCTGGGCTCGAACTGATTAAGTCCAAACTGATCCACATTCGTATATACTCCAAAATATACGACCTAGATCTTGTGGTCTAATAAATCCAATGATCAAGATCAAGCTACCTTAAAAATCTATTTTTAATAAAATTTTAGATAATACAAACTTCCAAAAATCATTAAAAATAGCTCCGAAAAATCCTAGGAACTCATAACGATGTCTAGATTAATCCTATAGGCTCGAAAGACAAAATTTGACAAACTAAAAATTTGAATAATTTTTGAAAGCCACAAAAAATTTGAAGAATAATAAAAATCGAAATAAAAATAGCTCGAAAATAATTTTCCTTTTAAAAAATAGAATATTGAAATTCAGGTATATTACAGATGATATGAAGGAAACCTAAGATTTTCGTTATTCAAATAGTCGCAAGAAGTAAAAAGCCTTTAGTCTGTTTCAATGTGCGGCCTTCGTCTGTTTCAGTGTGTGATTTCATGCTATGATTATGACATTATGTGTGCAAATAAGAGAATTTCTGAAATCAAATTGTGTGGTTTCAAATTTCTATGAAAGACATCAATGTTTTCTTTCCTGATGTTGAGCTTAAACTGATTACATACATCTTCCTTGTTGCTCAAACTGTTTATTCTATATTCAATCAATTGTTCAAACTGATTACATATTTCTTATGGTTATGAAATAAATTGAATTTAGAACTTTATTTGGTAATGTAATAAACTTATTTCATAATTTAGTATATTTTTTATTTATTAAAAATACATAAATATATAATTCTGTTTGTCGTGTCCAAGCTGTGTCGGAAACTCAGTTTTTAAGTTTTACCTTGTCAGCGTTGTTTACTCCCAAATTAATATTTTACTAGACAATAATTGTCTATGTGAATATTAATTAAATTCTTGGTCTATGTCAGCTGGCGAGCCCAAGTTCTTTAAAGTTTACAAATAATGGCTCGCCAGCAAGACCACGCGAGATGAAATGCAAAGTCCGCGCGCGGAATGACTCTGCGTGGACTAAAAGATCTCGCGCGCTTTTAGACAAAAACAAAGCTCGCGCGGACTACAGGTCCCGTGCGGAGTATGGATCTTGCGCGCTTTCGGACAAAAACACAGTTCGCGCAGAATGACTTCGCGTGAAGTGACGATCTCACGCGCATCGTGCAGAACACACAGTTCACGCGAAATGCCTTCGCACGGGATGAATTACTTGTTGACTTCACTTAGGCGAGGCAGAATGCATCTAGGCGAGCTGGCGAACTGACTCGCTAGGTCGCGAGGTAGACATACGCAGAGTCCGCACGAATGCTTGTAATCGTTTCTGATTTTTTACAGTCTTTGACACGCTTTGGGTCAATCCCTGTGGCCCTTATTAATTTGAAAGCCTTGTTTTGGCCCGCAAGGTGGAATTGAGCTACAGAGTCTGCGGTCCGTGCGAGCTATTAGTTTTCTACTTGGATTGTGGCACCCCGCGTGATAAGATTGTTCCTAATTTCAGTCCGCATAGGACTCTACAGTTGAGAGGCGCGCCGGAAGCAGTGTCCTATTCTATGCGGACTGTGCAAATTGGATATATGTCACATAAGGATTGGTCTGCATGGGAGGAATAGTGTCCTCATGCTTCACGTTGCAGAGTCCAACATGGATTCTGATGATTATCTTTCTCTGCACGCAGAAGTAAGGCTCTCACTATATAAAGGCTCGAAAAACACTCTCTCAACAACACTCTACAATCTCTATAATACAGAACAAAACCCTTCAACCTAGTTGAAACCCTCGACCCAGTCGAATCTCCAATGCTCCCAGGAGCTTTGTTTCCGCTTCCCCGTTGAAGCGAGCTCTATCTCTCTCACAATAGCTCTCTCTCACAAAATTTATTCAAACAGAACAAAACCCTTCAACCTTGTTGAAACCCTCGACCCAGTCGAATCTCCAACGCTCTCAGGAGTTTTGTTTCCGCTTCCCCGTTGAAGCAAAACACACACAACCCCGATTCCTCGGAAATCTTCCTTATAGTTGCTCTGCTTACGCCGTTGTGAGTATTGACCGCCTTGTGCTCGTAAATTCCTCATCTGAGGTGGCACCTAGAACCCCTTTCCGCCTGATCAAGAAGTCAAGCGTACGCAGTTAAGACATTTCCTCGTCCGCGAGGTGGCACACCCGCAACACTCCCCCTTTCTCTTTGTTCGCTATTCACCTTCGCTCCGCATGCAGAGGATCGTGGCCAAAACAAGCGTGTTGTGTCGTGTCATGTCACCTTGTCCGTGTCCGTCTCCGTGTCCATGCAACATAGATTATTCTAGATGAGCTACCTTTTACTCATGTTGAGGGCATAGGGTTTAAGCGTTTTATGGATAAACCTTTACCTTTTTGGACAATCCCTAGTAGGAAGACCGTAGCAAAGGATGTGCTTAAGTTGTATTTGTGGGAGAAGGAGAAGTTAATTGGTGAATTGAAAGGTAGAAGGGTGTGTCTTACAATCGATACTTGGACTTCTATTCAAAACATCAATTATAAGGTTGTTACCGCACATTTTATTGATGATGATTGGGTGTTGCATAAAAGAGTAATCAACTTTTGTGTCATCTTAGATCATAAGGGAGATTCTATAGCTAAACTCTTAGAGGATTGTTTGTTACAGTTGGGCATAGAGAAACTTTTAACAATCACTGTTGATAATGCTTCGGCAAATGATGTTGCAATAAGAGAGTTAATTAAGAGGGTAGATGTTTGCAAACTACTTAATATGATTTTGAATAAGGGGAAAAATATGCATATACGGTGTGTAGCTCATATTTTTAACTTAATTGTAAATGATGGTTTGAAACCCATGCATTTATCTATTGATGCTATTCATAATTCGGTGAGGTGTGTTAGATCCTCTCCATAAAGACTTGAAGTCTTTAAAAGAGTGCAAGGGGCTTGTGGTGTTGGATGTCCCTACTAGGTGGAATTCCACATATTTGATGTTAGAATCGGCTTTATAATTTGAAAAAGCATTTGATAGACTAAGTCAAGATGATACATGTAATTATGCCGCATATTTTTACTTAGGTGAATCAATTGGAAAGGAAGGGCCACCATGTTCAAATGATTGGAGGAATGTCAAAGTGTATTCGGAGTTTTTGAAACCATTTTATGAAGTTAAATTAACGGTGTGTTGTTCTAATATACCTATCATTCATCAAACTTTTGGTGATTTGCTTCATCTAAATGGTCTCTTGCAAGAAGAAATTAAGAAACCAAGTAATACTTGGATGGTGGATATTGCACCTCTAATGGTTGAAAAATATGCAAAATATTGGGGTGATTTTGATGAGTTGAATCAATATGTGTTTTTTTCTCTTGTTCTTGATCCACAGAAAAAGTTTGAGATGCTTATTGATTATTTAGAGGTTGTTTATTGGGAGGATGATCAATACCATAGGGTGAAAGTTGTTACAAAGTATGAAGCATGAAAATGAAATTAGAGGGGTTGGAGGGTCTTAAACATCCATTGTTAAGGCCGAACCTTCTTCTTTCTCGGGTCTTACCGAGTTTGAGAGGAAATTGAAGGAGAAAGAGTTGAAAAGAAAAGCAATGAAAGCTGAGATCATACACAATGATGTTGATAGATATATTAGTGATGCTAGTGAAGGAGATGATGAAAAGTTTGATTTGTTGGGTTGGTGGAGAGTGAATGGGGTTTACAAATACCCTATATTGGCCGGCATTACAAAAGATATTATAGCTATTCCGGTGTCTACTATACCTTCAGAATTTTCTTTTAGCACTAGTGAGAGGGTCATTAATCCACATAGAAGCTTTCTAAGTCCAAAAATAGTGGAAGCCTTGATATATACACAAAGTTAGCTTAGAGGTGAAACTATTGCTTTACATCATGTGCCCACTAGTGAGGAGATTGAGATATGTGAAGAAGCGGAAAGAGGTAATAGTTTCTTTTTATTATTTGATTTGAGTAAATTTTTTTTTAGTTTATGTTACATATATGGTTTTCTTATCTAATTTCTTGTTTTTCTATTTTGTTTTTTGTTCATATAGAAATTTTGGAGATGCTATCATTGTCACATGTGCAAAGTGTTAATAGTGGTATGTTGCCTCCTAAAATGAAGCAAACATTTTTTCAAGCATGAGATGATATTGCAAAAAGGATTTGATTTACTTTCCTCCAAAATATTTTGGGTTCTTATTTTGTGATGTATGAACTTTTAACATTGAACTCTATTTGTATTTTGTAATTTATGGACTTTTGAGTTTTACCACATGGAAGTATGGACTATGGAGTATGAACTATCACTACCAGAAAATGAGTCTTGGGCGACGAAATGAAAAAAACCGGGCGACGATTTTTTTTCGTCGCCTAAGAGAAAACTTGGCCAACGGAAAAAAAAATCGTCGCCTAAAGTTCAACTTTAGGCGACGAAACAAAAATCGTCGCCTAAGGATAAATTTCGTCGCCTAATATAGAAACTAGGGCGACGCAACAATATTTCGTCGCCTAAGATATTTATATCGTCGCCTAAGTTTTTTAATCCTTAGGCGACGAAACTCAAATATATCGTCGCCTAAGTATTTTATTTTTTATTTTTACTTGGCCGACGAATTACCCTAATTTCGTCGGCCAAGAGTAATCCGAATAATTAAAATAAAAAAAACACATTTAAATTTTATTGCACAAGATTTTTTATTTTTACTCTTGGGCGACGAATTTAACAAATATTATCGCCCAAGTATTATCTTGGCCGACGAATTACCCTAATTTCGTCGGCCAAGAGTAATCCGAATAATTAAAATAAAATAAAACACATTTAAATTTCATTGCACATGATTTTTTATTTTTACTCTTGGGCGACGAATTTAACAAATATCGTCGCCCAAGTATTATCTTGGCCGACGAAATAAAATAATTTCGTCGGCCAAGAGTAATCCGAATAATTAAAATAAAATAAAACACATTTAAATTTCATTGTACAGGATTTTTTATTTTACTCTTGGGCGACGAATTTAACAAATATCGTCGCCCAAGTATGATTTTGGCCGACGAATTACCCTAATTTCGTCGGCCAAGATAATCCGAATAATTAAAATAAATAAAGCACATTTAAATTTTAAGGTAATGTTTTTTATTTTTATAGTCCCGTCAGCGTCTCATCGATTGGAAACTATTCTCAGTTGAAGGTCCGGCCAGATTACATGATTTGGAGGGTCGAATAGCCGTTTCCGTCCGTTTAGGGGTTTGACCGCGCCGATTGACCGGACGGATCGAGCCCTTATCTTTGTCCGATGAAGCTAAATTTTTTCCCACCTACGTAATTCGTTATGCTGGTCATATCTGACGGTAGGTTTTCAATTCCTCTTCTCCGATCACCAAACTCTACGTAATTCATTTTTTCCCACCTACAAATTCTATTTTCTCGCCTATTTACTCCCCTCCATTTCTAATCAAGTAAATATGGTAATCTGAATTAACTAATTCTAGAAAAGGGAAAGAGTCTGAAGATTTATCTACCCATATTAACCTCACATCACAAGGAGATATTGCAAATGAAGTGATTTTCCGCCTGTAGTTGTGCACGTTAAGTGCATCCATCTTACAGAAGTTTCTGAAGTCATGTTCACCAACAAATTTCCTACCAGCAGTCTCCATAGCCTAGTCAAATATGAACCACAAAAAAACCAATTTCTCCTTGTCTTAATTTTATAATAGAACCATCAAAATGCATCTAAAAAAAAAGAGGCCCAAGATGAAGCGAGAACAATAACCACGTACCAAGAAATTCAGATTTTCCCCCCAAAATAAATAATAATACTCCCTGCTTAGACAGCTGAACCTGTATTAATAAAGGGAAGAAACAAGTTATGGTAATGCAAGGTCCCAACTTTGACCTAAAACAAAAAAGAAACAAGAGACAGAAGTACGGTCAGTAATTAGGGAATACGAAAAAGTACCCATGACCATTTGATCTAGTGGCTAAGTCTCTTTACCCTTTAAGCCCAAGGTCCTGGGGTTTGACTAAACTACTTTTAATCAAAATAAAATTAAAAGAAAACGAAAACTTTGTTGTTCTAGAGTTAAGGACTTAAAAGTATAAGAACTTAGCCATAATCAACTGATTGTGTTCATTAGATTTATTAAAAAAGCAAGACAACTTTTTATTGAAAAAAAATCGAGACTTGTTTATCAACCTCAATATTCACCATCAAGGCCAGGTGGTAATACACCACGCATGAGAAATCCTAAACTACATAATCCTTCACTTTATTAAAGTACAGCTTTAAAGGCTATAAACCTTCTCAGCATTTCCTTAACTGACAATATTATGCTTAACAATCATGATGTTAGTGTTCTCTGAAGTCAAGTTATACCAAGGACTATCTATATAACATTAAGACATACACCCATTTTGTGGCAATTAAGTCAAGCAGACCATGCAAAATTTGTGATGATATCATGTGGACTGGCAACAAAGAGTTGTTGGTCTAGCGGTCAGACACTTGGTTTGCTCCCAAGTGGTCTGGGGTTCGACCCTCTCCCATGGTACCCACCTAGCAATTGCTAGTGTTTCCAGTTTCCCAAATGTTGTGGGGTCAGGCGGGAAACCTAGGGATTAGTCGGGTCAAAGATCCGGATACCCTAGTTTCAACAAAAAAAAAAAACAAAGAAGAAGAAGATATTATGTGGACTGGCAGCTGACTCCGCAGGGGTTTCCTCATTCTATGTCTCAATGCTTGAAAATGAACTGGTTTCAGTAAAATGTCATTGTAAGCCCAGAACAACTGTCCTTACTGGTTTAGTTTACGGTATTTCATTATAAAGAGAAAATAGATGCACACAATATGACAATGATAGAACATTTTGCAAGTAAAAGGTAGTTTTATCTATATGAACTCAAAATAGTGGAAACCTTCATAAAAGGTAGACAAACCTCGCACTGAAACCCAATGGTACAGGACACCAACCAAAAACTCGAATATCATCAGGAAGGGCTTGATTCAGCACCCTCACATAATAGATTTCACCTTCTGAGGGAAACAAAGGAGAATGTATTATTCAATTGGAATGTGGTGAGCTTATATATGAGATCAAACTCAAATGAGCTACAAATCTTAAAATGAAGCTCTAGCAAATTTCATACGGCTCAAATTCTCAAAATATCTTAGTCAGGTAAGAAGTGAGCTTTATAATCTCAAATACAATGCCACGATTTTATCCCTAACGGAACTTTTCATCCATCTCCATGTCTAACATTTTATGGTCTGAAAATTTGGGTCAGACACCAATTGACCGATACTCTCCCATGAAGGCCAGCCTTCTGCAACTTGCGTCTAAACTGATTACTCAAAACCTTGACCAACGATTAAGAACCATGTAAGTAAAATGAATATAAGCATATATCCAGGTTCACAACAATAAAAGCTTGTCAAACTTTTAGGTGAGTGTACCATCACAATTCAAGACAGACAATTGCTTGACAGAGCCAACTAATTGTGCAACCAAATACCAAGAAAAAAAAAATCATCTTTCCATTCCACATGTATCCTGTGATGCCTCTGAAAGAAAACACCGAGTCTTACACCAGCCCATACCCCAATTTTCAGGCATTAGATGCATAGGCGCAAAGTTTTTTCTTTTATCTTTCAAGCAGTAGTAAGCATGGACTTGTTACTTAAGTGATTATCAACCATATAATACACAGATGCTTTCCACATAACGTTATAGTTCACCCATTTCTTGAGTCCAACCCTTGTGCAGCTTGATTAATGTAGCATAATAGACACATATCCTAGTGTGCAGTTGCAAAGAAAACAAGATTATTTTATATCTATTCAGAGTTACCTCTCCCAGCCCTTAGGAATATTGGATCCGGAATTGCCTGAGCCAATAAAGCTAGGCCTACACAATGCTTATCAGCTTCATTAATTCTGTGTTATATGACACTAGGCCAAGCAATAAGGCACATTTACATAAAAGCATCATCCAACCCTATGTACATAAAATTGACATGGCAAGGACCCCCATCCAAACATCATAATTCTACAGAAAAAAATATCTTACTCAACCAATAGAAATTGATTACTATCTATTCGCCGATAAATTTCAACATTTGATTAGCAAGGAACTTAGATATGCAATATCAGGTCTGAGTCTTGTATACTTATTTCAAACCATATAACTTTGGTCACAGGAAACTGTTACTCTATGCTCAGGCTTTCCAAAAAGGGGGGAGAAACAAGATTTTGGCACTCTACAGCCCTGACTTTGTAATTGAGAGGAACAAGACCTCTTCTACTTAAGATAGAACTAGATTTAAGCCTGTCGTTGGAAATCCTCTAAACACTTGTGAGGCGTTTGTGTTAAAGGGTTGTTCTTCTTGATTGGGCTAAAGTAACATCGATGGCTAATGTTTGTAGTAGGTTTTGTGCTTCGCTTGCAATCTTAGGAAAAGCTAATTTTATTTTGCTTTTCAATGTACCTCTTGTATCCTATTTCACGTTGGCACTACATAGAGATGCCGAGAAATTATATATGTTGTAATGCAGAGCATCATTATGTTTCAATGTGCCACCACAGGAGGGGCTTGACTTGAGCGAAAACCATAGTCAACTAATACTGGATGACGTGGAACATGGCGCTTGACAAGTTCAATAACAAATTGTAGCATCCAACCCAAAACCAATTGAAAATTTGTGGAGGAGCTATGACATTATATGCTGTAATCCAAGGCCTTACACATCTGGACATGGGGTTACTCCAACTACTCCCCCCCCCCCCCCCCCCTCTCTCTTTTCCCACCAAAGTAAATAAATAAATAAAACAAGAGTAAGGAAAACAAAAAGCAAAAGAACTGGCTAACCATATTGTTCGTGGAAAATCATTTTGCTTGGATCTTCACTGTTTTCACATGCTTCCTTGAGGTTTGATCTTAAATAGAGAGCAATCACCTGTATGATATATAAGTGTTTCCAATAAATCGAATACACGGAAAAGTTGAGGTATAGAGAGAGAGAGAGAGAGAGAGAGGCAAATATGAGCTAGCCTCAATCAAATATGGTTTATACTGTGGATATAGGTACTGTGTTTCATATTAATAAACTTCTTAGTCTGGATTTACAGACATATCAGTAGAAATTTGCTTTAAACATTGAGAGAAAATGATACGTTTTGAACTCAATCAAACAATTAAGCTTCCCTAAGAGCATGTCGATAATAAATGTTTAAAATGAAGACATGAAAGCACATTGGAAATTTTGTTTTGATGATAAGACATTTGACTTAATAAGCAAATCAAACAATTAAGCTTCCCAAATCCGTATAAAAAAATATAAAAAAACTAAGCTTCCCAAATCAATGTTCACTGCTGATACACAGGACATTGAAAACTGATTACTATGTGCAAAACATCTAAAAACAAACCTCAATGGGTAGACTAAAGCATATAGTTCCTCTTAGACAGGGATTCTAATGCATACCTCAACGAAAAGTTATTAACAAGACACAAATTGGATACATATAGTTCATGCAAAGATCTATGTGACATTTGGGAAGGAGGATATATATACAAAAGCCTCTTCAACCAGATTGTTAGTATGATAGTTTGATTTTCACGTCATTCCATAAGCTCGAGGATCTTGCGCGTAAGATAGGATACAACTAAACTGATTGTGAATAATAATGAAGAACATAGGCCAGAGAAATAAACTAATTAAATACAGAAAACAATATTGGAAATATATTCTTAGCAACTTGTCCCAGAATTGAGAAACTAAAAAAAGAAGCAACCTTGCTTCAAAAAAGAGAAAAGAAAAAAAGAACAAAAGAACAAATCAAACAAGCAAGCAACCTAAGAGGATAACAAAGTAAAAGAATAAAAATATCAATAGCATATGTGTATAAAGTTATACGAACATTTCCAATGTCAACAACAATCAATATCACACAAATAGATACTTTTTCTATCAACTTACTTGCCCAACAGCAGAAACTCCCTTGTCTGTCCTACCACATCTTGAGTAATGTGAATCCTTCTTATCACCGATTAAAAGTCTTGTCTTCTCAAGAGCTTTGAAAATTTCAGACTGCACATTATTCATTGTACAATAAGCTCATCCACCTTAGCTAATTAGGCATCCTAATGCATATTCAAGACACATGCTTATGTTCATTTATATTGCTTTTGAAGTTATGACTAGTGCAGAGTTGCTTACATTCGACACAAATTAATAACTTTATGTGAGAAACCAATACCTCAACAGTTGGATCCATCTGTGCCTCGGCAGCAAAGCCATAGAACCTGTAAGACAGCACATACTGTAAAAAAAGGCCTCAATAGTCCATATATTTAAAAAAGTACATTAACCTTTGGGGGAGTAAAATTTGCACTGCCTAGTTACAGTTACTTTCATTTTTATATTATATTGTTATCTTTTTATTGGTTGAGTCAACAACTTATCCTGGTTCCTCAACTCTTATAAAATGGAAAAGATGGTGTCCTTAAGGCTAACTGGTCCAGTGAGGTTAATTGGAAGCACACAACAACGAAGCCAAGGGAATCTTTATCGGGGGATTAGATTTTTTTTTATTATTATTTTTTTATTTTGAGGGTTTTGAACATTAAAGGGGAAGATTGACATAAATTGGGGTCACTTGAGGAGATGCGGAGACAATCTATGGCTTGCTGGGGTGGGTTGTTTGGAGATTGATTGATGACTAGGTTACATAGCTCACTAGTTGGCAGTTTGGCTCTGCCTTAGCAGCAGGATGGTGGTGAGTGGGATTTGGGAGTTGGAGGAAGAAATAATCTGGGGAATTTTGGTTTTCAGGAGAGAGGATTGTCATTGTGGAAGTCAAGAGAAGGATTAAGGAGCAAAACTAAAACAAAAAACCCCAAAAAAAGAAAGGTCCCTAACCTTCTGCCAAAATACATGACTTTCAAAGCAACATATCTCTTGCTGTGGTGATTCATGATCCTTGTGTCATAACCTGATTCCAGGACGTATAATTAAAATATGAATAAACACCTTCACCAGCCATCACTCAGCAGAGTAGCACGCTTCAACATGTGAACTTTCCTAAAGGAAGCAGACTGTTGACTTTGAATTGTAATAATTTGGAGTATAAAATAGAGAAGCAACATACTCATTGTGTATGGAGTCTCCAGATAGCTATTAGAAAGAACAATAAATAATAATAATAATAATAATAATAATAATAAATAAGTGAGATAGGGAGAGAGAGAGAGAGAGAGAGAGAGAGAGAGACCAAACTAATTAAACAAAGATGTTTTCAATTATGAATTATAAACCTTGTTTTGGCAAATTATAAAAAATCTTTGAAATTTTTTTCTTGTTTCTATTTCTTTTCCAACAACAACAACAACAAAAACAAAAAAAGTGAATTAAAGTAAATACCCGGAAACTTCTCTTTAACTTTCTCCCTGATGGTCTTCTTATTTTGAAAGCTCAATTTCCCGCTTTTCTCATCTGCATTGTCAGAACTTGCAGAAGAGTCTTCATTCTTGTCCTGTTTCAGGATTGCAACATACTTATCTTCGTTAAGCAAAAATAAAAACAAATCAAAAGGTTGTTGAAATATAATTGTCACATTACAGACATTTGGTAAATAACCCAAAGCAAGTTGAATACAATTTAATCAGTGACAATCAAAAGTAGAAAGTTTAATCTTCAGTCAGTAATTAACAATTTGTTGGACAATACTCATCACAAGTACCAGAAAATATACAGATTCTGAACATAACCAAACAGAAAGCACTCTTCTTTTTTTCTTATTTGGATTAAGGAACGAATAAAACTTATTTATCTTTTTGGGTTGAAGTAGAAAGGGTTATTTCATTTTGAGTTATGTTTTCATCTAACAGAGTTTGTCCATTTCACTCCCTCACTTATTCATTTGTATGCCTTACAGGTTTTCTTTGTAGTGAATTCTAGTTCTGTTTCCATTGACAATTCCATACTCCAAAGGGACTCTGCAGGATTAAGATGCACTGGATGTTTTATAGTGGATACATCAAGGACCAGAACTAGATTAACTAATCTCTTAAAACATATTTCTCAACCATATATTCAAGTGTGATATGTCATACAACATTGCATGTTTAATTAAAAATATATATATATATATATATATATATATATCGGTCATAAATTTATTTTCTTGTTTATATCTGAAACAGTAAATAATATAACATCAAAATAGCAAACCTGATGGCAGCGACAAACTGCGAGTTGCGATGACAACTTGGCATTTAATGCCTCTAATTCCTGGATGTCATTTAAAAACAGCAATCAGAATAATGCAGTACATAATATAACACTACAAGAAATTTGGGACTATATTATAGAATGCAAAAGACAATTTATAAGTTCTGTAAGAAACAAACACTGAGAGTGAGGCATTATGGTGATTGCTTAGAATGGCACAACAAAACCAAACAAAACCAAGAAAACCAAGAGAACCAAACACAGATAGTAATGTGGCTCGAAAGTTGCCTACGTCAATGGTGCAGCAACAATTTATCTTCCAGTAATGGGTACACAATCTTGCCTAGCCTCTAAATGAAAACTTGATAAAACTAGAAAGAATTACATTAAAAAATAAAAATATATATAAAAAACATGGTAACGAAGCCAAGTAATACTGTACTAAAAAAAATAAGTTCATCCATTTATTATCCAGAATACAAACAGATTGTCCTTAATCATGAATTACATGCATTTCACTAATGCAATCTTAGGCTATATCTTTTCATTTTCTTTTGTTGTCATGTTCGATTTAAGTGTCATGTAGTTATCTCTTTTAGAATTCCTGCAAGCATCAGTTACATGGTTATTAATAATGCATGTAAGGTCCTAATAAAAAAAAAAGGCTACTTTGTAAGCTTTCAAGCAGAAGTGGTAAAGGAAATCAGTTGAGATTTTCTGCTCGTGTGTCAGTCATTGGTTAACTTGTAGAGATTCCGAGACATCTTTGGTATGACACTGGAATTCTTTCTGAGAGTGACTCCCGAAAACTCCACCCAAGTGAAACTGGTAGTTTATATTCCTTTCCAGATCTTATATCATCTGTCCCTACTCCCTAACAATAACAACCTCTTTTCTTCTCTTCTCTTCTGCCCATACTCAATTTCTCCCTGCAATGGACTACAAGACTTTCTCTCTCTGCACTTCTAAGCAAGAGCAGTATTCTAAGCCAAACTTCCTTACTCAAACATCAGTGTTTCCCAATTCACTCATGGGAGTGGAATTCCCTAGCTCTCCCATTGGAGTGCTCCACCAAGTACCAGCTGCTTTCCCCAGGCGCTGATTCTATGATCCCCACACCTCTTTACATAGTCATGCCTGTTACCTTTCTTAACCAACTAGCCAACGAGCCTTACAGGTAATCTTTTGACAATTAGAATTACGAGTAGTTTATTCCTTCCTTACCAGCACCAAAATGGGCTTGCCCTCCAACTAGCATCCCTGTAAGGCTATCAAAAGTAACCGTATTAGCATCCCTCCTTGTCAGAGAAGAAATCATGACTTCAGATAAGTGTTTAGTTATCTGACTATTTAGTAATATTAGGTCCATTTCTCATTAACAGGTAATAGCTGTTTTCCTGTCCAACTCCAACTAGCGATCATAGTGATAACAAAATCTTCCCATGCCTACCTGAGAGTAGTGCTGACCTAATTGACTGCTGATTTCAAACTTTTCAGCTCTTGATCCTCATCTACTCAGGTGGCAAGTGAGTCAAGTCGTGTTGTGGTATCTGTCATGTATTTTTTCATATCAAAGCCAACATGTTAACCAACGGCATCATATGGCATGACTCACATAAGAGGGATCCTATAATTCTCTAAACCTCCACATATCGTACAAAACCTTTATCCTTTTTCTTGTTCTCTTCCCATTCATCTTTAATGTTAAGGGTGTAGCTCCCGCATCGTGGCCTAAAACTCACTAGCCAAATCCTAAACTCAAAACCCAGCAACTCTACTGCATAACCAAATCAACCATAAATTGTTGTAACATTTTGGAAATACTTGCTAAGATCACAATCTAGCAATTCGTCCACACACACTAATTAGTGTAAAACTCCGATAACATCTCCAGGGATGGGATGGTCTTCTAGTAAAAGATATCAGCTATTAGACCTTAATAAATACGATACGATTGCTTTGTGCTATACAACTAACTACCCCATTCATCGCAATTTTGTTCACTTTAACTACAATTCTCAGTTTTACAATTTCGAAATGGAACTGAACATAACATGAGAGCTGGACATAATCAAAACTGAATCAACAGTTGAGAGAGAGAGAGAGAGAGAGAGAGAGAGTTATAAAGAAAGTGGAAGCAGCCAAAGCAATCGACAACGAAGTATATGATTGGAAAGAGAGGGGGAGAGAGACGGAACCTGAACTCTGTGGCGGAGGGAGTCGACGAGGGAGTCCATGCTCCTGCTTTTGGTCGTTTCTAATTTCCAGCGGGAACCAAAACGACGGCCTGCGCTCTACTTACGGCGACTCCTGTGTCTACTTTCAAACCAAAATAGGGTGTCAATAGCACCACCTTTAAATTATGTGAATAAAGTAAAATTCAACTTTTTTGTTTTTAATTAGGAACATCTCGAAATTATTTAATTTTATCATTTAACCTCTAATTATTTAGAATATATTTTGATGTTATGTGTCGACATACGTGACAATACCGGATTTGGATAATTTTTTAGCCCCATGTCAAACTCTAATTGGTTGTTCAAATTACGGTTGATATTTATTCACAACGTATCTTATCTTATTCATTAACATCATCTTAAATTGTTCATAAATATGAGGTCATTGTTATTCTCATGTCTTAAAAATTCACAAACATTTCTCACATTCAAACCCTACAAATCTCCATATTGTTTTCTTTTTTATTTTATCAAACTCCTTCTACAATGAATCGTTTGACAAAACAGTTCTTAAAGATCAAAGAGGTCTTCACGATCCCAATATGATGGTTGTCATTGCCTTGCAAATCTACAGTCTAGAAGACGAGAATTCACAACGAGGCGATTCTTTGGAAGGTCGTAAGTATATCGCTAGTACTCGAGAGCTTACAGATGGATGTCTCAAACCTATATACTTC
The DNA here is from genome assembly GCA_034370585.1 of Fragaria x ananassa. Taxonomy (NCBI): domain Eukaryota; kingdom Viridiplantae; phylum Streptophyta; class Magnoliopsida; order Rosales; family Rosaceae; genus Fragaria; species Fragaria x ananassa. Next base: position 17,070,125 of record CP139769.1, read on the forward strand.
ACGAATTCATATATAGGTATGAACCAATATATCTGGTAGACGGTATAGATGCAACATTGAGTCTTTGAGACGAAGACGTGTGACGTGTCTAACCATAATCTATATTATGTTCAGACAAGAGATGCTACAATGAGAGTTGGCTTATCCACTGAATAAAAGCTCGCATATGGCATGATTGACATCATTACTAACTTCTGCGATGGTTACCTAGATATTGCAAAATTCGGTGCCAATAAGATTTTTGAGCACTTCACCAAAGCAATCTTGAATGAGTACCACGAGACTTACTTTCGTTGAACAAAACTAACATATTCATGACGAATAAAGGTGTGGAAAGTGGAATCTCGGGGATAGTTGGGAGCCTTGATTGAATGTGATGAAAGTGGAACAATTCTCCACCAGTTGGATAAGTATATTGGCTACAAGGGGAAATTCACAAAGGCTACTTGGATTTGGCACGCCTTCTTTGGACTAGATTCTCTAAACGATATTAACGTCCTTAGATGTTCTTGCTCAAATGATGTGTGTCCTAATGAAACTACTCAAGTGTGTGACCAGGTAGGTAATATGTGTTTTGACTAATGAATGGCCTATACCCAAATAAGGTGCATTTGTGCAAGCGATTAGAAACCCTAGGATGTCACAAACACAACATTTCACAAAGATGCATGAAGCATACTAAAAAGATGTGGATAGAACATTTGGTTTTCTCCAAGCTCGTTGGGCAATCATAAGAGAACCAGCTCGTGGGTGAAGTAAGGGAAATTTTTAATACACCATTATGACATGCATTATCTTGTATAATATAATTGTTAAAGATAAACATGATGAAGATGTAGGAGAGCCATTTGATTCAAATGATTCACATGGTTAAAGAATCATTGTAAATTCTTTCTTTAGTAAGAAGTTGCTAATTCAAGGAGTCACATTCAGCGCAGCAGTGCGTATCAGATGTGTGGTTCTTTACATTGTTTATGATCTTAATTCAATCAAATTATGGTTTTACATGTCCTTCAAATCTCTACATAAAGCAGTGGTCTCTGTTATAATATCCAGACCAAAATAAATAAAATAGTAATGAAGATATGAAAAGTTTCATGCGTTACATAAGTTACATGAGTTACACAAATGTTACATGAGTTACACAAGGAATATGGATGATTTTGGAGTTATGGTCAAGACATAAGTTACAAGAATATTCATGAAGCACCATTTATTGGGAGAGCACTAATGAGAGGTCTAGATGGTTCCTCCTTAGCCTATAAAAGGAGAGTCATTTGCCCATTCCATGTATTTCATCCATCTCAAGCATCTCTTACAAGAGAGAAACTTTCATCTTCCAAGTAGAGAAGAGTGTCCACTCCAAGTTGAGAGTGTAAAGTAGTTGGTAGCAAAATAAGTGTAAGAGAAGGTGGAATCAAGTACTATTCTTGAAGTTGTGTATCTCTTGTGTACCCATTATTTTATAGTGGAAGTTCTTGTTATTGCTGCCCCATGGACGTAGGCACATCGCCGAACCACGTTATATCTGGTGTTCCATTTCCTCTATCTTTTACATCTTTGCATATTTATCATTTGTGTGGTCTTGAGTTATTACTTCCATTATATTATTTTCCCAACAGTGGTATCAAAGCCCTTGGTTCGTAGGGCGTGGGTGTTACAATGGAAGGTTCAAGGAGTACCATGGTGCGACTCAACCACTCAAATTGGATTACATGGAAACCGCGAATGGAGGACATCCTCTATTACAAAGATTTGCACGAGCCCATCAAAGGAGTCGAGGCTAAGCTGGAAGGGACTTCAGATGCTAATTGGAAAAAGATGAACCGCAAGGCGATCGGTCATATTCGGGAGTGGGTGGACGATAGTGTGTTCCACCATGTAGCCAACGAAACCGATACGCATGAGTTATGAAAGAAGTTGGAGTCATTGTTCGAGAAGAAGACCGCCGCCAAGAAAGCTTTTTTAATCAAAGAGCTTGTCAACATGAAGTATAGTGATGGTGTGAGGGTTACCGAGCATCTAAACAACTTCCAAAGTACAATTAATCAATTGACAACCATGGGGATGGCGATCGATGATGAATTACAAGCACTGTTGTTGTTGGGGTCGTTGTTGGATAATTGGGAGACTTTTGTCATCACTGTAAGTAACTCTGCTCCTGATGGTAAATTGACTAGGGATAATGTCAAAAGTAACTTGTTGAATGAAGAGACAATGAGAAAAGCCTCAAGCTCTAACAGTAGCCAAGTCTTCGTGGCGGAGAACAAAGGAAGGAGAAAGAGTAGAGGACCCAAAGGTCATGGAAGAAGTGTAAGCCGATCCAGAACGAGGTTAAATGGAAAGTGCCATCATTATGGCATTTTTGGGCACATGAAGAAAAATTGTCACAAGTTGAAAAAGGATCCAAGGGAGGTGAGAGAAGATAGTTCTAAACCAAAGGATGACACAAGGAACACAACCGCTGCCGTGTGTAATGATGTGTATGAGTTTCTATGCCTTGAAAGAGAATGCCTACAAGTTTATGACGATACTCTCAGTGTTTCATGGGTTGTTGATTCCAGAGCCTCTTTCCATGCCCCTCCAAATAAGGAGTTCTTCTCTACATGTAAAAGTAGAGAATTTGGGATTGTAAAGATGAGCAACAAAGACTACTCCAAGATTACAGGAGTTGGAGATGTTTGCCTTGAGACTGATTTGGGGAACAAGCTTCTGTTGAAAGATGTTTGACATGTTCCCGGCTTACGTCTCAATTTGATGTCAACCGGCGTGCTTGATTGGAAAGGATATCATCATCAAGGAGGAGACCAAAAGTGGAAGCTTACCAAAGGATCACTAGTGGTGGCTAGAGGAAAGCTGTGGTGTACCCTCTACAAGACATACGACAAGATATGTAATGGGAGTTGAACGTTGGAGAAGACTGTTCCCCAAGTCCATGGCATAAGCGCCTGAGCCACATGAGCGAGAAGAGATTGCAAGTTCTGGCAAAGAAGTCTCTTATTCCCTTTGCCAAAGATACCTCTCTTGACTCTTGTGATCACTGTTTGTATGGTAAGCAGCATAAAGTCATTTTTTCTAATACATTCGCCAAGAAGGAGAATCTTTTAGACCTAGTGCATACTGATGTATGTGGCCCCATGGAAGTTGACTCACTAGGTCATAACAAGTATTTTGTTACTTTTATTGATGATGTTTCACGAAAGGTTTGGGTGTATTTGTTGAAATCAAAAGATCAGGTGTTCCAAACCTTCAAGGAGTACCATGCCATGGTGGAGAGGGAAACGGGGCGAACCCTTAAATGTCTCCATATTGATAATGGTGGAGAGTATACTTCGAGCGAGTTCAGAGGTTATTGTTCGAAGCATGACATTAGACACATAAAGACAGTACCTGACACCCCACAACATAATGGTGTAGCAGAAAGGATGAACTGCACCATTTTGGAGAAAGTGAGAAGCATGCTAAAAACGGTGAACCTTGCGAAGAAGTTTTGGGGCGAAGCAGTAACAACCACATGTTACCTCATCAACCGAATACCATGTGTACCGCTGGGCTTGGAGACCCCAGAGAGTGTTTAGATCGGTAGGAGCGCTTCATACTCTCACTTGAGTGTTTGGGTGCAAAGCATTTGCACATGTGCCAAAGAAGGACAGATCAAAGCTAGATGACAAGGCCATACCATGTATCTTCCTTGGGTATGGAAACGAAGAAATGGGCTACCGGTTATGGAATCTGATAACTAAGAAGTTATTCAGAAACAGAGATGTGGTGTTCCATGAGGACCAGAGTGTCGCAGATTTTGACAAGACTATCCTAAAGGATGCATACCGCCTCACCTATGACTCCTTACCACTTCAAGAAGAATCTACATGTGCCGCGAATGATGTCGCGAATGAAGCTGCAGATGTGGTGAATGATGAAACAGAAGCTGCAGAGGTTGCAAATGATGTCTAGGAGGCCGTGAATGATGATCAAGCTACCGTGAATGATGATCAGGTTACCGCGAATGATGATCAAATTCAGGAGGATCATGATCAGAGGGAGCCTAATCAAGAGCAACAACAGGCGAATGCCTAAGTACCAGTTTGAAGATCTCGAAGAGCGCCGAAGCCAAGCGCCAAGTATCCTTCTTCCCAATATATTGCTCACCAGTGATGGAGATAATCCATATTCCAGATACATTTTGTTGACCGGTGATGGAGAGCCTGAAGGCTTTGAGGAAGCAAAGACTCATGCAGACGGTGACAAATGGATGTTAGCCATGAAGTCTGAGATGGAGTCCTTGATAAAGAATGATACCTACGAGTTGGTGGAGCTTCTTAAAGGCAGAAAAGCTCTCAAGAACAAATGGGTGTTTCAGCTGAAGAGGGATGAGAATGACAAGTTGACAAAGTACAAGGCTCGTTTGGTTGTCAAAGGTTTCGGGCAAAAGGAAGGAGTTGACTTTGAGGAGATTCTCACCTGTTGTCAAGATGACTTCTATTAGAGTAATCTTGAGCATGGCAGCTAGCATGGATCTTGAGGTGGAGCAGTTAGATGTGAAGACTGCATTTCTACATGGTGATTTGGAGGAGGAAATATATATGGAGCAACTTGAAGGTTTTAAGGTTGAAGGCAAAGAGCACATGGTTTAAAAGTTAAAGAAAAGTTTGTATGGGTTGAAGCAAGCGCCAAGACAATACTACAAGAAATTTAACTCATTCATGGTGAGTTGTACCTGAGAACTGATGCAGATCCATGTGTGTACATTCGCCGATTCGCTGGAGGTAACTTCATAATTTTGTTACTTTATGTTGATTGTGGGGCAAGATGTTTCTATGATCTGCAAGTTGAAGGCAGATTTGTCAGTCTTTTGATATGAAAGACTTAGGTCCAGCTAAACAGATTTTGGGCATGGAGATTACACGTGACATGAAGGCAAAGAAGTTGTGGTTGTCACAGGAGAGGTATGTTGAATGGGTGCTAGCTTGAAAGGTTCAACATGAAAGGAGCCAAGGCAGTGAGCTCGCCTCTAAGTAATCACTTCAAGCTAAATAGATTATTATGCCCAACTACACAAGAGGAGAAAGACAAGATGGCAGATATCCTTTACTCGTCAGCTGTTGGCAGTCTTATGTATGTCATGGTATGTACTCGTCCGGATATTGCTCATGCAATTGGTGTTGTTAGTAGATATTTATCTAACCCTGGCAGTGAGCATTGGGAGGCTGTTAAGTGGATACTTAAGTACTTAAGGGGCACCTTAAAGTTGTGTTTGTCTTTCGATGGTTTTGGACCCATTTGGAGGGTTTCACAGCTGCAGATTTAGTTGGGGACCTGAATAACAGAAAATGCACTTCTGGTTGCTTTTTTACATTTTGTGGAGGAGCTGTGTCATGGCAGTCCAAATTACAGAAGTGTGTCGCCTTGTCCACTACCGAAGCTGAGTATATAGCGGTGAATGAAGCAGACAAGGAAATGTTATGGCTGCAAAGGTTCATTCGTGAGTTGGGTGTGAAGCAAGAAAGGTAAGTGGTGTATTGTGATAGTCAAAGTGCTATTCATTTGAGTAAAAACTCAGTATATCATCCTCACACCAAACACATCGATCTCCGCTACCATTAGATAAGAGATGTAGTGTCGAAGAAGCTCTTGCAGTTAAGAAAAATTCACACCAACAAGAATATTTCTGATATGTTGACCAAAGTTATACCGTAACACAAGTTGGAATATTGCAGTAAGTCCGCTGGGATGTACTTTAAGTAAGAAGCCTTGTCTAATATTCCCTAGGTTGGTCTGGAGGGGGAGATTGTTATAATATCCAGACCAAAATAAATAAAATAGTAATGAAGATATGAAAAGTTTCATGAGTTACATAAGTTACATGAGTTACACAAAGGTTACATGAGTTACACAAGGAATATGGATAATTTTGGAGTTATGGTGAAGACATGAGTTACAAGAATATTCATGAACCACTATTTATTGGGAGAGCACTAATGAAAGGAGAGTCATTTGCTTATTCTATGTATCTCATCGATCTCAAGCATCTCTTACAAGAGAGAAACATTCATCTTCCAAGTAGAGAAGAGTGTTCACTCCAAGTTAAGAGTGTAGAGTAGTTGGTAGCAAAATAAGTGTGAGAGAAAGTTTCATTCAAGTACTATTTTTGAAGTTGTGTATCTCTTGTGTACCCATTATTTTATAATAGAAGTTCTTGTTATTGTTGTCCCGTAGACGTAGGCACATCGTTGAACCACGTTATATATGATGTTCTCTTTCCTCTATCTTTTACATCTTTGCATATTTATCTTTTGTGTGGTCTTGAGTTGTTACTTTTATTATATTATTTTCCCAACAGTCTCAGATATGTTCATCCTCTGCAGGTTCTAGAAAAAGATGATGAAAATGTGTCTGTTCTGGTACAGCGTGCACTCTTGTATGAGAGTATGGAAAGTACAGACTTGGGGCTGAAGATCTGAGGACTGTTCTGAGGATTGATCCTGGTAACAGGGTTGCAAGAGGCACCATTCACCGCTTGACACAGTTGGCAGACTAGAGGATTTTGAAAATCTCGTAATGCTAGCATTTATTCATTTCGGTTGACACCCCTTCCCCTCTTACAATCATAGATTCATGGGGAATGATAGCATTTTACTTGAATACTTGTAATTGTGGGTGGTCTCACTTGTACGTGGTTATCTTGGTTTATTATATGGCTTGCGATTGGGAATGATTCTTTGATACTTCAGACTTGAGAGTGGTGTTGGAATATAGAGATTGAAGAATTACACTGTCCTTGTTTCCCTAATTTGGGAAAGCTTTTGTTACTATGTCTTTGTCGTTCTGTTGATTAAAGCCATGTCAGGTGGCTTGTTAGACATGAGATGTTTGAGCAAATGAGGGTTTTGTTGTTGATATTTTCTCTTATTCATCTGTGCCTCAAGGCCCTCACATGTTCCATGTACGATTTATTGATATTCTGTTGCGAATATCATAAACAGTCCACTTACCGACATGAAGTTTAATACAGTTGAGTTCAACGAAAATGCATTCGGTAGTTTTAGGCATGTGAAGGAGGAGGTTGTGTGCTGAGGCATGGGTGATTCGACCCCGACCTCCATTCTTGCTCTCAAGAGATGGTCTGCCATGTCGTTCGGCTAATAGATTTAAAGCTTTGACAAGCTGATTTAAGTGTTCGATATTTGTCTTAGCGTTAAAATTATGTCTAGTTTTCCGTTTTTTTTTTCTGAGAAGAATGTCTCGTTGTGTTTGATTAACGCATCTTTCAAACCAGAGTTTAGGGTTTGTGTTTGATGAATGCATCTTTCAAACCCTAGACGAAAAAAATAAAATTAAAAGGTTAATGATCTATAATGTCTCTATGAGACAGATTTACAAAATAAAATAAATAGAAGAGTAAATAGTTTCACTTGAACCATTTAGAAGGATTGAAATAAGCTACAAAAAGCTGCAATCCTGAGAGTGCATAAACTTTTCGCGTAAAATGACATTTACGGACTAAAACAGCCATAACTTCTTCGTTAAAGTATATATGGATAAACCACAAAAAGTTTTGAAATTTAGACTCGTAGAGCTTTCTAATGATATAAAGTTCACTGTCCGGTTCGTCTGGAGCTGTTCACAAAGCTCAAACGAAGTTGACTGCCCAGAAGGAACATATTGCTGTTTTTCGTAGATTTGACATTGTGCGAAGCTGTGAAGCTCGCAGGTGGCGTGTAGGTTTTTGCATTAGCCAAAAGTGACATATGTATGATCAAAACCAAGTCCTTTCGGTCGTTCCAAGGTCGTAAACTCCATAACTAGTTAGCAAAAGTTTCCTGACATGAACATAAACTAACTCAGAAGACCTAGAGGATATGATCATGATGATAATTGTCTGGTTTTGATAAGTCTACAACGTCTTTTACAAGACGGAAATTGGTTTAATAGCATATGAGGATCCAAAATCAAAAAATTTCGGTACCTCCAAGTTAGTATGACTAGACATGTTTGTGGAGGGTCTGTAGTGTGAGGCACACTTGAAACCACTATCTCCTTAATTTCGGACAATTCTAAGATATCACACTGAGCTTGGATGAGCCTAGTTGAATAATTGATGATGGAAAATCCGCTATAGGGTAAAAGACTTAACCGAAAACACGTTGGTGATCCTCCTTGAGGATGCAAGGTCGTGCGTCATCTTCACTTGGAAGAGACCAAAACAACACAATTTAACCATGTAGATTGTAAATATGCCATGCTTCTAAGGACGCTGTAAAAATATACATCTTGTTTGTAAATCAATACGAACCATAAAAGGATAATAGTTTCATAACTTCAAAAAATTCTCAAGACATTCATTATTGTTAATGTGAGTATATATCAAGTCTTGAATAAACAAAGGACATCGATACGACGTCTTATAACTTATAGTTTGGAAAGAAAATCAATGTCTAACCAATGATGTCAAAGTCATGGGTAGCTAGAGCAGGTTCCGAATCTTTGAAATCCGCGATCATGAGGATGACGTTCTTGTCCTCATATTGATTTTCCGTACCTTTTTTTTATGTATTCACGATATGAGGATGAACTTGACAATCTTGAACTAGTGATCTGGAGATCCACAACGGTTGCATTGTCATGAGCTGTCATGAGTAGTTTTGACATATTGTTGTCTAAAGAGAGTGTCACCATTAGGGTTAGTGGCACCTCCCCCTCTTTTCTAGACATCGGTGCGGCGTTTTCTGCCGTTGCTGTGACCCATATTGTTGTCCCCACATTAGGAAACAATCCCAAATACGTTTATCGCATTAGCATATATACAATCCCGTTTGCAATTGTATGATCAAAATCAAGTCTCGTTAGTAATCTAAACCAACTTGATGATGATCGAATCCGCTAAAGATCATGGATCATAATGCCAAAAAAGATCATCGACAATATATAGTCATTTAAAATGGTAAGCAATCCACTTGACTAATAACTCAGCAAGTAGAGTTATATGAACGTTTCAAGAAATGCTCCATGAGTGAATTCCACAGTACATTGTGGTCATTACTTTTTGTACAGATTGTCATTGAAGGCTTTTGTCGATGTGGCGCGTCAAAGACTTTGAGCGCATGAGATGTGAAATTTTGGCATCTAGGCTTGTTAGCCTGGGGGTCAAAACATGTGGTTTAATTCTTGCAAATAAAAGGTTCCACATATACCAAGCGAAGATTCACCTTAGGCATCGAGTATGTTAAAACTTAAAGGAGCAGAATGTTACATTGCTCTTGCATACAAAACCAAGCTGTTATGAGACTCGATAGAGGTCACAAACGATGTTTTTAATGGTTTGTCATTCGGATTGATCACACATAATCCGAAAAAGCCACAAATTGATCAAACACAATTCAGAAAAAAAAGGCCTCGGATTGATCAAAAACAATCCGAAGAAAAGTCAGGGTTCATCACACACAACCCGAACAAGGAAACAAGAGTGATCAAACACACTCTTGACCCGCGAATAAAATTCTGGGATTTTAGTACTTGCACTACAAGAGAAAACCCTTTTAGTGACAAACCTGTTTTGTCACCCATTCTAAAAAAATTGTCGCCCATACCAATGAGTGACAAAATCATTTTGTCGCTAATTTTGTCACTAATACTATGTGACAAATTCTTTTTGGTGACAAACTGAAAATTTTGTCACCCAAATGGATCATAGACAAAATCTTGTTTGTCTCTAATTCCCTCTATCTTTGTCACAAATACTGTCCAGAATTCCCAGAAATTCACCATATGGCGGGAAATTGATTGGGCTAAATATGCTACTTTTTCTTTTATTCAGTCTTCATTAGTTTTATGAACTGAGGTTGACGTATAATCAAAACTAATAACCAATTACGAACCAAAAAAAAGGAATCACATCAACGGGCACAATAAATTTTTTATTTATTTCATAAGAAAGAATTCTACAATGTCTCCATCATGATAAAACAAACATTCCACTAATAATAGAGCAATTCTAATCGAACTTCATCTTCCTCGTTGCCCAGCAAGCCTTGTCAAAATTTCACCAGCATTCTCGAAAGTGTCACTCATACATGCAACCTCCTATAGAACACGCTTATTGGTGAGAGCAAGCCATAATTAGGACCATCTTCATGTGAGATCCTTGTTATAGCACAACATGCAGAAGCCAAGTGAAAAGACATAACTAGAGAGGAGAGAATTACTCACATAAACTAAGCAAAAGAGGTTAGGTTAAATAAATTTTGTCTATGTGCACAAAATTGTAAATTTCAGAAAAATAGGGGATAGAAAGAATTTGGTGCTCAACAAATAAAGGATAAAACGAACCTCAAGCATATTTCCCAGAAAAAGGTTCTTCATTGAAATAATCTCTGCGTACAAAGACAAATGGTAACTTGAATGCAAGGGCTTCACTCACAGCGTCATATCCAATTTTTCCTGAAATAGTAGGAAATCGAATAAATTTAACTCTATCAACTTAATGTAGCTCAGTCACTATTGAAAGTCTCAAAAAGTTTACCTACCATACAATCATATAATGTTATAACATCTGGTGTATAAGCATCTGACTGTCCGAACTCCGAAGCACAAAAAACTTGAGAAAAAAAACAGTAGGATAATTCCAAAAAGGCTCATAACGAAACCAAGAGCGACCCCGAACCTCAAATGGTAGAGTATCAACTAAGATAGGTCTATGACCAGATCCAATTTACAGTAGATGGAACACTTATTGGGTGTGAGTTTAAGCAGAGCACCATTCAACATTTGACATTCCTCTGTCGAGATGCTCCTTGATATAAACCCTGTTGTTTCGAATTACAAACTAATAATGATATCCTAGTTTGAAGAAGGTAAACAGAAAATACACACACACAGTTGTAGATCAACTCCATGCTAGTTATTATCCTTGTTCATTGCAAACCAAGCACTGCAAACCAATAATGATATACTAATTTGAAGAAGGTAAGCAAATAATATATATATATATATATATATATATATATGCATATAGTTGTAGATTAACTCCATGCTAGTTGTTATCCATGTTCGGAAGTCAGATTCTAGTTTTCTAACCTAATTTACCTGCCACAAAAAATCATATCTTGATAGGTACTGCTCTAAAGTTCATCAGATTTAGTATGATGTGGTCTATATTATATCTGTGCTCTAAAGTTCATCAGATTTAATATGCTGTAGTCAAGAAAAACATGTAGAAGATACAATACGATGACATAACAGGCTTAGCTATTCAGGAGGTAAAAACTCCCTTTTCAACTTCCAGCCTGATGGCTGCAAATGAGTACAGAAATTGAGAAATATACTAACTACGTACAATTAACAAAATATGGAAGATAACTCACAAAGTGGTAATCATATTGGAATACTGAGGCACAATACGATTAATATTATAAACTGACTAAGTAGTGTCTCGGAAATCAACTCAATACTTCAATAATTGTATAACTGGAATGTACAATAAGTCATTGTATACCTGTCCACCTAAGTTGAGGATGACTAGTTTGACATCTTCTTTAATTCCAAGTTTCTTCCCTCACCTATACCGTGTAAAACAGTGAACAACTATACACTCAACTCAATTGAACAATTGAAAGACTTTACAAAAAGAATACCTCCATGTGGGATCTATGCAACCTCCTCACAACCAAAGGTAATGTCAATTACATCACAGAATGCACACTCTGCAAAAGTATAAACAAAATAGAATAAACATCTATAGAAAACCTAGAGCCACAGAGAGAAAGGCAAAAAAGACAGGGAAGCCACTGACTTCTGGGTTGTACAATAACAACATACTTGGGCAGTGTCCTCAGAGGCAGATCAAGAACTCACAGTCAGAATAATTTTCTGCTATATATATTCAACACATCTGCTATCTATATTCAACACAAGGATAATTACCACAGAAAAGATCAGATTTGAAGATGAAACCCGTGTGATATCAAATCAATACCATGAGAAATTGCAACCATGTATTGGCAGAACTAAAGCTCTTGTAAATAGAAATCTGTTGGAGTACCTGATTACCCATTATTGAAGTACAATTGAGTAACCCAATATCGACAATCAGTTGGAGTACCTGCGAGGGATTTCAACGCATAGCAACACCTAATCACAAACCCTAAAAGCCCTAGAAAGACAATTGAATCGAAATTTGATAATGCGAGGGATCAACGCATACACCCATATCGAATCAAATTCGCACAATAAACAACACTACAATTGATGGATGTGAGAAAGGAGACCATTGGGCAATATGGAGAAACTAATTATTTACCATGGCGGTTGAATTCTGACCGTCGAGGTCGAGCCGTCAAAGAGCAGCAAGTGCGAGCAGTTTAGACTAGCTATAGGGAAGAGCGAAGACGTGATGGGGTGGAGCACAACAACTATTCAAACTCCTTCACTTTTTATTTTATTTTTATAATTAACTCTTTTATTTGCTTATTTGCTAAACACCCGCGCGGTATAACCTCAATTTTTAAGCGACAAAAAAGAGTTGTCACCCCCATCGTCACCCATGAGAGGTATGGCGACAACATTTAGGTTTGTCTCAAATAAATTTGTCATTAAAAGGGTTTTATCTTGTAGTGTTGCACGCACAAAATCCCAAGCATAGAATAGAGATGGAGAAGGGAAGAAAATATTTTATCCTCCCCGAGTTATTGAACTTGGAAAAATTTAGGGTTTCAAAACATACCTTTCAAAACTTCAAACACTTGAAGATGTCAAAAATTGTAGTTGGAGAAAACCAAGAATTGTCGGTAGGCAGCGGCCAAGGGATTGTCAGCCGGTGATGTCGGACGACGGCCGGGAAAACAGGGGGCAGTGGTGGTTGGACATAGAAGCCGAAAAAACTCTTTTTTTTTTTTTTAGGGTTTCAGAAAACAAATGGTGAGATATTGGCTCTTGGGTTAGAACAAAATGCATGATAACATGATGAAGGGTAAAATATAGAAACAAAGACAGCAAGAGAATCATCATCTTATTCATTGATAGAAACCCTTTATATAGGAAATTACAAAGTACCAATATGATAATGATAAAAAATACATAATCTTATTCTAACTATATATCCTGATGGCATAAGGCCAAAGCACATATATGAAATATCCTTGAACAATTTATCTATTGTTTGAATTTTTTTTCAATCATATTTTCTCAATCAAATATTTTTAATCTAAAAATTTTGTGTGACATGTGTTGAAAACAAGTGATTCCCCTGGTGGAATTAAGAAATATGGTGGAAATAGCTGCACCCAAAACAAACAATCGAAGCTTCCAAGAAAATAAATAGAGAAATAAAAAAAAATACCTCTAACCAAAATATTAGCTGATGGTGAGGGGCTTTGGGCATCCACATGATTATCATCACGCTGCTCATCTGTGATGGATCAGTTAGATGACTCCTGCAACATATTTTCATGTGACAGCAACCTCAAATCTACAGCTTCATATTGATACCCCATATCTACATAAAAATTATCGAATCAACCTTACAAAATAAAATAACTCAAACCAATGCAACACAATAGCTAGCAAAATAAAATACAATCTCACCATCTTCCCTCTGGTCAGCTTGTGTCAACTTCACCATGCACTGCGTTTTATTTGTCCACTAATCTATGAAAAACTTCTTATACTTAGCTATGTATCTTTTTTTGTGTGTGTGGAACCAAATCAAGACAACCAACCAACCATAACTTGCTAAACCCGTGGATGCCACAACACCCTTCGATAAAATCTCATTTGCAGCTGACCCTTTCGGTTTTCAGGGAGGAACTCATTCCCCATGGATGCCACAACACCTCGTTTGAGCTTTGTGAACATCTCTGGACGAACCAGATATTGAGTTTTATATCATTGTAAAGCTCTATGAGTCTAGTTTTCAGAACTTTCCTTGGTTCGTCCATATCTATTTTAACGAAGAAGTTATGACTGGTTTAGTGCGTAAAAGTCATTCTGCGCGAAAAGTTTTATGCACTCTCAGGATTGCAACTTTTGTAGCTTCTTTCAATCATTCTAAATAGTTCAAATGAAACTATTTACTCTCTTATTTACTCCATTTGGTAGATTTGTCTCATAGAGATATTTTTCTTCTTTTGGTAACTTGAATTTTGTCTTTATGTGAATGTATTAACCAAAAAAGAAAAAATTGTGTGGATTTCACACCCGTAAATTTATCTGAACCACGTACCGCATGTAACATGTTTCGGGACCATATTCAAATTTTTCATGTACCATGTTTTGGGACCTGCCATGTACTAATTTTTCGTCATAGATTCACGTTACCACAGTCTCATAGGAGAGAGAGAGAGAGTAAACTATTGTATTGTTTTTAGTTGATTTGCGTAAGTATGTCTAAGTTTTCTTACGGTTTTTTATGTAAGCTTTCGTAAGCAACATTATTTCAGCTCTTGACCTTGCGGTTAAAAAACAAATTTTTTTCCATGAAAAAAATTTAAAAATCTCTTATTTCTTCAAATATTTATAGAAAATAACAAAGAAAAAAAATAATTTAAAATTTATATTTGGTGCATGTGATATATATGTCCTTCTAGAAAAAAAAAAAAAATATATATATATTTTGCGTATTTAGAACCACTCCTGTGTTTGCGGCAATATGCAGTGTTGAATTCGGACCCTCACGCCTCTCCCGGGCTTTTTTATTTCCCGTTTTGTAAGGGCAGAATGAGAGGCCGTTGGATCTTCTTCCTCATCCTTCGCTTCCAACGGCTTTTAACTCCTACAATTTTGTAACTACCCCTCTTGACATTGTCTTCTTTTCTCACTCGAACCCTTCAACCCGACTCAACCAGCTCTCCCACATCTCAAGCAAATACCAGACCCCCTTCCATTCTCTCTCTCTCTCTCTCTCTCTCTCTCTCTCTCATCCATTGGGTATCATCATCATCTCCCCATTTATTATCCAAACATGCTTGTTGTATGTGTATGTATGACTCTGTTATCTGCTCGTCGATGATCCTGTCTTTCTGATTCTTTTTTTTTTCTACAGATTTGGTTTATTTTCTGACCCAGCAATGCAGGAAGAGATCTGAGGTGATGTTTTATTTTTATTACAAAAATTGGGATTGATTTAGATATGTATAGTGTGTTTGAACTTGATTGTGATGGGTCCATTTGGTGATTATATATAGACTCATTGAACCAGATACTGATTGCGCTAAACATATCCATCAGATACAGTATATTTTGGATCACATTCCTAGCAACATGCTTCTTAGTTAAATAGATATGTTTGCATTTGAACATAATTGAGCCCTTTTCATGTGTTTTGAAATGATCTGTGGGCATGGTGCGGTCATTCTTACCTCATAATTAGCCAGTACTAGACAAACTCATATGAACTGTGAGTTGGAATTTTTATTTTCAAGAAAAATGATCAATATATTCACTTACAAAATTTTGACAGTGTTTGTGGCATTGTGTATTGGGGCTTATTGGCACAATGTTTAGGAGCAGACTGGAACAAAATGTTCAGGTGCTGAGGCTACAAGTGTCATTGTTTGGGGGTTGTTGGGTTTTTGCAATCATTTTAACAATTTCATTGTTGTAGATGGTCAGTTCATGACATTCTTCCATTTTAATTATTCCAAGTTTAAAGTGTTCCAACTTAGTAATTAAAGTTCTGATATAAGAGATTATTTTTTCCAGAAAAAAGAAGGGTTTTTTGTCATTTGAATTTTGGAATATGAATTGGTTATACACTTGTCGTAATATTGACATCCAAATCTTGCTATGGTTTTTATGAAACAGGTGCTAATTGGATCTCAGATTTGAAAACTTTTCCGCAAAAAAAACATTTTAGCAGCACTAAATTTAAGACAGAAGAAACTGATTTTTTGAACCGGTGACAAGTTCAAGACGAATAAAAGTGGACAGTTTGTGTAATTCATTCACAGCTAGCCACCACAAATTGAAGGTATTTTATGTTGCCTCTTGAATCCACTGAGTGAGTTACTCGAACTCAAAGTATGAGCGGAATGGAATTCAGTGATGGTTTTGTCTCAACTGAGCATCGGGAGCTCCATCATTCTGCTGCAGAAAGTGCAGATCCATTATCTGTTTCTCCACTGCACATTGGTCCCAAGTCTCCAAAGTCTCCCAAATCGTCGAAGTCCCCAAACTCTCCAAGGTCCCCAAAGATGCAGGGAAAAACTGGAAAAGCAAGTCCACTTGCGCATGATAGGGAATCACATTCTTCTGTAGATGGGCATCCTAAAAAGGGTAAATCACACTCTGCAACTTTTTCTTTTTTTTCTTTTTTCTGGATTCTTCATAATGGTGTTATTTTTCAGTATAAATTGAGCACAAGAAGCACTAAAGATTCTAATTTAGACAATGTGAAAAACTTACGTCTAGTAGTTGCACTGTAGCGTTGATTTGCCTCAACAAGTTAATTTATGTTGCTGCACTCAATGAAACACTCAAAAGCATCTACTGCTATCTTTAGTTATGATTAGCTATTTTCTCACTTCAATAGTGGTTTATAGCTCCTAGTGTCGACTAAGCCAACTATCCTGTGCAGGTGGTTCTGGGGGGATAGGCACCTGGGGTGGCTTACTTGATACTGAAAACATTTGCACTGTTGATCCTAGTGACCCAAACTTTGATAGCAGTGAGGTAAATTAACTAAATGTTCCACCGCTCATATGCAACTCTCCCTGCTTATGGAAACACATATGCAACTCTTACTGTTTCTTATGAAATATTGCTTAATTAATTTCTATTCTATATTGTTATTACTTTTATTCTTACTATCGTGTACAAATTATGAAGCAAGGTTGTGTTTTGCAGGAATGTGAACAATCAAATGCAAAAACTGAGAGAGTGGATTTTGAGGAATACAAAAAGAAAGCAACAATTATAGTGGAAGAATTCTTCACTACCGATGACATTATCTCCACTGCAAATGAACTAAGAGAACTTGATATGCCTAGCTATAGCTTCTATTTTGTAAAGAAGCTTGTTTCTAAGGCTATGGATAGGCATGATAAGGAGAAAGAAATGGCTGCTGTTCTTTTATCTGCATTATATGCAGACTACATTGATCCCCCACAAGTTTACAAAGGGTTCTCTAAATTGGTAGAATCTGCAGATGACTTGATTGTGGATATACCTGATACAGTTGATGTTCTTGCATTGTTCATTGCTCGAGCTGTTGTTGATGACATACTTCCTCCTGCATTTTTGAAAAAACAAATGAATGATTTAACTAGGGATTCAAAAGGTGTTGAAGTTTTGAAGAGAGCTGAGAAGGGCTACTTAGCAGCCCCTCTCCATGCTGAGATCATTGAGCGGCGGTGGGGAGGTAGCAAGAAGAGAACTGTTGACGATGTCAAGGCTAAGATAAATAATCTGTTGGTAGAGTATGTAGTCAGTGGTGACAAGAAAGAGGCTTGCAGATGCATCAAGCAGTTGAAAGTTCCTTTTTTCCACCATGAAATAGTTAAACGAGCTCTTGTAATGGCAATGGAGAGGCGTCAAGCTGAAGGCCGGCTACTAGATTTTCTGAAAGAAGCAGCTGAAGAAGGTTTAATCAACTCAAGCCAAGTATCAAAAGGCTTTGGTAGGATGATTGACTATGTTGATGATTTGTCACTTGACATACCAAACGCCCGGGGAATTTTACAGTCATTGATCTCTAAGGCAGCATCGGAGGGCTGGGTGTGTGCTTCTTCCTTAAAGTCACTCTCATTGGAACCAGAAAAGCCATCATTAGAAGATAGTGTTGCCAGAGCTTTTAAGATGAAAGCTCAATCTATTATTCAAGAGTACTTTTTGTCTGGGGATATCTCAGAGGTATGCAGTTGTCTGGAGTCAGAGAACATGACTTGCTCATCCGAACTGAATGCTATCTTCGTTAAAAGAATGATAACTCTAGCAATGGATCGGAAGAACAGAGAGAAGGAAATGGCATCTGTCTTACTGTCTTCTTTATGCTTTCCAGCTGAAGATGTTGTAAATGGTTTTGTAATGTTGATAGAATCCGCAGATGACACAGCTCTGGATAATCCTGTTGTTGTTGAAGACCTTGCAATGTTTCTGGCTAGATCAGTGGTGGATGAAGTTCTAGCCCCACAACACTTGGAAGAGATTGGAAGTCAGTGTGTTGCACCTGATTCAATTGGGAGCAAAGTTCTTAAAATGTCAAAGTCATTGCTAAAGGCCCGGCTTTCTGGGGAGCGAATACTAAGGTGTTGGGGTGGAGGAGGAAGCAGTAGACCTGGATGGGCAGTTGAGGATGTTAAGGACAAGATTGGGAAGTTGCTAGAAGAGTTCGAGTCAGGAGGTGGCGTTAGGGAGGCCTGTCGTTGCATGAAGGAGTTAGGCATGCCATTTTTCAACCATGAGGTTGTCAAAAAAGCTTTGGTAACCATTATGGAAAAGAAGAATGAAAGACTTTGGATTCTGCTCGAGGAATGTTTTGGCTCTGGACTCATAACAATGAACCAAATGACTAAGGGGTTCGGAAGAGTTGCAGAATCTCTAGATGATTTGGCTTTGGATGTTCCTGATGCCCAGAAACAATTCTCCCATTACGTCGAACGAGCAAAGACTGCAGGGTGGTTGGATTTTTCATTTTGTTTCAACAAATCAGAACATGTTACAGAAAATGGGACCTGCTAACAAGCAGGAGTTTGTACTCCATTACCACTGATCATATGTGAGTGCATGCATATAGGCACTCATAAGTTTTATACAACTCCAATTGTAAACTTTCGTTTGCTCCTTTCTTCAATCCTGGCTTTTGAGAGTCGTGGTATATCTTTTGCTTCCCCGAAAACAGAAAGAGAAGATATTGGAGTTTTCTGTTTCAGTTTGAGACAAAAATGGCATGTTCATGATTTCCTATTCAATTGTTATTAGATTTTAGATTTAGATCAAATGGTGAAGAAAATGAAGAGCCCTGTTAATATATTCGGAATCGGTTCCATTAATTTTGACATTATTTCTTAACTATTGAATAGTCTAAATCAATTTTAAGTATAATATCAACCTATTAAAATTGATGTAACAAGTGACGTGAAATTATTTAATTTCATAAAAATTTAAATTACAAGAAAAAAATGAAAAATGAAAATCTGGAAAAAAAAAATCAATCTGTAGTTCTGTACGATAAAAAACAGAAGAAGAAAAAGACGAAACAAGACAAACGCAGACCTAAGAGATGAAACAACGAATACAGAGGAGCAAAAGAACCAAAGCGCTGAAAGCATCTTCTCTAACTCCAAGCTCGCATCATTACACTTTCACAGAAATACGTAGAGGTACTAGCTGGCTAATCTTGTTTAATTTTGACTTACTTAGTATACCTGTATTGGCGTTCTATATTTAAGGTTTACGAATATAATTGGTTTTGAATTTTAGGAAAACGAAACTATACTGCTATGAAGTTGTTTGATTTGTTTTTTTGTCCATAAAACAATGTGTCCAAACTTGAGCGAGATCGCCCTTCACAAAAAGATAAGGGCAAAGCAATCATGAGAGACGATGCATCGTCCCCCGCTGAAAATTACAAGCCTATGAGTCCCAAGACCTGAGAAGCGCTGAAACAAAGGATACAACATCTCGAGACGTTCGTCCATACACACTGGACAGAGAAAATACTTTCGTCTCTAGCCACACGTGAGATGGACGTATCGAATTCCAGTAGCGACTATCGCGAAAACGAGGTCTCAAGCTCTTGTCAAGGTATCTTGACCGATCCTTATATTCCCCCGACATCCAAGTCAGTAATCAAGGAGGGGGTATGGTACACACAACAAGGGGGCAGGGCAGTTATCATCACCAAGTCCAAAAAATGAAAGCTACAGAAAAGGTACGAAAGCATCATGCGTGCCTTACAAGCTATCGATGACGATGTTGTACGTCCCTCATAACTCACACAGACACCTGAGCGGATGTGGAGAGAGGTAAATGGTTTGCGCGCCATACTCCAAATGCCACTCGTAACGCCCCCAAGGATATGTGCGCAAGTCGCAGGAGATCCTGCCCCAAAGACAAACGTCTTTTGCCGACTTACTATTCCGCCAAGACAGGATCCACAACCTTCTAGGCGGAGTCCATCACCGGAGCCTGAGCGAAGAAGGGAACCACTGCCTTTTCCAAGGCGCAGGCAGTCACCAACCCTAGAGCCTGAAAGAAGAAGGGAACTGCCTCCTCGCCAAGGCGTAAGTTCTTTTCGACCCCGGAACCAGAGCCGAGGCGAGAGCCACCTCAGACACCACGGCACCAAGAACCTCAGAACCCGAAATTTGATGCCAAGAGGGAACCACCACAACCACATCGGTCCTAGATACAATCCACCCCGGAGCCAAAAGCCAAGATGGAGTCTCCTGTCTCCACCCTGCACCGGTTGAAAAAGGACAACAACAACAAGCCCCCTCTGGCCACAGATAAACAACCGGCAGGGGACAAGCAGTCCTCAACCAAGTCAGTATGACGCCCGCGACAGACAGAGACAAACGCACCACCTGTCACACCTCGACCCTTAATTTTTACCTTAATTACTAGCACGGTGGTAATAAGAATTTTACCATCTTCGTCAGTATGTGTTTAATTTAATTGGTCCCCAGAGTGATGTTAGGGGACGATTATTTTGAAGGATTTATTCGAAGGAAGAAAAAGTGACGACAATAAAAATGATAATTTTTGCTAGAAAAAAGTAATTTTTATTGGGGTATTATTTTTGGGGTGTTAAATTTTGGAATGGGTATTTGTTGGTGGGTTGGTTTGGGCCATGCCCAAACCCATTTCTTTTCTATTTCTCTCCAGTCGCGTCTCTCTCTCTCTCTCTCTCTCTCTCTCTCTCTCCCCGACTCGCTCTCCACCCAGATTTTTCCGGACGCCCCAGACCGCCTCGCAGGTCCCGTTCGAACCACCGTCCTCTCCTCTTCATTTCTGGGTAGATGACCGAGCCCCTAGCGCCACCGAGAAGCCGCAGCCGAGTCCAGAAGTTTCGACTGCCCGAAACTTCCTGTCGCCGGAACTCCTTCCTCCGGCCGCCATAGCCAGCGAGCCTTGGCTCAAAAGAAAGTCCTCCTCCCGTGCAACAATACCTCCAAAGGGCTCCCTCCATCTCGAGCTAGGTAAGGACAAAACGGTAATGGAAATTCTAGGGCTTTTTGTGTGTTTTCATTCATTGGCATAGTTAGGCTTGGAATTGGTGTTTGTGGTAGTTAGGAAAGTTGTAAAGGAGGTTGAGAGGAAGGTGCTGTCAAATTTTAGTAGCCATTGGAGGTTGCCGGAGCTGGCCGCTGGGAAAAATGTTTTTTTTGTAGGGAATTTAATGAGGAGTTTATTGGAATGAGTTTTATAATTTTTGGAAGAGTTTTGTATAGGTTTGGGAATTATTGAAGTTTGGTATTTTTGGTGGATTAATAAGTTAGAATCCGGCCATGTGATTATTTAAGGTTAGAAAGTTGTGAAGTGTTTAGAGGATGTCGGTTAAGATTTATGAAGGTTTATTGTGTGGCAGTGAAATTAAGAATTTAGGCGATAGACATGGTTGAGCGCGCGGAGCTCCTTTTTAATTTTGCCTATTTTCTTTAAGCGTTGGTGTGTTAATTAAGAATTTATTTCTGTTTTTAGAACATGACGCGAGGAGGCTCGAGCTAACGAGACATCTGACCGACATCAGGCTTAGGCCTAATTTGTGAGTGGACCTTTGTTTTAAATAATATGCTTAAAATGTTTTATTGTTGAATGATTTTCTGTTGTTGGAAATTTCCCGAAATTGAGAATTTCGGTGATTATACTCATATATAGTTGATTATGAGAATAATATGTATATGATTAAATACCAGATTTTCTCTCATACTGAGGTACAATTCCAGTATGAGGTGATATGAGCGTTAGACGCCGACGTCGTAGCCTTGTACGACTTTCTATTTTTTGCATTCATTCATAGAATTCATACAAGAAATCAGCACGTATATATACCACTCGGACGTTTCCCCCATACTGAGGTACAATTTCAGTATGGGGTAACGTTAGCGTTAGACGTTAGCGTAGTAGTCTTGTATGATTATCTATTTTTTTAGCTTATACATAGATATCGTACAAGAGATAGTCGAGTGTGAATACATGCTGATATATATAATATTCTAGCCTGAGAGGCCATTTTTCTTAAAGTCTCCAGTTCATAATTTTCGAGTTAAGCTTTTAAGCTATCGCTGGTAAAGCGTTTTCTTTGAAAATATTTTTGGGAAAATATTTATTTGTTGTAGAAATTGTTTTTGTCCACTCACTCTGACGTTTTTGAATATTTTCCCCTGGGCTCTTCGTTTTTAAAATGCCCAGTCTGCAGCATTCGCGTGAGGTCTAGAAGGCGACGTCGAGGCATTGTGACCCATCTATCCGCTACATTTCGCCAGTAGGTTACCTGTTTAATCTACTAGGAGATTGTCAGCTTTCGTTGTGTTTTTAAATTTTAGTAGCTATGAATACTGTTGGGATTTTTGTGTAATTTGTTCTAGCTACTTTTGGGTTGTAACGGAGAATGTTAATTTATTGGTTCTGAGGCCTACAAAGGCCAGTACAAGATTGTGGCCTATTTCTGAGGCCCTAAATATTACATGTAATTATTTGTTCTCATTTTTTCATTCGTTGTAAACGTGCAAAGTCTAACCACAAAGACAAGTACAAGATTAGGGCATATTCCAGAGGCCCTAAATAATAAAATCATATATTTTTCCCTTTTGATATTCTGATACAGGTTTCATAAACGGCTTTGCAGCCGCAACAAATACATTAGTAAAACAATGCTTGAAATGAAATCTGACTATGCCTACACTTAAAAGCATAAATCTGGGGATATTGGAAACTTCAAACCTACCTATATTGTAGGAATGAAGAAGAGGCCACGGCCGCATCCTTTAGTTAAAGCTGGTGAACGCCTTGGGTCTTCAGATCAGCACAAGCCTGAGCACTAGACTGAACCCAAAATGAAGCGCTGGAAAGCTGGAGGTCTAATGGATTTGGGTCCCTCATGCTACCAGCCAAGCTTTAAAGGCGTTTCAAGGATACTGGTAAGCTCTCGAAGCAAGAGCGGGCGAAGGGCCTCAAAAACCTCACGAGTTAACAGAACAGCAAGCGCAAGGTAGAAGGTACCCAGACCATTTATTCTTCCAAACGGAGGCTTGGCCTAAGAGTAGATTTTGAAACCCACCTCCGGCCTAAGAGTATATTTTGAAACTCATCATAAACAAATGATGAGGAAGAGAAATGGTGGTTTTGATTTAAGCAAAGACAAAAAGGATGAACATAGGGGAAGAAGAATCCATGGCAAGGGGGCAGAAGGCTTAATTGATGCTTCAACCCCGGTTGCGGGTTCCCTTTTATAGGGAGGAGGGACTAACTCCCTCTGACATATGTCTTGCACGCAGAAGATTGCTCTGAGATATAGGCCTTAGAGATAAGGGTGGTCGCGTGAATCTATAGTGACTTCCCACTTTCCAAGCGAACAGTTGCATGACACCTCCACCAAATCTCATTGGAAGATTTGTTCTGAACCGCGTCAGCTATGTTGGAGATAAGGAATTATTCAACAAGCGCATGAAAGAATTAATTGGTAGTAAATAGTACAGTTTAATATTGATTACAAAGGTCTAAACCTTCCTAGATGCCCTATACAAATCTAGGAGAAGGCCTTCTAAGGCCAGCTCCTCAGCATCCGCCTGGGCATGGGCTTCGTCCGCAGCAGCAGTGGCTTAGTCCAAAGCCTCCTGAGTCTCCTCTGCAGTCTGCACGCATGCCTCCGCACCTTCAGCCTGTGTGAGGTTGTAGCGAGCTTGAGTAAGCTGAGTTTGCAGCTCTGCCATTTGAGCCTCCAGAGTCTCTACTTGTCGAGCATATAAGGCACATGGGTTTTCTGAGGATATCTCAGGAACCTCTATGTCTTCAAGTTGGCTCAAGAGGGCCACCATCTAGTAGCCTAAGGACTGGTGAATTTTCTCCTGAGCAGCTGACTGGGCCTCCGCATCATTGACACGACGGGCATGCAACTTGACAGCATTGATCAGCTCTAGGGAGCGATCCAACAGGGGGTTACTGCAAGTGAGATGGCGGACCAGGGCATCATAAGCCTTATGGGCATGTCGCACCAACTCAAAAACATCCATGTTAGGGCCTTGTCTCATCAGGCCATGAAGGAAGTCTCGAGCCAGGCGAACTAATTCTGGATTAGCAGGCGGAATTACCCGAGCTCGAAGACTAGCAGTTCGGGTGGCCAAAGAGGAAGGTGTTTCATTGGTTGGCTTCACCGGGGCAGGGGTGACTGGCTCGACCTCTGGGACAGGCAGCGGGACCGCAGACACCGCTAACGCCTTTTGTTCTTCAACCACTTGAGTGGCCGAGTCCAGCCTCAGTGGAGAAGGCACCACTTCTGGGTGACATTTTGCTGACAAAACTGCTGAGGAGACAACCAAGACTAGAGATGGAACCATCTAGCCAAGCCCTTGGTCCTGAATAGTACCGGGAGAAGACACCGACATCAAGTCTATGTCGTCTGGCACACCGGTTGGTGAAAGAGGGTGTTCTTCAACTTCCTTAAGAAAATCACTTTGTTCTTCAGCCACGACCACATCAGGTTCTGGAACATTGACCTCAACTGTCCATGTTGCTCCTTCAACATTGTCGAGACGAGGACAGATGTGGCGGTGTCGAATCTGTCAAATGGGAGTTAGTGAGTCATTGCTAACTTGAATAAATTGACTCTAAGGGGAGGTTACTTACCAAGCCATACTCTCGCTGATAGCGCAAGTATTCCACCACTTCTTCTTCATCCTCGGCAGGATGCTTGCGCGAGTTTTCGTTGCCTGTAGACTGAGGGATGGTCAGGCCGGTCTCATAGTCGGAGTTGATATGAGCATAATATTCTTTGATTTTAATGTGTTTCCTACCATATTTGGCCATGTTATTTCCTTAACAATACCATTTCTGACATGTTTTGTGATTGTAAAGAACATGAGAGCATAAATCAAGAAAAAAGGTTAAATCATGGAAATAAGAGAAAAATGCAGAAAAATACAGAGAAGCCTTCTTGCAATCCAACGAAAGAAGTTAGGAGAAACAAATTTGGATTCCAAGTCCAAGAAAGGAATAAGAAAGGCATAATGAGCTTAATTGACAAAAGAAAGCCCAAGTAGTAAAAAAATGCAGAAAGCCCAAAAGAAAAGCCCAAGCAAGCCCAAGGAAGGAAGAAGAAGTAAATTTGGATTCCAACTCTAAAAAGGGAGGAAAAAAGTCAAACTTGTGGAGCTAGTCCCACATCATTTTGGAAGAGAAGTTTCAACAAGATTTTACTATATAAGGATAGCCTTGTGTACTTCTCATATCATCTCTTCTTCAAACAAAAATCAAAAAAACCTTCCTTTTCCTTTTCAACGCCTCTCTCTAGAAAAGAAGCAATCGAAGCCGGCACCTTTGTAGGACTTCTTCAGAAGGCTGCCGAGAAGCATAAGGCGTGTGTTATCCTTCGAACATCTCAAGATTCCTTGAAGATTCATAAAGTGTAACTCATGTCTTGTTTGTTCTATCTTGTTATTGTTCTTTGTTTTCTTGTATTATATTTCAAAGTTGGAATCGGCTGGTTGTTAAGAATATAAATAGGTTAATTTTCAGAATAAATTCAAGCATATTTCGACTTGTTTATGATAGCATGTGATTCGTTTTATGCCTTGTTGATTTCATTAAATGAATAGTTTTGTTTGAACTAAAACTCTAATCTGCATGTTAGTGTTGCTATGATCTATACTAAGCTTATTCAAGTAAGTGTAGATCTCTAGTAGTAAAGGTTATGTAATAATAGTCGAGACTATGTGTTACATGTTTGCAGGTTAAGCAGCTTCCTGTAAACTTGGGCATGTTCAAATTCAGAATTCTATAGCACTTAATGATTCATGTTTAGTGTAGACGGGTACTCTGAGTGACACAAAGTATCGATCACAGCCTTTGCATGAAATATCCTAGGTTCTAGACTTGTCTATGCTTAGGATATAAAGTAAGTATAATTAAAGGAATGCATGACCGTTGAGGCTTGCGTTTCGAGTTTGTTTTTTATATCACTTGGCGATGAATATTGAATATATATTTGAGGCATGTTGATACTTGTTTGATTCATTCTGAAATCTCTGTTTGATGTGTGTTGAAGATGATCACATGTATATATTTGTTTAGATTCTTCCTTTATATCATATGTATATTTGTAAATGAATACTTGTATATATTGTTAGTTACTGACTTTTTACAGGACCATTGTTACAGGAGCACTCTTAGTCCCCTAATTGATCGAACATTATTTGCCTTATACTACGATTGTCAAAAAGGGTTTAGTTGTCGCACGCCCGGTAATGAGCGCGTCAATTTTGGCGCCGTTGCCGGGGACTATAAAGTCTCTTGTTTATAATGTGTCATTGTAATTTTGTATATCTGTTTTTACTTATAAATGTTGAGTCAAAAAGTTTCTTCTTCAACATAGTTGCCTTCTCATTCATTACATTGCATTTCATTATCATTCTCATTTTTTGCATCTCATTTCATTCATTATGCATTTCATTTTAGATTTACTAATTTATGCTTTGAATTCCAGGAAATATCATATGGCTAAAGGAACTTAGTCGATCAAGGAACTCACGTCCCACACATGCATGGTGGTTCCCAATTTCACTAAAGATTTCCCTAGAGATGCTACATAGATTGAAAGTGAAGTGATCAGCAATGAGGTGAATATGATTGGCCTTCATTTTTCAACTCATCACAAGGTGTTTAAGGTGAATGGCCACCAGTTGAAGCCTAACTTTGATCTTTTGAGAACACATTGTGGAGGAAGTACCCCCCCCCCAAGTTACGCCATTCACACAGTGCTAAAATGGAGGTACAAGTCTAGGCTGATAGATTTTAAATATTAAGCGCTGCTTGGGAGGCAACTCAATTCAACCGAAGATATGGAGAAGCCAGCAGCGCAGATTTGTTTTCCATCCTTTGTTCTCTTTTACTTTTCGTTATATTTATTTGTTTGTTTTGTTTGTTGTGTTGTAAGTTTCTATTCCATGCTTTGATTCTACACATTATAGACAATGTAGGTTTTGAGTGTGGAAGAAGGATTTACATGTTTATTGAGTCTTATATTGAAAAATGTCCAAAAATTTTAAAATATTCATTTGTTTTTGAGTCATCGGAGCCCTCAATTGTCTATAATGATTCTAGTCTCTGAAATTATGGATAAGGAAAGATCACAAGATTGAGATGATTTCTAACTTATATTAGGTTGTTAATTGAAATGAATGGAAATCATGTAAAATGTTATGGATATGATTTGAATCTTTGGTACATAAATGAGCATGTTAAGATAATTTTTGATTCTTATGACCTTAAATGTGAGCTTTTGAGCCTTTATATGTGTTATTCTTTCTAAGTGTTCATTAAAATATTCTGATTCGTTTTCTTAGCTATACTTGTTCGAAAACCTCATTATTCTTTCAATTTGATTGATTGCTCACCATAGCTTTTAATGAACTCTAGATGACTAAAACTCACTTGTGGACTTTCAAAACTTTTATCATAAAACACTCTGATTTTGGAAAGGATAAATGAAACTTTTTAGGATGAACACCATTGTCAAACAAGCTTGTGTCCCTATTTGTGTGCGCTGCACACCCTTTTAGTGAATCCCTTTTGAGCCTACATTGAGCCTTTTCTTTCATCACCCATTCAATTTTCACCTTGAGCTTAGTACAGTGATATCTCTACCTTTGTCATTTAGACCTAATAGAGCAATTGTGGTGTACTGTATGAAGTGATGATGTGAAACAAGTGTGGGGAAATGACATGTCCTTGTGAAAAAAGAAAATGCCGTGCACAGTTAAAAAAAAGGAAAAAGAAAATTCTAGCAGAAAAGATAAAAATAAAAAGGAATTTGGACATTGTCTTTATATTGTGAAATTGTAGTTTTTGTTGTAAATGGAAGGCCCAAAAACGAAATTATTTGGCATTTGTTCGGTTTCATGATGTTGTAAGGTGGTGTGAATGGCGAAGGGCCCAAGATGATATTTGGTCCTTGTTTTGGAAACATAAAGCGTTTGATAATACTCTGCTAGGTCCTTAAGAATTTTGCAATTTCTTATATATCCTTCAACTCATACCCCTAGCTTAGCCCAATTAATACCTTGTAAAGTTGTTTTTGATCTAAAAAATGAGTAAAACTTGATCTGTGGGTGCCCAATGAAGGCTCAATCTCAAGCAGGCCTGGAGTGAAAAGAAAGATGTTCTCCAGCGGGGTGACACGGTTCGCCTCGCCAATCTTGCACCAGGAGGTATACTTGTTCACTGAAGGAAGGAGTGGATAGGGAACCCCTTGAGCAAAGCCAAGCTGTCTGGTGAAGTGGTTGGGAGCGTACAGCTCGAAGCCTTGATCCTCTTCAGCAAGATGGAGATCGCAGCATTTTGATCTAAAAGATTAGTAAAACTTGATCTATGGGTGCCCAGCGAATGCTCAATCTCGAGCAAGCCTGGAGTGAGAGGAAAGATGTTCTCCAATAGGGTGACACGGTTCGCCTCGCCAATCTTGCACCAGGAGGTATACTTGTTCACTGAAGGAAGGAGCGTGGATAGGGAACCCCTTGAGCAAAGCCAAGCTGTCTGGCAAAGTGGTTGGGAGCGTACAGCTCGAAGCGTTGATCCTTTTCAGCAAGATGGAGATCGCAGCATGAAACCGCCCTCATGAAGCTTGTCTTGATATCAGACTCGGAGTCAGGGCGAGAAAAGAAACCATCTGCTAAAACCTCAGGGTGTCGCCGATTGACCATCATATATATGGTAGGGGGAGGCTCCAACTGGTTATAGACGATGGAGAGGTTGGCAAGAAGGAAAGGGGAGTCTGATTCACCGGATTCTTACACACTACGAACCCAAGCAATTGATCCTCTGGTAGAAAGTCGAGCGATGAACGCCTAAAGAGAGGAAAGTACAGCTGCAACCACAAGTCCAGGATCCATAGTTTGTGGATGGCCCGATAGAGTGCACCCAATACGGGCTGCCCTAGCCCAACTTCAATGCCATTATAGAGTGCTACCGCTAGTTTCGTCCACTTGTCCGTAAGCTTGTGGGTGCTACCACAAAAGATAAATTTATTTAGCCAGTACTCAAGGAAAACAATACCTCCTTCATGCCGCTCTGTATGCCCGAATGGAAAGTCAAAGGTGTTGGTGGCGCTATTCCATAGGCACGTCGCTGCAGCGATCGGCGCCCTGTCGGTGGAGGTGGGCAGTGAAAAGCTCAAGGCAATAGCCTCCGCGATACCCGCCGCCTCCTAGATCGGTTGATCAGTCTGGAGGCGAGCCTCATACCATGCCCGCTCTTTGCTGGTGGTGTTGGGCCATTCTCCCACTCGAATGTTTACATAGGAGCGAGCCTGCTGAGCCCAAGTCGCGAAGTCGCCAAGTTCACGACAGTGGGCGAGGATTGGGCGGTGCACGGAGTTGGTGTATGAGTTGAGATCGGCAGTAGAGAGGGACTGAGAGGGAGTCGGCCTGAGCAGGGCTTCCCCAGTCTCAAGAAAGTAGATGGGTGCTCCCTATGGGGGGTTCTCGGACAAGCGCCAACTGAAATCGGTAGACCAATCAATCCCCGCTGTGATATTAAGGTTAGGATCTCGGACGATTAGCTTGGGAGGCATGTTTTCTTGGCTGAGAGGAGACGGCGGCGAGGTTTTTGGTTTTGTAGAAAGGAAAGAATACTATGGATGGAGATGAAAAACTGCAGGGACCCGCATTGTGGTTTTTTAAAGGAGACGCCCTGTAACGTCTTTTCAATCAATGGTCATGATGAGGGTATGTGATGATGCTGAAACGTCAGCACCTTTCAAATTTTGAATTTCTGTAACATGCTCAATAAGGCCTCTTCGCTTAGCCATTTTGGATAATCTAAAGCTCAAGGCCTAGGGGGCGATGTTTGAGCCCAACAGATATTTTGATCCAAGACTGCATAATAAGTTTTGGATAGCATTTGGGCTAATATATGTGACCATTTTAATATAAAGCCTGTTAAGAACTGCGAGCTTCGGAGGCGCGCAAGATAGGTTTCCACAAGAACTGTAGCACCCTACGAGATAAGGATGCTCGTTGTTTGAGTTCACATAGGAGTCTACATTTGGATAACGTGGAGTTAGTGACCTAAGCGAAGTTTGTTGTGCGGCTGGACACGTGTCGTACAAATGATTGGTTTAAGAATGATACTGTGTCCTTGTGGTTTTCTAATTGCTGAGTCCGAATTGGATTGTGGTTGCATCTCTACTGGCAGGCTGCTGTCACTATATAAGGAGAACTCGAGGGTCATTGAAGACATACAATCAAATCTTACAAACTACAAATATATTCTTCGAGCTTCTCGAAACATTAACGCTAAGCGCATCCTGCCCATAGTCTACCGAGCCCATTCAATCTTGTCCCTGGTTATTGTCCTGATTTATTGCCATGCTCACTACGAACAGTGAGTATCGATCGCAAGTGGATAAGAAGGCTACTCATAATCCCTCGTCCGCAAGGTGGCATTGTTGCCCTCCGCTTGATTAGAAGTCCAGCAATAGCGCATTCTCATTCCACGTCTGCTTGGTGGCACGCCCCGCATCCGTTTGTTTACTTTTGGTACCGCTAAGTACCTCTCTACCCCCTATTGAGGATCGTGGCCAAAACATAATCTACGTTAGTGGGACTTGATATTGGCACAAGCTGAATTTGCTTACAACAGGTCTCTTAGCCAAACAACCGGTGTCGGTCCTTTCTTTGTTGTTTATGGAAGAAATCTTATCAGCCCTTTGGAGTTAGCTCTTCTCCCAACACTAATTCAGTTTAGCGATGATGCAGCAGACCAAGCCAAGAACATCAAGTAGTTGCCTGAACAAGTGTGCAACAACATACTCAAGAAGAATGCTCAGTATCAAGCTCAAGCCAACAAACACAGTTAACCAGTTTTTTCAAGGAAGGAGACTTAATTAGTGTGGATTTACCTTCGCAAAGAAAGGTTTCCTAAAGGATGACATGGTAAGCTGAAGACTAAAGCAGATGGTCATTTAAAAGTAATCCAACGCATCAATGAAAATACTTACAAGATTGAACACCCTGTTTCAATGTGGTAGATCTTTCGCCATACTCTGAGCATGATTATGAAGAGAACTTAGTGACGAGTTCATAGGAAACGAAAGCGAATAACATTGATGACGACTTTGAACCTGGACATAACTGAGAATTGGCTGCATTTCTTGAAGAAGATGATAGGTTCTAATTAAGAAACATTGAATTATGAGGTTTGAGCTCCCAGACCTTTGAGTTAAGAGCCTTGAATAAGCTATCTATATTTTTAAGCTTTATTTAGTCTTTTTGTTTTCCCAAGCTTTCTTATAAAGGGGGGTTTTGTTCTCAGTTGTAATCATACTTATTTTGATCAGAAATATAATCTAAATTAGAGAAGAAGTTATTTCCAATTATTATCAAACTCTTATCTTTAAATGAATTTCTAAGAGTAACGAGTTTTGCTTTTATCTCCTTAGTGGATTCTTCGAAGTGGCAAGCTTGTGGGGGGTAGTTGGGAATCCATGAGTCTTTTCATATGGTGACTTGGGATTCTATCACCAATCTTCCACTGAACCTAAAGATGGTCTCATTGTGTGTGTGTGTATATATATACTCCGGGGCGGAACCACGTGAAGGGCTTGTACAGCTATAGCCCAGACGAAAATTCTTCTGGGCGTACATATAATTGTATGTACTAGTATGTAAAGAAATGTGACTCTAGTTCAGTTGAGTCTCTCTGGAAGCATTTCTTTCCTTTTTTTATTTACTGTTTCCCAATTTTCTTCTCCTTATTATTGAAATTTGGTTCCTTCTTTTTTTTATTCACCCAGTTGTTCTTCCTTTTCTCTTTTTTCTTTTCATTTCTTTTTTTACAATGTCATTCACTGGTACTTCTTAAAAATTTCTTAACTCCCCACCCCTTTAATATTTAGTTCTAAATAATATATAGGGAACCTTTTTAAGAAAATAAAAAATTATAAACAAACCTTGTATTAGCCCAACCCAATATTACATCATGGTTCCGTTATTGTCTATACTGTTATTTTTACGTAAATAATGGTTTCTTCTATCTACTTTAGTGTTTCGATACATCGATGCACCGGGCGTAGACAAACCCTACAAGGCTACAAAGCATTAGACCTTAAAGTCGACAGCATAAGAAAACGCATGGTGCAGTACATGGAAATTGAAAATCAAGAGAAATTAACTGGGCATTACCCGGATTTGAATAGAGACAGAAGAGTCTTGTGACTCATGACCCAAAAATTTAAGGGGCCTAAAAATATTTTTTTTAAAGTTGTCCAAAAAAAAAGTTATTTTTTTATAGTTTTTTGGCTATGCAATTAATCAGACAAGTATGGAAAAGAGGTAAAAACTTAATGAAAACTGAAGACATCTGACATGAATTAAAGACAAATATTCTAAAATAATAAGAATTACACGTGATGAGGGGCCCAAAGACAATTAACTGAATTATATAAACATATATTATTAATTATAAATTAAATATTTTTAGATGTTATATGCTATTTTGTATATATAAAAAAAAATTAGGAGCCCAACTTCAAGAGTTCGACTCAGGCCTCAAAATCTCAGGTCCGGGATTATGAATGCTAAGATACAAGCTGGCTAGTGGCTACTCTTGCCAATCATAAATATCTCATCAGCCATTAGAAGAATAAAAAGTATACAAGGGCGTAGTAATGCTGTCTTTCTTTCGGAATCTGAGATTGAGGATGACCTCTACATTCAATTAATTTCTCGTGCCTGATGACTGTAAGTTTGTAAGCCCACAACTCTCTCACCTAATGATAGACTTGCATTTCATATATTTCATTGAAGTTGGTAGGAAATAAAATTTTCAATTGATGTACGATGACCTGAGGAGCTTTAGAGATGAATAAAATAAAAATATGAAATTGTATGATGACATGTATCTACAAGTTGGCTCAATATGACCTGAAAAAATCAGTCATTGATTACAAGAGCCCCCCTCAACAATTTAATTGATCATTTCCATGAAGTTGATTAATCCGAAATGAGTTCCTTCAGTTCCTTGAAGTTCATCTAACCAATCTATCTTCCTCATACTGGCAAAACTCGAGCAATAACTTGGTATACAGCATTACAGCGTGTACAAAAAAACACTGGCCATAAATCAGGAGCAAAATGTTTGAAAATTAGCAACCAAGCCTAAGAAGTGAGTTGCTGGAATAAATTCAGCATGCACAACCACCTCTTTGATCAGGCTCTGGAACAGCATCTGGGACGCCCTGGAAATATCTGCAATTAAAAGAAAAAGAAACAATAAACAACATTACATATCTCATAAGAGAGTTCCAAAATCGGAATCTAACAGCATACCATACAACAGAAATGGCAGAAAGGACATTAGTAAAGGAAGGGTGGAGGCATTGTAAAGTGGATTAAAAGATGGTGGCATTGTGGACTGTAGGATATAGAAAGGAGAATGAGAGATGGAGAGATTGTAGACCAAAATATAAGTCACTGAAAGGTGATGAAAGACCTTCAAGTTCTAAGGGATACCTTTCATCAAATTCGAATCATTTTACCGGGAGTTTGGAGAGCCGCTTTTCTATGATTCATATTAGGTCCCTCTTATCCAATGGTCATCTCTATACTTTATTACAGCATATCTTACCCCAGTGAAACCAAGGTTTTAATAAACCCAAAACTATTGGGACGACCCCACAATTTATTACTAATCAAATTCCAACTTTTATTTAGTTTATATTCTTCATGTAAAGGTAGGTATCTTGCTGCCTTTAATGTTCCTTCTATCTAATTCTTATTACAGTCCCATGACTATGAACAGATGAGTTATATAATTTAGTGCATAAGTTCCTCTGAACAACAAAAGCTGGTCGTCTTCTGACCAACTTTGCAAAATCCAGAAATCACAAGCATATATGAAAAATTAAGACTGTGTCAGCCTCCATATAAACTTACATGTCCTGCTCATGTTCATTCGCAAGAGCAGTCTTGGCGATACAAAGGAATGCAGCGTCAACATTGTAATCTTCTTTTGCTGATGTCTCAAAGTAAGGTATGTTCCCCTTCGATGCACACCAGTCCTTTGCTTTCTTCTCGGAAACCTGAAAAGCTAAAAATTAGTGTAATGAATCATTGAATAAATTAGTTGGCCAGCACAGTAACTGTGTCTCCTTACCACACGACTATTCCCACCGTCAATATCAATCTTGTTACCAAGCAATATAAACGGAAAAGTCTTGGGATCAGGAGGGTTCGCCTAGAAGACATTCAGAAGGAAAGCAACTGTAAGCAATTGAAACAACAAAACAGCATTTCCAAGAAACAAAATTCAGATTACAGAATTCTAAGTAAACCGGCTCCATTCAATGGCATAAGTGAATCACATATTGACACTTTATTTAGCCACTAATACTTGAGGTATACAAGGATCATTAACAACATAAAGAAGGATATAGAAATCAGCGCAGTAGCTAATAAGAAAGGACTGACTACTGCTAATTCCAAAAAGGTCCTAGAGGAATAGTGCATGAAACCTTTTACCTTTCCTTGTTCCCTATTTATTTATTTTTTTTGGTAGAAATCTCATGTATTGAGCAAATATATGGTACGACTCTGACACAGAGCCACAGAGGTAGAAAGAAAACTGTTAAAGATATCCATATAATTACAGTAACAGGAAAGATGGCCTTGAGTTGTCCAATATCATAACATCATAAAAGCTCTGGCATATTGCATCAAAGCTCAGCACTCTTAAATGTTGGATCAGCGATGTAGGAACCTACGTAATGAGGCCTCGTCCAGTTTAAAGAAAAAAATGTTGGATCAGCTGCATCTTTTCCCAGTGAACACCAATTCAAATCAGAACTACACAACTTTCTTAGTTTCCGCTAGTTATAATTTAACTATAGACTTGAGCATCAGCAAATGACCCAAAAGTGCATGACTTATCTTACTGATATTTGAAAACTCTAAACACACATATCTCTCCGAATTCTACAAATATTATAACTGGAGCAAGAAATAAATGATAGAAGTCGGATAAGCATCTTTTTCTCCTTACATTGTATGACTCTACTAGCACACTGCAGCAAAAATTTTAGAAGAACATATCTCTAGAGAGGTTGTAATATATTGCTCATGTACTTGAGTAGAAAAATACTACTGCAAATCTCTAAATAATCCAGCAAGGGAAATGATATATATGAGAGAGGTGTTGAGCAAATAAAAAAATAAAAAATAAAAATTCTAAGATTGTTTTAAATGTCATTTGTAACTATATTATCTATACTTCCTTCTATTTACCCTCTCTCTTGTCTCCCTCCCCTCTCCTTCTCTCTTTCTTTAGAGATAAAAAATAAACTAATGAAGAAGCAGCAAGTACTAATTAGAAAACTTCCTATGTTATTTCTCAGTATCAGCAAAAGCAATAGACAATTTCTGTTTAACTCACTCTAAACTAAATGACTGTTTTTTCCATCCCCCATATTAATATCAGTCTGCAAAACCCCTAGAACAAATGGTTCTACTTGAGGAACACTCTGAGATAAACCAATACAGCATGATATTAAAAAAAAATATGTCACCATGCAGTACAAGCAAAAGTGATACACAGCTGACATTTTCTATTCTACTCAAGCTCCTCAGTCAAGTACGTGTAATTTTCTCCACAAGTATATAATTGAAAAAGACAATAAGCATTAACATAAAGACCAGCCAGTTGTTACTCTACATTGGCTGCCAGTTAAGTAAATCAGGAGCACACAGTGACACCGTATCCACTTATTTAACAGGACGTACTGTTTCAAATGGATTTTCTTTTTCTTTTCTCTTTGCCTGAATATCATCTCAAAGTTCGAACTAATAACAATCCTAATAAATGAAAGTTTGACAGCATAAAAGAATATTTAGGTACACAAAACTTAAAGAGTCAAGAAGGGCATGATGCAAAACCTGCTTGAGAAACTCCTCGTGCCAATTCTCAAGAGTATCAAAGGACTTCATTACATTAACATCATAAACTAGAACACAGCAATCCGCCCCTCTATAGAAAGCAACTCCAAGACTTTGAAACCTTTCCTGCCCAGCCGTGTCCCATATCTAACGATTCACAAACAAACACACAAGTTAACCGCTACACACTTACCAAAACTGAACTAAACACAACACTGAAAAGAACAAAACAACCGGACTACAAAACCCACTTGTAGCGTAATGAGCCGGTCATCAATCTGGAGTTCTTTGGTGACAAAATCTGCACCTATTGTAGCTTTATACTGCTGACTGAACTTCTTATGCACATATCTAAGTAAATCCATTAAGGAACAATAAAAACCTCACATAGGGCCCCAATTGGTGCAGAATTAACCCAAATCTAAACTGAATTCATCCAAAATGAACGGAAATTATAAATTATTCGAAAATAAATACAATGTACAGAATTTAATCCTACCAAAAATAATATAAAAATTACAAGCGAGAATAATATGACAGATCCTGAAGGAAACTGGTTCATCAACGAGGTCTTGCCAACCCTAACAGAAACGAAAATGCAAAAATCAATAACTCATAAACATTGCAAGCACAGAGAGAATTAGAAACCCTAAAGAAGGGAGGAGGAGGCGCGTACCCACTGTCGCCGAGAACGATGACCTTAAGCAACGTCCGTCTGCGCAACGCCATGGCGAGTCTCGTTAGAGCTTTTACTGCAGGCTGGTGTGAATATTCTTCTTCTTGTAGTTGTTTCTGGAATCGAAGAGAGAATGCAAAGAAGAAAAGGGGCGCCAATTTCGATCGGTGGGGGCGATTTCTTATTATTATTATTATTATTTATTGGGTATTTATTATTGAGATTTTTTTTCATGATCGAAATTTATTATTGATATTTCGGAGTTATGCTGGTGTTGGTGTATGGGTGCATGGGAGTGTGAAGCATATACAAGAGAGGGGAGCGGGGTCTACGTGACGTATGAATGTATGATTGAATTGGTTTGGGGTCCACGTATCCAGTTGCTGCTATCCCACCGAAAGCAACAAGAAATTACTATTTTGAGGAGGGGCTGGGTTTTATTATATTTCATTTTTATTAAATTAAATATTATATATTAAAGGGGCCGAGTTACAAAATGAAAATACATAATCTTTAAAAATTAAATAACTGTATATATATATAATATTAAAAATGTTGAAGGAGAAAATATAATGAGAATAACGGTCT
This sequence comes from Fragaria x ananassa, assembly GCA_034370585.1. Taxonomy (NCBI): domain Eukaryota; kingdom Viridiplantae; phylum Streptophyta; class Magnoliopsida; order Rosales; family Rosaceae; genus Fragaria; species Fragaria x ananassa. The sequence continues at coordinate 17,107,463 of CP139769.1, forward strand.
ACTCATTCATCGATAGAATTACCTATTTATAGACATTACATAGAGTCTCTCGAATGATCCAGAAGATCTATCAACTATAATCTATTCTAATAAGGAAACCGGGTTAATCAATCATACGTGTATTAAAGCAAAACACATAATAGAAGGACGGAAGCATAATTTCCTTAAACAAAAAGGTAATTAATTAAAAAAAAAGTTACTAAACTAAAAAAAAAAATCAGAATTCATTAAATATATAGAGAAATAACTGAAATAAGTTCATCAATTACAAAATATTTGTACATAATAGAATGATAAAAAATAAATTATTCATTTTATTCTCTACAGAGAATAGAAGGGGTGGTGTTGGGGTAGTCGTGCATAATGATGCCGGTGTGGGAGTTGCTGCTTCAGCTAGACTGTTTGTTCATGCTCACTCCACTCTGAATATGGAGTTGGAGGCATGTAGAGAAGGTCTATTTAGGGCTGAGCATAAAGCCCGAAGAAGAAAAAACAGCTCGTAAAATTTTTTACATATCCGGTCTGGTCCTAGTTAGCAGCCGGTCCGATCCCGGTCTGAGAAATATATAAAACCATAAAGCCCAACCTTATTAGGTGTGTCTTTATTTGAGGTGAATTCTATTGGTTCCACACTATTATTATGGGTACAGCCACATGAGAATAGTTCAAACTAAACCTAGAATACTAAAATATTCTCAAACTCTCTCGTCTCTAGTCTATATAGGTTCTATCCAAAATCAATTCCTCCGTTGATGGGTACAATCAAGATCTGCTTAGACAAACTAAAACCCTTGTTGCCACCGCCTACCCCGACGTGCTCGGCGTCATTCAAGATTAGCAAGAGGTATGTAGACTTTATTCAACTCTTGGATTGTGGATCAATGAGACTTTGTTTGACTCTTCGATTGCAGATCGGTGAGACTCTGTTTATCTTTTGGATTGTAGATCGATTGTCTTGGATTTCAGATATTCATATTTGAAGAAATAACATAATGGAATCCCGAAAAACCAGCAAAACCAGCCCGATTTTTGACAGTCTGGGCTTTTGCTGATCTCAGTAGTTTTTGGTGCAAAATCGGCCCGGTTTAGCAATCACCAGTCCGGGCTCAATCCTTATAAAATCACAACCGGTTTGGGCCCGAGCCCAACCCTAGGTCTATTACTTGGTATTCACCAAGGTTGGTTGGATGTGGGCATTGAGAGTGATTCTATCATGTTGATTGCTGCCCTTGGTAGAGAGGAGGAGGATTTATATGAGGTGAGTCAAATCCTAGAAGATTGTAAAGCTTACATGTCGGTTATTATTCAGCACGTTCTCTACGAGGATACTAGTCATATTAATTATGTAGCTCAGGGTTTAGGTTTTATGTCCTCCCCTCCTGCCAGATGCAAAATACTATTTTTATTAATGAAATAAATGGAATTAGGCGTGGGGCTGAGCCTCCCAACTAGGCTGGGTTCCAAATTCTTTTCAAAATAAATAAAAATTATTCATTATGGTGAGTTGATTAAATATGAATAGAGTATATGACAAAAATTTATTAATGTAGGAGAAATAAATTAGATAAATTAAACTTAGTAACAACAAATTGTGTTTATAGTACAGTTTAACAAGAAATGAATGGGGGGCCATACCCCTAAATTAGAAAGTTTTTATATCTAATTATATCAAACTCCTTGATAAGTAAGTCTAATACACAAGTTCAAAAAAAATACAGGGCACCTCCTTGGCCTCAATATAGCTCTACTTGTGACCAAAGCGCAAGTGAAAATATCTATGTTCTAGATGAAGTTACGACATTTTAGTACACGAGGTCATACTATGTGAAAATATGTTTTTTCAGCACGAACTTATGTTTTGAGTTCCTCGATATCACAATATAAAAGACCAGAATTGAGAACAATCCTACAAGATATAGTTAATCATTGTCCAATGCCATATTTGGAGACATGTTAAAGAATATTAATATGCTAAGTTAACGAAATTTCAGTGATTAATGTAATAATCAAGAAGAGCCATACGATTTATGTAAGAATCAAGAGAGGTGCAGACTTCAAGAAGAGTCTGACACATACATATTACTATTAAATGTTAAGAGTGCAGTTGTGCTATTTTTCCCTTAGACCAAGTCTTTTTGTCCCACCGGGTTTTTGGTACTTGACGAGGTTTGTAATAAGGCAACATCACATGCACCACTTATCTCATGCAAATATCATTGATTTACATGAAGTTGTTTATAAATGTGTTTAGTTAAGGTCAATCATTACACATATAAGAGGAATTAGTGGATTAAATTCTACAACTGATAACCCTACATGCATTTATGAAGATAATACAACTTGCATTGAGCAGATGAATCTTGGTTTTGTCAAGCGTGAAAATACAAAGCATATTTCACCTAAGTTCTTCTACAATAAGCAACAACAAGCGTTTTCTTAATATCCAAGTGAATCACGTGAGTTTCAAAGGAAACGTGACAAATTTATTTTCTAAGTCTTTGCCTAAATCTACCTTGAAAAACATTGGAATGCGACGATTATCAAGTCTCTAATTATTGTACTTATATAGGGGAGTACACAAGGTTAAAGTTTCCAAAGTTTTTTGTTTTTGATAGGAAAATGAAAATAACTAGATTGAAGTGCCTATAGTGCACCCAATATTAACAATGTGAAAGACAAGAAAAGACGAAGCTTATGGTGGAACACTCTCATACCAAAAACATATATCGCTAAGCCTATGACCTACATTGGCTAAACCATTAGCCACAAAATTTGATTCCCTAAACACATGTTTGAAACACATAAACTCAAATGAACTACTCAAGGTCTTGATTTCTTGAACTGTCAGGACCCACCCTCAATTTTACCATGAAATATAGAGTAAACCCTGCGGGTACCACCTCTAAAGGAGATTATATCAAAAATTTGACATAATCTCTCTTGAAAATAGACAGCCCTTAGAAAATCAAAATCTCAACACATTTCTATAATCAAAATCCAACCTTAACTCTTGGAACCACCGTGCTCCCCATAATAACACAACGCCACAATATTCAACAATTCAACTTCAAATAAAAATAGGTCTCAAGGTAATAAGAGCAATCTAGAGATAGGACCGATAAAAATGCAAATAGGTTAGCTAGCAACCTATAACAAAATGCGGCAGCGGAAATGTACTATGCCTCAGCTCCTACTAAGTCAAACACGATCTGCAGACTGGGCATTTGAAACTGAATGGCCCAGGGAAAAACATTTCAGAAAACTACGTTAGAGTGAGTGAACAAAAATGATCTTTCCAAAAACAATGAAAATTATAATATCAAAAATATTTAATACTTTCCCATTTTCTTTAATAATCTAAAAGGCAAGCATGCGATCAATCTAAATTGAAAACATAAAATACTCATAACATATTTTTCGAAAATCTATTTCAGATACGAGATCTTATAAGCAAGCTTAGAAATTTGAAATATATTTATATATATATATATATATATATATATATATTTAAAATCAAACATCGTCAACATATCAAGCAATCATAATGTCAAACATTGTCAACTAATCACACCCGCATATGACCTTATCGACAAGTCTACCATCACACACTCAATTACCCCAACACTTGTATAAACACACCCATGACCACATCGACACTCCTATACGCACACACTAGTACATCCCCTCTCTTTTGGTGCCACAAGTTCATCCCCTCTCTTCTGGTGTCTAACTTCTAGGGCCCACTAGTACATCCTCTCTCTTCTAGTGGTTTGACACATCTATATAGCAACCAGTACACCCCCTCTCTTTTGGCACTACAATCCTAAGAGACAACTAGTTCATCCTCTCTTTTAGTATCTCAACACACAACACTCTATATATAGCTACCGGTACATCTCTCTTCCGGTGCTATAATCCTAAGAGATCGCTACTCCCACATGTCTTAGAAAATCAGTAGTAAATCCGAAAAGTCAATTAGAGCTCACGAGAAAAATATATCGGCCCACTAGATAGAGCTCACGAGATAAGTATCTATGCCCACTTGTCCAAGGAATATAATAATTCTTATTCTCAAGTAATCGCTTGAGAAAAGTATAAAATTAATCAAGGCATTACAAATCATTTATTACAAATAGTTTCCCAAGCACAAGCTCAAACCGATAATCATTATAATTATCTCAAACCCACTTTCGAAATCAAAGGCGCAAGCATATATACCAATCAAAAATATCAATAACAATTAAAGGTATCAATAATATTTACGATTAAAATCGCATGTATTAATCTTTAAAAACAAAAGTTCACTCACAACGTATGCAGCTAGAAATGCCAAGCGTAGGGATCCTCGTCAAGGAAAGCATAAGGATCCTCGTCTGGACCTCATCCTAGCTTGAATTAGGTCGAACCCTTTTGAGGGTACCCAAGATGAGACCTTTCAAACGAGACAAGAAGCACCGGCTAATATGGCCGGAGGAGGAAGTTTCGGTGAAAAGAATGGCATGGTTTCTCAACGGGATTTCTCTTCCATGGTGGCGGGGCACGGCTAACAACCTACCCAGATAGATTGGAGAGGAAGAGAGCTTCAAAACCCGACCAGTATGGCGGCCTAACTCCGCTGGATGACGGCGACTCCGCTGAGTCAAAGACGTGCGTGCGGGGGGAGAGGAGAGAGAGAGAGAGAGAGAGAGAGAGAGAGAGAGAGAGAGATAAAGAGAAAGTAATTTCTGATTTTTCCCTTTTTACCTTCTACCTTTGGACCTTTTTATACCCCCGACCAAAATATAGAAACTTTAGTTTTTACTCTATAACTTTTTCGTACCAACTCCGATTAAAACACATAGCATGTCTACGGTTTCGTTTTAATGTCCTCTACGACGTGGCTTAAGAAAATTTATCCAAAATAGTTTTCCTATGAAAATTCAACTTTTTGGAGCCACTAAAAGCTTAGAAGTAAAGATAAAAGAAAAATTATGTCGTTTACGGTCCAAATGACGGTAAATGGGTCAAATAAGGTCTGAGGTGTTAACATGAACTATCTTGAGCAACTTCCATGGAGGGCCTAAAATGCCATTCACAACATCAATCACCAATTTTGAGTCGCCTTCTACATCTATCTTGGTAAAGCTGCGACTCTTAGCACAAATGAGGCTTTTGCGTAGAGCCATAGCTTCAGCAACAAGAACTGTGATAGTATCAAAGCTGAAGGAGGCTGCAGTAAGAGGTTTACCATTATCTGTTCTTAGTATGAAACCTCCTGCTGCAGAATTACTCCGGACATAACCGTCAAAATTGATTTTGATTCTTCCATGAGATGGTGGAACCCATCTAATATTCATATCATTTCCCAAGGGCATAGGATTCGCTTTTGCCAGTAAAGAGGTTGCATTTTGCAAGTTACACATTATAGCCACAGTTGTGGTTCTGATATCAGGGGTTTTACTCATAAAATTTTCAAATTATTGTTGGTGCGTTGTACTCTTATTGTTGGTGCGTTGTACTCTTCAGTAAAGAGGTTGCATTTTGCAAGTTACACATTATAGCCACAGTTGTGGTTCTGATATTAGGGGTTTTACTCATAAAATTTTCAAAGTTATTGTTGGTGCGTTGTACTCTTTTTGTCCTTCAATAAAGGTTTAGATTTTCTCCCACTAGGTTTTTGTTACTTGACAAGGATTGTAACGAGATAACACCATCTATATTAGCATGGCAGTTAGACTCGCTGCTTTACACATTGTACTAAGTTTTACTATGCTTGATGTGGTTGAGTTTATCTGTAGGTGCATTAGCAACTGTTATCGTCATTGATTTACAGGTTCCTATGGTCTCTATTTTTGATGTTTTATAGAGCACAGATATGGCATGGAAGCCATCTACTTTGATGAAGCTGTAAGGAACTCAGGACAACACCAACTGAAAACATGTATGGCTATTCTCTAGCTTCTGAAAATCATTTACTTTTTATGTTTTAATTACCTCAAATATTGTAGTTAAAAAACTTCCTTTCTTTGAACATCTCAATCTGTGTCCTTGCTGATACTACCTTTGCAACGTTGATTCCTTATGTTCTTTGGAAGAGTCACTAACACGATGACTACTATGGTTTGATACTTGTTGGATACACTTGAAAGTCTTAGTTCAAACGGACTCTGGGCATTGAATCTTCTTGTAATGATTAACCTTTGGTGTAGGTTTTGATAGAGAGCAGTTGAAAACAACAAATCAAAGGATGTGGAATCAAAACCAACAAATGTTGTGAACAAGGAACCAGCTAAGATGCAGAGTCATGTTTCAAAAAAATTTGTAAAATATAAACTATTTGCTAATCAAGGAGGGGTTCTAATGAGAACCATTAAGTTAAGGACTTTCTCATTACTCGTTTAATTACACCCACTTTTCAATTACATTTTTTCATCTCAATCGTTCAGTTTTTAAGTCTATATTAGTATATCACTTATACAAATTTTCAATCAAATTAATGATCGTTAAGGGATTGAACTAAATCAAATCAATGGATGATCCAAATCTGTCAAACATGAGTCGTTCAAGTTTATAATTGGTAAATCACAATTATGAATGCCTTAACGATTTTCAATTTGGATGAAAATTTGTAGAGATGATCTACTCATATGAGTAGTGTTCACATGGTCAGTGACTGACCAAGAGATTCATGGTCAATCATCAATATATTTATATCCAATGGTTGAAAACAAAACAACTCTACTTAAAATGATTCTCCCTAAATCTAATGGTGACTGACCATAAATCTCTTGGTCAGTCACTAACTGGGTGAACATGACTGCTACTTATATATATCTACAAACTAGACGGTCGAGATGTGAATATGCGATCGAAAAATGGGTGAAACGAATAAGTCCTCAACTTAAGCCTAGTTTGGTACAGCTTAGCTTTTAAAATTGAAAATCGCAAAACTGACGAAAATACCATTTGGATAAAAAATTGTGATTTTAAGAACCATTTAGAATAACATAAAACCAGAACAACTGAACAAATGTCGACTTCAAACCACAAGAACTAAACAAATTTCAATTCTAATCATAAAGATAACAACAGGTAAAATATACTAATATATATATAATATCTAAACAAGCATCAGAAGTAAATCCCAAACTTCATTCTTATGTACTGAGTTTTATAGTCAGCCTGACTACAAGAATAAGAGAAAACATGCAACCATAGTCATTCAATAGGTGACCTGAAAGTTTTCTAAAATGTTTTCTTCCTTACATGTGCAATGTAGGCAATACAAGCATGTTGAGTTACTACTTGAAATGCACTGAATTATTAGCTGTGTTCCATAAAAGGATACTAACATGAGTTTATCATTCTTATAAGGTTACAAAGAATGAGGACAAGTTTGTAAAGTCACAGAAAAATCTGACCTCATAACAGTGCTCGGAATTGTTGAGATTTCTACCTGGTAGCCAGCTAATGCCAAATCCCCAAGATGACAACAATTACGAAGAGGAGAAGCAGTGCACCATATCCCCCTGGCAAAATGGATGACCTGCAAAACCAAATTTTCTTTTAATAAACTAAGTATGCATTCTAAAGATTTCCAACCTCCTAAAAAGCTTCAAAATTTGACCTTGGGTAACAAGGAAGGAACTGCATACAATCTTTTAAGCTTATATTTAAGTTTCTTTGAAAAAAATAAAAAATAAAAATTAATGTATGAGTTTTGAGATGAATTAACCACTCTGTCGTACTATTTAAAAGATCTCCAGCTCAAAGAAAAAGAGGAAGGTACTCCCTCACAATAAAATAACAAAAGGAAGGTAAATTATGAAAGGGCATTGCAAACTTAATAATCCAGTCTGACAAGAAAAAAAAAATGATAGCGTTTTCAAATTGCTACTCCAAGTCTCACAACAACAAAAAAGAAAAAGAAAAAAAAAAGACAGACAATTTCATAAAGATGTAATGAGCAGCATACTCTAATTTATTTTGTTTTCATTTCTTTAGAATGAGCTTTAAAACCTCTCAAATGGTTTTAAGATACTGCACAAGCTCCATACTATGGAGTCCATAGAAGAGGAAAGAAACTCAACGTCAGGACCACAAAATCTGGAAACAGAATCTTGAAATAAAAATGTAACAGTAATTAGTAGTATCAAAGATATTTTCTGGTTTTGAAGTATTTTATAATTTACTTATTGGTCTTTCTGGTTTTTAATAGAGAAGCTGTAAGCTATAAAACTTGTGGGAGCACCTTCAATATATCCTGTCAACCAATTTTGACCCCAGTTGTTATCTCCTATTTCAATTCCTACACAGATACAGAACAGTTTCTCTGTCCACAAGTTGGAGATCAATGCGTAACCTTTGTTTCTTCCTGGATTGGTGCATGTAAGCCATTACTGGAGGAAGGATGCCAAATAGAAAGCAGTTTGCATAAATCCCAGAGAAATCAAGAGCTCTGGCAAATGTGGAACGGAAGAAAGAAGCGATGAACACTGGACCACCAAGCACAATTGGCATTACAAAAATATTAACGTTGGAACCCCATTCCGCTTGTGAGGCAGCTGCATTAGTGGTAAATGAAACCCTTCCTTCATTTCCAAGATTTGGCCTTCCAGAATAAACAGCAAATCCAACTCTTCCAAAACCACTGCCTCCAGAATCCGGTCTGATATTTCCTAGAATCAATTGGAAAGTATCAAGAAGCTGTTTTGGGAAGCTAACTGCATAACCTATCAAGCTAGTGGCCAAAGCAGAGAAGGCGAATCCTTGGACTGCAGATAAAGCGGAGGGGTTGACAGAAAGAAGGGAAATAGGGTCAGATGTGGAGGAGGGTGTGTTGGGAGCAGAAAGGCCCAAGACAATGAAATTCCAAGACAAAACCATGATCAAGGGAACCGCCCCACCAAAGAGAATGGCTTTGCGAGCTTCATAGAGACTGTTACCAGCAATCTTACAAATGAAAGGGGTGATAACATGGAAGCCCAAAGTGAGGACGGTAACAGGTATTGCGGGTAAGATTGAGGAAAGGTGCCAAGAGGCATTGACGAATGAAGCACACAAGGTGGCTCTGGACACAGAGAAGCCAATGCCCACAAGCGCAGTTATGGAGAAAAGCATAATGCAGCATAGAAAACGATTCGCAGCATCGATTGCATTGAATGGAAAGAACATAATGAGTGAGCCGAAGACAAGTGGAAAGAAAGCATTAGCCATTATAGGATTCAAGGAGGGAAACCACTGCGAAACAAGGGAACCAATCCCGGAAACACATGCGACTAACAAGGCAAAGCTGAGGGAGGCATAGACCAGAGCAATGAAGGCACCGAAATGAGTTCCTAATGCTCTTGTAGCAAGCCCGGTGAAGCTGACCTCTTGAAGGCCGTCTTCTTCCATGGCAGCAAAGCTGAGCTCGGCGACGAGGATGATAGAGGAGATGACATAGAGCCAAGAGAGGAGAATGGCAAGGGTGGAGGGAAGTGGGCCGGATCGGATGGTTGCCGCGGGCAAACCCAGCATGCCAGGCCCAACGGCATTCCCGATTATCAAGCTGAACGCACCCCAGAAGCTCTTCTTCTCCTGTGCAACTGAAGCCCTGATAGGGGCAACTGCTGAAGGTCGTCTATGAATATCAAAAGCAGGACGACAGGGATTGCTTGGCAACTGCTGCTGCTGAAGGTTCACTACTCCATTGCTGGTAGGTTTGATTGCAAAATGCCTACATTTGGAGGCGGGCGAAACACGAAGACGGAGTTGGAGTTGGAGCTGCAGCAGCATGTTTTCCTTTTTTATTTATTTTTTCATTTTATACTCCTTTTTTAGTCACCATTAATTTCGACGTGGCTCCCCCGGGTCCTCGTCTTTCCGCCTTCCCTCCTGAAATGGGCACTTCACTATCGAACTTCCGGTTCTTTTCTTCCTTCCTCAAATCCCTTCCATTTTTACTCGTTCAATCAGAGCTACTGATTTGAATGGCGATGTCGCTGGTGACCCTTTTGAGAAGTCTGTTTGGAGTTCTGGGCTCCCTGATGCTCCTTACTCTCGTTTACACCATCTTCTCCGACGGTCTTCCCTTCCGCTCCGACCTCCTTACTCCGTACTCACTCACTCTCTCTCTCGACTATTTCGTGTTCACGCTTTTGCTGCAAACTCCCTAACTCACTTTAATTCCATAAATTATTATTGTACCGCATACCTAGCTCTACTATCTTTATAGCTACTATTTCTGCCAAGTATTGCTATATTGATCAGTTTGGAAAATGTCAAGTCCTTTTGTTAACATCTTCGGGGCTGCTATGGAAGGTTTGATATGAGGAAATTCTTGAAATTTTTGTTAATTTTTTCGGTTTATGTTTCAGGTGGATGGCTGCAACCTTGGTTGATTTCTGCATCAATGTTGTGCCTATAGCGGTATGATCCAGCAACATTTTACTTGTCATTGATAAAATATGCACGTTTCCACTCGGAATTGCTTTATTACTTTTTCCCAACAAGTTGTATGTTATTCTTCTCCTATGTTTTCGTTTGCAGTGTCATAAATGGATTTGTTTTTTAATCATATGCCGAATGAATGATCTTGATTTTTATTTAGGGGCATTATTCTGTGCAAAATGATATTAAGTTCAAATTTCTGTTGAATTACTTCATACTTCATGTGTTATTTCCCATTTCTTTGCCTCTGATGAAGCTTTGACATGGAATTTTAAGTATCTGTTTCTTTTATCAGGCTTGGGTTTTCTACAAGGAATCAAACTGGATTAGTGCAGCACTGTGGATAGTACTGCTAATATGTTTTGGAAGGTTTGAAATTCTTTTCTCTATATGGATACTTATACTGCCTCCTTGTGTGATTGGGGGACTTAAAATCTTTTTATTTGATGGAACAAAGTTATATAAAGACACTGTTCAGTTACTAAATTCTTTTCTCACAATATAATCTTGAACCTTCAACTGGTTCGCTCCCTAGCCGCTGTGGTGAAAGTTGAGACATTTTTGTTATTTCGCTGTTTAAGCTTGATACAAAGTTAATTGGAAAATCTCAAATTTTATCTCATATGGAATGCTTTGTGGGGCTACTCTGTTGTTGGGGTGTAGCTCAAAAAGCAAACTCTTTACCTCAATCTGAAGCCCGCTGTTTGGCAGTTGATAAACCCAATCCTCTCAACTAAAAAGTAAACTCTTGTACCCCAATCTGATTTTTTTTTTCAGCCAAGAGACTTCTCTTTTGGTCTTGGGATGGTTGAAGTTTCGAATTTCACTATGTTTCTCCAATAGGATATACGGAAGTCTCATAGTTAAGAGTCTGCACTTCTTTTGGGCTTGTCCCTTTATGAACTTTCATTACCAAAAAAAAAAAAGAGTCTGCACTTCAAAGAGGCGTGATTAGCTGGTCAGTTCTGTTTCCCCTTACAGTTTTGGTCGTGAATTACTTTCTTATTTCTAGTTCATGGATTTGTTTCTCATTTTAGGGTCGCTGATTATTATTCTGATTTAAATGTGAAAGATTGATTTGTGCTTAGTATATTGTTTCCACCATTATTTTGGTACTGTACTGGATGTGGTTAGTTTTGCATGCTTTTTTCTAAAGCCATGCTATTTATACATGGCAAATAGTTGAGATTTATCTGGTTCACAATTAACATCTCAAGTGTTATTAATTCTCTCGTTTTTGTTTTCATTTTTAGTGTGACTACATGTGGCTACATTCTTCTGCAATTGATGAAGCTTTCTACGAAAGAATCAGAACATCCCATTTACCATGTTCTGTTGTGCCATTCAAACAAGTATGGAATCTAAAGTTCATATATGTGTTATGATCACATAGTAGATTCAAATTCTTTTATAGTTTATGATAGTGGAAGTTGTGCATAAGAAATGTTAACAATAATTGACAAGTTTTACTCAAATCCTATCTGGGATCATTAAGTTACAGTTTGAAGATTCTAATATCATCATTTCGCTCCCTGATTAAGACTTAGGTTTCAACTACAGTTTCTATCTTTACTTCTGTTATATTACTAACTGCATATGTTGCTGTTTGTCTGATAAAAGTGTGGTTTTCTATGATTTTTTTATATCCCAGAAGGCTGTGCCAACTGAGTTTTATTGGATAATGGTGGTTCATCAATGAATATTTACTATTTTCTTTTTCGTTGGGTACTGCATATGTTGCTGTGTTGTGTAGAAATATGGTTGTCGATGTTGCTGCTTTTTTTTTTTTTTCATTCCAACCATTAGCCACTAAATTAGCTAATTGGTTAGCTCAGAGTGCTACATATATACACATTTATATGTTCCTTCCAAGGATATCATTTACAACCAGTTTGACTGACTAATATTTTTATTTAGGTATGGTGTGGTAGACAAGCATAAGCAGTCCCCTGTTCTGATTGCCAGAGTTGTATTCACTGCTTTGGGGCTTTTGATGCTAGGAACTCTCCTATATACTCTGTTAACAGATGGTTCTCCATTTCGCAAAGAGCTTTTAACACCGTAAGTATTTTCTGTTTCAATCCCATTTGGTGTTCTCTTCTTCTGAAATAAAAATACTGTGTATAATATTGGTTCAAAAATCTGATTGCACTGTTCATGTATCAGTCATCTAATCAAAGTTTGCTGCCAAATATATGCAGGTGGATGGTAGCAACTCTAGTTGACTTTTATATCAATGTTACAGCTCTATCAGTATGTCTCAAATCTCTTTATAGTTTATAAACTTCCTTATTACAATTCCTATTTTACTATCTTTTGGGATGCAGGGACAATGATATGTTGATAACCAAATTTCTAAATTTGATCACTTGACTTCTTTGCCAGAGATATTAATATTTGGTGGATTTTTTACTTGGGAATAAAAATGTGATCCCACTTATGTCTGGGTCTGGTTCTAGTTAATGTTTTAGCTTTATCATGTTCCCTGTAATGCAGGTTTTTTATTTTTTCTAATCTGTTTGAGATTCATTGCAAGACTTTAGTAATATCTTTGCTGAAATATGAACACAAATTGTTTTTGCATTTTTAAAATCAGGTTTGGGTTGCTTACAAAGAATCAAGTTGGATTACTGCAGTTGTGTGGATAATTTTATTGATATGTTTTGGCAGGTATATTTCCTGGATTTGAACTTCAACAAAGAGTATATAGTTTCTATTTATTTGCTGAAATGATCCATTTTCATATGTAATACAAGTCTGTTTGTTGAGTGACTTTAAGCAAGTCTTTCCATAGCTACTGTAGTTGTAATACTTGATAGAAACATAACATAATGTTGTTGTCTATATTGTCTTATTGGCTTGCATTTCCACGCGTAAACTCTAGGTTTTATGGATGTGGTGGGACGACCATTCATCAAGACTAGTTTTCTATTTTTATATTAGTTTTATTTTGTTATTGATGGTTAGATTGTATGTTTCATTAGTGAGATAAAAGAGATTCTTTATATGTCTTACAGAGATTGATGATACGAAAACCTGATAGGATTACAAAAGTGGAAATCTTAATTACATTATTCTTTTCAAAGTGTTCTATTCTAGTATCTGGGATTTCTAAGTGAAAACATACACAATCTGCTACAAATATACTGATTTTTTTTTTTTTTTTTTACTGTCTAGCATCACCACATGTGTCTATATCCTCATTCAGCTGTCACAGCTGACATCCGAAGATCTAATCTACCTTGCTTTGTTTAAAGGTGGTGACAGGTAAGTCTACAGCCATCTTCCAGATTTTACTGCTATGTTTTCTAACTTGAAGTAGCTGTAGGTAATTTGTTATTAATATTGAGCAACCAAACTTCAATTCAATTTCCTACTGCACGTATCATGTACCATTTGAAGTACTTCATTTGTTTGTTTGGAATAGGAGCAGCTTACTATGTGATTGTAATTACAGGGTATGCACAAAAGGATGAGACTACAAATAGGATGGATATAATTAAGATTAAATGGAGTCCTGAGTAGATGACGAGATAATTTTTAGTAAAAAGCTCTAATGGAATCAGATTGTCTAAAATCATTAGTTCATACACACAAGGAAGCAGGAACTGACTTGTAGAAATTCTTTAGAAGATGATACTGAAAATACGAGAATGCACTGATAAATCAGACGCACATGTTAATTGACTAAAGGAAGAACAGATAGTAACACTGCTACAGAAGCCAAATCTCGATTCCCTAGGTGTAGAACTGTTTTGAGTTTGAAGAGTCAAGAATTACTCCTGCAGCAAGAAAAAATATTCAGCCACAGCCCATGGGTAGCTTATATCAGTTTCCTTCATGTTCTTCCAACAACTTGGTACAGTTTAGATGCTCATTATCACATTGGTATCCTTTTGTGTAGTTGTATGGATTAAAGTTTGTTTATTGTTGTTGTAGGGCAGAAAGGAGGTCTGAGGGGGTTTTGATATGAGGAGGCGATGTAAAATTTGAGGTTCATGTGCTGTTCAAGACCTGTACATTGTGTTGCATAATTTGAATACACAATTCCAATGGTGTAAATGCATCTAGGTTTCTACGATGTAATTCCTAATGAGTATTATTCTCTGTAGAATTACCCAAGAGCCAAATATAAACGTATGTAAAACTAATATCATTAAAATAATTAATAAAAACGGAATGTGGATATCAGAAAGTAACGAGTTACAAGAGAAGAGAGGTGCAATACATGGCCATATGGAAAATCCCAAAAATACCTTTGGCTAAAACCATGCACCTCTTTTCTATTTTCTATTTTTCTTGGATTTTGATTATCCAAAATTAAACTGCATGAATTACATAGAACCAGCTGTTTGAGTTGAAAGTCTTTCAGTAACACAGTTTCGATGACCATAATATTCCCCTCCACTACTTGGAATATGCCTAGCAGCCTAAGCTTCAAGTCCTAGTGCAGCTCTAAATATACAAAATCAATGGTTGAGGCCAACCCAATATTGATGTAAATAAATCGGTTTCATCGGTCCCTTTGTGTGGTTTTATTAGACTCAAATACTAGTCATGTACTACAAGACTACAAGTCTACAATATAGCTTATCCAGTTGTATCAGATTCATAATTTATTTACTTTTCCTGCTTGATGTATGATGAAATGGTTGCAGCCTAATGGTATGTGAATCACTGCAGGGAGGCATGTATGCAGGTGGTTTTCGCATGCTCGTCTCTGGGGTGCCTCCATCTTTCACTATCATCACAGTGTTCATACCCCAACTGAGATGTCGATCGAAATGACAGTGCCAAAACCAAACACCTGCAACAATCATCCAGATTGAATCAACGTTGCCAACTACAAGGTAACCAAAACCAATGAATCGTCATTTCCAATTAAACTCACCAGGATTACTTGCTTTGAATCTGATAGCAACCCATCCTTTCTTTGGGACTGTAACAGTGTTCATCTTTGGTGGATCAACCAAATTGTATGTTTTGGGGTCTGTTTCGTTGTCAAAATTTCCAAAACCTGTTCCAACTACATAATAGCTATAACCGTGCATATGCATTGGATGATCCTCTGATGCCTCTAATACATCAGTACCCTGAAACACTACTTCCACCTCTTCATTGTACTCCAACACCTTGACCTTTGTTCCTCGAACAGTTGCAGCAACACTATCCGGCAAACCCTCAGCCACAAAGTCAAAAAAAGTTGGTGGATAATCCGGAAAGTCTGAGGTATAAAATCCACTTATGTTCCTGCATTATAACATGTTTATGCAGATGTCATTTCAATGTTCAAGAATTCCTCTATTATTAAAACCAGAAACAACTTGAATTATATTTTGATATAGCAAAAGTAGTTACCTGTAGTAGGCAAGCAGGACATCAGTTGATGGATCTTGCCAGCTAACATTATTTAAACTTGAACCAAGACCAGTTATCTCACCCGTACCATTGTCAAATGTAATCATGTTCATCTCAGCCGTTATATACATTCTGGTAGTTATATTCTGCGGCACATCTATAGGGTGCTCTGTGCTTGCCAAGCTCTTAATACGGCTTGCGAAGTCTGCTGCAGAGAACAAATCCTCATAGGTAGGGAGGCTGCTTGGAAAAATTGGCAGTTCTGGGGGTGTGTAATTGCCTTTATACTCAAGAATTGCAGTCACATTGGACATGTCATAGTCGGTAACATCTGGCCTAACACTGTCATATTGTCTAGCAGCCATGTAGTACCTCCCAAGTGACTGGTTGGCTGTGACCAATATGTCCATGGTTTGTCCAGGAGCAATCATGGTAAAGTTTGTGACGATAGGTTTGACGTATGATCCATCCATGCCGACAACAGTGAGATTGTGTTCGGCAATAGCAAAGTAGAGCTCTGCGTTCATCACTGCATTGACCATTCGAAGGAGATAGGTGTTGCCATACTCGACTTCCCAGCGATGGGTACTGTCTGCCAGACAAAATTGATATCATATCAGAATCGCAGTAGTCACTCCATTCATTTGTAAAGGTATATGTTAACTGTTAACACAGACAATTCAACTCATTCATTCACAATGACATACCATTAGAGCATGCGAAGAAATCTCCAGGTTGTGAATTGATGGTATAGCAATCAGAGCGAGGAGTGTCAGTACCATCTTGAAGGGCCTCAGCGACTACCTCGTTCACATCATCAAAATACCAAGATCCTGCAAGGACAAGAACATTATGACCTTTAGCTGGTATCAAATGGCGGTACATTACTGTAGTCATATAAGTGTAAGTACTGGAGTACACACATGTATGTGTGTGTTAGTTTTTGCTAGATATTATTTCATTTCTCAAATTCTCATGTTTCAAAACTCATGTAGTTATATATTGAAGGCCATAAAACATAAAAATGACTAGGTGATTTTTAATTTCAACTATTGAATGACTATCTTCAGTAATCACTAGTTCACTACCTAAAGATCTATATTTGACTGTTTGACATTGACTAAAATAAACCTATTATAAGCCGACCTTGATATTGTTGGTCACTAGAATATATTGGGTTTTGTAAGAAGGCTAATGCAGCCTTATATTATTGTGCTTCTCTGTCATTCTAATATCAAACTCGAGCTAACTTTGTTGTCCTATTTAGTGTTATACACCGTTTATTCTCTACCAAAATCTAAAATAAATAAGGGAAAAAATCAATTCGAATAAGTAACTTACGTACCAAGAACTATAATTTCTTCACCATCAGGTTCAGGAAATGGAAAGCCAGTTTCATTTAAAGGCATAACAACAATGGCACCATTTACACTATTTCGAGTCCAATCACTGTGAGCATGCCACCAAAGTGTGCCTTCCTCATCAGAAAATATAACTTCATAAGTAAAATTTGATCCAGGTTCGATCGGACACTGCGTGATGTACTCAGGTCCGTCAGACCAGGGGTTTCTTGGTTGATGCACTCCATGCCTACACAACATGATTTACACATCTTGATGATCAAAAGATGGCCAATAATAAGCAATTGTAAATTGTAATAACTTCAAAGAATTTGTATGAACACAGTTTGCCCGATAAGATCATATATGTTGAGAGCTATTTGTCTTTCTGTCTAAACCACTTTGTTCAACGTTGTTGGGGACGAACAGAATATTCTCACAGAAGTTGGTTGTACCGTACGTACTTATTATTCATGTCAATCGACATAGATAGCATGAATCGAAATCATAATTTATAACAGAAATCGGAATTGTAATATGAATTTCATAAGAAAGCATATCGATCGATCAGTTAACTTACCAGTGGATAGTTAAGTCAAAATCTCCTTGGTTTTGGACATTAACGTAGACGGTGTCTCCTTTCTGCACCCGAATCGTCGGCCCCGGTAACATACCGTTCACTACCAGCATGCTCTTGGTGCTACATAATCTTGTGAAGTTTTTCTCCTTCAACTACATTCGTCCATTGCAAAACCAAAGTTATCATCAGTTTCAGTTTCAGTTGAGGGAGAGAGAGAGAGAGAGAGAGAGAGAGAGAGAGAGAGAGAGAGAGAGTAAAACTTACAACAAAGTCGTAGTAATGGACAGTGGCTTCAACCATGCAAAGGACAGCGAAAGACGACAGAAGCAAAGCACCCAGAAAACCAGGCAACAGAGCCATCTTCAATCACGCCCAAAACTTGAAGATCGATGAACTAATTAATTAGAAGCTAGCTAGCAGGTGTGAGTTTTGGGGTAACACATATAGTGGTTTCCTATAGCGCTAACTATATTTAAGCGCTCGATCGGGTGTGAGTTCGACTGTTGCTCAAGTTAGGTTGAGTTGAACTACTTACTGTTAATCTCGCTTTTAAGAGTTTGAAGGCTCGTTGCAGGATATTAGGTGGAAATGAACCAAAATCCAAGAGACATGCATGTGACATTTCTGATAATTTTCTTAATTTGTTTAATTATGAGTGTTCCTTTCATGCATGGGTGTTAAATTTGGTATTCTTTTGCTGAAGACAAGTAAGGTCATGCCCAATTTTGTAGAACATGTTGTCATATTCAATGTGTTCTATAATTAATCAAGGATCTGTTAGCAGCCCACTGTTTGTGTTGTTTTAATTAAACAAACAAATAACAAAACATTTAAAAAAAATTAAGCATGGGAAATATGATCTATATATATATATATAGATATATATAGACACACACATAAAAGTTACAGAATATTAATCTATCGATGGAATAATAGAATAGGTTTGATATATATAGAGGTCGATTAATTAGTAGATTGGGTTTGTGATTTCAAATTAGTCTTCTTCTATATAAAGTTAGATAATATTTACATATATCAGCCTGATTTACAGTACTGGATGAATTGATACATTAACACAAATTCATAAATATACAAGAAGAAATTAAAGAATGAAAAGTGACCTCTCGTTTACGTATGTGCGTAAGTACATGTGTAACACACCAAGCTTACTATAACTAAAATATGATCAATTTCTCTCCAAAAAAAAGATGATCAATAGTTGCGTGGAAATATTTCGTTGCTAAAGCTGGTCACCAGAATTCAGAATGCAATGACTAATCTCACCTAGCTACTTTGAGCTATCTGGCATTGTTTGCTATCACATCTTAGTGAACTCTTTATCAGCAAGACATAATTTGCCACTTTTAGTGAGCTAGCTTTGGAGTGAACGGTAGATTTATTTTGTTAAAACCCCTGTAGCTATTTTTGTGATGGGAAATCAAGAGCATTCATGCTACGACAATATCTTTAGAGGCTGAAAATAAGAATCACGATAGAAGTATGGAGGGCTAACAAGCGTTACACCCTAAAAAAAACAAAAGATAAAGAGTTAAATAATAACTCTGGAATCCACTAAAAAATAAGAAAAAAACTCTTAAGGTTTATGATAAATAATGATAAGATAGATGTCTGCTAGCTACCCATAAGAGTGCTTATATATGAAAAAACAAACCCTGTGACAACTAACAACCAACAACCGAGCCTAAATGCCCATAGATGAAAATCAAATCAAATCTTAAAACAATTAGAAAATATAAAATGCCTTTCAACAAAAAAAAACATAAAATGCCGGAAATAAGTAAATTGCATGCATGCTCTTTTGAGGCCCAATTCAAGACGAACTTGGATGGCCGAAAAGACCATATATTATGACAAAGCACCGAGTTTGACTCGTCTCGTTGTTCCCATTCCAAAAATGTATAATAATTAGCATTATGACATCGAACGTGTAATCTGCAGCAAACCGGGCTTGGACATGCAACGATCAATCTGCTCCTCATTCTACTCTGCCATCCTCCTTACATCAGTTCTACTATGTCTAGGGCAAGTATATGGATTTAAGGGTTAGCAATGTTAAATCGCGAGTGCGATCCCTTGGAGGTCTATCATTTTCTTTTTTCACCTGTCCATACTTCCTGACGGCTTGTTTTCAAGAAGCGGATATATTTCCTCATTCGTTAATTTTTGTTACCGTTCATTGTATATATGTCGATAATGAACGTAGTCTAGAGTCAAAGTTGTTCCAAGTTCTTGTAATAAGCACATTAATTTGCATGTTTGTCCCAATTTTTTTTTCTTTTTCTAATTTTATGTAGAATCAAAATTTCTAATTAATCTTGCCTCATCGTCTTCTCTACGTCAGATATATTTTGGATAAGTTTATGGCTGTGCCCTACACACACACACACACGTATGCATGTATATAAGGCTTCTGAACTTATTTAATTATACTGTGGAGTGTAGACACTCGATTAAACACCAAAGCTAGACCACCCATCTTGTAGATATTCACTTCCTATGATTCCTGCAAATTAAAACTTGAGGCCAACTGAAATTTCTTTAGCCATTACTGATTTCATCATTTCAACCAGTTACATCTGATGTTTTCTATTGTTTTAAGACCACTATTCATTTCCAAAGGCCAGCCCACGTCGAATTCAACTATACGTACGTCTCACATATTGAGCATGTAGGGACATAAGTTCGATGGATGTGAGGGTACTAATCTGCGAGATTATTAATCAACTCAAGGAATATATTAGCTCATTAGTTACGCTAGGAACAGTATACTTATACGTATAATGTTGTTGAATTGAGATTAACATTTTTGTTTATATTTAGGGAAGCAAAAGGTTAACTCATTACGTTTCATCGAAATTTTATTGATTGAATTCGTTCTTGTTTGAATAGTTTTATAACAATTGATACCACCAACCTGTTCTCCATGGCGATCGAGACTCATCAACAATCTGCTTAATTATTACAAGTTTGTGAGCTAACTTAATTGTGATAAAATTGTGAGAAATTGTCAATCTCCTATTAATACCTATGACAATATGACATCGTTTGTGATAAACATTTTAGTACTATATATTACCCTCAATATTGTCTATAGCTCTTAACTCTCTCCAGCCAAAAACCAAAAAGGATATATGGGTCAGGATTTGCCATCGATCACAAACCTTTATCCTTTTCTTGTATGATATATAGTTTGGAAGATTTGACACAACTAACTTTCTTGAACTAACTTTCCCCTGCATATTTGGTATTAACCGTCGGCATATGTCATGCGCACAATGCCATGATAACCGTCGGCATCATATCCCTCAAAATTTTTGATTTAGTGAAAAAGCTTAGTTTATTAAAACAAGCTGAAATATGATGGGAGTTCTTCAAATGATTTGGCTGCTAGGTTTTACGGGTCATAAAAATCACTAACAGTGTAACAAAATGGTTCAGGACGAACAATAATGAATTCAAAGAATGACCACAAAACTACAGCAGTTCCCTGTGGACTACTTGATAGGCCTAGTGTGTATATGATTTCAAAATCATTTACCCGTCCTGCTGAATTTGTGGGAAGGTCGCAGCCTGATGGTAGGTGAATCAGTACAGGGAGGCATTTATGGAGGAGGTTCTCGCATGCTCGTCGTCTTCGGTGTGCCTCCATCTTTCACTATCATCACAAAGCACATGCCCCAACTCAAATGTCGATCCAAATGACAGTGCCATAACCAAACCCCTGCAAGAATGAAGAATCATCCACAGTAAATCATGGCTATAAATATAGTTAAATACTTTAATAACTTATATACCACTTATTATGTAACAAATCAAAAGTAAAGGTAAAAGGAGCATACCAGGATTACTTGCCTTAAACCTGATAGCAGCCCATCCTTTCATTGGGACTGAAATAGTTGTCATCTTCGGTGGATCAACCAAATTGTAGCTTTGGGGGTCTCTCACGTTGTCAAAATTTCCAAAACCTGATCCAACCAAATAAAAGCTATAGCCATGCAAGTGCATTGGATGATTCTCTGATGCATTAATCGTATTAGTACCCTGAAACACTATTTCCACATCTTCATTGTACTCTAGCACCTTGACCTTGGTTGCCTTGAGAGTTAACTCGGTATTATCAGGCAAGTCATCACTCACGAAGTCATAGAAATATGGGGGAAAATCTGGAAAGTCTGAGGCATAAAACCCACTTATGTTCCTGCACAAAGATATGGTGTGGACATAATGTCATTGCAGTTGTATTGTGAATTCTTCAGCTAAAATTATGCATTATATATGAAATTTCTAAAGTCACTACTGAATTCTAATGGTACAGACATACTGCAAGTCTACAATAGAGCCTAATGGGACAAACCGGATCGAAAAGGCATTGTCATGATCCTTCAAGGAACAAAAACGATTGAAAGAGTATATACCTGTAGTAGGCAAGTAGCACATCTGTAGTTGGATTAACCCAGCTTATATTGTTTAAACTTGCAAGAAGAGAAACTGTGACATCATTAGAAGTCTCAGTCACGGAACCATTATTCATCTCAACTGCTATGTACATTTTGGAAGTTATATTCATCGGCACATTTATTGGGTGGTCTTTGCTTGCTAAGCTCTTGATTTGGTTTGAAATTCTATTGCAGGTAGTAAGTTCTCATAGGAAGGGAGGGTACTCGGAAAAATTGGGTATGCTGGGGCTGTGTAATTGCCTTTATACTCCAGAATTGCTGTAACATTTGACTTGTCAAAGGTTTGATCATCTGGCCTAACACTATCAAATTGTCTAGCAGCCATGTAGTATTCACCAAGAGACTGGTTAGCTGTGACCAAAATATCCATGGTTTGTCCAGGGGAAATCATGATATTATCAGTCACAATCGGTTTAACATAAGCTCCATCCAAACCAACAACAGTGAGGCTGTGATCAGCAATAGCAAAGTAGAGTTCTACGTTCATAACTGCACTAACCAGGCGAAGAAGATACGTCTTGCCATATTCCACTTGCCAGCGATACGTACTGTCTGCAAGGAGATGATGACATTATATCAGCAATGTATATTCGTAACATTATTAGTCCCTATGGTTTAAAGTTGACATATGTTCAGTCTTTATGGTTTTATTTTAATCTGAATAATCTTTAAAGTCACGATTTTCTTTACAGATGGTTATTCAGTCAATTTTCACCGTTAAAATGCTAATGTGGCCGTTAAAAATTTTCCACTTTTTAATGACCACGTCAGCAATCTAACTGAGAAAAATGACAGAATGATTTTTAGAAGGAAAATCATGATTTTAAAGATTATTCAGATTAAAATGAAATATAAAGACTAAACAGATGTCGACTTCAAACCACATACACTATACAGTATTTAACCCATGAAATTAAAATTTCAATCATTTACACTTTGTTTCATGAAGAAACATGTTATTATGCATTAACATTCAGTTTATTAGCATGACGATCACTACATAACTAGCTCATTCATTCTCTTGGACATACCATTTGAGCATAGGCCGAAATCTCCTGGTTGTTGATGGTGTAGCAATCAGAGCGAGGAGTGTCTGAACCATCTGCAACGTCCTCAGCAACCACCTCGTTCAGATCTTCAATATAATACCAAGAACCTGCATGTTTACGAAATGGAGTAACAGAAATTAAATCATCTATTAATAATGCTGCCTTAACTACATGTGTTTTGTGTTGTGCCTGTAACTGTGATTTACCAGAAAGTATCTGTGATTTACAAGAGCTACACATGTTATTGGTTCTCATTCTCTAAGACGCATAAATGAAGATGAGAATGAAAGTTTTACATTTCTGATAAAAAGCTCTCACATCAGATTCACTCATTGAGGAACATTTTTTTTTTCCTTACCAAGTTTATGTTGAGGATGTTGGGTTTGGTGCCTATCTCTGTATGGTGAAGATATTATGCTTGACATGAATGCATAGTATTAATGTTGGTGCATTCTTGGTGGTAAGTTATGCATGATAATTGATGCATAGTTAAATGCCTGTATTGGGCATAAATACATAGTTAAGTTGATGCATTGGAAATAAATGCATGATGTAACTCATGATGGACCTCTTAGTTTTTCTAGAGAATTACGGAGGGAGATGAATGGTTGATTCATGAATCAGCATTGATGGAGTAAGTCTAAAGGTTTCCTCCATTATCTATATATAGAGAGGTCATTAATTTGCTATTCCAAAACAAGACAACATGAACAGTACAACAAGAGAGGCAGAACTCCAATGGTTTTTAAGATGTATAATATATATGGGGAGTTGTGTGCAAGGATGTGTATAGCTCTAGAGAGTTGTGTTCAAAGACATTATTAACTTTTGGGGTAGAGTGGTCTTTTGGGATGAGAGAGAGTGTACAACGGGGTATTCTTTTAGATGTAAGTGCTTAGGTTGGGTATAAACTTGAGTGGTGTATCCTGTACTCGTATATTTCTCTCATAGTGAAGATGAAATCTCTCCAAGGATCTAGGCAAGGAAATCGGCCGAACCTCGTTAAACTTTTGTTGTCTTCTTGGCTTGGTTATTGGTTATTGGTTTCTTCTTTTCATATCCACTACTAGTACTTGCATGGCGTAAGGATTAATTTCCTAACAGAGAATTTGTGTAATTCGACAAAATGACTCTGAAAATGTGGTTTTCAAGCTTAATACCGTAATAAAGATTACTCTGAGAATGAAATAAAAGGTACATACCAAATACAAGTATTTCTTCTCCATCTGGTTCGGGAAATGGAAAATCTGTCTCATTTGAGGGCATAACAACAATGGCACCATGGACACTAGCTCTGGTCCAATCACTATGAGCATGCCACCTAAGTGTTCCTTCCTCATCAGAAAATATAACCTCGTAAGTGAAATTTGTTCCGGGTTCAATTGGACACTGCGTGACATCCTCAGGACCATCTGACCAGGGGTTCCTTGGTTGGTGCACACCATGCCTGCACACAACGTAATTTACTTAAAACACTATGTGTCGAGCAATATTGTTGTAGCCTTCAGAGAGATCACAACTTAGTACCAGTGAATAGTAAGGCCATAGTCTCCTTGATTTTGGACATTGACATAAACAGTATCACCTTTTTGCACACGAATGACTGGCCCTGGAAAACTGTCATTGACAACCAGCATGCTTTTATACATAACCTTGTAAAGTTGGCCTCCTTGAGCTACATCAATACATTGCATATTAAAGATATAGCAGAATAACTAAAACAGAAGATAAAAGACAGAAAACACAAGTGAGACTCTTTTTTCTTGTTTTCTTCAAGGGTTCTGTAAGATTCTACTACTGCAAATTCAAACAAAGAAATTAAGACAATATTACCTACGTACAGAAAAATACATTCTAAGAGACTAAGATCTCATTTGGTAAGGCTTCGTTTTTAAATATTAGCTTCTATATCAACTTTTTTTTTATAGTGTTTGGTAAATTTCAAACCAGCCCTAACTATTCCATTTGAAAACATACTAGTTTTATAACGCTAGTGTCAAATAATGCCATCTTTCTAGTGAAGTCATCTTAATGCAAGTAAAAGAGTATACTTCTGTGAACATTTAAGGAATATTGCCACAATTGGTGAAATCTTGCCGGAATGACAATATGTGAATGAATGCACAAAGAAGGCATAATGTATCATATTTAGGCAGGCCCGAATCTGAAGTGAGGCCCAAAAGGCGGCTGCCTCAGGCTCAAAAAGATTAGGGCATCTCCAACAACCATTGTCATACCCATACCCAAACCCAAAACCTATAAAAATCCATCTCCAACCATCAAAACCCATACCCAAAATGGGTTCCTACTAATTCTCCGACCCAAAATGGGTCGACATTGGGGAAGGAAACCCATATCCAGCCGCCGTGGGACCCAGGAGCCAGCAGCTCCACGTGAAGGAAGAAGCCGTTGCAGAGGCCACGCGCGGGAAAGGCCAGCAGGAGAAGACGCGCGCTAGAAGACAAAAAAACGGCCGGAAGAAGACGACGCGCCCACCACGCGATGAAGGGAGCTGGGCTGCTGTGGCCCGTCCCACGTGAGCTCGGCTGCAAACCTCCAACGGTCCAAAAATCTGCGGCCCAGATTTGATTGCCTTCAAAATTAAAGGTCCAGATAAATTGAATTGGAAAAAGAAAAAATGAGGCTGAAAATCTTGTTTTCAAATGCAAACAAGATGACACATCTCAACTCTTAGCTCAAATAAAAAGAATTGCGGACCAAGGAGATCGCGATCTTGAACACAGTATACCCAAAATTCGAGATCCAAAATCTTATCGGATATGTAATTATTGAGAAGATAGACATTGTCCTCACGTGGCAGATAAAAATCTAACCCGCAATCTCACTATCCTATCAACATTTAACACGTGTAATGTTACGTCATATCTGTTTTTCAGTATAAAAATAGCATGTTATTAATTTTTACAAATAAAAAAATTTATTTAATTTTAACTATGACAACATATTATATTAAATTATTATGTATGATTTATATAATTTATTTGTTGTTATATAAATCATTTAACCCTACATTATATATGAAATGGGTTTATTTGTTGATGACCAAAACCCATACTCATACCCATACTCATACCCAAATTATATAAATGATTAAAATTTGGGTATGAGTATGGGTTTTGATATAATGGTTGGAGATGAAATATGGGTTTGAATAGTAATGGGTTTGGGTGACTCAAAATATATGTATAGGTATGGGTATAGAAAGGATTGTTGGAGATGCCCTTAGGAGCACCAAATTTATTTATTTTTTGAAAGGGAGCCACCAATTTTTTTTTACTTGTATGTAAAATTTCATAAAAAGAAAAACTAAAAACCCTTAATCTTCCCTTTCTTTCTTGACTTCTGAATTCTCGCGTAATCTACTCAATGTCTTCTTCTCACCAAAATCATAGGCTTTTCCTTCATTCTGTCTTTGCTTTTCTTTCTAGTTGTTTTGCTTCTTCTGTGGCTTTCTTTTAGGGAGAGTAAACATTTGTTGAGAGTGAAGGTCAGATGGGTTGTTAGATATTGATATGGTGTTGTTAATGGATCTCTTGTTTTCGTTAAAGGGAAGTAGCTAGGTTCTTTGTATTAGGATTCGCTATGGAATATGGATAATTCGTTTTCAATTGATTAGCTGATTTCTGGGTTTTTTTCTTCTTGAACCAGAGATCTGATTTGGGTAAGTTTCATATGTGAGGATGGGATTAGATTCATCATTCATGCATGAACGTTTATGTTTTGGATTCAAATTTAGCAATTTTTACTTGATTGTATATGAGTGATGAAGACTTTATATTGATATTGATGGTTTTGATCTAGAATGCATTATCTCGTGTGTTTTTCCTATTGGAAAATTTGGATGTATTAGTGAAGAATTTTATTATGCATTGTGATCGGCCGTTTTTTTTTTTTTTAACTAGGACACCATTTTTAAAACTCGTCTCAAGTCTTGAAATCTCAGGTCCAGCCCTGTATTTAGGGACTCTACCTTGCTCTAGCAACTAAACTCCACAAGAGATAAAGAGAAATGAAAACTTACGACAAAGTCATAGTAGTGAACATCTCCTTCAACTAGGCAAAGAAACACAGTGTATAGAAGCAGAGAACCCAGCAACCGCTGGAGCACACCCATCTTCACGCTGAAACTAGTTGTTTTGGTTGTTCTAGTTCTATATGGATGTAGTTTCAGAGCATGAATGAATCGTATAAATATATGGTAGAGTATCCAACTTTCATCTACTAGACACTACGTACAAGCTAGCATACACTTCTTGTCCATTTATCGGACTTTCTTTTCCTTTCAGAGTTTGAAAACTTGTTAAATACCAACAATATTGTTTATTGCATTGGCCGGAATAGAAACCACTGGCCAGCCTTCAGTTCTGAGATGTCAGAGTCAATGTTTATTTCAGATCAGGGTATCTAGCTCTCTTTTGATAAGTTTCAGTATGTGAGCCTCAGTTGTTTATTGTTTCTTTTCTAGGTTTGTTTCTAGAAACAAGCAATACAGTTGAAGAAGATAATATGTAGCTCTCAACAAGAAACAACTCTATTGCTACCACATCTTAGAGAACTCGTTATCACCAAGACATTTTTTGCAACTTTTAATGAGCTTTGGAGTGAATGGTACGTAGATTTATTTTGTTAAAGCCCCGTGGCTAGCTACTTGTGGGACGGGAAATCAAGAGCTTTCATGCTACGGCAATAGCTTTAGAGGCTGAACTCCATGCTATTCTACCATTTCCATGGCATGTATATGGATTTAAGCGTTGACGAGGTTAAATGCAAGTGCGATTTTTTGGATTTAGAGTTTATGATTTATAAGAAAATGTAACACCGTGCGACATTTTTCATAAAAAAAAAAAAAAAACACCGTGTTACGTTCGCTCCATATTGTTGTAGTGTTACCCCCAATATTGTCTCTAGTGAAACCGCGCGTCTGTTTTGCATTCTTCTCTCAACTCTCTGCATCCAAAAACCAAAAGGGATATATATGGGTCAGGATTGGCCATCGATCAGAAACACTTATTCTTTTCTTGTTAATGATATATAGCTTGGAAAATTCGACACAACTAACATTCTATAAGACTATAACCAACTTTCCCCGGCATTTGGTATTACCCGTCGGCATCTGCTGCACATTCTCTAACCCCGACCATATCAATACAACTCACTCTACCATCCAATGACCCCAACTTTGTCCTTCATTTCCAGTGTCTTTTGACTTCTTTCTCATGATTTCCATTTCAAGTCTGAAACCACCATTCAAAATTTCAAATGCACCCGAGTGTAGAGTCATCTAATTAGCCATTTTTGTTGAGGTATTGTTGATACTCGAAAAATCATGCATTTTGTCATGCTACGATTTGTTACGCAATTCATGTAAAAATATATAGTCTTAATTAGGTTAAATCCTTGATTATAACCCGTCAAGCAAACATGCACATTGATATGGGCCAAAACCACATCCAGCATCTTTGGAGCTTGTAGAAGCGGATGTGGTGTGAAAGGTTACAGAGATGCATTACGCTCGTCCATCGATTTTAATATTGTTAATAGTTTCGATCTTAGATCTGAAATTCAAGCCCAACGGCTTAAATCGATAACGAATTGGTGGAAACAAGAGAATTGGACTACCCATCCCTTAAACCGAAAAATAACTTTAAATTCAAAGTCCAACACCTTTTCTTTTAGGAAGCCCAAACTCTCTTCTTTTTTACCTAAAAAGCCTCTTCCCAGCAATAGTGTCAAATTCATGATTCACAGCCTTACTCAACAAAAACATCTTTTTCATTTCTAAATTGAGGAAGGATAGAGTGTGCGTCGGACTCCAAAGTAGTTCTTTCATCCTCAAATGACGAGATTGCAAGTTTCAAGTTGCTTTGTCAACCTCGTTCCTCGTTTTCCGTCCTTGCAGCATAGTCGCAGTGAGACGACCCTCTCACCTTCTGAAGCAAGCTTCTCCTTCCCAAAGTTCCAAAACTAGAATCCCGTGTCTGAGGGAGGAATAACTTTTACCTAGTAGATTAAACCTTGTAAGCTACCGTAAAACCTACAAATTGAGCCATATAAAAAGAGGGGCTTGGAGCTGGGAAATCCATCAAGCAATAACCCATAATTCCCCCTATAAACACTCAAGCCGTGCTTTCATGCCTTCAAGCAATAACCCTTCTTAGCTATATATTCCCCAATTCATGTTCTTGAAACCCAGCTTGTTCCAAAAACCTAATCCCAAAACCCAATCCAATTCTCATCACTGTGATATGTCTTTAGCTCCCACAACAAGCTCACGCTACAAGCTTGTTTTGTTGTTTGAATCACATACAAGATTTCCCATTAATCAGATTATTGGGTTAATCTTGGCCTAGTCATGCTTAATTCAAAAAGAATACTCACAGGTATAAATATCACATCAGAAAAATGAGGCAATGTTTATGGGTTTATAAGTGTTTGGGTCACTTCATCCATTACCAATTTGTTTTGAATGTGAACTCCAGACTACTTCAGTTTTCCTCATCAGCTATGTCAACTACTATGTTTTAAGTAATGTTTTAAAAAGCTAAGACATAGCCAAAACTTTTCCGGAAGAGCCTCAGCAAGGCGCTCATCTTGAGGCAAAAGGCATAAGCCTTACATAAAAAAAATATATGTATATACATTATAAATATAAGACATTAATAATATAAAAAAAAATTTAATAACTAACAAAACTTCATTTTTAGGGATCCTCTTGCATGCCTTCAGGTATTCGTATCTTGCTGAGTTGGCCTCTAGGGACAATGACTCCGTAAACTAACTGATTAACCCCGTTAACCAACTCTACTAATCCCGTTAACTAATTAAAATTTTAAATTATAAGGACTCAAACCCAACTTAATTTGTTGACACTCATAAGAATTCTATAACACTAAACTTCCAAGATTCCCCAATTTCACTCAGAGCCTCTCTCCTCTCTCTCTCTCTCTCTTTCTTGTCTCGCATCCAGATCTGAACCAATCCCAATCTCAAACCCAGACCCTCTCTCTCTTTCTCGTCTTGCATCCAGATCTGAACCCGTCACTTCGAAACCCTCGATTCCCATCTCAACTCTCAACTCTCTTCTCTGGTAACCCTCACTCTGTATTGACCTACCTATCCAGAAATAGTAAATCCCAGTCTCTCTCTCTCTCGCCTCAACAACCCAGATCTTTGAAACCCGGATTTCTGAGATGGATTTTGTGTTTTGGTATCCAATAATAGTGTAATACGGTCTGAATCAACATCATGAACTTTCATTATGTGGATGTGATGCTTGTGCAGGAACTTTCCTTTATGTGTCATTGTAATTAGGCCTTATGTGGATGTGATGCTTGTGCAGGAACTTTCATTGATCAAGGTGAGGCGCCATTTCGATAAATACCCTGGAATTTTCACTTGGAAATGGGTTTTGGCGCTTGGTTTTGACCGTATGTACTCATGTCCTGTTTTCCTTGCATCATTGGATCTCCTAGCTGCATCACTAATGGCATGCACTAACATAAAACAGATACCTGCAACCCGGTCTAATCTTTCTCTAATGAGCTTCACACCCTCTTTCCGATTTAATAACAGAACCGGGTGGCTTGCAAGCTTCATACACTTCCCATATACGATTCCATAATTTTTTCTTCTCTTGACCAGTAGCTTTGTCACCGTCTTCACCAACGGCAACCACTGCCATGCACAACAACACATCTTTGGGGTTTTACCAAGCTTCTCCTCTAGGTTTGGGGTTGAACGTCTTTAAAAAAAAAAAGTTTGAAAACTAGCTAGATGAAGAACAATTATGAAAATTAAAGTGTAGAAGGAGGAGAGAAGTTTTGGAGTGCAAAATTAGGGTAAAATGCACAAACAGTGTCTGAACTCTTGGAGGACTGTCAATATGGTATCCGAACTTTTAAATGTATCAAAGTGATACCTGGACTTGTATTTTTGTACCAACGTCGTACCTGTCGTCATTTTCCGTCACAGCTCCGTCATTGATAAACACGTGCGGGTCATGTGAGTTGAAAATGGAGGACATAAATGACTTTTTCTCCACCCAACCCTATTTCCCTAAACCTCGATTCCCTGCAGACTCAAAAGACCATCTCATACTCTTGATTTCAGATTCTTCAGGGGGGAGAAGTGAGAGACGGCGGCGAAGATGTGGAAATTCCCAATCAAGATGGATTCCCAACACAACCCACTACAAAAGGGTGTTGTCGGAATTTTGTTACGAGTTACTCAAACAAGAACTCCGACTCCCTCACTAGTCAGGTCAGGCAGCCCATTTCCAACCGAATTCTTTTTCATCCTCTCCACTCTTCAACCGTGTCCTTGAGTTCAGGTCGACGAGAATCTCTCGGTCAGGTTTTGTTATCTCCATCTATCATGAAGTTTCAATTTGGAAACTGAACTACTTGATTCTCAGGAAATGTAATGATTGTCATCTTTTTCTTTAGTCATGATAGTCTTCTAGTCCAGCTAGGTAATGAATCTCTGTTACAGAAAAACCCAACCCCTTTAGCTTTCCACAATGTCCTTAACGACAAATGTTTCCTGCATGTCCCAATCCAGACCTGCCACATGCAGTCTTTCTCGCACCCTCTACACAGCTACTGGAGCAAGCAAGTCTCAGTCCAAGAATATTGAGCGCATTGCTGAAGACCTCTTGGACCTCACAAAGATTGAGAGGCAAGACTACTCCATCCTCTTCAGGCTAAAAATGGGCCTCAACCAATATGGACCAGCAGTCTCAGGGATAGACCCAACATCTTCTGAATCTGGGTCTGCCTCCGCAGACTCCAAGGTTGTGGAGTCTGGAAATTGTAGGCCTTTTGTTAAACTGCTCTCTTGTCTGGAAATTTTTCAATTTTTGTTGAACAAACTTATGGAGCGGTGTTGCTCTCTTGATTGGGAATTTCCAGTTTTTGTTGAACACATACTTTGATTATGGAGCAATGTTAATTATGGTTGTTAAGTGTTAACCCTTCTTGTTTTCAGTTTCTTTCTTTTTTATTTGTATGGAGTTAGATTTTTTTTTTCTGAAAAACATATATAACCAGATTTTTTTTTTCTGAAAAACATATATAACCAGGTTTTTTTTTTTCTGAAAAACATATATAACCAGATTTTTTTTCTGAAAAACATATATAACCAGGTTTTTACTTTAATTGGTTATGTATTTTAGGAGTGCAGCAATATAGGTTTGTCAAAAAGGAGGGAAATAAATCAATTTCAGTGGTCAAAAATGGAGTGTTCTACTGAAGGGGTATCTTAGTCATTTACTCTTTTTTTTTTCAGTCATGTGCGTCACATGTGACATGAACTAACAGAGCTGTGACGGAAAATGACGACAGGTACGACGTTGGTACAAAAATACAAGTCCAGGTATCACTTTGATACATTTAAAAGTTCGGGTACCATATTGACAGTCCTCCAAGAGTTCAGACACTGTTGGTGCATTTTACCCGCAAAATTATGAAGAAGGTGGATGGTATTTATAGAAATTGGTACAAATTACTATTCCAACTGGCAAAATCATTTTCTATATTTTTCTTTTTTTTTCTTCTTATTTTTCAAGTTTTTTGTTCATTTGAAAACAAATTTTCGGTCTAGTTTTTTCTTTTTCTGGTGGCATTATCTGGACTTTTAATTTTGAATGGAATCAATTAAGGGCCGCTTATTTTATGACTGTTGGAGGACCACAGCTGAGCTCACGTGAGATCAGCCACACCAGTCCAGCTCCCTCACGCATGGTTAGCACATCACTTCTCTCTCGCCCGTTTTTTGTCATTTTGTGCACGTCTTCTACCTCAGTCTTCCCTGGCGTGTTGCTCCTGCGTCAGCTGATTGCTCCACGTGTAGCTGCTGGCTCGTGGGTCCCGCGTATGTGAGAAATGAGTTTCCTCCTTCACAGTCGACTCATTTTCGGTCGTGAGTCTGGTAGGAACCCATTTATGAGTATATGTTTTGACTGTGGAGATGAGTTTTATGAGTTTTGAGTATAAATATGGGTATAACTATCCTTGGTAGAGATGCCCGTGTTGGTTAGATAGCTTAACCGACAACAACATTGAGATCGTAAGTCAAAAAAAAAAAGTTTAAACAATAGCTTAGACCTAAATATTTTTGCCGTGTGACTGATGAAAAAAATAAAATAAAAGTAAAAAGAAAAGAAAGACTACGACATTACTTGAAGCGAGACTGGTTTGGGTCGACAGTGTTGCGGGGCTGAGGGCTTTATCCCAATAGAACCATCATCCATCATTTCATCGAAACCCCATGGGAGGAGCAGCAAAGACCCTCCTCACTCTCTCCCTCTCCTCAAATCTCTTCACCCTCTCTCGTCTCCCAGCAGCAGCCAGACGCTTCTCTCTCCCAAAACCCACCAGGGTTTTAACAGGGTTTAGGCCCCT
This sequence comes from Fragaria x ananassa, assembly GCA_034370585.1. Classification (NCBI taxonomy): domain Eukaryota; kingdom Viridiplantae; phylum Streptophyta; class Magnoliopsida; order Rosales; family Rosaceae; genus Fragaria; species Fragaria x ananassa. The sequence continues at coordinate 17,141,099 of CP139769.1, forward strand.
TTGCACAACCACCATCACTCCCGCCGTTCAAGTCGAAGACCAAGACGCGATTCAGCCCCTGAAGCATTCCGTGCTTCTCGAGAGGCTCCGGCTCCGGCACCTCAAAAGCAGCTCTGCCAAGCCACAGAATAACCTCAATGGGGAGAGGCAGAGTGAGGATAGGTCAGTGAGGAAGAAGAAGGTTGAGGTTGATAGTTTTGGGGAGTTGGGTCTGAGTGAGGAGGTGTTGGAGGCTTTGAGAGAGATGGGTATTCAAGTTCCTACTGAGATTCAGTGCATTGGAATCCCAGCTGTGTTGGAAGGGAAGACTGTTGTCTTGGGTTCTCACACTGGCTCTGGCAAGACTCTGGCTTACATGTTGCCTCTTGCTCAGGTGCTTTTCTTTTGAACAAAATTATGTGGGTCACTTGGTTTTTCGGATATTGTGGTTTGTTATGATGCCAAGTTTCAAACTTTGGATGAGTTTTTTTTTTTTTTTTTTTTTTTTGAACTTAGACTTCACTGTGTTCTATTTTTGTTATTTATCTTTGAAATGTGTGGTCTACTCATTGATTTCTTGTGATCTCCTCGCACATACCGGTGCCGAAATCTGTTTCTGGTATTGAGTTGGTTGAGTTTCTTTAGAGTTGGTTGATAACTTGTGCATTCTTCTTTGCTTGATCATAGTTTCACCAATTGTAGAAATTTTTATGTTTAATCTTCTTTTAATGAAAAAGAAGAAGAAAACTGCAAATTATGGATAAATATTGGTGTTGCTGATACATAAAATAAGAAAACAGAAATAGTGCCTACATTACATATGTATCAATGAGTAATGCTGTTAATCTGTTGATTTGTAGCTGCTGAGAAGGGATGAAGCCCAAAATGGTATTATAATGAAGCCCAGGCGTCCCCGAGCTGTTGTGCTATGCCCCACTAGGGAGCTGTCTGAACAGGTTTCTTTTATACTTTAAAATTTAGAACCACTCCTGGAATCTGCATTATCTATTGACTGACATCTGGTGTGTGCTCTAGGTGTTTCGTGTTGCCAAGTTCATCAGCCATCATGCAAGATTCAGGTCTACTATGGTAAGCGGTGGTGGTAGGTTGAGACCCCAGGAGGACTCGTTGAATAACCCAATTGACATGGTAGTTGGTACCCCTGGAAGGATTCTTCAACATATTGAGGACGGCAACTTGGTTTATGGCGACATCAAATACTTGGTACTAGATGTAGTTCTTGATTTAGGACTCTTAATAAATAATATGATAATTTCAATTTTGCACCATGTTTGATAAATGAAATCAGTCTGATGAGTTGTTCGTGCACTTGGTGATGTTGTTGATCTGTTAGGTGTTGGATGAGGCAGATACTATGTTTGATCGTGGCTTTGGTCCAGACATTCGCAAGTTTCTTGCCCCATTAAAGAATCGTGTTTCAAAACCTGATGGCCAAGGATTCCAAACTGTTTTGGTCTCTGCCACAATGATAAAGGTGCGTTAACTTGGATTGCCATCTTTATTATGCCATTATCATCCATTTAAAAAACCTGATATTAATATTTGGGCCTATCAGCACCAACTGGAAGTCAATCGTTCCTTACTCCTTACCACTTGTCACCAAATGGGACTAATTTGCTTGATAAATGAGCCTATTATACTTCTCTTTTGCTGGGCATGTAAGAGTTCTTTTTCATTTTTATTGTCTGTGATTTCAAATTTGACTTTTAGCAATGGATCATAGTTAAGATAGTCAGATCTACTTTCCAGCATTCACTGAGATCATTGTTTTTTCTTAGACTAGAAGACCATGAAGATTGACATAGGAGGGTTGGTGTCTTTTACATATATATTTAAGCGACTCTCTTCTTGGGATTTCTTGGGCAGATAAATATTTTCTTACATTAAATGTGACCAAGGAAGTTTTGATTTCCTTTTGAAGAATGTGCAGCCATTTTCAGGTCATGCTTTTGCACGGACAGATATTTAGGAGCTGTTTCTAGGAATACCAAGAACTTGCCTCGTAGTTTATTTTATACAACTCCCTTGAATAGTTCCAATACTCTTGTTTTCCAATACTCTTGTTTTCCAATACTCTTGTTTACAGGGTTCATTATTATACATAAATCCACAAGAATAACGTATGCAACTTTCTATTTGCCAAAAAAATTAGCAGTGTAGTTTCTTTACCCAAAGTAAATATTCGAAGTTTCAGAGTCAAGCTAATGATGAGTCATTACTAATGTCTTCCACTGTGGAAACCCTTAGACTCATATAGTTTTGTTGAAGGAGAATCCTTTTGGTATTGTTCTTGCATGGCAGTTCATAGAATACTTGAAAGCCTTCTTGCATAGAAGAACCTAACTGTTGCATAAATTGGGATTTTAGCATGTTAAATATACTAAGAGCCGCACATGTGAAGAGAGATAAACTTATGTTGTGGATCCAAGGAGAAAACTGTGAAAGACAGTATTAATATCTCTTTAATTAATTTGTTATAAATTACATATTGATGCATCATTCAGAAGGGGGTTGAAAATTGATAAGATACTTGATGAAGACATGCAATGTATGAACATAAAAGATGGCATTTTTTTCGAATATATCTCTTAGATGTGTTGCCGGACATCCCGTAATATGTTTATGAAAAATCTTAACTACCCGTGAAAATCGTAATCTAGCTAACTTTTTCTGCAAAAGTTGTCTTCATTGGCATCCCTAGTTGACATTTGTGGATGTGGCAGGGAGTGCAAATTCTTATAGATGAGGAGTTCCAAGGAATACTACATTTGCGCACTTCCTCACTGCATAAGAAGATTGCATCTGCTCGTCATGATTTCATTAGGCTTCCTGGTTCTGAGAACAAGATGGAAGCACTGCTGCAGGTCTATTTCTGTGATACCCTTTGTCTTATCCATTCTTTACTTATCTCTAGTGCTTATTATTGTCTTTTACTTTTGGAAAATTATATCTATTTTTTATATTCTTGGATAGTTCAGTAAGATTATTAATGCCTTCGTTAAGCTAGTGAATTCTTAAGTATTGAGGGGGAGAATGTATAGATATTAACTATTTAACTCATAAACTTGTTTATCTTTTGTGCCATATTAAAAGAAAAGAAGAAGAAAAAAGGAACCTGAGATTTTGATTTCAATTTGGACTCTCAGTATTTTGATTGTTACTGGTGAGTGTTTTGTTACTTTGTATGTAACTTGCTTTATGAAGTAATGAACATGTTGATGGAGATTCAATTGTTTAAAAAAATTGAAGGTGTTGATGGAACTTGCTCAGCTATCAGAAAGCTGATACCTCTGGTAAGCTAGTCAGTTGTAGGAATAGAGAGATTACCATAGCTGACTAGAGGGGTCACCATTATAAGTATGCCAGTCAGTTTGTAAGAATATTCCTAATGTATTAATCCCTAGAAAATGGACCCCAAAAACTTATACTTTCTTCTCAACCCCGAGATGTGTCCTAATCGAAACCCCAGAACTGGATTCAAAATACCATAACCTCAAATCAGAATCCCAGACTTCCAAATGAAAACCCCAAGACTTCAAATTGAAACCCCACATATAGCACAATTTAATAACGACAACTGGAAAAAACAAAGAGGCAGAGAAGTGATTTAAATTGCAGAAGTTCTAAGTCTACTTGTTTTCACATATCTATATGTATGTTGAGTCGATAGAGTCCGTTTCTGTTTACCTGTCAACCACACCTCTGATGGGTCAGTATTGTTCACCGGAAGATAATTGTATCAACCCATATTGCAGTTCAGTGGGTGTCTTTAACGGCGGTCAGAAATAATTTAGTTATTTTGTCTAAATTCAATAATAACCAACAGGTGTAAGTAGAAGTATTTGACCACACTGACAGAAAAGATTCAATTGTCACTACAGGTGATCGGTGATTTTATGGAACTTATATTTTTGAGTGTTAAATTCCTTTACTCTTTTTGTACCTAGCTTGGTCTCCTTCACTTCTGGCAACTTTGCCTTACACATCTCAGCACTTTTCCAACAGAAAACTTTGTGGATTTGTGGTGAACCAGGTTCTCGAGCCAAGTTTAGCAAAAGGAAACAGAGTAATGGTCTTCTGCAACACATTAAATTCCAGCCGTGCTGTGGATCACTTTCTCAACGAAAACCAGATCTCCACTGTGAATTACCATGGTGAGGTGCCAGCAGAACAAAGGTGAGACAGTAAAGGATTTTACCTCCAATCACCTTCCACTTATAATGTCTGTGCGGTAAACATGCTGTACTATCTGGACATGGAGTATGTTTTACACCTTTGGCTTTACTTGTTGGCAACAACAAGTTGTTGAAATTGTTTTAAATCTAATGTGATATTGAAGATGGCATGAACTCATCATTTCATGGTTTGCATCCTTCGCCTTAGTCTGTACTCTCAACATGCACAAGGCTACATGAGTTCATACTAAAACATAAATCAATATAAATTTCTGTCAACCAGTCATCAGTGTTTTGCCTAACTACATTCTTGTAACACTAACCCAGGGTTGAAAACCTCAAAAAGTTCAAGAGTGATGATGGAGATTGCCCAACATTGGTCTGCACGGACCTAGCTGCAAGGGGACTAGACTTGGATGTAGACCATGTTATCATGTTTGATTTTCCCTTGAATTCTGTAAGCATCAGAAAGCCATTCATTTTCAGTGTGAACTAATTCCCTAATGTGAACAAGACTCCCATTCGTTTCCATTTCTATTATTTTTGAACCATAATATTTCCCCTTTCTGATTATTTAGATTGACTACCTTCATCGTACCGGAAGAACAGCTCGCATGGGTGCAAAAGGTATATGTTCATTTCTACTAGCTTCTTCTTCTTTTTTTTTTTTTTTTTGTAATATTCTCTGGGGCAATTCTTGTCATCGCTAGACTTACCAATCCATTTGTACTGTTTCTAAGTTTTTTTTTTTTTTGTCTACAAAATTTTGAGTACAAAAGATACAACATTCTTAAACATAACTTGCATTTTGGGTGCAAAAGATGCAACGTTCTTAAACATAACTTGCACAGTAAAAATGAAATTGTAAAATTGGGTTTGCCCGATATTGGGTGGGTAAATAGATTGCCATAATGATAGATTAAGGGTTGGATCTCATCTGATGTAATTTAAAATAATATCAAATGAAGAGAATTGATTAGAGTGTCCTTCATAAGATCAAACTGTATCCTTGAACAATAAAGGCTTAATAAGGAAAAGGAAAGGATAAGAAGTAACACATCTTCTGTAAATTGAACATGCCCCTACTGATGGTCATCTGAGTGGTACATTTCATTGGAGTTATTTCTTTTTTGAGTTTGACTGTCAAATGTTTTTCCTTTTCTCTGGTATTGTTCGGCAGCGTTAATTTCTTGATATTTATAGTCATATACTCTTGTAAGTCATTAATTCTTTTAATACAGGGAAAGTGACGAGTTTGGTAACTAAGAAGAACCTCATGTTAGCTACTCGTATTGAGGAGGCGATAAAGAAGAATGAGAGCTTAGAATCTCTGAGTGTAGATAGTGTCAAGAGGGACGTTGCCCGTGCCCGCATCACTCCACAAAAAGCCAGTAATCCAAAATTTACAAGGGTCTCAAATCAGAAATCCAAGAGCAGAGCATCCGGAACAAAATATGCAAAGACTTCTGTTCAGCCATCAAAATCGGTAAGGGCTGTAAAGCCTTCCAACACAAACAACCCTAAGAAAGCTTTTTCTTCTGGCAAGAGGCCATCAGAAAGCAGGACACCTGCAGTTAAATCATCAGCTTCAAAGTTGAGTGTTGTTGGGTTTAGGGGGCGCACTTCATGGTCTAATAAGAAAGAATCATCAGTGGCCAACTGATGGATCAATTTTGCACTGAAATCCCCTCGTAGTAAAGACTCAACATACCAACATATTGTGATATTAATGTTGACTGGATGCTTTAATTTACTAACAGAACAATGGTAGTATTGTGTTGGCTCTTGGCTGACATTTTTGATTTCCTTTTCCACTAATTCCATTAGGTTACATACTCAATGCGTAGTAAATTCTACAGTGCTATTATCAAACATTCAAATTACATTGGACGCTACTTATCTTGTCAAACATGACATTTCAGTTAGTACTGTTTTAAATTTAATAATTGTCTTGAGAAAAACAAAACAAGGACAAATAAATCTTGTGATGGGAGGCATCGTTGTTGTTCCTTACTGAAACCGAGTCCACAAGGCAGGGTAGTTTTGAAACATTGTAGCAGTACTAATATAAGTTGTTGCCATTGTGTTCTTCCTCATTTCCAGGTTAAACGAGGGGTTTTGTCAGGCTTGACGATGTTCCCCTCGGCGTCATAGATTATGACTCCTGAAAAATCTGGTAGCTGGCACTTGCCTCCCATGAGTATGTTTTTCTGCCAGACCGGGTCTTCTTGGTCATCACTATCATCCATGCTTTCTTCATTCGGACCTGGTTGCATATGTTGTATAACTGGACCATCGTCAACCAAAAAGTCGGTGCAAGAATTCCACCGGCACCACCATTTGCGCGAATGAGAAGCACACATGAACAATGAGAGGGCACAACATAGAAGGGTCAGAGCAGCCAGGCCGACTTGAAGTATGCTTGGTAAGGGGTGTGACAGAAGAAGCTGGCGAGCCATGAGGAAGTTGAAGATGTAGTATGCAAGTATGGAACCAGGGTTTATCTTTATAGTTTCAAAATTTCCTGTAGGAGTAGTTGAAGTTGGAGGATTTGTTACAGTTTATATAGTGTGGTTTTGGTAAAGCTTTGACCTCCATATAGTTCCATTTTATTAACCTCGTTGGTTGTTAAGCTTTTGGTGAGTTTAGGTAATAAAACTCATCCACCACCGAAGGGTTATGAAATCTGAGTTGGTGTACTCAATGTTTTCTTGTTTTCCAGCGATCCTCATTGTAGTTTCCGAACCCCTGAATCGACAATGAATAAAATGAAAACGAGAAATTGAATTGACATTGCATTTTTCAATATTTTTTTTAATTCCACCGCACCCCCAGCCTTAACGGGACTAAAAACCTTAGATAGGACAACCTTCGTCTAAGGTTGCATGACTACAATAACAATTTGATAAAATATTGTATAGTTTTTATGGTTTGAAATCAATATTTGTTTAGTCCTTATGGTTTTATTTGAATATGAATAGTTATTAAAGTTACGATTTTTTATCCAAATAGTTCTTATAGTTTTTAATTGAGAAAATTGTCGGAATGACTATTTGGATGAAAAATCATGACTTTAAGGACTATTCAGATTAAAATAAAACCATGAAGACTATTTGGATGAAAAATTATGACTTTAATGAATATTCAGATGTCGACTTCAAACCAAAGAACTAAACAAATTTCAATTCATAACAATTATTCGATAAAGGATTGAGTGCCACCCTTATTACTGATATACTAATAACTCATGAACTTTAATTGAAAACCACTACATTTACCATGTATATTAGAATGCAGAATCGTAGTAGTACGGAGACGATGACGAAAGTCGCATGAGATCAGTGTGTACAAACGAAGGAGAGGGACGCGATAGAGACGAAGTAGTAGAAGGTGAAAAGTGTGGTTTTCAAAAGGGGTAACTGTGATTATGCTTCAATAAGAAATGAGGGGTCGCTTACCATTGTTGCAACTCAAAATGTTAGATACTTTATTGTTTGGTAGCATAATTCAGTGCGGTTAGAGGCTTAGAGCTATAGTCCATCATGCTCTTTGCATCAACCGGCGAAAATCAAAAAAATTAGATCAATCAATCCTTGGATTCGATCACTTATTAAAGGCATTCAAGTTTTGGTATCTAACTTCGAAGAGATAAGTTTTAAGCATGTTCCTCATAGACAAGATTAAGAATTAGTAGTACAATGTTCCTAACTAAAATACTTGTGTCAAGACGCTGCTCTTGCCTACGCTCATTGTCTTCAATTTTGATCAGTCCAGCTTTAGTTGTTTCAGTTGTAGTAGATGTTTATGTGAATGCGAGTGAGAATTAAGCATGTTTCTCATGAACATGATTACGAATTAATCATGTTTTAGTTGCTTACACTCACCTTCTTTTATTTTGGCCGGTTTAGTTTAAGTTTTTTATAACACGTTTACTTACTTGTAATGAAATTCATCAGAAATGAAATACGGAATGAATGAGAGGCAAAATCGAATAATATGTGGAGATTTCAATTCCATTAAACTGTTTATTTACCACATGAAATTAGAATATGAATGAAATTAATTACTAATATACCCATGAAAAAGATGAACTACACTTTTCAATCACTCTCAACACAATTTTTTCCCTATATGTTTATCTAGTTTTGTTTGTCATTTTGATTGTCTCAGTTGATAAGTTATGTATAATAAACAAACCAGATGGACTATTTCGATTCAGTATATTGATTGTAATTATGTGGTTACATATTAATAATATTTTTTGAGGTCAAAGACAATTTTGTCATTAGTACTAAAGTAGATGGTATAATATGAATCGATCTGTTGCCATGCGTACAGAGGACAAACAAGATCATCTGATTCATATGAGGGTTGCATCCTCATTACAAATTTCGGCTCACAAGGAGCCTATAATCTAATAGCAAATAGATCATAGGCTAAGATCCCACTTAGAAAACTAAAAAAAGATTAAAAGAAAGATAGACTCATAAAGCTAAGACGTCATGAGGCACAAAAAGTGCTTAGAGTCCTAATGAAATGTGTTTTGGCCACGATCCTCAGCGTGCAGAGCGGAGGTGATTAGCGAACAAAGAGAAGGGGGAGTGTGGCGGGCGTTCCACCTCGCGGACGAGGAAGAATTTGATTGCAATATCTTGACTTCTGATCAGGCGGAAGCAGAGCAACTATAGGGATGATTCAGAGGAATCTGGGTGAGTCCAAGAGGGCTCTGTAACTAAGGCGGTGGTGCACTTAGTTAGGTCTAGGGTTTCGAAGTAGCTTCGAAGGGAACTGGGTTGCAGTTTGTTTGTATTTGAGTAATTGATTGTGTTGAGAAAGATATTTCTGTAAACCTTCGAGCCTCTTATATAGTGGGAGCCCGACTTCAGCTAGAAGAAAGAATAATCAGAATCCAAATCGGACTCTGCAACGTGAAGCATAAAGGCACTATTCCTCCCATGTAGACCAATCTTCAAGTGACACATGTTCAGTTCGCACACTTCCAGTTAGTATAGGTCACTGCTACAGGCGCGCCGCTCAACTGTAGAGTCCTATGCGAACTGAAATATGGAGCAATCTTATCCCGCGGGGTGTCATAGTCCATGTAGAAAACAAATCTCGCGCGGGCCGCTGACTCAAACAATCTCGCGGGCTATTGCAGCTCGCGGGCCAAAAGAATGCTTTTTTATATTAAAAGGGCCACATGGATTGGCCAAAAGCGTGTCAAAGACTGGTAAAAAGTCTTAAACAATTATTGTAATGCTCGCGGACTCCGCATGTGCCTCGCGAAGTCTCTTACGCGAACTGGCAAGAACGATGATGACTTCACTTGGTCCGAAGAAAAAAACAGTAATAATAATAATCCCACTTCTCACGTACCTAAGAGATATTTTATCAGGGAACATTGACTTCACAACCAGAACTTTGATCTTCTCATCAACAGAAAGTAGGTCGCCAACGGAAGTGATTCGGGCGCGAGTGATGTTTGAGATATGTAGCAAGCCACTGAGAAAAAATAAGAAGAGTTCAATTAACCTGTCCATCTAAAGTCCCATATATTATAATCGAAAGAATTTAACAAAGAACAAGTTTCGGCATCATTATAGATTTTAATGACAACGTCAAAGCAAAGCAATGTGTGCGAATCTTTTTTTTTTTTGTTGTTGTTTATTTTACCTTCTTTTACATATATTTTCGACTTTGGTAAAAGCTTTTCCTTGTCATGTCCTTGACATTCACTGTATATTTAACTGTATTTTTTCTCAAGATTTAACTCTGATTTGCAAATAACACAATTTTTCTTTTTCATTTCAAATAAGTTGCAAATGAAACTACTTAGAACTTCTATACTGAAACAAAAAAAATCCTATACAATATATAACAAAAGGGAAACCTAGCAGGTGCTTCTAACATAGTGAATAATATGATTATCCATTTAAATCATGGAATGTCCGCCCATACACTTTATTACATCACAAGACCATAAAAATCATACTATAATATAATTAATCATTTTCAGCTTTGTGGAAAATCCTGAGATTTCAGAAGGAAGCAGTAGTAATCTTGCTAGGTACAGATTGCAAAATACATTCCTTTCTCAGTTTGAAGCCTTGGAATCTTTATTTTCAGTTCGTTGGGCTTATTGTCACTTTTTCATGCATTACAGCCCCTTGGAAAATCTATAAATTTTATATTTCATTCTGGGGTTCTCATTTTGGGAAAGTATTCCATATATGCAGCATTTCCTATTTTTCAAAGAGGCAAAATTAGGGAAACTATGTCACCTAGACTAATAATGACATAGGTATGCAATTTCTTTACCTTCTGTTAGTTTCACCTATCCTGACTTGGGCTCCATATGGAAAGATTTTCTTAACAGTCCCTTCCAAAAGTGTTCCCTCTCTAAGGTTTAACATTTCCTGCAAAATTTTATGGCAACTGAGGTCAAGTTTCAAAAAACAATGGAAAAAAAAAGGTGTAAAACTACATGCAAGCAGATTCCATGTAACAAAAGAGCATGAATCAAATGAAATTCAGTACAGAGCTGACCCAAGCTTCCCTTTCGCTCAATACCAAGTCATTCTTGGCTTCGTCTATTCGAGTGATCTGCACATACATCTGGCTTCCCACCTACACCAACAAACATGATTTGTAACGAACACACTTACAATAAAACATCTTCAATTATGTAAAGAACATTCATGTACCAATTATTAGTACAGTTAAAGTATCACGTAGATACTGACTCCAGAAACTCACAGATATTTCTACCGGAAAAGAAAAAGAGGGCACTTAAGAATGGGGAATACGGGCCCAACCCCTCTTACAATTCCTAGCCACATTACCTGCCCCTCATACTTAAGTTCTACCAGCAAGAGATTAATGGTGATTACCTATTCAACTGAAAAGATATGAAAGACAACTAATCATAGAACTCAGTTATTCATTTTGTGTCTGCGAAGGTGAGAACATGATTTGAGTTCTCATAACATGGAGGTTTCATTTATATTACATGATTTAAATAAATGGAAAAAGGCTAGATCTACAATTTCTGTTGAAGGTCTCTCAAGCTGTATGAGGACACCCCAGAATTTGGGATCCAAACACTTTCAATAAGAAAAAGAAAGGATAATTGCTCGATTCTGAAACTACGTGTGCTTCCAGTAAGACCTGAGGCCCCCTATACACCATATTCCTGAATATATAGAACATCTTATAAATACGGATATGCAAGTTTTATTTAACTCTCTTGATAGCACTTTTAACAACTCAATGTAATCTCCACACATTTTACATATCTAAATTTTTGTAGCAAGAAATACACCAGGAACATGACATCAGCATTAACTAAGGGATCAGATGCATCAGCAAAAAGAAAAAGAAATACAAAAATCAGTCCTGAGTAGCTAAATTAAACTCAGGAAACAAAAAAGAAACTTGGAAAAGAAAATCCTACAAATATTCAACATACATTTTCTTTCAGCTCTGTAAAGTTGTTCACTCTGCTCATTAACTCAGCTTTTGGAAGGAAAGCTCGCAAACCCTGAAATGCAAGTGATAAAAGTGTCATTTCTGAGACAAGGCCATGATCCTATGACTAAAGTCAGAGACACAAACCTCAATTCTCGTAAGAAGGCCTCCAGTATTCCATTCTGTAATTCTTACTCTAATAGGTTCATTGAGTTGTTTTATCTGTACAACAGATCGCAAGCACTTCAAATAATGTGTGGATTTCATTGTTATCAAACGTCGTCAATTAAACATTGATGAGATAAATGATTACCCACAAATAATAAAAGAAAATCAAGTATCATGAGTCAGACTAATATCACACTTGCTAATAATTTTTAAAGAGAAGCATCTGCTAAAGCAGTCATGCAACAAGCACATAGATATTCCGTAAAGTTTCCAATCAACAAACAGAACAAGAAAAAAGCGAGAAAAGAACCTGCCTCACTCGGTGCCAAGCAATCCTGCGGAAGAGCCGCCTAGTTGAAAGCAAAGGCCGACCACTGAGCGTTCTGCCAAGAACCTCAGCAAACAAAATAGTTCCAGTATCCACCACAGGCTTCCCCGGCATTGGTGCCCCACTCACAGCTTCACTCTTGACAATTCCCATCTTCCCTCTAACCATAAATTCCTCGGCACCATAATCCGCATCACAAAGCAAGTATTCCATCTCTTTGTCATACAAAGGTAACACCTCCTTTGTCAACATTGTACCCAGTAAGTCTGCCCCCACATTCACATCAAGCTTATTCTCATTACCCGAAACAACAACACCAACCACAAAATCACCCGGTTTCGGCTCATAGTACTCAACCTTAACCTTCTCAACCTCCTCATTCTCATCATCCACTTCACTTGTCTCCTCAAACACTTCTACTTCACCCCTTCCCTTATCTTCTACTTCCTCCATTGAATCTCTTGGAGTGAAAAACTTCAAAAAAGGCGCTAAAGCCTCGTTTTTTACTGATTCTTTATCTACTTCAGAAGCAGACCCATTCTCCATAGGAACTGGGGAAGGCTTGTTCAGCAACTCAAGCTCTTCATTATCTTCCATCTCAACTCCGTTGGCCTTATGGGCCAAATGGGTGCTCGGAAAAACATCAAAAACATCATTCCTAGAACAAAAAGTTATGGCCTTCTTGGAAATTACGAGTCTTTTACGAAACCCAGATGAGGTGTAACTTGGAGGCTTTGGAATTGAGTAGGTTGGGGTGGTCAGCGTGAGTATGTCGAAGTTGTTAAGCAAAGGAGGTGAGTCGGGAAAAGAGAAAGACTTACAAGGGTGAACAAGGAGTAGCATATCTTTGTGTTAATGTTTTGTCAGCTCATGAGCTCTAGCCAACCTTGGAATCGACCATTCTTTGCAGCGTGGCCTTCCCCGGCCTGTTTTATCGAAACTAAGCCTCGTATTGGGGAAAACCCATCGGATGTTACCTGTTTAAACTATTTTACATTTTTACTTCTTAGTTTAAATAGTATATTTAGGCAATCCATAACGGTGTGGCTATTGTCACCCTACGGTCTTCTTTGTTCAGCACCTTCCGACACGGCGAGGTAGCGGTCAGCCCCGGTGATCTCTCATCTCCCTTTGGTTTGGGCTTGGGCTCTCTTTTTGGGCCCAACCCAAGTTAAGGAAATTAGCCCACTTAAGGCAATTATATATTTCTCTTTATGTCAATTTATTTTATTAGATTTTGGTAATTTACTACTTCCAATAAGTCATGATCTATATTTGATCTGGTTATGTGGGCTATGTCCCAGCTTGCGTGTCTTGCGTACCATGTTTGTTTAGAGTAGGCGGCGAGTTTCTTGTTTCGTTAAATGGTCGCAGCCTTCTAACGGCGATATGAAATTTAATGTCACTAGTAAAATGATCAAGTGGCAATATGGTGAGAAAGCTGATAGAAATATGTATTTATAGCTCTACATAAACATTATTTTTCTGATATGTTGCTAAAGTTGTAAATCAAATGGAGTAACCAATGTTACACTGTCTACTAAATGATGCTTGTTATAATACTCAGTGTAGAGACACCTAATAACATTTTAAGATATGTTTACACTATAACGTTTAAGCTCGATGTTCTCTTTTTGTATTTTACGGTTTGATTTATGAGTACGGCATGAGGGGCGGCCGTTCTAGCCTGTGTCAAAAAAATCAAATACAGACACACCCCTGTATTATTTGTATGCTGCTGACTTCTGACTTCCAAGTTGTGGCAATTCTGACTTCACTTTCCTCATTCGTGAAGCTATAATCCTCTAATGCAATCAAAGATTTGTACTGTAATACCCACTTTCTGCTCTCACGTCTTTCTGTAGCCGAAAATTCCTGGAGACCAAAAGGTTCGTGGACCTCATACAAGGTATTCTCTTATAAACTGGGCTGATTCTACAACTCCACTTTCTGAACTGAACGAACACCGATACAGGGTAAGTCTTAAAGCTTCTTGTTTTACTTCATTCATCCTCTTTTACATGCATATTGCTTTGGACTCCATTTCTTCAAATTTTCTTCCGGTGTATGATTTTCTTGAATTCCCTTTGCTTGATGCTGAGAGTGGTCAACGGTTCCCAGTCGTCTTCTTCTTCATCTATGATTTCTTTTGTTTGCTTATCTTCTAAAATCTAGATTTTTTAGCTATATCTCTGATGCTCTGTGTTTGTCTTTGCTATCTTAGGGAAATACATGTTCTCCAAAAAGACCAAACTACTGACCTTGTATAATCACCCCACACTCTTCTTTCAAATCACTAAAAGGATAGGATAGAAGCGTGTGAAAGGTGGAGAGTGTGTCAGTTCCTTCGAAACCTGAATCAATTTTAAAATCATTATCTTTCGAGGGGCCTCATTCCAATTGTTCGTTTCATACACTTAGATTCAAAAAGTTTAAAGTTTCAGTAAGAATTTTATTCCTAGCTTGATTAACACTATATATTTGATATATGTATGACTACCGAACCATGTTGCTCCTGTTTAATTCATGTTGAGCTTCTGGTTTTGATGTTACTTCCCGAATTGTGTTCTGATAAAATGCATGTCAATAGAAGCTTGCTTGTCATTCTGTTCATTTGTTTATCCTTGTTTCGTTTTCGTTGCTTGAAATCTTTGGCAGAATACAATTGATACATGTTTCTGTGTCGTCTTATATGTTGAAACTTGCAAACTTCAAGCAAGTCAATGTATGCATCTGCCATTAGGATCTGGTATTACTTTGATCCTTTTATTTTCCATATAAAGGATACTGAGCTGTCATGGTGAAATGTGCTCAGGTGCTACGTATGATTAAACACATGAATGTTAATGAAGATTTTACTATTTGATAGGTACTCTCTATTTCTTCTTCCAACGCCAGTGTCTCTCCTCCTATCATTTCTTTTGCACGATTCAACATATACAAGTTAAGATACAGAAGATGTTCAATAACCTACATCTACCGGAGCTGAAACTGAATGAAAACTTCTCAAGCTTGTTGCAACATTCTTCCTTAAACTTGGTACTTCTGGCCATTTTCCTCATCCTTTTATTTAGCTGGTTTTCCAACTTCACAAATAAGGCCACCACCACAAACAGATCACCACCTTCTCCACCAAAGCTGCCTGTGATTGGAAACCTTCATCAGCTAGGCTTGCACGTTCATCGATCACTTCAGTCCTTAGCTCAACAACATGGGCCCCTCATGCTGCTGCACTTTGGTAGCGTGCCGGTCATTGTGGTTTCATCGGCTGAGGCTGCCCGTGAGATCATGAAGACCCATGATGGCATATTCACCGACAGGCCCAAGTTTACCTTCTTTAAGAAGCTTTTCTACAATTACAAAGATATCCTGTCAGCACCATATGGTGAGTATTGGAGGCAGATAAAAAGTATATGTGTCTTAAATCTTTTGAGCAATAAAAGGGTTCGCTCTTTTTGTGTGGTGAGGGAACAGGAAACAAAATCAATGATCAACAACATACAACAGTTCTGTTCTATATCATCCTCCCCCTCCTCCTCCTCATCAGTTTTGAATTTAAGTGAAATGTTTTTGACACTTACTAATGATGTCGTATGTCGAGTGGCGCTTGGGAGGAAGTACAGTGATCAAGGGGAGGGTGGAAGGATGTTTAAGGAGCTTTCTGTAGAGTTTTCAGAGTTAATGTCACGTCTTAATATCGGTGACTATATCCCATGGCTTTATTGGTTTAGCCATGTTAATGGATTGAATAGTAAATTGGATAATCTGGCTAAACGGTTTGATGACTTTTTAGAAATGGTTGTTCAAGAGCATATGGATTGTTCAAAGACTGTGAATGGACATGGCCATGTTCATATTGACAACGATGATGGAAAAGATTTTGTCGATGTTTTGCTTTGGCTTCAGAAAGAAAATGCAGATGTGCCTGGGTATCCTATTGATACAGTAAGCATAAAGGCTATCATTCTGGTATATTCCAAACCCTGCACCCATTAACACTCTTTTAACCTATGCCTTTTTATATATTTTTTTTTATCATGATCAATGAGCTTTCATACTTACATAGTGGTAGCCGATTGCTACACCTTCAACTAATCTATTATTCAAAATATATATTGTGCTAATACCAGCAAAAAGATAAGTTTCATTATAAGTAGCGAGAAGTTAATCTATATGATTCAAAATATGCATTCAAATAGGTTATTATATATCTTCGTAAGCATAGTTAACAATATACATTGTATTATTATTACAATATATCTCTGTTAAGCTATGTACTTTTGTTATAGGACATGTTTGCTGCTGGCACTGATACCACATTTACAGCCCTAGAGTGGGTGATGTCTGAACTTTTAAGGCATCCAAGGGTCATGAAAAAATTGCAAAATGAGGTCAGGGGAATAGCTAGAAACAAGACAGAGATAACAGAGGATGACTTGGTGGGCATGCACTACCTAAAGGCAGTGATCAAGGAAAACCTTCGCTTACATCCTCCGGCTCCATTACTAGTGCCTAGGGTGTCAACACAAGATGTAAAAATAAAGGGTTACGACATTAAGGCCAACACGCAGGTTATAGTGAATGCGTGGACAATCGGAAGAGATCCAGAGTCCTACAACAATCCTGAAGAGTTTGAGCCAGAAAGGTTCTTGAATAGTGCCATAGATTATAAGGGTGATAGCTTCCAATATATTCCATTTGGGGCTGGCCGAAGGGGTTGCCCCGGAATTCAGTTTGCCTTGGCAGTTAAAGAGATTGCTTTGGCCAATCTAGTGCACAGGTTTGATTGGACATTGCCGGTAGGTGCAAGAGGGGAGGACTTGGACATGTCTGAATCCACTGGTGCGAGCATCCATAGAAAATATCCTCTTAAAGCAGTTGCTATACCATATTCTTGCTGATATAGGGCATTGTACTCCTTCCCTAGACCACCGCATGGAAAGGGATTTATTATTTCCATTTTAACGTTTGGATCAAACTGGGAAGTTTGAAACTGCAATCATCATTGTGAAATTATGTTTCAGATTTTCAATACCCTGTGGCCATTGCAATAGTACAGATTTTCAGTACCCTGTGGTCTTTATATGAAAATCTGAACTATTGCAATTTGGTCTTTATACAGATTTTCAATACCCTCCGCCGAAGTTGAAGAACTTGATTCTGAGGCGGCGGTTACGGCGGCCCTCCGTGACGACGCGAGCGTCGTACCACGCGTCGTCCTTGAAGGACTTGAACTCTAACGCCATATTTAGATGAGTGCTCTCGGAAATTATGGGAAGGCTTGCTTGGCTAGTTATACCAAAGCCTCGGGGAGTGTGTGTGCCTACTTGTCAAGATTGGTGAAAAAGAAATGGACTTTCTGGACATGCAATTACTGTGAAACAGTAAAAGTCAGAGTTACTGCTTCGACATTTTGAGAACATGGAGTTACTGCTACGACATTATTACCCATGTTATGACCAAGAAAAAAGATAAATTGGGAGAAGAGGGAGATGGAAATGAGGATGAGTGAATAGAAGTTTAGAACAACTTCAAATCCTCATTTTAGTATTATCAAAAGAAAGCGGCTCGTTTGACACTCCCCTATTGACAACCTGTAAATTATAAACTACTTTAAATCGAAAGTGAGTGATTACATTAGATCAGATGTTTGATTCCCTTTTTAATATTTATTAAAAAAAAAAGACTCGTGTGACACTATATTTTCAGCAAACTTGTTAGTTATAAATTAATTTGAATTGATAGTGAGTTGTTAAATTAGATTCAAAGTTTGATTCCTCTTTTAATATTATTTTAGGAAAACAGCTTGTTTCACACGTTTCTCTCAACAAACTTCTAAACAAACTTCTGACATCAAGTAGTTCGAAGAATGTATTTTTGCTTCATGTATCGTTTTCCCCTTATTGTGTTTATCAGCTGATTTAGTTGATAATTAGTTTTAAATCATGCTATCATTGGAAAATGACAGTGTGAATGACTCTAATTACTGACCAAATTTGTGCAGTTCAACCTGGACCGTCGCCGGTCTAGGGGTGTTATCGGTTTTATTCGGTTCGGTTTTCAACTAAAACCGGAAACCAAACCGAACTAAAAAATCGGTTCGGTTCAGTTCGATTTTTTTTTTGAAAATGTAAACCGGAAACCGAACTGAACTGAATGGTTCAGCTCGGTTCGGTTTTTTTCGGTTTTTTTGTAAAAAAACAAAGAAAAAAAAGATTTATGGTAATTTTAATATAGAGTTCTTAATATATTGGGATCCATATTCGACAATGCATACTTCCATATAGTTCAAACTTAAAAGCCCAAATTGAAAATAGAGTCCAATGTTCAAAGTTTAAACATTACAAAATAAAAATTTGTTCAAACTTAAAAGTCCACAATGTTCAAAAATCCTTATCAAGTATCAACATCATCTCAATGATCTCATCTTGGCAATGAGGAAGAATTGTTCATTGTAGAACTCGTAACACCACGGCCACGGCCACGGCCACAGCCACGACCAACTGAGTCACCGGACATTGAGGAACCGCGTTTCACTGCCTTTGATGAGTTCAATCTAACCCTCTTCATTATGAGAGGGAATGTTGTCTGCAAAAGAAAAGGAATCAAATATTTAAGCACATAACAATTATCAAGTTACAACATTATGAAAGTTGTTCATCAACCATTAAAATTCATCATCAATTACATAATGAAAGACCATGTCAGCACTAAAAGGCCTGAGATTAGTAGCAATGGATGGATGCATGCAAATGTGATACATTTGCCATATCTAAAAATGGTAGGGAAGAAATTAAAGCATACTGCAAAATAGTTTTAAATCATATGTGAAGAACTCTTAACACCATATACTTCTCAATCTTTATCAATCATTTGAACAAAATCGAGTTCACATTCACGAACAGAGTTGCAACACACCAAAATGCATAACAGAAAGTGATCCCAAATGCACATTCTTAGGTGAGAAAACAAGTTCATTAACTCAAATCACTTTCATCAATTCCACTAAATACTAACCCCAATATACAAACCAAAACAACAAATTTCAAAGATCATCAATTACAAAAACATATTAGAAACACAATGCAAGTACTTAACGAGCTTTCTTCTTTCCCGTAATAGGGACCCTCTTACCCTTCAAAAGGAGATCACATGTCTGTATTAACAAATCAAGTTAAGCATCATGGAGACATGCATGTAAAAATCTTAACTTAAGCATCAAGCTGTAGTCTATTCCATTTGTCAGATAACATGGATGATTCTGAACCAATTAGACGATTTAAGACCATCTACTCATCTATGGGAAGATAGAAGGCATATCCCATGTTATTTGTGAAAACAAAAAGAATTAATGAAACTAAATAGTAAATCCATGCAAGTAACAATTGAGAAACCTAAACTCCATTTCAGAGAAACCGGACAGTTCAGCTAGGAAGTTAATCAAATGACACAAAAATCTACTATAAACATCTGCAATAACTGGATTTGTAACACTTCTTAAAAATAATATAAATCCTTAAGACTAAAGTCAAGCACATATAGGAATGAAACCTCACCTGCTTCCTTGACCTAAATTAATGATTGCCTTGGTACCTTCCGCCAAAGTTCTGCAACCTTCCAGCCTCTTCAAAGCCACATTAATGTAGAATGTGAGATAAATCAACAGCTTATCGGCTAAGCTCTTCATATCAAAGTTTCTAAAGAATACATTGGCGCACCTCATTCTCGTCAATTCTATCAGTCTCGTCCAGCTTATCTGCAACCTTCAGTGATAATTCTCATTAATTCTCACAATGTGTTTCCAGGTGATAAGCTTTGGCGTAAATATCATTAAGTCATAGCACCGTTCTATTGCTTCCTTATGCATGCATAAAGAGCATATGTGACTTGAATCATAACGTCATTAGAAATTGAAACTTGAGCATTAATCCACTCTTTGATTATTTGTGATGATCTAGTCATCGTAGTCACAACAGATTTATAAAGGATCGACTAAATCCATGAATAGTTGTATATTTCTTGCAATAAGCTAAGCACTCAATCTCGCTACGACACAGTCATATACAAGAATGTAGAAACAACAGTCTTATGTCAAGACATAAAAATAAGCTAAGCACTTAATCTCGCTACGACACATTCATATACAAGAATGTAGAAACAACAGTCTTATGTCAAGACATAGAAACCAAAATATGTTAACGATTTCGATGGAGATTCAAAAAAATGTATTAGAATCTTTTAGAGTGCATTACATGACATGTAATACTACATAGATGGACGAAAGAAGGTTTAGAACATGCCAAAACTTGGCAAAATTGGTCGGGAGTATCCACGGCCACTAATTTTGGATGATATTTAGCGTAACGTAATTTTCTTTTTGCAATTATGAATCCGCTCAAGAGTGCAGAAGACTACTTTTATTTGTAATGTCTTTGCAATTGTATAAGTGTGCAGTGTGTCACACTTGACATTACAAATCCTCTTTTGATCGAAAACCGATGTGCATTGCACAACATCATAATATTTAGCCTTTAGAAACGCCTTATTTTAATAACTGGTGGTCCAATGTAGTGTCATGTTGTAATGCAATATATTGCATTAACATAGATCGAATCATATGTGCTAGACAAAAGCTGAATAATTATGCCAACAATTATAATGAGGTCTTGACCATGAATGTAATTGAAAATATAACGACCAAGTAACTTTAATGAAATATATGAGGTGTATGTCTTCACAAAATTTAGAAAAATAAACGAATTTATAGTCACTTAGACTATTAAACCGAAGTCATATACTTCATATCTTCCACAAAATACATTTTGCTTTTAAAATCCGTAACTGTGAGAATAATGTTCTCATCTTCTTCTATATAGTGAGTTTCTTGTTTCAAGAACTTCATATATTTCTTGTATTCATTGACCAAATTATTAATTTCTTTGCAATTAGTGAACCGATGTATAACTACATCAATAACATGATTTTTCTTTTATTAGCCCAATCTTTATATGACATGTAGGGTTCGAGGCGTTGCCTCCCCCCTTTTTTCAAGAACACGTGACACAAATTTTGTCACTTTTTTTTATGTCAAATATGGGGCTCATGTTTCGGTCAATTATCTTAAAATAACAAAATGGAAGATTAACCATTATCGAAATAAGATAATTAATTGCAAGTATTGAATTAGGTCAAGACCATAGTTTATGGTAACTCAATTTGATGTGAACCGTGACAAATTCAGTCACAAATTGATATTAACCGTGACAATTTTTGTCACTAATCGATGTTAACCGCGACAATTTCTGTCGCAAATCGATGCTTGTCCATTTATCAACCATGACAATATTTTGTCGTGATACTATAACTTGTCAAACCGTCACAAATTTCAACTTTGATACGAGGGGTCCCAATTCCTCACATCAACCCACGCTATAAGAAATGTAGGGGTAGAAGAAGGCTACGAAGCCCGGCTATGAAATTAAAATTCAAAAGCGTAACTTTTAGAAAAACTTTACTTGCTAGTTTGCCAAATAAACTGTTTTTAAGAGAAGTTGTCTTTACAATTTTCATGCGTACTTCATATATAGATCTTATCCGAAGTGAGCGAATTGCATGTATAGATCTTATCCCATTTATTTGGCAATAAGGAAAGGTGCCTTCCTTTTATTTGCCGGTGCAGTTGGTTACTCGTGTAATTCCATCGGATCAGTCACGCGATAAATTTCATGAAATGAAAACATATGGTTAGTCATATTCACCATATAATATATGTAAATGTAAGAAGTAAAACTAATTAAAAAATTACTAAAGTAAATAAACTGTTTTTACTCTGAGATAAAAACTCTTTTTACCCAGAGGTGCAAATTTACTGTTTTGCCCCTCGTATATTCAGTTTATAAAGACGGAGTGGGTCGGATCTTCGAATCCGGGTCGAGCAGATCTGGTTCAGATCTAGTCTGCATCAGCGGTCGGGGGGCGGACGTGGTGCCGGGAAGGCGACACCGAGACGGGCGGAAGGCTGGTCGCAGATCCGACGTGGTCGAGAGGAGACGCTGGGTTGCTTGGTGATGGTGGAGCGACAGACGTGCGCACGCTGGGTTAAGGGTCGGCGCCGGTGGAGCTCCGAGATCGAGGGGGGCTGAGGTGAGCGTCGGTGGAGGCTGAAGGTCGTCGGGGACCGTTCAGGCTGGATCTTGGTTGCCAGATCAGGGAAGGTGGGTGCCCAGAGACGAAATCTGGGTGCCAGGGCAGAAATTGATTGGGTACGACAAAGTTTATGGTTTTTTTTCTTCTTCTAGGGTTTCGTTATCAAGCTCGGAGTATAACAAAATGCTGATAACGTATTGAAGGATAAAAGATAACGAGAATAACAGTCTACTCATTCATTGATAGGAAGACCTATTTATAGGCATTACATAGAGTCCCGAATGATTTAGAAGTTCTATCAACTGTAATCTATTCTAATAAAAAAACTAGATTAACCAATTCTACGTGTATTAGGGCAAGACACATAACAGAAGAACGAAAATATAATTTCCTTAAACAAGAATTTAATTGGTAATTTGTAAAAATAATTAAATTGTAGTTATAAAAAAAAAGATTAAATTTAGTTTATCCCCTTAAGGTTTGAGGTTAATATCATTTCACTCCCCATACTCTTAATTTTTGAAAATTTACCCTATAAGGTTTCTAATTTTCATAAGTCATGCCCAATTGCTGAAATTTTCATCTAATTCAGACTTTAATTTTAACTTCATAACTCACTAAAAACGCTAAAATAATCATATAATAACATAAATCGCATTTTAAAACTCTTTTTTTTTTCTAAGATTTCATGCTAGCCTTTAACCTCCAAATTGGACGGAATTTTAACAATTGGGCCTGATTTATGAAAATTAAAAACTTTAGGAGATCAATTTTTAAAATTAAAGTATGAGGAGTGAAATGATGTTAACCTCAAACTTCAGGGGTAAATTGAAATTAATTAAAAAATAAAAAATAGGGTGTGTTAGTAGTAACACCCTATGTAAAATACGTGGATAAGTATGTGTTGAAAGTAATGTTGTTAGCCATCACAATTTGATAAGTAACAAATTGCACTTGCAAAAGGAGCCACGTTAAAATTGCACTTATACTAACGATTCATTTGGTTTATAGACTTCATTTGTATAGAATATGTATAGGAATTGTATGGTGGCTTATTTGCAAAGTCCTGAGTTCTTCATTTATAAAAATTTCCAGTTCCTGAGCTGCTGAGTTTGCTCTTTAATTGTATCTCACCACAGTAATTGTAGAAGAAGAGAAACGTTGGAGTAACAAAAACATAACTAATGGCTATATGTAAATCAAGATTGAATTTTGCAAAAGCTTCTGTCATACATGCATGGAAGAGTAGAGCAGAATTGCATCGATCAGTAAGAACTAAGAAGCATACAAAAATAACGGGGGGCAGGGAAACATACACAAATTAAGGATGATACATTTGTTAATGATAAGAACAATATTACTCCTCATATTGGTTTTGGTGTAGCTTAAACTTCGATTTTTTTTTTCCTAAACTTTTGAGTGCCCCATTGTATCTGAGATTCTGAGATTTTGGCTATGCCATTGTGCAGCGCCATGTGCTATTTGGTGATGGGGGTCTATTGCTTGCAGGTCTATCTTAACTGGTCAAGGAAATCAAGATGGCGACCACATCCAGCGAAAAAATGATACGCATACGTCGTGGTCGGGATATTTCTGGGTTAGCAGAAAGCTCCTAAACCAAGCCTTAGAGATTTGGAAAGCGATTGAAGACCATAACGATTGCTTATTGAAGATCATTATATCCTCTTTAGCAATCTGAAATTATTTTGTTTTGATTTATAGGCTTGAAGCAATCTTACACTTATTATATATACACAGGACCTTTTCATTAAGAGATTTTTTTATTTTTTTTACATATATGAAGAATCCGTCAATTTGTAAATCATGTATACTTCATTATTGTGTGAAGCAAATGCTTACCAGAAGACTTGGTCGCATATATAGTGACTATATCACAAGATCAAAAGCCAAAACGTGAGTATCTGCCACAATAAAGGCACGACAACCACACAAGATAATTACGCGTTAACTTTATTCATCGCTGCCGATCGAGATCGACTGAGTAGGTGGTGCTGGTTTCTTACTCTTCATTTCTTTACCTATTTCATTAACTTGTATTCCAAAACCGCAAGAGTACTGGTATGAATTGCGTGTAGGATCCCCTACTGCAGAAAGAAAGTTATTGAGCTTCATTACCTCACAGCAACTACATCCGCTGCACTTCTGCATTGCATTGTATTGCTCTGACAGTATGTCGATCTATAGTCACACATTGATGATAAGACTTTTGGGATGCAAAACAAATGAATGGGATACAAGAAGCAGGTTTAACTTTCTAGACATATTGCGAACGTGAATTACGTGAAGACGAACCGAGACCAACCTAGCCTGAGTCGGAAGATCTGAAATTCTGGCGAAAAAGTTCAGGAACTTGGCGGAGCTAGTCGCCTGAAAGAGACAACCGCCCCCCTACACCATAGTCTAGAGAAGTACTTCCCACTTTCCCAGCACCATGCTCATGTTTAATTAGCTGGCCAATTCACCCCAACCCTAAGAGAAGTCTAGCCGGATGTGTGTGTGTGTGTTTTTTTTTAACGACCTGGATTAGGGTTTTCTACAGAATTATCTATGAGGTCGAGTAGTATAGATTTCTGTTTCATCACTTTAGCTTCACCGCACTTTTCCCTTTCTTCTGGATTGTATTTCACACAAGTATAAGATTCTTCTGTGATTACGTACATATATTAGAGGAAAATCAAACCGGCCTCTAACCTCATTCTCAATCCTCGCTCTTTCACTTTTGAGTAATCTCTCTAACCTAATAACAACATCGCTAATAATCGTAACTAATGTATATGGAAACAGATAGATAAGTCAGGTAGCTCTTGTAATTCATTGGGTGAGCACCAAAATCAGGACTACAAAAAGTAAATCCCAACTTCTAAATAAGGAAGTTCAAAATTTACTATCATTTTAATGGATAGTTATCAATGCAGTCACTCCATGGATTATCACTCTGTTGACCTAAATCGGAAAGTGACTTCCAAACAAGACTCCCTACCTTAAACCCAGTCCCAAACGCCAACATCCACACCCTATCTCCTTCCTTAATTCTCCGTTTGGCTTCAAAATAAGCCAACTCATAGAACACTAGACTACTCGAAGTGTTCCCAAATCGGTGCAAACTCATCCGAGCCGGCTCAGTCAACACGTCACCCAATCGGAGAACCCGTCCCACCTGCTCGATCACAGCTTTCCCACCAGTATGGATACAAAAATGGTCAAAAGCTTTGGTAAAATCTGGGACAAATAGTGGTTTGAACTTGCTTTTGTTCCCCCATGTTGCTGCAGAACGAAGGACCGAGTAGACGTACAAAGCAAGTTGGTTCAATGGTAAAACTCGGGGAGCCAGAATCTTGATGTGCTCACGTAAATAGGTCCCTGCGACTGGAATTAAATCTTTAGTCAGAGCAAAACCTAGGTTGCCCTTATCATCTTCCTCTTGAAATGCAGCTTTATATGCTCGGTCGCTTGCTCCGTGGTGAGTTCGAAGAGACTGAATGAGTTCCATCTTGGCGACTCGGCGACAACTCGGATCGTTTGTAATCAACGCCGCAGCACAACCAACCCTAAAAATGCAGTTGGTTACTAGCATGGGACGACTATCACCAAAATACCAGTTCAAACTAATACTCTCGGTAATGACCACCAAGACGTATCCAATCTCTTTGCTCTTCTTTAGTAAATTAGCAGCTAAATCGATTGATATCACACCAGAGCTACACCCCATGCCGCTTAGATTGTAGGTTTTCACGTCGGGTCTGAGCTGAAAACGGTTGACGATCAGCGACGAGAGAGAGGGCGCCGGAGAGAAGCTGCCACATGTCACAATCAGGGCGTTGATGAGAGATGGCTGGATGCCCGTTTTGGAAAGAAGTGAGCTCACCGCTGAGAACATGCCTTGCTGAGCTTCATCCATGGCGGACTCTAACTTGGCTTCGGAGTTGGATTGGAAAACGAACTTTGGCGCATAGGTTTCTTCTCCTAGGCCGGATTTGAGGAAGATTTTACGCATGAATCCTACGCTTTCCTCGGAGAAGCGATTCGTGCCGAGCACGAAGGATTCGGATGAGTGAACGTTACATTTCTGGTTAGGGTCTGGTTTGAAGCAGGAGAAGTCAAGGAGGAAGACGGGGTTGGGACGAGAGGAATAGTAGTAGAGACTAGCAATGCAAAGAAGCCAAATGCAGGACAAAGAGAGGGTGGAACATGAGAAAAGAAAGTGAAGGAGAGTTAAGATTACTAAGATTCCCAAAACAGAAGCTTGGAGGGAATTGAAATGAGATGAGGATTTCATGTTGGGATATCGGAATGTTGTGAAAGGGGTGAAAGAATATAGGTTATTTATATAGTAGTGTGAATAAACTGAAGGCTCACTGGCTTACAGCTTTACATTTTTAATGACTTGTCCATAGAGAGATGAGTACAGTTGGAGAAATTGATGGATTTATTCAACTCGAATTTATTGTATGAGTTGAAGGGTTGAACTACCACACGCAATTCCACAAGTAACTAAGCTTAGTTCTGTTTGGCGATATGATGAAAAGCTAGGGTTTTTTTTTTTATTTTATTTTTTTTAATTTATTTATTTTTAAAGGAAGCTAAGGTTAAAGAGTTGGAAAATGCTCATTTAGTACTAATTTAAACATTTTATTTTCCATTTCAATGAATTTAATAGATATGAGCCCATTTTAATATAAGATGTTCTTATTTGTGTCAAAGTACACAAATTTATATTAAAATCATAATAAAATAATAATTTTTGTATATTTTAAAGTCAATTTTACCCTCATCACTTCAACATGTTTAAAGAGAGAAAGTGAAAGAGTGAGAAGATTTTGCCGAAACCTCACCAGACTCCGATCACCTGTCGCCCGACTCCGGTCATCGGTCACCAGTTGCTGGAATTTCTTCGGTCGCCGGATTTCGGTCACCGGTAACTTAGTTACTGATCCCCAATAATCAGTTACTGACTCCCAATAATTTTGGTTACTGACCTCTAATAATCACTTACATACTAACCTCTAGTAAACATTACATCACGGCAAAAAAAAAAACCTCTCTTTCAAGCCTTCCGGATTTTCCTCCCTGATCTCACAGATTTACAGTCTTCACTTCCCAAAACGGACCAACACCCCCGACGTAATTTCCTCTCTTTACACCCACCCAGAAACCAAATCGACGCGGAATAATCAAAGAAACCAAAAAAGATGAGTAAAAGAGAGAAGAGATGTAGAGGAGACAAACGATTCGGAAGAGAAACCCAAATGTCTCCAACTGCCTCTCCAGATATCATACGTCCCTTTCCTTTACTTCTACTCCCTCCCTAACACCACAGCCACACACAAATCTCCACCCACCTCAAGAAATCTCTCCTTCCCTCATATCCGACGGCCTTCACCGACGGTCTCCTTGACGGCAAGGCAACGACAACGACAACGGCAGCTGCAAACAAGGAGATATGGTCAGTTCAGACGATGGGAGAAACAACGGTGAGAGAGAGAGATAGATCGAGAGAGAAGAGAGACAAGAGATAGAGGTGGAATGGTTACCGCAATTTCTTGTCGTCGTCATCGCTGGAGAGATCTCGCCAGTGGTGGCTTTGTCGTTGAGGCATCGTCTCTGCTTCAAAAAAGAGAGAGAGAGAGAGAGAGAGAGAGGGAGAGGAGGTCGATGTGTTTTGAGCGGAGGTGAGAGGTTTGAAGAGGCTGGATTCGGATAAGGAGGAGAAGAGGCAGATCGTCGGCCTCCGATGTCGATATTCGGTCGAAGGTTTCGGGTTTTTTGTTGAGTGATGCAAGGGCAATATAGTCAATTTCAAGAGATTTGTTAGAATGAGTTGCTGCAAACGATTTTCATTGGAATAGGCTTTCATTATTGTGTTTTTGTGCAAATGGGCATTTTCTCTAAAGAGTTGGGATGTTCTGATATTTTGGAAGCCTACAACGGATAAAGTGCATGTGGTCAACTCTTACAGAAAATCCCTCTCAGGTGGTCGGTTCGGAGAGAATGACATGAGTATTTATTTTATACATATACAACAAGATCTGCAAACAAGTGAGATGTTTCTAACACATTGATATCGGTGTTGGAGCCTGGTGACCCAAAATGTGCATGTCATATCCAAAAAATCATAATCAGTTATGGCCTCAAGTATAGTTGGTGATCCCTTCCGCCCCCAAGTACATTCATGCCGAAGCCTTTAATTTCGGCAATTTTTTCATAACCAAAGCATGTAATCTATACTCCCCAACAATCCTAGAATGTCAAGATCTTCTCCTATATGAAGGAGTTACGTCTCCTTAGATCGATATTGTGGTCTAAATACCTCTATAACCGCTTGGAAAATTTTTTCATGCATCTAATAACAGTAGACTCACGAATTTCATAATAGTTTTCAAGAGCGTCAGTAGGTACTCCATACACAAGCATTCGAAAAAGGTTATGATCTTTTGTAAAGACGACAACCCGAGCTTTCCAACATCATCACGTTGTTATTGGACAACAAGAGTATTTGTTGCTTACTGCACCATATGGGTTAAACCCATCTGAGGACAATGCTAGTCTAAGGTTCCTAGGTTCTATACCAAAATCTGGCTAATTTGTGTCTACCATTTTCTAAGTTGGAGAATCCCCTGGATGCCTCATCATTCCATCTTTCTTTCTACCCCTGGCATGCCAGATAAGTTCCTTAGTAGAAACTGTCGATTGGAACATCCTTCTAAACCTTGGGATGAGTGGAAAGTACCACAATGTCTTCGCCTGCACCCCTACTTTCTCAGATCCGTCCTTCGCTAGTTTCCACCTTGATGCATCACAAGATGGACATTTTTTAGCATCAACATTTAGGTCTCTATACAAATGTAGTCATTTGGACAAGCATCAATCTTCTTGTACTTCATCCCTAATGCAGAAAGAGTTTTCATAGCCAAATTAACTGACCCTGGTACTTCATTCCCATCAGGAAGCAGGGTATGGAACAATATTAAAATGTCTGTATAGCAAGAATCAGAAAATCCATGCTTTGCTTTCAGATTGAATGTTTGTACCAAACCATTCATCTTGGTTGACTTGGTACAACCATGATATAGAGGCTTATCTCTATCCTCTACGAACTGCATAAACTCATTCGAGTTTGGCGAAATATCGTGATCTTCATCATTGAGCACATCTACATCTTCATTTCCTCCCAAATCAAGAATCATTTCGACTATTTCAGAACCCTCACTCAAACAATGTCTGGCAGAATAAGAACATTCTCCATGCCATTTCCAACGAGTATAGTTTTGCATTATACCATTGAAATAGACATGATCCTTAATGAACTGTATATTACCAAATCGGTTGTTACAGCACTTTAAGCAAGAGCAAAGTATATTATTGGGGTCCTTAGCATTATCTAATGAAATCTTACGAAACTAGTTAAATCCTAAGTCGAATTGTAGTGATCTCCTATCAGCCTTCATCTATGTTATCCATCTTCTCACTACCAGAAAATGAGTCTTGGGCGACGAAACAAAAAAAATCGTCGCCCAAGGAAAAAAAATCGTCGCCTAAAGTTGAACTTAAGGCGACGAAAAAAAAATCGTCGCCTAAGGCCAAATTTCGTCGCCTAATATAGACACTAGGGCGACGAAACAATATTTCGTCGCCTAAGATATGTATATCGTCGCCTAAGTTTTTTTTAATCCTTAGGCGACGAAACTCAAATATATCGTCGCCTAAGTATTTTATTTTTTTAATTTTACTTGGCCGACGAATTACCCTACTTTCGTCGGCCAAGAGTAATCCGAATAATTAAAATAAAATAAAACACATTTAAATTTCATTGTACAAGATTTTTTATTTTTACTCTTGGGCGACGAATTTAACAAATATCGTCGCCCAAGTATTATCTTGGCCGACGAATTACCCTACTTTCGTCGGCCAAGAGTAATCCGAATAATTAAAATAAATAAAACACATTTAAATTGTAAGGTAATGTTTTTTATTTTTATAGCCCCGTAAGCGTCTCGTCGATTGGAAACTATTCTCAGTTGAAGGTCCGGCCAGATTACGTGATTTGGAGGGTCGAATAGCCGTTTCCGTCCGTTTAGGGGTTTGACCGCGCCGATTTCGGTTTTTTGTTCCTCTTCTCCGATCACCAAACTCATGTTATATGTACTAATGTTGTATAACTTTTTTATACAAGTGTTGAGTTTAAGTTTCGTTTTGAAGACAACGTATACGTAGAGGCCTCAAACGCAAAAAAGTCGTGAAATAAGATATGACCGGAACAGTGAAATACGTCAACCCATGAAAAATGAAGATATTCCGGTAAAATTTTGGTGCCGGTTGTTCCGGTCAACGAATTTCTCTTATTTCTACCTAGTGGTAGCCCTATCCCGGGTACAGGAGTTTTTAAAAATTTTTTATAGCCCCGTAAGCGTCTCATCGATTGGAAACTATTCTCAGTTGAAGGTCCGGCCAGATTACGTGATTTGGAGGGTCGAATAGCCGTTTCCGTCCGTTTAGGGGTTTGACCGCGCCGATTGACCGGACGGATCGAGCCCTTGTCTTTGTCCGATGGAGCTGAATTTTTTCCCACCCACGTAATTTGTTATACTGGTCATATCTGACGGTCGGTTTTTAGTTCCTCTTCTCCGATCACCAAAATCACGATATTCTGAATTTTATGATAGAACTCTTGGCCGACGATTTTCTTCATCTAGGGCGATGATATTTATAGTGAAGAACATCGTCGCCCAAGTAGAGTATCTTAGGCGACGACTTCAAAAATCGTCGGCCAAGATAACTCTTGGCCGACGATTTTCTTTATCTTGGGCGACGAGATTTATAGTGAAGAAATTCGTCGCCCAAGTAGAGTATCTTAGGCGACGACTTCGAAAATCGTCGCCCAAGATTATCTTGGCCGACGATTTTCAAAAAACAGGGCGACGATTTTTATAGAATCGTCGCCCAAGAACTCCATTATAAAAGGCAGAAATTCGGAACCAACACCCAATATTTCCGATCTCTCTCTCTCTCTCTGCTTTTCTGTTTCTGAACTCCTCTGTCTCTCGATCGACTCCGCTTCCCCGATCCGACGCCGAATCCATTTCGCTCTCAATCTGTTTCTATTTTTGTTTGCAGGTTAAAAGCCCCTTGATTTGATTCAAAGAAAGTTTGCATCTTTGATTTGATTCAAACAAGATTGTATCTTTGAGAAACAATGTGTTTATGTAATGATTCAACATCAATGAAAAATATTATTTGATATTATCCATCTGTTTGTTTAGGGTTTACTGTGCAAAGAGATGGGCTCATTTCCTCCAAAATTATGTCTAGTTATGAAAACAGAGATCTATATATTCATTTCGATCCAAAAAAGTAGGAAGATGCATGAGAAGATCGATGTAGGTGAAGCAAGCGGCTAGCTAGCTTGAATTAATCTGGACAATAGAAAGTACTCGGGATCAAAGTAATCTGGGCAAAAAAAATTTAAATATATCTTAGGCGACGAAATTGCTAAATCGTCGGGCAAGGATAAGACGACGAAAAAAGTATCGTCGCCCAAGTTCTTGGCCGACGCACGTCTGGCGACGACGTCTTGGCCGACGAAAAAAATTTCGTCGCCCCAGGTTATAACATCTTAAGCGACGAAACAATTTTTCATCGGCCAAGGTGTTAAATCTTGGGCGACGAATATTTTTGGGCGACGAGAAATATATTTTAGGCGACGAAATTATTATCGTCGCCTAAGAATTACTCTTAGGCGACGACGGTATGAATTGTCGTCGGCCAAGTTCTTGGCCGACGGACTTCTGGCGACGACGTCTTGGCCGACGACCTGTCGTCGCTCAAGTTCTTGGCCGACGAAATTTTTTAACAGGGCGACGATTTTTTTTCGTCGCCCAAAGTGGAATTTCTGGTAGTGTCTATAAACCAAAAATAAATTATTAGCTATATATATTAAAATTATTTATAGGTACATACATAAACAACTTCATACTAAAACAATTAAACTAACACATTACGACATATATATGCATTTCCCAAGAACACTTGTCAGTTCATGAATACACATATACATGGCTCACTTGCATTTAGAAAGAAAAAAATATTCCAACCAGTTTACATCTATATATAGCTCATTTGGACAACACATTACCATATAAATTCATAGATATAGATACACAGAGAACAAGAATTAAGAAATCCACAAATGCATGCAATTCTGTACCAAACTCAATATTATCATTCAAACTCACTGATTAAGCCAAAATGCGTAGGTACGCAGCTTCAAATCACCCTTGCAGCCTTGTTTGATCGATCCCTCTCTTCACCAATATACCTACCAAGTTAAGAGACCAACTATTATATCAGTTAAGAGACATAAACTGACATAAACTTTACAGTCTCAAGAGATTGCATAATTCAGTTCGAACCAAGAGACTCAAGGCAGAATCCCAACATCGAACAATCCAAACAAATTGACAGACACACATAGACTCTTAAAAAAAAAAAGTAAAACAAGCAATATCTCAGTTTAACATCGAACACCAACTGTGCCGGTATCCACATCATGCAAAAGATATGCGAAATTATCCACATCATGATAGCTTCAGATGAAAAGCTAGCCATATTAAATTCACATTGGAAGCAATGACGATGATTACTTAAAAGGCCAACTGTTTTTTTTTTCTCTTTTATATATGTAGATATGAACTATTGGTTGTGATAAAGAAGTATGAATACATCGAAACTAGGAGTGCACTTACGTACATCCATATACTCCAACAAATAAACAACAAGCACATCCACAGGAAAAAAGATGGGGAATAGACCCCATTGTGGAAATGAACAGATACAATATCTCAAAATTCATTCAGGAATATCACTCTGACTTCTAATCGAGAAGAGGACTTAAAAAGCCCAATATTTTTTGTGTAACCAGCCAAAAGTCTTTGTTTATGATAATCAGCATTCACCATTAAGTCAACATTTCCTGGCATCCCTTGAACAAATTGTTTAAAGCACACTATATTAGCAACTAATCGAAACTCAATCTAGACTTACTGAACCACATCATTATTACAAATACGAACACGGCATCACTCTACATACTTCACTGACCATCACATCAACAAAATGCCAGACTCATATCAAACCAAAATTATGAAAATCTAAGACACAATGTATACAGATCTAGAGACTATCAAAAATTGCTAAAATGTGAAAGCAACATACAGATCTGAAGCGCTCACCAATTCGATTTGAAGAGACGCCGAGATTTTAGAAACATTGCAGAACTGAGAAACATCGAGCGACCCACTCGCGGCTCCACGCAACCAAGCAGGGAAATTCAATTTGGGCAAACCCTAAATCAGGAAAATCCAAGCAAAACTCTATATTCCCAAGCAAAACCCAACCTGAATTTCTCATAAAGAAACTTACCAGGAAATAGCAGAAAACCCTAGAAAGAAGTTTCGCATCAATCTATGGCGGGGGATGGAGGGTGTTGAGATCGGTATCCATCTTTCAGAGAGAAAGTGAGGCAGGGTGTTCGGATCCAAAGAGTGAGGCTGGGACATAGAGAGAGATTAAGAGTGAGGCTACTAGAGAGAATTGAATGAGAAAAGAATGAGGCAGCTGCTTGGTTAAAGTGAACTATCGGCGTAGTTAATGAGAATAAGCTTTAAGTGTCAAAAGTTTATCTACTTTCACGAAAAGAAAAGAAAAAAAGTCTTGATCGATATCATTAAATTTGTCTCTCCAATACGTCAGTTTTTTGACGTCTTTATAAAAACAGTATCAGAAACAAATTCCCTTTTTTTAAGACAACAGATGATTCTCATCTCATTAACAGGCTAGTTTTAACTGTCTGCGTGTTGCTAAATTCAAACGATAAAATTTTAAATGTCTGTCGTAAAAGTTAATCAGACTACAGTAAAAACGACTTTTGTTATGTCGTCTAATACCTGTCGTATGATTGCGAAATTGTCGTAAAAGTTAATCAGACTACAGTAAAAACGACTTTTGTTATGTCGTCTAATACCTGTCGTATGATTGCGAAATTGGCGTAGTGAATAGAGGGACTCTCGATCAGACTCTATATTGCTACAATTCTATATGATCAGGCAGATCAACCCATCGTGATCTATATATGCACTCTTAGAGTCTAATCTAACATCTCTGATCCTTCTTCTCTTGATATATATGCACTCTTAGAGTCTAATCTAACATACCCTTTTACTTTGGAAATTTATGGCTTCAATATGTTTTGATTTCGTTAGTCCATATGTTTGTTATTGTTTGCCAAATATGTAGGAAATCATGTTTATCTGTAAATTTCTTTGCACTGTAGAATATGATCTATATTTGCACATTGATTATATCTTGTAGTTTATTTGTCCTTTGAATTCAGTTGTGAATTAGATCGAGCCTGAAGTCTCTTCATTGAAATATAGAGTGCTTGATGTTCCTCATCAGTAATATAATTGAAATTGCAATATGACATTTCGCAAAACTTATGCAGTTAACAAAGGCCAGAAGTTCCTTATAGTTATTGTCAAGACCCGCCCCGAATTTCACCCCGAAACCCGAGATGAGTCCTACGGGGATCACCTCCAAGGAAAATTTACCGAAGACTCGGCAAACCTCCCTCGAAAATGGACAACCCTAACTTAAAAAATTAAGAACCACCTTTTTATTCCAAAATAAATAAATACTCCGCTACATTCCAAAATAGCCATAATACAAATTACACCGAAGAATTCCAAAGGTATTTAGAGCTACTAAAAATAAAATAAAACACAGCGAAAACTAGCAAACCCCTAGTAGATTAAACAAGTAACCTACTGGCGAAATGTAGCTGATAGATGGGTGACTATGCCTCGATGTCTCCTGCTAGACCTCACGCGAACTCTGCAGACTGGGCATTTTTAAAAACGAAGAGCCCAGGGGAAAATATTCAACACGTCAGAGTGAGTGGACACAATGCTTCTGACAACAAATAAATATTTCCCCAAAAGAAATGCTTTCATCAACTGTAAAAACAAAAGCTCCACTGAAAAGATTCTGAACTGGGATCCAGCCTGGCTAGACTCCCAAACTTTAAGACATTGCCTCTCTGGCTTGGATATTATATATAGTACGTATGCACACTCGCCTGACCCTTGGTATGATATCTATGAACAACTTGAATAAAGTAGATATCATACGAAGCTACTATGCTTGCGTCTAACGCTCACATCACCCACATCGGAATTGTACCTCGCATATGGGGGAAAGCGGCCGAGTGGTAATATATACGTGGTTACTCCTTGTACGAAATCTTTGAATAAATAAATGCAAAATTAGAAAATCACACAGGGCTACGGCACTCGCGTCTAACGCTCATGTCACCCATATCGGAATTGTGCCTCGCATATGGGGAAAATCACGTATAGCTAGCTAGCATTTGATCATATACATACTATTCTCATATAAGAGTATAATCACCGAAGTTCTTAATTTCGGGAAATATCTAACAACAGAAAATCATTCAACTGATAAAGCATTTCGAACACAATATTTAAAAACAAAGGTCCACTCACAGATTAGGCCTAAGCCTGATGTTGGTCGGAGGTCTCTTCCGCTCGAGCCTCCTCACGTCATGTTCCATATAAATAAAACCTTAAATAAAACACCGACGCTTAAAGCAAAACCTGCATAATTAAATATGCTTCGCGCTCAACAAAGCCTAACATTCCAAAATCTTAAATCCACTGCCAACCTCAAAACTCCACAAATTTTACCGACATCCTCAAAATCACCTTCCACCACATAAAATCCAATGGCCGGATTATAAATTAATAATCTGCCAAAAATACCAAACTTCAACAATTCTTAAACCTATCCAAAACTTCTCCAAAAATTCTAAAACTTATTCCATTAAACTCCTCACATTTTTCTCCACAAAAAACATTTTCTCGGCGGCGGTGTCGGCGGCCGGCGACCAACTCCGGCGACCTCCGATGGTCACCAAAATTTGGCAGCATCTTCCTCTCAACCTCCTCTACAACATTCCTAACTACCACAAAGTCCAATTCTAAGCCTAACCATGTCAATCGGACACAAACACACAATAAAGCCCTAGAAATTCAAATTCTGATTTCTCCTTACCTAGCTCAAGACGGAGCGAGCCCTTTGGAGGGATTGAAGCACGGGATGAGGGCTTCCTTTTGAGCTAAGGCTCGCCGGCTATGGCGGCCGGAGGAAGGAATTCCGGCGAAAAGACGATTTCGGCAGTCGGGGCTCTCGGCGTCGATTCCTCCTTCACGGAGGTGCTAGGGGGGCTGCCACCGGTCTAGAACTGTAGCTGGGATGGAGACACCGGTGCGGCGGGCTGGGGCAGCCCGACGGCGGGGAACGGCGGCCGGGAAGATTTTCTGGCAGTGAGGCTCGGGTGAGAGAAAACCGGGAGGAAGAGAGAGAGAAAAAAAAAACGGGCTTTGACCAAGCCCGGTCCACAACTCCATATATAAACCCAATCCAAAATTCAACACCCCAAAATAAAACCCCAATAAAATTACCTTTTACTAGCAAAAACTACCATTTTTTACCGTCGTCATATTTTTTCTTCCTTAGAATAATCCCACAAAATAATCGTCCCCTACACCTCTCTGGGGAACAATTATATTTTTCACTTATTGACGAACATGTAAAATTCTTATTACCACTATGCCAGTAATAAATGTAAAAATTATGGGTCGGGGCGTGACAGTTATGAAATATTCATTGAAACCACACCTTGTGATCCCTAATCATGTGAGGACCCGAAGTTCCTCACCTTATTTTGATAATATGTTCTTGTATAACTAGAGCCAAGAAACATTATGATCATATATGTGAAGTTAATCAGACCAAAAGTTCTGTGTATTTTATTCATTCATGGAACCAGAAATTTCCTATGTCAATTTATTTACTTTTTGTTTTTTTTTTACAGTTTTCTTATTTTGTTATGCACTTTCATTACAGTACGTTCATTTAAATTTTATTAGTATTTTTTCGGGTCAACAGCCCTACATCTCGATCATATGAATTTTGAGTATAATATTTTTGGACCAAAAGTTTCAAAATATTGTACTATAGAACCCAAAGTTCTAACAGCAGAAACTCAACCCAAAGTTTTGAGTATAAAATATAAGGTGAAGATGAAGTTTTACTTGGGTTACTCGAGCCTGAAGTTTGAGTACTTGAATTATTTGAACCCGAAGTTTGATATACGAAATCTAAGAACCTATCATTCAACATTATAAATTTGAACCTAAAGCTTCGATTTCACATATGATTAATGGCTCCAGAAGAGCATATCCTCTTTGAATTAAGTGTCTCCAATGCGGTTCAAAATCAATTAATATATGATATAGATTGTGCCAAATTTTACAGTGAACTAAGACACATAATATCATGAACCAGAAGTTCATTATGCCAAATACATTATTTGGCATGACAAGTTTATTTGGCATAACAAGTTAT
Source organism: Fragaria x ananassa (assembly GCA_034370585.1). Taxonomy (NCBI): domain Eukaryota; kingdom Viridiplantae; phylum Streptophyta; class Magnoliopsida; order Rosales; family Rosaceae; genus Fragaria; species Fragaria x ananassa. The sequence goes on from CP139769.1 coordinate 17,178,884, forward strand.
GTCATATTTTACTTATAGTGTTGCCTGGAATCAATAATAAATTCTGATGACCACTAGCCCTACTCATAGCCGATTGTTTATTTATCGCATATTTTTGAGTTGTCACTTTAATGAGATAATCCTCCCGTCATTAGGGGGAGAGATATTGTTTCCTGAAGAACAATGTAGAGTGGTGAGAGTTGTTTATCCACCTTCTCATTTTGATTTTGAGAAATGTCTCAGCTAGTAATTTGATAAAAGATCTTGACAAACGTATATGCTAAAAATATAGGCATCAGCATGGATTAAAGTCTATGGACCATCCAATTAACTCAAATACTCTATACCCCATTTGATTTGTGGGATGCATATGTATCCAAGTGACATGGTTCTCCTGAAGAGAATGTCATGATACAATGTTAGAGTTCCTAATACGGCTACACATACAAAGGTTGTATGTACACCATTAGAGAATGATATATTGGTTGATATTAATAAATATAATAGTTTTGACTTCATATTTGGTTTAGGTTCGCGCACCAGCCAATAAACATCTCACTCGAAAGAAAGTGATAGAGTTTTAAATGCATATTTGCGGATGGTCATAACATGACAGTCTTCCTACCGTTAGGGAGAGAGTAAGACTATTGTCATTTAATAACGGCGTGAATTTAAGTGGAATGTATCCACCAGGTCTAAAGTTTTAAGCTCCTGAAAAAGATAGATTAAACAGGTCCTCTAATGGTCTACATGATATTACAAGTAAAAGATCCACATTCGCTAAATAATATTTGTCCTAGAAGTGACAATATTTGCCCTAGAAGTGGCATGGGTCAAAAATTCATGCATATAAGAATGTGTGTGAACTATGAATGATGATTATTTATGAAAAATTACAAATGGTATTTGCCCTAGAAGTGACAATATTTGCCCCAGAAGTGGCATTGGTACCCAATATCAAAAATGCATGCACATAAGAATGTGTGTGAACTATGAATGATGATCATTTATAACAAATTACAAATGGTAGCTATCAAAAACCATTAAGCACTGTATTAATCGATGTTATGCCACGTTTTCATTATACATGTCGACAAAGCATATTATTGGCTAAATTGGAAAGAGGCAATTCCAATGAAACTGAATATATTAAACGTGATGTGATTCTTTGACCTTTAACCCTATAGATATAAAAATGTATTTACCACAGTGAAAGTAAATCACTATGATTTAATGTCTACAAAAGACATGGGATTATGAATCTGCCCTTATACGAATGATATTTTTCTATAAGTACAGTGTTACATGTAACTGTTACATGGACGAGAAACTTATGACATGTTGTCATCGTATATTACGAGGGCCTTTAAAGACACATTGATAAATCAAAATCTCAAAAATGAAGTATCATTACAAGCGTATCGCTTGTTAAATCCTTAAAGGATTGAAATACATGAATGATTATAATATAATTCAATCCATAAATACTTGAGATAGCTTGAAGCTAATTCATGGAATCAAATAGTCTAAAGCTTCTCATATATACTCATTCCGTTATAGCTAACGTGATAGAAATTGTCTCAATGAGTACTATGATCGGACTACACAATCAAATTTGAATTATGATCATTATGTTGCTACATATTTTAACTCTTGGGAAGTTATGAATTACTCAGATCTCTTGGAAAACTTATATGAGATGTATCACTACACAAAAATATTAATGTGTATGGCTAGATACGCCATGAGATATTTCAATGTTTTAATGTCAATTTTCTTATGTTGTTTAACTATTGCTTAGTGTATGAATTTGATCATATAACTAAGTAAGGTAAGACGTATTAGAAATCGTCTAGCTCTGTTGGTATTGTTTTAACTTTACAGATATGAATTTCATGATGAGCCCCAATATGCAAAGCATGCATGATCTCACTTTAGTGATGAACAATCAAACTGTTATTTACAACGCATGAAGTTTGCAATACTCAGGAAGAGATTCTCATCAGGGAGAGCATCCATAAGTATGCTACTATTTAGGTGTGATTGCTGAGGGGATGAATCACACAGAATGCGGGAGCACCATCTTCAAGACCCATAACCTGTCAATCATGAATAAAGAACGTCAGAGGGAAGATCGGGTTTACCGGCTTTCGACCCTCCGATGCTTAAGTAAGCCATATGTGAGTAGAAATAAGGTGTGAATAGGGTGGAGATGGAGAGTCTCCAAATGAGGGGTAAAGTGGTATTTATAGAGATAGGATGGATGCACCTTAAAAATACAAATTTGCCCTCATTAGAAAGTATATTACCTTTATGCCCTCAAGGATAGTGTAGGTTTCTTGTGCTTAGTTAAGGCCCAAGCTCATTTTATGTGGCAATATGCGTCTTCTTATGTGAGTATGACCGATGTTCTACCTCTCACATACGATGTACTAACAAGTCCCCAAGTCCGCGGTCAAGAGATTCTCTTTGGTGGGGACTTTATATGATAGAATATCGAGAGTACGAGTCTTACTAATGGTGACATAACCAGTCCCCCAAGTCCCTATGCAAGGGAGGGGATGGACCGACTCCCTCTAAGTGGGGTATGTCGTGCGTTGCTATATATGACTGTGAGACACTAGGGTCGTTGCTCCCATGTAGTGTCTGGAGATTGCAGGGTAACGGGTACCGGCATCTCGCGTGGGTAACGGGTACCGGCATGTTTGTATGCCTTAGGAGTTTTAGTAGCACATTTGAATTGTACCAGCTATATGCTCTAGCTAGCTGAGCTATTCCAGCATGCGTTCCAAGGGTAGATTGTGGTGTTATATTTTGTGGTTGCCTTTAGGTGAGTGCTAGAGTGCCCACGTACCCATTTATGGGATCAAACCAAACGTAGTTCACCATTTCACCATCGAGGCAAGTGTTCCATCAAGGTGTGGGGAGGAGTGCCGCTGAGGCATGACGATGGGTGTCACTGGGGCATAATGACGTTGTCAATAGGGCATGTGTAGAGCTATCTCGAGAGCACGCTAAGAAGCATGGCAAGGATATCGAAAGCACGCTAGGGAGTATAGCCAAGATGCCGATGGGGCAAGGCGGTTAGTGCCAAAGTGTACCGGGAGCACGTCATGAGGTACGGTAAATGCCGGCATATAAGACTGTTGTTTAAGTCCCCTAGTGCCAGGAGAGATTATGGGTAGGGAGTTATTCCCTAGATGCCGAGAATATGTTTTACTTGGGTGCTGGAGGCATGGTGTCGAGTCCCCAAGTCCCTATGTGAGGGTCGCGAGGCGACGGGGGAAAGTTTCAAGAGTCTGAAGCTGACCATCTCGCCATGTCGTACATGTGTCATAAATGGTTAGTTTATGAGGGGCACGTGGTCATTCACGCCAAGTGTTAAGGTCGTAACAGTTCACGCTAGTGAGCGAAACGGTTCACGCGGGTGGCGTAGCAGTCCGCACTGGTGACGTAACAGTTCGAACTAGCGAGCGGAATGGTTCGCGCTGGTGGCGTAGCAGTTCGTGCTAGGGGCGTAATAATTTGCGTTAGCGGCATAACAGTTTACGTTTCGAAATCGAGGAGTTAAGGGCTGAGGGAGTTACTCGCGATTTTCTACGTAGGGTTTTGGCTAAGCTGTGAAATCCAATCTAGGAAACGTCAAATTTCATCCTCGATCGATTGGGTGCAAGCGCTCGGCTGTTTGCAACCAGCTTCACTGCCACTACGCAAATCTGCTGTTTCAAGGGGAGATTTTCGGTTTTTATTTTGTTTGTGGGTTTTGTTTTTGGTTATCTGGAGTCGATTGGGATTGTTTGCATGTTTGCGATGTTGGTAAGAATTCTAGAGTAAGAGATTTGTTGGTTTACTGTCGGGTTGGTTAGGGTTAAGGTAGCGGGGTGTCTAATTCATGAGGATGTAGATATGATAGATCCGGTGTGGGTGTTCAGCGAAGAGGTTGTATGTTTGTATGCCGGCTATGTACACTCATGGTGTGTGTAGCCTGAGATTGCACCTTTGGGTGCTGGCTATTTACACATGTTGTGTGTAGCCTAAGGTCGCACTGTTGCGTGCTGGCTGTTTACACATGTTGTGTGTGTAGCATGAGATTGCACCGTTGAGTGCTGGCTATTTACACATATTGTGTGTGTAGCCTGAGATTGCACCGTTGCGTGCTGGCTGTTTACACATATTGTGTGCGTAGCCTGAGTATATAGCATGTAGCGCGTATAAAAAGAGTGTTTTAGGTAACTCTCTATGTCATGTAATAAGCATGCTCAAGGATATGATGATGTTTAAGGTATGTTATTTGTATGATAATAACTCAATTAAATAGTGTAAAGTATGACTTATCTGGAGCCATGTAGAGCCGTTATAGATATTGTAGAAAAATTGGAGTTGTCGATATAAGTCTCAATGTCGACAAAAGAGCTTGGTATAATAATCCCAATGGAGTAGTCGAACCGATGATAGAACTTCATTATTGAGCGCATCATTGAAGATAATATTGCTTGGCCAAGAAGTAATGTATGTGTACCGACGTAGGAAAGATAAGCCATTATGGCCCAAATATGATAGTTTGTAACATGTGCCAGTTATATTTGACAAGTAGATAAGTAGACGAGGTGTGGCCATTTGATAGGGGCATGACTCATGAGAGTTTAGTGTCATGTTGCCTATTGATAAATCATAGAGAAGTATGTAGCATTGTAGGTGGAGTGTAGTTAACATATAGTGCCGAGAGGGCATGGCAGTTGAGGTCTTCAGACGTTATTAAGTAATTGAACAATCTTGTTGTGTGGCTAGGTGTGCAAAACCCATGGTATGGAGCAGATTTGGTTGACATGAACCAGTAATAGATATTGTTCCCATAACCTCATAGCTATAGATGTTTCATAGATGTGTCGCTGGATGTACCACAAGATATGTGGTTGTCCATTAGCCTTCAGAGCCAGAACGAGAGTATCAGTGTGAGGTTTGCTTGCGAGCTAGTATAAGCATTGTTGCTCCCATATATTTCATTATGCAGAATCCATCCGCAGATTTGTTAGAGAACTCTGGAAGAGCAGAGGTAATTGGCGAGGGCACACTAGTTGCTCTGAGGGGTTAATAATTGTTTCTGGGTTAAAGGGTGGGTGTCGAGTGCAAGCTTGTTGGGTCTCGAGACCATCTTCTTCTTTTTTGTGGCGGGAACCAGGGAAGGGTGGGGGTTGCACGATTGGTCTCGGGAGGAAGATAAGTTTGGCCTCGGGAGAGAGGCATTGAGACCCAGGAGGGGATCTTCGGGAGAGGGGTGTCAAGCGGGTCATTTGTGAGGGCAAGTTCAGAGAGCGAGGTAAGTCAAGGAAGGGGCACCGGGAGCTCGGGGGGCCATGGAGGAAGGGCGTCGGGAGCTCGCGAGGCCCAGGGATGGCGTTGGGAGCTCGCGAGGCCAAGGGATGGCACTGGGAGCTTGCAAGGCCAAGAGAGTCCGCGGGGGAACTGGCAAGACCAGGGGAGTCCGCGGGGACTGGCGAGACCAAGGGAGTTCGCGGGAGAACTGGCGAGACCAGGGGAGTCTGCGGGGACTGGCGAGACCAAGGGAGTCTGCGAGGGAACTTGTGAGACCAGGGGAGTCCGCAGGGGAACTGGCGAGACCAGGGGAGTCCACGGGGACGGGAGAGACCAGGGGAGTCCGCGGGGGAACTGGCGAGACCACGGGAGTCCGTGGGGACTCTGGCTAGACCAGGGGAGTCCACAGGAGGGCATCCCTGTGAGAGGGGTGCCAAGCGGGTGCCAAGGGCGAAGGCAAGTCCCGGTGGCAGGGGCCCGGGGGAGGGTGCCGAGATTGGGGTCGCGAGACCGAGAACATATACCTGCCGGGACCTTGTGTCACCGTCGTGACTGGCGTGGCTAGTCTCGCTACTGGGATGGGTGCCCAGATCAGTTCTGGGGGGGCAGTTCACCGGCGCGTGGACCTTGGCTGGAGGTCGGGAGGGGGGCGCCAGATTCATTAGAAGATGGTGAGCATGATGGCTGGGAAGGTGAGCTACCATTGCGGTGGTTAAAACCAACCATAGAGAAGAACGGAAATCAAAATCTACTTTCTCTCTCCTCGTATTTCTCACTGTAAGAAATCCTGAAGCTTGAAAAGCTGATTTTCCCAGAGAAAGTGGAATTCCGGCCAAATGATGTATATGCTCATGGTGAACTATGCATGGGTTACCACTTGAGGAACCCTCTTTCTGGCGCCAATTCTTTCGATGTGATTGCTGAGGTGATGAATCACACAGAATGCGGGAGCACCATCTTTAAGACTCATAACCTGTAAATCATGAATAAAGAGCATGAGAGGGATGACCGGGTTTACCTGTCTTCGACCCTCCGATGCTTAAGTCAGCCATATGTGAGTAGAAATAAGGTGTGAATAGGGTGGAGATAGAGAGTCCTCAAATGAGGGGTGGAAAGTGGTATTTATAGAGATAGGGTGGATGCACCCTAAAAATACCAATTTGCCCTCATTAGAGAGTGTATTACCTTTATGCCCTCAAGGATAGTGTAGGTTTCTTGGGCTTAGTTAAGGCTCAAGCCTATTTTATGTGGCAATATGCGTCTTCTTAATATGCGTCTTCTTAGACGAGTATGACCGATGTTCTACCTCTCACATACGATGTACTAACATCTACCTAAGGCATATACGCGTTGTACTCTTTTTCTCCTTCGACCAGAGTTATTTTTCTCCCACTGGGTTTTTCTTACCTGGCAAGATTTTTAATGAAACAACATTAAGTGCATCTAATTTTATCATTTATTGGTGGATATCAAAGGAGGAGTGTTATAAATATTATAATCTATGTGGCTGTCCACGTAATTACTCATTAGTTATGTACTCTGATGTAAACTATATCTCTATATAAAAAGGCTAATGAGAATGAATAAGTAGGCTTATACCTCCTCCCAACTATTCTTTATGTGTCTTCTCTTCTTCTTTTCTTTATTTTACAACATTTTAGTGATAGACTAGGGATTCTCTATACTTCTTCAATGAATACTTCCAAGGGAAAAAACTTCTCCATTGAAGAAGACAAACTCTTGTGCTATATATATATATATATATATATATATATATATATATATATATATTAGTCGATTTTCTGCTCTCTCATACTTAATAATCAAATTTCATGGTGCTACAAGTAGAGAATACCAATCCCCGTGGTGCTTTTGAAGTTGATACAGCTAATAAGAATTGGTTCAACTTTAATAATAATGTATATTATATTTTATATTACATTATTGTTTATTATAACTTTGCATTTTCTTTATATTGACAGATGACAAAGGCAAATAACTTATTGTTGGAGGATTATAGCTATAAAACATAAAAAAAAAGTTTCAATTTGACCATGTGTGGCAGATTCTCAAGGTTGAAAAATGGATTGACATTACCACCATGGTAAATGCTAAACGCCACAAAAGGAAAATTCATTAAACGGAGGTAAATTGAGTTCTCTCATATCTAAGTCATCATGTACACCATCTAAGTTGTCAACGTGAGGAGAACAAAATTGTCAACTTAAGAAAATCTACTTTGAAAAGATGTTGATCGAGCTTCGTATTATTTAAACACTACTAGATAAAAAATATTTCACACATATTTATTTTTCACATATTATTTAACCTCACAGAAATCTGTGAGAAATACAAAATCATACAGAAATTAGTGTGAAAAAACATTGTTGGTCCCACATCATGTTATGCAACAACAATAGCTACAGAGAAAACCGTGTGAAAAGTAATAAGGACGGATTACTGTGTCAATGCAAATGATAATATTGGCTATTGTCATAGTAATTTGTGTGTAATGTAATTTTCACACAATATGTAACAAAAAAATATTGGATGATTAAAATAAATTATATTTTTCACTTTTTTTTACTGATGTCCGTGTGAAATATGAAACACAAAGATAGTTATCCGTGTGAAATGTACATACTAATATCCGTGTGAAATCACAAATAATTACAAAGACTTTCGTCAACACTAACCCTAATACTCTAGATCTCTCTCTCTTTTTCTCAAACTGGCAGTCAGACCCCCTTAAGCTTATCTATATTTCTCCATCACGAACTCGATCTCTGTCTCTGTTAGATTCGACGAGCGTGCCTACGGTCGTCGACCTCTCACAACCCCGCTGCCATCATGTACCGTCATTACCCATCACACGCGATTGTGTTTTGTTACAGACTAAAAGAACGAAGAAGGCCGGAATCGTTGGGAAGTATGGTGAGTTCTATCTGTTCAGAGAGATCTAGATGCTTTTGTTCTGGTCTATATTGCATGATTGCTTGTTTATATTGCTTTTATGATGGCATTGTATGATTGTTTGTGAGAAATGGATTCGCTTTAACTTTCTCTTATCGGTTGATATATGCGCATTGTGGTGTTTCTAATGGAAAACATTTGTATCGGTATGCTCATTCTACGGGTTTAGTTGAATTTCTCTTCTCTATGGGTTGGTTCGAATTTACTGTAATTGGTCACCAAGTTGTTACTATTATATTATCTCTTGATGTTATATTGATCTTCACAGGTATTTGTGTAAAAAACAAATATGTTGCTACTATAATACTGTGATTTCATGTTCGAAATCATTTAAGGGCAATTGATCATTTTTCATGTTCCTTAAAGTTGTATATACCAACTTACTATTGTACCAATATTGTTGGTTTTACAATGTGACGAGGCATAGTCAAAATGTGTAAAGGTTAGACCGCCTTGTGTGCTTTGTAGTTGTAGGATAGGTGAGTTGATCTCGTAGTGTACAAGTAGAAAACAAGATGGGTGAGTTTCAAGAGTAGCAATAGCCATCACAGTCATCGCAGTAAGTGAGTGATTGGGTTTTATCGCAACTGTGAAGAACTTGAATTGTAATTTTGCTTGAATTAGGATTTGAATCCATACCTACGAATTGGTTGTAAGGATTATGATTTTAACTATTCCTTTCTGTCATTTGAGAATATATATTGTTCCTTTGCATTGGATAATATTCTGATTCACACACAAATTTTATTGGCTTAGATATTTTACTTCAAAGCATAAATTTGGGGATGTGACATTTTCATTCATTTTGTGATTTCATCTCAACAGATTGGACTACTGATATCATCAACTAACTGTAGAAGCTAATTGATGGCGGTGATATTCAAAACTGATTGAAAAGCTGCTCAATGATTTCTCTTGCAAAGGTAATATACATTCTCTTTTGGCAGAAACTTGAGACTGTTTTCATTATGTTTGGTTTCTGTTAATTTAATATTATATATAAATAATGATGGCCATAGCATAGCAAATTTATGATAATGTACAAGATGATAGCCTATGATGGCCATAGCAAACTAGTCGGATGACATGCTTGACCATGGCCATAGCATAACAAACTAATGTGTATAACATGTATTTGTTGCAATCTTCTACAGGAAGGTGGCGCTCCTGATTTTCGCTAATGTTATGCTCCTTCTAGTCTTTATTGGATTTGGTAAGTCTGTTATATTCTTTTGATTAGATGTGAAAAGTTTTAAAGGTATAATTAGGCCAATGATTGCTTATGTGTTTATTTGGTTGATTTGTTGCAGTGTTTTCCATCTGCACAAGTCCTTTATTATCACAAGGTAATAACTAACAAGTCCTCCTGGCTAACATTTAGGAAATTAACTAAGATATATCTTATCGGACTTGTGTTCCTGGTGAACTGGAAATGCAAAAGTACCCAAGGTAATAAATAACAAGTCCTCCTGGCTAACCTTTAGGATTTTACCAATTTATGAGTGTGTTGTGTTACACTATGAAGTAGCATTATATGAAAACAAGTGACGTGAAGCTTTATGTTTCAACTATATATGCAGGATTGGGGGAAATACATGTGTCAGGTAGGTGATTCTGGTCAGTGTGAATCAACAGGGTTGTTAGTGAAATTGATGATTGCAATGTGTGTGGCTTGAAATTTAGGTACCCAATCGTCAGAGAATTGCTCTAGATTTGTTAACTTTCAAAGGTTTGTGAAATCTGATTCTTATACCCATATGCATACATATATGTGTAAAGGATGGGTGTGCATTTAATGATTGTGAACTTGTGATCAGGTATGAGAATCCAGATATGGAGGAGTTGAAGCGCAAGGAAGCTGAGCAATTAAAAGATGACAAAGTCAAGCAAACACATGTTGGTGGAGAGGCTGACAAAGCAGGTGTTGGGTTGGCACTACATCTTTGAGTTGGCTAATCTCTTTCACATGTTGATTTCATTTAATTTAGTTAATTTCATTCAATGTTCTTGTTTCTCTTTACTTGGCTTTAAAGCTTTTATAATTTCATTCGAGTATACTCTTATTGTTTGTATCTTCAGTGGGTTGTAAATAATTCATATGTATTGTTGAAATGTTCAGTAAAAAAATTGATTGCAGATGAATTTCTTAAATATTTTGCAGAATAATTTTTTTTTTTGAATTCCCATCACTTTTTCACACTGAAATCAGTATCAAATGTCTTCTGCACATAAATGGGTTAGAGAATGGTTTAGGGTATTTGTCATAGATATCTGTCTGAGTTAAGAAATTGTTCACACAGACTATGTTACATTAAGATCAATTATATTAATGGATATGTAAGGGGACCCACGTCAACATCTCACACAGACTTTTTTATCTGTGTGTAATGAGCATTAGCCCCCCTGCAAACAGCACAGATAACTATTTCGTGAGTGTAACGTGACTAATAGCTTGTTCTCACTGAAATCCGTGTGAGATAGTCTTATTTCACACAGATTAAAATCTGTGTGTAGCTTTGTTTTTCTAGTAGTGGCATACTGATGCAGCTTATTCTGATTCCACAAAAAAGTTATCATTTCTCATACCTTATCTCGTTTTTTATTAACACCATGGATAGGATCTTGACTAACAAGAGTTGGTCTTCTTCAATAGAAAAATTACTGTGGCAACAAAAACAGCTCATTTTATTCATTATTCAATGTCTCTACGGGGTAATGAAGGCCCTAAAATTCCTATAAGCCTGCTAGGATTTCTTATTTCAATCCGCAATTTTGGCAGAGAGAGATTCCATCGACTCTTAACTTCAGTCTAGCTTCCTGGAGAATAAGCCTCATCTTTCACACAAATCGGGTTCATTAAGCATATATTTAGTTGGGTACTTGGGCTGAATAGTTTTTGGATTGGGAACAGTTCTTTTGGGTTAGGATTAGAGGTGGCAAACCGGCTGGCCCAGCCCGGTCTGGCCCGTCTAATTGGGTTTCGAGCCGTGCTTGGGGCGGCTCACGACGGGCCACTTCTTAACGGAATAGGGCTTGGGCCGGCCTATTTACTCAAATATAAGGCCCATCTTGACCCACGGCCCAAGCTCATAACGTGGTGGGCCATGTCGGGCCCATGAACGGGCTGTGTCGGGCTCGTTTCGTATCGAAAATTGAAAATAGTTGAGGTAAATGTCCTATACCACCGTTTATACTCTCATAATCTCAACTTTTAACTATACAAACCAAAACTAATTCACATAATCTATCGATCATTTTTTTTCTTTGTCAACAAACTAAAGAAATAAGTGATAAATGCTTATTGTTCAAAATTAAAAAAAAATTTAGGCAAAAACTTCTTTTGAGTCAAGGTCTAGAGGAATCCAAATTCATACACAAATAAATAATTAGTATTATATAAGTATATTGTTCGAATTCACACTCAAAACTAAGTTTATTATTTATAAATATGTTATCTTCATATTACAAATGGAAAAAAAAAATATAGTGGGCCCGGCCGTGGGTCTCAAATTATCGTGCTCGGGCCGGGCCCATATGGGCTCATTTTTCTAGGCCCAGCCCGACCCATGAGAATAACATGCTTGGGCCGGGTGGGGCCGTTAACTGGTTTGGGCTGTGCCGGGCCGCTTTTTGACGTGTCGTGCTCGTGCTGTTCCCGTGCTTAGCAGCCCGTTTGCCACCTCTAGTTAGGATTAGTGAATATTCGTTGGCATTAGATTTTGGATTTGGTTTATTGCTTTTGGTGTTGGCTAGTCAGTGCTCAGTGCGTACATTGCTTTAGTTTTGAAGTTAGTGAGTTTTATCAGGTGCGATCATTACTCATTAGCTGTTGGGTTGAAGATAAAAATTACTAGTCGTTGAGTGTAGTCACTAGTCAATAGCTTTTTGGACATAAAGGTACACACTCTTGCTAAGTTGAAAAATAATTTACTATATATCTATTTGTTGATTACTATTCACAAGCATTGTTCATCTACAGTAAAAAAACAGTTTTGGACTGTTCCTGATGGGCTTGGAAAGATTCGAGAGCGATCTGGACATCTTCTCATTTGCCCTCTTTTTCGCTCCGCAACTCTTGAAGCTTCTAGTTACATTACAAAATATGATAATGTGTTGTTGATATTGTCTATATGTTGCTTATGGCTTGAGATTGATGATCACAATTTGATATAATGTTCCCCACTTTCGGGCCAAGAAAGTTCACCGTGGCTGGGTGACTGCCAAAAGACAAACACCTAAACATGACCCTACGATTCACCAATTTTAGACATTGTTTAGGGAGAAGTTTTGATAACTAACCCACTTTTGGTCATATGATGGTTTTTTAACTTTCTTTTTTCATTTAGTTAAAAAATAACCATTTTACAAGACAAAAAGTCTACTATACCCTTTATACCAAATAACAATTTTGATACTTTTTTTTATTCTTCTCAATAAGAGAGAGAGAGAGAGAGAGAGAGAGACAAAAATCTTGTTATATCATTTTCGTTTCTGTTCCTTTTACTTCTACGAGTTCTACTAGACTTCTCATATAGTCAAAACCTAAATATTATCCGATTGATTTGGAACACAATCAAAACTCGTTGTGTGTTCAAGGTATGTATCTATAATATCTTTAGTTTTCTTTTCTAAAATTAGATTATATTTTGTGGTTAAATAAAGCTCCAACCATTTCTAGTTTGAGATTTAGGGTTTAATTCAGGGTCAAGAGTTTTCAGATTTAAGGTCCTAATTGTGTCCAATTGATCGAGTCCAATGATTTATCATATCAGTGCTTAATTTGATCATAAGATGTACAAGAAAAATTGTTTAATATTACGTTAACTTACTGCCAAGCTCATGTGGACAATGAACAATATTAAGGTCGGATTAGATTGCAGGCCTAGCTTTGAATATTGTCTATTGTATAAAGTATATATGATAGGAGCATAAAATGCGATGATTTTATAGTTTAACCTTTACATTTAACTTTGCTATTTTCTTATAAAAATATCATTTTAACTTTGTTATTTTCTTAGGTACTTCGTGGAGCAAGATAATGCAAATATGTGTTCAAGTAATGCAAGTAAGGCTTCCAATACGAAGTAGAGATTTGAAGGATGGAGTTTGATCATTCACATGGTCAAAAATATCAAGGAAAGGCGATGGAACCACTTCACCAAAACAGAAGTTGTAAACACAAAAAGCTGAAAACTCGTTTATGCTTATTTTCTCCGGTTTTCAAAGCCTATTTCCATGAGGTTCCGAGAATGGTTTCACTGAGATTACTGCCCAGATTTGTAGAGGTGCGTTTGTAGATCAATTTGGACTCAAGAATCATCCAAATCGGTGATGACATCTTGGATTTATGAAGCGTCGAAGTTGGACAGAAAATTAGCAGTTCTGGGAAAGTTGTGCAGCAGTCAAGTTCGAGGCAGTGTTTGGGCTGGATTCTGAGAAGCTGTATTGGGGGGTTTTTGCACGATTTTGAAGAGTGACATCATTAATATAATTCTCCCAAAAGCCAAGTCCAGATTATATATGGAAGACATTCAAAAGATAGCCCAAACATTGATTCTAATCAAAGAAGGAAACATAGTTTGAAAAGGAAGTTTTCAAGACTTGGAGACTACTTAAGGCAAAACCCTAATACCATAACGGGGGGTTCTTTTGGAGGAAAAAGCCAACACACAAGAGAAGAGTGAGCCGTCAAGCAACTCAAGGAGAAGAAGTAAAGTTCAGAGCCCAGAAGAGATTGATCCTCGACTCAGAAAATCGATCTTTTCCCTTGTTTTTTTTTATCTTTAGTATTTTCTTTTCTTCCCGAACCTCATGAAATTCTCTGGTGTGTTTTCAAAGATGATGAGTAACTAATTTTACCTTAGTTAGGGGCTGCTTCCAAGCCCTAGACATGGTGTAACTATGAAGTTGGCGTTTATTTAATTTGTTCCATGGATTTCGGATATTCATTGGTTTATCGTTATATCATTGATCAACTTTGTATGTTTATTGATGGTGGCCAACATTAGTATGCATGCTTGGTTGTAAAGCTATGAATGTTTTGTATGATCATCATGTCTACTTGCATTCTAGAGTAGCGAGTCAGGGATTTGAGCCCATTCACATAAATCAATGTCTAGGTAGATTAGGACAACATCAGTACCGACATTGCCTAGCCTTATTCATAATCTTTTAGACCTTAATGACTTCTAGGTGAGAGCTATGCGAGAACATCACTCTAGGCTCCATTCTAGATGCTAAGTTAAGTTGAAAACATCATTCTCTTAACATACCAAGTAAGAAAGATTGATAGGTTAAGTTCAACACATCATTGGCTTAGCTTGAGTAAGGATATCCGAATGAATTGAACATGTTAGTAAACACATCATAGTTGTAATCTTTGCTATGCTAACTAGTTTTTGTTATTTGAATTCCAAAACCAAAATCCCCAAATTTAGTTTTCTGTTTTTGACCATTATGTCCGTCATATTTCTGAATTTTGTTAGCATAGCAAAGCTATACAGCTTTCCCCCAAATTTTGTGTGTGTCTTCATTAGTGTTCCTAGTTTCTCCAGATTTAATTTCATAATTTTTCGCTGAGTCTAGCTATAGTTTTTAATTGCGTCTTTGTCTAGTGTCTGTTCAGTTTTTCAGAGTCATATTTGCAATTGTTAAGTCACAATCCTCTGCGGGAGACATCCTATTTTTCTATACTACCATCGATAACTTTATTGTGATTGCAGGGTTATTTATAAGTCTATTTTAGGCTTATCAATATACATATCAGAGCAAAATCAAGTATATTGTCCATGTTTAAATCCTTATACACATTTTCTTAATGCGATTGTACATTAGGTTATCATTCTCCATTCATTTGTGTTGAAGAGTGCCCTAGAATTCAATATTGATAGCCTGGAAAGAAGCTAGCTTGTCATGAATGTGGTTTGTTTATGATATGTTTGATGTACTAGACTTGTTGCTTACATATATATCATGTTATTTAGGTTTCCTATTCCTAGTTTAATTATGCTTTTTAGTCATTATATTCTCCTTAAATATATATTACTTGTATGATCATGATCTTCTGAGTTTTATTCCCCCTGTGTTTGATCTTCTTTTTCTAGTCTTGATCTATTGAGAATTTGGTAGCTACTTACTTTTAGTTTGATCTTGTAATTTATGCAAATACTAAAGAGATAATGGTCTTGATTACATTCTTTTCACTTTTCACATTAGGATGAAAATTTCAACACCAATCCTCTATTTACATATATACAATATTAATTACCTGGTGTATATGAGCATTGCATGTATAGTAGTTGTTGCTAACTTGTTATTATGTCTCTTTGCCTATAAGCATCATTGATATATATATTTCAATTGAAGCTGCATGCAATATGTACTGTCATGATCATTTTTATTTTTATTTTCTTTCAGGGAATGAACCAGTTTATGATTGTCCTATATTATGGTGGTAAATGGGTTAATTCTCAATATTCTGGTGATAAATCAAAATCAATGTTAGTCTCAGACAAGGTTACCTAACAAGAGCTTGTGAAAGAAGTATATCATCAGATTGGTTTTAGTCCAGATCAATATGGAATGAAAGTTCATTATCATTATAAAAGTAGCTTTGGGGTGTGTAACACAATTGAGATAGTTGATAACGAAGATGTTGCTAGTTGAGTGTATGACAGCATTTCGGTGCAACCTATCAAGATTCTATTATACATTACTCTGGAACGCAGCTTGTCAAGATCTGTAAGTGAAGGCAGTCAAGACATGAACAATAGATTTGACCCATCTTTTCAGTATGATGATGTTGACTCAACCATTTTCTATACTGAACTTGATGATCAGAGCCCGATTGTAGTGAGTTCCCCACATGAGCAAATAATAGTAAACTCTGATTTGGATAATGCTGATAATGTCTCATATGAAAGTAGAGAGGAAGATGAGAATCCAACACATGGTGTAGAAATCAATGTTAGTGCGCAACCTACAGATGACAACTTTGCTTCATCATCTTCTTATGGTAACAAGAGAAGGCGAATAGAAGACTTTGAGAATGTTACATTTGTGGACACTAATGAAGATATTTTGGTAGGTCAGTTATACCGGAGTAAGAAAGCCTTGAAATAACACTTGGGTATGCTTGCAATAAGAAAAAATTATGAGTTTAAAGTGAAAAGATCTACTAGTGATCGGTTTGAAGTTGGGTGTTTGGATCCTTGTTGTAAGTGGTGACTCCGTGCAGTAAAGCTACAAGAATTGGCCTATTTTGAAATAAGAAAGTTTCATAACGAACATTCTTGTTTATTGGATATTATGCATCGTGATCATAGACAAGCAAGAAGCTCCCTAATCGGTCAATTTGTCAAGTCAAAGTTTGAGGGATGAACCTCGCGTATATACAGACCTAGAGATATCATTGATGATGCTCGTGTCCAACTTGGAGTTAACATGGGTTACAATAAAGCTTGAAGGGCAAGAGAAGCAGCACTAGAAATTGCAAGGGGGATCACCAGAGGGATCATTTTTTATACTTCCAGCATATTGTGCAATGTTAGAGTGTAAAAATCAAGGTACGATAACACACATTGAAACTGATGAACATAATCACTTTCTATATTTTTTTTTATGGCAATTGGAGCCTCAATTAGAGGATTTCGTGATTCTACAAGACCTGTTATCACTATAGATGGTACTTTTTTGAAAGAAAAGTACTTTGGAACTATGTTTGTAGCTGCATGCCAAGATGGAGAGAATCAAATATATCATTTGGCTTTTGAGGTGGTAGACTCAAAAAATGATGCATCATGATTATGGTTTTCGACAAAGTTGAGACGGGCTATTGGAGTGGTAGAAAACTTGGTTTTTATATCTGATCGACATGGAAACATTGCCAAAGCTGTGGATATTTTTTTTCCTGAAGCACATCATGGAGCCTGCATCTTCCATATAGCTAATAACTTGCAATCAAAGTTTGGCAAAAAAAAGAAAGAAGATTCTTATGTTATATCACACATCAGCAAAGAAGTACCAGGTATCCAAGTTCAATACATTGATAGATGACATTCGAAAAATAAAAACGAAGAAGTTTGTAAATATCTTGAAGACATTAGGTGTCATAAGTAGGCAAGAGCTTATTTCATGGGGTATAGATACAACATGATGACATTCAACATAGCCGAATCTATGACAGCGAAGCTTAAAGAGTCTAGAAAATTACCAATTACTGCTCTAGTGGATCACCTAAGAGAAGTGCTTCAACAATAGTTCGTTGAACAACGTGATGCAACAAGCTCCCTTAATACACACTTAACCAAGTGAGCAGAAAATAAAGTGCGAAAAAACAACAACAATGGTTTGCATATGCGGGTATGTAATCTAAAAATTATTGTCATAGTATTATATTATTTGATTTTGGTTTAGAAAACATGCTAACCATGGTTTCAATAATCATTTAGGTGTCTTCAATTGATCTTTATGCATTTCAAATACATGATCAAAGTCAAACATTTACATAAACCTGAATAACATGACCTAGGCCTGCACATGTCGAGAGTTTGATCTTGATCGACTTCTTTGTGCCCATGCGGCAGTTGCTTGTAGATTTAAAGGAGCATCAGTGTATAACATGTGTTCTCAATTTTACACGGCTAATGCACTCATGTTAGCATATGCAGAGCCTATTTGGCCAGTTGGGAATAAAAGTGAGTGGGATGTGTCTCAAGATGTGCAGAACAAAATTGTCTTACCACCAATAAGACAAGTGGTACCCGGAAGACGTAAGATGGTACGAATTCCATCTGTAGGAGAGGATTCAATTAAAAAAAAGTGTACAAGATGCGGTGGAGCATGTCATAACTATGCAACTTGAAAAAATCCAATTCCACTTAATTGATGGAATGCAATCTTCAGATTTTTAGTATGCTTTATATTTTAATCTATGCACTTAAGTTTGGGCATTGTAAATTTTCTTCATTAAGCTTGATAATAACAAGCCATCCAGCTAGCTTCTGGAGCTTTGTACATTGCTATTTTGGTTTTTATTGGTTGTTAACGTATATGAGATTTTTCAAATAAAAATGGAGATGACACACATTGATATTGTTGGTTTGTACTTTTACTTCTTTGCCGAACAAAATATGAAAATAATATTTCCCTTTAATAACATAGTTGTTATAGGAGAAAATATAACGAGAATAACGGTCTACTCATTCATTGATAGAAATGCATATTTATAGGCATTACATAAAGTCTCTCAAATGATCTAGAAGTTCTATCAACTATAATTTATTCTAATAAAGAAACCGGATTAACCAATCCTACGTGTATTAAGGCAAGACATATAACAGAATGACGAAAACATAATTTCCTTGAACACTCCCCCTTGTGTTGCGTCTCTAATACGATATGGTGCTTATGGTGTTCCCTTGGTAAAAACCTTGCCAATTAAAACAAAAACCTCGTGGGTAAAAAAAAAGACTTGGACAAAGGGAAAAGAGCACAACGCACCAACTACAATTGAAGATAACATGTGATGCATGTAGACTCCCCCTGATGGGTAACTCAATCTCGGAGCACAAATAAACGGCGCAAGCCAATGCATTTCACATACTTCAAAAGTAGACTTAGGCAACGATTTAGCTATTAAATCCATCCACAACATCCTTAGATCAGACTTGCTATACTTAGTATTATTTTAATCTTTAAGGAGAAGGTTGCCTAACAACTCAAAACATAAATTCGCTTTGAAAATCATATTCACGCATGACATGACCATCGTATACTTAAACAGTCATTACTTCTTCAATACAATAGGTATGGACGAACCGTAAAAGGTTTTGGAAACTAGACACCTGTAGTTTTCCAACCATAAAAGGTCCATAACCTAGTTCATCTTGAGCTGATCACAAAGCTCTGTCGAAGTTGACTGTTCTGCAAAAGCAGATTCTCAGACAGATCCAACCTACTTTACGAAAATAGCTATAACTCACTCAATATGATAGATGTGATCAAATGGTTGGTGTCTCTGGAAAGTAGACACATAGACCTTTCCGATGATACCAATTGCACCATTTTCCAACGAGTAGGCTATCCTATAGGTCTCGTGGAAGTTAACTTATGAAATTAGGTAGATTCTGATTTCGTTGTTAATATGTCTTTATGTATGGATGAATAAGCCACAACCTTACATAGAATGAATAACTATTACATTGGCGTTATGTGGGCGCATCTGGCCGTTACCTTGATATTTCTTCACACTCATCTAAAAAGGAGCAAAAATGCTCGACTGTTAGGAAAAAAGTTGAAAGACTAAGGAGAACTTGGCCTTATAAAATTATAGTGAATGAGATGTCGAGTCAAGTATATTGTAACAAGTACATGGATGTGCTACAGTACTTGATAGGAGCATAAAATGCGACGTTATTAGTGTTTAAATGCCTCTTACTTGTGCTTTGTTAGCTCTTAATTGTCTAAGATTGAGTCTTAATTTAGCTTAGTGTATCTATGGTGGTACTTTGTAGATTTTGTGCTTAAAGTATGGTTTTTGGTTTAAACTTGATTTATGTTAGAATTATTTTTCAGAAAATCGGACAGAATCGACCTTCTGACATAAATGCTCGTTTTACGATTTCTTAGATTTTTCTAATGAAAATATTTCCGTCTACGATTTTGTAGAGGACTCGGAGATCTTTCCAACCATATATTATGAGCCGAAATCGGACAAGGGGCCAGGGAGATATGAAGCCCGAAAGTTGATACAGGGTTACGCGCGAACTGAAAAAGCTGAATTGATATAGGGTTTGCATTTGGGCTTGAAGACCAATTCCAATTGGACTATAATTTTGATGCAAGCTTATTTATGAAGTCCAAATCCATATGGAAGAAGTAGAAGTCGACAGCATCAGATTGGAGTCTTGGGAGTTCAAGATAAGCCACGCGCGCAAGGAGAGATTGCAGCCACAAGATCAAATCAAATCAAGGGCTCACAAGCATTAGGGTTTCGGCATGGAACTCTATAAATAGAGGGGTTGAGAGACAACCAAACTGTCACTTATCTCACCACACATAATAGCCGTGCCTTTACACAAGCCAAAAATCCTACAAAGCATTATACGCCATAGTTCCATTCTTTTAGGTTTCGCCATTGTTCATCCGAATTCTTCACAACATTGGTGCTTTGCTTAAGGTTTTCAATGTGTGATCCATACTTTGGTTTTGTAATACTTGGTTTTATTAATATGATTTGCGATTTCTTTGTGATTCTTGCGATCTATGTTAATCGGTTTTGGTTTTACATGTTACATGAATTTCGATTACTTTGTGTTCTTGATTTTTATGTTTCTTTGTGATTTTTAACATGGTACGATTTTAATATATGATTAGGGCAGTAGTATTCGATTTTCTTATGTGTTTATTTGATTTGTTTTCTCGAATATGTGGGGGGTAAATCTAATTCTAGGATGTTGCTTCGGCCGGGGTAGTGTTCTAGGGTTCTGGTTTTATTTGCTAAGTGATCTGAATTTACAAACTTGGTTGTGTCTATTTAGATTGCTATAGGGTTACCATTCGAGAAACATACATGTTAAAAGAGAAGTTGACGCCTTGCTTGTTGAACATGTCTTAATTCGGCTTACTTGTTCTTATGTGCTAATTGTTTTAGTTTCTACGCAGGTGTGTTTCTGAATTGATTAGCATAACTTAGGATTATTCGCAGGTGTTGGTCTTAAGTAATTTAGAAGTCTTAACGATTAATAATCGCAGGTGATTGATTAATTAGAATTAGAATTAAATTAAATGCTTAAGTGTCGAGTCTACTTGCTGCCTTAGTTATATGCGATTTTGTATTAGTTAAATTATGTGTTTCGTGCTATACTTGTGTGTGTTGGTGGTGATCAAACTTGTAAATATTAGTTTTAGGTTTTTAATTTTCTGTTTTTTTTAGGATTTAATTCGATCTTTTAATCTCATGATCCGATTTTTGTATATATGTTTATATGTTTGTGTGTTTTGTTTCTCTTGTAATTAATCCTTCCCTAGTGTCCCCGGCTAGAACGATACCCTACTTACTAATACTACACGATAGGGTTTTTAATTGCACAGGTCAACTTTTGGCCTCGTCAGTACTTAGATGGAGAATTTCTCCCAAGACTTCTTTGTCATATGGACAAAATGAGTCTTCTCAAGACTTCGACCAATCAAGGATACATGTAGGCATAACTTCATCGTCCTTTAGTTTGCCTTAAGCAGCCAGATGAATAAGCATCATCAATAACAGTCCTCACTTTGGAGACCAAGTATTCCCAAGATCCTTTCATTCTTAATTTTGGATCAGTAGCATCTCTTAGTTTAACAAGTGTTCATCACGATTCATCCAGAATTTACACGCAAATAGGCATAATTCTTTATATCTCTTCCCTAATTAAGTAGATACTTAGCAAATATCTTGCAAACGCGCTCCGTGGTTAGGAGCCACTTGATTTAGGTGAAAACTGATCTATTCAAGATCTTTATGTACATGTTCCTAACAGAGATAAGTTGTGACCACAAGCTGCCTGTTTAGTTTTTCAGAAATTACCAAACTGACAAGGTAGTGGAGTGCAATGACATCCATTACGAGAGTATATCTCATCGTAGCCGATTTCAGGGCATTTCTAAGAAACCTTGCACCAAAAGGTGAGTCTAAACTCTTTTTCTCACTACGATTTCTAACAAAGACATAACTGATAAAGTTTGCACTTAGGGTGTCGGCGTCACCTAACCAAAGCAGTATCTCTTTGTTTAAACTAGATTGCATCTTTCCATTTAGGTCAATCTACAACGTTGGTATTTTCTCAACGAAGTATGGTTCGATATCAAACTCATTAAACCATGTCCTTATATACACCGATGTAATTTGTAAGTGTAGATATCTCTATATGGATTGGTATTGAGATTGAGATGTCCCCTAATGATGACCATAATCTAGAAATAACAGAAGAATGAGTATCATTGATCAAATGATCAAGTTGTGCCAAACTCGCATTCTTCCTTAGCGAGTATGTATCGAACCAAGTGGCCTCCCTTAAACCATGGGAGCCACGGTCTAGTGACACCATCTACCACTTTTGTGGCGTCACCATGCCACCATCTATGAGTGACAACATGTCATCTTATCCGAACATCAACATGTGCTCTCATCCGAACATCAACATGTTCTCTCATCCAAACATCAACATGCCCTCTTATCCGGACATCAATCCTTGCAGGCATGTTTGCAGCATGTATATGTGATCTCGTCACTTTAGGGAACTTAATGAGACATAGTAGGGACAAACCATGACAATTCCAAGTCGTTCTACTTGAACATTCTTGTTTTTATCTCTCCCTAACAACGGGAAGACTAGCTCATCAAAGTGACATAAAAGAGATCATTTGTCAATGTCCTTATATAAGCGGACTAAAGTCGGAAGCTCATGTCTTATTCAACGACAATATTCATCATAAATAACCCATCATTATACGCTTGTAGAGGCGCAATTTGGCACATACAACATGTGGACGATATAGATTGCAGAATGTTAATTCAATCTGTTAACAAATATGTACACTGTATAAAGATTTAAATGATGGTGGGTAAAGATGAATAGTAAAACTACGACCCTGCTACAACAGGTAGTCGTTGGTCTTACAAGTCCAAAAAAAAAAACTGATGGCCTCACCACCGGAACCGGTCAAAAAGAAATTGGTTGAACCAACCGCCAGCATCACCGGACCTTTGTTTTACACTTCCTTTAACAGTTCATTATTCGTTAAAGCTCCAAACGCTACCAAATTTTGTAAGCATGTAGAAATGGAAGTTAGGATTGCAAACCGCCAGCCTCAACGACGAAACCGACCTAAAACATGCCGACCCATCTGTCGGAGTCGCTAGATATCCATGAACACTTATGTTGAGCGGTTCACCACCTTCCAGATCTCCAAATGCCACCAAATTTTGAGAATATGTAGCTTGGATGGTAGGAATCTACGGCTGCAAACAAATTCTCTAGAACCGGTCTAAAAGTCGGTAAACCGGATCTCAAAATGACTGGTCCGCAAGTTGAAAAACTGGAAACCCTAGGTTTTGTCAACTTTTCAATCATTGTGAAGGTTCCCCATAACATCTAATTGTTGTGACTTGAGTAAAACCACTATGAACATCACCATAGCATCATTATGCCTCAAGGTGAATAATGAGAAGTCATTTAGGCCAACATCTTATGTATCATTCTTATAGAATCACTCATAGACATTGTAATTAATGTCTTATTTAGTGAACAATGACTTAACATCTTATTTATATGTTAGTCTCTACATTTCATTGTCTTTAGCGTAGGAAGGTGTGCTCTTAATCTTTGCTAAATAATAGGCTTTACAAAACAAGTAACGAGCATGGCCAATATGAGATTATAGAGGGTTCTTTTGCGTCATATTTGCTTATGAAAGTATGATTAGTGCCTCCATTATATAAGAGGATAACGCGAATAGCTTTAATGTCATCCATAGGCCGTGAGCACTGCTCATAGCTCCACCAAGTTGTACTTTGGTGATCATTGATCTCAGTGGTTACTTTGCTCAAAAGAAAGGATGTCTATGAGAGTCTTTACTCTTTACTATACGGATCATCAAAACACGTCCAAAATTGTCCCAGACGATTTATGTTAAAGCCTACATAAGTCGATGTCTTCATTCTCATCATTGGAAACAATAACCTATTTAATTAACCGAATCTTAGTGACTCATGAATGTTGTGCATTCATTATAGTGATACATAAGAAATTCTTATCAATTCTCATAATGTGTTTCCAAGTGATAAACGTTGGCGTGAATATCATTAAGCCATAACCCGGTTCGATTGCTTCCTTATACATGCATAAAGAGCATATGTGACCTGAATAATAACGTCATTAGGCATTGGAACTTGAGCATTAATCCGCTCTTTGATTATTTCTGATGATCTAGTTATCGTAGTCACAACGGATTTATAAAAGACTAAATCCATGAATAGTTGTATATTCCTTGCAATAAGCTAAGCACTCAATCTCTCTACAACACATTCATATACCAGAATGTAGAGACAACGGTCTTATGTTAAGACATAAAAACCGAAATATGTTAACAATTTCGATGGAGATTGAAAAAAAAAGGCTAATAACATGCCAAAACTTAGCAAAATTAGTAGTGAGCATCCACGGCCCACTGTTGGATCTTGTAGAGAAAGAAGAAGATTTTTCAAGATCCAATTTTGGATGACATTTAGCGTAACGTAATTTTTTTTGCAATTATGAATCCGCTCAAGAGTGTAGAAGACTACTCTTATTTGTAATGTCTTTGCAATTTTATAAGTGTGCATTGTGTCACACTTGACATTACAAATCCTCTTTTGATCCAAAACCGATGTGCATTGCGCGACATCATGATATACCAAATGTGCATTGCGCCACACTTGGTTTAATTATGATGCCCAAGTATGCATTGCGCTATACTTTGTGCGATTTCAGTCTTTATAAACGTCACCTTGTAGTAACTGGTGGTCTTTTGTAGTCCAATGTAATGTTATGTTGTAATGCGATATATTACATTAACATATAGCTTATGTAGATCGAACCAGATGTGCTAGACAAAATTTGAATATATATATATATATATATATATATATATATATATATATATATGCGAACAATGATAACGAGATCTTCACCATGAATTTAATTCAAAACATAATTACTAAGTAACTTTAGTTAAATATATGAGGTGTATGCTTTCACAAAACTTGGAAAAATAAACGGATTTGTAGTCACTTAGAATATTAAAAGTTATATGCTTTTTATATTCCGCAATATACTTTTTGCTTTTAAAATCCGTAACTGTGAGAATAATGTTTTCATCTTCTTCCATATAGTGAATTTCTTGTTGCAAGAACTCCATATATTTTGTATACATTGACCATAATGTTGTTTTCATTGTAATTAGTGAACTGATGTAGAACCACATCAATAACATGATTTTTCTTTTACTAGCCAAATCTTTATATGACATGTTGGGTTCGAGGTGTTGCCTCTCTTTCTTTTCAGAACTCATGACATGAAATTCATCACTTTTTTCTTTTTTTTTTTATGTCAAATTCAGGGCTCATGTTTCAGTCAATTATTTCAAACAATAAGATGGAAGATTGGCTATTATCGATATACAATAATTAATTCCAAGTATTGAATTTGGTCAAGACCAAGGTTTATGGTAACTCAATTCAATGGAAACCGTGATAAATTCTGTCAAAAATCGCTATTAACCGTGATAATTTTCGTCACAAATCGATGTTAACAGCGACAATTTCAGTCGCAAATCAATGTTTGTCTATTTATGAACCACGATAATATTTAGTCGTAATACCGTGACTTATCAAACCATCAAAAATTTCAACTTAGATATGAGAGGTCTCAATCCCTCAATATCGTCCCACGTTATAAAAAAAAATGTGAGATGTAGAAGAAGGCTTCGTATGAAATTAAAATTCAAAAACGGCAACTTTTATAAAAGCTTACTTGCTAGTTTGTCAAATAAACTGCGTTTAAGAAGAGTTGCCCTTGTAATTTTCATACGTACTTTCACATGTGTGTATAGACACTACCAAAAATAAGGCTTTAGGCGACGAAATGAAAAAAATCGGGCGACGATTTTTTTTTTTCGTCACCTAAGAGAAAACTTGGCCGACGAAAAAATAAATCGTCGCCCAAGGAAAAAAATCGTCGCCTAACGTTCAACTTTAGGCGACGAAAAAAAAATCGTCGCCTAAGGATAAATTTCGTCGCCTAATATAGAAACTAGAGCGACGAAACAATATTTCGTCGCCTAAAACATATATATCGTCGCCTAAGTGTTTTAATCCTTAGGCGACGAAACCCAAATATATCGTCGCCTAAGTATTTTATTTTTTTATTTTACTTGTCCGACGAATTACACTAATTTCGTCGGCCAAGATAACCCGAATAATTAAAATAAAATAAAGCACATCTAAATTTCATTGTTTAATTTACTCTTGCGCAACGAAATTAACTAATATCGTCGCCCAAGTGTTATCTTGGCCGACGAATTACCCTACTTTCGTCGGCCAAGAGTAATCCGAATAATTAAAATAAATAAAGCACATTTAAATTGTAAGTTAATGTTTTTTACCAAATTTTTATATCCCCGTAAGCGTCTCGTCGATTGGAAACTATTCTCAGTTGAAGGTCCGGCCAGATTACGTGATTTGGAGGGTCGAATAGCCGTTTCCGTCCATTTAGGGGTTTGACCGCGCCGATTGACCGGACGGATCGAGCCCTTATCTTTGTCAGATGGAGCTGAATTTTTTCCCACCCACGTAATTCGTTATGCTGGTCATATCTGACGGTGGGTTTTCAGTTCCTCTCCTCCGATCACCAAACTCACGTTATATGTACTAATGTTGTATAACTTTTTTATGTAAGCGTTGAGTTTAAGTGTCGTTTTGAATATAACGTATACGTAGATGCCTCAAATGCAAAAAAGTCGTGAAATAAGATATGACCGGAATGGTGAAATACGTCAACCTGTGAAAAATGAAGATATTCCGGAAAAATTTCACGAAAATAATGTTCCGGTGAACGAAATTCTCTTATTTCTACCTAGTGGTAGCCCTATCCCGGGTATTTATTTTTTACCAAATTTTTAGGGTCCCGTAAAAGTCTCGTCGATCGGAAACTATTCTCAGTTGAAGGTCCGGCCAGATTACGTGATTTGGAGGGTCGAATAGCCGTTTCCGTTTGTTTAGGGGTTTGACCGCGCCGATTGACCGGACGGATCGAGTCCTTATCTTTGTCAGATGGAGCTGCATTTTTTCCCACCTATGTAATTCGTTATGCTGGTCATATCTGACGGTGGGTTTTCAGTTCCTCTTCTCCGATCACCAAACTCACGTTATATGTACTAATGTTGTATAACTTTTTTATATATATAAGTGTTGAGTTCAAGTGTCGTTTTGAATACAACGTATACGTAGATGCCTCAAACGCAAAAAAGTCGTGAAATAAGATATAACCGGAACGGTGAAATACGTCAACCTGTGAAAAATGAAGATATTCCGGTAAAATTTCACGAAAATAATGTTCCGGTGAACGAAATTCTCTTATTTCTACCTAGTGGTAGCCCTATCCCGGGTATTTATTTTTTACCAAAATTTTAGGGTCCCGTAAAAGTCTCGTCGATCGGAAACTATTCTCAGTTGAAGGTCCGGCCAGATTACGTGATTTGGAGGGTCGAATAGCCGTTTCCGTTTGTTTAGGGTTTGACCGCGCCGATTGACCGGACGGATCGAGCCCTTATCGTTGTCAGATGGAGCTGAATTTTTTCCCACCCACGTAATTCGTTATGCTGGTCATATCTGATGGTGGGTTTTCAGTTCCTCTTCCCCGATCACCAAAATCACGATATTTTGAATTTTATGATAGAAATCTTGGCCGACGATTATCTCCATCTTGGGCGACGATATTTATAGTGAAGAACATCGTCGCCCAAGTAGACTATCTTGGGTGACGAGATTTATAGTGAAGAACATCGTCGCCCAAGTAGACTCTTGGCCGACGATTTTCTTCATCTTGGGCGACGAGATTTATAGTGTAGAACATCGTCGCCTAAGTAGACTATCTTGGCCGACGATTTTCAATAAACAGGGCGACAATTTTTTAATTCGTCGGCCAAGATACTCTTGGCCGACGATTTTTAAAAAAACAGGGCGACGATTTTTACAAAATCGTCGCCCAAGAACGCCACTATAAATGGCAAAAATTCGGAACCCTAACCATTTCTTCAGCCGCCTAGCCCTTTCTCTCCGAAAATCCTCTCTCTGCCTCTGCCCTCTCTCTCTCCCTCTCCCCGACCCCGACCCGGACCCCAATTCGGAACCCCGATCCCGACCCCGACGCCGACCCACAATTTAAGGTATAACCCTAAAACCCTAAATTGGTTTTAATTGTTGTTGTTGTGATAATTAATGTAAATTGTTGTTGTTGTGATAATTGTAAATTGTAAATTGTTGTTGTTGTTATTGTGATAATTGTAAATTGTGATGTAAATTATGGTAAATTGTGATGTAAATAATAATTGTAAAATATTAGGGTTTACGGTTTAGGGTTTAGGGTTTAGGATTTGTGGAAATAATTTGTAAATATATTGTAAAGGATTAAATAATTTTTGATTAAATAATTAAATAATATAAATTATAATTGTAAATATATTGTGGGCATTTTGTAAAAAATAATGGATTATTTTTTAGTAAGGATGTAAATATTCGTAAATTAATTTTTGTAATGTAATAATTGCGAATTAATGTAAATAATTTGTTATATGAATAAAAATAATAATAAATCCTTTAATAACTATTAATTTCGAAGAGTGCTATTATTGTTGATAAATTTTTCGAAATTTATGGTTATTTTTTGTGAACTTAATTATAAGACGGTAAAATATTTTTAATAAATTTATGGTTATTTTAAACAGGATGGCCATGAGGAGAACTTCTGGACAACGTTCGGGTGCGAGGAGCCAAGACGGCTCGGACGGTACCTCAAACAACCCGTCGGAATCACCGTCTTACGGGTTTCCGTGGCAGTTGACGGCCCGACATGCGGCGCTTACGGGTGGCGTGAGCGGCTCGGGTTCTGTTGGGCAGTCGGGTCCCGCAGCGACGGCTCCTCGTCATCCACCCATACTTTGCCGGTCGCGATCCCGCAGCGACGCCCCCACACAGTCGTCCCCGACCGACGGTGATGGCGGGTCATCCGGGGTCCCTATGGTGCCATCCGGCCTCTTCCTTCCTCCGACGATACCGGCGATACCTCGCGTCGATGAGGAGGGTCGACCGATTCGGGAGCAGCTCCCGCATGTGGCACCGCACGAGGCCTATATCTACCGGGAGTTTCCCACGCCTCTTCATCCCGTGAGGGTCTCCGAGCAGGCGGACGAAGACGAATCCGTCGGCTCAGCCTCATCCTCAGGTAATTTATTATTACTTTTTTGTCGATTTTAATTTTTTTAATGTAAAAATATATTATTAATATTAAATTTGATTCACAATGTCACAGCCGCCGGAACGAGAAGGCGGAACAGGAGAGGCACCGTCAGCAACAAGGGACTCGATAGGGCGGTCGAGTCCGCTGGACGGATCGCCATCCCGTTATCCAACGGCAAACCGGTGGACGCCGCGTTGGGAAACCGGTACACGCGCGCCGCGGGAGGCACCATCCGCTCCAGACTCCCAATGTTGTGGGGAGTCTGGAGCCAGGTTCCTGATGGAGTGAAGGAGATGCTCCATCAGTCGATGTCGGTGAGTTTACTCGATCAATTACTATTTTTTTAACTAATAAATTATTTAATTATCGAAAAAAATACTAACAAGTGGTAATGCAGCAATGGTTTGTGGTTCCCGAGGAGGGACGTGACTGGGCGGAAAAAGCCCACAGGGAGAGGTACCTCTATTTAATAATTTATTAAATTTTATTTTTTTAATAATATATTTAATATTTTTTTTTGTATATGTAGGTTCAAGGAGTGGAAGCACGACCTCCGGGAACACTGGAAGAAGTACGGGAGCGACCGTTCGGGTACCCCGAAGGAGTTCGAGTATCGGGAGTACGAGTGGCGGTGGCTTCTTGTCACGCAGTTCAACGACCCACACAAACAGGTAATTCTTAAACAAATTTGAATATTTAATTAGTGAATTAATTATAATTGTATGTTTTTAAATATTTACTAACGATAATTTTTTTTTGAAGCACCTCGCCCGGGTGAACGCTGAGAACCGGCAACAGAACACAACCAACCATCGTGCCGGTTCGAGGCCGTTTTCGGCCATCATGGACGACGTGCGGCGAGAGCGGCCAGAGGAGAACCCCTATGTGGGGACCTTTCAGAGGGCATATCCTCATTCTGAGGAGGATCTTGTAAGTTCATTATATTTTCTAATTTTTAATTTTAATTACATTTTATTAAATGTATATTAATATATTTTTGTAATATATCCAATTAGGCGAGGGTGAGGGAGGCGGAGCAAGAGGTCATGAGAGGCATGGTGAACGACACATTTCCGGGCACGGCAGAGGATGACATGTCAGAGGCCATGTCCAGGATCGACACTTCAGATCCTACCGTTGGGGCGCGGATTATGGCCACTGCCTTCGCGCAGCGTTCCAACACCTACTACTGCCGGGGTATGAGAGACGCTGGAAAGGGGATCCTGAAGACGACTCCAGGATTTCAGCGCAAAGGAGCCGCCGGAGCCTCAAGCAGCAACAGCCAGACCACTCGGCTACAGGATCAGTTCGCAAGTCTACAGTCTGAGCTGGAAGCCCAAAGAGCGAGGGAGTCTGAGCTGGAAGCCCAAAGAGCGAGGGAGATGGCGGCAATGGCGGAATCATATGCGGCTTCCACGGTTGCGCATATGGAGCGGGTGAATGAAGTCACCAATGCCAACCAGGCGGCTATGGGACAGTGGATGGCTGCCTACATCGCTGCACATGCGGCCGGACAGCCGTTTCCGCCCATGCCTACGCCTATACCATTACCTCAGTGGCCCCACCCTCAGTGGCCCCACCCTCAGCAGCAGCCTCCTCAGCCTGACCAGCCGCCGCCTCAGCCTCAGGACCCTCCGAACGGGAATGATGAGTTAGATTTCGGGTTTCTCGATCTATAGGCAGATGGACTGAATTTTTGTAATAAATTATTTATAAATTTATAAATTTGTGTTATTTTTAATTAAATTTTAGTATTACAAAAATTTAAAGAAATGCCGAAAAAAAATTCCAGCAAAAATTAAAAAAACATGATTTATATATTTTAAAAAATTATTTAATTATTTTAAAAGTAATTTTAAATATATCTTAGGCGACGAAATTTCTAAATCGTCGGTCAAGGACTTACCATCTTAGGCGACGAAAAGAAAATATCGTCGCCTAAGATGTTGTGATCTTAGGCGACGAAATATTTATTTTCGTCGCCCAAGATTATAAGATATTAAGCGACGAAAAATGTTTTCGTCGGCCAAGGTGTTAAATCTTGGGCGACGACTATTTTTTGGGCGACGAGAAGTATATTTTAGGCGACGAAATTCGTATCGTCGCCTAAGAATTACTCTTGGGCGACGACGGAATCAATTTTCGTCGCCCAAGTTCTTGACCGACGCGGTTCTGGCGACGACGTTTTGGCCGACGACATGTCGTCGCCTAAGTTCTTAGGCGACGAAATTTTTTAACAGGGCGACGATTTTTTTTCGTCGCCCAAGATCTTTTTTCTGGTAGTGAGAAGTTGCTCGTGCAATTACATCGCGATCAGTCACGCGATAAATTTCATGAAATGAAAACATATAGTTAGTAATATTCACCATATATATATATAAACAGTAAACTAATTAAATAGTTACTAATGTGAATAAACTGTTTTTACTTATGAGGTAAAAACATTTTACCTGGAGAGGCAAATTTTACCGTTTTGCTCCTCATACAATTATATGTTCTCTTTTCTGCTCTCTTCTGCTATGGATCCGAGTATTGATTCGGGTCCTAGATAGGGATGGAAGTACAACAAAGGTTGTATGGGCTATAGCCCAACCGAAAATTGGGCCAAAAAACCCCTAGGTGTGTGTGTGTGTGTGTGTATATCAAGCCCAGCCAGCCAGCCCAATGAAAAAAAAAAAGAACCCCGGCTTCATCATCAGACATCAGTCCGAGTCCTAAGTCCTAAGCAGATTTTTCTCCTTAATCAGCGCTGGTGCTAGCGGACATCACGATCTTCAGGGCCGGTAGCAGATGGAGGAGGTCGGCGTTGACCAGAGTCTCGGCACGGTAGAGGAAGGCTTGGACTGAGTAGGCGTGGGTACTGAGGAACTGGTCTAGAGGAAGAGCCGAAGAGAGGACTCCCATGCTCGAAGGATGTTGAACTTGTGGGTCAGTGGGTGAGGTGGGATTCGAAAAGACGAAGGCTGGTGGTGGGTTGATGATTAGGATTTAGGACTTCTGGGAGGTTTGGCAATTGAAAATGGAGCCATTAGAGTTTGTGTTTGTGGCTCAAAAGTCAGAACTGGAATGAGGATGAGGAATCAGAAGAAACAGTACAAACTCTAACAGTCTAACTTCAATTCGTATTTGGGTGATTGAGATTTAGGGAGAAAGTGAAACTTCAAAGTCTAACTCTACAACTACAAGGGATGAGCGATTCCATTTGTTCTATTGAAATTGAAAGTAATTAGTCTTCCTACTGGGTTCCAAACCTCAAAAAATGTTTTGTAAGTGTGCTGCATGAAAATTAGCCCAACCCACTTTCGATTACTGGTTCCGTCCCTGGTCCTAGGATCCTTGCGCCGGATCGATCGGAGCAGCAATGAAGGCGCAAGCGTCGTGCGTTGGTCTAGCGCATCAGTGTGGAAGCAAAATGATGCGTCGCTGGGGAGGGCAGGTGCAGTTGGGCCGAGTTTGTGTCGTCGGGCAGTGGTCGTCAATTGCAGGTCAAGCAACCGGATCTGGGTTGAAGGGGCGGCGCTCAAGGCGCCAGGGAAGCCTATTAGGCGAGCGGAGATGAGGACTCGACTGGGTCTCACGCCGGAAGAGAAGCGAGAGCGGCGGAGGTGGTGATTTGCTGAGGTGGGTCCGTCAGGGATTGTGCGCTCGTCGGTGTTGTGATCGAGAAAGGGTTGTGGTTCTGGGTTGCAAAGGGACAGCGCTCGAGGCTGAGGCTGGGCTGGTCTTGGGTGGTAGAAGAGGCTGGTGCGCTTCGCCGTCAAGATGGGTTGGGTGCCCAGAGCAACTTTCTGGGTGCCCAAGTCAAAATCGATGGCTGTAGAAAATTTTAGGGTTTTAGGGTTTCGTTATCAAGCTCGGTTAGAGCACAGTGCTGACAACGTGTTGAAGGAGAAAAGATAACGAGAATAACTGTCTACTCATTCATTGATAGAAAGACTTATTTATAGGCATTACATAGAGTCTCTCGAATGATCTAGAAGTTCTATCAACTGTAATCTATTCTAATAAAGAAACCAGATTAACCAATCTTACGTGTATTAAGGCAAGACATATAATAGAAGGACAGAAACATAATTTCTTTAAACAATAACATGGTTTGGAGAGCATGTAATTGTGTTATATATATATATAGAAGATGATCTTATTGGTCTTCGCTTTTTTGTTATCTTATTATTCTAGAGTCGGTTTTGGTTTTTGCTGTTTTTTTTATCTTTTTATTTTTCGTTTTTTCTTTCAAAGTTGTAGAGAATTTGATAAGGGTATAGTAGACCTTTTATCTTGTAAAATGGTTATTTTTTAACTAAATGAAAAAAGAAGGTTAAAAACTATCATAATTACCAAAAGTTGGTTGGTTATCAAAATTTCTTTTGTTTGGGCTCTAATCTAAACTACCAATTCTAACATCCTACTAAACTCGACCGACAAAATAGAAGCTCACTACCGATAGATATGGGAAGCAAACCTAGTCAAAGTCAAGTATTTAAAAAAAAAAAAAAAAAAGATCAGTGCAACAGCCTTTAAACCTTGATTAATGAAATCATAAAATACAAAGAAAAGACATGAAACCTAAACCCTAAATTACAATAAGTAACGTATTATAACATTGTCAAAGCCT
This sequence comes from Fragaria x ananassa, assembly GCA_034370585.1. Lineage (NCBI taxonomy): Eukaryota > Viridiplantae > Streptophyta > Magnoliopsida > Rosales > Rosaceae > Fragaria > Fragaria x ananassa. Next base: position 17,212,799 of record CP139769.1, read on the forward strand.
CCGGTAAGAACATCTTAATTTCTTTCTTTGATCTTGGACAACACATTGCATTGTAATTATTAATTATGAGGAAACAACAAGAATGATTGAATCTTTAAAAAAGAGCAACAGAAGAAATATTCCAAAATTGTTAATCACAAATTAAGTTGATGACTCTCATCATGCACATGCTCATGCTTTGACAAACCGAGATCAGAATTCGTAAGTCTCTTTCTTTAAGCTAGTTGTCATTGTTTCTGGCCATCCACAATTCGAGTCTTTGATCATCACAAGTTCACAACACAAAGCCCCAATTTATAGTCCACATTATTTCAATTACTCACCAAACATGTGTCCTAAACAATTAACCATTAGGGATACTCGTAATTGGCATATAACTAAACAATCCACCGCAAGCAAACGATAACAAAAACAAACTCAAATGATTTGTTATGCAAGTCATACTCTCAAAACAAAAGACAAGCTCCATCTTTCTGAGAACCATCTGGCCTTCTTCAACCATTACAAAATATTATCATCCTTCTCATGATGTTATATATTGTCGACTTATTTGGGTTTGAAATTGATCGAGAATCTAGTGGCTTGTTGTCTAAAGATGAGAAATATTGATTTTCTATGTCTTTCTTTAAGCCAATTTAGGTGATGAACTTGACTACTCGATACATTTAATTCAAACGCTGTCTGATTCTCGATGTTGAGTTTAAGAATTTAGATGATTAGATCCACGCATAGATCGAGTCTATCAGATTTTGAAGTTACTTAATTTGGTCATGAAGTCCCCCCCCCCCCCCCCCCCCCCCCCATTAGAGAATGCAATGAGTATGTGTGCAGCTAATAAGTTTCTAATATATACTGTATCGTCAGTTATATTCATAAATAAACAAAATTATAGCTAATGACTAGCTCCAACACTGTACAAAACGATACCGGCTTTGTGGTAGAGGCCTTTACCTCTCTCACGAGTTAATGGGGTTCGAAATCTGGTATATGGTGGTGCCGGTGGTTCGATAGAGGTGATCTGGTGGTGGAACAAAACAACAACAACAACATGCAGTTTGTGGTAGACCTATCCCTCTCTTTACGTAGTCACGTTTAATTTAATGTTCTTTTAGTTATTTGATTATGGTTTCAAGTTGTGGAGATAGGTACGTGTTTCATGGTCAGGTTGTCGATCTGACCTTACACGTCCTAATTACATAAAAATCATAATTCTACGTGGATTGACAATGATTCTATTGCGTGAAGGTGTAAGATAGCCTCCATCAATCTTGTAGCAAAAAAAATAAGACTTTACATTTTAGTAAATTATATTTTTTTAAATAAAAACATAAATTTTTTTTTTTAATAAGTAAGAAGTTGTGAGTTTGACTGATAAAAAAATTCATCGTAACATTAAGTTAGACTTCTTAGTTGTATTTTCTTTTTGACAAATTCTCTCAGAAAGCAAACGATCTTACCGGAAGATCCGAAGATGGACGTAGGTAGCTTAATGTGACAAAAACCCATAATAAACTCATGTCTGGATATGTGGATGAAATGAACCATGGTGTCACAGTGTCACATACCCCAGGTGAAGGTCGACCTAGGACTCTAGAAGCTAGCATCCAAATCATTGAAAGGGAGGGAAGCTACCTATAATTGAACCGACAAATTAAGAGCTGGTGTGATATGATTTGGCAAAGTTACTTGTGTTGTATGAGATCTGAAGTCCAGGTTTCTTTACACTTACTTTCATCACGGATCGATTCGCACGTATACTACTGGGTACCCTTCGACAATGCATCATCCCCCCAATTACAATGTTCGTGTGGATACCATGCCTAATTTGACCATATTTTTGTGATGACATTTTTTTAACTATGTACTCTCTCTCATGGAAATTTTTAGGTCGTTCATCAACTTGAGCTACACAAACTAACCAAACTGGAGAAAAATAAGGTCATGTGCCATAGCTGGTTTGAGCCAACAGTATAAGTGAGGACTCGAGAACTTCAGAAACCGTAGAGACCTCATCCGTCTAGTCTTTTGAGCAACTTATTACTTGTTAATTTCAAATCCTGGTTCCTACATATAAATTATTATAAATGGGTAAAATTGCACTGTGTACTTACATGTCTATGCATATAAGAATTTCCAACACAATGATTTTCTAAATTGTCAATCCAAAAATGTCAATGACTCAATGAGTCAATCCATTTTTTAGTTTGATTAATTTGTTTATACTTTAACATGATTGAAAAATGAAGACCTAGATGGTCACATTTTCGTAAGCTCTACTAATTATAATTATCCCTTGCTCTCACAATTGATCGATGAATTATAAAGTTACAAGTACCTACACACACACTGATATATTTTGGAGTATACCCGGTGGCACTGAATGTAATGGAAATTTGTCACAAACCACTCCAATAAATTTCTGAATAGTTTTTGTGGTTGTTCAACTTTACATCCTAATCAAAGATAATTAACAGAGAACAGCTTAAATGATCCTTCAACTAATCTATATAAAGTTGCACAGGACACACCGGCAGAGAAGTATAGAACTGCTCTATCTTTTAAAATGGTACCTCTTTGTAAATTGCTTCAAATTGAAATAGAGTACGTATAACCCTTTTGGGATATGGCACACGATAATCACAAGGTTTCTATAAAATTAGAAAAGCAAACGCACTTAATGGAATCATTCACACAACTAAACACTATGTAAAGATGCTGCCAAAGGATTTAGTCCCCAAAACACATTCCTTAACCACTGTATTAACTTTTTGAGTTCTCCATGCTTTTCTTAATTACTTGCTCTACCTTTCTTAGATTAGTTTTCTGTTTGGTACATGGATATTCTTGTCAAAGTTTTGCTTAGTTTAAGTCTAAAAATAATTTAAAGCTGTAGCATAATCCATGCATTTAGCTAGTTAGCCAGTTTGTATCAATTTTTTAAGTGTTAGTTTATACATCGGTTATCTTTTCAATCGATCATGGTTGTCCATAGGTTTATCATGGGCGGCATGACCTACTTAAAAGAAAAATGACGCAACAGGAAGTATGGATGGCTGACAAACGTTAACCTCTAGAAGAAAAAAAAAATCAAAAGTCTACTAATAATAATCTCTTAGATAGATTTGAGACTTATATCTTCAAGCAGATTATCAAAACGTAGCCTCTCGGTTTTTATTAAATTTTCTTCAATCGTGTCAATAAAAATTAAATGTGATTAAATGAAATGGAATAGATCATGCTAGAATCATATCTATGTAGATAATAAAATTTTTGTGTAATATCCATTCCTTTGAGGTCCGCCAGAAATCGCATTTCACTTGTCACACAAACTTTAAATGAAATCCAAGCACAATAGGAAACCACCACCATCGGGCAATTTGGTGGTGTCGGTTTCGCATTCTAGTAGTAGTAGTAGTAGAGCTTCGTTATACGTGACAGACAAAGGATGTGTGGTAGGGCTTCCCTATAGTAAAAGAGAGGGGACCCCACCCAAAGATAGTATTTTACATCTTTAGGTAAATGAGTGGTAATTGGTACATCTTTATCCCTAAACTGATTTGGTGTGCTGTCCACAATCCACTGTTATTTAATTCTTTACTATATAGTGTAAAATACCACATTGGCTATAAAACTCCTAGAAATTGCCAAAAGTAAACAGTGATCTATCTACACGTGTCTTTAAATCAGACAACGAAAAAGAGAGATGTGTGCTGCTTCTTATAACTTTGTCGACAGCCAATAACAAGGCCACCCCTCTCTCTCTCTCTCTCACTCTAAGCTCTCTCAGTCTCACAAACACAAACACATGCATTGAAGCAGCTGATGATCCATTTCTCCATACTTCTGCCCAGAAAAACCCAGCTCGATCCTCCTTCATAAATCTCTATATAACTCAGAGGGTACGTACAGTGGAGAGCTTTGCCTTAGTTGATCTCTTACTGGGTTAGTCCCGGTTAGCTCTCTTCGTTTGGTCGATATCAGTTGCCTCTGTACTTATGATGATATATATATCCCTTTGATTTGCCTCAACTGTACAGTGATCGATCCATACAGCAGGATTATTCGTCGTCAAGCTAGCTGAGCTCCATCATCAAACCAAAGGCAGATTAAGCCATTAAGGTAAGTTTCTTCATATTATATATATATATGCATGATGATTATCCATCACAGTCTCTTATATGTGTTTCTGTTTGTTTTTTCGATCCTGCTTGTTTTTTTTTTCCTTTCATGTTTAAGATCGATGTTCATGTTTGCTTTTTTGGATTTTGAATCTCTTTTATATATACAAGGAAGAGAAAAAAGAACACAGGGTCGTTGCTCTTCCTTAATTTCGATCTCTTTTGTATCTGCAGCTAGCTGCTGTTCTGTTCTTCTTGTCTTTACAATCTGACCCTTTCCTGTTGCTGGAAATCATTAAGACCACGTTTTCTCTGTTCTATCTGGAATCCCAAAAAGGAAGAAAAGAAAGAGACTAGCAACAGTAGTTACTTAAAATTAAAGGTTTTGCTAATTAATCCCATTACCAACAACATTTATTTCCACTTTTTTATTCTATTCTGTTCGTCATATCTTTTTCTTCTTTTCCTATCAGTTCTGTAGTAGTGCGCTGTGCGCGCTTAGGCCTCTCGCAGAGTGATTCGATCATGAACATGAGACTGAGGATCGAGTAAATACAGTAAACACGTGCAGTAAATACTGAAATATATACAGTTGAGTTAAAAACAGAAACAAAAATTACTATACCTCCCAAAGGTGAAACAATGATTATGACCTCGACTGGGACCTAAAAATTTGAAACCGAATTCGGCTAAACTACAAGATCCTTTGAAATCAATAGGACCGTCCAAACTTGAGAATATATATCAGACAGCTTTTCTAGACATATTCCAGACCTGCATGATTGAGATTATTCAATCTAAACAGTAGTGTTTAGATTTTTCTTTTTATCTGGGTCAAATTATACAAGACTTTAGAGGGGATCCTATTATATTGGAAAATAATTAGAGGGCCACATTTGTGAGAACAAATATAGAAACCTTGGAATAAATTTAGAGACGATTCTCAACCAAATTATTAGAATTGCTGTCTTGGTATTCTTAAACATTGAAACCATACCACGGCGGCTCCATGTTGCCTACTCTTTTCTCGGTTTAGCACCATACCTGTACAGTTCAATGAATCTTAATTTAAGCAAGACTTTCATTATTTTATTTTGTTCAGTCAAGTTTTTTAAACAAATTAATAAGCTGGGCAATTATCTAAATTTCTTATCAATGCTAAATAATCTAATATATATATATAGGAGTAAATACTTGTGACACTCTGTAGTTTACACCTAAAATCAGTTTTGTCCCTCACTTTTTTTTTAAACTGGTATACCCCTATATTTTAAATTCTCGACTGATTTGCCCTTGTCGTCAAGTGAACCCGTTATGTAGCTGACGTGGCTAACATGTTGACACATGTATGAGACCAAGGTATTGAGATGACAATTTTACCCACAGAGCCTACCCTAAATCCCCTAATAAACCCTAGTAACCCCTCCATTGATTCCACTTCACTCCCATTCTCCACCGCCTCCTCCTCCGTCGCCGACCTCGCCCTCTCGCATCTTGACCTCCGCCTCACGGAGGCTCTGGTCCTAGAGGTCCTCCGCTACGGCAGCGAAAAGGAGCAGGACGTCCTCTCCTGCCTGAAATTCTTCGACTGGGTTGGCCGCCAGCGCAGCTTCCGCCACACACGCGCCACATTCAACTCCATCTTCAAGATCCTCTCACGCGCCAAGCTCATGTCGCTGATACACGACTTCCACTCCTCCTTCAGCAGCAACCGGTACGACCACAGCGTCAGGTTCCACGACACGTTGGTCATGGGCTTGATCGAGTCGACCCGGGAGCGCTTTCTTGAAAGAGAAGTACTGATCGGTACGTTGTAGGTGAGCCCACTGTCCGACTGCATCGCCGTCATTTTCGGAAGCATGGAATCGTTCATCATGGAGTTGTTATTATACGCCGGAAGAAGAGCCTCCGTCGCCACCAAACCGCCGGTCATCATCGGCACGCCTTAGCCAATCTGAGTACCGTACATGCCGCCGTTTCCCTGAACAGGATTCATGATCTCACTGTGGAAAAACCAAAAATCAGAACCGACCCAGTAGAGAAATCTCAAGGCAAAAGAAATACCCAGATGAAGAGAGGATCAGTACCTGTTGTTGCAGAAGAGTTGTTGAGAGGGGAATAGATTGAGGTGCCGAGCTTCAACGGCCATTGAAATATTACACACAGAGAGAAGAAGGGAAAAAGAGAAGGGCTGGTTGCTCTAAATCAACAGCAAGCGTTTTCTCTCTTTATATAAAGCCTCTTTCTTCTTCTTCTCTGTCGATTAGCTCTTTGGGTTTTTCTTCGGGTTAATAAAGCCTCTTTCTTCTTCTTCTCTGTATCTCTATATGATGCGTTTTGGGGGACTTTGGGTTCTTGTTTTGGGGGAGGAAGAGAAAGAAAACAAGTGTGAGGAGGAAACGAACAAAAGGCATGCAATAGAGGTGGCAAGGCTGGATGGTGGGGTTTATTTAGGGTTTGGTTTGGGTCAGGGGTATATTGGACATATTATGTCGATGTTGCAGGTTTCTAGCTGAGTTGGAAACGCAAGATCGGTCATCTCAGCAACTTAACAGTCTTCTTTAACGGTCAATTGACGACAAGGGCAAATCATGCGAGAATTCAAAGTATAGGGGTATACCAGTTTAAAAAAAAAAGTTAGGGACAAAACTGATTTTAGGTATAAACTACAGGGTGTCACAAGCATTTACTCCATATATATATATAGGTCTTTTCAGATACGGATCTCTGTATTTATTCAAAAGGTACAGATTTCCTAAATTGACATATTTTTCTATCATATTTTTTCATCTCAACACTTCATCTTTTAGGTATATATATAAGTAGATCATCTCTACAAAATTTTAGCCAAATTGATAATCATTAAGGTATTCAAAATTGTGAATTACACAAACGGTTCCTGTTGAATAAATTTAGTTCGTTCATTGTAATCATATAATTTCGATACCTTAATGATTATCAATTTGGCTGAAAATTTGTACAGATGATCTATTCATATATACCTACAATATGAATAGTATATATGAATAGTTAAGATGAGAAAATATGATCTAAAAGTATATCAATTAAGAAAATTTGTACATTTTGAACAAATACGGATATTTGGACCTAATAATAATAATATATATATATATACAGAGTTTCTCAGCTGCAGACGTCCGCATTTATTCTTACGGTGCGGATTTCCACTTTACACTTATTTTTCAATCGAATTTTTACATCTCCATCATCTAGTATTTAGATACTAATGTATAAATCATCTCTGTAAAATTTCAGTCAATTTGGTTATCATTAAGGCACTCAAAACTGTCATTTTCTATTATAAACATAAACAGTTCAAGTTCGACAGAATTATGTTATCTATTTGTTTAATCTAGTTTAAGTGTCTTAATGATAACCAAATTGGCTAAAATTTTACAAAGATGATCTATACATTATTAGTATCTAAAGACTAGACGATGGAGATGTGAAAATTCGATTGAAAAATAAGTGTAAAGTCAAAATCCGCACCGTAAGAATAAATACAGACATCCGCACTTGAGAAAATGTCTATATATATATATATATATATATATATATGAACATGACATGTTGATAAAGCGAAAGTATTTTGTCAATTTAATTAATAGAATTGTAGAGGTAATATTCATATTAAAACTTTTCATATAGGCCTACATGTCTTCCTGAAATTAGCTGGCCTGACTAATCTATTCGTCAAGCAGTTCCCTAAAAACTTCAACTTTCTTGTATTAGCTACCTTAAATTTCTTACCAAAACACTCCCTTAGCTAGCTCCAAAGGTCTTCATCAAATGAACAATCTCCTATATGTGGATCGAGGTTGAAGAACCGTCTCTATATATGCGCGTAACTCCTCGTATAAGGATGACATTTTGTTCCATTAGGTAATAGTATACCCATAGGTAATTACCCACCCATTAAACAAAATGGGTAATACCCACTAGGTAAATACCCATCTTTTTTCACGGGTATTTTCATACCCACCCACATAGGTAATGGGTACTCATCTACCTCCATATCCCCTACTGACCCAATAAAAATTCTAACCCCCTTTTAATTAATTTTTTTTCTTTATTGACCTTCTTTAACCTTCTTCTTCTCTCCAACAAAAAAAAAACTTCTTCCTCTCGACCTCGATCCCAAATCCACCCGTACAACTCTCTCTCTCTCTCTCTCTGCAAACATCAACCGCAATCAATAATCAAGAGATTGTGGACCAAAAGTAAAAGAGAGGAATTAGGGTATTGGCAGGAGCCTAAAGACCAACGTTATCAAGAATGCAGTACTCGGTGGGTTAGGAGAAGACGAGCTGTGCGCCTATGCCAGTCAAGGATCGAACTGAGTGAATTGGAACCCAGATGCTCTAATCAAACCGAGTCAACTCAAATCGAGATCCAACTCTCCCAACTTGAACTGAGGAGCTTGTGAGATGCTGGTGATGGTGTTTTGATGATAGTGAGAGGCTCAATTGGTGAGAAATTGAGAGGCTCAGATTATTGAGATCGAGGTAGTTTTGGTTAAACTGGAGTTCGAACATGAGAAGACGGGTTTAGAATTTTTCTCATTTTCAGTCTATACAGTTGCGGTTACCCGTAGGTTTACCCATACCCACGTGGGTATTTCAATACCCATGGGTATTGAACAAACAATGGGTACACACAAATACCCACACTCGTGGGTATTAACACCATCACTATCCTCATATGGTTGGAGCAAGATTGTTGTGACTGCTTAATCAAATGCAGCTCCTATTTTAACTTTCAGTTATTTGTCAATGAAAAGAAGATAGAAACTACTGTATTTTTCTATCACCTATCTTGATCTCAATTCTAATTTGTATAATTTCTAATATTTTAAATATTTACGTATTTAAATCCATTATATGACTAAACATAAACATAAGAAGAATAGACAAAGTAGAGTGTTGTCTTGTGACTTTATGTTTTCTTTTATGGCAAAAATGCTTTTATCTTATTTTGTGAGCCTAGGGTGTCATGTCAATCATGATGAACGTTGGTTGTGCGGTTTGAATCGGAACTCCCTGACCACCTAAAGTTTAGATTGAATTTTTCTTCGATATTTCTTTTTGGCTGTAGTACTGTATTAGATTGGATTGGACGAACAAGTTGACTCGAAATAGTGTTGGCTTATTTGTTTCGTTCTAACGTGTACATGGTACTGCTGCCGCAATAGCTATCAGAGATGACCATCGAGAACTACCTTTGTTCTTTCTTTAAACTTATTTGGGTGATGAAAACTTTTTCATTATACAATTAAGTTCATACATTTAAACCAAGTCCTATAAGACCTCAAATGATAAAAGTAAAATAAAATATTTAGGATGAAGAGTAAATGTCCTTTTTGATTTAAAATTGTCAAACAGACAATGATGATATTGATGAATCTATTTCGAGTCTACTAGAGTTTACATAAAAAAGATGGGGACAAATCAGGTAACAAATTCATGTCACGTCTAAATATATTACAATCTAAATGGTCACTTGCCGAATACAAACCTAACAACGTAGAAATGCTTTCGCTCTCTAAGTACTAATATCTAGATTATCTATTTGCCACACGCAATTGTGATACAAATATCAATAGTGTCTTAAAGTAATCCATTACTTTTACCTTAAACAGCTTGCACCCAAATTGCTTTGTTAATAAACCCCAAGCCAGCCTAGCTAGACCCAAAAAGAGTCCAAGCCCAATTACTAAGGCCACCCAGAAACCTGGGAACCCTAGCACCGGCCTTTCTTATGCCATCTTCATCGTCACCGCCGCCACATCCAGCGGACGGCCTTGGCCCTTTGGCTCCACCACCCCATTCACAACCTACCCTCTACCTGCACAACACCGCACACAAGCAGCTCTACTCACTGCTGCCCAACAACTCAACAGCTCTACTCATCTTCATAGTTTTTTTTTTTTTTTTTCAGCAATAAGAAAATATACAGGTTCCGCAATCACGGGTTACATTTGCCTTGTGGTTAGGGACTGTGGATAATAATAATTAGGAAGTCAAAATCGTGAAATTTACAAGTCCAACCTTCAAAATACCGTTATTTCCTTGGCCGTTGGCGGCAGTCTTATTCTTGTTTGGCTCCCCAATCGATTTGGCAATTTCACTTCAAACATTGTTTTGATTGTTGGTTTGTTGTCTGGCATGTCCTCTAACCATGCCTCCACAGATGAAGCCCCACTCCAAGAATCCGGAACAGGTAACTTTTACTCTCTTCCTTTATGTCTGTATTAAGCATCATCATGATGATGATGATGATGCATTGTTGTTGTGTTTGTTGGGTTAATTTTGGGAAACTGAGAGCAATCTGCAGAGGAAGTGGGCTGAACTGTGTTGTTTGGATTGGTCGTGCATACAGCTGTTCTGGCCCAGAGTTGTGATGCGCAAATGGCTCAACATCTCCGCCAATGAGTCCGATTACAGCGCCGACACCGAGGACGAAGACGACTGGGATCCTGACTCCCCAACCACCCAGCAAGGTAAAACATTCTTTAACCGCAACTTGTACATGTGTTTCTTCATTTCATGTGTCATGCTTTTGTTTTTATGCATTGTGTTTTTGTTTGAGGAATACCCTTTTGGGGTTTTAGACTCTGACTGTGAAGTTGGTCATTTGCAGATTTTGTTCAGCGGGGAAGAGGATCGAGGTTCAGTGATATCAAAGAAGATGAGTCTGAGGATGATGACCCTGATGGTAATTTTTTATTTTTCATTATATTTAGTGATGAATGTGGTTGAATAACCCGGATGATATACTGATGGTTAACATGGTTTCTGTTCAAGAAGACTACGCTGGTTTTCTTATAGGTTGCTTAGTGTCAGATGTCATATGCCTTTCCGGTTAAAAACTAATGTCTTCTGTTTCTGACCTACTTCCTGCATCTTGTTGACAGTTATCTTTCCTTATTATGTTTTTCTTTCTTTTTCTTTTTTGGATGAAGCAGATCCTCTTCCTCAAGTACGAAGACGAAAATCTGAGACTTTTAGAGCACAATATATAAACACAAAGGAACTCAGGTATGCCCTTCATATTTTTGTAATAGTAGGTAAAACGATACATCGGATCATTTACTTACTGTGAAGTGTGAAGTCATTCCTTATCAAGCTGTAATCATTGATACTTCTATTGATTTTATCTTCCATAAATTTTTTGTTGGTTCTTGGCTGTTTTCAGAATATGTGCTGGTACATGGAATGTTGGAGGACAGACTCCACCGGAAGACCTCGATATTGATGGTTGGCTAGATATCAATGATCCAGCTGACATCTATGTAATCGGGTACATACATTTGACCCTGTTGCATACCAACTTGAAGATTCACTGACTTTGAATTGATGGATCCTATTCTGTATATCATGATCTATTATCCCATACAGTTTGTTGCTTTAATAAATGCTATTGAATAACCTGAATCATACCTATTACGCTATTCCAACATTCATCGTGCTTTTTCTTCCCTCTTTAGTTTGTTGTACCACTTTGATTTGTATTGTAATGTGTTGTTCTGACCGAACTGTTTTTCTTAATAATGAAAACTGCTGTATTTTCAGTCTTCAGGAGATTGTGCCACTTAATGCTGGGAATATATTTGGTGCCGAAGACAGCCGGCCAGTTAGTAAGTGGGAAAACGTCATTCGTGAAACGCTGGATAGATTTCGACCTGCGGCCCGCAAGGTTAAATCTTTTAGTGATCCTCCATCACCCTCAAAATTTAGGCCATCTGATGATGTTCCTTATGTGGATGAGGAGATATTAGATGAAAGTGATGGTGATATTGGTAATGAAATCCATCCAATGGATGACGAACCCAATGATTTTGGTGCCAGCAATGGTACATCAGTCACAAGTGAAACAATGATTGTTGAAGGTCCAGTTCCAAACTTTATTGATAGTACAAAACTGGGAATGCCAATCGGAATGGATTTACGACAGCAGCATTCTTCTTCAAAGAGATTAGATAGGTTATATTGCTTTCGGCCAGATGATTGTTCATTAGATGAAGACACTTCTGCTGTCCAACATAATGGAAAGTTAACCAAAATGCTTAGTGGGTCTGAAAGAATTGGTTTGAACTGGCCAGAGCGTCCACTGAACTTGCTATCTCAGCACTTATTAGAGCGACGAAATTCCTTTAGACCAAAAAAGTCTTTCAAGTCCTCAAAATCTTTCAGGACATACAATTCTTTCAAGTCAGTTGCAAATGACAATGCACCAGAATTAGCTTTGCTTGGAGAAATTGATCTTGAATCTCTCATGAAACGGGAAAGAAGATCATCATATGTAAGGATAGTAAGTAAGCAGATGGTTGGGATTTTCCTAACTGTATGGGTTCGTAGGAGCTTGCGTAAACACATTCAGAACTTAAAGGTGTCAACTGTCGGTGTTGGTGTTATGGGATACATTGGTAACAAGGTTTGTTTCCTTTTACAAATTTCTATCTCAATTATTTTAGTGAAATGATTTTCATTTTGACGACTGGTATTGTTAGTGGTAGACTAATCTGATGAGGTCATGTCACAGTTAATTATTTAAATGCTCTTGTCATGCTTTGACTCCATTTGAATTGCTCTTAAACCTGGCTAAAAGCGATTTCACACAACCAAAGTCACTTTCGGTAGTGGTTGGCATTTCAAAATAGTGAGAAGCACGTTTTTAGTTACAGAAAGTTTTATGAAGTGTTCTATGTGATTTTAATAAATCTGCTTCCAGAGGAAGTGCTATAATACAAAAGCACCTCTAGAGAAGAGATCCCACAGAGAGCAATTATTTCATTGATGTTAAATTCTATCTAATGTACCTGTAGGACATAGCAGATAAGTATAAAACTCTGGTAAACAAATTCTTGAAGAGTTGTACCCCTTCTGTTTCTGTCTTGTATTCCAACTCATTGCAGCACATTTTTTGGGCTTTCACTGATGCTTGCTTTTGATCTTTATAATTGAACTTTGTAATGCATATATCCACGAATGTTGAGAATTCCTATTTCAAGACTTGTTCCTAGAATCTGTTTCTGTTAGGTCCTTAATGATATCATTTGTCCAGAAAGTCCATCTTTATTATTTAGGCCTTCCTTAACAAGGCTTAGTTAGGAGGCTTTGCACTTAGTTTTCTCTGTTGATTTGTTTGAATTAGGAGAGAATAAATACTTTCGAAATAGTACTAGGTCTTCTTTTTCCCTTGTCTCATGCTCCGTTGTTCTGAATTAACTAATGTTTCTCAAAAGTACTTTAATACGGTGAGTTTTATGTTGATTTTTTCTAATTGATGTTAAGGCAGTTTCTCAATCTTGCCAGGGATCTGTATCTGTGAGTATGTCCATATACCAGACGCTGTTTTGTTTTGTGTGCACTCATCTGACAGCAGGTGAAAGGGAGGTAGATGAACAAAAAAGAAATGCTGATGTGCATGAAATTCATCGGAGGACTCACTTTCATTCGTTTTCTGGAATTGGACTTCCAAAAAGTATCCATGACCATGAGTAAGTGTATAGCACTTAAATAAGAGCCGAACTCATTCCCACTTTGCCTTTTTTTTTTTTTTGTCTTTTTCTTTCTATTTTCCCTTTTGCCCAAGATGATATATATACAAACATACTTGATATATGTGTGTGTGTATATGTACTTGCCCCCTTCAGATTCTTGAATAGCTACCAAATAGTAAAAGTTATGATCTCTAATAAGACTGCTCGATATGCAAACTCATATAACTGCAACTTCATTTGTGTTTATAAGGAGCATACATGTTCCTCAGTGAGAGATTTAATTGAAACTATTTTGTACTCCTGCAGAAGAATAATTTGGTTGGGTGATCTAAATTATCGTATCAACTTGTCTTATGAGAAAACACAAGAACTTATCTCCAAAAAGGACTGGTCCCAGTTGGCTGAGAAGGACCAGGTACAATTTTTCTTTCTCGTTTAGATAGATTGTTGAATTGAAATTATTTTTTCTGATTGATGTGTGCCTATTAGCAATCACATTCGTCTCCATGTCCTGCTGATATTGACCATTAGATTTTGCAACCCAATTTTTCTGCCGACTGATCTCTGCTTATAGATTCCAAGTCAATCTTTCAGTCAAATAAATATCAGTTGAACACAATTTGAGTGTGTACATTTGTCACCATAATGGTTGCGTGAAGTAGAATCTGAAAGTGCTTTTAAGTATTTCAATTGCTTAACATTTTAATTTTAAAGGCTAGTTAGATCAACCAAATTTTGTCGTTCAGTTTATCATAGGACTATAATACCTTTAAATTTCTTAAGATACAAGATGGATGATGATACTTCAGGATAAACTCTATTAAGTTTTCAGTTAATTGTGTGCAGTGTTTCTTTTAACTTTTTCAAATGAGTTCTTTAGTGATATGCTAGATAGCTTGTCTTCAAACCCGTATCCCCAGAATGTATGACTGGTCGAACATCTGTTCCATCCTATGAGAGTTTCATGTTCTACTGTATAGCATCTACGGTTGTATATTTTAATATGACAGTCTGGAAATTTTGGGAGGGGACATATTGGTGGGATTTTAAACAAAGAATTCTTCTTAAATGATTAAATTTTAATATTTGAGTCCAATTAAATGGGATTCCAAAATATAACTGGAGCACATTATTCTGACAGCTTGCACGACAATTAAAAAAAGGCTGTGCATTTGATGGATGGTCTGAGGGTGTTCTGAATTTCCCGCCAACGTATAAGTATAACATGAATTCAGACAAATATTACGGAGAGGATCCAAAGGGTGGAAGGCGGACTCCAGCGTGGTAGGTTTGCTTGATGTTATATGACTTGTATCTAGTTTTTTTTTTTTTTCCTTTCAAAATAAATGCACTGTTTTTTCCATTCTGTACTTTAAATTACTGTAGGTTTTAGGATGTTTATCAAACCAGTTTGCTTAAATCTTACCACTGCAGCTCTTTCCATTATTTACATCCCAAAAGGAACTTGAGATTATGGTCAGAATGTGTCTTGTAATAGAGACTTTAGTAAGGAATGTAATTGAAACCTCCAAAGCTTGAAAACATTTATAGATTTTGCAACTAGGTATAAGATTCAAACACACTATCTGGAAAACTACAACTATTGAGGTAATGTATCTGTAATTGAGTACATATTCTGTTCACTGACATTGCTTAAATACATCCATTTTCCCATATCAGTGTGTAATAACTTCTTTCTGAGATTCTCCCTATCACATGGTGAATTTTTATTTACACTATCATTGTTGAGATATAACATCGGGAAAACGGGACTTTGCCTGTGGTTTATAAAGGTTTGGGCCACTCCACCCATAGCCAATTGGTTTTGGATGTGAACCCCAGACTACTTTATCATGGTATCAGAATGGGTTACCCACGTCCATGTGTGAATGCCTAATGGCCACACGAACTCCACGTCACCCCAAATGTTGTCAACGTGTTAGGCTTGAAAATTCACCACACATATGGGGGCGTGTTGAGTTATAAATCCCACATCGGGAAAATGGGTCCTTGCTTGTGATTTATAAGGGTTTGGGACACTCCACCCATAGCCAATTGGTTTTGGATGTGAACCCCCATACTACTTTATCAATCATAATAGTTAAAGATCCTTCAAAATTTTGGCTTGCTTTGAGATTTTTCTGTTGCGTCACTGGTTGTTTGGTGTTGAATAATAGTAATAAAGATATGTATTCTAAGAATCCTTTGAAGACTTTAATTTTGGAAGCGTTAACACATTTCTTATACAGTAAAATAGGGTGAACTCTGATGCATTGTTAGGAATTTTCCAAAATTTTCCCCAAATAAGAATGGGGTTTGTGTTCTTCAATAAAATCGTAGTAATGTTCTGTATTCTCTTTGTATTTTTATATCAATTCCTTATACGATATTTACAATACTGTGCTCCCATTTTCAGGTGTGACCGCATTCTTTCATATGGCCGAGGAATGAGGTTACTGCATTATAGGAGGACTGAACATAAATTTTCTGATCATCGACCAGTGACTGCTACTTATATGGCAGAGGTTGAGGTGTTTTCTCCTAGGAAGCTTCAGCGTGCCCTCACATTCACTGATGCAGAGATTGAAAATGAGGAAATTACAATGGATATGGGTATTGATGTTGGAATGGACTGCTTAAAATTGGAACAGGTGAGTACTTTACTAGGGATGTTGTGCATACATTGGTAGATACCGCCAGTTTCTTAAGAACTATATATGTGGTAATTTTTTTTTTAAATCACTCCTCGCACCCTAAACTCCATCCATGTCTGATGCTAGTGAGATTTGAACCCTTGTCCTCCATGGTTTTATCTGCTGTCACCTTTTTTTTTTGGGTACTAGATTAAGCCACAACTATGATTTTATTTATGACGTACGTAGTTCACCACTGTAGATGTTGGAATTACATATTGAATGATGTGTCATGTTAATGCTCCTTTCCTTCAGCATTGCATACAAGAAATTGTCTTGAGGTATATGAAGCATTTACCATAAATGGGGTTGTGAATGTAGTAGAAAGAACACGTATTGCAAACTATTACTCTATTACTGCATCACTTCCCAACATATTCACTTCATTGAATTAATGTATATGAGATACTTACAATCAGCATGTTAATTGGCCATCAGCTACTGTTCCTGGAACAGAGATTTGTTTATTTTTGTTCTTTCGAATTGAGATGTGTGTGCTTCCGTTCATAAACTTGTTTCCTCATGCAGGGTATATCTGATTGGGCTCGTTGACTGGTTAATTGAGGGTACTATATATGCTGTGCGTGGAAGTTCCAGCAAGTACAGATTTCTCTTTTTATCAAATATACAACTTATATCATTCTTTGCTGTGATTACTTTGTGTATTTCATAACAATGATATATGTTGTCTGGCCAAAGAAAAGAATAGATACATTGACGTACTTGTCTGATAGATTGTAAATCGTATAGGGTTTATTTGCCGATCGGCTGTGGAGCATATTAGTTGAGTCGAGTTATACATCATATAGTAATGAAGAGTAAGTTTGCTTTATACATGACTAAACATGTGCTGTATTGTATGATCAAACCTTCTCGAGGAAGCTCTCTAGAATTGTAAATAATATTTGAATACAAATTTTTAATGGATCTTTTTAGATTTAGATTTTTTTTTGGATCGATCTTTTTGGATGATGTTTGGTGTTCTTTGTGTTTATTTATGTCTTGTAGCTTCTTTCTTGGTCACTAAGCAAAGACTTGAGAAGTTGAAAAACAGAATCGCATGAAAAGACAGCCCATAGAGATGAGATAAGATTTCAGATTTGATTGGAAGAGGGGAACTATTACGGTATTAACTAGTGAAGGTGAATGGCATAGCCAATAAAATGGCCTTCTAGCCCCAAAGAGTAAGAAAGGGAACTAAGAGTGGTGAGCTCAAGCTATTTGTTAGGCTTTTTAGCCAAATTGATACCCTAACTTTTATCTTAGTGTTAATTTGCTACCCTAGTTTTCATTTCAGTCAATTTGCTATCTTAACTTTCCATAATTAGCCAATTTGCAACCCGAACTATTATTTCTGCCAATTTGCTACCTTGTGTTTTCAAAATTAGCCAACTTGCTACCTTTTTGTCATTTTATTTTGTTCATTT
Organism: Fragaria x ananassa; assembly: GCA_034370585.1. Taxonomy (NCBI): domain Eukaryota; kingdom Viridiplantae; phylum Streptophyta; class Magnoliopsida; order Rosales; family Rosaceae; genus Fragaria; species Fragaria x ananassa. The sequence continues at coordinate 17,230,560 of CP139769.1, forward strand.
CTTCATCCAAACATGAATTAATTTTGTAAATCGAAGGTTAAAGTTGGTCGATATTGAAATTTTGATAAGTAAATTGGTTAATCTTGAAAGCCTAAAATAGCAAATTTGATAGAATAGTAGCAAATTGGCAGATTTAATAGTTATGGTAGCAAACTGGCTAATTATGAAAAGTTAAGGTAGCAAATTGGTTGAAATGAAAACTAGGGTAGTAAATTGACATCAAAGTGAAAGTTAGGGCAGCAAATTGGCAATTATGCCTATTTGTTATGAATGGTGATAAAGAAAGACAGAACCTCAAGCATGATCCCAGTCAAATTGATGTGGTACACAGTAAAACAACCTGATGTCATACACTCATATACTTGGTCTGAACAACGGACAACCTGGTGAACTTCAAGAAAACCAAATTGGTGTATAAATTCACTAAGACGCTAGCTAGAACCAAGCACACCAGGAGCCTAGTTCAAACCAAATATTGCTTTGTTGAGTTGACAAGCATGAAGAGGTCAGGCTGGATAAGCGAAACTTAGAGGCAGACTTGTAGAGATTGTTTCAGCAGGAATGCTGTGAAGGAATGCATTCCTTACATGCAAATGACAAGGAATCCAGCCAAACGACACAGCTAAAGATAACATGGTCCTGATGGTGGCATGTTAGACTCTACATGATTTTAGGTCCATCCTAGTCAATACCTGTTTCTTGATGAAATCCCACACAATTGAACCTCAAATTGCATTTGAATTTAAGCAACACAGCTAGTTTTGTTGTGAAGGACCTATCTACAACCAACTATCGTCAAGGATGAGGGTTATTTGGTTTTTTAGAAGAGCATTATAAAGATGACAAACTGACAGTTGCTAGGTAATCAAATTTTTTAAAAAGAGCATTACCAGTTTCTAGGTAATCAAATTTTTATTTCTCTCTTTTGCCTAACCTTTGATGCACTGTTATATCTTAACAATACGTATTTGTTAAAATGACACTTATTAGAGCATCTCCGGCGGCGGAAGGGTGTTTGATGGATAGGGGCATACGGCCCACCGCACGAAACTTGAAAGAAATTTACAGGGAAGTACTTTCTGCTACGTGGCATGCCGTTAACGGTAAGCTTAGTATCTAGAGACAATGAGAGATCTTCCACTCAGAAAGCCAAAAGCCAAGAGCGAGACTTGTTCGACTCTCCGACTTGAACTTCACATATCACTCAAACCGCTTACAATGTTCCTTCTCAAGGTACCCAATTCGATCATCTCTCAACTTTCCAGGTTTCAGCTATACTTCGTGTTTGTTTTCTTTTTCATTTTCTGTTTTCTGTTGCAGGCGTGGAGGCAAACCGCTTTTGGAACATATGGGTACCTGAATTTCACCAAGTCTGGTTTCATGTAATCTCCAATTTTAGTACTCTCTACGTAGTTATTTGTTGGGATGGTTTTGATTCGAGTAAAACATTACCAGTTGTTGTTCATTTCCTTTGTTCAATCCACTCTAGAAAGTATATACCTTTTAACGGATACAAGTAAAGCATATATACACTGTACATGCTCAATTTTATGGGTTTGGGGTTTGCCAAATGCATCAGAATCACAGTGTATTACATTGAAGTACATAAATGGGTGGCTTCTCTTGTATCCTTTACATCTGTGTGCAATGTTGTTTTGTGTTATTAAGAAGCATGTGTGCTGTTCAGTCCGACATCTTTGTTAGGTTGGAGTAATTAATGTTGAAGTACATGCATTGTAGAGAACATTCAAAGAAATTCAAGTCAGAAGAAATGGAAACACGGATAGATGGGAAAAATTGCATTGTAACAGGGGCTAATTCAGGCATTGGTTTTGCAACTGCTGAGGGACTAGCATCACGGTACTTTTCTTGTGTTACTTGTTTGCTTGTTTATTAACTTCCAATTTTTGAGAAGTATACTAATTTTCATTTTGATAAAAATGTTCTGTTATCTCAAAGTGGGGCAACCGTCTATATGGTATGTCGAAACAAGGAGAGGGGTGAAGCTGCACAATCTAAAATTCAGTCTACAACTGGTAACCAAAATGTTCATTTGGAGGTATATGTTATTCAATGACTATCGCTAACACAATAGTTAGTCACTTAGTCTTGTGCTCTAAACAGCAATCTGATAAACTTTGTTCTGAAATTAATGCGTTAATATACTCTTATTTATCAGGTCTGCGATCTTTCATCTGTTAGTGATGTCAAATCATTTGCATCCACCTTTTCCTCAAAGAATGTGCCGGTTCATGTATTGGTAAATTATCCACTCTTTTCTGTTAGAAACATAGTCTTGCTGTGAAATGCTATGCCTGCTTGTTACTATACTAAACTGCTTAGATATTGTTCTTCTTTGTACTTGTATATTCTGTGGTTCTCTGGTATTTTCTTTTGAAATAAACTTATAGTTAGTTGGCCATTCGGTGCTTGTTTGACTTCTCTCTTTTTCCATGATTTTGAGAAAGCTAATATGGTGTCGCCTGTAGGTAAACAACGCAGGCATGCTTGAGCATGATAGAGTTACCACACCAGAAGGGTGAGTCCTTAATTACCTGCATATCTAACTTTTAGACATTCTATGCTCTCTCTTTGGTTTAATACAATGATGCCTTTTGCTTATTTGAAACACAAGGTTGGAGTTTAACTTTGCCGTAAATGTGGTTGGCACCTATGCCATGACTGAACTGATGTTGCCTTTGCTGGAGAAAGCTGCACCTGATGCTCGAGTTGTTACTGTTGCCTCTGGTGGAATGTACACAGTTCCCTTGACCAAAGATTTACAGGTAAGTTTTTTACAAAAATCAAATTAGCAACAGCATTTTATTTCTCTGATACTAATTATAATGTATCTGTTAAATGCAGTTTACTGATGGAAACTTCAATGGAGTGGAGCAGTATGCTCGAAACAAGCGAGTTCAGGTTTGATAATCTTCGACAGTCATAATAAGTTTACATTCTTTTAGTGATTCTTAATTTCTGATCTTCTTATGATGATGCTTCATCAAATGTGAAATGAATCGGATATTGGGGTGCTGCTATATCTGCTCAAAATATACGGGGCAGCAGAATTAATGCATTGAATATAGCAAGTTCAAAAAGATTCTTTTTGCATGAAACTCCTCAACATAAATTTCATAGAATGATTGACACTGCAGTGTGCTTGGCCCTTTTCAGCTTTGGGTTTTTCTAGATTCAATTATTGTCTCATTTGTCTGTCATGTATGATTGGCTTTGGCATCTATGGTGGTTTGATTTTGGTCTAGTAGTTTTCGGTTGCGTCTATGAATTGAAAGGCATCCATGGTGTTGTCCAACGTGTAATTTAATTCTGGTTTTTTGCAGTCTATATCTAGTAATTTCAGAGCATCAATAATAAGATGAGAAAATATGATCTAAAAGTGGGTCAATTAAGAAAATCCTTACCTTTTGAATAAATAAGGATATTTGGACCTGATAATAATTATATATCAGGCATTTTCAGATACAAACATCCTTATTTATTCAAAAGGTACGGATTTTCTTAATTTGACTCACTTTTCGATCATATTTTCTCCTCTTAACCGTTCACATTGTAGGTATATAACGTTAAGATCAGATTGTGGAACGGTTAAGATAATTGAATAAATAACTTTCATTTTTCTTATTTATACAAACATCCTTACAAGTAGAATACTAGGTCTCCAGATAGTAGTTACTGTCAACTAAAGAAACTTAAAACTCCTCTAAATAAAGAAACTTAAAATGGTTTTAGGTGGAACTGTTTGATTATTACTGATATTCTTTCAAGTAATTTTTTGGAGCTAATATTTTTCTTTTGTAGGTGGCACTAACTGAAAAATGGGCTGAAATAAATAAAAACAAGGGGATTGGATTCTATTCTATGCACCCTGGTTGGGCTGAGACACCTGGGGTTGCCAAGAGTTTGCCAAGTTTCTCTAAAGCGTAGGATCACCTATCACATTATATCTTCCTTTTGTTTTTTGTTTTTTTTTTGTTTTTTTGTGTGCTCTATTCTTATTTCCTCTTTTATATCTGATTTAGTCTTTCGGGAAAGCTTAGAACAAATGAGGAAGGTGCAGACACCATTATTTGGTTGGCTTTACAGCCAAAAGAGAAACTGGTATCTGGTGCATTTTATTTTGATAGGGCAGAAGCGCCTAAACACTTGATGTTTGCAGCTACCAGCGACTCTCATGGATTAATTGACTCGGTTATTGACAGTCTCCAACGCATATCTAGTATCTCTGCACAGAATTAGGAAACATTTATACTAGCTTCATCCTTGCAGATATTTCATGTAAAGTCAGTGATAGCCAATTTGATGGAAAGGAGACGAACCTAACTAAATCAGGCTAGCTTTTACTTTTTATGTTCTATGCAGACTATGATTGAATTGAGGCCATTGTTGTAGAAAAGATGTATCAAAGATAAGTTAAGATGGTGGTGATCTACACTTGGACATTGAGCTCAAGACGACGAAAATAATACGGAAACCTTAAAGTTCTATGTCACAGGGCACTTTGCATGCTTATCTATGTTGGATATGTGTAGGGATGACAATAATCCCCAGCGGGTTGGGTACCTACGGGTATTCGACCCTAACGGGGGAGATATATGGGGATAAACGGGTGACGGGTATGAGAATTCTTAGTATTCGGATTTTTGAATCGGGTACGGGGCGGGTATGGTATTTTAATATTCGTCTTCATCCTCACCCATTTAGAATGAAAATATTATTAAATACAATTTATTATATTTTTTAATATATATTATTTTTAAATAGATATTTATGTAAAATCGTTTGTAATATATTTTTACTATGATTCTCTTAATGAATATTTATAAAAACTTTTTTTTTAACCGAGACTTGTATTCATTTTTGTTAGATTGAATCAAAAAATTTATTTATATATGTATTTGATTTTATTTTCATATTTCTATATTTCGTAATTATTTAAAAAAATTAATTATTACATAATAGGTTACAGGGATCGAGACGGGTATGAGAATGTAATCCCCAAAAGAGATGGGAACAGAGAATCCTCATTATCTAAATGAGACGGGTACGGGGATAAAAAATGAAAAAAGATACGAATATGGTATTTTGATCTTTGACCCTACCGTACCCATTGTCTTCTCTAGATATGTGAACCTCAATGCCTATATTTACCCGGTTCAAATTGCCAAATCGTAGTCACAAGTGGGTCAAGGACAACAGCATCATGCTGGATTCAAACTCAGGTTTTGTTTGAACACAATCCTATCGTGAAGAGACAAAATCGCTGTTGGATTTTAAGATGTTGCAAATATGCTCCCAATCATATATGCTTGGGCACAATCCTATTTATATAAAACACTCCTTCAAGCTATACAATAAAGCTCACGAGAGTACTTGTACAAGTTATTAGCAAACACATGAGAAAGAAATCATTATACACAAGTCTCATCCCGTACGAATTTTATGTGCTGTCAAAGGCATAAACAGCTACATTTTTATATGAACATCACACAGGTAACCTGGAAGCCCTCTACATGAAAAATAAGTTTGATTCAAGAACCCAATAACGCAGGCTTTCTTAACCAGTATTGCTGAAACCTCTGCCTTGCATACTCCATGTAGTCAAATTCAATTTTGTTCACATAACCCTGGAAAGCAAAAATAAAATCATCTCTGTTATACGCCATTAGCAAATACATATGCGCTCTTAAGCATAAACAGGCTATTGTCAGCATAACTTTAATCAACAAGTGTAGAAAGTGTTACCGAGATAATTCCCCATAACCCCCAAAAGAGATGGTTTGCCAATGTGTACTGCTCTACTTTGTCGACCAATTGTGCCACCTCAGCATCACTGGGTTCGTACTCTATATGAAATGATGGAGAAATGTAAGCTTCGGAATTACCAAAACTTTCTCAAAAAAGACAGTCTATAAGACTTTGTTCCATTGTCTTCTCAAAACCCACAACCTTGCTATAAGTTGCAAATTGTAACTTGCAATTGGGGTCTGGAAAACAATACTAAAAATTGCAATATTTCCTCATTTCAGTTAAACTGTAACCAGTCGGCTTGATTAGATAAAGAGACCCGTTACTCATTGCAACTGTACTGAACAAGAATCATAATTAGAATTTAAAAATTACAAAACAATGCCCTATCCTTCAGATGCATTACCCACACAATCCTTGATTTATTGGCTACTTCAGACACTATTATGAGCAACTTATGTTGAAGCCTTATAAGTTAATATTTTCAAGACTTGTAGTACAGTAAATTTGAAACTTAACCAGTCATATATATGATAAATGACCAACATCAGTCCCCGGCTAGGCACTCATAAAACTGACAGAGAAGTTGGGGAACAGAGAAGCTAACCTGCAGAGCTCAGATATAGACGCACAAATCTCTGGCGCTCATCCAGATCTGAAGAAATGGAATTAAAGAAAACCAAAATAGTTATTCCTTCTTTGCAACTGGATTGAGTTCTAAATATCAAGTGGGAGAAAAAGAAATGAAGAACAACTGGTTAGAAGATCGAATAGCAGTTACCTGGATATTTCCTGTAGTCCAAAAAGTGAGGTGCCTCAGAGTGGTAGTTTGCTACCATTTCACAGAAATGATTCGCAAGGTCATAAGCAACAGGATTGTAACTTGCATATTCATAATCCTGGGAACATTTAAGAAATAACATACAGTGATTATAATATAGTAACAGCGAAAGGGTCTTTACCATATAACTAAAGCATATTAAACAGTAAGTCACTGGTGACTCCGTTCTGGAAAAGGACTATGCATCATCTCTTCAATTATAAGACGCATTTCAGCAATTAGAATAGACAGTCATCAAGACCAGAAATGAGTAAATACAAAGTCCAATTTGGCTTTCAGTGTGTTTTTTATAATCATCAAACCAGAACACATTCTGAAAATTTAATACTAGGTTCATTCTATTCTAATGTATTGGAGGTCGAATATCCACTCTACAACTCCTTTATACATATTTCCTGCTATTCGACAGGTTAATACCAATAACTGATTATTGGACAGACATATGCTAAATTAGTTGACGTCCATGTCAAAATTATCAAGTTCAGGTGGAGTTCACCAAGAATCATTGGTCACAGGTATTATCACATGTAATCAATACTGAAGTTTCTCACAAATGAAGATTCCCTGATAATGAGGTTGATATGGAAATAATGAAAGATGACAATAAAAAAATGGAAGAGAGGACTAAAATAACTTCTAAACCCAGAGAAACAATTAAGAAGAACAGAATAAAACAACTCACGATTATAGTGATTGATCTGGTTTCTTCATCCATCATTATGTTACCGTACTGCAAGTCATTGTGACAGAAGCCAATGTCTTGACAGTCCTCTGACAGTTTCTTCTCCAACATGTTAATTTCTTCCTCCAAAGTATCCAACCCAAAATCCTTTTTGTCCTTTACTGAACACAAAGTTTTAGCCTCACTAAGCCAGTTTCTGTTATAGACATAGCAAACTGCATTACATTTCTGGAGGGGAAAAGTAACTTTCAAAATATGTAAATTACCTCATTCTGTCCCAAAGTACTACATTTCTTGAACCAGGCATATCCAGATTGTGGAACTCCCTCAGCTTAGCTGCTATAATAGCAGATGTTTCAGGATCACGGAGGTCAGCAGCTGATAGTGTCTGAAAATTTGAAGAAAATAAAATGCTGTTACGAAAATGGTTCTTCTGCCATGGTGTATAGAAAAAGATTGTGCTTAGCCTCAATGATTCTTTTTCAACGTACATCTAACCTACAATGATAGATGTATGCCAATTATGTTTTATGGGATTATATACCTTTGGAAATAAGTTATTCTATGTATCCAAAACAAACTTCAGTACATATGATCATGTATATTTAGGCTTAGCGGTCAGCTTTTCGATAATTATTGTTCAGGATTTTGCCTTCTTATTAAGAAAGATCCTTAAGATGACAAACACCACTCATTAACACAAATATTTGGGAACCAGATACCCATGCCATATCTCAGAAACAAAAAGTTAAGGTACAGTACCTCATATTTAAGAAATGGTCAAGGATACTTTACACTCAGCACCATTCATTACAGTTCTAAAGTGCATATTGAACCTCATTCTTATTCTTAATGAAGCAATAAAATACTAATATACTATCAGTGTGCCACTATCTCTAAAGAATAAAGTAAAGTATGACAATTATGATAATCATAGCAGAACTAATGAAAGTATTCCAAAGAACATTCATCATTAAAGACTTAATTAACTCATACTAAAAGGAGATAACATTATGAAATGAAAAGAGATTCACATACCCTAGCATGAATGAACTCCTCAACACGTCCCTCTGGGAACCGTCCAAGAAGACGGGGCCCCTGACCGTGCTTGGACATGCACTCAAAGGTCCTAATTTCATCATCCCTATTGAAAAACAGGTCAACCCCTTCTCCATAAACCCGGACCAGAACTTTCCGGAGTTGATCACCGTTCTTAGTCGGCCAGTTTAATTGGTACACCTCATTAGTCATGGCCCCCTTCAATGGGATGACCTGCAAGGCATTCATATCATCCACTACATCCCCCCATTCAGAAGCTATAGATACAAGTACCTTCTTTAATTCCTCAGGTAGACAACCTTCAATGAAACCAATTGCCTTTATGGCCATTGTGTCTGTCTCAATACAGTGAAACAATGAGAGGGAATTCTTAGAGAACAGAGTTCAATCTGCATAGCACAAAGCCAAAGCTATTAACTTCCTTCCTATCTAATTCTGATCAGTTTACCAGAATCACTCACATCTTATATTAGAACTGAAAAAGAAACCGAAAGAAAGAAAAACTTTCAACCATGAAATGATCACTTTCGCGGAATACTATTTATGTAATCTTAAGCACTTGTTACATTTCCAAAATTCCAGCTGATCAATAACAATTCATAAAAGAAATACCAACCAGACACCAATGTTCATAAACGAAATCAACAAAATCCAGCCGATTAATTTCGCATGCAACTCATGGAATTGATAACTAAACTCACCTCAAGAATCAAGAGACTAGAATTCGGAAGGAAAAACAAGCTCAAAGCTCCAACCTTGGTTTCTAATAGTAAACGATCTTGTTGTATAAAGAAAACCACTTGAAAGAACAAAACAAGAGAAAACAAGCAATTGAATTGAAATTAACGAACTGAAACAGAATCCAAACCTTGCAGTTAAGAAAACAGGACGAGCGGGAAAGTCCAAGAACGCTGCAGGTTGATGACAATCTGGAGAGCCTTATATGTATTCAAAGCCAGAGACTTTAGAATAAAAGAAAGAAAAAAGAATCACCTTTGGCCGAAGTCAAAGAAACAAACAGAACCCAGAATCGTCTGCACCAATTATATAGTGGGGGTGGGGTCGTATGAGGAGAAAAAACAACCCCAGAAATATTATTTTCCAAGGAAAAAGTCCAAAAACTGACTTTTGCTTGGTTCTATCTGCCTAAAAACCAAGAAAGTTTGAGCAAATCTGAATAGCTGTGGGAGAAGAGCAAGCTAAAACCCAAATGGGAGACGAAGCAGCAGGAAATTTGGAATCTTGGGTTGGAGATTCTGAGTCAGAGATCTTTTAGAATCCCAAGAAGGATCGACCAATTCTAAATAAGGTAAACGTGAAAAGTAAGCAGAGAGATGAATGTCAGGAGAACAGAGTCAAACAAGAAAGTTAGGAGGCGTGTTGTGCTTTCTTTTCTTTTACAGATAAATATGGACCCGGATTTTGTGAGAGTGCAAGACTTCCATTCTGGGTGAAACTGAAAACGAATTTAGGAGTGGTTGGAATATGATGAACGCGTAAAAACCTGCTATTATTGTGTTGAGTTTCCAAATGTGTGTTCATATCTTCTGTCGGCCACCTACAATCCAGGTGCTCGAAGACGAGCCCATATGCCCCCATTAAAGGAAATGCAACCCAGGTTGATTCAAATATGTTCACCTAACAAGTGAGTGAGCAAGAGATTTAAATTTAAATGTGAAGAAAATCATTTTTAGATAGTCTTTTTGTTTTTAATTTTTGGATGTAAATTTAAATGTGATTGACTATAAATTTCTTTATCAGTTATTGACTATTGGTCGTATTCCTCTCATTTTCTCTCGAACGAATACAATTTATTGTTCTTCTCTTTCATTTTACGTTTAACAAAATAGGTAGTTCATGAACTATCGAGGAGGAAGTTCAATTGTGCGAGTCATGGGCTACAGTTACCGTATGTCTCATAACCCCGGCAATCAAAAAACACTTACAAGGTTGTGGCAAAAGTTTTATGAACATTATGTTGAAAATTAGACCGAATCAACCACTGGCGGCTCTTCAAGCTCATTTCAAACCTTTGAAGAGGCTTCTCAAAGCATGGCACAATGCAAAAATTCAAGTTGGAAATCATAGACCAAGAGGCACCAATCAATTGGATGAGGTAAATTATTTTGACCATACACTTAAATTATAATTCAACCAATTTATATGTCTATTGATTTTTATATTGTTTGAATTTCTTTTATAGATCATCAAATTAACCTAGAGTTTATAAGGGTGATTAACAAGCAATTCGAGCATAAGGAGTGTTGGGAGGCGGTGAAAGATCAGCCTTATTTTAGAGATGCACCTACGTCTCCAGTCGCCCCGTTTGTTTACTCCATGGCTAGCGGTCCACAAACCGAATCACCAATTAATTTGGATGATGAAAAATTTGTTTTGGAGATTCCTTCTAGCTCCATCGGAAGGCCAATGGGACAAAAGGCCGTCAAATAAACAAGAAGGAAAGGAAAAAAGAAAGAAAATGTTGGGCCCTACTAGCCATGAACGAGAACAACAAAATTTCCAATGAGATTCTTAAAAAAAGAGAAGAGGATTGTCATGCTGAAAGTACAAGAATGATGACATTTGAAGAGGAAAAGAGGATGCAAGGATAATGGCCATGAGGAGCAGTGATATTTCCCAGGGTTCACAAGATTTGTTAAAAAATTTGAGAAACTAGAATCCCCACAATAGAGTGTTGTCTTTTAATTGTCAAGTTAATTGTACTATTCATTTTTCTATTTAATGAAATAATGGTCAATCATTTGTTATGAGTTAAAAATAGTGAATTAATTTTCTTTGATTGAAAGGATAGAAACAAAGCACACATACAATATTATCAAAGTAAACTAAACAAAACATACATACAACATTATTCAAGTGAAATTAAAAATAACGAACTAAGAAGAGCATCACTTTATCAAATGATTATGAAAATCATTTGTTAAGATGAATCACCAAATCATCTTGCAACGCCTTGTGGAGGTAAGCATAACAGAATTGGTAGTTAGCATCTAAGAATGCCGGTAGGGTTTCTCCAGCCCTCAAAACCGGTTCATGGCGAATAACATTACCTTCACGATCTACCGGTCGTTCATAAACGCTAGCCAACAATTTATGCAAGTTATCCTCTTCAGAAGGCTCCTCAAATTCATCTTCGACAAACTCATCCTCCACAATCATGTTATGAAGAATAATAACTTATTATAATAGTATGAATGTCTTCTAGTTTGAACAAGTTAGCACTGTGACGGAGTATGACCCATCAAGCTTGAAAAATACTAAAACATCGCTCAACGTCCTTATGATAAGTCTTCTGCATTTTGGTAAACTATGCCTCATTGGCATCTTTGGGTTTGAATATTGCTTTGACAAATGTTTGCCACCTCGGGTATATTCCATCAGCAAGATATTATGGTACATAGTATGTGCTATCATTTACCTTATAAGCGACCTGTCACGCCCCGAACCTTAATTTTTACCGTAATTACTAGCATAGTGGTAATAAGAGTTTTTACCGTGTTCGTCACTAAGTGTGTAACTTAATTAGTCCCCAGAGGGTGTTGAGGGACTAATATTTTGAAGGAATTATTTGAAGGAAGAAAATGTGACGACGGTAAAAATTGTAAATTTTAGCTAGTAAAAGGTAATTTTTATTGGGGTATTATTTTGGGGTGTTGAATTTTTTTTGGATTGGGTTTATAGAGGTGTTGTGGCCGGGTTGGGCTAAAGGCCCATTCTCTTTTTCTCTCTTTTCTCTCTCTTCCTCCCGGTTATCTCCCGCTCCCGACCCCCTCACTGCTAGAATTTTTCCCGACGCCGTTCCCGCCGTCCGGCCGCCCCAGCCCGCCGCACCGGTCTCAAACGGTCGGTCTCCGACCCAACTGCAATCCTAGACCGGTGGCAGCCTCCCTAGCGCCGCCGTGAGGGAGAAAAGCTCGCCGGAAGGTCTGACTGCCGAAAGCCATTCTTCGCCGGAACTCCTTCCTCCGACCGCCATAGCCGGCGAGCCTTGGCTCAAAAGGAAGCTCTCCTCCCGTGCTTCAATCCCTCTAATGGGCTCGCTCCGTCTCGAGCTAGGTAAGGAGAAATCGGAATTTGATTTTTTCTAGGGCTTATTGTGTTTTTCGTTCGATTGATGTTCTTAGGCTTAGAATTGGAGTTTGTGGTAGTTAGGAATGTTGTAGAGGAGGTTGAGAGGAAGATGCTGCCAAATTTTGGTGACCATCAGAGGTTGCCGGAGTTGGTCGCCGGCCACCGCCGCCGGCGGAGCCACCGAGAAAATGTTTTTGGTGGAGAAAAATGTGAGGAGTTTAATGGAATAAGTTTTAGAATTTTTGGATGAGTTTTGGATAGGTTTGAAATTTGTTGAAGTTTAGTATTTTTGGCGGATTATTAATTTTTAATCTGGTTATTGGATTTTATTTGGTGGAATGTGGTTTTGAGAAAGTTGGTTTTTTTATGGAGATTTGTGGTTGGCAGTGAAGTTAAGATTTAGGACGATAGGCATGGTTGAGCGCTAAAAGCTCATAGTTAATTATGCCTATTTTATTTTAAGCGTCGGTGTTTTATTTTAAGGAATTATTTATGTTTGGAACATGACGTGAGGAGGCTCGAGCAGAGGAGACCTCCGACCGACGTCAGACTTAGGCCTAAGTTGTGAGTGGACCTTTGATTTAAATAATATGTTTGAATTGTTTTATTGTTGAGTAATTTCCTTGGTTGGATTTTTTATCCGGAAATTGAGAATTTCGGAGTTTATACTCATTTATTGACGTTTTCGAGAATAGTATGTATGAGAGAGAATGCTAGCTAGCTATACGTGGCAGCCCCCATTCTGAGGACGAATGCCAGTATGGGGTGACGTGAGCGTTAGACGCGAGCGTAGTAGCCTTGTACGATTTTCTACTTTTTGAGATTATTCTATGTTTTACATTCATTCATAGAAATCGTACGAGTAAGCACGTATTTATATCCACTCGGTCATTACCCCCATTCTGAGGAAAAATGCCAGTATGGGGCGACCTGAGCGTTAGACGCAATCGTATTAGCTTGGTGTGACTATCTATTTTAAAGCTTATTCATAGATAGCATACATGGAGTAGACGAGCGGTTAATACATACTGATATATATTTATATTTTGAGCCCGAGAGGCTGTTTTTGTTTATGATTTGGAGACTAGCCAGAACTAGTCGTTTGCATTGTTAAATTCTTGGGGAAATATTATTGTTGTTGAGATTATTTTGTCCACTCACTCTGACGTGATGAAATATTTTCCCCTGGACTTTTCCTTCGTTTTTAAATGCCCAGTCTGCAGAGTTCGGGTGGGGTCTAGAAAGAGGCGACGAGGCATAGTCACTCATTTCTCCACTAATGTTCACCAGTAGGTCATCTGTTTAACCCACTAGGATTTCTAGTAGCTTCCGCTGTATTTCTTGTAGTAGTTCTGAATACTTTCGGAAAAATAACTGTGTATTATTTTATTTGGTTATTTGGATTAAGTTGAAGAATTTATATTATTGGTTAAAAGTGTTCTTTAATTTTTCCGGGTTAGGGTTATCCATTTTCAAGGGAGGTTTGCCGAGTCCTTCGGTAAGTTTTCCTTGGAGGTGGTCCCCGCAGGACTCACCTCGGGTTTCAGGGTGAAATTCGGGGCGGGTCTTGACACGACCTCCGGAACACTTCCGTTAATAACCCTTGCAAACAAAAAATGCACCGAGAATGTTAAGGTCATTTTGAGCTCCTCGGGTACGTAAGAAGACATGTCATACATGTGTGTCGTAAGATGTCATAGCTTCAAGAATAACAGTAGGGCACACTTTACGGTCTAAGAAAGCTCCAGACTACCCCTTTAGATAGTTTTTCCATTTTCAGTGCATGCAATCGATGTTTCCTATCATGCCGGGAAAACCATGTTATTGTCTTTTGTGTAGAAGCCTTTGCAAATCTACGGCATTAGGAGATCAAAGATACCAACCCCCGTACAAATACTACACTTGTGCACAAAATTTCTTAAGACATTTCAAAGCAGCTGATGCTTCATCTTGGTCACTTCATCACATTGATCAGCCCATGCACCATATGCAGGCATTCATAACACACATGTCATTTTTTGTTTTGGGAGCAATCTCAGCTTTCTGGTGGCATCTGGTTTTTGCTTCTAAAAATCGTCGAAATTGCAAAGGTCTGCCATGATGCGATTGAATACTGGTTTTTGCATTCTATAACGTTGATGGAAAACTGCATTGTTGTACACTGGACGCTCGACAAAGTAATCTGCCATCATGTTAGCCCCTATTGATTGCCTATGTCTTTTGTCGTTAAGGGCACGACCTTGAGGAGTCTCCATCTGCATATGGTGATATTGGGCAAGCAATGCAGCGGCTTGAGCATTATTGGACTGATTTAGCATAATGGGCTCTTCATCTTCTTCATCTCTCGCTCTCAAATAAACGATCCATAAAAAATGAGACAAGTGAAATAGATGAAAATATATGAATCTAGAGGGAGGAGATGAATGTGTGAAAGTATAATGAATTTGAAACTTATTTGTTAACGTTTTTAGGAGACAATTTGTTATCGTCAACTAATGTGGTGTTGCGATTGTTTGAAATCCTATCTAAAATCGTCTCAATTATTTCAGAAGATAACGATATCTAAAGAAGACATATGTCGCTTGTTTATTGGTATAACCTTATCAAAAAATTTAGATATTTATGAAAGATAACGATATTGATATGGACACGTATCTTTCATGCATTGGTCGTTGATATCTTATAAATAATTCTAATTTAATTTCTTTATATATATTACATGAGCATTTTGTGTATAAATAAATAATTATTGAATTCAATAATAGAGTAAAAGATAATAATTGTTTATCAATAAAAACACATTTTTATAAAATATGAATAGTTTTAATCTGAGAAATTTTAAATACACACCTTTAATCTCTTAATCTCTTAATTTCTTAATACACACCTCTATTACTTTATGTTTATATTGAGATTTTATAGGTAAGTTAAATGACTAAGACAGACATCTATTATTAAAAAAATCACGCTACAAGTATTCTTTTCAACGTTTTCTACCCTAAAACCGTCGAAATCACATCTTCTCCCCTAACTCTAACTCTTCTCCACAATTCATACACATCATTAAAACAAAACTGTTGTCTCACTGTTCATTACCTAAATTTTGACGGAGCTACCATAATCACATGAATTCTCAAGACCTTGTTCAACAATCTTCAACTGAGGTATGTATTCTTCATCTTATTTATAAATTTGGGGGTTGTACAATTCAAGCTAGGCCTCAAGGCTATGAATTATTCGTTGCTCATGAGTTGAACATCCTATCATGTTAGTCATCGCATCGGTACATATGGGATTAGAGTGGATATGTAAGGAACGTCTGAATTATTATTAATTAGCTTTGTGATAGAATGATGAGTTGAATGTATTCTTGAGTGGAACAGAACATATGCTCATGAGTTTTTTGATCAGTTAAACAATTGTTTAATGGGCATTGTTCAAAAGCTCAATGAACTTGCTCCCCTTTAGGCAGAAGCTTTGTGACTGTGGCAAAGATAAAGATAATTAGTTAAAGTTATGAGAAAAGTTATTAGCTTTGTGTGAATATTTAAGTTATTGACATCTTCTTTTATTGTATTATAGCATCGTGACGTCCAACAACAAAATGTCACTATCATATATAGCAAAATTGGAGAAGAAGATCATGTGATTATACTTCTATAGTGCTACTGTGAATTTTAAAAACTTGTATCGGTAATTTAAAGTTGGAATATAACAATAATTATTTGATTATAAATTGAACAATGATAACCAAAAATTTTTAACAGAAATTAAACGAAATATTATGTACAAAGAGGTACCAAATAGTAAATATATATTAATTATATTAAATAATAGAATATTTCATAAATTAAGAGTATTTTAGACAATTTAAGATACGTATTTAAGTATACTAATTTGAATGAATACTATATTTGCCGGATTAAGGATCGGTCTACCCAGAGATGCATTTGCTATTTGGTCTAAGAAAGTAGAAGCGGACTAGTGAAAGGAGTGGTGTTTATTTCGGATTCGGAAGACACGAAGTAGCTCGAAACCTGAGAAGGGGTTGAAAATCCTGCACCGGCTTTAATGCAACCGAAATCTTGTCAGCCGCATCCACCCGGTAACTCTTCTTAATCTCGTGTCATGTTTCATTTGCCTCTCTTTCAATTACCGAACCAGATCGTCTTAACTTACTGCAGATGTGATAACCTGCAAAACGAGTAAAGACCCAAATGACTCCATTCGATTTCTTGGGTGTTTTCTGCGGTAGGTACCCATTAACATTTCCACTTTTGGTAACACGTTGTAATCACAATAATGAATCAGCATGTTTGGTTCTGTTGCAGATAGTGTCGTAGCTGGTGTTGTTGTGGAAGCCGCATTGTACCCAATTGATACCATAAAAACTCGATTACAGGCATGTGCTACTATATCGACCATTTTGATTATATGGGCTGTGTTTTGGGTGGTATGATGCATTTGGTTGCTTCTTTTAAGCTGTTGCCATTTTCTGTTGCTTCCACCTTTAGGTTGCTCATGCTGGGGGAAAGATCATGTTGAAGGGTCTGTATTCGGGATTGGCTGGAAACCTTGCTGGTGTTGTACATTTTTTTTCCTCCCTTCTTTCGTTGAGATTTGAAATTGGGAGGATTAGACAGGCATCTTGCATATATGTTCATGGAGATTTGCATATTTTGGTGTTTTAGTGTGTCCACATTTGAAAAATGCTACATTGGTAAAGAGCTTATTAGGATTTGCGCCTCTCCACTCAATTGCAGCCCGTTTTAGGATGATGCTCATTATTGTTATCAGAGCTTATTATCCCGCATTTGAATGACTCAAGGCCTTTGTGTGGTCCAAGTCACCCAATATGATAAATCGCACACGTGAAGGGACGTTTGTTGATAATGTGAAGTGTATCTGACAACCATGCAAAAAATTCTATAAGTCTCTCCACTCATTGCCAATCGTCTTAAGTGTAGTGCTCAGATAACTTATGTTAAACAATATTTGATCACGTATATGAATTAGTATCAAGTTATGCAACATGTGAATTCATTTTGGAAACCAGCTATATTCCTTTGACATCCAATTTTTTGTGATCTTCAAGCCTTTGAGCAAATAACTAATAAAGCTTTAGATGTGTTGATACATGTATCAAATTCTGCTACTCGGTACTTCATTTCAGTTCGGGAATCAGCTATAACCTTTTCTTTGAGATGAGTTATTTTACTTTAAAGTCCATTTAAACTAATCCACATAAAATAAAATAAAATAAATAGAAATTTGTGAACATTTATGTAACGATATTTTTAGGGGATTGTTCCTTCTTTCCTGGTGCATTCTTGTCTTTGGTTTTTTTTTTTTTCCCTGTTTCATTTTATGTCATTTCTGCGGAACTTTTCTTGCAAACAGGTCGATGGAGGGTCTAGTCTTGTCCAAAACTTTTTTCTGACTTAAAAAGTGATATTTGATTATTCACCGTTATATGGCTTAGCACACAACAAAGTTCTCTGATTTTGTTGTTTTCTCAGCAGTTTTCCTCAGTCCTCTTTTAGATAAAATTTTGTTCAGTTGTTTCTCATATAGCAATCATTTTCATTATTGAATATAAATATATGAACTTCTCCAAGTAAATAAGCTAGCATCCCAGTAGGGGAAGAAAGTGTTGATCTTTTAGATGCAATAGATAACAGTACCTTTTCTATTGTAAGAGCATTTAGATTTAAACTCAGAACAATTCTATACAGGAAGAATGCAGAGTTTTCTCACTAAATTTTTACTTGCTCAAGTTTTCTTATTCAGTGTCATGTGGCTGACAGAGTTCCTTCTCCTCACAGGGCTTCTGCTATATTTGTTGGTGTATATGAACCTACAAAGCAGAAATTGCTGAAGTCTCTCCCAGAAAATCTCAGTGCTTTAGCTCATCTGGTATGTTACCTAGTTTTCCATATATGATGACTGACAAATTAAGATGCAATGCAAAATGCTTCTTATATATTGGAACAGTGACAAGCTGCATAACTATGCCATTATATTATCTTCTTTTCTTCCCATTCTTCATTGGGATCTTGTGACATCATGTGTGAGGAAATTTTATTATTAGTGAGCTACAAAATAGATTAATCTATCATTTACATGATTATCACTTTTTGTTTCTATTGTAGTAATAAAGATTATAATATTTGCTGAAGTAGACTGATGGTTTTGTAGTATAACTATCTGGTGTCACTTAACATCCACTTCTCATTGTAATAGTAACGGTTGATGGTAGGGAAAAGTATAACATTCAGCGTACAAGATCAGGCCATTGTTATTTTAACAGGTATTCTGACATCAATCAGACTGCAGGTGCTATTGGAGGTGCTGCTTCTTCTATTGTACGGGTGCCAACAGAGGTAGTTAATCTGAATTTTTTAATCTTTATTACTACATGTTATTGTAGTAATAAAGATTATAATATTTGCTGAAGTAGACTGATGGTTTTGTAGTATAACTATCTGGTGTCACTTAACATCCACTTCTCATTGTAATAGTAACGGTTGATGGTAGGGAAAAGTATAACATTCAGTGTACAAGATCAGGCCATTGTTATTTTAACAGGTATTCTGACATCAATCAGACTGCAGGTGCTATTGGAGGTGCTGCTTCTTCTATTGTACGGGTGCCAACAGAGGTAGTTAATCTGAATTTTTTAATTTTTTATTACTACATGTTATTGTATTCTTTTTCTTCCTGTTACCAAGTTATCTATTCCCAGGTTGTCAAGCAAAGGATGCAAACTGTGCAATTTGCTTCTGCCCCAAGTGCTGTTCGCCTTATTATTGCTAAGGAGGGTTTCAAAGGTCTTTACGCTGTACATCACATTCACCTTTCTCCATTTTTAATTTTTCCTACTGAATCTCCATTCTGCGGTTGGTTTAGTACAACATAGCAAATAACCCTCAGAGAAAAACACTAGCTCACTTGTTTTGAAATAGAGGTCTAACTTTCTTCATTTTTCTGTAGATGTATTTTAAATGTGAAGGTTAGATTTATTAGTCTGTGAACTGTTTTCAGTTCTCATGCCTTGATCCTCTTTCGAGATTGCAGGGGTACGGATCATTCCTAACAAACATGAGCCCAAATCCCACTAGGTCGACTCCAAGCAGACCAAGCCGACACCGACCAAGCCGCCATTGCCAAGGTACGCCAGAATATTGAAACCCACACCACAAGCT
Source organism: Fragaria x ananassa (assembly GCA_034370585.1). Taxonomy (NCBI): domain Eukaryota; kingdom Viridiplantae; phylum Streptophyta; class Magnoliopsida; order Rosales; family Rosaceae; genus Fragaria; species Fragaria x ananassa. Next base: position 17,250,208 of record CP139769.1, read on the forward strand.
CGAGGTCCCTCCTTCGACCCTAACCTCTGTGTCTCCATAGAAGGCGATGTCTAACCCCTGGCAGAGCGCTAGGCATTTTGAGAAGATTTTATCAAAGCCAAGACGGCAACGATAAACTCTAGCAGAGCGGCTGCTAGGTCAAAAAAAGAGAAAACATAACTCTCATACCTGCAGTGAGTTTATATCCTTTTAAAGGTGTGTTCTTTGCGGCTGTCTGGAGCATGTGTCAAGCAACGGGTGGGGAAGCTTTTAGCGCGTCTTGTGTGTTGTGCATGACTCTCGGTAATTCTCTCTTCGCGAACGAGCTGGTGGAGGTGGGTAACTTTCGAGGTGTGTTGAAGAAGTTTTGCATCAGGTAATACCCGATCGAGTATATTTGTGAGGCGGGAGAATAACTCAATTACATAAAAGTGGAGAATCGCGTCTGAAGATATGAAGAGGTAGACCGAAATCTGGAAATTGGATTCAGCGGTCTTCTGTTGGGATGACGACGGAGCTCAAGAACTGCTTTGAGGAATTGGGTAACGAGGTAAATCTTTGCACTATTTTCTTTCTGTGGTTCATTTGATTTTCATAGTTAATTTGATTGAACCTGTGTGGGTTTTGGGTTAGGTTCAATTCTAAAGTTAACAAGAAATTTGAGAGACCAGTGATACAGTGAAGAGGAGAATACGATGATTCTGAGAGACCAGAAACAGCACTCGGTTGTAGGTAGCCGGAAAGATCACGTCCGCAACTCAAATGTATGTTCTTCAACCATTCACTCATTCTTAAACCCTTTTTCTTTTTCTTTTTTTTCTATATATGTTCTTAATGATACCAAGAGATTTAAATGCTTTGAGATTTTCATTCTGGGTCAGGACTTGCATTTGATTGCCTTTTTTTCTTAGTTGTTTCTGTTTATTGATATAGTTTGTATCCTCAAGTATATCTGTGCTTCTTGCACTGCAAATTTTTACATATTAGCTATCTTAAGAGCACAGTACGTATGAGTACCTATCACTGGTGTAGTGTCTTGTAATACTTTTATAGCATCTCAAGGGTTTAAGGTAAAATGTGTCATCCCATGGTGAAACTTTTTGTTGTATGTTGGTGACAATTCAAAGATAGTTTTCTGTAGACGGAAAGAATAAATAATACTTATTTCACTTATTTGATTATCAGCATGACCAGGACTTCTATATGAGTTGGTACATTTATATATATTTTATATACTTGTACTAGACTACTAGAAATTACTGACCTAAGGCTTCTTTTGGTTTTCTCACTATTGTATTCTTGTTTGCTTCCAGTTTCCAGTTTGAAATAGAGACAGAAGGTGCAAAACTTAGGCGTGATGTTTTAGCAGGAGGGAATGTTAGTTCAGGAGGTGCCCTGCTGGTTTAGTATCCATGCTAGCTAGTCAAGAAGATATGTTTGCTTTCCGCCGAGCAGTAAGTGGTGGTCTTTTTCTTTGAAACACTGATCTTTCTTTTGATCGTGTCCATGACCAACTTAACCATATGATGAATTGCAGTAAATTTGAGACTGAGAATCATATATCTACCTACTACTTGGATGATATTAGTTCTTGTTTATATGTTCATTGTAATTTGTTTTATATGCTCCAACATTTCCCATGCCTTATTAAGCTTGAAAATTTGGTGGAACTGTATGTTGAATAAACATGTTGTCTGTGTAGGTTTCACGACTGATAGAAATGCAGACGCCCGTATACTTGGAGAGAGTTCATAGTCTTCATCCTTATTTCCAGAGACAATGCCAAAATTCTGGATATATTACTGCAGAAAACTTACAACCTCAGTCGACCTTCTAAGAAGCAGAATTATGGTTTAGGGTTATCAGTCCTTCATGTACATTTATGAACTAAAAAACAACTAAGCATGAACAAGCATGAATAAGCTTTAGAAATGCAATAAGACTAAGGGTTAGTCTATAGTGTATTAGCTTATTCATAGTGATTTGGATTTGGATGAGACTTTAGATGTGCAAGTGATCAGCTACTGTGGTTGTATTTTATTGGAGATATTTGAAATGTGAAATGAGCACTGATTCAATTGCCCTTGATTTCGCATCTCTTGTTATGTGACATTATTTTACATTCACAGGCAGTACAGGGAGCATTGCTCAGTGGTACATACAGTCTTAGATTATGCGCAGACTGGTTTAATTGCAGCAGTATTCATTTTTAAAGTGAGTATGGCCATGTTGTTATATTGGAAAGAGAGGAAAAATAGTATTAAGTTTGTAGGTTGCTCTTACTCTTATTTTCATATGTAATTTGGTAGACACAAAAATGGATTGATAAAAACAAAAGGATCTTCAAATCTTCAATTGGGCAAATCATTTCCTCCGTTTTACTGGAGTGGAAAGTTTAAAAATGCAAATATAGAAAAGAAAGTACAAGGTTCTTGCATATTTTCTCATCTTCACTTGACTTTGAATTAAGTATCTGATCTTCCATTATTAATTTTCACTTGTTTTGTCTAATGTGATGTTGCTTTTGGTTCTTCAATGCTAATTCAGTAATTCTTATTGTTTTCAAAAAAAATTGCAGATTAGGATGCTATGTCTCATCATTTAGGGAGGCAATTTACAAGTTGAAATGTCGGTGTGAGTTTTGCATATGTTTCATGTTTATTATCAATGTATATTTATGTTATAGTTATTCAATGGAATTGTTCCTTCCTCATTTTTGTTGCTCTGTGCTAGCTTTATCACTGGTGGGTACGTACTGATTACCGCTTCAAGATTTTCCTAGTACTTCAGCTGTCAACTGCAATATTGTTCTTCCTTTACTGCTTCTATTTTTGGAAATTTGAGTCTAGATAGGGTATTCTTGATTCTCTCATGTGTCTCTAGTTTAGGTGAGCCTTCAATTTTTTTTAACAAGCAGCAGAGGGACATTTTGTTACTGCCATTCAAAAAAATGTTGCTCAAATTGATAAGTGAGTCTTGTGGGAGATGCAATTTTTAATTATCTTCACAGTTGTACTGTGTGCCATCATTAGCGGAAAGTAAGCTATCATGATATGCTTACTATGTTGTGATTTCAGAGGACATGGGAAAATGAAACTGTATGTACAACAGTCAAGCTCAATGTACATGTTTTCGTTAATACATTTCCACAGTCAAAATGATAAGCATGCAATAATTATGTAAACTGTCATCTGTGATCATATACTTGTCCAAAGTTCAAAGTAAGGTTTTTCTGGGTTTGTGTTGTTTATACGGTCTGTGTTGAGTTTTAGTCTTTGTTTTGTTGAACTTTTAGTCATTGTTCAGTTTGATGTGTCTAGAGCATTTGAGATTTTAGAAAAACAAAGTAGTTGTTGTTCAATTTGGACTTGGAAAGGTTCTGGCTTTTGATTTTAGTGTCTTATTTGGATTTTGTATTGGTTGTTGGGGACCAAATGTTACCGAAATTATGTAATTTTTTAATCATAACCGTATTTTACCATACCAATCCCGGCATATTTCATAAAGATTTTTAAAATTTTGGCTCCCTTTATATAGTTGGTTCACAAAAATGTGCATATCTACTAAAAAAAGTTATATTGAAGATTTCGGCAATATTAACGTTTTTTTTCAAATATCGAAACTTATAGCATGTACCAGCAATTTATCGTGCGATATTTTGAAAATTTCATGATATTTTACAATTTTTTCTACTTATCCTTGAAATTTTCAGCCCAAATTCGAAAATTTTGAGTAAAACAGAAAATGAAGCAATTAGGATTTGAACCCTGGTTCCATAGAAAGAAGGGAAATGCCTTAACCACCATTGCCAATATGCATATATGTTAGATATCAACATTTAAACATATTAATAGACTCAATAAATATAACTATCTTTTCATTATTATTTTTTGAAACTTTAATGATAACGATACTATATGAAATTTTCATCGAAATCTCCATTTTTCAGAGCGTCAATATTTCTGTAATTATTGAAATTTTACTCCTTGGTTATATCACAATAGTAGGCACGTTGTGATTCCAATGATTAAAATTCACAAAATGAAAATTTGACAGTCTGATATGATCATTATAATGAAACATGTCTATGATAAAAAATTCAACTGGATCAAAGCGGTCAACCCTAATTCATTTTCACTTAACACATGGAAACGCTCTTACATACCTCTTCGTGACCTATTTTGGTTGATTCTTCCACACATTAAATTCTCACATAGATGAGATGTAACCACTTATGTAAAATTTGATGATGTTTACCTCTCGACGATAAGTCTCCTCATAAGGAAGATTAAGCGTAAAATGGGTTGACCACTTTTATCGGGACCCAGGCTTTACCCGAAATACTTGATTTTTTTAACTATAGTCATATTTCACCATACCGATCACATCTTATTTCATGATATTTGTGAAAATTTTGCTTCCTTTATATAGTTGGTTTACAAAGTTGTACACTTACATATAACTCACTAAACAAGTTATACCACATTAAAAGGCACATTATGATTCAAATGACTAAAATTCACAAAATGAAAATCTGACCGTCTGATATGATCATTATAGCGAAACATGGCTTTGGTAAAACATTTAACAAAATTCGGCAACGTTCGAGATTCGATCGAAGCGGTCAACCCTAATTTATCGTCACTTAACACACTGAAACGCTCTTACCTACCTCTATGTGACCTAGTTTGGTCGATTCTTCCACACAATAAACTCTCACAAAATGAGATGTAACCACCCATATAAAAATTTGAAAACGTTTACCTCCCGAAAATAGGGCTCCTCATAAGGAAGATTAAGCATAAATAAATTTGACCGCTGCTATTGGGGACCAAACATTACCAAAATTATGTAATTTTTCAACCATAGTCGTATTTCACCACACCGATCCCAGCCTATTTCACAAGGTTTTTGAAATAGATTTTCCAAAGTCAAAAAGGGGTGGGTAATAGAGTTTTCGTCTAATAGGTGACGTTGGTTAAAGGTTGACCGAGTGGATCCAGACTTAAAACATTATCGAAAATTGGTGAATAAGTCAGATTTCATCTACGTGAGAGAGTGCGAAACAAATGAGATAAATAAGTCACAAAAGAGTATAGGTAATATATTTAGTGTGATAAATGATGTTGATTTGGGGTTGACCAAATTTTTAAGTCAGTTGTTACATCACATCTACGTGAGTGTGTAATCACATTTTCTATTCACAGATGAGATGAGATAATGATCTGGGCACTGGTTGTTAGGTGATTCAAGTGATATTAATGGGAGAATGATAGGTTCGGTGTGAATAACTTAGTACACTCACTGGTGTCTATAGTTTGAGACATGCACATATATCTGATCAGTAGTACACATGGAATTTCCAAACAGAAAATTTCAAGTCAAACGAAATCATAAATCCTGATGAAATGCAAAATGGAAACAGCTGCAATGCATATAACACAAGTTTGAGCACAGAACTCTGAACTTAAGAAAATCACTATCTAAATATCAAATAACACAAAATTTCCAGTTAACAATACACACCTGGAAGTACAACACCACAAAATTTCAGATCAATAGGAGTTACCAAGTCCTGCTGAAATTCAACACAACACAGCCACCCCATATTTTACAGAATTTTACAGTAAATAAAGGTTCAGGTATCTTTAGCCAAATCACAAATTTTAGTAAGACATAATGAATTTGACACTACTCCTTTCTCCAAAAAGAACAGAATTGCCTTACATGTCATTTTTGCTTAACACTATAAATGTTTATGGTGCACTGCTTCGTCTGTGGTCTAACAAGATTGCATGACAACTATATCAATTGGTGTTCATCAAAAATAGGTTCTACTCAACTAAATTACAATATCCAGCCACTGATCATAAGCTGGGGAAAATGGTGTAAATACCAGCTACAACAGATGAAAGCCAAAATTTGATCATTCCCAAGTACGACATAATGATTCCATGCCAACTCAACACAAACTTCTAGAGAAAATCCACAAAAGTATTGCTCCAAATTTTTTGGCTCATAGAAGCATTACAAGCAACACTAAATGTCCTCTAAGCTAAACAACATATTAAAATCTCTTGCGCTAAACCTCCTGCGTTAATTTACCACTCAATTTAGAAGGAAAAAGCAATAATAATAAATAAGAACTCAACCAATGATCTACAATCCAAAAACCAGTGGAAAGTCCAACCTGAGCTATCAAATAAACATAAATTTGATATGTTGAACTTCTCACCAGTTTGATAGAGTTTAATTGGCAAATAATCAGCTATGAAGTTGAATCAGTTTTTTCTAGTCGGTTTTAAGGCCATCACCAACAAAAGACTGCTCATTCTGTGATGCCTCGGTCTTACAAAGCTTCCAAGAACTCAATGAATAACCAATATTATATGCACTTTCCTGGCTTTCTTTTGTGCTTTCAAGGCATCACCCCTTCCCACAAAAGAAGCTCATGTGGTAGATATTGTAGGTATTAACCTGAAATGTACAAATGGTCTTAATCAGCATGTATAAATGTCTCTATACTATAAAATATAAGAATGTAACAATTATGCTTATCAAGATACAAACTCACTTATTGTTCTTGATATGGATATTGACACATACATGAAGGTGAGCTTAAATGTAGAACAACGTTGCCTTACAAGAACTAGTTATCGTTCAAACTTGAGCTCTACCACAAATAAGACATAGACTTCAGTTATTTTCCTGATAATGTACTAAATCCAAAGTTTCATAGATTGGAAACTACAAAACTGCTAATTAGTTGTTGTGTTGTTTCCCTTGTTCAAAACCTACTGGTCCACAACTACTAGAACATCATAGACGGGGCATCCAATTAATTTGTTGGAGCAACAAATCATACATATAATCAAAAGATATAGATCTCTATCTCCATACTATACCAGTCTTTAAAATGGCTCTGAAAATAATTACATGCTCAACTTAACTACTGACAGACTTACCTATGGTCCAGAGAATACACATTATTATAGGTCCATATTATTTCGAAAGCATATCTGCTAAATCGAGTCCTAGTGACATGTTTAGAACTAATCCTAAAAGAAACACGTACATAAATATCCCTCAATCCCCTCTATTCGGAACAAGCTGGAAATGAAGTGGACAACTAATAAACCAGAAGAAATGAAACAAAAGCACAAACTTTTGCCAGCCCACTGCAAGATCAACAATCACTACATACATTGCATACCAATGTTTGACATGTCAGGAAATATGAAAATTTGAGAGGTAGACATATCTGAAGATCGGGGATAGGGTTTAGCAGGGAGGAACGACGGTCTTCTGCTGGGATGACGACAGAGGTGTAGTCGTGGATTTTCAGGATCCACCGTTGGATTCAACCCCAGAAAACGAAGATCGATAAGAGAGATAATGGAGATATACCCAGCCACAAATCTCAATAAACCTGCTCTCTTGTCGCATGCTTCGTATCAAAAGTAAAATTTTAATTTCACCGTTTGATAAAAAGTTTAAAGACAAATCATAGTAATCGGAGTACTACGTACACAGCAGCAGACGTTCCCCTTTCAAATACTATCAACTCTCCTTTGAAGCACATTGCATGTCTCTCTTTTTGACAAACCATATATACCCCTTTCATCTAACAATCAACGCCATTGGTTGACACTGCGTGCCCCCTCTCTTGTTTCTTCCAAATGGAGAAAAACTGTAGATCCTTCGGACATCCGCGTACCCGAAGGTATTGTATCCTATGCCATTTCCAGCCAAAGATACCAAGTTTGAAGCATGGAAATAAAATCTTACAAAAATAAAATGAGATATATTCAGCAGATTTGGAGGTGTAACTAGAACCCCCTTTAAAATATGTGGCTATTGTCAAATGGTGGTTGGGAGAAGGAATTGTTTTTTTTTTAAGAGAGAATAACATCTCATTACCACAAACAGTAGTAAAACAAACAAAAAACTCTTTTAAAAGATTTAGATAAATAAGGATACAAGTCGCGGCCCAAAGTTAATTATGTCACATTGTGATTGCAATTTTCATCGTGACCAAAATGTATAATTTATAAACAAAATTACACACTTTTTTCATCTTTCACTCTCTTCGATCTGACTCTCTCTCTTCGATCTAACTTTCTCTCTCGTTTCGATCTGACCGTCTCTCTCTCTAAGTACAAAAATCGCATTCGGACGACGACCATCACCTTTCCGACACTTGTCGATGACGCCACCGCTTGACATTTGACGATGACGATTTCTGACGATCATCGACGACGGACGTCGGATGCCCAATGGTGACAAACGCTAGACGCTCGATGACGACGGGACATCAAACGCTCGACGACGACAGGACACCAGCGCCTGAAAATATTTTGCATTTACGGAATTACAGTACTCTAGTTCTTCAATTTTTTATTTCTTACTGAATCCAATTCATTTTTGAGTAGGAGCACAAGCTCGGGGTTAGGTATTTCGAAATCAAAGCTAGTCAGTTGAGGGTTAGGGTTAGGGATTTGAAGGTGATGAGGTGAGAAAAAATGGAAGTCACTAAGGATCAGAAGTGAAATCAATGAAGACTGAGCAAGATTGACCAGTAGCAGCAAGATTGGACAACCAGGCAGTAGCAACAACATTCGACGACGGATGCAGGAACAACAACATTCGACGACGTGTGTAGTAGTAGTGCTAAATTGGACAACCAGGTAGTAGCAGCAACAACATTTGACGACGGGTGCAGTAGCAGCAATATTGGACGACTAGGCAATAACAACTTTTGACGACGCGTTTAATAGCAACAAAATTGTACGACCATGTAGTAGCAGTTAGATTCGACGATTAGTATAGTAGCAGCAAGATTGGACAACCAAGCAGTAGCAGCATAATTGAACACATGGCAGGTTGTTTAAGTTATGGGGGCTAGTTTGGTAATATTACCTCACGACACATAGCAAGTAAAAAAAATTGTTCTTATTTGTTAAAAACTGTCCTTATTTGTTTAAAATTTGTGTCTAAAATCCTTTTGAATGATGTATATGTGATTTGAAATTTTTCTATATAAACTGACGAAATACATTTGTCCTTTCGTGGCAAGGAGGCAAGGACTTTGTTTTTAATTTCACACAAAAATTTTAATTTTTTTCAGCATTGATGCGAGCATCTCTACTGCAAAGGAATGAAATAGCCATGGGGCCAACCCATTCCCATGCCAAATAGAAACATTACCTGAGAAAGGCTGCAAAGAATACCATATCCGATTACGGAAATGAACCTAAGGAGACACGATGCCTAACTCCAACCTACGTTGCACCGAAATGCTAAAATACTAGCGTTTCACGTTTCGGAAACGAAACGCTCTGAAACGCGTTCGAAACACGTTTTCACAAAGCATTATTCTGAAATACCACAGAAACGCGTTTCGCTTTTAATGGAAATTTTTTATGTAATTGTCTCCGAAACGCGGGGGAAAATTTGACATTTCTCTAAAGAGAAAGAGAAAGGAATTAGGTCACGCAACCCTTCTGTCTCAACCATTCACTTTGTGCAACCCTCTTTCTCCTTTTGTCTTCATTTCACCATTCTCCTTCTCTCTTTCTCTCCTTCTTGCCCTTCACCGATTCCTCCCCCCCCCCTCCAATTACTCGCCAAAAAATCCCCCACCCCTTTTCAAAGTTCTCCTCTCTTTTCTTCTGCAAATCCCCCCAATTTAAAGTTTCCGACTTTCGTCTCCAATCCGATCTCCGCCGTTTTGGGTCTTCGATTCCCATCGCTTTGAGGCTTACCCAATTTGTCTTTTTCCTAGGCTTGGCTGATTTGGGAGTCAATGTGAATTGGGGTTGGAGCTAGGGTTTTGTGAATTTCAGGTACCCAATTGGTTTAGTATCACTGTTTCTAGGTTTTTGGTTTGTGGGTTTTGTTTGGTTTTTGGAGGATTATTGTGGGTTTGATTTAGATATGTTGTTTCTAATTGTGTATTATTTTGTTGATGTTATTTTTTAAAATTATATTTATTATAATAAATATTATATTTATTTTAATTTTAACGTTTTTTCTACGTTTCGTATCAGACTATATTTTCATTTTCAGGTTTTCACATATCGAATCATATCGAAAACTAAAACCCGTTTCTGTTTCCGTATAACATAGCCTCCGACGTAGATCTAAGGCCTCATAATTGAGTGGACCACGTAGATCATGATGAATAGCAGACTCCATTAAGTTCCCAAAACTAATAGCGATCCAGTCACAACTCACACCAGTCACACGTACGTATTTGCTTATATCATCGATCTTGTCCGTATCCCACAACTCAACAAGTATCGACTTATATTCCGCTGTATATGGTAGACCGTGAGATTCTTCAATTTTCCCTAGCTACTACAATGATATGATGTTGAGGTTCCTGAAGCCTCTGCCGGAGATTCTTTAATTTATCAGGGCGGTCCTTCTCAAGACGTAAGACTTATCAATTACGTCCACACATATCCTTCTATACAATGCAGATTCTAAGAGAGGATCCTATCCCAGCAAATTAACAAGAGTACTGTTTCAGCTAGAGAGTCTGAACCCCAACAGATTAGTCATACTCATCTATATGGCTAAGCTACAACCAAGCTCCTACGTCCTGTGCCTGGCATTTTCTGTAGCTGTCAATCTGTATTTAATCTTCAACCTCTATGGACATGGAGCTGGAGGTCAGTGGGAGCTCAGTTGGAGCAGAAGGGCAGCAGAAGAAGCCGAACACGTCGCCGCCGTGCCTTGCTCGGGGCATGGCAGAGCCTACTTGGATGGTTTGGTTCTTGATGATGGCAAGCAACCTGGTTGTGAATGCAATTCTTGCTTTGGAGGCTCAAATTGTTCTCAGTTCTTAACTGATTGTGAATCAAATGCTGACGGGTTTGTCCTTCGATTCTCTCTTTATTCTAGATTTTCACACAATATATATATATATATGCTCTATGATATTGGGATTAATTAAGGAATTGATTTCATATCACCAGCTCTCAATCTCTGCTTCTACCAAAACTTTTTTTTTCTACTAAATTTATTTGCCAAGTAATCGGCAGCTTGATAAGTGAAATATCAAATATGGGTAGTTTGAACAACAAATCCCCAATAGAGAAAGAAAATCAAAATAATTTATTTTCCTTCATCCAAAACGGCAAAAGCTACAAATATTTTCCCTAAAACAACCTAAACTAGAAAGAACTTCAATGTATGTAGAGAGAATCATTTTCTTTAATATTCTCTAATTTTCACGAACCATAACAGAGAATCATATATGAACTATAGAAACTTTGTATTCTCAGCCAACCAGCAGCCTAAAGATTATTCAGAAAAGAAAAAGATTCCAAACCGTCCCTGTCACACACACACAACAGAAAAACATTCTAACAGACTAATACCAAAATATGATTTTGAATTTGAAATCTTCTCAATCAAAAACAAAAAAAAATGTTGAATTTGAAATCATATTCATATGTATGGCGGTCAATATATACCCTTTTTGTGTGAAACCTTATCTAACCTACAAGCCATTTATAACGATTCCCCATTCGACAGTTGAAAAGTTAAATACTTCAAGGGCCTCTATAATAATACTTGTTCTTTGCAGGGATATTTGACATTGAAATCACAACAAAGATGGATTTACTTTTTTCCGATTGGAATAAGGGTTGGTGTGCCACCAGCTGTATGACCATTGATATTGTGGTATATAACATGATGCAAGTTGTGTTTTCTTTGCCTATTAAATTTAATCATCAGTTCTTCCAAATCATTTTAAAGAAGGCATCCACCTCACTATGATACCATTTAATCTACAAATACCTTCGTATCTTCCTCCAGGGGCAAGCAAGCGATGGTAATCCGCAAAGGCTGTACTAGCTTTTACCTGTACATCAAAATATATGAGCGAAAAAATAAAATGTGGTGTCTGAAAGTTTGATAAACTGAGTAGAAGGCGCACATAAATTTTTATTTTTTTATTTTTTTGAAATAGAAGGCGTGACAGTAGTATAAAGCATTAAATCAAAAGTTAACCAAAAGGTATAACAACACAATATAGAGCTGTCAGTTGGAAAACAGAGATAAACATCTTTAAAAACTTTTATAAAAACCGAGGGGACATCGTAACAAAGTTGTCTAAATTCCTGCCATCTTACACACCCCCCAAAAACCACTATTAGAGAATGATTTAGTTCATGGAACAAACAGATTACACCATCTCCACATTAAATCATTTGAAGCAAACTAAAGGAGTTTTTGGAAGACCAAAATAGATCCAAAACTTAATAGAGAAACCCCAAAGTTTTATTATTGATATAATAGGGATAAACAAATTTGAACCTTATCCAAGTTTTAAGTTCAAACCAAGTAAAAGACCAATCAGAAGAGCACAGTTTCATCAACTATTAAGTCCGATTGCAAACCATCAATGTTCGAGTGAAAGAAGTGGGATCAAAATGAGCATTTATGTTAATATTTCATTTACAAATTTGATAACATAGATACAGCTTAGAAAGATAAAAATATCTGCTTAATTTATTATCATTATGACAACACTCCTCCCTGGTTTATTCTGCATTTATTATAAATAGGACCATTAGAATTTTGGAAGATTGACTTTTATGAATTCATGGTGCTGATTAATAAGCACGATCACTCTAGCTTAGAATGATATTGAAGGATACGACATGTTTGTGTACCTACAATTAGCTTAAGTTACTTTAAGGAACACGTTATTTAGATTTTCATAGTCCAACTATTGAAATAGGATGGCATATGTATTCAAACCAGATTTATTAAGTATAAAAAATTAATATTACAACCATTTTTAAGGCTGCCATGCATGGGTCTTTAACATCCAATTTAACTTTTAAACTTCAGTTCAATCTCAATTCTCAAACTGTAACTATATGAGTGGAAAAGATGAAAACATAAGAATTTGAAGAATAGCATGAGTTAGTGAGCAAACCGTGTAATCTATTCCATTGATTGCAATAGAGCCTGGCAATGGCCTCCCACCATCTGAGGTCAAGATCCTTCCGTGTACTCCTGTCTGAAGAGTACAAGTTAAATGTAGATAACCAATATCACACCATTAAACATTCAATTTTAGCAACATTGGAAATGGCTTAGCTTATGTCCTAATGCTCCACAGAGTACAATATAAAACAATAATTAAAAGAGAAACGGCCAATAGACTTCTGATTAGTCTTCAGGGTTACCGTGTGATGCAGTGTCATTAAAATGAGATGGCCAACGTAAAAGGAAAAATATTTAATTCCTATTGTATGGATATGAAACATGCTGATTTTCAATCACACGTACCTGTACTACGGTAGCAACGAGATCAAGCATGCTCTTTTTGTTGTATTCCCAAAGAGTAAGAAGCTGCAGATATACATATTAAAGTATCACATGAAAGGTGGAAGGTAAAAGTTGATTGTGCCTATATATAAATCACTCATAGCATCCCTCAAACATACGACAAAGAGTCAAAACTAAACGACACTACTCCTCAAATGTGAGAATTTTTTATAAATAACCATAAATAAGCCTTCAAATTGGCTTCTAACATTGTTTTTCTAAATAGTTGAAAAATGACCATATGAAAGTCAAAAGTCTTAATTGTCCCTATCAAAATTTTGTGTGCCAAAAATATATCTATCTAAATTTCATGACTACCCAGCTCCTCTTTTCCATTCACATACTCATCGTCCAAGGTATTGTCTGAGTCTCAAAAGCTTACTCCTCCGGAAACAACTTTGTTAGCGGGACCACTCCAAACTCTTGTTACAGAGTTTGGTGTTGTATCAAATTAGGTCGGCTTCATTTAGATGACAATTGCAGAACTAATAGTTTGGTTTGCCATTGCAAACAAAATTCCAAAAATACGACTTGCCATAAATACATCAAAATTGAGTCCTTGACCATATATGAGTTCTCAACAAAATTGCACACAAACATAACAAACTTCTGCCAAACTCCAAAGCTTTTAGTCAAAATCTTCTTGAGCCACTTCAGTACTAACTTATTCTTTATTTTACTAGAATAGAGAAGGATTAGGCCAATAGAAAAATGTAGAGGAATTAGAATTAGGGTTGAACTGAAAAAGAGGATTATTACTGATTTATGTTCGTTTGATAGTTTCTCTCCATCAAATTGTTCAATTGAACAGAACTGATTTGAAGCCATAAACCTACTACCTTTTAACTTCAAACAAAATTCTATCCACCAATTGTATGGTTGAGAGTCTAGTACTGTATTGGATGGGAAAAGAGGAGCTGCGTAGTCATGAGGATCGATAGATAAGAATATGATTTTGGCTTTGATAGGGGTAATTAAGACTCTTGATCCCTTCACATGGTCATTTTTCAACTATCTGAATATTTGATACAATAAGCTTAAAAACCAATGTATAGGTCTAAAATAGGTCATTTATCTGAATCTGTCCTCACATGTAGGTCAAGAACTACACGAACCACTGAAACATGCACCAAACTACAGCAACAAGGAATCAAGACTTAATGAAAGAGAGAGAAATCAAAAAACCATGTTAGGTTACAAATTTACCTGATCTTAAACCAACAGAGAAATGGTAAAAGATGGTTTCAAGTTTCAAGTTTCAAGTTCACACAGATACACTCCAGTTTCTGTTACTCATAGAGGACTACAATTTGAAGGAATGAGCTATCTGACTATAGTTTGAAATAAAGTAAAAGAAACACCTTCAATTTCACATTCACGTGATCTGACTATAGTTTGAAGGAACGAGCTATCTGGCTAAAGTTCTACTTATAGATTTCCATTTACTTGTCAAGTATCAAGACTAACGTTGTGTTTGGATGCTGGGAAATTCACTGGAATTTAATTGAAAGTAAGGATTTCATAATTCCTAAAAGTCAATTCCCTTGTTTGGCATTATCAGATAAGAGAATTTTAAATTTCGATGGAATTGAAAACGAAGGAATTCATTGATTAAATTCCTCACTTGAATTCTACCAAAAATAGGTGTCATTTACAAATTCCTTTGCAGGATTCAATTTTAATTTCCAAAACAAGGTTTTTAAAAATTTTATTTTTAAAATTTCTTTTAAACTTTCTGAATCAATCACACAATTCAAATCTCAAATATACATAACCAAACAATAGAAATTGCAATTAACGGAATTTCAATTGATAGATATCTAAATTCCATCATTTCAGAATTCGTCAAAAGCTTACTCCATATATGAGTTCTCAACAAAATTGCACAGAAACATAACATACTTCTGCCAAACTCCAAAGCTTTTAGTCAAAATCTTCTTGAGCCACTTCAGTACTAACTTATTCTTTATTTTACTAGAATTAAGAAAACTCTCATTCAAACGCAGCGTAAGGTAAATTTAACAAGGAATTGGGAGTTCTCACGCATCATCAAAACTTGGCTAAAGAAGACAACTCTATGATTATTGTAGCAAATATAGCAAGACTCAAAACAAGTTAAACAACTAATGCCTAACCTCATTTGCAGGAGGCCATTTGTTGTCACTAATCTCCAATGTCAATTCAAGACAGCCACCATATATGTATTTCCAGTCTTGCATACCTCCATATATAGGATACCTGCAACAGGTGTCTTAAGAGAAAATGATGAATATCAAACAAAAAGAAATACCTATAGGTAGCTGGTAGTTCACAACTGAAGAAAGCAGACTAACATTTTCAATTGATATGCATTTCTTCATTTTGTAAACTCCATAAACATTACTTGACATACCAAGAAGCTCCATTTGTAATTCCACCTTCAAATTCCTTGCTCAAGGACATGTTATAGTGAGAACGACTATACACACTAGCCAAGAACCGGAATGTTTTGTCATCAGGACATCCAAAGTACATTCTCCTGCAAGTTAAATTTGATCAAATGAGAAAAGCAAGTGCAAAATGTAACTTCATCAGGCAAATTCTGGGATGATTTGATAAAGCAAATAACTCAACTATTTTTGGGTTCCTTTGATAATTTATAGAGCACAATAAATGTAAGTTATCATCATCATGATCGTGACACTCTACGGCCTAATGTTCAATCATGGAATGTATATAGTACATAAGAAAAATGAAGAAGCCAAGGACATCATTGTGTTGAATTCCATATGTCATGGAAAGTTAAACTATGATCAAAAATCAATACCATTTTAAAAAAGCAAAAACTGAAGTAAAATGAAGCCAGAATAAAACTTCCAATACAATGGAACACCTGGAACCCGTATTACATGGAAAATCAAAATTTAGAACTAATAAGTAGCCAATAAGAAGATGTTACAGAACAAGTGCAATAAATTTTTGTGAGCATCCCCTTTTTAACTTTTGCTATCAAATCTTACAACAGAGGTAAATTTGGTAGGTTATTTTTCCATCGAGTGAACACCATTTCAAGCTTTTAAGTTTTCACCAACAGAAGGACAAAAAAGAACTGGAAATAGAGAACAGGGAATCAAAAAATAAGACAGCAATGTTGAGTTTCAAGAAGCATGGTACAATGGAGAACTGTCCGGGTCTTCAGGGATGTAAAATATCTACCTTTTATCCTGAGTGCCATCCCATGGATAATTTGCAACAACTGCACCCTGTGAATAAGTAAAGGATTAGGGACTATTCCTCCATATATTAATCAAAGAATTCATCATCCATGTTGTTGTGAAACAAACATATTTTGGAATGGGCAGCACGAACATTATCAGTGTATTTGTCAGATCAAATAAAATTGGAATAGTCAGCCCTTGCTTGAAAGGAAAAAAAATGCAGATGAAGGGTAAAGAGCATTGTCATGATGGAATCTTACAGTAATACTCGGAAACCCTTTTTTGTTTAAGACAAATTAGACTCTCGGCTTGCTTCAATGCAGTAACTTTTACTTCTGGAATTGACAATATCAATGCCAATTTCTTACCTAATCTTGGAATAGACAAGTAAAGAAGGCAAACCCTGATATACTTAAACCTTCTCCATAACTTTCAGCAAACAAAAATAAGAAATTGATTTTCCATCATGAAAGTCTCCAGAGTTCACATCGTCAATTGACTGTATCTTATAACGTCTACGCAAATGTCTTTCCTTATCTCCTAAGAGAGAACTCAGAGAAGTGCAGAAAGCATTCCTAATCTCCTCGAGTATTCTCCAAAAGTTTGACTGCAAATTATTTTTCCATCGTGCAGGTGCAGGTCTCCATTATGGCAACAATTCTACTTCTAATTGATTATTATCTCAAGCTATTGTTAGTAAGCCGGTAGCTGCTTCAACAACCTAGTACTGATATGGATATAAGTGATGCTGATGAATATGCAAAAGTAAGAATTGCAGCATAAAATACAATAAAGTTATTACCCCATGCAAGCTGGCAGATGCAGTGAAATGTATCTTTCTCAACCACTTCATTATTGCTCTTGTTTCAGGTTGCCGCACATCCACATCATCATTCATATTAAAGAACTGATTTTCACGACAATATCTCTTATCATTAAAAACAACCAATAAACCTCAGTAATGGAAGTTAGGAAAAAAAATATTAATTAATCCTAGAAAGATACTTTGGACGTCCCACTATATTGCATTTTGCTCACCAGATTGAAATCCTTTTCAGCTAAATCAAGTAAATTTACAACAGAAATTATTTTTATTTCGACAGAGGGTACTCATGAAATTCATATATTGTTTCTTAGGCTTTAAGCTTTTGAACTTAGGCGCTTTTAGCATGTGGTTGATTTAATAGAATTTATATTGTTATTATGAATTTGAACTTTAACTGTTAATGATTTTGGACAGGATCTTTAAGTTTTTCATTGAGGAGCCTACCCATAACTGTTAAATATAGATTGTGCCACCCAAAAAGATACCTGATCCGGAAAATCTCGATTTAAGTCTATATTATTTGCATTACCACGCCTCCGAAGTGAAAACCCATCAGGATTCATAGATGGTAGTATATGAAGATGCACATTGTCCACAATCAATGTCGCCTGTGGTTAGAATAGACATGTGAAAATAGGTTAATAAATATCAAGTTATCAACACTACAACTATACACAGAGAATGCTGTATTGGCATGTATTGGAAGAATAAAGTCAACTTTTAACTTCAAAAACTTACAGAAAAAGGAACCAGAAAGGGGGAATAGGGAATTGCAGTACCCAAAAAAATATATAATAATAATAATAATAACAAATCTCCTACAGGGAAAGTAAAAAATACCCTAGGATCTGTCAAATAGTTGTCACATATCCAATTAGCAAGATGCATTAGCAGCTCACGACCTACGGGTTCATCTCCATGCATGTTGCCAATGTACTGCAACACCAAGAAAGTCAGCAAAACAAACACTCAAACTAGCATTCTGAATTCCCCAGATGTGTCGCAAGTAATTAACATTCAGGGGAATGAATGAGGAATCAAAGGTAGGTTGTCAAGAATATACATCAATAATAAAGATACAGCAATATCAATGCAAGCAAATATTCAAAACCAAAAATTTGTATAGAGGTGAAGTTCAAATTTTCCACTTTCACTAACATCCTTTTACTCAACCATCTGTACATATATTCTGTGGTGCAAAAAAAAATATTACTGGATACTAGCTTAGTTCCAGCTTTAAGAAGTGCACATCACAAATTGCTTGAAGAAGCTGATGCCCAGAGCAAAGCCAAATATTGGACAATCCCACAGTGCAAGGTTGGTGATCAAATTCTTTACCCTTGGCTCCTCCTATTGTGTTCCATCTGTGCCATCCAAAGGATTGCCAGTACAGCATATCTTCCCAGCACCATCCCTCTCTTCCTTCCTCTAGAGAACTTATACCTCTCACACAATAAGGCAACACAAGAAACTGAAACAACCAATCACCACCTTAGACTCCCTAAATGATCTGTCATCATGTCATTGCAACTGAGCAAGGAAGCAAAATGATCTGAAGCTTTTTCCAACTTCAATGAATAATAACTCTTCTCTAGGCTATTGAAGGAAAAACGATGTCTACTTTCTTTTTCTTTCTTTGGAGGTGATGTATTCAGGAGGTGGGATTGAGAGAGAGACCAAAAATTAATGATTTTGTAAGAAAAAAAAAAATTAAAAGACAAGCTAGGAATGTAACCTAGTAATCAGGTTCCACCTTCACAAAAAAACCTAGTAATCAGGACAAGCAGTCCATCAAACACAAAGCAACTGCAAAGCACCAGTGCAGTATCCTTCATTCAAAAAGGAAGCCCAAAGAGAACCACCTAAGAAAAGATACGCTAATTATGAATGCTTTTGAAGCAACTGCAAAGCACCAGTGCAGTATCCCCCCCCCCCCCCCACCTAAGAAAAGCTATGCTAATTACGAATGTTTTTGAAGTGTTTTAACAAGGAAGTCCAAAGAGAAGCAAGCAGTCTAGCTCTATCTGACTCTGTTCCACATATTGCCACATCCTCTTAATCTTTGAAGATGCTCATGTTCCGTTCAGCCAAACCCACCTCAAAGGAAATGAACTTATACCAAAAGCAGCTACGATATAATCTTCATAAAATTATAATTAAGAAAAAGACAATTGTGTGTAAGCTTCTGTAAACAACATATCATTCACCTTAAATGCAGGTTCAGGCTCTTCCTCCCCATGCTTATCAGATATTTCAATTACCCACTACAAGCAAAAGAAAAGGCATCACTTCGTATGATGTGACAGGATACCCTGAAAAAATAGCGCAAAAAGAAAACAACAACAGGAAATAAACTTGGGCCAAATGATTACCAGAGGAACACCATTCACACTCTCCCCAATACTGATCATCCATTCCAGAAATCCCTCAACGAGAGAATGAAAAGAAAAGTCAGCATAACCATCATGAAAAACCTAATACAAACACTAAACACAGTCCAACTAACAGTAAACTTCAATGTAGTACGTATTTTAGAAAACAAATCAAAAAACAGCACAAGTACAAATAATCACCTGTAAACCCTAGAAATGTTGCTGCACCGTCGGCCAAAGTCCTTAATAGTCATTTCCAGGTCAGAATTAGTCATGTACCCTTGAGCATCAACACTGCAGAACATAGTTTTCATTTCAGTTAAACACAATCCGTAGTTCATCCGAAACCATAACAATCCAATTTTACTAATTAAGACCTTGTCTGAGATCCATCCTCCCCAAACAAATGCCTGCCGGAACCGGTTTGAGTACCATAAACGTAGCCTGTAGACATCAAGCCCACTATTAGCTAAATACAGTGCACCACTAATAACAACAGTTGCAGCTTTTATTTTTTTATCCTTTTTAGCTCTAAACCTGAACTTCACCGGAATGCAAGTGAAAGTGAACATAATAATCCGATCCACAACACACACTCACTATTACTTGTTCCGATTGTAGTGCAAGTCACTTCAAATTTCAATTACGGCAGTTAAGAATGTAACAGAAAACAAAGGAATGCATAATAAGAAGAGAGAGAGAGAGAGAGAGAGAGAAGACCTGTGGGGTTAGAGCTGGGACTGCCGCCTCGAGCAATAGCGGGAAGAACGGAAGAGGAGAAGCAAAGAGAAATGAAGAGGACGGAAACCAGAAGCTTCATTCTGAGGACGACGAAGCTTCAACATCAGAGTCAGCAAGGCATTCAAGTAGTTGTTGATGATGAAAGAAGATCTGGAATTCTTGAAGGGCACGTTGATTTGTTGCTTCAATTTCAATGTTACGCAAAGTGATCCAGGAGAGGTAAAGTCAGACGAGAATCTGGGCTTCTAACAGAAGGTCCGGCCCATTTCCAGTATTTCCTTTTTTGGATAATTACATGAACTACAAAATAAAATATAAACAAAAATTAAAAGATAAAGGGAGTAGAAGAAGAAAGAAAGAATGTTCGGGAAGTCTTAGGCTCTGTTTGGTACAGCTGTGGCTTCCAAAATAAGCTGGCTGTGGCTAATTCTGAGAATAAGCAGCTGACAAGCAAAGCTGCTGAGTGTTTGGTAAACTGGCTTTTTGTAAGTGCTGTGAATGGTAGAAGCAGAGGCAAACTGTTTGGTAAACTAGCTTTTTGAACCAGCTTTAAACTTGTAAATGACCAGTTTAACCTTAGAATTTGTTTTTGCCTTATTTTTTTGGTAATGTATTATAACATAATTGATCTTCAATTTTATGTCTATATTAATTTTGTAGACTATACTTGGAGTTTTATAAATCATGGTTACCAAGAGAATAATATTAAACACTATCATAAGTAAATGTAATAATTAAGCTCCTTATAATTATAATAATTTGTCTTTCATCGGTAAAAAAGAACCACCATAAATTTCATATTAACTTCAAACATTCATATTACGTGCACTCATCAAACTTTGAGCGATCCTATCTCTTTCTAATTTCATTTCTTGTGCTCCATGATTATGTGATTCTTTTTGTTCATCATCATCTATCTCTATGTCACCACTTGAAATGTTATCCAATCTTTCTGAATTGCAAAACCTTGTTAAAATGCAGCAGTGTAACAAGATCATGCATGATGTTCTGCAGGTAACATCAAAACCTTGTTAAAATGCAGCAGTGTAACAAGTCCCAATTTAGGGAGTTTTATTGCTTATTTCATCCTTAGTTTTGTTTTGACACTTAAATCCATATGTTGATGTAGACATTCATTGAACCTTTAAGTTTAGGCAGGATTCGACTGAGTTCAATTTTCAAATATAAACTTGCAAGGCAATCCAATTCAAGTCCCACTTGCCTCTCTGTCTTCAAGAATTCATCTCCAGAACTGATAAATATATTTGGTCTAGTGATACATCGGAAAGTAGTACATGATTTTCTGCATAGCCATTTAAAAATCTCTCCATACAAGAAAGAACATAGTAAGAGAAATGATGCAGTAGAACTCAATGCTGAGCAAGAATAATAACTACATCCTACAATTTTCACTCGTCATCTTCAGTTGAATCCTAAACCAAATTCTGCAACATCCATTTTCCTTTGTAAGATGCTCAGCAATTCAGGTACCTGTTCTTGATATTTGATCACAAACTGTTCCAAGAAGAACTTCTATGTTTTGTGCACAATGGTAACCATAGATGTTATTGATAAACAAAAGAAGGATGTAAATATAGGAAAAATTTCCCGCAGATGAAGATTTAAAAAATTCAGCCTGCATAATCTACTGAAAAAGGTGATTTGAACGATTATAGAAGAAATCAAAAAGGTGATTTGGGTGCTGAGGAAGTGAACTTGGAAGCAAATTTTGAATCATGTTTTCATATATACTAATTGAGGGCTCATTTTCCTGATGAGTAAACCCCACAGTTTTGCTTCTTTACTGTAGCATGGTGAATGGAAATTCTTAGACCACAACGGTAACCAAAATTGGACTACACATTCTAAGACCAGAATGGTAAACAAACCTGGACGACATGGTACATATATCCTTGGCATCTACTTCAAAAACAAAAAACACACTTTTAGAAGGTTAGACACTGGTTTCGACCAACGAGCATAGAAGATCAGAATAGAAGTTGGAACAGATCATTCTTCACCTCATGTTACATCCGATAGCACAAGCATAAGCCAATTCAAAAGCATACTCGTACAACAATTTAATTACTCGAGTGCATATGTATCCAGATAACCAATCTCAGCAAAGGTAATGAATTTAGAGCACAAGTATAGTTCTTCTGTATTAGTCACTCATCCCTAGTGCCGAGTACTGCTTTCTCAAGAAAGAAAAGATCGAGATAATTTACCAGTACTGAAAACTCATAATCGACGATTCTTATTTGTTTTTGTCACAGTGGAAGGATCAGACGGGGAGCCCATAGGCGATGCAGTAAGATCATAACCGACGCTTAGTACAATAACTAGAACCCCAAAAATGCTTTACTTAATGTAGTTTTATTTGGTATCTAGACACCAGGGAGCAGTTCGATCTACGTCTATCCAGAAGGATTAAGAAAGGGCTTGACATTACTGCAAACATTTAGGATCTGTCCCTGTTCTAAACTACTGCTCTACTGCATTTCTAACTTAAGCACACAAGACTGCCCAAGGGTCAAAACATACATAGATACTCCCATTACTTGATTCCCTATACCAACATACGAAACAATTCCCAGGTTCTTAATACAATATTAAGACTCAAATTTTAAACTCAGAATACACAATTAAGTGTTTGAATTCGGAACAGGATAGAGGGGGTTTTACCTAGCCTCCTTCCGTGTAGATAAACTTGATGATGATGAACTCAAAACCTACAGGTATCTCCCTTTGATTTGAATTATCTCGAGAACCCATAACCTCTTCTGTTCCTTCGCCCAGAACCGCCCTGAATTCCTTCAGACTCAGATTTGGGTAACCTGTGTAAGGTACTATGGTCTTATAGCTCCTAAAGTGAGAACTAAGCAGAGAAAGAAGAGAGAACACACAGAGAAAAAAAGAAGAGAGAACAGAAAGAGAGCTGAGGGAGAAGAGAGAGAGCAGAGTTGAGGCTGAGAAGAGTGGTGAGAGAACGGGGGTTAAGCGAAGGACAGATTTGGAAACTGAAAATTTCATTAATGAACAGTGTTTAGCGCCACAGTGCATTCGAAGCGCTTCGGGCTTTCAGAAGCCACTTTCTTCCGACTTTGGCTTTTAGACACAAAAGAGAGATGTTTTAAAGCAAAGCCCATCATTTTGTTAACAACCAAACACTTTTGTGAGCTCAGCTTAGAAGCAAAGCTGGAATAAGCTTTTCCAAACAGGGCCTTATATGACTCTTATCTTCTGTGTCACCAAAAAGAAGAAAAAAACTCGCGACTCCACTCACATTGGTTTTCGAATATGCTACGTCTTCCTCTTCTTCTTCCTTGGTAATTATAACAAGTACACTATTTAACAACTAATATATGAAAGTCAAGTCAGCCAAAGTGCTCAAGTGCATCGTACACGTAGTTATCTTGAACCGTCCAAACCCCATTTTTCAATTCTCTTTTGCAAACGAACACTTCTCTTTGGCTTAGAGAGAGGGAGGCCATCGGCCGACCAGCAAATGTCAAAACCTAGCTGGGGACACGCGTACGGTGCTGAGCCCTCCTCATATAATCACGCAAATGTTATGCATCTCTTGTCAAGTGACTAATGCCTCGTTTGTTTTATTTACACACCTAAACCATCACCCATTGGTGCTCCGAAACGACGACCACCGATTTTCTTAGTTTTATATGCTTATACGACATGCCTTCATTATGGAGCTTCTTTTTGTCCTTGTATTTCGTTCTTCAGGGAGGTCAATTCATGCATCTTTTTTTAATTACCCTAATTATATCTCATTCTCAAAAAAATTAAAATTCAAAATTTCAAAATTTTCTGAATGAATACGGAATTCAATAAACTTGTCTAATCATTATTCAAATTTTTTTTTTTCCAAGGTTCTAGGTTGATCATTTCAAGCTCGGTAAACAGTGATGTACCTATATAGCACATATATATAAATAGTAAACTACATATTAGTTACTAATCAAATGTCAATTTACAAATACATCATTTACATGTTATCTTATACATTTAAGGACAAAAATTAACAAATTAATGTCCACATGTTATCTGTCACTACATATTTTACCAAACTACCATTCACTACATATTCTACTGTTACTATGGACGTGTTACTGTCATGTCAACGAAAGACATGTTACTGTCGTGTCAACATGACACTTATTACTGCATTGTCGACATGAGACGTGTTACTGCAGTGTCAACCACAGACGTGCTACTGCCGTGTCGACGAGAGATGTGTCATTGCCGTGTCGACGAGAGACGCACTACTGTCGTGTAGGAAGGTGTTATTTCCGTGTCGACGAGAGACGTGCTACTGCCGTGTCGACGAGAGACGTGCTACTGCCGTGTCGACGAGAGACAGGTCACTGCCGTGTCGACGAGAGATGTGTCACTGCCGTGTCGACGAGAGACGTGTCATTGCCGTGTCAACAAGAGATGCACTACTGTCGTGTAGGAAGGTGTTCTTGCCGTGTCGACGAGAGACGTGCTACTGCTGTGTAGGAATGTGTTACTGTTGTGTCAACGAGAAACGTGTTACTGTCGTGTCGACGAAATACGTGCTATTATTGTGTCGATGAGATACGTGTTATTGTCATGTCGATCGGAGACGTACTACTGCCGTGTAGGAATGTGCTACTACTGTATCGACGAGAGACATGATACTGCCGTATCGACGAGAGATGTGCTACTGTCATGTACGAAGGTACTACTGCAGTGTCAACATTAGACGTGATACTACTCTGTCGATCGTAGACGTGCTACTGTCTTGTCGACAAGATATGTGCTACTGCCGTGTCGACCGAAGACGTGCTACTGTCGTGTCGACCGGAGACGTGCTATTGTCGTGTCGACGAGAGATGTCTCACTGTTTTGTCAACGAGAGACGTGCTACTGCCTTGTTGGCGAGAGACGTGTCACTACCGTATCAACGAGAGACGTGTCATTGCCGTATCGACGAAAGACGCACTATTGCCATGTCAATGAGAGACGTGTTTCTACTGTGTAGGAATGTGTTATTGTTGTGTCGACAAGAGACGTGTTACGGTCGTGTCAACGAGAGACGTGTTATTATTGTGTTGATGAGAGACGTGTTATTGTCGTGTCGACCAGAGACGTGCTACTGTAGTGTAGGAAGGTGCTACTACCGTGTCGGCGAGAGACGTGCTACTAACGTGTCGACGAGAGACGTGCTACTACAGTATCGACGAGAGACGTGCTACTACAGTATCGACGAGAGACGTGCTACTACAGTGTCGACGAGAGACGTGCTACTACCGTATCGACGAGAGATGTGCTACTGTCGTGTAGGAAAGTGCTACTACAGTGTCGAAATTAGACGTGCTATTGTCGTGTCGACCGTAGACGTACTACTGCCGTGCCGACGAGATATGTGCTACTGCCGTGTCGACCGGAGACATACTATTGCCATGTCGACCGGAGATGTGTTACTGTCGTGTCGACGAGAGACGTCTCATTGTCGTGTCAACGAGATACGTGCTACTGTCATGTAGGAAGGTGTTACTGACTTACTGTTGTGTCGACGAGAGATATGCTACTGCGTTTGTGTAAATTTATTTGAAAAAATGGATATTTTCGTCATTTTGCCTATGAAAGTCTAGATCAGATTTAGTACCATTAGTTTGGGTCTAGACTTATGTCTTAATTTGTACAAAAAATATTAAAAAGTGGGATTTTTGTGTTTTTAAAAAATATTGAAAGAAGTTTCTATAAATATTTATTAAAAAAATCATAGTAAAAAAATATTTCAAAAGATTTTACATAAATATATATTTATACATAATATATACATATATTAAAAATAATATTTACATCTTAAATAGATGAGGATGAAAACAAATATTAAAATATTATACATGTCCTGTATCCGATTCAAAAATCGAAATATTGAATATCCTCGTGTTACCCGTTTATCTTCGTATATTTTTCCCGTTAAAATAAAATACTCGTGGCTACCCTTCGCGCCGGTGAATATTGCCATTCTTAATACACTTTTTATTTAATTTTTGGGTAAATACAGGAGCTAGCCAGAGGAGCAAAAGGGTCACTCCACCCAAAAAGAAAGAATAGAAACCGGCCACGTATGGGAGCAACCACATGACATGTGATGCATGTCCATAACTAATCTCTGATGCGGGTCCCACATGGAGTGAAGATCACGAGCCTGAGTTGGAGTGTGGAACAAAGAAGAAGAAGATCGGCAAGGAAGGAAGGAGATATATTCCTGGCACAGTAGGGAGCCACGTTGCTTTTGCGAAGGTTTGACTCGTGTATATCTACAGCCCATCGCTGATTGGCTTCCGCGGGGAACAAAAAAATCTAGATCGATGCTCAGCCAAGTTTCAAAGATATTTCTGTCATTGACCGTTAAACCCCTGACCGATCCATCCTTCCCAGCCACTCATCTGTTCTTCGGCCGACGACGCCGGTTTTTATGAGACGGTCCCTTTTGGTCGTGGTCTAAAATTGGGTTCCGATTGACTACTTACTTATTATACTTTTAAAATTTAATAGTTTGGTCTTTTTTTCTTTTAATTTCAAAAAATTACTGCACGTACAACGTTATCAAATCTTATACAATATTGTACTAACAACTATTTCATTTTATACTTTTAAAATTTAATAGTTTAATCTTTTTTCTTTCAATTTCAACAAAATTACTACACGTACAAAGTTATCAAATCTTATACAATATTGTATTAACAACTTTTTCATTGGTTGTTAACTGGGTGACATGACAATCTATATTTGAAATGTTGCGTCATCTTAAATTACGTGGGTACCCCTAAACCAAACCGTAATCAAGTTCCTAATACCCAAAAAATACACTACAATTTGGAAGGTTACACTAGTAATTTGTTGCGTGAGATTTGATAGTTTGATGAGTAATCTATTGAAATTGACAAAGTTACGACGACTAACTATCAAGACTCAAAGTATAAGGAGTAACCAGTAATTTATAGATTGTCTATACCTAGATTGTCTGGACCTGACTTGATCCATATGTATTAAACCGAGCTCATGTCTCATGGAGACGTTCAATATGTATTTCTAGATTGTTTGGCCCTGACTAGATCCATATTTATGTACCCCCACGGTGCAAAATAATAGTTTTTCATTATAATAATAATTAATACGAAGCACATAGCTAAGACCTGGTACTCTGTTTTATTAGAAAAAAAAAACTAAAAAAAAGAGGACAAGTGTCAAAAAAAAACTGTCTTTTTTGTTTGTCTTTTAGGCACATTCTGTAACACAAAAAAAATGTCTTTAATATGGTTTAACTGCTTTTCATTTTCTATGTCCTCAGCGTTCCATTTGGATCAGCAAGAAATAAGAGTTTCTATAGGTTTTTTGTTGTAGTTTTTTTTACGTCATTTTCTTCATCGAAAAAAAAAAAGAGAGAAGCTCTTTGCCCATAAGGCTAGAGGTAGTGTACCTCCAGTAAGAGCCCAACCCAGACTCAACTAGCCCGAGCTCAAATCCAAGCCTAAATCCCTGAGTCCAAATCGAAACCCAAGTTCATGTTTGCCTCATCAGCGACTTCGCCGTTGTTCCTAGAGACTAGCACCTCCATATCTCGTCATCTGGTTCAAGCATCAATGCCACACAGAGAAAAATTTCTAATATGTCTAAACCATGACCTTGCATCGCTCGCAGAACAGCTCCAGTCTGAGTCACCGGAGAGTCGGAGACTAACCAGGAGGTCGACGCTTCCAGCCATCGAGCCTAGCATCCACCACATCCGACATTCCAGTAGCACCAACACCCATCATGGTCGTCAAAATGTCGCTCCCGGCCTCAGGAAACCATCTTAGCCCCATCTCCAAGGATCTGACACGGTTAGAGACCCACATCTGGTCCAGCAAAGCACTATCACAGTTGAAAAAATCAATACGAACCTCCTGTCTTAGAGCTACCGCCCCACTAACAAAAGTGTTCATCTCAGCCTCTCGCTGCCACCAGAAACACGATCTCATTATCACTGCGGTCAAGCCACTGACACGATCACCGCCTCATTCATAGAGGAAGCACAGCCGCTAGATCCGAACCCTAAGGTTCAGGACAAAAGAGCTCTGAAAGGCCCAAATATTCCCTATTTAAAAATTAGTTTTGGTCAGATTTCGTAGATACTTATTCTCTCCTTTTAATTTCAAAAATTCAGAAATTTTCCTCTGCTTCTTTTGAACTCTTCATTTCTTTCTATTATCATCCAACAATCCTTCTTTCAAATTAATGATGAACGATTAATCTCATTGTTAGTTTTTTTTCGAGAAAGGGCGTATGACTTTGCATTTAGTAAAGAAGGAAATTACAAATCCATGACCTACCCCAGTAAGGACATGTAAGAATTAAGCCATGAGGCTAGGCTACCCTAGAGCAACTTATTGCAATCACCATATGACGAAGCACAAAAGAACGATATATAAATAACAAGAGAACCCTAACTTTGCTAGAGAACCCTAACTGCTAGTAAAACTAGTTTATTCTAACGCAACCTAACGTAGAGGGGGCTACCCTAGATTTTATTGTCACGTCCCGACCTATAATTTTTACCTTTATTACTGACATAATAGTAATAAGAATTTTACTGTGTTTGTCATTAAGAATTTTTACCTTTATTACAATTTTCCTTGACTATAAGTGCATATGTTTTATTATGAATTTTCTCACAACGGTATCAAAAGTAATCATTCTCATAACTCATCAATCTCAAACTAAGCCTTGAACAAACAAACGGCTAACAAAATGTAATTGGAATGAATTATCTTTTTGTTAGTGAATGTAATTAGAAATTTAGAGTCGATTAGATATTTGGTTTAGATCGCCCACATCCATTAACATGTTTAGGAGCACATGCCCCTCTTGGTCATACCAATTTCCTGCCCAACCACATGCACCCAATGTTCCACCTCAAAAATATCTCCCTTCACCAATATTTTATCCTTCATCCCTTGGGTTGTTATATAAAAATAGCAATAATTACACCAAATCATGATTATCATATTCTTGTAATAAAAAAAAATACCCATTATTAAAATTCAGGTGGCTAAAGTAGAGAAAAGTTGTGCTTGCTCTCCATCTCCTCGTCTCTGAGACTCTGACCTTGACATACTGATGGATATGTATGTAGATTGATGATGGGTCATGCATGCGTGTATGATACATGACGCGCATTGAGGCCTGCTGGGCAAGTGGCAAAATATCAATGACACGTATACACAGCAATCTAATGTGAGAGAGCAAGCCTAAGGCCTCCTAAAGATCTCTCTCTCTCTACCAAACTAAGCCAAACCACAGCCTCTTGAAAAATATTCCACCTCTCTCTCCTCCCACAGATAAAACCAGATTAACTCAATTTTACAGTGTCATTTTTTCTCGCTTGTCAAGGAATCACTGAAGCACGAAGGTCTTGCTCTCTCTTCATTTTTCTCTTCTTTTTTCGCTTCCGAAATTTGTATTGTTTTTCTGTGCAAATCTAGCCGGTGCTTTTGATTTTCTCATTTCTTTGACTCTGATTTGCTTCTTTTTTTGGAAGATTTATATATATGATGTTTGAAGGCAACCCATAGTTCAAGTTTTTGAAGATAAAATGTTGCAGTTGTGTTCACTGGTCGCTTTGTTTTTTTGGGATTTTTGTTTTCGTTTCCTTTGAAATGGAGAATTGTAATTGTAATTATACATATTTCTGATTTTTGCCTTACATATTTCTGATTTTAGGTTGCAGAGATCAAACGGCAGTCATTGTTGTGTAATGAACAAGATTTGGGAAGTTGTACTTGAAGGCAGAGACTTGAAGTCGTGACTAACAGAGGGTTGTAGATTGACCCTTTATTCATTGTTTTGTGGGTAGCACCAGTGTTTTCGCTTAATTTTGGGATGTTAAACTACAAACTTTTAATTCTTGATTGGTAGTGGATTGAAGAGAAAGCTTGTGGAATTACTTGTGCTCTTTCGTTGTTTTGGTTGCAAAGTTGTGAATTGGTGTTTCGAGTTTCTATGGCTTGTTCATCAGAAAGATGGATTGATCGGCTGCAATTCTCCTCATTGTTTGGGCCTCCCCCTCAAGATGCTCCACGACGAAAGGTAAAGCAATTTTTACTTCTTACTCGTGTGTGTGTGTGTGTGTCGGTTCATACTTGTACTGATAGTTTATACTCGTGTGTGTGTGTGTATTAGTTTTCAAGAGGTCTGCGGGATGAAACATCTCGTCTTTTATTCACAGTATTTTGTTAACTATGTATAGGATCTTAATATCTTTGGCATGAACGTCTCGAGTGAATTGAAACTATGCAACACATACTATGAGTTATTGATCAAGTGGATGCCACAATAGTTGTCGAGATTCTACCTCTAATTGTGTGGGTAGCACATAAAGTAGACGATGTCAAATGTACAACCAAACATGCCCTTCAAGTTCATTTAGATCTTCTAGATAGTTTTTGAGGTAGTTATGATGGGATTGTGTATTCTATTTTAATAGATAAGTGTCGACTTGAGAAATTAAATGAAAGATTCTCATAAATCAACAAATATTGTCTGAATCCAACATTTCTTACTACCTAGACGTTGCTGTCCATGAGTCATGGACGGTGTAACCTTTTAAGAGCCTTAAGAATAGGCTATGAAACTGTAAACATATGAATAGATGTACATTCCTATGTCTCAATATACATTATTATTTCGCTAAAAGTTTATCGTAATCATCAAGGCCTTTTTCTTTTGTCTCGTAGATTGTAGAAATTGGGAGTCTGTTCTGATGCTATCTGCAGTTAAATATAACTAAGTTTACTGTACCAAGCTCGATTTATTTCAGTTTCTAGCCTCGATCGACTTCTTACAGGAACTGATAAACATACTTCCATTTTCTCTTTCCCCCCTCTTTGTAGGCTCAAATCACGGCCTATGTGGAGTACTTTGGTCAGTTTACATCAGAACAATTTCCAGAGGATATTTCTGAGGTGCGCCCCATGTGTTTTTTATCTGACTCATGAGCTCAGTCTTATCCTGCATAATTGTGAAAAGATTGTCCACAACCTTCTTACTTGAGTAGTTGAGTTTTACATAAGAGGATCTGTACTTATATAACTTGTCTTCTGGCAGCTGATCCGTAACCGCTACCCTTCCGAGGTGAAGCGTCTCTTTGATGATGTGTTAGGTATATATAATTTAGCCCTGTTCTTTTTATGCAATGATTGATTTTACGTGGTAATTTCATGTCGTGTTTCTGATTATTGTTTATTGACTACTTTATCTACTTGGATGGATTCCAGCTATGTTTGTCCTTCATCATCCTGAGCATGGGCATGCTGTTGTCCTTCCCATTATTTCATGCATCATTGATGGCACTCTGCCCTATGAAAGGACCAGTCCACCATTTGCTTCTTTCATATCATTAGTCTGCCCAAGTAGCGAGGTGATTGATTAACTGGCCATTAAATATGTTTCCTATCCTTTTCGTTTATGCATATATTGAGAATTTCAGATTTTTTTTTGTATTTCAAATTTAACTTTATTTTGACCTTGTAGTGTGTGTTAATTGGTTATTTGTTTAAGTGTTAAAAATATCTTCCGAATTTTATTATAATTGTTTTACTTTTGTTTGTTTTAGTATATTTATGAAAATTGGGGATAGAGGCCTAAAACAAATATCAAACTAGAACTCCGCCTATATCCCTGTTCCAAGTATTCTGTACTCTTTAGAAGCTCTACTCAAGTCATCCATAAGAACTATGGTGACATGAGCAGGAGGTTTTGTAAAACACAAAAAAAAGAGTACAGAAGAATCAGTATAGACACTGCCCTTAGTAAGGAAAACTGCAACTATGTTCAGTTCAGTGTGGACAGAAAATGTATTGTCCTTTGTGTGTTGTCAAAAATGTCAAGGGATATTTTATGTATTTTAATTATCTTTGAACCTTCACAGAAGGAGTACTCTGAGCAGTGGGCTCTGGCATGTGGGGAGATTTTACGAATCTTAACTCATTACAATCGCCCAATATACAAGGTTGAACAACAGAATAGTGAGACAGAAAGAAGCAGTAGTGGCAGCCATGCTACAACAAGTGATTCTGTTGATGGTGAATCCAGCCATGTACCATCAGTACAGCAAGAGAGGAAACCTATACGACCTTTGTCTCCCTGGATTACTGATATATTGCTTGCTGCACCTCTGGGTATCAGAAGTGATTATTTCCGCTGGTGAGTGCAGTGGATTGAGATTGTTTATCGTATATTGTAAAACCAGCCCTTGTTAAAAAAAAAGAAACGAAAAAACAGTTGTTTTGCAGTTTAACTTTCACAGTATTTTATAAGGTGGCTTGATGTTTGTTTCCATCAGGAACTGATTAAATAGGTCTTTAACTTACAAGGCATATCACACTTCAATTTTTTTTCAGATTTTATCCTGTATATTATGTTAGCAATGCCTGTTGGCTCTCTATTATTAGCAGTCTGTGTCAATATTCTATATGCATACTTGTAATTTAAATTAGAAGGCTTTTGGCTGGGAACCATCAAAATTAATGCTGGTTTGTCCAGGTAAAGCTATTCTTAAGAGTTAAACCAGTTCTGTCTGCCTGCAGAAAGGAAATGGGTTACTATGATATAATAGATGTTTGAAGGCTATTATTTGGTAGTAAATGTTCTCTTAAAGCACAGGTTTTCTTCTTTCTGTTGGTTCCCTTATGCATTCTAATGTAATATCAAATACTATGCATACTTTGACAGGTGCAGTGGAGTTATGGGGAAATATGCTGCGGGAGAACTGAAGCCTCCGTCAACTGGTTAGTTAAACTTCCGTTACGAGTTTAATGAAATCTTGCTTGCTGTATGTACATTTTTTTATATTATTTTTTAACAATGCTTCTCTCTGGTACGTATTTCAGCCACTGTAATGGACTATATTCAATGCATGGTTCTTGAAAATAGTAGAATGCTATTAATCAGAGTCTGTGTACCAAGTTTAAACCACATGATGTGGTACATGAACGTGGTCTAGCTGGATTATATATGCAGGCTCTGTGCACCGTAATTTTGTGCTTTTTATTTTCCATGAGTCTTGCATGTTGATCAACTCATTGTTAACTTGTTTAGACTTTTTAACCTTTCATACAAAATTCTTATTCAGTTCACTTCAGTGATGGACTTCCCAACTGTGGTGAAGTGATTATGGTTAGCTGATTTGAATTTTTTATGTTTGCTCTTTCGCTTTTTGGTCTGTTTTGGGAAGTGGTTTGATCATCTACTACTTTCACTATATATCTAGTTAGAAAAAAAATCCTTTCTTTCAGAAATGAGAAATAAATTAACATCTTCACTTTTGAGTTTGATTTTTTATCGTCATCCTTTGATATTTGTGCTTGTACAAATATTTTGATTGATCTGAACATCTTCTCATGGTTCAGATGGAATTCACCTCTAGGGCAAAAACATTTGTGAATAACCTTTGTTCTTCTTTTTCCTCCCCACACTTAGCTTCTTCTCGTGGATCTGGAAAACATCCTCAACTCATGCCATCCACTCCAAGGTGGGCTGTTGCAAATGGTGCTGGAGTTATATTAAGTGTTTGTGATGAAGAAGTTTCTCGTTATGAAACTGCTACATTAACAGCAGTAGCTGTCCCTGCACTTCTACTTCCTCCTCCAACAACAGCTTTAGATGAGCATCTAGTGGCTGGGCTACCAGCTCTCGAGCCATATGCATGCTTATTTCACAGGTAAATCTTGAACCTTCATCTCAGGTCATGAAAAAGTCAACAACATACATGTATTTGCTCATAACTATTATTTTCTATTTTTGGTAATAGGTATTATGCTATTGCTACTCCAAGTGCTACTCAAAGACTTCTTCTTGGACTTCTAGAAGCACCGCCATCATGGGCACCTGATGCTCTTGATGCAGCTGTACAGCTTGTGGAGCTTCTTCGCGCTGCTGAAGATTATGCATCTGGAATACGGGTAAGCTGGAAGTAATGATTGAACATTGAACTGAAGCTGAATAACTGTAATCTGATACTATATCGGTGAACATCAAACTTGATTGGTGTCGTACTGTCAGCTTAAGCCTTTTGGAGCTATTATTCTAGCATCTTGTACCTTCGCATACTTCAAGAAACTGGTTTATGTACTAAGTAAATTATACAGTTTGAGCGAAAGAGAGAAATCACTGATTAGTATTTTAATGCATATCTTGTTTTGTAGACAATAAACGGAATTAAAGTTGAACTTCTAAAATGATTGTTCTGATTTGAGCTTTCCATGGTGATGGGACAGCTTATCTTTTTCTCAGATGATCTTTAACTTCTTCCCCTCTGCCCATATGTGATAGATATACTTAAAATGGTTCTGGAAGTTGATGAATATAGCACCTTTGTTAAGTGCATTTTCTTCTTTGTCAATGTAGCTTCCACGGAACTGGATGCATTTGCATTTCTTGCGAGCAATTGGGACTGCAATGTCCATGAGAGCCGGTATAGCAGCTGATGCTGCAGCAGCTTTACTTTTCCGGATACTCTCTCAACCTGCATTGCTTTTTCCTCCATTAAGACAAGTTGAGGGAGTTGAAGTTCAACATGAGCCTATGGGTAGCTGTGTCTCAAGCTACAGGAAGCAGGTACGAGTGACCAACTTTCAAGTTTCAGGTTTTAGTTCTTCAGCTAAAAACAATTTTTTTAGTTTCTTCCCCTTCTTTGTTTAATCAGAACTTTTTCTGCTCTCAATAGAGTAATTATTAATTGACTCTACCTACAATCTTGAAATTCCTTTAACCAGATAGAAGTTCCTGCGGCTGAAGCAACAATTGAAGCTACTGCCCAAGGGATTGCTTCTATGCTCTGTGCCCATGGACCTGAGGTTGAATGGAGAATCTGTACTATATGGGAAGCCGCCTATGGTCTAATTCCTTTAAGTTCCTCAGCAGTTGACCTTCCTGAGATCATTGTTGCAACTCCATTGCAGCCTCCAATATTATCCTGGAATCTGTATATACCCCTACTTAAGGTCTTGGAATACCTTCCTCGTGGAAGTCCTTCTGAAGCACGTCTTATGAAGATATTTGTTGCCACAGTTGAAGTGATTCTTCAAAGGACATTTCCACCCGAGTCCTCAAGAGAGCAGAACAGAAAAACAAGATACCTTTTTGGCATAGGGTCTGCCTCAAAAAACCTGGCTGTGGCAGAGCTCCGGACAATGGTTCATTCACTGTTCTTAGAATCATGTGCATCTGTAGAGCTTGCTTCACGTCTATTGTTTGTTGTGTTAACTGTATGCGTTAGTCATGAAGCTCAGTCCAGCGGGAGTAAGAAAGCACGAGTTGAAGAAAGCTACGCACCTGAGGAATGTGTTGAGGAATCGCGAGAAATGTCTGGAAAACAGGGAGACAGGAAAAAAACCAAAAAACAAGGACCTGTAGCAGCATTTGACTCTTATGTTCTAGCCGCTGTTTGTGCTCTTGCCTGCGAGCTTCAGTTGTTCCCTTTGGTTTCAATGGGGAGCAACCAATCACACTCAAAAGATACTAAAAATATTGCAAAGCCTGCAAAACCAATTGGGTCTGCCAATTCTTACAAACAAATAAATGGATCTTCTAATGAGTTTCAAAGTAGCGTGGACTCAGCAATTTGCCACACACGCAGAATATTGGTCATTTTGGAGGCATTGTTTTTGCTGAAGCCATCTTCTGTTGGCACCTCCTGGAGTTACAGTTCAAATGAAATTGTTGCCGCAGCTATGGTTGCCGCTCATGTATCTGAATTATTTAGATGGTCAAAGGCTTGCATGCATGCACTCTGTGTTTTAATGCGCTGCAAGTGGGATAATGAAATTTCATCTAGAGCATCATCACTGTATAACCTCATTGATATTCACAGCAAGGCTGTTGCATCGATTGTTAACAAGGCTGAACCACTGGAAGCACACTTGATGCAAGTGCCGATTTGGAGGGATTCTTTAGTGTGTTCTGAAGGTAGAAAGCTAAGTCGATGTGAAAAGAGTAAATGCATTAATGTTGGACAGTCATCTGTCTCACAATATGAGGGTTCAGCATATTCAGAAACTAGAGTCAAATCTGTGACGCCGTCACATTCTAATGGTGGTTCCGGAACATTTGGTAAAGGTCTTGCAAACTTTCCATTAGATGCCTCGGAATTGGCCAACTTCCTTACTATGGACAGGCATATAGGATTTAGTTGCAGCGCACAGGTTCTTCTAAGAACGGTACTGACAGAGAAACAAGAGCTATGTTTTTCAGTTGTCTCACTGTTGTGGCACAAGTTAATTGCGTCTCCTGAAACCCAACCTACTGCAGAAAGCACTTCTGCTCAACAAGGGTGGCGGCAGGTAATCTTATATTAATTGTCTCTTGCATCATCATCTTTGCTGTTATTAATTATAGATTTGTTATACTTCATCATTTCTTCCTCAGCACTCGTACATGACTGGGCAAACCCCTATCTCCAAATTCATTTAACTGTTACTTTATTTGAGGCAAGTGTGGAATAGACCTTGTGATGCATCTGAAAAAGGAAGAAGCACCTGTATATTTGATATTCGAAGGACGGATTCTGCTACCAGTTTTGAGTTGTTGAATTTTTTCAATCTGGATTCTTATAATTTCTATTCAGGATTAAGATTTTGTACTGATTTGGTTACAAGACTACACAATTGTTATATTTCTCTGTCTGTTGACAATGACTAACAAATTCTATCATTAGAGGAATGCATAGCAGCAGCATGCGCTCATATTATTATTATGAAACAACAATTTATATCAGATGTCATAGCGATATAATAGTACATTTCTCCAGACTTATTATTTTCTGTTTCTTATTAGACGAGAAACAAAAAAAGGTAAAATAATATGCTGTTTGTGACAGTAAAATTTTCGAATACATTCATACAGTATTCTGTCTGACCTTCTGTTTCCAATATTCCAGTAAAGTATGTATAATGTTTGATATGTAGCTCTTTATGTACAGGTTGTTGATGCATTATGCAATGTTGTATCTGCAACACCAACTAAAGCAGCCACAGCAGTTGTTCTTCAGGTATAAATTATGTCCCATTTTTACACTGTCATATATATGAGAATTTTCTTATCCTCGTTGGCTACTGACTTGAATATGACCTGATATATCTTGATGAGGAGATGCCATTTTTTGTTTTATCCTTAATCGAAGCAGTTCTTCTAATTTAATAAGAGACTCTAATTCATTGTTAACTTCTAATGTATATATCCTGTGATTGTGGTAGAGATATTGCAGGGACACTGTCCAAATCAGTGGCTTTCTTAGTTGTTTCTATCTATTTATAATTACTGCAGTTCCACTGCACATTTGTAGTTAGATTATTGACCTTGAGCTCTTGCAGGCGGAGAGGGAATTGCAGCCTTGGATTGCCAAAGATGATGATCAAGGTCAGAAGATGTGGAGAATCAACCAGAGGATTGTGAAATTGATTGTAGAGTTGATGAGAATTCATGATAGCCCAGAATCATTGGTAATTTTGTCTAGTGCGTCAGATCTACTTCTGCGTGCCACTGATGGGATGCTTGTTGATGGAGAAGCTTGCACTTTACCGCAGCTGGAGGTAACAGTTCACTAGTTAGTGTGCCTTATGGCATAGCCTTATGACCTATGACTTATGTCCGTTAAACTAAGATACGATTCTATACTTAATTTAGTATGCCGGCTGACCTACGTCTTATGTCCACTAAACTAGGACATGAATCTTCGCCTACACTTAAAACCATCTAGATTAGGAAACACCATGCATCTATACATGAATCTATACTTTTTTTCCTTTCTTGGAAGCTTAGGAACACCATCTAGATTCAAAGGGAAGGTGAATTTTACCACCATGCATTACTCCCTTTGGGAGTTTCATTTATTCTATTTCAAACGCATTGGATTGCTCATTTCTCAAGACATTGTAACAAGAAAATTACAGTTTGATACTAACTTCTGCTGTATCCCAAGGAAACAGGGCAGCAGGCCAAGCGAGTTACTTCTTTATTTTTCATAATTTGTGTCATTCAATCCTTCTCATCATTAGCCATGCATTAACCCTTCAGTTATTTACTGCGCAACGTAGCACCTGATGGGATCATATGTTGGAACTCTTCCACATCTTATCTTCATTTGCTGACAATTCGCCTACGTTTAAAATTGTTATCAGTAACTTCAATCCTTGTCCTATCTCATATGAAGTCGGTTTTGATCCTCACTATATTAATGAAACATATTCTTTTTCCTTCCCTCTTTGTACATCTTTTCTGTCGAGGACAGAGTGAATATTTATCGATTTTGAAATGTTAATCTTAAAATATTCTGATCCATCTGTATATAAATGTGCAGCTACTGGAAGCAACTGCGAGAGCAGTTAAGCCTGTGCTGGAGTGGGGAGAATCTGGGCTTGCAGTTGCAGATGGCCTTTCAAACCTGTTAAAGGTAAATTGACACGCCTCGTTGATACATTTAATTGGTATGATCGTACTCTCAATGATAGTACGAGTAACAGCAGAGGTGAAGTGATGTATAAAAAAACAATTGAAAAAAAAAGTGATGTATAAAAAAATAAAAATATAATGCTTTGTTTTACGTTGTTTATTGCAAAGCCATTATTGATGTCTATCTGCTTCACTTCATGATATGCAGTGTCGTCTGTCAGCTACTATCCGATGCCTTTCTCATCCTAGTGCTCATGTTCGTGCTTTGAGCGTATCAGTTCTTCGTGATATTTTGCAAACCAGTTCAGTTAGACCCAACCCTAATCCAGTGCAAATAAATGGTATCCATGGTCCTTCCTATAAGTATTTTAACTTGGATGTTATTGATTGGCAAGCTGATATTGAAAAATGCCTGACATGGGAAGCTCACAGCCGACTTGCAACTGGAATGCCTATTAAATTTCTTGATACTGCTGCCAAGGAATTGGGTTGTACTATTTCTTTATGATGTAAACTAGCATCAGGTGGATCATTTTTCATGTGAGATTTACCAATAGACATGCATCTTTTATTGCCTTGAAAGATATGGGTTTCCACTTTCCAGGTATAAGTAAATATACCTTTTGGTGCATGTTGTCAAATTATTCTTTTCTGGTGGGACGTGACGGTCTCTCACTTAAAATGAGAGGTGAGACAATAGATTTCATTGCTGATGAACCCTGATGAGGCATTATGTTGTGGTCTTCAATTGTTGCTAAAACCATGTTAGATCTGTATCATGTTCATATGGGTCCGATCTCAGCCCAGGTTGGTAGTTTATTAAGACATTAATTTGGTTTCTCTGGAGTGTCTTTCAGTCTCAATTACGAGGAGGTGAAATTATAGTATGTTACATATGACAGCAACTCACCGGAAACAGTAAATCACCTAAATCTTTAGGAGAGTTTTGTTTTAAAATGAGTAAGGTTCTCGGCTCGGCAGCTCCTAAGCGCGATTGCACCCACATGCAAAATTGAATTGTCCTTGTTGATTTACTATTTATCTTAAATTGGTAATTGCCTCTCTCTTGTCAATATACCCATTGAAAGTAATTTACACGTGTTTTCAGAAGGCATTGCGTGCTAGATCAAAAGATAGTCACAAGGCAAGACTTATTTGTTGGTAACTACGGAGAGCGAACTCCCTATCGACTCTCTCACCGAGAAGGAACATCAGTCTGTGGGTCTCTGAGATCCAATTTGGTAAACCTTGAACCAAGGTAATGAAAATAGCATGCCCCTTACTCAGTTAAGAACAAACTCATGTGTTAGACAGTTCTCCAAGTGTTAATATAAGTCGCCCTCAACCTCATGAGACCTTAAAAAGATAACATGAAGGGTTTAGGCTAATATTAACAAAAAAGACTTCACCTATTCCGTTCACTTTAGAACCTACAATAAACTAAACATAAAGAAATCTTTAACTTCCTAGAAATTTAACTAAGTTATTACAGCATACATTCGAAAATACAAACAAATCGGAAACTTAAAAGAAAAATTATACAACCCGAAACAAAAGAAAAACAATTACAAACACAATATATACAAAGTTAACACTTCATAAAACAATTTCTTCTTGGCATCCCCGGTAACGGCGCCAAAATTGATGGGGACTACATCGACTACAAAGTAAACAATGCAACCTCACACAATTATTACACTGCAAATGTCATCGTTAGTATAGAATAAGTAAGGATCGTTCAGTCCGTGGATGTCAAATGGTGAATTGAACTTATAAGTGCTAATACATATTCACATAATACACATATAAATTGGGGGGTTTTGGAAAGATTTATCTAACTAAAACTACTGCTGAAATAAAACATAAACTAACATATATACATGTGATCGACAACTTCACACAAAACAAGAAACGAAAACACTCAAGAACATGTAAAAAATTATGCAAGACATTTGGTACAGCAGTTTCAACACATCCTGGACTGTACTTCAATTTTGATTCTGATTTAGAGCCCTTCGCGGTTACTCCAATCGTTAAGACTTCACAAGTATTTAGAATCAACTTCGCGTGTAATCATAAATTGTATGCTAACTCGTTTAAAAACACTTCGCGTAGAAATTAAACAAGAAAACACATAAGCATAGTAAGCCGAATCAGAAACATGCACAAGGTATGGCGTCACTCATCCTATTAACATGCAAGTTTTCAGAATTATACTTAACCACTTTTAAGCAACAAAGACCTAGACAACTTCGCGTATGACTAAATCATATATCACTTTGGTAGATGAAATCACAACCCATATAACAACCATGGCCTTAGGCTGTATGCAACCATTGATTTTGCCTGCTCGATTCAGAAAACTAATCGAATACAATCAAGAACACATTGAAACATGCTGCCCTAAATCTAGCACAGAAAATATCACATGGACAAGTATGTAACTATCGTCATACATAAGTTATAAATATCAGAAAATCTAAACATGTTACAAAACCAAATTGGCAACCATAAAAACATACAATTTTCATAGACAAAGTATTGTAAAATTACAGAAACATAAACAGCCATGAGAAGAATGGATCACACTTTGTAGAAACCTTGAATGGTGGCTGCAAAGGTGGTGGAATTGGTGATGGAATTATACAAAGCAAAAACGGAGGTGGTGGTGGTTC
This sequence comes from Fragaria x ananassa, assembly GCA_034370585.1. Taxonomy (NCBI): domain Eukaryota; kingdom Viridiplantae; phylum Streptophyta; class Magnoliopsida; order Rosales; family Rosaceae; genus Fragaria; species Fragaria x ananassa. Next base: position 17,291,831 of record CP139769.1, read on the forward strand.
GGCTAGTGTAGCTTCTGTATAGGGTTTATGGTGAGAATTTGGTAGCTAGAGTTTTGGCTTGTGTTTGTATGGAAGATGTGATGTTTAATTCTGTAGCTCTCTGCTCCTTTATATAGTAGTATGGCAGAACCCTAGCTCTTTTCCTAGCCCTTGATGAACTTCTGATCCAACGGTAAAGAATATTGCACCAAATCTTCCCCAGAATTCTCTGGAATGTCTTGTGCTGCAATTCATTGTATGAGGCTTGAATAGAGACCAGGTACATTCCTTGTTCTCCAAAGGAAATCCCAGCGATTAAGATATTTCCTCTTCTGCCTTCAATCAGATTTCTGACCAAAATCCATGATTTTCCTTCCTTTATTTGTGCAAAATTAGGGTTCCTGGAAAAGAAATAAAGTCAGATGAATATGGTAGGGAATATTAGAATTCAAACCATGAAATTAAAGAAAAGAATCTCTCTTAATTTCTGATTTATAATAGCACAGATTACTCCTTGGTTTCTGCAAAATTCGTCCTTCCCTTTTATACTCATTCAAACCATTCATGTTCCAAGTTGGATTAGGTTTCCTGACTTCAAATGGTTTCCCTGTCTCATTAGAAAAGAAAGTTTCCTAAATAATTTAAGAAAGTCATAATAGGAAAGATTCAGAAATAATAAGTTTCCTAAATAAAAATAAGGAAGTTTTTTTAAATGAAATAGGCAACTTTCCCTTTTCAAAACAGAAAAGTTTCTTGAATGACTTATCCCTAGATTTTGCGACTTAATGAGACTCCTTGCTGCACCAGAAATCCTTCTTTGATTAGGATTTCTCTCAACTCTTGCTTTGGTCTCGACAAATTCTGCGTATTCAGCTCGTTTTAGCACAATATACAGCCGATTCTACTGTAAACTCTTAACTGGAGAAAAATGACACAATATTCTCACAATAAGGGTTAAGCAAACTATAAATGGAGGTAAAAACATATTAAGAACGTCACATTTTATGCTCCTATCAGTAGTCATATGTGTTGCTTTTTTGTAACCTCTTCTTCCATCGTCCAGCCACTTTACACACACCTTGACACCTTTAGCCTTTATTTTTCAGCCAGTTTCTTTCCTCTTATCGGAAAATAAAGTGATCTTCTAAAAAACAAGCAATAATTCAGATATTGCTAAAGTCGTGTAAATCCTCTACATTCTGTCTTCGTAGGTCTTGCCTTGCCCACGGTTGTAACCCGACCATGAAGTGAAATAACTTGTTCTCTTTTGCCATGTTGTGGATGTATACCATTAGGAAACAATTTTTCTTTACATACTCTCAAATTGAGGATCCCATATGCAAATTCCTCAATGCTTAGGATGCCATCCATGTTGAGTTGCATGACATGAATTGACTATGCAATTCTCGCTTCAAAGCATCCTAACTTTCAAGGATTTCTTGTTTTCATTCTCCTCCGCATCTTACACTCTTGTGTGCCATCAAAATTTTGCATCTCCTTCAAGGTGCATCGAAGCTATGGAGGCTATATGCCTCCGCAATACGAGTAGTTTTGAAGTATTGCCTAGTGTCTCATTTGAAATTCTCTAGGAGTTTGACAATCTTTCATCTGTTAGACTTCTTTGGCTCATGGATTTAACTTTCTCAAGATAACTCTGTCGTTGTTTAGCTGGGTTGTGGTTGTAGGGCCCTTCACCAATGCCATGTCTTTTTCTAGGTCCACCAATCTTGCTTCCATCGCTTCGAAATTCGAAATGCAATCATGTCTTGTAGCATATCATCTGATTTTATTGCAACTTCTGTCACATGCACCATAAATGTGTTTTGTATTTGATTCACGTTAGCCCCCAATTATTCTACTTAAATCGAGAGAATAATCGCTTCGTCACTTGTTGGTGTATCGAGGAAATCCTCGGTTCGTGAAATGTGATCTTTCCATTTGTCGTTGGTTCTGGCTAGCAACTTTCTTTCTAGACTTCTTGTTCAACAACTCTTTCATATCTTTGTGCACACCTTGTTTTCAACTTCTATGCACGCAACTAGTCTTGGCGTCATTCGGTCACAAAATCACAAGTGTCTTAATGTCACACATAACTACCAACAACATACTTTGGCAAGATTTGCTTCCACCAGTATCTTAATGTTTGTCAAAAAACCACCCTCAAGTATAATGACAAAGTTATAGTGTAGGAAATAAGTAAGGGATATCGTACCTAAGGGATTGGAAACCCCACTCTAATTAGGAAAACTTAAAGGATGCTAAATGAATATGCTAATGTGAGTCAAAAACAAGGGCTCACAAGTGAACTAAAGTACATGGTGATTATATGTAAGATGTGGTAGATTTGAATTTTGATTTTGGAGATGATTCGATTAAGTATTTGCTAAGTGATTACTTGAAATGTAAACTAGTCTAAGCTAAATTAGATGTAATGAAATATATGGGAGTTAGAATTTATGGTTTTTACCTCTAGCTCACTTGAAAACAATGATGTTTCTAAAGTGAATGTTGTCATTTTAATTAATTAGCCAATTTCTATTTTGGCATCCCTTTCGAGTATGACAAAGGACAATCTCCTTTGTTGTTATTGTGTAACCCCTCTTAGGTGTAATAACTTACTACCTAAGCCAAACATTTTAATCTAGTTAGATATCTAATGCGTTACCCTAAGTGCATAAAGTTTAGAGATAAAGAGAAATTATGCAAACCAACCATGTTTATCTCTAGCTAATTGTAGTTCACAATCTTAAAATGCACATATGATACGCTATCATGCTTCAAACAACTACAGTAAAACCCTAATTAATTATTTCTCATGTCATATGTCATGGCAAACAATCATACCCTAATTGATTAAGTTCAAACATGAATATTCAACCGTTGAACTAGCTTATAAAAGTGCTAATGAAAAGTGCATCAAACACAATATTCACATCTATGTCATACAAGATTGGCTAGAACTTTCAACCTTAGCCCCAACAAGCTAACTGCTTACTCATAATCAAGTGAAATTCTTGCGTGCGACAACCGCACCAAGTGTCCCTTATGACCAACCACTCCAAAGTTGACACGTTTCAGTTTTTTCACATTAGCAGCTTTGTGCAATTGTTCGATCACATCCTGCTCGAGATTCTGGCCAAGCAGCCGGAGATGGATCAAGAGCCGAATGGTATGGTCTGAAAACGGTGACCGAGCCTCTTGGGATGGCTTTTGAGGTAGGTGAAGGTCAAAGACCTAAGCTTTGTTGAGTCTGGGAGGATTGAAGGGATTTCGACCAAGCTAGCCGGATTTTCGGTGAGGCTAGATCGATGCGGAGATGATTGGGCATACTCTGAGTTGATTTCCGGAGGAGTATGAGGCGCTGTTGTTGTTGGCGGATGAGCTCCTAAATTGCAAAGAAGAAAGCTTTGTCGGCGGCGATGAAGAGGGTAAAAGAGGTTGTTGACGTAAAAAACGAAACGTATCAATTTTGGAGTGGCTGGTCGTAGAGGACACATGGTGCGGTTGTTGCACGCAAGAATTCCTCCACAATCAAATACACAAGCTTCAACATTTCCATGGACATCAAAGTAAAGAGTGAGGGTAGAATGACTAGAGATGCTCAAGTTGAGGGTAGCTTCAACAACCTTTGTCAACTTCCCTCGCTCTACTTGCTGCAAGTAACCACTTCTCACATGCCTTGCACACTAGCGTGCTATCTAGGCTAAAATTTTATGGTAGCGAGGCTACTGATTAAACGACCCATTATGCTAGCGAAGCTAGTGATCTGCTAATCCCTAATGCTAGCAAGGCTAATGATATGTCGTCTCGTTGTGCTAACAAGGCTAACAACCTCCTCATTTTTCTTTGCATTGTTACGTGCCACACATCATTCTTTGCTCATGATTTATTATTTCCTACTCGCGTGCCTTTGCTATTGCTTCAAACGTATCAACATGGTGCAAAGATAACACATACAACGCTCATTGTCGCCCTAGTGACGTTCAAGGGTAAAACATAATCCATGACTTCCTCAATGATCAATGTTCTAATACAACCACAACCTCAATGATCAATTATCTAGGGTTTGGTTTCAAAGTTCTTCTAGTTGTTTTGTTGTTGTTCGGAGTTAGAAGTAAAAAGAAACCTACGAAAATTAAAGAAAAACCGAAAGAGTGCAAGTAACAGTTCGGGTATTGAAGCAATGTTCACGTGGGACGTATTGCCACGATAGTAACCGTGTGTCTTTCCTCGTCTGAAGACCTTTATATGTGTGTTCCCTGATAAACGCAGAGAAATCAAAAGCCCAAAACACAGAGCTAATTTCTCAAAATTAAGGGTTTCTTCTTCAATCAAACCCAATCGATCATCACCTTAAACCTTTAAGGGCGATGGGGAAGAAGAGAAAGTCGGTGGCCACCAGCCTCGACGAGGTGGATCGAAGCATGTACACCTCCTTCTGCAGCGCTGCCAATTCCCTCTCTCAGCTTTACACACAAGCCATGAACCACCAGAAGCTTTCCTTCCAAGCCGGTGAACGCCATGCCCTTGTGAGTCTCCGATTCTCCCCCATTCAATTTTGTGATCAGGGTTACGTTTTATTTTCTTTTGACATTTTTTTTTTGTTTGGTTTGGATTGTGTTGAGATTTTTGGTGTTGTGTGTGGTTGGTTTTTGAATTGCGTAATTTTTTTTGAGAGATTTCGAAGTAGTGGTTTATCAAAGTTTGCATTTTTATTTATTTTGAGTGATGATAAGGATGGTCTAGACTTCAGAAGTGATGAAAGGATTAGTGTGGAGTTTGGTGATAAGCGAAGAATGGTGTAAATCAAAGTAGAACTAAATAATGTCAATCTTAATTTTGAGGTTGTTTATTCGAGTTCAGAGTGAATTGCATGTAGTGGGATTCAAATGTATTTGGTTTCGTGTTTTCTAATGAGGAAGTCAGTTTATGCCATTTTGTATCGAAAGAAAATCAGTTTAGGTCATTTATGCTTTTGCTGAACTACCTGTACCTGTGTCTTATTGGCTCAAGAAATGCTTGGGTTCCTTCCTCCTTTGTTTTATAGCCATTTTGACAGTACGTGGTTGTTGACTGGAGTTCTTGTTCAGTGTCCATTGGTGTGTGATTAGTTCACTGAGGGATTAGGGGCTCTTGTACTTTCTGTTCACATGCTGTAGCCTTCAGGCAATCGGCCATTGGTTGTACAGAGCTTCCACATCTGCCATTTTCATTTTTTCTACACACATAATGCTCTGTTGATGTGTAAACATGCTTTGAAATTGCACTACATATCTTCATTTTATTGATTGAACTTTGGCAATATGAAGTTTTAGTTTATTTTATTATCTGTTTTTTTTTCAGGATAAAATATATCAGTGGATATGTAGACAACAAGAAGGAGGATCTAGAGTTGCAACAGGCGATATACTCAACTACCTCCAGGTTTGTTAGAAATTTTTTGAACACAATATTGTGTCATACTGAACCTGAATGTGCCTTGTCTGTGGATCATTGTTTATGTGTGTGTGTGTGGTCGGTCTCGAACCCATTGTTTGCATCTGTCTTACTTTGATATTTTCATATATCTTGGATTGCATTACAACTATACTAGAATAATTAATAGGCTATTGTATTCGTTCCCTTCCAGGCTCAGGTTATTGGTGTGGCTGGATTTGGGACTTTTTGTACTATGTCGGGTTAAGCTGTAGTTTTATGAATGTTTTCTTTCATGGTCTCTTACTAAGAACCAATAATTCTTTTTTATTTTTGCCTTTCCAAATGAAGGGAATTAAATCCATGCGTGGATTTAAATTTGGATATTGGCCACTATTCAAAGGTTTGGACTCCTAAGTTTCATTAAATCTTTAGCCATCACACGATTACCTTTTAATAACTAATAGCAAAAAAAAAGCCCGTCTAATGTTATATCATCTTTAATCACGCGGCAGTGTTTTGTTTACTCAGTTTTTTTTTTCTTCTGATGAATAAGATTAGTATTTTTAGGACTCATGATGATTATGCTTTTTGTTGTTTGTTTGGTGCTCATCAATCGATGAATTTTTTGGAAGTACTTAACCGGTGAACCGGGATTTGCTTTGCGAATATTTGGTTCTGCTCATGTCAGATATCTAGTTGTTGAGTGGGGTGTGAAATAATTTCAGTGCCTAAAAGTAGCTGACCATTAAAACATGTGCTTTTATGAAACAAAATGTTTCGATTGCATTTTGTTACCTGATTTTAGCAACTGGATCTCTCAGTTTGATTTAGTTTCCTACGTATCCCCATCTGATTGCCTAGAACTACTTGCCTACCATAAAGCATGTAATGTCCCTGTATCTGTGTAGACATGTATTGAAAAACTTGGTAGATCTCTCTCTCTCTCTCTCTCTCTCTCATTGTTCACATTTAAAAATAAATATTTAACCTTTTTTATGAACTTTTTTGTGTGGGATAAACTAGTTACCACTCTCCAACTGCAATTGCAGTCAAGATGAGTTGCAACTCCCACATTTTGATCTCTGTTTTCGTTCTATAATTTACAATTTACCATCTTAGCCTATATATATATATATATATATATATATATATTTGATCTCCTTTGTTTTCTTTCTATAATTTACAATTTACCATCTTAGCCTTTATATATATATATATATGTATATAAGATTTTACTTGTGATTAAAGAACTTGAATTGGGTGTGGATTACTTATATTCCTTGTTGCTTTCCAGTCACAGTTTATTTGCCACAAAACCCAACGAGTTTGCCTTGGGCTGGTAGGAAAATTGTCATCTTAGTAGGTCTGTTGCCTATATTTCTGGAGAATGTTGCTCTATGGTAGTATGTTCCTACTAGACCCGCCGATAATATAAGTCCTTTTACTCAATAAATCTTGGGACACTGGAGATATTCAACACAATAAATTCTCCTGAAGCAAACCTTTTCCAGAGAGCCAAGGCAATGGCGAAATGAAAGCAAAATAATTATCCTCAGCTCTAGTTTTATAAAATATAAGCAATATGAGATTGTTATTCATGATTACGGACTCTTATTTAACTATTATCTGATCATTATTGTAGACGGACATTCTTATGCTTATACCACTTTTTTTTTTCTTCACATTGGAAGGGATCAAACCCCTCATTTTGTCTTAAGCCCCCAGGGCATCCTCTCATGCCATAATTCCAAACTCTTGAAATCACCATTTATCAGTTCTTTGCTTTATTCAACTTTTTCGTTGAAGCTTATAAGTTATGACATACTTTCTGGTCTCCATTCAGAATGAGTTGGATTATTGTGGAGAGGAGCCATCAATGTCCCCTAGAGTGACAGTGCAACATCAGCATACACCGTCCTCGCATTTCACAAACTCGGGGTTCCCAATATCTTCTGGCTCATCTGCCCCAAATACTGGACAAGGGATTCGTTCTGAACAGTGTGATCATCAGTCCAAGAATTCTGTCTTCTCAAATGCTTTGTCGAGCCCTGTTCGCCAGAGTCTTCAGCACTATCATATTTCCTACCCTGGCGCTGGTCTGCCATCTGCCCGAAACAATGAACCCAACTTTCTTCAACCAAACAGGGATGTTAATGCTCCAAGTTCCAACGACTCTTCAATGGACATGCATGCAGATAGTCCTGGTCACTACTGAGTGTGATTTGATGGCCCATCCAAGTAGAGCTTTTGCCATGGGGTGGTCAAAAGTCATGGAAGACACATTAGAATATGAAGCTCCTCTTTGGTTCAATTCCAGTAAGGGAAGAAGCACAACATGGAAGTGGTTATCCCATTAATTTAATTTACGTTTACTTGTTGGAGATTAGTCTGGTTTTTTCCATCTTCTGTAAAGCATCATTTTGGTACCTATTGTCTTGTTTCAGTCTGTTTTACCAAGTATTGTGCTTGTATTAGGAACTGCCTTCAATGTTGAAAGATTATGTTCGGTAAAGGTGTTGATTCTGCTTTATTTACAATTAAAGATTCTGCTTAATAATTTCTAGTTGATTGTTTTGCATTGTTATAGTGTAGTAGCGTTCTACTTCTTTATATATATTTTTTTTCTTAAAAAAAACTCTAAATTTTATGATAATGTGAAATATGCAAACTGATAAAATAGTTGCTTTTCTCAGCATCTTGAATTGAAGTTCTTCTCATGTTAGGTGAGTAAGGTTACTTTGCAGTGAGAACCAAAGTTATGGTATCATATTGTTTGCTTAAACCACAGATTGCTCTTGTAGTCAATATTTCTAATTACCGTCTTTTTGTTCCACCAGTCTACTATATGATTTGCAAAAAGCTTAAATTTATTTCATCTTTTTATCGTGGAAGGCATTGGACACACTGTAAAGCTCTCCCCCTTTCAGGTTGGCTTCATCTTTTTATTGTGAGCTTTTACTTGCATCCACTTACAGGGAGTCAGATGATTTTTTTTTTTTTTTGGAAAGATGAGTCAAATGATTTTGTGGAGTGAATTGTAAATAGTAATGGGTCTTTAAACATTTTTCCTAGTTGATTATGTTGTCCTAGTTGTAATTGGGTGTTGGCGTATTTTTATCCATGAAAGAACAACAATACAAGGAACGAACTACAACACACACCCCTAACGACCTAACCACTCACCCTTCAAAGCTGAGAGGATCCATGAGGATTAAGGTTGGCATTAAAACCCACGGGTGTGAGTACTTGTGGGTAAATATTCCTTTGAGTATTAAATTCTGGGTATGGGTATTATGTATGGGTATTTTTTCTGGGTAATGAGTAATTGAAAAAAACCCATGGGTATTTTGTCTAAGTATGGGTAATACCCATGGGTACCCATAATTTACCAAGCAGGCCAATATCTTTTTCGCTTTCTATTTTAGTCTCACTCTCTCTCTCACTTACCTCATCATCGTCTTCATCACAAACCAGTCTCTCCTTCTCTCTCTGTTTTCCTTATTATATATATTAATAGCTCACCTCACCCGCACATTCTTCGCCACTTTCTCCTATTCTCTTTCCTCACTTTGCTTTAAAGCCTCACCGAGCTTTCTACACTCAACTTTCTCTCTCAATTTCGCTTTTCCGATGGTGATTTCAGATGCGCCTGATGGCCGAGGAGGCGCTGCCGCGGCGGAGTCGGATCTCCGACGGAGGCCGATCGCGAGAGGCGACGCGGATTCGGAGTCCAGGGACGGCAATTTGGTTGTGGACTCGACCTCCAGTGAGGACTCGGTGCTCGCGAAGATCACTGGACACGAGAACAAGGTGAGGAATGAAGCTCCTGTGGAGTCGGTTCACAGTGGCGGTGAGGAGAAGAAGAAGAGCTTTTCTTACCGGCCGTCGGAGATTCCGGCGCACCGGAGGATTAAGGAGAGTCCTCTTAGCTCCGAAGCTTTTTTCAGACTGCGTCGCTGTAGATGACGCCGAATCGGAGATCGGTCTGGAGGAGCGAGTGCATCATCATCCGGTAGCGGAACTCAAAGATCTGGAGCGGGAGAATCGCGCCGGGGAAGAGGACGAGCGGCAACGGAAACAGAGGCCGAGAAATCACATTAAGATCTGGGGTCGACGCCGACCTTGCCTGCCACATCATCATGCTGCTGAGGCCGAGAAATCGTCTTCGTCAGCTTCGGCAGCGTCGGCGGTGTTTGTGGCAGCACCCGACGGCACCTTTCTGCTACGAGCCTGCTCCGCCGACGCGAACCCGGATGAAGATCTGTGCGTCCTTTTGTTATACCCAGAACTCCGACCCGAAACTGGATGAAGATCTGGGAAATTCAAAATTTTTTTTAATAAAATACAAAATGGGTAACAGGTGGGTAAGAGTTTTACCTATTTAAAAATGAGTGGGTAATTACCCAAACCCAGCACATAGTATAACGGGTATTACCCATTAGGTATTTACCCATAAACACTAATTTGGGTGGGTATAAACCCACATGTTTTACCCATTGGGTAGAAATGCCAACCTTAACGAGGATAGGTTATCAAAGTTGGCTTTCCTGGATAAACCGTAAACATGCCTGTCTGCCTGAATTAAACCAACTTAAGCTACGCCTTGTGGTATTTGGTATATATATGCCACATTCCTAGCAGTAGTTTGACATCAACACTTTATGTCAATTTTGACGTAATTTTAATGCTTTGTTTGTACTTCCTGCCTCCGTCAGCAGTCTATAAATCACCACCTTCAAAAATTGCTGTTTTTGGTATCCAACTTGTAACTATGTTCACTTGGTCACTAACTAATTAATAATTTTATGCTCTACCACTCTTACATGTAACTTCAATAATGTGATGACTATATTAAGTAGAGTTGTTTTGTTTCCAACCCTTTATTGTAACTCTAAGCGTGATTGTGCAAAATTTATTTGAATAGTTAATGACTAGAAAAACACTATTGATATTATGTATACGTAAAAAAGAAGAATCAACTAGTTGTTGGTGTAGTGTCACTACCAGAACAAGCACTTTAGCCGACGAAAAAATTTCGTCGGCCTGTTAAAAAAATTCGTCGGCTAAAGTCGGGAAAAGGCCGTCTGTGATGACTTTAGCCGACGAAATTTTTTTTTTCGTCGGCTATAGTTCCACTTTAGCCGACGAAAAAAATGTCGTCGGCAATAGTCCCAGGCTTTAGCCGACGAAGTATTCGTCGGCTAAAGTGCTTAATAAATAATAAAAAATAACTATAGCTGACGTTTATATTTCGTCGGCTAAACCTTATAAAAAAATTAAAAAATTACTATAGCCGACGAAATATAAAATATTTCGTCGGCTAAACCTTATAAAAAAATTAAAAAATAACTATAGCCGACGAAACATGAGGTTATTCGTCGGCTAAACAATATAAAAAAATTAAAAAATTACTATAGCCGACGAAACATGAGGTTATTCGTCGGCTAAACAATATAAAAAAATTAAAAAAAAATACTATAGCCGACGAAACATTAGGTTATTTGTCGGCTAAACCTTATTTAAAAAAAATTAAAAAACACTATAGCCGACGAATATAGTGTTTGAATATCGTCGGCTAAAGTTTCTATTTGTAATTTTTTATAGGGCTCGGCAGGGCTCAACAGGGGCTCGGCAGGGGGCTCGGCAGGGACTCGGCAGGGGGCTCGGCAGGGCTCGGCAGGGGCTCGGCAAGGGGCGCTCGGCAGGGGGCTCGACAGGGGGCTAAACTCTTCATGTCATCTTCGCCTATATAAAGAACTTTAGCCGACGAAATTCTTTATTTTCATCGGCTAAACTCTTTTGAAAATTTTGGTTGACCGCCAAAAAATTTTGGTTTAAAATTTTGAAATTTTTCGACTTTAGCCGATGACTTTTCATATATTTTCGTCGGCTAAAGTCCTTTGAAAATTTTGGTTGACCGCCAAAAAATTTAGGGTTTAGCCGACGAATACGTTAGGGTATTCGTCGGCTATAGTATGTAATTAAAAAATTAAAAAATAACTATAGCCGACGACTTTTCATATATTTTCGTCGGCTAAAGTCTATAAATTCACGAAAACACTCATATCTCCCCCTATATTACGTAGTTTGGTCAAATCTTCCACACGAAAAACTCTCACGTAGATGAGACGCAACCACCTATATAAAAATTTTGAAACATTTACCTTCCGATGATAGGGCTCCCCATAAGAAATAATAACGGTAAATAGGGTTGACCGCTACTATCGGCTCCGAGACTTTACCCGATTTACGTGATTTTTGAACCATAGCCGTATTTCACCATTCTTAACACATCTTATTTCACGAGATTTTTAATAATTTTTCTTCCTATGTAGAGTTGGTTCACAAAGTTGTATAACCTACTAAACAAGTTATACAACATTAGTAGACACGTTGTGACTCCGATGACTAAAATTCACAAACCAAAATTCGACCGTCAGATATGATCATTATGACGAAATATGTCTATGGTAAAAAATTCAACTGGATCCGACAACGTTAAGGGCTCGATCGAAACGGTCAACCATAATCCATCGTCACTTATCACACGAAAATGCTCATATCTCCCTCTATATTACGTAGTTTGGTCAAACCTTCCACACAAAAAACTCTCACGTAGATGAGACGCAACTGTACATATAAAAATTTTGAGACATTTACCTTCCGACGATAGGGCTCCCCATAAACCCGAATAACGGAAAATAGTAAACACGTTGTGATTCCGATGACTAAAATTCACAAACCAAAATTCGACCGTCAGATATGATCATTATGATGAAATATGTCTATGATAAAAAATGCAACTAGATTCGACAAAGTTAAGGGCTCGATCGAAACGGTCAACTCTAATTGAAAAATAAGAAAACTGCATTTTGAAGCCCTAAACGGACTCGGATGGCCAAAAAATGCAATTATATTTTTTGTCGGCTAAACTTTTAAAAATTTCGTTGGCTAAACTCTTAAAAATTTCGTCGGCTAAACTTTTGAAAATTTCGTCGGCTAAACTTTTGAAAATTTCGTCAGCTAAACTTTTGAAAATTTCGTCGGCTAAAGTTCACAGACTATAGCCGACGAGAAAAATTATTTAGCCGACGAAATATTAATTTCGTCGGCTAAAGTTTACCATAACCGACGAAGATTTTGGTTTAGCCGACGAAGGAAAGTTTCGTCGGCTAAAGTGGACTTCAGCCGACGAAAAAAAAATTCGTCGGCCTGGTTTTTTTTTTTTTTGTCGGCTAAAACATTTCTTCTGGTAGTGTGTTTTTTATAAAGGAGGAATGTTTATATTTCCATTCCCATGTAAAAGGAGGAATAGAAAATATCGATCATTTTATGAAGTTGAGTATCTCAATTGACGTTGAGAAGACATTAGACCAAACCAAATCTAACAAATAGGTCACTAAGGTGATGTTAACCCCAATGGCGTAGCTAGAAACACAATTAGAAGGGTTAAGTTTTATCAACTGAAAAGTTAAATTCATTTTCAGTTAATAGCATTAACATAAATTTTCCTAAAAAAATGACACAAACTTAATTTTTGTCCTATACCAATTCTTAAAATGAACATTGCTCCTTGTAAGACCATTAAATCATCTTGAATAAACTTTGGATTTTTAGAATTTCATGCCCGATAAAATTGAAAAGAAAGTGTGTTTTGTAGTTTATAGATAATGTAAATGTACGGTAAACGTTAATGTGTTGTTTTTCATTTAGTTTATATTTGTAAAGAACTAAAATAGAATTTAAAGTATTAAAGTACATATTAGTAAGGTAAGAAACACTTGACATTATTTTTATTAATTGGTTGAGTATTTTAATAGTATAAATTTGTATTTCATTTCAATAATGTTGAAGAATACTTACAGTGCGCCTAAACTACTAAAACCCTGAAGCAGCTGCTGCTCCCTTAGCGTGTGCTACCAAACCCTAATCCTTTCCCAACTGCAGCGACAGTCTCCCTCACCATCAATCCTTCATGGCCTTCGTTCTTCCAAAGTTGAACCTCTCACCATCATCAACCTCTCCAAAACAACCTATTTTTGCATCCCCGATGCAGAACTCCACCAATCGCTTCATCTTCGGTGCAAACCGCATCTATAGATGAAGTCATAAAAGCTTTTGTTGTCTTTCTTGTTCTTGCGAGTTCAAAGGTAGTTGATCTCTCCAATCGCATCTCAGCACCAAGGTACCAGCAGGCACCTATGGTGATTCAACCTTACGATGGTGTTAAATCCATCAAGAACATCGCTATGGAATCACTATTCTTCTGGGTACGTATTCAAAATATTCCTCCTAAATATGAAATTGCTGAAAATTTTCCGGATATTGCTTCGGTTGCGGGACAATATCTTGAAGAAGATACGCCAGCTGCTAAATGTACAAAGAGAACCACCCCCCCCCCCCCCCCCCCCCCCCCCCCCAAAGTAAGTTCCCAACTAAGTTCTCTGCTGTTTCTCTTGGTCTGGTTGAAGACTGGTGGTGTTTTTAATCTGCAGACATCAACTGTTGAAACAAAAAAGAAGAGAGGTTGCCCTTGCCCCATTGGTTCCAAAAACAAGAATCTTCCAAAAAAGAAAAAGGTTGCTACTGAAGATGTGCTAAGCTACTTGTATGTTGGCAAACCCCCAAGCTTTTCTATTAAGGGCAAAGAGAAAGAGACCGTATGCTATTGATCATAGAAGTAGGCTTGCTTTTAAAATAAGTGAGCCAGAGTTTCATATATAAGTTACCTATACTATATATCACCTAATCTCTGGGTTGCGAAGCCTTGTCTTTAAAGGTAGTAGTGGATATATATGTCACGGAGGGGGTTCTAATGAGGTCCATATTGTTAAGGATTAGTTAAAGACTTTCGTATTAATGGTTTATTACACCCATCTGTCAATTACATTTTTTCATCTTAACCGTTTCGTTTTTAGATCATTATAAGTATATCACTTCTACAAATTTTCAACTAAATTGGTGATTCCTAAAGAATCGAACTAAATCAAATCAATAGACGATCTAAATTTGTCAAACATGAATCATTCAAGTTTATAATAGGTAAATCGTATTTATGAATACTTTAGCAATTTTTAATTTAGATAAAAATTTATAGAGATAATCTATTTATATATATATATACACTACCAGAAAATGGGTCTTGGGCGACGAAAAAAAAAAAACCGGGCGACGATTTTTTTTTTCGTCGCCTAAGAGGGAACTTAGGCGACGATTTTTTTTTTCGTCGCCCAAGGGAAAAAAATCGTCGCCTAAAGTCCAACTTTAGACGACGAAAATAAAATCGTCGCCTAAGAATACATTTCGTCGGCTAAGAGAGAAACTAGGGCGACGAAACAATATTTCGTCGCCTAAGATATTTATTTCGTCGCCTAAGTTTTTTATCCTTAGGCGACGAAACTGAGATATTTCGTCGCCCAAGATTTTTCATTCTTAGGCGACGAAACTCAAATATTTCGTCGCCCAAGATTCTTCTATATATTGTGAGGCGGGATAGAAGAATGAGAACTTTGAAAATTTTAAACATAAATTTCTCTAGTTCTTCAAATCGTTCGGTGTTGTGGAAATTTGTCCATACATAGTTTGTGGAGCAACCGCAACGGGCTAGAGTTTATCCCACTTGCACAGTGAATGGCGTGAAATTTGTATCTGAAGAGAGAGACAGCAGACGAAGAACACAGAATTCTGGGGTGATGGCGAAAGGTCATGGCCTTGACTATTACGGTGTTCTCCATTCAGTGGTCGAACTGGTTTATGCGGAAGGCATGAAAGTGCATCTGTTCAAGTGTAGATGGTTTGATACAGGCGCACAGAGCATGAAGATGGATCAGTACGGCAATTTATCGGTCAACACTGCTACAAGCGCCTACGAAGATGACCCGTTTGTTTTTGCGACATCGGTAAAACAAGTGTTTTATCTTGATGACCTCGCCAGGGGTGACGCGTGGAAAATAGCGAACATTGTGCATCCTCGAAACATTTACCGGGCGGCTACACTTGGAGTGACCATTCCAGGGCCAGAGGCTGATGCGTACCAGGAGCCGAACGCATTAGGTATTCATGATGTAGCTACTGTTCGTCAAAATAATGTTAAACATGGTCGAGTGCTCAGAATTCGTGACGAAGATTCAACCTTTATTGATGTTGATCCAAATGAAGAAACAGACGACGACTCTGACGACGAATTAAGGCATAGATTACCAGATATTAATTCCGATACCGAAGAAGACTCATCGGATGACTCAGATTACGAGCCTTAGCTTAGTTATAATTGAGCCTTAGCTTTGTAATTGTTTGTATACTAAAAGAATATGTTTGTACTAAAATAAATAAAGCACATTTAAATTTCATTGTAAAGAAATTTTTATTTTTACTCTTGGGCGACGATTTTAACAAATATCGTCGCCCAAGTATAATCTTGGCCGACGAATTAGCCTAATTTCGTCGGCCAAGAGTAATCCGAATAATTAAAATAAAATAAAGAACATTTAAATTTCATTATATTAAATTTTTATTTTTACTCTTGGGCGACGATTTTAATAAATATCGTCGCCCAAGTATAATCTTGGCCGACGAATTAGCCTAATTTCGTCGGCCAAGAGTAATCCGAATAATTAAAATAAAATAAAGCACATTTAAATTTCATTATATTAAATTTTTATTTTTACTCTTGGGCGACGATTTTAATAAATATCGTCGCCCAAGTATAATCTTGGCCGACGAATTAGCCTAATTTCGTCGGCCAAGAGTAATCCGAATAATTAAAATAAAATAAAACACATTTAAATTTCATTTGAATAATTAAAATAAATATCCCGGGTCTTTATTTTTTACCAAATTTTTATAGCCCCGTAAGAGTCTCGTCGATTGGAAACTATTCTCAGTTGAAGGTCCGGCCAGATTACGTGATTTGGAGGGTCGAATAGCCGTTTCCGTCCATTTAGGGGTTTGACCGCGCCGATTGACCGGACGGATCGAGCCCTTATCTTTGTCAGATGGAGCTGAATTTTTTTCCACCTACGTAATTCGTTATGCTGGTCAAAGCTGACGGTCGGTTTTCAGTTCCTCTTCTCCGATCAATAAACTCACGTTATATGTACTAATGTTGTATAACTTTTTTATATAAGTGTTTAGTTTAAGTGTCGTTTTGAAGACAACGTATACGTAGAGGCCTCAAACGCAAAAAAGTCGTGAAATAAGATATGACCAGAACGGTGAAATACGTCAACCCGTGAAAAATGAAAATATTCCGGTAAATTTTCGGTGCCGGTTGTTCCGGTCGCACGAAACACATTTATTTCTGCCTAGTGGTAGCCCTATCCCGGTTCTTTATTTGTTACCAAATTTTTATAGCCCCGTAAGAGTCTCGTCGATTGGAAACTATTCTCAGTTGAAGGTCCGGCCAGATTACGTGATTTGGAGGGTCGAATAGCCGTTTCCGTCCATTTAGGGGTTTGACCGCGCCGATTGACCGGACGGATCGAGCCCTTATCTTTGTCAGATGGAGCTGAATTTTTTTCCACCTACGTAATTAGTTATGCTGGTCAAATCTGACGGTCGGTTTTCAGTTCCTCTTCTCCGATCAATAAACTCACGTTATATGTACTAATGTTGTATAACTTTTTTATATAAGTGTTTAGTTTAAGTGTCGTTTTGAAGACAACGTATACGTAGAGGCCTCAAACGCAAAAAAGTCGTGAAATAAGATATGAGCAGAACGGTGAAATACGTCAACCCGTGAAAAATGAAGATATTCCGGTAAAGTTTCGGTGCCGGTTGTTCCGGTCGCACGAAACACATTTATTTCTGCCTAGTGGTAGCCCTATCCCGGTTATTTATTTTTTACCAAATTTTTATAGCCCCGTAAGAGTCTCGTCGATTGGAAACTATTCTCAGTTGAAGGTCCGGCCAGATTACGTGATTTGGAGGGTCAAATAGTCTGAATTTTATGATATAACTCTTGGGCGACGAAATTTATAATGAAGAATCTCGTCGCCCAAGTATACTATCTTGGCCGACGATTTTCTTCATCTTGGGCGACGATGTTTATAGTGAAGAATGTCGTCGCCCAAATATACTATCTTGGCCGACGATTTTCTTCATCTTGGGCGACGATATTTATAGTGAAGAATGTCGTCGCCCAAGTAGACTCTTGGCCGACGATTTTTAAAAAAAGGCGGGCGACGATTTCGAAATCGTCGGCCAAGATACTCTTGGCCGACGATTTTTAAAAAAGGCGGGCGACGATTTTTACAAAATCGTCGCCCAAGAACGCCACTATAAAAGGCAAAAATTCGGAAACCCTAACCATTTCTTCAGCCGCCAAGCATATTCTCTCCCTCTCTCCGAAAATCCTCTCTCTGCCCTCTCTCTCTTCCTCTCTCCGACCCCGACCCCGACCCCAATTCCAATTCCCGACCCCGACGTCGACCCACAATTTAAGGTATAACCCTAAAACCCTAAATTGGTTTTAATTGTTTTTGTTGTTATAATAATTGTAAATTGTTGTTGTTGTTGTTGTGATAATTGTAAATTGTTGTTGTTGTTGTTGTGATAATTGTAAATTGTTGTTGTTGTGATAATTGTAAATTGTGATGTACGGTTTAGGGTTTACGGTTTACGGTATACGGTTTAGGATTGTAAATGATTAAATAATTTAGGGTTTATTTAGGGTTTAGAGTTTACGGTTTAGGGTTTATTTAGGGTTTAGGGTTTGTAAGAAATAATGGAATATTTTTGAGTAAGGATGTAAATATTCGTAAATTAATTTTTGTGATATAATAAGCCCTTATTAATGTAAATAATTTGTTATGTGAATAAAAAAAATAATAAATCCTATAATAATTATTAAATTTTATTTGTGCTATTATTGTTGATAAATTTTTCGAAGTTTATCGAGCCTTTATTTTTGTGAACTTAATTATAAGACGGTAAAATATTTTTAATAAATTTATGGTTATTTTAAACAGGATGGCCAAGAGAAGAACTTCTGGACAAGACGGCTCGGACGGTACCTCAAACAACCCGTCGGAATCACCGTCGATCGGGTTTCCGTGGCAGTTGACGTCCCGATATGCGGCGCTTAGGGGTGGCGCGAGCGGCTCGGGTTCTGCTGGGCAGTCGGGTCCCGCAGCGACGGCTCCTCGTCATCCAGAGATACTTCGCCGGTCGCGATCCCGCAGCGACGCCCCCACACAGTCGTCCCCGACCGACGGTGATGGCGGGTCATCCGGGGTCCCTATGGTGCCGTCCGGCCTATTCCTTCCTCCGACGATACCGGCGATACCTCGCGTCGATGAGGAGGGTCGACCGATTCGGGAGCAGCTCCCGCATGTGGCACCGCACGAGGCCTATATCTACCGGGAGTTTCCCACGCCTCTTCATCCCGTGAGGGTCTCCGAGCAGGCGGACATAGACGAATCCGTCGGCTCAGCCTCATCCTCAGGTAATTTATTATTACTTTTTTTCCGATTTACAATTTTTTTTTGTAAAAATGTATTATTAATATTAAATTTGATTCACAATGTCACAGCCGCCGGAACGAGAAGGCGGAACAGGAGAGGCACCGTCAGCAACAAGGGACTCGATAGGGCGGTCGAGTCCGCTGGACGGATCGCCATCCCGTTTTCCAACGGGAAACCGGTGGACGCCGCGTTGGGAAACCGGTACACGCGCGCCGCGGGAGGCACCATCCGCTCCAGACTCCCTATGTTGTGGGGAGTCTGGAGCCAGGTTCCTGATGGAGTGAAGGAGATGCTCCATCAGTCGATGTCGGTGAGTTTACTCAATAAATTACCTTTTTTTTAACTATTTTTTTAACTAATAAATTATTTCATTATCGAAAAAAATACTAACAAGTGGTAATGCAGCAATGGTTTGTGGTTCCCGAGGAGGGACGTGACTGGGCGGACAAGACCCATAGGGAGAGGTACCTCTAGCTATTTAATAATTTTTTAAATTTTATTTTTTTAATAAAATTATTAATATTTTTTTTGTATATGTAGGTTCAAGGAGTGGAAGCACGACCTCCGGGAACACTGGAAGAAGTACGGGAGCGACCGTTCGGGTACCCCGAAGGAGTTCGAGTATCGGGAGTACGAGTGGCGGTGGCTTCTTGTCACGCAGTTCAACGACCCTCACAAACAGGTAATTCGTAAACAAATTTGAATATTTAATTAGTGAATTAATTATAATTGTATGTTTTTAAATATTTACTAACGATAATTTTTTTTTAAAAAAAGCATCTCGCCCGGGTGAACGCTGAGAACCGGCAACAGAACACAACCAACCATCGTGCCGGTTCGAGGCCGTTTTCGGCCATCATGGACGACGTGCGGCGAGAGCGGCCAGAGGAGAACCCCTATGTGGGGACCTTTCAGAGGGCATATCCTCATTCTGAGGAGGATCTTGTAAGTTCCTTATATTTACTAATTTTTAATTTTAATTACATTTTATTAAATGTATATTAATATATTTTTATAATATATCCATTTAGGCGAGGGTGAGGGAGGCGGAGCAAGATGTCATCAGAGGCATGGTGAACGACACATGGCCGGGCACGGCAGAGGATGACATGTCAGAGGCCATGTCCAGGATCGACACTTCAGATCCTACCGTTGGGGCGCGGATTATGGCCACTGCCTTCGCGCAGCGTTCCAACACCTACTACTGCCAGGGTATGGGAGACGCTGGAAAGGGGATCCTGAAGACGACGCCAGGATTTCAGCGCAAGGGAGCCGCCGGAGCCTCAAGCAGCAACAGCCAGACCACTCGGCTACAGGATCAGTTCGCAAGCCTACAGTCTGAGCTGGAAGCCCAAAGAGCGAGAGAGTCTGAGCTGGAAGCCCAAAGAGCGAGGGAGATGGCGGCGATGGCGGAATCATATGCGGCTTCCAATGCTGCGCATATGGAGCGGGTGAATGAAGTCACCAATGCCAACCAGGCGGCTATGGGACAGTGGATGACTGCCTGCATGTCTGCACTTGCGGCCGGACAGCCGTTTCCGCCCATGCCTACGCCTATACCATTACCTCAGTGGCATCCTCAGTGGCCCCAGCCTCAGCAGCAGCCTCCTCAGCCTGACCAGCCGCCGCCTCAGGACCCTCCGAACGGGAATGATGAGATAGATTTTGGGTTTCTCGATCCATAGGCAGAATTTTTGTAATAAATTATTTATAAATTTATAAATTTGTGTTAGTTTTAATTAAATTTTAGTATTAAAAAACTTTAAAGAAATGCCGAAAAAAAAAATAATGTCAAAAATTAAAAAAAATTATTTATATATTTAAAATAATTATTTAATTATTTTTTTAAAAAAAATTTAAATATATCTTAGGCGACGAAATCTATAAATCGTCGCCCAAGATTTAACACCTTGGCCGACGAAAAAATAATATCGTCGCCTAAGATGTAGTGATCTTAGGCGACGAAATATTTATTTTCGTCGCCCAAGGTCAGAAGATCTTAAGCGACGAAAAAAAATTTCGTCGGCCAAGGTGTTAAATCTTGGGCGACGAATATTTTTGGGCGACGACAGGTATATTTTAGGCGACGAAATTAGTATCGTCGCCTAAGAATTACTCTTAGGCGACGACGGAATTAAATTTCGTCGCCCAAGTTCTTCACCGACGGACTTCTGGCGACGAAATTTTTAAACAGGGCGACGATTTTTTTTCGTCGGCCAAGAACTATTTTCTGGTAGTGATATATAAACTAGATGGTCGAGAGATGTGAATATATGATCGAAATAAGGACAGAAACAAATAAGTCCTCAACTAATCCTTTTCCAGATAATTCTGGTTAGAACTTCCCCCATAAAATATTCATCATTTTTCATCGAAAAAAATGAAAGAAAAAGAAACACAGCAGTGTCAATTCCAATCTCAAAAGACAAAAGAAAGTAGAAATGAATGTAAGGAAAGAGTGGAGGACCTATCGCTATCATGTTCCTGAGACTCTGAGAGTCACTATCCTATCTTACCCAAGGATTAAAATCTCTGCGATATATCCGATATATCCTCCGATATCTCCTTTTTTTGAAGGACCGATATATCTTTAGGGGTCAACATCTTATCTTCCACCGTATCTACGATATTTCCCCGATATTTAGGAAATATCATCAAATATCACCGATATTTAGGAAATATCTCCGATATTTAGGAAATATCTCCGACATTTATGATATTTTCGATATATCACTGACATATTAAAAAAATATCTGTAAAAAATTGAAATGTTATCCGGAAGAGAAGTAATTAATTCCCTCGAGGTGTATCCCAATGACGAGTGGTGGTCTCGACTTGAAACTGCAATTGCCAATGGAATCAACGTACAAATGGTATTATCTAAAGAAGTTGTTGGAAACCCAAAAGATAATTTAGACAGTGATGATGCATGGGGCGGCATAGCAACTCTGGATAGTTCAGATGATGATGAAGATGGTGGAAGCGGAAAAGGTGGTGGAAATACTGGCACCGGGTTTGTACATGGACAATCTTCTACAGTTGGTGGATTGAACAATTTTTCATCTGAAGAAAATTACGATCATGCCTCCCATGATCATGGCTATAGAAGTATTAGGTATGGAGCGCAAGAGGATACCATGTATGAAAGGAGGACTAGAGGTCCAAATGATGATCAAGATGTTGTTTCAGTTGCGCTAAGTTTTGATTCTATCAGTTTAGGTAGTGGGATTGGAACCTCAAATGAATCCCAAGAAGGCAACAATCAATATGGCTATAATGTTTATGGCTATAATCAATGCACGGAAGTCATTGATCAGTCATCCAGTTTTCATCATCCTTACTATCCACTTATAGGGGAAACAGTTGGCAGCTCCAAAGACATATATGATTATCATATTCAACACTACAATTTGTACTATATGAGTCATATGTCTTGGTCTGATTATTGTACTTTTGTGGATCAGCGTGTGTCTTATGACTCTTATCAACAACCTAGATTCTCATTCTGGGTGTAGATGAAGTTGATATTTATAATACTTATATATAAATCTAATAAATTAAATATTTCAGAAAAAAAATTCTTCCAAAAATACCGATATTTTTTTCCCGGGTTTCCCTGATATATCCCCGATATATCCGAAATCTCCCTTTTTCAACGGACCGATATATCTACCGATACCGATATTTTAATCCTTGATCTTGCCTTCCCTTAAATAATACCAACCATAAAAGTATGCCCCTCCTTTTCCTTTTTTCCTTTTTCCCCATTTTCCGATTCTCTCTCTCTCTCTCTCTCGATTCGTCGCCGATTCCCTCAGTCCGCGCCACAGCCGCCGATTTCACCACCTCAAAACTCCTCCTCCTTCCCTGAGATTTCTACTAGCCTACTTCTCCAGCTCCAGTCAGGTACTTGATCTGCAGATGGAAATGACTTGAGTGCTGCTTTTTGAAAATGGAAAACTGGTTTCAGATTCCAAAACTTGATTCGATCTTTTCTTTCGCGCACAAATTGATCGGTTTGGAGAGTTCTAGTGTGAAACCAAGTTGATTTAGGTCCACGCTAGCTGTTTTGACCTTTTGAAAATTCAAATGAATTGTAAGAGTGAGTATTGTTTAGGTTTTCTAGCGTTTTACATGATTTGTTTACTGTTTGGTTTATTTACCGAGTTGATGTTACTTGAGTGACTGGAGTAAATTTGTGTTAATACTAGAAGCTGTGTGATTGTTCATGTTCTTAATTACATGCATGTGATTTTGTGTATTTTTGAATTTCAGCTTCCTTGTAAATTGCATATCTTGGTTGAACATGTTCTATCTAATTTGAGTTCAGTTAGAATTCGCATATTTTGTGAATTTGATTTGTTGTTTCGGCATTAAATGATGTTTGGTTAGTGCACTAGCTTTGCGAGTGCCAATGTTTTTATTACCAGTCTGACGGTGAGTTATTGTGAATGGTAGTTGGGTGGTGCTGGTTCTTGTTAGGAGAGCGGTGAACTGAATCGAAAGCTCATCTTGGTGCACAGATGAGCAGAACTGATGTTATTTGCAGTAGAAGGAGGAGGGTTCTTCTCGTCTTCGGCTTCTGGGTATAGCAAAGGCTTGGCCCTTCTTCTCCTGGGTCACAAGGACGACGATAAACCCATGAGAGTTTCGCCGTGGAATCAGTACCAGTTAGTGGACCAAGAATCTGACACTCACCTCCAGCTGGCTTCCACGAAGAACCGACTTTCCCGCGGTTGCGCCTCCTTTGTCTGCTTTGGTCGCGCTTCCGCCGGGCTTGACACTCCGTCTCCTCTTAAAGTAGGCCCTACCCAACAGCAGGATGTCTTGCACGAGTCTGTTGCTTCTGACAAAGGCGACGATCATACTGCTGCTGCCCCTGAGGAGTTTCATACTGCAAAAAAAGTTGTTCTGAAAAGTAGCTTGAAGAAGCCATCAAAAAGGTTACCAGTCCCTATCGAGAGTTCTACTGAGCGTGAATTAGCTAGTGATACAAATAGTCACATTCAAGGCAATGACGAAAAGAGGAAAGTGCAGTGGACTGATACTTGTGGGAGCGAGCTCGTTGATATCAGAGAGTTTGAGCCCAGGTACTTTATTATCTTTATTAACTATTATGAGTTGCAGTTATGTTAAATTTTTTTGATATAAGCACAATCATGAAATGACAGTGGCTGTGATTTCTAGATAACTTTAACTATGATGCTCTCCAGAAAATTTTCCTCCTTTGTGGTTTCTAGTTGTTATTGGGTGTTTTCTCACAATTGCTGGTGACTTTCTCAGTTTCTCTTAATGAACTTTGATAGGTCTGGTGTTTAATCTCTCATTTATGGGTATATGAATACCGAGGACAAAACTAGATGGTTTAGAGAGGCCTTGAAGGAGCATGAAACAATAAGGGCTGTGATTTGTAGTGGTTGAGATAAATCATCTGGGAATATTAGAAAAGTAATTGACGATCATTTGATAAACGTCTAGTTTAACAATTGGTTGTGGATGTTTGTATTAAATTGCTGATACTGCCTGTTTCATTATTCTATGCAAAATAATTAAGAAAACATAAATTATAAAGATCACACTCAATGAGTTTACTAGCCTTATTGTTAGCAGGTGTGGCATCTAAATAGTTTACTCAAATCTTTTCTGGTAGTAAGTAGCTATGAGAAAAGTATAACATACATGGTACAAGGGCGTTTGGGTTATCATATTGGTTTTGACGGTAATGAAAATCCCCACTCCGCTTTCTCCTGATTCCGAGTTATCTTTACTTTAGCTTGCAGTCTGATTCTTTGATGATGATACTGGATTGAGGTAGAAAATAATGCAGATTATTGGCAAGAAAAAATTGGTACCTCCCAGTATCCTTTTTAGTCTTCTCTGGTGAGGGGGATATCTGTCTATCGGCCCCTGGTAGAAATTTATTCTTGTGAAAGAATGGGGGAAAAAGTGACAAAAAGATTCATGCTCTAGAAGACATGTGCCTATTGGGTGGAATTTGGTTCAATTTGTTTTGATTAGTATTACTTCCTATCTCATCTGACTTTAAGTTTTGGCAAGCTGAGTTGGGTGACTACAATTTAAGGAAATATGTGAGTTTTATTATGAGGGGATTGATAAGCGGAAGAGATCATCTACTTATTTGGGACCTAGTCGGGGATAAAATGGTTTATCCACTGGAAACATGTTTAAATAGAATATAGCTTTGTTAGGAAGTTATTGTGGTAGATCCCTTTCTAGAACTAGTCTTTATGATATGCAATTGAATTGGTGGGTATCCCAATTAATCGCAAGATGTTCTCTCCTTGGGAATGTAACATTCAGGGTTTCTTTCTCTTTGTTGTCTATATTATTTTTAGCAAGTGGTGATAAACTTGGTTATGGCTTGAGAATCTAACATACAGTATGGTAAATCATCTTTCCAATCTCTTTTCCTTCTGCGTATTACTTTTCTTTCTCTTGCTTCCTTTTCGCCTTCTAAGTCTGTTCTTGAACAACTATTGAGGAATAC
Source organism: Fragaria x ananassa (assembly GCA_034370585.1). Lineage (NCBI taxonomy): Eukaryota > Viridiplantae > Streptophyta > Magnoliopsida > Rosales > Rosaceae > Fragaria > Fragaria x ananassa. The sequence continues at coordinate 17,317,199 of CP139769.1, forward strand.
AGGCTTCATAATATTCAGATTTCTTGTAGTTTTTAAACATTTGTTTCCAAATCTGTGTGTCATGCTTATGGAACTATTGCTTTTATTTTATCATTTTTCTTTTCTGAAATTCTGCTGCCTCTCTAAAGGATGGATGTTTGGTATCTTAAAGCTAATGAAGTGGAGGTCATGGTTGTGGACTTTAAGTTAAAACTAGTGAATCACTCCAAAGAATGACCATGTGATTGTTATCTTCCCATTTTTAACTTTGCATTGTCTGGTAAAAAGAAGAGACAGTTGCCTTAATTGTGTTTTACCACTTTAGCCAGTTTGTTCTGTGTTCAGTGATGTTTAGTGGCGATGAGTTGTGCAAGTGGCTTGGCCCTTTTTGCTAATTTTGCTCTTTTCTTTTTCCTCTTCTGTCAATTCTCTTGAATTTTAAGGTTTACTCACAAGCATAAGTAAACAGTTACTTGACAGCAAGAACCGCTTTGGTTAAGATAGATAATGCAGGGGCCAATTGGGTTAAGTTGAAAAATAAAAGGCTAAAGGGGTAAAACACATGATCACAAAATTAATTATGCCTAGTAAAAAACAACAGAATTTGAAGTCAAGGTGGAGGAAGTGGCATTTGTATGGGAAATTAGATGGTGTTTTTTATTTTTTTTATTTTAATTTTTTCTTAACTCGATGGGCTGCAATTTTATATGGTTGTTTCCTTTTGACTAATCCATATTTAATTGGTTGGGAGCTACAGGTCTTGCAACTGATTGCTAATGTGTTTATTTTTCCTTTTGCTTTTTGCATTTTCTGCTCTGCCTTGATGGACATATTGTCTAGCCATTTCTTGTAAATTACAAGTTGTAATTAATCTTTTGTTCAATTTGATAAAATTATATTTCCTATAAAGGCCATGACATTGGTGCATATGTAAGTGTCAGGACCTCCTTCCGGTATCTGTTATCTAAAGTAAACAACCACCAATCTATTTCTGAGGTATTGAAAGAGAAAGAAACAACTAGCGAGAGGATTGGCTATGATCAATCTGCTCTTGTTGAATAATCTATTAACTACACCTGTCTGATTCATTGAGAGCTTAAATTTTAGATTATGATTAATATTCTATGTTTTTTCTATGGTGTTCCTCTTGCAGCCTGTGTGATGCATGTACATTATGCTTTTTTGTTTTTTTATTATGTATTTTTCTTGTCACTTTTTTATATCTTTTCTGACTGAAAATATCATCCAATTGGCAGTGAAGCGGATGGATCGGATGATGAATTCAACAATGGGAATGAAAGAAGTTGTTTGTGTGTGGTTATGTAGATTGGCTTGTACCTGATGATGATTTGGGCTTGACTTCTTTTCAGATGCAACAGTGCATCAGGTAACACACCGCTAACAGTGCTTTTTTGGTTCAATACTTATTTCTGGAAGAGAAGCGGTTTTGAGTTGATGCGGAATACCACCATAGCAAGGAGTATTTTTCTGGCTATGCTCATCACACTGAATAGTTCTGTCTATAACGGGTTTGCTGTGGGTTTCAATTGTCACTCCAGGTTTGGGGACAGCGTTTTGTTTATTATTCTCCATGTGTGACTCCATTGTTCATTATTTATCGTAATTAATGTGTTTCTTTTCTTCTCAAAATTTGGTTTAATGAATTTTTATTCATTTCTCTGCTCCTAAAATCTTCAAAACCTGGAAGAAATGTGAGATTTTGGTGGGATCTTGGGGTCTAATTAATAAAATCTACAAAATGGCTCATAGTCCCTGACTGATGTTATGCCCCGTAATCTAAAGCACTGTGATATTAGTTTGAAAAAAAAGGTGCTAAATGTCTCTGTTTGTTTGTGGAAATACATTATGTTTGTTTTGGCCGGTGCTCTTTGCCGTTCAGCTCCTATTTTGTGAACCTCTTGTTCACTTTCCCCTTGTTGTACTTCTTCTGTTTTGTTTCACTTACATTTGTTTGTTTGTTCATTTTGATGTGTTTGCTTTTGTCTTTATTTTTTTTTAAAGAAAGCAATATCAATAGATGATGTTCATGTACAATTGCAGGGAAGAAAAAGGAAAACTATGACATGTTGAAGGGAAACTAGCATACTAGAATAAACTTGAAGTCTGTTGATATATATATATATATATATATATTTTTTTTTTGATTAAGAAAAGAAAACTATTACAAAGAGAAGCCTTGTTGGCAACCTCCTCCAACTAAATCGAATAGCCTTGAAGTCTGTTGGTTGCATAATGGTGTTTTTTTTTTCTGGAATAAATTTAATGGTGTTTTAATTGTTATTGAGGTTTGAAAGTTCAATGTGTTATAAAATGGGTGGAGAACCTGCTGACTTGTTCAGTTGGTAGTTGTTCATTACTTGTCCTTTATTCCCTTTTTAGATCGAGTAAAATCTACTATATTTGCCTGCGGATAGTTTTCGTGCTTGGTTTCTTGATGATAATCACAAGGTCAGACGCAAGTAATGTATCGAGGATGGTTGTGATCAAAGGCTATGCATTCCCGAAGTGTTTGATTCGGATATTGGTCCACAAATTTCTGCAATGATAATATGCAACACATTGGTACTTCCTATGAGGGGAAATGTCGCATATTCTTCCTTTATTTTTAAATTACAATTGAAACCTCAAAGATGGGATGGTCAAGGACAAGGAATTCTTGTGTTAATGTTTTCAACTTGTAGATCAATATCAGAATTGAGATGCTAGTAAATTATACCTCATGAGATTACTTGAGAGAAGGTAGGCAAGTTTCTTAGAGTTTGTCAAGTAGATCATGCGTAAGTGTATTGAAATACATAGATACGAGTCTTACAAGTTTGTTGATTCCAGTGATTACTCATTTACAGGGTGTTTGCTTTTGGGAGAGAACTAGTGTTTGGTTTTGGGAGAGAAGTATACGTGGGACTGCTAAGATCTTTTTGTATAAAATGGCTGCAATTTATTCTGCATTTAGAGAGGAGAATGAAGTCAAATAGTAATCCTCATCATTTCTTAAAATGAATTTCACACTTTAAAATACTACAAAAGAAATTATCAGACTGCCGATTGTAAATAGAGTGAATTTCACTTTCAGAAAATGGTCTTCTTTGGATGCACTTTGCCTCTGACCGTGGAATGAAATGTGAAGTTGCAGCACACAATGGGCAGGATAGGACTGGTGGTGCTTAAGCCTCATATTACAACTCGGAGAACATACTGAATAATAGGGAATGTCTCACGAATATATTAAGGTCTGAAATTAGATAATTTCCAACCGAGGTTAATGCTCAAAGATAAAGACTCATTGTTATTAAGATAACAATACTTTTAGTTTTGCTGGTCTAAGAGAGTTTTTATTCTTTATTTTTTGGTTAGGAAAATAGATAATTTCATTAATTTATCCATGATCACATGACCTAACATCAAATGCTCTCTTGCAACCAAAGATATTAGTAGCACAAGTCAAACTTAATAGGTAGCCCTCATTGATAATTTTACCAAATATGACTTCTAATTTTTCATTCTACCACATATGACTTCTAATTATTCCTATCTAATCTCTTAGTGTTCGTTTGTTACGAAGGACTATTGAACCCGGGCTTGGTTAGAGTCCAAGACTCCTCAGTCCCATGTAACAAAGAAAAAGAAAATCATTGACAAAACTACTGGGACGTGCGTGGGTGTGAGGCAGGGGCGTTAGGCGCCAAAACTGAAGCGAGAGAGCCCAAGCAAGTGACTTGTTAGCCAACAACAACTATCCTCTTTATTCTTCAAGAAACTTGGTCACACCTTATCCACAAAACCAATGAACTCTTCCAACACCATCATCTTCTTCTGTTTGATGATATATCACACGCATCACAACCCAAAACACCCTCCTACTCAGATTAAACCCAACAACAAAAAATGTCAGTGGCATCTTCCTTCCCCTGCATCAAAATCTCAACCTGCTCATCATCCCCATCTTGTTCATATTCTTCTTCCTCCTCTAGTAATTCTTTTTTGTTCTCTTCTTCAACTAAGCCCTGTTATGTAAAGATCACCACCATCAGGAGCTCCCAAACTGAAGGCCCCATAAGAAGACCTGCTGCTCCTTCAGTCAGAGAACCCTCTCCACCTACTCTCAAGCCCCCAACACCTCCTTCCAAGTCCCCTTCGCCGCCGCAGCCTCAGCCGGCGGCTCCGGTTTCCGGGGCAACAATGGTGGAGGATACGAATGTGGTGACTCTTGAGTTTCAGAGGCAGAAGGCTAAGGAGATTCAGGACTACTTCAAGCAGAAGAAGCTTGAGGAAGCGAGTCAGGGTCCCTTCTTTGGCTTTGTTGGCAAGAATGAGATTAGCAATGGAAGGTAAAGATTTGTAATTTGGACAAATGGTTTATCTGGGTCTATCTAGTTTGTTATGGTTTCTTTTGTATATTAGGCTATTGAAATTAGACTGAAAATAATAGGGTGAGAAGTTTGCTTAGCTAAACCCCGAATAAACATGTTATTTAAAGGGCAAGCTCATTACTCTAGTAACCTAAGAGGTGTCATTCCATCTAAAAATAGGAAACTAGAAACTGATTGTCTGATTCAGGGTACTGATCCCTAATTGTTCGAGCTAGAATATGTACATTTTGAATGAGTCATGTATTTAGGATATAAGCTTTATTAGTTTTCCTTTTGCCTCATGCACTCGTGGTAATGATGGTTTATAGAACTTGGTTCTTGACATCTCAATACATTCTTGAAATGAAACAATTCATGTGTAAATCAAACAGCTATCACCACTTGAGGCATTTCTACATAGGGTGTTAATCCACTTCCAAAAGAAAGGGAAAAGATTTCCAATTGTAAAAGTTCCTTTTTTTCCCTCTTCTTTTACTAAATGGGTTATTATGTTTGATATCATAAGCCAAGAAGCCTATACTGTAATAATGAATTACCTGCTAAACATTCTTACGGAACTTCCCCTCAACTCTACATGTTAGTATTTAGTAGCACAGTCCAAACCCCTTTGTACCTCCAACTTGCTTTGCCTCGTTTGGAATTCAGTTTTCCTTAGTATTTGGCTTATTTTGACTAATTTTTCACTGTGTTTCGAATAAGTACTTAAATTATGTATGAGTGTACTCGTCTGACATAGTTTGGTTTTTTGATCGGGGGATCTTGTTTTTTCATGGATTTGGGATTTTGGCTTTACAGATGGGCAATGTTTGGTTTTGCTGTTGGGATGCTAACAGAATATGCAACTGGCTCAGACTTTGTTGATCAAGTAAAGATCCTTCTCTCCAATTTTGGGATTGTAGATCTGGAATGATGCACTGGCTTGATGTTAAGAGCCATCAATACTTTGGCTGCTGTAGATGTGTTCGTGTTTCACTTGCAACTTTGTTGAGTAATTTGTTTAAATTCCATTTCCGAAAAATACATAACTATCATAAGCTGTATTTTTACTATATTGTTTACCAAGATTTCAAGTATAGAAAAAGTTATTTGGCTCTTGTTTGATAACATTTTTACTTTTGTTGTGTTTTAGTCAAAGAGAGAAAAAACATATGGGAAGAAAGAGGGAGATAAGATAGATGAAGAGTGGAAGTAGAATACACGAGGACTAACCCAAAACAGTTCAAAATTGATGGTAGTTTCTGTTCTATGAGTTTTATGGATACTATCTCCTTCACTTGTATCATCTTCCTTCCAATCTTATTCTTATTTCCTCTCAATCTTTAACTGAAAAAAAAAAAATTGAGTCGAATATGTTATCAAACGAGTGCTAATTTGCCAAACCAGCTTGTTTGTGAATACCTATTAATAAGAAACTCTGTCTTATGTGGTGGGAATTGGAATGTGAATCTAAGATAGAATTACATACGTGCTCAGTTGAAGTCTTAAGATGTCACAGAAGTTAAGAAGTTCTTCTGCTCCCTAAGAAGTTCGGGCCACGAAAATAGTGGCGACGAATTAAAGCTGTTTCTCAAAGTTCAGGATTTGTAATTCTAGAAGTTAAATCTGAAGCACAGAAGGCTGTTTCTACTAGTTCAATATTCACGACAATACAATTCATTTCATGGAGATCTCAAGACTTGCCCAGAAATAGAGCTTTCCTAGAAAGCATTGGAAAAATCACATAATTGTTTACAGGTCATTAAATCAGTGATTCGCCAAAAAGAGGAAGTGTTCTGTCCCTCTCATGCAAGTAAAGAATTGGAAGAGGAGTAGCAATGGAACTAGTTAGGGACCTGCTTACAGGGTCTAGTGAATAAGCACCTCAGAAAACATTTTTGCAACATTTGCAAGTCATAGATGCTCATATCCATATACAGGACTCACAAGGGGAGGATGGTGTTCCATGATGAACGTTCAGTTTGAATTAATCGGATTGACTTGACTTGTAATCCAGTTGAGATCGAATAAGAGAACTTGCATCTGCTCATTCTACTGTATGCCAACTCTCGGCCAGTCGGCCCTAGTTTATGCTAATGAGAGTAAGAAAAAAATTGAAGGATATATATAGCAATAACTGAGACTAACAAGCAAAATTGTAAGTTTGTAGCTATGTTAAGGTTTCTTTGATCAGTCTTCGCTTGTCTAGCTCGAAACATCGTGTTCCACCATTTTCCAAGTCAAAATGTTCTAGGGCATCAATAGAAAATATGCATATTCCATATTTCATAGCCTATCATTACTTCTACTGCAGTTTGTAGATTCATCAGAATTCTAACAGAAATGAGAAGCATACACAGCATGATCAGCAAATCATTCCTTTACCATCTACTTCCATATTGCATACACAAGAGTGACCAGAAACAGCACGCAAACAAAACGCATTCCTTTTTGCAGATATAACATCCTTGCCTCGAGTCTCTCCACCCTAGCCTCCACTCGTGTCATCCGCTCTTCCAAATTTGCCAGTCTCGCAGACAACCTTGTCCCTGTAACATCTATACCATCTGTAGTGCTTTGTATAAGATCTTCACTCTGTAGGGAATCATCTTCCCACGCTTGATACCGACACATTTCACCAAACAATAACCCCCTGTGACATAAGTCCAGATTAATTAATAGGTTGCAAAAGACCAGTCTGTAAAGCTAGTCGATCGTCACGGATAGCTGATCAAGATAGTGAAAGCAATCAAAAACAGAGATTTTGCTATAGATGAGGATGTCTGACTTGCCTTGCTGTTATTTAGCTGGTCAGCAGAAAGGCTTTGGAAGAAAGACAGGGTGTTTAGCTCTAGAAGGGAAAAATGGAACGAAGGTTGGGGAAGAGAACTCAGTCACCAAGCCTTTCAATAAAACTAGTCTTTCATTCCAATCTGATTTGGGATTTTAGAATAAGTAGCCATATTTATAGGCTTAAAATATATTCCAAGGAGATGATCCGGATCCAAAAATACATAAACCCTAAACACCCTTAAATACTTGAAATTATAGTACTCAGCCTAAATAGACTCCTAAACGCACTAGACTTACATACACTCTTCATGAAACCGATAAATCACTCTCGCAAGACCCTTAAAGTACCACGGATACTTCACTTTGGACCGAAAAAAAGAGAGGCTGAGCTTGGTTATAGCCTTCCAAAGAGGACATATATTGTCTAACCAGGTTGTGGCAGCTGCACTATGGCTTCTTATCTATATATTCTTGTAAAATCATTATATCGGATTGTCAACCAGGTGAGTTAAGGATCAGTATTTAGAGGCCAATCCAGTTAGCTGTTGAGACATTTACATGTCAGATAGTGGTCATATGGCTGAGGAGTTTTCACCACTCCAGACAGGCAGACACTAAAACCTAAACAGGGCAAGAAGTCTTGGTACTTAATTACTGATATGATCAAGAAATTTCACATCCATCCTGCGGTTTATAAATTACTTCAGCCATACAACAGATTACCAAAGAAGATTAGATGGCTAAAACCACAAAATGCAATCTGATTATAACAGTAGAGTTTCATTTAAGATAAGCCGAATCGCAATGTGGAACCCATATTTCGCAATGGTTAACTAATGCGGCAGCCGAAATCCATAAGAACAAAACCAACTTGTATGGCTCTATATTTCAATCTCCTGCACACTAGCCTACCTCAAATTTCAGTCAAGGAAGAGCACGCTCATTGCCTAAATCATAGAGAGGGGAATGTAACAGGCAATCCAATTCTGGGTTTCTTAGATCTTATCATCTGTCATTCAGCCCCATTTGTCGAAGAAAAGTAAGACTAATAAACTAGGTCATACCTTAAGAAGAGAGCCAACCAGAGAAAGAGAGAAGTTATGCGGAGCTTTCCGGCAAGAGCTGAGAACCCAGTGTGGCCTGGATGTCAGGGGCTTATTGCGATTCAGGGATTCAGGATCCAACACAACCCTTTTGATTAAAAAAATAAATAAATAACTCAAACACAATCACGAGTCTATTGTCCCAGTTGCATAGAGAGAAAAGAAGTTTGAGTAAAAGTAACAACACTGCATGACTCACATTTTACAAGTAATTATGATAAATTCAACTCGATTCTGAAACATAACCAATATTTCAAGAGATTTAATAAAGAATAATAGTACAACTAATGCATAATTTAAAGATGAATTTAATATAGTGATATTGGACCAGTAGACCTGAACCCCCAAAGTCTGATGAGATCATACTCACAATTCCAGTACGTGTAATCATAATAACTTCAACCTACCTGTTGATTCATTTCTTCCCTACGTTTCCAGAAATTGAACAAGACGGGGATAAGAGGATGTCGAGTTTGGTTCGTTTATCGAATCCCTCGTGCCGAGTACGAATTCAAATCTCTTCCGCTAAGACGGCATGCCGCGTAGTCGACGATTTGCTGGTGAATCAGATGCAATGAATCGAAGGAAGACGTGCGAAAGTGACGGTGCGAACTAAGGCGGCGCCGGCGGAGGGCTCTGTTTTTTTTTCCCTCTCTTTGATGGTGTTATTTTCGATGTTAGTGTCATACAACAGCCGATCATATCAACGGCTGAGATTGAATAATGATTGCTCAGTTCACTCGCACGTAAGTGCATATACGAACTTTCGATTGATAAGTAGCCAAATTCTCAAATTCTCAAGTTCTTGCAGTTCTTTTGTTCATATTTAGTTTTCTTTCTTTTTTTATTAGGGGCTAAATCGGCCACCTTCAACTCTAAACCAATAACGAGACCAGTTTTCTCAAAAAAATCTAATGTAAGCTTTAATTATTTAAAACATATCTAATATTTTTTTGAGTGATGCTAGAGACACCAAATGTTTATACAAAATTAGAATACCAAATGATGTGCCATATGCCATATCATTATCTTTAAATGCAACGTCATTGAGTAATTAACTAGTAATTTCCAATATATGAAAACTGTTTAAGGAAAATATTTTCTTGTCTTTCTGTTATGTGTCTTGACCTAATCGTTTCCTTATTAGAATAGATTACAATATTGATAGATGCTCTAGATCATTCGGAAGACTCTATATAATGCTTATAAATAGGCATTTTTATAAATAAATGAGTAGACCGTTATTCTCGTTATATATTCTCCTTCAACACGTTATCAGCACGATAAAAACTAAACTAACCTGGTAAAAACAAAAGTAATTTTAAATAGACACATCTAATCTCTTAATACACATTTGTATTAATTTATGTTTCATATCAAATATTTTAAACATGTTTAATGACCAAAACATACATCTATTATATATTAAAAAAGAAAAGAAATCACAATTAGTGGGAGCTCGACTTGCAGCAGAAGAAAGATAATTATAGAACCCAAGTCAGACTCTGCAACATAAAGCATAAGGGCAATATTCCACTCATGCAGACCAAACTTCTTGTGACACGTGTCCAGTTCGCACACTCTGCATATGACACTGCTTCAGGCGCGCCGCTCAACTGTAGAGTCCTATGCGGACTGAAATGAAGAGCATCCTTATCCCGCGGGGTGTCACAGTCCATGTAGATAACTAATAACTCGCGCGGACCACGAACTAAAGCAATCCCGCGAGCTCCTGAAGCTCGCTTCCATCTCGTGGGCCAAAAGAAGGCTTTTTATATTAAAAGGGACACAGGGATTGGCCCGAAGCATGTCAAAGACTGGCAAAAGTCTCCAATGATTAATAGGGTACGTGCGGACTCCGCATGCGTCTCGCGAAGTCTCTCACGCGAACTAGCGAACCAGTTCGCCAGCTCGCCTAGATGTATTCTGCCTCGCCTAAGCGAAGTCAACTAGCAATTCCGCACGCGAGCTATGTGTTGCGCGTGAAGCACGCTAGCACGCGAGATCCTTACTCCGCGCAAAGACGTTAAGTACGCGAGCTTTGTGTTCGGCGCGTAGTGCGCGAGCTCCTTCTCCACGCGAAGTCATTCCGCGCGCGAGCTTTGTTTTGTGCTTGTAGGCGCGCGAGATCTATAGTCCGTGCAGAGTCATTCAGCGTGCAGACTATTTAATTCAGCTCGCGTGGTCTTGCTGGCTGGCCAATATTTGTAAATTTAAAGAACTTGGGCTCGCCGATATGACATAGACCAAAAAATTAACTAATATTCACATAGACATTTATTGTCCAGTAAAATATTAATTTGGGCGTAAACACTACATACATCCCACCTTTGGTGAGAACAAATTTGTCTGATTCGAATACAAGTTTGAATCCTTTGTTGCTTAGAACAGGACCATAAACTAGATTCTTACAAATTTCAAGCACATGTAACACATTAGTAAGTACAAGATCTTTCCCGGAAATGAGTTTCAGAATCACCTTCCCTTTTCCTTCCACCTTTGCAGTAGTGGCATTCCCCATGAACAATGATTCTCCATTGTTGATTGGTTGGTATGAAGAGAACATCTCCCTTGAAGAGCATACATGCCTTGTAGCACCAGTATCAACATACCAATCGACAACATTGATAACCAGATTTACTTCAATCACTCCAATGAATTGATTTTCAGACTCAACAAGATTTGCTTGGTTGGAATTTCCAGAACCACCAGTACCTCCATGATCTTTCTTGAGGTGACACTCCTTTGCTCTATGCCCTGGTTTTCCACACACCCAACACCCTCCAATTTGTGGCTTCTTGAAAGCTTTGGATTTCTGTGGGGCGAGAGGGTTCTTTCCAGCAATAAAAAGAGGCTTGGCAGCAACATATTTGCCTTTATTTTTCTGAACTTGGCCTTTGATAGACTTCCTCCAACCATATTTGCAGTTGGCTCCAAGTAAATAGCATCAGCCCTTTCATTCTTCCGGTTATCCTCTTCGACTCGAAGTTTAAGAACCAATTGCTCAAAATTCATATCCTCGGTTAAATGTTTCAGATATATTTTGAAATCTTTCCATGAAGGAGGTAATTTCTCAATCACAGAACCAACAAGGAAATTCGGGTTAAGACCCATACCTTCCACATCTAACTCATGAACAATGACTTGGAGTTCCTCCACTTACTTGACAACAGGCTTGGCATCGCTCATCTTGAAATTTAGAAACTTTCCAATGACAAACTTCTTGGAACAAGCAACTTCAGTCTTGTACTTGTTCTCCAATGATTCCCACAATTCCCTTGCCGTCTTGAAAGTAGAATAAATATCATATAAGAAATTGTCCAAGGCATTGAGGATGTAATTTTTGCAACTATACTCATTGTTGTTCCAAGTCTCAATAGCCTTCAGATCTTCCGCCCTTTGAGCATCTGTTGGAGCATTCTCCCCTTCTCCTTGCGGCAGAGCTTTTGGAGCCTCGGCAGTGAGAACACTTGCCACATGAAGTGTTGTCAAATAGAACAACATCTTCTGTTGCCAGCGTTTGAAATCCGACCTCTTGAATTTCTCAGGTCTCTCAACATGATTTTTCAGAACGGACACAGATTGATCCATCTCTACACAATAGAGAAATTTATGTCTTAGATTGTTAGAACCAATCCAATATCCGTTCAAACAGTATATATATATATATAACAATAAAATTATAACGCAATTGAACAACAACGAAATTAAAACGAAAAACACTAACTTGATTGATTAGATAGAGACCTGTCTTGCAGTGACCTAAGACAAAAATTCGTCCCCGCTTGTGCTGCATATTCAGACGTCTATTTAGAGGATACAACTATCTGGTTCAAGTTCTTGCACCCTGACGAATTTACTTTATGCTTAAGAAGAAATAGTTCTTGCAAGAACTTGACCTAATGTACATGGTTCTTGAAAATGATTTAACTTTTGATACTCGATATATTATTTGAGTTTTGAATTCCTATTTCGTTTAAGACAAGATTTGATATCCGTGTCTTGGCGCAGTATAGTATATTCACATTATATATATGTAAAATATGTATAAGAGCTATTACAAAAATAACATTTATATAACAAAACATCTAGTCTTGTATTATATACTTCTACCAAAAATATAAATACTCTAATTGTTTTGATTTGTATGTATACAAAATAGAAGAGAAAATGACAAAAATAGTTTTGTGAAACATGGGGTAATAGATTAAAGGGTATTCCTATTAATACACTTATTTTTATTATTAACAAATCTCATCTATTTTTCGATCCACATATTTTTATTTTATTTAAAAACTTGTCACTTGAATTTAATTGATGATTAGTTGTCAATATATATAAGATGTGTTAATATTAAAAATGAGTGTCTTAAAAGCATCATATATAAATTATCGCGGTAAGATATTAATATCTTTACTATATTGTTTTGTGAAAAATGTTGGAATTATTGTTTTGTGAGAAAGATGGAGAAATGTTGGACGAGAGAAAGCGAGAAGCGGTGAAAAAAATAAAATTTATACCTAGAGTTTAAACAAAGCGTAAATACAGAATTACACACTTCATCAGTAGGATAAAAATGTTCGCACATTGTTCACGGTGCAAACATTGTTCTCGATACTTCACGATGAAAATCGTACTGATTATATATATATATACACACACACACACATACAGATAGATTTTCTCAAGTGTGGATGTCTGTATTTATTCTTACAGTACAGATTTCCACTTTATACTCATTTTTCAATCGAATTTTCACATTTTCACCGTCTAGTCCTTAAATACTAATATGTATAGATCATATTTGTAAAATTTTGGTCAATTTGGTTATCATTAAGACACTCAAACTCGATTAAACCAATAGATGAACATAGTTTTGTCGAACTTGAATCGTTCATGTTTATAACAGAAAAATGCAATTTTGAGTGCCTTAATGATAACTAAATTGGCTGAAATTTTGCAGAGATGATCTATATATTAGTATCTAAATAAATAACACACAAAAATCATTGTTCACTTGCTTATTTATAGTCGATCATCCTTTAGCATAATATATCCACATTATGCATATTCTATATATGTATAAGAGCGATCACAAAAACAACCTTTATACAACAAAATATTTAGCTAGTCTTGTGTTTTACCCAAAATATAAATGCTTCAATTGTTTTGATTTGTACGTATATAAAGCAGAAGAGAAAATGACAGAAATAGTTCCGTGAAACAACATGGTAATAAATTATCACAGTAATATATTAATATCTCTAGAATTTTCACGATGTTGTTAATGAACAGTGTTTTCACGCTGTTCACATGCTTATGAACAGTCGACCCACAAATGTATATAGTTAAAGTTAAATAGGCACAAAACGGAACAATAGTGAAATAGATGAAACGAAGCGGCAATATTCTTTGAGATGCAAAGATATAGAGATAGGAGAAATAAAAATAAAGGAGGTCTGAAGAGACAAGATCGATCCGAAAGATTCAGGAGGCAAAAACTGCTGCTCATAAGCGACGAAAAACCTCGCAGTCGAGGCAGCACCGTTCCGCAACTTAGACCTACCAACAACATCCCAGTCTGCCCCATGAAAGCTTCGCCCTGTCGATCCATTGCCACACCCTACCAGATTTGAACACCACCCGACCACCTTCAACGCTCATACGATAGCGAACTTAAACCACACCGACGTGGTCGGAAGCCAATACTGACGAGCCATGAACTCAAAACCCTAAACTTTTACCCTCATATTTTTACGGAGTTCTAACCGTTTTCTACTCTTTTTTAATTTCTAATAATGAGTGTGCGAAATGCTGTTGACCCTAAAAATTCGTAATTTATTAGTTAACAGATTCCGTGGTCAACATGGATGGAAAATGACCTAACCAGAATAATGAAAAGCAACTTTGCTAGTGATAATTATGAGCTCAACAGCATAGTTAGTGGTAAAAACAAACACGGATGCAAATACGAATGTAAATACAATTACAAACTACAAACACATACAAATACTAAATAAGTGAAATAAAAACGACAAAGATACAGAGCCAGGCGCGACGCACGTCTTTCCCTCCTCCCGAAGCGCGAGAAAGCCAAGCGAAGGAATCAATCAAAGAAAAGGACTACCTCTGCTGCTTCTGCACAGCAACCTTCCAAGAATGCCGGCCATGGACGGCCCTAATATCCCACGCCTCTCTATATCTCCTCCCTCTTCCTCTTCCTCCTCGCTCTCTTCTCCTCCGCTATGCTTCGCCACATCTCTCTCTTCTCTTCCTCCCGCCTCACTAAACCCAAACCCAAGATGGGCTGCGTCCAAGCCAAGCCCGACGCCAACGGCTCCGCCTGGCCTGTGGGGCTCGACAGGCTCATGCTCGATAACGGGTACGTCGGAAATGCTCAGGGAAGACCCGGCAGTGCCGAGAACGGGAGTAGTAATGGCACTGCTGGAGAGGAGTCGGAGTCTTTGAATGGGAGTCGGAGGATTTCGGCTGATGATGATGAGTTGGTGGATGGCTGGCCTAAGTGGCTGACTGATAATATTTCGAAAGATGTTTTGGCTGGCTTGGTTCCCAAGAGCGCTGACTCCTATGATAAGCTCGACAAGGTTTGCTTCTCTGTTCTGATACAGATGATGATCAATTCAAGCATTTTGTTTAACTCTCGATTCCATTGGTAATTGTATTGTTGTTATAGCATTTGCACATCTGTTTGAATTGCATATTTTATGGAATTTTGAGCCGAGTATACTAGACTAGTGTTAGCAACTATGCAGCCCAGATGATCAAAGATATCCGTCTGTCAAACTGAGGATATCTTCGATGTGTATCAAGATTTTCAGTTCATCAATTTCGTGTTGATATAGGCATCCTCTACATTTGGACAAAGAATGGAGCAATATGGCTCACATATCTGTTCCTCTGAATGAGGGGAGCAACCACAAGCCTTCTCCGTTGTGTATAGTGTAAGAGACGAATGGGACTATCAGTTTTGGAGCTTCAAAGCTGAGAAATTAGTAAACTTCTGATTTTGGAGCTTCAAACATGTTAAACTGTAATGATTCAATTTCTGATATGATCAACAACTATGCTGCTCAGATGATCAATTCCACACATTTAGTTTATTTTTGTCAGGAATTGTATTGTTATTTTAGCTGTGTGGATATTTTGAGTGGCTTTTTATGGAATCATGAGCTTAGAATGCTTGACTAGTGGTAGCAACTATGCAGATCAGATGATGAAAGAAATTCCTCAACCAACTGAGAAATGTCTGTGATCCCTCATGAGTATTAAGGAGTACAATCCATCAAATTATTATTATTATTATTATTATTATTATTATTATTATTTTATTTTTATTTTTATTATTATTATTATTATTATTTATTTTTTTTTTAACATAGGAATCCTCTACATTCGGAATAATAAAGCGATATAGCACAGATATCTGTTCCTCTGAATCAGGGGATGAACCACTAGCCTTCTCCATTTTGTATAGTGTAAGAGAGGAACATGTTACTCATTTTTGGAGCTTCAAAACTGATAATTTAGATCAGTGGTTTTAGGTGACGAACTGTAATATATGATTCTTTCAATGTATCTAAGTGATATAGGATCATGATTTTGCTGTTTTTCCCACTAAACTTGGTTTGATACAAGCTTAAGTGTTTTGGTTTGATATATCATTACTGAGAGGAAACTTTCATTGAACTTAATTCTTTTTATTGAACTTTTGGTATTGTAGGTGGGCGAAGGAACCTACAGCAATGTTTACAAGGCTCGAGACAGGGACACTGGAAATATTGTTGCCTTGAAAAAGGTCCGTTTCGATACATCAGAACCTGAGAGTGTTAAATTTATGGCACGAGAGATTATGCTATTACGGAAATTGGATCATCCCAATGTGCTTAAGCTTGAAGGATTGGCCACTTCAAGAATGCAATATAGCATTTATCTTGTCTTTGATTTCATGCACTCAGATTTGGCAAAAGTTATTTCCAGCTCCGAAGGGCTGACTGAACCACAGGTTTTAGTTTTATCCAAACTTTATAGCTTTTGAATTTGGATTCTTAATTCATTTGTAGACTCTCAGTTTCATGTCTGATTTCTTGATACAGGTCAAGTGCTATATGCATCAACTGCTTTCAGGTCTGCAGCACTGCCATGATAGTGGAATTTTGCATAGAGACATTAAAGGGTCGAACTTATTGATAGATAAAAATGGAGTTCTAAAAATTGGCGATTTTGGGCTTGCGAATTATTATGCTCCAAAGCCTAAGCATCCTCTCACCAACCGAGTTGTGACACTTTGGTACAGAGCTCCCGAGCTACTTTTAGGTGCTACGGATTATGGAGTTGGAATTGATCTTTGGAGTGCTGGATGTGTCTTTGCTGAATTGTTTACAGGGAGGCCACTTATGCCTGGCAGAACAGAGGTAATTCAATTTGCAAGTATGTGTGTGCGCGCGCACGTGTTTGTGTGTATGGTGTGGTTTAAGCGTGATAGACTGCAAGGATTGCAGAGATTGAATTTATCAGTAAATTTAATTTTTCTTTCAGGTTGAGCAACTTCATAGGATTTGCAAGCTTTGTGGAACACCATCTGAGGAATACTGGAAAAAACTGAAGCTTTCTACAACTTTTCGACCTCCACGTTCATACAAACCCAGTCTTCAGGAAGCTTTTAAGGATTTACCTTCATCTTCCTTGGGCCTGTTGGGCACTCTTCTTGCATTAGATCCTGCCTATCGAGGCAGTGCAGCTCTAGGTCTCAAAAATAAAGTGAGTACAAAAAGGTTACTCTCTAAATGATATTTATACCCCACTCGAAATAACATTGTTTAGCACTGATGTATATATGTTTCCCCCATGTCTTTTTTTTTTTTATAATATTTTTTATCAATTTAAATCTGTTGTTATTTATCCAAATATTTTCTTATTGCTGACATGTTCGAGGAGTTACAAGCACGTAAGTTTAAACTGTTAATGTTCAGCATTCAAGTTTGGTATACCTCATGCGGAAGTTTAGCATACTTATATTTATCTACATAATCAATAGAAAAATTACTCTCTATAGTTTATATTTTGCTGAAAGCTAAATCATTGGAAAATCATCTCTTCAACGTCAGCTTTCTCTCTTTCGCTTACAACTTATCATTGAGTATGAGTAAACATCTTCCATTTTATAGATCTTTTTGTTTTTATTTTTTAATTAATGTTATAAAATAATGTGACTATTCTCTTTCCCTTTGCCTTTAAACTTTGGAAATGTGGGATATTAGTTGCCTATATGCTGTTATTATCTAGGTCTTACTGGCTCATATTTAAGCTATATCACAAGATAGCTAGGATGGTTTCTCTTGCTAACAGGTTACGACTTTGAATTATTCCCTCTTTCCTACTCCTCACCGTCTTAAATGCTTTGTCTCTTCTACTATGCTCTGTGTTCGTGTTTAAGGTCAGGGAACAACTCAGGTTTTTGATTTTCTAATCTTGGCTTGGTCGTATTCAGTATTTGTCTGAATGCCGAAAATGGGGAACTGTATCTTGTGCTAGTGTCGTATTTGCATTTCAAGCATATATGTGATTTCATCTCTGAATATCATACTAAAAGGTAGGTTCTCCTTGCAGTTCTTTTTTACAAGCCCCTTGGCATGTGACCTTTCTGGGCTACCTGTAATCTACAATGAGGAAGAAGAATTGAAACTAGCTAATGAGCAAAGAAAGTAAGTTGGTATTTTTCCTTTCTTAGGTAATGAAAGTATTCATTCTTCAATAGCAACTTAAACTTTCCCCTTCCAATTTTTGTATATGTAATAATTTATATAAGTGGAGATAAGTGGAGAAGCCTAAAAATTTATACATTGATAAACAAGACTATTAAGTCCATGGTGTGGGATTCATACACACGCACACACAGAACTCTCTCTCTCTCTCTCTCTCTCTCTCTCTCTCTCTCTCTCTCTCTCTCTCTCTCCTTTTGTTTTATTTTCTTTTATATATATTGTTCATGTATAAAATTATTATATCTGTCTCAAATAAGCATCCTTAATGAAGGAAATAATTCTCTAAATATTTGCTGAAGTTACTACTTTGTCAAGGGACAGTTTTAAATACTAACTGTTATATTTGCATATGCCTCAATAGCATATAATAACCTATAGGGTCAAAGTAGTGCAACCACATGTAATAAAGGGTTAACTTATGTTACTAAACAAATTGATGAGACACTAGAACTATTTAGAACCTTGTAGTATTTATCAGTTTCTTTCGGAATATATTGTACATTCCTAATGTGATGGTTTAGTTTCTAATTTTATGCTTGTGCTATCTTGTTATTTTTCTTACTTCAACAGGTTCAGGAATTCTAAAGTAAGACAACGGTCTAGAAAACAACGTGAGCACCGCAGACAAGATGTTGCCTCTTCCACACAGGTAAATTTGAAGTCCTTGGTTTAAGCCTTTAAATCCCTCCCACTCCTTCTATCTTTGTCCCTCGTGTTATTTTTGGTGTAAGGCCAATCTATAATCTTCATTGTTAAAGGAGAGCAGCCAGAATGTAAGAGGAGGGAAAGAGAATAGACAGTGATGCATAGGGGGCCTGGACGGTTCTGTAGGATACAGACTGTAGCACGTACTCTCTCCACCCTATGACGCACCTTATTTTGGAAGGAAACATAGAGATAAAAGAATGCAATATATAGCTCTTGGGTTTAAGGAAACATACAGACTGATTATTTACTTATTTTTTTCTCGATGAGCAATTATTTATTTACTTACTTGGTTCTGCAATATCTCTTGGTTTTTGTTTCTTTTCAAATAAAAGAATGCAATATCGTTTCAGTTTATAATTCTTTTGGTTACAATACTTCTGCGTGACGGATATAAAGTTCTATGCCACTGTGGTGCAGGAGGTGGAGAAAACTGTGGAGCCAACTGTTGAAAATGAAGAGCCCGGTAGTGCTTCTAGTCATACATCCTCTGGTTTAAACCAAACTAGCCGGAAAGAAAGTCCAATATTCTCGGTTTCCCCAGTTAAATCTTCTAACCTGAAAGTGTCCCCTAAGAATGGAAAGAACCTACCTCCATTACCCAAGTCGAAAGCACGCATCACC
Organism: Fragaria x ananassa; assembly: GCA_034370585.1. NCBI lineage: Eukaryota > Viridiplantae > Streptophyta > Magnoliopsida > Rosales > Rosaceae > Fragaria > Fragaria x ananassa. The sequence continues at coordinate 17,336,552 of CP139769.1, forward strand.
AGTTTTAATGACGACAGTGACATAGACCGGTTGAATTTGATTAACAGGTCTCTATCCACCAGAGAATTTAGAAAACCAACTCGAAGGGAGAAATTAGACCTATATGCTGCTGATGATTAGGCCACTCAAGATGGCACGCAGACATGCATATCCCCTGTTGTTTCCATTTGCTTTACCTTGAGGTTCTTGTTCTATACTTTTTTCCTCTGCTAGCCGAGTGTTGACGAATGTGGACAATCATAAATATGGTATCATGTATAAGGCCATGGTTTGTAACTACTAGTCTAAATACAATATGTTGTAAATTTTAAAACGAATAGCTCAGGAGAAAACATTCAGAAAATGTTAGAGTGAATGGACAAAAAATGATTCCAATAAAATATTTATGTTTTCCCAGAATTTATTCCCATAGAAAACACGATGCATGCGATAGCTCAAAAAGCTTGAACTCAAATTTTTTTAACTTGTGTCTAGCCTCGCTAGACTCCTAAACTTAATAAAAAGAATTCTCACGCTAAAATTATATATATCAATATGTATTTACACTCGTTATATTTCTTGTACGAATTCTATGAATAAATACGAAAAAAACATTTCATACAAGGTTACGACGTTGGAGTCTAACGCTTATGTCACACCATAATGGAATTTTACCTCATTATGGCGGAAAAACACGAGTGAATATATATACGCGCATATTTCCTATATAAATTATTACATTTATATAGGGCTACAACGTTTGCGTCTAACGCTCTCGTCACACCATAATGAAATTTTACCTCATTATGACGGAAAAGCACGTAAACTAGCTAGCATTTATTTATATACATAGTATTCTCATAATCATCCATCTATGAATATATAATCACCGAAATTCTCAATTTTGGTTATTTTCTAATAAAAGAATATATTCATCAATAAATCATTGCATGCACATTATTTAAAAACAATAGTCCACTCATAGATTAGACATAAGCCTTCCAATGCTCGGATTATTCCTCGAGCGTTGTCTCTCACTATTCACCCTATCTAGCCAAATCCCACGTCTAACGATAAACAAAAAAATAAATTGGTCAGACTGGACTCTAAAATATTTATTGATTCGACTTCTTCCTAGTTTGACTAGGTTTCTTGGGTTGACCACGATAAACCAAGTTTGACCAAAAGATTTAGGGTTAGTCAACTAACGATGTTTCAACATTTTCTGATTCAACAATTCAGGTCATTTCACTAATGTCCTAATAACCGTCAAAACAATTAAGCGTCATTTAAGAAAATCATAACACACGAACCTCATTAATTTGAAAACCATCAAAAATACTACGTGCTTAAAGAAGGATTTTCATAAATGGAAAGTTCCAAAAAAGAAAGTTTCCTAAAATACAAACTTTCATAACTTAATATGTTTTCCAATTATACTCTGAACTTTCCTATTTAAGAGCCACAACTTGCATTAAGAGGAATGGCCTTGAAAACTACCTCTTCGGCACTTGCCGGAAAACTGCCTTCGCCATAAATCTCTAGACAGATTCCGGTAACTTGCCGGAATTTGGCCATAGTCTTCCCGTAAACTCCAAATCACCAAGTTGTCGACAAGCAACACAAAAATGCCCCCAATCAGTCCAAATATCCACACAACAACTATATAACCTCAATCAAAAAAAAAAAAAAAAACAACTATATAACAACAAAGGAGATCGAGATTACCTTCCATCGATCTCAAGTGTTATCCCAAGAAACCCCTTGGTCCGGACTCAATATGCAGGAACCCCAGGCATCAACAACCGCTGCCTCCTTCTTCACTGCAATGACACCACTCACCTCGGATCCTCTCCGGTCAAGCACTCCAGACCTCTGCCTCGGTCTCGAATGATATGCAACCCCACCAATCACCGTCTCAACTTCACACCAAGCTCACCAGACCTACCAAAACGACGAAGAGCTCGCCAGAAACCACCGAGCGCTAGTCGCCGGAGCTAGGAACCAGAAACCCAGAAAACACAGAAAAGGGTTTCCGATTAAGGCACAATTTGGGGAAGAGAAAACACTAGATTGTGCAGAAGGAAGAGAGGAGGAAGGGACTCACCGTCGCTGGGTGGACCGGTGACCAGAGCTCAACCCTTGTCGGAACACAGTGAAGTGCAAAGGAAAGGAGATTTTAACATTAGAGTTCGATTCAAGAAAAGAAAAGCACCGGAACGTGAAGAAGGAAGAGAGGAAGGCAACCCTACCATTTACTTGTCAAGCCGTGGCCGGAATCTCAAGGATTCGCCGGAAAACAGCCGAGGCTTCTCTCCCTCGGTTAGGCTTTGAATTGAATTGCAAAAGAGTTTCATGGACTGGGTTAGGTAGAAGAGAAAGAGAGGAGAAGATTGATAGTGATCTCGTGGCCAGAGGTGTCCAGAATCGGCGACACCGTGCCGGAGAGGACGGAGGCAGGCGGAGAAGATAAGAGAGAGAGAGAGAGAGAGAGAGAGAGAGAGAGAGAGAGAGAGAGAGAGAGAGAGAGAGAGAGAGTTAGCTCAGGTCAACGCCTGAGTGCGACTTTGACAAAGTCAACCCATCTGTTTTCCTTTATACTCGAAACAATGGCCAAGATCAAAACCCTAGTTGATCAAATGGCTCATATTAAAAGTTATAATCTAATTTCAGAAAATTAATTACAATACTAAACATTCGACAAAACGTAGAAAATACCTCAAAGCTTCAAAAAAATAATCTGAAAACACTAAAAAACTCGTGTCGTCGTGCACTACGATCTCAAAGCCTTAAAAGAAGAATTTAATTAACATTTTTAGAAAAACTCGAGTGTTAAATTACCAAATTACCGAGCACAGTCAAATTCCTCAGTAACTCTTAAAAATACTTGGTAAAAGATAAAATTAGGTCCTGGATGTTACAGCTCTGCTAGGGTTTGTCCCCAGCGGCATCTCGACAAAATTGGTCGGAGGATTGGGTCTACCAATTCTCTTGGTTATCCTGTTAAGATCGGCAACAGTGGAGGAATCTGCTGGCCTCGAAATCAAGCAATCAGAGTCCGATCTTCGTTCACTGTGTTGAGACGTAGGTCGTCTAATGAAGCAATCTTCCTAGATTTGACGGAGTCTCTAAGCTCTGACTGGCAGAGGAAGGAGGAGGCGTTGTTTCGACTGGGTGACACGGGCCTACCTATGTTGACGATCAAAGTCAGCGTTGTCGTTGGGATGTGTTGCACTATCGGCACCACTGAGTTCTCTGGTGGTACTTTGGTCGACAACGACATTGGTGGTGGTGGATCTGGACCATGTGTTGGCTAAGAGACGATCAAGGATGAGTTTGGTGTTGCTGGAGTGGATGTCTTTCTCTATGGGCTGGTGACGTCGCTATCAACTCTGGGAGGTTGGTCGGCGGCTGCTCCGTGTTAATGACAGGTGGTGAAGGCATAGATCATGGGCCTGCACTGTTAGGGCTCCTATGGTGCATTTGGGCTTCTGGGGGCCCTAGGAACGCTAAAAAGAGGAGTTTTAGTGCTCGCCGTGTTCTTGAGATGGGAGAGAGCTCTGGTGGCTCTACAGGGATGGCAGATCGGTCTGGGGTGGTGATAGAAGCTATAGAGAATGTTATTGTCGTTGTTGTTTCCAGTGATTCGATGTCAGAGTCCGGAGAGATCCCTTCTTCGTAAGGTGATTCTGGTTTGGTTTCAATAAGTTGGCAAGCATTGATAGGTTCTAGTTCTGGTTACTTGGTTACTTATGTGCTTTAAGGTTATGGTTTTCGACATTAGAATTGTTTAGTTTATAGGTAGTTTTGCATGGTTCACTTTTTACGTAGCCCAGGAGGACGGATCGTGTTCATGTTGTTTTCCGACATTTGATCAATATAGATTGATGTCCCCCTTTAAAAAAAAAAACAATCATTAGATTAGTTAAGATCTAATGGATAAAAAAGAATGTAAAAAATAGTGTCAAAAATTATGTCCACAAACCAAAGAATCTCAACATGACTCTTTTTTTTGTGATAAGGAAATCACTTTTTTTTTTTTATCAAAGCCAGCACGGGCGAAAAAAATATATTCATCACATGTATGATATGCTGTTACATACCTTACCATTGCGATTTATAGATAAACAAGGAGTTAGTGGTAGTACCCACAATGGTACATAGACAATAGACCTATTCTTAAGAATTTAAAAACGTAGAGGTAGCGGATATCCTCCTTTGGTACTACTCTTGAGTCTTGAGACGCTAGAAACATATAGCATCCTAAGTACATATGAAATTATCGGAGATAAACTAGCCAAAGAACTAATTTAAAACCTTAGAGGCCAACAAAAGGGCTTAGAGAAAATAGAAAATTAAATAAAAATAAAATAAAATTAAAAGGTGTAATGGGCCAGAGGAAGAGTCCTAACACCAAGCCCATTTGGTTGACCCAATCACAATCCACCTTGTCTCTTCCACGCTCCCCCATGCTAATCTCACTAAGCTTCGACTGCCTGACCTTTGCTGCTCCGGCCACGCTTGCATCGATCTAGATTGACAATCAATCATAGACCCAAACTCAACAATTACACCACAACATCATGCCACACAGATTAGAAACCAACCTCACCCAAGAAGCACAACCTCGTCACTGATCCGAGCACATTACCATTAGGCAAAATGTTGCATCAGACCTTCATTGCCTGATCTGAAGAGCACAGATCGTGTCGATGTAAAGGATGAGACCATAACCTTGTCAAGCCGCCTGGAAAACTTGAATTAGCCTCCCTCTTGAACACTAATACCCCTATTTGGATACCCGTCCGACAGCATGTCCTAGATTAGCGAGGCCGGAGGCCGCATACTGACCCGGACGCCGCCGAACGAGTTGGTTTTGCAGCTTAGCGTCGCCGCCTGCTTTTGGGTTTTGAGAGTGTTTGAGAGAGGAGTGTTTATCTACTATATTCAATATATAAGGAAATCACATCATGAAGACTCGTAACAAACAAAAGAAGAAAAATAAGGTGGCGTTTGGTAATGTTTTTATGTTTTTATTTTTATTTTTGAAAATAAAAATGAGATGAAAATGTGTTTGGTGAGATATTTTTAAAAATTTTGAAAATAAAAAATAAAAAATATTTTCAACTTTTACAAAGTAAAATTGAAAACTAAAATATCAATTTGACGTTTTCACTTTTCAATTTTCCTAGTTTAGAAACTATGAAAAATACTTATCACAATAAATTACCGAATGCACTTTTAAAGTAGAAAATAACAATCTCATTTTCTTATTATTATTTATAAAAATTATTTTTTAAAATCATTTTCAAAAATGTTACCGGATAGGTAATAAATGTCTCATGATCAAATGGCCCCAACTTTCATATTTAACGAGCAAAGACGATTTTTTTTGTGGAATAAAAGACTGAGTATCTCAAGATTACAAAAACATGCACATCAACGAGAGAGAAAAAACGAGGAAAAAACAACGCACCCCACACGTGAGAGAAAAGAGAAAATTGTGTTCCGGCTCCAGAGAGGATGTTATTCCAAGAATATGGTATGGTTTTAGGACATTGAAGTGGTCCAAAGAAGGTGGAGGGATTTTTGATTTTGGGTTGGGTAGATCGAACTAGATTGTTGTCTCTTAACGTGTTGACGAGAGCAACTGAAGAGCAACGACAAGAGGTCGGTTGCAGGTAATGGGATCAAGCGTCTTTGAGGTACCAAAGCTCACTATGGCAACAAAGTTATTGGAGGGTGTTTGGATCTTCAATATACTCAGATGTCGAATACTTTCATTGCCCTGATGTATGTTCTTCATGTGTATATCGGTTTCAGTTCAAGATTTGATTAGGCACATTAGCTAGTTTGTGGGATGTCGGCTCTGTGTTTGTGGTTGGGATCGAGTAGGTCTAGTACTAGTTCTTCTCCATTTATTGGAGGTTTCTGCATTGGAAGTGGTGCGAAGCGGGATTGATGCGATTGGAGGTCGGTGGTCAGGCATGAGTCGGTGGTTCGACGACTGGTGGGAAACGACACAATGTAGCGGTTTGCATGGCAGTCCTGATTTGGTGGTGGGAGTGGCAAAATTGTTAGTATTCTTGCATTTATATATTTTTTGATGTAAGGGCTTCGATCTACAGATTAGTGAGCTGCAGTTCTCATCCTTTATTTTTTATTTTTTATAATTTGATCGAGTTAGAAACTTAACTTTATAGGTTGTATAATTGAGCTTGTCTCATAATTCTCCCTTAATGATTCATTTTTTCACAAAAAGAAAAAAAAATTCAAGACTACATTGAGAATCTTAGGGCATCTCCAACAATGGGTTCAAAACCCATACCCATAACTCATACCCAATTTTTGGCATCTCCAACAACAAAAACCCATACCCATATTTGGGTTTGGACTTTAGAAGCGAGTCAATTCGGGGAGGAAACGGAGAACCCGGGCCATTACTGTGCTGTGGGCCCCGTCGTCTGCGCAGCAACGTGCTGCAGCCTGCCACATGAATTGCCCAACGCGCCAATCTGCTGTGACTTGGACCAACGCGCAAGACGCGACAAAATCCGTTTGAGGGGGAGGAATCACACGCGCGTCATGCGGCGCGGAAAGAAGCTGGAGATCCAATGCGCGCGCCACATGCAGCTTCCCAACGGTCATCCAACCAACGGTCCAGATTTCAACTTTCAAATCCAATCAACGGTCCAGATCAAACCAAGCAATAAAAAAAAATCCAGTCAACGGTTTGTAATCAACATCACATTTAAGGCCAAAAAATACAAGAAAAATAGGAAAAAAAATTGGGAAAAATATATAAAATAAATTTGCCCGTTGGAACAGTGTTTTGCCCGTTGGAACAGTAATTTTCCTTCAAAATCTATAAATATCTCTCATCTTCTTTATATTTTTACACTCCAAAATTTCTCTCATCTCCTTGCAAAGTCTTTATTTTCAGAATTGTTCTTCATCTAGCTAGTTTGAAATATTTAGTTTGTTTCAAAAATGGCCAACCCCAAAGTTAGAGGAGAAGCGTGGAAAAAGCCCGAAGATGTAGCGTTGTGTATGGCGGTGGTTGCCATCGGTGAAGATGGAGACAAGGCTACCAATCAAGAGAAGAAAAAACTATGGGATCGTATATAGGAAGTTTACGAAACTTGCAAGCCCGTCGGTTTGGTTGTTAGGTCGGGAGGAGGGTGTGAAGCTCGTTGGAGAAATATTAGACCGGCTTGCACAAGGTGGGGTGAAGCTCTTACCGTTGCGGCAGCCGCCCACGCAAGTGGCGAAAATGCCACCGACTTGGTAAGTTTTTTTTATAACTAATTTAGCTATTTATATTAATGTGCATAAATATGAATATTGGTCTCATTTAATGTGTTTCGGTTAAGTGTAGTTATGTCATCGTTAGTATTGTTTATAACCTTTAATGTAAGTTTATGTTTGTGACGTTAATACATTTTTAATTATATACATACAGGAATTACAAGCTAAGTCGGTGTATCTCACTTTGAGTAAAGGGGAGGAGTTTAAATTTGTGCATTGTTGGACAATATTGAAGGATACAGAAAAGTTTAGTAGAGCTCCGTCCTTGGATGATCATAGCGCTAGTGGTCCGACACCTATTAACTTGGGTGAAGAAGGTACTCCTGTTGAAGTCACCCCAAGCTCTTCAACTGCCCATGCACGCCCTCTAGGCCAAAAAGCTCAAAGGACAGCTAAGAAAAAGTGCAGGCAAGATGAAACATCTCAACTCTTGACTCAGATGAAGAGAATTGCAGACCTTGGAGAGCGTGATCTCGAACATAGGCTACAACTTAGAGAGGAAGCTAAAATTACTCAGCAGCGCGCGGATGATGCAACCACAATGGCGGTGGATCCTTCAAAATACTCCGGCCCAGTTAGGGCTTATTGGGAAAACAAGCAAGCAATGATTATTGCAAGGGAACAACAAGCTTCGTATCCAACACCGACACCAAATCTTGACGATGACTTTGGGGATGAATATGTACCGGGTAATGACAATAGTTGGATGGGAGGAAACTAAATATGTGGTGAAATTAATTGTACTTTGTTGCGTTTATTTTAATTATGAATAAACATCGTATTTTGTTGCGTTTATTTTAATTATGAATAAACATCGTACTTTGTTGCTTCTAGGCCGGAATACAACATCACATGCGTTTATTTTAATTATGAATAAACATCGTACTTTGTTGCTTCTAGCAAACATACAACATCACACCATGGGCACAATGCCACTTATTAAAAGCTTGAAAATACAAACACTTCACGGATCGTTCTGTTCTGCCTGCTGCTTCACATTCCAAAGGTGATTGACCAAATCCGCTTGGAGGGTTCTATGCACAATTGGGCATCTAACCTGCTGATACCGCTGCATGAATTGCCCTAGTGCAGAAGGGTCGCGATCAACTTCATGATCTACTTCGTAGTGGTCATATATTTCTGCTCTCCTTGGTCTTGTTGGCACCTCATCTGGATCGACTTCATGAACATCTTCAGTTTCGTCGAGCTCATCTTCAACGATCATATTATGCAAGATGATGCAAGTCATCATGATGTACTGAAGATCTTCCCTGTCCCATCCACGAGCTGGCCCTCTGACAATTGCAAAACGAGCTTGGAGTATTCCAAATGCCCTTTCCACGTCTTTTCTGAATGACTCCTGCATCTTTGTGAAATGAGCTTGTGGTGGCGTCATCGGGTTTCTAACCGCCTTTACAAAATTCCCCCATTTCGGGTAGATCCCATCAACTAGATAGTAGCATTGGCCATATTGGCGATCACCTACATAGTATTTGACTCGAGGAGACTCACCTCTACAAATTTCGTTGAACAGAGGAGATTGTCCAAGGACGTTGATATCATTGAGGGAGCCTGGAAGTCCAAAAAATGCGTGCCAAATCCAAGTATCGTACGATGCTACTGCCTCTAGAATGATAGTTGGCTTTCCTTTGTAACCGGTAAAATGCCCTTGCCATGAGGTGGGGCAGTTTTTCCACTGCCAGTGCATACAGTCAAGACTTCCAACCATTCCTGGAAACCCTCTTGAATCAGCCTTATTGAGCAACCGTTGCAAATCTGCCTTTGATGGAGTACGAAGGAAATGTTTATGGTAGACTCTCCATATTGCTCTGGTGAAGTGGCTTAGAATCTCCAAAGCCGTAGATTCAGCTATGTCGAGAAACTCATCACATAGGTCAGCGGGAAGCCCGTAAGCAAGCATCCTCATGGCGCAAGTCAGCTTTTGCTCTGTTGACAAGCCAGGGCGACCGGAGGCGTCAAGCTTTTGAACGAAGTATGGGTCGTGGTTAGCGACGTCATGCATCATCTGGTCAAAAACATGAGGTCGCATCCGGTACCTTCTTCGAAACACATCACCTTGGAACCTACACGGCGAAGTGAAGTAAAGAGCTTTCAGTCGTTGGTCCATAGCTTCACGCTCTCTAGCGGTGTATCGTCGGCCTTCATGTGAACCACCCCATTCAGCTTCTTCTTCTTGGATTCTCTGAATGTGCGAAGAAGCTGCCTGCATAACCAAGGCTCTTTGCCGATTCCTTGTGATGGAATCTTCCTCCTCCTTCATTAGTAGTTGCCTCAACCTATTCATTGCAACAATGAACAAAAATTTCCAAATGAAGGTAAAAGAACTTGAATCTGGTATGAGAGAGAAATGCTTGTGAATTGGTGAGGTATGACGGAGTGAAGGGCCTCACATTTATAGACGAACATAAAATGATTGATGAAGATCAGATATGACACGTGGCCGATAAGAATCGGAAATGTAATTTCACTAGCCTCTTACGCGACGACACGTGGAGATAATGTTGAACAACATCGAGATCCGAAATGTCAATTATTGTCAATATAGGTAAGACCATTTCAAATCTAATCCGCAATCTCACTATCCTATCCAAATTTGACATGTGGTAACGACAAGTTAAAATAGACTTTCGGTGCAACATTAAATATTTTAATTAATTTTTTATATTATGTCGAAGAAATATTAAAATATTATCTTACGGTTTATTTAAAATGAAAACTATGGGTTTGGGTATGGGTATGAGTTTTGGGTATGAGTATGAGTATGAGTTTGAGTATATTTTAAAATGATTAAAATTTGGGTATGGGTATGAGTTTTTAGTAATGGTTGGAGATGAAATATGAGTTTGAATAGTAATGGGTTTAGGTGAGTCAAAAAATGAGTTTGGGTATAGGTTTGAGATGTATTGCTGGAGATGCCCTTACGAGCCGGCCGATCATGTATCTCTCTTGTGGGTCTCCTCTCTCCTAACCTTAAAGAAAGTCCAAACATAAAAAAGACGCCAAAAGAAAACAAAATATTCTCAACACACCTCTATTATCCGTTGCTGTTGTATGACTGCTAATTTTGAAATCTTAAACCCCAACCGAAAACAGAGTTTTAAAGGGACACACATGGTAATTTGTCTCAATTTTTCAATTTTCATTTCCTTCTTTCTTTCGGTTACATTTTCCTGAATCTCAAAAACAAAAATAAAAACTCTTTTCAAGAATTTCAAAAACAGTTCCTTTGGTTTTTACATTTTAATTTGCTGTTTTATTTACTTCTTTTCCAAATTCACCCTATATATCCGATTCTACAAGGTTTTGTCACGAAAAGAAAATATCCCCCCACCCAGAAAACCACACTCTCTCCCCCAGAAATTTCAAACTGCCATCTTCACAGACCGTCATCTTCATCCTCTCTCTCTCTCTCTCTCTCTCTCTCTCTCTCTCTCTCTTTTCAATTTCGCTTTTTTCCAATTTCCGAAATTGCCCAGAACCCAAACGTGGAATTCTACGCGTTTCAATCAAAAAGAGTGTGAGGTTTGGATTTGGGTTTTTGGGGTTTTGGTATTGTGATGAACGCCCAGAAGTTCCAAATCTTCGACTCTGTTCCTGCCTAGTGAGGCGCGTTGGGTTTTTTCATGGCAAAGCGCGTCTACCAAGTCTGGAAAGGAAGTAATGTAAGCCCTCTGTTGTTTTCTCCCCTAGGGTTCAAATTTTTGATATTTCAGTTAGGGCTTGCTTTGGAATTGTTGGGTTTTTGTGAAATTTTAGTGGGGTTTTGTGGAATTGGGTGGTGGTAGAATTTTGAAGTTTTGGGAAGTTCATAGTTGGAGTTATATTGGTTTCTGGGTCTGTTTGGTTGTTTCTTGGCTGCTTATACTCTTTTGGGTATAGTTTGTTTGTTTCCTGTGGTTTTCTTTTATTGTTCTTCATGGTTTATTTTAGGCTTTCGTAACTATTGTTTCGCCGAGAAGCAGTAGGAAAGGAAATGTGGAGTCTTTGTCGATTGAATAGTTGGCTTAGTGTTAATGGGGTTGAATGCTGTGTTGTCTTTAGTGTTCTAAGTACTAATCTTTAGAACTTTAAAGTGTGATTTTGTTAATGCAACGTGCTTGTTAGGACAATGGATGAACGCTTGCGTGAAGGGTTGTTACGATTGTTTCTTTCCTTTTTGTTGCTCATTTAGCGCTTTGTGTGGGGTAGATTGTGTTGTGCAGTATTGTTTGTGATGGAGTGTTTCCGATATGAGGTAGGGTGGACTAATGTGAAGTGTTTGTTCAAGATTCATATTTAAGTAGTGAGAGTGAGGTTAATGCATGGTTTGATGGAGTATGCAGTTATAGGCAAATGGAGCCCAAAAGTAAGACATAGACTGGTGTCTATGGCTGAGAACATTCAAACTGATGTAGTTGGGGAGAGAGAGCTGGGTTAAGGCTTATGATACAATGAATAAGTAGAGTGTTTAAGTTGTATGCATTATGGGTACCTGATAGTTTGGTAAGACTTCTGCCAACCAGTTATCCATTTAGCTTTTTACATCCATGTCGAAGTCATAAATGATTTTTCTTCATTCTCTGGAGAGGTTAAATGTCAAATTTTCATTTTTTTGTTAGTTTATGATCTTAATAAATGATCATATATACCTACATATTGGTTGTACAAATAACTGAGGAAGGATTCAAGTTTCTTATAAGAGTTCCAGTTTATTAGTGTAGTTGGTCCATTCTAGTAAGTTGAAGAGACTATAAATTAACTGTTGCATTATAATGCTGGTAGTGAATATGCAAAATTGCTCATGGATTAGTGGCTTGACTTAGGTTAGATACTTTTGAGTAAGAATCCAACTTTGGGTATTGAAGCCTTGTAGTCACAGTATACAAATTATTTGGCACTCCACCCATTGCAATTTGTTTCTGTGTTGTCTTTCATCACCATATATATGATTTCAGGCCCCTCCATCCATTGCCAAGTGGTTTTGGGTTGGACTTCAACAAGTACTGTTATCAATGATGTGATAAAGCTTTGGGGTTAAAATCATACACTTCTTTGGTTCTTTTTGGGGAAGAAAGAAACTTGGCTTACATAAACATTTAAATTTAGCTAGTCATATTTTAGATGCCAGAATCCCTTATTTTATTTTTGAAGCTTTGTTTTTAGTTGAAGCGACCTGCTATACGATGTTATATTCATGTCTATATTTAAATCTGTATCTAATGCATTGATTGGCTAACCTGATCAAATCATTTTTCAGTTTCATTCGGTCTTTGTTATAAAAAATTTAAACTACATTTTAATGAAAAAATACCAAGGATGAGACGGTTAACTATTGGAACTGGCAATTCTAATTATCGTTGTCTTTTGTAATCTTCTTTTTCTTTTTTTTTCTTTTTTTTTGGGATTTTCTTTTGATAGATATGACAGTACAAAGGAGTTTGAAATGTTTGAGCTTTTGCACAATCGCATACCTTCTACTGGACTTATTTTCTCTGGCAGTAGTTCTTGTTGTTCTTTGTTGATGAGGGTTTGTTATATGCAAATGATTTGCCATGATACATGAAATTATTGAGAATTTTTGTGCCAGTTAGAAGTGGGGGACAACGTATTTATATGGGCAGCGCTCTTATGGCATAAACCAAGTTATTCTATATCCAGAGTAAAAAGAGACAAAGGAGAGACAAGTGGGAGACGACATAATTATACAAAATAGAAAAAGAACTATTGTGGGAAGGCATTACATGGGAAATCTAAAATAAGAAGAAACAAATACTGGCTATCCTTCCCGCCTAGAGATGTGATATGGTAACATTCCAAAATATAAATGCAGACCTGATATGGTAGCTTTTAGATGTATAAAGTATATTTGAGAATGTGGGTTCTTTTGAATGGATCTAACGTGGTCAAAACGTGCTGTGTTGTAAAATTATGGTTATTGGACAAAGGCAGAACGATTTTTGTTAAGCTTGATGGGGCTGACAGTAGTTGGAAATGAGTCATGGTTGGGTGGAGGTGTGGGCCTCGAGGAGAGACCAAATTTGCTTATTGTCTGGCAATGCTTGCAGTGTCAGATTGGATTGACTTTTGGGAGGATGGTAAAGGGGCCATCATTCGGTTTTTTTTTTTTTTCCCTTCTGTCTTTATTATAATATTGTTCACATTGACATATGCTTTAAACTGCAAACATGCTTAAGAGCGAGTAATTGTGTTGGTGAGAGGCCATTTGACAGTTTGGCAGTTTGGCAATTGTAAAAGTTGCCGTGACAAGAAACTCTCTCCCCATTTCTTATTTGGGCGCATTTGGTTTATGATTGATCCCAATGTGTCAGTAACTTTTGTTAATCTACTCGGTTTGATGACTGATTTTGTTTGAGTTTTATGGTTGAAGGACCCCATGAGTAGAGGTGCATTGTAACCGATAGGTTTACTTATACCTGAATGTGTTAACAGGGTTTTAGTTTGCATATTTATGATGTGGTATAATAGACTTCAGCAGTGCAAAAATACAGTGTTTCTATGGACGAATATATCTTGATAGTTTTCTTTTGAATATAGAAATATTGTAAAGAGGTCTACTTGATACGATGAGCTTGGCTGTATCCTGAACTTTTCCACTGTAGTTGTTGATATCTAACTTCGTTATAGATATATGATTATCTTTCTCTCTTGAGATAGTGATTTTATACTTACCTTTCTTCCTATTCGTTCTTTGCAGAAGTTCATTCTTGGTGGAAGATTGATATTTGGGCCTGATGCCAGGTCACTGCTTGTCACATTGCTGTTGATCATTGCTCCAGTTATTGTCTTTTTCGTGTTTGTCGCGTGGCACCTTCGTCATGAATTTCCATCATATAATGCAGGATACGCCATTCTGGTGGTAGCGATTGTATTTACTATATATGTATGTCCCTTTAGCCTTATTAATTATTTGGAGTCATCTTTTTGCTGACTTATAATTTCAAAAAATAAACATGAAATATTATATGCTTGACAAGTCCACATGCACTTGGAATATATGGTCATGAATGGGCATCTGTTCTCTTTAGTGCTTGCAGTAGATTGTTACATTGTTTGTGGAGTACTGGAGTATCCCTGTTTTTTCTTCCATTTGTCCGCAAATATTACTGTTGATAGTTTTACAAAATTTCTTTGGTATCTTGTTTGAGCACAATTAATGAATACGAGGTATGTGATACAAGGTGTTGTAGTGGTGTGTAAGGTCATGTTAGGTGATTATATTTCATTGTTATATTCAAACTCTAAGGAACAAATAACTATATTTTCTTTTCAAATAAATTTTTTAGCAAATTATGAACTTTATATGCCCTGTTTGAATTTCTTATAAAGGAAGCTCGGTTGATACAACATTATTTATATCGTGCTAGCTACGGCCATGCTCGACAAATTTTTCTTTCTCCATTGATAATAAGGCGATGAATCAAATTCATGTGTTTTTGGAACGTAATTTATCTGGTTTCATCAGCCTCTGAAATGTGTATTAAATTTTCGTGTCTCTTTTTTATGGTTTTGTTATTAGCTTTCTTATTCATATTGTGTCTGTTTTTGAGGGTTGTTTTCACTGCGGTTCTCTATTTACTGTTCTTCTAGGTTTTGGCATAAATTAATTTTTTAGTTGATCTTGATAGGTGTTGGTGCTTCTTTTTCTTACTTCAGCACGGGACCCTGGTGTTATTCCACGAAACTCACATCCACCTGAGGAAGAGTTCCGATATGATTCTTCAGTGTCTGTTGATGTTAGTGGAAGACCAGGGAGTGGTAATGTTGGTGGAAGACAAACTCCAAGCCTTCAATTCCCAAGAACAAAAGAAGTGATGGTCAATGGGATTCCTGTAAGAGTGAAGTATTGTGACACTTGTATGCTATATCGCCCTCCTCGTTGTTCTCATTGTTCTATCTGCAACAATTGTGTGGAGCGCTTTGATCACCACTGCCCTTGGGTGGGGCAATGCATTGGCCAGGTGCCTAAATTTGCAATACTTTGGTTGTGTGATTTGTATTACCCATTACTAGTGTGTTGAATTTCAGAGTAATCCTTATATTCTAGTGTTGTACTTTTGCTTCCTTTCTGAAATTGGCATTTATTTAGAAATCCAACTTGGCATTTGTACTAGAAACCTAATTTCCTATTATGTATGCAGTGCAACTATCGGTACTTCTTTATGTTCGTCTCTTCGGCAACTCTTCTCTGCGTTTACGTGTTCTCAATATCCGCTTTGTACATTAAGATTTTGATGGATGATCATCAAGGGACGGTTTGGAAGGCAATGAAAGAATCTCCTGTGTCAGTGATACTAATGGCCTATTGTTTCATTTCTCTTTGGTTTGTTGGTGGACTAACTGGCTTCCATATGTACCTTATAGGTACCAATCAGGTCAGACATCATCTTCTTGGTATATTTGTTGGGTAGCATGCCATCTATAATACTTAGTTCAGGGCCATGACCAAAGTGGTAGTATTAAATCCTTACGTGTCTCACATGCTCTTGATGAAATTGACAATGATATAACATGTGTTATCACCTAACTATTGTTGAGCTAACTGCAACAACACACATGTTGCAGCAGTAACCAGTAGTGAGAACAGATAGAAGTACATAACATTAGATGGATTAGAGATAAGACTGCTGTTATTTGTCTTTTCCTTTTGTTTTTTGGTGTTGCTAAGTGTAAGATGACAGGTATTAGAATTTAGTCTTTGTGGTGTGGTTTCAATGATTGTAAGCACGCAAAAGCATGCATGTAATGGTCTGGGTTGTGCATGTGGCGGAGTTTCACCAGCACTTGCTGGAAGCAAATAACTTCTTTGATCTTATTAGGTCTTTGATCTAAATAAGTCAAAGTTTTATTGTATTATTCAGATAGCTAAATACCATTCTGCTAAAAAGTGTAAGCATTTTGGATATGATTGAAATTATGCAAGGCAGGCTTTGCATGTAATAGTCTGGGTTGTGCTTTTGGCGGAGTTGCACCAGCGCTTCTCTTACAAAATGTACTACATCATTAAACAAATAGCTTATTTGATCTAAATAGGTCAAAGTTTTATTGTATTATTCACATAGCTAAAGAGTGTGCAGTTTGGATATGATTAAAGTCATGCGAAGCAGGCCTGCAGTAAATTTAGTGTGTTTGGTGGAGGTTTTCCACTGTCTTGCAAATTGTGTGACACCCTGAGAACAAATCTACTACCTTACTATACATTGCAAATGTATAATTTGCTAATGCAACATGTACTAAAAGTATGGACATTTTGCTGATCAACAAAGATTTGTGCTTGTTTGGTATTTTTCTGTGGGGGCAATGGCTGAAGATATATGCTCCTGCCACCCCAATCTTGTAAAACATGTAGAAAATAGAGAAAAGGAACAGGAAAGTCAAAGGAACCTGGCAATACTATTTACTTGTGGGGGTCTGTGGTTACTTAAGGGGCTTCATAGATTTATGTGGGGGTTTATGGTTACTTTAAGGGGCTCCATAGATGTTTGATAAGTATAATGATCCCTTGGTCAAGAGTTTTAATAGTTCAGTCCTTGCTTTGAGTCTTTGACCCTGTTCTTGGTATACCATACACATTTCTTTCATGTTACTGATTTTATTTCTATTTTTTTGCAGACTACATATGAGAACTTCAGGTACAGAGCGGACAACAGGATAAATGTTTACAACCGTGGCTGTGTAAATAACTTTCTTGAAGTATTTTGCTCAGAAGTAAAACCCTCACGGAATAACTTTCGTGCTTTTGTTGAAGAGGAAGTGCAAAGGCCTCCCCCTTTGCCCGCTGCACGGGAAGCCGAACCTTATGATTCGGGTGGGGATCCACGGTCAAAGGTAGAGGACGATTTGGATATTGGTGAAGATCTGTTGAAGATCTCACAGCGTCGTAATATTGAAGAGATTGACGAAGACATACGCAGTAGAGGGAGCAACGGACCGCATAATGCCTCAGAGGCAGACTCTGTTCTTGGTTCAGATCACCGCGCTCCAATCATTCGAGCTGATGCCCGACACTCGAGTTGGGGAAGGAGTGAGAGCTGGGAAATTGCACCAGACGTCCTTGCCAACGAAAATGTCACTGAAAGTAGAAGTCATGTCACTGCGCAGGATGCATGTCAATGATGAGTAGTTTGTGTAATTGATCTTTGAGATGGCATGCATTTGGTGATCTCTGAGTATTGGATGTTCATTTCTAGGGTTGGGGTTGGGACAGAAAAATGCCATTGACAAGAGACTTAAAATTATGTCTTAGGGAGTTGAATGTATTCCCTGTAGGTGTGTAAAACGTAGATTACTTCATTTTTTGTTGTTGTGAGATTGCTTGTTTTGATTTATTTCCTATAGAATAGGAAGGTGTGTTTGTAATGGTTTTGGGAATGAAGGGGATAGTGTCATGGCCATTTTTCATATAATATTCTTTTCCGTTTCACACTTCGGTATACGTCTACATAACCCAATCAAAGCTGATTCTTTGTTTTCAAAGATCTTAAGGCATGTAAGTTGGATGTTCGTTTCCAGGGTTGTGTGGTTTGTCATATTATCTTGCCACCGGTTTATCTTAATTTAGAAGTAGATGTGTTTTTCGGTCGAGCTATTTTTTGTATGAGCTTTGTTTCTTTGCACGGTTCTCAGAATTGAACTCTATGCCATGGTGTAGAGAGGCGAGTATTCAGAATTGAACTCTGCCAGTGTAGACAGATGAGTAGCAGAAGTGAAAAGCTTAATCCCCATGCTATGTATATACACCACAGGTTGCTATGTCTTCTTTTGGGAAGGTGTGTTTGTAATGGTCTTGGCTTTGCGTCAATGGTTCACCAGCTTAACTATTTATGATTAATCTACCATCCTTCAAGATGCTCCTTCTGAACCTTCTTAGCATCTGCGAATGATCACCACAGATTCATACATGAAGCAAGTGCACACCGTTGGATAGTTTATGGGCGTTAGCATTTTCGTTGTACGCAGATTGTTACATAGGTTATGGCTGTTATGCGTTTCATTTACTTCTGTCAAAGCAATAACTTTGCCTTTGATCTCTCTTCTACATTGGATGAAATATGATAGATTGATCTTAGGAAATTATTCAGTAACTAATCATTTATCAAGTGTTTATAGCTTGAAATTAGCTGCTGCTCTGACGAATTTCAAAATCCATAATTTAAATTCCAGTGTGAAATTTTAATGTACTGCACTTGGAGGGACATTCCCACAGTAAACAGATCAAAACCAGAAATTAGATGCGCATAATATTGTCTGGTTAAAAACCTTGCCAGATAAGAAAAACCTAGCGGGAGAAAAATAACCCTAATCGAAGGAGAAAAAAAAGTACAATGCGCATATGCTTTAGGTAGCATACATCTGGATGCTCATCCTGATGAGAATCTCCCCCTGAACATTGCAAGCTTCATGCGCCGTAAATAAAGGTTTTATTTATCCATCATTAAAGTGAGATTATGTGTGCTTTGCATATAAGAGCTCATCATGAAATTTCAAACCTGCAAAATTAAAGTAATAACAACAGAGCTAGACAATTATAAATAGGTCTTATCTCATCAAGTCATATGACCCAATTCATACACTAAGTAATAGCTAATCAACATGAGCTAATTGACATTAAAGCATTGAAACATCACCATGCCGTATCTAGCGATACATATCAATATCTCTGTGTATGTTACGTCTCATATAAACTCTACAAGAGCTCTGAGTAATTCATAACTTCCCAAGAGTTAGAATTTGTAGCAACATAATGATCATAATTCGAATTCGATTCTGTAGTCTGATCATAATACTCATTGAGGCAATTTCGATCACGTTAGCTATAACGGAATGAGTATATATGAGTTAACTTTAGACTATTTGATTCTATGAATTAGCTTCAAGCTCTCTCAAGTATTCATAGATCGAATTACATTAGAATCATTCATGTTCTTAAATCGTTTGAGGATTTAACTAGTGATACGTTGATAATGACACTTCACTTTTGGGAATTTGGTTTATCAATGTGTCTTTAAATACCCTCGTAATATACTATGACAACATGATATAAGTCTCTCGTTCATGTAACAGTAACATGTAACACTGTACTTATAGAAAAATATGATTCGTATAAGGGCAGATTCATAATTTCATGTCTTTTGTAGACATTAAATCATAGTGATTTACTTTCATTATGATAAATACATTTTTGTATCTATAGGGTTAAAGGTCAAAGTATCTCATCACGTTTCAAATATTTAGTTTCATTGGAATTGTCTCTTTCCAATTTGGCCAATAATATACTTTGTCAACATGCATAATCAAACGTGGTATAACATCGATTAGTACAGTTCTTAATGGTCTTTGGTAGCTACCATTTGTAAATTTTCATAGATGATCATCATTCATAGATACCACACATTCTTATATGCATGCATTTTTGATATTGGGTACCCATGCCACTTCTAGGGCAAATATTGTCATTTCTAGAATAAATATTATCTAACGAATATGGATCTTTTACTTGTAATATCATGTAGACCATTAGAGGACATGTATAATCTTTAATTTTCAAGAGCTTAAAACTTTAGGCCTAGTGGATACATTCCACTACAATTCACGCCGTTATTCAAATGATAGTAGTCTTATTCTCCCCCTAACGGCGGGAAGACTATTTTATTTTGACCATGAGCATATATTGCGTCTCAAGATCTATCACTTTCTTTCGAGTGAGATGTTCATTGGCTGGTGGCGAACCTAAACCAAGTATGAGGTCAAAAACATTATATTCATTAATATCAACCAAGATATTATTCTCTAATGACATACATACAACCTTTATATGTGTAGCCGTATTCATAATAGCTTGAATTCCTAAAAAAGCTTTGTGGATTTGGGATTTGAAGTTTGAGGTTTTATTTTTATTTTTGAATTTGAATTTTGCAGTTTTTGAAATTTTACTTCTTTGTTGATGTTGTTATCCTTTTCATGTTAAAGTCCAATGTATGATTTAGCAGGACATATGAGATATTGGATTTGCTGAACTTTCAGGTAGTTAGAACATATGCCAATGTCTCCAATGGAGGGGTGCCATTTAATTAGAAAGTGAACATCCCACACTGTTATCAGCCCTAGACCACCATTTTACACATTTCAGACCAACACTTTGATTGTTTGTTTACTCTGCTATGTATTCAGATGTATTACAGCTACAGAGATAGTTGCATCACCAAAACTAGTTCTTTATGTATCACAGCTTATGACTCTAATTATTTTACCATCAAGGTCACACATAATACTTCATTTTGGATTAGTCATTTACTTAACCATTTGGTCAAATATGGGTTCTGCTGAGAAATGACAGGATGGCAAGTAATTAAGCAACATTTTTTGGATGATCCTTCTGAAACAACTTTATACATAGCTGGTTTACAGGCTGCATGGAAGCTTGGTGCTGCATTCAAATTGGTTATCATTTGATTATGACATTGCGTGTAGTATCTACTAAGTTTATTGCTCTTTAGGTTCAAAAGTTTCGTTTTATCGAAACTCTTATTAGTTTTTATTTGGTCTGCATATAGTTCTGTTTTGAAGCTTGTATTATATCATGAGGTAAGGTGTTATGTCCCCCTTTTTGTATCTATTTTGATATATGATAAAATCATTTCAAATTTATGGCCTGAATTCAGTAGTTTCTTTATATGTTGGAAATTCTTCACTTGACCATGTAAAGGTCATCACCAATTCCAACTATTCCAATGTCATTGAAACACCAATAACGATATGCATCTTTAACACTTCAATAATAACGATACCAGAATTCCAAACTCATTCTAAAGTCTTCAAGTCATTCAAGCATCAAACTTTGTGTCTTTGACTTAACCAAACTCGCTCTGATATGTATAACATAACATTCCAAAATGTAATCATTATTTAAATAGAGTATTTACCAAACTAGTTGGCTGGTTTCTCCACTCAAAGCGTATTCTCCCTAAAATATCATATGCATAGCATATCCATAAATCTTCTGTTCATCTATCAGATTGGTGCTCATATCTGTTTGAATAAGGATCCTACATCACAAAGAGTACTTTTGTTATTAATAAACAACTATTGTATGTACTAAGAAATATATCATCTCATTTCAAAGAATAAAGTATTTGTAATCAGACATGATAGAATTCTCAAACTACATGATAGAGGCGCACCTAATGGGGTAATTAATATAATATATGAAACAAACTACAAACGCAGTCATCTTTTCAATTCATCAAACTTGTCAGTTGTAATAGGAAAAAAAAAAAAAGAAGAAGAAGAAGAAGAAAAAAGCAACCAGATTGGCAAAAAGAAAATAAGAAAAAAGAAGAAGAGCGAAAGATGTTTATTTACCTTGATTACAATCAGTCTGCCATATTGTACATTGTGTTGTAGGCAAGTTGCAGTCTTTGTACAAATTGATAAGATTGTATGACCTATCTTGGTGATGACTAATGAGATAGAGGCAGCAACTGTCAAGACTCGCTCTGAATTTCATCCTGAAACCAAAAGTGAGTCCTGCAGGGACCATCTCTAAAGAAAATTTACCGAAGAACTCGGTGAACTTCCCTCGAAAATATGCATAACAACATATGTAAAGACAATTATTCCTTCCATATTATTGCATTGATCAATCAAGGATCAAGTTGATCATTTTATGATCGGCGAAAAATAGATTACAAAGACAAACATTGGTTCATGGATGACACAAAGAAGTATATGTATCATGATGGGCTGATCAAACCATTTTGTTTGCTTGCTAAAGCCAACTAGTAGCTAGTTGTCTCATAATCTAGATATATGAAGGACGATCGAACCAATCCATTTGTTTGCAAATACATAATCTTTGCCTAAACTGGCAGGGACTGGGGACATATAATGAATTGGACGAAGCTTGGTGTCGTAACCTCCAGGAGGTTAAGCATCAATCACCCAGTTAAACACCCAATTCCTATGAGGTGGAGCATCAAACAAGGATGATGCATCAAACACCCACAATCATAATTGCAAGCGTTAATAATATTTATAAAGAAATAAGGGTATTGATCATGTGGGGAAAGAAAAGAATATCAAAATTCTAACTTTATAGAATGAAAACAAACATGAAACTCATAAGATCATAAAACTTGATTAAGGGGTTTCTAAAGCTATCTGAGAACTGATGCATTTTTATGTCCCAATTAATATGAACGAAAGGTGTACAGAGGTAACAAAGCAAAATCCAAATCGTATCAAATACCTCAAGTCATATACATAATCTCTAATCAAAGCAAACGAAAGAAAGATAATATAATAACATAGAACCCATATAACAATCAACATGATCTGAATTAAAAAACAATAAGCAAATCAAACTCATAGATTAAGACTATCGGTGAGAATAAACAACATTGAGTTGCATCGTATGACTTTTTCGATCATCATTGAGTTCATAAACAAAACACTGATATTTTAGGGTTTAGTCGTTATCAACTCAAAAGGTAAAGTCGTGCTGATAACGTATTGTCAAGTAAAGAAAAGAATAAAAAAAGACACAGAGAGAATAGTTGGGAAGAGGCATAAGTCTACTCATTCATTCTCATTAGCCTCTTTATATAGAGATATTGTTTACATTAGAGTACATAAATAATGAGTAATTACATGGACAACCACATAGATTATAATATTTATAATACCCTTGACAATATAACAATGCGTGTTAATATTCTGAGGTAAGGATATGATGTGTTAATACATGTTTAGCATTAATTTTGTCCAATAGTTGTAAAATAAGTCTTTAAAATAGTAATAGTAATCCTTAAAATTGTAATATGAGTCATTAAAGTTGTATAAAAATTAGTTACAACATTACTGCTCATGTGTTCTTGAAGTGTTAGTTGAATCCTCAAAATTGTAACACGAGTCTTCAATGCGATAAGAAATAAGTTTTATCACATTGATGACTCAATTACCATTTTAAACACACATTTTATCACTTTAATGATACATGATAGGGTTAATGTTGTAACTAAAAAATTTACAATTTTAAAGACTCATATTACAACTTTAAGGACTAATTTTATAATTTTAGAATAAAGTTGATGCATGACATGTATTAACACATTATAGAATTTTTTTTAATATTCTGACTCTACTAACTGGAACTATCTGGTTTTCGTTTTAAATTTTATATCTTACTAGACTGAAATATGATTAGTTTGGGACGATAATAATAGAAAGTGGAGACAATTAGAAATGGATACAAGATTAAAGATTTTATCTAATTAGGTTTGACTTGGTTTAAGGTTATTCAGAGCCGATGCATGTAGGGTTTGAAACTGATTGCAAGCAGCTTTCTATTGTAATTTTTTTATTTTTTATTTCCAATTAGCCGAGTCTTTTTTTTTTCCCTTCTAGTTAGGGAGGTAATTTCATTGACTTAGTGAATAAAACCCGAAGCACTATTGAGAATTTTCGTTCTCTCAAGCTCAATTGCATAATGTGGACGCTGCTTTGGATGCTACACGGGGAGTTTGGGAGCAGTATTCGATAATGAGAGAGGCTTCTGTGGTCAATTTAATGTCAAAGCTCAGCTTTAAGCCTGCAAGTGCTACACCAATCATCAACGACCCTATTATTCGTGGTTATTGCTTTTTGCTAGACAACTGAAGATTGATATGTAGGAATGCTAATTGAAGAAATGAAAAAAATGTTTCAAATTATTCCTTCTATTTCACGTATGTTTTGTTATCAGAAATAAAATCAAGCAGCGCATGTACGTGTCACTGAGAAACGCGGTTTTGTTACATAAATTTTAACTTTGAGTAAACTAAGGATTGCTCCCAAATGCATTGCAAACAGATATATCTATTTTGCGATCTATGAAAGTCACCGCTCACTAAGACAAAGAAAAGCATTTTGAGCAGCAAAAACAAGTCCTAATTTCAATAATTTCTTGATTTTTTTTTCAATTACATGAAAACAACAACAGAAAATTAACCAAAACTACCAAGAAAAACCTCTAACAACGCTCATTTCCAGCTGATCCAAATAGAACGTTGGGGACAGAGAAATGGGTAGGCAATGAAACCATATTAACAGAGATACATCAGTCAACCCAAGGTTTGCCAATCTATTCGCCTCAAAATTTGTCTCACGAAACGTATGACGTCTGAAATAACAATATGTTGAAATTGGGTCGCCAACCAACGAGCATCTTGCAAGATAAACCTGATACATCGAGGAGAAATAGCCAGCCAGTGATGCAGTCAATCAACAACTTGGAGCCACCTTCTACAATAATCTGAGGAATGTGTTACAAGCAGGCTGTATGAAGGTCATCTTTAAGAGCAGTGGCCTCTTCCATCAGAACTGAAGTGTCTTTTATAAACCGTGCAGCTGATGTAAAAGGGTTACCGGCCATTAGTCATGAAAAACAAAACCAATCACAACACGATTATTTTGAACAACGGCATCAAAATTAAGTTTCACGAAGTTTCTATTAGAAGGATGTCATTTAATCATTAGTAGTTGATTTAAAAAAAACAAAAAAATCGGAAGTAGGGTGGTTGTTTTGGATGGATGAGAATTAGTATTAACTGTGAAATAGTTAGAAAGAAATATTGTAGCATGAAAATAACAATGAGGAGGATCTGCTAAACGTTGTCTGAAAACAAGTTGATTTCTTGATTGATCTCATCCTTAGGACACTAACAATAAATAAATAAAACAAAAATATGATTTTTGTCATTGGAAGAAGGGATAATTATTCGAACAAATATCATATACGTTGGTTCTGAGTCTTTTTCAGTTCCCTAACATATATAGGATAGGATTCACCAGCGTACCGATAATTGTTACACCACACACACTCACACTCACACTCACACTCACACTCATCCACAAGTTTTATATTTCATTTCTTTCTGAGATCATGCTCATCCATATATATGATCCATAGTTTAGGTATTAAGATCAACACAACCAGTCAAATCACACAGAAGCATAAGTACTCTAACAAAAAAGATAAAACATCAAGATCATCACCACCACCGAGCTGAAAAAATAATACGACAAAAGTCTTTCTTTCATTGATTGATGAATGTAAAGCAAAACCAAGGCAGGTTGAGAAAAGGTTTCTAATACTCTGCGAACAAACTAACACCTACAGTCCAAAGTGCCGCTTTGTTTCTATCTCTAAATACTTCTACGTTTGCTTCCCTTGGTTTCTCTCCTTTACAATAATACTACATAAACCAATAAAGAACAAGAACTACGTGCAAAATACAGTGTATATTCATATGATTTAATATCAGAACCTAGGAACAAGAAATATTCTGATCTGATAGAAGAAAATAAAATAAAAAATGATGAACGTAGTATTAGCCGGAAGATGAATGATTGTGACCGGACTGTGACCAAGATGGTGCTGAGAAGCCTGATGGACCGCCCGGATTCTGATTCTGCTGCCCGAAAAAACTTAGCTGCTGCTGATGATCAGAGAAAAACAGAGGAAATGAAGCTGAGGAGGAAGTAGAGGAGGGCAATGTGGAAGACGAAGTGGACGATGAGGGTGGTGGCTGTTGCAATAGCGAGGACTGAAGTGAAGCTAATTGGGAATTGTAGTACATCTGCTCCAGAAGATTTGTAGGCTGGGATTGTTGCTGTGAGTGAACGTCGATGGAGCTCTGAAGCAAATGAGAGTAGTCCATGTAGTCTCTGAGGAAGTCAGGGGAGCCCTGAAAAGATTGAGACTGGTAAAGCGGTTGTTGCTGTTGCAATGGCTGTGGTGGTGGCTGCAATGGCCGTACAGACGGGTTTGGCGCCAAACGAGCTGGTGCAGAATTTGAATTGATGGACTGAGCGTAGCTTTGGAGGGGTTGCTGTGGTGGTATGAGTCTCACATGTTCAGGGAAGTTAAGCTTGGCTCTGTTTCCCCTGAACCTTAAGGCGGCTTCGTCGTAGGCCCTAGCGGCGGCCTCGGCAGTCTCGAATGTGCCGAGCCAGACTCTCGCCGCCTTGTGTGGGTCACGAATCTCGGCGGCCCATTTTCCCCACGGCCGCTGCCGGACTCCCCTGTATCTTCTTCTCCTCTCCCCTGTTTCTTCTGTTGAAACAGTATCAGAAGCTGATGGTGTTACTGTTACTGCGGTGGAAGCGGTTGCCGTGACGGTGCTGGCTGCGGTGGTGACAGATTTTGTGTCATCTTCATTAACTATATCGAATTACAAAGATTTAAGTGTGGGACTACGTAAATAAGAGTGTACATGCATGATTTTTTGGATAACATGATCATTTTTTCCCCCGAAAAAAAAAATTAAGAAATGATTGAAAATTGTGAAAACAAATTGAAATATCATCTCACCCCCAACAAATCCGATGATAGGAAAATTCTAATCTTGTATACTATACAATAATTTTCAGGGTACCATGCAAATCATCATATATTAGAGTTGCTTTTATGTAAATCTTAACGCTATTTCTATATGAGGAAACATTCCACTTTGATTCTTGAGAAGAACAAAGAATATCTAGAAGTACTTGCAAATTATGTACATGAAGATCCCAATGAATTTTGTTGAGAAATGTAAGAAAGTATAAAATCAATGATTTGAAAGTTCTTGGATGAAAAGAAGAATGAAGAGCAAAGGTGATGAAAATTAAAGAAATGAAGCTTACTGATGAATTTGATAGAAATAAATACTAACCGGTTGTTGTAGTTGTTGCACCGGTTGAGGATTCCGGCAGAGTTGCTCTGAAATCAACATAGGCACCTCTATAAGGCCTAGTACTTTGATCCATCAACAGGGCTTGATGAATCCGTTCTTCTTCTCTGCCTCTTTTCTGACCAACCCAGGAGCCAGAGGAGGAAGATGTATTATTATTATTATTATTATTATTATTATTTGAGGTAGAGAAAGCTGACAAAGGTGGAGAGCTAGCATTAGCAGCAGAATAAACTTGACCGAAGCTTGAAGCAACTCCACCGCTTGAACCCGAAACGACATGTCTCTGTCCCGATACGACATGCGTCAGTGCTGACACCATCGCCGCCATCTCTGCCGCCGGCCGACTATACCCTAAATACATAGACGTCGACTGTGTCGCCGTCTGATGTGGTTGCGCACGGCCTTCTTCTACTGCCAGTTGATTACTCATCAATAATTGATCTCTCCTAGCTTCTTCCTCATAGTCCACCGGGACAACGTCGTCGTTTTGTTCTTGAAACGGCCGGCCGTCACCTGATGAGCTCCTCCTCTGGTTCGCCACCTTCAGAAAGCACATGTAAATCCCAGAACCAATTGGAAAAGTAAGGCTGACCCAGATCGAGCTTTGACGATTTTAGAAGACCCTTTTGGAGATCAACGGCTATATATACGACGGATATATTTCCGAATCGGATCAATTCAAACTTGATCAGCCGCCATTAAAATAGTGATACCTGTTCAGCTGTGTAGCTTCAACTCACCATTTATATATGCACCCGACTCGATCCACCATGCAACTTTACGATAAATCAAATTATATATATTTAAACACAATATATATTGGGATTTTCTGCACGAGTTTTGTTTGCTCGAGATCTTGGTATATTTTTGATGTGATCTAAAACCTCAAAAATGGATAACGGGGAATGAATGAGGCCGCTAATGAGGTAGTGGGAAATCTACGTTCACACAAGTAGGAGGGTTTTGATTTTGCATATGTTTGTGGAGCTTCAAAGGGACTACTTCTGTCGGTGTACTTCTTCTTTTTCTTTCTCTAAGGTGATCATGTTTGAATTGAATTGAGTTGCGTCTGCAAGACTATGCCGACATATATGTATGCACGAGTTCATCTTCGTTTAGTATAGCAAAGTGGTAACTATGCTAGATTAGTGTGGTGGATAAATTAACTAAGATAAATGTGATTAGACCATAACATGGCAAGATGGGCTTAGTTGAGGAGGTATGAACGTGTGTGTGGTGTAATACCCCAAGTAACTAAATAGAAGTGGTAACTTGCTTAATTAGACTTGGTAGTTCATGCATGATGGCTACTTATAATTTGTTTATAAAGATTGTGGACAAGAGGTATAGCAAGTCCAATTAAGTAATCAAAAATGAGGATACATGGAGAGTAATAGTTGTATAAACTTCTCCTATCTAATTATAAATTGACAGATTTAGAATGGTTACACGTACTTTGCATTCCAACGGGGATTTTTGTATGTTTAAATTGAAAGAAAACAATTGAAATTTTCAATTTAATGGTTCTGAAAGATTACCATGGAACTTTCTAGTCCATAAAGGACATGTTTTTTTGGACCATGAAAAGTCATTGTGCGCAAACTGATCTAAAATACTATGCTCAAATTTGACTCTCATGATATAGGTCATTAGCAGCAGGTTGTAATTGAAGGCTTTCTTTTGTAGCTGTTTGCACTTGTATTACATTTTAAAGTTTCTATAATCAATGTTGTTGAAGCAATTCCGCTCTTCGTCTACCTAGTGGCCAGGTGTCTTGGCACTGCATCTTCCTACTTGTCGTCGAATTTCATCTAGTCTTACTTTGGTCTCTTCCAATAACATGAGATCGTCTAATATCATTTAGTCTAGTGATATATTTTCCTCTTTAATAAGTGAAAAGTTATAAGTTCGAATCACGCAGTTGTAAGATCAAGTCAACATCTATTTGCTACAAAGTCTATGTTTTTACTACAATAATTTGAACAAGTATTTGTAGATTGAAACACAATTTTAATCGGCTAGCTAGCTATCTATATGATTTTTCTTTTGAAGAATAGGCCGGGCTATCCTATATGATCATGATTCACTAATGTAACAATGTACCGGTACCTAACATGCTAAATTATATATATATATATATATATATATATATATATATATCGTAGGTGACGAATTTCAGAAATATGTGGTCATACAATAATTTGCTAAAATAAAATGAAATGAGCCCCCAATTATATTAAACACAAACCATCCATAGAGGAGACCACGCAAGACCAGAAACGAATGTTGATTAAGTAATGATTAAAATTAGGGAGGGTCTAATTAATACAATGAAGTGAGACCAAATTAAGAAGAAACGACAAAAAAAAACTGATAATATTGGTCGCTGTTAAATCTGAACCTACTAATTAGGCAGAGCTAACCCATTGTCGCAGATCGAGACCAGATTAAAGGAAAGAGCGAGAGAAACGCTTCGGTGAAGCTTGTCGTATTCTCCGCAGAGACTTGATGTGGAAGCAACCGTATTATCCCGAGATTTGATCTGTGGGACTTTGGTCAGCGCTCTCTATTTTTATCACACACGTGGACTGATGCTTACGATTCTCTTTCTCTGTTTCTACGATCTCGGAATACTCTTACGTGGTCTCCCACTCTCCCCTCCTTGTCACATAAAACATCTTTATTTTAAGAATCATGTCAATTTTTATTAATCTTTATTTTTCTTCATCCATGAAAAACACTCTTTGTTTTTTTTGTTTTTTTATTTATCAAATAGCAGCTTCATTTAACAGAACGGGTTACAAAGTGAGATAGAAGTCTATTCCAAAAAGAAAAACAAACAAACGTAAATGACAGAGATATTACACCGAATCAAGCCATAGTTGTAATTTAGGTCCATAAGTGACCGGTGGAACTCCTTAATTCGGAACAAAAATCAAGTCAACCCACACAAATTACAAGAGACACCAAGACCCAACCAACCAGGCCCAATCGAACACATGATGGGAAGCCCAAAAAGGTCGCCGCTCCACCGCCATTGACCACACCGCCTTCAGGAAAGCCACAATTGTCGATCGATCGAATGACCAACATCGATATGAGCAACAAAGGGTAACGGGTCGAGCATGATCTACGTTGGAAATCTTGAAACAACGTTGCCATCATTGTCAGCATTGTCCCCTAAGCAGAATCTCTCAACCAAAAGTTTTCATCTTTAGTAAACATCAATATCACGCATCGTGGGAGAGAGGAGGTGGATTTAGAAGCGAGTAAGCATTTGAAACACTACCTTGCAATGATTCAATTGTCTCTAAATCTAGAGGATCTCGGTTTTAATATATCGATTGAAGGTGGTTATGTAGTTGCCAATGTCAAATTTCACCCCGAAATCCGAGATGAGTCATGCGGGGATCACCTCCAAAGAAAATTTACCGAAGACTCGGTAAACCTCCCTCGAAAATGGACAACCCTAACTTATAAGAATTTAAGAACCACCTTTTTATTCCAAAATAAATCTTCCGCTACAACCCAAAAGTAGCTAGAATAAAATTTACACAGAAGAATTCCATAAGTATTCAGAGCTACTAAATATAAAATAAAATACAACGAAAGGTAACAAACCCTTAGTAGATTAAACAGGTAACCTACTGGCGGATAGATGAGTCACTATGCCTCGACGTCTCCTGCTAGACCTCACGCGAACTCTGCAGATTGGACATTTTTTAAAAATGCAGAGCCCAGGGGAAAATATTCAACACGTTAGAGTGAGTGGACAAAACGATTCCGACAACAAATAAATATTTCCCCAAAAATGCTTTCCAAGAAAACGCTTCCTCAGCAGCAAAGCAAGAGCTCCACTGGAAAGATTCTGAACTAGGGTCCAGCCTGGCTAGACTCTCAAACTTTAAGAAATTGCCTCTCAGGCCAGGATATTATATATATAGTATGTATGCACACTCGCCTAACCCTTTGTACGATATCTATGAACAACTTGAATAAAGTAGATATCATATAAAGCTACTATGCTTGCGTCTAACGCTCACATCACCCCACACTGGAATTGTAGTTCAGGCTGGGGGAAATCGGCTAAGTGGTAATATATATGTGCTTACTCCTTGTACGAAATCTTTGAATAATTAAATATGAAATTAAAAAGTCGCACAGGGCTACGAAGCTCGCATCTAACGCTCATGTCACCCATACCAGAATTGTACCTCGCGTATGGGGGAAACCATGTATAACTAGCTAGCATTTAATCATATACATACGATTCTCATATAATAGTATAATCACCGAAATTCTCAATTTCGGGAAATATTCATCAACAGAAAATCATTCAAAACGATAAAGCATTTCGAACACAATATTTAAAACAAAGGTCCACTCACAGGTTAGGCCTAAGCCTGATGTCAGTCGGAGGTCTCTTCCGCTCGAGCCTCCTCACGTCCTGTTCCAAATAAATAAAACCTTAAATAAAATACCGACGCTTACAACAAAACATGTATAATTAAATATGCTTCGCGTGCTCAACCAAGCCTAACATTCCAAAATCTTAATTCTACTGCTAACCTCAAAACTCCCCAAATTTTACCGACATCCTCAAAATCACCTTCCACCAAATAAAAACCAATGACATGATTCTAAATTAATAATCTGCCAAAAATATCAAACTTTAACAATTCTCAAACCTATCCAAAACTCCTTCAAAAATTCTAAAACTTATTCCATTAAACTCCTCACATTTTTCTCCACCGAAAACATTTTCTCGGCGGCGGCCAGCGACCAACTCCTGCGACCTCCGATGGTCACCAAAATTTGGCAGCATCTTTCTCTCAACCTCCTCTACAACATTCCTAACTACCACAAACTCCAATTCTAAGCCTACCCAAGCCAATCGAACACAAACACACAATAAAACCCTAGAATTTCACAAACCGATTTCTCCTTACCTAGCTCGAGATGGAGCGAGCCCTTTGGAGAGATTGAAGCACGGGAGGAGGGCTTTCTTTTGAGCTATGGCAGCCAGAGGAAGGAGTTCCGGCGAAAGGAAACTTCGGGCAGCTGGAGCTTTCGGGCGGCTTTTCTCCCGATCGGCGGCGCTAGGGAGGTTGCCACCGGTCTAGAACGGCAGATGGGAAGGAGACCGACCGTTTGGGACCGGTGCGGCGAGCTGGGGCGGCTGGACGGCGGCGAACGGCGTCGGGAAAATTTCGGGCAGAATTGGGTCAGGGAGAGGGAGAGAGAGAGAGGGCACGCAGGCGCGGAGAGAGAAGGAAGAAAAAAGAGAAAATGAGCTTGGCCCGATCCGGGTCCAAGTCCCCTAATAAACCCAAATCCAAAAATTCAACACCCCAAAATAATACCCTAATAAAATTACCTTTTACTAGCAAAAATTACCACTTTTTACCGTCGTCAAAATTTCTTCTTAGAATAATCCCACAAAATAATAGTCTCCTACACCTCTCTGGGGATCAATTATATTTTACACTTAATAACGAACACGGTAAAATTCTAATTACCACTATGCCAGTAATAAAGGTAAAAATTATGGGTCGGGGCGTGACAATTCTCCCCTCCTTATAAAAAATTTTGTCCTCGAAATTTACAAACTCGCTACTCAAAGAGATAAGGATACTGCTGCCACATTTGCTCCTCTGACTCCCAAGTAGCTTCCTCTACTTGGTGGCTTCTCTAAAGCACTTTGACGAGCGGAAAAGACTTGCTCCTAAGCACTTGCTCCTTCCGATCTAGAATCTGAACCGGCTCCTCTTCATAGGACAAATCCTTCTACAGACTAATCGGCTGCTCTTCCAGCACATAAGAAAGATCGGCAATATACTTGCGAAGCATGGATACATGGAACACATTATGTATCCTAGACAACTCCGGAGGCAAAGCTAACCGATAGGCAAGAAAGCCAACTCGCTATATTATCTCATAAGGCCTAATATACATCAGACTAAGCTTCCCACGCTTGCCAAAACGTACTACCCCTTTTCAAGGAGATAGTTTCAGGAACACCCGATCACCTACTTGAAACTTAAGGTCCTTCTTACGGACATCTGTATAACTCTTTTTCCTACTCTGAGCAGCCTTGAGTCTATCCCTGACCACCTTGATCTTCTCATTTGTGTCATGGATAATCTCAGGACCACAAAGCTATTTTTCTCCGACTTTATTCCAACATAATGGCGTACGACACTACTTTCCATAAAGTGCCTCAAAGGGAGTCATACTGATACTCGAATGGAAGCTGTTGTTATTGGTGAACTCCATCAAAGAAAGGTTCTTATCCCAACTCCCTCTAAACTGCAAGGCACAAACTCTCAGCATATCCTCCAAAGTTTGGATAGTCCTCTATGATTGCCCATCAGTCCGAGGATGAAAAGCAATGCTGAAGTGTAGTCGGGAACCTAAAGCTGCCTGAAGAGCTTCCCAAAATTTAGAAACAAATCTAGGATCCCAATTTGACACTATGGATTCAGGTACGCCATGAAGTCTGACAATCTCATTCACATACAGCTCAGCCAATTTCCAGCGAATACTTCTTTCCCACCGGAAAGAAATGAGCAGATTTAGTGAGTCTATCCATTATCACCTAAATATCATCATGCCATTCACGGGTACGAGGTAAACTAAAGACAAAATCCATGGTGATGTGGTCCAATTTCCACACTGGAATAGGCAACGGCTCAAGCAACCCTGATGGTTTCTGCCTTTCAGCTTTCACCTGCTGACAAATCAGACACATACTCACAAAAGCTGCAATTTTCTTCTTCATGTTTGGCCATCAATAATAATCCTTCAGAGTTCGATACATCTTTGTACTCCCCGAGTGAGCAGCATAAGCAGAACTATGAGCTTCGTCCATTAACTCAATCTTTAACTCTTCGTTCCTCTTTGGCACACAAAGCCTACTTTTGAACAACAACGACCCATCTCTTCTTACCGAAAAATTTACAGCGGCTCCATTCGCTGCTCTTTCCATTAACCGAACTATGGAAGGATCATTATACTGTGTCTCCCGCACTTTATCAACTAAAACTGGCCTCACATGGTAACTAGCTACCAAAGCATCCACTTCATCCACCGCTAAATCCACCCTTGTAGCTCGCAGCTCACAAAGAAGTGGAACTCGAACCATCCTTAAGTGAAACAAAGACACGGAGGGATTGCGACTAAGAGCATCAGCTACCACATTAGCATTTTCTGGATGATACTCTATAGTGCAATCATAATCACTGATCAACTTCATCCACATTCTTTGCCTCATATTCAACTCCCTTTGTGTGAACACTTCCAGTGTGGAAGTGGGACCACATCACCATAGATTTTGTCTTCAGTTTACCTCGTACCTGTGAAGGGCATGATGATATTTGGGTGATAGTGGATAGACTCGTTAAATCTGCTCATTTCTTGCCGGTGGGAAAGAAGTTTTCGCTGGATAAATTGGCTGTGCTGTATGCAAATGAGAAGATCAAGGTGGTCAGGGATAGACTCAAAGCTGCTCAGAGTAGGCAAGAGAGTTATGCAGATGTCCGCAGGAAGGACCTTGAGTTTCAAGTAGGTGATTAGGTGTTCCTAAAACTATCTCCTTGGAAAGGGGTAATACGTTGACAAGCGTGGAAAGCTTAGTCCGAGGTATATTGGGCCTTATGAATTAATAGAGCGAGTTGGCTCTCTTACCTATCGGTTAGCTTTGCCTTCGGAATTGTTTAGGATACATAATGTGTTCCATGTATCCATATTTCGCAAGTATATTGCCAATCCTTCTCATGTACTGAAAGAGCAGCCGATTAGTTTGCAGAAGGATTTGTCCTATGAAGAGGAGCTGGTTCAGATTCTAGACCGGAAGGAGCAAGTGCTTAGGAGCAAGTCAATTTCGCTCATCAAAGTGCTTTGGAGAAGCCACCAAGTAAAGGAAGCTACTTGGGAGTCAGAGGAGCAACTGAGGCAGCAGTATATTTATCTCTTTGAGTATCGAGTTTGTAAATTTTGAGGACGAAATTTTTGTAAGGAGGGGAAAATTGTCACGTCCCGACCCATAATTTTTACCTTTATTACTGACATAGTAGTAATAAGAATTTTACCGTGTTCGTCAATAAGTGAAAAATATAATTGATCCCCAGAGAGGTGTAGGAGACGATTATTTTGTGGGATTATTCTAAGGAAGAAAAAATATGACGACGGTAAAAATAGTAATTTTTGCTAGTAAAAGGTAATTTTATTAGGATATTATTTTGGGGTGTTGAATTTTTATATTTGGGTTTAATAGGGGCTTGGACCCGGATCGGGCCAAGCCCAATTTATCTTTTTTTCTTTCTCTCTCTCTCTCTCTCTCTCTCTCTCTCTCTCTCTCTCTCTCTCTCTCTCTCTCTCTCTCTCCTGCTCCCGCTCCCGAGCCGTTTCTACCGATTCTTCCCGGCCGCCCCAGCTCGCCGCACCGGTCCCAAATTGTTGGTCTCCAACCCAGCTGCAGTTCTAGACCGGTGGCAGCCCCCCTAACGCTGCCGTGAAGGTGGAATCGACGCCGAGAGCCCCGACTGCCGAAATCGTTTTTTCGCCGGAACTCCTTCCTCCGGCCGCCATAGCCGGCGAGCCTTGGTTCAAAAGGAAGCCCTCCTCCCGTGCTTCAATCCCTCCAAAGGGCTCGCTCCATCTCGAGCTAGGTAAGGAGAAATCGGTTTTTGAAATTTTTTAGGGCTTATTATGTGTTTGTGTCCGATTGGCTTGGTTAGGCTTTGAATTGGAGTTTGTGGTAGTTAGAAATGTTGTAAAGGAGGTTGAGAGGAAAATGCTGCCAAATTTTGGTGACCATCGGAGGTCGTCGGAGTTGGTCGCCGGCGCCACTGCCGAAAAAAATGTTTTTGGTGGGGAAAAATGTGAGGAGTTTAATATAATAAGTTTTAGAATTTTTGGAGGAGTTTTGGATAGGTTTGAGAATTTTTGAAGTTTGGTATTTTTGGCGGATTATTAATTTATAATCCAGCCATTGGATTTTATTTGGTGGAAGGTGATTTTGAGGATGTCGGTAAAAATTTGTGGAGTTTTGAGATTGGCAGCGGATTTAAGATTTTGGAGTGTTAGGCTTGGTTGAGCGCGAAACATATTTAATTATGCTTGTTTTGCTTTAAGCGTCGGTGGTTATTTAAGGTTTTATTTATTTGGAACAGGGCGTGAGGAGGTTCGAGCGAAAGAGACCTCCGGCCGACATCAGACTTAGGCCTAACCTATGAGTGGACCTTTGTTTTAAATATTGTGTTCGAAATGCTTTATCGTTTTGAATGATTTTCTGTTGATGGATATTTCTCGAAATTGAGAATTTCGGTGATTATACTCTTATATGAGAATAGTATGCATATGATTAAATGCTAGCTAGCTATACGTGATTTCCCCCATACGCGAGGTACAATTCTGGTATGGGTGACGTGAGCGTTAGATGCGAGCGTCGTAGCCCTGTGCGACTTTCTAATTTCGTATTTATTTATTCAAAGATTTCGTACAAGGAGTAAGCACGTATATATTATCACTCGGCCGCTTTCCCCCATATGCGAGGTACAATTCCAGTGTGGGGTGATGTGAGCGTTAGACGCAAACATAGTAGCTTTGTATGATATCTACCTTATTCAAGTTGTTCATAGATATCGTACAAAGGGTCAGGCGAGTGTGTATACATACTATATATATAATATCCAGGCCTGAGAGGCAATTTCTTAAAGGTTGGGAGTCTAGCCAGGCTGGACCCCAGTTCAGAATCATTCTAGTGGAACTCTTGTTTTTGCCGTTGATGAAAACATTTTTGGGGAAATATTTATTTATTGTCGGAATCGTTTTGTCCACTCACTCTGACATGTTGAATATTTTCCCCTGGACTCCGTTTTTAAAAATGCCCAGTCTACAGAGTTCGCGTGAGGTCTATCAGGAAACGTCGAGACATAGTGATTCATCTATCAGCTACATTTCGCCAGTATGTTACATGTTTAATCTACTAGGGGTTTGTTAGCTTTCGCTGTATTTTATTTTATTTTTAGTAGCTCTGAATACTTTTGGAATTCTTCGGTGTAATTTTTGTATTCTGGCTACTTTTGGAATGTAGCGGATGATTTATTTATTTTAGAATAAAAGGTGGTTCTTAAATTCTTAAGTTAGGGTTGTCCATTTTCGAGGGAGGTTTGCCGAGTCTTCGGTAAATTTTCCTTGGAGGTGGTCCCTGCAGGACTCATCTCGGGTTTCGGGGTGAAATTTAGGGCTGGTCTTGACAGAGCACGCAGAGTTCATATTTAAATACGTCTATTTTCTTTATGCGTCAGTGTTTTATTTAAGGATTTATTTTTGTTTTGGAACATGACGCGAGGAGGCTCGAGCTGATGAGGCCTCCGACCGACATCAGGCTTATGCCTAATTTGTGAGTGGACCTTTGTTTTAAATAATGTGTTTAAAATTCTTTATTGTTGAATAATTTTATGTTGTTGGAAATTTCTTGAAATTGAGAATTTTGGTGATTATACTCATATATAGTTGATTATGAGAATAATATGTATATAAATAAATGCTAGCTAGTTATACGTGATTTTCCCCCATACTGAGGTACAATTCCAGTATGGGGTGACATGAGCGTTAGACGCCAACGTCGTAGCCTTGTACGACTTTCTATTCTTCGAATTCATTCATAGAATTCTTACAAGGAATCAGCACGTATATATACCCACTCGTGCGTTTCCCCTATACTGAGGTACAATTCCAGTATGGGGTGACGTGAGCGTTAGACGCCAGTGTCGTAGTCTTATATGATTATCTATTTTTCGAGCTTATTCATAGATATTGTACAAGAGCTAGACGAGTGTGAATACATACTGATATATATATATATATATATATATAATATTTTAGCCTGAGAGGCCCTTTTTCTTAAAGTTTGGGAGTCTAGCGAGGCTAGACACCAGTTCAGAATTTTCTAGTTAAGCTTTTAAGCTGTCGCTGGTAAAGCGTTTTCTTTTAAAGTATTTTTAGGGAAATATTTATTTATTCTTGAAATTGCTTTTGTCCACTCACTCTGATGTTTTTGAATAATTTTCCCTGGGCTCTTCGTTTTTAAAATGCCCAGTCTGCAGCGTTCGGGTGGGGTCTAGAAGGAGACGTCGAGGCATAGTCACTCATCTTTCCGCTACATTTCGCCAATAGGTTACCTGTTTAATCTACTAGAGATTGTCAGCTTCCGTTGTTTTTATTTATAGTAGCTCTGAATACTGTTGGGGTTTTTGTATAACTTATTCTGGCTATTTATGGGTTGTAGCGGAGGATATTATTTTGGGTTAAAAGGTGGTTCTATATTTTTTCCGGGTTAGGGTTGTCCATTTTCGAGGGAGGTTCGCCGAATTCATAGGTAAATTTTCCTTGGAGGTGGTCCCCACAGGACTCACCTCTGGTTTCAGGGTGAAATTCGGGGCGGGTCCTGACAGATGATGCTTATTCATCAGTCGGCTTAAGGAAAGCTAAATGACGATGAAGTTATGCCTATATGTATCCCTTGATCGGTCGAAGTCTTGAGAAGACTCATTTCGTACATATGACGAAAAAGTCTTTGGAGAAATTCTCCATCTAAGTACGGTAACACATTCATGTACTTGTTACAATATGCTCGACTCGACATCTTGTTCACTCTAAACTTGTAAGGCTAAGTTCTCCTTAGTCTTTCAACTCTTTTTCTAGCGGTCATGCAGCTTCGTTCCCTCTTAGATGAGTGTGAAGGAATATCAAGGTAGTGGCCGGATGCGCCCACGTAATGCCAATGTAATGGTGGTAATTCTTTTTATGAAAGGTTTAAGCTTATTCATCCCTACAGAAAGACAAATTAACAACGAAATCAGAATCTTCCCAGTTTCGTATATCAACTTCCACGAGACCTACATGATATCCCACTCTTTAGAAAATGGTGAAATTGGTACCATTGGAAATATCTATGTGTCTACTTTCTAGGGACACCAACTATTTGATAACATCTATCATATTGAGTGAGTTATGGTTATTTTCGTAAAGTAGGACGGATCTATTCGAGAATCTGCTTTTGCAGAACATTCAACTTCGACAGAGCTTTATGATCACCTCAAAATGAACTAGGTTATGGACCTTGCATGCTTGGAAAACTACAGGTGTCTAGTTTTCAAAACCTTTTACGGTTCATCTATACCTATTGTATCGAAGAAGTTATGACCATTTAAGTACACAGGTCATGTCATGCGTGAATATGATTTTCAACGCGAACTTATGTTTTGAGTTGTTAGGCAACCTTCTCCTTAAAGATCAAGGTAATGCTAAGTATAGCAAGTCTGATATAAAGATGTTGTGGCTGAATTTAATGACTAAATCATTGCCTAAGTTTACTTTGGAATTATGTGAAGTGCATTGGCTTGCACAATTTATCTGCACTTCGAGATTGAGTTACCAATCAGGGGGAGTCGTTGTGTAGACATCAAGAGGAGTATACATGCATCACATATTGTCTTCAATTGTAGTTGGTGTGTTATGTCATTTTTCCCTTTATGCAAGTCTTTTGTTTTACCCACGAGGTTTTTGTTTTACTTGACAAAGTTTTAACCGAGGCAACACTATAAGCACCGTGACGTATTAGAGACGCAACACAAGAGGAAGTGTTTAAGGAAATTATGTTTTGGTCCTTTTGTTATGTGTCATGACCGAGAGTTTTGTTGAGATTGTGACAAGCAGACGACATCTTCAAATATGTCGTTGCATGAAGGAGCAAAGGCAAGATCAAGGGC
This sequence comes from Fragaria x ananassa, assembly GCA_034370585.1. NCBI lineage: Eukaryota > Viridiplantae > Streptophyta > Magnoliopsida > Rosales > Rosaceae > Fragaria > Fragaria x ananassa. Next base: position 17,376,348 of record CP139769.1, read on the forward strand.
AACAAAGCTATACATGATCCGTACCTTTACTTGTGTGGACGTTTTCTATCATCACAACGGCATCCTATGGGATTTTAGGGCTTAAGGACAAGATTTTGATATGAGAGGATCGAGGAGGTTCGGGTTTCATCTTTTAATTCAAACATAAGGAGGAGAATAACTGGGTCTTTGGCGGCAAACCGTAGTATTACAATAGCCCGATACTAGGGTTGCCGAAGTACGACGGGTTCGACATTCTCGAAGTAGTGTCCCTTACCACTTGAAGGTTCAGATATCACTAACGAGGCTGTGGTAACCCTTCTTGGGAATGATCCGACGGTGGTGCAGCACATATAAAATTTAGATAATCCGTGTCATTCATGACGTATGTTGACAACTTTGGGCCAGTTGTCTGTAAAATTTCATGTCGGAGATCTCGGTGATTCTGGAACTCCAGTATGACAAATGCCATGGAATGTGTCTAGAGTGTGGATTTTTTGGCCATAGAGGTGGAGATTGTGTCAAGGGTTCGGTATTGCAGTCAATTTAGGACTCATGAAGGTATGGGTTTGATGCAAGCGGCTATGGCGCCTCCAGGAGGTCCGGGTTCGATGCAAATGGCCACAATGTCGATTAGAGTTTTGGCAACAATTTCTAGGCCAGTGCCAGAGGGTCACTTTGAGGTGGGGTCGGAGTTGGAGGCTCGTCCGAAGTCAGCATCGGTGTTGGAAGCTTAGCTAGAGGTTGTGGGTGCGGCGTCCACAGAGCGTTAGGGACATTGACCTTTTCGGCCGAAAATCCTAATATGTTAAGTATGAATGTGGAGGCTTTTTTCTTTTCTTTTTTATTTCTAATGCAGTTGGACCTATCTTTTAGGTTTGACCACATCTAATGCATTTAAGTCCAGATTGATTGAGTCAACTGTTATTAGACCCAAAATCTCTGATTGACTCATCTAAGGTTTTGGATGTGCGCAAGCTTTGTGAGATTATCGGGATGTGACTTTGCATGGATGTTGGGATATATGTCGGCGATGTCATTTGAGGACAGTATAGTGGTGGCTCTTGTGATTGCAGTTCGGAAGAAAAAGGGCCGTCCTTGTGGACATCAAAACTAATCCAAGCATTCCCTTCCCATGGAGGTTTGGGGTACAGCCCTCCTACGGTAGGGGATCGCTTTTAGTGGTATGTGACAATCTGTGTTGAATCATTCTCGTGTACATCAGTTGAGGTCATAGTTGTCAAAATATCCAGTACATGAGTTTCATTTTTTCAAATGTAATAGGGTTGGGGAAGGTTATTTTTTCACACATTTACTTTCCTAATAGCTCTTTCAAGATTTCAATCATTTTGTTAGTTCATCAATAATTTTGACTGCATTTCGCAGTTGATTGATTGGATTAGGTTGCTAATTAAAATACATGTTAAAATACTACCAGACCACGTGCTAAGACAATTCACCCTCATTTTGACAACCAGACAACATTGAAAATAAATCTGATAATCTCAAAGAATAACGACACATAATTAGTAGCACACCGACTAGAACAAAACACTCAAACTCTTGCCCGAAAGATGAGAGACTTATCAAACCTAACCATACAAACACCCAAAAAAAACTATAAACCTATCTTAAAAAAAAATTGAAAACTAAAAAATAAATCAAGTTCCAATTCAGGCCCAGTAGGAGCCCAACCTAAAAACCGCTGCCACCACCAAACGCCAAATTTCCACATGACGTATAGGAGCAATCGCGCTACCTCTAGCTTAATACTTCCACATGTGGCACCTAGCAATCGAATGAACACAATCTGAAAAGAGTAGCGCCTCCACAACGTCTCTTTTTTCCGGTCCACCTCAAGCCTCTCGCTACTGCGCCACGTTGTTGGTGCATCAAACTAGCCAGGATAGCTGCCGCAACACCCCACTCTACACTCAACACCGACCACCACCCGCCTTAAACCAAACAAGAACCCATCCAGCCACACCCATCATACACTGACAAGGCTGGAAGCCACCGTTAGATGCAAGGGCGTTGCCGAACAAGGGACAAAAACATTTTTTTTTTCAAACCCTAATGCCTCCTATTTTGCGAAGCTCTATGTTGTTATTTGGTTGCTTCTGGAAGCCATTAATTGTATGTCTGATTTGTGAAGCAATAAAAAAGTTAGAACGAGTGTACATCATAATTTATTCCTCATATTTTTTTTAGGTAAGGCTTGATTTTGTTTTTGTCTTACTCTATATCATATAATACAACAATTTCGTGAGTCGAGCTCACAACCATATACTTCATATTGACAGGCCCTCACAATTATAAATTTCTAGCTAGCTTCGCCCTGATTTGGATCAATCAGCACGATATCCATTTTGATGTGAGGAGTCATCTAAAAGCTAGTGTCGTTGTTTGAAAAAGCAATATATGTGATTTGCAGAACAAAAGAATCTTTAAAACTTGATGGTACGTGAAGGTCTATGTGAATAACATCAAAGATGACAACTGTAGTAGAAGAGCAATTGAAGCACGTTTAAACATCTGCATATTTCCAATCATGTATTGCACATTTAATCATTAATTTTGCCTCAATATATCGTGCGGATTGCACCTCCACCTAAAATCCAATTCACAACTCCCATGCCAAGCTCCATCAATCTATATTTACATTTTGAACTTCACTGTGTTAATCTCCCATTTCCAAAACAAGTATGGTTGGCTTGCTGATCCATGCCAATTAATTATGCCATCTATATGCATCTATGAAGCAAGCTCCCCTTTGCTTTGAGGTCTAATTATTACTAAACCATAAACTCAAAACCAGTATAATCTACGAAGATTATCATGCAGAAAATTAAACCAACCTAGAATTTGATATGGGGTCATGGCCGGTTTTCACAAAAGCACGGCCACCTTTTAATGCAGCTACTGTATTCAAGTCAAAAGATAAGTGATGCTTTAGGAAACGTCCAGAAAAGAAAAGGTGATATTGATGAGGACTTTTCAGATATCGTTTTGTATTTTCTAAGTGGCCGGCGATCGAGAGTATTCGTTAGTTGGAGTTTCACAAATGACAGCAGATTTGTCCTTATCAGGAGCTACAGAGTACAGATTCATATACGTACTGCAGATTTGTCTTAGGATCTGAATGGCCCCAACTCTGAGTAAATAGATTTGCGCATGCCTTTGACATGCACTTGTTTTAGCATTACAGAGAACAAAAAACGAATAGAAAATCAGTCCATCAACATCAAACTACATTCTCTGAATTTACATTCATCAGATGAAAAGTTTCGGCTAGATCTTATACCAGTGACATCTCACAATCTAATCATTATTTGAAAACTACAGCATTCAGCCTTCAGCAAATTAAAGAGAGGAATAATTCTACTGGAAAGGAGATCTTGTGATGATGACCTGAAGGATCAAAGTGAACATAAGGAAATGATACGCCTAATATTTTAGGGATTGAGACTGGAAGAAAAGATTATTCTTCTTGTAGAACTTGGTGACCAGTCCACTGATCACCTGCAGGATAAGTACGTAGGCAAACCAAAGAAACTTCAAACCCTAAAGATTCTGAGATACAAGTCACTCTGCAGAGCAGTTTAATTACCTTACCGTTTCGATCTAATACAAAACAAAATGGTGATAGAGCTTTTGAAAATTTGTCATGAACCAGTTCATCAAATGTTGAACTTACTAAATGGACAATTCAAAAAGAGTGAAGGATGCTCTCTTTTGGTGTTACAGTTCAGTAATACAAGTTTAGAAGAAAAATGAAAAGGATGCCAGATTACAAGTTGACATGAGCCCACAACTTGCTGGGACAACAACTTGGTATTATGGGCTAGAATTGTAATCATGGGCTATATTGGGCTGGAACACAGACTGAAGAATATTGAAGAACTACATGGAGCTGTCTAGTGTGAAAGTTTGGTTATTGTGTGTGTGATAGATTTGTTAGAGTTCAATTTCTTACTGTGATTTTGTAACTAGTATTATGTTTTTCTGAGGAGTGAATCTAGTTATATGTAGCGGAAGATTATGTAATAACCATTATGCCTTCGACGAGTGAATACTAACTGATAGACGTGTTACTGATTTACAAACCCAGGAAGTGCTATAAACCTCGCAACAACAAAATAATTTGCACACACGAACAGAATAAAAAAATTGCAAGATGTCAGGTTGACTACTACATGCTCTAAATTTGGTAGAGAGAGAGAGACAGGGTTAAGCAATTCTCTTTCTCTCTCGCCGTCGATCAAACCCAAATGGCGGAATCCACGTCGTCGAGTCCCCTCACTCAACCCGATCCTGAAGATTTTCCCAAGTCTCCGCCGGGCTCCCCCAACTCCTCCACCCGCAAGGTCTCTCTTCCCGATTTGGAAATTTATATCAGGGGATTAGATTTTGATGCGTTTATTATGAAATTGAACTTCCTTAAACTATCCTATGTTCGCGTTTTGTATTGCTCATCCTGATTCCTATGTTTTACTTCACTGTTGAGTGTTTAACTAATCGGCCTTCGGAGTTAGATACTTCTGTGTGAATAATATACTGTATGAGGTATTCATGATGTCAATGTCTTAAGGAGGGTAGAGGAGTACAGAAAATGTGTGTCTTGAATAGAAACATAGGAAACAAAGACAATCATCCCAATTTACACTTGATTCATCAGGCTTGCTATGCAGTGCTCCAAAGTTGGGTCTCAAAGAAGTTCATGACTGGATGGTAATGTGCACAGTATGGATATATTTGTTTTGTTTTTATTTTTAATTATTATTATATTTTTTTTTCATTTTCTTTTGTTAAATACATACAGTTTTTTTAGTAAAAGTATGTTTGAATGACAAATTGCAGTATGGTTCTCTTTCCTGTTGCTGTGACATTCTTCATAACTTGGTGGTTTATACAGTTCGTGGATGGTTTCTTCAGTCCATTATATGCCAGGCTTGGTATTAATATATTTGGTAAGACTCCAAAGCACCAAAGTTGAAGTTTACTTTCGTATTGGGACATTTAATACTTAAGGAAGCTGAAATTGATGTGAATTGTATTGGAATCTCTTCAAATTATATTTCTGAAATTACATATTTGGTCATAGTAGAATTACTACAAATGGTAATAATGGTAAGTATGATAGTACTACCAATTACAAAAACTTAGTACGGTAATGCTACCGAGATGTGGGTACTTGAGGTTGTTGCTTCTTAATAGCATATGTGTCTACATGTCTTGAATAATTTTCTGGGGAAGTCTTGCATTTAATATGGAGGGATATTTATAAATAGTGATTAGTTTTGGGGAACTAGAAATTAAAGGAAATCCAGTATGAACCAAAACACCTCCTGTTGCAACTTGCAACATGGTTTGGGTGATTTTAACTGTTCTACTAGTGGTGAACTTGAGGTTACTTTGGTTTATATGCTTTTATGTACGAAGTTTCCTAGTACTTTATTTCATCCCCTCCAAATAGGTAAAAGTTGGAGAGAACCTCATTTAAGTCTATCTTTAATTTTGCATGCACAGGGGGTCCTTTGCTTAAGTTTGGAAGCTTTTACTTTGTACAGTTAAAATGACCAGATGATCTTGTTGAAACAAAAGCAATCCAGTCTCCCACCGCCAAAAAAAAATCGAAGAAAATACAACTTTTCTTTTGATAATTCTTAGCGTGCTTCAGCTATGGTGTAATAAGAAGTCTGTATCTGAGGAGACTTGTCCCCTCTGTTGTACGCTTGTACTTATTAGTTGAGTTTCTTATCACTTATCAGCCAGAAAAACAAGAATACTCCTCAGGCTGCTTCTTCAACAGAATCATTCAGAGTTCTTGACAGGGATTCTTTCAGTTTTTATTGGTTTTTTGAAGAGCTTTATCAATACTTGAAGAAAACAGTCAATGTTGACTAAAAGATAGGATTTGCCAGTTATGCCCCTTTTAGGTTGTTTAAGTTGTAAATAGAAAATCTAATCGTGCTGTAAAGAGAGAATATTACTTTTCGAATTACATTTTACTCTCCCAGATCCATTTCTATACAACCACTCAAACCTAACTGCTTCATGTATGCTGTATACATTTATTGTAGGCAGACTTGTATCGAAAGAGTTTATGTGGAAATGTGTAGAATTTGATTATCATATTACTGATGAAGAAAATGCTTCATTTATGTTCTCAAGGATGTGTTCATAAAATGTTGACATATCTGGTGATTTTTTCTTTTCTTTTTCTCTTACGTACATATGTTGGATGATGCAGTTCACCCTTGCCTTTTGTCTCCTGTTAAAAGCTGTCTTAAGTTTTATTATCCTGGTGTCTTTTCATGGTCGGATGTGCTCCATCATATGATTAATTGCTCCAAATTATTTTTTTATTGTGTGTACTAATTTCTTGAATGGGTTCTCTTGTTGCAGGCCTCGGGTTTATTACATCCCTAATTTTTATGTTCTTAGTCGGAGTATTTGCTTCATCATGGATGGGTGCAACTGTTTTCTCGGTGGGAGAATGGTTCATCAAACGAATGCCCTTTATGAAGCACATATACTCGGCCTCCAAACAAATTAGTGCTGCAATTTCTCCGGGTAATTGGTGTTATTTCAGTCTTTGGGTCCACTATTGCCTACTTGGACAATACTTTACATAGTTGCATTGCTATGTTTGTAAATATTTGGGTAGGCCTGAGTTGATGGTATAACAAATTTGTCAGGCTAAGCCTAACTTCAGTCTTGTTGACGTAACCAGCCAGTTCAGATATTGGTTAATTTATTTGGTTTATGGGCTTACCAACTCTAGGAAGTAATACTCTATGGCTTGGAGAATCTCTTCCTTGATTTTACTTATTGTTTCATAGTCAATATCGGCTTGCACATACATTATGCTGTTTGCCCTTGAATTTGAATGCTTAGGTCTGATAAAGTTCTGTGTTCTCGATTGACACAAAGAAGAGATATAGGGCACCTTGTTGCAATTTACAACTAACCCCCAATGTATGGAATTGTAAAGGAAACGGTTAGATGATGTCTTAAATTAATGAATAAATAAATGAAAATAATAAGAAAAGAAAGTTTAGTGGAGAATCATACATACAATGACCTGTCTAGTTCCAAAAGAATAGTTTACTTACGTATTTAATCCTTCTCAGGTTGCATATTTCCCAATTTGAGATAAACTCTGATGTGCGAGTATATTTAAGGTTTATCAACTCTCAGTAGAAATTATGTTTATCTGACATCAAATTCATTGAGTTATTGTTCTCTTGTTTCCAATTCAATAAAGTCTAAAAACAATTCTTTTCTTTCCCACAGACCAAAATACCACTGCTTTTAAAGAGGTTGCAATCATCCGTCATTCTAGGATTGGTGAATACGCGTTCGGTTTTATCACATCATCTGTAATCCTTCAGGTACATTTGGAATATTCAGTTAATCGCAGATTTATTATACATGATATTATATTATTTTAGAACTTGTCAGAGCAACCCCAAGTAGTTCAGTATATTCTAGTTTATATTTTTCAGCAGCTTTTCTACTGTTCTGGGTTATTTTACACTTACTATCTAAGCAGGTGATGGTTGGCTGATTTCCTCTATATGCAGCTTCACTGATTTTCACTGAATCCAGAAAAATAAGAGAGATTTAGAAGTTTATAGAAATATGCATTTTAATATTTTTAATAACTACAGCATTGTGCATGGGTTTTGTTTTTATTCTTTTATGATGCAATCTAAACTTTAGAAGAAAAAAAGAGAGAATTAGCTGTTTACAGTATTACACAGATATATTAATGATCTGCTGTCCAATGTCAATTGTTTATATTTTGTATTGGATACTTTTACATAACGACATTCTGTTGTGCTACTTTTGTATCTTATTATTGGTGGTTGGCTGCAGCGTGATGATGGAGATGAGGAGTTGTGCAGTGTTTATGTCCCAACGAACCATCTATACATTGGAGATATCTTTTTGGTCAATTCCAGAGAGATCATACGACCAAATTTGTCAATTCGAGAAGGCATAGGTTTGTTTTCTGTTGCAGTCTCAGAATACATAGGTTACATATCTGTGTTTTAATCTTGCCCTGAAGTTCTGCATGCAATGGTTTTTGCCTCTTAAGTTTTCTAAAGTTGATTCAGTAAAGGTTCCTAATATGATAACCTTATATATTTAGGACAACACTCAATATTTGCAAAGTACAAAATTTGCACATGGCTTGAATAAGAAAATTGGCTTGCATTTACACTGTCTAAAACCATATCAATAAATGGAAAGAAAGATTTTATCAATGGAATCTAACAAGTTTGATATATTTGAACTGGTGGGGGTGCCCCATCAAAAACAAAATCCTCATCATTCATAGATATTATTGATGGAGACTACATCGACTACAAAGTAAACAATGCAACCTCACACAATTATTACCCTGCAAATGTCATCGTTAGTATAGAATAAGTAGGGATCGTTCAGTCCGGGGATGTCAAAGGGTGAATTGAACATATAAGTGCTAATACATATTCACATATTCACATAATACACATAAATTGGGGGTTTTTGGAAAGATTTATCTAACTAAAACTACTGCTGAAATAAAACCTAAACTAACATATATACATGTGATCGACAACTTCACACAAAACAAGAAACGAAAACACTCAAGAACATGTAACAAATTATGCAAGACATTCGGTACAGCAGTTTCAACACATCCTAGACTCTACTTCAATTCCGATTCTGATTTAGAGCCCTTCACGGTTACTCCAATCGTTAAGACTTCATAAGTATTTAGAATCGACTTCGCGTGTAATCCTAAATTGTATGTTAACCCGTTTAAAGACACTTCGCGTAGAAGTTAAACAAGAAAACACATAAGCATAGTAAGCCGAATCAGAAACATGCACAAGGTATGGCGTCACTCGTCCTATTAACATGCAAGTTTTCAGAATTATACTTAACCACTTTTAAGCAACAAAGACCTAGACAACTTCACGTATGACTAAATCATATATCACTTTGGTAGATGAAATCGCAACCCACATAACAAACATGGCCTTAGGCTGTATGCCACCATTGATTTTGCCTGCTCGATTCAGAAAACTAATCGAATACAATCAAGAACACATTGAAACATGCTGCCCTAAATCTAGCACAGAAAATATCACATGAACAAGTTTGTAACTATCGTCATACATAAGTTATAAATATCAGAAAATCTAAACATGTTACAAAACCAAATTGGCAACCATAAAAACATACAATCTTCATAGACAAAGTATTGTAAAATTACATAAACATAAACAGCCATGAGAAGAATGGATCACACTTTGTAGAAACCTTGAATGGTGGCTGCAAAGGTGGTGGAATTGGTGATGGAATTCTACAAAGCAAAAAGGGAGGTGGCGGTGGTTCGGCTAGTCTAGTTTCTGTATAGGGTTTATGGTGAGAATTTGGTAGAGTTTCGGCTTGTGTTTGTATGGAAGATGTGATGTCAATTATGTAGCTCTCTGCTCCTTTATATAGTAGTCTAGCAGAACCCTAGCTCTTTTCTCAGCCCTTGATGAACTTCTGATCCAACGGTAAAGAATATTGCACAAAATCTTCCCCAGAATTCTCTGGAATGTCTTGTGTTGTAATTCATTGCATGAGGCTTGAATAGAGACCAGGTACGTTCCTTGTTCTCCAAAGGAAATCCCAGCGATTAAGAACTTTCCCTCTTCTGCCTTCAATCAGATTTATGAGGAAAATCCATGATTTTCCTTCCTTTATTTGTGCACAATTAGGGTTCCTAGAAAAGAAATAAAGTCAGATAAATATGGTAGGGTTGCAAAATTCTAATTTATAATTTAAGGAAAGAATCTCCCTTAATTTCTAATTTATATCAGCACAGATAACTCCTTGATTACTGCAAAATTCGTCCTTCCCTTTTATACTCGTTCAAACCATTCCTATTCCGTGTTGGATTAGGTTTCCTGACTTCAAATGGTTTCCCTGTCTCATTAGAAAAGAAAGTTTCCTAAATAATTTAGGAAAGTCATAATAGGAAAGATTCAGAAATAGCAAGTTTCCTAAATCAAAATAAGAAAGTTTCTTAAAATGAAATAGGCAACTTTCCCTTTTCAAAACAGGAAAGTTTCCTAAATGACTTATCCCCAGATTTTGCGACTTAATAAGACTCTTTGCTGCACCAGAAATCCTTCTTTGATTATGATTTCTCTCAACTCTTGCGTTTTAGCCTTCTTTTGTGTAAAACTTTCTCTTTCGACCTATAAAACATAAACAAGCTAGAAATGACATTATGAAGGAAATAACAAAGCTGAAGAAGGTCGGAAATATATTAAGAATATAACATAAAATGCGTGTATCACACAAATATTACAGAATCGTCGAAATAATGAAGACTTTTAATCCAACTAGGTTTCCTAGTTGCACAAGGAATCCTACTCTAAATAAAACTCTTGACAAATTCTGCGTATTCAGCTCGTTTTAGCATAATATACAGCCGACTCTACCGTAAACTCTTAACTTGACAAAATGACTCAATATTCTAACAATAAGGGTTAAGCAAACTATAAATGGAGGTAAAAACATATTAAGAACGTCGCATTTTATGCTCCTATTAATTATTACCCGTCAAATGAGTTGTTGCAAATTAAAGACATTTTGTAAGTTCTAACAGGTCTCGAGGAAAGATGGTTTATACCATGGTCTGACATTGATGGACCAGAATTCATATGAAGTTTGGTCCAGAATCCGTATATGGTTGAATTTTAGTTGCTTGGTAGAATGTTATAGTGTTACTAGTATGTCTAATGCAAGCCTTAAGTATCCTATTCTGGTTTTCATAAAGAGCAGACTCATTTTTGGAGTTTCCTTAATGATTTTCTCAAGCTGTGTTCTCCGTCAGTGAAAATGTGTTGAGGATTTAGATGCTAACATAGAGCTAAAAGTTTACATAAGCTTTAACTATGTTAGGAAAGAAAAACTAAATTGCATTGTTGGAAGTCATATTATTTGCATTTAATGATTTTCTCAAGCTGTGTTCTCCATCAGTGAAAATGTGTCGAGGATTTAGATGCTAACATAGAGCTAAAAGTTTACATAAGCTTTAACTATGTTAGGAAATAAAAACTAAATTGCATTGTTGGAAGTCATATTATTTGCATTTAATTGATTGAAGAATTTTGCTTAGAGTTTTGTAAATTTTTTTTGGAAGAATAGAGTTTTGTAAAATGAAATGCACTTCGTATGATACCGTTACTGGGAGGATATTGTTGTTCTGAAGTTTGATAATTATCCTCTTTACGCGGTTAATCTAATTTGTATTTACTAAATCCGAAACTTCTTCTGGTCAAGTAAAAGAAAATTATCTGACTTGGAAGATTGTTCACAGTCAACCATGGATCATGGATGTTTGGGTATCAATTTCCCGAGTTCTGCAGAGTCCTTATATATCTTTTTGTTGAGTAGAATTTGTGGGAAGTGTGTTACTGCAACCATTGTTTGACTATTGTTTCTGCTCTTACTGCAGAGATCATAATATCAGTTGGTATGACAATGCCACAGGTGATTTCTCCAATTGAAAGGGGTCCTCTTAAGAGGATGGTATCTCTATAAAACTGATAACAGGTGAACACCATACGATGTTTGGATGTGTCTTATCATACCGACGACAGATGCTGTATGTGAAGATTAGCGCTTTGCTTATAGAATACAAGTAGAGATGACTCGGATGAGAAAATCTTAAATTTTGCTCTTAAAAATGTTAGCTGGGGTTTTGAGTAGAAGTTTGTTATTTCATCAAATTTATCTTGTAGGTCACAACAAATTGTTGGGTCTTTTTTTTTTTTTCCTTTTTCTTCTCAAGTCACTGTTGATTTCTAGGTATTCTCTATTGACGCTAGATATGTATGGTGTGCTTTTGTATCAAAAAAAAGGGAAATGTGTATATATTTACTGAAGGTTGTATCACAGTCATACTTTAGGGAACTGCACTGTACATTAGGCTTAACATATAAAACCCAATACGCATACGCTCTTAATATTTGTTTAAATGGAAACAGGTTTTACTCAAGAGATACAGTTCTTTCCTTTTAGAACGTTACGGAAACAATTTTCATCGACATTCAACTCAAAGCTATGGCTAGCAAGTCTCTGCTATTAGCCTGCCTAGGCACAAACTGAAGGAATTTCTCGGGACCCCAAACCTTGAACAGCCATTAGGCTTGAGCAACTTCCAACTATCGAATGTCTTCGACTCCATTCCTTAGTGCCAAGATCTCTGTATGAAGTAAACTCACATGTCTCATTCTATGAGAACAAAGCTGCCACAAAATTTCCATGAGTTGCTAAGCACACCCCCTGAACCTCCATAAGACATTAGGCATAAAGGAGCCATCGAAATTCAGCTTTACAGTATCACCTTCCGGAACTGTCCATTTCTTACTCGTGTTAGTGTTAGTACCAACGGAGCTGGAAGGTTTAGAAGAAGACTGAAACTCTGAAAGGAGGTTGATACTGATTCTTCGACGACTTGTTGTTTTGATTTCTCTACAAATTCCAAGTAGAATGAGTAGTCAAAAATACTCTGTGATAAAGAGACAACCTTCTCCAATAGCCACTCCTTTCGAGCAATGTGACAATCGTAGGAAATACGCTCCGCAGTTTCCGGCGCAGCTGACCAAACACAAAACAGCTCACCTTTATTAACAATGTAACCCGAGATGGAAGAAGATATGTACGGCTCTCCAACCAAAAATTGCAACCTTGTTAGGCGCTTTAGCTCTCCAAAGAGCTTTCCAAACCGGAGCATAAAGATCACCATTGGATGAAGATACAAATATAATGCTTACAACCACATCTCTTGCAACTATTTTGGCAGACTAAGTTGGTTCTGTCTATGCAATTTATACATCTCGCACCAAGGCAATTCCCCCATATTTCAGTGTCCTTGAAGTAAACCAATAAGGCTACAACTCCAACTTTGTGGTTGTGATTTGTGAATCACAACTGCATATCCTGGCTGAACTATGTTATCAGCTACTTTGTTATTCATTCTCTATGCCATACAAGAAACAGGCTGAAAGACATGAAACTCGTCAAGTAAATCTCCTTCTTCACTTGAATCTACTAATCAGTTGTTTATGCATTGCCCTCTGGCCCAACACATATGGTGTTGTTTGTTTCAGAACATCATCCTCTTAATTCATTTCGTATTTTATTTAACTACTTCTCATACTGGATACTATCTTGACCCAAGATCTTATTCTTAGCAACACAACATTGGGACCTGAGAGGTTTTTACCACAAACTTTTTCAAGGATTATGACCAACAACAGTTGACCAGCTGGATCAAACTATGAGATCATGACTTCAGTACTGTATATAGAATGAGTTAACCATACTGTGTGCATTTCTACATTGACTATACATTAACATGACTTCAAGGAACATAACCAAGGTTACTATAGCCACATTTAGTATTGCACTACAGTAACAAGTTTTTTGTTTTCCTTTTTTTCTACTGCAACATTTTATTTCCTTTTACCACCTACCAAGTTAGGTGGTCCTCTTTGCGCTGTTGGAGGCAGCTTCTCAGATGGACCGGATGGCAATTTTTGTCCAGTCTCTCGTTCAATCCTTCTCTTCAGCTCTCTGAGTATTTTAATTTGCCCCAGCTTCTCTGGAGACAATTTGTCCCAGTAAATCCCTACATTGTTGTCGAATTTAGGGTTTGTACCCTTGAAAGGGGTTTCATTTTTATTTTATTTTTGCAAGAAAAAAGAAAAAGAAAAAACCAAAACCAGATTGCAGAAGTTAACCAACCTTGAGGCTTTGGAATTGATGTGTTGGTAAAAGTGACCTGGGTTGGAGTGCATATGATGTCAACTGGTACATCATGAACTAACAGCTTCTCAATTGGAATGTCATCTACTAATTGACTGTCATGCACTGCAAAAAGGTTTTGTGTCACCTTTGATGTAAACAGAAATCTAGCAAAGTTGGACAAATTTATTTAGAAAGTAGTTCAGACTTCAGACAGAAAACGAAATATCCTAAAGCAGTGATCTGAAGTAGTAGAGATGGGATTGGGGTAGGAAGCTTATAGCTTTAGTGCTCAATAGCATTTACCCCTACATAAAGACCCAAGTTCAACTTCCCTCTCCTCCAATAATTGCTTGAATGAACAAAAAAACACAATCTGTGAAGACTTGGAAAACCAAAATGAAAGTTTTCCCCTTTTCTTTTAAAGGAATCATAAGACATTTAAAAGACAAGTGAGACAACTAAGAATTGGTGTTAATATGTATGTTGGAGATGCAGACCTAGCTGGAAAATCATCACTTATGCTGCAAGTTCATCTTTACTAATCAGACAGTAAATGAAGTTGTTCAATTACCAGAATAAGGTACATCATCTGCACAGTTCGACCATAACAAACTGCAAAACTAGAGTTGTAGGTGTGTGCTGCATGGAAAGACATATATATTAACTTGCGTTTGCATTACAAGCAAATGCATTAAATAGTTAATGACCATGACGATCTTCAAGGTATTCCTAATGCAGATAATTAAACAACATCGCTATAGACAGTAAGCACTAAACACATATGATGCAGCATCTTGTTCTAACTCCTCTATTTCTCCTCTCTCAAACCCAAATTTCCTGTCTTATTTCTCTATCCATATTGGTAGAGAAAGTAGAGAATAAGGAAAACATTTAAAACAAGAAAAGTTATACTCAAATGCAAACCTTTCACGACCCTTGCTCCAAGAAAGAAATAGGAATCTCAATTTCATATTCATGACACCATGTAGAACATAGATGAGCTTTAAGAAAGAAATTAAACCACACTGACCAGTGGTGACAACTGGTGTTGAATAGTCAATAGCTCCCATGTATCGCAGCATCCCATATTCAAGCTCTGCAAATCCCTGCACCCCGATCATTTACACTGAACAAATTAAGTTTTACCAAAATCATCATATTGTCTATGGTCTACTACAATATGTATTCATTTTCCGATTTTTCCCTAACAGAATCTCAAATTGGCTAATCTTAAACTTTATACATGAAGATGACCACTGTCCATACCCCATAGAAACGGAAAATGGTCTTTACATGTAAACCTTATCTCAATAACGATTCAAAGATTAATCCTCATGCATTTTATAATATTTTTTTTGAAAGGTGCATTTTATTTTACTAATCCTCATCCATTTCAGAACAACAACAAAAACTAAGACAATCCGAAAATAAATAAATATCCCTGCAGTTATGATCTTGGAATTTGAAGTAGCTAAAGATGCATACATAATTTGCAAGAAATATACAAAGGGATTTCAAGAAGTAAAGGCCTTTGCTGCCACTGCCAACACATCACCCTATTACTACGTGTACCCGAGAAGGACTGAAAACAAAACCAACTATTTACTGCAATGCTAAAGCCTTTTATGTGTTTCTGCATTATGATTACCTCACCCTTGCCAAGTCGAGCACCTGTGCTGGGATCAACAGCAACGGAGCCGATGACAATAAGATCAACCTTGATCTTCTCATCTAATCCAATAGGCCGCCCGTATTTTGCCACCCCAACAGATGTGCACACCTCCTTCATAGTACTAGCTGTCAACATCTGAGACTCAAGCACAGAGAAAAACCCGGTCCGTAAACGGGGTTGAGGAGTTAACAACTTCTTGCCATCTGCAAATTCAAAATCCTTAACATTAAAAATTTACAGGACAGTATCCATTACTCATACTGATCGATTCCTTGCATACATCGAAACAAGTAACAACTAACAAGTTTTCAACAAAATGCAACTCGAAATTCACCAAAGTTAACATGGTAACATATCTCACAGGTTTGCTATAAATCTATCATAATGTAGTATGTAAAACAATGTTGGATACGTGCGGAGCAACTAATAGCTTACGTAAGAAAACCTTAAAACTGACCAGACAGTGTGAGAAACCTGACTTGTTTCTGAGGAGAATCCGGGTTAACTTCCACACAATTCCCGACACGGAAAGCTTCCAACCGCCCCAACTAAACATAAAAGACATTGCATATAAATTTTGGGGCCAAAGACAAGAATTTAAAGACAAAACTGAAAGTGGGTGTTTGTTACTTTATCGGCGGCGGCGGCGGCGCCCACGAAGTTGGGGATGCGGTGGTGGACAGGCCTTGGGTTCTGGGCTATGTTGTGGGCCTCCATCATGTCCCAGATTTTCTTCCGGATCACCCATTTCCAAGCTTTCGGGTCTTCCGTGACGTTGGAGGCCTCCTCGGCCATGGTTTGGAGAGCCTTGGCGTCGAGGGTGAGGTGCTCGGCCTCGTAAGCGGCGTCGTCGAAGGGGACGGCGTCGTTTCGGGTTGTCTTGAGCATGAACAAGAGTTTGCGGGAATTTGTGGCGGGAAGATAATGGCGGGTTTTGGTGATGGGTGGAGAGAGTCTGAGTGGGAATGTGAGGGGGTGGGAATTCCGGAGGAGACGAGTTGAGTCCATTGACATGAGAGAGTGTTTCTCAGCCTAATACGCTGGATCACAACAAGTATCAGCTAGCTGGCTTCTTTCAAAAATTATTGTATACAGGTGCAAAATTGCCATTCATACCAATTCTACGTAGGAACCACATATATCTAATTATAGTCATTCATATAGATGCTGAAGATATGTTTGTTATGTGAGTAATGATTGGATTTTGGACTGGGAGGCAGCACACGGTCGGTTAGAGGTATATGAACAACCGATAGCTCGTAGAAACCCAATTAAAATTCAGTTCCGATGTTAATTATTACGTGAGAGCAATTAGACTTCGGTAGCTCTAAGGTTCCGCAAGCATCGGACAATCAAGTCACGATGATGTAAACTATATATTCACAAGAGTCAACATGGATCCCAGTGGACCCTAGTCTCATCAACCTACCCCTGAGAAACTTGAAAATGGTGGCATTCGTACTCGGGTGGTGGTGTTGGCTTACCATCGCTGCCAACACTTATTGGCTTTCTATATAATCTAAAGCTTTTCCAGAGTGAACAAGGACTCGGCGAGACCTCCTTAATCCCACGAGCGACCTCCACAGGCGAAACTTAGGGTTTCGTATGATTAAAATTAGATTCAATTATGATTTCATATGTTGTTTACTGTTAAAAATTGAATTCAATTACGACATCATATGTCGTTTAATTGGATCGGCGCAGTGGAGCAACCATGGAGGTTGAATGGTTGATTGATATGATAACTGGTTTGTTAAATTTAAAAATTGTATTTCAATCATATAATCATGAAGATCATTGACCTAGAGTAATCAATAGAAGAGTGAGATCTATGGAGAGAGAGAGGTGGTGAAGAATCTGCATAACATTGAGGGGGAGCATGCACCATTTGAAGTATGAGAACCAGAGTTTGGATTCTGGGTTTTTTTATAAAGATAATTTTCAAATAATTTATATATAGTTATATTTGGATAAGCATATCGATAGACAACTTGTGGCTTAGTGGTGCTACTGGTGCATGACTTGATTTTTTTTGTTTTGAGTTGGGAAAGGTTCGATTCCCAGCAATTGCAAAAAGGAGTAAAGATTTTTAGAATTAATCGATCAATAGCTACCTTTTTGTCTTATACAAGGGTAGTTTAGACATTTTTTTAAAAATTGGCCGCATATGACGTCATAATTGAATCCAATTTCAATATTTGGATTGAGTTGATGGAAAATGAAAGTGGAGGGAGTGACTTGATTGTTTAAGGACTGAACTGATTTTAGACTTAAAGTTTAAAGGGTAAAATAAATTTAATCCTAAAATCTTTCTCGTTCAATTTATAAAATTTCTAAACCGCATTATGATCCACTCGACAATAATCATCTTCTTTTGTTATGACTTTCATGGAGAAATTGAATGAGCATCAAATAGCTTCAATTCATGAACCATTAATGTTTTGAAATTATGCACATACCAAATGATTTGACTCCCATCAGTTTGTGGTCAGCATGTCTTAAGCTTTCGGGCTAGTAGTGTTTGTGGCAAGAAATTAGTATGACTTTGTTTGAATACCCTCGTGAACCTTGGTCAAATATTGACTGAGTAGGGATATTTTGAACTCATTAAGTAAAGGGAAAATGCCCTAATGCTCAAATATTTACAAACTAAAGCCCATTCCAATTAAAATCTTATCATTGTGCCCATTTCAATGATTCTTGACAAAAAGACGGTATTACCATGTGTTTAATTAAACCTACATCATTCTTTTCTTATCTATTTCTTCTTCTCTCTTCCCGATCCATTCCTCTCTCTCTCTCTCTAACCGAGTTGCTCCACCAGAAAACCAAAACCGCCGACCGACGCCGAAGACCGACGCCGGCGACTGACGATCCGCCTCGATCTCATCCTCTTCATCCGGATCCAGTCTCCTCAAACCTCTCTCTCTCCCTCTCTCTCTCTCCAACTCCAGATCGGAGCTCGACTCTCTCTCTCCCTCCCTCATCTCCACCGACGATCCCCCCGCCGTCTTGTCCTTCCTCCACAAGCTCGTAGTCTGCTGCCCCGGCCTCCTCCACTCCGACGTCCTCTTCGACCACCAGTCCTCCTCCTCCTCCACCCAAATCATCCACCACCACCCGTCGCCAAGAGAATCGACCTCAAGGACATTGTGGCAGAGTTTGAGACTGTATACAACAAGATTACGGATACGGAGCTGGCCATAGTGAGCTCGGTGGTGAAGCTGGAGTCGCAGCACTTGGCGCAGATAGCCAAGCAGGTGCAGAAGCTCACGGGTTCCAAGAATGTGAGGATCAAGTCAGAGATTGATCCCAGTTTGGTGGCCGGGTTCACTGTGAGGTACGGCAATTATGGGTCTAAGCTGATTGATATGAGTGGCAAGAAGCAGCTTGAGGAGATTGCTGCTCAGCTCGATTTGGGTGACATCAAGCCCAATTTATAAAACTCCATTGTCTCTTGATTTTCCTCCTTTTCTTTTTGTAGTTCTTACTATTATATTTTTATTTTTTTGTAGTTCTTACTATTAAATTATGGTTGTTGTTGGTTTGGAGGTTAAATTGGTGTTGTGGTTGGAGAAGGAGAGAAGGTGAGAAGAGTAGTCTTGCTGTTGTGATTTCACTTTGGATGGAGAGAGGAATCCTTGTGATTAAGCCATGGATACTGGGGGTTAGTAACCAGTTACTGGGGGTCAGTAACTGGTTACTGGATGTCAAGTAACTGGTCAGTAACTGAAAACAAAATGATTATTGGGTGTCAGTAACTGAAAACTAAAAGTTATTGGGGTCAGTAACTCGATTATTAAGGTCAGTAACTGGTTACTGATGGTCATTAACTGGTTACTGGGTGTCAGTAACTGAAAACAACATGATTATTGGGTGATTACTGGGTGTCAGTAACTGAAAACAAAGTGATTATTGGGTGTCAGTAACTGAAATCAAAGTGATTACTGGGTGATTACTGGGTGATTACTGGGTGATTACTGGTTACTGGGTGTCAGTAACTGAAAACAACATGATTATTGGGTGATTACTGTGTGTCAGTAACTGAAAACAAAGTGATTATTGGGTGTCAGTAATTGAAAACTAAGTGATTACTGGGTGTCAGTAACTGAAAACAAAGTGATTATTGGGTGTCAGTAACTGAAATCAAAGTGATTACTGGGTGATTACTGGGTGTCAGTAACTGAAAATAAAATGATTATTGGGTGTCAGTAACTGAAAACAAAATGATTACTGGGTGATTACTGGGTGTCAGTAACTGAAAACAAAGTGATTACTGGGGGTCAGTAACTGGTTACTAGGTGTCAATAACTGGTCAGTAATCGATTACTGGGGGTCAGTAATTGGTTACTGGGTGTCAGTATCTGGTTACTGGGTGTCAGTAATTGGTCAGTAACTGAAAACATGATTATGTCAAAATTCCGGTGACCGGAGTCCGGCGGTCGGGAAAATTCCGGTGACCGGATTCCGGCGGTCGGGAAAATTCCGGTGACCGGATTCCGGCGGTCGGGAAAATTCCGGTGACTGGAGTCCGGCGGCCGGTGACCGGAGTCCGGTGGCCGGTGACCGCAGTCGAAGTCCGGTGAGATTCCGACCAAGTATTCTCTCTTTCATTTTCTCTCTCTATGCATGTTTAAAGGATGATGGCAAAATAGTCTTAAAATAATATAGTTTTTTAAGACTTTAGTAAAGATTTGTGCATTTGGGCATAAAAAAGGTTACCTTATATTGAAATGGGCTAATGAAAAAGATTGTCATTGGAATAGGAAATGAGGGGTTCAAATTAGTACTAAATGAGCATTTTCCCTTAAGTAAACAAGACGGTCTGTTACGTCACCCTCAATCACACAAAAAGAGAATTAACTTTTTCAAATTGTAATCAATTCAGCCTCGACAATTGTAATCAAACTCGTCATTAAAGAGTTTTAATTCTTGAATCGTTCAAGTTTCTATAACTATGTTGCACATTGAAATAATCTTTCATGTTTTTTTTTTATAATAAATACAATTTTGTTAAAGAAATTTGAGACTGTATATTTTTTTTTGTCAAGGATTCTCGATCAAGTATTCAAGTACTACACATTTCAAAAAATAAATTTAGATCTTCAGATATCTCTACAGTAACTCTAGTAGCGCTCTTATTTTCATGAGCTCTTTATTTTTCTTACACTTTACTTCTTCACACTTTATTTCTGTACATCCGCTTTGTTGTTATTTAATCAAATATATTCTAACGACACTCATATTTTCGCATTCACCAACTACAGGCTACATGCAGTAAAGTACGTCTTTATCGAGAGTAGAGAGAGATTGATATTGTTGCAGACGGGATAAGCAAACGTGAATAACATCTTAGTTTTCTGGTACAAGTAGCTAAGGAGGTACGACTTGCATCCTTGAACTATCGAAGAAAATCTATTGTTTCTTCCTCTCATCAGAGATTTGCGTGTGTTAGCATAATCTCATTGAAGGTTAGTCACAATGTGAAATCCAACATTTAAATCAAATTTAGACCTTATCTTGTATCCCAAATCAATATTTTTGATTTGTTTTTTATTCTTCATCTTTCAATTCACATGGCTAATTGGGTTTGTTTGGATTTAAATTTATCACAACAAGTGAGCAATTATGTTAATTGTTTGGACGAGACTTCTTACTAAATTATTATCAACATGGAAAATGGAAGTCGTCATGAGACATGGTGTCAAAACCCGAGAGATTCTTATTTACAGCAATCATACCACATCACGACAATGTTAATGTTCAGCCAATAAGAAAACATGCAAGGGTACCCTTCACCTAGAGGAGGGCACACCTACTGCTCTTAAGGCCCTGTTTGTTTCATGGAATCAACACACGGGAAAAGGAAAGTGATTGCTTTCCTGTGTTTGAAAACCAAAGAAAAATGGTGGGAAAGGAAAATGGTTCCCATGTAGAAGAAAACTTGAGTGGAAAATGTTTCCCTCCACCCACCCGAATGATTCAGTTTCCGTTCCCATTTCCTGCATTTAATGGGATAGTCTCCGCTCTTTTCTGCTCCAACACGCTCAACTGCTCCTGCCCAGTAATTTTTCTTCTCCTCCTTTCTCATTCTATTACCCAGAAGTGAGATCTGAAGAACAGAGGAACACCCCCACTATTATGAACAAAAGAGAGGAATCCTAATTCGTATCAGATGGTAAGTTTTATTTATTTGATTTCGTTCTTCTCTTTCCTCTCTTTTTCTTTTTCTTTTTCCTGGGCAATGCTACAAGTTCATTTTGGGATAAGAAGAATTATGGGTTGATCTTAATCGGAGGGTCAGTTGATTTGACTTTGTAATCTTGTGAATTGCAAGTTGTTTGCTTCATATTTTAGATTGGAATTTGGGGCATGTCAAAGTTGAAAGAGAGGGAAGAAGAATCGAATAAATCTAAGAGACTTTGTATCACTATAGGCACAAACACAGATCCAATTTCATACAAAAAAAATCGAATGAAGGGTCCAAATCAAAAGTTTGGATAATTGTTCATGGCCGAAGAAAAAGAGAAAAACAAATGGGGTTTGGATAATTGGTGACTGGTAAGTGGGTCCCAAATGTAGCCTCTCGCACGTGTTAGGGCAAACCATATGAATTGTGTCGTGAGTTGTCCTATGTTTGTGCGTGTGTGAATTGCAATCTCAATCAATCTCCTTTCTCAACCTACACACCCTCTGCAAAAGCACAAGTCCCCTCCTCCCTCACTTTGAGTTCCCTTCCCCCCCTCTCATTCGATCCCCCTTCTCTCTCTCTCTCTCAGGTAATCACTGTTCTCTCTCTAACTCTTACATTTGAATTTCGTTATATAATCTTCATTTGAATCAAACAAAGCGATTTGGCTGAGAAAGATTCAAGCTTTGTCGTTTTTGTGCCCGCAAAAATTATATCTGGAGGCATCTGTTACTCAATATCTATGATTCTTCAGCTCTTTACCGCAAACCAAACTGGGGTCTTTTAGGGTTTTGAGTTGTAGAGAGCCTCTTTGTTCTCTTAGTCAATTGGTCTGCTACACTTTATTTAAACAGAATTAATAAAGTTCTTTCTGTTTTTTCGAGGGTTGGTGATTTCTGTTCGAGCCCAGAATGTGTGCATTGTTAGTGATAATGAAGTGTAGAGAGTAATTGGTTTTGCTTGCATTTTCTGGAAGAGCTAATATTTGTTGGGTGTTTTGTTGTTGTCGATTGCAGGACTCTCTACAATGACAGAACCTTCCAAAGTCATTCACGTTCGGAATGTGGGGCATGAAATTTCTGAGGTATGTTTCTATCCTATACTCTTACTAAGATTGAGTGGCTATTAAGTGTTTACTATGTGTTTTATTGGTGCATTGAAAGTTTTTTGATCGAAATCTTTTTGAATGGGTTAAATTTATTGTAACCGAAATCATTCGAGTCACTTTATATGTAACGGCACGGTGCAACTCTTGCTTAGCTGCAAAATTTATGAGCTTTATTTTCTTTCCTTAGTTTTCGTATTAGAACAATTACCGTTAGGGGTGATGTTTGTCTGACCGATTCGACTGATGCTATGACATTCAACTCGGGGGAATAGTTGCAAATAGATTGGCAAAATTTTTCAATAGGGATTCGAAGGGACGTCCATGGCCTTTCTAGGGAGCTATATTAGGAAAAAGTTCATGGAGGTTTATGGTGTAGAGAGTCGGATGTCAGAAGGATTAACGTACTTCTGTTTGCCAGAGGAGCCACTGGAAATGAGGTTCTGCAGGAAGGTGGACAGGGGATGCTATTTAGATCGTTTGCATTTCTCTTTGTTAAAATTGACGGGTTAGGAACCTGGGGGTCAAGTCTCCATATGATGTTTGGTGTTATGAGGATACTTTGTTTGATGAATTTGCTTTGGTGGAGTGGTGCTTTCTTGTTTGATATTCATTCAGTTTGTCATGCTCTGTTCCCTTTACTTGGAGGGCTGCCAACTGGCAAGTTTACTCTTTCCATAAAATTCCAGAGTTTGTTTTGAAGAAACTTCCCATGCAGTTTTCTTGTCTCTTTTGGAGTGGGAAAAACACACATTATTTAGGCCAATACATTTGCATTTTGTCGGCAATATTTTCATTATTCTTTTTGGAAAGTTCAATGCTCGGTCTGTAAGTTATAGAGATAGAATCACAGAATTTAATATTTATTACACTTTTGTAACAGTGTTCTTGGGAGTTTTTGATTTTTGTATGATGATAGAATGAGTTGATTCGAGTAGGGGAGATAAAATGCAATGAGAACCTCATTAGGAATGACTTCTGGCTAATCAAACTCTAACGTGACTTCAGTGGCATACAAGTGTCCTAAACTCTAGATAGTCAGACCTTGTCGTGTAAGACATAGCCTAACCATGTTATTCTACATTAATGGTTAAAAATGTTCTTTATTGGAAAAAAAATCAAGCCACCTTTAGACCGTCTTATGCCAACAAAGCTAAAAGCAGTAAACTTAAATGTATAAGCAGATAAAGATGGACTGAGCAAAGTAAAAAGTAAGGTAATTTAAAAGATTGTAATGTATTTACTTTTAAGATGAGCACTAACAGTTTATGTTCGACCAGCCTTTATTCACAGCTAGAGAGCCTTACCCTTGGAATTTTACTTGGGAGGCTGTGTCTGTTGGAGCTTGAACGGAAATCGTGTAATAATTTACTGTTTCAGAAAGTTTAGCTGTGTGCCTTACGTCAGTAATTGTTTCATAATCTAGTAGTAACAAATAATTAAAGTACCTTCAGCGTTCCCTCTAGTTACGTACCCTATGGGAAGATGAATTGTGATTGCTTTAGAGGAGATGCCTTCTTAGTGCTTATTGCCACACTAGTACGTACCTTATGAGAAGATGAATTGTGATTGCTTCAGAGGAGATGCCCTCTTTGTTCCTATTGCCACAATGGTATGGGCCCAGTAAAATGACTTATGAAAATTCTGAAAATTTGTTGCTTCATTGCAATGATGGTACTCCAAAAATCGTATAGAGTGAAAAGGGATACTTGTATTTCTTGTAGTGCCTTATTGCGTGACCGGTTCAAGTCTCTTGGGTAAAGAAAGAGGGAAGTGGGGGAAGTGGTGCCAGGAAGTTGTGTTGTGATGATAAGTTTTTTGGGTGGTTCGGTGTGAACAGAATAGTAGGATCTTTGAGGGAACTAGGGGCGAGGAAGAAGATTAGTTGTGGGACAAAGTTTGGTATTTGGCATTTCTACTGGTTATCTAATAAGATTGTGATGCTGCTCTGGTTTAGCTTCATGTCTCTGTTTGGTTTCTTCAAATAATGTTTTGTTCTCTATTTTCTCTTAATGAAATATATGGTTCTCCTCTATGCCTAAAAAAAGGAAAAGAAAAAAAAAAGATATGGTTCTCCTAACCATTTGTACATGCACCTTAAACTCCATCAGATAATAAGTCTGATGGTGTTTCATTATTTTGCTTGGTAAACACAAATTACCACATAAATTTGCAACGTTGTTGCAAATTAGTATGCAATGCCTGAAATCTCTAGTAATTATTAATTAAGGAATCAATAGGATTGGACAATGTGTACTTTTGTGCCCAGTGGACACATACCATATTGGTAAACAGTCCACCTGTAGGGTACTCAAATGATTCAGCAAGAGTTCCATATGGGTGAATAACAGAATTGATATGGGTCACTAATTGTGAAAGCTTCTGTAGTAAGGAGGAAATTATATAAATGGAGTTGAGTGCAATCTCAGTGAGAGAAGAGATGACCTGAAAATGTTTTAGCAACTGCTTTTGGAGAGATTTTCTCTCAACTTAAATGTATTCTTTATATATTTTATGGTCGATTACTTATGAAATGATTTGCTTTTGTTTCTTTTTGATGGAACTTATGTTTGTTCCAGAATGATTTGCTTCAGCTATTTCAGCCCTTCGGTGTCATAACTAAGCTTGTGATGCTACGTGCAAAAAACCAGGTTTTTTTTTTTTTTTTAATTGTTTTTATATCATTTGTACATGCTAAAGACAGCTATTATGAGTTTACAGCAGACCTATATTTGATCTATCATGTGAAATCTGCTGCAATTTGCAGGCTCTTATTCAAATGCAAGACTCTGCTGCTGCAGTAAGTGCATTGCAATTCTATGCTAATGTTCAACCTGCTGTAAGGTATTAAGATGTTTTTTGTTTATGAGCACTCTGGTGTACAGACTCTAAATATCATGTTACTAATATATATCTATACTTATCTAGGGGAAGGAATGTTTATGTCCAGTTCTCATCTCATCAAGAACTAACAACAATGTATCAAAATGCTCAAGGGCGAGGAGATGAGGTTGGTACCTTGTAGGCCTTGTATATATGTTAGAAGGTGATGTAAAGATTGAAATTTTAAATTGTAGTACTTGGGATATTAATACAGTACCACTTTGCTGTTTGTTATCATATGCTGTGGAACTATGACATTAGCTGTTGTAGAAGTCTAGTATTATATTCTTCCGACTCAGGATGTCCATTGTAATCATGTATTGTTTTTCTTCTAATATAGACAAAGGAATTATATTCAAATGAATACTTAATATTAGAAGGATAGACTTTTTCAGGTATATGGTTACTATTCTAATGGATGTACATTTTCATGTATAATAGAGAAAGCAGAGCTACTTTACTCAAATGCTAATCATTGATTGAAGACTCTTTCATCAGTGGGTTGGCTACATTAACATATATTTAATTGGCTAGGGTTATTATGTATGATGTCCCTGATGAGTCCTTGTTCAGTTTGTCCTAATGGTTTACCTTTTGTATCTGTGTTCTTTTTCAAATGCCCATAATCTACATTTAGTTATTTTTGTGGAGGCTTCTGTGTTTGTTTAGTTTCTTTAATGTTATGGAGGACATGTAATGTCTTAGGCCGAATATTTCAAGTGAGGTCCAGGAAAATACAGTATAAATTTTATTCTTGTTGTATGTAATGCCCATGCGTCATCTGCATCTTGTCTTATAAGAACCAGATAATAGGGTTCGTCTTCATTATCATTTTATAGGAATATTAATTTCATTATTATTTTCAATTCTCTCTCTATCTGTGCTTCTTTATTCATTCTCCTCTCTCCTCTGTCTCTATGCTGGTCTGCTGTTGGGGAACTCTCCGGGGATGCACAGCCAAACCGAATACTCTTAGTTACAGTCCACCACATGCTATATCCTATAACAGTGGAAGTGCTGCATCAAGTTTTTTCCCCTCATGGATTTGTAGAGAAGATTGTCACTTTCCAGAAGTCAGCTGGTCAGCATCTACAAGTTTTCTCTCTCTTTCTATCTCAGTCTATACCTCTTTCATTGTAGATTACAACTATCTAGTTTACTCTTGGTCCTTGGCCAGATGCTTATGTGCTTGTTTAGTGGTAAAGGTCTTGTGCCCATCGAAGATTAGTGATTCAGTACATATAAACAAGTTAGCAATACAAAAGTCTGAAATTCTATCTTGGATGTTTGTGCTTTGTATTCCAGAAATTACATGTTAATACAGAATCTTTCACTGAACTGTAAAATCTTTTCCGTCTGTTTAAAAACTATGTAGGTTTTCAGGCCCTCATCCAGTATCAGTCCCGCCAAAGTGCTGTTGCAGCTAGAACTTCACTACAGGTATTTATTCATACATCCGTATTTCCTCTCAGCTTGTGGGACAGGCTTTTCGTGAGGTGTGCATCCTAATTGTATTTTAATTTTAACACATCTGCTCTTTATAGGGACGCAATATTTATGATGGTTGTTGTCAGCTGGACATCCAGTTCTCAAAGTATGTTTCAAGCTTCTGTAGTTATATTCTCATTTGCATTTGTATTTGGATATTGATGATTTATGCAATTTTCTCATTCATATCAGCCTTGACGAGTTGCAAGTGAACTACAATAATGAGCGTTCAAGGTGGGTTAGAACCTAATGGACACAAGTTATGTCTTTCTTTTCTTGCCTTGCTGTTAGTGCTGAATAATGTTTCTTCTCTTTGCCAGGGATTTTACAAATCCAAATTTGCCTTCGGAACAGAAAGGAAGATCCCCACAAGTGTGTTCAGCTGCATTTTGGTCTTTATCCTCTAGTTCATGTGTTGTATCTTCTCTAGTTGTCTGTAGCCCATCTAGTTTTACTCTGTTCATTTTGTGTTACAGCCTGGATATGGTGATGCGGGCGGCATGTATGGCGTTCAAGCTACTGGAGCCAGGACAGGTACTTTGTTTGTCAAAGAAATATATTATTCATTGCAGCTTTGTGATCTATATCTCTTACTGACATGTGTATGGTTTTGTGTTTCAGTTGGATTCCCACAGGTGGGTAGTGTTCTCGTCATCTTAGATGTGCATGAGATAATCCTGAGCTGGAGGATGTAATCTGCACTATTTTATGAAATATATAACTCGTCGAGGCTTTAGATTTTTTTCTATCTGAAATAGTGAAATTTACATCCCTGTTGCCTGTTGTGTATTGTCTGTAGCTCATGTTTGATTCATTTTCAGTGCATCTGTTGTTTTTTTTTTTGGGGGGGGGGGGGGTTGCTTATTCTGTTGGACGGTCTTGTTCTATATTGATCCTTATGCCTTGTATACTGCTTTAAGGCAATCACAAGCTCACAAATACTAAGAGATCTGTTTGAGGATATTGTAGGGTTTATCACTTTCATCTGATATAGTGAAAATTCCAGCTTCTAGTTCATCAGATCATTTGTATCATTAACATGTGCCACATTAATTGTTTGTGTATTTACAGTATGGATTTGCAAAATTATGTTGTTTACTTCTTTTTTCACCCTTGGCTCTAGATGGCTAACGCGGCTGCAATTGCTGCCGCCTTTGGTGGAGGTCTGCCTCTTGGAATAAGTGGGACAAATGACAGGTGTACGGTCCTCGTGTCAAATTTGAATCCTGATGTAAGTGCTCCTCTTTCCTAGGTGTACACTCCATCTAGCTCTTATGATTTTAACATCACGTTTTGCGCTTTTCTCTTCAGAGGATAGATGAAGATAAGCTTTTTAACCTGTTCTCCATCTATGGAAACATTGTGAGAATTAAGCTTCTCCGGAACAAACCAGATCATGCACTTGTCCAGATGGGTGATGGCTTCCAGGCTGAACTGGCAGTACACTTCTTAAAGGTAGCTCAAACTTATCCTCTCTATGTATGGTATATCTATTTGTGATGTTATTGGAGCATTTATGATTCTCTCAACTGTGATGGCATGCCAATCTCATTAGGAATTAGATCACTTATGTGAGTGATATATCTGTCAATCTTTAACTCCTACTGTATTGAAAGCTGTCGTTGTTTTGTTTTTATTTTTCTTGTGAGGATACCAATACTTTTTAAAATATGTGAAATAGGGTGCAATCCTTTTTGGGAAGCGATTGGAGGTCAACTTCTCAAAGCATCCGAACATCACTCAGGGTGCCGACACTCATGAATACATGAATTCAAATCTCAACCGCTTCAACCGTAATGCTGCAAAGAACTACCGCTATTGCTGCTCACCGACAAAGATGATTCACTTGTCATCTCTTCCACAGGAAGTTGCTGAAGATGAGATTGTGACCCACCTAGAGGAAATTGGTACCATTGTCAACACAAAGCTCTTTGAGATGAATGGGAAGAAGCAGGCCTTGGTTCTATTTGAAACTGAGGAGCAGGCTACCGAAGCCCTGGTGTGCAAGCATGCTACCTCGCTTGGTGGATCAATAATCAGGATCTCCTTTTCACAGTTACAAGCAATATGATAATGTTATAGTTGCAGCAATAACAAGGAGGGGGTTTCTGAAATATCAGGGGTAAGGCCTCGTAATTGGAAAAAAAATTCTGTTGCTTTCTCTTTTCTTTGTATGGTTTCGGATTGCGAATGAATTGGTGGATCTGCATTTTGATCATTTATGGTCTTATTTATCTTTAGTGCTTGTATCAGATCAATTATCTAGGTTTTCAACTGTTTGGGGTAGGTTTCATTTAGAGAAAATGCCAAGTTTTGAAGCATAGGAATAGGGAAGAATTCCTTTTTGTTTTTTAGAAGAGGGATTTCTTAGTGTATATCTATTTTAATTCTGGTTAATCAAGCCATCTTAGTTATATTGTCAAATCTATAGCCAATTATGTTTTTCCTAGTTGGTTGATCTGCTACTCTTGTAAATTATTTCCTCACATTCTTCTTCTTGTTCTTCTTCTTCTGCCCCTCTACCTCCTTCACCTCCTCTATACCTCACTCTCTTCCTCTCCATCATTTCTCTCCCTCTCTCATGGACAAAAATATTGGGAACGTTTGTATTGTTTGGTTCTTCCTCCCTCCTCCCTCTTCTACTCTTTCTAAATTTATGTCTGGGGCCCGATGGTTTGCATTTTGAGTCCACACTTGTACAGTTTGGTTCTATGCGTGTAGGTGCATCTCGTCTTTGAACCCAAATCTTTAGTGCACGTGACACAGCAACCATATATGTAGAAAGGGACTTTGGTGTATTCGAAACTTAAAATTTTTGTTGGAATTTCCTATCAACTAGGGATGCGATATTGATAATTGACATACCAAGTTCGTTTAAAAACCTTGATTTGCCAAGTTTGTTCCCTTTTGTAGTGTATTGTTTGAAGAAACACAGATCAAACTCATACTGCGATTTCTAAGTGTAGACATTTTGTATATACAATCGAGGCACAAAAGTTGGCCAACTGTTGTTGATCATCATGTGAGCAACTTAAGATACGAACTTCGTTTGAACTCAGAAAACATAAACACCTTCGAGTTTCTAGCAAGGTATAGCTCTTACATTTCATAGATTATGAAAGAGGTCCGACGCTCGCTCGTCTTGTGCTGGCTCGAGAGGTTGAGGGGCTAGCAAGGGTTCTCTGAATGGTATACGTTTCGAGTTAAGAGTGCAGTACCTAGTAAGAATCAAACATACCTTGCGAGACAAGTGTTGCAGAGGTTCTCTTCTCACATGAAGAATTACATTTTAGAGACTACAGTGGACAATTAAATCTGACGGCTATATCTGTGTCTTATAATTCTGATGAAAAAAAATGAATCAAAAAAGGGCAGTTTTCTTTAACAAAAATTAAATAAATAAAGGTGAAAGAGGGAGAGAGACAGAGAGTTTGAAAGAGTTGGTTGTAATTTTGAGCGGGTATTCAGGTATCACTTGCTTGACTGAAACAACTCCACAACTTGCATCAACATTATTCTTCACCAAATCCAAAAGCTGGCCCTAACCCTAAACTTGGTTGTTGAAATTTGAAGACATGGATCGGTATCAGAGGATAGAGAAGCCTCGGGAGGAAACGCCGATCAACGAGAATGAGATTCGCATCACCACTCAGGGCAGAATCAGGAACTACATTACCTACGCCACCACTCTCCTCCAGGTCCTCCTATTCTATCTCTTTCTGGAGTTTCATTCTACTTGTAGCAAATCCATGGATTATATGCTACACTCTCATATATAGCCTATGATATATGGTAGAATATAATCCATGGATTTGCTACAATCATTCATGAAACATGAGCATATAACATATATGACAAATTTGGTCTAATTTAGAATGTTAAAGCAATGTCGGTGGTCCTAATTTTGTGTCTGCTCTTTCAGGAGAAAGGGTCCAATGAAATCTCTCTCAAAGCCATGGGCAGAGCTATCAACAAGACTGTCATGATCACCGAACTTATTAAGGTTCTTGCAATCCGCGGTGCGATCATTTCTTTTAGTGTTCTTGAACTTCCAATCACACTCGTTACAAATCTCTGGTTTTTTTTTTCTTCAGAGGAGGGTTGGTGGTCTTCATCAAAACACCTACATTGGCTCTACTGATATAACTGACAGATGGGAGCCCTTGGAAGAAGGCCTGAAGACGTAAGATCTTACGATTTTCTCCATGACAGATGGTTTCTCTTATTGTTTGAACTAATAAAGTATCTTATGAATGCAGCCTGGAAACTACTCGCCATGTTTCAGTGATTACAGTTTCTTTGTCCAAGAAGGAATTGGACACGTCCTCTACAGGGTATCGTATATATTCTCTTATTGTTAAATTTTCTAGATATACCCCTACTCTATTATATCAATCTATGTACTATGCTTAAACATTCATTTCAGTTCATAGACACATTGAGACATCGGATAAGAATATGCATTTTGTATTCCATTGTTTTACTTTTAATATGATGCAGGTATCAAGGACCTATCCCGGCTAATCAAGTGAAGCAATGGACTGAATATGATTATGAAGGACGTAAGGTCACATAAGTTAGGATCAGTTGGTCAATACATGCAATACTTTTCTAAGCATTATTACTTTCTTTCTTTTCTGTTGTGCGTGTAGAGGGACCTCCTAGTACTCGAGGAAGCAGACGTGGTCAAGGAAGGGGTAGAGGAAGAGGTAATAGACAATGGTTAAGATCCTGAAAGTGATTTCTGGGGTTACCTTGCTCTTTCAGCACTGGTGTTCATTGATTTGCTTATTCATTTGTTGTTTTGTCTCAATCACTTTTAAAACTTTATAATCATGAATGCAAATGTTTATTTGTCGAATCATACAGAATAAAAACCAAGTGAGATTGCTCAAACATAAAAAGGAAATGTCTGTGAGTTGTGATAGGTTATATATATATATATATAGTTGAATAAATTAGTTTTAATCTCTTAGATACACATTAATACTAGATACTGAAACTTATAAACTCCTAGAAAGTCTATGTAGCTTATTTCATTTTGTTTAATAAACTTATTTTATTTTTGGTTTCAACAGTCTCTTGAATTTTTCTCAATGTGATGGTTATTTTTTCAGATAATTTTTTCCCAAGTACAGTAATATACCAATATCAACAAACTTGATTTTCACTATTTCAGTAGCCTTTTTTAAAATATAAAACTATATATTACATATATATGAACGCTTGTGTTGAAATATTTGATGTCCGTCAAATACAATTTCATTGTTTTTTACAAACCAATATGTGCTGGTGCACATTGCATTCCTGCCAAATCAAATCTACTAAGGTTTTCCAACTTCTATTGAAATTTGTAAGCCAATGCTGTAATGACTGTTAATTTCATCTCAGTATTTGTACCGACTTGTCATGAATTTGCTGCATGATGATTATTTTTCTTAAGAAATATGAACAGTAATCTACAGAAAGTAATAGGTTTGCATTTGGCTCAATGAACCTTTTTCTGGTGTGCTTTTACTCATATACATGTTTTTGCTTGTACTTGAGTCACTTGACTACTTACTCAGTTTTATGATTTCAAAAGCAGCAATAGTTACCATCTTTTCTTGCTGTCTTTCAGGTGGAGAGCGCGGACGAGGCAGGGGAAGAGGTGGGGGTCATGGTGGAGGTGGTAGATTAGATGGACCTATCCAGAGTGTTGTGTACTCAGGATGAGGTACCAAAGCTGCTTTTGGTTTCAGAAAGTTTTGGATGCCTGCTCTAGGGGCAAATGGGGTTTGGGGTAGAACATACTGGCTTCAGTGATATGCTGTGTGACAGTCATGCTTTTGTTGTTTGATGACATTTTGACTAACCAAAACTTGAACACTGAGCGTTTCATTTAGTTGCTCTCAATTCAACTATTCATAGGTCATGTCTTTCGACAGGATCATGCAAAAGTTTTGAGTGAGTTGCCATCAGGATCTGCATCGTTTACCCCAAGTTGACTAACTGGGATTTCCAAACTGGTTTTGCATTTAGCCAAGTATGATTAGCGAACAATTGTTTTTTTTTTTTTTCAATAAATACTAGTGACCGAATTTGGCTACTCTGTGTTTGCTTATACTCCCTATTACTATTGGATTGAGTACTCCGAGCCCGTCACATATAAAGATTTCAAGCTAAACAAGCAACATGCATCTAAGCTAAAAAAACCCAGACAAACTTATGTCCTCTCTTCTCGTACCACAAACAAAAAATGATGCTAAAAGTTTCACTAGCATGATGCCTAAGTTTCACATCCTCGAATTTTTGCACAAAGAGCGTTCTACGATGAATCGTCTCCATTCCTATGGACATTGAATGTAAAAACCACTCCCCTTATTCACTCTAGTAACTTTCAAGTTCTCAAACCATACACACACTTTCAGACTAGAACTTAAACAGACCAGTATACAATCAGGCATTCAGTTATCCACTAACACTTCCTTTTATGACACAGTGCAAAACATGCAACAGCCATTCACCATTTCTATAATTATCAAAACATAAATCTAAATCTTAAAGTAGAATTGTACTCTGTTTTAATTTAAAAATAGGATCCTTGAAAACATCAGCTACAAAGCAAACTTGATAATCATCATTCGAAATACTCGGTACTTGAAACAGCGATAAATAACAAAACTGTTGCAACATAAACTCCCATAGAAAACTAAATGCTGTCAAAGCCATTGATACTTTCAAGCAGTTATAATCCCTATGCCTTGAGCCGTCCATAGTACTTCTGTTTCTCCTGTGTGGTCTGGAAGCGACCATGCCCAAACTTTGAGGAGGTATCGATGAACTTGAGTTTGATGTCCTCAAGAGCAAGGCGAGAGGTCTGCTTGAGCAGAGACTGGCGGAGAGTAACCACCCTCTTCTTGGGTCCAACACAGCATCCCTTGATCAGAATGTAATCATCTTTCACAACACCGTAATGAGGGAAGCCACCAATTGGGGTGATGTCTTTCTCAGTCCTGGATTATAATCAACCAAGTCAGATATAACTGAAGTCGAGTAATAGAAGTACAAAATAGAAACATCAACTCAGAGAAGTGAAGCTAGTGACCTGTCAAACTCAGTCACAGCAGTGTGTGATTCCTGTCCGGCCTTTCCAAGCTTGTAAATTTTCTTGTTCATTTCAGTACGGTGATGGTAACCATTCTGACCAGCCCTGGCAACTGTGAATGAAACTCTAGCAGGATGCCATGCACCAATACAAGCAACCTTACGCAGACCCCTATGGGTCTTACGTGGAAGCCGGGTGACACCCCAACGAGTAACAACACCCTCATAACCTTTACCCTTTGTCACACCAATAATGTCAATCATCTCATCTTTCTGGAAGACAGCATCAATAGGGATTTGCTTCTCAAAGAAGCTTTTGGCAAATTCAACCTTTTGAGCAATTGTGCCTCCGTTCACCTGGATCTCCATGAGATGTGCTTTCTTCTGCTTCAGACCCTTCATCTTTCGAATCTGCCCATCAACATTAAGACAAGTTATCAGTAAAGTACCACGTAGGAGCTAGAAACAAGTTAAGACATCAAATGATAGTCAATTCTAAAAATAACAATCGTCAGAGTATCAACCATACCTGGGTGTGAGCCAAAACTCGAATAACAGTAGAATATTTAATCAGTTTCTCAAACTGTGCTTCAATACTCTTCTTTCCTTCATCAGTTTCATATGTCTTGGAGTACTTTGCAAAAGCTTTCTTCTTGGACTTGCACCAGTTCTTGTAAAACCTCCTCTTAACCTCCTCACTGAGATGCTGAGCCCACACTGTGTTCAAAGAACGAAGGCCACGTGGGGTTTTCACATAACCCACAACACCAACAACAACCATTGGAGGAGCCTCAATGATAGTGACAGCCTCACATGTCTCCTTCTTGTGCAGCTCTAAGGAAGTCATTTAAAATGTAATAAGAAATTAGGCACTAGAAGTTGATATAAAATATGTAGAGCTGATGAAAAAAGAAATCCCTCAGGAATGCCTGATTTCCACCTGGACAGCATGAAACAATCGAGAATGGTACTCAACCCCAACAAAATCTTTGCATGAGGGAGCACCAATCTTCAACTGTAATTTCATGCATGTGTCTAAGATTACTAAATTTTTCATCATTGGGATATGCATGACAAATATCACATTATAGATTAATTCTGTATTAAGCAAAGAAATATCCAAGGCTGAATGCAATGCACATCATATTGGCCAAGAAACATAAATAATGAACTTTTAGTCTGTTTATGAGAACTTTAAATTACAACTCCATTAAAAAGCACATGAGAACAGTTAAGCTCAAACATTAACAATGAGAAACATAATCAACCAGACCCAATTGGAAGGTGGCTTACTTGATCCAGGCTTCTCAACATCCCTGACAATGTGAGTCATCCCAGCCTTGTAACCAAGGAAAGCAGTCAGCTTGCAGGGCTTGGATGGGTCATCCTTGGGGAAAGCCTTCACTGCATATCCACAAGACAAACAAAGAATTAATACAAATACAAACTTTGAGAAACACAAGAATAAAAATCCAAACATACAAACTGCGAGAAAAACATCCAAACTTTCAGGGCTTGTACTCGGGCATTCATGAAAGCATTTAAAAATCCTTACAAACACGAAT
This sequence comes from Fragaria x ananassa, assembly GCA_034370585.1. Lineage (NCBI taxonomy): Eukaryota > Viridiplantae > Streptophyta > Magnoliopsida > Rosales > Rosaceae > Fragaria > Fragaria x ananassa. The sequence goes on from CP139769.1 coordinate 17,412,128, forward strand.
CCCATTCTATAAATTCCTCCGGACAAAACAGAAAAACAAAAGTTGTATAAATTTGATTTTGGACAAGCTACACATGCTTCAGAAATCAACCAGAACACAAATCGAACATAAAATAATAATATGAAATAGATTGTTCACAAGCAAACAAGAAAAACCTAACACGAAAACAGAGAAATATACCTTTTCCTCTGTGACGAGCAGCTCGCTTCCTTGGAAGAAATCCAAGGGATCCATGCCTGGGGTGCTCGAACTTCCTGTGAGACATTCTCCTCCTTCATTTGTACAACACACAAAATCAAATCAGCATAAACAAATCACAGTATCTATTAAGACTGATAAAAGAACAAGTTGTTTCACAAATTCAGATAAGAGTTTCAACCACGAAATGAGGTGCTGATGAAAAATCAAATGAAATTTCGTCGGAGAAGGAACCCTAAGAACCCTACTTTTGGTGAAAGAGAGGCGGAGAGAAAGAGAGAGAGAGAGAACCTGAGCTTGAGAGAGCAGCGGCGAGCAAAAGAGAGGGGGAGAGAAGAGACTAGGGTTTAGTTGGTTATATAGTGGAGTATTCTTCATACGAGGGCCTCAACTTTCTTTATTTCCAGCGGAAGCCCACTTTGTTTTGACGGCCCAAACCCTAGAAAGATCACCCTTTTACTTTTTTTTTTTAGGCCGATTTGGTTGTGGAAATTGTCGTATGGAAAAAGAATTGATTTGATTTTGTTATTTGACTTAACCCTCTTACCATCATGTTTTCGTAATCATTTGCCGAGAGGTATATGGCATGGATTAATGGATCTTGCATGCAATTCCGATAAAAATTGATGGGTATCAGATCATTCTTCTGTTTTTGGTTTGGATTTTGTCTGACTTTTGAAACAAACATTGTTATGTTTTCTTTTCTTCTTTTAAAATTACAAGAAAAGAAGCATACGAATGCATACCTATTCCTCTAATATAACCCTTTAGATCAGATTAAGCATAGATATGTAACCCATGACAAGAGTCAAGAGTGATTATAAGAGCAAATACAGCAGAAAAAGACTAATTGGAGGGGTTAGACCAGGTTTGCAACAAAAAACAGCTTCCAATGAAGCGAAAAGAAACTTATCTAGGTTGATTGCTGGCCCCACGGGGTAAGGGTGGCACTGCCGAGTTGAAACCTGAGCCGAAACAGTAAAAACCGGGTCGAAAATAAAACCAAGCCGAACCAGATTTATTCAGTTTGGTTTTCAGTTTCAACAAAGCTAAAACCAAACCGGACTGAAAACCGAAGTCAACTCGGTCAACGACGTCGTTTTGTTTTTATTTTTTTAATTTTTTTTAACCCTAATCCTATTATCCTAATGAGTATTCAGTCCCTCTCACACTCTCAGTCTTCTCAATTTCTCTCGTCCCTCTCCTCCAGTCGTCCTTTTTTTCTTTGTCACCTCCTGCCCTCCTCTCCTCCCTAATTTGTTCTCATCTCCATGCTCCGCCACCGGACTCCAGTCCTCCAAGTCTCCAACCTCTCCTCTCCTCTCTTCTCGGTCTGGCCATCACAATGAAGAAGGGTAAATTGAACCCATAGAAGTGGGGTTCCTCAAAATCGTTTGGCTTAACTGGTTGTGGTTGTGGTCGTGGTGCTGCGATCGGTGCAATGGACGATTCGTCCTTATCTTCTTAAGTATGTTTTTTTTTTTTTTCAGAATGTCATCATCTTCTCTATTGTATATGAACTTTGGAAAATCATAAGTATTTGTAGAAAAATCTGTTTGCTGCAATTTCAGTTTCAAAATAATCTTTAGGTTGTCTGTTACAATTGTTATGGAGAGACCAAATTGAAACCAATATCGTAGCTATACTGTTTTTAGCCACAAAGGTCCGTTGGTGGAAAAATCCGTGTGCTGCTACTCTAGTTCTGAAATAATCTTTATGTTGTCTTTTATAATTGTTATGAAGAAACCAACATGAAATTATACTTTTTTTGGCCAAAAAGGTCTGCTGGTCACTGTCAAGAAGTTAACAGTTTTTCTCTTGCTTGATTTGGTCTGTAATACTTAACTTGTTTAAATTGGTTTATTTTATTTTTTATGTAGATGCAAGTTGATAGTATATATTGGTGTTGGTGAATCTACAACTCCGACACCGGTTCCTAGTATGGGTGGTGTCGGAGTTACCAAAACATTTTTTCGAGCATGAGATGATGTTCAAAGAGGGATTTGATCTACTTTCCTCCAAAATATTCCGGGTTTTTGTTTTGTGATATATAAACTTTTAACATTGTACTCTATTTGTATTTTGTAATTTATGGACTTTTGAGTTTTACCACATGGAAGTATGGACTATGTAGTATAAACTATGAAGTATGAACTTTATAATTTATGTTTAAGATGTATGGACTTTTAACTATGGACATTCAAACTATTTTTAGTGTTTTCATTGCTTTAGTATACATTTGGTATTTTGGTTAGTGGTTATATTGATACATACTTTGCAGTGCTAAAAGAAAGAAAGGTGGAGGAGCTGTTAATTTTTTTGTTACAGTTAAATTATTGTCAGAAAATTTTACAGTCTATAAAAGGTTAAAAAAAAATTATAAAAAAAACCGAAAAAAACTGAAACCGAACCGGACCGTCAGTTTGGTTCAGTTTTCAATTTGACATTTCTAAAAATGGAATACCGAGTCAAACCGGGCCGAATTTTATTTTCGGTTTAGGCTAAAAACCGAACCCACCCCTACCACGGGGACCTACTAAATTGGACTGTGGTCTGGGTTAATCCTCAATCCAAGTCTCACTCTGGATTGATTTATGAACATGACCCACTCACACCAACTTGCACATGGAGGAAGAGATCATGCACATGAGTAGTCAGCTTTTCTCTAACAGGTCTTTAATTTGGGTCATTCAGATCAAGATGTGAGTACCAACGACATTTTTTGAACAAAAAAAACAAATTCATAAAGAATAATGGGCAAATGTTAAGGGCCGTAGGATTGAGATCTGATAGCTCCAAATCCATCCTAATGGGTTTATTCCATTATGCAGACAAAACTGAAATAAAAAATAAAAAATATCAACAAAATTTTTCTATAAATACCTGACTACTCTTCTTCACATTTCACACTCTTTAGCTATCATATATCTTCCTTCATAAAAAAAATCTCTTCCTTCTCTTCTTCTATTTCATTTTTCCTTCAACATATGGGAGAGGTGGGTAGTTCTTGGACCAACAAGGAGGAAGTTCAATTGTGCGAATCATGGGCTACGGTTACCGTATGTCCCATGACCAGTAATCAACAAACTCTTACAAGGTTATGGCAAAGGTACATAAGCAGTATGTTGATAATTAGACGGGTGAAATCGTGGTTCGGCCGGTGGCAACTCTTTTATCTCATTTCAAGCCTTTGAAGAGACTTCTCAAAATGCGGCACAACGTAAAAATTCCAGTTGGGATTCATAGACCAAGCGGCACCAATCAATTAGATGAGGTTGTTTTTTTTTGCCATCCACTTAAATTATATTTCGACAAATTTATATGGTTATTAATTTTTATATTGTTTGGTTTTTTTAATAGGAGCATTAAATTAACCTAGAGTATATAATGGTGATTAAAAAGCAATTCGAGCATAAAGAGTGCTGGGAGGTGGTGAATGATCACTCTTATTTTAGAGATGCACCAACGCCTCAGGTCACCCACTTTGTTTACTCCACGGTTAGCAGTCCCCAAACCGAATCACCAATTAATTTAGATGATGAAGAAATTGTTTTGGAGACTCCCCTTAGCTCTGTTGGAAGGCCAACAGGACAAAAGGCCGCCAAAGAAGTAAGAAGGAAAGGAAAAAAGAAAGAAGATGTGGGTGAATCTATGGTTTAAGCCCTACTAGCCATGAACGAGAGCACCAAAATTTCTAATGAGATTCTTAGAAAAAGAGAAGAGGACCGTCGTGCCGAAAGTGCAAGAATGATGGCATTTGAAGAGACAAAAGAGGATGCAAGGATAATGGCCATGCGGAATAGTGATATTTCCCTGGGTTCACAAAATTGGTTCAAAAAATTAAAGAGGGACATTAGGAGGAAAACCGATCCTAACGCTAATGCAGATTGCTATAGGCCTCTTTTTGAGGAACTACAATCCCCACAATAGAGTGTTGTGTTTTAATTGTGTGTTTTAATTGTTAAGTTGATTTTATTATGCATTTTTCTATTAAATGAAATAAAGGTCAATAATTCGTTATGAACTAATAATAATGAATTAATTTTCTTTTATTGAAAAGGAACAAACAAAGCACACGTACAATATTTTCAAAGTAAAATAAAAAAAACACACATACAACATTATTCGAGTGAAATTAAAAATGACGAATTAAGGAGAGCATCGCTTTATCAAATAATTATGAAAATCATTTGCTAAGATGAATAACCAAATCATCTTGCAATGTTTTATGGAGGTAAGCAGAACGTAATAGGAAGTTAGCATCTAAGAATGCTGGTAAGGCTTCTCTAGCCCTCAAAATAGGTTCATGGCGAATAACATTACATTCCTGAGCCACCGGTCGTTCATAAACGCTAGCCAACAATAGATGCAAATTATCCTCTTCACAAGAATCCTCAAATTCTTTTTCGACAAACTCATCTTCCACAATCATGTTATGAAGAATGATGCAACTTACCATGATAGTACGAAGTTGTTCTAATCTGAACAAGTTAGCGCCGTGACAGAGTATGGCCCATCGAGCTTGAAGAATACCAAAACACTGCTCAACGTTCTTACGATAAGACTCCTGCATTTTGGTAAAGTGTGTCTCAATGTATCATTGGGTTTAGATATTGCTTTGACAAATGTCTGTCACCTTGGGTATATTCTATCAGCAATGTAGTATGGTACAGAGTATGTACTATCATTTATCTTATATGCAACCTCCGGAGCACTTCCGTTAATAACCCTTGTGAACACGTTGGATGCTCCGAGAACGTTAAGGTCATTTTGAGCTCCTAGGGTACCGAAGAAGACATGTCATACATGTGTGTCGTAGGATGCCACAACTTCAAGAATAACTTTACGGCCTGAGAAAGCTCCGGACCACCCATTTGGACAATTTTTTTCACTTTCAGTGCATGTAATCGATGCTCCCACCATGCCAAGAAAACCACGTTGTTGTCTTTTGTGTAAAAGCCTTTGCAGATCTACAACATTAGGAGCTCGAAGATACCAACCCCCGTACAAATACTCAACTTGTGCATAAAATTTATTGAGACATTTCAAAGCAGTTGATGCTCCCATCCTGATGACTTCATCACATTGATCAGCATTTGCATCATATGCAAGCATTCGTAACACACCTGTCATTTTTTTTCCTGGTAGAAATCCCAGCTTTCCTGTGGCATTTGGTTTTTGCTTCTAAAAATTGTCGAATTGCAAAGGTCCGCCATGATGCGATTGAATACTGGTTTTTGCATTCGATAGCGCTGATGAAAAATTGTGTTGCTATACACTAGACGCTCGACAAAGTAATCCTCAATCATGTTTGCCCCTTTTGATTGTTTGTGTCTTTCGACATTAGGGGCACGACCAGGACGTTAGCCCTTCTTGATTGCATGTGATTCATATGTGTGACGTAGCTTAATGAAGGGTAGGGACTTACTGTTGAAAGGTGTGAGGTACCAAGTGGGTAGTGGTACAAATATTTTGGTGGGGGATGATCGCACCTTTGCATTTCATCACACGTCCAGGCCCATTCACAACACGGATCCAATGTTCAATCTATAAACCTGCCCTGAAGTCTCTTAAGATTCACCATTACTTAGGCCATTCTGATCCTTACACTCATCTAGAGTATTTCAAGTCGGTCGTCAAAGGAAAGTACCATGATGACGCGGTTCTCTGCCATTTGTTCCAAGAAACCCTGTCTAAGGATGCAATGTCCTGTTTTTATGAATCTCTTCCCCGAACTCTATTGATTCTTTCCAAGAGCTTCAAGATGCCTTCCTGAAACGATTCCAGCTGGTAGTTGATTTGTTTTAAAAATTGTCAACATTTTCTTAACCTCATTTTCAACAGCCGTGTAGCTTGCCTAAAGACTTTGCCTAATCACGAGTCAAGAAAAGAAAGAATATCTGAACATGAATTTGACTTCGAATAGTCAAATCTCGGCTTGTTCTCTAACTTCATACAAAACAAATACAAGTACATAATTCTTGTAGGCTTCCACAACCAAGCTACAAACAGCCACGCACGTAGAAACTTGAAATGTCGAACTGTTGAATAACTATAAATACCCAAGGCTATAAACAACCTCCTGACGATGGCCTTGGGGAATGAGTGACGCTTGTGGGTTAAAAGATCACTCCCAAGTGTGAACATCTCAATCCTAGCTCATAATATCATTATAATCACACACACGGGGTAAAACATGACATCTACTAGTAAAAGATCATGCCCATCACGACCGAGTCAGTTGTGGTCGCTTCCCATCACCCATCCTGTTTCTGCACAAGTTTTCCCTTCATCATTCTGTTTCTACCTGTTTCGTCCTGAGCCGGGAAGTGGTCGCGGGGTGGAATGAAGTAGAATTCTTGGGGTCTTTTATTCGGTACCTGCACAAATGACAGCGTCACGGGGTCGGGACTGGGGTGGCCTAGTCTTCGACTCTCCGATGCTTAAGTTAGCTTTGAGCACTTATATGGGTAGAGGAATGAAAAAGGGAGAGAGCATGTGAGTGTGTATGTATGTGTGTGTACCTTTTATGATAGGTTGAGCTTGTTTTATAGGTCAAGTATGGGTACCTTTGCCTTATTCTCTAATGTGGGACTTCTTGCCATCATTTGGAGTGTCTACCCTTTTGGGGGTGTTTTGCCACTAGAGTGACTTTGGCAAGCGGTTTGTTACCGGCCATTCATTCTTTGGATGCCTGTGAAGTGCTCACCAGGGCTATCTCGACCGAGTATTTGTACCTTATTCTCGGCTTAGCCAAGTATTTTGGCTATGTACTAACACATTCTAACAAATTCTGATCCAAACAAGGAAAATTCTTTGATCGCGGAGTTGGGGCGCTCCTCAGGGTTCTACCGTCTACCAAGAGACCCGTTCACAAAAACGAAGCTCAGTTGATTATAAACGATGAACACACTTACTCAAAACTTAACATACGAACACTTTTACTTACGTCTTTTCACTTAAACTCCCCAACCAAGTCATTCTCCTTACTTGGACACTTGGGTGACTTGTTGTAGGAACTTATGTCAAGCGCTCTAGCTAATCCTTACGCATGTGTTCTCTATCTTCAGCCCAACATTGGGCGCCTCTCGGCCGTACACGTGGATGCAATTCGATCTTGAGCATATGTGTGGAAGCCTCCTTCCGAGGAGCGAATGATAGCTGTCCTCAACAGCTGGTGCCATCTGCCAAGACGAACCCTGCCTCTCCGCACCTATAAATAAAGGCCTTGTCTCACCTTCAAAGGTAACTTAACTCATTCTCTACTTCTCCTTCTTAATTTGTTCGCAAATGACTAACTTGAGCATCGGAGAGGGTTTGTCCAGATCCATTCAAGCGCCCTTCTAATCTCGTTTTCATCTTGGAGGAATCCTTGAGACCAATATCTTTTGCAAACAAATCCTTGTCGAGCGGGTCTTCATTCGATCGACTAGCATATTTTTTATTCCATTTTCTTAACCCCAACACGGAGGATGCTATTTGATTAGTGGCAAGACGGCTAGTGTGGATGGAGGGGTTACCATATTATTTTCTAAATAGTTCTTAAGGAAAGTAGTGGCATGACAGTAACATTGAGGCTCCGCTGACTTTTATTGAAAAATAATTTGATTTCTAGTATTCCAGATGACCATGCAAGCATCAAAGCTAGTTGCAAAGAAGATTTATCAAACAAAGTAAACAGTGATTTTATCCACAAAAAAAAAAGATATGCCTTGAGTAGGGAATATCCATGATTAGCAAACTCCCATACTTGTCTAGCAAAAGCACAAGTAGAAAATAAATGATCCATAATTTTTGTAGGTGTATTACAAAATATAAGGAATATTTGAGTTGTAGCGTGAAATAAGAGATTCATAGCTTCAACATATTTGAAATTACAGGTCCCTGAATTTCAAGCCTATTGTTCGAAAGGTATATGTATCGTTCAGCTATTAATATTTTGTATTTGTTTTGAAATTTATAACTATTTGTATAAGATTCTGAATGTTTTGGTATTCGTTATTCCTGTCTCATCTTTTCAAAACTTGTTTCAGTTCAGTTAATGACAAGGGTTGGGCCCTAACCCGGCCCAAAATACTCATCGGCCTAGCTCAGTTTCAAAATCAGCTTTCGTGATTTTGACGCGGACGTCAAATTGAAGCTGCTCCGGAGGAGTTTGTATATAAACGGCGGTTCCCATACGAAGAGGCGCAAAGCTTTAGTTTTGAATTCGCAGAGGTAACGATTTCGAAGCGCGATTTGATTTCTGTTCAGTGGACATGGCTCAGGAGAAGTACTCTCAGCACTCTTTGTTCGGCGGCGCCATTTCTAGCCTCTTTCCTGATCGATTTCAGGTTGGGCTTTTTTCTTTCGAGTTTCCGTTTCTTCAGTTTTCGGCTGTGTGTTTATTTTTAACTGATGAACCTGTGCACAAACGCAATTACAGGATGTGAGCGATGTCCGTGAGGTTCCTGATCACCAGGTTTGTTAATGGTTTCACAAATTTTTTCTGTGGATTTTCTGTTTATGTTATTTGTTGTTGTAGGAGGCGTTTGTGGACCCGGCCCGCGACGAGAGCTTGATCTTTGAGCTGTTGGCTTTGAAGCCTGAAGTTGGGGACAATGGAAGTGCTACCTGGTTTCTTCAGGACCTTGCTGCTGAACAGGAGGCTGAGGGAAGTGTGGTGAGTGATTTTTGACTGCTGGATTACGAATTTTGTGGTTCAATTTGGTTTTTGCAGCTGATTTATCAATATGGTGAATTTCAATTTAATAATTTGTCTGCCGAATTGTCTTCAGTTGATTGAGCAGTCGGGAGTAGTGGAGGTCCCTGGACTAAGTTACGGAAATATACCTGCTGTTGTTACAACTGCAGTTGGCCAAATGGTTCGCAAATTATATTGCATTTGATTGCCGGGTGTCTATTGATTTTTCCCTGCTTTTGTGGTTTATGTATTGCAAATTACTTTTTTCAATGCTGTTGGTGATGAATAATTGTTACTTCTGATTGGCCTGGTGTGTTATCTTTGATTATGTATGCCGGATGCTTCGCTACTATATGGCTCAATGCCGTTGCATCTTACTTCCATTTCTTGCTTATCAGAATCAGCCATCTAAGTTGATTTCAAATATAAAGAATAGTAAAACAAAAAATGAGAAACAGGACATTGACTCTCTCTATCTGATGTCGATTTAAATTTTGGAGATGCATATTCCTAATTAGCTTTGATTTCCTTACTTTACCTTTGTATTGAGTCTGGCAGATTCTGTTAGTGTTTTTACTTGGATTTTGTCTCTTGGAATTTGGTTTCAAGTTGTTCAATAGTCTATACTGTAGAAAACATTGAATCATATAACCGACTCTCTGAAGATTGAATTGCTGATTGTTGATTGCTTATGAAGAGACGCATTTTTCTTACTTATTATTGACAACTGTTTAGCATGAACATTAGCAGCTTTTCTCAACTCTTGAACTCTACTTATATGCTGTCATTCTTGTATGTAGGCCATTTCCAAGGGGCGACAAGGAAGGGAAGCACAAAATACTGTGAGGGTATGTTTCTCTCGTGTTCTCCAGCATAGTAAGCTGTATCAGGATATCCTGATTTATGTTAATTGTGGCATATATGCTAATTAGAGTCTATTGTATTGAGTCCTGCAGGTCTATGTGGCAAATCTACGACTTAAGGGAGTTTCTACAGATGTGCTAATTACTGCATATGAACCCATTCATATCAAGTAAGTTTCAGGAGTGAGTGGTTTGTTGGTTACTATATATATGATAAACAGATTACCTCATAGAAACAAAGATGTCGTATTCTGTGTGCTTACTGAACACAGATATTCTATGGACAGATGTAGTAAGATTGATGGTAGACCTTCCTGAATATTATTGGGAAGTGGGGGTGTTATCATCAAAGATCTGGACCTAGAATTATGGTGTGCTTGCACATCTATAAAAGACCCACCTTGACAATCCTTAAACACCTTAACGAATCTAGTTCCAAGGTGGGCACTTTTCTATGAAAAGGAATATGATTGCTCTGACTGGGAAAATGAATGAGGTTGCTTTGACTAGGATTTAGAATCAGTGTCGTGAGTTAATCAGTTAGGACAAAGAATTTGGAACATCTTATAGTTTTGTAGATGTAAACTCTTTTTTGAAGATTTGTTGTCACTTGTGCATTCTAACGTTGAAATGCTTGTGTGATTTTGTTGCAGTCCTTTGAGCGAAAGTGCCAGCACAGTCGGCGCCGGTAATGCTGCTCCAGCATTACAATCTGGGCATGTGCCAATGGTTGAGGTCTTCAGACTAGCCGTCTCAAGCTTCAAAGTCAGTGACTGGAATCTCTTTGGTTCTGGGCCATGAGAGATGTTTCAAACATTTACCTCCTCCAGAGTTTTAAGCTAGTTTCAAACCTCTCCTTTGCATTCTCTTTTGTTATAGCTGATTCTGATAGTATGATGTTCTCACCATATGAAGCGGTCGATCAGTGATTGCAATGTATGAAAAACAACCGTACTTGAATGTAGTCTTGGTCATTTCATTTGTGTATTAAGTAATTTCTCAGTATATCAGTTACTTTAGTCAAATATAACAAGGTTTGGAGAATGAATTTTCTGATATATTATTCGTCTCACAGAGGAGGCTATATATAGAGGTACAAGTTGTACAAACCCTACGTACTATGTACTACACATACAAAATAGGAAAGTAATAACAAATTAATTTACATTCCTAAACTAACTCCATGACTCACGCTAACACTCCCCCTCAAGTTGGCGCATATACATCAACCATGCCCAACTTGCCAAGTGAGTCATAAAAGGCCTTCTTAGAAACTCCTTTTGTGAGTATATCTGCAAGTTGCTCCTCTGTAGGGACAAAAGGAAAGCTAATGATCTTTGCATCTAGCTTCTCCTTTATAAAGTGACGATCAACCTCCACATGTTTGGTACGATCATGTTGTACAGGATTTTGTGAGATATCAATGGCTGCCTTGTTGTCACAATACAACTGCATAGCACACTTGGGTTTGACCCCCAAATCTTGTAACACATTCTTCAGCCATAACAACTCGCATACTCCATGAGCCATACCTCTATATTCTGCTTCAGCACTAGACCGAGCCACCACCTTTTGCTTCTTACTCTTCCAAGTAACAAGATTACCTCCCACAAAGGTAAAATACCCTGATGTAGACCTCCGGTCTGTAATATTTCCAGCCCAGTCTGCATCTGTAAAACCACAAACCTCAAGAATACTGCTGTGTTTAGAGAACATTACTCCTCTCCCAGGAGCTGACTTCAAGTACCTCAAAATCCTCACTACAACATCCATGTGATCTACACTGGGATTATGCATGAACTGGCTCACCACACTTACTGCATAAGCAACATCAGGTCTGGTGTGTGTCAAATAAATCAGACGTCCAACTAACCTCTGATAACGAGGCTTGTCGGTAGGTACCTGATCAGGATACTCTGCTAATCGGTGATTCTGCTCAATAGGAGTGTCAATTGGAGTACAATCTAACATACCTGTCTCTGCTAATAGATCAAGTATATACTTCCTCTGACACAGATAAATGCCTTCACTCCCCCTGGCTACCTCAATGCCCAAGAAGTACTTGAGTGTACCTAGGTCTTTCATCTCAAACTCTGTGGCTAGCTGTTTTTGCAATCTATCCATCTCAATAGTATCATTACCAGTAACAACCATATCATCAACATATATGATCAGAGCTGTTACCTTCCCCTGTTGATGTCTGAGAAACAATGTGTGGTCTGAGTTACTCTGCTTATAACCAATCTTCCTCATGAACTGTGAAAACCTTCCAAACCAAGCACGAGGTGATTGTTTAAGACCATACAAAGATTTTCTCAATCTGCACACAAAGTTACCTGAAGGAACAGTTTTATATCCAGGTGGAAGATCCATATACACTTCCTCCACAAGTTCTCCATGAAGAAAAGCATTCTTGACATCAAACTGTTTAAGAGGCCAGTTTAAGTTAGCAGCAAGAGAGAGCAATACCCGGATAGTATTCATCTTTGCAACTGGTGCAAATGTCTCATCATAGTCAATGCCATATGTCTGAGTGAATCCCTTTGCTACCAAGCGTGCTTTATATCGACTCACTGACCCATCTGGATTATGCTTCACTGTAAACACCCAGCGACATCCAACAGCCTTCTTTCCATGTGGTGGGGATACAAGCTCCCAAGTATTGTTCTTCTGTAACGCTTCCATCTCCTCATCCATTGCTTTCCTCCATTTTGGATCTCCCAACGCATCCTGCACTTTGTTAGGTACTGATACAGCAGATATTTGATTCACAAATGATTCATATGACTTAGACAATCTCTTGGTAGACATAAAATTTGTCACTGGATATTTAGCTTTGGCTTGAAGGGTAGGTTCATATGTTTTTGCTGGTTTACCCCTAGTAGACCTATTTGGTAACACATATTGTCTACTATTAGCATCACTAGTATTAACCCCAATAGAATCACTAACCTCAGATGGAAGATCTTCTGTACCAGGGAGACATGAGTCAGGGGTATTAGTAACAGCAGGCGAGGCAGGAGGGGCAGGAACACTTTCAGCTTCTGGTTCCTGAATCTCTGGAGCAATTGCACCAGAATCATCTGGTGGTGCCTGTCTATCATCTTCTGGTCTCTGAACATCTGGAGTGACTGGTGTATGTGAAGCTGATGCATCAGTAACCTCAACTGAATGACCTGTCTCCCCCTCTCCATGATACAGCTCTTCAAAATATGAATGCTCCCCCTGAAGAGCAGTATCAGAAGAGGTATAATAACTCATGTCCTCAAAGAAAGTGACATCCATAGTGACATAATACTTCCCAGTAGGTGGATGATAGCACTTATATCCTTTCTGATGTCCCCCATAACCAACAAACACACATTTCAGCGCCCGGGCATCCAACTTACTTGACCTTTGACTCTTTGGTATATGGACAAATGCAACACAACCAAAAACACGAGCAGAGAGATTATGAAAAGAAGGTAAAGAGACATAAGAAGCTAGTACCTCAAATGGTACCTTTCCCAGGAGGACACTAGATGGAAGACGATTAATAAGATGGGTAGATGCGATGATAGCATCACCCCACAGATCCTTAGGACAATGTGCACTGAAGAGAATACAACGAGCCATATCAAGTAAGTGACGATTTTTCCTTTCAGAGACCCCATTTTGTTCAGGTGTGTAAGGACACGTTTTCTGGTGGATAATCCCATGTGTTTGCAGAAAAGATTGAAAGACACGGTTTACAAATTCCCCTCCATTATCAGAGCGAAGAACTTTAATTTTGGCATTGTACTGTTTTTGGACTTCGGAAGAAAAAGCTTGAAAAGCCGGAAAAACCTCATCCTTAGTTTTAAGAAGAACAACCCAAGTAAGACGTGTACAATCATCAATAAATGACACATAATATCGCATACCTGACACAGTAGGTTCTTTTGAAGGTCCCCAAACATCAGAATGAATTAATTCAAAAGGAATGACACTTTTATTAGAAATACGAGGTGAATAGGTTGAGCGATGACTCTTGCCCAAAACACATGTTTCACAATGTAAGACTGACTCATCCACACCAATAAACAAAGAAGGCATGGATTTTTTCATAACACTAAAAGATGGATGCCCTAAGCGACGATGCCACAACCAAACTTCACTTAGCCTGTCAGAAGTTGATATTAAAGCGGTCCGTGGCTGTGCTCCTGGTTTCGCCCCCACATAAGTCTGGTCCAGACGAAAAAGCCTGCCCCTCAAGTACCCCCGACCGAGTAACTCCCCAGTGAGAAGATCCTATCTTACCACGACCAGCCACTGATGCTGTGGGTGTGGCGCCTTCTGCTGTATGATGGTCATGTCCGGATACACCATAGATGTCTGGTTCTTGGACCAACTGGATAGCTGCTCTTGCCTTGGGACGATAAGTAGGCCTCTTAGGCCTAAGATGAGGGTACAACTTCCAACAAGACTCACGAGCATGGTCACCCTTGCAATAAGAGCAAGGGGGACGAGGCTGGTCCCCAAAGCCTGGTGGTGGTCCTTGCTTGTGAAGTGAAACTGAACTTGATTGCTGAAGGAGTGGGGCTGGTGCTCTCGCTTGAATAGTGAGACTAGAGACTTCAAGTTGTGCTTGAGTAAGACTTTCCTGCTGAGACTCATCCTTACGGATATATGTGAAAGCTGTAATCAGGTTAGGAGGTTCTGTCATTCTGAGCAGCTCTCCTTTGGCACTGTTGTGTTTTGCATCAAGACCCCTCAGAAAGTGATGAACTCGCTCAAGCTCCTTTTCCTTCAAGTACCAAACAAGATCCTCCTGGTTCTTGATCTTGCAAGGACGTTTCGTATCAATTTCAGCCCAAATGTTCCTTAGCTTGGTGAAATACTGTGCCACTGGCTGCCCATTCTGTTGCATTGAAGAAGCAGTGCACATTAACTCATGAACCTGTATGAAATCAGACTCATTAGTATATAAATCTTCCAGTGTCTTCCAGATCGCCTGAGCTGTATCACATTGTTCCACCAGGTCGACTATGTCCTCATTCATGGCCTTGTACAAGACTGACATCACAAGACCATCATCATCTTCCCACTTAGTGTAAGCATCAACATCACTTTCACTAGGGGCCTTAATTGTCCCAGTTACATGCCCCATCTTGTGCATCCCTCGAAGATGAGCCGTCATAATTTTCTTCCATTTCCGAAAATTGGTTCCATTGAGTTTGGCACCCCCAAATGAACCACTTTCAGAATTCTTGACGGATACTTCAACTGTCTGAACATCTTTCCCCTGAGAACTTTCAACTCCAGAACCCATTGCAACACAAATACCAAATCAGTAATTTATGGAGCAAAAACAAGAAAGGGCTGAATAAACCTGCGCCTGGTGCACTTGCACTGTCGGTGCACTGGAGCTGACAATAAATGGTGACTGAACCGGGTCGGGTCGAACCGGGTCGGACTAGAAACGGGTTGGGTCGGATTAGCAGAAACGGGTCGAGGAGTGCGGCGTCGGCTGCGTCGTGACAGAGCGGATCAGCACGACACAACGGCGCGGCAGCGTTGAGACTTGGGCACGACGGCGCGGCAGCGTTGAGACCTGGGCACAACGGCGTCGGGCACGGCTGCGTCCGCTGGGCACGGCTGCGTTCGCTGGGCAGAAAGAGCAGCGTCGACTGCGGGACGACGACGTCGGGGCAGAGACGACGACGGCGGGGCAGAGACGACGACGGCGGGGCAGAGACGACGACGGCGGGGCGACACTTGGATCCCGGCCTGGACACAGCAACGACAACAACTTTTGGAAAAGAAGATGCGGCGGCAGAGGGCTGAGCAGCAAAAAGAAATCAGTCTGACAAGGGGCCTACGTCAAACTGAGAACAGTCGGAAAAACTTCGACGATCGAGACAATAAACCCTAACAATGAGGTTTATTTAAAAAAGACAAACAATCGTCTGACAAATAACCGACGTCGGACGAAGAATTTGCAGCGGAAAAACAAAGAGACAAAGTCCTTTCGGATCTTTGCTCTGATACCAAGTCAAATATAACAAGGTTTGGAGAATGAATTTTCTGATATATTATTCGTCTCACAGAGGAGGCTATATATAGAGGTACAAGTTGTACAAACCCTACGTACTATGTACTACACATACAGAATAGGAAAGTAATAACAAATTAATTTACATTCCTAAACTAACTCCATGACTCACGCTAACAACTTTGACGAAGTGTTGATCGGCAAAAAATATATAAATACAAAAAAAAGGAAAAGGAAAAGGAAAAGAAAAGGAATTAAAAATATATATATATACATGGCCCTTCCAATGTGGGATCCCTATTTTAAGCTATTTATAGGGATATGACATTACACCAACTTCCCGATTATAATTTTACATCTCCACCGTTCATATCTTAGGTCTATATAAGTAGATCACCTCTACAAAATTTCATATGATTTGGTGATCGTTAAGGCTTTCAAAAGTTCAATTTAGTTTTAATGGCCTTCAACGGTTTTAGTACTGGATACGATTTTAGCACTAAAACATCAAAGCAGCATATAAGGACAAACACCAATTTGTCTCTTTTAACAACCTGGATGAAACATGCAATGAACTAACAATATACAATTGATGTTCACCAATTTTCATTATATTCATTAAATTTGACATAACTTCTCCTAATCACATTTGTGAATTGGTAAGCTATAAAGCAGCAATGTCCCAATAGAAATCCATCTCAATCACATAGTTGTAAAACACTGATGATTCTATCATTCAAAAATGATGAGTTAAAAGGGACACAAAAGACCAAACAACAACCACATTTTGGAATTCAGAATAAGAACTACACATTTTTCACAGAGAAACGTCAAATAATCATTCAACAATTCCTATCATCAATTAATAAACCTGCATACATGACTTAAAGGAAACTAAGTAACGAAAGATTGGGGTTGCATGTGATAATTTATCATTGTACCCAGTGTAATTTTGACTCAGCTTTTATTATAATTTGCATCTTATTTGTCATTAATTCAGGGAATTGATACTCGTATACAACATTTAGCAAAAAGGGAAGAGCGTATGACACACCTTATTTTTGTCATTGCCATTGATAGGGAAAGTGCTTTCTTCTGCGAAGCAATCTAACATGGACAGAATATCACCATTGGCTGAAACACAGGCTTCTCCATTGTAGCAGAATTACTGGAAACCAAGTGGAAAACATTGCAAGAATGTGGTACAGCATCTGATATGCAGGATTCCGATGAAGGGCCTATCCACATACCCTCAGGGGAATCTGTGCTAGAAGGACCGGGACTATTATATCCCCTAGGCAGAACAAGGTCTAGCTCAGGCCTATTTGCATGCAGGACTGTGTCCAAACAGATTTCAACCTCATCATCAGTCCAATCTTCCTCTTTAAAGGGTGCACCATATTGTGCACTAAGTTTTGGCCCTGCTCCTTCCTTTTGGAAAATTACACATAAGACATATGATTCCTGCAATATGAAAATAGCCAAGAAAGTTCATGAATATACATGGAAGCTATTAACAGAAGTGAACATTGAACAGGGCTACAATTATGAGGTTTGATAATAAAAGACTGTAACAAAACTAGATACAAAAGATTGAGAACCAAACAAATTGAAATTAAAAGCTGGTGGAGCTATTAATGGCAATCCATTATCCCAAATTCGACTGTCTTACAAATGAGGATGATCAACATTATACATACATATATAATGTTATATAGGCATAGCAAACGCACAACTAACAAATATTTTAGTGAAAGTAAACAAATTACCAAAATGAGTCAGTTACCTGAGGCACGCCCATATCAGCAAGGTCCTTATGTTCAAGCCTGTACTCATGCAGAACCCAGTCTGTCCGTTCTCCTCGTGGAGGTCGACCTATATGAAAAACTAAAGTCTTGATCCAACCGACCACTTGACCATTGTAATTAACAGATCTGTCGTTTCCTGACATTTTCCAGAACCCAGCTCCAGTGGCACGATTGACTCTAGCCCCAGTTGCATATTTCATTTCTCTAGGACAGAAGAAGTACCATTTTCCAACAAGATTTTTCTGAAAATAAATACAACAGAGTGAGAAACAACTCAATGCCAATCCAATACATGAGCAGAAAACAAATAATAAGAGAAGTAAAAATGAAGTGTATACCTGGAAGATCCCAAGGAGCATAGTTGTAAATGTCAACGTCGGCAATGACTTGAACACGAACTCTTTTCCCCATTACTTTTCTCTTCAGATAGTATTTCACAAGCTCAACATCAGTCGGAGAAAACCGAAAACCAGGCGGACATGCTGCTTTCCCCATAAAAAAAAAAATCCAAATCCTCAGTGTACCCTCTTCCTAATTCCCAAACAATAGAAAACCGTCAAGCCTAGAAAACAGAAACAAAGACAAGACACTCCCTCCCTACTTTCAAGTCCAATGCCGAAACAAATTCCTCGGCGAACACCACAACCTCTGTCTATTCATGAAACAGAATCCTCGAATGGTTGATGAGTGCTTGTTGTTGTTGAGATCAAAAGTCATGGGTGTGCAATCAACAACCTACTAATCCCACACATTACATTTACAACCACAACATGTAATGACAATCACAAGAAACAATTCGTATAACTTGAAATATCACAAACCTAAACATCGAGAGAACCTTAGATTTAAGAAAAGCTAAATGCAAGAGAGGTACCTTAACCAATAATCGCTACAAAGCTAAGAGAGAAACACAAGACAACAGCTCTGCTTCTGTGTTTGTATATTCGCGTTCGTTTTAAAGTGTTGAACACGCTAACTTGTTGGGCCGACATGTGGGTAAAAAGCCCGAACGGGTACCCGGCCCAAAAGAAGAATCGAAGCGTGTTAAATACCCTAGGAGGTAGAGAGAGAGGGTCTGCCAAAGCTAAACATGCTCTTCGTCTCTGCGCACCTGCTTCTTTGACTCTGCTCGCTCTTCTTGCCTCTCTCGATTTCCATCCCTCTTCGGGTTTTTAATTCTCTCTCTCTCTCTCTCTCTCCTTCTTCCTCGATTTGTTTGCAATTTAGGGTTTTATCTAAGAAACCAGAAAAACCTATTCAGATTCAGTGATCGAAACAATTTTTATTTTATTTTTTATTTTATGTTCATGTAAATCATTGAATTTGATTTAGGAGATAAAGAACGTTAATTGATATCCGCAGATGGGGTTGATTAGTTTTGTTGATATCTGAAATCGTGTTGGAATGGTGGAATTCTGGTTTACTATGTTTTTATATAGTAATTATATATCAATTATATGTGTGGTTAGATTTTGTTTTCGATGGATTTGCGATACTGTTTGATTGGTTATATATAAGATGTGTGCTTGTTCTCATTTTGGTTGGTTGGATATTTGAAACAGGCAATCTATTGCGCACCCAATGTCTTTTGATCTGAACGAGACACATTCATCAGTTATTAGGGAATTCTCTTTCATGAACCGAGGGAGGCTCTGGTTCTCGTGGAGGGTGTTTTTCCGGCACTGGACTTGACACTCTTTGAGTCCTTTTTCTAGGGTTGTTGTTCATAAACTCGTTTTTCGTTCTTTTTTTTCTTCTGTACTCCGAACTTCAGATAATTTTTAGTGTGTGAAAAGCAGTATTCATTGGGAGAGGGTTGAATTGCTATTATTTGCCTCACGTCTTGTGGGGAATTTGGACATTGGGGAGGATCATTCTTATATATTGGGGACTTTTCATCTGGATTCTGTGATGGGGAAATCATCTTTGCCTCCTGGGTTTCGGTTTAATCCTACTGATGTTGAGTTGGTACAATACTATCTGAAGAGGAAGATAATGGGAAAAAAACTCCATGTTAAGGTTGTTGCTGAGGTGTCCATATACAAATGGGCTCCTTGGGATCTTCCAGGTAAATCTTATGTAACTCATTCTTAGGTGGTTTTCCTGATATTTCATCTAACTTGTTGAAGCCATTTACTGCTATATTTGCTTCAGATTATTGACACGGCCTTCTATGCTTTGTAATATGTATAGTCTCTTACTGTGCTATGCTTACATTTTCAGACAAATCTTGTTGGCGAAGTGGAGATTTGAAATGGTACTTCTTTTGTCCTAGAGAGAAGAAATATGCAAGCGGAGGTAGAGTGAATCGTGCAACTGACTGTGGTTACTGGAAGACCACGGGAAGGATAGATCTGTTCTTTACAATAGTGAAGTTGTCGGGTGGATAAAAACTTTAATTTTTCACAGTGGTCGAGCTCCACGAGGAGAGCGCACAAACTGGGTTTTACATGAGTATAGGCTTGAAGATAAGAACCTGGCTGATAAGGGTGTTGCTCAGGTAAATGATACTATCTGTTTTCATTATTTTGTGTTTTTATTATGTTATTTTTTCTCTCTCAATGGTCACTGTAATTAGAACAATGATCTTGTGTATTTGCTTATTAGATTGGTTACCTTTGCCTTTTTCATGTTACAGGATTCTCATGTGCTCTGTTTAATTTTCCAAAAGGATGGGATAGGACCAAAAAGTTCTAAACAATATGGTGCACCTTTCAAAGAAGAAGACTGGACTGATGATGAGGTTGAAACTGACGTTTCACATGTAAACATGTCTGAGACAAACCTTGTTTATACAAACATGATTGAGCCAGAGCCAAATCTTACTCGTTCATATACCCCTGAGCCAGACATTGTTCAGGCAAACATGCATGATCAAGTGCTTGTTAATACAAACATCACTGAGCCCCATCTTGTTTATGGAAACATGCCCGACCCATACCTTGGTTATCCAAATATGCCTCAGTCAGACTTTTCTTATGCAAACATGTCTGAGCCATACCTTGCCCTTCCCAGCAACCGTAATAGTTCTATTACTCGCACCAATTCCAACGAGTTATGTGTTTCTGATATCTTGCCACCTTCTAGCAATGTCCTCCAGTCTGTGTGCAGCAATTATGAAACAACAGATCATGTTTCACCTGATGAAGATATCTTGTCAATGCTTAATTGCTTTACAGAAGACGTAACTTTCTCCATGGAGCACATTGACAAAAATGAGGTTTGTGACTTGCTCTTTTCTTACTTTCAAGTGAAAAGTATTCAGATTCTTTTGGTTAATCATGTGAAGTTGGTTACCTGGAACTGTGAAAATATGAATTGATATGATGCTGAAATGAAGAATGGTGAGACATATTTGATCTTTTGTTTCCTTTTTAAATTATCATTTTAACAAGATTGAATCGTCACACGTACCCAATTGAGATAGGTTCTGTTGAGACTCAATTTATAGTGGTCTTGTTATATACCAGCTTGTGTTTAAGTTGATTATATCTGTTAATATACATTTGATTTGTGGTGCATCCTAAACTGCAAGTTTTGTGCATGCAGTGTCTGACTTTTTTCATGGGTTTACAGAAGCTGGATAATCTCATTTATTCTGGAGATGCTAATCCTATAGCTGATGTCGGAAAACGTGATGATACTAATAAAGATCTGGGAGGATTGAGCAAAGATGGATATATTTTCCCCAATGGAGCTATTTCTGGAGCTCCAAGTGAGAATGAGCCATATCTGGAGCTATTTGATCTTGACAAACCATTGAATGGTAATAATTCGCTGTTTCCAATGATTAGTCCACCTTGGACTTTTGGTGGAGATACACCTTATGAAGAAGACTCATTCTTTCCATGGAGAGATGACTTATGAAGACAGGATGTGTTAAATAATGTGAATCGAAAATATCATTGCTCCAACATTAATTTATGAATTTGACTCGCGTGACATTGTTATTATTTCTATTGACATTGATGTTTTTGTTATTTATTTTTGTGCTTTATAGCTCTTTTTCAGTTTAATCTACGAAAAATGCTTCTGTTTAAGTGTCAGATTCTGCTTGGAACCATAAGTCAGATCCCTTTGACAGTGTTGGCATTGTTATTATTTCTATTGACATTGATGTTTTTGTTATTTATTTTTGTGCTTTATAGCTCTTATTCAGTTTAATCTACGAATAATGCTTCTGTTTAGGTGTTAGATTCTGCTTGGAACCATAAGGCATCTCCCTTTGACAGTGTTGGCAAGTAAACCACCAGCATAAACCACCATCAAAAGGAGTAGTTAGTCTCAGGTGTCCCTTTCCAAATAAACCACCAGCATGGCAGCATAAGATATAGAGGATGTAGGAGATATTCCAGTTAAATGAAGTCATTTACTGATGTAAAATAGTAGAAATCCTCAAATTCTTAAAATAATGAGGTTCTCTTTAGATCCTTCCTTACACACACATATTAGTAGATCATATCTACAACTTTTCATTCAAATTAAATATCGTTAAGACATTCATAAATTTAATTTACCGATTATAGACTTGAACGGTTCATGTTTGACATATTTGGATCATCCATTGATTTGATTTAGTTCGACTCCTTAACGATTACCAATTTGTCCGAAAATTTGTAGAAGTGATCTTTATATATAGACCTAAAAACTGAACGGTTTAGATGAAAAAATATGATTGAAAAATAGGTGTAGTAAATCATTAATAAAAAAGTTTTTAACTAATCATCAACCAAATAGTCTTCATTAAAACCAATTCTTTCTAACCATTATCAAAACCCCGTGGTCTATTCTGCATAAAGCTTATGATAAGTAGATATTACTGAAAAAAATGTTAGAGCAAAAAACAACCTCATAAATATCTTTGTCATTCCTCTCAGACCTCATTTGGTTCATAGAAAGAAACCAAATTTCTTGCGTTTTTTATTAACATGGGAAATCATAATTCTCATTTATTTTCCATTCAAGTGTTTGGTAAACAAAATCATAAAATTTTCAAAAAAAAAAACCATGTGGTTAAAAAGAGTAAACATTAACTTAAGTGGGTCAATTTAATAAAAAAATGATGTAATAATTGCAAGAAATTATGAGGGAAAGTGGGTCATTGGGTTGGGTGGAGAGAACAAATTTCCCATCTATTTTCCCTATAATTGGGAACCAACATCTTTTTTTTGGTTGTGAACAAATATTCATTAAAGCCTAAGAGCAAATCCAACAGATTCCTTAAATTCTTTGATTTTCTCTATTTTAGGGAATATGAGGTCATTTTCCACTCCAACAGTTTCCCTATCTCATTCCCTAAAATAGGGAAAGAGATGAAAGAGAAGCTTTGCTTCCCTATATTTACAGATTCCCTAAAAATATTTAGGGAAAGAAGAATTGAATGTTGCACACTCTTCAAGGCTCAAAAAGATGAAAGAAAACATAATTTATTTTAAAAAATAAACTTTTATATTTTTATACTTATTATTATATTGTAATAAATGAGGATTGTTGTTGTAATAAATATTTGAATCTTTAAAATAGGGAAACTGTTGGATTTGGTATACAAAATTTTTAGAGATTTTGAGTTTTGCTTCCCTATTATGTATAAAATATAAGGAAGCTGTTGGACTTGCTCTAAGAGGGCAGAGAGAATAGACTAGGCACGGGACCCAGCAAATGGAACAAGCTAGTTTTCATAGTCTCAAAGCCCAACTAAAGACACAACTAGATAAGCCTAACAGAGGAAAAAAAACGACAACAGAAAAAAGACAAAATAAAGAAGAAGATAGAAACCAAACGACGCAAAGAGAAAAGAAGACTGCCAGAAAACTATGGTCTTTGCTATGCCATTGACGCCGGCGGTGGACATGGCAAGCTGTCACGAGAGAGAACATGGACCAGGGAAGACGGGGGCCTATCAATCTAGACATCCGAGCACGTCGTTCTCACACTAAACGACGCAACGTGATGGGATGCACAATTCGTTTTTCTGGGAATCCAAGACCAATATATTAGTCTGCATGGAGGGGGAGCTGCTCGAATCCGAGCAATCACAGGTGAGATTCTCCAATCCCTATCAGAGTTGATACCATTAATGTCTTTCACTAAATCTTCACAGTCCGATTCAATTTGAATAGGGAGGTGAATATACTTCTGTGCAAGAGAAAGAACAACGATGGCGGCTTTTCCTTCAGCTACGATTGCCGAACTTGACTGGAAATAATGAGATGCACCATCAACAAGAGCTCCATTGTCATTCCGCAATACAACATCGAGACCAGCCAGGTTGGTTTTGCTATCTCAAGCCGCATCAAAATTGATTTTGATGCCCCCAATGGGTGGCTTTGTCCGAGTGATTTTTGGATTTTGAGGGTTATGGTTTGTGTTAGGAATTTGGGAATGTGGATGATGGGTTATCTATGGTGGGGTTTGATTGTGAGATGCATGAGGGTTTGAAGGAAGGTTGGCAGGGTATGGATTCTTTAAGGTGTGGTTTTGAATTTGAGATGTTTGGATTTGGTGGTATAGATTTGGGGTAGTGCGTGAGTGGGGAAGAGAATGGTTTGGGTCTTGCAGGGGGGTGTGATGATTTCTTCTGTTGGTGTGTGAGGCTGGATGCTCTGAGGGCTTGTTGAAGTTGAGTGTTGGTGGAGAGGGGAATTGGTGAGGGATGCGGTAGTTGTGAGAAGGAGAGTGACAGATTGGTAATAGCTGGGGTTTGTGTAGAACTATAATTTGGATTATGAATGGGGAACGGTGAGGTACGAGGAGGGGAGGAAGAAGAGTGTGTATAGTTAGAAGACATACCTGGTTCATGATGATCACCATGATTGTTTGCTTTTACGAATTCCACATCGGCTTTTTCTGCTTGAGATGCAATCAGCAAAGGATGAATAGTGGTGGCCTGGTAAATGGAATGACATCTACTCTTCCAAAGCTCCCAACAGATGAAGGAAATGGTGGTAAGACAAGTACTTTGAAGCTTCTTATTAGGGCCTGCTAGCTTGAGAATTTGTTCAATCCATCTATCAAAATATGTAACTTCTTGAACATTGATTTTATAATTTAAAGTGCAGGCAAACCAAGTGCATATAGCAGTAGGGCAGAGTAGGATAATATGCTCAATTGTTTCTGAGGCTAGGGCACACCTTGGACAAATGGGGGAGAAGACAATTTTTCTATGGAATAGATTAGCATAAGAAGAGATTGCATTGCTAACTGCTTGCCCTAAGAAATGTTTGATCTTGGGGAGGTTTTGTTAGACCATATAACATTCCAAACAATCTGGTTAACCCTGTGAGATGAGTGACTCAACTGTCCAGTGGGCATAGACTTTAGGGAGTGGAAGAAATTATACTCGAATTTTATAGAATAATAGCCATTCTTAGTTGCGGGCCAAATCAACTTGTCTTCAACATGAACATCACTAAACATCTGTATCTCAATGTTTTGCATATCTCTCTCAATAACTAGACCATTTATTGGTTGAAGCTGCCAAGAATAGGATTCCCAATCAATAAGATCATACATTTTGGTAGGCACAGATTAGGAAACGGGCATAATTGGACGAATGAAACCCAAATCGGAGTTCATGATCCATTTATCTTTCCAAATGTCAATAGAACAACCATTTCCAATCATCAACCTAGCTCATTCTTCAATGAGAGCCTTGCCTTCAAGGAGACTACTCCATGCCCAAGAAGCTCTGGATCTTTTCCCAGCTTGTAACACATCTGAATGGGGATAATATACACCTTTCATCATCTTTGCCCAAAAAGAGTTTGGTTCTGTGTGTAACCTCCAGATTTGCTTTGCTAGGAGTGCAGTGTTGAAATCTTCTAGGTTTTTAAAGCTCATTCTTCCACTTGATTTTGGCAGACCCAAATAATCCCAGCTTTTCCAATGAATTTTGTTTGCATCTTCTGACCCCACCAGAACTTTGTTATTACATCATCAATCTCCTTGCATAGAATAACCGGGAATTTGAAGCAGTGCATCAGATAATTGAGAACCGCCAATGCCACTGATTTGATTAGAACCTCCCTACCCGCTGTAGATAAATTCCTCATCTTCCAACTTACAACTTATCTAACAATCTGTCTTTAATAAAGGACAAAGAAGCTTTCTTTGAGCGACCCCACACTATCGGGAGTGCAAGATATTTTCCTGGGTTCAGAGTCAAGGGCACCTGTAGGATCTCTCTCAACAATTCCACTAGATTGTCAGGGGTGTTTGGCGTACAAAAAAGACTTGACTTTTCTAGGTGACCCTTTGACCAGATGCATCACAATAGAGATTTATGATTCTCATCAACTCCTCACAGTCTTCTTCTGTAGCCTTTAGAAGAAAAAAAGTGAGTCATCGGCAAAAAAGAGATGGGTAAGGGGGGGGGGGGGGGGGAATCTACTTAGATAGATACCATATAGAGTTCCTTGATCACCAGCTCTTTGAAGGAGAGTAGAGAAGACCTCTGTAGTGAAGAGGAAAAGGTAAGGAGATATGGGGTCTCCTTGCCTGAGCCCCCTTGAAGGTTCATGTCTTTCCATTGGTGGTTACTGCAAAAGTGACAGATTTGACACAACCCATAATCAAAGATACCCACCTTTTTCCAAATCCTAATTTCAACATGATAGCCTCAAGAAAGTCCCACTCAACCCTATCATAAGCCTTGCTCATGTCAAGCTTGAGGGCTAGTTCATGGGTGTCTCCACTTTTTCTCAACTTTAGATAGTGGTAGGCTTCATGGGCAACTAGGATGTTATCCTGGATCTGCCAACCAGGAACAAAAGCTCCTTGGATGGGAGATATAATATCTGGCAGAACAAGCTTGAGACGGTTTGCCAAAACCTTGGAGAAAATCTTATAGGAATAATTACACAGAGAGATAGGGCGAAATTGACTAACCGATTATGGGTTCGGCACCTTTGGGATCAGAACAATGTTTGTGCGATTCAAGTCTTCCAAAATTTCTCCCGAGCTGAAAAACTTTTTTGCTGCCCCATCAATAATCTTCTTCACGTTTCTCCAAAAGCTTTGGTAGAATATGCCTTGAAAACCGTCTGGGCCTGGGGATTTATGAGCTCCCATTTGAAACGTTGCATCCTTGATCTCTTCAATTGAGATTGGCTGGGTCAGATTGGTATTTGTGTCCTCCAAAATAACTGGATTAATTGCCTCAAAGAGCTTCTGTCCAGTTTCTTGGCCCAACTCTAGTAAATAAACATTGGAAATATCCCTCAAATTCATCTCTAATGCTCTTCCTTCTCCAGCTAGGCATCCCACTAATTTTTAACTTTACCACCTTATTTCTCTGCCTCCGATGGATGGTGGTAAGGTGAAAAAAATCTTGAGTTAGAGTTTTTTGTTTTCAGCTATTTAATCCGAGATCTTTGAGCCCAATCCGAGAACCAATTTTCTTTCCCACTACTTTGATTCCATAAAATAAACATGGCCTGTGATATGGCCTCATTAGGAAAAGTGTCATGAATAGCAACTAGTTTTGTATACTGATTTGGGCCTAATTGGGCAGATGGCCATCTCGGGTCGATCTCTCTTGAGCCCTAGTCTTATATAAACGAGGGGGCAAGGCCATCAGATGAGCAGCAGGCTCCGCCTCCGCCTCCTCTTCCATCTTTCATGTTGTTTGTTTGTTTGTTTGTTTGGTTTTTGTTGATGAGTTATATGTAGATTAGAGAGAGAGAGGATGATGATGGCTGCGTTTGTTTCCGCTTAATAGCTACTGCGCTTCAAAGCGAAGCTGTCTTTAGTGTTTGGTAAACAGCTTAGCACGCGGCTTCTTTATGAAGCACCGGCTATTTGAAGGAAAAAGCCGAAGCAACCTTGACCCTCCTTTCAAAAGAAGCAGAAGCCATAAGACGCACGGTACTGTAGCGCGATTAAATGATTTTTTCAAAATATCATTGGGTACCCTCGTCAAGTTCAACATATTACGACCCAGTCTCTTCTATTCCTCGATACCCTCTCTCTTTGTCTTCTCCTTCTCTCTATCCTCCATTGGCACATCCACTGTCGCTCTCCCCGTTTGATCTGGGTTACTGGTAAGAGTAAGGGTGTGATCATAGTTTGATATCTTGATCTAGGCTGATGATTAATCAATGTTTGAGCAATATTGGGTTAGACGTTTTTGTGATTGTTGGTTAATTTAGGATTTTGTGTTGCGCAGTCCTTCAGGGAAGCTTGTGCAGATCGAGCACGCTTTGACGGCAGTCGGGTCGGGTCAGACTTCTTTGGGTATCAAAGGTAATGTTGCTGCTCTGGGTTTTTACTTTAAGCTTGTGAGAGCTAGAGTTTATATAGGCTTTGTGATTTGATGGGTGAGCTGGTGTTTAGCCTCTGCAGTCCTCCCCTAAATGCCCAGGTTGTTAAACACAGTCCATCTATTGTTCCAAGAGTGTTTGTTGCTACCATCTATTTGGCCTTAACGTGCTCCCAATGTACCTTAACACATTATAAGATAATGTCAGTAGATCTAATGAAATCATTCTTTTTGTATCAAATGGTGTCTAGAAACTGTATTGCTTGACCTATGTGTTGTGTGATCCCTTGAATCTTCTGAATATCATATATACGTTCTCACCATTTGCACACTAATATTTTCTCAAGATTGGTTGCTTGGTGAATGGAATGAGAAAGGAAAGATTTTGATATTTGTCCAGTCCCAGGACAAATGTGATTCTTTGTTTCGGGATCTGCTTAGGCATGGATATCCCTGTCTCTCACTTCATGGGGCCAAAGATCAAACAGATCGTGAGTCCACGGTATCTGATTTTAAGAGTGATGTTTGTAATTTGTTGATTGCAACAAGTATTGCTGCCAGAGGATTAGATGTCAAGGATCTTGAACTGGTGATCAACTTTCATGTCCCAAATCATTATGAGGACTATGTACACCGTGTTGGACGTACAGGCCGAGCTGGCCGAAAAGGATGTGCTATGACGTTCATCTCTGAGGAAGATGCTAGATATGCTCCAGATCTTGTTAAAGCATTGGAACTTTCTGAGCAAGTTGTCCCAGATGACCTGAAATCTCTTGCTGATAATTTCATGGCAAAAGTGACTCAGGGACTAGAGCAAGCGCATGGAACTGGTTATGGAGGAAGTGGATTTAAATTTAATGAAGAGGAAGATGAAGATGAAGTTAGAAGAGCGGCAAAGAAAGCACAGGCAAAAGAATATGGTTTTGAGGATGACAAGTCTGATTCAGAAGATGAAGATGAAGGTATTCGAAAGGCAGAGGGAGACATCTCACAGCAGGCTGCCCTTGCTCAGATAGCAGCTATTACTGCTGCTTCCAAAGCTAATACAGCCTCAATGCAGACCACTGCTTCTGCTGCCCAACTGCTTCCCAACGGTGGAGGGTCAGTTTCTCATCCAGGTGTCCTTGGTCAAGCATTACCAGGAACAGCATCAGTTTTCACTGGGACTGGTTTGCCTCTTGGTAGCAATGATGGGGCAGCTCGGGCTGCTGTGATTGCTGCAGCCATGAACTTGCAGCATAACCTGGCAAAGATTCAAGCTGATGCAATGCCTGAACATTATGAAGCAGAGTTAGAGATAAATGATTGGGTGTGCTTTTCCAGGTTTTAGATGGAAATGTCTTCATGGGGCCAAGCTGCTGCATAGTGCTGTGTGTGCTGCACCTGAAAGGATGGTTCTTGTAAGAGAGCCAATTTTTCTTTTACATTCTTTCCTTAATATTCAGAATAGTGTAGTCAACCTCTGCTTCTGTTGGATTAGCTTGTGTAACGGATTAAGCTTTTCTGGTTTTGTTCTCTGTAATAGGTATCCAGCTCCATATTACAGAGATCGCTGAAAAATTGTTTTTTGTGTTCTTTGTTATCTTTTGACCCTCTTAAATGAAGACTGGCTATATCTAAAATACAAGTATATAAACATAGAAAAAAGCAAGTAATAGTCATGTAACATAGAGCATATACGATTCCCAGAACATGCAAATCTGCAAAATTGGCATTTATTAATCTCAATACAAGTAAGTCGATGACATACATTATGGTGGTTTTTTCTTACCGATGAAAGATAAATTATTATAATTGTAAGGAGCTTAATTATTACATTTACTTATGATAGTGTTTAATATTATTCTCTTGGTAACCATGATTTATAAAACTCCAAGTATAGTCTACAAAATTTATATAGACATAAAATTGAAGAGCAATTATGTTATAATACATTACCAAAAAAATAAGGCAAAAACAAATTCTAAGGTTAAATTGGTCATTTACAAGTTTAAAGCTGGTTCAAAAAGCTAGTTTACCAAACAGTTTGCCTTTGCTTCTACCATTCACAGCACTTACAAAAAGCCAGTTTATCAAACACTCAGCAGCTTTGCTTGTCAGCTGCTTATTCTCAGAATTAGCCACAGCCAGCTTATTTTGGAAGCCACAGCTGTACCAAACAGGGCCGATAACCGATGTGCAAACGCAGTACCATGAATCATCTTGGTTTCTATGAGCGGCACTTCCACACGAGATTTCTGACTCTCTCTTTCTCTGTTCCCTTCTTTCACGTTGCTCATGTTGTACACTTTGTTTTTGATGTCTTTCTAGCTTGTTCATTCCTTGCTTTACAAATTGCATTACACTTCCTTCTTGTTTTCCTTACCTCTTGAACCCAATCCCCATATGAAAAATTGGAGTGCTATCTTCCTTGTTTCTGTTTCAACCAAGATCTGTATTTTTTTTTTCCGATTATAGATGTCATTGCTCTGACATACAAAGCAAACCTGTGCTTCTCATAAATCTAACTACTACTTATGGGCAAAGATAAACACCTCTACCAATAAGACAGCTTAAAACTGAATCTGAACTCTCTCTCTGGATCGAGGAGGCCGGGAAACTTTGCTTAGGGTTAGCTATCCGCCTGCTTCAAATACTGCAGCTTTGGCCAAATTAATCTTTGACCAAATACTGCAGCTGACTGACTGGAAGGGGAGTAATTAAGGTTACCCAGAACTTTGATCATGTCAGGAATGTGATGGACTGCTAAATATCTAGGCTTTAAACCCTAAACATCAAGATTAGAAATTTACTAATTTAGAGTTTACTCTCAAAACTGCTACTTAGTTATAGAATCACAATCCCATTTCTTGTGCAAGGAAAACGAGTCATTAACGACATGCTTCAACCTTCTATGGCGTATGTTGTCACTTGACAACATAACTTCGAATTCCAGGCACAGATAAATAGAGGTGAATTAGGTTGCCGATGCTCTTGCAAATTTTGGATGTGCCTGCCCGAGCTCAAAATGCCCTCCGCTCAAGTCACTTATTCTGTGATTTGCTTCTTGAAACTATTATCCAAAAGACACATGCATGCAGAAGCTTGTTCAATGATATGTTTTCTGTCAGACCAGATTATGTTTCATATGCTAGGATACATTGAGGTGGAGTTTCATTTGGATGCTTATAATGATCATAATCTGTTTCAGGTCTTCTGATCTAAATAGTGCTAACGAGTTAATCAGTATAAAGCTCCCAGGATTTAGAGATGTATAGTGACGTGTTGAGGCACGATTTAGGTGTCTTCTTGACGCTTGGCATGTGAGAATTCAAGTTTTGTGCATCATTATTGTTATTTGTTAGTGAAACATGTTTAAAACTAAACACAGTTGAGAGAAGTCCTATTCTTTTTCTGAAAAGGAGAAGTCCTATTCTTTTGTCTTCACCTTATCATGAAAAGTTCCACTACATCAGTCCTAGTCGTAAACAGCCAAGTTCAAGTACTGGCCCGGCTTCTCCTCACCGATTGCTCTGGCTCTCTTTCACCCTGCACATCACGTAATGAACTGAATTCTTCCACTCCCAGAAAAATGTCGGATAGAGAGTTTCGACATGTACCACAAACCACTACATTATCTACCTACACTCGAGCTTGGTGTGGATGAACAAACAGAGCACCGACTACCGGCTTCACTTTCCACACTTGAGCTCGGCGTTGATGAAGAAGAAGATCCCTACTGCTGCGGCTGTCTTGAACCTGTGCCTAAGTTGTTTCTCTGGTAGGATTTGTCGTACAGTGAAGAAAATATTTCACATAAGCTTATCACAGATATGGATGAAAAATCTCTCTGTTTCATAACGGAGTTGCATCTGATATCGATTTGTATTCACATCAGTATCAGGATCAAGAGAACTAATCAAAGTGAAAAGGGATATGACTGGAGATGCGATATTCAAAGTCTTTATCTAATCCAAATACTGCTGGCAGATCTAGCTATCAAGAAGTCTCCTTCTAACCAGTAAACGTTTTCTGCTGTTCCTTATGAATTATGTAGAGCAATACTCTCTTATTTAGTTAAAGGTCAGTGGTGGTGGTGAACCTTTTCTTTCTAGTATCAGAATTGCAAGTTCCAAGCTCCAACTGACTTCTAGTGAGACTGAGAAAAGAGGACTGATAAAAATATGGGATGTTCCTACATTAGTTAGGTGTTTGAAACAGGTAGGCAAATAGCACCAAAAATACTAAATGCAAAAGCCAATAATCTATTCACTCTTGGCTCTTTTGTTCTACTAATTCTGTAACATGAATTTCGAAGTGCACGATCACAAAATGAAAGTGTAAAGAGTGCCATCGCAAAGCATGGAACACAAAACATTCTAAAACAATTGAAGAAATAGTTGGGCACCAGCCGTGGCAAAGTATAGTCAAACAAATTCTTTGAAGGAAGGTAAACTAAGGTATTTAAACAAATGCATTGCAAGTAAAAAATTACAACAGTTCCAAAGGAATTTTCCATACTAAATATACTTATAATGTTCTTTAGTTAAAGATCTGGCCTACATTCTCTCTACAATTGGTCTCCAAACTTCTTGAAAAGTTATGCCCTCAGCCGGTCATTTGCATATCCTAGACTGGGAAAGTAGCTAATTGTTGAGATATCAATCCCATATCGGGAATATGGGACCTTGCCTGTGGGTTAATAAGGGTTTGGGCCACTCCATCTATTGCCAATTGGTTTTGGATGTGAACCCCAGACTACTTTATCATGGTATCAGAGCGGGTTACCCACGTCCACGTGTGAAGCCCAAAGGCCACACGCACTCCACGTCACCCCAAATGTTGTCCACGTGTTAGGCTTGAAAATTCGCCACACGTGCGGGGGCGTGTTGAGATATCAATCCCACATCGGGAATATGGGACCTTGCCTGTGGGTTAATAAGGGTTTGGGCCACTCCATCTATTGCCAATTGGTTTTGGATGTGAACCCCAGACTACTTTATCACTAATAACAACAATACAAAAGAGTTGCATCAAAATTGATAATGCCAGGTTTTACGTACTGAATAGAAATGCTCATATTATAGCATAAGATTGTAAAAGCTTATATTCAAATGTCATCGATCTCACTTTATCACACAAACAAAATGCTCAGGCATCCAAATAACAAGTACCTCATATTCTGAATCTTATAAACCCAACCGTCCAACTCTACCAACTGGAATCAAAATACACAAGGGATACTATCAAATTTGCAACAAAACCTCAACCAGAGTCATCCAATTTAATCAAAGTCAAACGCAAAAGCATCACCAATCCAGAATTTTCCAGCAAAGCAGAAAAAGATTTACAATAATAAACAAAAGAATCATTAGTCAACTGAATTATAAGCAAATATTAAGCAACAAGACAGCCATAATTACTTTTCTTCCATTTTACAACTTCATGTTACTTCAATCCTGGCATCCCTCGTTACAAGTATTTCAATTTTACTATATTTTGGAAACTGGTATGAATAAAACAGAGGTTAAATTTATTGTTACCATTGTTAAGAAAAAATATAAGAAAAAAATTTAGTAGTTGATGACAAATATGGAGCAGTGTTTAAGCTTATAAATCAGTCAATTACAAAAAAGCAAGAATCAGAAGCCTTCTTTTCAATTACCAAATGTAGCTATAAAGCAGTTAAAAAGCACAATAGAAATCCTCAAAGACAATTCCCGGCTCAAAACAAAGTACTAAAGCAGCCAGCTTAACTTCCATTGTACGTTTACACTTCCACAACCACTTATATCCAAAAATAGATATCTCAAAAACATCATATGTTCTTTACAGACACAGAAGAAAATCAGGCAGTATGCAGGAACAAATGAAGATGAAATCACAAATAAATATCATGAAACCATTTGGACCAAATCAAAATCCACATATTTCAAAAAGATAGAGAGACCTTATCTCTGCCTAAATATCTTTATGAATACGTCAAGAACTCTATTGACAAATTCATATAAGTATATATGGTAGCTTAGTGGGACTTCAAGGATTTAAAGTACACTTTCTGCTAAATTTGATCTTATATATATCTTTATACAAGACAGATGCATAAGGAGACCATTCCACAAACAGTGAAATGAGTTTATGAGAGGAATTGTAAGTCAGCAGCCTTTTCAATAAGTCAGTATCTTGAGAATGTGCACATGTAGACACTACAACCACTGTTTGTTTCTCTCAATAGCAAAAAGAAAAATGAAATTCCCTAATTTGTTAATCTTGAGCCACAACTAAAGCAAACGCACAGACATGCAAATACTTACGCTTGCCTCTCAGGACTGAAACTCTACTAAACCTATAATACATGATGCTACGACTTCATAGGTTCATCTAGTTCAAGGATAAGCTGTTCCTTAATGCATAGTGAAGTCAGCTCTATCACCATCATGGCAAGAAATAACGGATCAACTAAGAAAAAGATATCTCAGATGACAATAGTTCAAAAGAAGATCCCAAATCAATAGAGTGGTTTCTGATTATAACTCGGTACAAAATTTCAAACACATTACCATCGCCAAGCATAGATAAACTCTGCAACATTGAACCGATCACTTAGACTTCTTCCCTTGCTTCTTCTTTATAACCTCATCGATGTACATTATCCCCTTTCCTTTGTACACCTCAGGCGGCTTACAACCCCGAACGGCGGCCACAAACTGGTGCACCCTCCCCTTATCAATCCCGGTGCAGCAAACCACATTGTTCTTGAAGCAGAAGACCCGAACAGCAGGCGGCACAGTCAACTCAAGTTCATGACTGTAACCCAATTTCAGATACAGCAACCGCCCTTGAGCTTCAGCTCTGGCTTTGTAGCCCACACCCACAATCTTAAGAAACTTGAAAAATTGGGCTTCCATTCCTGAAACCAAGCAATCCTAATTATCATTTTCTCAGCATTATCAGAACTAACCCAATTCCTCTAACAACTAAATCTAATTCCAAGCTATACCCAGTTATATATTTCTATTACTTCAAATACCCAATGAATCAGAAGTTGAAAATTATCAGAGATTAGAGGCAGACGATGATAAGAAATAAAACCCTAGAAGCTGAGAGAAAGGAGAAGAATGATAATTTGGGGAAGATGGTAAGATTAAGAGTTACCTGAGTCTTCAACTGGGTCAGTGGATTTGAAGGTCTATGAAAGCTTACCGGTGACAGAGCAGAATAGGAGGAGACAGCTAAGGGTAGCGATGAAGATGGTGTGAATTTTTTATTTTTAATGAAGAAAGGCAAAGAGTAATTTTAAATATACAATTTTAATATCTTAATACACACATTTTGTTTAATACACTATTTATTTAGTTTTTCATTTCAATATTATACTAAACACATATCTCAAACCATCTAAAATACCTTTAATATCTAAAAATAATAATAATCTTGGCGTTGTAATTTCTTAAAGACTACAAGAAGATCCACAATAAGCTGAAGGTGAAAATGAAACGAGCTAAAGCTCACTGGAGTTGCCCACCAAGCGGGAGGCTCAAACTGAATATTGACGGTGCTTTCCTGGAAGATCAGAGAGTAGGTGGCATTGGAGTGGTAGCTAGGGACGAGCATTGTGCTTGGTTGCGTTATCTCGCCATATGCCCTATGCACAATCTGCTATGCATATGGAGGCAGAGGCATTACAAGGTAGTCTTGTCACATCTCAACTCTTAATTTTTACCTTATTTACTAGCTTGGTATTAATAAGAGTGTTACCGTCTTCGTAAATAAGTTTATAGTTTCAAAGGTCTCTAAATGGGTGTTGAGGGACGATTATTTTGGAGAAATTATTCGTAAGAGAAATATTTGAAGACAGTAAAAATGGTAAATTTTAGCTAGTAAAAATATAAGTTTTATTAGGGTATTATTTTTGGGGTATTATTTTTGGGGTATTAATTTTTGGAGTTGAGATTTATTTAGTGGTGTTGGACCGGTTTGGATTAGTGGCCCAAAGCATTTCTCTCTCTCTCTTCTCTCTTTTCCCTCCCGACCTCTCTCTCCCTGCCGGATTTTCCCTGCACTCGTCCGTCACCGTCCGGCCACCATAGGTCACCGCACCGGTCTCAATCGGTTGGTCATTAGCCCAGCTTCATTCCGGGACCGATGAGAACTTCCCTAGCACCGTCGTGAGGGAGATATCAAGCCCGAAAGGTCCAACTTTCGTGGTGTTCCGTCGCAGGAACTCCTCATTCGGCCGCCATAGCCGGAGCCGCTTGGCTCGTTGGAAAGTCCTCCTCCCGTATAGCAATCCCCCAAGAGGTTTCACTCTCTCTTGAGCTAGGTAAGAAGAAATGTCGAGTTGAAATTCTAGGGATTCTTGGATGTTTTTGTTCGATTGACTTAGTTAAGGTAGAAATTGGGTTTTGTGCTAGTTAGGAAAGTTATAAAGGGAGTTGAGAAGAAGATGCTGTTAAAATTTAGTAGGCATTGGAGGTCACCGGAGTCGATTGCTGGCCGCCGCTGTTAGGGAGATTTTCATGGTTTTAAATGTGTATTATTAAGAGGAGTTTGTTGATGTTAAGTTTGGAATTTTTTGAGGAGTTTTGAATATGTTTTGGATTTTTCTAAGATTATTGAAATTTGGCGGTTAATGTGATAGAATGCGGCCGTTGGTTAAATATTGTTAAGACTGTAGAGGGTGGTATTAAGGATATCGGTAATTGTGGTGAAGTATGGATCGAAGCGAATTTAAGAATAAAGACGTTAGACATGGATGAGCGTGCAAAGTTCACATTTAATTTTGCCTATTTTTATATAAGCGATAGTATATAGTTGAAGATTTAATTATGTTTTTGGAACAAGACGTGAGGAGGCTCGAGCAGAAGAGGTCTCGGACTGACATCAGGCTTAGACCTAATTTGTGAGTGAACTTTTGTTTTAATATAATATGCATGCAATTGTATTTTGTTGGGGCAGTTGACATCATTTTTATTTGACATCATTTTTATTTTGGAGAGTTACCGAAAATGAGATTTTCGGTAAATTATAAATATATTTATGAGGAGAGTATATATGTATATAAATGCTAGCTAGCCATATGTGTATGTCCACCTTAATGACGTAGTATATAACCGCATTATGGTGTGACATGAGCGTTAGACGCAAGCGTAGTAGCCCTCTATATAAGTGTTTAATTCATATAGGGGGTATGTACACATATTTATATACTCGTCTGTCTACCTTAATGGCATAGTGTATCACCGCATTAAAGCATGACATGAGCGTTAAACGCGAGCGTACACTACCAGGACAAGTACTTTAGCCGACGAAAAATTTTCGTCGGCCTGTTAAAAAAATTCGTCGGCTAAGATCTTAGCCGACGAACCTTCGTCGGCTATAGTGTCGTCGGGAAAGGGTCGTCTGTGATGACTTTAGCCGACGACACAAAAAATTTCGTCGGCTAAGGTATGGACTATAGCCGACGAAATAATGTCGTCTGCTATAGTCCAAACTTTAGCCGACGACATTATTTCGTCGGCTAAAGTACGGACTATAGCCGACGAAATAATGTCGTCTGCTATGATCCATACCTTAGCCGACGACATTATTTCGTCGGCTAAAGTATGTACTTTAGCCGACGAATTTTTTGTCGGCTATAGTCCATACCTTAGCCGACTACATTTTGTGTCGTCGGTTATCTTCCAAACTTTAGCCGACGAATAATTTAAAATATTCGTCGGCTAAAGGTTGTAATAAAAAAATATAAAACACCTATGGCCGACGAAATATAGTATATTTCGTCGGCTTTATAGGGATTTAGCCGACGAATTAAAGCATATTTCGTCGGCTAAAACTTATTTAAAAAAAAAAAACTTTAGCCGACGAATTAAGGCTTTTTTCGTCGGCTATAAGTCCATTCCAGTAAAAAAAAACCCCCGAAATTTCTGAATTACCATTCCAAGCAAGCTGCAAAATACACCAAAACAATTCTATATAACCAACAACAAACACATAAAAGTATATATCAACTACATAAAAGTATCAATTACATAAAAGTATCAAACACATAAAAGTATATATCAACTACATAAATTCTATATCGTCTAAATTAATATCCTCTTTCTGGGGGCTGCTGCGGAGGTTGCGGCGGCTGGGGTAGCGGCATGGGCGGAGGCGGAAGTCCGTGAATCTGGGCAGCTGTAAACTCCTGCATGTACTGGAACATCTGCTGCTGCTGGGCCTGCTGGATGGCATGTATCTCGGCAACATAGGCTGCCTGTGCGGCATTAAAGGCTGCCTGCGAGGCAATATGAGCAGCTTGTTGTTCTCGTAGTCTCTGAACTTCCGACTCTAACTGAGTCGTCCTGTTGATCGTGGACGTGGTCCTGCTGCTGGTCGAGGCTGCCTTTCGTTGAAATCCTGGAGTGGTCTTCAGGACCCCCTCGCCTTTCGTTGAAATCATGGAGTGGTCTACGTAGTACCTTTATATAGATTATTTTAAATATATTAATTTATATAGGGAGTATGGATGTGTGTAAATACATACATATATTGATATATATATATATATTTTTTTTTTTGAGAGATAAATGATTTATCGTTTGAGGCATGCATTCGATTTCTTTGGAAATTAAATTGGGAAAGCATAAATATTGATAATTATTTTCTTTATTTTTTATTTTTTATTTTTTTATCTACTCACTCTAACGTTTGCGAATGTTTTCCCCTGAACCCTTCGTTTTTAAAAATGCCCAGTCTGCAGAGTTCGGGTTGACACTAGCAGGTAGTAACGCGGCATAATTACCCACTTCTTAGCCACTTTTCACCAGTAGGTTACTTGTTTAACCTACTAGGGTATTTTCTTGCTTCCCTAATGTTTAGTAGCTCTGATTACTCTTGGTGTTATTGTATAATATTTCGGTGGTGTGCTAAGACTGATGATATATTTTTCGAATATTCGGAGGATGAAGTTGGTTTTATTAGTTGGATATTTATGTGATGAGCTTGAGGATGGTTGAGTCTTCTAGAAGGGTATTCTGAATTTTTTTTCCGGGTTAGGGTTGTTTATTTTCAAGGGAGGTTTACTGAATTTTTCAGTAAATTTTCCTTAGAAGTAGACCCCGCAAGACTTACTTTGGGTCGTAGAGTGAAATTCGGGGTGAGTTTTGACAAGTCTTCTCATTGCTTTTTATCGAGGTTGGAAGGAGATTGAAGTTGAGAGTGACTATGAGACTCTACTGCAAGCCCTAGCTAAAGATGGAGATATGGTTGAGGTTAGTACTATATTGATTGATTGTCGTCACTACTTGATGACTTTCAATTTTGTTCTTCTTCGCCATGTCAATCGTGAAGCAAATGGAGTGGCTAATAGATTGGCTCACCTTGCTAGATCATCGGTTTTAGATGAGCTGTGGGAAGATGGACCTCGTGACATTATACAAGATGTTCTTATAGAGGATGATTATAAATTTTCACAAGGTATAGGTGTTATGTCCCCCTTGATGTATGATCATTCTCTTAATAATAATATAAGTGGGAGAGCTAATACTCCCACTTAGCTGGATTCTCAGCCTGTCTTAAAATAAAAAAAAACTAATAATAATCTGTTTATTTGTTGAAAGAATTTACATTCCTATTCTTGATGACTTATCTTAACCGAATCTTCTCCTTATTAGACTAGAATATCTCTTAGATATCTATCCCTGATTTACAGGGATTCTCTATGTAATGCCTATATAAAGGCCAATCTATCAATAATGAGTACACTTTTTTCTCTCATATTCTCATACTCTACAACACGTTATCAGACTTGGTGCCCTAATCAAAAGATAATATGCCAACCATACCGAAAAAACCCTAAAACATTCGAAAACCCAAACTTTTTCCCAAAACCCTAATCTGCCCGTTTCGTTTTTCCCGATTGCCGGCTGGATTTTATTTTGTCCACGGTCGGAACTACAAATCTACAGAAAACCCTCGACATTCCGGTTCCAACCCCACCAGTCTCACCCCGAGAACCGGCCTGAAAGTACCTGAACTGGCTTCCGAAATTTTCCAGACCGCTGCCGTCACCGACCCCCGGTTCACCACCTTCCCGTGCTCCGATCGACCTGATTTTTGGACAACAGCTTCCTCTTCCAGTTTTTCTCCAAACTCGAAGCAGAAGTAGATGAAAAGTTGTTTTTTATCCTCTTGACAGCCTCTAGAAACCAAATATCTCAAGATTTCTCGTCTTCCAAGGAAAACTAAAAAGGTTCCCAACCCTCGGTCGAAGCCTGCTATCGACTCAAACTCATCAGAGGTAAATTTTTAATTAATGTTACTGCTTTCCGAATTTCAATTCATAGTTCGAGTTTAGTAACCTTTCCATCTATCCCCTCTCTATGACGGGATTGGGTTTGGGGGGGGGGGGATAGGGTTTAGGAGTTTTGTTGGGGCTCCCATCCTCTATTAAACTTTGTGGCTGGGACATATGCGTCATCATATTGTTGGGTAAAAATCGTAAAAATATATATACCCAACATAACTTCACCCTATCTTATTAACGTACTAAGATAGGGTTTTAATTTATGTCTGGTTCAACCCATTCAAGACAGAATGTGTCTCTTAATTACAATCCCTTGTTACAAGGAAACACCCTTTGATTTCATTTACCAAGAGACCATTGTAGGTTTGTTTGTTTTTGTGACTGCACCCACATTTGGGAATGAGTTGCCTACGTACCCTGGAGAGGATCAAGTCACTCGTAGTTCAAAGGTTCCAACAAGTGAATGACTCATTGGAGGGCTTTGACTATAGGATGAGAGTAGTGTTTGGAAATGTGTTTGGATTTGTGTCTGAAGGCATTTGAGCTTTGGAGCAAGATTCTGGCTTCAGCCGATCCGGGAGTTTATTTGGATTGGTGGTTGCATCCGTTTTTAAGTCCAGACTGCCTACATACCATTGTAAAGGGATCAAACCAATGTAATTCGAAAGATTTGGTTATGGATTTGATTCTCTGGTACTCTTAGGAATTTGACCAGTCATTTGGACTTGACGAATTTGACTGGTGGTGTCAAGGATTCTGTTTGGAATTTTGGTTGCATCTAGTGGGTTGCTAGACTGCCTACGTACCCCTTTGTGGGATCAAACTGACCGTAGTTCATAAAAGGTTTGTAGGCTTTATGGCTTAATGCCGGCTTTTGGTTTAACAGACGTATTTTGAGTCCGTTAACTGTGTTTCTTGTGGACACCCAATTTGGTAGAGTGTCTGTTGATTTGATTTAGGCACCCGGAACAGGTGATGCAGCAACGTGACAAAATGCTTGAATGGCTTTGGCCACAGTCCTTGATAGTGGCGTAGGTGATCTCCGCGTGTAAGCAGACTGCTCCTTCATGCGGACTCCGCGCGTATGTCGGTGAGCGGGCTCCGCGTGTACAATTGTGAGCGGACTCCGCTTATATGTCTGTGAGCGGGCTCCGCGTGTATATCTGTAAGTGGACTCCGCGTGTTCACTTATGAGCGGACTCCGCGTGTATGTCTGTGAGCGGACTCCGCGACTTGCTTCATCTTCTGCATGAATGGATCTCGCCTGTGACGTCATCTCGCCTCGCCTGGGCTTAGGGCTTCTGAATATTAACTCGTCACCCCTTAGGGCCTCTGCTTTGTTACGAAGTTACCTCGCCACCCCTTAGGGTGTTTGCTTTGATACGAAGTCACCTTGTCACCCTTTAGGGTAAAGTCACCTCGTCACCCCTTAGGGTTAAGTCACCTCACCACCCCTTAGGGTGAAGTCACCTCGTCACCCCTTAGGGTGTCTACTTTGATACGAAGTCACCTCGCCACCCCTTAGGGTTAAGTCACCTCGCCACCCCTTAGGGTGAAGTCACCTCGCCACCCCTTAGGGTCCCTGCTTTGACACGAATGTTGGCTCGCCACCCCTTAGGGCTTCTGCTTTGACACGAATGTTGGCTCGCCACCCTTTAGGGTTTCTGCTTTGGCACGAATGTTGGCTCGCCACCCCTTAGGGTTCCTACCTTGGCTTGAATGTTGGCCCGCCACCCTTTAGGGCTCATGCTTCGATGTGAGGTCACCTGGCTCGCCTGGACTTCCAGTCTTGTGAGGCCATCCTAGTTTGCCTCGCCTGGACTTCAAAGACACCTCACCTTAGGGCTTTTGCTTTAAGTTTTCAGCTTCCTTGTAAGGTCATCTTGCATGCGGACTGCTTTCTCGCTCGCTTGATAATATTTTAGCAGGAATGCTTGTTTCCTTCTCTTGTATGGCTTGTTATGCGAAACGCATGGCGTTGTGTACGAGAGTAAGGCCGAGCGGCTACATAATTATAGCAACGAGAGGAGGTGGGGGCGAGGTCATCTCGCCTTCTTTTTGTTGACTACCTCGCGTGGTCGTCTCGCCTTAGGGGGAGATGGTTTGCGGGCTTCTGGCGGAGTAAGGAACGAGGCCGAAGGATAGAGATACTGCAAAATAAATAAAGAGAGTTAGAGTGTGGGCTCCACCTTCTTGTTGGCTCACCGCTTCTTTTCTTCTCTCCTTCTGTTTTTAGCTTCGCTTGTTCTCCTCTCCTTCTTCTCCTCTTTTGTTCTGTCTATGTTGACTCCGCCTGCTTCTGCCTTTCTCTTGTTCCCTGCCTTTTGCTTCGCCTCCCTCTGTTGCGCTCTGTCCGTCTGTTTTCTTCTTCTCTGTGTCTCTTTATATAGAGTGCACGGTTTGGAAGATTGAGTTAGCATTAGACTTTGTTGTCCAGCTGTTTGCAAGAGTCACAATTGAACTCTAAAGCATTGTGCATGTAGCAAAAGAAAAATATTTTTATATATTTTTAAAATCTCTTTTCTTTATATTCTTTTTTTTTTGTTATTTTTTGGCGATCAACACATATATTTTCGACTGCGATTAGCATTGCTGCGACAGCTGTGAGCGTCGCTTACAAGGGAAGAATCGATTGTGACTGCGCTAACGCGTCACCTACTTTTATTTGCATCGATTTTATGACCACATCCTTGGTTTATTGACTAATTCCAATCTCCTTGTCTTTTGTAGATGACTGGGCCATCTAGGCCCGAGTTCGAGATCCTCGATAATCGATGTAAGGAATATCACCGATAGGTGTCCGATGTGACGAATACGTTCATCGGTAAGTAGTTGACAACCACCATCTTTCCGCCATCGAATGGCCCTCTAGCAAGTGACAAGGCCAATGCACAAGCTCTCATGTTTCTGAAGCGCCACATTCATCTAACTTTGAAGAAAAAATATTTAAAAAGGGAAGACCCGAAAGATCTATGTGATGTCTTGAAGCAATGCTTTAACAACGTACATGATGTACTCATTTCAGAGTTGACTGCTTGTTGGGAATCCATTAGCCTAATGGACTTTGCTAAAGTTGAGGATTACAACCAAGCTATATTGGACCTCCAAACATAACTAAGCTTTTGTGGCGTCGACAAGATTGACAAAGATATGATTGAGAAGACTTTATACACTTTTCCGACATCGATGAACTTAATTAGCCATAGGCGTGTAAAGCGTGTAAGTGACATGTATCATTATGCCATTTGGCACTAAGAACTACTCATTGCCTCTGCCTCGAGTTACAAGCGAGGAACCAATCATGGTTGTCACTGAAGATTTGTAAGGCACAAAGTCCATAAATAATAGCCTATTCCGTAGAATAGTGTGGGTAGTCCCACTGTCAGCTAGACACTTAATTTCGCCACGAGACATCTACATAGTGGTGCGAAAATAATTAGTCTTGGATCAAGACAAGGCGAACACTCTAATGAAACATAGAGGGATTAATCGGGAATTGAACCAAGTTGGAATCCCGAATGAGTGCAATTACACGGCATGAAAATTAATTTCATGAAGTTACAGCAATTTGGCCCGCTAAGAGGCTCGGCAATAACATCAAAAAAGGTGCTGGAAGTGCGCTTACAGTGATGGCAGAAGCCCGCTGGGGGCTCATAGGGGCTCGGCAGCGCGGGGCACGTGCAAGGGCACGGTACTGCGCTGCCGAGGTCCTATCCGCACGCAGAGATGGGTAGGGGTGCGATCAGGGGCACAGGAGTGCAAGGCGATTGGCAGGGGCGTGGCAAAGGCTCAGCGACGCGCAGTAGCACCTAGTAACGTGAAGGGGAGTCGAGGCACGGAATGGGCTCGGCAGGTTATGGCAGGGCCCTCTAAGGGCGCAGACAACCGCCCAACGTGCGGCAGAAACGCTCAGGGGTGCCTTAGGGGCATTGTGACAGTGCCAAAACACGACAGTTTGCTACCTTGGTGTTTTTTTCGTCGTTTTTTCACAATTTTTGAATATGTTTTGCCATTCTTTATGCCATAACTAATTGTAAGACCACGAAAACTTGTGGATTTAGTATATTTGTCATGTAATGAAGCTTATAGCTTTATGCAATTTGAATCATTCATAAGGGAATAAATTCTCAATCAACTGAACATTGTGAAACGAAAAGGAGAGATTTTATTATTGCCAACTCAAAAATACATGAAATGATGTCTAACTCCATTAAAACTAACTGAAAAGTCGAAAATAAATGTGGCTAAACAAGTGTCAAACATAAAATAGCAGAGAAAAAACATCTAATCAAAAGAGTTTAATCAAAATCCGCAGCATCTATGTATGCAGGACCAGCTTGCTTCTTAGCTTCGAAATCTGCTATGGTGAAATTGGTGGAAGGCTCAGCACCAATGTCATCTCCCCTAGTAAAGTTAGCTTCTTGAGCCAAGTACTGCTTGTGTCTTCTGTATGTATCAATAGCATCTTTTCTAGCACGGCAATCATGATGCAAGTGAGTTGTAGATCTGCAAATATAACATGGAGATCGCCTTTTCTGGTTCGAGTTAGAGGGAGGATTTCGGCCTTGGCCGGATTTCTCACCTTTGCGGCCACGGCCGTGGTTATTGTTCCTAGGAGGGGCGGAATTTTCGTCATCACGCCTCAAAGTGTTGCTACGGTTGTTTCCACGCCGATTATTACCATTACTACGACCACGTGGCTGATTCTGCTCACATTCATATGGTGCAGGTTTTATGTTTCCTCTTTTCTTTAGAGCTTTACCTCCACTAGTTTGGTTGGACTCATGAATCTTCTTAGTCTCAACCGGCCTT
Source organism: Fragaria x ananassa (assembly GCA_034370585.1). Classification (NCBI taxonomy): domain Eukaryota; kingdom Viridiplantae; phylum Streptophyta; class Magnoliopsida; order Rosales; family Rosaceae; genus Fragaria; species Fragaria x ananassa. The sequence goes on from CP139769.1 coordinate 17,457,031, forward strand.
GCATTGTTATTGAGGATAATCTCCTGGTGCTGCTCTTTCTTTGCTAGCACACATATGAGGTCACAGAACGACGTAACATAGTTTTGCTCATACTCAAGGCAATAGCATAAGCTTATCGATGTCAGAAAAATGTACAAAGTCTTCTCAATCATATCTTTGTCAGTCTTGTCGACACCACAAAAGCTTAGTTATGCTTGGAGGTCCAACATAGCTTGGTTGTAATCCTCAAATTTAACAAAGTCCATTAGTCTAATGGATTCCCAACAAGTAGTCAACTCTGAAATGAGTACATCGATCATGTACGTTGTTAAAGTGTTGCTTCATCAAGACATCCCATAGATCTTTGGGGTCTTCCCTTTTCATGTATTATTACTTCAGAGTTAGATAAATGTGGCATCTCAGAAACATGAGGGCTTGTGCCTTGACCTCGTCACTTGCTAGAGGGCCATTCGGTGGCGGAAAGATGGTGGTTGTCAACGGCTTACGGATGAACGTATTCGTCATATCGGACACCATCGGTGATATTCCTTACCTCGGTTATCGAGGATCTCGAACTCAGGTCTGGATGACTCAGTCATCTTTTAAGAGTTTGAGTCGATGGCAGGCTTCAACCAAGAGTTGGGAACTTTTCTGGCTTTCCTTGGAAGACGAGCAATTTTAAGATCTTTGGTTTCTAGAAGCTGCCGAGAGGAGAAAACAACTTTTCACCTACTTCTGCTTCGAGTTTGGAGCTGAAATTTTTGACAGGAGAAGCACCACTAAAAGAGAGAGCTGCTGTCCAAAAATCAAGTCGATCGGAGCATGGGAAGGCGGTGAACCGGTGGTCGGTGGAGGCGGGAGTCTGAAAAATTCAAGCGACCGGTTTAGGTACTTTCCGGCCAGTTATCGGGGTGAGACTGGTGGGGTTGGAACCGGGACATCGAGGGTTTTATGTGGATTTGTAATTCCGGCCGTGGACAGAAGAAAATCCGGCCGGAAATCAGAAAAAACGAACCAAACCCAAACTTTTTCCCAAAACTCTAATCTGCCGGTTTCGTTTTTCGAGATGGTTGGCCTATTATCTCTTGGTTAGGGAACAAAGTCTGATAACGTGTTGTAGAGTACGAGAATATGAGAGAAAAAGATCTACACATTCATTGATAGATTGACCTTTATATAGGTATTACATAGAGAATCCCTGTAAATCAGAGATAGATATCTAAGAAGCATGGAATACGTGCCAACATGAAGAATATTGAAATGGCCGAAAGGCTAAACTTGCTCTTCAAGGTAACCCCTCCAGCTTTCTAGATAGATTTTTTGCTACTCTTTTTGTTTTTGTTTCGTACTCGAGTATTTTGCCATGGTGTTATGTATTAGGATCCGATGTTTTATGTTCTATGATGATAAATTTGGGTAGTAGGGTGATTCTTCAGACTTTGTGGTGTTGATCTGATGTTTATAATGTTGATTAGGTTATTGTGTTTTTGTATGAATATTTACAAATTTTGGTTGATTTTTCAGAACAAACAGGAGGATGAAAAATCCGTAATACAAGTTGATGTTGATCAGGTGGAGTCTTACAGAAGTTCATCAGATGAAGTTGAAAAGCGCCACAACAGTCTCGTGGATATGTAATGGTGATAGTACAAAAGAAGTCACGGTGTGCAAACAAATATCCCCAGAGCTGAAAAAATGCGCTACTGTAGTTTCGAGTGACTCCATATCTGGGGATGACAAAACTGCAGAAAGGATAGCATACACATGGAAGATGGGTGAAGATTCAAGTTCTAAGGATATCCGAGGAGAAAGCCTTTTGTTTTCCATCAGCTCTGATGGCCATAGACAGTAATGATGCAGCAGACATAACTGGTCCTGGAGGCATGGAAGTTGGTAAGGAGAATACTGTGGATGACACCGATGGTTTTGGTAACGAATTATGCATAAGTATTTCTTTCCTTTCATTTGCACACAAAAGAGTTGTTAAATTTAGAGATTGATCATTGAAATATACTTTTTGTTGTTCTTTGCAGGGATGATGGAAAGTGTATCTTGTGAGAAGGTTGACAAAGGTCTAGACACTGGCATATACGATTCTGAGGAAGGAAACCACTTACTATGTTCCAAAGACACTGAGGAAATACTTATGATCCATAATATTGGTACTTTGGCCACCTGTTCTGCTGATTCCATTGAACCCTCTATGCTAAAACGTGAAATGGGTGTTGATTTTCCTACTGATTCTCCAGTTACTGCTTCTGATTTAGGTAAATTTTCCTTGCACGTAGGCGAAGAGCCACCTTTTTTTTTTAATAATAACAATTAATAATGGTGAACTTTAGTTAGAGGCTCAGCTTCTCCTTTATTAACAATTCTTGCTTATTTTGAAAAACAGAAACCAAAGCCTTGGAACTAGAGAATGCCTCACCTATATTGAATAATTTTGGGTTGAAAGTACTTCTCAAAGATGACCAAACTTCTGGATTCAAGAAACCAGGCCTTGAGATGTCAGAAGGCACTTCAAAGAGTGAATATATTGAGGATGTGAAGAATGTAGAAGAATTTGTTGAGAATACACATGTTGTTGTTGAGGAACTTTATCATCAGGAGCGTAATGTGATGGGGGAAGTTTTGGAGCTGAAATCCACTCCGGAAACAAGTAATCATTGCCACATTGGTCCTTCTCTTATTGATACTAATGTATGTATATTCCTAGTTTTTGGGATGACTCAGAAGTCAAACCATGCACGGATAACACTTCTGGCAAACCTGAAACGTGTTCAGGTGGTGCCTTTGCCTCGGTGTTAAATGTTTTTCCACCTCTTGGTGAGTATCTTTAATATTTCATTTTAGTGACCATCTTTTACTTCTGAAATTTCAGCATATAGATGAAGTTTAGTAACTATATTGTCTCAACTGCAGGAAATCTTTGTGGATTAAAAGAGAAGGTTTCGACTGATGCTTGTTTAGAAGGTCAACCAGCTGAAAACTTGAGAGTTTCAGAAGACCTAGAAGCTCATACAACGATTGGTAATGTAATGTTGATAAAGCAGGAAGCAGATGGAAATTCTCTGCACTCATTTGGTTATGTAGCTCTCAATACAGTGTCTCCAGAAAAAGTGGTTAGGTATTTGTTGAGCAAAAAATGTACATAATATACTTAACATAATCTCATCCTATCTCATTTATGGGAGACAGAACTTTTATTATGTTAAGTTCGACTCATTCAAGATAACATATCTCTTAATTACATCATCTTATTTTAAGAAGAAAACCCTTTGATTCCAAAGGAAAAAGACCAATGGTGTGTGTGTATGGGAGTTTGTTTGGTTTTACGGCTGCACCCGGAAATTTGAATGGGTTGCCTACGTACCCTTGAGAAGGAATCAAGTCATTTGTAGTTCAAGAATTCCAACAAATAAATGACTTGTTGGAAAGGCTTTAATTTTAAAGTTGGAGTAGTGTTTTAGGACGAATTTGGTGTAGGTCAACCAGGGATTCGATTTTGTATTTGAGTTTATGCCTGAAGACCTTTGGGCTAGTAACGAGATTTTGGTTTTAGGAAAATATGGAGATTTATTTGGAACTGTGGTTGTATCTAGATTTAAATTTAGACTGCCTACATACCCTATGAAGGGATCAAACTAATGTAGTTTGATGAATTGGAATTTTTTATTTATTTTGTAATGGTCACACATTTTTGTTTCATAGGGTCTTGATGTGGTGAAACTTCTGCCGAATTGATTTGGACACCCGAAACGAATGATGTATTATTGTGACTAAAAAGGCTTGAATTGTTTTGGCCACGATCCTCAGTAAGGGCGTAGGTGATTCATGCAAATTCAATTAAGGAATAAAGTTCTCAACCAACACATACATCTCCGCGTGCATGCGGACTCCGCCTCTTGCTTCTTCGCTAAGTCTCTAACGCGGAGCCATCTTGCCTCTCCTTAGGACTTCCACTTCTACGTGAAGTCATCTCACCTAGCCTTAGGACTTCCACTTCTACGCGAAGCCATCTCGCCTCGCCTTCATGTTTTTTCTATGCGAAGCCATCTCACCTCGTCTTCATGTACTTCTACGAGAAGTCCATTTCTTGATTCCATGCGATGTCCTTTTCTTGATTCCATGCGAAGTCCTTTTCGCATGCGAACTCTGTTATCCAGATCGCATGATAATGCCCAACAGGGACTCGTAGCCTTGACCAAAAAGAACTTGTAGCCTTGATGAGATCATGTGAACCACAAACTCCTCAGTGACGTCTTTCCCAATTCGATAAGCTCGACAACATCTTGATGATTATCATCTTGAAGATAGAAACCTGTTTGCAAATGGAAATCGAATGCAATTGGGAGTCAAATTTGAAGGATCTGCTCCTCTATAAATGGAGATATGTCTCTTCCGTTTCTGTACTCCACTTTGATCGAGAGCGCATATTGGGTACTCAAGCTTACTTCGATCTGCTCAAGCTAGCTTCAATCCGCTCAAGCTTGCTTCAATCTACTCAGCCTCACTTGTTTTTTGTAGACAAAAATATCAGTTTACTTGCCAGGTACACTCTTGTTTATTTCTTGGCTTCAAATTTTGACTTCCTTCGCCAAATACACTTCTATTTCTTCAACGGCTTCAAATTCTGGCTTCCACCTTTTGCTTGCAGATAAGAAGTACTCTTCATTGCTTGTGAGAAATACTCCAAGACGTCAAGGGTAAGTTCTTGCTCTTCATAGTTGACAAAACACAACTTCAAACTTGTGTTGCTTGGAATATTTGCTCTCTTCCCCTTGTGTGGCTTGTTATACGAATGATGCAAGGCCATATATTTTGTTGCAATAAGAAAAGGGGTCGAGCGGCCATAGTCTTCTTTTGGTGAAGACCTTGAGGTTATCTGAAACAGTCTTCGAGGTTTGAACGACATTGGGGCCTTGCTCGGGAAGGTAGAGATGGTCGTTGTCTCGTTGAAGTCGTGCTTTCGGGCTTCCGGTGGAACAAGGTTGAGACTCCAGATGATACAGAAAGATAAAGATGCTACAAAAGTAAAGAGAGTTAGAATGAGAGCTCCATCTTCACTATCTTCTTGTTGGCTCGCAGCTTCTTTTCTTCTCTTCTTCTGCTCTTTCTTCTGCTCTCTTCGCTTGTTCTCTTCTCGTTCTTCTCTGTGGTCCTTATCATTGTACTTGCACCCTTTTATAGAGTCTTTGAGGAGATCATATAAGATCAGCTTGCAACTAAATTTAAAAATTTCAAACTCCTTGTATCATGTATTTCGGTATTGATTAGGTGAGTTTGTTGGAACCTTTCTGCAACGTATGCTGCAAAGAATGGTATTGTTGCAGCCAACTCCTTTGATCATCATTTGAAAATAAAGCTTGGATTTTACTTAGCTTATCTATATTGTTTGCTTTATCCTGCTCCCATTTTTATTTCATTTAAAAAAAAAAGTCTCCTAAAATTAATATGGCTGCTCAATTTGCTGGTATTGAGGTTTCAAATCTGAGATTAAATGAAGCTTCAGGTTCCAAGGATTCTACTTCAGATGAGTAAATGCAATAATGGTAATGATGTACTTGTTTATGGCAGTAGGGAGAATAATGTTGTAGTAGACAAAGTTAGTACTGGAAGTAGTGAAGCAATAATTGGTATCAAGAATGTTAGTGATGGGATTAAGTCAGTAGAAAAAACCCCGCAAGGATTGGATGATGACAGCCTATTGGAATCAGATGAACGACACTCTGCATGTGTCAAATCATTTTCTGATATATCACGTAGCTGGACAGAAACTTATTCTACTCCCTCATTGCAAAATGTTTCACTGTCTTGTGAGTATCTTTGCTCTGTGCTTTTTCTCCTCTAATTGAAATTTATCTTTCCAATGAATGATCTAAACAAACTCTTTTTCCTGTGTGAAAATGGTCAATTCCCAGAAAACAATGTTTTATAACGTTTTTCATCTACACGCAACTCTATATATGTCTGATCTGTATTGAAAAATGTATGTCTTTTCTTGTTCATATATAGGTGGTTATCTGATCTGTATTGGAAAATGTATGTCTTTTCTTGTTCATATATAGGTGGTGTTCTTGGAAAGATACATCTTTCTGTGCAAGAAGGTAATGACTCTATATACTTGAAGCCAGGAAGAGTCTCAGGCTTGAAGTTCAAAGGTCTAAATGCAGGCATAGACGATTCAAGGCATGGTAAGTGCTAAATGCTCGATCTATTTATTTATGTTTTTTCTTTTCTTGAATCTTCATTTCCTAAGCCTCCTTGGCAATGCAGTGATGGATACTAGTCATATTACCTATGATGAATACAAGCTGTGATACTCATTTGAAAATAGTAATCCATATATTAAATGGATCTCAACTTTTTCTCCTTGAATTGATTGATTCTTGTATGTTTGAGATGAACAGAAATTAAGGCCTCGGAGAATATAGCCTCACCTTTTGTTAACAATCTTGGGATGAATTGGCTTTTTGGAGATGATGAAGTTAAACAATTAGATCCAGAGTTGTCAAACGCCATTTCAATTAGTGATGTCAACAATGGGAATGGAGGTGAAGGTATTCGACAAGTTGGTGCAGGGGAACTCAGTGGGCATAAGCATCGAGTGATAGAAGAAGTTTTGAAGGTGAAATCCACTCAGGAATTGGGTTTTCATTACCGCCTATGCTCTCCTGTTACTGAGTTTTCTATTAGAAACAGAAGTTCAATCAAACGCTCATCTGTATATTAATCTTGGTTATTCAAACCGTGATTCTCCAGTTACTTCTTCTAGTCATGGACATGAAGGCGAATAACACATCTGAACTCTAATTGACTCAACAGAAGCAGAACCATGCCTTGATAATGCTTGTTCCAAACGTGAAAAATGTGATGAGTTAGGATACATGTTGCTTTGTATGATACAGTTTCAGATATATTTATATATGGATCTTCTTCATTATTTTCTTTACCTTTTAGTTTGTGTCAATGTCTTATACACATGCATGTTGATCTGGAATTGAAAACCTGCATCAGTCTAAATATCTTCCTGGTTTGTAATTTATTTTAAGAAAAAAAAAAATAATAATAAAATAAAATAAAAGACGAAGTCTGTCGAGCATTGACACATTTACCCTTCCAAACTTGCTGGATACAGAAGCTCCAATTTCACACGCCTCGTTGCGTAACCCACACTCGCTCTCTCGCATCAGGAATTACTTACTATTCTACCCCTTCCCTTATTGCTCATCCGGCGACTACAACACCAACTCCTACTCTCGCAAAACGCGCAGATATGAAGAGCGGGAGCGCCCGTTCAGTTTCGAAATTTAAACCGAAACAAGACCAAAAAATTCAAATCGAAATTTGGGAAAACACACAAAACACAATCGATTTCCACAACGAGAAGAAGAATCGCCCAATTTCGCAATTTGGGCACATGTTTAGGTAACGAAACCAGAAAATTCCCCAACTTTCGTTGAGAAATTAAACTCTGATTCGATTCATTTTCTTTGTTAAATTTACAGAAATGGATTTCTTCGCGATGAAGAGGAAGCAACTGCAAGCACTGTGCAAGGAGTATGGAATTCCTGCCAATTTGAAGAACACGGAAATGGCCGAAAGGCTTACCTTGCTTTTCAATGTAATCCCTCCATCTTTCTTTTTGGTTTTTCGTTTCTTGGTGTTATATTTTGGGTTCGAAATTTCAAAGGCCGAATCGGAATAGGTTAGGTTATTGGGTTCGAAAATTCGAATGAATTTTACAAATTTCGGTTGCAGGTATTTCTGTTTGATTTTATCAGAACCAGATTTGGGGGTGTTTGTTTTAATTTTTATTTAGGATTTTGGTTTTTGTAATATACAGGAAGATGAGAATTCCATGACTGATGTTGAACTGGTGGAGAAGCAGTTGGATGCAACTGAGATGGTGACTGATTTTGTCGAAAGTCCCAAGGTTAAGAAAGTGAAGTTCAGTCCTAACAATGAGACCTTTTACTTTGTGGCTACTGACAAGGACTCGGACTCCGATTGTGATTACAGTCCGAAGAAGAAGCGGGGTGGAAGGAGGAAGTCCAGGGGGGAGAAGGCTTTAGGAAAGAAGGAAGTTCCGGGTGGGGGTAAAATTGCAAGAGAAGTTGAAGTAGTGGAGATTAAGGACATTCCTGTTCGTGTTTTGAGATCTCCAAAGCAAAAGGTGGTTTCAGGAGCTGTGGAGTTGATTGTTTCGCCTGGTCAAGTGATGAGTGGTGTTGAAAATGTTGATGGGAAAGGTATTAATCCTGTTAAATTTCAGAATGAAAGTAATGCAATTGTGCTTCGCAAGGGAAAGGTGATTTTAAGAGATGATGCCAGAAAGAGAACAAGGAACGAAAATTCAGAAGAAGGTTCCCATGTGGTGCCAGGTGTAGAAGCAGCGGTAGAAAATGAAGTTATCTTACCTAAACCTCCTTTAAGGAGGTCCAAACGAAAAACCATGTTGTTTTCTTCTGTGGCTGGTGCTGAGAAGGAATTGGGAATTTCTGAAGCTGTTGAAACTGTGAAACTAGGAAGAGAGCCGGTTACTAGAAAGGATGCTGCTAAACCTCGAAGGAGGTCTAACAGGAATGCTTGTAAAAAGGTATCAGCAGAAATCAGTGATGACATGACTGCAACTGTTGTGGAAATGGATGGGCTTATAAAAGAAAATCAAGAGCCATCGCTGTTAGTGGGGAGTTCATTAGTTGTGTATGAGTCATTAGATAGATCTACTGTGCTGAAGATTGGCAAGGAAGTGGAAAGAGATGTTGCTAGAAAACGACCAAGGAATAAAGAGTTTGAAGGGAATTCCAAAGTGGAGCCAAGTCTGGAAAATGAAGTACTTCCACCCAAGCGTCATTCAAGGAGATCTACCAGCAGGACTGCATCATTAACAGAATTAAGTATGCCACTTGAAGAATCAAAGATAGATGTTGGATCGGAAGTACAACCTGTAGGAAATGGAAAAAAAACTGGTTGTTGTTTTAACAAAGAAGCTGTAGAAAAGTCAAGAAAGAAGAGGAAGGGATCAAGGAAGAAGATAGACTCAGCCACAGAGGATCATCCTGATAGTTTTGCAATATCTACTGTATATTCGGACTTTGAGAAAAGGACGGATATTTTGGCTCATCTGAATGAAAATCAGCTTATGGAATCTGTGAACTTTCAGGGGACCTCTATGTTCCGTAAGGAACATAATGCTGTACAACCCGTTATTAATCATACGGAAAGTACTGCTTTAGAAGATGCCTTCTTCAGCAAGTCCTCAATCTACAGTAACTATACTGTGGGTGTTATGGAGGATACTGATCAAGAAAACACAGTTGAACAAAACCCACTAGCATCTCCGGATAAGCTCAGCAATGTGGTGGTTTCCTCTAAGTTTGCATGTGTACGTGATGTTCGAGCAATCACCTATGGACCAGTATGTGAAGGTAAATGAGCTATTCATTGAGTTCAATCTCAAACGGATGTATTATTCACTTTTGGTGCTTAATATGGTCTCATACTTTGTGGTCAACCTTCCAACTTTTTGGACTTGAATGGAGAATCTGAAACAGAAGAGTTGGTTGTTAAATCCATAAGTCGAATAGGTGGTGTGCTGGATAATCAATTGGCAAATGGAGTCAAAGGTAATGTTTCCGAGGATCAGAAATCAATTGGCACAACAGTAATGGTTCAAGTTAAGATGGAGTCTAGAAAACCTGCTGAAGCAGCTGCAGAGACAATTGGAGAAATGCATCTGGATATAACCGTCCCCAGTGATACTACTCTAACTCCTTTAGATGCTTCAGTGGTAAAGAAAGGTATTTGAGTAATATATTCTTTTTGTTATCTTTTTGGAGTATCCAACCTTCTTTGCCTTAATAAAATTTGTGTGTTCTCTTGTTCCAGCTGATGGTGATGCCAAAAACTCATCTACCTCTGGGGTCTCTTGTACCAATGGTGAATATGAACAAGGTCAGTTTCATGAACTCCCCACACAGATACTGAAAGTTTAAATTACTCCTGATCTCTAATTTGGGAATTCAGGTCAGTTCCATGAACTCTCCTCACAAGAGACTGTATTGCATGTCTATCCTCTTGATCTCTATAGTACAGTGACTGCTAACTTTCTTCTTTTGGTCTTACAGAATAATCTTGATAAGTAAGTTGGTACAAGATGTATATTCTTTTCAATTCCTAGTAACAGTGTCAAAGAATTAATGATCAAATTGGTTAATATTTTTAATGAGTACTTGTACAAAAATTTTGGTAGTAATTAATTTTGTGAGTCCTGCAACGAAATCTAACAAAATTGATAGAATATCTGTAATGAATGGTGATGTACTTCTTGAAATTGCATATAATAAATAAGGCTTCACAGTTTATGTTGTCTCTGAAATTTTCACTGATTAGAAGATTGAATACTTTTAGGGGTTGCTGAACAAGCTGTAGGTGAAAACTCTGACGGGCATGTGGAGATTATGCACAGTGAGAATGCAATGGATGATGGGGATGGCAAAGAAATATTTGAAAACGGTGATCAACATGGCGAGCAGTCTATTTTGGAAGGTAATGAAAGATTAAAAGAGGAAAACATTGTATCTGCTATGATACAAGAGTATGCAGATAGTGAGAAAGATAGGAATGACCATTTAGAGGTCACGAGTTCTAATATATCCATCCATAAAGAAATGTTTTCTGAGACTGCTGAAAATCAAAGAGCAAGTGAAGTTACAGAACTCAAATCACAAGATGAAATTAATTTTGGAAGTCCTAAGAACTGCAAACAAATATCCTCCGAGCTGGAAAAATGTGCTTCTGCAGCTTCAAGTGACTCCATATCTAGGGATGACAAAACTGCAAAAAGGATAGCATATGCATGGAAATTGGGTGAAAATTCAAGTTCCAAGGTTATCCAAGGAGGAGAAAGCCTTTCCTTTTCCATCTGCTCTGATGGTCATACACACAAGAATGATGCAGCAGACATAACTGGTCCAGGAAGCATGGAAATTAGAAAGGAGAATACTGTGGATGATGAAATGGTTGAGGAAAAACCGATTAGGAGCAAATCAGATGGTTGGAAGGATCCAGAAAGGAATAATATGCATATGCTAGTTGGTGACAATGATAGCACAGATAGTTTTGGTAATGACTTGTGCATAGCTGTTTCTTTACTTTCATCTGCACACGAAAGAGTTGGTGAATGTATATTTAACATCGAAATGTTCAGAACACATTCAAGTGTACATTAAGGGAACAAGATCCTAAGTCTACAGCATGGAAGTACACGACACCTTTCATCCAAAAGCTTGTAAGGTCATTACTGAAATATATTTTTTGTTTTTCTTTGCAGGAATGCTGGAAGAAGTCTCACGGGAGAAAGTTGACGAAGGTCTAGATACTGGCATATACGGATCTGAGGAAGAAACCCACACACTACATTCCAAAGACACTGAGGAAGTACATGATCTCCATAATATTGGTACTTCGGCTAACTGTTCTGCTGATTCCACTGAATCCTCTATGCTAAAAGCTGAAATGGGTGTTGATTTTTCAACTGATTCTCCAGTTACTGCTTCTGATCTTGGTAAATGCTTCTTGCATGAAGGCAAATAAGTCATTTTTTTTTTTATCATGACATTAATGTTGAATATTACTTAGAGCTCAGCTTTCCTTTATTTATGATTCTTGCTTATTTGAAACAGAAAACAAAGTCTTGGAATTAGAGGCTGCCTCACCCATATTGAATAATTCTGTGATGAACGGAGTTTTCAGAGATGACCAAACTTCTGGACTCAACAAATCAGGCTCTGAGATGTCGAAAGGCAATTCAAAGAGTGAATATATTGAGGATGTGAAATGTGATGACACATTTGAAGAAAACCCTATAGCATCTCCATGTACACTTAGCAGTATGATGGTTTCTTCTAATATTGCATGTGTACGTGATGTTCGGTCATTCACCTATCAACCAGAATGTGAAGGTAAATGAGCTATTCAGTTCGGTGTCAAATAGATGTACCAATCATTATTTGGTGCTTAATATGTTCTCATACTATGTAGGTCAAACTTCCAACTTAGTGGACATGAATGAAGGATCAAAAACAGAAGATTCAGTGATTGTTAAATCCATAAGCCGAAGATGTGCTGTGCTGGATGATCAATTGGCAAGCGGCGTCACAGCTGGTGTTTCCAAGGATCAGAAATTAATTGACCAAATAGTAATGGTTCAAGTTGATATGGAGTCTAAAAAACCTACTGAAGCTGCTGCTGAGGCAGTTGGAGAAATTCATCTGGGTAGAACTGTTCCTAGTGATAGTATTCTAACTCGATTAGATTCTTCGCTGGTAGACCAAGGTATGTGAGACTTCTGGTTATTAAGGAAGCTCTTTGCTCTACAAATATATTTTGTTACTGCATATACCTGCTCCACAAGAATGTTCCAATTCTCAGTTATGTTTAAATGATCATGTTAACCTAGAACACTTTCTGAACCGTTGTCATCTTCTCATTTCCTTTCTCAACTTGGTATGCAGTTGGGAATGAGTTTCAAGCTGATTGTGCTCTTGCTGGAGGAATAAATATGAATATTGGAACAAAATTCTCTCCTACATGTGTGTCTGAAGTTCCTGATGAAACAACATTTTCCTGGGACAAAGAGACACTAGGTAATCGTGATAGTACAAAAGAAGTTATGCGAGCAGATAATGAATCCGTTAAGGCATTAGATAGTGCCCAAATGATACCTATTGTTACTCAAGAGGTTGTTTATCATACTGGAAGAAACTCAGAGTTTGATGATAGTGTAATGCTGGATTCACATAACATAGATGGTCAGGTTGCTAAAGTTAAATTTCGAGAAATCTCAGATGTTACTGAAGACAGTGAAGAGAAGTATGATAATGAATCCGCTTATGATGGGACGACAAAAGAAGTTGTGTCAGCAGATAATGAACCTTTTGAGGAATTAGATATTGATCGAACATTACCTCCTGTTTTGGAAGAAGTAATTGAGGGTATTGAAAAAAGCTCAAATTTGGACAAGAGTGTCTCTCCTGATTTACAGAACACAGATGGTCAGGTTGCTGAGGACAAATTCTTGAATGAAAACTTTGGCAATGCCAACAGAGAAAGTGAAGAGAAGAGTGATGCATTTGATATTGTTCAAATGTTACAACCTGCTGTTGAGGTTGAAAAAGGCTCAAACTCGGATGATAGTGTCCTTCCTGATTTACCAAACACAGATGGCCAGGTTGCTGAGAATAAATTCTTGAATGAAATTTTTGTTAATGCCTCTGAAGAAATTGAAGAGAAATATGAGCCTAAATCCTCAAATAGTGACAGAAGTCCAATCACCATAGCCAAAAGGATAATGGATGAACTTGAGCGTGGCACAATGCCTGTAGTTTTAAAATGTGAGGCTTACATAAATCATTCTTCTTTTTTTTGTTATCTTTTTGGAGTATCAAACTGTTGTTGCCTTTACTGTATCTGTTTAATATCATTTATTTGTTCTTTTTGTTCCAGCTAATGGTGATGCCCAACACTCATCTTCCTGTGGGGTCTCTTATAGCAATGATGAATACGAACAAGGTCAGTTCCATGAACTCTTCTCACAAAGATATTGTATTATATGAAAGTTACACCTGATCTCTTTTTGACTATTTGTTATCTGTATGTTATACTCTTGATTACCAACACTGACTGCTAATCTTTTTCTTTTGGGCCTATAGAATCTGGATAATTAAGTTGGAAAGAGATGTATATTCTATTTAATTCCTTGTCACAGTGTCAAACAAGTATAATCCAAATTGTTAATAGATGTAGATTGTACACAATTACTGGTATTTCTGGATATTCAAGAAAAAACGTTGATTGCATCCTGTTAGCAAATATTGTCATCGTTCAATCTTCTGAAGGGAAAAAACTTATAGTTCAACTAATACATCTCTGTGAAGAAGTTGAGGGTTTGTTGAGTGGAAGCAAATACCAGAGTGTATTGTGTGAATGATCAGATAGCGGCACCCACTGTGAATTCATATCTTGAATTTGCATGGATGTTATGATATGAAGGTTGAAAATGAGAATTTCTTTGAAAGGTCTAAAAAGAGTGGAGTCTGTAGAGAGTGAAGGTGGAGTGAGGACATCACAATCTGCTCTCCCACTAGATTGCTTGAACTCTGGTGATCCTGACATAATAAGGCTTCATATAGTTATTACCTATTAGTAATAACATGAGATGCTGATTTAATTAGCTTCATACACTCAGTAAGCATATTGTCTCAAATGCAGGAGATCTAAACTGCAGCGAGGGTGACAAAACCAATCTGAAAGAAAAGGAGATTGTTGTTGAGGATCTAGGTACTTTTTCATGTTTAAGTTCGGAACTTAAATACACGTGTAGCACTATGTTCATAAGCCCTCTCATTTTTCACTTTTTATTTGTTCTAATAACTGTAGTCTCTGTTGTAAATTGCTCTTATCATTTTATGATTTTACTAGGCAATGAGTGTCTTGATGTGAATGCAGCTTTTCAAGAAGATGAGGAAAATTAAGAAGGTGCCTGTAAAAATTGATAAAATTATGGATGCTATGCATGACTTAAGTATGGATAAAAATGCAACTTTAGAACATCGTGAAGAGCTACTTGGTATCCAGAAAGGCACACTAAGGGTTGCTGGCTCTATAAAACAATATGTGCCTATTAGAATTGGAATTTTTATTTCTGATTTCTAACTTTTTTATCTACAAGATAAATTAATATGTGAGTCGAGATATGGGTCAATATGATCATGTCCTCATCTGAAACCACATCTCAACTTGACCGTAACTATACAACTAAGATGGTGTCCAGGACAGGTTTAAGGGGAAAACTTTCTAAAGAAAAAGTAGTTGTGTGGTGATAAACTGATAATAGCCCGCTTGTCACAATAGAAGTATACTAATTCTGCACATTGTGTGCTTTGTGTGTTCCATTTTACTTTACCTTACTAAAAATGTTATCTAATAAAACTTTCTCATATTATTGTACAAGGGGGTCAAAGTTTTTGTATTGTCTAGGTAGGTGTTTAGCTATTGTAGTTCCTCCCGTCCTCACGTATATGATTTTCTTTTAGTTGTTATTATGTAACTGTTCTATGTTATTTTCCGTACTGGTAATGCACAATGACTTCATGGCTCTTATGAATGAAAATTGTGTTCCTGGTCATAGGCAAGGATCCTGAAAGGATGAATCTGCATATGCCAGTTGGTGACAATGCTAGAACAGATGGTTTCGGTAATGAGTTATGCATAACCATTTCGGAGTGTGTTTATTATTGAAATATTCAGAATTTACTCAAATGCAAGACTTACCCTAAGGGAAACTAGGTCTTCCGGTCTACAGAACACAAGTACAGGACACCTTGAATATAAAAAGTTACGAGGTCATCACTGAAAAATAATTTTTTATTGTTCTTTCCAGGAATGCTGGAAAGTCTTTCAGGTGAGAAGGTTGATGAAGGTCCAGATACTGGAGTATGTGGTTGCGAGGAAGAAAACCACATACTAATTTCCAAAGAGACTGAGGAAATACTTGATCTCCATAATATTGGTAGTTTGGTCACCTGTTCTGCTGATTCCACCAAACCCTCTATGCTAAAACCAGAAATGGGTGATGATTGTCCTACTGACTCTCCAGTTACTACTAATCATGTTAAATGCTCCTTGCATGAAGGTGAAAAAGCCACTTATTTTTAATGGTGGTCCTCAATTATAGCTCAGCTTTTCCTGTACTAATGATTCTTGCTAATTTGAAAAACAGAAAACGAGGCCTTGGAATTAGAGGCTTCTCCACCCATATCGAACAGTTTTGGGATGAAAGGACTTCTCAGAGATGACCAAACTTCTGGCTTCAAGAAATCAGGCCTGGAGATGTCCAAAAGCAATTCAAAGAGTGAATATATTGAGGATATGAATAATACAAAAGAATGCATTGATAATTCACAAGATGTCATAGAGGAACTTTATCATCAGGAGCATAAACTGATGGGGCAAGTAGTGGAGCCGAAATTCACTCAGGAAATGAGTAATCAATGCCACATTGGTTCTGCTCTAATGGATACTAATGTTTGTATTCCAAGTATTTGGGATGACTCAGAAGTCAAACCATGCACTGATAACACTTGTGCCAAACCTCAAAAGTGTTCAGGTGGTGCCATTGCCTCAGTGTTTAATGTTTTTCCATCTTTTGGTCAGTATTTTGAATCTTCCAGTGGCCATCTTTTACTATTGGAATTTCTAGATTTAGATGAATTTTAGTAACTATATTGTCCCAACTGCAGGAGATCTATGTGGATTAAAAGCGTTTAGTAAGGCTGGCAGTGAAAATTCTAAAGAGAAGGTGTCGACTAATGCTTGTTCAGTAGGTCAACCAGCAGAAAATTTGCGAGTTTCAGAAGACCTAGAAGCTCATACAACGATTGGTAATGTAATGTTGATAAAGCAGGAAGCAGATGCAAATTCTCTGCTATCATTTGGTTATGTAGGTCCCAACACAGTGTCTCCAGAAGTGGTTGAGTCTTTGAAAAACAATATGGCTGCTCAATTTGCTGGTTTTGAGGTTTCAAATCTGAGATCAAATGAAGCATCAAGTTCCAAGGGTTCTACTTTAGATGACCAGATTAAATGCAATCTTGGTAATGATGTACTGGTTTATGGCAATAAAGACAACAATGTAGCAGACAAAGTAAACACTGGAAGTATTGAAGCAGTAACTGGTATCAAGAATGTCAGTGATGGGGTTAAGTCAGTTGAGATAACCGCACAAAGATTGGATGGTGACAGCCTGTCAGGTGAACGAAACTCTGCATATGTCAAATCATTTTCTGATATTTCTCGTAGCAGGACAGAAAGTGATTCTCCTCTCTCATTGCAAAATGTTTCACTTTCTTGAGAGTACCTTGGCTCTGTACTTTTGCATTTCTAATTGCAGTATATCTACAATGAATGATCTGAACAAACTTTTCTTCCAGTTTGTGAAAATAGTAAATCCCCAGAAAGCAATGTTTATATAACGTTTTTCATCTGCACACAACACTATATCTTTGATATTTATTGAAAAATGTACATGTATTTTCTTGTTCATATAGGTGGTGTTTTTGAAAAGAGTCATCTGTCTGTGCAAGAAGGTTATGACTCTATAGGCTTGAAGCCAGGAAGAGTCTCAGGCTTGAAGTTCGAAGATGCAGGCAAAGATGGTATTACTGATACCTCGGTTTCTGGTTTAAGGCATGGTAAGTGCTAAATGCAACCCAAACCCATATCAAGTCAATTGCTCCAATTTCTTAAATCTTCATTTCGTAAAGCCTCCTTGACAATGCAGTGATGGATACTTATACTACCTAGGTTGACTATAAGTTCAATCTTCTAGTTTGTTTAACTAAGAAATTAATCCATTTTTCAATGAATTGATTCTTGTACGTTTTAGATCATACAGAAATTATTGCCATGGAGAATATAGGCTCGCCTTTAGTCAACAGTCGTGGGATGAATTGGATTTTTGGAGATGAAGTTCACAAGTCGGATCCAGAGATGTCAAACGCCACTTCAAGTAGTGAAGATGTTAAGAAAGGGAATGGAGGTGTAGCTAGTCCACAAGTTGGTGCAGGGGAAGAAGTTGTGAAGCTGAAATCTACTCAGGAATTGGGTAAGTCTAAGCTCTTAAAAGTAGGACATCATTTGAACGCTCCTTTGTAAATTGATCTTTAATAAGTGTGATGATGTGGGATAATTATGTGTCCTTGTTGCTCTTTTTTTTTTTTCAGCAGAACTGGATTCAATCAAAGGAAGAGCTCTAGAGGCAGATTTGAAGATAAGTATTGGTGTTTCTACTACACCTATTCGGAAGAAGAAGATGCAGAGAGATATTTTTATCCCTAAAACTCCAAAGAATCTTATCGATAGGTCTGATATGAAGGAAAATTTCAATGCCCGAAAGAGTGAGCAAGTAACAAACATCACTTCAGGGAAACCTCTGAACAACAGGCGAGCATTGGAGGATCTCCAAAACAAGTAATTTTACTGCTTGTCATTGCTCCTATTGGGTGTGCAACCTATTTTTGAAACAGAAGCATATCTCATGCAGATGTTTATGCAAGTCTTTTCCCGCTTACTATGAATATGTTGATGGTACAACTTATTGAACATAGTTCAATCTACCTATGGTGTAGAACTGTAGAAATGTATGAACATGCAATGCAATATGTTAGTATGAGAGTTCTCATGTGTGGATTTCGGATGCAAAACTTTAACCTTGCTTGAGCATTGAGCAAGCATGATCTGTTGTTTTTGACTGATGTAATGTTTCTCTGATCAGCAATATATTGATGTTCATATTTCTGCTGTGTTTCCTCGAACAAACAGAATTGGGTATCGAACAAACAGAATACTCCTTTGGCCAAGCCTTTATGAATGTCCAAGTGACAGTTCAGAGCTTACGTTAAATTCTCCCTAGTCCATTACGTACCAAAGAGCTTATGAATTAGCACTTGGTTTCTGGTCAAGTTAACTCAAACAAATGCACCTCAGCCTCCTTTGAGATACAACATTAACGACTTGCTCAAACAAAACCACAACATTTACATAGACCAAAATCTCTGCACATAAAATAAATCACTTTATTTAAAGTTAAGTTGCTCTAAATAAATAACAAATACAAG
The DNA here is from genome assembly GCA_034370585.1 of Fragaria x ananassa. Taxonomy (NCBI): domain Eukaryota; kingdom Viridiplantae; phylum Streptophyta; class Magnoliopsida; order Rosales; family Rosaceae; genus Fragaria; species Fragaria x ananassa. Next base: position 17,475,690 of record CP139769.1, read on the forward strand.
AAAATTTACCTTGTTTGATAAACATTCGGACATTACAGAATTTTACTTGAGCTACATTTTAGCTACTTTCTCTTAATACTGCACAACAAGACACATTATATGAACCAACCCCAACCCACTTATTGACAAGGGAAGATGAATAATTAATCAAACTGACATTATGTTTTCTTGGGTTTACAGACAGACCTTGATACAAAACAATCCCCTTCCAACCCAATCCTGTATTTAAAGAATTAAAGAACATTTTGCAAAACAATTAATGTGTCAGACCTCAAATCCCTTTGTATCTACATGCAAACAATCTTCCAGGATTGCCCTTCAGTTCTTCTGTTTCGCCTCAAGACGATTCATCCTTGTGAAACTTCTCATTCCAGGGGATGCCTTGCTCTTCAATTGAAAGACACTTCCTCTGCCCAAACAGCTTTCTATATATAACTAAACCATCCTAAACCTATTTGTGCAGGGTATCTTCTTAGTCACAATCCAACCCACAAACTTCTAATACAATACCACCTCTGGAAGCAAATGGGTTTATTCTGACCCATAATAGTGAGAATATGGATGCCAGAAGAATTGACCACACGATAATGATTGTGGGAAGCCTGTCATTTCTTCCCACCATACCTTTTAGGAATGGGTAAAGATGGACGATGACCCAAATAGCGAAGAATAACTTACCAAACAGAGGACCCCATGTTTCGTAACCATTGTTAATGGCATCAGAAACTCCAACTACAACTCCGATTATGTTTATGATCAATAAGGTCATCGGAGGGATTAATAGTGCAGTCCACTTAAAAAGATATAGCTCCGAAAACTCTCCATCATCTGCTGCTTTGGATGTGACAGTGAAGTTTGTGCTGACTCCACCCAAGACCTTGAGCAGACCCTGGACTAGCGCAAACAGGTGCGATGATGCACCACCAATCACCCAGAACTGTTCATTTCTCCACCAGTCATGAATGCCAACATGCCCCCACTGCATCTCGAGTACACTAGTTGCCGCAATGGATAGAAAGAGGGCCATGAAAATAATACTTGCATAGTTGCTAATCTGTAATCCAGAGAAAGAAAAGGTTAGCTGAAAGAATCAAATCAGCAAGCATGGCATTCTTAAGTTGAGTTTCTACGCCTTTAAGGAATTAAGGAATTAAATTCTGATACGTTACATGTACTCCAGAGTCCAGAATAATGCAAAGAGAACTAACCTCCGGGACAATAAACTTCCCAGTAAGGAGACAGACAGCTGGCAAGGAACAGTAAGCAATTAAGGGTATAGATGTCAAAGGATATACAACCGAGTTGATATATGAAAAGCGCTCCAACGATTTCAAACCACACCCATATCCATACCATATGGGACAGTGCCTGCTCAATAAAATCTCAACAGATCCCAAGGCCCATCGAAGCACCTGGTGTAGCCGATCAGACAAATTTATAGGAGCGGAACCCTTAAATGCAGACCTTTTGGGCATGCAATACACTGACCTCCAGCCATGGCAATGCATTTTGAAACCTGTTAGGATATCTTCTGTAACAGATCCGTAAATCCACCCAACCTGAAACATAATAAAGACTTACGAAATAGAAAAATGGTGTGACTTGCATAAAAAAGAGCTTGAGATTCATTGCTCAGTCAAAGTCCATAAAATGGTGCAGCATACCTCCTTTCCCCATTCCGTTTTATCTTCATAGCCACAACTAATGACATGTATGGCTTCTTTTAAGAGTGATGCAGAATTTGTTCCCTTGGGAACTCCACCATCTTCCATAAGTGAAGAAGCTATGAAAACTGGCGACTGTCCAAATTTTTTCTCAAATTTTATTTGGGGCATCAAAGATGATTTTTCATTATCTATTCCTGCAACAAAGTTTCGATAGCACCATAAGTATCTACATTTATCACATCTATTGCATCAATAATCCAATTGATAACACATGTTGACATATTGAAGCTTGGGACCAAGATCACTTTCTTACCTTCAACACCCTCCTGATAATTCTCTAGTGCATGTATCTGCTTTGAAGCCTCCCTGTTCTTTTTCTTTTTATCACTTGATTTTGCTTTTTTGTTAGTCTTTTGGGATCCACAACACATGCAGCACCATTTTGGCCAACAATTACAAGTCTTCCCTGGGGCTTTCTTCTTGACAGGAGCATCATATCCGTAAAGAGCCTGCCTTCGGAAGACACACCCAGTTCCAACATAAATGGGCCCTTGGATTCCATCTAAACCTTTCATATTGATCTGCACACAAATTGTGTAATGGTATTAGCTTTCCTTAGTAGGATTCACGTTTTTGCAACTTCATTGAAATTTCTATCACTATATATATATATATATATATATATATATATATATATATATATATATATATATATATATCTCCCAAAATATAAAAAATTAAAGAAAAGAAATAAAGCACTTACATCAAAGAAAACAACATTGCGATTTGAGTATCTATCATGAAGATCAATCCCATCAAATCTTTGAGGAAACTGTACATAACAGATCTTCTTTCCTGAAGTAGGGTCCATCATGAAGCACATTGCCTCTCGAAGTGCTTTGCTGTTGTTTATATAGTGATCACAGTCAACATTGAGTATGTAAGGAGCATTTGAGACTATTGCTGACACCCGTACCTGATTTTATGAACACAACCGTAACTATTAGTTAAATGAAAACAAGGATGAAACTCAAGTTCAAAGCGCACACAGAGAGATCTTTACCAGAGCATTCATAGCGCCAGCCTTTTTGTGATGATCGAAACCCGGTCTCTTCTCACGAGACACATAAACCAAACGCGGTAACTCATTGCCTTCAATATCACGAAAACCATTTTCCCCCAGGAAAACCTGTGAAAGAAGGTATGCTTAAAGATACTCGATAGTGTGTATAGTATGAAACTATGACATTGGCTCTAATTGTGTGATATGCATTAAATGAAGACACCTCACCTGAATCATTCCAGGATGATCCCGTACGTTGTTCCCAGGCCATGGAGACCCGTCCTGCATTGTCCAACCCTCCTCGGGAACCTTCTGTGCTGTGGCAACCAAGGAATTTATCCGAACTTTGAACTCTTCATAATCCCTCTACACAAACAAAACGACAACGGCAGTTCAGAAATCCTCTTTTTCCACCGAGGTTAGTCTTGTTAATGTGTGATCATTTAAACAAATTTAAAAGAATGCACAAACCTTCATGGCTCGACGTTCCCTGACAAATGTTGGATCTACTTTATCTCTCAAATAGTCAACTTTCAGAGCAAAGTACCACTCTGGGGCCCGGGGTTCAATGTTGAACTTCTTGCAGAAAGGGACCCACTTTCTTGCAAACTCAGATGTTTCTGAAAGGGCTTCAAAAGTGAGCATGGCAGCACCATCATCTGAGACGTAGCATGAAACTTTGTCGACTGGATAATCTACAGCAAGGATGGACAACACCGTGTTTGCAGTGATAAGTGGAGGCTCCTTCATAGGATCAACTGTACTAACAAAGATGTCTAGGTTGGCTAACCCAGATGGCTTCCCTTCCTTCTCATACCTTAAACAAACAAATTTAAAGTAGAATAACATAGAATAGACATTTCAAATGGTGACTTTACCCAAAGAGAAAAAGAAGGTGTGGTTACCTCAGTGATAATCGATCAAGGTATGTTTCTCTCTCAATCGGATGCCATTTGGGAAACTGATCCAATATCCATGAAATGGCAAACCAAATCTCACATATTACAGATGTTAACCACAATCCATATGCATCATTGACTGGATGACGAATTCTATAGTGAAAAAACAGGCCAAGAACCACCAGACGGAGTAGGATAATCATTCTATATGGATTTATCTTGCTCGAAGGAATAGGCAACTTCCTTGACAGTGGCTGTCTTCCTTCATCCATCCTGTAAAGTAATGTGATTGTAAAAGTCAATAATAACAAATTTTGACAGACTTATGACTGTTTACAAATTCTGAAATTGACAAAGCAACTTACTTAGGCAAATCAGAATCATCTGGCTTATTGTTCCCACCATCATGTCCTCCTTCGTGCATCACCAACTGAAGCTTTTCATTTTGCTTCTTCTTCCAGTCCTCCATTCGCTCCTTCCATGCAACAGTTCCATACCCATATACAGCTATGTCTTTCTTAGGATCCATTGGCCTGGGAGGAACTGCATGTATCATGAAGACCAACAATCACAATCATAAGTAAGATGGAGAATACTCTGAACTGCTAAAAGCACTGTGACAAATTTAATGAACTTACATGACATGGAGGCATCAGAAGATGGAATTGGATGAACGCGTTTTCCACGAGTCGTAAATGGGGGAATAATTAGGGCATGTTTATCAGATGCAATGCCAACTTCCTATACCAGAAGCCAACACAATTATCAACACACATGAACAATAACAACCACCAAAAAGACAAAACAAGAATCAGATAAAATTAATTCACCTCTTTCCCATAGGTCAGGAGAGGGATCTCTGAAGCCATGGATGCAGTATCAAACTCAGCCGGTGTGCTAATCCCGGAACCGTGGACTTGGGAACCCCGGCCAATATTAAGGCGAGCCGCCAACACTGCTGCAGCAATTTGGTGAGGGTCTCTCCTGTCATTGCTTGCAATGTCAAACTCATTTTCCAAATCATCAATATCTTCCTCTTCTTCATCTCCTTCAACCCTTGGACTCCCTAACAAAGTATGCAAATTTTTTGAAGACTTTCTTCAACTAAAAAGACAATAACTAAAGAGAACCCAAATCAACATTAATATTGAATAGAGAGAAAAGAATCACCTTTAACTCTCTTGTATCTGGTTTTACATTGTGGGCATGATTGATTGCCTTCTCTTCTTTCATACTCATAGCAAGATCTGCAAACAGGAAAGGCACATTCATTGCAAGCAACAAAAGGCTCCCCATCCACAGTAATTTCTATTTCATCACCGCAGATCTGGCAAATCTGTCCACTCAATTCTTTAACAGATGTTACCTGCAATATCAATCTCCATCAGCTCAAGAATCAACATTTCAGATAAATTAGTAAATAAAAAAATCACAAATTACCCAAGTGAAAATTAAATAACAAAATCAATGGGAAACTGATAACGCGGTTTCAGAAATAAAGCTGCACACTTTCTGCAACAACTTTCATTGACCAAGGACCAACAAAAAGAGGGGCCAAATTATGGAAGACGTTTCAGTAGAAATCAGAGCTAAACCATGAATGTGAGGCTTAAAAGACTCAAATTCATACGTACACTCAAACACCTTCTAACTAAATATGTAGTTGGAACTTGAAAATCTCAAGTAAAATCAGGCAGAGGTGAAAAGGTAAATAAAACTAGAAATATATAGAGAGAGAAAATTTGCTTTAAGATAGAGAAATGTCCAGAAATAGAAGGCTAAATCTTGAAGAAGTGATTTAAGGATCCAACAAGTGTTAGAATAAGTCAATATGAGCAACTGGGTACTCCTCAAAAGGCAGAAATGTGTTCCAGAAAATGACTTTTGGGGGAAAAACAAAGACTACAAGCAGCAGATTTTGAAGGGTCTGAATATACGCAGATTACTAAAAATAGGACTTACTCTAGAAACTTCATCAGCATTGATGAGCACAAACTCATTCCTGTTATGAGAACCGGCAACCAGTCTTCCTTTGGTGTCCATGACTTATTCACACAAACAAAGAACTCAGAAAAGACCACCACTTCCTCAATATGTATCTGTCTCTCATCACACGCAAAGAAGACACCTCTACTCTTCTAACTCTTGTTGTTGCTCTGGTATGTGTTTGCAGTTTTGGTCAGAGGTTGAGCAGGCACCCAACACAAGGAATACCAACCCCACGTAACACAATGAATAAAAAACAGAGCTTTACAGAGAGGGGAAGGGAAATAAAGAAATGGGTAATTATATATAAAGAAAAAGAAGAAAGAAAGGGTGGGTGAAAATAAAATAAGGAAAGTAAAATTCAGTTTGTGGGCAAATGATTTTTTTCTTGAGAGAGAGAGAGAGAGAGAGAGAGAGAGAGAGGGAGCCAGCAAGTGTTGTTGTACTTGGGAAGGAAGACTGGGGAAGAGAGTTTTGAGTCTGTGACAGTAGAATACATCTTTTGAGAGGTAAAAAAGAATCTAATGCTGTTCTGTTCTGATGAAGATGGAGTTGAAATTTCAACACAGACGGGACGAGATAGGGACACAGACAATCAGACAAGAATATATATATATATATATAGAGAGAGAGAGAGTGATGAGGTTCAAGTGTATAACGCTGGAAAAATAAAGGATGTAAATATTACGATCAAAAGAAGGGAAGAAAGGAATGATGGAGGGGTTTCGGGTGGGACCCAGAACTTTAGATGATGGAAGCCACCGTTGGTGGTGGGGCTGAGGTGGTGCCCCCACCGGAGAGGAGAGTCGGTGGCGGAGGACGGGGGTTTTGGTAAAATTGAATACAGAGAAAATGAGAAAGTGAGGAGCTTTTATATTTTATTTTATTTTGTGGTGGGCGTGCAAGTGTCGGTGGTGGGTGTTGTGGGATTTGGTCCGTCTGTGTCTTTCTGTCACGGTTTCGGTGTGTTTGCGTCAAAGGGGAGAGAGAGACTGAGAGAGAGAACAAACAAGAAGAAGAGAGACTAGTGTGAGTGTGTGAGAGACTGAGAGAGAGAACAAACTAGAAGAAGAGAGACTAGTGTGAGTGTGTGTGAGGTTCTTCTTCAACAACAAAAGAGAGCGAGACTAAGTACAAATGGAAGTGTGGAAGCAAAATCTGGCGAGACAATGAATGTGGTTTGTTTTTGTTTGTGTCTAAGACCGTGTTAAACCCTAAAACGATGAAGCGAGAGCAAATGCGGAGCCTCATGTATTGCAGTCTCCGTTTCTTATTTATTCCTCTCTTTAATGTGCCTTGCTGTCTTACATTCTTCCAAAACCAATATTTCATTTCCTTTTCTATCCTTTCCTATTTGTTGTGGTAAATAAAAAGATAATGCGCCTTCGTTTGAAATCCCGGCCCAAGCAAGGCGTCGGTCGTATGATACGATCGGAAACCCGCGTCTAAACAAAGCTACTGAATTTTTTAAAAGGCAATGAAATTTCTCTTGATTTTGTGTATTCATTGGATTACTCTGGTAAGGACGTGCCAGATGACAGTCCTCATTGTCAACCTCAATTACATTATGTCATTATCACAACTCAATTAAATTCTAGACCGTGTCCAATATTGTAATCATTCATTGCGACCTTTGGAACAGAATCTACGACCATCTCGCCTCTCGCAAATTTATTGAGAAAAGGACTCCGACGCCGATGAAAAAAGAGCAACCAAGACCTCGGCTGAGTTATGGGCTCCCAAATTTCAAGTTAGAAGACAGAGGGCATGGCAAACCATCACGAGAAAGACCAAACACAAGGGAAGAAGATGGGCGATCAATCCAGACCACCAGGCACTTCTTCCTCACTATTAACGAGGCAACCAAATCAGCTGTAGAGTTCGCTTTTCTTGAAATCCAAAACCATGTCAGATGCGTGTTCCAACTAACCTGAATTTCTAATATTTAATTATGCATGATTTCATGTACTTGGAAAGAGAAAAAGAATAAAGAACTAATGTTTAGGAAAATTTTAAAAATAATACATAACAAATAAGTCACTCTTAAATTTCATACATTAAGATTTCAAAATATCAAAATGGTACCGACTGTTTTAATCGGTCCTATTTTGTTTAGCCACTTGCCTATTTTATTCTTATTCTCTCTAGAAGACCATATATTGAATTTGCATATATGGATTTGTGTGATAGCAAAGACCGAATCTTTTCAAAGAATAGAGAAGACCCAAGTGGGAAATTTACTTAATTGGAAGAAGATGAGTCGAAATAGATAGGCTTATCCTCAATTTGCTCGATTTGAGAGAAAGATAATGGTTGAGACTTTGGAGATTGATAACATAATAGCTGAGTTGGATTGGTAGTTCACTAGTTCCTTAATTAAGATGAAAATTTGGAATGGTTTAGTAGAAATGGATCAGGCCTTTTGAAGAGAAACTACAAAGTTCCTCCCAGGGCTACTGTATATATTGGATAGATCGTGAGGTGGTGAAGGATGAGACAAGCTGGGTTCTTTTGTTTTTGGTTCCAGATCGAAGCTAGGTTTTTTTAGACAAGGAAGGGGAAATGGTAGAAATATCAAATGTGTTTTTTAGGGCTCTTTTTTTATCAGTATTTGAATTGGTAGATTTGTCCTCATGAAGTTAACAGCCAACTCACAAATTAACAAGGCCAGTAACAACATGTATAAAATTTGAGACATGTTTTAAATGTCATATACCGTTTTGATATTTTGAGATTTTAATGTATAAATTTTTTAAGTGGTTCATTTGTCGTGTACTGTTTTAAAAAATTTTCTCTAATGCTTTGGCAAAATCATATTATTAAATTTCGTTGACAAAATGAGAAAATAGTAGTTGTCAGTGGTCTCTCGAACTCTCTATAATAACCTGCAATCCTTGAAACGATTGGATTGTGGGAGAGAGGGAGAATAATTTGGTAGGCATGCATGAATGTGTCACATGCGTAATAGTTTTTTCTTCAACAGATCATTAGCTAGTTCACATATGATCGAGGCCAGCTGAAATTGATAGAAACTCGTACATGAATTGAGAAAATTGCATTCTTAATTGGTTTGCTGCATGCCCTCGACCATAATTTGGCCAAATTGTAGTTGAAGTTGGGTGAATTCGGTTGCTTCTGTAATATTATGAGAAATTGGGAGAGATCAAGATGCTCATGATAATCGACCGTAGCTTCTGGCTACATCTTTCATCTTCTAATAACTTGATAATGAACAATACGTACTATAGTCTAACAGATTTTCCAAACCACGAATTAAAGAAAATCCCAAATGCTACATGCTAGTAAAATTTAAAAGAGATTTTTGTTGGAGAGGAAATATCTCACATCAAGAAATAGATAAATAAAATAAAACTTAAAAATGGATCGATCACACTTAATTGTACCAAAAAATTTTGTGATTAAAACTCAACACCTTAAAAGTAGTTAAATTGGGACAATATCGATACAATCAGAAACAGAGATTAATGTAGCATTCACTGGGCCATAGCCCAGGTGACTTTTTTATTATGTATAATCAAATAGGCTTAATTTCTAAAATCTCACATAATTAGCCTAGTCAAATTGTCAAACGATCTTCTGGTAGTAAGAGTCTCTCTTGTCAATATGCTAAAATAGATATCAAAAGGATTATTTTGTTATAAAGCAAAAGTAAAAGAGATTGAAAAAGAAGAGAAATAACCAAGAGAATGAGGGAATATGTTGTCTATATTATTGAGGTGAGAACTCTCTATTATATAGAGATGAGATCATGATGTAAATTATAATAACAACCTTATATGGCTAATTACAAGAATGCTCATTAAATAAACTATTTACAACACTTCCCCTTTAGGTATTCTTTGTTATTAGCTTCTTCTGATATGTGCTTCAGTGTTGCCTCATTAAAACCTTGCTAGGTAATAAAAACCCTATGGCACAAAAACAAAATCTTGGTCGAAGGAGAAAAGAATACAACGCACATGTAGCGGTGGTAGTTAGAACCCTTGATTTCGGTGAAGCAGTTTAGTCTGGATCATAAGATGTGAGTCCGTGAGAGATAGATGCATAATAGTTGCTACACCAAAATCTTGTTCGGTAAACCCAGTGGGACAAACCCGTGGTCGAAGGGAAAAGATAAGCAAATGCATATATAATTCAAATAAAGGTATCTTCAAGATGCAACATGAGCAAGGTGACCAATTACATGTGTGCCTCATTAAAACCTTGCTAGGTAACAAAACCCACTGGGATAAAATAACTCTGGACGAAAGACAAAAGAGTACACAATTGTTAAAAGTATGCTTCAGAATACCCCCAGATATTAACTCCCCCTGAAAACTCTAAGATTATTGTATTCCCTATAGTAAAGACATTACTAGTTGGGAATCAGCTTTTTGTGAGTTTATATAACCCATATCAGCATATCTAACAGGGCAAACATCATTATGAGGATCATAGGCAGTTGATCAATTCCATGATGTCTAGGGATAAAATAAGTCATTTTTCCGTCATACATTTCAAGTAGCGAAAAATTGTTTTTTATGCCATTTATAGATGCAGCGTGTTGGCGCAGAGATATATCAAGCTAACAAATACACATTGGATGTGATGTTCGCGGTCTATGGTATTTAGCCAAGTATAATAATGTGCCTATTGTAATTAGATATGAGTCTTCTAGCCTAAATACCTCTCATTATTATCTGCACGACAATACAGGTGTCTTTAGACCTCGAACGACTATGGGTGTGCTTAAATACTTTGTTTTATCCTCATCAAAGTATTTTAACATCTTCTATATTTAATTCGATTGATAGACCAAAATTCCATCTGCACTTTGCATGACTTCCGATTGACAAAATAATATTTTGTCTTCCAAAGTCGTTCATCTCAAACTCCGATTTCAGGTGTTTTACAGTTTCCTTGATCTCTTCAAGAGTATCAGTTAAATTCATATCATTGACATAAATTACCACAAATTACAAACCTAAAATTTGTTTCCTTAAAACACGCATGGGCACAGTCCATTGTTCATATATCTCACCCCAAGCAAATATTCACTTAAACGGTTCTACCAACTCCGTCTAGATTGTTTCAACCCATAAAGTGAACTACTCTGACAAAAGGATAACATGTTCTGTGGTCTAGAACTATTTACATTGGCTGTTATAAATTCTTCAGGAACTTTCAAGTATATCACTGAATTCAAATCTCCATAGAGATAAGTTGTTACCACATTCACAAGCTGTTATTCAGTTTTTTCGGAAAACTACCAAACTGATAAGGTAGTGGAACGTTATGACGTCCATTATGGAAAAGTACGTCTCCTCATAATCAATCACAGGGTGTTGAGAAAATCTTTGCACCACTAAACGAGACTTATATCATAATCTAGTTTTTCTCATTAAGCTCCCTTACTGTCACGCCCCGAATCTTAATTTTTACCTTTATTACTGGCATAGTAGTAATAAGAGTTTTTACCGTGTTCGTCACTAAGTGTGTAATTTAATTAGTTCCCAGAGGATGTTGAGGGACTAATATTTTGAAGGAATTATTCTAAGGAAGAAATTTTGACGACGGTAAAAAATGGTAATTTTTGTTAGTAAAAGGTAATTTTATTGGGGTATTATTTTCGGGGTGTTGAATTTTTGGAGTTGGGTTATTTAAGGACTTGGACCCGGATCGGGCCCAAGCCCAGTTTCTTTTTCTCCCTCTTCCTTCCGGTTCTCTCCCGCTCCCGACCCATTTTCTGCCCGAGTTCTTCTGACCGCCCGACCGCCGCCGTCCGGCCTCCGTTCGCCGTCGGACCGGCCCCGTTCGATCGGTCTCCCTCCCAGCAACATTTCTAGACCGGTGGCAGCCTCCCTAACGTCGCCATGAGGGAGAAACGTCGCCCGGAAGCTCCGACTGCCGAATCGGTTTTCTCGCCGGAGCTTCAATCTCTCCAAAGGGCTCGCTCCGTCGTGAGCTATGTAAGGAGAAATCGGAACTTGAAATTTCTAGGGCTTTTTGTGTATTTTCGTTCGATTAATGTGCTTAGGCTTAGAATGAGAGTTTGTGGTAGTTAGGAATGTTGTAGAGGAGGTTGAGAGGAAGATGCTGCCAAAATTTGGTGACCATCAGAGGTAGCCGGAGTTGGTCGTCGGCCGCCGCCGAGAAAATGTTTTTGGTGGAAAAAAATATGAGGAGTTTAATGGAATAAGTTTTAGAATTTTTGGAGGAGTTTTGGATAGGTTTAAGATTTGTTGAAGTTTGATATTTTTGGCGGATTATTAATTTATAATCCGGCCATTGGATTTTATTTGGTGGAATGTGATTTTGAGGATGTCGGTAAAATTTGTGGAGTTTTGAGGTTGGTAGTGGATTTAAGATTTTGGAGTGTTAGGCTTGGTTAAGCGCGAAACATATTTAATTATGCATGTTTTTGTCGGTGTTTTATTTTAAGGAATTAATTATGTTTGGAACAGGACGCGATGAGGCTCGAGCAGAGGAGACCTCAGACCGACGTCAGGCTTAGGCCTAAGTTGTGAGTGGACTTTTGTTTTATTTAATGTGTTTGAATTACTTTTGTTGAGTAATTTCCTTTGTTGGTTATTATATTTCCCAAAATTGAGAATAAATTTTCTGCGATTATACTCGAGACAAAAATTCTGAGAATAGTATGTATGAGAGAGAATGCTAGCTAGCTATATACGTGATGGCCCCCATTCTGAGGAAGAATGCCAGTTGGGGTGACGTGAGCGTTAGACGCGAGCGTAGTACCGTTGTACGATTTTCTACTTGTTGAAATTATTCTATGTTTTTCCATTCATTCATAGAAATCGTACAAGGAGTGTGCACGTATTTAAACCACTCGGTCTTGTATCCTCCATTCTGAGGAAAAATGCCAGTATGGAGTGACGTGAGCGTTAGACGCAATCGTATTATTCTGGTGTGACTATCTAATTTAAAGTTTATTCATAGATAGCATACATGGAGCATACGAGTGGTTAATACATACTGAAATATATATATTTATAGATTGAGCCTGAGAGGCTGTTTTGTTTAGATTTGGGGATTAGCCAGAACTAGTCGTTTTCATTGATAATTTTTTGGGGAAATATTACTGTTGTTGAGATTACATTTTTGTCCACTCATTCTGACGTGATAAATATTTTCCCCTGGGCTTTTCCTTCGTTTTTAAATGCCCAGTCTGCAGAGTTTTGGTGGGGTCTAGAAGGACGCGACGAGGCATAGTCACTCATTTCTCCATTACTGTTCACCAGTAGGTCTTCTGTTAAATCACTAGGATTTCTAGTAGGTTCCGCTGTATTGCTTGTAGTAGCTCTGAATACTTTTAGAAAAATATCTGTGTATTATTTTATTTAGATTAAGTTGAAGAATTTCTATTATTGGTTAAGTGTTCTTTAATTTTTCCGGGTTAGGGTTGTCCATTTTCAAGGGAGGTTTGCCGAGTCCTTCGGTAAGTTTTCCTTAGAGGTGGTCCCCGCATGACTCACCTCGGGTTTCAGGGTGAAATTCGGGGCGAGTCCTGACACTTACAAATACCCATCTAAACAATATATGTTTAACATGGGTAGGTGTGGGAACAACAGGCCCATAAGACCTTTCTCTTAGTTAAGGAATTGGATTTGACCTGGATTATTCTTTTCTTTTTTAGCCAGTCATCTCTTCCTTGAGATCTATCAAAGAAGCAAGGTTCAAAATCATCGCTTATTATAATTTCGGTGGCCATCGTAAATACAAACACATCATCGATGAACTCTCATTCCGATTCAATATCTCACTAAGTTTACCGAGATTTTCTATTTTCAGGAGTGCGTTTAAATGTTGGAGTGTCCTTAACTTCGTCTCTTCTAGGATGAACCAATAATCCTGATTAATCTCGTAAGTTGAATTGGTTTGAGATTGCGATGGCAAGAAGATTCATTTGTGTCAAGTTTACCCTCCCCTAGGAATAAGAATCGTTCGAACCTAATGGTCTACCTCACTTCTGAGCAGGGACTATAACTGGTTAGCCGCCATGGCCGTACCTCGTCCAACTAGGACGATACGTTCTACGGGGACATTTATCCTTGCAAGTTTGCAGCATATATCTATGATCTCGTCACTCTAACTAAATCTAATGTGAAGTGTCTGGTATATTACAGGCTATACTACGTCAATCTAGAATTATTTGCACTTCAACTAGAAGTAGAATTCTTCGCACTTAAATAACAATCACATGTGCGGTTTGGGGATCAAGATGAGACATTCAACACGTCGTTCGTCAAGAACACTGACGTTCTTGTCTCTCCCTAAAGGCGGGAAAACTGTCTCATCAAAGTGACGACCGCAAATCTAGCGGTATAGAGATCTCCTATCATGGGCTCTAAGGAACACATAAATTGATAGGGTTCATAATCGACATATATGCCCATCCTTTGTTGAGGACCTGATTGTGTACGTTGTGGCGGCACAATTGGCATGAAGACTGCAAACCCAAATGCATCTACGTAAGTGCAAAAACATCAGGTTCACACCAAGTCACCAACTGTAACACAAAGTAAGACGGGTAGCAGTGGGTCTCTACTGGACTGACATGGCTGCATGCAAGATTGCATAGCCCGACGTAAACAGTAGAAGCTTGGTGTGCATTACCAAAGTTCTATATGCAAGACCATCTTGGGTTTAAACATAGGAAACTATATGTTTTACAAAACCCAAGGGATATGCAATAATCATCGAAAACCTTAGATGTAAACTCTCCGGCATTATCAAATCTTATAGACTTTATGAGATAATCCGAGTGGTATACCCTTTATTTCATGGGTGAGAGTATAGCAAACGCAGCATTTTATTGTGGATAATAATGTGACATCTGATCACTTTTGTTGATACATCAACCAAAACCATTAATATTTAACTAGTTCGTATGGTGGTTGGATATGTCCACGTATTTTCCCTTGCATTCTGTGCATAAATAGATAGTGTATATTCTAGTCTTTGCATGTAATGGTCTAGTATTCAACATTCTTAATGAGCAGCTTAACATAATGTGTCATTAAAGACAAGACTCTTATTTTGAGAGGGATGCCTGTGTGATAATTGAGTTAAGGATACGGTGCATCATATCTTTTTTCTGGATGCATCAAATACCAATACTATATCTAGTATTTGCTCGAATCATTTAGCTTTTAGCTAATAAATTTTAATATCTTCAATGTACGCTTTGACCACACATTTGAAGGTTATGCAAAGATATTACACCATTTTTCTGGTGGTTTCAACATTTTAAGCATTAGTTTTAATGAACTTACTTTCCGATAACGTTTTTCTGAAACGTGGAGGTATTTTGCCTTGTCAGCCAGAAGAAAATGCTCAGTTTCTTAATATTGATAACACATATCAATTTTGATTTAGATTCTAGGGCATCAAGTCTTTTCATTTCAATATTCTCTAATTATGATTTGCTTCAAGCAAAGAATATGTCTACTTCAAATAGTTTCTTTTGGAGACTACCAAATAACATGATAAAAGCTACCGATTTTATCATGTATGGTGAATTTTGAAATGAAACTTAAGAAGGTTACTGTCGAAACTATAAGTTCGATTTATACATGAACTACTGGTTCATTTCTGAACTACCAGTTCATTAGGTATATGTATTTCAAATTATAATCATGTAACAATTGATGATATTAATTTCACGCTACTAACTTAGCATAGTAAATATGTCACGTAATTATGTGTAAATGCTTCTGGCAATTAACTACACGTTAAATATGATGAATATATTAACAACAGCTATTATGAGAAAATATTTGGAATGCATTATAGACATGCATAATGACTAGGTACGAAAAACTAGTGTCATTAGATTATTTTCCTTTTATTTGATTTTGCCGGACCAAAGGAATTTACTTTAATTAAAGTGAAAGAAATAAACCTCTACATACTTTGCAAGCCTACGGGGTACAATCTGAGAGGTATGTTGGTCGGGCTTCTAGGTCCCGTAGAGGGAGAGTGGGCCTACTAGGCTCAAAATGATCTACCAAGAAATACAATGTTATCAGTAAACCCTTTTGGTAACTCCAATTATATACGACCAGGTAAGCAGTGATGAGGTGGTGGAGCGAGGCTCATTTACGTACACGGCCTCAAAAGAACTTGCCTAGACATCGCATCCAATTGGACTAGCCTAGTTTGAGAAAAATTATAATCATTGTATGGACTCATGGCGACACATGGTGAGCTTCTGTGCTAGCCTTGCAGCTTCCGTCGAGCTTCTGGCTCAATTTCATATATTCAGGCTTGATTTATGCTTTTGACTTAACATCATTAATATTTATCAATATAACATAAACCAATGCAATATATGTTATTAAATCATAACACACAAACATAATGTGAAAGTAATTATATATACCGAAATAAATTAAATTATAACGGAAACAATTTAATTTACATCGACATAATGTATTTGCAATAAATTGATATTTACTGAACCAATAAATGTCAATAGCGTAACAGTTATTTGCAAAACTAACTCATTTACATCACCAATTGGTTCTAGCATTAATGTGTCATTACATATTCATAATAATTATCGATATAAACGATAACATAATTAAGAATTAATTGAATAAAACTGACGCGGTTTGAATTTGGTAGCCGACATTAAATATATGGCATAAAGTAGTAAATAAATATAATATTATGTAGCAGTTAAATACCAAATGCAATGAGTTGAAATCTCATTAATGCTTTTAGTATTACACATAAGTATTAAATTAGATAAATGTTTCTGGCATAACGTTTATGTAACAATCGAGTAATTAAAAACCAAAATTCATGTTTCTAGCATAATGGATTATAATGACATTATTCAGATTGGTGTAACCATAACGTTTCTATCATAAATTATGCAATAATTTGATCTATAATGCTTGTACTATAATGTATGGGTTATAACTTGGTAAATGCTTCTAGCATTAATTACATGTCCTTAAATGATATTGAATTTGACACAATTCAAATCAGTTACTGACAAAACGTATATGTTAATTTATACGTAAATAACATAATCAGTGTTATGCGTCATTATTCAAATGACGTTATGTTTCTATCTGCTTCGTCCCAAGGTCCCGAATTGGGAAGAGGTCGCGGGGAGGGGCGAGGTAGAATCCTTTGGTCCTGCACTCGGAACCTACACAAATAACAACGTCAGGAAGTCGGGACTGGGTTGGCCCAGTCTTCGACTCTCCGATGCTTAAGTTAGCTTTGGTCTCTTTGCAATGTACGGGAGTGTGGGAGAGAGTTGTTAATTTGTACCTTTGATGGGAGCTTGTGCCTGTTTTATAAGCCAAGGTTGGGCACTTTGGCCTTAGTCTCTGATGTAGGACTACTTGTTAGTCTTTGTAGTGTCTCCCCCTTTGGGGGTGTTTTGCCGCTAGAGTGATTTTGGCAAGCGGTTTGTTACCGGCCCTTCACTCCTTGGATATCCGTGAAGGGCTTACCAGGGCTATCTTGCCTGGAATGATCTTCGGTGACCGGGTAATTGGGTCTTATTCTCGGCTCAGCCAAGTATTTTGGCTATGTACTAACACGTTACATTTCTAAACAGATTTTATTCAAACTCCATCAAGAGCAATATTAATTCATTTGTATTACTAAATGACATTAAATGCTTTGAGCATAATGGATATTCCATACTTGTAACATTTCTTACCAATTACCAAATTAAATGTATCACCATGAAATGCATGAGGATTATAGTTTAAATATCATGACTCATGAGCGACAAAACTTTTGCGCTGGTCCATTTTGCCTTCTTGTCTGCACTACTAGGCAAATGTCGATGACTAATTTTAATGGCTACTGGCCGCTCCAGTGATTTACGATGTCTCTGTTATCACTCACAAAATATGAACAAGTTTACATTAGAGATCTATATGTATCAACCAAATAAACTAATAAAATAATTTGATGTTCATGCGCCGTAGATAGATTTTTCAATATGTAACCAAAGACAATGGGTTCATGCTTCATGGTGATTTGTTCATCATATAATCAAGGCTAGCAAATATGAATTAGAATTAAGATAAGAAAACGTTACTCATTGCAGAACAGATAATCTTCATTTTTTATGTCACTACCAGAAAATGGGTCTTGGGCGACGAAACAAAAAAAACCGGGCGACGATTTTTTTTTTCGTCGCCTAAGAGGGAACTTAGGCGACGATTTTTTTTTTCGTCGCCCAAGGGAAAAAAATCGTCGCCTAAAGTCCAACTTTAGACGACGAAAATAAAATCGTCGCCTAAGAATACATTTCGTCGGCTAAGAGAGAAACTAGGGCGACGAAACAATATTTCGTCGCCTAAGATATTTATTTCGTCGCCTAAGTTTTTTATCCTTAGGCGACGAAACTGAGATATTTCGTCGCCCAAGATTTTTCATTCTTAGGCGACGAAACTCAAATATTTCGTCGCCCAAGATTCTTCTATATATTGTGAGGCGGGATAGAAGAATGAGAACTTTGAAAATTTTAAACATAAATTTCTCTAGTTCTTCAAATCGTTCGGTGTTGTGGAAATTTGTCCATACATAGTTTGTGGAGCTACTCCCAGGTACGTACATATGCATATATATGCACATATATATATGTGCATATATATATATATATTGATTTTCAGTTTTATTTGAGTTGAATTAATGATATATATATATATATGCATAGAGTTTGTTCCAAGCTGAGTAAGGGGCCGTTCTGTCATAGATATGGTTCACAGGTTTGTTTAACTGGATCTCAAGATCACAAACTGACCACTCTTCTCGGTGAAGGGGTCGATAGGGGTTCGCCTCCGTGATCACAAACGAGTCCTGCCTGGTTCCTGTAGGGGGTTCGCCCTCCGTGACATTGACACTTGCCTTCTGAAACCACGGAATCCGCTCGAACTAGATATATATAATTAATAATTAGTATGTTGTATTACATTAATATATATATATATAAAAGATATGTTCATTAAATATTGATATATATATATATGTGTTATTTTCAGGATATGGATAAGAGTTGGATTTCTCTTCCAAGATATCACAGAAAATATGCTGAAGGAGTTTGAGATTTTATGCAATATGCGCAGGGCAATGCTGACGGGAGTGGCATGTTCTATTGCCCGTGCAAGATGTGTAAGTGTCGCAGTGATATGCATCGATTTCCGTTGGGGACAGTATGGGACCACCTGAAGAGTAACGGATTCTGGGAACGTTACACATGTTGGATATATCACGGTGAAACCTCATCACGCCCGCATGATCATGGACAGTTTGATGAGAAGGGCAGTACATCCAACGATCCAACAACGACCTTCATCAACGACATGTTTCCTCATGACAGCGGTGTATGCCCTGAACGACAGCACATTCCTCAGGCGCCGATGCAGGCCGTCCCTAGAGGTGTCAACACTGCCGGTATAGCCAAGTACAACAGACTTATTGCTTTCCAACAGACCCCTCTGTGCCCAGGTCATGAGAAGACCGTTCTTCAGTGTGTGATGGAGGTGATGCATATCAAGGTTGACACAAAATCGACCGTGACGGCTGTTGATAGGTATCTACAGTACGCTGCTTCGCTCCTGCCCGACGGTCATCGTCATCCCACCACGCATCATAAGGTCCGTCGTATCTTGAGAGATCTCGGGCTTTCCTACATCAAGATCCATGCATGCAGATATGACTGCGTTCTATTCTGGGGTAAAGATGCAGACGGTAATGACCTTGAAGGCCTTCATCGTTGTCCGGTATGTGGGACCGACAGGTATAAGCGGACTCCCGCAGGCAACAGGAAACCTGTTAAGGTACTTCGCTATTTCCCGTTGAGGGATAGGCTGGAGCGGTTGTATATGTCTTCAAAGACGGCCGAAGCTATGAGATGGCACGCTGTGAGGGAGGTGCATGACGAAGACCTCATGGTACACCCTGCTGACGGGGAGGCGTGGAAGCATATAGACAGGGAGTTCCCTCATTTTGCTTCAGAGGTGAGGAATGTGAGGCTCGGGCTGTCATCCGACGGGTTCAACCCTTTTGGGACCATGAGTCTTTCGTACAGTATATGGCCGGTCATTTTGGTGCCTTACAACCTTCCTCCATGGATGTGCATGAAGAAGGAATACAACATGTTGACCTTGTTGATTCCGGGGCCCGGTTATCCAGGTATCTACTTTCCCTTCATATTGTATATATTGCTGTTGGTTCAACACCTCTCCATTTATTGTTTTTGTTCTATATTGTTGGTCATATATAGTCGTTATCTGAATTTGTTGTGGTTGTTGTTGTTATCCAGGGAAGTGTCTCGATGTGTATATGAGACCGCTGATTGAAGAGTGTAAATTGCTTTGGGAGGTTGGTCATCCCACTTATGACTCCCACAAAAAGGAGATGTTCCAGATGCATGCCATGATTGTTGGTACCATCAGTGATTTTCCTGCACGTGGGATGTTGTCCGGCAACGTTGTTAGGGGATACAAGGCTTGTCCTGAGTGCCTTAGCTCCCAGGGGTGCAGCAATCATTGCAACAAGATAGTCCGGATGGGTCACCGTGCTTACCTACCACATGATCACCCCTGGCGGATAGATACCGGGGCATTTGATGGGACCGAAGAGAGAGGTGTGGAGCCGCATAGATGGTCGGGGGAAGAGATTTTAGCAGTGCTGGATGAGTATGATTTTGGGCAGCTCAGCAATCATCCCGATATTGTGGCCAGAATACCTGAAAGACCAGACAGGTACAAATTCTGGACACATAAGAGCATATTTTGGGAACTCCCGTACTGGAGTACGCTGTTGATCAGGCACTACCTAGATGTGATGCACATAGAGAAGAATGTCTGCGACAGTGTGGTAGGTACAGTGCTCAACTTGGAGGGGAAGACGAAAGACGGTCCTAAGGCACGCGTTGATCTTAAGAAAATGGGAATCAGAAAACATCTTTGGCTGAAAGAGGGGAAGAAAAAGATGCCATGGGCTCCTTACACCGTGAAGCCTGATCAGAAGACCCAGATCTTCAGGTGGATGAGTTGTGTGACGTATCCCTCAGGAGTTGCAGGAAATATAGCCCGGTGTGTGAACTTGCGGGAGAATAAGATATACGGCTTGAAGAGTCATGATTGTCATATTCTGCTACAACGTCTCTTCCCTGTTTTCATTCGACCGTTCCTTCACCGTCAGGTAAATTTGTGGTTAAAATTACGGTTAACCTGTCGTAAATGGATTTTATATTAAATTTGTGATGTGTGGTTGGCCAGGTTGTGGAGCCGTTAGTAGCGCTGTCAAGATTCTTCATGAAGTTATGCACAAGGGAAGTGAGAAAATCCGATCTCCGGGAAATGCAGGCAGACATCATATACATCATGTGTAAATTCGAGAGGATCTTTCCGCCAAATTTTTTCGATATAATGCCTCACCTGATGATCCATCTTCCCCAGCAATTGTTGCTTACCGGTCCAATACACTTCACTTGGATGTATCCCATGGAAAGGTATGTTTTATTCACTTACATCTCCAGAATACATATATGTACGTACATGTTCAATAACCATAACGTATAGTTTGCAATCTTATATTTACAGGCAACTTGGTGAGTACAAAGATTATGTCACTAATAAATCCGCGCCTGAAGGATGTATAGCTGAAGCATATATTGCGCATGAATGCGTCACCTACATGAAGTTGTATTTAGGAGCGTCGTTGGGAGCTCCGCAAGCCATGGAGGAACATGCGCCGCGGTTCAATCTCTCTATAGTTTCCAGTGATGTCGAAGTTGGTGGAGCACGACTGTCCGCCGAGTATGCATTGTCGGATGAAGAGATAGCCATAGCGCACTGGTGGGTACTAATCAATTGTGAAGAAGTTAAATATTGGAAAGAGTTGCACCTAAATTTTCCGGAAGTTGATGGTGATCTCGAGTACCACAACATGACGTTCGCAAATTATTTTCGCACCTGGGTACGTAATTTGATCTTCCCTGTTATATATATATATATATGTAATTATTTTCTATTGCATATATTTTCGGATATTTACAGTTCAATATCCGTTACAGATGGACATGATTAAATCTGATGATAATCCAAACTGGTCGCACGAACTATTACTTCTTGCGATGCAACCGCAACGGGCTAGAGTTTATCCCACTTGCACAGTGAATGGCTGAAATTTGTATCTGAAGAGAGAGACAGCAGACGAAGAACACAGAATTCTGGGGTGATGGCGAAAGGTCATGGCCTTGACTATTACGGTGTTCTCCATTCAGTGGTCGAACTGGTTTATGCGGAAGGCATGAAAGTGCATCTGTTCAAGTGTAGATGGTTTGATACAGGCGCACAGAGCATGAAGATGGATCAGTACGGCAATTTATCGGTCAACACTGCTACAAGCGCCTACGAAGATGACCCGTTTGTTTTTGCGACATCGGTAAAACAAGTGTTTTATCTTGATGACCTCGCCAGGGGTGACGCGTGGAAAATAGCGAACATTGTGCATCCTCGAAACATTTACCGGGCGGCTACACTTGGAGTGACCATTCCAGGGCCAGAGGCTGATGCGTACCAGGAGCCGAACACAGTAGGTATTCATGATGTAGCTACTGTTCGTCAAAATAATGTTAAACATGGTCGAGTGCTCAGAATTCGTGATGAAGATTCAACCTTTATTGATGTTGATCCAAATGAAGAAACAGACGACGACTCTGACGACGAATTAAGGCATAGATTACCAGATATTAATTCCGATACCGAAGAAGACTCATCGGATGACTCAGATTACGAGCCTTAGCTTAGTTATAATTGAGCCTTAGCTTTGTAATTGTTTGTATACTAAAAGAATATGTTTGTACTAAAATAAATAAAGCACATTTAAATTTCATTGTAAAGAAATTTTTATTTTTACTCTTGGGCGACGATTTTAACCTAATTTCGTCGGCCAAGAGTAATCCGAATAATTAAAATAAAATAAAGAACATTTAAATTTCATTATATTAAATTTTTATTTTTACTCTTGGGCGACGATTTTGAAAAATATCGTCGCCCAAGTATCATCTTGGCCGACGAATTAGCCTAATTTCGTCGGCCAAGAGTAATCCGAATAATTAAAATAAAATAAAACACATTTAAATTTCATTATATTAAATTTTTATTTTTACTCTTGGGCGACGATTTTAACAAATATCGTCGCCCAAGTATCATCTTGGCCGACGAATTAGCCTAATTTCGTCGGCCAAGAGTAATCCGAATAATTAAAATAAAATAAAGAACATTTAAATTTCATTATATTAAATTTTTATTTTTACTCTTGGGCGACGATTTTGAAAAATATCGTCGCCCAAGTATAATATTGGCCGACGAATTAGCCTAATTTCGTCGGCCAAGAGTAATCCGAATAATTAAAATAAAATAAAACACATTTAAATTTCATTTGAATAATTAAAATAAATATCCCGGGTATTTATTTTTTACCAAATTTTTATAGCCCCGTAAGAGTCTCGTCGATTGGAAACTATTCTCAGTTGAAGGTCCGGCCAGATTACGTGATTTGGAGGGTCGAATAGCCATTTCCGTCCGTTTAGGGGTTTGACCGCGCCGATTGACCGGACGGATCGAGCCCTTATCTTTGTCAGATGGAGCTGAATTTTTTTCCACCTACGTAATTCGTTATGCTGGTCAAATCTGACGGTCGGTTTTCAGTTCCTCTTCTCCGATCAATAAACTCACGTTATATGTACTAATATTGTATAACTTTTTTATACAAGTGTTTAGTTTAAGTGTCGTTTTGAAGACAACGTATACGTAGAGGCCTCAAACGCAAAAAAGTCGTTAAATAAGATATGACCGGAACGGTGAAATACGTCAACCCGGGAAAAATGAAGATATTCCGGTAAAGTTTCGGTGCCGGTTGTTCCGGTCGCACGAAACACATTTATTTCTGCCTAGTGGTAGCCCTATCCCGGTTATTTATTTTTTACCAAATTTTTATAGCCCCGTAAGAGTCTCGTCGATTGGAAACTATTCTCAGTTGAAGGTCCGGCCAGATTACGTGATTTGGATGGTCAAATAGTCTGAATTTTATGATAGAACTCTTGGGCGACGAAATTTATAATGAAGAATGTCGTCGCCCAAGTATACTATTTGACCGACGATTTTCTTCATCTTGGGCGACGATATTTATAGTGAAGAATGTCGTCGCCCAAATATACTATCTTGGCCGACGATTTTCTTAATCTTGGGCGACGATATTTATAGTGAAGAATGTCGTCGCCCAAATATACTCTTGGCCGACGATTTTTAAAAAAACAAGGCGACGATTTAAAAATCGTCGGCCAAGATACTCTTGGTCGACGATTTTTAAAAAAGGCGGGCGACGATTTTTACAAAATCGTCGCCCAAGAACGCCACTATAAAAGGCAAAAATTCGGAAACCCTAACCATTTCTTCAGCCGCCAAGCATATTCTCTCTCTCTCTCTCTCTCCGAAAATCCTCTCTCTGCCCTCTCTCTCTCCCTCTCTCCGACCCCGACCCCGACCCCGACCCCAATTCGGAACCCCGACCCCGACGTCGACCCACAATTTAAGGTATAACCCTAAAACCCTAAATTGGTTTTAATTGTTTTTGTTGTTATAATAATTGTAAATTGTTGTTGTTGTTGTTGTTGTGATAATTGTAAATTGTAAATTGTTGTTGTTGTTGTTGTGATAATTGTAAATTGTTGTTGTTGTGATAATTGTAAATTGTGATGTACGGTTTAGGGTTTACGGTTTACGGTTTAGGGTATACGGTTTAGGATTGTAAATGATTAAATAATTTAGGGTTTATTTAGGGTTTAGGATTTACGGTTTAGGGTTTATTTAGGGTTTAGGGTTTGTAAGAAATAATGGATTATTTTTGAGTAAGGATGTAAATATTCGTAAATTAATTTTTGTGATATAATAAGCCCTTATTAATGTAAATAATTTGTTATGTGAATAAAAAAAATAATAAATCCTATAATAATTATTAAATTTTATTTGTGCTATTATTGTTGATAAATTTTTCGAAGTTTATCGAGCCTTTATTTTTGTGAACTTAATTATAAGACGGTAAAATATTTTTAATAAATTTATGGTTATTTTAAACAGGATGGCCAAGAGAAGAACTTCTGGACAAGACGGCTCGGACGGTACCTCAAACAACCCGTCGGAATCACCGTCGATCGGGTTTCCGTGGCAGTTGACGTCCCGATATGCGGCGCTTAGGGGTGGCGCGAGCGGCTCGGGTTCTGCTGGGCAGTCGGGTCCCGCAGCGACGGCTCCTCGTCATCCAGAGATACTTCGCCGGTCGCGATCCCGCAGCGACGCCCCCACACAGTCGTCCCCGACCGACGGTGATGGCGGGTCATCCGGGGTCCCTATGGTGCCGTCCGGCCTCTTCCTTCCTCCGACGATACCGGCGATACCTCGCGTCGATGAGGAGGGTCGACCGATTCGGGAGCAGCTCCCGCATGTGGCACCGCACGAGGCCTATATCTACCGGGAGTTTCCCACGCCTCTTCATCCCGTGAGGGTCTCCGAGCAGGCGGACATAGACGAATCCGTCGGCTCAGCCTCATCCTCAGGTAATTTATTATTACTTTTTTTTCGATTTACAATTTTTTTTTGTAAAAATGTATTATTAATATTAAATTTGATTCACAATGTCACAGCCGCCGGAACGAGAAGGCGGAACAGGAGAGGCACCGTCAGCAACAAGGGACTCGATAGGGCGGTCGAGTCCGCTGGACGGATCGCCATCCCGTTTTCCAACGGGAAACCGGTGGACGCCGCGTTGGGAAACCGGTACACGCGCGCCGCGGGAGGCACCATCCGCTCCAGACTCCCTATGTTGTGGGGAGTCTGGAGCCAGGTTCCTGATGGAGTGAAGGAGATGCTCCATCAGTCGATGTCGGTGAGTTTACTCAATAAATTACCTTTTTTTTAACTATTTTTTTAACTAATAAATTATTTCATTATCGAAAAAAATACTAACAAGTGGTAATGCAGCAATGGTTTGTGGTTCCCGAGGAGGGACGTGACTGGGCGGACAAGACCCATAGGGAGAGGTACCTCTAGCTATTTAATAATTTATTAAATTTTATTTTTTTAATAAAATTATTAATATTTTTTTTGTATATGTAGGTTCAAGGAGTGGAAGCACGACCTCCGGGAACACTGGAAGAAGTACGGGAGCGACCGTTCGGGTACCCCGAAGGAGTTCGAGTATCGGGAGTACGAGTGGCGGTGGCTTCTTGTCACGCAGTTCAACGACCCTCACAAACAGGTAATTCGTAAACAAATTTGAATATTTAATTAGTGAATTAATTATAATTGTATGTTTTTAAATATTTACTAACGATAATTTTTTTTAAAAAAAGCACCTCGCCCGGGTGAACGCTGAGAACCGGCAACAGAACACAACCAACCATCGTGCCGGTTCGAGGCCGTTTTCGGCCATCATGGACGACGTGCGGCGAGAGCGGCCAGAGGAGAACCCCTATGTGGGGACCTTTCAGAGGGCATATCCTCATTCTGAGGAGGATCTTGTAAGTTCCTTATATTTACTAATTTTTAATTTTAATTACATTTTATTAAATGTATATTAATATATTTTTATAATATATCCATTTAGGCGAGGGTGAGGGAGGCGGAGCAAGAGGTCATCAGAGGCATGGTGAACGACACATGGCCGGGCACGGCAGAGGATGACATGTCAGAGGCCATGTCCAGGATCGACACTTCAGATCCTACCGTTGGGGCGCGGATTATGGCCACTGCCTTCGCGCAGCGTTCCAACACCTACTACTGCCGGGGTATGGGAGACGCTGGAAAGGGGATCCTGAAGACGACGCCAGGATTTCAGCGCAAGGGAGCCGCCGGAGCCTCAAGCAGCAACAGCCAGACCACTCGGCTACAGGATCAGTTCGCAAGCCTACAGTCTGAGCTGGAAGCCCAAAGAGCGAGAGAGTCTGAGCTGGAAGCCCAAAGAGCGAGGGAGATGGCGGCGATGGCGGAATCATATGCGGCTTCCAATGCTGCGCATATGGAGCGGGTGAATGAAGTCACCAATGCCAACCAGGCGGCTATGGGACAGTGGATGACTGCCTGCATGTCTGCACTTGCGGCCGGACAGCCGTTTCCGCCCATGCCTACGCCTATACCATTACCTCAGTGGCATCCTCAGTGGCCCCAGCCTCAGCAGCAGCCTCCTCAGCCTGACCAGCCGCCGCCTCAGGACCCTCCGAACGGGAATGATGAGATAGATTTTGGGTTTCTCGATCCATAGGCAGAATTTTTGTAATAAATTATTTATAAATTTATAAATTTGTGTTAGTTTTAATTAAATTTTAGTATTAGAAAACTTTAAAGAAATGCCGGAAAAAAAAATAATGACAAAAATTAAAAAAACATTATTTATATATTTAAAATAATTATTTAATTATTTTTTTTAAAAAAATTTAAATATATCTTAGGCGACGAAATCTATAAATCGTCGCCCAAGATTTAACACCTTGGCCGACGAAAAAATAATATCGTCGCCTAAGATGTAGTGATCTTAGGCGACGAAATATTTATTTTCGTCGCCCAAGGTCAGAAGATCTTAAGCGACGAAAAAAAATTTCGTCGGCCAAGGTGTTAAATCTTGGGCGACGAATATTTTTGGGCGACGAGATGTATATTTTAGGCGACGATACTAATTTCGTCGCCTAAGAATTACTCTTAGGCGACGACGGAATTAAATTTCGTCGCCCAAGTTCTTCACCGACGGACTTCTGGCGACGACTTCTTGGCCGACGACATGTCGTCGCCTAAGTACTTAGGCGACGAAATTTTTAAACAGGGCGACGATTTTTTTTCGTCGGCCAAGAACTATTTTCTGGTAGTGTGTGTAGAACTATGAAGACCATTTGTGGAGCTACTCAGCCAATCCAAGAACTTGGTTAAATAATTATCCTCATATGGTTGATCACCGATTTCAGAGTTTTCCATGTCAACGTATGTAGAGCGCATTTGATGAATCAAATTGAAAGATTATCCTTTGCTTTTAGAGCTTCACATGCAATAAAAAAATAAGATAATGTTAGAACTATTCGTGCTGATAACATGTTGTAAAGCAAAAGAGATTAAGAAATGAGAGAAACAACCAAGACGACGACGACGAAGAGATTGAAAATTTTGGTTGACCGCCAAGAAATTTTGGTTGAAAATTTTGAAAATTTTTCGACTTTAGACGACGACGTTTCATATATTTTCGTCGGCTAAAGTCCTTTGAAAATTTCGTCGGCTATACACCAATTTGTCGGCTAAATCTTCTAAACTCGTCGGCTAAACTTTATAAATTCGTCGGCTAAACCTTTGAAATTTCGTCAGCTAAACCTTTGAAATTTCGTCGGCTAAAAGTATTTTTATACATTTGACATGTTGTGATTGTGATGATCAAACTTGAGAAACAGAAATCCAACCGTCAGATCTGACCATCATAATAAAATACATGTATGGGAAAAAATTCAACTTGATCCGAAAAGAATAAGGGCTCGATCCGGATGGTCAATCTCGTAAGTCAAACCCCTAAACGCACTGAAAAAGTCGTTCGACCGTCTAAATTACGTATTTTGGCCGGACCTCCAACTGAAAATAGTTTTAAACCGATGACAAGCAACAAGTCGTATAAAAATTTTACGCAAAATAACCACCGAATATAGGGCTACTCATAGGGGAAAAAAATGAAAAATTTCATTGACCGCAACTATCGGCACCAAATATTTACCGGAATAGTGTGATTTTTCAACCGTGGGTGTATTTCAACGTTCTCGTCATATCTTATTTCATGACTTTTTGGCTAAAGGAAAAAAATACATTAAAAAACAGACGATATTAGTAAACCATACTAACTTCCTGTCATCTTTAGCCGACGAAATTATATTTTCGTCGGCTATAGTCACAGACTTTAGCTGAAGAAATTAAAATTTCATCGGCTAAACTTTTAAAAATTTCATCGGTTAAAGTTTAAAAAGTTCGTCGGCTAAACTTTTAAAAATTTCGTCGGCTAAACTTTTAAAAATTTCGTCGGCTAAAGTTCACAGACTATAGCCGACGAAAAAAATTATTCAGCCGACGAAATATAAATTTTATCGGCTAAAGTTGACCATAGCCGACGAAAATTTTAAATTAGCCGACGAAAAAAAATTCGTCGGCTAAAGTGGACGAAAAAAAAATTCGTCGGCCTGGTTTTTTTATTTTCATCGGCTAAAACCTTTCTTTTGGTAGTGGTGCCTTTTTTAGCTTTCTTTTGAGCAACTCCACCCTTACCTGTCCCATATACTTACTATTTGTTCACAAGCCATGACTCTTGAGTCATGAGCATTTCACAAGCACCACTCCAGTCTAGTGTAATTAAGATGGTTTCCACTTCAAGGGAAACTGCCCTATTGGAGCATGGACAAAGTCACCTTCTTGCACACATATTTAATGGCCAAATGACCCAAATCCGTCTCTCTTAGTGCAAATGCCTTTGTACCATGCTTTGTTTTTAAGTCATTTGATTTTGTTTTAGGTAATGCTGCTTGGTTTTGCTATTGTTGTTAAGCAATGTAACGATACCATTATAAAAACAGACACCCGCGGATATGGTTAAAACTAAGACCCATGCACGTAAAATAACTACGTATAATAATTAGATAATCAAGTTAAATGTTGAAACATTCAAGTCAAACATGGCCTGAATTACCAACCCTAACGTGGCCTATAGATTAATCTAGTCATATTCAACCTCGTTAGCTGCATATATATTAGAATTTGTTTCAGAAATTAGAAAGTAATTATACTAACCCTAGGTAAATAAGCTGGACCAACGTTGTGTGTTTTTTTAAATAGAGTGCCTAACAACAAATTGCAACTGGATTATGGAAGTTAGGAACATAATTAGTCTTAATCACTTTTGCTAATTAGTTGATCAACCACGTGTCGAAGACTCACCGGCCCTAGTTGTTCAAAGCTAGGGTTAGTTATAACACCAACAGGCTCAGGCCTGTCCCAGCTCAGTAACTGAATACCCTAGGTAAATAAGCTGGACCAACGTTGTGTGTTTTTTTAAATAGAGTGCCTAACAACAAATTGCAACTGGATTATGGAAGTTAGGAACATAATTAGTCTTAATCACTTTTGCTAATTAGTTGATCAACCACGTGTCGAAGACTCACCGGCCCTAGTTGTTCAAAGCTAGGGTTAGTTATAACACCAACAGGCTCAGGCCTGTCCCAGCTCAGTAACTGAATATATTTTCAAAATCCTGTGCTTCATGTCTGTTATATATGTATATGTTTGATTATTGTTACTGATTTGTAATTTTTAAAAACAGTGAATAAAGTTAAAAATAAAAAATTTACAATTTTTTTACCCTAAATAAAATCTCTTAAGCGACTGAAACAGTAATATTCGTCGCTCAAGATAAATATCTTAGGCGACAGAAACAGTAACATTTGTTGCCCAAGATAAACCACCTAGTTAGGCGACGGAAACAGTAACATTCGTCTTCTAAGATAAACCACCTAGGCGACGAAACTAGTATATTCGTCGCTTAAGATAAACTACTTATCTGACGAATACAAATATCAATCGTCGACTAAGAATTGTTATACATTCATCGGTTTAAAACTCTGTTGACGAATATTCTGTCGCTTAAGGTCGACGCAATGTTCGTAGGTAAACATACATACCGACAAAAATTTCGTCGGTTAAGAACAATTTTATATTCATCGGCTAAGAATCTTTCCCACAAAAACGTTTCGTCGACATAGGTTTTTATCGACAAAAAAGTTTGTCGACAAGGCAGGAAAAAGTCTGTCGGGTAGGATCCCTCTTAGTCGACGACTAACTTTAGTTCCATTGGATACTTCGTCTGCCAATATCCTAGGCGACAGAATTTAGTCGACAAAATTTAGTCGACGGATACTTCGTCTGCCAATATCCTAGGCGACAAATTTTTTGTCTAGGCGACAAATTTTTTGTCTAAGGAAACGAGTTGTTTCCGTCGCCTAGGACGAGATTTCCTGTAGTGATTTACACATTATATTTTATGTTCAATCTAAGCATGATAATGATGACAAGGAAAAGAGAAAGAAAATGTTAGAAATATATATTTTTTAATTATAAAAGAAAAATAAAAATCAAATTTTTTCTTTTAATAAAAAGATAAAATAATATATAGCCATTGGATTTGGAAGGCAATAAATGTTTCTAATTGGTGATATGTCTAGGTGACATAACATGTCATTTAAGATTAAGACCATAAATTAAGCCTTATTAAAACCAAGAATCATTTTCCTAATTATAGAAGTAGGTAATTAATTACAGAGAACTCAATCAATCGCATCAACGCTAGAACGTACAACACATAGTCTTCAGCATAATTTTGATGCAAATTTGCGGTATTGGGTTCACCTTCGAGAGAATAACATGATATATATATATATATATATATATATATATATATATATATATATATATATATATATATATATATATATAAGCATATCGATTGGTCCCAACTGTATGGAGCTTGTTGTGATAGCTATACAACATATATCAACAATAATTTGAGTCTCATTACAAATAAAAAAGCTGGTTGGCGACGTTATCTGTATCTGTGATTGCCCTTTACTGAAGGACAACTGGACAAGAGGACATGATCAGATAAGAGTCATAAGACTAGGTAGCTAGAGTTTTCCTTTACTCTCAACTAATCGCATAAAATTAATTGTTACATCCAAGAGAGGAAGGGCAAAAGTTATGAGAAATTTCGTGTAGAATACTACATGGGAAAATGTACGTGCTGATAGATGAATTATAAAGGACACCGTGCGTTACGTATCCAGAATTCCAGATGTATAGCATGCACAAAACCATCACTGTGTACAAGTGATCATCAGTTACTTCAATTCTTGATTAATATCCACTACTGATCATATATAATTGTGAGCCTCTTCACCACCCCATGCGCGTAACGCTTTGGCATCCTCATCACTACTTAAAACCCTCGCTTCTCCTCTCTCCCTTCACACATGGATCATCTCCTAACCTAGATCACAGAATCACAATGGCCTTCAACACTTCCAACCTCTACCTAACTCTCACTGCTCTCCTTGCCCTCACCATGCCGTTCTTGGCTTCTGCTTGACGACCCTTGGTGACCAACAACCCAACCGGGTTGAATCCGAGCCTGGCAGCTAGGTTGAATTTGGAAGGAGGATAATCTTCCAACTGCTGGGATTCTTTGCTTCAGCTCCAGTCATGTAGCAGTGAGGCTATAATGTTCTTCTTGAATGGCGAGACTACTTTGAGTAATGGATGTTGGGAGGCTATTCGGGTCATCGAGCACCAGTGCTGGCCTTCCTTGCTCGGCTCGCTAGGGTTTACCACCCAAGAGACTGATGATATTCTCAAAGGTTATTGCGACGACGAGGCTGAGCAAACTCATCATCATTCTTCTCCTTCCATACCATCACCGCCGTCCGTTTTTCATCCTAATGGAGCGGCAGTTCGTGTTCCTTCTCAGGATGAGATCAGTGAGATGGCTCCTTGAAGATTCCAGTTATATATGGTGATTTATTTGGAATCATTATTTTCTAGAATTTGTTTGCTGCTTGTTACGAAATCTCTCACACTTCGAGTACTATTAAATAAAGCAAAATAACTATCGTATTAGTTCTATGCCAATTAGTCTTTCCGTAGCACCAAATTTTCCTTTACCTGTAAATTCATGATAATTCAACTGCTAAATCAATACCTTTTAGACTCATAACAAACAAAGTCACTAAGAGCTTAACGGAATATATGATTCACTTTTCTCCATTAACAATATTAAAGCTTAATTAGGCTGAATTGTTTGTCGAACCCTTTTATTAAAGATAAACTTCTGTCTTCACTTTCTTCTTTCTCGAAATTCAATAGCTTTATCCCAATATTAATTAGAATGTAATCACACAATTCACATGGAACTCGATCAGTCTCTAATTAATCATAACCGGCCAATACATCAGAATGTATAAATCCACCGCAATGCTCTGATTTAATATATGTAGGACAGATTCAGACCGATTGCTTTCTACTAGCTAGCAAAATCATACGAGATGGCATGGATGCGATCCTTTCGTCTATCGATATATAGTAGGTTCATATTCGAGAGTATAATACTGTAATATATATGATCAATGATTTGAGCTTAATTAGGCGCGGCTTATCAATACATCCCAACTGATGGAGCTCTCATGCGTTACAAATTAGTAATAGCCGGTAGCTAGGCAAGTAGATATGTGTAGCGTAGTTGCCTCCAATGAAGGAGAAGAGGGCATGATTGGCTTAGACATAATTGGTAAGCAGGTTTTATTTTGCTCTCAACTAATTACAAATTAATGCCTTAATGCAGTTCATATCCATAAGTCACTTAATAGAAGGAAGGGCTCCATTTTTTTTTTTGGGCGTGGTTTTAACCTACCATTCTCCATAACCTGCCATTCTAACTTTCTATATCATTCATGAGTCATACAAATTAATGCCTTAATGTAGTTCATATCCATATGATTTAAGCCTAGCTTATTTTACTTTTCTGTCGATTTTTCAATTTCGCCGACGTATAGAATCTTGCTGCTCTGCAGTCTGCAGCACGTCGAGATCACCGGAATTGTAGAATATGTGGCGCCAGTGAACATGGATTTAGCCTGAAAGTAAGGACTATTCTCTTCCAGCAGTTCTTGTCGATGAAGTATCTCTATCTGCAGATCTGCAGCTTCATCAAATTTATTTTCTTAATTGATGAAATTTATATGGACATTTTCTTTTGATTAATTTCATTGATTTTGTTTAAATCCAGTCATGTTATCTGTTTGCTTCAAAAACTAGATAAGAATAGAAAGTCCTTATCCCAAATTAACCAATCCAATCTGGTCGTATTGCCAATCCGATCCAGTCAATTCTGCCAAACGCGCGCGGCCCCTGGAAGCTGAGCGAAGTACCTGAAGTTTGTTCTATCTCTCTCTTGGTTTGGACCCTTCAAATTTAGCCTATGTAGTTAAGTATCTAATCATCAATATATAGCACGTACAAGACTGTAATCTACCGCTACATCATAAACCCTAAAGTCTACAAACTCATTCAATGAAATAATTCAATTTTATCTAATAATAAAGCTTAGGGAGAATTGTTTGTCGAACCCTTTTATTAAAGATAATAATTAAAGTTCGGTCTTACTTTCACTTTCTTCTCTTGAAAATTCAAAATCCAATTGCTTTCTCTCAATTATAGGGGGTTGTCTGCTATACCTAACGGTGTAGCATGACTAAAGGAGGCTGCCTGGCAAGAGGTGGTGCTTGGTTGAACTTCGGTCATGAGATTTGCAAGGTATGCTTTACTGAACGGTATAGTAGAATTTTCCAAATTATAAAAGGATACATGTGATGAATCACAGAGAACTCAATCAATCACATTAACGCCAAAACGTACAACACATAATCTTCAGAGATCGAGTGGAAGGGCTCCATTTTTATTTTGGTTTACTTTACCATATCAGGTTGCTATCATATTTCTTTATAGTTGTTATTATAAATTGAAAACATACTCCAGATTGATGGCATAAACCAAATTAATGTTACAGAATTTTTGGATACATGGCATGCTCCAAGTAAACGATATTATTTATGATTATCAACAATGCATACATGGCATGCTACAAGAGCAAACCCAGATAACACCCATATCTCACACATAACACATAGACAATTAAAAACGTGATCAACAGGCATCAATAATCCCAGACTCTGAGATAATTTACAGATACTGTTGCTCACATAATACACTTGAAACATCAAATCGTAAATAAGTAAAAATCTAAACATGCATGCAACAACGCATATATAGATACATTGTTAATTATTGAGGAAGATCGATCATCAGAAGCTCAGATATATATATATATATATATATATATATATATATATATATATATATATATATATATATATATATATTTAGAAGAGATGATGGTGCTTCTTTTCATGGCCATGAGCCTCTATTTCTTCTTCCTTGGCCTCTTTCTTATCATGGTGCTCGTGGAAGGCGAACCCGCCAGATCCAACTGCAGCAACTGCAGCGATCTCCTCTTCTACCTTATGCTTGTGTGCATACTCTGGGTCATTCTTCGCCTTATGCTTCTCATGCTGCAAATTAAAAGACATCAGTTTAGATGAGAAATGAGTCATCAAGCCACTAATTAAGAAGAGATTTACAGAAATGGCAAAAATGTTACATGACTCAAAACCTACATGATGCATGTGTTCATATAATATATAGTTCCAGTAATTATAGTCTATTCAAAAATAAAAACAGGTTGATCGAGTATATAGTCTTAATTAGGGTTAATTCAAATTGTACCAAAGCATAGGCTCCTGCAGCAACGGCACCCATCTCGCCAAGTTCTTCGAGATGCTTGTGGTGCTTCTCCTCCTTCTTGTAATCGATTCCAGACTCGGTGGTGCCATAAGTTTCAGTGGAGGTCTCGCTGTACTTGCCACCGTGTCCCTCCTTGACGTAACCAGCAGTCTCGCTGGTGTATCGGCCACCGCCGGGAGCAGCAGAGCCATACGCATCGGTGGTCTCACTCTTGTACCTGCCACCGTCTCCCTCCGCGGTATAACCAGTGGTTTCTCTGTAGCCGCTGCCTCCGTAAGAGGTCTTAGATTCGTAGGAGGAGGTTTCTAACGGATTGTCGTCCTTGTCCTTGTGGTGGTGGAAGAGGCCGTGGTGGTGCTTCTCGTCAGACATGGTGCAAATTAACAATGTGGCTAAGATTATGAGGAAATGTTCTACGCTTTGGATGTGGGAGACTTGGGAGTGCAAGGTGGTGGCTATTTATAAGTGTTGGTCACCATAGAGTTCTCCGGTTTTGGATCCTCCTTCCTCGGTTAAATTTTACGTACCATATTTTGGGATTCTTCTTCACTCGCCACGTGCATTTCTGCTCGACTAACGACTTGGTATGGAGGGTCAGGATTTTCTGTGTCAGAGGCCGGATGTCACTAAACCTAGGGTGGATTCTTACATTTACGTATGTGGGTAGGTTGAAAAGCTAGCTAGACTTGCATTAGCATCCATCGTCTTCGCCGGAGTTAACGTAGATCGATCATCCTACAAATGTTCCTTGATAACTAAGCAAACTTTAGTTCGGCTAAAACTTAACAATGACTAGTTTTATGAGGGAGCGGAGTTTCTCGCGGTTTTGTGTTGCAATTTTCTTTTTAATAAAAAAAGAAGGCTAGTTTTCTGACAGTTTGTCTGTTGTACAGACAACTATCTCATACATACAACTAAAAAAAATGTGATTATGTTAAGTGTTTGTTTTTGCCGTTTTGCTGAGTTTATGACCCTTGTGGATGCACATGAGTGGGTGATCAGATCTAGATATGGATAATTGGGTCCTCCATTCATGAAAAATGCCCACGCTATCCACTTCTTAATGGAAAGTTTGGTTATGAATTGATCTGGCTAAGTCATGACAAGCACTAATACAAACCAGTTTCCAGGGAAAGGGAGAAATCTAAATCCCCGTCCCCCTCCTTTTTTTCTTTCTTGACTATCATTTATTATGGACGGTGGTGAGCGTCATTGGAATGGCAGTTGGAGTCTGGGGAGGTGTCGGCAAGAGTATGTTCATCCCCAGATGCTCACTGCTGCAGTTGAAACCTTGGCCTACATGACATCATCATCAACTCACAGGTTAAGTAGTTGAATCCTTCCTTGGGAAATAGGACTTGATCGATCAAGTATTCTACTAATCTACCATAATTTCAAGTGTGAATAACAAAAGAGTTAAAGTACATGGTTTTTGGCCGATAGAGTATGATTAGGTCTAGGACTTTAGAGTGCAAGTAAGATCACCGCATGAGTTAACTGTTTACTTGCACATTTGGCCTGGAGAACGAGGTTGCGAGCGTAGGCCGTAAGTTGCGTCTAAGTTTCCGAAGCTCTCTACGTACATAACCTAGCCGCCTGCGTTAGGTGTGGAGAAACCTAGCTAGCTAGGGTTTTCTAGGATTTCTGAACCAAATCTTCCATGGAGGAACCGCCGGCGTTCTGGAGCAGTTCAGCCAAGTCAAAACCAGGATTTCCAGGGAGAAAACAGGAAGGAATAGCTAGCAAGTTAAGAGCTAGCTAGACTTGAACCGGGACAAACGTAGATGGCCTATGGATCATTATTGTACTGATATTGTCTAAACTTAACCATTTTTAAGGTATTAGGTTTTAACCCCAAAAAGCCTCGGTACAATTAGATATGATTCATCTACTTATAAGTTATGTTTTATTTATCTATTTTCTGATGTCAGATCTTTCTTCTCAAACACTCTCATTCACGTGCAACCTAACTTTTTAGGTTTACATGTAGATTTCATTAATTTGGTCTAATTCCCACATCGGAAATCGGTAATGCTTTGGTCCAATTTTCACTTCATAAATTGGGGTATGCGGTCCAAGGCCCACTGCAGACACTTGGTATGGTATCAAGCCAGTTGAAATTTTTCCAATGGCAATTTGATGAACCCAAATTTGGGCACATTATGCTGGGAGACGTAATTTGTCACGTCTCAACTTTTAAATTTTTAACTTATTTACTAGCATGGTGTCAATAAGAGTTTTACTGTCTCCGTAATGAGTCACTAGTGGAAAAAAGCTCTTAGGCGACGAAATTAAAACAATTCTGTCTCCTAAGTTCTACTTAGGCGACTGAACAGTTCTCCGTCCTGTAAGTTACCACTTAAACGACGAAACAGTATTCAGTCGCCTAAGTGGTAACTTAGGTGACGGAAAATATACTTAGGCGACGAAATCATTTTTATAAAAAAAAAAATATATGTATTCACTTAGGTGACGAAAATGTATTCCGTCGTCTAAGATAGTCTTAGACAACGGAAAATTTACTTAGGCGACGGAAGTATTATTTTTAAAAAATAAATAAATCACTTAGGAGACAAATTCAGACAATTCCGTCGCCTAAGGTTTAGCCGCCAAAATTTGAGAAAATTTCAAACGAAATTTTTTAAAAATTTACCCAATTCTTCTACTCCTTCTCACACTCTTTATCTTTCTTCTACTCCTCAGTCTTGCTTCTACTCCTCTATCTTTCTTCTACTCCCACAGCCGCGCTACGCTGTCGTTTTAGCATCCCCCGCCACATTCTCTCCCGCATCGTCTCCATTCTCCCCCGCTTCGCCGATCCAACTCAGATCCACACCGAGTCAACCACGCCGCACCCTCTCTTGCAGGAAGCGTTGTGCCAGAGAAGCTCCGAGACCTTGCTAGTACTCCTCAAGCTCCACCACCGCTCCACTCTATTTTGCAGATCGACGTCAACTTCTCCAAGGCCGACCTCCCTAGCCTAGATTGACGCCCACTTCTTGAAGGCCGACCTCCGGCCCTAACCCAAACCGGCGTCGACTTTGCTCTCTCCTCCGCTGCCTCTCCTCCACCACCACTCAACGTCACTCACCATCTCTCCCATGTTCGCCGGCAAGACCATCGCTCTCCTACGTCATTAGCCAAGTACATGAGGAGGACACGCAGGTTGATGACGCCGTCGTTGTCGTTAGCGGCGCCCTGGTCTGTCGAGAGTGAAGCAGGCCGTGGCGGTCTTTTTTTTTTTAAAAAAATTCAACCTTAGCGACGGAATCCAATAATTTCGTTGCCTAGGGGAAAAATAATTTTTTTTTGTCATTAAACATTATTCGTCGCCTGAGTACCTAGGTGACGAAAGTTTTCCGTCTTCTAAGTACTTAGTAGACGGAAATAATTCCGTCGTCTAAGTCATTTTCAGTCGACGGAGCTCAATTTTTCGTCGCCCAGACACCTACCTCACGCCACTTAGGCGACGGTCTTAGGCGACGGAATATCTGTCGCCTAAGTACTTAGGAGACGAATTTTGTTATATAGGAGACGAAACTATTCCGTCGCCTAAGTGACTTTTTCCAGTAGTGAGTTTATAGTTTTCAAGGGTCCCTAGAGGAGTGTTGAGAGACGATTATTTCGGAGGAATTATTCGTAAGAGAAATATTTAAAGAAGGTAAAAATGGTAAATTTTAGCTAGTAAAAAGATATGTTTTATTAGGGTATTATTTTAGGGTGTTAAAGTTTGGAGTTGGGTTTTAAGTGATGGTGTTGGGTCGGTTGGGCAAAAGCCCAAAATCATTTATCTTCTCTCTCTTCTCTCTCCCTCTCCCAGATCTTCTTTTTAGACGTTTGCCGTCATCTAGCCGCCTCAGATCGCCGCTCTGATCCTATTCGATCCGCTGTCTCCTCATCTCCATTTCTAGGTAGGTGACCGAACCCTACTGTCGCCGCGTGGAGGAAGTTGCCACGAGAAGTCCGGCTGCCCTCTTGCCGGAGCTCCCTTCTCCGGCCACCATAGCTAGCAAACCTTGGCTCAGCTTGTAGCTCTCATCAAGGGTAGTAATCTCTCGAAAGCTTTCAGTTCGATTCGTGCTTAGTAAGGAGAAATCATGAATTGAAATTCTAGGGCTCTAATTTATGTTTTAAGTCGATTACCTTAGTTAAGCTCGAAATTAGACTTTATGCTAGTTAGGAAAGTTGTAGAGGAGATTGAGAGGAATATGCTGTTAAAATTTGGTAGGCATTGGAGGTCGCCAGAGTAGACAACCGACTGCCATTGTTAAGGGGATTTTTATGGTTTTAGATGTGTTTTGTTAAAAGGAGTTTATTGATGTGAAGTTTGAAATTCTTTGAGGAATTTTGGATAGGTTTTAGATTTTTCTAAGATTAGTAAAAATTGGCGGTTAAGGGGATAGAATGCGGTTGTTGGTTAAATATTGTTAGGACTGTAGAGGGTGGTATTAAGGATGTCGGTAATTGTGGTGAAGTATGGATCGAAGCGAATTTAAGAATAAGACGTTTGACATGGATGAGTGTGCAAAGGTCATAATTAATTTTGCCTATTTTTATATAAGTGTTGGTATATATTTGAGGATTTAATTATGTTTTTAGAATAGGACGTGAGGAGACTCGAGCAGAAGAGGTCTCGGACGACATCAGGCTTATGCCTAATTTGTGAGTGGACTTTTGTTTTAATTAAAATGCATGCAATTGTTTACCATTGAGCAATTTATTTTGTTGGAGCATTTGATGTCAATTTTATTTGACGATTTTATTTATTTGGAAAGTTACCGAAAATGAGATTTTCGGTAAATTATAAATATATTTATGAGGAGAGTATGTATATCATTTTCGGTAAATTATAAATATATTTATGAGGAGAGTATGTATATCAATGCTAGATAGTCATATGTGTTTGTCCACCTTAATGACGTAATATATAACCGCATTATGGTGTGACGTGAGCGTTGGACGCAAGCTTAGTAGTCCTATATGAGTGTTTAATTCATATAGGGGGTATGAACACATATTTATTCACATGTCTGTCCACCTTAATAACGTAGTGTATCACCGTATTAAGGAGTGACGTAAGCGTTGGACGCAAGCGTAGTAACCATATATAGATTATTTTAAATCTATTAATTTATATATAGAGTATGGGCGTGTGTAAATACATATATATATATATATATTGATATATAGTTTTGA
This sequence comes from Fragaria x ananassa, assembly GCA_034370585.1. Classification (NCBI taxonomy): domain Eukaryota; kingdom Viridiplantae; phylum Streptophyta; class Magnoliopsida; order Rosales; family Rosaceae; genus Fragaria; species Fragaria x ananassa. Next base: position 17,515,984 of record CP139769.1, read on the forward strand.
GCTAAAGAGGCTCAATATTTATGAGATAAATAATTTCTTACTAGAGGCATGTATTCGATTTTCTTTGGAAATTAATTTAGGGAAAACATAAATGTTGATAATTATTTTATTTATTTATTTTTGTCCACTCACTCTAACATTTTTCGAATGTTTTTCCCCTGGGTCCTTCGTTTTTAAAAATGCCCAGCCTGCAGAGTTCGGGTCGGTACTAGTAAGAGAAGATGAGGCATAGTTACCCATTTCTCGGCCACTTTTCACCAGTAGGGTACATGTTTAACCTACTAGGGTATTTTCCTATTTTCCCTCATTTTTAGTAGCTCTGAATACTCTCGGGGTTATTGTATAATATTTCGGTGGTGTGCTAAGACCTATGTTTTATTTTAGAATATTCAAAGATTGAAGTTGTTATATTTTTCGGATAATTATGGGTTGAATTGGAGGATACACTACCAGAAGAAAGGCTTTAGCCGACGAAAAAAAAAAACCAGGCCGACGAATTTTTTTTTCGTCGGCTAAAGTGGGATTTAGCCGACGAAATTGTCATTCGTCGGCTAATTAAAAATTTTCGTCGGCTAAAGTGGACTTTAGCCGACGAAATTAATATTTCGTCGACTGAATAATTTTTTTCGTCGGCTATAGTCTGTGAACTTTAGCCGACGAAATTTTCAAAAGTTTAGCCGACGAAATTTTCAAAAGTTTAGCCGACGAAATTTTAAGAGTTTAGCCGACGAAATTTTTAAAAGTTTAGCCGACGAAAAATATAATTTCGTCGGCTAAAGTGTTTTATATTTACAGATTTGTACAACAACTCATCTGGAAAAAAAAATTATATGTAGAACCTTTAAATGCAAAAAAGTCGTGAAATAAAATATGACCAGAATGGTGAAATACGTCTACAATTGAAAAATGACAGTATTCCGGTAAAGTCTCGGTGCCGATAGTTGACTTACCCTTATTATTCACTATGCTGCAGATTTGGTTTTTGGTGTCCGATTGACTATTGTGATACCTTTCCGGAAGCGTAACGGCCCTACGAGTCAAACTCATCGCTATGCTATGACCTATAGGCTTTTTTGGCCATCCGAGTCTGTTTAGGGCTTCAAAATGCAGTTTTCTTATTTTTCATTATAGTTGACCGTTTCGATCGAGCCCTTAACGTTGTCGGATCCAGTTGAATTTTTTACCATAGACATATTTCGTCATAATGATCATATCTGACGGTTGAATTTTGGTTTGTGAATTTTAGTCATCGGAATCACAACGTGTCTACTATTTACCGTTATTCGGGTTTATGGGGAGCCCTATCGTCGGAAGGTAAATGTCTCAAAATTTTTATATGGGCAGTTGCGTCTCATCTACGTAAGAGTTTTTTATGTGGAAGGTTTGACCAAACTACGTAATATAGCGGACTGACCTGAGCGTTTTCGTGTGATAAGTGACGATGGATTATGGTTGACCGTTTCGATTGAGCCCTTAACGTTGTCGGATCCAGTTGAATTTTTTACCATAGACATATTTCTTCATAATGATCATATCTGACGGTCAAATTTTGGTTTGTGAATTTTAGTCATCGGAATCACAACGTGTCTACTAATGTTGTATAACTTGTTTAGTCGGTTATACAACTTTGTGAACCAACTCTACATAGGAAGCAAAATTATTAAAAATCTCGTGAAATAAGATGTGTTCAGAATGGTGAAATACGTCTATGGTTCAAAAATCACGTAAATCGGGTAAAGTCTCGGAGCCGATAGTAGCGGTCAACCCTATTTACCGTTATTATTTCTTATGGGGAGCCCTATCGTCGGAAGGTAAATGTTTCAAAATTTTTATATAGGTGGTTGCGTCTCATCTACGTGAGAGTTTTTCGTGTGGAAGATTTGACCAAACTACGTAATATAGGGGGAGATATGAGTGTTTTCGTGAATTTATAGACTTTAGCCGACGAAAATATATGAAAAGTCGTCGGCTAAGATTGTTTTTGCCGACGAATAACCTAATATTTCGTCGGCTATAGTTATTTTTTAATTTTTTAATTACATACTATAGCCGACGAATACCCTAACGTATTCGTCGGCTAAAGTCGAAAATTTTTCGAAATTTTCAAGCAAAATTTTTTGGCGGGCAACCAAAATTTTTAAAGGACTTTAGCCGACGAAATTATGAAAATTCGTCGGCTAAAGTCGAAAAATTTTCAAAATTTTCAACCAAAATTTTTTGGCGGTCAACCAAAGAGTTTAGCCGACGAAAATAAAGAATTTCGTCGGCTAAAGTTCTTTATATAGCCGCAAATAAACCCAACACTAGACATATTGCGGCCCCTCCTCCTCTTCCTCTTCCTCCTCCTCCTCCTCCACACAACCACCACAAATAAACCCAACACTAGACATATTGTGTCCCCTCCTCCTCTTCCTCCTCTTCCTCCTCCTTCTCCTCCTCCACCTCCGCCACTCTCTCTCCTCACCACACCGTCTACTCTCCACCCCCACGCGCCCAATGGCCACCTACCGCGCCCTCCTCTCCGCCTCCTCAACCTCTCCAACAACGTCTTCAACCGCACGTTCCCGCCGGAGCTCTCCAATCTCACTAACCTCCGTGTTCTCGACCTCTACAACAACAACCTCACCGGCGTGTTGCCGGTTTCGGTGGCTCACATGACCAACCTCCGCCATTTGCATTTGGGTGGCAATCTTTCACTGTATATCACAGTTTCTCTGTCAAGATTCTCCACACACACACAAAAAAATAAAAAAAATGTTTCTGCAGTTTTTTTTTTTCAAAACCCAGAAACTTTAGCCGACGATATTCAAACACAATATTCGTCGGCTATAGTATTTTTAATTTTTTTTAATAAGGTTTAGCCGACGAAATAACCTAATATTTCGTCGGCTATAGTTATTTTTAAATTTTTTTTATAAGGTTTAGCCGACGAATAACCTAATATTTCGTCGGCTATAGTTATTTTTTTAATTTTTTAATAAGGTTTAGCCGACGAATAACCTAATATTTCGTCGGCTATAGTTATTTTTTAATTTTTTTATAAGGTTTAGCCGACGAAATATTTTATATTTTGTCGGCTATAGTTATTTTTAATTATTTATTACGCACTTTAGCCGACGAATATTTCGTCGGCTAAAGTCTGTGACTATATATAGCCGATAAAAAATATCTCATCGGCTAAAATGGGACTATAGCCGACGAAAAAAAAAATTTCGTCGGCTAAAGTCATTACAGACGACCTTTTCCCGACGACACTATAGCCGACGAAGGCTCGTCGGCTAAGGTCTTAGCCGACGAATTTTTTTAACAGGCCGACGAAAATTTTTCGTCGGCTAAAGTGCCTATTCTGGTAGTGATAGTTAATAATTCAGCTGATGCTAGTTCTTTAATTTTTCCAGGTTAGGGTTGTCCATTTTCATAGGAGATTTGCCTAATTTTTCGGTAAATTTTCCTTGGAGGTGGACTCCGCAAGACTTATTTTGAGTTTCAGGGTAAAATTCGGGGTGGGTCTTGACATAATTGAAGAGGGTTCCGCTCTGATACCAACTTGAATAGGAACAAGCGTGGCCCGTGGATAATTATTATACCGATATTGTCGCAACTTAATCACATTTAAGGAGTCAGGTTTTAACCACAAAATGTCTCGGTACAATTAGATATGATCAATCCACTTATAAATTATGTTTTATTCATCTATTTTCTAATGTGAGATCTTTAAACTCCAACAGCTAGCCCATGTCTTGCATTTTGAAGTGTAGGAAAATCATATGCGAAATACTTGTTTCTACACCCCATTGCAACAAATCGAGTTGTCTATCGTCATGTACATATTCCAGAAAGCAGAGTAAAAAGACTTTGAACCGCATCCTAGAAAACTTGTTCGTCTCCACAAAACTTGCAAAGGACATACAATTGGTCAGTCCAAGTTCCCTTCATATTTTGTTTTTCTTTTTATTCATTGAGTCGAAATTGCACTACTACACAAAAAGTTTCAATGATGTTTGAAAAACGTTATAGTAGGGAGTATGAAACAATGACATTTAAAGTTTTATGATATTTATCAAACGTCATCTACTTCGCCGCCTAGAGTCATGAAAGGGAGTATGAAACAATGACAGTTCAAAAATGTCATAAAAAGCTCTTACCGACGTTGGTAAAACGTCATAATAAAAAAGCATGACACTTGAAAAACGTCATTGAATAACCTTCCACATCGTTTTTCAATGTCATAGAAATTAATTCATGACATGTATGAAACGTCATTGAAAATCTGTCATGACGTTTTTGGTAGTAGAATTGAATGTATTTGTAGTTGATGCTCGCTAGGATATCGTTTGAATCTAATTTGCTCCTAGTTAGGATTAGGTTTTGGGTAATTTGTTTCTTCGGTTTTTGCATGCACATGGTTGTGATTCTACTTTTAATTGTGTGATAGGTTGATTAAGGAGTCACTCATGATGGGGAGAAGAAGGTCGAAAACTATTTGTACTTGCAATTTAAGGATCATCTTAAAAGGGTGAATCTTAACAAGCTCGAGGGGAAAAAGGAATCTCCTAAGTTGGAATTAGTGGTAGATTTCATGAAGCACGAATTTCTTAATGAAATGTGTATTTTCATGAGAGATTCGAAAAAACTGTACATGCTTGGCGGAGAAAAGGTTATTGAGAATGTAAAACCTGGAACACATTGGTGGCTAGCAGATTTTAATCTCTTTAATGCCCTATGTTGTGATGTTTTTGTGCTGGATTTGGTTGAAGAAGAATTCTCTGCTGCTCATCAGTTTCCAAAACCAAAAGGACCAAAGATCAATGCCAGAGCTTTGGCCAAAATTGGTGACAAGGTCTACGTAATTACTTTTAAGCCATATTACTACTGTGGTGGTATGATTCCACATCCAGCCTTCGAGTGCTTTGATTCTGCAAAACAGTCGTGGGAGGAGTTGCCTCCGCCGCTTGAATATTCTCTTCCCCGTGAATGTTTTCATCATATGGCTTCCACGATGATGATGATGATGATTCGGAGGAGGAAACAACAAAACCGGAAGACAAAAAACTCCATGACTCGTCACTGCCTGTGATACCGGCTTCGCTCTTCCATTCTATTTGCTTTGCAGAACCAGGAAACGGGGGCCTCCTAGCTGTTTGCTATTCTGCTCACGACTTAGTGGGTTACTTATTTGCCTCTAATGGCGATTTACTGTGTCAAGAGCTACTTGACCGTTTGAACTGTCATCTTCCCTCCCCCAATAAACATCTCTTTGGTGGGAGAGTTTGCTATGGAAGCAAGTTCTGTCTCATTCTGTCCAGATATATTAATGATGATTCTTCATGGTCTTTAGCTGTAGCAACTTTTGATGTAAAATGTGTAGCTGGTGCTTAGAATGGTGATGGAGGAGAGAAATGCTTCCACTATGATCATCATCCTATCTGTTATCATCAGTTTCATATCGAGGATTTGCAGGATGGTTATCATGACCTATCTGACATGAACTTCCAGCTTCCGAGGATTTATGAGTACTTGCATTTCCATGATGCCTTCTTCATATCTTCCTATCCTAAGAGTCAGCGTCACCACAAGCACAAGCGCAAGCGGAATGAACAGTGCTAACCCCTTAACCCTATTATATAGAGTACAACTTGTCCATTCTCAAGGAATAATGTTTCAAGCTGTTATTACAGATAGGAACTACAAAAATACAAGCCCCGGGACTTTAGCAATTGTTGATGCATGTACTGGATTAATTGAATTGTTAGTAAAAATTTCAAACAATATATGTAACAAATTAATTGAGACGTAGAAGATAAGATCGAATTTTGCACATACAAACGAACGTCAATGATCTTCTTTCACTGTGAAGAAAAAAAAAACACTAATCTAACAAAATGAACGCAATGCATGCATGAGCGCGCCATTTCACACCCGTGTATGCATGAAGGCTAGTATCTACTAGTAATATAATCAGTGTAGAAGATGTTCTTAAGAGTGGAAAGGGAAATGGATCGGTCATTTTGCAGCAAATATTTCAGCACTTGATTTTTCTGTTGTACGTTAATTCTAGACTAGTTAGGTGTCTCTAGCAGACTTCAAAAAACAAACTGCCAAGATAAAGCAGAGAAACCATCTGTGCTTTACTGTGAATTAATTTTACACTCGTTCTTTAAAATCTTTCCAATTGATAGGCAGCCTGTGAAATACCGACGAAGGCAAAAGCTCTTGAGCGAAAACTTGTTTGGAGAAACTTCTATTCCTTTATTCGAGGTAACCAACAGAATATAGAAAAGGAATGGCAGCTGAAGAACAAGGTGCAACAGGTAATATAGTGCTGCTCAAGAAAAACAAAACCAATGGGCTACTAAATTTGACTGCCATAAACCGAAAACATACGTATGCACAGATCTTATTGTGTGCAATTGCTCTTCAAGATTCCCACCTGTATACGTTTTCTCCTGCTATTTGTAGCTTCCTGTAATGAGCCATGTCTTGTTGGGTGAGTACCAGTTCGCAAGCCTCTATTGTTACGCAATCAACATGTTGGGTGCTCTATGGAATGGGTTGGGCGAAGAATAAACTACAAGGGCAAGCTTAAAACTCGTAAAAAGTAATCGTATCATGAGGGAGAGGATAGAACCTTCAATTGAGAATGAGAGCATAAAAGCCCTAAATCAAAGGAGAACTGTACCGGTGTCATTTAGAGCCGAGACAAACCTTCCATCAGACGGAGAGCAGCAACAGAGATGGCAACAAAGAAAAAATTGCGAATGAGAGACTACTGCAGATTAGGCACTTATTTTGCGTTTTGGACCCAAAATTGTGATACTGCTGAAACTTATGCAGTGAAATTGTGATTTGACCGAACCACCTTTGTAGGTTTCACAAAGCAGCCTACATCGCCAGAAGGGGGAATTCGTTACCAGAGGATTCAAATGGGAAATTTTGTACTTTTGTAAGTACAACCACTGCAGGCCAGGTCAATTTATGTACACACCTCTACAACAAAACCAGAAGCTTGAAGGCAGGAATAAGATATCAACCTTACAAGACATCAATTTATGCAGTGAAAATAACTTCAACATCTATGATCATATTCATATTTTAAAATGTGACCAAACACTCGGACATCAGACGTCAAAGAGATATCAGAGTCAAAATCCCTGAACAGTAGTTGGAACACCATTTGAAGCAGAAGGTTAGGAGGAAAAGAAAAGGATGAAACTTAAAGAATATAGCTCCCACATATGATCCCTAATATAGTTCCCATAAGATCCCTAAAAAAAACAGCAGTAATTAAGAATATAGCTCTCACATAAGATCCCTAATATCTATTACAAACCATCCTCTTTCTGGTCCCATATGATTGCCAAAGAGGTAAATGAATGTGTAAATGAACACTGAATAGTGTAAATGAAAGAAAATAAATGTCCCAAACAAAACTGCACAGAACATAGGAAAACTTCCCCTACATTCACTTGACCATCCAAACACAATTGTGTTTTATTTTGTCCCTCACACACACCTAGTAGGAGTCCACCTAGTATGTAGCAAATGTACCCAAATGTAGCTTCTTTTATTAAAATACAGATATTTCATCGAGGGAGGTGAGATTCGAGCTTCAGAGCTCTTCCAACAAGAGACCACAAGCTTATTTATGTGAATGTAAGTTTATGTTCCGCTTGTTGACAATTTATGTAATTATTAGGTAAGAATAAACCCTAGCCTGCAGAAGGAGTGTAACATATTGTCTTACCTGTTCTTGCAGAAACTGGAAAACCAAAAATGGCCACTCCCAAGAAAACATGAATGTGCACAAGTTAAATAGACCTGTTCATTTTAACAGCGCTATGGAAAACATGGCATGTGCATAAATACCAAACATCGGACAAAGCCAGACTTGGTCATAATTCAGAACGAGAGAGCTACAACACTGGTGAAACAGTACCCAGAAACTAAAATTGAATCACATTAAGAATTCTAGATTTCTAGGTGTCGGGGCATTTTTCTATTGGAATCTGAAGTACATATGCTGGCTATTGCCATTCTGATACATCAATCAATTTGTCTGTGTCAAAATACAAGACTTATAGCAGTTGCAAGGTTGTCTTATTCATGGAAAACTCCAATGATCAGTAGATCAAATTGCAGCCTGGGAATTGCAAATCATTGGAGGGAGTACTAAATTTCCAAATGCATATCTAAAATCAAGTCCTAAAATTCCAAATTAATTGAACATAAAATATGAATGAACCTAGGAATAAAAAAAAAAGTGAAGGAAAATAATGCAGATTGGGAAGACAAAGGTGATTAAAGGCTTGAAGCAATGAAGTCCAGCAGTTTAAAAGCCATCACATTTACAACTCAGTATCTATTCTACTTCTTGATATCCAACATAACAGTACATTGTCATTCATGACTTCAGTATTTCCAAGTCACTAACAACTTGGAACCCAACAGAACTGGACTACTGGCCAGACAGAAGGAGGAGATAGGGAATACAATACATCAAGACCAAAAACATGCAGAAGTAACCTGATAAGATCAATAAGATTCCTGTAGAGTAGAATATCGACTTTTATTAGTCAACCTTTTTGATTGATCAAGTTAAGACAAGCAAGCAAACTATATATGGGTTGGGGATGGATACGAGGGACTTCAGAAGACTACACCTAAGCAGAAGCTGGCACCTGAGAAATTCCACCAGCTGACATATTAACTAGGCATCTCCTAACAGAGCTAAATAATCAAGTACTAATGTGGATTACAACTATTATCTCAGATCTCTAATATTATATATGCAAAAACCATCTCTCAACTCCAAAAGCCACCAAATCTTTACACCAAGGGACTTGTGATGCACAATTCAATTTTAGAAATTTTAGGAAAAAACAGACCGGGTTTCCTCCAGTATACCTTGAAATTTCTAAACAGCAACATAGTGTACAAATGTCCTCTGAGTCAATTTAATAAAATGGAATCCTAGAACAAAAATTCCAGTAATACAAAACTGAATGCACCAGTTTTTCTTTCCAATATTTCTCTTTCTCTATTAACCACTTGACATAATGCCTGAAAAACTAAAACCTAAACCCTAAACATCACCACCAAGGGAAATCATTTCTATAAACTCAATCCACAGTCAATAAATCTTGAATAATACAGTATGAATAAAATGATATTACAGAAGTAGAGAAGTTGCAACAATAAAAAGAATTAGTAATGATGATAAAAACTACAGAAAACCCTATTCCATTCGAACTAAAAGAAGTCATCTATCAACCATTAAGTATAACTATTATTATAGAAACTGCAAGCAAAGCCTATCACATTTGAACTCCAGCAAAGTTATCCACCGACCATCAAGAAGCAGGTAGATGCGGACTCAAAAGAATCCAAAAGGTCATATGCAGATACAAAAGAACATGCACAAGTGCATAGTAATTCAAACAATAATTAAAGAAAAGCTTCATCATCCAACTATTAACAGATATAATATTCATAGAAAGAAGTAAAGAGTAAATGAGTAATACAGAGAAAATGAGTAATAGTAGAGTAACATTTTCTCGCAGGATATGATGTAAAACTCCACATCGATTTGTCATTGCTAAAAACTCATTAAATAACTAAAACCTAACCTGGAATTGACAAGCCAGACTGCCAGACCTACTGTCTATTATTTTCAGCTGCACTCTCTTCCTTGCCAAGGGCAACAACTACCTTTTTCAAGATAGCCTCTGTTGGTTGGTGAGAGTTCTCCACTGCCTTTGAAATAGGTTGCCATTTTTCACCATGCTTTGGTTCTGCAGCAATGCATCGTTTTAGTACATCCTTCTGGTTCTCGTCAGTCCCATTCTGAAGTTCAAATTTGTAGTATAAAGCCCAGAAATCTCCAATATCTGGGGCAAGTGTCACTGCCCTGTTGAGCCAAGTCCTAGCTTTGTCAACCTTCCTGTCGAGCCAGAATAACTTGGCCACAGCAGCAATGACATGGGGATCGTGATCACATTTCTTGAGGGCATCCATACTTTTGGTCTTCCTTTGGGGACGCGGTACCATCTCAATAGAAGCTGCCCACAAGATACCACTATTGGGACACTCCTGCAAGGCCTTTGCCATCAAAATATCAGCTTCCTTCTTATTACCATGCCTCAATTCAGCTCGAACAGCTGCAAGCCACAGTTTAGGGTTCTGAGGATTCTTCTTCCTGGCCATTGTAAGAACTGCACGAGCTTTACTCAGCTCATTCATCTTCTCTTCAAGATTTGCAAGAGAAAGCCAGAGTGGTATAGAATTGGAGCAGTGCTTAAGACCCGAGTCATAAGTGTCCTTGGCTTTGTCCAAATGGTTAAGCCGTTCCTCTAGCTGTCCAAGCATCAACCACAATTTAAAGAATGAAGGGAAGTGCTTCAATCCTTCAGCAAGCAACTTCCTCTCCTCATCGAGGTTCCCTAATTCTCTTTCAACGATTGCTGATTTCATCCATACTCTCTCTGTTCCTCCCTTTTCTCGGGCTTTAGCAAGAAGCAACCTAGCTCTCTCAGGTTCATGATTCTCAAATTCAAGCTTAAATGCAGCAAGCCAAATCTCTTCAGAATTCGGAATGGCAGCATAAGCTTCTTCGAGGATTTTACGGGCATTAAATACGTCCCCAGCAAGCCACTTCTCCTTTGCACCCATAAGCCATAAGACTTCCGCCTGTGGTCGGTAGGTAACTGCTTTACGAAGGAGGGCATCAAGAGATTCCCTAGTCCCATGACTCTTTTCAAGCTGTGCTGCTTTAAGCCATATGCTCTTCTTACTTAAGAAGACAGTAAGTGCATGAGCATAGATAGCTCTGGCTGTTTCAATGGAACCACGTTTCTTGCACTCCTCTGCATCAGCAACCCATGTCCTCTTCCTATCTTCTTCCTCCACGCCAATCCCAATAGTGTTCCGAATAATGGCTTGGCAAGTTGCCACAGACCCTGCACGCTCAGCAGCTTCAGCCTCCTTCATCCATGCTTCTCTATCAATCACCAATCCCTCTCTTTGCAGAGCCCTTATACCCCTTTCAATAATCTTCCCAACTGATGTATTCCCATTAGCTTCTTCCAACTTTGCTGCAGTAATCCAAATGGCAGGCTCCTTTGAAAGCTTCTCCCGGGCCTTGTTAAGGACCTTCTTGGCATTGTCATAAGTCTCCAATCTCGCTAGAGCAAGCCACAACTCTATGTGCAAGGGACAACACTCCACAGCCCTATGAAGCAAAAGTCTGGCATCCTCCTCATTCGCCAGCTCCACCACCGCCTTCCATAACCTAACAGAATCAGGAATGTGTTCCAACCCTTTCCTCAACACCCGACTCTTATTCGAGTCATCATGCTCCAATTTCGCCGCCTGCATCCACAGCTTGACTGAATTGGGTATCGACTTTACTCCAGCAGCAATCACAGCCTTGGCTCCGTCAGGACTGGCAAGCCGACATGCCTCCAACCAAACATCCTCACTCTTGGGACATTCCTCACACCCTTTCTGGATCAATTGCCTTGCTGCCTGTATCTTCCCCGCCACTTCCTCCAACCTCGCAGCTGCAATCCAACCAGGTGGATGATTCGGATTAGTCTGTGTCACACTCTTGAGCAACAACCTAGCCTTCTTTATATCCGAAATCTCCGCATCACTAGTAATCTTCATACTCTTAAGATCAGTAAGATACCCCTTAGGGTCCACGACTGTCAGCCCCGACACAGAATCCGAAAGCCTATCTAATTTCAAAGACAACACGGTACTCCTGCCATCACCAACTGCGGTCAAATCTGTAACAGGCGTTTGCGACCACGGTGTCTCTGTACCAGTGGCCGCCCTACTCTTGGGGTCCAATGCAGTAACATGCTCCTGTTCCTTCCTAGCCTTCTCGAAAAGAGTATCAGGCACCGGCACAAAGCTCTCAAACTTCCTCTTCTTGTTCCTGGCCGAGTAATCCCCAATGTCCGGTATCTTATCCCATTCCTCAGCCGAAACAGTATACAGCTGCCTCTTCAAATTCGCAAACTGCTCTGTGATTTTCGGATTCGAAGCTCTGTACTTCTCAATCTCTTGCTTCAACCTCGCTTCCCTCCTGTCCTTCCTCCTCGAGTCCATCCTCTGCTCAATCGCCTCCCACACCGCGTCGGCCTCCTTGTCCTCGTCGTCGTACTCCGCCGACGCGAACAAACCGACGTCGTTTCCTTCGAACTCATCAAACTTCTGATTCTCATCGTAACCCTTCTCCTCGCCGTCGTCTTCCTCCTCCTCCTCCGGCTTCCCGCGGCCACGCCCCGCCCCAGGCGGAGCAGCCCCGGCAGCCCCGCCGATAGTCGTGGCGGAGCGATCGGGCAAGTCAGGGGCGGAGCGGGCAGGTCCGATATCGGAACGGGTGGTGAAGCCGGTGGCGCCACGGCCAAGACCGGCGACATAGTTGGCGGGGGGCTTGGAGTTGAGGAAATCGAGGCGGGGTTTGGGGACGGCGGGGGGTTGGGTGCCGCCGAAGAGGGGGATGTGGAGGGTTAGGGTTGAGAGGGGGGAGATGTTGAGGTCGGAGAGGAGGGTGGAGTCGGATTGGGTGAGGAGTTGGAGGCTTTGGGAGATGAAGAGGCGCTGCTGGGAGATGGGGATGTGGGAGGTTTGTTCGATTTGGAGCTTTAGGGTTTGGAGGGTGGTGGTTTTCGGGTTGAGATTCAGGTTTAGGGTTTTGTGGTTCGGGGATGTGATGAACACCATTTTCGTCTGTGATCCTCAGATCGGGAGAATACTAGGGTTCTGAGATTTATGCCGGAGCAGTTGATTTTAAAACGGGGTGTTGTTGAGTCGGTTCTCTCCTTTTCTTTTTCACTAGGTTTTATACCGCGAAACTCGAGTGTACTAGCTAGTTATTTTTTCTTTCTCATTTATAGGTGTTTTTTTCTTTTTTTTCTTTTTAGTTATTAGGTAATCGGGAGTTTTTTGATGCTGGGGAGTTTTTTTTTTTTTTGGTTCAACGTTGCAATTAACTTTTATACGTGTGAAACTCGCTTGTGGTAGGTAGTTATTTTTTCTTTCTCATTTGTAACTGAATTTTTATTTCTTGAAGTTAGTGGATAGCCAAGAGTTTCTTATTGCAGGGGAGTTTTTTTTTTTTTTTGGTTAAACGTTGCAATGGAGTTTCTTGTTGCAGTTAAAACTCTTAACTTCCCAATTTTCATAATTATCTACACTATTTTTTCTATTTTATTTTTTTACTTGTTACTATACTTGTTACTATAATATCAAGTTTACTTAATTGTTTAATTTAAACACAATAAGGATAATTTAGGAAGAACATAATTTGGTGAAACTTTTAAGGGCTTCTCTTTATAGTAGTAGAGATTAGCCTCTTGACACACGCTCAATTTGTATTTATCTTTTTGTTTTATAATTTTTTTTTTCAGATTTTAATTGTTTTTTTAATAAGGGCTAAACGACCTTTCTTATGCCTTAATTATTAACGAAACCGCAGAATATAAGGAGGGGGACATAAAACTTAAACTTCATATTGCATAAACATCCAGAAATAATATCAGGAGATAACAATCCTATATATGCATCCTAACAAGCACCATTTAGCACATATTGCATCATTGGCTACTCTATTTGCTTTACAATTTCGGCGACATACCGGAAAGACAATGCTTATGCAGAGCTATAAGTTACTATGTCTAACAGCTTTCCTAGCACGTTGTCACTGAAAGATAGTACCAATGACACTAAGTCTCATCCCCTAGGAGGTTGCGATTATTTAACAAAACAAGGAACTCGCCGCCCACTTAGAACATACATGGTATGCAAGATACGTAAATCGGGACAAAGCCCACACCTCCAAACCGGCAATGGGTTAGGAATTATTGAAAACATAAAATAAAAACCAACTAAAATACTAGCATAACTACAAAATAAAACTAAAGCCCAAAAATGGCCCATAACAAACCTCCAGACCCAAACAGTATAAGGAGCCTTAGACCAGACCCTATTATTCTGAGGGAATTGGGCAGTCCAGCAACCAAACTAGATCAGAGAGAGAAAGCCCACAACCCAAGCCCACCATAACATCAACATCCCTGCCTCCTTCCCAGTGATGTTGTCGCCACCACCCCCACTACATTCCAAAAGCCGGCGCTCCTCCATGGATTCAAGATCTCTACCACCAACGCTCCATCCTAACAAACCCGACAAAACAAATTTAGGCTAGATTACATCCGGCTGAGATCGTGGTCGACAACAAAGACATTGAACCAGATGACCCCGACTCCACCACCTCGCCTGCTCGCTGCCCGCCAGTCTTCTACCTTGATTCTGACTCATGTCGAATTCATCGACGCCTGTAGATGAAGTGATGGATGGAAGCAACATCCTCCGACACCAAGAAGCCCAGATCTGATCATCTCTCTCCAAATCTACTGCCTTCTGCCAAAAACTGAGTCCTAACCCCCCTCCACCCATCACAACTGCCACCAGACTACCCCGTTAACGAGGTCAGAAGCCTGCGTTGGCGCAGTGAGCCACCGGACGGGAACACAAGATTGAAGGAAACCCTAGTTTCTAAGAGAGGCGCGTGAGGCGCATTCTCTTCAGATTTTAATTGTAAATAACTGCTAATCAGATCCAGTTGCAATGCAATTGACATTCAACAAAAAATTGTTTTATATTTGTCACACCCCGGTCCCGGCGTCGACGGGTTTTAAGCACCGAACGACAATTCCGAGGCATGAATGAGTGTTACAAAGCGGAACAGTAAACAAAATATCTTCTAGGCTTTTCTTTCTATGCTCGTCGTCAACCATTTTCCCGGCTCGATACAACCTAAGTATTTTTTCTATAAAAAATATCAGAGATGGATGGGTGACCATAACCACGTGCTCAGTGAGTAGACCAATGTAATATGCCAGCAAAGCCATGTCATTTTACCTACGCTACAAAATATGTATATCGTATACACATCACATCAAACAATTCATCGCATCGCACAATCCCTTCTTATTGGATATCCTTCAATTTAGTGATCCCCACGAAAACCTAATGACCATCATATCTTCTACCTCCATGTGTCACATCTTTACTCTGGCATAACCAATCAAGAAGTTTATATGTTCATAACTAGTCAAACAATGGATCCAACACATAATTATATATAAACACCACACAACTCGCAAATAGACATGATTTACTCGAAAACAGAGAGATATTTCGTATACAGATCAAAATTATGTTTTTCGACTATTTTAATAACAAATAAGAATATTTAAAACATATTACACAAATCCACTCACCTCATTAATACGAATCTCCACCAAGAACATCGATCGTAAACTGAGCCTCCTAAAATGAGCATCTAGAAATCACTGTTGGATCTAACTCAACTTCAAGAATAGAAAGAGGACATCGATACGAACATGTAGCCTCCATTCAAAATCGGAGTTACGGATCAAAAGTATTTTGGCGACCGGGTAATTGCACCTTATTCTCGGCTCAGCTAAGTATTTTGGCTATGTACTAACAAGTCCCCAAGTCCCCAGTTCGAGAGAGCTCTTGGGTGGGGAGTTATTCTATAAGATGCCGAGAATAGGTTTTACCCGGGTGGTGGAGGCATGGTGCCGAGTCCCAAAGTCCCCACTCGAGGGTCGTGAGGTGACGGGGGTGAAGTTCCGAGTTTAGTTGGCGAGAGAAAACGCGTTGTTGGCGTTGCGTGCTGCTTCGAGGCGACTCAGTTTGCGCTAAGTAGCGAGGAAATGCGCTAATGGCTTTCGAGTCAGTCCGCGCTAGTTGGCGAGAGAAAACGCGTTGTTGGCGTTGCGTGCCACTTCGGGGTTACGCAATTCACGCCAAGTAGCGAGGAAATGCGCTAATGGCTTTCGAGTCAGTCCGCGCTAGTTGGCGAGACTCTTCCTAATGGCTTTCGAGTGATAAGTAGCTAGTTGGCGAGACTCTCCCTAATGGGCGAGTCAGTCCGTGCTAGTTGGTGAGACTCTCGAGCGGCGGGTCGTTGCTGGGCGAGTAGGTCCGCGTGAGATGGCTTGACTCTAGCGGTGTGGCGGGCCGTTGATGGGCGAGTTAGTCCGCGCTAGTTGACGAGACTCTCGAGCGGCGGGCTGTTGCTGGGCGAGTAAGTCCGCACGAGATGGCATGACTCTCGCGGCGTGGCGGGATGATGATGGGCGAGTCAGTCCGTGCTAGATGGCGAGACTCGAGCGGCGGATAGTTGCTGGGCGAGTAAGTCCGCGTGAGATGGCGTGACTCTCGTGGCGTGGCGTGCCGTTGATGGGCGAGTCAGTCCGCGCTAGTTGGCGAGACTCTCGAGCAGCGGGCCGTTGCTGGGCGAGTAAGTCCGCGCGAGATGGCGTGACTCTCGCGGCGTGGCGGGCCGTTGATGGGCAAGTCAGTCCGCGCTAGTTGGTGAGACTCTCGAGCGGCGGTCCGTTGCTGGGCGAGTAAGTCCACGCGAGATGGCATGACTCTCGCGGTGTGGCGGGCCGATGATGGGCGAGTCAGTCCGTGCTAGATGGCGACTCTCGAGCGGCGGGCCATTGCTGGACGAGTAAGTCCGCTCGAGATGGCGTGACTCGCGGCGTGGTGGGCCGTTGCTGGGCGAGTCAGTCCGCGCGAGATGGCGTGACTTGCGGCGTGGCGGGCCGATGATGGACGAGTCAGTCCGCGCTAGTTGGCAAGACTCTCGAGTGGCAGGCCGTTGCTGGGCGAGTAAGTCCGCGCTAGGTGGCGTGACTCTCGTGGCGTGGCGGGCCGTTATGCATAGTGTTGGGGATAGCTGGGGGGAGTTCGTGTTTTTGAAGTTGAAAATTGGGCGAGCTGCAATTTGCGTTTAGGGCTTCGGCAATTCTATAATCTTCAGACTGGGAAACGTCCAATTTCATCCTTGATCTCGTGGGTGCGAGCGCTCGGCTGTTTGCAACCAGCTTCACTGTCACCATGAGGATCCGCTGTGTCAAGGTATGAATTTATCGCTTTCTTTGTCTTTGGATTTGTATGTGGTGGTGGGATTGTTCACATGTTTGTGATGTTGGTAGGAATTCTAGTGGGCGGGTTAGGATTAAGGTAGCGGGGCAGGTTGCGCTAGTAGGCGAGATGAATCGCGCTTATGGCGTGGCGGGCCGCTATGGGGCGAATGAGTTTGTGGCCCTGCATTGCAGGAATGAAGTGTAACATGTTGGAATGACAAAGTACTTCATTGCATTTATATTTAGCCGCTAGTGGGCGAAATGTACATTATTGGAGCCGCTACTGGGCTAAAACACAAACAATGAAGTAATGGTTACGACACCAAGGTTAAAATTGGTTAAGTGGGATAGAGATGGAGGTGGCGAGCGCTCCAAGGGTGGCGTAGCACGCGACCATCACAATCGAGGAGATAGAATGTGGCAGGCCCAGGAGCGTTAATTATCTCGAGTGGGCCCTCCCATTTTGCTTTGAGACCAGTGGGGTGGGGAATGACCTCTTTCATGACCCAATCGTCTATTTTTAGGGGGCGGGGGATGACTTTTTTGTTATAATATCGAGCTATTTTCTGTTTGTTGTTGATGGTTCGGAGGTATGCCTTGTCCCGGCGTTCCTCTAGGAGGTCTATGTTAAGTCGTATCCCTGCTGCATTTGTCTCGGGGTCATAGACTATGATACGTTCACTCGGGACTTCTATCTCCACCAGTACCACTACCTCGGTGCCGTAAGCCAAGAGGTATGGGGATTCCCCTGCAGCCGTTGTGGGGGTGGTGCGGAGTGTACAGAGAACGTCTGGGAGTTTTGTTGCCCACAAACCCTTGGCCTCTTCCAGGCGTTTCTTCAGATTTTGTTTGATGAGTTGTTTATAGCTTCTGCCTGGCCATTGGTCTGGGGATGTGCTGGGGAGGCATAAAAGATTGCCGTGCCTTGAGCGGATAAGAATCCCCAGAATGTGTCATTGTCAAACTGGGTGTCGTTGTCAGTGATGATGGCTTGGGGCACTCCAAAGCGACAATATAAATTTCGCCAAAGGAAGTTGATTACTTTTTCAGTGGTGATTGTGGCGAGGGGCTCTGCCTCAATCCACTTTGTGTTGTAATCCACAATGACAATGGCGTATTTGAACTGTCCCGGGGCAGTGGGGAACTGTCTTATGAAATCGAGTCCCCACTGGCTGAAAATGACGGGCGAGACGATGACAGAGAGGGGCACTGGGGGGTGATGCGCAAAATCTGTAAATTTATGGCATTGAAGGCATGTTTGGACAATCACCTTGGCATCACGTTCTAGGGTTGGCCAATAATACCCCGCGCGAAGTGTTTTGAACATGAGGTTCCGAGCCCCCGTGTGGTTCCCACAAATGCCGCTGTGGAGTGATTTCAGCACTTTGTGCCCTTCTGCCGTGGGCAGGCATCGTAATAGGAGACATGACTGGCCCCGACGATACAGCTTTCCACCTCTAAGTAAATAAAGGGAGGCTTTACGGCGTAGCCGCTATGCTTCATGTTTGTCCTGAGGCAGGGTGCCATCCGAAAGGAAAGCGATGAATGGATCCATCCACGAGGGCTGCTCCTTGGGCTCAAGGGCAAAAATTTCTGAATAGGCTCTTGAGATGCTAGGCTTATCCAGAGTTTCGATGTGTACATCAGGTGGTGTGGACTCGGGAGGAGCCGTGGCGAGTCTTATGAGGGCGTCGGCCTTGGAGTTTTTTGCTCACGGGATTTGGGTGAGTTTGTATGAGGTAAAGTTTTGTAGAAGATCCCCCGCGAGACTTTTATAGGATTCCAAATTGTGTTGATTGGCCTTGAAATCCCCTGCCACCTGACTGACTACGAGTTGAGAATCACTGAAGATGTGCAGGTGTCAGGCTCCGAGCTCTCGACAAAGTTGAATGCCTGCGATAAGAGCTTCGTATTTAACGATGTTGTTGGAGGCTTTGAATTCAAACCGGAGGGCATACTCATACGAGTGACCCTCTGGGTCTGTGATTATGATTCCTGCTCCGCTGAGTCTGTTGTTAGAGGATCCATCAACTTGGAGTTCCCAGATGGCTTCCTCGGCGGGGGCGTCTGGGTGGGGATTGCTATCGGCCAGGGGGATAAACTCAACAATGAAGTCTGCCGCTGCCTGCCCTTTGATTGCCACTCGCGGCTTGTAGTGTAAGTCAAATTCGCCCAGCTCAACCGCCCATTTTACCATGTTGCCTGAGGTTTCAGGTTTCTGCAATATTTGCCGTAAAGGTTGGTTGGTGAGCACATGGATTGTGTGGGCTTGGAAATATGGCCAGAGTTTCCTGGCGGCAGTAATGAGGGCGAGAGCAAGTTTCTCTATGTCTGGATAACGAGTTTCTGGATCCGCAAATCCTCTGCCACAATAATAGACTGGGAGTTCGTTATCATGGGCATGGCATGTGAGTGCCGCACTGACGGCGGTGGCAGAAACAGCCAAATACAGGTAAAGTACCTCGCCAAGGATTGGCTTTGACAGGAGAGGGACAGTGGCGAGGTACGTCCTTATGTTGTTAAAGGCGTCATCATGCTCCGGCCCCCAAGTGATATCTTTTTTATGCTGTGCCTTGAGCAGTTGAAAGAAGGGATTGCATTTGTCTGTGAGGCAGGAAATAAAACGTGCCAGGGCTACCAGGCGTCCTGTAAGGCACTGCACCTCTCTCCGGGAGGTCGGGGTAGTCATGTTCAGGATGGCTTGGACTTTTTTTGGGTTGGCCTCAATGCCTCTTTCACTGACCATGAAGCCAAGGAATCTGCCACCTCCCACGACAAGGATGCACTTCTGGGGGTTGAGACGCATCACATGCTCTAGGAGTTTAGTGAATACTCTGTTGAGGTTGGCAATGTGGTCGTTCTCTGTCTTGCTGTTGACCAACATGTTGTCGACATATACTTCCATGATCTCGCCAATTTCATCTTCGAACAGGGAGTTAACTAGTCGTTGATAGGTCGCCCCGTGTTCTTGAGGCCAAAGAGCATGACCTCGTAACAATACAGTCCTTTGTCGGTGACAAAGGTACTGTATGAGCTTGGTCGGCGGGGTGCATTTTGATTTGGTTGTAGCACGAGTAGGCATTGAGGAAGCTGAGCGTTTTGAAGCCAGCTGTGGAGTCAACCAATTGGTCGACTCGTGGCAAGGGGAAGCTGTCCATGGGGTAGGCCTTGTTAAGGTTCGTGTTGTCAACACACATGCGCCACTTGCTGTTAGGTTTGGGGATCATGATGACGTTGGAGACCCATGTCGGGTAAGAGACCTCGCGGATGAATTTGATTTCCTTGAGTCGTTGGACCTCAGCTTGGATAGCTCGATACTTGTCTTGTAACATCCCGGACCCAATTTTACCTATTTACTGGGTATTCTATGAGTTACTAAGGAATTTAACCGTGTTCGGTAATTTGGTGATTTAACACTCGAGTTTATTTTCGAGTTTTTCTCAAAATGTCAAATTCTTCTTTTAACGTCTTGACGTTATTGTACGTGTTGTTACGAGTTCTTCGGTGTATGCGGATTATCTTCGGAGCTTCAATGGTAGTTTCTATGTTTTGTCGAAGGGTTGGTATTAGGAATTTATTTCCTAAAATTGGGGTATAACTTTTAGTTTGGACCATTGGTTTAAGGATAAAAGAAAGAGTAGAGTTTGTGTTGGTCAAAAAACGGAGTTCGGGCGTTGACCCGAGTCTCTCTCTCTCTTTTCTCTACTCTTCCCTGAACTTCTTCCTCCCTCTCCCTCTACACAGTGACTCGCCGCCGCCGAGCTTCCCCGTCCAACCACCATCTTCCTCCTAACCATCACCAATCTTTTCCCCCCAAAGCAAATCACCCTAGCAAGCCAGTTTTGAGGGAGATCGAACAAGCTAAAGTACGGCTGTGTTCTTCTTTTTTCAGCGAGCTCCGGCAGGGACGACGGCTATGAAGGGTATAATCTTGTTCTCCTCTCTTCCCTTATCCTTTCTATGTTCTGGGATATTAGAATCGAACCCTAATTTGAAAATCCTTTTTCTTCTCTTTTCTGTGTTCGAGCTCGAGCTCCGGCGACTGCATTCCCGAGAGGCTCGGCTGTCTCCTTCCCTCTCCTAGTGTTACCCTAACCCGAAGAGAGGCGGAGCAAAGGCTGGAGGGGGACCTGAAGCTGTGTGTAAATGCTTTGGTGGAGGTGGCGATTGAGGCAGTGGTTCCTAGGCCAGTGAGCTTCATGTCATGGCTTCTGGGATGCTAGTTCTTGGTTTGGAAGTAGCTGGAGGACCTGTATGATCAGTTTTAGCAGGGAGAAGCCACTGGATTTTCATTTGGGTATAGTGGAGGTAAGTATCGATTTTTGGGTGTTGCTATGTTGTTCCTTTGTGTTTTGGAGTTGGTTAATGACTGCATTTGGTTATTTTGTGTTTGTATGTCGAGAACTCGGTATATTGAAGGATATAGGGAGGTCATGGCGAAATTCCGGCAAGTGGCCGGAATCCGGCAGAATATTCCGGCAAGTCGTCGGAATCCGGCGAAGACAGTTAGTCCGACAAGAGCAGTTGAGACGTGGGATTGGCTAGAGAGGGTGATTAGTTATGGCGCAACGTGAGCGTTAGACGCAATCGTTGTAGCCCTATATAAAAATAATAATTTATATAGGGGATATGCGCGTATAATCATACACCGTGCTTTTCCGTCATACTGAGGTAAAATTCCATTATGGCGCAACGTGAGCGTTAGACGCAATCGTTGTAGCCCTATATAAAAATAATAATTTATATAGGGGATATGCGCGGATATTTATACACTGTCTTTTCCACCATAATGAGGTAAAATGCCATTATGGTGCAACGTGAGTGATAGACGCAAGCGTTGTAGCCTTGTGTGAATTTTCTATTGTGTTTGTTGTTTCAAGAAAATTCATACAAGGGATATGACGAGTGTAATACATACATATTACCACTCGGCCGCTTTCCCCCATATGCGAGGTACAATTCCGGTGTGAGGTGGTGTGAGCGTTAGACGCAAACATAGTAGCTTCGTATGATATCTACTTTATTCAAGTTGTTCATAGATGTCATGCCAAGAGTCAGGCGAGTGTGCATACATACTATATATATAATATCCAGGCCTGAGAGGCAGTTTCTTAAAGTTTGGGGGTTCTAGCCAGGCTGGACCCCAGTTCAGAATCATTCCAGTGGTGTTCGTGTTTTTGCCACTGTGGAAAGCATTTCTTTTGGGGAAATATTTATTTGTTGCCAGTTCAGTTTTGTCCACTCACTCTGACGTGTTAAATATTTTCCCCTGGGCTCTTCGTTTTTAAAATGCCCAGTCTGCAGAGTTCGCGTGAGGTCCAGCAGGAGACGTCGAGGCATAGTGACCCAGCTATCAGCTACATTTCGCCAGTAGGTTACCTGTTTAATCTACTTGGAGTTCGTTAGCTTCCGTTGTATTTTATTTTATTTTTCTAGTAGCTCTGAATACTATTGAAATTCTTATGTTTGTATTCTGGCTACTTTTGGAGTGTAGCTGAAGATTTTTTTGTTTTGGATTAAAAGGTGATTCGTAAGTTTTTAAGTTAGGGTTGTCCATTTTCGAGGGAGGTTTGCCGAGTCTTCGGTAAATTTTTCTTGGAGGTGGTCCCCGCAGGACTCATCTCGGGTTTCGGGGTGAAATTCGGGGCGGGTCTTGACAGTTGGTATCAGAGCTCTAGGTTTCATCTTCTGTTTCTTATTCACTATCGTATTTGCCTAAGTAGCCATAGTGTCTATAGAGTGATGATCCGACCGCGGCGGATTCATCGGCAGTTTTCTGCTTTTGATACTATGTGTTATTGGGTATGTGTGATAGTTCTGTTAGTCTTATGGACAGACTACTTAATATCTTCTTCCCTTGGGTACTATGCCTCCTAGACGCCGACCTCTTAAGTGATCATCCTATTTTGATTAAGGAAAGATGTATTTGGATTATGCATTTCCAAGGGTTATCGAGTTGATAGCATAAATTGTTAGAGTTCAATTGCGAGTTGGGAACTCAGTTGGCATTCCTTTCATTTGATCAATGATTGATTGGGTTATGATTAAGATGCTAGGGTGAGCATCTCGTGAGAATTTGTAGAAGGTGAAAAGTTTAATTCAAGCCTTGGAGTTCACTATTTTTAGTGGGCAAGATTGGAGTCAAAATTTAATTGATGGGAGATTTTGGTATTGAGTTTCGTGACTTCTGAGAGAGTTGAGTTGGAAGAAAAGTTCGAAGTAGTGGTGTTTTCTATTGATGAAAAAGTTAGTTGAAATGATGAGGTGAGGTATCCAATGGAAATTCAAAGGGGTACCTATATGAGTTGTTGAGGACCCTAGTCTTGGGTTAAATAAGGTTTTAGGGAATTTGTGGCTAGTGATTGGGTGGTAAGGCATTACTGCATAAAGAGTTAAATGTCAATTTAGATAAGTCTTGATTGAAGGCCAATTTGCCGACTATGTTTGTCCGCAGTAGAAATCAATTGAGAACATGTTTGGATAATTTTGGTTGTGGCGGTATATGTTCTGGTTTCTGCAGTGCTAATTATGGATATGTTTATATCCTTAGAGCATTTTATCCAGATGGTAGTGGTAATATATTTTGAAATTGATGGATGTTAGTAGTCGATGAATAGGAGGTTTTCTGATGATTTTGGTCTCTATTGTGGGTTAGTTGAAGTTTGTTAAAGCACTAAGTAGAATGACTTGGATTATTGATTTTAGAAAAGTCATTCGTCAGTGCGTTGTGACAACTTCTTGTTGTGCCACAGTCAGAGAATTTTATAATTTTATTGATGGCACTAAATGTAAATGAAATTGAAAAGTAATGGTGGAGTGAGAGTGGGATGGTTGTGGTCACTCTGGTTTTATGACAACACTTGGTGAATTTATTACGTGTTGTCATGTGTAATATATAGCAGTTGTGAGGAGTTAGTGGAAGTGGTAGCAGTGGAACAAAGCCCACTGGTTCATAAAACAAGAGTGCGTGGGTGTCCATAGTAAGTTTAAGCAATGTCGTTTTGAATAATTGAATCAAGTCTTGAATTTGTGATAAAAGTTGGTTTATTGTCATCATTTCGTTAGCGATTGGTGACTATCTACGACACATCAATGAGAGGATCTGTTCACTCACCTTATATAATTTGGTGAGATGCAGCAAAGTTTTGGTTGTGGTGTGTGTGTGGGAATATTTACATTATTGGTTTTTGGGTGGCATCCTCAGAGCTTGAAGTTATGAAGTGCGAATTCAAACTCTATGTTTTGAGGGTTAGAGATTCTGGTTAGTTGTCGAATTTATGATAAATTGGTAGTTGTGTCGTAGTCTTGGATCCGGAATAATCCAATGGTGATCCCAAGTGAGCTGGAGTTCATTTAAGCAATAAATCTTGGAGCCATAAGTCCTATGTGTAGTTTAAGAGTTGCATGGTGATGTTGTTTTGATGGTTTGTGTCGTTGTAGGTATTTTCCATGTTGTAGCTTTATGGGAGAAGGTTTTCCCCTGTTGACTCAAGAAGCGTCTAGAGTCAAGGTTTTTTAAGAGTAGTAGTTTTTGATAGGTTGATCAGCGTTTCTTCTCGGGATTGTTTTATGGTGGGACCACTCATTGATCCAAGTTTGTTTTGGGAGGTCTTCGTTTTTTTGGTTGTGCGTTCATCCGTTGGTGTCAGGATGATTAGTGGAGGTTTCTAGTGCGATTTCGA
Organism: Fragaria x ananassa; assembly: GCA_034370585.1. Taxonomy (NCBI): domain Eukaryota; kingdom Viridiplantae; phylum Streptophyta; class Magnoliopsida; order Rosales; family Rosaceae; genus Fragaria; species Fragaria x ananassa. Next base: position 17,540,639 of record CP139769.1, read on the forward strand.
AGCGGGTTCTGGCGGATATCGGAGAATTGTGGAGCTTTTTAGATCGAAGTTAGAGGACTTGCCTTTCGTGGGCTTTAAGTTATTTCTTCTGGAACTTGAGCCGAGTTTTAGCCATGAGTTTTGATTCTTGCTTGAATTCATGGTTTTCGTTGGTTGGTGAACCACAAGGTGTAGTAGTGGGTATTGTATAAAAATTTGTCTTTGCTCTTGTTAGTCGCATGTTATTGCAAGCGCGGTTTTCGAAGAATCTTTTGGTGGGAAGCCGTGGCCCTATGAGGCGTAGGAGACTCAAGCATATCTGATTTTCAGGTCGTTTCTGCAATCAGATTAATTATTATTGGAGGTAGAAAGAAGTGTGTTTGTCGAGTTCAAAGGTTTTAGTATTTAGAATCATTCTTATGGAACGGCTAGAGTGAGCCATGTGCTTTTAATTATTGCTTGGGGTCGCGTTTGCACCCGAATAAGTAGCATGGCAGGAGATGTAAATTTTGTCAATGCTTAAAGAAGGTGTTCTATTTATGTGGATTTCAACGTCAAGTTTAGCATCATGAATTGACTGTGCCAATTTTTCCGTGGGCATTATTAGTCAGTTTTGCTTAGGGTGAGCAAGGAGGAATATCTAGATTCCACATGATAGTCATGCTTCAGATTATCTTATGGGTTGTGGTAAGGAGATTAGCAGAGATAGCAGAATCAAGAAAGAGTTGGAATTCCCATAAGTTGCTAGTTTGTGGTGCACAAAATGGTAATGTTATAGTTTTGGCGGAGAGACCTCAGTGATGTGGTATTGATCTCTTCATAATGTCATTTCGAGAGCGAGGTTATCTTGTGGACTTGCGAGAGCTTTGACTCCGCAAAGTGCCTCGGTATTAGACATGATTGTGGCAGTTCTGCAGTGTGTGCATCCTTAAATCTGTTCGATTAGCTGGTCTTAATTTTGACCCCTATGAGCATGTGGGAATGCGTGAACTTTAGTTTCCTAGCAAGTGGGCTTCATTGTCGAGTTGTGAGCAGCGTGCTACCGAGGTTGTTGCGTGACATTAGGAGATTTGAGCCCGATGGTGATAGCAAATTTATGCGTTTTATTTGGGTTAGCTATTTCCATTGCTCAGAGAAGTGTGCATACCTACGGGTACTCGTACTCTGGAATAGGTATCACTGAACTCACTTACGTGTTAACGTTAGTGGTAGTTCAATGAAGGACTTAGAGTCTTCGAGAAGATTTAAAATAATTCAGGATTCAGATGAAAAGGTTAAAGGAGTCACCAGGTAGAAGAAGCTACTTGGGAATCAGAGGAGCAAATGAGGTAGCAGTATCCCTATATCTTCAAATGTCATGTATGTAAATTTCGAGGAAGAAATTTTTATAAGGAGGTGAGATTGTAACATCCCGGACCCAATTTTACCTATTTACTGGGTATTCTACGAGTTACTAAGGAATTTAACCGTGTTCGGTAATTTGGTGATTTAACACTCGAGTTTATTTTCGAGTTTTTCTCAAAATGTCAAATTCTTCTTTTAACGTCTTGACGTCATTGTACGTGTTGTTACGAGTTCTTCGGTGTATGCGGATTATTTTCGGAGCTTCAATGGTAGTTTCTATGTTTTGTCGAAGGGCTGGTATTAGGAATTTATTTCCTAAAATTGGGGTATAACTTTTAGTTTGGACCATTGGTTTAAGGATAAAAGAAAGAGTAGAGTTTGTGTTGGTCAAAAAACGGAGTTCGGGCGTTGACCCGAGTCTCTCTCTCTCTCTTTTCTCTACTCTTCCCTGAACTTCTTCCTCCCTCTCCCTCTACGCAGTGACTCGCCGCCGCCGAGCTTTCCCGTCCAGCCACCATCTTCCTCCTAACCATCACCAATCTTTTCCCCCCAAAGCAAATCACCCTAGCAAGCCAGTTTTGAGGGAGATCGAACAAGCTAAAGTACGGCTGTGTTCTTCTTTTTTCAGCGAGCTCCGGCAGGGACGACGGCTATGAAGGGTATAATCTTGTTCTCATCTCTTCCCTTATCCTTTCTATGTTCTGGGATATTCGAATCGAACCCTAATTTGAAAATCCTTTTTCTTCTCTTTTCTGTGTTCGAGCTCGAGCTCCGGCGACTGCATTCCCGAGAGGCTCGGCTGTCTCCTTCCCTCTCCTAGTGTTACCCTAACCCGAAGAGAGGAGGAGCAAAGGCTGGAGGGGGACCTGAAGCTGTGTGGAAATGCTTTGGTGGAGGTGGCGATTGAGGCAGTGGTTCCTAGGCCAGTGAGCTTCATGTCATGGCTTCTGGGGTGCTAGTTCTTGGTTTGGAAGTAGCTGGAGGACCTGTATGATCAGTTTTAGCAGGGAGAAGCCACTGGATTTTCATTTGGGTATAGTGGAGGTAAGTATCGATTTTTGGGTGCTGCTATGTTGTTCCTTTGTGGTTTGGAGTTGGTTAATGACTACTTTTGGTTATTTTGTGTTTGTATGTCGAGAACTTGGTATATTGAAGGATATAGGGAGGTCATGGCGAAATTCCGGCAAGTGGCCGGAATCCGGCAGAATATTCCGGCAAGTCGTCGGAATCCGGTGAAGACAGTTAGTCCGACAAGAGCAGTTGAGACGTGGGATTGGCTAGAGAGGGTGATTAGTTGGAGGCGGCGCTTGAGGAGTATTCCGAGCATTGGAAGGCTTAGGCCTCATTCTGTGAGTGGACCTTTGTTTTGAATATTATATCTGAAATGCTTTCTCATGTGATTGATTTTTTCTGTTATTGGATATTTCCCGAAATTGAGAATTTCAGTGGATTATACTCGAGGTACAATTCCGAGAATAGTATGTAAGAGAATAACCGAAATTGAGAATTTCGGTGAGTATGTATATATATCCATATTTGGATGATTATGAGAATAATATGTATATGAGGGAATGCTAGCTAGCTATACGTGCTTTTCCGCCATACTGAGGTAAAATTTCATTATGACGCAACGTGAGCGTTAGACGCAATCGTTGTAGCCCTATATAAAAATAATAATTTATATAGGGGATATGCGCGTATAATCATACACCGTGCTTTTCCGCCATACTGAGGTAAAATTCCATTATGGCGCAACGTGAGCGTTAGACGCAATCGTTGTAGCCCTATATAAAAATAATAATTTATATAGGGGATATGCGCGGATATTTATACACCGTCTTTTCCACCATAATGAGGTAAAATGTCATTTTGGTGCAACTTGAGCGATAGACGCAAGCGTTGTAGCCTTGTGTGAATTTTCTATTGTGTTTGTTGTTTCAAGAAAATTCATACAAGGGATATGACGAGTGTAATACATACATATTACCACTCGGCCGCTTTCCCCCATATGCGAGGTACAATTCCGGTGTGGGGTGATGTGAGCGTTAGACGCAAGCATAGTAGCTTCGTATGATATCTACTTTATTCAAGTTGTTCATAGATATCATGCCAAGAGTCATGCGAGTGTGCATACATACTATATATATAATATCCAGGCCTGAGAGGCAGTTTCTTAAAGTTTGGGGATTCTAGCCAGGCTGGACCCCAGTTCAGAATCATTCCAGTGGTGTTCGTGTTTTTGCCACTGTGGAAAGCATTTCTTTTGGGGAAATATTTATTTGTTGCCAGTTCAGTTTTGTTCACTCACTCTGACGTGTTAAATATTTTCCCCTGGGCTCTTCGTTTTTAAAATGCCCAGTCTGCAGATTTCGCGTGAGGTCCAGCAGGAGACGTCGAGGCATAGTGACCCAGCTATCAGCTACATTTCGCCATTAGGTTACCTGTTTAATCTACTTGGAGTTCGTTAGCTTCCGTTGTATTTTATTTTATTTTTCTAGTAGCTCTGAATACTATTGAAATTCTTATGTTTCTATTCTGGCTACTTTTGGAGTGTAGCTGAAGATTTTTTTTTGTTTTGGATTAAAAGGTGATTCATAAGTTTTTAAGTTAGGGTTGTCCATTTTCGAGGGAGGTTTGCCGAGTCTTCGGTAAATTTTTCTTGGAGGTGGTCCCCGCAGGACTCATCTCGGGTTTCGGGGTGAAATTCGGGGCGGGTCTTGACATGTCTGGGTGGAAAGCACGTCTTTTTTGTTTGACAGGGGGATGGTTTTGGAGGATGTTGAGTTTGTGGGTGATGATATCGAGGGAGATCCCAGGCATGTTGGCATAGGACCAAGCGAAGACTGCTTGCTTTTCTTAGAGGAAGGCAATGAGTTTGTGGCGAAGTTCCGGGCCGAGACTTGAACCAATGCGGACTTTCCTTTCCGGGGTGGTGGGTGATAAGGACACCCATTCTGTGTCTTCTGTTGGATTAGGTCGCGGGACTCTCTTCTTTCCACTCCCCTCTGGGTCGTCCCGCAGGTCATCTATGGGCTCCAAGGGGCTGAGAGGTAACATCTCATAGGCTCCGCGCCCTTGCTGGATGGCGTTAAGATGACAATGCTCAATGACTGTTCGGTCCCCTTGAATTGTCAAGATGCCACCTGGGGTAGGAACTTTCATGAGAAGCATGTGACCGGCTATGAAGCACTGCAGTCCCCAGAGGATGTCCCGGCCTAATATGTGATTATAGGATGAGGGGCAATCGACAATGAGGAAGCGGGCTGTAATGGAAGAGCGGCAAGGAGTATTTCCCACCGTCACGGTTAGGCGGTCTGAGCCTAACGGTTATACTATCTCGCCAGAGAAGCTGACCAGGGGGTCGTGGTTATTGTGCAGTTTATTTTGGTCTCACCGGAGTCCTTTGTAACAGTCACAGAACATGACGCTTACGGCGGCCCCTATGTCCACAAGAGCTCTGTGGCACCTGAAATGATCCACTTGCACATTGATTATGAATGGCTCACAATGGCGGTAATTTGTGGTATCCTCACCTTTGCGGAATGTCACTTGATCCTATGCTGATGGGGTGATCGTGACACCGCTTTGGATGTTTAGGATTTCCGAGGGTGTGGTGCATTACCGTTTTACAGGAGGCTGGCGTGGGGGGAACCGTGGGGCTCCGCCATGCAAGGTTAGAATCTGGCCATGTATAGTGGAGAGGAGTTGAGCATATGGATTAGGCTGATGTGACAGGGGGGAGTCATTGGGGATTGGAAATGGTTGGGGGGCTAGTAGTGGAAATGAGGAGTGGGTTAAGGGATGAGATACATATATGATCTGGCTAGGCCCTCCCGGGAGCATGGAACCAGCCTGGCCTTGAGTAGGAAGGACGTCCGGGGTTCCAGCAACTTGCGCCGTGCGATCCAAGCTGTCGTTGGACACGTTACGATGCTTTAACGTGGCACGGAGCAAGAATTGTTCTTTCTCCAACTCGGCGATGCGTACCCGGTACGCTTCCGCCTCTGCCTTCTCTTTCGCCGCTTGCTTGCAGAATGAATGGAAGTCCCGCTTGAAGATTTCTAGGGTTGTAGCAGGGTCGGGATGGCTAATAGGGACTGTATCGCTGGTTTGGGGAAGGGATATGCCAGGGTCCACAGGGTTATCAATGATTTCCACCATGGCGCTAAGTCAAATGGGAGTTCCACAAGATAGGGCCCTCCTTCTAGCGCCAATTGTTTCTACTTGCTTCGTCCCGAGCTGAGATAGGGTTGAGAAGCGGAGCTAAGTAGAATTCTTGGGTCTTCCACTCGGAACCTACACAAGTGACAGCGTCACGTGGTCGAGACTGGGGTGGCCCAGTCTTCGACTCTCCGATGCTTAAGTTAGCTTTGAGCACTTGCAAGGTAGAGGATTGTGAGAGAGAGAGAGTGTGTATGTGTGCCTTTTGTGGTAGCTTGAGCTTGTTTGATAGGCCAAGCTTGGGCACTTTGGCCTTAGTCTCTAATGTGGGACTACTTGCTAGTCTTTGTGGAGTCTCCCCTTTTGGGGGGTGTTTTGTCGTTAGAGTGATTTTGGCAAGTGCTTTGTTACCGGCCCTTCACTCCTTGGATATCCGTGAGGGGCTTATCTTGTCTGGAATGATCTTCGGCGACCAGGTAATTGCACCTTATTCTCGGCTCAACCAAGTATTTTGGCTATGTACTAACAGTTTGTCATATTGATTTCAAGTTGCGGAAGGATATTACGAGCAGCTTGAAGTTTCGGAGATACCTGCAGAGTTAAATGCTTACATTTGCATAAATAAAGCCTTAAATTTGTAAAAATAGGGAGGTAGAACTGAACACTGAAGTTGAGAAGAATGAAGTTGCTGATGTATATACAGCCTGCATGAGTTCTCCTAGGCGAGAAGACAAATGTGAATGTAGGACTGACCCGCAGCAAAGCATGGGCACATTTCTAGTAATATAAATAAAGGTTTGAAGGTTTTGTTTTTTGTGTCATGTAATGATATCGGTGTCATTTTTGTCTTTTGTGTCATATAAATAAAGATTAGAAAGTCGAAATTTTTAGAATTTGATTATATTTTATGCATCTTTATGTATTGGGTTTAGTTATCCTTATATTTTGTTGTACACGTATGAAGCCAATTCAGAGTGAGGATACGTATGGAGAATTCGAGGTTAGACCCAACGGACCTCGACCTATTGACTATCATTTAAGGATTACAGAGTCGTAGTGTTGTAGTGTGATGAATCCTTAAATGATAGTTAATATTGTCAACAGGTCGAGGTCTGTTAGGTCCAACCTCGAATTCTCCATACGTATCCTCACTCTGAACTAGTTCCATACCTATACAACAAAATATAAGAATAACTAAACCCAATGCAGAAATAGAATCCAAAAAATTTGAACTTTCTAATCTCCTTAGGGTATCTTAACAGTAAAGGTTTAATCTTGAGTTAAGGAGTGAATCGCACATTAATTATAGAGTTTAATTTTTATAATTAAAATGAGACCGATAAGAATGCATATAAAAAACAAAACCTTCGAACTTTTATTTATATTACAAGCCTTATAAGAATGCACTTGTAGTACACATGTTTAAAACATTACAAACAAACAAGAATATCATTTCTTTTCGAAACATCCATTCTTTATTCCAGCCGTATTTACAAAGAAAACAAGAAAACCTTAGTTTACAATATAATATAACATACGTGATGTTTCAAGGTCTACACCTGCAATGGGTTTGATTAAGGGGTGAGCTATGCTCAGTAGGGCTAGTTAAATGCTAAATACACATGACATTAACTTCAAACAAATATGGTATATCGAGAATACATAAATGCAATATGAACTTGACTCACCCCACACACTTCATCCTTGAATGTAATTTTTCTATTTGTTAGTCATCTTGTTATACTCATGGTCTTCCGATCCACAACCTTATAAAATTGTTTTATTGACGGCCGTCGCTGATGGGGCATACATTCCCCAAATTTATGCACGACTAATTATAGATCCCGAGGACAACCCATGAGAAAACTCAACCATACAAATAGTTTCATAATAATAAAGTTCCATATATCCCCAAACACTTATTCTTCTTTTAATCTCCAACCTCACTCTTTCCCATAACACAAGTAATATAATTTTAAAATATAATTACATGTTTTCCAATATAAATATGTCATAATCGATTCAAAAGTTCAATATCATCTAATATTTAATTTAATTCATCAATATCAAACAAATCAATACCAAACAATTCATGTAATAGCTTAAATAATAACACAATTCATGCCTATCAGACAAAAGATTTTTTTTTTGGCTGGAATCCAAGAGCTGTTTAAACAATTTGGTCATGAAAAAAAAACTAATTAAGAAAAAAAATAGAATTAGACAGTGGCTCAAATCATTAATTTAGTGATTTACGTTTGTAAAAATCATGAATATACCTCGTTGTTACCTTTCATCCTATGATTGCATAAAAACTAATTTATCATTTAATCTTTGCATGATGCAGATTTTACAATAGGAAAATGATTTTTGGTCTTAATAAGACATACACTACCAGAAAATGAGTCTTGGGCGACGAAACAAAAAAAACCGGGCGACGATTTTTTTTTTCGTCGCCTAAGAGGGAACTTAGGCGACGATTTTTTTTTTCGTCGCCCAAGGGAAAAAAATCGTCGCCTAAAGTCCAACTTTAGACGACGAAAATAAAATCGTCGCCTAAGAATAAATTTCGTCGGCTAAGAGGGAAACTAGGGCGACGAAACAATATTTCGTCGCCTAAGATATTTATTTCGTCGCCTAAGTTTTTTATCCTTAGGCGACGAAACTGAGATATTTCGTCGCCCAAGATTTTTTCATTCTTAGGCGACGAAACTCAAATATTTCGTCGCCCAAGATTCTTCTATATATGAAGAATGAGAACTTTGAAAATTTTAAACATAAATTTCTCTAGTTCTTCAAATCGTTCGGTGTTGTGGAAATTTGTCCATACATAGTTTGTGGAGCTACTCCCAGGTACGTACATATATATGCATATATATATATATATATATATATTGATTTTCAGTTTTATTTGAGTTGAATTAATGATATATATATATATATATGCATAGAGTTTGTTCCAAGCTGAGTAAGGGGCCGTTCTGTCATAGATATGGTTCACAGGTTTGTTTAACTGGATCTCAAGATCACAAACTGACCACTCTTCTCGGTGAAGGGGTCGATAGGGGTTCGCCTCCGTGATCACAAACGAGTCCTGCCTGGTTCCTGTAGGGGGTTCGCCCTCCGTGACATTGACACTTGCCTTCTGAAACCACGGAATCCGCTCGAACTAGATATATATAATTAATAATTAGTATGTTGTATTACATTAATATATATATATATATAAAAGATATGTTCATTAAATATTGATATATATATATGTGTTATTTTCAGGATATGGATAAGAGTTGGATTTCTCTTCCAAGATATCACAGAAAATATGCTGAAGGAGTTTGGGATTTTATGCAATATGCGCAGGGCAATGCTGACGGGAGTGGCATGTTCTATTGCCCGTGCAAGATGTGTAAGTGTCGCAGTGATATGCATCGATTTCCGTTGGGGACAGTATGGGACCACCTGAAGAGTAACGGATTCTGGGAACGTTACACATGTTGGATATATCACGGTGAAACCTCATCACGCCCGCATGATCATGGACAGTTTGATGAGACGGGCAGTACATCCAACGATCCAACAACGACCTTCATCAACGACATGTTTCCTCATGACAGCGGTGTATGCCCTGAACGACAGCACATTCCTCAGGCGCCGATGCAGGCCGTCCCTAGAGGTGTCAACACTGCCGGTATAGCCAAGTACAACAGACTTATTGCTTTCCAACAGACCCCTCTGTGCCCAGGTCATGAGAAGACCGTTCTTCAGTGTGTGATGGAGGTGATGCATATCAAGGTTGACACAAAATCGACCGTGACGGCTGTTGATAGGTATCTACAGTACGCTGCTTCGCTCCTGCCCGACGGTCATCGTCATCCCACCACGCATCATAAAGTCCGTCGTATCTTGAGAGATCTCGGGCTTTCCTACATCAAGATCCATGCATGCAGATATGACTGCGTTCTATTCTGGGGTAAAGATGCAGACGGTAATGACCTTGAAGGCCTTCATCGTTGTCCGGTATGTGGGACCGACAGGTATAAGCGGACTCCCGCAGGCAACAGGAAACCTGTTAAGGTACTTCGCTATTTCCCGTTGAGGGATAGGCTGGAGCGGTTGTATATGTCTTCAAAGACGGCCGAAGCTATGAGATGGCACGCTGTGAGGGAGGTGCATGACGAAGACCTCATGGTACACCCTGCTGACGGGGAGGCGTGGAAGCATATAGACAGGGAGTTTCCTCATTTTGCTTCAGAGGTGAGGAATGTGAGGCTCGGGCTGTCATCCGACGGGTTCAACCCTTTTGGGACCATGAGTCTTTCGTACAGTATATGGCCGGTCATTTTGGTGCCTTACAACCTTCCTCCATGGATGTGCATGAAGAAGGAATACAACATGTTGACCTTGTTGATTCCGGGGCCCGGTTATCCAGGTATCTACTTTCCCTTCATATTGTATATATTGCTGTTGGTTCAACACCTCTCCATTTATTGTTTTTGTTCTATATTGTTGGTCATATATAGTCGTTATCTGAATTTGTTGTGGTTGTTGTTGTTATCCAGGGAAGTGTCTCGACGTGTATATGAGACCGCTGATTGAAGAGTGTAAATTGCTTTGGGAGGTTGGTCATCCCACTTATGACTCCCACAAAAAGGAGATGTTCCAGATGCATGCCATGATTGTTGGTACCATCAGTGATTTTCCTGCACGTGGGATGTTGTCCGGCAACGTTGTTAGGGGATACAAGGCTTGTCCTGAGTGCCTTAGCTCCCAGGGGTGCAGCAATCATTGCAACAAGATAGTCCGGATGGGTCACCGTGCTTACCTACCACATGATCACCCCTGGCGGATAGATACCGGGGCATTTGATGGGACCGAAGAGAGAGGTGTGGAGCCGCATAGATGGTCGGGGGAAGAGATTTTAGCAGTGCTGGATGAGTATGATTTTGGGCAGCTCAGCAATCATCCCGATATTGTGGCCAGAATACCTGAAAGACCAGACAGGTACAAATTCTGGACACATAAGAGCATATTTTGGGAACTCCCGTACTGGAGTACGCTGTTGATCAGGCACTACCTAGATGTGATGCACATAGAGAAGAATGTCTGCGACAGTGTGGTAGGTACAGTGCTCAACTTGGAGGGGAAGACGAAAGACGGTCCTAAGGCACGCGTTGATCTTAAGAAAATGGGAATCAGAAAACATCTTTGGCTGAAAGAGGGGAAGAAAAAGATGCCTTGGGCTCCTTACACCGTGAAGCCTGATCAGAAGACCCAGATCTTCAGGTGGATGAGTTGTGTGACGTATCCCTCAGGCGTTGCAGGAAATATAGCCCGGTGTGTGAACTTGCGGGAGAATAAGATATACGGCTTGAAGAGTCATGACTGTCATATTCTGCTACAACGTCTCTTCCCTGTTTTCATTCGACCGTTCCTTCACCGTCAGGTAAATTTGTGGTTAAAATTACGGTTAACCTGTCGTAAATGGATTTTATATTAAATTTGTGATGTGTGGTTGGCCAGGTTGTGGAGCCGTTAGTAGCGCTGTCAAGATTCTTCATGAAGTTATGCACAAGGGAAGTGAGAAAATCCGATCTCCGGGAAATGCAGGCAGACATCATATACATCATGTGTAAATTCGAGAGGATTTTTCCGCCAAATTTTTTCGATATAATGCCTCACCTGATGATCCATCTTCCCCAACAATTGTTGCTTACCGGTCCAGTACACTTCACTTGGATGTATCCCATAGAAAGGTATGTTTTATTCACTTACATCTCCAGAATACATATATGTACGTACAGGTTCAATAACCATAACGTATAGTTTGCAATCTTATATTTACAGGCAACTTGGTGAGTACAAAGATTATGTCACTAATAAATCCGCGCCTGAAGGATGTATAGCTGAAGCATATATTGCGCATGAATGCGTCACCTACATGAAGTTGTATTTAGGAGCGTCGTTGGGAGCTCCGCAAGCCATGGAGGAACATGCGCCGCGGTTCAATCTCTCTATAGTTTCCAGTGATGTCGAAGTTGGTGGAGCACGACTGTCCGCCGAGTATGCATTGTCGGATGAAGAGATAGCCATAGCGCACTGGTGGGTACTAATCAATTGTGAAGAAGTTAAATATTGGAAAGAGTTGCACCTATCTTTTCCGGAAGTTGATGGTGATCTCGAGTACCACAACATGACGTTCGCAAATTATTTTCGCACCTGGGTACGTAATTTAATCTTCCCTGTTATATATATATATATATATATATATATATATATATGTAATTATTTTCTATTGCATACATTTTCGGATATTTACAGTTCAATATCCGTTACAGATGGACATGATAAAATCTGATGATAATCCAAACTGGTCGCACGAACTATTACTTCTTGCGATGCAACCGCAACGGGCTAGAGTTTATCCCACTTGCACAGTGAATGGCGTGAAATTTGTATCTGAAGAGAGAGACAGCAGACGAAGAACACAGAATTCTGGGGTGATGGCGAAAGGTCATGGCCTTGACTATTACGGTGTTCTCCATTCAGTGGTCGAACTGGTTTATGCGGAAGGCATGAAAGTGCATCTGTTCAAGTGTAGATGGTTTGATACAGGCGCACAGAGCACGAAGATGGATCAGTACGGCAATTTATCGGTCAACACTGCTACAAGCGCCTACGAAGATGACCCGTTTGTTTTTGCGACATCGGTAAAACAAGTGTTTTATCTTGATGACCTCGCCAGGGGTTACGCGTGGAAAATAGCGAACATTGTGCATCCTCGAAACATTTACCGGGCGGCTACACTTGGAGTGACCATTCCAGGGCCAGAGGCTGATGCGTACCAGGAGCCGAACGCATTAGGTATTCATGATGTAGCTACTGTTCGTCAAAATAATGTTAAACATGGTCGAGTGCTCAGAATTCGTGACGAAGATTCAACCTTTATTGATGTTGATCCAAATGAAGAAACAGACGACGACTCTGACGACGAATTAAGGCATAGATTACCAGATATTAATTCCGATACCGAAGAAGACTCATCGGATGACTCAGATTACGAGCCTTAGCTTAGTTATAATTGAGCCTTAGCTTTGTAATTGTTTGTATACTAAAAGAATATGTTTGTACTAAAATAAATAAAGCACATTTAAATTTCATTGTAAAGAAATTTTTATTTTTACTCTTGGGCGACGATTTTAACAAATATCGTCGCCCAAGTATAATCTTGGCCGACGAATTAGGCTAATTTCGTCGGCCAAGAGTAATCCGAATAATTAAAATAAAATAAAGCACATTTAAATTTCATTATATTAAATTTTTATTTTTACTCTTGGGCGACGATTTTAACAAATATCGTCGCCCAAGTATAATCTTGGCCGACGAATTAGGCTAATTTCGTCGGCCAAGAGTAATCCGAATAATTAAAATAAAATAAAGCACATTTAAATTTCATTATATTAAATTTTTATTTTTACTCTTGGCCGACGATTTTAACAAATATCGTCGCCCAAGTATAATCTTGGCCGACGAATTAGGCTAATTTCGTCGGCCAAGAGTAATCCGAATAATTAAAATAAAATAAAACACATTTAAATTTCATTATATTAAATTTTTATTTTTACTCTTGGGCGACGATTTTAACAAATATCGTCGCCCAAGTATAATCTTGGCCGACGAATTAGGCTAATTTCGTCGGCCAAGAGTAATCCGAATAATTAAAATAAAATAAAGCACATTTAAATTTCATTATATTAAATTTTTATTTTTACTCTTGGGCGACGATTTTAACAAATATCGTCGCCCAAGTATAATCTTGGCCGACGAATTAGGCTAATTTCGTCGGCCAAGAGTAATCCGAATAATTAAAATAAAATAAAACACATTTAAATTTCATTTGAATAATTAAAATAAATATCCCGGGTCTTTATTTGTTACCAAATTTTTATAGCCCCGTAAGAGTCTCGTCGATTGGAAACTATTCTCAGTTGAAGGTCCGGCCAGATTACGTGATTTGGAGGGTCGAATAGCCGTTTCCGTCCATTTAGGGGTTTGACCGCGCCGATTGACCGGACGGATCGAGCCCTTATCTTTGTCAGATGGAGCTGAATTTTTTTCCACCTACGTAATTCGTTATGCTGGTCAAATCTGACGGTCGGTTTTCAGTTCCTCTTCTCCGATCAATAAACTCACGTTATATGTACTAATGTTGTATAACTTTTTTATATAAGTGTTTAGTTTAAGTGTCGTTTTGAAGACAACGTATACGTAGAGGCCTCAAACGCAAAAAAGTCGTGAAATAAGATATGACCAGAACGGTGAAATACGTCAACCCGTGAAAAATGAAGATATTCCGGTAAAGTTTCGGTGCCGGTTGTTCCGGTCGCACGAAACACATTTATTTCTGCCTAGTGGTAGCCCTATCCCGGTTATTTAGTTTTTACCAAATTTTTATAGCCCCGTAAGAGTCTCGTCGATTGGAAACTATTCTCAGTTGAAGGTCCGGCCAGATTACGTGATTTGGAGGGTCGAATAGTCTGAATTTTATGATATAACTCTTGGGCGACGAAATTTATAATGAAGAATCTCGTCGCCCAAGTATACTATCTTGGCCGACGATTTCTTCAGCTTGGGCGACGACGTTTATAGTGAAGAATGTCGTCGCCCAAATATACTATCTTGGCCGACGATTTTCTTCATCTTGGGCGACGACATTTATAGTGAAGAATGTCGTCGCCCAAGTAGACTCTTGGCCGACGATTTTTTTAAAAAGGCGGGCGACGATTTCGAAATCGTCGGCCAAGATACTCTTGGCCGACGATTTTTAAAAAAGGCGGGCGACGATTTTTACAAAATCGTCGCCCAAGAACGCCACTATAAAAGGCAAAAATTCGGAAACCCTAACCATTTCTTCAGCCGCCAAGCATATTCTCTCCCTCTCTCCGAAAATCCTCTCTCTGCCCTCTCTCTCTCCCTCTCTCCGACCCCGACCCCGACCCCAATTCCAATTCCCGACCCCGACGTCGACCCACAATTTAAGGTATAACCCTAAAACCCTAAATTGGTTTTAATTGTTTTTGTTGTTATAATAATTGTAAATTGTTGTTGTTGTTGTTGTTGTTGTTGTGATAATTGTAAATTGTAAATTGTTGTTGTTGTTGTTGTGATAATTGTAAATTGTTGTTGTTGTGATAATTGTAAATTGTGATGTACGGTTTAGGGTTTACGGTTTACGGTTTAGGGTATACGGTTTAGGATTGTAAATGATTAAATAATTTAGGGTTTATTTAGGGTTTAGAGTTTACGGTTTAGGGTTTATTTAGGGTTTAGGGTTTGTAAGAAATAATGGAATATTTTTGAGTAAGGATGTAAATATTCGTAAATTAATTTTTGTGATATAATAAGCCCTTATTAATGTAAATAATTTGTTATGTGAATAAAAAAAATAATAAATCCTATAATAATTATTAAATTTTATTTGTGCTATTATTGTTGATAAATTTTTCGAAGTTTATCGAGCCTTTATTTTTGTGAACTTAATTATAAGACGGTAAAATATTTTTAATAAATTTATGGTTATTTTAAACAGGATGGCCAAGAGAAGAACTTCTGGACAAGACGGCTCGGACGGTACCTCAAACAACCCGTCGGAATCACCGTCGATCGGGTTCCCGTGGCAGTTGACGTCCCGATATGCGGCGCTTAGGGGTGGCGCGAGCGGCTCGGGTTCTGCTGGGCAGTCGGGTCCCGCAGCGACGGCTCCTCGTCATCCAGAGATACTTCGCCGGTCGCGATCCCGCAGCGACGCCCCCACACAGTCGTCCCCGACCGACGGTGATGGCGGGTCATCCGCGGCCGGGGTCCCTATGGTGCCGTCCGGCCTATTCCTTCCTCCGACGATACCGGCGATACCTCGCGTCGATGAGGAGGGTCGACCGATTCGGGAGCAGCTCCCGCATGTGGCACCGCACGAGGCCTATATCTACCGGGAGTTTCCCACGCCTCTTCATCCCGTGAGGGTCTCCGAGCAGGCGGACATAAACGAATCCGTCGGCTCAGCCTCATCCTCAGGTAATTTATTATTACTTTTTTTCCGATTTACAATTTTTTTTTGTAAAAATGTATTATTAATATTAAATTTGATTCACAATGTCACAGCCGCCGGAACGAGAAGGCGGAACAGGAGAGGCACCGTCAGCAACAAGGGACTCGATAGGGCGGTCGAGTCCGCTGGACGGATCGCCATCCCGTTTTCCAACGGGAAACCGGTGGACGCCGCGTTGGGAAACCGGTACACGCGCGCCGCGGGAGGCACCATCCGCTCCAGACTCCCTATGTTGTGGGGAGTCTGGAGCCAGGTTCCTGATGGAGTGAAGGAGATGCTCCATCAGTCGATGTCGGTGAGTTTACTCAATAAATTACCTTTTTTTTAACTATTTTTTTAACTAATAAATTATTTCATTATCGAAAAAAATACTAACAAGTGGTAATGCAGCAATGGTTTGTGGTTCCCGAGGAGGGACGTGACTGGGCGGACAAGACCCATAGGGAGAGGTACCTCTAGCTATTTAATAATTTTTTAAATTATAATTTTTTTAATAAAATTATTAATATTCTTTTTGTATATGTAGGTTCAAGGAGTGGAAGCACGACCTCCGGGAACACTGGAAGAAGTACGGGAGCGACCGTTCGGGTACCCCGAAGGAGTTCGAGTATCGGGAGTACGAGTGGCGGTGGCTTCTTGTCACGCAGTTCAACGACCCTCACAAACAGGTAATTCGTAAACAAATTTGAATATTTAATTAGTGAATTAATTATAATTGTATGTTTTTAAATATTTACTAACGATAATTTTTTTTTAAAAAAGCATCTCGCCCGGGTGAACGCTGAGAACCGGCAACAGAACACAACCAACCATCGTGCCGGTTCGAGGCCGTTTTCGGCCATCATGGACGACGTGCGGCGAGAGCGGCCAGAGGAGAACCCCTATGTGGGGACCTTTCAGAGGGCATATCCTCATTCTGAGGAGGATCTTGTAAGTTCCTTATATTTACTAATTTTTAATTTTAATTACATTTTATTAAATGTATATTAATATATTTTTATAATATATCCATTTAGGCGAGGGTGAGGGAGGCGGAGCAAGATGTCATCAGAGGCATGGTGAACGACACATGGCCGGACACGGCAGAGGATGACATGTCAGAGGCCATGTCCAGGATCGACACTTCAGATCCTACCGTTGGGGCGCGGATTATGGCCACTGCCTTCGCGCAGCGTTCCAACACCTACTACTGCCGGGGTATGGGAGACGCTGGAAAGGGGATCCTGAAGACGACGCCAGGATTTCAGCGCAAGGGAGCCGCCGGAGCCTCAAGCAGCAACAGCCAGACCACTCGGCTACAGGATCAGTTCGCAAGCCTACAGTCTGAGCTGGAAGCCCAAAGAGCGAGAGAGTCTGAGCTGGAAGCCCAAAGAGCGAGGGAGATGGCGGCGATGGCGGAATCATATGCGGCTTCCAATGCTGCGCATATGGAGCGGGTGAATGAAGTCACCAATGCCAACCAGGCGGCTATGGGACAGTGGATGACTGCCTGCATGTCTGCACTTGCGGCCGGACAGCCGTTTCCGCCCATGCCTACGCCTATACCATTACCTCAGTGGCATCCTCAGTGGCCCCAGCCTCAGCAGCAGCCTCCTCAGCCTGACCAGCCGCCGCCTCAGGACCCTCCGAACGGGAATGATGAGATAGATTTTGGGTTTCTCGATCCATAGGCAGAATTTTTGTAATAAATTATTTATAAATTTATAAATTTGTGTTAGTTTTAATTAAATTTTAGTATTAAAAAACTTTAAAGAAATGCCGAAAAAAAAAATAATGTCAAAAATTAAAAAAACATTATTTATATATTTAAAATAATTATTTAATTATTTTTTTAAAAAAAATTTAAATATATCTTAGGCGACGAAATCTATAAATCGTCGCCCAAGATTTAACACCTTGGCCGACGAAAAAATAATATCGTCGCCTAAGATGTAGTGATCTTAGGCGACGAAATATTTATTTTCGTCGCCCAAGGTCAGAAGATCTTAAGCGACGAAAAAAAATTTCGTCGGCCAAGGTGTTAAATCTTGGGCGACGAATATTTTTGGGCGACGACAGGTATATTTGAGGCGACGAAATTAGTATCGTCGCCTAAGAATTACTCTTAGGCGACGACGGAATTAAATTTCGTCGCCCAAGTTCTTCACCGACGGACTTCTGGCGACGACTTCTTGGCCGACGACATGTCGTCGCCTAAGTACTTAGGCGACGAAATTTTTAAACAGGGCGACGATTTTTTTTCGTCGGCCAAGAACTATTTTCTGGTAGTGATACGATTAGTAGTTTTAATCTTAAGTGACATGGTATGTCACCTAGACATATATCACCAATTAAAAAGATCATGCCATCTCGTTCTTAAGCAAAAATATAATTTTATCTTTCTAAATTCAATAATTTTAGGTTATTTTGTCTTTTTATTAAGAGAAAAAAAAAATCTTTCTTCTATGTATCCAAAACATATATTTCTAACAATTTCGTTCTCTTTTTCTTTTCATCACTGTCATGCTTACATTCAATGCACAAAAAACCCCTAAGCGCCGCTCTCTGAGAACGACGCCACAAACCCAAAGCCATGCGACCCCTCGTCGCATCTTTCCCTACCTTTTGTTCGATTGATCTGATCGACCCCCCTATCCTCTTCATCACCATGTCAACCATTGAAGATGTTACCAAGTCTTTCACATCCTTGTCCTTGCAAGTCGTGGTGTTATAGATCTGTCCTGAAATCGCAAACCTAATGATATCCCAAAACAGGCGTCACAATCCTTATTCACCACCACAGGTCAATGAACTTGTGGAGGTGAATAATTTGCGCCATTTTTGTAAGAGGGTCTGGACACTTGAGTAGAGTTTTAAGATTCAGAAATGAACTCATGATCGTTTCACTATTGCTTTTGATTTGCGACATGATCGTAATAAAGTGCTAAGAGGGGGCATGTGGATGTATAAGCATGCTCATGTGGTGCTTCAGATCTATGATGGATTTACTCCGATTGGAAAGGTAAAACTTACATCTCTTTTTTCTTGGATGAACATCACTGAGATTCCACCCAAGTATGAAACACCTGATTGGATAAAAGATGTTGCTGGTGTGGCCGGAAAATACAAGGGTAATGATGAACCCCTCTTTGCTAGAACCGGTGAAATTATGAGGAACATAAGATCTCGGTGCCTTCATTTTGAAGATGGTATTGAGGCTGAAGTGTGTTCTGATTTTGAGAGGCTCTCAGGTCAATGCAAACATTGCGAGGTGGCCTTAAATCTGTGCTGCCATCGGTTTGTCGCCCTCTATTTCCACCTGTTATGGAAAATAAAAGTAGGAAGCCTGTGATTATAAAAGCCAAATCAGCAAGTATACAAAAGGGTACAACTACTAGTACCTATTTACAGCTGGTGCCTGTTGACGCTGCTTCGAAGTCAAACAAAAATTTGTATATTGTAGCCGTTGATCCTACTTCTGATAATCTGTATTCTGATTTTAGTGAACCAGATGATTTGACTGACCTTCAGATAGGCCCCGTGGTCACTGAGGAGACTGGAGAAAAGAAGTTGCAAACTAACATTTTGCAAGGTGAAAATAAAAGGCCTCTAATTCCTACTGTTGATCGCTCTCCTAGCAAGATTCTAGTTCCATTGCCTTCTCTTTTTCAGAAGGCATCTGTGGAAGGACCATCAAAGAAGCTTAAGGCGTCTGCATTTCCTAACAGGATGACTACATACTCTTTCTGCCTTGCTAAGGTATCTGGTGGTATCTTGGTAACCAAAAAAGCCAACTAAGGCGTCTGAACAGAAAAAGAAGAAAGGAAGACCTCTGGGTTCTAAGAACAAGAAACCTCCAAGGGTGAACATGACTGATGAGAAAGCTGTGGTTTTTTTTCTGTCCCTCTCAACCTCCAACCCCATCTGTTAAGGGCCTAGGAGGGCGAAAAGACTGTTTTATTTTTGAATTAAATTCAGTTTACCCCTAAATTTTTGGTGTCAAAATTAGTTCAGTCTTGTAACTTGTTTTTTTAAATCAGTTCGTCCCTTCAACTTTCATAAACACATCAGTCGTGTCCAATTTTTGAATTCCTCTCGAAATACGACGTCACCAAACTGACAATGAAACTTATAATTCAGCTTTAAAATAGGCAATTTGACAAAATATTATTAAAGAAGATAAGAAAAAAATGCATCTATTTGGCAAAATGAATAAAAAACAATGAGGGAATTTCAGACATTTCGTTTAAAATAAGGGGATAAAGCTGAATTATATATAGGTCTCATTGTCAATTCAAATGGCTTTGGTGACATCACATTTCGAGGGAAATTTAAAAATTAGACCGATTGATGTATTTACTAAAGTTGAAGGGGCGAACTGATTTAAAAAAAAGTTACAGAACTGAAATGATTTTGACACCAAAAATTTGGGAGATAAACTGAAATTTTTTCTTTATCTTTTATTTTTCAGCCTACAAACTATGCTATTGTTCATAGGGGTAGGCTTGCTTTTCAATAAGTGAGCTAGCTAGAGTCTTCAAATATAGGTGGTCTATGATCATACATATCATTGTAAGTTCTTATTGTTACGAAGCCTTGTCTATCTATAGAGTGATAGCAGGTGGATATGTAATGACCATTTTAACACGAGTATACCTATTGAAATGAGAAATTATAATTTGATAAAAAAAAAATCACTATCATACTTAGATTGAATACTAAAATATAGTGTGAAAAATTCTGAGAATATACTTATCCAAAAACACGAATTCTTATGAAATAAATATACACATACACACACATATAATTTGTCTAAGAAAAAACAATTTCGTCAAGTAGAAAAAATTTACATATATAATTCGACCAAAATAAAGTTTATATATACCTAATCATCCAAAAGAAATTCGATAGAGATTTTTCTATTTTATTTTTAATAACAAATTACTATAAAGTTACCAACCAAATTTCAGTTTACAAATATATCTACTACACATCTAAGAACAAAAATTAACAAATCAGGACAATTAAATGTCCATATGTCCAAATCAGGAAAATTTACCAAACTACATTTCACTACATATTTACTGCTACTATTGACGAATATGTGCTATTGCGAGTAAGCATGCGTTACTGCTGTCGATAGAAAAGTGTTAGTGCTGGTGCTGTTACAATTTTTCTTCGGTGATTCTTTGTAACAAAACAAAGCTGCTACTATCAATTTAGATGCTGCTACTGTCAATTTAGACGTTACTACTGTCAACTCGAAAACTATTACTGTAGTCTACTAGTAATTCATTTTTTAGCAGAACTGAATTTGAGATGGAGAAAAATCATTTTTTTTCTATTTCTTGAAGATGAATTCATTATTGAAAGGTGTGCTTTAGTGTCTAAAGATGCTGATACACGGTTGTCGCTAATCACTGCTGCTACTGTTACTATTTATATTATTCTTGCTACTTTCATTGTTGCTGAAAAAAGAGATATAGAGACTAATCAAAAACTGAACTGGAAGTACAAAACATGATCCTCCACTCTCATGAAGATGTTGACAATAAAAGATAAACAACCTTCATTTTTCAGCTAGAACTCAACAATCTCAATTAGATGAAACTTTTTTATCTTCATAATGATGCTATTGTTTGCCTTAGGCGAGATTTGGAGAGCTCTTAATAGCAGCCAAGTGATAATCCTCATCAATCGGCGTGCCTCAGAAACACTTCTCCGGCGAAGGCAAAACCTACACAGTCAAAGACTAATCAACAACTGAATTTCGCACAAAAATAGGTAAAATTTGGATCAGGTCTGGTGTTAATGGTTTTGGGCTTTGACTCATGTCCTAAACTGTATAAAAATTAATGAAAATGGGTTTTTTGTGTCTTTAAATTATTATTTTTTTGAGGTAAATGAATAAACGTCATTGCTAGGTCAGGCAGGAGTAAACTCCATTACAAGCTATCAGAGTGAACTCTTTATTCTCCTAAAACTAAGATTGAAAGGGAAAACCACAAAAGCCGTCCAAAAAGGTAGATAGTTACAACTAGAAAGTAATGAACCTACACAAACAAAATCGAAGCCCTAAACATCAACATGAGGCCTAGAGACCCAACGGTGTACCTGTCCGTCAATGAGTAGGGGGACCTCTCATTAAGTTGAGTAGGGATATTTGTTCCATCCTCGGAACGACTACTCCTCCTCTGCCTCTGGAGAGGCATCTTGCTCCGCCCTGCCTAAACCACAGGCCATGAACTCACCACCCTCCATTTTTGCCAGCCTATGTTGTTCTGGCCTACAAACCCAGGTATTCTTCCTAAACTGAGCACCCAGAGCCTGTCGTCGACAAGCCTGGGGGGTAACTGTCCTTCCAAGCATGGAAACAAACAACCTAGTCCAAGGCCATTGCGCACCATCATGGTCATCACCATCCTCCAGCAAGGCCAACGCCAGTGCTCCTATCTTGCTCGCCATTGGAGCCTGAAAATCCACAACCCTTTAGTTGACGACGCCAGCGCCCTTACATAGTCCTTGTCGATGTCGAGAGCGATCTTCCACAGCCGGAGGCTCATAACCCAAAAACCAGAGCACAATCGGTTGCCGAATCAAACGAGACAACCTCCGACCATTTATAAAAGACACACATATGTTCTGTCGCGAGACCACGAGCGGTGTCCTCAGGAGAGAGCCACCGCCTGTTGAAACCGTAGATTTTAGACTTCTATTTTGTTCCGAGAGAATCAGAGTCATTTTTGGGGATATAATGAAGTTGACAGACTATGTATGAGGATTGAAGAATTATTTTTTGTGTTTTTAAATTTTGTCACATGCTACTATATAATTTTCTCTATTTTTAAATTTGGACACAGAATATATGACTTATATATTGATGGAGATATAACATTAAACTACCATTTGAAGGTACAAATGATAAAATAGTTTTCAAATGTTCAACTTGATAAAAAGGTCACCATTAAAACATGTTACATGATAAAATGATCATCTCATAATATTTTAAATGATAAAAAAGTCTATTTTCACACCTTTTACATGACCATTATACTCTTTTCTCTAATATCACATGTTTTTTTTATCATTCTGAGTTTCGTCATCTCTCTCTCTCTCTCTCTCTCTCTCTCTCTCTCTCTCTCTCTCTCTCTCTCTCTCTCTCTCTCTCTCTCTCTCTCTCTCTCTCTCTCTCTCTCTCTCTCTCTCTCTCTCTCTCTCTTACATCCAAACAAGACATGAGGCCACCTGCTAGATCGACTCTGCCACCTGCTAGATCGATGCCGCTCACCGATCGACTCCGTCTGCTAGATCAACTCCTAGATCGATACCGATGTTAGATCGAATCCTCCTCTTGCTTCTTCTACGCGAAGTCTATTTTTCATGCGAATGCATGTAACTACCCATCATCCATGTAATTATCCATACAATTAAGGAATAGAGTTCTTAACCAACACATACACCTCCACACGCACGCAGACTCCTCAACTTAGAATTATCCTAGCTCGACATGGTTTTCAATCAATAGGGACACTTGCCTCCCTATCTACTCAAGTGTCACGCGAAGCCAATTTTGTATAGTCCCACACTTGTATGCAAACTCCTCCTCTTACTTCTTCGCGAAGTCTCCTATGCGAAGCTATCTCACCTCGCCTTCATGTTTTAGGACTCCACTTCTACGCGAAGCCATCTCGCCTAGCCTTCATGTACTTCTACTTAAAGCCATCTCGCCCGCCTTCATGTACTTCTACACGAAGTCCATTTCGCATGTGAATGCATGTAACTACAGTTTGATAGTTACATGGGTAGTTACATACATGTTACACTTGTGTAACTATGCATGTAAATATGCATGTAACTATCCATGTAATTATGTAACTATTCAGGTAATTACAGTTTGATAGTTACATGGGTAGTTACATACATGCTACATTTTTGTAACTAGCATGTAACTACAGTTTGATAGTTACTTGGGTAGTTACATTGATAGTTACATTGATAGTTACATAGATAATTACATTGATAGTTTCATGCATAATTACATAGATAGTTACATTGATAGTTACATGGCTAGTTACATGCATAGTTACATAGATAGTTACATGCATAGTTATATAGATAGTTACATGAATTTGTTTAATAATAATTGCAGCGTGCCGCTGCACCGCAACGGCAGCGTCCCGCTTTGTTTTAGAACATAAATATATTAAAATCTATGTAACTAGCAATGTAAATACCTAGGTAACTAGAAATTTGTAGTTACATGGATAATTACATTCATAGTTACATACATAGTTACATAAATCAACGGCAGCGTCTCGCTGCATATTAGAACAAAAATCTATTAAAATCCATGTAACTACCTAGGTAACTAGCAATTTGTAGTTACATGTATAGTTACATAGATAGTTACATGCATAGTGACATAGATAATTACATGCATAGTCACATGGATAGTCACATAGATGAATAGTTACATAGATAAATAGTTACATGCATAGTTACATGAATCAACGGCAGCGTCCCGCTGCATATTAAAACAGAAATCTATTAAAATCCATGTAACTACCTAGGTAACTAGCAATTTGTAGTTACATGGATAGTTACATGTATAGTTACATGGATAGTTACATGCATTGTTACATGGATAGTTACATAGTTGGATAATTACATGCATAGTTACATGGATCGACTCCGCCACCTGCTAGACCGATGCTACTCGCCGATCGACTCCACCTGCTAGATCGACTTCACCTGCTAGCTTGACACTGCCTCCTGCTAGATCGACTCCATCTGCTAGATCGACTCCGCCACCTGCTAGATCGATTCTGCTCACCAATCGACTTCGCCTTCTAGATCAACTCCTCCTGCTAGATCGACTGCGCCTCCTGCTAGATTGACTCCGCTCGCCGATCGACTTCGCCTACTAGATCGATTTTGCTCGCCGATCTACTCCGCCTTCTAGATCGACTCCGCCTGCTAGATCGACTCCGCCGCTGAAATCTGTCAATTTCTCGTCGGAAAATCCCAGAACTTCATCTCTTCGATTCTCCCTCCTCCGAGCTTCTCTTCAAAAAATAAGGTCATAGAGACGTTCTCTAGATTGAGGCAAAGCTACCACCACCATTCATGTCCGCCGCCGTGGCCAGATTCGTAAACTCGCTGGCGAACCCAGAAAACACTTTTCTCCTCTGATTCTCTTTCAGCATCGCTCTTTCATGAAATCTGATACAACAAAGATGTCGGGGACAACGAGAGGAAGATGTGAACACCAGCCTTGAGACGGAAGGTGGCCAGACGACGGAGGAACAATTCGTGGCTCCACCCTGCTGCAAAATGTTGACGTCTCGATGAGGTCGGTCTGGACTGTGTATTTTTGGGAGTGAGAGAGATGATCATGGTTAAGGTGTTGTTATTTTGGTCAGTGACATGACATGTAATTTTTAAATAATTTATGGGCAACACTTTAAAGAATTTAAATGGGTGTATTGTTTTATCATAAAAGAATATTTGTTAACATTTTTATCATTTATTACTTCTAAATTTTATTATTGACCCTATATAGATATTATAATACACTACCAAAAATAAGGCTTTAGGCGACGAAATTGAAAAAACCGGGCGACAATTTTTTTTTTCGTCGCCTAAGAGAGAACTTAGGCGACAAAAAAAAAATCGTCGCCCAAGGAAAAAAAATCGTCGCCTAAAGTTCAACTTTAAGCGACGAAATTAAAAATCGTCGCCTAATATATAAACTAGGGCGACGAAACAATATTTCGTCGCCTAAGATATTTATATCGTCGCCTAAGTTTTTATTCTTCGGCGACAGGTATATTTTGTCATCGCCTAAGTGTTTTTAATCGTTAGGTGACGAAACTCAAAAATATCGTCGCCTAAGTATTTTATTTTTTTATTTTTTCTTGGCCGACGAAATACAAGCATTTCGTCGGCCTAATAACATCTTGACCGACGAATTACACTACTTTCGTCGGCAAAGAGTAATCCGAATAATTAAAATAAAACACATTTAAATTTCATTGGATTTTTTATTTTACCCTTGGGCGACGAATTTAACAAATATCGTCGCCCAAGTATCATATTGGCCGACGAAATTAGGGTAATGTCGTCGGCCAAGAGAATCCGAATAATTAAAATAAATAAAGCACATTTAAATTTCGTTGTACATGATTTTTTATTTTTACCCTTGGGCGACGAATTTAACAAATATCGTCGCCCAAGTATTATCTTGGCCGACGAATGACCCTAATTTCGTTGGCCAAGATAATCCGAATAATTAAAATAAATAAAGCACATTTAAATTTCATTGTACATTATTTTTTATTTTTACCCTTGGGCGACGAATTTAACAAATATCGTCGCCCAAGTATCATAATGGCCGATGAAATTACGTAATTCGTCGGCGAAGATAATCCGAATAATTAAAATAAATAAAACACATTTAAATTTTAAGGAAATGTTTTTTATTTTTATAGCCCCGTAAGCGTCTCGTCGATTGGAAACTATTCTCAGTTGAAGGTCCGGTCAGATTACGTGATTTGGAGGGTCGAATAGCCGTTTCCGTCCGTTTAGGGGTTTGACCGCGCCGATTGACCGGACGGATCGAGCCCTTATCGTTATCCGATGGAGCTGAATTTTTTCCCACCCACGTAATTTGTTATGCTGGTCATATCTGACGGTCGGTTTTAGTTCCTCTTCACTGATCACCAAACTCATGATATATGTACTAATGTTGTATAACTTTTTTGTGTTGAGGAAGTGTCGTTTTGAAGACAACGTATACGTAAAAGCCTCAAACACAAAAAAGTCATGAAATAAGATATGACTAGAACAGTGAAATATGTCAACCCGTGAAAAATGAAGATATTCCGGTAAAATTTCGGTGCCGGTTGTTCCGGTCAACGAATTTTTCTCTTATTTCTACCTAGTGGTAGCCCTATCCCGGGTACTTATTTCTTACCAAATTTTTATATCCCCATAAGAATCTCGTCGATTAGAAACTATTATCAGTTGAAGGTCCGGCCAGATTACGTGATTTGGAGGGTCGAATAGCAGTTTCCGCCCGTTTAGGGGTTTGACCGCGCCGATTGACCGGACGGATCGAGCCCTTATCGTTGTCCGATGGAGCTGAATTTTTGCCCACCCACGTAATTTGTTATGCTGGTCATATCTGACGGTCATTTTTCAGTTCCTCTTCTCCGATCACCAAACTCACGATATATGTACTAATGTTGTATAACTTTTTTATACAAGTGTTAAGTGTCGTTTTGAAGACAACGTATACGTAAAAGCCTCAAACGCAAAAAAGTCTTGAAATAAGATATGACTGGAACGGTGAAATACATCAACCCGTGAAAAATGAAGATATTCCGGTAAAATTTCGGTAACGGTTGTTCCGGTCAACGAATTTTTCTCTTATTTCTACCTAGTGGTAGCCCTATCCCGGGTATTTATTTCTTACCAAATTTTTATAGCCCCGTAAGCATCTCGTCTATTGGAAACTATTATGAGTTGAAGGTCTGGCCAGATTACATGATTTGGAGGATCGAATAGCCGTTTCCGTCCGTTTAGGGGTTTGACCGCGCCGATTGACCGGACGGATCGAGCCCTTATCGTTGTCCGATGGAGCTGAATTTTTGCCCACCCATGGAATTTGTTATGCTGGTCATATCTGAAGGTCGGTTTTCAGTTCCTCTTCTCCGATCACCAAAGTCACGATATATGTACTAATGTATAACTTTTGTGTTAAAGTGTCGTTTTGAAGACAACGTATACGTAAAAGCCTCAAACGAAAAAAAAAATTCATGAAATAAGATATGACCAGAACGGTGAAATACGTCAACCCGTAAAAAATAAAGATATTACGGTAAAATTTCGGTGCCGGTTGTTCCGGTCCACGAATTTTTCTCTTATTTCTACCTAGTGGTAGCCCTATCCCGGGTATTTATTTCTTACCAAATTTTTATAGCCCCGTAAGTATCTCATCGATTGGAAACTATTATCAGTTGAAGGTCTGGCCAGATTACGTGATTTGGAGGGTCGAATAGCCGTTTCCGTCCGTTTAGGGGTTTGACCGCGCCGATTGACCGGACGGATCGAGCCCTTATCGTTTTTTGATGGAGCTGAATTTTTTCCCACCCACGTAATTTGTTATGCTGGTCATATCTGACAGTCGGTTTTCAGTTCCTCTTCTCCGATCACCAAACTCACGATATATGTACTAATGTTGTATAACTTCTTTTATATAAGTGTTAAGTGTCGTTTTGAAGACAACGTATACGTAAAAGCCTTAAACGCAAAAAAGTCATGAAATAAGATATGACCGGAACGGTGAAATTCGTCAATCCGTGAAAAATGAAGATATTCCGGTAAAATTTCGGTGCCGGTTGTTCCGGTCAACCAATTTTTCTCTTATTTCTACCTAGTGGTAGCCCTATCCCGGGTATTTATTTCTTACCAAATTTTTATAGCCCTGTAAACATCTCGTCTATTGGAAACTATTATGAGTTGAAGGTCCGGCCAGATTACTTGATTTGGAGGGTCGAATAGCCGTTTCCGTCCGTTTAGGGGTTTGACCGCGCCGATTGACCGGACGGATCGAGCCCTTATCGTTGTCCGATGGAGCTGAATTTTTGCCCACCCACGTAATTTGTTATGCTGGTCATATCTGACGGTCGGTTTTCAGTTCCTCTTCTCCGATCACCAAACTCACGATATATGTACTAATGTTGTATAACTTTTTTATACAAGTGTTGAGTTTAAGTTTCGTTTTGAAAACAACGTATATGTAGAGGTCTCAAATGCAAAAAAGTCGTGAAATAAGATATGACCAGAACGGTGAAATACGTCAAACTGTAAAAAATGAAGATATTCCGGTAAAATTTCGATACCGGTTGTTCTGTGTCGAAATGGATATCATTAATTACTACAATAAAACTACAAGGCGCGAACTCCAACAATAAAAAAAATAGGCGCGGATCGACTTCTGTGTCGTTGATGGGAACCTAGTTTTGCTTGATCCAACGATCACAAATACACGAGCCTAAATGGCGCGGATCGACTTGTGTCTCTCTCTTCCCCACCACAGCACAAAAACTCCTCTCTATTTCTTCCTCAGACCCCTTAAATCTCTCCCATCTCTACATACCCAAAGCTCCACTTTTACAGATAAACATGCCCTCTACCACCACTGCAAATCTACCAATCTCAAACTCATGTCCTCCTCTTCTACCCAGATCTCTCCTCCTCCTCCCGTGTCTACCGCGAGCCCTTTGATCTCCTCCGTCGCCTCGACCACTTTGAATGCCTCCCATACTCCCTCCTCTTCGTCTCCAACGAGATCGGCGTCGCTGCTGCGTTGCTCCCTCATCTTTGAATCGATCTGGGTCCTCCGATCCCCTCCCCGACTCGTCACCTCCTCCGCCACCTAATCGGACCTCGTTCAGAGCTCCAATCCCTTTAACCTAAACCAGATCCGTCTTGAGGTACTGCTGGGTTAGTGCTGTAGGGAGCTGGGAGCTGGTTTACCGTTCTACATAGTGATAGACTAGCTCAGTCCAGTCTCAATGTACAAGTAATCTAGTGTTGTAGAGAGGCACGTCTGCTGTAAATGTACTGTAAACTTTCTGGCAAAGTAAATCTCTCCTTATGCTCTAGCTTGTCTGTAGATCCGATTTTATGTAGAGAATAGTTGGAAGTGGATTCAATTTGAAGCTCTATAGGTTGTTTGGTGTTTAATTTGTGTAGTTTGGGTGACTCGGGTTTCTTTTGGAACAAGTTCAAATCTTCAGCCAATGCTAATTTGTAGAGGAGGTCAAAACTGTTGAATGCATAACTAGGATAGGATTTGGCACTGTTTCTTTCTCTTTTGGATACCTGTCGAGTTTTTATGTATTTGGGAAGCTGAGCATCTCTATTGGATTTCTATATATCCAGATTTGTGTTGGATGTTAGTTCAGCTAGTGGCCTCTGCCTTCTGTCCAATTGAGCCTGTAACTTCCACTTTCAGAAAAGGTGGAGCAAAGAATAACCATGAAAAATTGCTTTTGAGGAAGTGAGCACATAGCATCGTTTCTCGGCCTTTTTTGTCCATTTTTGACTGAACAATATGCCCTGTTTCTGAGTGCCTGCAACACATTTCTTTTAAGGGAGTTGTTGGGGACTGTAGAGTTATAATACAGTGAAGATCTGGATATAAGACGACGAAAAAAAATTATCGTCGCCTAAGATGTAGTGATCTTAGGCGACGAAATATTTAGTTTCGTCGCCCAAGGTTATAAGATCTTAGGCGACGAAATAATTTCTTGTCGGCCAAGGCGTTAAATCTTAGGCGACGAATATTTTTGGGCGACTAGAAAGTTGTCAGGCGACGAAATTCGTGTCGTCGCCTAAGAATTACTCTTAGGCGACGATGTACAGAATTTTCGTCGCCCAAGTTCTTGACCGACGCACTTCTGGCGACGACGTCTTGGGCGACGATATGTCGTCGCCTAAGTACCTAGGCGACGAAATTTTTTAACAGGGCGACAATTTTTTTTCGTCGCCCAAGACCCATTTTCTGGTAGTGATAAAATATTAAAATTGATAAGTTAAAAGTTTATAACTAAATTTGGATTCACAAAGATAGAAGGAAATTTCAAGAAGGTTACGAAATTTATTTATGGTAAAAAAACCTAATTTGGTATGATTATTGACTTGGTCATTATTAATAAATTAATTAAATTTAGTATATACGCATCCATATTATTAAGAGGGTAAGAAATTTTTTTTATATAGTATGTAGCATTTATTAATTGTTAGGGTTAACATTATATTTTCATCTAAGAATGAAATGACATAATTTATTAAATTGATGATGTGTCCATATGACATAGCATACCATATAAAATTAAATCAATAAATCTTAAGCCTACCTTATTCATGGAATTGAGGTCTTGCGCTTTTATACAGTATAGTATACATATATGTATCATATATATGCACAGACTACAATATATATCATGATAACTAGCTATTCTGCTTCTCATATTTTGTGCGCTGATCTGTTTTTCTTCATGTTTTTCCACTATATATCATTTCCTATAATTGAATCTTTACTCTGTAAAATATTTGAATAGGCCAAGTTGGCAACCCTAACTAAATTAACTAATAGCCAGGGTTTGTGGCTCCATGAATAAATTTAGAGACCAATACAACGCCAACAAAAAGGTATTACAAAGTCATCTCTACATGCATAATCCTCTAACACTACGATTCTAGCTAGTCTTGTCTGTTTCCAGTTTGCTGGGGTAGCTACTCAACTATATATGCGAGTAGTAAGTGTTTATCCTTAATTGATTGTTAACCTTGAACAATATTGACATAGATTTAAAATGCACGATTAAGTTATACTACTAATCAAGGTAGATATCTCGGAACCCAAATTTAAGAATATAAAAGATGAAATGATTTTGTTCGAGAAAGATGATATATCTCTTGAAAAATTTTATGGTATGTTCAAGTAAATTTAGTTCCATATAGATGAAGATTTAGTCAATACAGAGATAGGCTTGTTTGATATATATATATATATATATATATGTATATATATATATATATGTATATAGAATAAGAGTAATCTCTTACTTGTTTACCAATGAACATAACAAGTTTAAAAAAATTACAATATTTTTAACGGTTAAGTCAATATTTTAATAAAAAAATTAATAAAAAAACTATTAAATAAAAAATAATAATTTTAAAAATTATTTAAATTAAAATAAAATCATAAAAACCGAACATATACTTCAAACCAATTAAATAGATTATATGATTGAATCCAAGTCTCTGTGAGTGAAACTGATTGCATGACTGATTTGACACTAAAATTTATTTAATTATATGTAACTTTTATATGTGTGTTGCTGCTTTAATGGGTTTCATATATCCCTCAAACCTCTTTTATTTTTCTTTCACCTTCGCTAGTGTTTGTTTATGTCTTGCTATAATCCAACAAAAACTTGCTTGACAATCAAAATAATTAATGGAGCTATATATATCCAGCTAGTAAGAAATAAATAAACCTTTATGGACATCAGTGCATGACTTAATGAAACTTCAAGTTTACCATATATGGAGAATGGACCTGTATGTCACTAACATTTCATATACGTGGCAGTAGATTATTGAATCTATTGGTGAATATACTGATCCTTGCAGTAGATTATATATATACAGGGCCCTTCTAATGAGGGATCATTTTTTTGTTCATTTTTAGGAATAGATCATTTGACGAACTTTTCGATTACAAAATCAAATCTTCACCGATCAGTTCATTGAGCTATATGAGTAGATCATTTATACAAATTTTCAGAAAATTTGATGATCGTTAAGTCATCCAAATGAGAGATTTATTTTTAATAATATTGAACGGTGTAGGTTTGACATAAGTGTTAAGTTTTTTGTTTTAATCTCAACCATTCAAGCCCATTTAAAAACAGATATAATGGTGTGGACCTATCCCTAGAAATGAACAAAAAAGAGATCCCTCATTAGAAAGGCCCTGTATATATATATTGTAAATGATGACTCAAAGCCAAATAACACAATCTGAAGTGAGCTCCTAATCCAGCCTAATATTTCACATTGAAAAAGTGATTAATAAAATATAATTTAAAAGTTGGTGGATCATTCATCATTCTACCAAGATCTTTTGTGATTAAAACTAAACATCTTAAATGTGGTTAAGTTGAGACAATATCGGTACAATGATGATTCACAAGCCACGTTTGTCGCTGTTTGACTATCATACTTTCCCCCAACATTGAAGTTTTGCTCACGAAAAAAAAGGTAAAACAGATCCTCAATAAACATCCACAAATCACGAACGCAATCAA
Organism: Fragaria x ananassa; assembly: GCA_034370585.1. Lineage (NCBI taxonomy): Eukaryota > Viridiplantae > Streptophyta > Magnoliopsida > Rosales > Rosaceae > Fragaria > Fragaria x ananassa. The sequence goes on from CP139769.1 coordinate 17,573,093, forward strand.
AATGATTCTAGGGTAATTTCAATTCTAATTATATTGATGCAAGAGACTAAGAAATTCTTAGTAGGGAATAGTAGGGCTTGGGATACGAGATAGAGCTGGGAAGAAAAGATTGAAGATGCATAATTAGGGCAATTTATGATAAAATTTTGAAGATATCTTGTGCCGCCGAACTGTAAGAAAAAATGTCAAAGACCTAAAACCCTAATCGATCATTGTGCCCTCAGATATTCCAAGTCGACTCTGATTCATGTGATCATGTACATTTTCTTTTGCTCCACTCCCAAAACACACCCACCACTTCCATCTCGGTAACCAAAATCACTACACCCTTCTTAATTTCACCCTACCACAATAACCAGCAGTAAAAAAGTTCCTCTATATCCACGCAACCCTTAAACCCTAATCCTTATAGTAACACCAAGACCACGTTTGATGGCTCATAGTTTATGCAAGAAAAAAGACATTGGTTTACTATAAACCCTTTTTTTTACCTTTCACAATCCTCCATGATGCTGCCTCAGACTAACTCCAATAGTATCATCAAAGCCTTTCTCTTCCCTAGGCAGCAGGGCAGTCTCACTGTGCAACCCCCGGGAGGAAATCACCTGTACCGAGTTACCTGGTACCAACCCTGTGCCAGCCTCTGTTTGATTGACACATGTCCCTTCACTTAACCAATAATTAACTTTGTTAACCGACGTTAACTTATTTTGAAGAAAAGAGAATCACACCTTATCTTCTTTATCTCTTTCCCCTTTAAAACCTCTGTCTCAACATCACCGCAAAAATCTTATGAACCCAGTTTGGATTTCCAATCTGATACAAACATATACCCAATTTTTATTTATCTTCTTTTTGTAATTACGTTTCAAAAACTTAATTGAAAAATTTAAAGTCAGATTTTTTATCCCTTCACTCTAATCTGCTAAACCAGAAGCTTCTAATCTCCCGGGTTCGGCCATCCTTCATCACCATTTTCTTTGAAAACCCCAGAATTTGGGAGGAAATTTTGCTTTCACTTCTCGAGACTGCATCACTTCTGATCTCTACCCAGACACTTCAGAATCATACAATTCATCCTTAAGCTCATCTCCAATCATCACTACCCAACATCCAAAAAATCAACTCCGGCCTCCCAGAATTTCCCCAATTCTGAAACCCCTCTTTGCGGGTTTATTTCTGGTTTTTTAGAGTATAAAGTTAAATTTAATAAACCATAACAGAGTTAGACTTCGTTAGGTGTTGTTGTGTGGAATTCCATGTGTTGAAACTTTATTTATGGCACATAATTGGCGTAGGGAAATTGGACACAGGTGATGTGGTCCGCAACCCCCATGCCCTAGACTCTGAATTTTTTGATTCTGTCTCGATCTTGATGTAATTACTATATTTCATTATTATTTGTTTAGGAATATTGGATGCTGTGCAGGGACGAGCCAAAAATATGTTTAGGGAGCTTTGTCACTTGCTAGCTTTACCATGCTGGTAAAAGGTTATCTAGTTTAGACTAATTTGGATCGTTTGATGCCATCCTGCATTTTAGTCTGTACATTATATGATTTTCAACAATTAGCAGGTTATTAGAATTTGTTTAATTTTCTGTGCGGTCGATGATAGTCAGTAGTAATTAATACATACAATGCTCTCGATCATACATACTAGAATTAGAGTGATGCATAAAACATAACGAAATGCACAAAAAACATATTCAATTAAAAAAATAAAAATAACACTTAACTAGAACCATAATCGGGTTGAGAATGAAAATTAATAAAATCTGATGGTTAGATGATTAGGGTTTGAAACGAATGATTAGGGTTTGAAACGAAGTCTAAAAAATACCTTAGTAATGGAGTGTCAAGTATACAACATAACTTATTCACATATTTTTTTTTTTTTTTTGAGAAGAGAACTTATTCACATTTAACACAAGGGATCATGACTTTTTCTTAACTTCTTCCCTCGTTATAATTTACAATAAGAATGCAAGAGGTATATATATTATTGCCAAACACTATTGTGATCATCATGAAAAAAAAAAGATCAATAAGAGAAACAAAAGTAAGAGAAAGAAAATGGACAATAGGGAACGGTAAACCAGGTTCTGGAATGCAAAAAACAAACGAGAAGAGCAAGAGCAACCCTAGTGTAGACTGTTAAATTATTAGAGTGATATTTTAAATTCAAATGGTGGATATCGAAGTCTTGGAAACATAACACAAGCAAAGAGAAAAAGAGCGCTCTAGCTCCCTTAAACCTCAAAGCTTATACTAACCACCGCCTCCCGTCTCCACCATCACCATTTGAAAATCTTGAAAGCCATTCAAACACATGGGTTCTGCACTTCTGCTTCTGTGTACACCACAATAGTTCATGTTTAACCTCTTCTTCTTCTTCTTCTTCTTCTTCTTCATCATCATCACTTTCTTCATCGCCGCCGGAATAGAGCTTTCAGAAGAAGTGAGCAGTTTCCGGTAAGATGAGGTTTTCATCACTCCATTGCTTTGACTAATTAAGTTGAAGTTCCACACTGTGTGATGCAAGCTCGTTTGTTCACATGCATGGGTTTCAACTTGAAGTCTTGAACAATCAACAAGAATAACAACACCTTGTTGTGAAATCCAAGCATTCTCTCACAGAAAACCTCCTTCGCACATGCATGTTGTCTCCTAGAGTAGACTTTCACCACCACCACCATAATCACCAACCTCAAGAACCCATTTCTTAACCATCTCCATCAAGCCCCTTTCCTCAGCTACTACCCAAATGGAAAACCACAGACTCACCTGTACTAATCCTTCTTCTCTCTTTTCCTTCACATTGTTCATCGTTTTCATGACAATGACCAAACTAACCTTGGTCTCCTCCCTGTCCCCTGATGGCCACGCTCCTCTCCTTTCTTCCTGCAAAGCAATCTCCCTCTGTACTTTCCTCATGGAACCCATCAAGCCAGACACCGTGTTCATGGCAAGGAATCACATGCTCGCCGCAAAACAGAGTTATCTCCCTCTCTCTCCCCAACATTTTCCTCAACCTCTCCTCTTTACCCTCAGAGCTCTCTTCTCTTTCATCTCTCCAGCTTCTCAATCTCTCCTCCACTAACATTTCCGGCACAATCCCACTTTCCTTTGGACAACTTAGTAATCTTCGCCTCCTCGACCTCTCCTCCAACTCTCTGTTTGGCCCCATTCCTCCAGAACTAGGCGCTCTCTCTGCTCTCCAGTTCCTCTTCTTGAACTCGAACAGATTGTCAGATAAAATCCCTCAACAACTTGCCAACCTCACTTCACTTCAAGCCCTTTGTCTCCAAGACAACCTCATCAACGGCTCGATACCCTCCCAACTCGGTTCTTTGGTTTCCCTCCAACAGTTTCGTATTGGTGGGAATCCGTACATAATCGGAGAAATTCCTTCCCATTTCGGACTGCTCACCAATCTCACCACATTCGGCGCGGCGGCTACTGGACTCTCCGGCACTATCCCACCCACATTTGGAAACTTGATCAATCTTCAGACACTGGCACTCTATGATACAGAAATAGTTGGTTCAATACCACCCGAAATCGGCCTCTGTTCTGAGCTTAGAAACTTGTACCTGCACATGAACAAGCTCACTGGCTCCATTCCTCCACAATTAGGTAAGCTGCAAAAGCTCACCAGCCTACTTGTTTGGGGAAATGCCCTATCAGGACCTATCCCTGATGAGATTTCCAATTGTTCATCACTTGTTGTTCTCGATGCTTCTGCAAATGATCTCTCTGGAGAGATTCCAAGAGACTTGGGGACTATGTTGCACGGACACGGACACGGACACGGCGACACGACACGGCACGACACTCCGACACGGCAAAATTAAAAAACTGAGTTTCCGACACGGCTTGGACACGGCAAACAAAATTATATATTTATGTATTTTTAATAAATAAAAAATATACTAAAATATGAAATAAGTTTGTTACATTACCAAATAAAGTTCTAAATTCAATCTATTTCTAAATTCAACCGTTGGATTTATTAGACTGTAAGATCTAGGTCGTATATACGAATGTGGATCAGTTTGGACTTTGGACTCAATCAGTTCGAGCCCAGACCGACTCGGTCTTGAGCTGCTCTGCAACGAAGGAGCTCGGAGGAATTCTCCGTCGTTCGGCCGCCTCCCGGCGTCCAACTAGTGGCTACGGCTTTGCCACGTCGTCCCCAATGTGGCTGTGATGTAGGGCAAAAACGTCAATGCAAGAAACTGAGAATCTTTGAGGATGTCTAGCTTAGCAGATCCATAACAACCACTCCATTATTGCTCATTTGGACTTGGTGACCATTCCATCCTGGAAACAGCTGAGAAGAAAATGCCCATATATCATTGTCCCTCACTCTCTAAATTCATATTCATAGCATAAATACCTTAACATATACAATATGATCTTGTAATAATGTCTATGAAAAAACTAATATAAGCTTTTCAGTTGGAATAATTGATAACATTGGTTTAATATGGGTGGAATACTGAGAGAGATTGTGACAGAGAGATGAAGCAATACTAAGATGACGTTAAAACGTCAATTTTGTCTGTAGCTGTGGCCTATTAACAATTGTAATCCCTCTTATCTTTTTATTAAGGTTGATGTATATGTAAGAGAAGAAAATAATACTTTGAAGTCACTCCTTGAATCATTATGATCTTTTGCGTTTGGGATTTATACTTTATATTGCAATCCAAGCAAGGAAAAAATCCTAGCAGCTCAACTAATCAAAGATAAATGACCAAAACCAGAAACTCAATTTTACTTTAATGATACTAATTAAGTTGCAATTAGCAATAACTTCATCACCAAATCAGAAGAAGATAGACCATATCATATCTCACTAGCGAAACAGAACTTAAAAAAACACTGAGGAACTCAATCTTGTATGCCAAATATATGAAAATCCAACAATGATATCATATTTCTAGTTTAATTCATTCATTCAAACTGTGCAATATCAATTATGAAGCAAGTGAAGAGGTCAAGAACAGAACTGAGGAACTAAGGAATTCAACATAAATAACAGAGCTTGATAAGTGATTAATTAGTACCTGAGAAGTTCTAATTCAACAAATCACATATATATATATATATGTATATATATATATATACCAACTAAGGTCCACTGCTCCTTGTCCATTAAGAACTTCCACTGCTCCTTGTCCTCCAAACGCTGTCGTTTCGTTCCCGGTTCCTCCGCCCCAACCACACTGGCAATTCTCCACACCTATGCACCCACCCACCGCACTTACCTCCTTCCTCCATTTAGTCCATTATCTTCATATCAAATTCTAACCCAGTAACCCACAGTCCCACACTGATTTGAGGTTGAAAGACGAAAAGAAAAAGAAAGAATTACTTACAGTGAGGTCGGAGGCTGGAGAGGTCGCCGGTCTGAGGTCGTCGGTCTGAGCTGGAGGCTGGGTTCGGCTTGTGGTCGCTGGGTTCAGCTTTTCTCACTCTGGGAACTATTTGGGAAGAATGGGAAGAATGAGAGAAGTGCGGCTCCCTCTAGCTCTAATTTTTTTTTTTTAAAATGGTGATATGGCGTGTCGAAACCGTGTCGACGCCGTGTCGAGAAATGGTCAACGTGTCGCAACCGTGTCGAAAAAGTTTGACTTTTCGGACACGCCACGTGGCGTGTCGGACGCCGTGTCGGGCCGTGTCGGTACGTATCGGCGTGTCGGGGAGCGTCCGACGCTCCGACACTCCATGGTTAGAGGTGTCCGTGCATCATAGCTTGGGGAAGTTGGTGGTCCTTGAACAGCTTCATCTATCGGATAACTCGCTTACAGGGTCGATTCCATCACAGCTCAGTAACTGTAGTAGCCTTACAGCTCTTCAGCTTGACAAGAATCAGTTATCAGGGACAATTCCCTGGCAGGTTTGTAATTTGAAATACTTGCAGAATTTCTTCTTGTGGGGAAATTCAGTGTCTGGAGCTATTCCTACCTCGTTTGGGAACTGCACTGAACTCTATGCACTTGATCTTTCGAGAAACAAGTTCACCGGGTCAATCCCTGAAGAGATTTTTGGCTTGAAGAAGCTGAGCAAGCTTCTGCTTCTGGGAAACTCTTTATCCGGTAGGTTGCCACCTAGTGTAGGAAAATGTCAATCACTAGTTCGACTGAGACTCGGTGAGAACCAGCTTTCAGGACAAATTCCAAAGGAGATAGGCCAACTGCAAAACCTTGTGTTCCTTGACTTGTACATGAATCATTTATCTGGAGGCCTTCCCATTGAGATTGCCAACATCACCGTTCTAGAGCTATTGGATGTGCACAATAACTATATTGGTGGCGAAATCCCATCTCAGCTTGGGGAGCTTGTTAATTTGGAGCAGCTTGATCTAAGCCGAAACAGCTTCAAGGGTGAGATTCCATGGAGCTTTGGGAACTTGAGTTACTTGAACAAGCTCATCATCAACAACAATCTTCTCACAGGTTCAATACCGAAGTCCTTTCGGAATTTGCAGAAGCTGACATTGTTGGATTTGAGCTTCAACAGCCTCTCTGGTGCAATCCCATCTGAAATTGGTCATGTGACAAGCTTGCAAATCAGTTTGGACTTGAGTTCCAATAGTTTTACAGGAGAACTCCCGGAGACAATGGCGGATTTAACACAATTACAGTGTCTTGATCTTTCCCATAATATGCTCTTTGGGAAAATTAAGGTTCTTGGTTCTCTAACTAGTCTGGCTTCCCTTAACATCTCCTGCAACGATTTCTCAGGTGTTATCCCAATAACAACCCCATTCTTCAGAGCTCTTTCACCAAATTCTTATCTTCAGAATCGACATGTTTGTGAGTCTAGTGATGGGTCTACTTGCTCTTCAAGTCAAATGCGGAAAAATGGTTTGAAATCTACGAAAACTATTGCTTTAATATCTGTGATTCTCTCTTCAGTGACCATAGCAGTTGTTGCTTCATGGATTCTCGTTATGCGAAATCATAGATATATGGTGGAGAAATCTTCAAGAACATTAGCATCCTCATCAGGGGCAGAAGATTTCTCTTATCCGTGGACTTTCATCCCATTCCAGAAGTTCAATTTCACTATTGACAACATCTTGGATTGTTTGAAAGAAGAAAATGTGATTGGAAAAGGATGCTCTGGGGTCGTCTACAAGGCAGAAATGCAAACTGGGGAGCTAATTGCTGTGAAGAAGTTATGGAAAACAAAGGGAGACGAAGAAGCAATAGACTCTTTCGCTGCAGAGATTCAAATTCTTGGACACATTCGCCACCGGAACATTGTAAAGCTCCTAGGGTACTGTTCAAATAGAAGTGTCAAGCTACTTCTTTACAACTTCATTCCCAATGGCAATCTACAACAACTACTGCAAGAAAATAGGAACTTGGACTGGGAAACAAGGTACAAGATTGCTATTGGGTCAGCTCAGGGTTTGGCATACCTTCATCATGACTGTGTCCCAGCAATTCTTCACAGGGATGTGAAGTGCAATAACATATTACTAGATTCCAAGTGTGAAGCTTATCTCGCAGATTTTGGTCTTGCGAAATTGATGAACTCCCCAACTTACCATCATGCTATGTCCAGAGTTGCTGGCTCTTATGGTTACATTGCACCAGGTAAAGCTATTTTATTTTTGCAATTGTTGATGAAATTATATCTTGCTAGTCAGTTCACCTGCTTAAATGGTTGCATTTTGAATTGCAGAGTATGGATACACAATGAACATAACAGAGAAGAGTGATGTCTACAGCTATGGTGTGGTTTTGCTAGAGATCCTAAGCGGACGTAATGCCGTTCAGCCCCAAATTGGTGATGGACTACACATTGTAGAATGGGTGAAGAAGAAGATGGCAAGTTTTGAGCCAGCTTTATCAATACTAGATACAAAGCTGCAAGGCCTGCCAGATCAAATGGTTCAAGAGATGCTGCAAACACTCGGAATAGCAATGTTCTGTGTGAACTCTTCACCGGCAGAACGACCCACCATGAAGGAAGTGGTGGCATTGCTAATGGAGGTTAAGAGCCAACCTGAAGAGTGGGGAAAAACTTCCCAACCCCTAATAAAACAGTCTTCAAATCAAAGTTAATTAGTTTTTTTTTATTGTTTTATCCTTTGCTTTTCTTTTAGGTTGCAAGGACATCAGCTATTGATTCTTCTATCCCAATATAAGAGAAGGTTTGAGTAGTTTAATTCGTCCATTTAGATGCCAAGGCTAGTCACTAGGGGTCTTTAGGTTTCTTGTACAGTTATGAGACATCAGTATGTTGGAATTGCCCCTTTGTCAATTTATTGTTTCCAATTTTGACATACTTTCGTAATTATTGCATGTCATCTACGAACAATGCATATCGTCTACGAACAATGCATATCGTCTACGAACAATATCTATATAGAACCGACACACATAGAGTGGATGTTCTAAATTTATAACTAGATTGAAGAAAATATATGTTATCCTCAACAAAAATGCCAAACACAATCTGAAATTTTGGAAGCTAGAACTTGAAGACAGAAATAATGCAGAGACAGAAGCAGGGCATGCTTCCCTCTCCCTCTCCCTCTCCCACATGCTTAGCAGACACAAGATTGGTCTCCCATGTCTCCCAAACTCTTTAGGTCCATGCATATCTTTTAGAATTGTTGGTTTAAGTAGACTATTCATTCTATCTGATATCACTTAACATTTCAATAGAGAAACTAAATTAGAAGATGGTACATGTCAGCTAGAGATTCTTGAAGATGAATGATTATTCTAATAAACTTCACTTTTTGTTTCGTGTATGGTCAGAGTCAATCCAGAAATCCTGGCAAACTTCAAACCAGAAAATAGGTCAAGGGCTCAAGGCAGAGCCTATTTTCATAGTGCCTCCATATTTTACTAAAGAGGTTCCCATATTATCAGGCAGAGCCTATATCATAGTGCCTCCATATTTTCTGTAAGGAGGTTCCCAAATCCCAACTAGCGTTGCCGCCGCTCTTCTAAGAAAAAAACTCTAACGCGCAGAGCACTCTCTGCTGCACATCAAAAGAGCGCCACCGCTCTTCTAATCCTGATCAGTTCTGATCGGAGTTCAACCCAATCTCCTTTCATCCCATCCCCAAGTCCTTCTGCCTCAACCCCAATCACCATGCCAAATTCTATTGGCAATGTCACGACAAGTTTCACCGCATCGCTCGCCCTTGCTAGCAAGGACGTCCTTGACATTTCTCGCCAATCTGGAGTGACACAACGCTGCAATACGCAATCCTATCTGCTTGTCAAGCCTCTGCTTCCGAAGTGAGTTGATCCAGCAATTCTCCAACATATTTTCAAGCGTATTTGGGCGCTAAACGGGAAATTCAAGGTTCAGGTCAGACCTGCTGGTTTGTTCCTCTTCTTGTTTGATCTCAATCGTGATCGGAACCGAGTGCTATGAGGAGGACCATGGTACTATCTTCATATGCCTATGATTGTGCAGGAATATGATGGTTCGATGGATTTCGATGAAATTGATATGAATTGACTATTCTTATGGGTCCGAATTGAGAAGATTCCCCCAAAATTGGAGGTTCCAGAAACAATTGAGGATGCTGCTATTGTTGCTGGTGACAACCCCTTTGTGGATTTGCCGCTGCTCAATTCAAATAGAGAAGTTAGAGTCTGGGTTTCTAGACCCCTTGATCGGCCTTTCATCTTTGAGAAGGTACTCAAAACTTGCCCCTAGTATAGTGAAAAAGGTATTTTTTTACTTATGAGAATCTGGTTGGCATGTGTTCGGCCTGCAAATTGTTAGTGCATAATGATGGAGTTTGTAGCTCCAAGCCAGCGATGGTACAAAAAGATAACATAGTTTAGTCTCTAGCAAACTTGGTGTTTCTACTTGTCCCGAGGTCACAAGTCAGGAGGTCGAATCCTTTAGTCCGGGGCTGGTACCTACACAAGTAACAGTACGTCAAGAGTCGGGACTGGGGTGGCCCAATCTTTGACTCTCTGATGCTTAAGTTGCTACTTGTAAAGTACGGGAGTTGGGAAGGAGTTTGTAGACTTACCTATTTTGAGAGTTTATGCCTGTTTTATAGGTCAATGTTAGGCGATGTGGCCTCAGTCCCCGATGTGGGACTATTTGTGGTCCTCTGGGGCACCTCCTCTTTTGGGGGTGTTTTGCCGCCAGAGATTGGGTCGGTGGATTGCTGCCGGACCTTCACTCTTTAGATACCCGTGAAGGGCTTGCCGGTGCTGTCTCGCCCGGAATGATCTCCAGCGACCGGGTAATTGTGCCATATTCTCGGCTTAGCCAAGTATTTTGGCTATGTTCTAAGTTCTAACAAGTCCCCAGTCCGAGAGAGCTCTTGGGTGGGGAGTTATTCCCTAGATGCCGAGAATATGTTTTACCCGGGTGCTGGAGGCATGGTATCTAGTCCCCAAGTCCCCACGCAAGGGTCGCGAGGTGACGGGGGAAAGTTTCGAGAATCTGAAGCGGACCATCTCGCCATGTCGCACGTGTGTCATAAATGGCCAATTTATGAGGGCACGAGGTCATTCACGCCGAGTGTTAATGTCATAACGGTTCGCGGTGGTGGCAGAATGGTTCACGCTGGTGGCGTAACGGTTCGCGCTGGTGGCGTAACAGTTCGCCCTGGTGGCGTAACTGTTCGCGTTAGTGGTGTAATGGTTCACGCTGGTGGCGTAATTGTTCACTCTAGTGGCGTAACGGTCTGCGCTTTTGCGCCTCTTCGTCTCCCCCTCCCTTTTTCTGGGGGAAACTGGAGGAGGGAGTTTGCGTTTCGAAATCGAGGAGTTTAGAGCTGAGGGAGCGATTCGTGATTTTCTGCATAAGGTTTTGGCTAAGTTGCGAAGTCCAATATGGAAAATGACCAATTTCATCCTTGATCGATTAGGTGCGAGTGCTCGGCTATTTGCAACCAGCTTCACTGCCACTACGCAAATCCGCTATTTCAAGGTATGAACTTGTCGGTTTTTATTTTGTTTGTGGATTTTGTTTTTGGTTATCTAGAGTCGATTGGGATTGTTCGCATGTTTACGATGTTGGTAGGAATTCTAGAGTAAGAGATTTGTTGGTTTGTTGTCGGGCAGGTTAGAGTTACTGTGGCGGGCGAGAGTACGAGTCGTACTAGTGGCAACATGACCAGTCCCCCAAGTCCCCATGCAAGGGAGGGGATGGACCGGCATAGCTCTGTCACATTATGAGGAGTTGTGATGTCATGATATCCTACTCAGAGTTAGATATATGATTGTGAGACACTAGGGTCGTTGCTCCCATGTAGTGTCTGAAGATTGCAGGGCGATCGGGGGTCAAAGTTGAAGCACCGCTTGGTGCCAGGTGTGGAACGCTGGCGAGAATCTCGCGTGGATAATGGGTACCAGCATGTTTGTATGCCTTAGGCGTTTATTAGCCTTTGAATTGTACTAGATATATGCTCTAGCTAGCTGAGCTATTCCAGCATGTATTCCAAGGGGAGATTGTGGTGACATATTTTGTGGTTGCCTCTAGGTGAGTGCTAGAGTGCCTACGTACCCGTTTATCAGATTAAACCAAACGTAGTTTACCATTTCGCCATTGAGGCAAGTGTGCCATCAATGTGTGGCGAGGAGTGCCGCTGAGGCATGACGATGGGTGCCACTGGGGCATAATAATGTTGCCGATAGGGCTTGTGTAGAGCTGTCAAGGGGTGACTATCGAGAGCACGCTAAGAAGCGTGACAAGGATATCGAGAGCATGTTAGGGAGCATAGCCAAGATGCCGGTGGGGCAAGGCGAGTGGTGCCAAAGTGTTCCAAGAGCACGTCATGAGGTGCGGTAAATGCCGGCATATAAGGTTGTTTCCCAAGTCCCCTAGTGCCGAGAGAGATTATGGTGGCAGGACGTAAATATGAGTCGCTGCGTGGAGTGACTGACTAGTGTGACTGTTGAAAACATGTGGTACGATATAGATCTTATGGCGTTATTTCATGAGATGTTATCATGGCGGGTGTGGTGCCCTAAAAGATCGTGATGAGGTACCTTTCCTTGAGGTGAGGTTGCTGTATATGCTTGTGGCATGTGTAGCTGGAGATTGCACCTTTGGGTGCTGACTGTTTACACATATTGTGTGTAGCCTGAGATTGATTGCACCTTTGAGTGTTGGCTGTTTACACATGTTGTGTGTAGCCTGAGGTTACACCTTTGGGTGCTAGCTGTTTACACATGTTGTGTGTAGCCTCCTGAAGTTGCACCTTTGGGTGCTGGCTATTTACACATGTTGTGTATGTAGCCTGAGGTTGCACCATTGTTTACACATGTTGTGTGTGTAGCTTGAGATTGCACCGTTGAGTGCTAGTTGTTTACACATGTTGTGTGTGTAGCCTGAGATTGCACCGTTGAGTGCTGGCTGTTTACACATGTGTGTGTAGCTTTTCTAATAATCATAGAGTAGTCATTTAAAGCAAGAAAATACAAGTTGCGTGTATAAAAAGAGTGTTTTATGTAACTCTCTATGTCATGTAATAAGCATACTCAAGGATATGATGTTGTATGAGGCATGTTATTTGTATGATAATAACTCAATTAAATAGTCTAAAGTAAGACTTATCTGGAGCCATGTAGAGCTATTATAGATATTGTAGAAAAATTGGAGTTATCAATATAAGTCTCCATGTCGACAAAAGAGCTTGGTATAAGAATCTTAATGGAGTAGTCGAACTGATGATAAGACTCCATTAGTGAGTGCATCATTGAAGATAATATTGCTTGGCCAAGAAGTAATGTATGTGTACCGACGTAGGGAAGAGAAGCCATGATGGCCCAAGTATGATAGTTTGTAGCCTGTGCCTATCATATTTGACAAGTAGATAAGTAAACGAGGTGTGGTCATTTGATAGGGGCATGACTCTTGAGAGTTTAGTGTCATGTTGCCCACTGATAAATCATAGAGAAGTATGTAGCATTGTAGGTGGAGTGTAGTTGACATATAGTGCCGAGAGGGCATGGACCAAGTAATACATATAATTCCCATAACTCCATAGCTATAGACGTTTCATATATGTGCCGCTGCATGTACCATAAGATATGTGGTTGTCCATTAGCCTTCCGAGCCAGAACGGAAGTATCAGTGTGAGGTGTGTTTGCGAGCTAGTATAAACACTGTTGCTCTCATATATTTCCTTATGCAAAATCCATCCGCAGATTTTCTAGAGAACTCTGGAAGAGCAGAGGTAATTGACGAGGGCAAACTAGCTGCTCTGAGGGGTTCATAATTGTTTATGGGTTAAAGGGTGGGTGCCGAGAGCAAGCTGCTGGGTCCTGTGACCATCTTTTTTTTTTTTTGTGGCGGGAACCAGGGAAGGGTGGGGGTTGTACGGTTGGTCTCGGGAGGAAGAGAGGTTTGGCCTCGGGAGAGAGGCACTGAGACCTGGGAAGGGATCCTTGAGAGAGGGGTGTCAAGCGGGTCACTTATGCGGGCATGTTCCGAGAGCGAGGTAAGCCAGGGAAGGGGCACCGGGAGGAAGGGCGCCAGGAGCTCGTGAGGCCAGGGGAGTCCGCGGGAACTCTGGCGAGACCAGGGGAGTCCGCGAGGGAACTGGAGAGACCATGGGAGTCCGCGGGGACTGGCGAGACCAGCGGTGTCCGTGGGGACTGGCGAGACCAGCGGAGTCCGCGGGGGAACTGGCGAGACCAGAGGAGTCCGTGGGGGAACTGGCGAGACTAGCGGTGTCCGCGGGGACTCTGGCGAGACCAGGGGAGTCCGCGAGGACTCTGGCGAGACCAAGGTAGTCCACGGGGAAACTGGCGAGACAAGAAGAGTCGGCGGGGGAGCTCGGGAGAGAGACATCGAGGCACGGGAGGGCGTCAATGGGAGAGGGGTGCCAAGTGGGTGCCAAAGGCGAAGGCAAGTCCCGGTGGCAGAGGCCCGGGGGGAGGGTGTCGAGATTGAGGTCGCGAGACTGAGAGCATATCCCTGTTGGGACCTTGTGTTGCCGTCGTGACTAGCGTGGCTGGTCTCGATACTGGGATAGGTGTCCAAACTTTTTTTTTTCTGGAGGTTGAGATGGAGAGCTGTGTAATTTGGATGCGATTGAGACCCGGGAAGGGACCACCAGATTCATTGGGAGATGGTGAGCATGATGGCTGGGAAGGTGAGCTACCTTTGCGGTGGTTGAAACCAACCATGGAGAAGAAAGGAAATCCAAATCTACTCTCTCTCCTCGTATTTCCCACACCAAGAAACCCAGAGAAAATGAAATTCCGGCCAAATGAGGAATATGCTCCTGGTGAGCCATGTGGGGGTTACCACTTGAGGATACCCTCCTTCTAGCGCCGGTTATTTCTACCTGTCCCGAGGTCATGAGTCAGGAGGTCAAATCATTGAGTCCGGGGCTGGTACCTACACAAGTAGCAGTACGTCAGAAGTCGAGAATGGGGTGGCCCAGTCTTCGACTCTCCGATGCTTAAGTTAGCGTTTAGTTGCTACTTGCAAAATACGGGAGTTGGGAAGGAGTTTGTGGACTTACCTCTTTTGGGAGTTTGTGCCTGTTTTATAGGCCAATGTTAGGTGTTGTGGCCTCAGTCCCCGATGTGGGACTATCTGTGGTCATCTGCCGCACCTCCCTTTTTAGGGGTGTTTTGCCGCCGAAGAGTGGGTCTGGCAGGTGGATTACTATCGGACCTTCACTCTTTGAATACCCGTGAAGGGCTCGCCGGTGCTATCTCGCCTGGAATGATCTCCGCCGACCGGGTAATTGTGTCATATTCTTGGCTTGGCCAAGTATTTTGGCTATGTACTAACACTTGGTGAACCCAAACTTTTCACAGGGCTTGCTCAAGTTCACAAGGACAAATCTGGAGAGACAATGGCCCCAAAAAAAACCTTCTCTTGGTTTGATTTCTAGTGGTTCACAACAAGATGGTGAATTGGAGGTGGGGATTAAACAAGTTGGTGGGGAAAACAACATGCTGGTCATCCCTGGTGAAGTTCTGAAAGAAGTAGTCCCTACTGCTGATAAGGTACTTGATGGCAGCACTAATGTATCAACTGTGGTTGCAACTGCACCGGTGGCATGTGCTCTGACAACCCATTTCTCTTCAAATAGAAAAGGTAATCTTTACTAAGGCCATTTCTCTTTACTAATCATTTCTAACAGAAACAGCACTACCTCGACCTTACTAATAGAAAAACTTCGATCCAATTTGTACAAAGAAAAGAACTGAATAACATGTTAAGTGATAATTGTGAACAATAATTAATTAACCGTCCTAGCATCTTCTAGAGAGGGAGAGGGAGAGACGGAAGCATGACAGCTCTCGTTCTCTCATCATGGCGGCTGCTCAACCTAGGTTGTTCCCTTCTGAATTCTTTGGGCTGTGCCGCTCCCGCTCACGGCTCTCGACTGACGAGTCCTTCGGGCTCGCGAATCTTTTCATAGCAACCTTTAGGTGGTCGCAATCTCCTCCTTTCGGTTTGTCACTGGTTCACTGAAGCTTCCTCTATCGGAGTTTTTGGGGGTCAGCGGATCTTCTCACCGGCGGATCCTATTCGGATCATGGATCCTGGGTCTGCCAAGGTGAACGGATTTGATATAGATTCTCTTTTTATGGTGATCCGTAGTTAGGCTGCGGGATGTCGACGAAGGAAGCTTTTGGGTCCTCCACGGTGGTGCTCTGGGATCTGGTTGAATGGTTTGGTGTCGATGTTCTCTGATGGAATGAGGTTTGGGTATGTTCCGGCCAATACTGGGTGGAGTGATTTGAAGGGACACCGACGGGGTTCCGAATGGCTGCAATGGAGTGCTAAGAGGCGGTGTCGTGGTGGTAGGATGTGTTAGAGTGCCGTGAAGGTTGCTAGGGTTCATCTCTACAGATTTTGGGCCTGGATATGGGGTCCAGATTTAGGTCTGGATATAGGCTGGTTCTGGACAATTGTAGTAGGCCTTGGTATACTCAATGATTCGGCTCATATATGGGATCCTGGAGACTTGGACTTCGGATGAACTTTTTATTATTGCAAAAGGAAGAGAGACCTCGGTACCCCATCATGAGGAAAATTTTATTGGTTGGGGCTCTTAGGACGTGTTTGGTGCAACTGAGCTGTTCTGAGAATAAGTGACTGAAAAAGCAAAGTATGTCTGAGTGTTTGATAAACTAACTTTTAATATGTGTTGTTAGTGTTAAAAACAGTGAAAGATGTTTGGTAAACTCGAAACTAAAAGTGTTTCTAATTTGCAGAATGACCATTTTAAACATGAAGCTAAAACTAACTTCTTATACTATAATTTATTTATGGTTTGTTTAACTTTGTTCATATAAATTAATATTTACTAACTGTTTTTCCCTTTCATCATGATGATTATATGATAAATATTAAATAATTTGACATGAAGTATCAACAAAAAGTATCTTAACATATCAAAACATTACGGATAATAACATTAATAACGTACAAACCATGTCTTAAAGTAGCAACAAAAGATTGTTTAACACATCAAAACATTCATGATACCAACATATCAAAATACTTTGTTCATATGTATCAAGTAACCAACAAAAATATCTTAACACATTTAAAAATCTACGGTACCACGTGCTCTCATCAAACTTTGAGCAATTTCTTTTCTTATTGCTTCCATTTCTTTTGCGATATGACCATGATTTTCTTCTTCTGCATCATCCATCTCCATCTCCATCTCCATCTCCATCTCATCACTTGATATGCTAACCGAATTTTCATCAATGTCAAAATGCCTATCATGATTTGCATGTCTTCGTATATACTTTTTTTCCACCTCCTTGATACATAAGTCACAAAGTACATGTACTAATGTCACATTCCAAACGGCCGAGCTCATCTATACATTTTTCAAAAACAAACCACAACATTGCAAACACACGAGATCAGAACACAAATCAAGTTTACAATGTTTCATCTATTAATATAGCTACTAACCTCAAGCACCCACAACAGTTGACCACTATAAATAATATACAAGTAAAATGTAAATCATGATTTCAATAACATCATAAGAAAACTGAAAATAACCTACCGAGCACTAATCCAATTCTAATGCATGCTACTCTAATACAATTGATATGGTTAATACTATGCAAAGAACATGCGCTTGGTTATGAAATTGTGTATATAAGACAAACAGACAACCACAATAAGAAAATGGAATAGCAAGGACAATGTAGAACTCACATGTACCAAAAATATGTTTTCATTTTCGAAACTCATCTACTACTTGTTTGGGCAAGAAATAGAACCAAACCTGTACAATGTGTGTATGACAGGAAAGGAGAAACGGAGAGAACCAAACTCTTGCTGCCTAAAAGATACATATTATCTTATTGAAGTTATGAATCCCCTCAAAGAAGAGCTCTGAGCTGCCCTAAATTGGACACAAACCAAACACAAACAAACTACTCTCCATACTAATCCTCTCATTGTAATCTCTAATGACTAACCTCATCAGTATACAACAGGGACTGTTACTAGGTCCAGTTTCATGTAAAATAGCTTTCTCCACCTATTTAATTGATTGCAAGTAATTAGTGAAAGAAACAGAGTCACCCTAGAAAGTAGAGACACACAAATCACCAAGGAAACAATGTGGTAATGCAATCAAGCCAACTAATGGTAACTCAAAGCAAATAGCTAACAAACAACCACCCACAAACAGAACATCTTACAATTCTAAGCAACCACCCTGAAACTTTCTCTTTGCCTTACATTGCTATGGAACTTCTCAAAAGTTAAGCAACTGAAATATGGAGTTTTTGCTGTGATTTTCAAGTTTGTTGAGTGGTACCCCTTTATATAAGAAGAAGATACTTCAAAACCCATTTGGTCCGGCAAGCTTTTATTAATTCATGATTCTCGACTAAACAATCTCTGTCCAAACACCCCCCCCATCTCCATCTCCATCTCCATCTCCATCTCCATCTTCTTCTTCTGCATCTCCATCTCCATCTCCATCTCCATCTCATCACTTGATATGCTAACCGAATTTTCATCAATGTCAAAATGCCTATCATGATTTGCATGTCTTCGTATATACTTTTTTTCCACCTCCTTGATACATAAGTCACAAAGTACATATACTAATGTCACATTCCAAACGGCCGAGCTCATCTATACATTTTTCAAAAACAAACCACAACATTGCAAACACACGAGATCAGAACACAAATCAAGTTTACAATGTTTCATCTATTAATATAGCTACTAACCTCAAGCACCCACAACAGTTGACCACTATAAATAATATACAAGTAAAATGTAAATCATGATTTCAATAACATCATAAGAAAACTGAAAATAACCTACCGAGCACTAATCCAATTCTAATGCATGCTACTCTAATACAATTGATATGGTTAATACTATGCAAAGAACATGCGCTTGGTTATGAAATTGTGTATATAAGACAAACAGACAACCACAATAAGAAAATGGAATAACAAGGACAATGTAGAACTCACATGTACCAAAAATATGTTTTCATTTTCGAAACTCATCTACTACTTGTTTGGGCAAGAAATAGAACCAAACCTGTACAATGTGTGTATGACAGGAAAGGAGAAACGGAGAGAACCAAACTCTTGCTGCCTAAAAGATACATATTATCTTATTGAAGTTATGAATCCCCTCAAAGAAGAGCTCTGAGCTGCCCTAAATTGGACACAAACCAAACACAAACAAACTACTCTCCATACTAATCCTCTCATTGTAATCTCTAATGACTAACCTCATCAGTATACAACAGGGACTGTTACTAGGTCCAGTTTCATGTAAAATAGCTTTCTCCACCTATTTAATTGATTGCAAGTAATTAGTGAAAGAAACAGAGTCACCCTAGAAAGTAGAGACACACAAATCACCAAGGAAACAATGTGGTAATGCAATCAAGCCAACTAATGGTAACTCAAAGCAAATAGCTAACAAACAACCACCCACAAACAGAACATCTTACAATTCTAAGCAACCACCCTGAAACTTTCTCTTTGCCTTACATTGCTATGGAACTTCTCAAAAGTTAAGCAACTGAAATATGGAGTTTTTGCTGTGATTTTCAAGTTTGTTGAGTGGTACCCCTTTATATAAGAAGAAGATACTTCAAAACCCATTTGGTCCGGCAAGCTTTTATTAATTCATGATTCTCGACTAAACAATCTCTGTCCAAACACCCCCCCCATCTCCATCTCCATCTCCATCTCCATCTCCATCTTCTTCTTCTGCATCTCCATCTCCATCTCCATCTCCATCTCCATCTCCATCTCATCACTTGATATGCTAACCGAATTTTCATCAATGTCAAAATGCCTATCATGATTTGCATGTCTTCGTATATACTTTTTTTCCACCTCCTTGATACATAAGTCACAAAGTACATGTACTAATGTCACATTCCAAACGGCCGAGCTCATCTATACATTTTTCAAAAACAAACCACAACATTGCAAACACACGAGATCAGAACACAAATCAAGTTTACAATGTTTCATCTATTAATATAGCTACTAACCTCAAGCACCCACAACAGTTGACCACTATAAATAATATACAAGTAAAATGTAAATCATGATTTCAATAACATCATAAGAAAACTGAAAATAACCTACCGAGCACTAATCCAATTCTAATGCATGCTACTCTAATACAATTGATATGGTTAATACTATGCAAAGAACATGCGCTTGGTTATGAAATTGTGTATATAAGACAAACAGACAACCACAATAAGAAAATGGAATAGCAAGGACAATGTAGAACTCACATGTACCAAAAATATGTTTTCATTTTCGAAACTCATCTACTACTTGTTTGGGCAAGAAATAGAACCAAACCTGTACAATGTGTGTATGACAGGAAAGGAGAAACGGAGAGAACCAAACTCTTGCTGCCTAAAAGATACATATTATCTTATTGAAGTTATGAATCCCCTCAAAGAAGAGCTCTGAGCTGCCCTAAATTGGACACAAACCAAACACAAACAAACTACTCTCCATACTAATCCTCTCATTGTAATCTCTAATGACTAACCTCATCAGTATACAACAGGGACTGTTACTAGGTCCAGTTTCATGTAAAATAGCTTTCTCCACCTATTTAATTGATTGCAAGTAATTAGTGAAAGAAACAGAGTCACCCTAGAAAGTAGAGACACACAAATCACCAAGGAAACAATGTGGTAATGCAATCAAGCCAACTAATGGTAACTCAAAGCAAATAGCTAACAAACAACCACCCACAAACAGAACATCTTACAATTCTAAGCAACCACCCTGAAACTTTCTCTTTGCCTTACATTGCTATGGAACTTCTCAAAAGTTAAGCAACTGAAATATGGAGTTTTTGCTGTGATTTTCAAGTTTGTTGAGTGGTACCCCTTTATATAAGAAGAAGATACTTCAAAACCCATTTGGTCCGGCAAGCTTTTATTAATTCATGATTCTCGACTAAACAATCTCTGTCCAAACACCCCCCCCATCTCCATCTCCATCTCCATCTCCATCTTCTTCTTCTGCATCTCCATCTCCATCTCCATCTCATCACTTGATATGCTAACCGAATTTTCATCAATGTCAAAATGCCTATCATGATTTGCATGTCTTCGTATATACTTTTTTTCCACCTCCTTGATACATAAGTCACAAAGTACATATACTAATGTCACATTCCAAACGGCCGAGCTCATCTATACATTTTTCAAAAACAAACCACAACATTGCAAACACACGAGATCAGAACACAAATCAAGTTTACAATGTTTCATCTATTAATATAGCTACTAACCTCAAGCACCCACAACAGTTGACCACTATAAATAATATACAAGTAAAATGTAAATCATGATTTCAATAACATCATAAGAAAACTGAAAATAACCTACCGAGCACTAATCCAATTCTAATGCATGCTACTCTAATACAATTGATATGGTTAATACTATGCAAAGAACATGCGCTTGGTTATGAAATTGTGTATATAAGACAAACAGACAACCACAATAAGAAAATGGAATAGCAAGGACAATGTAGAACTCACATGTACCAAAAATATGTTTTCATTTTCGAAACTCATCTACTACTTGTTTGGGCAAGAAATAGAACCAAACCTGTACAATGTATGTATGACAGGAAAGGAGAAACGGAGAGAACCAAACTCTTGCTGCCTAAAAGATACATATTATCTTATTGAAGTTATGAATCCCCTCAAAGAAGAGCTCTGAGCTGCCCTAAATTGGACACAAACCAAACACAAACAAACTACTCTCCATACTAATCCTCTCATTGTAATCTCTAATGACTAACCTCATCAGTATACAACAGGGACTGTTACTAGGTCCAGTTTCATGTAAAATAGCTTTCTCCACCTATTTAATTGATTGCAAGTAATTAGTGAAAGAAACAGAGTCACCCTAGAAAGTAGAGACACACAAATCACCAAGGAAACAATGTGGTAATGCAATCAAGCCAACTAATGGTAACTCAAAGCAAATAGCTAACAAACAACCACCCACAAATAGAACATCTTACAATTCTAAGCAACCACCCTGAAACTTTCTCTTTGCCTTACATTGCTATGGAACTTCTCAAAAGTTAAGCAACTGAAATATGGAGTTTTTGCTGTGATTTTCAAGTTTGTTGAGTGGTACCCCTTTATATAAGAAGAAGATACTTCAAAACCCATTTGGTCCGGCAAGCATTTATTAATTCATGATTCTCGACTAAACAATCACTGTCCAAACCCCCCCCCCCCAATTCATATGGCCCCAATTCTTTTCAGATTGACAAAGTAGTCGGGTTCTTGCTCAAAGCTTGTTAAAAAGACCAACAAATCATTCAAGGACCAACAAATCATTCAATGGGCAACCAAGAAAGTATCAAGTCATGGATTCAGAAATTGAGATTTAGAGACAAACAAGAGGAAAATGATTCATCAAACCCCAGAAAAACGGTACAAGAAGGCACACAAATATTGCTAAATTTCAAGCTTAGAGACGAACAAGAGGGATACATTAGTAGACGAACAAGAAGGCACACAAATCGTTTACCTCAGATTTTGCAAGGCAACAGACCTCCAGTAGACGCAGCAAATGCCACACAAACCCACGCAAAGCCCTTCAACTGATACCAACGATCCGCAGCAAAACGATTCAGGAGAATGGAGGCGAAGGCGCAATGTGTTTCTCAGAATGGAGGAGAATGGAGGTGCATGTCGCTTAGGTTTTTATTTAGGTTCAATCGTGTAATTTGTTGAGATTCTCAAGGGTACCCAATGTCATTACAAAAAATCCATTAACTCCCGCGAATGAAAAACGCGCTAGCTTTTAAGGAGAAGGAGGGGATACTAGCTTCTCATTTTCCCTTAGAAACATCTTCTACTTTTTATGATACTAGCTTCTCCTAATCAGTAGTTTTTATGATTATTTATTTATATAATTTGCTTTAATTTTTATTTTGCTTTTACTATAACAACCCTTGGTTTTTATTTGTATTAGTTGATTCATTAAAGATAATTATGGAAGTTCATAATTTTGTGAAGCTTTTGAGGGTCTGGCTTTATAGTAGTAGAGATCTATCATTAAAACCAAAAACAAAGTCTTCTGATTTCTCAAAAAAAAAAGTCTTCTAAGAATAAGACAATTGGGGCTAATCTATCAGTTAGAAAGGATATTGTTCAAGTTGTACTAACCCCCCTAAATGACAGTTTATGAAAAAATTTGTGTGCACTACCAGGACAAGTACTTTAGCCGACGAAAAATTTTCGTCGGCCTGTTAAAAAAATTCGTCGGCGAAGCTCTTAGCCGACGAAGGTCGTCGGGAAAGGGTCGTCTGTGATGGCTTTAGCCGACGACACAAAAAATTTCGTCGGCTATAGTCCACACTTTAGCCGACGAAATAATGTCGTCTGCTATAGTCTGGACTTTAGCTGACGACATTATTTCGTCGGCTATAGTCCATACTTTAACCGACGAAATAATGTCGTCTGCTATAGTCCAGACTTTAGCCGACGACATTATTTCGTCGGCTATAGTCCATACTTTTGCCGACGAATTTTTTGTCGGCTATAGTCCATACCTTAGCCGAAGACATTTTGTGTCGTTGGTTATCTTCCAAACTTTAGCCGACGAATAATTTAAAATATTCGTCGGCTAAAGGTTCTAATAAAAAAATATAAAACACCTATGGCCGACGAAATATAGTATATTTCGTCAGCTTAATTTATAGGGATTTAGCCGATGAAATATGCTTTAATTCGTCGGCTAAAACTTATTTAAAAAAAAAAAAACTTTAGCCGACGAATTAAGGCTTTTTTCGTCGGCTATAAGTCCATTCCAGTAAAAAAAAAACCCTCGAAATTCTGAATTACCATTCCAAGCAAGCTACAAAATACACCAAAACAATTCCATATAACCAACAACAAACACATAAAAGTATCAATTACATAAAAGTATCAATTACATAAAAGTATCAATTACATAAAAGTATCAAACACATAAAAGTTATACTACATAAAAGTATCAATTACATAAAAGTATCAAACACATAAAAGTATATATCAACTACATAAATTTTATATCGTCTAAATTAAAGTCCTCTTCTGGGGGCTGCTGCGGAGGTTGCGACGGCTGGGGTAGCGGCATGGGCGGAGGCATGGGCGGAGGCGGAAGTCCGTGAATCTGGGCAGCTGTAAACTCCTGCATGTACTGGAACATCTGCTGGGCCTGCTGGATGACATGTATCTCGGCAACATAGGCTGTCTGCGCGGCATTAAAGGCTGCCTGCGAGGCAATATAGGCTGCCTGCGAGGCAATATAGGCTGCCTGCGAGGCAGCCTGAGCAGCTTGCTGTTCTCGTAGTCTCTGAACTTCCGACTCTAGCTGAGTCGTCCTGTTGATCGTGGACGTGGTCCTACTGTTGGTCGAGGCTGCCTTTCGTTGAAATCCTGGAGTGGTCTTCAGGACCCCCTCGCCTCTCTTTCCAAGACCCCGGCAGTAGAAGTTGTTTTCTCTCGGTGGGAAGGCTGTGCCCATGATCCTCGCCCCAATCGTCGGATCTAAAGTGTCGATCCGGGACATGACTTCGGACATCTCTTCCTCCTGCGTGTCCGGCCTTGTCTCCTTCACTACGACACTCATGACCTCGTCACTAGCCTCCGTCACCCTCGCCTATATAGATAGGAAAAAAATTATTAATTAAAATTTTTACATAAATTTAAAAATTTAAAAACGTAAGGTGACTTACAATATCCTCCTGGGAGTCAGGATATGCCCTCTCGTACGTATAGACGTACGGGTTGACTTCTGGATGTTCCCTGGCCGCCTCGTCCATGAAGACAGCGAACGATCTAGAACCGGCATGATGGTTCCTTGTGTTGCGTTGCTGGTTCTGAGCGTTCACCCGGGAAACCACCTTCAAAGAAAAAAGTAAACTATTAGTAAAATATTTTAAAATGCACGTACTTAATTTTAAATTAACTAACCAATTTATTTAAATACCTGTTTACGAGGGTTGTTGAATTCTGATGTCAGAAGCCAACGCCACTCGTACTCCCTGTACTGGAACTCAGCAGGGTACCAGAACGTGCGTTCCCGTGCGTAGTCCAATGGGTCCGCGGCTCGTTCTTCCACTCCTTATACCTACAGATACAACAAAAATATTAGAAATATTATTAATATCACATACAATTTTGTTTTTCATTAACTTCCCAACGTACCTTCCCCCATGCACAACGTCGGCTCAGCTGTCACTCAGGTGCTCGGGAACCTCAAACCACACCTGCATTTAACCGTTTATTAGTTTAGCTTTTCGAGAAATCAACAATTTAATACATAATATTATTTTGTAAACTCACCGACATCGCGTTGTGGACCATGTCCTTAACCTCCTACGGGACCTCGCCCCAGTCAGACCACAACATAGGGACTCTATCCCTAATGAGAGCTCCCACGCGGCCAGAGTACGTCCTCGACTTCCCGCCCGATACTACGTGGCCATCCCCGTCAGTATCGATGACGATCCTCCCCACGGTACCCACCATCTTCTCGAGGGCATTCCCTGTGACGGGGCCTCTCTTCTTTTTTGTGCCTATCACATGATTCGGCCAAATTGATTATTAAAATATATATGACCCTTTAAAAATAATCATGCATCACTGATTACCTGAGGAGCTCGCGACAGATTCCGGCTCTGTCGCCGATGATAATACCCTCACAGAAATAAGAGGCATATCAAAAGGCACGAACCGGTACACTGCTGATGGAGCCACTGGTGGGGGCAGTGGATAAATCGGTGTCCCTGAGCCATCGACTACAGGTAACGCCGGTATCATCCGCGGAAGGAACAGATGAGGCAGCGACATATGTATCCCAGATGACCCACTATCCGAAGAAGTAGGACCCGGAGTGGGCGCCCGGTGTATCTCGGGCATACAAGGTGGAGACACATCCGTCTGGGTCTGAGGCCACAAGGGCCTCGAGGAACGAGGGACGGCCGCCTGCCTCGATGAAAGGGGCACCTCCGACGCCGTCTCCAGAAGACTCGCACGCCTGGCTGTCATCTGGCCCTGAAACGTTGTTTGAGGGTTGCTATAGGTTCCCTCAGACGATTCGGACCTTTGGCCCTTCGAACTCTTCTTCGATCGAAAAAAGCCGCTCATCCAATTTAAAATATTAATCTAAGGCTTTAGATTATTTTGTCTTTATTGTATAAAAAATTATACATGTTTAAAATTATACTTATTCAATAAATAGATATACATAATTAATAATTACATAACAATATATATAGATATACTTAATTAACATAGCATAAAAGTAAATTCGAAATCAAAAATAACTTCATACCAATATATATATAGATATAATTAATTAATAATTACATAACAATATTATATATATCAACATCATCATAAATTAACTAACATATCATAAAACTAAATTTGAAATCAAAAATAAATTAACACATATATTCAAAAATAAACACATAATCTAACATAATTAAATTAACACATAATTAAATTAACACAAATTAAATTAACAAAAATTAAATTAACACAAATTTAATTAACACAAATTAAAGTAACAAAAATTAAATTAACAAAAATTAAATTAACATAAATTAAATTTACATAAATTAAATTAACACAAATTAAACCTTGGAGACCGGGAGATCGGGGGAGGAGGGAGGAGACCGGAAGAGGCGGAGACGGGGGAGATCGGAGGGAGGAGGGAGGGAGGGAGGAGGCGGCGACGGAGGCAGGGATCGGAGGAGGGCGGGAGGCAGGGATCGGAGGAGGGCGGGAGGCAGGGAGGAGGGCGGAGGGCAGGGAGGCAGGGAGGAGGGAGGGAGGAGGGAGGAGACCGGGAGGGAGGAGGGAGGAGGTATTTTTTTGCGGAAATGAGGGAGGCGGCTAGGTTTCGCAGTTAAACCCGAAGATTTTAGCCGACGAAATAATTTGTTCGTCGGCTAAAGATAAAAATTTCGTCGGCTATACACCAATTCGTCGGCTAAACCTTCTAAACTCGTCGGCTAAAACTTTGAAATTCGTCGGCTAGACTTTATAAATTCGTTGGCTAAACCTTTGAAACTCGTCGGCTAAACCTTTGAAATTTGTCGGCTAAACCTTTGAAATTCGTCGGCTAAACCTTTATACATTTGACATGTTGTGATTGTGATGATCAAACTTGAGAAACACAAATCCGACCGTCAGATCTGACCATCATTATAAAATACATGTATGGGAAAAAATTCAACTTGATCCGAAAAGAATAAGGGCTCGATCCGGACGGTCAATCTCGTAAGTCAAACCCCTAAACGCACGGAAAAGGTCGTTCGACCGTCTAAATTACGTATTTTGGCCGGACCTCCAACGGAAAATAGTTTTAAACCAATGACACGCAACAAGTCATATAAAAATTTTTCGCAAAATAACCACCGAACATAGGGCTACCCATAGGAAGAAAGAATTGAAAATTGTATTGACCGCAACTATCGGCACCGAGACATGACCGGAATACCGTGATTTTTCAACTGTAGACGTATTTCACCATTCTGGTCATGTCTTATTTCAAAACTTTTTTTCGTTTGAAGGTTCTACGTATAGTTTGTCTTTGAAACGGAACATTTACATAACACTTGGTAAACAAGTTATACAATATCAGTACGCATGTTGTGATTGTGATGATCAAACTTGAGAAACACAAATCCGGCCGTCAGATCTGACCATCATTATAAAATACATGTATGAGAAAAAATTCTACTTGATCCGAAAAGAATAAGGGCTCGATCCGGACGATCAATCTCGTAAGTCAAACCCCTAAACACACGGAAAAGGTCGTTCGACAGTCTAAATTACGTATTTTGGCCAGACCTCCAACGGAAAATAATTTTAAACCGATGACACGCAACAAGTCGTATAAAAATTTTACGTAAAATAACCACCGAACATAGGGCTATAGTAGGTAATAGAAAAATTTTAGGGTTTAGCCGATGAATACCCTAACGTATTCGTCGGCTAAAGTTTGTAATAAAAAAAAATAAAAAACATCTATGGCCGACGAAATTAAGGTTTTTTTCGTCGGCTAAAACTTATTTTAAAAAAAAAAATTTAGCCAACGAATTAAGGCTTTTTTCGTCGGCTATAGTATGTAATTAAAAAATTAAAAATACCGGAATAGCCGACGACATATTAGGTAATTCGTCGGCAAAAACCAACTTAGCCGACGAATTATAGTTTATTTCGTCGGCTAAAGTAAAAAAATACATTAAAAAAACAGACGATATTAGTAAACCATACATATAAAATAACTGAAATATGAATTCAACATGTGTAAACTATAAAGGAAAAGGTCTTTGAAAAATTATACAAATTAATTGATTTCGTCCTCTAAATTAAAACTAAGGCTCGTAATCGGAATCATCCGATGAGTCTTCTTCGGTGTCAGAAATAATTTCTGGTAATATATGTCTTTCCTCATCGCCAGAGTCTTCGTCTGTTTCTTGATTTGGATCAACATCAACAAGCCTTGGCTCTTCATCACGAATTCGCACCGAACGACCCGCTTTAAAATTATTAAGGCGAATGGTAGAGGAGTTAGGAATACCTATTGCGTTGGGCTCTTGATACACAACATTCTCTTCCTCGTCTTCGGCCTCTCCAAGTGTAGCCGCCCGGTAAATGTTTCGAGGGTGCACAAGGTTGACTACTTTCCACGCGTCACCCTTAGCAAAATCATCAAGATAAAACACATGTTTTACCGATGTGGCAAAAACGAACGGGTTATCTTCGTAAGAACTTGTAGCAGTGTTCACCGATAATATTCCGTACTGATCGGTTTCATGCTCTGCGGCCTAGTATCAAACCATCTACACTTGAAGAGGTGCACTGTCATGCCTTGCCCATAAACGAGTTCCACCACTGAATGGAGAACACCGTAATAGTCAACTCCATTCCGCCCACCATGTGCCATGACCCTAGAATTCTGTGTTCTCCTTCTGCTGTCTCTTTGTTCGCATATAAATTGCACGCCATTCACCTTGCACATCGGATAAACTCTTGAGACTATCGGCTTCATCGCTAGAAGTCTTAGTTCGTGTGACCAATTTGGGTGACCATCAAATTGAATATGGTTCATCTACAACCAACCATCTCAACTGTAAATAAGGATAATTATGCAATAAACATAAACCTGTACAGAAAAATTAAATTATGTACCCAGCCGCCAAAATAATCTACGAACTCCCTGTTGTGGTACTCGAGATCACCTTGAATGTCTGGACAATATAGATGGATGTTTTTTCAGTATTCAACTTTTGGACAGTTAATCAATACCCACCAATGGGCAATGACTAGCTCATGTGGTTGCAACTTGTAGGAGTCTGGCAAAATTCCATACACTTCAACATCACTAGAGACTATGGAAATATTGAACTTCGGTACATCTACCGGCATGGTTTGTGGAGTTTCCTTCAACGCTCCTAAATACAACTTCATGTAGGTGACACACTCGTGCGCAATATATGCTTCAGCTATACATCCTTCAGGAGCGGATTTATTAGCCACATAATCTTTGTAGTCTCCAAGTTGCCTGTAAATCAAGTTGCAAAATGTTATGATTATTGAACATGTATATATATTGAGGAATTCAGGTGTAAAAAACATACATTTCCATGGGATACATCCAAGTGTAGTGTACTGGACCAGTAAGTAACAATTGCTCGGGAAGATGGATCATCAGGTGAGGCATGATGTCAAAAAAATTTGGAGGAAATATCCTCTCAAATTTACACATGATATAAATGATGTCCTCTTGCATTTCCCGGATGTTAGATTTTTTTCACTTCCCGTGTGCATAACTTCTGGAAAAATCTTGCCAACGCTACTAACGGCTCCACCACCTGACGGGGAAGGAACAATCGAATGAAAACAGGGAAGAGACTTTGTAGCAGTATATGACAGTCATGACTCTTCAACCCGTACATCTTATTGTCCCGGAAGTTCACACCGGGCTATATTTCCTGCATAGCCTGAAGGATACTTCACACAACTCATCCACCTGAAAATTAGGTTCTTCTGGTCAGGCTTCACTGTGTAAGGAGCTTGAGGCATTTTTTTCTTCCCTTCTTTCAACCACAAATGTCTTCTTAGTACGCATTTTTTTAGATCAATGCGTGCCTTAGGACCGTCTTTCGTCTTCCCCTCCAAGTTCAGCATTGTGCCCACCACACTGTCGCACACATTATTTTCTATGTGCATCACATCTAGGTAGTGCCTAATCAACAACTTACTCCAGTATGAGAGTTCCCAGAATATGCTCTTATGTGTCTAGAATTTGTACCTGTCGGGTCTTTCAGGTATTGCCGCCACAATGTTGGGATGATAGCTGAGCTGCCCAAAATCGTACTCATTAAGCACTGCTAAAATTTCTTCCCCCGTCCATCTTCTGGGAGGCACACCGTGTTCTACGGTCCCATCAAATGCCTTGTCATCGAACCACCATTTGTGATCATATGGAAGGAAAGCACGGTGACCCAATATGCATATCTTGTTGCAATGACTGCTACTCCCCTCATCGCTAAGGCACTCTGGACAAGCCTTGTATCCCCTAACAACGTTGCCTGACAACATCCCACGGGCAGGAAAATCACTGATGGTACCAACAACCATGACATGCATCTGGAACATCTCGTGCGTGTACTTGTCATAAGTGGGATGACCAACGTCCCATAAAAATTTAAGCTCTTCAATCAAAGGTCTCAAATACACATCGAGACACTTCCCTGGATAACCGAGCCCCGAAATCAATAAACTCAACATATTGTATTCCTTTTTCATGCACATCCATGGGGGAAGGTTGTACGGTACCAAAATCACCGGCCATATACTATATTGAAGACTCATGTTGCCAAAAGGGTTGAACTCGTCGGATGAGAGCCCGAGCCTCACATTTCGGACCTCTGACGCAAAATGAGGAAACTCTCTGTCTATATGCTTCCAAGCCTCCCTGTCAGAAGGGTGTATAAGGGTATCTTCGTCATGCAATTCCCTATCAGCGTGCCATCTCATAGCTTCGGCTGGGTGTGAAGACATGTACAACCGCTCCAACCTATCCCTCAAAGGGAAATACCGAAGTACCTTTACAGGTTTCCTGTTGCCTGCAGGAGTCAGCTTGTATATGTCAGTGTGACATACCGGACATGCGTCAAGGCCACCAAGGTCATTCCCTTCTGGATCTTTACCCCAAAAGAGAACGCAGTCATATCTGCATGCATGGATCTTGATGTAGGAAAGCCCAAGATCTTTCAGGATACATCGGACCTTACGATGAGTGGTAGGAAGACAATGACCGTTGGGCAGCATCGAAGCAGTGTACTGTAGATACTCATCAACAGCCTTTACGGTCGATTTTTTTCTCAACTTTAATCTTCATTACGTCCATCACATTTTCAAGAACGGTCTTCTGACAACCAGGGTACACATGGGTCTATTGGAAAGCAAGCAGTTTGTTGTACTTTTCAATACCAGCAGTGTTCACAGCTCTAGGGAAGGGCTGCACTGGGTCAGACATATACTGTCCTTGAGCGCATATACCGCTCTCATAAGGAAACATATCGTTGATGAATGCCATTGTTGGATCGTTGGATGTACTACTACTGCCCGTCTCAGAAAATTGGCCATGATCATGCGGACCCCCTGATGATGTTTCACCGTGATATAACCAACATATGTACTTCTCCCAAAACCCGTTATTCCTCAGGTGCTGCCATACTTTGTCAATGGGAAATCGATGTATATCGCTGCGACATTGACATTTCGTGCACGGGCAATAGAAAATTGTATTCCCGTTAGCATTAGCCAGCGCATATTCTATAAAACTCATAACTCCTGCACCGTATCTTTTGTCCCATTTTGGAAGTGAAATCCAACTCTTATCCATATCCTGAAAATATAACAAAATATATATATATTTATAACGCTGCTAGCTAATTATTAATGAAATTGCATGCCATATATAAAAGGGAAAATGCCCAAATGCACAAAAACAATGATTTTAATACCCATTTCAATGTAAATATTTTCTCTTAGCCAATTCCAATGATTTTTAATAAAATTACAAGTATGTCCTCTTCTCTCTCTTAAACCTCCGATCTCTCTCTCTGTATCTCTCTCTCTCTCTAACCTTTCTCGCCGGATTCAATGCCTCTCAGCCATGGCTCTCTCTCTCTCTCTCTCTCTCTCTCTCTCTCTCTCTCTCTCTCTCATCAACCCAGACCTTATCACCTCGCCTCCACCACACCACAGCAGATCTCCTATGCCTGTGACGACGTCTAGTCCTTCCTCCACCTCACCAGATCTCCTATCCGATCCCGGAGCGACTCCGATCTGCGCCAAGCCGACGACGACGAGATGGTGTAGATATTAGTGAGCTGCAACTTGGCTGGAGTTCAATCCGGGCTGGATCGTGGCTGGGGAAGGGCATTGCTTGTCGATGTGAGGTGAGGTGCGTCGGGTTCGGTGGAGTGAGGTGAGGTGCGCCGGATCTGGACTTGTTATGCAGAATGAGGTGCGCCGGGTTCGGTGGAGGAGGCTAGTGTGCTCACCATCGGGGAAGGTGGGTGCCCAGAGAAGAAATATGGGTGCCCAGTTTAAGTCAGTTTTTTTATTTTTTTATTTTTATTTTTTATTTTTTTTATCATTACCTTTGAAAGTGATTATTGAGGATTGATAACTGATTATTGGGGCCAATAAGTTATTATTTGAGATTTGTAACCTGATTATTGAGGGTCAGTAAGTGATTATTGGGTGATTACTGGGTGTCAGTAACTGAAAACTAACTGATTATTGGGTGTCAGTAACTGAAAACTAAGTGATTACTAGATGTCAGTACTGAAAACTAAGTGATTACTGGGTGTTAGTAACTGAAAACTAAAAAGTTATTGGGGGTCAGTAACTGGTTACTGGGTGTCAGTAATTAATCAATAACTGGTTACTGGGGGTTAGTAACTGGTTATTATGAGTCATTAACTGGTCAGTAACTGATTATTGGGGGTCAGTAACTGGTTACAGGGGAAAATCCGGTGACCGGAATCCGGCGGTCGGGGAAAATCCGGTGACCGGAATCCGGCGGCCGGTGACCGGAGTCCGAGGTTCCGGCTAAGTTTTTTCATGTTGAAGAGGTGAGGGCAAAATAGTCTTGAAATAATATGGTTTGTTAAGACTTTAGTAAAAATTTGTGCATTTGGGCATAAAAATGGTTACCTTATATTGGAATGGGCTAATGCAAAAGATTATCATTGGAATGAGAAATAAAGAGTTTGAATTAGTGCTAAATGGGCATTTTCCCTATATAAAATCTCAATTCATTTAGTATATATTCTACGTACTACAACTAATTAATAACAAATTAATTAACACACACATATATATATATATACTTAATAATTATAGAACAATATTATACATGCATATATATATATATATCTACATCGATCATCACAAAATCATCATTGTGGTATATACCATCAACACAATATTATAAATTACTTAACATATATATATATATCTACTACTTAATTATAAACATCTTCATATATATCATATCAAATCATCAACCAAATCGATCAACATATATGCATGTATATATATACATCCAACATACGTACTCAAAATCAATTAACTCGATCACAATCAAAATCATATATCAACATCATCACAAAATCATCATGAACTCATATATATCATCAACTTCATACCATATCAACATAATAATATTATAAATTAATTAACATATATATATATATATATATATATACTATTTATTAACAACAAATTAATTCATATATATTATCAATTCAAATCATCAACCAAATCGATCAACATATATATATATATATATATATATATATATATACACATCCAACGTACTCAAAATTAATCAACTCAATCACAATCAAAATCAATAAACTCAATTAATCAACATATATATACATATACGTACCTATATATGGCTCCACAAACTGATTATGGACAGATTTCGACAACACCCAAACTTTTTCTCTTTTTTCTTCTCCCGTTTTTTTTCCAGATGAGCTGCTGCTGCCCAGATCCGCAAATATAAAGCACTTTAGCTGACGACTATTAATTTCGTCGGCTAAACTTTTAAATATTTCGTCGGCCATAGTTTGTGAACTTTAGCCGACGAAATAAATTCTTTAGCCTACGAAAGTTTTTTTCGTCGGCTAAAGTTTACCATAGCCGACAAAAATTTAACTTAGCCGACGAAAGAAAATTTCATCGGCTAAAGTGGACTTCATAGCCGATGAAAATTTAACTTAGCTGACGAAAGAAAATTTCGTCGGCTTAAGTAAAAATGCTTCGTCGGCCTGATTTT
Source organism: Fragaria x ananassa (assembly GCA_034370585.1). Classification (NCBI taxonomy): domain Eukaryota; kingdom Viridiplantae; phylum Streptophyta; class Magnoliopsida; order Rosales; family Rosaceae; genus Fragaria; species Fragaria x ananassa. The sequence continues at coordinate 17,606,960 of CP139769.1, forward strand.
TTTTTTCTTCGGCTAAAGCCTTTCTTCTGGTAGTGATGTTGCATTAAGTAAGGTGAGTATGTTAGAGCAACTCCAATGAAGTGATTATTTTACCTTTGTTAAATTCAAATTTGACTTCTGATATGACAATGTTATTTTTGACAAACTCCCCCCGACCCCCAATGAAAATGTCAAATAAATTCATTTGTTATTTATTTTATTTTATTAAAGTTGTACTTTTATCTTATCTTTCTTTTCTCCTTCTAGAACACTCTTATGCTACTTCATCAGTTCGTCTCTTCTCCACTTCTTAGACAAAACCACTAAACCTCTTCTTTCCCAGACTAAGTCTTTCTTCACTACCGAAACTAATCATTATGCATGCCAAACAAACACTTCATTTCCCCCAATCGTCCTCCATAATTGAATTCCCTATTTTCTGATCTTTCGATCTTTCTTTCCATGAACTCTTCTTCTCCGATTTCTTCTCCTTTCAAAAAAGTCATCCTTTCGTCTATCTTCCTCCATCTCTGCCTAGATCTCTTCATGCCCATATTCTATTATTAAACAACTCACGAAAATTAGAAGTCAAGAACATATTGAAGCAGATCGGAGGGATGTGTAAGAAGAAAGAAGAAGATTTCGGAAGAGAAGATAGTTGATTAAACAATCAAGAAAAACAATTTAACAACTTTTTGAGCACGGTCAAGTTTGACAATGTAAAGAGAGTTGTCAAATCCATGTCGGATTTGACAGTTTCAGCCATTTCTTTCTGTTCAGCCACCGATAAATGAAAAAAAAATCTATTTTAAAAGAGCCGATCCTAATTTTTTGTCGGTAAAAAAAAAAAAACAATTTAGCATGAAAAAGTGGCCAGAAATAGAAATGTGGCCAACGAAAAAGTAGTTACCCATTAACCAAAAAACAAAAAGAAAAAGTAGTTACCCGTAGAGAAATAGAAATGGGAGTAGGCAGCTAATGTTCAAGTTCCTAGCTCCCAGGCTTCACCTCCTCCCCGTCTCCCTCAAATCAAATCAGACGGCCTCCTCCACCATGTGGCGCCCGAGGTCCGGCGGGCTAGGCATGGCTGCCATTTCCTACGTGGCAGTCGACTACCTCCGCCACCTGTCCCCCACGTGGCACCGTCGTCTCATGCCTGTCCTCTGGTCCCTCCTCGCTCTCGTCGCCGTCAGCCGCGTCCCGTTCTACAAGCACTGGAGCTCCGAGTTCCGCTCCCTCAAAGCCTTCGTCGCCTCCATGGTTTTCATGCTCCTCACTCTTCTCCTTGAAGCCGGCTGCGTCCGATTCGTCACCGTCGTGCTCGGCCTCGATTGGCACACGTATGTTGTTATTGCTATGATATGTCTATCTCAGTTTGGATTTGCATTTCTTTATTTAGGTTTTGCTTTTGCTTCGTTTTTGGTATGTTTTGAACTTACCGGATTTGATCCATGTCGTGTAAGAGTTAGAATTCACTTTCCAGATTTGATAGAACAGTTTTGGAAGGTTGTTAGATCAGGGATGCCACAGATCTAGAATTAGAACTCTATAATTAGGGTTTTACTGTTTTACCCCCTGGCCTATATGATTTGTAGAGTTATATACGTTCTTCGAGATAAATGCTAAATACATCATGAAAGAAGAGAAATTGAAAATGGAAAACAAAATTAAGAAAGATGGTGTTGTAAATTACGTAGCCAAATTGATGACAAAAGTGACATTGTCCAGTTTGGTTGTACTTTGTCAAGATGGTGTTGAAAAGGCACAGCACCCTTTGGCATGCCGCCGTCTGCATTGTATTATAATCTGAGACTGACATGGAGTCTGTTAGACTATTTGATGTTTTGGATACAATCTGATTTGTTGTAGTTCATAGCTAACAGGATATCGATAACACTTTTGTTTCTTCATGCTGTATAAAACTAAACAAATGTAGCTAATTATTTAACTGTAGAAAAAAAAGATTGACTGGTTATGTTTGACACTTGACAGTGATACACATCCTCTTCCTGACACTGGCCAGTGGTTTCTTTTGGCACAGAATAAGAAACTACCTCATGCACTAGTGGAAATATTGAGAGCCCGAATTATCGGACTGCACCACTTTCTCATGTTGTTTATGATCCTGGCATTCTCCGTGCTGTTTGACTCTGTGAAAGCTCCAGGCCTTGGACTAGGTGCACGATATATGTTCACCATGGCCATTGGCCGTATTCTTCGTTCCATAACTTTTGTTTCAACAATTGTACCATCACCCAGGCCGTGGTGTGCTAATGTTCGGTTTGGAGGTTATTCATATCCTCATCATTGGGCTCAGAAATATTATGTCCCTTATGCTTCAGATTCTAATGCTATTCGCCAGGTGTTACAACAGGATATAGCCATTGGTAAGTGCTGCATAATAGGTTCATCTTCCTCCTGTTTCCATCCCTAGATTTTATTTTCTTGATGGCAACGTTACAACCAAAAGAACACTTTAAACCTGACTCTGAAGTGTCTTTGTTGCTATGAGATTAGCACTGAATTTCTCCTTTATCTACCCGAAATTGATATGTAAAAGTCATGTTATCCTATGTCACACTAGATTCATGAGATCATTTTCTTTTTGAGTTTGACATCCTATAATTTCGCTTCCATTTAGAATTACTTAAAGCCATTTTTGGGAATTGATAGTCAATGTTTCTACCCTTGGAGTTCTTAACTAGTCTTTCACGAAGTTGGACCTATTTTGTCAACTTGTATAGATGCTGATGTGTTTTTCATGGTTTAGAAATTACTGTGGTGTACTGGATATTTATAGCATGATTATACCATATAGAGAGGTTCTACATACAACATTTCAATCTCTATCTTCCTTTTTTTTTTTTTTGTGTGTGTGTGCAAAATCTATTGCATGGCTGAATCTTAACACGTGTATCACCTACCTTATTTATTGCTAGGAAAACCCCCTGAAAAGATCAAGTTTCTAAAGTACTTTCCTATACATTGTTCTCAACTAGTCCTGCTCCTTTTTTTTTTTTTTTTTTTTTTTTTTTTTTTTTTTAAGCGCAATTTTCCTATTAGATCTCTTAGAATAAGGTGGTAGACTGGTAGGCTTTACAACTTTCATCATGTTTTTCCCCCAGCTGAGACTGGAGAATTACTTGGTGGCTACCGTCCGGACTGGGGCCCCATGAGCTTCTTGATTGATTTCTTGCGACCCACCCCATCATCAGGATCGTGGTATAATTTGCTGAGGACTGCTGGAGGCGGCTGCAATGACCTCGTGTACAGTGGGCATGTTCTAGTTGCTGTATTGACAGCTATGGCTTGGACGGTATATAGCATACTCATTATATGTGTTTTAAAATTGCGGTGCCCCATTATATAAGAAGTGACCTTTCTCACCTGATGTCTGAAGGGTATCCTACATGTTCTGATGTTCCAGTATCTGATCCAATATTGCAGGAAGCATATGGTGGTTTTAGCTCAGGCTTCGTATGGTTACTTGTCTTGCATTCTGCACAGAGAGAAATACGGGAACGACACCATTATACTGTAGACATTGTTGTAGCTACTTATGCAGGAATCCTCATATGGAAGATGACAAGTTTTCTCTGGTCAGCCAAGGACACGTCCACGAGTAGGAGGGTTAATGTACTAGAGAAAATTCATAGTCGACTGACCCAAGCTGCTAAGGACGACAATATAGATGAAGTGAGAGAACTCCTTAGAGAGGTTGAGTTGGTCAGTCTTGAGGACCAGAAAGCGCCAAGCAAGAATATGCATTTACTTGGAAGTGGTATTGTAATTTCTGCAATCATCATTGTTCTTCTAGCGTTAGTATTGACTAGTGATGGATAACATTCCCGCATGATAGCCTTCAACAGTTTACAAAGTCAAATCATTTTGGTTCCATGGATTGTACGTTGTAACATTGTATATGCACCGCGTTCCACCGTAGCAGGTTTGAGGTTTTCTCATAATCTGTAGAAAGATGCAGAAACTTAAGTTCTAAGTTTTTCTGGTAAGTTGATATAAGCTACTGAATGAATACAAAAGTGAGCAGACGGGTTCGGATCTCCGTTGCGATTTTCTCTCTTCTTATTTCTTACTAGTGAGAGAAGTGACCATCTTTGAATAGCTGATAGTCACATTCATCTTTGTTTAATAGTCAAAAGTACATCATTTCCCCTATTCTTATTGAAGCCATTTGGTGGATGCTTACTTTGCTATCAGCTTTGCTACTTTTGTTGCTAATATCCTCATATTTTGCCCAATTCGTCATCTGATTTATTAGAAAATCTGCAAATAAGAGAGAGGAAGATCAATGGTAGTTTTATAGTTACCAAGACTAGGCGACTAGCCTCATCCTATAACCCACAACGATTTTGCGCGTTGGGTTTCTCAACTTTTTCATTTTCCCACCAAAGAGATGACTATGATCGGTCATCGGAAAGGTCTTTCAGAGTCTCAAGTAAAGGCCTCTTCAGTTTCCTTTCTCCCTGTAACTGAAACCTCCCAAGAAGACAAAGGTTTCCCATTGTTCTGGTGGAGCTCCATTCTCACCGAGTCCAGGTATATGCACTCTTTTTATCACTGATGATCACACAATGAGTTTCTGTGCAGTTCTCATTTTAATCTGCCTGTTATATTCTTTGTTTAGGGTTATTTTCTCACATGGAAAGCTGCTTTATCTCACATGACACTACAAAAAATTAGAACCCAAAAGTTCTACATTGGTAGAAAAGAGGCCAACCCTTTAACTTAAGATCTTCACCACGCTGTGACCAGTCTCTCTGCTGAACTCCACGGCGGGGATACCATTTTGTCATGCAACTCATACAGGTCTGTGCCTACCCTTATTCCTTTTTTTGTTTTGGTTCTGATTAACTGGTCCGGAAACTTGTCGAGTGTTTAGCAACAAAATATGAGGCAAAGCTGATAGCAAGAACAATCTTTTTGTAGGAACTTAAGGCAAAGCTTCTGATTTTGTAGCTTCTTTTATTATCAATATCTTTCTATATATCTGAAGCTACATTTGTTCAGGTTAATATGTCTTTCTTTAATTTTCGACTACATTTTGAGTTGTATATTCAAACTTAATCATTCAGCTATAAAGTTCGATAAAGTTCTTCTCCCGAGAAAAAAGAAAAAACACTAGGTTATGAAAATGCTAAGTAACTCCTCGCTACCAATGAACTACTACAGTTTTGAGTTTTGAAGGTTTAAACACTACTAAAGTTCAAGCAAATGGAATTGCTACCCTTGTTCCTGCATCAGGGAGCAAATAGATGAAGTTGTTTAGATCTCAAAATCCGTTTGTGGCACAAAATTTTGGTGTTATTGGGAAACTTTATGCTGAAAGTAGCCTGTTTCTAGGAGTGTGAGAGAGAAAGAGCTTCTTTGTTTTGGTTGCAAGTATTGTAAAGCTGTGGATTTACTAGAGTTGTGTCCTCCAGATGTGGTATTACAGATAGCACCTTCTGAGCTGTCAAGTGAACAGGCTTTTTTGTTGCTTGATTGGATCGGATTACTACGAACTAAAGGTTCATAGATTATACATACCTACAAGGTTTTTGAATCCATAAGAAATGAAGAAATGGTTGAAAACAAACTTGGGGTATATTTCTCCAAGGCAGGCCATACTTCCAGATGAAACAGGGAAATCTATTTGTGATAAGTTGAAGCATGTTCTGCCAGATATCTTCATCTTAGATCAGGAGTTTTATGAGAACTGAATCAGTTCTTATCAAGGGGCTTGCAATTAGTAATTGCTTTGAGTCTTTTGCTTCTCATGGAATGAACAGACCAGACTGCACAGTTTGTCTGTTGTCTTTCAGTAGTTTCTCTATTCTGTATGGTTGATGAGAATTGGCTTGCTGTTATGAAGAAGACGAAGTGGCTAATGAATCTTCGGGGTTATAATGCTCCCAAGGGATCTATTCTCTTGCAATCTGCGATAGAGGCAGAAAGCTGTTTGAAAATTACAAATCTTCTTATTGTTGATGAAGCATTCTATGGAGGTGAACTAGGATCTTTCTTATCAGAATTGCGGTGGAAGTGCAAAAGTTAATTGCAGCCAATGTGACTTCGACTGCAAATCTGTCCTCTTTGACAAATGACTGTGGTTGTTGATTCTTAAATGCATCAAATGTTTGGGGGTCTGGAGCTTCTGATTTGATCAAGAGGATTACATGTAAACCTTGGATAAAGACAGCTTTTGGTTTAAGATGTCCTTCTGAAACTATTCTTCCTGATTCTCAATGGGGTCCTTTGCCGAGTGTTCTTCAGGTGCCTGCAATAGATGAAACATATTACGGGAATGAAATTAGGCATTTCAACTGAAAGCAGTGGGGTGGTGGTTGATAAAGCTACAGAAACTGAGATTGTTGCTGCTGAGTTCAGTTCTCTATTATCTTCTTGTAATTGGCTTCCTGCGAATGTAGTGTTACTGTTAGGTTGCATCAGAGAATTGAGTCAATCTATGTCTTTACATCACCCTCAACTAAAGTGGTTGTTTGTGAGAAGTGGTTGAAAGCATGTCATGGCTACAAGACTCCTTGTGAATCAATCACCTTCAGCTCTCAGTGGGGAACAATCTTGTTGTTTGTTGATCTTCCACTCATAGGTGATGTATATTATGGTATTGGCATATGTAAATACACAGATGAATTGGAGAAATTGGGTGTCATCACAGATATTGAAGGAGCTGTGATTGTAGCAAAAGGTCTTTCCAGTCCTATTGAGGATGAATTAGTTTCTGCAGATGGTATTTGATCATTGCTAGAATGACTCAAGTGTCTGATGACAAGGTCTCCTGATGACTCTTCAGTCTTCACTGGGTGACACTCTGAAGAACGTTGCAAAAAGCAGGTGTTTGAAGGCCCAGAATGGTTATTACAAATTGCCAGAAGACTGTGTTCTCTTTGATCCTGCCTGGAAGGGTATTCTGAAGCCGTTAGATGCACCAACCAGTGATGAATTTTTTTACAGGACATTTCTGTATACTAGAATCAGTTAAGGTAGATTCTTTGGATCTTTGTTCTTTTCTTCCTGGGTTTCTTTTTTCGCTGACTGCAACAAGTTTAATAACAAGGATTTATAGATTCCTCAATAAGTTCCAGTGGAGTTCCGAAGATGTAGATAATCTCAAGTCTCAGGTGTGGATACCTAGTCCAAAGGGTACTGGCCAGCAAGTGCATTAATTCTCAGGATTGTGTATCCATGATAAGAAGCATGTGTTTGGATCCTGCTTGTCTTCTCTTGACACATTTTACAAGAAAGACTTATCCCCTTTTCTCTTCGGCCTTTGAAGTTGCTGTAAACTGTACAACCAATGATTACTTGGAGCTATGGAGCAGCTGAGCGAGGAGGGTTAAATATCAAGTTCTTTTCTAGAGTGCAGCTCATTCTGGGACCATGTGGTAGACAACTGGAATCAAGAATTAGAAGTTACTCTAAACCAGCAGCTGATCAAATTACCAGCTGCAATGTCCATGTCTAAGGAAATCTATCTGATAAACAGAGAGGAAGTATCCGTTGCTGTTGACATGCAGCTGAAAATAATTTTCACTAGCTTTGATAAGGTTCCTTTGTTTGTGTGGCTTCCCAGGGGTGACAGCTTGCCAAATCCTCCGATAAGACTTCAAGAGATTTATGAGTTGTTGGAGTTAGAAAGCTTTCCGAATCAGTTGAGTGCAATGTGACTCATATTGTATCCTTGAAGGGTTGGGAAAAACCGAAAAAGTTGATCCCAGAGCTAAATTAATTCAGAAGGGGCTAATCTGGATTGTTCTGGGTTTTCTTGCTTGTCCTCAGATAAATATGTGTACATGAATCGGAGACCCAAGGCTGCAAAATCATTACTTAAACTGTCAGTTTATAAGAGTGACAAAAAAAATTCATGTCTGCTAGACTCATGCCGTCTGCAAGAACAACAATTGAAGTAGAAAAGATTAAGCTGGTGGTTTGGGATAAGAATCTGCAGCGGTTGCTTGTTGATAAATCAGGCTATGAAGATGGAATAGCTGATCTAGATTTTGTTACTTCTTTTCCGGACGAACTAGCGCAAGGGCTGTTGGCACAGGGAACAGCTACTGCAGCAGCAGATAATTCTATGAGCAAGCAGCAGATTCTTTGAGCAAGATTATGGGATTCATGTTCTGTTTTAATGGGAGTAAAGTGGAGTTTCTGAGAGAACATTTATAGTTACTGGAGGAGGATATGAATTTCCTTGATGCTGCATTCCTGAAGTCAGAAGAGCCTGCTACTAGGAGACGAAAGCTTTTATATAAGAATATAGACCAATTATGCATCTCCACACCAATCGCCTCATGCAAGAAGCAGTGTTGGTGATAAGGAGTTGCAGTTTGATGCATCTCTTTTTTGTTGTTGAAGGTTTGAATTGTCATGTGACGGCTCAGCAGTTCGAGGTTGATGCATCTTGGTACGTATAATCTGTTACTTTGTCTGATTGATGTGTTACGTGTAAACTGATTTATATTGTTCAGTGAATTATAGGACTCCAATTTGGTACTGTAGAGAGTTTGTATGATTTTGGAAGAGTTATCACTGACTTCCTTACATTGAATGTCTTTAAATTAGTGGATATTCCTCATGAAGTATGTTACGTATTAAAATTTATTTGGTAATAAAACTTGAAAAATTACTACCAGACAACTCACAGTTGATCGATTCTCTTTAAGGACAAACGTACTTGGATCTGTTATCTATATTTCAATCCAAGGTGACAAATTTGTTGTTCAATATTTCTAGTGGTGTCAGTCAAATCTTTATATCAAAACAAATGGAGGTTTTTTTTAACAATTCCTGGGAAGCTACTGATATTTTAGTTATATATGAAAGGGTAGCCTCTTCCTATTTGAACACAGCATATATATATCCGAGTAATAACTAATTTCTTGATAGTTAGATTGTTTTAGAGGAAAGAAACTAAAATACTCCTATGAATAGGTATTGTCTTACTAATCTTGTGATATGATGACGTTCATGTATTACTGAATATCAGAAGAAGGAAGTACTATTTTATTTTTATTTTTTTATTTTTTTTGGTTTCTGTTTTGAATTTTATTCAGTTTCAGCATATGTACGTTGTTTGGCCATATATTGTATATATAGTCATTGGTTGCAATGTGAAAAGGCAGACATAGTTGATTCAAAGCTTAATTTGTGTGGAATTGATTGATTCAAAGCTTAGGAGATATAGTTGGAGCTGTATGTTGGTCTGCTAATTCATGGCTTAACAAGATGTCAGGTTAGCTTGTTAAGTTTGAGAATGAGAACTCTAAGCTCTACCCATTTTCTTCCTGATTTCACTGCTGAAGTTGAGATTCTGGCTCTACCTAATATGGGAAAATATCTGGGTTTGCTTTTCACTCTTAACTCCAAGCTAGGCATGTCTCTTCGAAGAATAAAACATTTATCCATGGCGGGATGATTGACTTTGATTTGTAGTCACTATATCAATTCATATATGTTCAATGCAAACTGTGAAGATGCCGATCAGTGTTATTGATTGCACGTATGTGATTTTCCTGATGTCACTCTGGTATTGTGACCTTTTTTTAAAATTTGGTCCCATGCATGGTTGCTTAGAAGAGCTTATTTTCATTAACTTTTTTGAAATTTCTGTGGGGTAGATGTTATATCTCCTAAACCTGAGAAGTTGGGTCTTGGGGGGTTTTGGTCTGAGAAGAGCTAGAGATAAAATTGGCGCTCTACTGCTAAATCTGGATGGAGGATTGCTCAAAATGATTGTGGTCTATAATTTCAAGTAGAGAGGTCAAGAAGCTGGAAAGGCATTCGTTCCGTTTTACATGCTTTTAATCTTTTGAAAATCTTCCTCAGTTGTATTAGAGGTTTCAACGGCTCTTTTCTGGGCTAACATTTTCTCTTCGCCATCATGAATGCTTAAAATTAAGTTGAATTCCTCCTATCTTTGCACCTTTTGTTTACATGCATTTTATTTTATTTTTTGAGTAGGTAAAATTTAGCAATAATACTCGTCTGTACGACTTTTTTGCAATCTAACTAATCCAACCTCTTAATCTTGCCCCACTGCAGAGAACTATAAGAGATGATGGCTATGAGTGATTGTACAGGCCGGTATGCGCATCAATTGAGCTTCGTTGAGCTCTGGAATGATTTCCTATACAAGTGGATATAGTACATGTGAGCTTTCTTGTTGAATTTCTATATAAGTCTACATAGTACAGAAGATGGCATTGCAAGTATAGTAGTATGCACAGACGGTGTTTCCTTTAATTTTGCTCTTTTATTTGAGCTGGTGAGTAGTTTCCTTGGAATTCATAGCTTTCAATCTTATGAACAGCTGGCTTCACTAGTTTCTCCAAGTCTTCCAAGTCTTCCTTCAGTGCATCCACCTATAATAAATAAGAAAGGACAAGATGAAATTGCCTAGCTAGCCAGAGAGACGAGTTAAATCAACTGCATACATATGTCTGCATATGTATGATTTTGAAAAGTTAAGACCTTGTGAATAAATTGTTGTGTTAGTTGAGCATCTTGAGCAGCCAGTTAGGATACGCGTTCAATCAGCAAAGCAATTTCCTTTAGTTTTGTATGAGTTGGAAGTTTATCTGCTACATCGGCTGACACCTTCTGAGCCACAGTTGCCACTCTTTCTACAACTTGTGCTACATTGTCAACCTCTTCCATCACCACCTCTGCCTCCCCTATATGCATTCAATCAGTTTCCCATTTGAGATTGATCGTTCCATTAGTCATTTCTATTCAGTCAAGTGACATCAGTGAATCGATTAAAATAAAGGATCGACATACATACATACCTTCAATCATTTGCAGATTTCTCCAGTACTTGTGCGTCCAAAACGGGATCAAAATTGACAGAAGCGAGCCCAAATTGCTTTATAATTGCTCGACATACATATATTTTATAATTAAGGCTCTGGCAGGACCTCGGGTGAGCTGGGAGAGCAAGAGTTGACCAGTTTTTTTTTTTTTTTTGGGATCAAGAAGACTTGACCAGTTTATAAATTAAAATACGTAAATTTATTTTAGAGCCAATGATAAAATGATACATTTAGAATTAATAAATGATAAAAATGTTAACAAATGTTTATTTATGATAAAACAATACACCCATTTAAATTCTTTAAAGTGTTGCCCATAAATTGTTTAAAAATTACATGTCATGTCACTGACCAAAATAACAACATGTTAACCATGATCATCTCTCTCACTCTAAAAAATATACAATCCAGACCGACCTCGTCGAGACATCGACGTTTTGCAGCGGGGTGGAGCTGCAAATTGCTCCTTCGTCGTCCGGCCACCTCCCGGCACAAGGCTGGTGTTCACGTCTTCCTCTCGCAGTCCCCGACATCTCTGTTGTATCAGATTTCATGGAGGAGTGATGCTAAAAGAGAATCGTAGGAGAGAAGTGTTTTTTGGGTTCTCCGGCGAGTTTACGAATCTGGCCACGGCGGCGGACATGAATGGTGGTGGTAGCTTCGCCTCAATCTGGAGAACGTCTCTATGACCTTATTTTTTGAAGAGAAGCTCGGAGGAGGGAGAATCGAGGAGAAGAAGTTCTGGGATTTTCTGGCGAGAAATAGACGGATTCTGGCAGCGGAGTCAATCTAGCAGGCGGAGTCGATCTAACAGCTGCATCTATCTAGTAGGAGGCGGAGTAGATCTAGCAGCGGCGGAGTCGATCGGCGAGCAACATCGATCTAGCAGGTGGCGGAGTCGATCGGCGAGCACCATCGGTCTAGCAGGTGGCGGAGTCGATTCATGTAACTATCCATTTATGTAACTATGCATGTAACTATCCATGTAGTAACTATACATGTAACTATCCATGTAACTATACATGTAACTATCTATGTAACTACAAATTGCTAGTTACTAGGTAGTTACATGGATTTTAATAGATTTTTGTTCTAATATGCAGCTAGACGCTGTCGTTGATTCATGTAACTATGCATGTAACTATCCATGTAACTACAAATTGCTAGTTACCTAGGTAGTTACATTGCTAGTTACATGGATTTTAATAGATTTCTGTTCTAATACACAGCGGGATGCTGCCGTTGTGGTGCAGTGGCACGCTGCAATTATTATTAAACAAATTCATGTAACTATGCATGTAACTAGCCATGTAACTAGCCATGTAACTATCAATGTAACTGTTTACTCCCAAATTAATATTTTACTGGACAATAAATGTCTATGTGAATATTAATTAAATTTTTGGTCCATGTCATACAAGCGAGTCTAAGTTCTTTAAGTTTACAAGTAATGATCCGCTAGTAAGACCACGCGAGCTGAATTACAAAGTCTGTGCACGGAATGACTTCGCGCGAACTACAAAGTTCGCGCGCTTAATGACTTCGCGCGTAGGCAAGGCGAAATGATACTTCGCATAAGAGTAGAGCCTTAGGCGAGGTGAACTGGCTCGCGGGAGAGACTTCCCAAAGAAGTCACAAGTGGAGTCCACGTGCATCACGTTAATCATTGAAGACTCTTCTAAGTCTTTGACATACTTCAAGCCAATCCCTGTGGCTCTTTTAAGTCTCGCGAGCTGCAATAGCCCGTGAGATGGAAGCGAGCTTCGGGAGCTTGGCGGGATTGTTTAAGTCAGCGGCCCGGGCGAGATAGGTTTTCCACAAGGACTGTGACACCCCGCGGGATAAGGATGTGCCTAATTCCAGTTCCCATAAGAGTTTATAATTGAACGGCGCGGAGGCAGTGCCCTATACAAAATGAAGTATGTGAACTGGACATGTGTCACAAGATAGTTGTTTCGTGCGGGCGGAACAGTGCCCATATGCTATTAGGGTTTCAGAAGTCCGACTTGGATTCTAAGCTATCTTTCTTCTGCCGCAAGTCTAATTACTATATAAAGGGGTCAAACAAAACTCAATACATCTCAACAACTCAAACAATACAAACCTTTCAACCTAGTTGAACCTCCATACGCTCCTCGGAGCTCTGCTTTCGCTTCCCTGTTGAAGCTCTATTCAAACCAAACCCTAAGTGCATCCGCGCCTTAGTTCAGAGCCCTCCTGGACTCACCCCCGATCTCCTCGATTTCCCTATAATTGCTATGCTCGCGACATACCGTGAGTATCGAATTGCCTTGTGCTCGTAATTCCTCGTCCGCGAGGTGGCACCTGGAAACCCCCTCCGCCTGATCAAGAAGTCAAGATCTCGCAAATATCCTTTCCTCGTCCGTGAGGTGGCACGCCCGCAAAATCCCTTTTTTTTTGTTCGCTAGTTACCTCTCGCCCCCGCACTGAGGATCGTGGCCAAAATAGTAACTACGCATGTAACTATCAATTTTCCATGTAACTATGCATGTAACTATCAATGTAACTACCAACGTAACTATCAATGTAACTACCAATGTAACTATCAAACTATAGTTACATGCGTAGTCACACAAGTGTAGTGATGGAGACTACATCGACTACAAAGTAAACAATGTAACCTCACACAATTATTACCCTGCAAATGTCATCGTTAGTATAGAATAAGTAGGGATCGTTCAGTCCGGGGATGTCAAAGGGTGAATTGAACTTATAAGTGCTAATACATATTCACATATTCACATAATACACATAGAAATTGGGGGGTTTTGAAAAGATTTATCTAACTAAAACTACTGCTGAAATAAAACCTATATACATGTGATCAACAACTTCACACAAAATAAGAAACGAAAACACTCAAGAACATGTAACAAATTATGCAAGACATTCGGTACAGCAGTTTCAACATATCCTAGACTTTACTTCAATTCCGATTCTGATTTAGAGCCCTTCGCGGTTACTCCAATCGTTAAGACTTCACAAGTATTTAGAATCAACTTCGCGTGTAATCCTAAATTGTATGTTAACTCATTTAAAGACACTTCACGTAGAAATTAAACAAGAAAACACATAAATAGTAAGCCGAATCAGAAACATGCACAAGGTATGGCGTCACTCATTCTATTAACATGTAAGTTTTCAGAATTATACTTCACCACTTTTAAGCAACAAAGACCTATTGTTGATATTGCTGGGAACGTTCACAGCGTCCTTGTCCTTTCTAGGCTTCCTCCTTAACATGCACTTCACGTTTTCAGAATTATACTTAACCACTTTTAAGCAACAAAGACCTATTGTTGATATTGCGTCACTCATCATCTCTTATCTTGATATTGCTATGGAGGAAGCCTGAAAGGACAAGGAGGAAGCCCAGAAAGCCAATGAGGAAGCCTAAAAAACCAAGGAAGAGAACATATAAATCATGGCACGTCTTCAACAATGTGAGCAGTTTCTCTTCACCAAATTTGGCGTATGCCAGCCGGCAGTCCCACCCCAGAAGCAGCCCAATGATGATGATGGAGGCAATGATTCAATTAACATTGCTTCATAGTCACTAGTTTATTTTCTAGTATATATTTTGTATAAGCAAGTCTATATTTCTAAGTACTCTTGAGTTTGTATATATGAACTTGATTATGAATATATATATATATATATATATATATATATATATATATATATATTTAATGATGCAAGAGCAAGAGCTCTGCTTACAAGAGTTTTACTGGAGAGAAGAACTCAGAAGAGAGGAGAAGAGAAGAAGAGAGAAAAAAATTGAAGCCTGGACTAAATGAAGCCGGAGGCCTCTATATATAGATTACAAAAAGTGATGAATAGTAAAAAGTTACTATTGGTGAATAGTAACTTGTCTGCCACTGAGTAACTGTTGATGAATAGCAGATTGTCTGCCACATGAATTGCTGTTGATTTTCGGTGGAAAAGTTGACTGAAATGGTTTTGACTGGAATTAACTGTCTGTCATGTGGATCACTGGTAGAAAAGTTGACTGAAGTGGTTTGACTGGAATTAGTCAAACTCAGCATAGGGGTCTTGACTGTCGTCATAGTCTGCCCATCTTTTTGGTTGACTGGGTGAACTGTGTGATGATGATTCTCACTGAGAATGTTCTTCGTCATCATCCGTAGATAAGTTTGCTGCTTCTTGTAATAACTGTTTTGCTAATGCCTTTAACTCTTCTGCTTTGGAGGAAGATGAACTGGAGGCCTTCTTCTTCTGGGAAGAGGATTCTTCTGCTTTGGAGGAAGATGAACTGGAGACCTTCTTCTTCTGGGAAGAGGATGGCAACTGGATTGTCTTCTTGGAAGAAGATGGTGACTGGGAAGTTGGAGATGTTAACTGTGAGACTGGAGGGGCCGGCTGAATGGAAACCGGAGTTTTTGAACTTGAGGGAATGACTGTGAATTCTTCACTGAATTGAGTTAAGACTCTCTCGGGGTCGAATTTATCCCACCATTTTACGAGAGTTTGTCTTATGACCATGTATCCTTCTGGTTCAATATTGTATTGCCATTTTAGGATCCAGGGAATTTTGTACTTGGCCATGAACTGAAGAGTGGGAGAAAACCGTTTCTCGTAATCTGAAAATGTCATAACTGTAGTGAACTTGGTGACTGCATTCTGGAGTTGTGAAGGGAGAAGATCATAGGAGCAACCATGGTCGTCCCACCAACCACAAAACCACATCGGGAACTGGCGGTTGAATCTTCTGTCGAAATTGAGGAACCATGAATGACTGAAGTCCTCGGTTTGATGGAGGAATATTTTGTCCCATGCTTCCATGTAATCAAAATAGGTAAATGAGATTGTGTATAGAGTATGAGGAGTAGTAGAGGGAGGATCATTCCATTGGGCTAATGACAGGATCCTGATTATATAGAGGGAATGATATAGTATTTTGGATTGGTCCTTCGGATCAAGGATTGGTTTAATGAAGATTGACTGTGTTTTATACAAAATGTCTTTAAAAAATGCTAATGGGGGTTTTCCGGGAGGATAATGAGATGTTGGACCAAAATAATTTTTAACTAAAGAAATTGTGGTTTTTAGGTGACTCATGGTGGGTTCAATGTAAAATAAGGCATGCTCGACTCGGATAATGTAAGGGGAGGATTTTTTGTAGATAACTGGATGGTTAGATGAAGGGCTTGATTTGTAAGGGTCGAATTGGTTAACTAGTGCTGACTGGTAACTGGGCATATTTGGACTGAGAGTGCTACCAAGAGCACTAAAATGGTTAACTAATGGAATAGAAGAATGACCTGTGAAAGGGACTATGTTTGACTCAGGAGATTCCTTCTTGACTGATGTTGATTCTTTCTTTACTGTAGAGGAAGCTGTAACTTTTGATTTTCCGGGATTTCTCCCTTTAGATGAACTGGACATGATGTTGATGTTGTGGCACCCTGTAGAAATTCACGGGTTAAGAAATCTGGGATATGATTGTCACTACCTTTAATGAATGCAATTTCAAAATCAAAAATACTTAAAATAGCTTGCCAACGGGCAAAAATCTGTTTACTAGCAATGTTTTGAACATCTTTTTCTAAAACATTTTTAGCACTTTTACAGTCAACACGAACTAGAAATTTTTGATTTAATAAGTCATCTTGAAATTTACTGATACATAAAACAATTGATAAAATTTCTTTTTTAATAGTACTGTAATTTGCTTGGGCTGGATTCCAGACTCCGGAATAAAAACGAACAATTTGCTCAGAATGATTAGGAGAAAGTTGTTGTTTAAGAATACCTCCATAACCTATTTCAGAGGCATCCGTTTCTACGATTTTATAGGAATCAGGAAGAGGGACTCCTAAGCATGGTAAAGTTTTGACATGACTTTTAATTTCTTTGACTAAGGACGTATGTATGGAAGTCCAGGGGGAAGGATTCTTTTGTAACCTATCGAATAGAGGCTTACAATGTTTTCTAAGGTTTTTGTAAAAATCTGCTATATAATTTAAAGATCCTAGGAATCTTTGTAATTGATTTTTATCTAAAATTACATCTGGAAATTTATCAGCGAATTGTATTGCTCTATCAATGGGTTTTATTTGGAGATGGTGAATGTTAAATCCAAGGAAACAAACGTTGGTTTGGAATAATTTGATTTTTGAGGCAGAAATAACTAGACCATTATCCTTTATTATGGAAAAGAATTGGTGGAGATGTTTCCAGTGTTGATCAATTGATTGAGAGAAGATTAAAACATCATCAATGTAGACAATGGAGAAGTGACTATAAGGATTGAATATATCGTTCATTATGTTTTGGAATTCGCTAGGTGCATTTTTTAATCCGAATGGCATAACATTCCATTCATAATGTCCAAAAGGCGTGACAAATGCAGTTTTGTATTTGTCAGCTTCACTAATTTGAATTTGCCAAAATCCTGATTTCATATCAAATTTGCTAAAGATAACAGATTTATTTAATCGGTTAATGAGATCTCGTTTATTGGGAATGAGATACCTGATCCATTCCAAAATTGTGTTTAGGGGTTTGTAATTTATAACCAGACGGGGGGTCCCTCGTTCAAGTTCAGCATTTTTTTGAACATAAAACGCTGGGCAGGACCAAGGAGATTTACTCGGGCGAATAATATCTTTGTTGAGTAATTCATTAATTTCGTTTTTACAAAATTCCATGATTTCGTGACTCATTTGAATTGGACGAGCTTTAGTGGGGATGTTTTTCTCATTAAATTCTTTGATGTAGGGCAATGAGACAATATGTTTTTTCCTGTGCCAAAAGGCAGTAGGAATATCAGAACATATTTCTTTGATTATTTTTTCTTCAAAAGTTTTGATCTTTTGCTGAAGAAAAGAGTTTTGAAGTTGATTTTCAATTCTTTTGAAATTAATTTCTTCTTGGAGAAAGGTTATTTGTTTAGTTTTTGCTTGAATGCAAGCGAGTGTTTTTGAAATATTATTTTCTTGAAATGCTTTTAAAGTATGGATTTCTGGGTTTAAAAGAAAAGTAAATTTAACTGGTTCATCAAAAGGGTAGGTAATAATACCATCATATTCAGTTTTAAAAGGATAAATTAATGTTATGAAGGGTAGTCCTAAAATTACTTTATCAGTTAAGTTTTTTACCAAGACAAATGAAGTTTTGAAACAAACATTATTTTGGCAGATATGGGCTTTAGGGATTTCGTATTTAATATCCATTTTTGTTCCATTAGCTGATCGTAAAGATTCTTTTGTTTTCTCAAAATATTTGGAGGGTATTAAGCCTTCTTGGATGCAATTAAGATCCGCACCAGAGTCAATTAGGGCTGTTATTGTTATTTGGAAATATTTTATTTTGAGTTGGACAGTAGTGTACCATTTTTTAAGTTGGATTTGGCGTATGGTATTAATAGTGTTATTTTCAGAGTTTTCAGCTTCATCATTATTTTCTGGGAAAGGATTTTCAATTGGATCCTGTAATTTAAGAAATTGCTTATTTATTTTTAGTAAATTTAATTCTTGTTTGATTTCTTTATTGTCGTTTGTAAGTTCTAGATGTGTTTGTTGTAAGTCATGTATTTGATTTTTGATTGTTTTTACTTCGTGTTGGAGATCTTGGATCGTTATTTCTTTTTTACTAGTGGAGAATCTATCAAAAGTTGTAGTAAGGCTAATTTTTTGTGAGGGAGGATTAACTGTATTTTCTTGGGTAATTAATTTTTTTAATTTTTTAAGGTATTCTGCTTTAAGTTCAGGGTTGTCTATTTTACCTATTAAATCTATTAAGAGTTCTTCTTGTTCTTCTTGTTTGGAAAGAACATTTATTGTTTTACAATTACAGGCATCTTTACACCCAAAAGTAATATCTAGGGAAGAATGTCCATCGGATTCAGAGGAAGAGGATTCCATCATTGTGATGTCATCTTCACTCATTTGATTTTCTGAATCAGTGTTTCGTAATTCTAAAGTTTGTATAAGTTTTTCTTTTTCTCCTTGACTAATTTTAAGTTGATTAATAGTGCTTTTAACTGGACAATTGTTTGCAAAGTGACCAGTCTTATTACATTTAAAACATTTGGTTTTACTTTTATCGAAAGATTTACATTTTAATTGGTGATTTGGTTTTTTAGACCAATTTTTGCGAAATTTGTTTTTAGAATAAAAATTGTTTGGTTCAAAGTTATTTTTGTGGGGTGTGAATTTTCTTTTTGAATGGTAAGGAATAAATTTATTACTTGAAGGAGTCACCAAGTAGAAGAAGCTACTTGGGAATCAGAGGAGCAAATGAGGTAGCAGTATCCCTATCTCTTCGAATGTCAGGTATGTAAATTTCGAGGACGAAATTTTTTTAAAGGAGGGGAGAATTGTCACATCCCGACCCGTAAATTTTTACCTTATTTACTAGCTTGGTTATAATAAGAATTTTACCGTCTCTGTCATTGAAGTTATAGTTTAATTGGTCCCTAGAGGGGTTTCGGGGACAGTTATGCTAAGAGGATTATTCGTAGGAGGAAATTATGACGACGGTAAAAATGGTAAATTTTAGCTAGTAAAAGGTAATTTTTATTCGGGTATTATTTTTTTGAGGTGTTATTTGTGGAGTTGGGTTGTTAATAAGTGTGGGTATTAGATTATAAGTGTTGGTCCGGTTTGGGGGTGAAAGACCCAAACCATTTGTCTTCTCTTTTCCTTCTCTCTTTCTCCCCGATTCTCTCTCTCTTCTCCCCCGTCTCCCTCAGTCGCTGCCTTCTCCAGCGCAGCTCTGCCGTCTCCGGCCACCCCTGGCGGCGAGACCACCGCCGTTCTCTCCCTCTCCTCCTCTCCTTTCTAGCCCAGCCCGTGGATCACGCAAGCGAACCAAATCAGAGGAGATCGAAGCTGTTGAACCCGACTGTGTTCGTCGGATTCCGACCAGCTCGGGCAGCGACGACGGCAACGAACAGTAGGGTTCTTCTCCTCCTTCCTTTTACTCCAATTCCATGTCTTTATTCTGTTGATTCGTGCCCTAATTAGAGGAGCCCCTTTTCTTCTGTTTTCTGGGTTTTCCGGCGTACCTCCGGCGATCAAGTTCTCAACGTTTCCGGCCTCTCTTCCTTGTTCCGACGAGCAAGGTTGCTTCCTGGCAGACCCAACAACTGAGTGTAGGATGTGAGTGGAGTTTGGTTGAGGATGGAGCTTATTCGGGTCAGGACAGAGAGAGACAGAGGACTGCAGGTCGACCTCCGGCAAGGAGAGGTTGCTGGGTTCGAGTGGTGTACGGTTTGGAGGTAAGGAGTTTGTTTTGGTCGGCTGTGTTATTGTTTGTGTTGCGGTTAATGAGTTGAATTGTGACTGCACTCATTGTTGAGGTTGATGATTGTCGATAACTTGGTGATAGGAATTTATGGGGAGGCTATGGCAAAATTCCGGCAAGTGGCCGGAATCCGGCAGAATATTCCGGCAAGTCGTCGGAATCCGGCGAAGGCAGTTAGTCCGACAAGAGCAGTTGAGGTAGTTATCGAAGTTTTCCTTTTTGTTTTGCGTTGTTTCATAAATAGGAAAGTTTATCGGTTTATAATCGGAAATCTTTCTAAGTGAGGAAAGTTTCTATTTTGGGGAAACTTTCCCTTTTTGAAAACTTCCTATTTATGGAAACCCTTTTTGGGTGCCCTTAGTAATTTTTTAGGGTGAAGTTGTGTAGAGAGGAAATGAAGGAAATTCTTGGTTTTGTTTGATCGTAGGGGATCATAAATTAATTTTGGAAGTATTTTGGTTAATGTGTTAAGGCATGGAAATTGATGGTGACTTTGTTTCTAGGTTAAGGTTCATTCCGAATAAGTTATAGTTGCGAAGTTTAGTCGGAATTGATTATTTATTATATGTCGGTCAATCCTGGTCAACCTAGGATACTTAGTCAATTTAAGAAGAAGACGAATCATTGAATATTTCGGAATTTGGTTTGACCGATTTATTCTGCTGTTTATTATCAGACGTGGGATTGACTCGAGATTGTGAATAGTGGAGGCAGCGCTCGAGGAGTATGCCGAGCATTGGAAGGCTTAGGCCTAATACTGTGAGTGGACGTTTATTTTCAAAATAATATGCATGCTATGGTTCATGATTGAACATTTCCTTTTGTTGGAATTTTGACGTCAATTAATTTGACGCTTTTATTTCTCTTGGAAAGATACCGAAAATGGGATTTTCGGTGGATATAAATATGTATTTATGAGAGAGTATGTATAGAAAATGCTAGCTAGCCATATGTGTCTGTCCACCTTGATGGCGTCGTGTAGCACCGCATTAAGGCGTGACGTGAGCGTTGGACGTAAGCGTAGTAGCCCTATTTGAGTGTTTAATTCATATAGGGAGTATGGACACATATTTATACACCGTCTGTCCACCTTGATGGCGTCGTGTAGCACCGCATTAAGGCGTGACGTGAGCGTTGGACGCGAGCGTAGTAGCCCTATATAGACCCATGAATCTATATATGGAGTATGGACGTGTGTAATTACATACATATATTATAGAGTCTGGGAGACTCGATATTATGAGATGAAAGTTTTATCGCTTGCAGCATGCATTCGATTTTTCTTTAGAAATTGATTTGGGGGTTCTAGCCAGGCTGGACCCCAGTTCAGAATCATTCCAGTGGTGTTCGTGTTTTTGCCACTGTGGAAAGCATTTTCTTTTGGGGAAATATTTATTTGTTGTCAGTTCAGTTTTGTCCACTCACTCTGACGTGTTAAATATTTTCCCCTGGGCTCTTCGTTTTTAAAATGCCCAGTCTGCAGAGTTCGCGTGAGGTCCAGCAAGAGACGTCGAGGCATAGTGACCCAGCTATCAGCTACATTTCGCCAGTAGGTTACCTGTTTAATCTACTAGGAGTTTGTTAGCTTCCGTTGCATTTTATTTTATTTTATTTTATTTTAGTAGCTCTGAATACTATTGGAATTCTTATGTTTGTATTCTGGCTACTTTTGGAGTGTAGCTGAAGATTTATTTGTTTTGGATTAAAAGGTGATTCGTAAGTTTTTAAGTTAGGGTTGTCCATTTTCGAGGGAGGTTTGCAGAGTCTTCGGTAAATTTTCCTTGGAGGTGGTCCCCGCAGGACTCATCTCGGGTTTCGGGGTGAAATTCGGGGTGGGTCTTGTCAGTTGGTATCAGAGCATTAGGTTATTCGATTCATTTCTCTTTTAGTACTACCTCATATTCTTGGTTACACTTAGTGTCTATAGAGTGATGGTCCGTCCGCGGCGGATCTATTAGCATTGTATGCTTTAGACATTATGTGTTGATTAAGTGAGTGATGTAGTTGTTCTTATTTTATTTATGGACAGTAGTGTGCCATAAATGTTTTCATCTCTAAGACTATGCCTCTGTACGCCGACCGCTTAAATGATCATCATGCTTTGATTAAGGAAAGAGGTGTTTGGATTATGCCTTTTCCCAATGTTATTGAGTTGATATCAAAAATTGTTAGAGTTCAATTGTGAGTTGGGAACTCCAGTTGAGAACTCATATGCGTGGCAGCATTCTTTTCATTTTATCCCAAATTATTGCTTGGGTTATGATTAAGATGCTAAGGTGAGCATCTCGTGCGAATTTTTAGAAGGTGAAAAGTTTAATTCAAGCCTTGGAGTTCACTATTTATAGTGGGCAAGTGTGAAGTTATAGTAGTCCGATGGAAAAATCGTGGTATCGAATTGCGTGATTTCTGGGATAAAAGAGTTGGAAGGAAAGTTTGAAATAAGTGGTGTATTCTTTTGAGGTGAAGGTTGATTGAAGTGATGAGGGAGGTACCCATAGTAATTACAAGGGGTACCTTTACTAGTTGTTGAGGACCTTAATCCTGAGCGAGTTAGTCACATGGGATCTGTGACTAGTGTTGGGTTGCAGGAAGTTATTGCATAAAAGTTAAATGTCAAATTAGATAAGTCATGATTGAAGGCCAATATACCGACTATGTTTATCCGCAGTAGAAAGCAGTTGGGAACATTTTGGGAATAATGCTGGTTATGTCAGCACGTATTCTGGTTCCTACAACTTTATATATGGATAAGTTTTTATCTTTTGAGTAATTTATTAAGATAGTGGTGGTAATATCTTTTGGAAATGACGGATAATAATAGTCGATGATTAGTAAGATTTCTGATGATTTTTGGTCTCTATTGTGAGTTAGTTGAAGTTTGTTAAAGCACTAAGTAGAATGACTTGGATTGTTGGTTTTACAAAAGTCATTCGTCAGTGCGTTGTGACAACTTCTTGTGGTGCCACAGTCTGGGAATAATTTTTTAAAAATTTTATTGATGGCATTAAATGTTGAGTTTCAAGCAAGTGTGGAATCGTGGAGTGAGATGTCAGTTATATTATTTTAATCGTGGAGCCAGTATGGATTCTTTCGGAATTCCAGGTGTTGAAGTTTGGTTTCCAGAATTATTGAGTGCTTGGAAGATGAATTTAAATGGAATTGAAAAGTAATGGTGGAGTGAGAGCGGGATGGTTGTGGTCACTCCAGCTTTACGACAACACTTGGTGAATTTATTACGTGTTGTCATGTGTAATCTATAGCAGTTGTGTGGAGTTGGTGGAAGCGGTAGCAGTGGAATAAAACCCACTGGATCATGGAGCAAAAAGGGGGCTGGGTGTCCATAGTAAGTTTAAGCAATGTCGTTCTTATTAATTGATATAAGTCTTGAATTTGTGATTGAAGTTGGTTTATTGACATCACTTCGTTAGTGATTGGTGACTAGCTACGACACATCAATGAGAGGATCTGTTCACTCACCTTATATATAATTCGGTGAGATGGAGCAGAGTTTTTGGTTGTGGTGTGTGTGAGAATATTTAAATTATTCCTACTTTAGCTTTTGGGTAGCATCCTCAGAGCTTGAAATCATGGAATGCGATTTCAACGCTTCGATTTGAAGGGTAGAGATTCTGGTTATTATGTCGAAGTTTCGAGGTAAATGATAATTGGTAGTTGTGTCGTAGTCATGGATTCGGAATAAATCCAGTGCTGATCCCAAGTGAGCTGGAGTTCATTTAAGCAATGAATCTTAGTGTCGTAAATCCTATGTGGTAGTTTAAGAGTTGCATGGTGATGTTGATTTTGATGGTTTGTGTCGTTGTGGGTATATTTCATGATGTAGCATTATGGAAGAGGGTTTTCTCCTGTTGACTCAAGAAGCGTCTAGAGTCAAAGTTTATTAAGAGTTTTATTATTGAGAGTAGTAGTTTTTGATAGGTTGATCAGCGTCTCTTCTCGGGATAGTATTGTGGTGGGACCACTCATTGATCCAAGTATGATTTGGGAGTTTCCACATGATAGTCAAGTTTAAGATTGTCTTCTGATTTGTGGTAAAGAGATTAGCAAAGATAGCAGAATCAAGAAAGAGTTGGATTTCCCATAAGTTGCTAGTTTGTGGTGCACAAAATGGTAATGTTATAGTTTTGGCGGAGAGACCTCAGTGATGTGGTTTTGATCTCTTCATAATGTCATTTCGAGAATCGAGGTTATATTTTATTGGTGGACTGGTCACTTTGGCAGAGCGAGGTTATCTTGTGGACTTGCGAGAGCTTTGACTCCGCAAAGTGCCTCGGTATTAGACATGATTGTGGCAGTTCTGCAGTGTGTGCATCCTTAAATCTGTTCGATTAGCGGGTCTTAATTTTGATCCCTATGAGCATGTGGGAATGCGTGAACTTTAGTTTCCTAGCAAGTGGGCTTCATTGTCGAGTTGTGAGCAGCGTGCTATCAGGGTTGTTGCGTGACGTTAGAAGATTTGAGCCCCATGATGATAGCAAATTTATGCGTGTTATTTGGGTTAGCTATTTCCATTGATCAGGAAAGAGTTTGCATACCTACGGGTACTCGTACTCTGGAATAGGTATCACTGAACTCACTTACGTGTTAACGTTAGTGGTAGTTCATCGAAGGACTTAGAGTCTTCGAGAAGATTTAAAATAATTCAGGATTCAGATGAAAAGGTTAAAGGAGTCAGAGTTGGACTCAAAGCAGCTCTTATTAGCTAGTAGAGTTTTAAAGATGTTCACAGGAAGGACCATGAGTTTCAAGTGAGTATTTTGAGTGTTTTCGAAATTGTCTCATTGGAAAGAGGTGGTACGTTTTAGTAACGTGCAAAGCTTGGTCCGAGATTTATTGGTCCTTATGGGTTTTTAGATCAAGTTGGCTCTCTTGCGTTTCAGTTAGTTTTGCCTCTAGAGTTCTAGGATACATAATGTGTTTCATGTATCCATGCTTCGCAAGTTTATTGCCGATTCCTCTCATGGGTTGCAAGAGCAGCCGATTATTTTGTAGAAAGATTTGACCTTTGATGAGGATCCGGTTCAGTTTTTAGACCAGAGGGAGCAACTGGTTCGAAGCAAATCTTTTCCTCTTGTTAATTTCTGTGAAGGAGTCACCAAGTAGAAGAAGCTACTTGGGAATCAGAGGAGCAAATGAGGTAGCAGTATCCCTATCTCTTCGAATGTCAGGTATGTAAATTTCGAGGACGAAATTTTTTTAAAGGAGGGGAGAATTGTCACATCCCGACCCGTAAATTTTTACCTTATTTACTAGCTTGGTTATAATAAGAATTTTACCGTCTCTGTCATTGAAGTTATAGTTTAATTGGTCCCTAGAGGGGTTTCGGGGACAGTTATGCTCAGAGGATTATTCGTAGGAGGAAATTATGACGACGGTAAAAATGGTAAATTTTAGCTAGTAAAAGGTAATTTTTATTCGGGTATTATTTTTTTGAGGTGTTATTTGTGGAGTTGGGTTGTTAATTAGTGTGGGTATTAGATTATAAGTGTTGGTCCGGTTTGGGGGTGAAAGACCCAAACCATTTGTCTTCTCTTTTCCTTCTCTCTTTCTCCCCGATTCTCTCTCTCTTCTCCCCCGTCTCCCTCTGTCGCTGCCTTCTCCAGCGCAGCTCCGCCGTCTTCGGCCACCCCTGGCGGCGAGACCACCGCCGTTCTCTCCCTCTCCTCCTCTCCTTTCTAGCCCAGCCCGTGGATCACGCAAGCGAACCAAATCAGAGGAGATCGAAGCTGTTGAACCCGACTGTGTTTGTCGGATTCCGACCAGCTCGGGCAGCGACGACGGCAACGAACGGTAGGGTTCTTCTCCTCCTTCCTTTTACTCCAATTCCATGTCTTTATTCTGTTGATTTGTGCCCTAATTAGAGGAGCCCCTTTTCTTCTGTTTTCTGGGTTTTCCGGCGTACCTCCGGCGATCAAGTTCTCAACGTTTCCGGCCTCTCTTCCTTGTTCCGACGAGCAAGGTTGCTTCCTGGCAGACCCAACAACTGAGTGTAGGATGTGAGTGGAGTTTGGTTGAGGATGGAGCTTATTCGGGTCAGGACAGAGAGAGACAGAGGACTGCAGGTCGACCTCCGACAAGGAGAGGTTGCTGGGTTCGAGTGGTGTACGGTTTGGAGGTAAGGAGTTTGTTTTGGTCGGCTGTGTTATTGTTTGTGTTGCGGTTAATGAGTTGAATTGTGACTGCACTCATTGTTGAGGTTGATGATTGTCGATAACTTGGTGATAGGAATTTATGGGGAGGCTATGGCAAAATTCCGGCAAGTGGCCGGAATCCGGCAGAATATTCCGGCAAGTCGTCGGAATCCGGCGAAGGCAGTTAGTCCGACAAGAGCAGTTGAGGTAGTTATCGAAGTTTTCCTTTTTGTTTTGCGTTGTTTCATAAATAGGAAAGTTTATCGGTTTATAATCGGAAATCTTTCTAAGTGAGGAAAGTTTCTATTTTGGGGAAACTTTCCCTTTTTGAAAACTTCCTATTTATGGAAACCCTTTTTGGGTGCCCTTAGTAATTTTTTAGGGTGAAGTTGTGTAGAGAGGAAATGAAGGAAATTCTTGGTTTTGTTTGATCGTAGGGGATCATAAATTAATTTTGGAAGTATTTTGGTTAATGTGTTAAGGCATGGAAATTGATGGTGACTTTGTTTCTAGGTTAAGGTTCATTCCGAATAAGTTATAGTTGCGAAGTTTAGTCGGAATTGATTATTTATTATATGTCGGTCAATCCTGGTCAACCTAGGATACTTAGTCAATTTAAGAAGAAGACGAATCATTGAATATTTCGGAATTTGGTTTGACCGATTTATTCTGCTGTTTATTATCAGACGTGGGATTGACTCGAGATTGTGAATAGTGGAGGCAGCGCTCGAGGAGTATGCCGAGCATTGGAAGGCTTAGGCCTAATACTGTGAGTGGACGTTTATTTTCAAAATAATATGCATGCTATGGTTCATGATTGAACATTTCCTTTTGTTGGAATTTTGACGTCAATTAATTTGACGCTTTTATTTCTCTTGGAAAGATACCGAAAATGGGATTTTCGGTGGATATAAATATGTATTTATGAGAGAGTATGTATAGAAAATGCTAGCTAGCCATATGTGTCTGTCCACCTTGATGGCGTCGTGTAGCACCGCATTAAGGCGTGACGTGAGCGTTGGACGTAAGCGTAGTAGCCCTATTTGAGTGTTTAATTCATATAGGGAGTATGGACACATATTTATACACCGTCTGTCCACCTTGATGGCGTCGTGTAGCACCGCATTAAGGCGTGACGTGAGCGTTGGACGCGAGCGTAGTAGCCCTATATAGACCCATGAATCTATATATGGAGTATGGACGTGTGTAATTACATACATATATTATAGAGTCTGGGAGACTCGATATTATGAGATGAAAGTTTTATCGCTTGCAGCATGCATTCGATTTTTCTTTAGAAATTGATTTGGGGGTTCTAGCCAGGCTGGACCCCAGTTCAGAATCATTCCAGTGGTGTTCGTGTTTTTGCCACTGTGGAAAGCATTTTCTTTTGGGGAAATATTTATTTGTTGTCAGTTCAGTTTTGTCCACTCACTCTGACGTGTTAAATATTTTCCCCTGGGCTCTTCGTTTTTAAAATGCCCAGTCTGCAGAGTTCGCGTGAGGTCCAGCAAGAGACGTCGAGGCATAGTGACCCAGCTATCAGCTACATTTCGCCAGTAGGTTACCTGTTTAATCTACTAGGAGTTTGTTAGCTTCCGTTGCATTTTATTTTATTTTATTTTATTTTAGTAGCTATGAATACTATTGGAATTCTTATGTTTGTATTCTGGCTACTTTTGGAGTGTAGCTGAAGATTTATTTGTTTTGGATTAAAAGGTGATTCGTAAGTTTTTAAGTTAGGGTTGTCCATTTTCGAGGGAGGTTTGCAGAGTCTTCGGTAAATTTTCCTTGGAGGTGGTCCCCGCAGGACTCATCTCGGGTTTCGGGGTGAAATTCGGGGTGGGTCTTGTCATTTTTAATCCTTCTTTTTGGATAACTGTAATTATGTTTCCATAAGTTAAAGAATCATAGTTTATGTGACCTGTTTCATTACTAAGAACTTGTCTAATTTTATGAGCAAATAATTTTGGAAGACCATTTATGAATTTTTGTTTCCAGAATGGTTGGTTGCTATCGTCTCTAAGCATAACTCGTGAAATGAAAACATCTTTGTACCGTTTGAAATCACTTAGGGTAGGACACCTAAGGTTACTGAGTTGATCATGAATTCTGGATGTAATGTGACTAGGGGTTCCTATGAAATGTTGAATAATTGTATAAAATAAGGTATTAACAGCATCAGAAATTCCCATTCCTGTGCGTTCGTCGAAGATGGGAGTCCTATCTTCATCTCGTTTAACGGCATGTTTAATGGATGATCTAGAATCAGGAGTGAGATGTTTTTCCCACCAGGAATGAAGCATTCCTGTAAACCCAGTGGAGAGTATGTCAATAATTTCAGGCTGGGTGAAATTATGATTAGTGACATAGCTATTAGCTGTCATAGACATATGATGTAATTTATTTAGGATTTCTTGTTCTGATAAATTATCAATGTTCCATTCATAAGTTTTATCGGAAGAAACTGAGAATTGATTATTAAATTGATTAGTGGGTTGTATATCTAATGGAAGAGGTCGTTCTGTCCAAGTTTTAAAAGGTCGTTTCTTTGGATGAACTATCCGATCTAGATTTAAAGTTTGAAACATTTGGTTTAAATCTTTAATTTGGCTAGTGTTATTACTATGTTACTAGAATCGCTTTCTGAAGAGTCGGAAAAAGAGTTTTGTTGGGTATGAATTACAGCAATCCTACTGGATTCAGGTGTTTCGGTTTTTAATTGTTCTAACATACGTTCAATCTTTTGAATTGAAGAAGTAGGATTTAAGGTAGGTTTATTTAAAGCACTAAAATGTACTAAAGGAGTTTCTGGTTTGAGTTGAGGTAAAATGTTGACTTTAGAAGATATGTTATCGACTTTTATTTCTATTTTGTCTAACTGAGCTCCTATGGTAATTAAACTTTGATTTGTATAATTATTTTGTTCAATAATTTTTTTAGTTTCGGGATTAAGTTTCTTAGTTTCAGTATCTTCAACAGCAATCTTGAAAATGGAGAGGCTGTGATTGGACTATTAAGATGATCAATTATTATTGTTTCAACAGGAGGATGACTCGAAAGGACGGAGCTAGTGGAAGTTTTCCATTTTGCTTTTGTTAATGTTTGAACAATCTTTGGATTATTTAGTTGATCTATAAAGTCGAGAAAATAAATTTCTGATTCTGTTTCAAGCATAAATGTTTGCCAATTTTTAAATAATTGTTTTCGTTGAGTTATAAGGGGAAATTTCATCCTATAGAGATTTCGTCTAAGGAGGTTTTCTGGTAACTCAAGATTTTTGTCTAATTTAGAATAATTAATTATGAAAGGTTTGGTGAGTGTGCTTAATTGAGGATTTAAAGGAGGAGTAACTAAGAAATCAGAAGCAGTAGGAGAAGTTTGATCATCATCTGTTATTGAATTGTTTTGAAGTTCGTTTTCTGTATAATTTGGGTAACTAACTTGAGAAGTAGTTTTGATGTTTTTAATTTTAAGTTTTTGCAATTCTTCTTCTAATTCTCTGATTCTGATATTTTTAATTTCTTTATCGAGATCAGAATCTCGTCTAGACATTGAATCAGCTGTAGTGGAACCAGCAAATGAATGTCTAGCAGTAGCGAAAGAATGTCGCGAGGAGTTTCCTACCTCTTGAATTCTTGGGTTTTGATTTATTCGAGAGTTTTGAAAATTAATTCTTACTGTGCCATCATTAAACTGTTGAATACAGTCTAAATCAGAAAGACTATGTTGTGCATTAGATGGTTGATTCTCACTAGTGAGAGACCATTCAGAGGGGAGATGAACATCTGACCATCTGATAGTATGAGGGACAGTAATATTGGCGTTTTCTTGACTACTTTGAATCAAGAGAGTATGGTTTTTGAGACTTTTACTAATAGCTTGGAAATTCATGTTTGTGCCGGTGACTTTATAATGGATTCTATAAATTAAGGCTAAAGGTTGGGTTCCTTCAAGAACATGGTAACCTGAAGTTTTAATGTTGAGTGTTAAAGCTTTTAAAATATGAGGATCACTGAGGCTAATAGTAAAATCTGGGTAGCAATTAAAATGAACTGGACCATTAAATAGACTTGATTCAATTAAACCAAGGGTACTATCATTAAAATCAGTAAATCTCGCGTCTCTTAAACATAAAAGAATTGAGGCATTAAGACCTTTTCTTGTTAAAGGTTTGACACCAATTTGAACTAATCCAATATGTAGGAAATTATGACCATCTTTTTTATGTTTTTTAATTGATTCTGGACTAAAAAGTTGGCAAGTTTCATGTTGTTTACTAAGTGCATAAACTTGTTCTACTGATTTAATATGGTGTTCACTTTTAAATGAAGCGAGGCTCCATTTCTTCTTATAAATTTCATGATTAGGAATTCTGGGAATGTTCCAATCATTTATGTCTATGTTATCGTTTGATTGATATTCTATTTGTTCTTCGTTAACTATATCTGGAATTCGATTAAGGGAGGATCTAGACGAACTAGAAGTGACTGAGTTGGATCTAAAGAGTCTACTCATTATGTGAAGAGGAGAGAAAACTGAACCTAAACGTAAAAGATAGCCGGCTTTAAGAACCTTATCCTAAGACCCTCAGACTGAAACTTACCTCACACCGCTCACGCCGCATCCGCTCACGCCTCTCTTGGGACTTATTGTTTGGACCTGGACCTATTGTTTGGTGGAAGGAAAGGGCAATCTTAAAGGAATTAAGAAGCAGAAAGTAAAACCATAATCTTTGAAATTAAAGTACAGAAATCAAAACTCATCAACAATAAGTAAACAATATAGATCAACTCAAGATCCACTCCTAGGCGGTAGTCCGCCACCTGGGGATTGAGGAGATAAGGAAATTTAAAACAGATATAAACTCCAGAGCCACACCTAGGCGGTAGTCCGCCACCTGGGGTTGGAGGGTTTTGATTAACTAACAAACTATATCAGGCCGTTTTGGCTCTGATACCAAAACTATCTCACTCCTGATTCTAGATCATCCATTAAACATGCCGTTAAACGAGATGAAGATAGGACTCCCATCTTCGACGAACGCACAGGAATGGGAATTTCTGATGCTGTTAATACCTTATTTTATATAATTATTCAACATTTCATAGGAACCCCTAGTCACATTACATCCAGAATTCATGATCAACTCAGTAACCTTAGGTGTCCTACCCTAAGTGATTTCAAATGGTACAAAGATGTTTTCATTTCACGAGTTATGCTTAGAGACGATAGTAACCAACCATTCTGGAAAGAAAAATTCATAAATGGTCTTCCAAAATTATTTGCTCATAAAATTAGACAAGTTCTTAGTAATGAAACAGGTCACATAAACTATGATTCTTTAACTTATGGAAACATAATTACAGTTATCCAAAAAGAAGGATTAAAAATGTGTATAGATATGAAATTAAATGCTCAAATGAAATCAGATAAGAAAACAGCTAAATACGAATTAGGAAATTTTTGTGAACAATATGGTCCACCTTCATTACCGCCTTCAAGAAGAAAAAAGACAAGTAATAAATTTATTCCTTACCATTCAAAAAGAAAATTCACACCCCACAAAAATAACTTTGAACCAAACAAATTTTATTCTAAAATCAAATTTCGCAAAAATTGGTCTAAAAAACCAAATCACCAATTAAAACGTAAATCTTTCGATAAAAGTAAAACCAAATGTTTTAAATGTAATAAGACTGGTCACTTTGCAAACAATTTTCCAGTTAAAAGCACTATTAATCAACTTAAAATTAGTCAAGAAGAAAAAGAAAAACTTATACAAACTTTAGAATTACGAAACACTGATTCAGAAAATCAAATGAGTGAAGATGACATCACAATGATGGAATCCTCTTCCTCTGAATCCGATGGACATTCTTCCCCAGATATTACTTTTGGGTGTAAAGATGCCTGTAATTGTAAAACAATAAATGTTCTTTCCAAACAAGAAGAACAAGAAGAACTCTTAATAGATTTAATAGGTAAAATAGACAACCCTGAACTTAAAGCAGAATACCTTAAAAAATTAAAAAAATTAATTACCCAAGAAAATACAATTAATCCTCCCTCACAAAAAATTAGCCTTACTACAACTTTTGATAGATTCTCCACTAGTAAAAAAGAAATAACGATCCAAGATCTCCAACACGAAGTAAAAACAATCAAAAATCAAATACATGCCTTACAACAAACACATCTAGAACTTACAAACGACAATAAAGAAATCAAACAAGAATTAAATTTACTAAAAATAAATAACCAATTTCTTAAATTACAGGATCCAATTGAAAATCCTTTCCCAGAAAATAATGATGAAGATGAAAACTCTGAAAATAACACTATTAATACCATACGCCAAATCCAACTTAAAAAATGGTACACTACTGTCCAACTCAAAATAAAAGATTTCCAAATAACAATAATAGCCCTAATTGACTCTGGTGCGGATCTTAATTGCATCCAAGAAGGCTTAATACCCTCCAAATATTTTGAGAAAACAAAAGAATCTTTACGATCAGCTAATGGAACAAAAATGGATATTAAATACGAAATCCCTAAAGCCCATATCTGCCAAAATAATGTTTGTTTCAAAACTTCATTTGTCTTGGTAAAAAACTTAACTGATAAAGTAATTTTAGGACTACCCTTCATAACATTAATTTACCCTTTTAAAACTGAATCTGATGGTATTATTACCTACCCTTTTGATGAACCAGTTAAATTTACTTTTCTTTCAAACCCATAAATCCATACTTTAAAAGCATTTCAAGAAAATAATATTTCAAAAACACTCGCTTGCATTCAAGCAAAAACTAAACAAATAACCTTTCTCCAAGAAGAAATTAATTTCAAAAGAATTGAAAATCAACTTCAAAACTCTTTTCTTCAGCAAAAGATCAAAACTTTTGAAGAAAAAATAATCAAAGAAATATGTTCTGATATTCCTACTGCCTTTTGGCACAGGAAAAAACATATTGTCTCATTGCCCTACATCAAAGAATTTAATGAGAAAAACATCCCCATTAAAGCTCGTCCAATTTAAATGAGTCACGAAATCATGGAATTTTGTAAAAACGAAATTAATGAATTACTCAACAAAGATATTATTCGCCCGAGTAAATCTCCTTGGTCCTGCCCAGCGTTTTATGTTCAGAAAAATGCTGAACTTGAACGAGGGACCCCCGTCTGGTTATAAATTACAAACCCCTAAACACAATTTTGGAATGGATCAGGTATCCCATTCCCAATAAACGAGATCTCATTAACCGATTAAATAAATCTGTTATCTTTAGCAAATTTGATATGAAATCAGGATTTTGGCAAATTCAAATTAGTGAAGCTGACAAATACAAAACTGCATTTGTCACGCCTTTTGGACATTATGAATAGAATGTTATGTCATTCGGATTAAAAAATGCACCTAGCGAATTCCAAAACATAATGAACGATATATTCAATCCTTATAGTCACTTCTCCATTGTCTACATTGATGATGTTCTAATCTTCTCTCAATCAATTGATCAACACTGGAAACATCTCCACCAATTCTTTTCCATAATAAAGGATAATGGTCTAGTTATTTCTGCCTCAAAAATCAAATTATTCCAAACCAACGTTCGTTTCCTTGGATTTAACATTCACCATCTCCAAATAAAACCCATTGATAGAGCAATACAATTCGCTGATAAATTTCCAGATGTAATTTTAGATAAAAATCAATTACAAAGATTCCTATGATCTTTAAATTATATAGCAGATTTTTACAAAAACCTTAGAAAACATTGTAAGCCTCTATTCGATAGGTTACAAAAGAATCCTTCCCCCTGGACTTCATGTCCAGTTCATCCAAAGGGAGAAATCCCGGAAAATCAAAAGTTACAGCTTCCTCTACAGTAAAGAAAGAATCAACATCAGTCAAGAAGGAATCTCCTGAGTCAAACATAGTCCCTTTCACAGGTCATTCTTCTATTCCATTAGTTAACCATTTTAGTGCTCTTGGTAGCACTCTCAGTCCAAATATGCCCAGTTACCAGTCAGCACTAGTTAACCAATTCGACCATTACAAATCAAGTCCTTCATCTAACCATCCAGTTATCTACAAAAAATCCTCCCCTTACATTATCCGAGTCGAGCATGCCTTATTTTACATTGAACCCACCATGAGTCACCTAAAAAACCCAATTTCTTTAGTTAAAAATTATTTTGGTCCAACATCTCATTATCCTCCCGGAAAACCCCCATTAGCATTTTTTAAAGACATTTTGTATAAAAAACAGTCAATCTTCATTAAACCAATCATTGATCCGAAGGACCAATCCAAAATACTATATCATTCCCTCTATATAATCAGGATCCTATCATTAGCCCAATGGAATGATCCTCCCTCTACTCCTCATACTCTAGACACAATCTCATTTACCTATTTTGATTACATGGAAGCATGGGACAAAATATTCCTCCATCAAACCGAGGACTTCAGTCATTCATGGTTCCTCAATTTCGACAGAAGATTCAACCGCCAGTTCCCGATGTGGTTTTGTGGTTGGTGGGACGACCATGGTTGCTCCTATGATCTTCTCCCTTCACAACTCCAGAATGCAGTCACCAAGTTCACTACAGTTATGACATTTTCAGATTACGAGAAACGGTTTTCTCCCACTCTTCAGTTCATGGCCAAGTACAAAATTCCCTGGATCCTAAAATGGCAATACAATATTGAACCAGAAGGATACATGGTCATAAGACAAACTCTCGTAAAATGGTGGGATAAATTCGACCCCGAGAGAGTCTTAACTCAATTCAGTGAAGAATTCACAGTCATTCCCTCAAGTTCAAAAACTCCGGTTTCCATTCAGCCGGCCCCTCCAGTCTCACAGTTAACATCTCCAACTTCCCAGTCACCATCTTCTTCCAAGAAGACAATCCAGTTGCCATCCTCTTCCCAGAAGAAGAAGGTCTCCAGTTCATCTTCCTCCAAAGCAGAAGAATCCTCTTCCCAGAAGAAGAAGGCCTCCAGTTCATCTTCCTCCAAAGCAGAAGAGTTAAAGGCATTAGCAAAACAGTTATTACAAGAAGCAGCAAACTTATCTACGGATGATGACGAAGAACATTCTCAGTCAGAATCATCATCACACAGTTCACCCAGTCAACCAAAAAGATGGGCAGACTATGACGACAGTCAAGACCCCTATGCTGAGTTTGACTAATTCCAGTCAAACCACTTCAGTCAACTTTTCTACTAGTGATCCACATGACAGACAGTTAATTCCAGTCAAAACCATTTCAGTCAACTTTTCCACCGAAAATCAACAGCAATTCATGTGGCAGACAATCTGCTATTCATCAACAGTTACTCAGTGGCAGACAAATTACTATTCACCAATAGTAACTTTTTACTATTCATCACTTTTTGTAATCTATATATTGAGGCCTCCGGCTTCATTTAGTCCAGGCTTCAATTTTTCTCTCTTCTTCTCTTCTCCTTTCTTCTGAGTTCTTCTCTCCAGTAAAACTCTTGTAAGCAGAGCTCTTGCTCTTGCATCATTAAATAGTTATATGTTTTAAATTTAATATATATATATATATATATATATATATATATATATATATATATATATATTAGCTACCGCCCAGGTGGTTTGGTGAATGGTGAAGAAATATTGAGTCATTTTGTATTTATAATATATTTATGTTAATATTAAATGTGATATTAATAATTTTAAATGATTAAATTTTTAAAAATAAATAGCACTAAGGTGATGAAACTTAATATTTTGTGGCCTTAGTCGGATGAACGAATTGTCAGACAACTGCCCAGTTTTCGTAGTGTTAGTGTTTTGGTGACGAAATATGTTCGTTACTTTATACTGTGATGACAAAACAGTTTCAGTCACCTAACCAATTTTGCGACGAAACTATTTTCGTCAAATAACCAATTTTGCGACGAAATATTGTTTGTCAGCTAACCAATTTTGAGACGAAATTTTTTTTGTCATCTCAGTCCTTACTAAGATGACGAAATAGTTTTCGTCAGCTAACCACTTTTGCAACGAAATAGTTTTCGTCATCTTAGTAGGGTCTGAGATGACGAAATACTTATTTTCATCACCTCACTGCCTTTAGATGACGAACCTTAGGTGACAAAATTTTTGTCATTTTAGTGCTTAAATGACGACAGAAGCTAGTATAAATAGAGGTGAAGTAGTAATAAGTGGAGAAGTTTAGAAGTTAGAAAGAAAATCATGAGAGAAAATTTAGAGTAGAAAAATTAGTAGAGGTCTAAAGCAAGTGCTAGAATATGGTAGTGCGGTTTCAATTTTTGTAAAACAGGTTTGAGATAGGGAAAGTTATAGGGAATCTCAAGTTTTGTTTTATAAACTTGTTATCTTGCTTTGAGTTGTTTATATTGCTGTTGAAGATGGTTATTATGTTTAGCTTTTCATCAAGTTATTATCTGATCATATGTTAAATAAGAAATGAATGAAGTTATGTGGTTGAGGTTATTACTTGAAAGGGACCAGCAATGGTCTGCCTTTGTATACATGTAGGGCTCTAGCCCTTTCAATGTTATATTGATAAAACAATCTTATGGCAAGAAGACACTAATGACCAAAAATAGTACAAAAGTACCAACAATTGAAACCTAAAATTTTGTGCATACACTCGTATTGAAATTGCATGGATGACATTTACTATACTGAGTCTTTTGGCTTACCCCTTTATGGGATTGAGACTATTACTTGAAAAGGACCAGCAATGGTCTGTCTTTGTATACATGTAGGGAGAGAAGCACTTTTAATGTTATATTGATAAAACGATCTTATGGCAAGAAGACACTGGTGACCAAGAATAGTACAAGAGTACTAACAACTGAAATATAAAATTATGTGCATACACTCATATTAAAATTACATAGATGAGATTTTCTCTACTGAGTCTTTTAGCTCACCCCTTTATGAATTTGTGCAGATGTTACACTTGAGGGATAAAACTTGATGTCTAGAAAGAATCTGAAGTCTAGGAGGAGGAGAGAATCTATAGCTTGCTGTTTTTAAATTCTTGTTTGTGTAATACGACTTATTCTATAAGCTTACTTTCCTGTTTGTTGTAAGAACAAGAGTTATGAAATAAAGTTCTCCTTCACCAAGTCACTTTGATTCTACGTTTTTCACATAGCTTCTATTTGTCAAAGGTTCTCTTATCTTTGACAAGTCGAAGTTATTCACGTCCTTACCTGGAAAAAAATAATAATCTCAATTTCTAGGCCAAGGTGTGACATAACTTCTCCTCAGGTTCTTTGTTTTCATTAATGTGTGGTTTTCTTGCTTGGTTAAGGTTACTTGATTTTTGAACTGTATTTCGAGGCAGACAAACAAATAACGCTTCAACTTTACAGGTACAACTTTACAAGTATATCTTTTTCTTTTTCTTTTTTGGGTTCTTTGCTCTATCTGTGGTTCTCAGGAATGAAAGATAATTTGAAACATTTACTTCTGCAGAGAAAATAAATAATTTGTTTTTCTAATATAATATAAAATACATCTTTGCGAATTAAAATTAAAGCTACCATTTTGCTGCCTATGATCTATGCATGTTTAGCAGCAATATATATTCCTTAAAATTATCCCTTTTCAATATATTTGCTTTACTGCGTTTGCTCATTTATGTTCATGATTACCTATATATTCTGATTTAAGGAAAATTGAGATTTCAGTTGCAGAAGTGTTCATTCATTGCAGTGTCACCAGAGACATACTTTTACCTTATAACTTATAATAACAAAGCAATTGGATGGTTTCATCTATTGCCAATGTGACGTGAGGTACTACTAGAAAATAGCACCTTAGACGACGGAATTAAAAAATTTCGTCTCCTAAGTGGTGCTTAAGCGACGAAATCCATCTCCTAAGTTGTTCTTAGAAGACAAAAATTTCGTCGCTTAAGTACGACTTAGGAGACGAAATATTTTTACTTAGACGACGGCATTTTGAAAAACTAAAAATTAAAAAATTTATATGAATCACTTAGGAGACTGAACTACATTTCGTAGCCTAAGTAGAACTTAGGATACATAAATGTTTATTTAAGAGACGAAATGTTTTTTAAAAAAATAAAAAATTATGAATCACTTAGACGACGGAAATAAAACATTCTGTCACTTAAGTTCTAAAAATTTGAGCGCCCATCTTCCCGTGTAAAATTTCACGAAAATTTAAAGCAAAATTTTTCAAAATATATTAATTTTTTAAATCACACACTCATCAACCTTATCAATAGAAGAAAACCCATCTTTTCCCAGAGCTCCCTCTACGTCCTCGACGTCTCTCTCTCTCTCTCTCTCTCTCTCTCTCTCTCTCTCACTCTCATGCCGGCCTCTCTCTCTCCATTCTCACCGCTCCTTCCTCCCACTAGTAGAAAAAAGGCTTAAGCGACGGGTATTTTCATATTTTGTCGCTTAAGCAATACCTAAGCGACGAAAACTAATATCGTCGCTAAAGATAAATTTTTCGTCGCTACAATTTTCTGGAGCGACGAAATATTTTTGTTGCCTAAACTTCGTCGCCACAGGTCCTACTCAAGCAACAACAAAGATTTTGTCGCAAATTATTTATCACTACCAGAAGAAAGGCTTTAGCCGACGAAGAAAAAAAAACCAGGCCGACGAATTTTTTTTTCGTCGGCTAAAGTCCACTTTAGCCGACGAAATTAATATTTCGTCGACTGAATAATTTTTTTCGTCGGCTATAGTCTGTGAACTTTAGCCGACGAAATTTTCAAAAGTTTAGCCGACGAAATTTTCAAAAGTTTAGCCGACGAAATTTTAAGAGTTTAGCCGACGAAATTTTTAAAAGTTTAGCCGACGAAAAATATAATTTCGTCGGCTAAAGTGTTTTATATTTACAGATTTCGACAACAACTCATCTGGAAAAAAAAATTATATGTAGAACCTTTAAATGCAAAAAAGTCGTGAAATAAAATATGACCAGAATGGTGAAATACGTCTACAATTGAAAAATGACGGTATTCCGGTAAAGTCTCGGTGCCGATAGTTGACTTACCCTTATTATTCACTATGCTGCAGATTTGGTTTTTGGTGTCCGATTGACTATTGTGATACCTTTCCGGAAGCGTAACGGCCCTACGAGTCAAACTCATTGCTATGCTATGACCTATAGGCTTTTTTGGCCATCCGAGTCTGTTTAGGGCTTCAAAATGCAGTTTTCTTATTTTCAATTATAGTTGACCGTTTCGATCGAGCCCTTAACGTTGTCGGATCCAGTTGAATTTTTTACCATAGACATATTTCGTCATAATGATCATATCTGACGGTTGAATTTTGGTTTGTGAATTTTAGTCATCGGAATCACAACGTGTCTACTATTTACCGTTATTCGGGTTTATGGGGAGCCCTATCGTCGGAAGGTAAATGTCTCAAAATTTTTATATGGGCAGTTGCGTCTCATCTACGTAAGAGTTTTTTATGTGGAAGGTTTGACCAAACTACGTAATATAGCGGACTGACCTGAGCGTTTTCGTGTGATAAGTGACGATGGATTATGGTTGACCGTTTCGATTGAGCCCTTAACGTTGTCGGATCCAGTTGAATTTTTTACCATAGACGTATTTCTTCATAATGATCATATCTGACGGTCTAATTTTGGTTTGTGAATTTTAGTCATCGGAATCACAACGTGTCTACTAATGTTGTATAACTTGTTTAGTCGGTTATACAACTTTGTGAACCAACTCTACATAGGAAGCAAAATTATTAAAAATCTCGTGAAATAAGATGTGTTCAAAATGGTGAAATACGGCTATGGTTCAAAAATCACGTAAATCGGGTAAAGTCTCGGAGCCGATAGTAGCGGTCAACCCTATTTACCGTTATTATTTCTTATGGGGAGCCCTATCGTCGGAAGGTAAATGTTTCAAAATTTTTATATAGGTGGTTGCGTCTCATCTACGTGAGAGTTTTTCGTGTGGAAGATTTGACCAAACTACGTAATATAGGGGGAGATATGAGTGTTTTCGTGAATTTATAGACTTTAGCCGACGAAAATATATGAAAAGTCGTCGGCTAAGATTGTTTTTGCCGACGAATAACCTAATATTTCGTCGGCTATAGTTATTTTTTAATTTTTTAATTACACACTATAGCCGACGAATACCCTAACGTATTCGTCGGCTAAAGTCGAAAATTTTTCGAAATTTTCAAGCAAATTTTTTTGGCGGGCAACCAAAATTTTCAAAGGACTTTAGCCGACGAAATTATGAAAATTCGTCGGCTAAAGTCGAAAAATTTTCAAAATTTTCAACCAAAATTTTTTGGCGGTCAACCAAAGAGTTTAGCCGACGAAAATAAAGAATTTCGTCGGCTAAAGTTCTTTATATAGCCGCAAATAAACCCAACACTAGACATATTGCAGCCCCTCCTCCTCTTCCTCTTCCTCCTCCTCCTCCTCCTCCTCCTCCTCCTCCTCCACACAACCACCACAAATAAACCCAACACTAGACATATTGTGTCCCCTCCTCCTCTTCCTCCTCTTCCACCTCCTTCTCCTCCTCCACCTCCGCCACTCTCTCTCCTCACCACACCGTCTACTCTCCACCCCCACGCGCCCAATGGCCACCTACCGCGCCCTCCTCTCCGCCTCCTCAACCTCTCCAACAACGTCTTCAACCGCACGTTCCCGCCGGAGCTCTCCAACCTCACTAACCTCCGTGTTCTCGACCTCTACAACAACAACCTCACCGGCGTGTTGCCGGTTTCGGTGGCTCACA
This sequence comes from Fragaria x ananassa, assembly GCA_034370585.1. NCBI lineage: Eukaryota > Viridiplantae > Streptophyta > Magnoliopsida > Rosales > Rosaceae > Fragaria > Fragaria x ananassa. The sequence continues at coordinate 17,647,998 of CP139769.1, forward strand.
TGACCAACCTCCGCCATTTGCATTTGGGTGGCTCACATGACCAACCTCCGCCAAGAAATGTTTCTGCAGTTTTTTTTTCAAAACCCAGAAACTTTAGCCGACGATATTCAAACACAATATTCGTCGGCTATAGTATTTTTAAATTTTTTTAATAAGGTTTAGCCGACGAAATAACCTAATATTTCGTCGGCTATAGTTATTTTTAAATTTTTTTATAAGGTTTAGCCGACGAATAACCTAATATTTCGTCGGCTATAGTTATTTTTTAATTTTTTAATAAGATTTAGCCGACGAATAACCTAATATTTCGTCGGCTATAGTTATTTTTTAATTTTTTTATAAGGTTTAGCCGACGAAATATTTTATATTTCGTCGGCTATAGTTATTTTTAATTATTTATTACGCACTTTAGCCGACGAATATTTCGTCGGCTAAAGTCTGTGACTATAGCCGACGAAAAATATCTCGTCGGCTAAAATGGGACTATAGTCGACGAAAAAAAAAATTTCGTCGGCTAAAGTCATTACAGATGACCTTTTCCCGACGACACTATAGCCGACGAAGGCTCGTCGGCTAAGGTCTTAGCCGACTAATTTTTTTAACAGGCCGACGAAAATTTTTCGTCGGCTAAAGTGCCTATTTTGGTAGTGTATGCAGCGACGAAATCTTAACACTTAAGCGACGAATAAGTTTGTCGCATAATATCCTTAACCTAACTGACAAATTTATATTTCATCGCTTTAGTTTTAAACTAAAGCGATGAAACTTTTGACTCTTGAGCGACGAAAATGTTTGTTGCATGATATCCTACACCTAATTGATAAATTTACATTTTGTCGCTTTAGTATTAAACGAAAGCGACAAAATGTTTGTCGCGTGATATCCTGCACCTAACCGAAAAATTTACATTTCGTCGTTTTAGTTTAAAACTAAAGCGACAAAAGTGTTGACTCTTGAGCGACAAAATTGATTGTCGCATGATATCCTGTACCTAACCGACAAATTTAATTTTTGTCGTCTGAGGTTAACACTAATGAGACGATATGTTTGATTTTAGTGACGAAATATTTCGTCGCTTAAGTGAAATCTTTTTTATATGCTCTGCATCACTTCCAGATCGAAAAACTGAAGGAAAACAAATCGAGCTACAGTGAAAAAAAATCTGCACAAATCAATCAGGCAAATCTTTGGCTTATTTGATGCATGATATCATCTTCATCCATTAGTTTGTAGTTTGCTGATACATGCTCTTTCTCCCTCTTTTATACCATTTTTTCAGATAAGTTTTCTAGTGGAGTATTACGGTCAATTATATATTGTTATTATTTGTTCCTAATTTTTTAGATGTGTTGATTTTATGATATGAGATGGCACGATATTCCGAGAGAAGATGACGATGCGTTAATACACCCCGCAAATGGGGAAGCATGGAATTTGAAATCCTTTGACTTATCATTTACATTTTTTGCTGCACATATTCCACCAAAACTTTCAGAAAAATTTGAACCAAATTTTTGAAAGTTTTCTTATCATCCTCTGCCTCACTTTTCATTTCTCTATATATTTGAACTCAATCTCTCTTTTCTCTTCTTCAGACTCTCTTCTCTCACCCTCTTCTCCTCTGCTCTAGTTCCCATGCACCGATCGAGAGACCCATAGAGTATTCTAGTTTTCCCTCTGTCTCTCCTTCTTTTTTGCCACCGTCACCTCTCCTTCCTCCCTCTGCCTTTCTTTCTTCTTCCCTCTGCCTCTCCTTCTTCTTCGCCATCGTCGCCTTGCCTCTCCTTGGCAGCTATTTTCATGGAAAGACTAATTTTCCTCCTCAATCGGACTCCGCGCCCATCTCGCAATAGGACTCCGCACCATCTCGCCAATGGACTCCACCGGACTCTGCGCGCATCTCGCCAGCGGATTCCACACGCATCTCGCCAGAGGACTCTGCACGCATCTAGCCAGCGGACTCCATGCCCATCTTGCCAGGGGACTCCAGCGGACTCCGTGCGCATCTCGCCAGCGGACTCTACGAGCATCTCGCCAGGGGATTCCAGCAGACTCCGCACCATCTCGCCAATGGCTTCTTCCTCTCCTTCATCGATCTCAGTTGAAATTGGGTTTCTTGATATTGGTTGTAAGATATTGGGGTTGTTTGGGGTTGATTGTAAGAAGTTGGAGTCAGAGGTGGTGTAGGAGCCAGTGAGGATCTGGTTGAAATGGTTGAGGATCAGACATAATTATTTCAGAAAAATTTTAAACAATATTCATCGCTTAAGGAAATTATTTCGTCGTATTATATCTATCGACGAAAGAAAACTTGTCGCTAAATTAAAAAGTTTCGTTGCTTAGCACTAAAGCGACAAAATAAGATAAGTTGCTTAAGGAGTTCAGCGACGAAAACAATTCGTCGCTTAAGAAAATTATTTCGTCGCATTATATCTAGATACAAAAAAAAAACTTGTCTCTAAACTAAATTGTCGCTTAACATTAAAGCGACAAAATAAGATCCGTCGCTTAAGGAGTTTAGCGACAACAAAAATTCATCGCTTAAGGAAATTATTTTGTCGCCTTGATCTGTAGCGACATAAACTGTACCCGTCGCCTGTTCCATTTTCTTAGGAGACTGATAATATTTTTTTATCACTTAAGTGCCTATAAGACGCGTCATATGCGACGAAGCTTAAGCGACGCCGGTTTCGTCGCTTAAGTCGTATGGCGACAAAACTTGGCCCTTAAGCGACGATTTATTCCCGTTGCCTAAAACTTTATTTCTACTAGTGTCCGCCGCCACCTTCAACTGCACCACACCCCCACCAATGGCACCTCCAACTACCACGCGCTCATCGATTTCGTCCCTACAAACGCCACCACTCTCAACGCTGTCAAGACCCTCTTCAACATCACCCGGCCACCTCCTCACCCTCCTTGGAGCTAACAATCTCCCCCTCTCGACCCGACCTGACTCACCCGTCCCAGCCGCCAGGAAGCTCGCCGTCCCCTTCTCCTACACCAAGCTCCTCCCCACAAACGCCACCTCTGCCGCCACCTCTCTCTCTACCAAGCCTTCCCGCCGACCCACCACCGTCCCTCGAAATTTCAAAGGGGTAAGAAATCAAGGTAAGTTCTTCAATTTTTCTGGTTTAATTAGGTTTAGGGCGTTCAGAGTGGTGGTGCTGGTGGTGGTATTTGGGGCGGTCGGAGTGAGTGGATTAAAAACATGTGGTGGCATTTTTTTTTTATAATTTTTTTTCAGCCTTTAGTGAAGGAATTCAACTATTCCGTTTCTTAAGTGAATAATTTTTTTATTATAAAATAAAATCCGTCACCTAAGTGCTTAGGAGACGAAAGTATTCCGTCTTTTAAGAACCACTTAAGCGACGAAATTTTAGGTTGTGTTGCCTAAGAGTGGTGAGGTAGACACTTAGGCGACGGATCTTAGCCGACGGACGTTCCGTCTTCTAAGTACTTAGGAGACGAAATCTGTCATTTAGGAGACGAAATAATTCTGTCTCCTAAGTGTTTTTCCAGTAGTGAGACATACCTATAACCTAAATTATAAGATGGTTTCATCTATATGTATCCGGTTTCATAGAAATATTCTTGACAGAAGATGGTTCTTCATGTATCCTATTCAATAGAAAAGGCTCCCATTAGTTGTTTATAGATTATTAGATGTTATTACGTTGTTCAATTTCAACTGTTTTATTCCATTTGCATTTCCACTTCTACATATAATTAAGTTTTTACAGTTTCCACTATTTAGAGTGCTGCCTTAATTATTCTTGCTCTCCAGTATATATATATATAGTCCTTCCAGCTGGTAAGAAAAAATTTAATGAATGAAACTGTCATACTCCATTAACATAGACAACGTTGCAAAAAAAAAAAAAAAACCATCGGATCGACCTTGTCAGTAGTAGGGATATGAACGAATTGGAAGCTAATTTGGAGATCCAAAATTCCACCCAAAGTATATATACTGAAAGACTTTATGTACGTATATGGGTATTTATGTGGAGAATATATAATAAAGGGAATTCTGTCAAGTCATCGAGCTTTGTTGAGTAGTAAAGTCTCCTCCTTGATGCATATATGTTGATCGAAAGAGTTCACTTGAAGAGGGGCTTCATGGTTTTAGAGAGTGCGACGACGTGCATGATTCCTTGGGATCCAAGGCAAAGCCATTGATCATGAAAGCCATTGATCGATCAGATCAAAGACAGTGCGCCTTTCTTCTGGCTTTTGTGGTGATGATGCATGGTGGTGTCCGACTGTCCGTGATGAGTAAGGCACTTGCATAGCAGCCTAATTTGCACCACATTTTCTTTGGCGCTGCTATCATGATGGGTGGAGGCTGCGGCTGCGACCCATCAAGACGTTTCTGCTTTGATTTATTAGTGTGTGATTGATCTATGGTGGTTAATGCGACGTTGAAACAAGAGGACGTTGGAAGATATATCAAGCTAGTATAGTATACGTACATGGCAGATTAATTATAAAAGAATATTGCAAGTCATATTTAACATTTCTTCCACTCCCGTTCACTCTATATAGCTGTATCTTCAGAGAAGTGATCGAATGGTAGATGAGACACCTGCTATTACTCTGGATTGTACTCTACGAGTACTATACATTTTACTTGGGTCAAGGTTTTAAATCCTCCTCGATACACATATGCTAAATTTTAATTGTGGAGAAGCCTTAATTAATTCCCGTTTGGTTGCGGTCCTTCATAATATGGCAAAAATAATAAGGTGACCTAGCTTATCCAATCACCCTAGCTAGCTACCATGCGATACGGCCGATACCACATCCTAATTCGTAACTTACCAATTTGGCCAAATTCTTATAATTTCACCCGCGACGACCAACTTCAAGATTTCTGGAGGCAATCAAGTGGTTGACGGCGCCTAGCTAGAGGTTGTAGTAGCATAGCTGCTAGCTAACCTTATTGGTCGATCTTATGCCACTATCCCAAAGCATAGTTAAGGATCAGATTCATGAAATCATTTGAGAATTAGAAGCAAGGCTAAACATGCATGCATATATGGCAGTTTCAATGCTTTTGTGTAAATTAAACAAGCAGCGATCGAGTAAGTAGCAATTGGAAAGGCACAATCTCAACTTAGATAAGTACGTAGTACCATACATACAATTACCACTATATATGACAACTTATTTATTCAGACGATCGGTAACTAATTCTTCCAGGGAAAACTTTATTTACCTTAACGATCGATGATTTTTATCACACGAGTTGAGTTGTTGTATATATTGGTAATGTGAGTTATGAAAATTGCATGTACGCAAAACATGCATGTGTACTATATGAATTAACACGCAACATGAAATAACTGGACCAGTTTCTATGTGTAGATAGATTTCCTTTTCTTGGATGCATGCATGTAATCGTACGTTCAGCTAGAAACGGTGATAATGTATGAAAGTTAGGCGCCTGCTAGATATACAGTTGCCTAAATTGGGATATACCTTACAATTCGATCAATGCCCTCCTTTTGCCGTTGCTAGTGATCGATGATATTCTTAGCTCTTACTATAAATACATGTACTCAACTTCTTGAAAAGGATATCTATCACCAAACGATGATGACGAGCACTAGTACTGGTTTCTGCAAGAATGCCCGGGTTCTGCTACTACTGATCTCTTTGGGATATTTCTGTAGTACTGCTGCTAATCCTACTGATGGGTTCACCCGTGTGTCGCTGACCGACAACAACTTCAAGTTGCAGAAACCGTACGACAAATCTGTGGCGGAGCGCTACAGCAAAGTCGATGGAGTCGAAACGTTCAAGGTTTACACGAATGACAAGCCCTTTGAACAAGGCAGTCCAACCAGGCCACGCACAGAAATCAGAGTTACAGTATGTATCTATTCTTCTCTCTTTACTCCTAATTTTTGTGGCTAATTAGTACCAAGGAGTTTAGGTCAAGTTCTTCACACGAAGTTTTAGCTTGATCTTTATTAATCTGTACGGGAATTGTGTTATAGGGATATGACTACACTTCCGGCGTCTGGCAATTCGAGGGCAGTTTCTACGTGCCGTCAGGCACCACCGGCGTTATAATAATGCAGGTCTTCGGGGCGCAAGATGAAGCTACGACTCTGCAACTAAGGATCATCAATGGAGATTTGATGTACTACAACAAGAATGTGGTGGTGACTAATGTCTTCAATAAGTGGGTGAGGGTGAATGTAATTCACAATGTTGGTGCAAAAAAGGTTACCATTTTTGTGGACGGTGTCCAGAAATTGGTGATGGATGACCACGGTCCAGACACACATTACTTCAAATATGGAGCTTATGCAGCTTTAACTGGTTCAAGTAACTACATGGAGTCAAGGTGGAAGGGAATCAAAATCTTCAAGAAATGATTGATGCATGCAAGAATAAAGAATTAGATACTATATATGTATCGAAACCTATATAACTTACAACAATAACGTCGTCAAAGAATAATCTAAAGTTTTTTTCAGTTTGAATAAATATATTTTAATAGAATGAACTTTCTTGCGTTGAATCAATATAATTAGCCATGCCATTCTGAGGTCTAATAATAAATCAACAGAGAGTTAGGCAGAGGCGTCCTTGGCGTCGGCGACGGCGAATGTCACATTTATTCGCATGCCATGGTGTCCTCCTTTTGTCGAGAAATTAAAGGTACGTGGGAGAATGCCTGCTTACGATGGAGGAGGTTATTTGGGGGTTTTGTTCACAAGTTGGTTCACTCGGAATCGGAGGCAGTCGAAAATCGAACTGGCCGTCCTCCCATAATTGTACATATTAGTTAATAACCGACGGGTAGTAAAATATTCTTGGACCAACGAAAATGTGAGAAACAGATAGAGCGAGACTGCTGTTTTGGCCACCATATCTGAATTGTGCTATCCATCGTTCAATAAAAAAATGAAAAAAAATTGGTGGGTCGTCGACATTAGCATACAACTTAAGTTTCAATTCTGAGATAATTATATTTATGATGTTTGATGCGTAAAGTTTAAGAATTCTATCAAGATGTCTCGTACTCTCATGTAAGACATGCTTAGAAGTCCAACTGTTGGAATTTGTTCTAAGAATAGAAGCAGCAGAAGAACAATAACGAAATCATGAAAGCAACTATCATGTATTGATGTTGTTGTTATAAATTGGGCTCATTCTGTTCTATGTTGTTATCCATTTCCCACAGACTAAATTCCGAGTTGCATCAAAATGAATTCGTTCTGCTACAAGTTGTTGTGTTTGCTCCTTCTGAGCTTTTTCTTCGAAGGCCTCTATCTTTGTGCTGCTGATGATCCAACTGATGGGTTCACCCTTGTGCCATTAACAGAAGACAACTTCAAGCTGCAAAAGCCATATAATGAACCTCTTTATGATCGTTATAGTTACAAAGATGGAGTCCGAAGATTCTGGATCTACAACAATGACAAGCCCTACAGCGCAGATAGCCCAACAAGACCACGCTCAGAACTGCGCATATCGGTATCTATATCTCTCGGCTTCTCTTCATATATATGCATTAGTATTAGAATTTTTTCAATATATATGCATGGTTTAAATGAATACAGTTAGAAAATATACATGGCACAGTTTCTCATCAGTATAGAACTTACCACAAACAAAATTATTGATGCAACTTGGACATAATCCACAAGCAATGCTAATAACTTCCACTCCAGGTAAACATCACAACATTGTAACAACTCATCTGCATACGGTTTCGCTTGCAGGGACATGATTATTCGTCTGGAATCTGGCAATTTGAAGGCTATGCATATGTTCCAAGTAGTACTTCTGGGGTTACAATAGTGCAGATTCATGGTGCAAGTGAGGGAGCTACAACTCTACAACTAAGGATGTATGAAGGAGATGGTGGAGATCTCAGATACTACAGATACAACTTAGTTGATACTGATCTCTATGATAAGTGGTTCAGAGTAAATATAATCCACAATGTTGACAAAGGGAAGGTCATAGTTTTCATTGACGGTGTTAAGAAGTTTGTGGTGAAAGATCAGGGACCAGGAGACCTCTACTTCAAATGTGGTGTGTATGCAGCACCAATTAATTCTAGTAACTACATGGAATCAAGGTGGAAGGGCATCAAACTTTTTAAAAAATGATGGGAAGATTACCAAATTTCCATTCAGTAGCTAAAAATGGTGTTACAGAGGCTATATATTTCATCTTTGTATTTATGGATGTACAAAACTATGGTTTTCACTATAAATAAAGAATCTATTCCCCTCATGCATGTAGTTTTTTTTTTTTTGTTAAGAAGGATATTTGACTTCCCTCTTATAGTTTTTTTTTTTAAAAAAAAATTTGTACATATATCCCCAGTGGCCAAAATGGTCATACGGCCAACTATTGATAAGTCAGGCAGAGCAAGCTCCAATACAAGTTTAGAGCAAACTCATTATTTGACTACAACTAAATACTGAAAGTGAAGTCCAAAGAACTAAGTCAAAATATATGGACATCTATACCAGACAACATAATACATAAAAAATACCCCTACTCTTGTGCGATCATTAGATCAAGGCATCTGTGATGACAAGCTTGACGCCTAACACCCCATGGTGTACGTTTCCACCTAGAAGATCATTGAACAACTCTGATCTAACAGCCACATAGGTTAAGAGTGTGACTCCTATAAAATACCCAACTCAGGCCCAACCCACTTGAGGGACAGAGGGAAAGTTGGAAGAGGATTAGCTCACAGGCCTAGAACACTAGGCCACACATGGCAGCCCAGAACAGTAAGGCCCAATAGCTCCTCCTCCCCCTCCTCACACCCAACTAGGCTAAACCGGTGAAAAAGCACTCCGGTGAAGCCCTCCACCACCGGATCTGCACTCCATGTCGCCCCGCCGCCACAGAACCACAACTCTTAGATTCAAGATCAAAGAGGTTGCAAAGACCCTCGCGGTAATATCATTCCTTGCCGCCTCCGCTTCAAAGCTCACCGCAGTTCTTTTCAATGCAAACTCACTCCACCATCTCCCACGTGCAGATCTAAATCAAGTCCCTACAAAATTATACAAGTCCTTGCAAAATTTCTTCTTATACATGTCCCTACAAAATTATAGTTCATTATACAAGTCCCTACAAAATTTAGTATAAATTTTATAATCTGTAAACTGATATTGGGAAAATGTTTCAAGCAAATAATCAATAAATCAGAACAATGAAATACTATAATTGGATAGTGTACATGTCACATAATCTGACATGTAAGGTGGACCTGATTTCTCAAATTGTGGTTCACCTACCATTATTTATCTTTTTGTGTGTTTCAGGACATTCTAACTTGACGGATTCTTAATAATGTTACCTAGATCTAATAGAGACCGGAGAAAAGCATAAGCATCTTTTTACGAAGATAATAGATCAATGGAGTCTGAGAGTTTTGCTCTTTTATCGATCGGTTTCAATGTCAATAATGTGTTCGATCCCATAATGGAAGCAAGCCATTAGAAAAGCAGGCTCCAAGGGAAGTAGTTAAGACTGTTTTTAAAAGCAAAAAGCGACAAAAGAGAGGATTCAAATCATTGATATATACTCAAACCAACATGAATAGACAGTTAGATCGTATTTGTCACACTGTTTATGTATCCCAAATTAGACCATTTATCCCTAATTGGGTATGCTCTCAATGGAAAATCTAGAGAATGCATCAGTTTGGAACTTCCTGAAGTGAATATATGCCAGAATTACCTTATAAACAATAAGTTGGTCTGTGATATGTAGAAGTTTACTAAGTTAGCACTCTACAGTTTATCAATTAGGTTTACACAATAGAATTTTTGTAAGAGTTATAGATGCATTGTTAATTAATTACATAGAAGAGAAAAACAGTCTCTTTTTGCAAATATGTACATATGCTTTCATCATAGTGATTGATACCAAGTTCTTCATACAAATGATAACTTACATCATTACGTGCATTTTGTGGCTTGGTGAAAATTAGCAGATGACAAAATTAGCAGGACTCATGGATCAGGCAAGAAATCTGATAAGGTCTTAACCGTGTATTACACTTTCTTGGGGTTCGCTGTCCTGACCATGCTTCGTGGGTTGATGCCACCACCAGCTACTTCAAACAATGACAAAGCAAGAAGAAAAAGAATTGGCGCACCGAAGAAAATGATCCAGTACTCTGATGATCAGATTTCTTTCTTTGTTTCAATAATTCTTTTACATGTATGAATTAGATGCAGAGGGATAGAGTTCCAAATCCATAACCATTGTTATCAATTAGTTTGAAAGTTTGATGAATGTCACAATGTGCTCTAGTTAACCGACAGTCCCCATGTCATTAATCATCTCAAAGAGAAATTGAACAAGGTAACTAGCTTGTAACTCAATTTTGAAAAGATTGCGCAGTTAAACAGAAAGCTGGATTATTTTCAGGGGGCGGTTATGTTTGTAAACACCTCCCATCAACACCTTAAACTAAACACAGGTAATTTTTGTACTGTTATCACTAGCATAATCCTAGTTCTAAGGCTGGACTTGATCTTGGATCATGATTCTACACAAATAATCCATACAAATATTACTTCACAAAACGGCAGCCATAGTGCAAGTGAACAACACAAGTAGAATTTGAACAAAAGATTCCACGGAACAAAGAACCGCAAACCTGTGCTTTTATAGAAGTACAGGGTCGCAAGTAAAATCTGAACCAGGTGAATTACTTGATCAAAACAAATTCCACGATTGCCATGTCAAACAACAGTTTATAATCTAAAACCCTAGGTTAAACCCACAATATCAGTAGGTAACCACGTGTTGCCAATCTGTCTTGCTGAATTAAACTGCTTTGAAGCACACCAAACTGCAAAATTGTAACTTGTTCTTCAAAATTTGATGTCTGTCGTCCAGGTACCTTGCACACTTGGATGTTTGGTTACATGTCTAGTCCTCAGTTTCACCACTTTCCTTCCCAGTGAATTCCTTAGCCTGGTTGCACATAGATGAACTTCTTCTGGATCCATATTCTTCACACACACACCACCCTTTCATTTGATTATCTGTCCATTTACAAGAGAAACTCTCAGAAAAAGTTTAATGCCATATGAAGCAACTCACATACATGCTAGCGAGCGTATGTGTGAAAGATATTACTGTATAAGCCCTTCAAATGAGGATGCTGTCCACAAATATGTTCATTAACCACCTCTAGCTGAGGATTCTTTTCCTTAAAGGCCGGTAGATGTGACTCCATAAATGACCTACCACCAGAAGAGTTCCGTTATAGGTAATCAAACTCCAATAAAGTTTACTGCTAGATATTAAAGTTATGACACTCCATGAAGATTACAGAATGGGATAGATTCTTTTTCCCCTCTTGAGCACCAGGAAAGAAACAGACCCCTAATGTAGCAGAGTAGATTAATTTGTTTGACAGCACTTGTAAATAAAAGGGTTGCGTGGAATCCAGGCCAGAATTGTTCTCTTTTACTAAATTAAAGTATTGTACGAGAACTTGTCTGTTGGATAGGATAACAGAAATTGGAAAAGGTGGGACTCAAATAATGATAATCACTTCTACACACCAAATTATGATAATCAATTCTACACAAAAAAGCTACTTATAATTCCAAACATACATAAATATAGTTGTGTATAAAACCAGCAATTAAACTCCAACAAATTTGTGAACCAAAAACAAAAACAAAAAACGTAATGCAACTAAGCATTGCAATTACTCCCAAGTCGCAACGCACTATCCCAGCATGGTATTTTAAGAGTATAACTACGTCAATAGTATAAATTATCAAGAAGAACAAAAGTTAAATAAACCTGCCAAAAACAACTTCAAAACTCAGTAAACTTGTGATACCATTTTGCATTTGACACACAAAAGTTGATTTTCAATGAACATGAGCTATTCTGGTTAGATCCTCTTCATTGTTTTTATCTTTTGCAATAATTTTAATGATATTCAGAAATAAATATAAGAGAATCCGTTCATAGTACCAGAAAAATATTAAAAAAATAAAACAGTTCTTTTATAAGAGTAAACTTTCTGATTTGTTGATGATATCAAACATCATACTAGACGGCTAGACAGAATGGTTGCATTAGTCAGTTTGGGAACAAATGGAACACTACTTGGCCATTCTCAGTTCAGAAAATGCTAATAGCGCTTCTAAAATACTTTTTCAATGCATGGGTTTGCAGCTAGTGATTTAAAGAGAACATGCCTGATTCCCCTACTGCTTCCTCCCCAATCAGAATAGCTCACAACCAGTTTTTTCAGCTGCCGCACACCTCTCAAAGCCATCTGACATGACTAACATGGTATGTTAGCCGAGATTCTCCAAAAAATTGAGTGCAAAAACTTGTTAAAGCTATAAAACATATTCAGCAGTTCATGTGGCATAAAAACTAAATACAACTACTTGTATCCTTCTCCTGTGTTAACATTGTTCCTACCTACAAATCTTGATTTCAGAGTAAGTGAATTGCTAGAATCTTGTGTAGCTGCACATTAGTACGTATGAATTAGTAAACAAGTTGAAAATCACTAAACACTAATTGCGAAACCCAGGCCCAAACTTTAAGCTAAAATAACATTAAAGGCCGGTAAAGCAAGTAAAAGAAATTTGATGATGAAGTTACCAACTAAATCTGAGAAGTATTTCAAAAAAATTACAAAACCAGAAATAAATAAAATAGTTTTACTTTACAAAAGAAAACGATAAAGAAATCATGCTCTTTACTCAGCTCAAACTTTTCTCAACAGAAAATCCAAAAACCTGCAAACAAAAATCAATGAGGAAGTGAGCTAAAAGCACGCTCAGTGAGTGACAAAACAAAACAAGGCGACCAAGAGATCATCAAATAACAATGCAAAGCTAAAAAAAAAAAAAAAAAAGAAGAAGAAAGAAGAGGACTAGTTCATAATGAAACCACTCATAACCAATAAATTTCACCCACCTATTTGAACACCAGAACCAATCACGATCAACACCATGATCACAATAAGCAATGAGCTGCCACCACAATCTCAAAATATATAACACAGGCTATCAGAGCACAAAAAACACACAGACTACCATAGCCCCATGATTGTGCCACGAATTATGGTCACGTCACATCAGTAATGTGCGCACACTGCCAGTACCACTCTCTTACTGGCTAGAGGATTCTAAATATATAGTTTTCATGCTCCCACCGCACAAATCGGGCAATCAAATGAAATTCAAAACACTACAAAGACACCAAACTATAGACACCAGTCAACACATAATTTTCACCAAGAATAATTTGCTGATAACTAAAAACAGCCACAATTGACACCCGAAACTAATCACAAATTGCATATGAATCACGATATTAACAACAGAAATATCCTAAATTTCCAGAAAGATCAATAAAAAGAGGACACAAAGTCGAGACCAAAAGAAGGTCACTCACCCAAGAAAAAAACACTGAAAACAGATCAGGAAATCAAACTATTCAAATCCAAACTTTATGAAAACATTGATATGAGAAACTCACAATCACAAGGACAGTCTCGGAAAGAACATATCGAACACAATAACAAACCCAGAAAATTCAAGATCAAAAAATACATGAGACAGAGAAAGTCACTCCCCAACCAAATTCGATACACAACCAAGATAGCAATAGCAACATACCCAATTTCCAGAAGATTAAATAAGTAGGGAAAACCAAAACAAATCAGTAAAGCAGTCACTCACTGCAAGAGGATGCCGAACCCCAACAAACTTTTGGGTCTAAACTTCGTACCAAACTCTCTCTCTCTCTCTCTCTCTCTCTCTCTCTCTCTCCCTGATTAAAATGAAGGCAAAATTGGGCAGCAAAGATTGAAGACAACCCCACTCCTCCGCAGCTGTGTTTTCCTATGTCAAACAAAAACCGCTACTTGTAATCACTCTGCGGTGAAAAAAGAAAAATGATCGACTGTATAAGTTATTTAATAAAAGGAAAATGCCTGTTTGCAAAAAAATAAAAAATCAAAAAATCAAAAAATCAAAATAAAAAATCAAACCTCATTTCAATGACAATAAGACTTTTGACCTCAATTGAATGAGATATTAACTTATTTGTGTCTAAATACACAAATATTTATTAAATTTATAATAAAATAATATTTTTAAGACATTTTTACCTTTGTGTCTTATACACATTTTGAGAGAGAAAATGGAAGAGACAGGACTTTGCCGGAGCCTTGACGGACTCCGATCACCGGTCGTCGGAATCCGATGACCAGAATATTACTGACCCCTAGTAAACTTGTTATCCACCCTAATAACATATTACTGACCCCAATAAACTTGTTATCCACCCCCACCAAAATATTACTGATCCCTAGTAAACTTGTTATCCACCCCAATAACATATTACTAACCCCTAGTAAACTTATTATCCACCCCAATAACATATTACGAACTCTCAGTAAACTTGTTATCCACCTCACCAGAATATTACTGATCCCTAGTAAACTTGTTATCCACATCAAAACTGATTCGGCTTCCCTAGTACACTTGCAACAATAACCTTTATTGTCACCTAATTACTATTTATTGCAAAAATAATAGAAACATATAAGCCGGAGCCGGCAAAGTTGAGAACTCGTCAGAGATCAGGTCAACTCCGACGCAAGAGAGAGAGAGAGGGCAAAAAAAGACAAAAATAATTGAAAACGTTTTTATTGCCTCTTACTCACTACAACGACGGATATATTACTCACGACAACGATGAGATTACAAATGACGACGGCGACGAGATTCCAATCGACGAGAATTCGATCTACAATGATGGAGATTCCAATCAATGACGCAACGATATTTCAATTGACGACGGCAGCAAGATTTCGATCTACGACAGCGGTGAGATTTCGATCTACAACGACGGAGATTCCAATCGATGACGCAACGATATTTCAATTGACGACGGCAGCAAGATTTCGATCTACGACGGCGGTGAGATTTCGATCTACGACGACGTAGATGGTGGAAGCGATGAGGTCGCCAGTGACGAATCTGTGAGTGAGAGTTAGAGAGAGAGAGAGAGGTTTGCAGATTCGTCGTCGTTGAGGCGTTGGTCAACGTCGAAGAGGCTTTGGCTTGCTTCGGTGAGGCGTTGGCTTTCTTCGACGAGGCATGGCCGGCATTGGATCTCATGGAGGATGAGAGAGAGAGAGAGAGAGAGAGAGAGAGAGAGAGAGAGAAAGTGTGTGTCAAGACCTGCCCCGAATTTCACCCTGAAACCCGAGGTGAGTCCTACGGGGACCATCCCAAGGAAAATTTACCGAAGGACTCGGCAAACCTCCCTTGAAAATGGACAACCCTAACTCGGAAGAACCGAAAAGAACCACTTAATTAACTAAAATAAATAAAACATTCTCCGCTACAACCCAAAAGTAGCCAGAATAAATTAAACAGAAATCTCAACAGTATTCAGATCTACTAAAAATTTAAAAATACAGCAGAAGCTAACAATCTCCTAGTATATTAAACAGGTAACCTACTGGCGAAATGTAGCGGATAGATGGGTCACTATGCCTTGACGTCGCCTTCTAGACCTCACGCGAACGCTGCAGACTGGACATTTTAAAAACGAAGAGCCCAGGGGAAAATATTCAAAAACATCAGAGTGAGTGGACAAGCAATTCCGACAACAAATAAATATTTCCTCAAAAATACTTTCAAGAAAATGTTTTACTCAGAAATTCTAAACTGGTGTCTAGCTCGCTAGACTCCCAAACTTTAAGAAAGAATGCCTCTCAGGCTAGAATATTATATATATCAGTATGTATTCACACTCGACTATCTCTTGTACAATATATATGAATAAGCTTAAAAAATAGATAAGCATACAAGACTACAACGCTGGCGTCTAACGCTCACGTCACCCCATACTGGAATTGTGCCTCAGTATGGGGGTATCGTCCGAGTGGTATATATACGTGCTGATTCCTTGTACGAATTCTATGAATGAATTCAAAGAATAGAAAGTCATACAAGGCTACGACGCTGGCGTCTAACGCTCACGCCACCCCATACTGGAATTGTACCTCAGAATGGGGAAAAATCACGTATAGCTAGCTAGCATTTAATCATATACATATTATTATCATAATCCACTATATATGAGTATAATCACCAAAATTCTCAATTTCGGGAAATTTCCAACAACAGAAAAAATGATTCAACGAAAAGCATTTTAAACACATTATATAAAACAACGGTCTACTCACAAATTAGGCCTAAGTCTGATATCGGTCAGAGGCCTCGTCAGCTCGAGCCTCCTCGCGTCATGTTCCAAAAACATAATTAAATCCTTAATTAGCACATTGACGCTTAAGGAAAATATACGAAATCAAAAAGGAACCTCGCGCGCTCAACCATGTCTATCGCCTAAAATCTTTAATTTCACTACCAACCAATAAAACTCCACAAACTCTTAACCGACATCTTCTAAACACCTTCCAACTTTCTAACCTTAAATAATCACGTGGCCGGATTTTAACTTAATAATCCGACAAAAATACCAAACTTCAAAAATTCTCAAACCTATCCAAAACTCCTCCAAAAATTATAAAACTCATTCCAATACACCCCTCATAAAATTCTCTACAAAAAACATTTTTCCCGGCGGCCGGCGGCCAGCTCCGGCGACCTCCAATGCTCACCAAAATTTGACAGCACCTTCCTAACTAGCACAAACACCAATTTCAAGCCTAATTATGTCAATCGAACGAAAACACATAAAAAGCCCTAGAATTTCCATTACCGATTTCTCCTTACCTAGCTCGAGATGGAAGGAGCCTTTTAGAGGGATTGCTGCACGGGATAAGGGCTTTCTTTTGAGCTAAGGTTCGCCGACTATGGCAACCGGAGGAGGGAGTTTCGGCGAGAAAACCACCACGGCAGTCGGACCTTTCGGAGTTGATTTCTCCTTCACGGCGGCGTTAGGAAGGCTGCCACCTATCTAGAATGGAAGATGGGTCGGAGGCCGACCGTTTGGGACTGGCGCGGCGACGAAATAAAGCCGGACGGCGACGGGCTGGCGACGGGAAGTTCCGGCAGCGGGGAGAGCTCGGGGAGAGAATCGGGAGGGAGGAGAGAGAAAGGAGAGAAGAGAAGAAAAATGGGCTTGGCCCATCCCGGACCAACACCACCAAATATACCCAATCCAAAAAATTCAACACCCCAAAAATAATACCCCAATAAAAATTACATTTTACTAGTAAAAATTATCATTTTTACCGTCGTCACTTTTTCTTCTTTCGAATAAATCCTTCCAAATAATCGTCCCCTAACACTACTGTGGGGGCCAATTAAATTAAACACTTATTGACGAAGACGGTAAAATTCTTATTAGCACCGTGCTAGTAATTAAGGTAAAAATTAAGGATCGGGGCGTGACAATTCTCTCCTCCTTATAAAAATTTCGTCCCCGAAACTTACATACCTACTAAACAAAGAGGAAATGATACTGCTGTCTCATTCGCTCCTCTGACTCACAAGTAGCTTCCTCTACTTGATGACTTCTCCAAAGCACTTTGACAAGCGAGATTGACTTGTTCCTAAGCACTTGCTCCTTTCGGTCAAGAATCTGAACCGGCTCCTCTTCATAGGACAAATCCTTTTGCAAACTAATCGGCTGCTCTTCAAACACATGAGAATGATCGGCAATATACTTGCGAAGCATAGATACATGAAACAAATTATGTATCCTAGACAACTCCGGAGGCAAAATAATAGATAAGTAAGAGGGCCAACTCGCTCTATTATCTCATAAGGCCCAATATACCTTGGACTAAGCTTCCCACGCATACCGAAACGAACTACCCCTTTCCAGGGAGATAATTTCAGGAACACCCAATCGCCCAATTGAAACTCAAGGTCCTTCCTGCGGACATCTGCATAACTCTTTTGCCTACTCTGAGCGGCCTTGAGTCTATCCCTGACCACCTTGATCTTCTCATTTGTGTCATGGATAATCTCAGGACCACAAAGCTCTCTTTCTCAGACTTCATTCCAACACAAGGGCGTACGACACTGCTTCCCATAAAGTGCCTCAAAGGGAGCCATACCGATACTCGAATGGAAGTTGTTATTATAGGTAAACTCCATCAGGGAAAGGTTCTTATCACAACTCCCTCTGAACTACAAGACACACACTCTCAACATATCCTCCAAAGTCTGGATAGTATTTTTCTCCATTATAATCTCATAATATTGTTTTTGGTTTATTTACTTTCTGTTTTACTGTAGTACCCTTTCAACATATTTTCTATATGAACATTTTTTTTCATAATTAATGGGTAATATGAAGAGTTCAAAAAATTGATGAAGCCTTTGACACTAAAAAGGGCTGACTTTCTAATATAGTAGAGATTTTAATATCGAAATAAACTTCGTTAAAAAAAAAAACCAAACAAAAAAATAGACATGAAGCACTGGCAAGGTAGCTAGTCTAGTGATTCTTGCCTAATTAGGTGTGCTATCCAGCCTAGATTCAAACCACGACACTGTCAAAGGTGGCCGAGAGAGGGAGTGCAATGCCCTGCTGGCAATGTTTGAGCTTTGGGATACCAAGGGTTAGTGCGGCTGCCTCTAACTCTTCATATAAAACCATCGAATACAAGGGGAGACATGAAACCTGAATCCATGGCTACAATGAAATCCATAACCTATATGGTTTAGCATCACACTATTTTTTTCCCCTTAAATTATTAAATAACTCAACCCTTGTCGTCTAACATCACACTAGTTTGAATGAAATTTCAGTCATACTTATTATGCATATCGCCTAACTTATGTTAACAGACACTTTGTTGATACCCATAAAATCAATATTCATGCTCAAGAAAATACACATGCGAATTACATTCAAAAAATAAAAAGTGTTACATATTTATTCGAATAGTCATGCCACACATGTAGACCCAAACCACAATCACGCTCTTGAGGCTTACAAGTTTGGGTACGGTGTGAAAGATAATAGAAGTACATGAAGCTTATTCTTGGTTTTGGTTGTTGGTGATTTTAGACTTTGGACCAAAATTCAGGCCCAACAATCTAGAATCGCTTAATGGGCTACAAAGATGAGATAATCATAATCCATAGACTTAAATTAATTACATACTTTACCCACTTAACCAATAGCTTTCCAGCTACACAAATAATATTACTTTCTTTTACCCTGCAATAATTAATCTTCCTCTACGCCAAGCACAAGTCCTCATCCGTTTTGCTTTTACCTTGCAACAAGTCATCTTTTTCTACACCAAGCATGTCCCTATCAGCTTTTTTCTTCACTCTATTCTAAGCTCTAGCCTCCACAAGCTATACCAATATACATATCTATAAACACATAAGTTTTTCCTTGAGATTTGCTACTCCAATCCCAACATCACGCAACAACACAACAGACATCACATCAAAGTCTTGTGGTCACTACTGTGTTTTGTATATTTAAATTCAACAACATACTTCTCTTTAATGTCTAGCAGTTTTATCTCAAAAACCTGTATCTTAGCCTCACATCCGCCAGTCTATAAATTAAGGCCTTTAGCTGCTGGAAAAACAACACAACCTTCAGGCAATTTATCTCAAAAACACAAAATAGCATATCTCTCAAGCAAGTCTCAAGCAACATGCTAAGCATCCCTAGCCTCTAATCCAATACCATTCTTAAGCTCTAAACAACTCTATACCTATCAAACATCACTAAAATCATCCCTTTCCTCGTTACACTAATTACACCACAGCAAATCTCTCACCGCATCAAACATTTCATCTCTTACAATTCATGTACTTCTAACTCCCACGCTTCATGCCTTCTTGCAAGTTTTTTTTATGTATATTGTTCATATGCCAGGATATCAAAAGTACACCAAGTTTCTGTCAACATTGTCACAAACATGTCACTGCAACAAACCAACATCATTGCACGGAGACCTGGGCATAACACGCAGAAAGCTCTTTGAAACTTTGGGCCCAATTCTTGAACTCAGAGGGGTAAATAGAGGAGATCAACCCAATCTATCAATCCTTGCAACCTCTGTTCAAAATGACCCCAACACACTCACACAAACTATGCATTACATTGAAACTCACATGCTCAATGCAATATAGAGCAGCAAGTTAGTATCAAGCAGTGAAACGCAAACGACATAATCAGTGTAATTAAGATGTCAAAGATGAAAGAAAACCTCTTTTCCAAAACTAAAGGCTTGCTTATTGTTCATCATCTAGCTCCACTGATCAAACGGTACTGGGCTATTATACAGAATTTTTTATAATTTTATTAATGCGTTCTTTTTTCTTCTTTCTACAATATTCTACTCATATGAAATATTAATTTTTTGTGAGTGCTCCCTTATTATGACTTATATGAGGGATTGAGCATTACACCAACTTTTTGATCATATTTTTCAATTTGAACTATTTAGTTTTTAGTTCCTAGTATGTACACCACTTCTACAAAATTTCATCCAAATTGGTGATCATTAAGTTACTCAAAACTGCGATTTGCATGAACGGTTCAAGTTTGACAAATTTGATCCGGTCATTGATTTAAGCTAGTTTGAAGCCTTAACGATTACTAATTTGGCTGAAAATTTCTAAAAATGATCTACTCATATATACCTAGAGGTTGAATGGTGGAGATGTTTATACGTGATCAAAAAGTTGGGTTAACAAGCAATCCCTCATATAAGCCACAATAAGGGATCCTATAAAAGAAGGGCTTAATAAAAGAATCCCTCATATAAGCCACAAAATATATGTATGTATGTATTTTTTTTTTTTGTAATAATAATATATGTATTTAAAAAACCAAAGCCAAAGAAGCATGTTCTGTTCCAAATTGCTAAAAGATTTCATCTGGAATTGTGAAAAAAATCTTAGCTTTTATCTACAACTATATATATATATATATATATGTGTGTGTGTGTGTGTGTGTGTGTGTGTACCAACAAGATCAGAAGAGGATGCCTGCAAACCCGTAAAAGTGCGGACGTCCCTGCTTTTGCAGTGATTAAGTGCCGACGATGGAGTTCCTCTTGCCAGGAGGACACCAGACCTCGATCGTGAGCTTCCTCTTGCCGGCGGACTCGCCGAATACCAGTTTGTAGCCGAGATTGATCGTGAGCTTCCTCTTACTGGAGGTTGCTGCCCAGACCTTCAACTCTGATCTCCATGGTCTTCATCTTCATGGTAAAGTCATCCGGGATGCCTCTGGTGTCCGTCCGGCAAGGGAAGAGAAGTCATCGGCGCTTGATCGCTGCAAAAGCAGGGACGTCCGCACTTTTACCGGTTTGCGGACATCCTCTTTGGATCCCGACTATATATATATATCATTCATGCTTTATGATTACATGCAATCCGACATGTGATTCAAACAACTGTCCAAAGCACACAATCATAGTGTAACCATACATTCTAGCATAACATCCGCTATCACTACTAGAAAAACTATGCTTCACACAGATTTTAATTTTTGTGGGATGTGGCTATTTCACACGGATGACAGTGAAAAAAAAAAGTTTCACTCACGGTACACTCATGAATTGGATATCCGTACTCTCCCGAGGGGAGTGGGGACTAATACTCAATTCACACAGATTTAACAATCCGTGCGAATAGTTGACGTGGGCCCCAACACATTCCACAAACGTGATTGTTTTATGAGATACTCAATCAGTGAGAACAACTCTATATTTCACACAAATATCAGTGGTAGTCCATAAACTCTATTTACACAAATTACTATATGAATACAATTATCATAGAAATATGTTGCAAAACTTAGACATTGCATTCACAAATAAACGTGTTGATTTTCTTTACCTTAATTCACACTAGTTCGTGTGCAATAGTGATTGCATTAAAAAATAATATACTTGTCAAAATTTAATTTTCTGCTCATATTTCTCTACTATATATATATATATATATTTCATACTATTTATAATTAATCAAGCAAACAAAACCACAACTCCATCCAAAATATGACATTTGACATTCCCATCAAAATGTACATGAAGTTCCTACCAACATAGTTTACATACATACCCTAGTTAATTCTTGGATTACAAAAACAATATATGCTGCTTTTCTAGAATACATTGTTGTTCAAGTTGGAAAACCATTTAAAATTTTCCCCTAAGAACAACATAATCCTTGTCCAAGAATAGATTCTATCAAAGTAGACTAAAATAGAACCATCAAAATAGATAATGACATCTTTAGGTGAAACTAACCAAATTAGCAATGTTGCAAACGATGAACCGTTAGGGGCAATTCAGGTCGATACACATCACTGATGTCTGGGGTTTGAATCACATTTTTACTCCCTTGTGTAATTTGTGTTGTTGGCTCTATTTGTGGTGCCGTCTCAATTTGTGAAAAACCAGCCTCTCTCATCATTCTAACTATTTCGTATACAGCTAGTTCCCTCACAGTCTTTGCCATAAGTGTCTCTTGCTGCCTTTTAAAATCATTCATTTGTTTAGTGACTCTTTTCTCCATCTCAAAGGCATCATTCCTAATTCTCTCTTCTCTTTCAGCAACTTCTTTTCTCTCTTTTTAAACCTCAGCCTTTAATCTTTCGGTCTCCATGCGTTGTTCATCAAGTTTAGTCTTCATTGCTTCCACAGTGCTAGAAATACTTCTTATCTCAATGTGAATATTTGGAACATCATGCCAGCAGACTTCTGCTCCAAGTCTTCTCACTTAGTTACGCTTCTCTGGCCCTAAAACTTATGCATAGATATCTTCTCTAACCTTACATTTAATTTCCTTCTCTCCAGACACAATATGATTACTGAGTCCCTTTGGGCCTGGTATAAGCAATGACAAGAACAAGTATGGTTGTTTCATGCATAACCAAAGAGGTAGATTGTAAATAGACATCACAACAAGCCATGTACTATATATGTATACTCCTACTCATTCCAAAAGGACTAAATCCATCACTAGCCAAACCTAAACGGACATTATGACACTCGTTACCAAAATTTGGAAACTTTTCATCCAACTGTGCCCAAGCTAGAGAATTGGCAGGGTGTCGAAGTATCTTGTCCTTTGTCTGAAGTTTAGAATGCCAAGACATATCATATGCAGTGTGGCGAGACATATATAAACGCTGCAATCTAGGAGCCAATGGAAAATAACGTAAAGTCTTTGCAGCTTTTGGTTTTCCATCAACTTCATTGCCATTTTCATTCTTAGTCCATCGGCTAGTACCACAGTGCTCACAAACCTGATCTTTTTCATGGTCCTTCCCTCAATACAACATACAATCATTAGGACACGCATCAATATTTTCATATGACAACCCAATGTTCTTGATCAATTTTTGGTCTTGTGAAAACTCTTCGGAAGAGTCGTACTTATAGGAAATGTATCCCTTAATAGATCTAGAGTTTCTTCAAAGGATGTATCACTATTTGAGTGCGAACATTTAATCTTATATAACCTCACTAAAAGTTCAAGCTTCTTTACTCGAGCTCCTTGAAAAAGATCTGTGTTTGCATCATCAAGTAACTTGTTGAACTTTTGGACATCAATAGAGGGACTAGAGTCTTGACCTCCAATTGTCTCTGAAGAAGAAGGCATGATCATATGATCATGAAACTCAAATGCATCTTGTAACATATCGGTCATGGTTTGGCATAACCAATTATGGGCATGAGAGACCTGCATGTTGCTTCTTCCTCTCTCAAGGGCAATTGCTCACCATATGATCAATGTCCAAGGAATGTTTACATATTCATTCTACAAGCTTACACAACGTATATGGTCCTTTACAAGGACAATAGAGTACTTTACCAAGAACATGGGAGATGCTCTTTGCATGGTTGATGAATGCGCGAAGTCCCGAGATATATTCATGACTTTCTCGATCAAGAAAAAACCAATTTTTGTCCATGTCACTAAACTAATCAACTGCGTCAATAGATAATCACTGCAAATCAATGTTCCAAGCTTTCAATATGCATACAAATTTTCATAACTCTAATAAAAATAGACCATTAACATTTTTTCATTATTTGCAGTGTAGTAAATTCTACTCATATATATCATAAATGGGCAAATCTATCAACTTACACCACAACCAACCATTCATGATCAACAACAAACCTTCATACACAATCTAAAACCTATATATATATATATATATATATATATATATATATATATATATATATATAGACACACACACATACATACATATATATATATATAACTAAAAGAATAAATATACATGATAATACATAGTCAAGAACACTCGGCGATACTGAGAATGTAGCACAACCACCCGGTCGCCGGAGACCATTCCGAGCAAGACAACACCGGCAAGACCTCCATGAGCAGGCAAAGAATGAAAGTCCAGCAACAAAACACTTACTGGAGCCATTTCATAGCTATTAAACACCCCCGAAAGGAGAGATATAGAACATAACCACAAACAGTCCCACATCGAGGACTAACGGTAGAGCTCCTAGTACTAGCCTATAAAACAGGCACGAATTCCCAAAGAAGTAAGTCCACTATTCCCTCCATACTCCCGTACTATACAAGTAGCAATTGGGCGCTGACTTAAGTATCGGAGAGTCGAAGACTAGGCCACCACAGTCCCGACTCCTGACGCATTGTTGCTTGTGCAGTTACAGGATCTAGGAGCCAAGAATTCGACCTCCCGTCCCGTAATCCCGGAAGAGGTAGAAACAATACCATATATGAAATACATGATGAAATCAAGAGAAGTGAACTGACATACCTGAATTTAGATTAAGAACTACCACAGCTCCCAGTGGCGTAGCTAGGGGGACGAGAGAAGTCAACTAACGCCCCTCTCAGATATTAGATTAGGTCAGTGTGTTATATGATTGGTTAGTTTTTTTAATGGATATATGATGTTGGCATTAAATTTGACGCCCTTCTAAAATCTAACCAATAAGAGAAAGAGTTTGACGAAAATATTAAGTACAACAATTAGTAGTGTTCAACTCCTATCATGTGTGTTGGTAGAGAAAAAGACTACTATCACGTGTGGGTCTCTTTATTTTTTATTAAAGATTCATAATCCTAATAAATGATTGATTACTTCTCCCTTTAATATAGCAATTAAAACAAATTTCTAGTTTAACTTCGTTTTTTTCTTTTAAATTAATATGTTTTGCTAATCAATAAATTATTATGATTGATTTCTCGTGTACCACTATAAACAGTTTTAATCTCTTTTTTGTTTATTCCTTTTTGTTGTCCTTCAATAATTTTTTTCATGTCGTCGACAACCTTCATAATTAAAAACTTGCAACTTTGGATGCTTTAGAAGATTCTACTTGCAATTATTGTGATTGAGATTTGTTATTTTGTTTTTGAAGTATTATAATGATTTATAAATTTTTATATTATTTATAAATATTATATTTTTATTTTATGTAGCATTATTGTTTAAACTTTTGACCTTTCTACTTGTGGTTTCGATCTACGCCACTAACAGCTCCATTACTATAAATTTTAGAGAGAATACATCAATGATGAATTGTAATCAGGTTCCTCTGAGAAATATAGTTTTAATCAATATCTCACAAGGATTTCTGTGAGGAATCGAGGACATTATTCACGCATATCTATATGCAACTCACCTTGGTAAGCCAATTGATGCCATGTCAAAATTATTAGGTTTTTTTTTACGAAAGTATGTATCTAATATATTTTTCACACAAATATCCGTGTATATTATTCACATAGTTGAAAGTGTAATTCATATTTAGAAGATTCTACTTGCAATTATTGTGATTGAGATTTGTTATTTTGTTTTTGAAGTATTATAATGATTTATAAATTTTAATATTATTTATAAAAATTATATTTTTATTTTATGTAGCATTATTGTTTAAACTTTTGACCTTTTTACTTGTGGTTTTTGTCTACGCCACTAACAGCTCCATTACTATATGTTTTAGAGAGAATACATCAATAATGAATTGTAATAAGGTTCCTCTGAGAAATCTGGTTTTAATCAATATCTCACAAGGACTTCTATGAGGAATCGAGGACATTATTCATGAATATCACTACCAGAAAAAGTATTTTAGCCGACGAAAATTTTTCGTCGGCCTGTTAAAAAAATTCGTCGGCTAAGACCTTAGCCGACGATCCTTCGTCGGCTATAGTGTCGTCGGGAAAAGGTCGTCTGTGATGACTTTAGCCGACGAAATTTTTTTTTTCGTCGGCTATAGTCCAACTATAACCGACGAAAAATATGTCGTCGGCTATAGTTCCAGACTTTAGCCGACGAAATATTTGTCGGCTAAAGTGCCTGATAAATAATAAAAAAATAACTATAGCCGACGAAATATTTTATATTTCGATGGCTAAAAGTTGTAAAAAAAAAATTTAAAAATAACTATAGCCGACGAAATATAAAATATTTCGTCAGCTAAACCTTATAAAAAAATTAAAAATAACTATAGCCGACGAAATATTAGGTTATTCGTCGGCTAAACCTTATAAAAACAATTAAAAAATAACTATAGCCGATGAAATATTAGGTTATTCGTCAGCTAAACCTTATTAAAAAAATTAAAAAATAACTATAGCCGACGAAATATTAGATTATTCGTCGGCTAAACCTTATAAAAAAATTATAAAAAAAACTATAGCCGACGAAATATTAGGTTATTCGTCGGCTAAACCTTATAAAAAAATTTTAAAAAAAATCAAAAATAACTATAGCCGACGAAATATAGTGTTTGAATATCGTCGGCTAAAGTTGCTGGGTTTTGAAAAAAAAAACTGCAGAAACTTTCGGCTAAACTTTCGGCCACCCAAATGCAAATGGCGGAGGTTGGTCATGTGAGCCACCGAAACCGGCAACACGCCGGTGAGGTTGTTGTTGTAGAGGTCGAGAACACGGAGGTTAGTGAGGTTGGAGAGCTCCGGCGGGAACGTGCGGTTGAAGACGTTGTTGGAGAGGTTGAGGAGGCGGAGAGCGGAGATCTCAGGCGGGATGGGACCGGAGAGGTTGTTCTCGGCGAGGGTGAGATTGGAGAGGTAGACAAGGAAGGCGATATCGGGGAGAGATACCCGGAGAGATTCAAGCCGGAAAAGTCGAGGGAGGTAACGTGGTTGTGGGAGTCGCACGTGACTCCGGCTGGTGTTGGGTGTCCAGGAGGAGAGGCGGGAGTCGGGGTCGTCGAGGGAGGAGTTGAGGGAGAGGAGGGCACGGTAGGTGGCCATTGGGTGCATGGGGGTGGAGAGTAGACGGTGGGGTGAGGAGAGAGAGTGGCGGAGGTGGAGGAGGAGAAGGAGGAGGAAGAGGAGGAGGGCCACATTATGTCTAGTGTTGGGAGGTGGTTGTGTGGAGGAGGAGGAGGATATTTAATTACCCTGCCCTGCTTCTATATAAAGAACTTTAGCCGACGAAATTCTTCATTTTCGTCGGCTAAACTCTTTGGTTGACCGCCAAAAATTTTAGTTGAAAATTTTAAAAAAATTTCGACTTTAGCCGACGAGTTTTCATATATTTTCGTCGGCTAAAGTCCTTTGAAAATTTTGGTTGCCGCCAAAAAATTTTGGTTGAAAATTTCGAAAATTTTTAGACTTTAGCCGACGACTTTTCATAAATTTTCGTCGGCTAAAGTCCTTTGAAAATTTCGTCGGCTAAATGTACCAATTTCGTCGGCTAAAGTATTTTTATACATTTGGCATGTTATGATTGTGATGATCAAACTTGAGAAACAGAAATCCAACCATCATGATAAAATACATGTATGGGAAAAAATTCAACTTGATCCGAAAAGAATAAGGGCTCGATCCGGACGGTCAATCTCGTAAGTCAAACCCCTAAACGCACGGAAAAGGTCGTTCGACCGTCTAAATTACGTATTTTGGCCGGACCTCCAACTGAAAATAGTTTTAAACCGATGACACGCAACAAGTAGTATACAAATTTTACTCAAAATAACCACCGAATATGGGGCTACTCATAGGGGGAAAAAATGAAAAATTGCATTGACCGCAACTATCGGCACCGAATATTTACCGGAATAGTGTGATTTTTCAACCGTGGATGTATTTCAACATTCTCGTCATATCTTATTTCATGACTTTTTAGCGTTTGAAGGTTTTACGTATAGTTTGTTTTTGAAACGGAACATTTACATAACACTTGGTAAACAAGTTATACAACATTAGTATGCATGTTGTGATTGTGATGATCAAACTAGAGAAACAGAAATCCGACCGTCAGATCTGACCATCATGATAAAATACATGTATGGGAAAAAATTCAACTTGATCCGAAAAGAATAAGGGCTCGATCCGGACAGTCAATCCCGTAAGTCAAACCCCTAAATGCACAGAAAAAGTCGTTCGACCGTCTAAATTACTTATTTTGGCCGGACCTCCAACTGAAAATAGTTTTAAACCGATGACACGCAACAAGTCGTATAAAAATTTTACGCAAAATAACCACCGAATATAGGGCTATAGTAGGTAATAGAAAAATTTTAGGGTTTAGCCGACGAATACCCTAACGTATTCGTCGGCTATAGTATGTAATTAAAAAATTAAAAAATAACTATAGCCGACGAAATATTAGGTTATTCGTCGGCAAAAACCATCTTAGCCGACGAGTATTTCGTCACCTATAGTTATTTTTTTAAAATTTTTTTGACTTTAGCTGACGACTTTTCATATATTTTCGTCGGCTAAAGTCCTTTGAAAATTTTCCTCCGACTTTGGTTTACCGCCTAAAAATTTTTGAAATTTTTGAAATTTTTGGACCTTAGCCGACGACTTTTCATATATTTTCGTCGGCTAAAGTCTATAAATTCACGAAAACACTCATATCTCCCCCTATATTATGTAGTTTGGTCAAATCTCTCACACGAAAAACTCTCACGTAGATGAGACGCAACCACCTACATAAAAATTTTGAAACATTTACCTTTCGACGATAGGGCTCCCCATAAGAAATAATAACGGTAAATAGGGTTGACCGCTACTATCGGCTCCGAGACTTTACCCGATTTATGTTCATGAACTATATGTCTCCCCTCTTATATTCAACGGTTTCATTAATAAATGTTTGAAGACAGTTGCACCAGCCTTGAATTTAAAAAAAACTAAATAAATAAATAAAAAACTACCCTCGTTTTACTAACCATTTTAATGTAATTTTCTTTTAATTAATGAAATTGCACCTCAACGAACAAAAGCACAAAAGAAGATCAGTTTAGATTACCATACATTGAACCTAGGGACTCTGAATTCACTTGGAACAAACAAATACTATAAAGAGAAATTTATCCGAATGGTATACGAACTTTTGCTTCTTATAAACTTTAGTATATCAAGTTTTGAAAATATCAAAACGGTATCTCATGTTTTCATCCCAACCTAAGATTAGTATATATAGCCATTAAGATGACCAATTTACTCTTAAGTTCTTTTTTTTTCTTAGTTCTTTTTTTATATTTGTTTTCATATTCCAGAAATATTAGAAGAGGGTTTGAATTTGATAATTTGGGTTGACATTTATAAACTTGAAGAAGATTGAGAAACATAAACATACAGAAGTTCAATTCTTATTGTTTCCGTTGACACTTAAGGATCTTGTTGTTGCCTTTGACATTCACAAATGATTAAGATGAAGAACTGATTATTAGTAAGGAGGAAGTGACGATTGATTTTTTCTCTACATTCCTAAAGATATAAAAAGCCAAAAGAAGAAAATTAGAATATGAAAACAAAGAAGAAAAACTTAAAAAATAATAATAATAATAATAATAAAATAAAATATATAAAAACAGAGAATTTAAGGGTAAATTTGTCATCTTTTTTTTGTTAGAGGGTAAATTAGTCATCTTAATGACTATATATACCAATATTAGGTAAGGATGGAAACATGTGATACCGATCTAATATTTTTAAAACTTGATATACCAAAGTTTATAAGAAGCAAAAGTTCGTATACTATTTAGACGAATTTCTCTGCTATAAAAGACATACCTCGTTCTAGCTAGGTTTAACTCTTGGATTCAGCTAGCTGCGTTTTACATTAATAGTTAGATCAGGGAGTGCTTCATGCAGCACAAAAGGCAAAAACAATATCATCATACTGAGGATGTATGAAGGAGACGGTGTAGATCTCAGATACTACAGATACAACTTAGTTGATACAGGTCTCTACGATAAGTGGTTCAGATTAAACATAATCCACAATGTTGGCAAGGGGAAGATCATAGTTTTCATTGACGGTGTTAAAAAGTTTGTGGTCAAAGATCATGGACCAGGAGACCTCTACTTCAAATGTGATGTGTATGCTGCACCATTTAATTCCAGTAACTACATGGAATCAAGGTGGAAGGAGATCAAACTTTATGAAAAGTAATCAGAAAACTACAATATTACCATCTATGTAGCTAAATATAATGACAGTACAGAGGCAAGGCCATCTTTTATATATGAATGTACAAATATAATGGTTTCACTAAAACTCATAAAACTCTATCTCCCTCTCCTAGTTCTTTCAGCCAAGTAAGTCTACGAAATTTACTAATTTAGTATCCATAAAAATTACTGATATTGGAAAATTAATGTTACAAGTAAAGAATCATTGCAATCAGTAATGAACTAAAGACTCATCACAAGAATATGGTTTCATTAGAACTCACAAAACTCTCCCTGTCCTAGTTCTTTCAGTTAAGGATGTCTACGAAATTAAGTATCCATAAAAATTACTGATATTGGGAAACTAATGATACAAGTTAAGAATAATTGCAATCAGTAAAGACTCATCAATTAAAATAAAATAAAAAATAAAAAAGACCAAAGAAGCAAGAATGTTCTGTGCCATGTTATTCACCCCTCTCCTATGTTGGTTAAGATGATCACTATCGGTGGAGTAACCATTCAGGATTTAGTTGCACTACACAATCCATAATACCGGCTAGTCCCCAGTGCAACTAAAGAACTAAAACACAACTCATCAAACCGTATGCACAAACAATATGGTATAATTGCTGTAAGCATTTGCAGATTATAACCAATTTTTTTCTCAAAATTTAACCTAACCATCCGAAATCGATCCCAGCGGTGTTGTTACAAGCGATAATCAAAGGTACATGTCAAAAGCACAGGAATTTGACAAACCCAAATGTTTGTTTCAACCCAATAATCAGCAATAAGGAGACAGTGAGAAAGAAGGGACGAAAAATTAATTTAATATAATTAGGCTAAGTTCCGCATAGTTTCTCACTACAGATCAGCTTTTCAAACAGAAAATGAAGTAGAAGAAACCTAAAACTCTCACACAAGCTGTCAGAAATCTACGGTAGCTCTAAACAATATTATTAATCAAACCCACACTGGGAAGCCAAGAATGGAATGACTGAAATGCAAGATGAATATGATATGACTATAAAATAATATTGAAAAAAAAAAAAAAACTATACACTAGTACATGATACAGCACAAATCTTATGAACCACATGGCAGGCAGCACCATTTTTCAACTTGAAGAAAGAGCCACTGCAAGGGGTTTGCAGGTTCATCTTCTTCTGAAGATGCAGTTGGTAATGGTAGCTCAGGAGGTAATTGCCGGTGAAATGCATCAACTGCAGCTGCAACACCGTCTTCATTCTCTATCAACTTTGCTATTTCTAGTGCTCGAGATTTAACCTAGGATAACTCAAGCTTAGTTAGAAGTAGTACATGTGTCGCTATGTTTCTCAGCCGTATAACTTCTCATACTAAAGGAAAGATCCGGTATCAATTGTGAATTTGATAGCAATAAGGATCCGAAAAGAACAAAAACTTAAAAGATCAGTGCCATATGCTCAATTACAATGCCCCTGATAAGTAGTTGCATTCGTAATTTCTGTTGTCACTTTATGTTTTGGCCAGCAACAGTAAATATTTTCCTTTTCAAATCAATTTCAACATAATATCCGTACAATTGGAATCATATTGTCCTGCTTATAGTTATTTTTTGTGCATTTGCAGCCTGTCTTTTGGTGCATTAAGGTTTTATCCAGAAAAGTGTAAATAAATATTATAAGACTAACATGTTAGATGAAAAAACAATGCCAACAAGAAACAGAAATATACTATAAGTGCTAGTTGAGTGAAAGATAATGCTATGAGAAAACATTATTATTGAGGTCGATAGCCACATGATATCAAATATTATACCTGATGCAAGACATAATGTATATAATTGGAGCTTATTCCTTATGCTCAACTACGATGCAAGACATAATATATAAAAGGTCATTGCCATATGCTCAACTATGATGCCCCTTTCATATACTCAGACTTTCTAATCCTTATATTTCTTGATTTCTGGTACAGTGTAAAAAGAAACATGCATATGGCCCATACCCCTCAAAGTGCCATTTCTCTAGCTAGTAAATTTCTTCATTTCTATGTCAATGACTGTTCAACTAAGTATACCTTGCTTGCATCTGCTTTGAAAGAAATATTTTCATATGATAGTAGACACTATACTTGTAAATATGAAACTTAAGCAAGTCACTCATCTTGATATTACAAGATTAAAGATATACAGGTAATAAAGCATCACCAAATGTTCCATCTGTGTTCTTGTTTTTGATAGGTTAATATATTTCTGGCTCATATAGACGAGCATATGTTTGATTATTTCAGAAAAAAAAATAAAAAATAAAAAAAAACTATCTTTGTTGTAAACTAGATTTTCCCTACCAAGTCTATAAAACTAGATTTTTTTTGTCATCAATTTTAAAAGTAACATTAAGTATAGCATGGGAGATAAAACTTATTCAAGTCAAACCTATGTCTATATGGCAATGAACCCATCAGAAAACGATTTATAAGAAATATTTTGCTGATAAAATACAGTATGACATTAGAAATACCTCTGGCTCCAGCATGAATCTAATAGCATTTGAAAGACTCTCAACGTCGAGCTGGGATATAGGTATTGGTGCAGGTCCCAATCCTTTCGCATGTATCCTATCACCCCAGAAGAACTGATCTCCAAAGAATGGTACTATGGTTGTTGGACACTGTATTTTGTAACATTGCCATTACATAGCATCAAGAAAAGATGATTAACTGATTGATAACTGGAAATGTCTATAAAAGTTAATCACAGTATAGCTTAATTAAATTCATTTTCCTTCACATAATATAACGATTTTCAAGTACTTATCAAAACCTAGATGACAAAATACTTCCGTGTTTTATTGGGGTTTACACCATGATTTGAATCTAAAAACTACCCCTATTGCACCCCATTCTTGCCATCTAAACCATAGCTCAGGTGCTTGGTGCAAACGTGTGTTAGAAAAATGTCAAAATAATCTTATGAAACTATTCTCCCAGAAATCAAGGTCATTAAAAAAGACAACTTTGACTGAATGCATTACCCCAGCTCTTAATCCGGTAGCTGTAGTTCCAGCACCGCCATGATGAACCTGCATAATAGTGGAAGTATGGCTTCAAGTTAGCCCATAAGTATCATTTCATAGCATACTTCTCTGTTAATTTGATTTTAAACCAAGTCTTTCTGAAGAATGTTAGAAGTTGTCCAATTGCTTCACAGGCTGCCCCTAAGATTAATTGGTTGAAAACAAAACGCAATAATTATTGAATCATATGGTAGCCGAGCTAATCTATCTAACAGAAAATGAAAACTCATCAAAAGAAATCCTGCATGGCAAGAAGTTTCCTTAAGCTTGACAAGATGTGCACTTACCACTGCTGAACATTGAGGAAAAAGCCAATCATGAGGGCAGTCCTCCAATTGGAAAACATTGTCGGATGCTTCTGTTACTGTAAGAGGCAAATCAAATTATAATATAAAGTTAACAACCTATGCTTTTTCATCATCTTAAGGCAAGCAACTTCTACTGATTTCCTTTTTTCTCTCCAATAGAATCAATACTATTACATAAGGTGTAAGCAGAAAGCATATACAGATATTGATTTTTATAGTGAATTAAAAGTCAAAACACAAAATGTAATGTGAGAGAAGAAAGAACAGTTAACATCTGTGAAGACCAGATACCAAACAGATGTGTATAAACCAATAATTTACTAGAATTGTCTTAAAACGGTGAAACGTTTACAGGAAAACCAGGCCCTTGTCATGTCATAATCTGTCATAATAAGAATCTTTTCAGATACTCGTAGTCAAGCATCATAGCACTATTTTTAATTAAAAGAGAGTAGGTTATTTTAACCTCTTAAGATTTTCTATAAAGAAAGTTCCAATTTCAGGTCTTGTGACAACACAATTCAATACATAACAAAGGGCTGCTTCCAAGAACCTACGAAAATTAGAGTTTAAATCTTCTACTTAAAATTTACCGGTGGCTTGTTTCATTTCCCTACCAACAGGACTGCTATACTAAAGAAAACTAGAGAGAGAGAGAGAGAGATTACTCCAAGTTATAAAATGATTGTGCAATTCAGCTTGTGTTTTAAGATTATCAGTAATATTCCAAGAAGTATTCAACCAATCAGGTGCTTTCTTATGCATAGAGACTATCCTGGATAAATTTTTGTGAGATCTGTAAAGTAATATAAAAACTATCTTGGCCCCTTACGAAATTATGGTTTCCATTTCACCTCAGATTTTTATATTATTTTAATGATGTACCCCTAGATCCTGATTGAAACAAAAAGTTTTCAGAAAAATCATTTATCATTTGACAACCATTTGACAACCATTGATTCGGACACTCATTAACCTTCATTGCTACTTACCAAAATGCTAAAGAAGGGAAAAAAAAATCAAACAGTTGGCAACTAGTCCAGTGATAGATCATCAGATGCATATATTGCATATATTGACCCACCAGAGGTTATAATACTATGCTTTTGAATCAGTCCAGGGAACTTTGACTATGTAGAGAAATTTTACAAAATCTTCAGATACACCAATAACATGAAAGTTTATTACAAAAAGAAAGAAACTTACAATTCCCTAGGTCTCCCCAACCTCTATCAATTATTCCTCTCTGTCCAGTGTCTTTCAATGCCTCCAATATAATATCAGTAGTTTTCTTGGGATCCTCAAGGGGCTTGACAAGCAACAGGTAAAATTTGGAATCATAATCTATTTGAAATGCATGATGTATGATACCAACATCTTTTAACACATAAACGTTAATCAGTCGAAAATTTTCAGAAAGAAAGATATGTATGAAATTGGTGAAACATGTGAAAATCCATCAGCCACAACAAATATCAAGTCATTATTTCCTCGTTGTAAAGGAAACCTTGCTCTGATTTCCTTACTTATTGAATAAAGTGATGACAAGAATTTGGCAGAAGGAAATATATGAACGAAAAATAAATGGTGGAACTCAACATACCATGCTTCCAAATCCAATATAGATAGGTTTTGGCCCTTTCTGAATCCACTGAACAAACTTGTCTTGAGGTTGATACTTGGACCCATGGTTTAAGAAACAATAACCAACAACATCGACTAAAGATCCCCAATCTGCAAATTTCATATCATGTCAAAACCTTCCAACATAAATATTGCATCAACATTGCAAAAATATGATGGACAGAAAGTGAACAGTGTGAAGGTATCATATGACAGCTATTATATTCACAATTTCATATAGAGAAGCAGTTTATTAAAACATCCAATTCTAGAGTGCATGTCTGGTTTAAATATCTTTTTCAGTTCCAATACCAACTGCTCAATTTTATTTACCCCCTACTTGTTATGATCTTTAGAAGTAAAGTATTACAAATTTCCAGTTAGAAAGAAAAAGATGTTCGTGATTAACTCATAGTATTTTTAACAGTTAATTGAACAGGAAAATAGTATTATAAGGTCACATGTTTAACCAGGTACCGGGCTTGCAAAACAAAAATCCACTCTCACCATCGCACCAGCTTTATACGTACATTTATCGGTGGACAGGAATTGGCATTAAAGGATCTCCAGAACAGAATGATCAAAGTAAAGTCATTTCTTGATACTCTTTATATCCAATTGCACAAGACAACAAGGAAATACAAATTACAAAATACATTACTAACACTAGTTAATGATATATGATAAATACAAAATTGCTTACCACTTGGTTTTGGTACAACATGAGGACTCCACATATACCCTGTTGGCAAATGAGATATTGAGCCATGGTATGTGCTGAAGTATGCAATAGGAGCAAGCTTCAACTTTTTTTTCCTGAAGTCATTTATATAACTCCTAATACCCCACCATATCAGTAAATCCACAACGATATATGAAAGCTGGATATGGCAAGGACAAAGGGGAATATGTTTTCCTTAAATTAGTCAACTTAGTCAAACATATGAAAATATATTAGTAGAAGCAGATCATACGAGAACATACCCAATAACCAGCACTCTGAGGTACCCGTGCCAGTGGGTGAGGGAATTCATAAGTAGGCCTGCCTATAGAAGAGATTGGTGAGATAGCATAACAACAGGAGTTTAACCCAAAAATAAATCAGTATTGAAGAACAGAACATGTTTCCATTTGACCGAGGAAGTCCTTTCCTACCTTTTCCCCTCTCATGTCAATCATCAACTTAAACCAACAACAATCTACGTCACCTGAAAAGTTCTTTCCCACCTTTTGCACTTCCATTACATCAAATAAACTTTTTACTTATGTCTGACATCTAAAATAAGGACGTAACTGGGCCATCACATTCCCATCTATACTCAAAATTAAAATACTCAAACAGGTGTCTAAAATGAAACAGATCAAATGATCGTGTACCATTTTGCCAGACAGTTTGGCATCTTATGGTAAGAGAGTTTTGAAGTACAATTATCTTCTCAAACTACTATGCCAATCTGAGCCACTGCTTAAATAAACTCTAGTTTGAATGACTGGTCCAACTGATGGATTAAATTACGTGACAACTCTTTGGTAGTTACATGACACATTTAAGTGACAAAAACTATAGTATGACTGCTATACTAACCATCATTCAAGTCAAAATTATGCTCATCACTGAGGAAAAATTAGAATTGAAGATATATAATTTATGGTAATCTTTTTTTGTACCACGAATGAAAGAAAAATGTGGTCAACACTCACGTCCATGGCATTGTGAAGAAAATGTGAAGGGGTACTCCAAGAGCTTCAGCAACATGTGCATGTCCTGCAACCCATATCATATATTCAGACAAGTTTTTATCATACTTTATCTTTTCATACAAGAAGTAAAGAAGAGGAAAGCAGTAAAATGATTTCATAGTTGCACGTATCTTTTTATGTGACAAGGTGACAAGGTGAAGTAAATCCCCAGTCCCCTTCTCTCTCTGCTTGCACAACATTTCTCTTCCAGCAAAAATTTACAAATACAATAACCAACATATTCACCTAAGATAATTGCTTAAAGGAACTAGCAACCATTGCTGTAAATCTGTTACTCTTAAAAGGGCACAAAAAATAAGGTTTTCGTTCTCCTATTAAGTATTTATACTTCCTGATTCTATTACCATGTATACACTATGTGCCTGCATCTAACCACTTCTGTTCTCACTACAACCACAGCTTCTCCACTACAAATGAGAAATCTAACTCTGATTTCAATCACAATAGCACCCTATATCCAGTGCATACAATACGACGTAGGGTGTACATAATAATTTAATACTCTTGATTAAAATGATAAAAGTCCAACTTTTATATTTTTTAAATGTAAGAAGCCTGAAATGAATTGTTACCAGGCACATACAGGATTAAAATTAAGAAACTACATAGGTTCACTGAAGTCACAGCTATCAAATTTATAATAATAAAACATCCTTTTAACCCTTGAGACTGTAATTGTATTAAAGTGACATCAAACATTCAACTTGTAAGAACTCACCGTAAGCAGGAGGATTCGCAATAATTGCCTGTGCCTTAAAAGGTAATCCAGTTTCTATATCTGGCTCTGTGCAAGCCGGCAGAAGAGATTCAATAATTGCCTTTAGTTCCTTTCTTTGTATAGATATTTCCCCTGGTCCAGATGGAATGAGACCTTTATTTCTGGCCATATCTAAAATTAAAACACACTTGATTTCAGATACGGAATAAAGCCTCCAACAAAAGGGTATGAGAAAAAAAAAACATGAACTAGTAATAGAGCTTAAGAGATGGTAAAACTAGAATTTGGTGTAAGACAAGTTAGATAACTATTAGTTATTACTTATTAGCTCATGCAAGAAATCAATAGTCTAGTATTCAAGTTGGCCTTCCCACGCCTTAAGCAGTTTCACTTTTCCTATTGAGAACTACAGGAAGGAGAGAGGGAGGTGTACATGGTTGACACCAGTTTGTTCAGAGAGAGAGAGAGAGCACAGAGAGAGAGACAGAGAGAGGGAATGAAAATGTTTTTGGCCAGCCTGTGAAGTACCACAAAAAGGCTGACAGCATGAGGCAAAATAGACGGAGTGACATAGAAAGTGATCTACCAACCTAATATCACCACCAAAAGCAGTTAAATTGACAAGAAAAAAGAAATTTTAATAGTAGCTATCCCTTACATCCTGCCAAAACACGAGGATCACCACCCAACGGATAAAATTCTACACCAGCTGACTTAACAAAAGTGCTGAAGTTAGCATGAGTCGCCAACCTAACACGGTGACCAAATTCCTGTAAGAAAACATCAGACAATCAAGAAATATGCTATTTTAAAAACATACAAAAAAAAAAATCAAGACAATTAAGAATTAAAAACATACAAAAAAACAATCAAGACAATCAAGAATTAAAAACATACAAAAAAACAAGGGATAATGCAGTATGCTATTTTATTTCATACAAGAAATATGAGTAATCAGACAATGACATTTGAAACTTAATACGAGTATCTTTCTAGCATTAATGCATCATCTATTATAACATGGACTATTAAGTTGCTAACCTCCACCATCATGTTAGCTCAAAGATTTAAATGCATGTGATATACAGAAGTGGTGGAACACTAAGTGACTCAATTGATCAACAAAACAATATCTATACAGATGTAAACAATATCTTCAATTGCATAGCTATTAGTGCAGTAACTTACTAACACAAAACAGACTCACTAATAAAATACCTCTTGCTAATGCACACACGCAATGTACTTTCAAAATATATTAGATACCAATATGCTCATGGATCATAAATGGAACAATGTTTAATGAATTTATGATTTTAGGAGAAAAACAAATCCTCATACAAAGAAATACATATTAAATATTAAAGCATGAGAAGAAAATTATTGCAAAAATCAGCCAGTTATGTTGTTTAACATGCCTGAAATCTCTTCGCCATAGCTAGAAAAGGCTGTACATCTCCTCTTGTTCCAACCACAAGCATGGCAATTTTCAATCTTGGAATTGATTTTGTTATACTGGAAGTCGTATCATCTAGACTGATGGGCACATCTTCAACAGAATGAAGCTCTAACAATTCAGATGCAACAGGTGCACTTCTCTCTAAATCAACTTCTACTGTTCCATCATTTTGTATCTTGACCATCTCAACAATTAATTTTTTCTGAAAACCAAAGAAAAATAATGATAAGTCAAGAAATGAATTAAAGATAATGAAAAATGTACAGTATAATAGTGCCATATAGTTTTAAAATACGGTTGTAATGACTTGCGAGGGTGTGGATGTTAACTAGAGGCCACAGTGATCAGAGCTGCTAAACAATTCAACAGCATACAACTCCAGTTATGTAATTATACTGATTTCATTATCAGGTATTGAAGATTTCTATGATGGTGCAAGGCAGGGACCGTCTTACACTATCATGCTCAGAAATTAAACAGCATGTGGCATCAATCTATTCAGCACGAAGTTGCAGTTTCATAATGGAAACTATCTTAGCATGTTTTAACTTTTAAATTACATGTTGAGTTTGAAATACCTGACATTGGGAAGACTAAGGTCTACATAGAAAGATTAAAGACCCTAACATTGTATCTTAGCAAGCAATCTATATGTCAGACTCACTTGCATAACATGCTACAAGTCGCCCATTATAACTCAAGCACACAGTTGGTCGACTAACATCAAGGGGGTGGCTGAGATTGTAAAATTAATTACCATAGAACTCTAAGCCTTACATAATAATATGAAGTTTTGGGCCTCTACCCCCACTGCAAATCAGTTTCGGGTGGATGCTCTAACTTTAACTTAAAGCACCTCTTTCATAACTTGAGAACTTATGTTAAATGGTAAGTTAGAAGTAGACATAAGAATCGGAACACTCAACAGCACGCATATTATGTTCATATCTACCTTGTCACGTTCAGACAGTCTATCCAGCATTAGATCATGCCTGCGACTTTCCCTCCTCTCCGTCAACGATCTAGCGAATTTAATCTCATGCTCATCAATTAACAAATTTTTGGGCGTGCCAATAGGTGCAGTGATCCAATGGTCCAAACCTTCATGAAGATAAGCTTAGACATCAGTGGGTGTATATAACATAATTCCAAACAGAAGCAGCAAAATAGCAGTAAATGGTGATTACTCAGATAGATAGGACAAATAAACATCCGGATAATACTCTGCAATCCTATATATGAATTCCCAACTCTCTCTCTCCATTCAATAAAATCTAGCAAACATAGTTGGTGATACATGATTGCAAGCTTCTAGGCCAATTAAGAAGGAAGTTATCCCATTTGGTTAGTTAGAGGCATATAGCTTTCAGTAAACAGAAACACCCTCATCAATATCTTCATTGCAAGGCTTCATTCAGTCGGCAAATGCATAAGAACCAAACAAGCAACGCTAACCTCTCCGAGGTGAAGAACCATCATCGAACTCTTTTGACTGAAAAATCTCCAGAACCGAAGAACGCCCTCCCGAATTTATCCTCTTAGTCTTTGCCTTCCGAAAAGAACCTGCATATAACCACTCATTTCAGAACCAATAAACCATTGCTACTGACTAGTAAGCATCAATGGTGTAACTTAAACTCCTTACTCTGTCCCGGGCTGCTAACACTTTCATCTTCGGATAATTTCAACGGATGGTCTACGCCATTACTTCCCATTTCACCTTATGCACAGCCCTCAACAACAGAAACCCACCAAAACCGCAACCCTGAAAACCTCAGTAACAATCCCCAGTTCCCAAATTCTTGAATGCACAAGAAACATGAGCTGAGTTCCCTGAATCCCACTAAAATTTGAATCTGAGCACTTGACAAACCACACAAACAGCAAATAAGTACCCACAACTCTCAAACCCGACAAAAAGCAATCCAAATATCCAAAACCCTCAAAATTCAAGACCTACTAAAGCTGCAAATAATAGAAGAATGGAAATCATCGAAACTGAGCTGGGTGCCTTAGGCAGATCATTATTGCCAGCTCTACTTTGACCCAAAACAACAGCAGCCACCAGTCAAAGCGTGGACCAATTGGTGTTCAAACCACCTTTTGAGCCTCCAAAAGTAAAACTAAACTAGCAGATAAGGCTTTACTCTCGAAATAATGGGATTGGAAACTGAGAGCAAAGAATCCACACTGCACAGACCAATCTGAATTCTATTTGGAATAGAAAGACCAATCTGAATTCTATGTACAGAAAGAAAGCACTCAACCCAGATGGTGAAGAGACTTGAGAAACTGCTAAACGTTGGAAGAATCAAAGAAATAGAGTTGAGAGGTTGGTTGGTTATAGAAGAAACTCAACAAAAGGAAGCTTCAGTCTGTGTCAGAGTTGCAATGAAACATCGAGTTAGAAGAGTTTGGACTGGCTCCTTGATTGTTTGGTCAAAATTTGTTTTAGTCAATACAGACTTCCTTTCTTTTTATCTTTTATTTTGCAACAAAATGAACGTATCCCATGAATATAGGATGTGGCTTGGTGTATGCTAGAATGTATTAATCGGTCCCATACATTCTAGATGTTTATTTGTTTCTACCTCTTCTTGGGATCTTGGGAAAGGAGGTCGAATTCTTAGCTTATGATCATGTATCTGCACAAGTAACAACACGTCAGGAGTCGAGACTAAGGTGGCCTAGTCTTCGACTCTCTAATGGTTAAGTCAGCGTTTGGTTGCTACTTGTATAGTACGGAAGTATGGGGAAATAGTGAACTTACTTCTTTTGGGAATTCGTGCCTATAAAATAGGCTAGTATTGGGAACTATGTCGTTAGTCCTCGATGTGGGACTATTCTTGTGGTTATGTTCGGCATCTCCCCTTTCGGGGGTATTTAATAGTTATGAAGAGGTTCCAATAAGCATATTGTTGCTGGGCCTTCACTTTTTGAGTGTCCATGAAAGTGTTCCCGGAATTGCTTTATCCGGAATGGTCTTCGGCGATCGGGTGATTAGATCACACTTGGTATTTCCAAGTGTTATTAGCTATGTATTAACAAGTCTTCAAGTCTCTAGTCTAAGAAAGCTCTTGGATGATGAGTTATTCTCAAGTTGTGCTG
Organism: Fragaria x ananassa; assembly: GCA_034370585.1. Taxonomy (NCBI): domain Eukaryota; kingdom Viridiplantae; phylum Streptophyta; class Magnoliopsida; order Rosales; family Rosaceae; genus Fragaria; species Fragaria x ananassa. The sequence continues at coordinate 17,690,453 of CP139769.1, forward strand.
AGAATGTGTCTGATTTGAGAGTTGGAGGTATGGTGTCGAGTCCCCAAGTCCCCACGCGAGGGTCGCGAGGTGGCTGGGGTTGCGTTCCGAGAACTCAATACAATCCTTTCGTCATATCTCACGGGTGTCATATGGTCAGTTTATGAGGGACACGTGGTCATTTATGACGTCATTAAGGCTGTAACGGCTCGTGCAATTAACGCGTGTGCATGGGATCATGGGGCACATTGTAACGCACGTCTTGATCGTGGTCGACGTGGCTTCTCCTTGACCGTCGAGATGGGGAAGATCTGGACGATCGTGATTGAATTGAATGTCTATAAATAGACCTAGAGGAAATAGAGGAGGGAGTTTGCGTTTTGAAAATAGAGGGATTAGGGCTGAGGGAGCAATCTTCAAGTTTTTGGAGGGGTGTTGTGGAAGAACTGTTTCATCAATCTGGGGAACGTTCAATTTCATCCTCGAGCAGTTAGGTGCGAGCGCTCGACTGTTTGCAACCAGCTCCACTGCCACTATGCATATTCGCGTTTTCAAGGTATGGAATTTTCAATTCTTACTCAGTTTTATTTTTGTTTTGGTTCGAATTGGTGGGGGTTTTACTATAGTTTTCCCATTGTTTGCAAGTTTTGCTTGTTAAATCTAAAGGGATTGGGTAGTTTCTTGTCGGGTTGGTTAGGGTTAAGGTAGCGAAAGTCTTACTCGTGAGAATGTAGGGTATGACAGGCCCGGTGTGGGTGTCCAGCGAGGAGATTTTGGTTGTCTCTAGCTCACCTGATCCTGATTCGGACACCTTGCACCGATGGGAGGAGGAATTGGATTATCTAATGGCATAAGTTACACTTGACTTAGGGGAGGGCATTCCTGTTACGGATGTTGGGTCTCACGTGTCCTCGTCTGATCCTCTATTGTAGGAGGTAGGAGAGTTTAGCATGGCCAGTTCTCGACACGCCGATGATTCGTTATGAGACCCTCTTGGCGAGAGTATGACATCATCAAAGCTTGTTGCTCTTAGGCAGAATTAGGGCATTCCTAATGAGGTTTTGTTATGATCTCTTGCAAAGGGCGTTAAGTTTTGGGAACCCCTGGATGATTTTACTTTGGTTTATGAGTATCAATTAAGGTGCGGGTTGATGTTCCCGCTACCTCTTTTTGTTCAGTATACCTTGGCATGTCTACATATTGCCCCAGGGCAGGTGGTGCTGAGGAAAATATTAGGGACAGGGGTGTTGTTTCGCTTATTGGGACAAGAGTTCCCCTATTTTAAAGAGTTCAACGCCTGATGGCATATGGTGTACTGTACAAAGAAGGGTAGTAAAGGTTGCGTGACCCTGAAGTCTAGGGGGAAGTTCAAGGTTCTGTTGGAAAATCTGCCCACCTCGACTAATGAGAGTTGGCAACGAAAATGTTTCCTCGTCGGTGGGCAATGGCAGGAGTGGCATGGACATCCCTTCTGAGTTCCCGGGGCTTTTCAAAAAATAGGTATTGTGTTGTGTCCCGTGTTTTCTTACTGATTGCATTCATTGTCCCTGCTGATTTCTGACTTTGTGTAGTGCCCCAAGAGTATAATTTAACTGAGCTAATGGAGCATCGTATACGCCAAGTGATAAGGACATTCGAGTCTAGGAGCTCATATCAGATATGTCGCCTCAACATATATAGTCATTTTAGCTATTCCAGAGTTCTGAGTCTGTATTTTTATTTTGGATGTGTTCATGTGTTATTTGGTCTGGACAATGTATAATTGTTGCTTTTGTTTGTTTTAGTGACCATGCCTCGAGACGGTGGGTCACGGAAGAAAGAAGGTCCCTATGATAGGGTCTCTAACGAGGATGTGTTGGATGGGTTGTGTGCCGAGGCTGACCATGCCAAACAATACGACATCAATTTGAAGACTGGCAAAGGGAAAGAAGCAGAGTTTGAGGAGGGAGAGGAGGATTTCTTGAGGTTGAGGCTAGCGAATGAGGACTATGCCTATTTGCCTCCCTTGGTGGCAAAAGCATTGGGCTTGGGTGACCAGGAAGTGGATGACGAGGTCACCAAGACCGAGGGTGGTGATCATAAGCAAGTTCCTGTGGAGGAGGAGTTAGTCTCGGAGCCAGTGAGAGTGAACGATATGTTTTTGGGGAACGTGGGCGACCCGAAACTGGCGAGGAGGACTTGGTGGTTGAGGAGGTGGATCTAGTCACGACCAGGACTCAGAAGAGGAAAGAAAGGGTCGAGCCATTGCGTGAAGGTCAACTGAAGAGATCTCGCAAGGAAGGGCGTTCCGGGAGCTTGGCTGAGATCACCCAAGCACTAGAAGGGACTAGAGATGTGCAGCCTTACTGAGCGCAAATGGCTTATGACATGCGCCATCGCTCCCGTGACATCTATGCTTTGGAGGAGGTTGACCCTTTGGCTGGCGTGGCTCTCGCCAAGGAGAAGTTGACTCGGGTAGGTGTTCGCATAATGTTTTTTTTCCCTCTTCGTTCTCTGCCTCCTTTATACTTTGGTGCTAAGTGTAGGCGACGCTACTAATGTACGCTGCGAGTGAGAGGGTTGTTACCCATCTGTAGGAGGATGCTGAAGCTAAGTGCCAATAGCTGAAGGAGGCAGAAGAGAATTACTGTGCCCTCTCACAGCGTCTTGAGCAGCGAAAGAGAAATCCTGGAAAGCTAAGTGTGGGAGAGCTGCCAGGGCAGGAGAGAGAGTGTTTCAGGAAAGCGAGGTGTATGAGCAGCAGCTAAGGAGTGGTTATAATAGAGGGCAGGATGAGCTAAGAAAAACCGGCTATCAGGCGGGATGGATAAATGAGTTGCAATGCGCAAGTGGTATGCCGAGCAAGATGCTGCGAAGAAGGCCTAGAAAAAGATGATGTTGAAGTAAAGGAAGCAAGCCGAGGTCTTGCGATCCTTGGCAAAGTATCATGAAGCTTGGCGTGCCACGTCGTCTATTGTGCCGAAGGAAGTTCCTGTTGTGGGCATGCCTCGGCCTCTTACGACTGTTGCTGCTTCGCCGCTAAGGGCTCCGCATCCCGAGGGATCTCCATCCACCCAAGTGGTGGTGTCTCAGGTCGCATCTTCTGTTATTCAGCCAACTGGCCCATGAGCACCTAGCGTTCTGAGGTTCAAAAGGTTTTGGCTAGCAAGTCCCCTGCTTCCGACGTCCCGCAAGTGAGCTCGCTGGTGCGTCCTAATGTTTATGTGAGGCCTTCCCTGTGTCACACGAACGCGTAAGCATGCTTTTGGACAAAAGGTGTTGGTGAACATAAGTCAGATTTGTGGGCGTTGTAGCGGCTCGAAGAGTGGCGGGAGCTTGAACAAGTCTGGTGACGCATCTTCTGGGGAGAAATGACTGTGTTTTTGATTTTGTAATTTGCTTTTTTGTTAGGTTTCAATTTTTGTTTGCTTTTTGAAACAATGTTGGTAGCGTGGTTTGCCATTTGAACAAATTATAATTTATGAATTGCCTGGGTGTCCAAGCTGATTCTTAGCGTTATTTCTTTTTCACTTAGATGAATGTTTTTGTTTATGGTTAATCTGTGTTTTTGGTTCCGTGTTCTTGATATGGTATGTTGAGAAATTATAGGAGAAAATATTGCATCTTCATTTAGGATAGGCTGCTAATGGGCAAGGTGTACATTTGTTTTGAGCCGCTAATAGGCTGAAGTACACGAAATGAAGTGCTAGCTACTGTGCCGAGTCTTTGAGAGTGATAAATTAAATAGGGTGGAGGTGGAGGTGGCGAGCATTCCAGGGGCGAGGTAGTACTCGGTCATTAGTGTTTCGGAGATAGAATGTAGCAGGCCCTAGGCGTTAACTATCTCGAGTGGGCCTACCCACTTTTCTTTGAATCTAGTGGGATGGGGGATGACATGCATGTATGTATTGTTCTGTACAAAAGTGTGTAGTTTATCTACATACTTTAATTTTAATTTTGCCTATGATGGACTGATTGAATACATCTCAGTACCCTGTACTTTACAACTTCAAGAACCGTACATTTGTATAAATAACTCCCTTGATGTCTCCATCTATTCCAAACAGGTTCAAATAAATATGATCTTTAATGAAATTGATGAAATTCTTTTGGTGGCTTTTAGCATAAATCCTTGATTAGTAATCGGTTCAAATGCTTATTTAGTTATGTGGAAAACATACATACAATTGTACAGCTTCTTAGCAACATTTCCTTATAGTTTGATTTCCCATCTAGTTATTGAAAGGACTGCTGATTAATTTTATCATTATAGAAGGTTGAAAGTTGTATTAGGTACAATTTATTTAACTTATTACTTTTGCAATACATTTGTCTCTAAGATATATAGATTGACTACACAGGTGCAGTTGCAACGCTTCAAAACTGTGATGGGATATATGGTCACTTGGCTGAAGTTGTTGCTTCCTTGTTGCAGGTCTCATCTATCAAATCCGGATTGTGGGATAGCATGTATGATACGTTCCAAACTGTTGGTCAGTTAACTGACAATCGTCCAGATAACTGTCCCGAATATGTGAACATAGATGTTGAACCAAGTATTAAAGATGAGAAGAGTACCAAGGAGGCACCAGTCATTCCTGAACATGCTGTTGAGCACAGGCACAGTGAGTGATATTGGCTTCTCGTACCATTTGACTAGAACTAGAGTTTATTAAATTTAAGAAAATTTTGTATACTTAACGTTCCTGCTTTCCACGAATTACACTAATGAGAAAAGGCATGTGTAAGATCCACTTTGGATTACCTTGCACATATAAACTTTCTCATGTCAAAACTTGCACTCCATGTGGAGCCTTGTGCTCCCCGGATCTGCCTGTTATTCTCCTGATGTTGGAGCATAACATACAAGTCACTTGATAATTCTCCTTAAAAGTCCAATGTATCTCTTGCATTTGATCTAGCTGGAAAATAGCACAGTTTCTAGAAACATTAGTGTTACAGAGATTCCCCCACCACAACTTCATATAGGTTCCTGTGAAATGTTCACCACAACTTCCTAGAGATTAGTGTTCAGTCCTGATATCTGAAGAGCATATAATCTAAGTGATGCTGCTTTGAAAAGTCGGGGTTTGTGTATTTTAGTTGAAGGGTGGTGCTGCATTGTCTTCCTTGCATTTTTGGTCCATCTTTTTTTTTTTGATAAAATATCATTGTATTGTTTTTTTTTTGTCCTTTCTTTTCTTTTCATTATTCTTGATTTGTTATACTTTTTTTTTGTTTTCTACTAACTCTGAGTAGATAACAGAATGTTGAATAAGTGGGTACCTGAAAGTATATCTTTGGATGGTATTTGAAATGTCAGTTATCCTATCAATATTTGTCATTGCTTAGTGTTTGGAAGCAAGAGCCGGTGCTTGATCTCGGTTATCGTCTTGTTTTGCAAAACTTACCTTCCTATATAAAGGTTCATGGGTCAGGACTGCCAGTAGGTGCAAGGAAATTAGATGTCTTCTATTTTGTAGATCCACAATTGAGCAGAATTGAATTTAGAAATCAAATAATATTTGAACAGCTAACTAAGCATTCTGTACACCATCAGTTTAGTGCTTTGAAAAATTGTACAACATGAACCCTTTAAGTAGAAAGAAGAATAAATACAACTAGGTTCAAATTGGACTTTACATTATCTTCTGTATTTTGACTATTTGCTGGAGTTGAATCTTAGCTTAAGGATTTAATTTTTTTTTTTTCATTTTTTTTTAAGCAATAACCAGTTGTGTTCTTCTCTAGTTCAGTCAATTCTGATATAGTTCAATGGAAGAATACTGTACTATATTGGAAGTAGCCCTTTCCCTACCCAGAACCTACACCATTTCGCTGGCGAGTCTAGTTACTATGAGTACAAACCTCTTAATTCGTATACATTGACACCTTTTTTATGTGTTCTCTCAGTAGACTTGTAAACCTTATGGTATTTTGTCATTGAATTTCACAGGTGTTTCTGTTGAGGACATAATCAGGAAACTTATGATGTATTTTGAGATTGATCAAGGTGTACATGGCAATGGTAGATCACTCCAGGAGAAAATATGTACCTTCTTGACAAAGGTTTGCAGTTGTGAACTATGGTTAGTGGAAGAATTTTCTGTCAAGGAGTTTAGATCTCTTGGTCATGGAGAGTTTTTACAGTTCTTAGAAAATTATGCAGGGCTACTTCCACAAGAGCTGTGCAAGTACCTGACTGATGATGTGATTGGGAAGTGCCCCTTGGAAGTCTGCATGCTTCAGCCCCATTTGGTTGTTTTACTATCTCAAGCGTTGAATTCTGTTTAATTGATTTCACATGTAGAAGTTTTTTATCTTTAAAAATAGTTGAAGTGTTTATATTTAGTCTCCTACTCGGAGTCTCTGACAATAATTTACTTTTGATTGTGCTTATCCATTTCATGAAATACAACTTTTTAGGTGTATGATAGTATCATGTCTCCTCTTCAAGTATTGTTTCATGCTATAATTTTTTTTTTCCTGAAACAGATAGGGAGCACAAAGTTTGCCAGAGCCATTGGGTTTAAGACAGTAGTTTCTCTTGATGATGGTCTAGAGGTATTGAAACTATGGAGGTGTGAGAACCCATTCAGGGCCAGGTATTCTTTTACCCATAGCGATCTTCATCGTTTATTTCTAAGTCCTCTCATTACCATCTTTTTTTTAAGATTGGACTTATCCTGATTTATTGGGGTTCAGCAACATGTTTGCTGCTTGTAGAAGAATGAAATTCCTGGTGCTTAAAACCATTGCTTTTCATTTGCTTATCAAGGCATTAGACCATGTTAGGGATTATGTCTTTCATTTAATTTTTTTAATCCGTACATATTATGAATCTTTGCACACAATAAGAACCTTTGAAAGTCTGATGCGGCCCATATAATCAGGCCTATATTTATCTTATATGAGGTGTGGGATCCAAGATCCAAATTCCAACATATGTTATATAGTATATACCTTGCTAATCACTAGAGTTTCCCGTCTCCTAAATGGTGTAGGGTTTGTCAAAAGGCATCAGTTTTGAGCCTGAGTCCGCAAGTGACCAGCATGTCTAGTTCTGGGTATTAAAAACAATTATCCTGAACTATTTAATCTCTCAGAGAAAGTTCTGTATCTTTTTGTTTTCTTGCATATCGGATATTTGGGTTAAGTTACCCACTTGTTCGTGGTGGTTTGGGTCTGGCCATGATATTTTTATTCTTTGCTGGTTGAAACTTAAGAGTGTTGGGCTGGTTTGAAAGCTTTCGTGATCTATAATTTTGTATGGAGAGATGAAGGATCTTTGATGATTTAGTTTTTGTTTTAATTATGTATGCCATTTCCTATTGTTGACCACATTCCATCAAGCCCAAGAATCACATAAAATAAACCTCAATTTAAGTGCATAGTCTGTTGTTGACAGTGGCATTATCCATCTGATACCAAGTGAAACTTGAATTGACCCCAAAAAAAAAAAAAGAGTGAAACTTGAATCTTTATTCTGAGCTTATCTTTTATTTGATTTGTCTGCACGATGCTGCACATTTTGACACTGAATTTTATATCTTGCAGCATAGCGCAAATGTCAAAATTTTACACATTAATCTGGAATGAAATGGCTTCTTCGAAGCTAAGAATTGTAGAAGAGTTCCATTCCAAACCTTCTATTTTTGTTCCGTGTGCATCTAGCTTAAGGCATGAGGATGTGGTGTCTGGTACATTTTTGTCCCCTGAGGAGGTATATTGGCATGATTCGACTTCTTTGGTGGACCAAATCAAGCATATACATCCTCAGTGCAGCTCAACAGGTGTTACTCATGGCCCCCCCTTAATCAAGACACTGTGCAACTTTAATCCTGGCCTTCATGACTTCTTTGTTGATGGATGTGGAGTACCTGAGACCCCTCCTCTCCGTAGCTACCTACAGATTTTACTGCACTTATCAAAGGTTGCTCTGCCCTCACAAGCAGCTAATGCCGTAAGTAATCATATATAGAAGAACGTTAAAAATAATGCTAGTTGCAGAATAACTCATATGTTCCTTATCTCAGGTTTTTCAAGTCTTTCTGAAGTGGACTGATGGGCTGATATCAGGATTGAGCCCTGAGGATATTGTTTACATTAGAGATTCTCTTAAGAAGATTGATTGCACGGTGCTTCCTACTGTACATGATAAGTGGGTTTCTTTACATCCATCATTTGGTCTTGTGTGCTGGTGTGATGATAAGAAATTAAGCAAGCAGTTTAAGCATTTGGATGGTATTGATTTTTTGTACTTTGGTCAATTGACTAAGGACAATGAAGAGATTCTGTGTACAAAAATGTCAAACCTCATACAAACTTTAGGGATTCCTGCTCTTTCACAGGTAATATACTTACTATACCCAGGTGTGTGTACTTCATGCATGTGTACATGATCTAAGAAAACAAATGAACTTCAATAACTCATAATAATCTTTCAATTCCTATGCTTTGTTTGCCATATGACATTGTGTAATATATAGTTATGTAATCTAAATTAAAGATCCTTTAACACTTTAGTCACCCGTCTTCTTTGTCCATTTATATGCAGGTTGTGACGCGCGAGGCAATATATTATGGTCTGCAAGACAGTAGCTACGAAGCTGGATTGGTAAATTCAGCTCTCCCATTTGTACAGCGCTACTTGCATACTCTACACCCAGATAAATATTCTGAACTCAAGAAGTCTGGATTTGATATACTAAATTGTTTGCAAGTAGTAGTTGTTGATGAGCTGTACTATCGAAATGTCATAGAAGTTGCTGGCAGTGAATCCAAGAAGCGGGTTGCATGTAGTTGTCTTCTAAAGGTATGTTGAATGTCTATTATATATGTTACTGCTTTTAGTGTACTGCGAACTAACTGATTACAGGTTTATCAAAACCAAATATGTTATTACAGCATGCTTGTCTACTGGGCACTCTAAATCAAAACATGTCATTCGTACATAACATGCATTGTCCAAATTTTGTTTGTTAAAAAAAACAGAAAAATGTAGAATGAAATGTATCCTCCATATGTGCAGACTCTTCTTCTTTTAATCAAATCCATCAAATGTGGTTTGCAACTGGTTTATGATTTTGATAGATTTCTGTCATCAACTTTTTCCTTTTTCATGTTAATACAGGGTAGCATGTTGTATACAACCCGAGATACAGATTCTCACACATTATTTATGGAGCTTTCTCGTTTGTTTTTTAATGGTAAGCCTGAACTGCATTTGGCGAATTTCCTTCATATCATCACAACCATGGAAAAATCAGGTTCGAACGAGGAGCAGATAGAGTTATTATCCTCAATAGCCAAAAGGTGCCAAAGCTTCCTGATGGGGAATGTGTGTGGTCCCTTTCATCTTTGCACTCATTGACTGAGGATAATAAATCACTCCAGACAAGTTATACTTCAGCAGAAGTAAATGAACAAAACAGTTCGAAACCCAAAAGGAAAGCAGAAAACTGGCCACCTGTTGATTGGAAAACTGCACCAGGGTTTGCTTACGCTCGTGCACATGGTTTTAAGACCCAGCCACCAGCGTTACAGCCCTGCGGAGCCTTACCAAATATGATGGATGATGATTCTGAAGGAATTGTTGGACAAATAGATAATTCAGCTCACATTTCTGTGGATACTAGTTGGTCCTTGGAAGATTATTCAGCAACAGCTTTGGCAGACAATAATGATTTGCTAGAACATCGCAGTGAACATTTTAATGACACTTACTTTCCTACACATGTTGAATTTGATCCCATTAATCTAGGTCTTGTTTCTCACCCTCCAGAGTTGGGTTCATCCAGTGTTGGCAAAAGAGAACAGCTTAGATATGGCACGCCCAATGCTACACAAGCAATTATGACTGGGAGACTTGGAGAGCATGTTGCTTTTAAATATTTTGTTGAGAAAGCCGGCGAGTCAGCAGTTAAGTGGGTTAATGAGCACAATGAAACAGGGCTACCATATGACATAGTTCTGGGGGAGAACAAGGAGTACGTTGAAGTGAAAGCAACAAAATCTGCAAGAAAAGACTGGTTTGAAATATCAATGAATGAACTGCAATTTGCAGTTGAGAAAGGTGAAGCGTTCAGCATAGCTCATGTCATGCTATTAGATAATAATGTTGCAAAGGTCAGAGTATACAACAATCTGGCAAAGTTATGCCAACTTCGCCGATTGAAGTTAGCTGTATTGATTCCTGTTCAGCCGAAGGAGTTCACCATTGTTTCTTAAACTTGACTCGTGACAGATTTTTGCGGTAGACATTAAACCTATATTAGGAGATGGACAGAATTAGGGGAGGTCATTGTACAGATCATTTAACTTCAATCGACGATACGAGTTCTGAGAGTTCATTTATCTTCCTCAATTTTGTGTAGTTCTTAATTTATGCATCATTGATACATGGCGCTTCAAGCTTGGAGGTGAGATTTAATAACATCATGTTAAACTGACTTAGGTTCTTATTAGACCATGTTTTAAAGCGATTTTGTACGTGTGGAAATCACAAGTGGACGTGATAAAAATAGTGTTTCTGTGTCATCATCGCCTAGAGACTAATCTGGATGAGAAGTTCCCATTATTATGAGTTACCTGTGCTGTGGAACATCATGACTCGCTTCTCTCAGTGCTGCATAAAGTTAACATTCACATTGAAATCGAAAAAAAAAAATCACATAATATAAATCAAAAATTTATCTACCGTTTATCTGATCAAATTAATCTGACCTAAGGAATACTTTCGGATGAATCAGAACTGAAATTGTGGTTAAGGAATTTCTTCAAGGTGAGCAACGTGTTTAGCTTCCTTGATGAACATGGTGACGACTAACGAGGATCATGACCTTTTTTTTCGATTACTAAACGAAAGCATACGAACTAAAGAACAAAGCATCTATCAAGTTCCTTTTTCAGAGGAACATAACCTTTGCTTTCTTTTACATGATTCAATTTGGGATTAATGGATTATTAGCCCGTGCTTATTTTAAATGCACAATTTAATTGTGTAGCATTGGCCTTGTAGCAGAGAGAGAGAGAGAGAGATTGTTTAAGCTCTGTGATTTTGTTTATACATTTATAAGCTATATGTTTGTCTTTGGGTCCAATGAGTGGAGCAAAGCTTATAATAATGGAGAGATTTTAAATTTAAGAACATGCTCAGGGCACATCAAACATAAAAACTACAGTGTAACAGGAAAATATCCAAAATTGTGACTTTTAGTAATGCGAGCATAGTCCACTTGCATAGACCACTACCAGAAATTTCACTTTGGGCGACGAAAAAAAATCGTCGCCCTGGCTTAGGCGACGACATGTCGTCGGCCAAGACGTCGTCGGCAGAAGTGCGTCGGCCAAGAACTTGGGCGACGACAACTCATACCGTCGTCGCCTAAAAGTAATTCTTAGGCGACGATACGAATTTCGTCGCCTAAAATATATTTCTCGTCGCCCAAAAATATTCGTCGCCCAAGATTTAACACCTTGGCCGACGAAAATTTTTTTCGTCGCTTAAGATTTTATAACCTGGGGCGACGAAACTAAATATTTCGTCGCCTAAGATCACTACATCTTAGGCGACGATAATTTTTTTTCGTCGTCTTATACGGTAAGTCATTACCCGACGATTTAGCAATTTCGTCGCCTAAGATATATTTAATTTTTTTTCCTTTTTTTAGATGATATTTATCCTTTATTTTTTTCCTTTTTTTAGATGATGTTAATTTTTCTTTTTCTTTTTCTTCTGGTTCCTCGTGTTCCTGCATTTTCTTGTAGCCAAACCAATCTCATTCTCTATTCTATATGCTACGTTAAAATCATCTCACACACAAAACAAATCCAAATCCAAATCCAAATCCATCCCAACACCAGAAATAGACAATTTGGAGTACTCGTAACCTTGAACACGTTTTGTTTCATTTTTCTCATCATTGCACTTTCCTATCCATAAAAAATGGCAACAGTAACTACAAAATATGAGCAAATTAAACTAGTTTCATAACTAGACAGAAATGGATTCGGCGTCGGATCGGGGAAGCGGAGTCGATCGAGAGACAGAGGATCACCGTTCAGAAACAGAAAAGCAGAGAGAGAGAGAGAGATCGGAAATATTGGGTGTTGGTTCCGAATTTCTGCCTTTTATAATGGCGTTCTTGGGCGACGATTCTATAAAAATCGTCGCCCTGTTTTTTGAAAATCGTCGGCCAAGATAATCTTGGGCGACGATTTTCGAAGTCGTCGCCTAAGATACTCTACTTGGGCGACGATTTTCTTCACGATAATTCTCGTCGCCCAAGATAAAGAAAATCGTCGGCCAAGAGTTATCTTGGCCGACGATTTTTGAAGTCGTCGCCTAAGATACTCTACTTGGGCGACGATGTTCTTCACTATAAATATCGTCGCCCAAGATAAAGAAAATCGTCGGCCAAGAGTTCTATCATAAAATTCAGAATATCGTGATTTTGGTGATCGGAGAAGAGGAACTGAAAACCGACCGTCAGATATGACCAGTATAACAAATTACGTGGGTGGGAAAAAATTCAGCTCCATCGGACAAAGACAAGGGCTCGATCCGTCCGGTCAATCGGCGCGGTCAAACCCCTAAACGGACGGAAACGGCTATTCGACCCTCCAAATCACGTAATCTGGCCAGACCTTCAACTGAGAATAGTTTCCAATTGACGAGACGCATACGGGGCTATAAAAATTTGGTAAAAAATAAAACCCAGGATAGGGCTATCACTAGGTAGAAATAAGAAAAATTCGTTGACCGGAACAACCGGCACCGAAATTTTACCGGAATATCTTCATTTTTCACGGGTTGACGTATTTCACTGTTCCGGTAATATCTTATTTCACGACTTTTTTGCGTTTGAGGCCTCTACGTATACGTTGTCTTCAAAACGAAACTTAAACTCAACACTTGTATAAAAAAGTTATACAACATTAGTACATATAACGTGAGTTTGGTGATCGGAGAAGAGGAACTGAAAACCGAAATGTCAGATATGACCAGCATAACGAATTACGTGGGTGGGCAAAAATTCAGCTCCATCGGACAACGACAAGGGCTCGATCCGTCCGGTCAATCGGCGCGGTCAAACCCCTAAACGGACGGAAACGGCTATTCGACCCTCCAAATCACGTAATCTGGCCGGACCTTCAACTAAGAAAAGTTTCCAATAGACGAGACGCTGACGGGGCTATAAAAATAAAAAACATTACCTTACAATTTAAATGTGCTTTATTTATTTTAATTATTCGGATTATCTTGGCCGACGAAATTAGGGTAATTCGTCGGCCAAGATAATACTTGGGCGACGATATTTGTTAAATTCGTCGCCCAAGAGTAAAAATAAAAAATCCTGTACAATGAAATTTAAATGTGTTTTATTTTATTTTAATTATTCGGATTACTCTTGGCCGACGAAATTCTTTTATTTCGTCGGCCAAGTAAAAATAAAAAAATAAAAAAATAAAATACTTAGGCGACGAAATATTGTTTCGTCGCCCTAGTTTCTATATTAGGGGACGAAATTTAGCCTTAGGCGACGATTTTTTTTCGTCGCCTAAAGTTGAACTTTAGGCGACGATTTTTTTTCCTTGGGCGACGATTTTTTTTGTTTCGTCGCCCAAGACTCATTTTCTGGTAGTGGACCCCTCAATAATCGCTGGTGTATGAAGTAAACTTCTTGGTGTAACCTTTCTAATGAGTTTTTTTTTTCGATAAAACTTTCCAATGAGATGTTACTAGAAATATGAAACGTGATATTACATCTTGTGTGAAACAAAAAATTATGGAGTCTTGACATTAGTTGTGTCTCATAATGATGATGACTCTCTTATCATAAGGTTTGCTAGTTTTGATCATAACAAGTTCTCAAACTATTGGTGACAATTATTTTATGCATGGTTTGCCCTTTCATTTGTTGAGTATGTTGGGATAAGAAAATTTGTTTATTTATATATGTGCTAATGTCAAGTTGATATCTAATAACACTGTTAAGGAAGATGTAACGAGTATGCATGCTAGAGAAATGAAGAAGCTCAAGAAAATTTTAATTTATATTCCTCGTAAAATTTACTTGACTTTTGATTTGTGGACTTCTATTGCAATTGATGGTTATCTTGTTCTCACTGCTTATTTTGTTGATGATGATTAGAAACTGCAAAAGATAGTATTGAAATTCCACATACTGATATAGCTATATATGACAAAATCTATATGTTGTTGGTGGATTGGTTATTAAGAACATTATTTTCTATGACTTTAGCCAATGCATATGCCAATGATTGTTTTGTTGAGTTGCTAAAGGAATGACTTAGACTACGGGATAAAATTGAATGGATCTGGATTCTCAGCTTGAATTTAAGTTGCTTGGATTTTCTTGAATGTCTTACAACTATTAGATGAAGTAATGATGACATAATGATAACATGGTGGTTTTAGATTGTACTTAATCCAATGGTTAGAAGTAATCCAAGCAAATCTAAGCAACATAAATCCAAGTAGAGAAGCCAAATTCAAATTGAATAACCAAAATTAGTCTCTAGTCTGCTTTGTATCTCTTGGAGCGATTAAGAGAGGTGAGGCTTTAGGGCATGTAAGCAGCGGCGACGTTCCCTTAGGGAGGTCGTTTGATATTGCTTGGGAGGCGGCGTAAACAGATTTGCGTTCCGCAAGGTCACCGCTGACTTGTGCGACCGAAGGTTTTTGGTGCTTGGGGCAACGATGACTTCTGTGGAGTCAGCGACGTTTAGGTGAATGGTTGGCATCAAGTTCGTTGAGGGCTCGGTATTGCGGCTGATTGGTGCTCTGGAATGGTTTAGGATCAGATCTGAACGACGGCGGTTGTGTGTTGACTGTCTGCTGTGAAGGTAATGATTTAAGCGCAGGGGCATGCTTGATCTCTCCCTTTCGGATCGATCTGGTGTGGCGGCGTTGACTGTAGCAGAAGAGTTTACATAACTTCTTCCAAGTAGAGTCGACGACAATTTGTGACAGGCCTGATCAGCTATGAAGGCGCCGTTAAGGATGGTTTTGATTTGGTGGGGGCAAGACAACCTACCGGAAGCGGCGAACGACGGCTTGGTGTCTATGACTTGATGTTGGGTGCCCATATATATTGGGCATATGCTATACTTTGGGCTTGGGTCCATGGCTTTAGGATGTGTTAGCTTAATTCTCTTTATTTCCTTTTGTTGCTAGAATAATTGCCTATAATCTCTTATTTGATTATGGGCTAAATTGTGGTGTTAAGTGAGTCCTCTCACTTTGTGATGTTTTAGTGAGTAAGAAATGTGTAACGAGGGTGTTACCCTACATAAATCAAATGATCTTATTTGCCCTCTGTAAGCAAAACAGTTGATCAATTTATGATGTATATTTTATTTTTCGATGGAATGAAACAACATTTTAGTCCCAAGAAAAAAAAAACTTAGACTACGGGATGTACTTCTAATGGATGACGAATGTTTTCATGTTCGTTGTTATGCTCACATTCTTAATCTAATTGTGCAAGAGGGGTTGAAAGAAATTGATGGTTCTATACTTCTATTGCGAAAAATAGGAAAAACATTTAGTATGTTAAGGGTTCACAAAGAAGAAAGCAAAAAGATTTGGACTGTGCTTCACAAGTTTCTTTAGAGTGTAGAAATGGCTTGTGTCAAGATGGATTCGACATTCTTTATGATTGATAGTGTGATTTATTATCAACGTACATTTTTTCATTTGCAATTAAATGATTAATTACATCCATCAATTTTCTCATGATGAGTGACAAAGATTGGAAAAGATAAGTAAGTTTCTTAAGGTATTCTATGACGTTACTTGCTTGTTATCTGGAACTTATTAGCCCACATCTAATTTGTACTTCCTCAAGTCTTTGTGGTTGAGAATACTTTGAGAAAGACCAAGAATGATCGTGACATGTTTATACGTTGTGTGACATTCCAAATGATCACCAAATTTGAAAAGTATTTATCAGAGTATAGCTTAACTCGTGCAAACACCATTATATTTTATTCTCGATAAAAGTTTCAGTCTGTGGAGTTTTCATACAAAATAACTACATGACAGTGATTCTATTGAAATGAAAAGGGTAGGTGACAAGTTTTGATCTCATTTTGATTATTTGATGTGTACAAGAACATTAATTCGTTTTTGGTCAATGAAGTATGTCTATCCATCATGATCAAAAAATCAAGATCCTAATCGTACTCTTACTGCTGATGCAATGGTTTCTGAAGAATGCATGGATCTTATGAAGGTATGTTATTTTTTTTTACGAATTTATTCTCTACCCATTTAATATGGAGAAACAAGAAATTTTGAAAGTAGAGAAAATACCCATTTAATACTAATTTTAGCTCCTCGTTACTCATTTCAATGAATATTTTTTTAAGAGCTCATTTAAATATAAAGTAATTTATTTTATGCACAAATCTTTACTTAAAGTCTTAATAAACATTATTAATTTATGACTTTTTTGCCCTCACCCTTTAAAGATGCATAAAAAGAGAAAATAAGAGAGAGAGAGAGAGAGAGAGAGAGAGAGAAACTTGACCGGAACCTCACCGGTCACCGGATTCTGGTATTCAGTCGCCAGTCTCCCGTCACCTGATTCCGATTGCCGGATTTTTTCCGATCGCCTGATTTTTTCACAGGATTCTTGTCGTCAGACTTTTTCCGGTCACTGATGGATAGAAAAATATATTACAGCACAGAAAAACAAAGAAGATAGAAGAAGAAGGCAATTCCCAACCAAAATGAAACCAAAATAAAAATTACTGACCCCCAGTAATTTTCTATTGACCTATGTACACAAACCCCAATAATTTGTCAAAACATAGAAAAACAAAGAAAATAGAAGAAGAAGGCAATTCCTAACCAAAACGAAACCAAAATAAAAATTACTGACCCCCAATAATTTTCTATAGACCCCCAGTAATTTTCTATTTATCGACCCTTAGTAAAATATTTACTTACCCCTAGTTTAAAAAAATTTAACTATAGCTTAACCACTGCCCGACACTTTCTAGACAAAACGGCGTTGTCCAACGCTGGTGGTGGTGGTGGCTTCTATAGATTCCATACCTCAGCCAGATGCTTAGGGCTCTAGTTAACCTGGATGGGAGGAATCTTATAGAGCTTGGCTCTGGACGGAGAAGCATGCACAATCTGGCAATGGCGAAGGCGGAGGCGGCGGCGAGTGGTGGTGGATGATTTGGGTTGAGGAGGAGGACTGGTGGTCAGGGTCGAGCTAGTGTTCAAGGCCGAAATCGGAGTGGTCGAAGAGGACGCCAGAATGAAGGAGGCCGGGGCAACAAACTATGAGCTTTTGGAGGGAGGACAAGGCAGCGGGGGGATCGTCAGCGGAGACGAGGGAGGGAGAGAGAGAGAGTTGAGCTCCGATCTAGAGTTGGGGAGAGATAGAGAGAGAGAGAGAGAGAGTTTAGATCTGGAGAGGGAGAGAGAATTTATATCTAGGGAGAGGTGAGAGATATTTTGTAAGGGTAAAATAATATTTTACGTCAGATTAATTGGAATGAGCTTTTAACATATTTTTTTTAATTGGATTGGGGTCTGACTTTGTTATTTTGGTGTAAATGAGCATTTTCTCTTGAAAGTGTTATGGGGATGCACATGAGCGGAGATAATTTAATGTGGAGTATCCCAATTTTTTTTTAAAACTTTTTATTAATAACTTAAACACCCTACATATGTCGTGAACTTTGATCACATGACCTCAAAGTTATCAGTTAAACACCTTAACCAACAAAGTCACAACTCACAGACTAATGTATCCCAATTTTTCCTTATGTATGGAAGATTTATGTAATGTTTATGCAATGCATAATAAGTTCATTCTACAACCTTTGACATGGTGGGCAGTTCAAGGAGCTTCAACACCAAGGCTTCAAGCCTTAATACTCAAGTTGCTTGGGCAACCTTCGTCATGCTCATATTATGAAAGAAATTAGAGTATTTACAAGTTTTTACATCCCGCAACAAGAAACAAGATTACTCCAAAAGAGCAGAAAATTTGGTGTTTGTACATACCAATCTCCGTCTTTTATCTAGAAATAATCAACCTTACAAAGAAGGTCAGACTCAAATGTGGGATGTTGGAGGTGATCAATTTTATTCATTGGATGATACCAATCTAGGAGGCTTGAGTTTGAGGAACTTGATGAATCATCGGTGGAGAGGTTGTTTTGTTTGATAATTTCAAGAGAATGAGAATGATGATGATGTCTTTGATGTTTAAGTAGAATAGTCTTTATTTGTATTTGAGTTATTTGATTGTAGAACATAAGAGTCATAAGACAATGATTATGAATCTTCTATGATATTTATTTGTTTTTTTGTTTTTTTATAATTTACATTTAATAATTTATTCTAACCTTTCTAAAACATACATGCTTCTAGAGATTTTTTTTTTTTTAAAAATGCTTCGGTGTTTCCAAATGCTTCGCTTTTGCATTTCTAATCTTCTTTGATTTGGTGTCAATTGGCTCGACGATTCGAGCAACAACTAGGTCGTGTTTTATGCACCGAAATCAGTTCATATGAATGATCTAGGACAAGAGAGAGATGAAAAGAACAAAAGACGATAATCTGTAAATTCTTCAAACAAGGGAAGACAATCGCTGGTATTATGAAAGTTACATTAATCTACAGTAGATCCCGCTACAGTAGGCGTTTTGCTTCTGTTTCCAAAAGGAGGGGGGCTCCCTGACATCAACTTTTCTAGCTTAAAAGCCTTGGCTTCTAGAAATAGCAGGATGGAAGCCGATTTACCAAACACATATGTTGATGTTGTGTATAAGCAAGTGAGCTAACCCCCCCTCCCCTCGTAGCCTAAGAGCATCTCAAATAGCTTTTTCTAAATGGGAAAACAAAAGCCAAAATCTTTAAAAAAAATTATGCTCCAACTCTAACAAGTTTCCTATTTTGGAGATTTCGGTACTTATTACAACAATGATTACATCCATATTAATTATAAAAAATATATATTGGATATTTCATTTTAACAATAAAATACTCAATAAATATTATATTATATATATATTTTCTTCTCGTTGGAGCTCGTAAAAATATTATGTCAACGTTAGTTTGAGGAATTTGATATTTGCTGTAAATTTAGGGAATGACTCATATTCTCTTTCTTCTTCACCCTTATGTTAGGCTCACACTCATAATGGGTGTGTCCCATCCACACTCATAGTATGAGATTTTTTAGGAATGAGATATGAATGTTGTTGCACATTAAAAAAATATAATATTTTTTAAAATAAAATAAAAAATATAAAAAATATAAAATACCACGTCAGACTGCCACGTGGTGTTTCAGGATCATTGAACAAATTCTCGTGGCTGTTCTCAATTCGGTGCAGAGGAGAATTTTCTAATATTTGAAAATTGAGAAAAGTGTAAATCCAAAAATTGAAAAGGGCTTGACACTCATTGGTGGTTCCTCTTAAACCCAAAACGTGGGTCCGGGAAGCAACACACTGTCGCAACTCGTTGATGTAAAACTCTGTTCAAACCAAGACTTGGGTCCAAATAAACGTGTTTTTTGCACCAACAGTGTCTCAACTCTTGGGTGACTGACAATATGGTACCCGAACTTACAAAGTGATCAAAGACATACCCAGACTCTATTTTATGTATCTTCGTGGTACCTGGTTACAATTTCCGTCACGTTCCCGTCAATTATAACCACGTGCTATGCACGAGACTCCCTGACGATGGGCAAAACAGACTTTTAATAACAATGACCCTAAAACTCTATCAACCCCACTTTTATCAAGTGGCCATATCCCTCCCATCCTCCAAATCACAGTCTCTATCATTCTGCTCTCAAAACCAAAAAGCCGACTAAAAAAGAACATAAATCTTTGTGGGGCACCCAGATCCGATTCGAATCGAATCGATCTGGTTGAACTGTGCTATGAAAGACGCGACCATGGCCAAGTTTTGGAGTTACTTTAGAGAATCTGGCTGTCGAAGTGATGACAGTAAGTTGTTTGTTTCTTACTTTATTTCAAATGAAAGCTTAATGTCACAAAATCTTCGAAAAGGAGGTTATCTGGGTTTAACTATCATACAAACCCATATAAGGGTTTTGATTACAACGAAATGGGAACAAGGGTTTGTCATATTAGGCTTTTAAAACTGTTAGTGGAGTGGTCCATGTATTGAAAATTAATATTGTGTTTGTCATTTAGTTTGTTGGGATTAGATCAGTGTTGATTAAATTTCCAGCAAACAATTTTATTCAGGGTTTCAAAAAATATCCCCAAATTATATATTCAGGTTTAATGATCCGATAAAGCATTTGGTTTTCTGAAAAGTCTGGGTTTCATGGTTTCAATATATGCATGTATTGATCAGTGGATTAATGGTGTGTTTTTTTTTTCATTTTCAGTTTCAACAGAATTGTACACCATGGAAATACATCATGGTGGTTACTTCAACAAGCTGCCGGACGGTACGAAGAAGTACATGGTTCCTAGGTTCAACAAGGATGGTGGGAAAATTTGGCTTGCTGGTCTAGATCGTGAGAAGATCTCATGGACAGAGTTCGGGAATATAGCTTGGGATCTTGGGTACAGGGAGAAGCCCATTTCCTACTACTTCAAGATTCCAAGGACTACATGTAATGAGGGTTGGGTACCGATTAAGAATGATGCAGATGCATTGGAGATGATCAGGTTGATTCTAAAGAGGACCAACCAAATCAATGTGTACATTACTGGTGGTGGGAAGAGGCGGAAAAAGGAGGCTGAAGATGATGCATTGAGGCCAGCTGACCCAGATTTTGAGAATCCCTTGAATAGGGTCAGTGCAATAGAGAGGAAAACTATGGAGCATGAGAGTAACCTGTTTGCGACTGAGTTAAATAGAGAGGGTGGAGTAGTTGGTAGTTCAAAGGGAGTAAGTATGGTTGGTGCAGATGTTAATGCACATGGGGGAAGGGTTATGCATGAGGGGGGGACAGCTGTGGGGGATGGTGTTGTGAATTTGGATTCAGATAGTGGTATGGAACTACAAACTGAAGGCACTTTTGCGGGACTTAGTGACTTGGCATCTAACTTGTTTGCTCCAGGAGGTGATTTTGAAGAGGTTGCAGCCCAAATAACACCAAGTGTTGGGCCTGCTCTTGAGAAGGTTGCAGCCCAAACAATAGCAACCTCTGAGTCAAGAGTCCATGGGTCTACACAAATTATTCAAGAGCCTGCAACTACTGTTGAAGCTGAACAAAAAAGTGTGAGCAAGGGTGTAAGAGTAGTGTGTAAAGATAAGGGTAAAAAAGTTGTTGTTGATGGTGACCAAGTTAAGCTGAGTGCATCAAGGGCTAGAAAGAATGTGAAACACAAGAAAGAGCCGAGGTACAACACTAGAAACAAAGGCAGCAAGAAATATGAGCTGGTAGAAGATGATGATTCTGGCTCGGACGATTTAGATTTTCCGGTGGACAGTGACTATGACCAAGATGATGGAGAAGATGATCAATATTTTCAAGATAATGTATCAGATCCGCAAAATGTTGAAGAATTTGAAGATATGGGATTCAGGGGTGACTGCAGTGATGATGGTGTCGAAACAGATGAGGACTTAGAGAGTTTGGATGGATCCGAGACATAAGAAGATGAAGAGGGGGATCCTCTACCTATTTCTGTTTGGAATGGCACAAAGCTTAAGTCTTGGAGAAGAAGGGTAGATCTGAAGAACCCAATTTTTGTTGTTGGGTTGTGTTTTCCAACTGTGGAGCAGTTGAGGGAAGCTATTAGAGAGTATGGGTTGGTGAACAGAAGAGGTACTTGGTTTCAAAAGAACAGCAAAAGGAAGATTGAAGTCAAATGTCAGTGGGGTTGTGAATTTTGGTTGTATGCTAGTGGCATTGAAGAGCTTGGGCCTAAAACAATTGTGATCAAGACTCTCAATCTTGAGCACAAATGTTCCCACATTCATACTAGTCACCACTTGAACTACAATAGGATTGCAATGGAGGTTCAACAGAATCTGTTGGTTGACGAAGATTGGAGCAGAAAAGGGATTCAAAACCACATTCAAAACAAGTTTCTGTTAGATGTGAATGTTCAGACCATCTCAAGGGGAAAAAGGAAAGCGAAAAGAATGAATGAGGGGTACTACGCTGAGCAGTACAACAAGCTGGCGAGTTATAAGAATGAGCTTTTAAGAAGCAACCCCGGTTCAACTGTCGAGATCAAGACTGAGATGGTTGGGGAAGTGAGAAGGTTTCACAGAATGTATGTGTGCTTGGCAGCTTGCAAGAAGGGTTGGATGGAGGGTTGCAGACCTCTAATTGGGTTGGATGGGTGTCACATTAAGGGCCACCACCCAGGACAACTTTTATGTGCTGTTGGTGTAGATGCAAACAATGGGATGTTTCCTATTGCATATGCCGTAGCTGAAGTTGAGAGCACCGATACATGGAGGTGGTTTTTGAGGTACCTCATGTGGGATTTGAGGATTGAAAGAGATTCAGCGTACACCTTCATCACTGATAAGCAGAAGGGACTAGGGATTGCAATTGCTGAGTTGTTTCCTAATGCTGAACATAGGCATTGTGTTAGGCATATGTACAACAACTTCAAAGCAAAACATCCAGGAGAAGGCCTTAAACAGCTAGTTTGGGATGCTGCAAGATCAAGCACCAACATATGGTACAAGAGGCACATGGATGATATGCAGCAGCTGGACTCAGAAGCATGGCAATGGTTTCAAGATAAGAATCCAGCTCAATGGAGTAGAGCATACTTTAGAGAAGATTGCAAGTGTGATATTTTGTTGAATAATCTGTGTGAGTCCTTCAATGCAGCTATTGTTCCAGCTAGGGATAAGCCAATCTTAACTATGATGGAGAAGATAAGGATGAACTTGATTGTGAGGATGGCAAACAGAAGAGTGGCAGTTCAAAAATGGAGAGATATGGTTGGCCCTAGAATCAAGAAGACCATGGACAAAGTGGCACAGAGAACTTCTTGTTATAGAGCATGGAGTAGTGGTGAATTTGAGTTTCAGATTACCGGAGGGGGAGATAATGGCAGCAAACATGCTATGGAATTGAGGCTTCATACATGTACATGTAGGAGGTGGCAATTGAGTGGCATACCATGTGTTCATGCCATGTGTGCCATTAGAGAGAAAAGAGCAGAACCTGCCTTATTTTGTGATGACTACTTGATGCCATCTTCTTATGCTCGGGCATATGATCCCATTATCCATCCTATTGCTGGTGAAGATGATTGGGAACAAGTGGATTATCCCATAGCACCGCCTCCATACATAAAGCAAGCCGGAAGGGCAAGAATGAAGAGATTCAAGGAACCTGGTGAGAACAAGCAGCCTCCACCAGCCCTTGACACAACAAACACAACAAGGATGCCTAAAACATATACGAGAATGACTTGTCAAGTGTGCTTTACGAAAGGGCATAATCGGAAAGGATGCCCAATCACTAAAGCAAAAATGCAGCAGCAAAACAATCAGTGAGTAATCTGAAGTAATCTGAAACATGGTTTGTTGATGATCATACTTTGACTACTTTTTTTTGTCATTGCAGGGAGAAGGCAGTTCTAAAAGTTCCCAGCAAACTAGGAAGAGGGATAAAAGGCAGCAGATTTGGTTTTTATGATTGTGGTTGTATGATGTTAATTTTATGTCCTACCATGTGAGTGCCTTCTCCATTTTTTTCTTTCTATAATTACATTTGGTGTATGATGTATTGCAGTTGTCATTTTTGATTTGATAATATTTAAGTTGACGATCTAAATGTTAGGATTTGAGTACGAGTT
Source organism: Fragaria x ananassa (assembly GCA_034370585.1). NCBI lineage: Eukaryota > Viridiplantae > Streptophyta > Magnoliopsida > Rosales > Rosaceae > Fragaria > Fragaria x ananassa. The sequence continues at coordinate 17,714,231 of CP139769.1, forward strand.
ACTTATATAGCAAGCTGTTAGAAGAGAAAAGTTGGCATTGAATCATTATCATATGTTTTTTGATTTGATCATATATAAGAATTCAGAATATGACACTATTTGGTTCTGAATAGAAGTTAGATAGGAAAAGTTAGTAAAGTGATTATGCATAATTATGTTACTGTGGTTTTTGTGGTTGTGATGGATATAGTTCTGATTTTATATGTAGGCACCCAAAGTTTCATCAAAGGGTAGCACTAGCTTGAAAGATCAGATCATTAAGTCTAAGAAGGCTTGGAAGAAGCGAAAGACCACGGAGGCTAAACAAGGTGGCAATGCAGGGGCTTCTAGTTCACAAGCAACATATGTACCTCCAACTCAAAGTAGCCAAAACCCAGCAGCAAAAATGGCACAAACTGAATCTGAATGGGCGGGATTTTGAGACATGTTATTAACTTGTTATCAACCAGGCAACCAGTTTTTGTTTTTGTTTTTGTTTCATGTCAGACTGTTCAATGATGTGAAAATTAGTTGGTGTAATTGCTCTCTTTTGTTAACATTCTCTTTTGTAGACCATTGAGCAATGAATGTGGTTGTGAACTTATTCGGTCTGATATTGATAATCTTTGAGTTTTACTTTCCTTTTACTTTTATGCTTGAGAACAATTATATTTGCCTATGATATTGTACAAAGATCTTTAAATTTGATTCTTATATTTTCGTAAAGATTTGAAGTGACACACGTGTTTACCTAAATTTTGAGGGAACACAGAGGTCTTGGTTAAATTTAGAGGGAATAGTTCATTTTCCAGACAATTTTGGAGGGAAAAGTTCATAACTTTGGAGGGAAAAGTTCATGCTTTAGAGAATTTTGGAGGGAAAAAAATCCAGGTGATGGTCAAAATGTTACGAGACAAACTGAGGACAAATCAGACTTTTAACCCTGATGTAATGTGTCTCGTGCGTGGCACGTGATGTCATTGATGGGAACGTGGCGGATATTGTAACCAGGTACTATAAAGATACGAAAAATAGAGTCTGGGTATGTCTTTGATCACTTTGTAAGTTCGGGTACCATATTGTCAGTCGTCTAAGAGTTGATGCAAAAAACACTATTGGTGCAAAAAACTCCCAAATAAACACACGGCACACTTCCTGCTCCCTCGTTCAAAACACAGCCTGCGGATCCCTCAAAATCAAAAGCCCAAACCCTAGACAGCCAAGGTTGACTAGGATCTTAGCTTCGCCGGAAATACACATGGCGTCGTCGAAGCTGATCTCGTCGTCGTCGTCAAGGTCCCGCAACTCGGATCTCTCCCGACGCCCAAAACCCAAACCCTCGCCTCCTTCTTCTCCCTCCGCCGCCGCCGCCAACCAAGCCCTACAGACCACCACCAACGGCGGAAGTTACATTCACACGCCGAATCCCGCGCCGATGACCGTCGACGGCCTCTTCCGCGACGTCTACAGCAACACCCTTCCCCCGGCTGACGCCACCCTCCTCGACGCCCAGATAACTCTGATGGACTCTGCCGGCATGGAAATCAACTCCTTAGGGGCGGCGCCGTCGAGGCCGAAGACGGTGGACGAGGTGTGGGAGGAAATTGTGTCCGGGGAGAGCCGGAGGGAGTGTAAAGAAGAGTTGCCGGATGAAATGATGACTCTTGAGGATTTCCTGGCCCGGGCTGGCGCCGTGGAGGAGAACGACGTCAAGGATTTACATCTGGCGCCGCCGCCGGAGACGGAGAGATTGTGCGGAGGACTGAGCGGAGAGATGTTTGGATTCGATCAGATGGCACTGAGCCCGTTTCCGTCGATTGAGAAGATGGAGGGGTCCATTGCTGGCTTCGAAAATGGTGCTGCTGCTGCTGAGGTGGCGGCGAGTGGAGGTGGAGGAAGGGGGAGAGGGAAGAGAGCCCGGGCGGTCTTGGAGCCGCTGGATAGGGCTGCACAGCAGAGGCAGAAGAGGATGATCAAGAATCGGGAGTCGGCTGCGAGGTCCAGGGAGAGGAAGCAGGTGGGAAATGGATGCTTGATAGTGTTTTGTGATTTTTGATTTCGAATATTTCTGTGGACTGATTTTATGATTTTATGAAATTTAAGGCCTACCAAGTTGAATTGGAGTCGATGGCAGTTAAATTAGAGGTGGAGAATGAGCAGCTTTTGAGAGAGGAGGTAATGAAAATGTTGCTGCTCTTCAATTGTGTTATTTTGATTTTTTTTCTTTTCGTCTCAGTACTTGTGAAATGTGCTTATATTATTCATAAGGCCATAACTTTATGCTCTATACACTTATCTTTGTCCCCACATGATAGGATTAGGCTTCAACAACACGACTAGTAATGTTTTGGTCCGGAGAATTAGAATAGTTGAATGCCAAATTCTAATGTTGGTGTTACCGAGTGGCCAGGGAGGTTGGGGAATTGTGTTAAGAGGTTTTAATCCCCCGGTCTGTCATCAGTTAAAAATAGTCCGCTACTATTTCTCTTCCTTTGTCTCATTTTCTAAGATACTAGCTCTGTTAATTCAAAATAGTATACTACTAGAAATGTAGGTTCGATACATGAACATTTTTATCAGTGTTGCTTGGATTTTGGTATTCTGTACAATGTTGATGATAGTAATATCTAGATCACATCTGCTTATTTTCTCTTTCTTCCCAATATTTATTTCAACCTCAGACAACAATTGATCATCACTACTGTGAGCTGAAACAGTAGGACCATAATAAAAATCATTTGTGAAGGACTAGTGAGGTCTGACCCTGAATGAACTAGGACACAATAGACCAAATGGTGATGAAAGGAAAAAGGAGGTAATACTTGAAGCAAATATTGTAATCCTGCCTCATTTCATTCCATTACGTACTTACATGGTTAGTATGGCTGCGTATGTACCAAACCCTAACTTGTTCATAGTTAATTTTTGAATCTTCAGTGAACTCTCCCAGTAAAGTTATTCCCAGGTCATCAAGAGTCGTATGGGAGCAAAATCATGTCAGCTCACTCGGTTGACAATCAGTCTTTCACACATCTTGACTTAACCATATGATTTCTTGTTTTATTTTTCCTTTCTTTTTTTGCTTGGTCGTTTTAGCACACTCCCCTCAGTTGCTACTTCCGTGACAGTATCCAGTAAAATGAAGGATGTAGTGCATCACTAAGACCACCTGCACATGCTTTTCAGGGCATTTTTGTATTTTCAGCGGGTGACCTATGTGGTTAAAGGCTTCAGAAGGAAAAGGAGTTCGGACTTTGGTTAGATGTTGAAGCTAAGGAAAGTAAGGGTTTGAATTGAAAGAGGGTTTGCCAAAAGAAAAGAAAATTGGAAGGGGAAATGAAATTCATGAAACGGTGGATTTAAAAGTAAACAGGGAGTATTCTTGAAGTCATGTTTATTTGATTGGTATTACTTTCTTTACTCGTTTCAAATAAGAGAGAAGGAAAGAACCAGATGCACGTTTCAAGAAGTACGATTCAGAAAGAGGGATTTGTGATTTCAAGAATTGAAAAAAAAAAAAAAACAAACATGTTGAAACCATATGAAATATTCGAACGTACAAAAGAGTGAAAAGTTAATCCTCCTATATAGAAACAAGAAGAAGATTGAAATAGATAATAGAGAATCAAAGTAGCTGAGATGGAGAGAGTTGATAAACAATGAATCGAAGAATTATGCTATTCTCATGACTGCAAGTTTTTGTGAAGCATGGATGATCGGTAAGTTGCAATGTTGCTAAAAAAATTCAAAAGCAGAGGGTTGGAGATTTGACATGATGTGTATGGTTTTCATGTTGATATTAGGAGGTTTACTTTCTTGTCCGTCTTACCTCTTTCATTTTTTCTTTGAAAGAAGGAAATTAATTTAGACTGACAAATTGCATTGCTACAGAGCCAAGAGCCCATGCAGAAGCTTGGCATAATTTAACTATCCATATAAATTATAACAACATATGCTACCAAACTAAGATTGAAAAGATTGGCTTCATAGTTGCCTCTGGTTTACATACTCTCTTTTGTTTCCTTAACAGTTATTGTTTCTTTCATTGTCTAACAATAGACATTTTTTTTTGCAGGCTGAGAGGACCAAGGAAAGACTTAAGCAGGTACTCATTTTTCTTGTGCCAGCAATATATTGATTTGGAAAGGGGCTGCATTTCATAGGGAAAATCCCGGAAAATGGTCTTTAGGCTAGTGGTGATTTATGTGGGTATAGTATGTGAAAGATATCTATTATTCACCCTCAATTGTCGGTGAGCCGTGACTTGGTTGGTTAAAGTGTTTAACTAACAAATTTGAGGTGACAGGTTTAAACCTCACTAGACATATGTATGGTGTGTGAGTTAATAATAATTTTTTTATTTTTTATTTTAAAAAGAATAAGATATCTATTATGCAAGCATGCAACAAACAACCTGTTGTTATGCTGAAAATGATAATGAAACGTTATGATTATTTCATGATGAAAATGTGAAGGAAAAGAAATAACCAATATTAATCCATTGTGAGCCTGAAACTATGTTTTGTGAGCATTTATTAATATTTAGAATAGTGTATAATCAAGTATTATTTTGTTGGTGGAGGCTTTGGTTTGTCTTCAATACCAAATCATTCTTTTGTAGTTCTATAAGGGTATCCTGATTTTTATACCAATTTTGAGTCAGTAGATTTTGTTGTCAGTGCAGTTGACCCAATCATTTGACTCCCAAACAAAAGGTTTGGCCTACCAAGTTATGTGTTTTGTGAAAACTATTCATGTTATTTTGAACTCCATAGAAGTCCACCAAGTCATCTAACTTAGAAATAAAGTGAAAGTAGTAGTCCAATTCTCAAGTTGCCACTCAAATGGTAGTTCTGCATATATGATTGTAGAGACCGCATAACATGTTATGGCTGCTGGCCATTTCTTTTGATATTAGACTGATACTCTTGAGGGGCATTTGTTCATAAAACATTGCATTTTTGTGTCATTCTTCACTTATATTAGCTACAGAGCCTTTTCATATTAAATTTAGGTGTATCTAGTGAAGTGGCCATATTGGTTTTAGCTCAAGTATCCTCTGACAGACTAAGGAAACATAACTCGCTTTATATGTTCGTTTTTTTATGGTGGGGATGCAATTTTTGTTTTCAGGGTACAGTTTTTATAAATACAATAGACAGAACTAGGACTCTTTTCATTATTAAATGGACGTAGTGTGTCGGTAGTTCCAATAGTTGGCAGGTAGAGTGGGGATGCAATTTTTGTTTTCAGGGTACAGTTTTTATAAATACAATAGATAGAACTAGGACTTTTTTCATGATTAAATGGACGTGGTGTCGGTAGTTCCAATAGTTGGCAGGTAGATTTTGCCATGATAAAATACGGCTGTACAATAAACTGATTCTCATTCAGTCATGTTTGTTAGGTTATGTGAACTTTGGATTTATGGCTGCTGGCCATTTCTTTTGATATTAGACTGATATTCTTGAGGGGCTTGTTTTTCATAAAACATTGCATGTTTGTGTCATTGTTCACTTATATTAGACATAGCCTTTTCATATTAAAAGTAGGCGTATTTAGTGAAGTTTCCACATTGGTTTTAGCTCAAGTATCATTTAACAGACTTTTGGGAAACATAATTTGCATTATATATTTGTTTTTTGATGGTGGGGATGCAATTTTTGTTTTAGGGGTACAATTTTTATAAATTTAATAGACAGATTTAGGACTCTTTTCATGATTAAATGAACGCAATGTGTGGGTAGTTCCAATAGCTGGCAGGTAGATGTTGTCATGATAAATACGACTGCACAATAAACAGATTCTCATTCAGTCATGTTTGGTAGGTTATGTAAGCTTTGGATTTACTCTCAAGAGTAGTCAAGAGCAGTCAGAAGAATACTTACCATGTTGAATCTTTTTAATGATGAAAAATCGCTTGCATAGGTTTATATTAAGCTTTTTTTCATGTTTGTTTATATGAAGTATGAACTATGATTGCAAAAGAAAATCAGTTACACCATGCCTTGAGAAACTTATGTGTTTTGTTTTTCCTCATGAAAATGTAGAAGTGGAAAATAGAGAATAAATGGATCAGCAATAAAGTGAGTTTAATGAATTTTATTTGTGTCATTTCTTCTAGTAATGTGCCCTTGGACTTTCCACTTTATTATGAAATGAAGACAAGAATAGTTTCATTTTATCAAGTTCTAGGAAAAATCATGAATTGACATGTGACTTTTACCAATGAGTTGTTGATTAATTTCTATCTTCATTGCATACGAGGGAGATTAGATGAATACTTGGTGAAGATGGAGGGAGTTTTATAGTTTGGAAAAGTTTCGGTCATTTATTATAAAATTGACTTTATTATGTTTTGATATTGCAGCTAATGGAAAATATTATTCCAGTTGTGGATAAGAGACCATCACGTGTCCTTCGCAGAGTTCACTCACTGCAATGGTAGAAATATGATTGAGGTGTTATGTGGTAAACAGGTCTTTAGTTTAAGACCTAGGGACAAGGTAGAAACATTTAATCTGATTTCTAAGTAGATATATCCCACCTAATGATAATCATTTTAGTAGAGCCGCGTGTGTGATGACGGGAAATTCCTTTTGTTTGAACAAAGAGATGGCCTTGATTGAGGGAGATAAGAGGTAACAGAGCCTTCTGTTGTATGTAGCTGGTTTGCAGGGAATTGAAACCTCTTTTTCCCCATTAATGATGTGAAGGTGAAGCAGAGTATCCAGAGTTATCTATGTTTATAGGTTTATTACATCTTTTGAGCTAAATATAACGTGGTCGCTGCTCTTCTCATTCCTTTATATGTAAGGAGACTGCATTGCTGCCCCTATTTCATCAAATTTGCCGATCTATCAATAATAGTACTATTACTAGTTTAATCTCGTTTCGTAAAATATGGTATAGCTGTTCTAGCTTCCATTGACATCAGGTACAAGGTGTTTGGGCAGACTACGCTCAGAGTAGTTTCGAAAGCGTATTTTTCTCTATGAGTATCGGACAGTAAGTGGGGTTTCATTTATGAAGGATATATAGGCCCAAGTATGGCCAAGATGGTTTTCTGTTGATATGAACCATGGAAATAGTTCATACTCGGAGCCCTTCATGTGCACGTGTTATGTGCTGGTGAATCAAAGCAATTCTGTGTTGTGTCTCGTGAGTGGGAGTCATAGGGTGGCTCCATGCCACGCAAATGAGCTGAGAGGAAATAATAGCACTTCTGATCAGAGTTGGTGGTTGTACTGGACTTGTCGTCTTGCTTGCGTCTCTCTTTTAAACCTTCCCAGGTCCTCATGGTTGTTTTGTTTGTCCTTTAGTTCATGCCTCGTTGCTTTGTAGTATTAGTTTACTATGTCTTTTATGTCCTCTGGATAAAATGAATAGGAGTAGGATAGTATTATTCAATGTGCTTGAAGCAATAACCTAACTTATTTATAACTTGAGGATAATATTTGCAGACTCATGAGTTTTATTTAGGACACTACCCATAACCCCTTTCTATTGAGGGATCCATATTGGCAAGAACCCTATGTTAAGACTTGAGTTATGATGGACTTGTTCTTCGATTACATCAATTGAGGCGAGGGATTAAAAGAGTAAATCATTGATATGTGGTTAAGAATTATTACACTCGAGAGTTGCAACAAAGTGTGCAACAGCATTAGTCCCACAGCCTCCAAAATGACCCTCCCACTGCATCTCTCAACAAAGTTCTCTAATCAGTTTAGAGAAAACTCAACTTTCAATAGTTTAGAGAAAACTCAACAAAGTTCTCTAATCAGAATAGATTCGGCTTCTTTGTTTGAATTCATGTTACTTGGATTTGCTTGGATAACTATTTGAAGGCGGGACGTCATCCTTACTCAGTCCAATTGCTATAAAAATGCAACAATTACTAATAAGATAAAAACCATAAAAGACTAGGACTCCATAACAGTATTGTTGTCATTTACACAACCATTTAACTCAATAATAATAACTTGACGGTCTCATATTATTATCTAACCTAATTCAAAAAATATGAATCTAAGCAAAGAAATCAAATCCTAGACCCTATGGTAGCTGAAAACCAAATGATCCTCGCAATCCGTTTGAATGAGACAGAGAATCTTATATAAACTTAACAGTTATAGTCTCAATTTAAAGAAAAACAATTTCAAAAAGACTCAACGATTTCATAGGAGAAAGGGATATATGTTTTGGTTGGACCAAAACAAAGTGATACTTGTTGAAGGAGAAAAGATAACAAGAATAACGGTCTACTCATTCATTGATAGGAAGACCTATTTATAGGCATTACATAGCTTAAACACTCCCCCTTGTGTTGCATCCCTAATACGTCACGGTGCTTATAGTGTTGCCTCGGTATAAACCTTGTTAAGTAAAATAAAAACCTCGTGGGTAAAACAAAAGACTTGGACGAACGGAAAAAGAGCACAACACACCAACTACAATTGAAGATAACATGTGATGCATGTAGACTCCCCCTGATGTCTACACAACGACTCCCCTTGATTGTTAACTCAATCTCAGAATACAGATAAACTACGTAAGCTTATGCACTTCACATACTTCAAAAGTAGACTTGGGCAACGATTTAGTTATTAAATCCAGCCACAACATCCTTAGATCGGACTTGCTATGCTTAGCATTATTTTGATCTTTAAGGAGAATGTTGTCTAACAACTCAAAAATAAGTTCGCTTTGAAAATTATATTCACGCATGGCATGACCTTCGTGTACATAAACAGTCATAACGTCTTCGATATAATAGGTATAAATGAACCGTATAAAGTTTTAGAAACTAGACACATGTATCTTTCCAACCATACAATGTTCATAACCTAGTTCATTTTGACCTGATCACAAAGCTCTGTCAAAGTTGACTGTTTTGCAAAAGCAGATTCTCGGACATCCATCCTATTTTACGAAAATAACCATAACTCACTCAATATGATAGATGTGATAAAATGGTTAGTGTCCTTGGAAAGTAGACACATAGACATTTCCGATGGTACTAATTTCATCATTTTCCAACGAGTGGGCTATACTGTAGGTCTAGTGGAAGATGACTTACGAAACTGGGTAGATTCTGATTTCGTTGTTAATGTGTCTTTTTGTAGGGATGAATAAGCCACAACCTTTTATAGAAAGAATCACTGCCATTACATTGGCGTTACGTGGGCGCATTCGGCCACTACCTTGATATTTCTTCACACTCATCTAAGAGGGAGCTCGACCGCTAGGAAGAGATTTGAAAGACTAAGGAGAACTTGACCTTACAAGCTTATAGTGAATGAGATGTTGAGTCGAGCATATTGTAACAAGTACATGAATGTGCTACCGTACTTAGATGAAAGATTTCTCCTAAGATTTCTTCGTCATATGGATGAAACAGGTTTTCTCAACACTTCGACCGATCAAGGGATACATATAGGCATAACTTCATTGTCTTTTAGCTTGCCTTAAGCCGACAGATGAATAAGCATCATCAATAACAGTCCTCACTTTCGAGACCAAGTATTCCCAAGATCCTTTCATTCTTAATTTTGGATAAGTGATATCTCTTAGTTTAACAAGAGTTTATCACGATTCATCCAGAATTTACACGCAAATAGACATAATTCTTCATATCTCTTCCCTAATCAATTAGATATTTAGCAAATACCTTGCAAACACGCTCCGTGGTCAGGAACCACTTGATTTGGGTGAAAACCGATCTATTCAAGATCTTTATGTACATCTCTTAGTTCCCAACAGAGATAAGTTGTGACCACAAGCTACTTGTTTAGTTTTTCAAAAACTACCAAACTAACAAGGTAGTGGAGTGCAATGACATCTATTACGAGAATATATCTCATCGTAGTCGATTCCAGAGCATTTGTGAGAGACCTTGCGCCAGTAGGTGAGTCTAAACTATTTTTCTCACTACGCTTTCTAACAAAGACATAACTGATAGAGTTTATACTTGGGGTGTCGGCGTCACCTAACCAAAGCACTATCTCTTTGTTTAAACTGGATCACATCTTTCCATTTAGGCCAATCTACAACGTTGGTATTTTCTCAACGAAGTATGGTTCGATATCAAACTCATTAAACCACGTCATCATGTACACCGGTGTAATTTCTAAGTATAGAGATCTCTATATGGATTAGTATTGACATTGAGGCGTCCCCCAATGATGACCATAATCCATATTAACAGACGAATGAGTATCATTGATCAAATGATCAAGTTGTGCCAAACTCGTATTCTTCCTTGGCGAGTATGTATCGAACCAAGTGGCCTCCCCTAAATTGTGGGAGCCACGGCCTAGCAACACCATCTACCACATTTGTGGTGTCACCATGCCACCATCTATGGGTGACGACATGTCCTTATCCGGACATCAATCCCTGCAGGCATGTTTGCAGCATGTATATGTGATCTCGTCACTTTAGGAAACTTGATGAGACACAGTAGGGACAAACCAAGACAATTCCAAGTCGTTCTACTTGAACATATCTCCCCTTAAAGAATGGAAGATTGACTTATTAAAGTGACATAAAAGAGATTGTCTATCAAGGTCCGTATATAAGCGGACTATAGTCAGAAGCTCATGTCTTATTCAAAGACAATATTCATCAAATAACTCATTATTGTGCACTTGTGGAGGCGCAATTTGGCACATACAACATGTGGACGATATAGATTATAGAACGTTAAATCAATTCGTTAACAAATATGCATACCGTTACAACCGTAACATAAAGATTTGAATGATGGTGGGTAAAGATGAATAAGTAAAACTACGACCCTACTACAACCCGTAGTCGTTGGTCTTACAAGTCCAAAAAAAAAACCGCTGACTTCACTGCCGGGACCGGTAAAAAAAAAACCGGTTGGACCGACCGCCAGCATTACCAGACCTTTGTTTTATGCTTCCTTTAACGGTTCACTATTCTCCAATGCTCCAAACCCTACCAAATTTTGTAAGCATGTAGAAATGGAAGTTAAGATTACAAAACCACCAGCCTCAACGACGTAATCGGCCTACAACCTGCCAAACTATCCGTCAGAGTCGATGGATATCCGTGAACACTTATATTGAGCGGTTCACCACCTTCCACTTCTCCAAATGCCATGAAATTTTGTACATAGGTAGGTTTGGATGTTAGGAATCTGTGGTCGCAAACAGAACTTTAAGAACTAGTCCAAAAGTTGTTGAACCGGATCTCACAATGACTAGTTAGCAAGCTGAAAAACCAGAAATTTTAGGTTTTTTTTTTTCAACTTTTCAATCATTGTTAAGGTTCCCCATAACAGCTAATTGCTATGGCTTGAGTTAAACCATTGTGAACATCACCATAATATTATTATGCCTCAAAGTGAACAATAAGAAGCCATTAAGCCAACATCTTATGTATCATTCTTATAAAATAACTCATAGACATTGTAATTAATGTCTTACTTAGTGAACAATGACTTAGCATCTTTTTTATATGCTAGTCTCTACATTTTATTGTCCTTAGCATATGAGGGTGTCGCTCCTAATCTTCGCTAAAGAATAGGCTTTACAAAACAAGTAAAGAGCATGACCAATGTGAGATCATATGGGGTTCTTTTGCGTCATATTTGTTTATGAAAGTATGAGTAATACCTCCATATTGTATAGGAGAATGATGCGAATAGCTTTAATGCCATTCATAGGCCGTGAGCATTGCTCATAGCTCCACCAAGTGGTATTTTGGTGATCTTTGATCTCAATGGTTACTTTGCTCAAAAGAAAGGATGTCTGTGAGAGTCTTTACTCTTTAATATACGGATCATCAAAACACGTCCAAATTGTCTCAGACGATTTATGTTAAAGCATACATGAGTCGATGTCTTCATTCTCATCATTGGAGACAATAACCGATTTAATTAACCGAATCTTAGTGACTCATGAATGTTGCGCATTCATTATAGTGATACATAAGAAATTTTCATCAATTCTCACAATGTGTTTCCAGGTGATAAACGTTGGCATGAATATCATTAAATCATAGCACGGTTTGATTGCTTCATTATACATGTATAAAGAGTATATGTGACTTGAATCAGAACGCCATTAGACATTAGAACTTAAGCATTAATCCGCTCTTTGATTATTTTTGATGATCTAGTCATCGTAGTCACAACAGATTTATAAAGAACTAAATCCATGAATAGTTGTCTATTCCTTGCAATACTGAAATAAGCTAAGCACTCAATCCCTCTACGACACATTTGTATACAAGAATATAGAGACGAATGTAGAGATAACAGTCTTATGTCAAAACATAGAAACCGAAATATGTTAACAATTTCGATGAAGATTGAAAAATGTATTAGAATCCTTTAGAGTGCATTATATATATATATATGACATGTAATACTACATAGATGGACGAAACAAGACTTAAAATATGCCAAAACTTGGCAAAATTAGTCGTGAGTATCCACGACCCACTGTTGGATCTTGTAGAGAAAGAAGAGGATTTTTCAACATCCAATTTTGGATGACATTTAGCGTAACACAATTTTTTTTTTGCAATTATGAATCCGCTCAAGAGTGTAGAAGACTACTCTTAAGTGTAATGTCTTTGCAATTGTATAAGTGTGCATTGTGTCATACTTGACATTACAAATCCTTTTTTGATCCAAAACCGATGTGCATTGCGCAACATCATGATATACCAAGTGTGCATTGCGCCACACTTGGTTTAATTATGATGTCCAAGTATGTATTGCGTCATACTTGGTGCAATTTTAGCCTTTATAAACACCACCTTATAGTAATTGGTGGTCTTTTATAGTCCAATGTAGTGTCATATTGTAATGCGATATATTGCATTAACATATAGCTTATGTAGATCGAACCATATGTGTGAGACAAAATTTGAATATATATGCCAACAATGATAACGAGGTTTTCACCATAAATTTAATTCAAAACATAACAACTAAGTAATTTTGGTTAAATATGTGAGATGTATGCCTTCACAAAACTTGAAAAAATAAACGGATTTGTAGTCACTAAGACTATTAAACCAAAGTCATGCGCTTCATATTTTCCTCAATGTTCCGTTTGCTTTTAAAATCCGTAACTGTGAGAATAATGTTCTCATCTTCTTCCATATAATGAATTTCTTGTTGCAAGAACTTTATATATTTTGTATACATTGATCATAATATTGATTTCATTGCAATTAGTGAACCGATGTAGAACCACATCAATAACAGGATTTTTCTTGTACTAGCCCAATTTTTAATATGACATGTGTGGTTCGAGACGTTGCCTCTCCATTTTTTCAAAACTCGTGATATGAAATTTGTCAATTTTTTTATGTCAAATTCAGGGCTCATATTTCTGTCAAATATTTAAACAACAAGATAAAAGATTAACTATTATCAATATATGATAATTAATTCCAAGTGATGAATTATGTCAAGACCAAAGTTTATGGTAACTCAATTCGATGTAAATTATGACAAATTCCGTCATCGATGTTAACCGTGACATTTCCATCACAAATCGATATTAACTACGACAATTTCAGTCGCAAATCTATATTTGTCTATTTATTAACTACGACAATATTTCGTCATAATACCGTGACTTGTTAACCGTAACAAATTTCAACTTTGATATGAGAGGTCACAATCCCTCAATATCGTCCCATGTTATAAAGAAATGTGGGATATAGAAGACGGCTACGAAGCCCGGCTATGAAATTAAAATGTCAAAAGCGGTAACTTTTATAAAAGCTTACGTGCTAGTTTGCCGTGTAAGAGAAGTTGCCCTTGCAATTTTCATATTTGCTTCCATGTTGCAAAGTTACTCTCGCAATTCCAAACGATCCGTCGCACGAAAAATTTCATGAAAAATAAAAAATAAAAAATATGGTTAGTCATATACACCATATATATGAAAACAGTAAAACTAATTAAATAGTTACTACTGTAAATAAAATAAATGTTTTTACTAGTGGTAAAAAAATTACCCGGAGGGGAAAATTTATCGTTTTACCCCTCGTATATATTCTTGGTTCTTCTGCCTTCGGATCAGAGAATGATTCGGGTCCTGGGTTGTGTAAAGGCTGCCGTCGGAGGAGAAGACGTGCGAGCGTTGTGCCGGGGCAGCACTAGGTTGTCAGTGATCGGCGGTCGATAGCGAAGGGGCGGCGATGCTGTCGGGTAGGAGGTCCGATCAGAGCTGCTGTGAGTGAGGGGCTGGGCGGGGACTGGGTGGGCCGAAGAGAGCTCGCGTGTGCGGCACTAGAGCGATGGTGCAAGTCTGGGGGCCCGGTGTTGGAAGCTGAAGGTCGCCAAGGCACACAGTAGGTCGTTAGGGACCGTTCGGGCTAGATCTTGGTTAGAGATCGGCTCGGATGGTTGCCGGCGTTCGGAGATGGAGGAGAGAGAGCGGGAGTGAGCGGCGCTGTTCTGAATTCGGGAGGGACTGGGTTGCAGAGGCGCGCCGATTCGGATTTGACCGGAGCGGCAGGGCTTGCTTGACCGTGGCGGGGCAAAGGCACCGGTTTGGATTTGGCTGGAGCTGGTGTGGTGGTCGACCCTCAGGGAAGGTGGTGCCCAGAGCAAATTTCTGGGTGCCCAGGGTAGAAATCGATTGGGTAAGTTTTTTTTTTTTTTTAGGGTTTCAAGCTCGGGTAGAGCAAAATGCTGATAACGAGTTGAAAGAGAAAATATAACGAGAATAACGATCTACTCATTCATTGATAGGAATACCTATTTATAAGCATTACATAGAGTCTTGTGAAGTTTTATCAACTGTAATATATTTTAATAAGAAAACCGGATTAACCAATCCTACATGTATTAGAACAAAACAAATATATAAGAAAAAGACGAAAATATAATTTATTTAATTAATACTATATTATTTGGTTAAAAACAGAGCCTGCAAGTTGATAATCAAAAGAGTGATCATTTTATAATTATAAACCCCATAATTAACGATCACAGATTCACAACCACTCATTATTATTTTTTATTTTAATCATTCCTTTTCCTTAAATATATTTGTTCTTAAGGAGTAAATTTTATCAACAAAATGATTCCAACTTTTTACTGTGTAAAATAATAAGAACCCACAATCTCCAAAATTAATGTCTGTCATCCAGTCAAACTCCTCCCATGAAAAAGCCAAGCACTCCTGACATTTTACCAGTCTCCTCTCTTTACCACACACTCTCTCTCTTCCCCCTTTCTCTCACATTTTTCAAACCCTCTTTGCTTTCCCAGTGGCCCAGACCCCCAGAGAGCAAAAGAAAAGCTACAGAACTTAAAGCCTTGTCTGTTATCTAAACTAGGGCTGCCACTTGGTTTGGTAAATACCAAACCGATCGAAAATCGATCGAAAATTTATGATTCGGTAAACCAAATTTTGGTAATCGAACAAGGGCTGCCACTTGGTTTGGTAAATATCAAACCGATCGAAAATCGACCGAAAATTTATGATTTGGTAAACCGAATTTTGGTAATCGAAATCAAAAAAACCGAAACCGAGAAATACCGAAAAAGTTGGTTTGGTTTTTGGTAAATACCGAATTTACCGAAATTCTAATTATTTAAAGACTTATATTTCTAAAAACACACAGACTAATAATCTTATCTCACGTTTTCAATTGTATATACCATTTAGTAAAAAACAAGACAATGAATAGAAAAATTCAACTATACTTGGTACCGTTCGGGTCTCAATTAAAGCGATCAATTTTAATTCAATGTTACTTGTTATATAAAAACGCTCTTACCTACCCGTCTTAGTCGATTCATCACACACACACATAGACAAACCCACTTAGATGACATGTAACCGCTCATGTAAAAATTTAGGAATGTTTTTACCTCTCTTGATGATAGGGCTCCCCATAGGAAGTACAAACGTAAATAGGGTTAGCCTCCTTGATCAAGGCCAAAACATTATCAAAATACCTAATTTTTCTACCATAGTCGTATTTCACTATATTGATCACATCATAGTTCACAAGCTTTTTGAAAATTTTGCTTCCTCTTTGTAGTTGGTTCACAAAGATGTACATATGCGTATAACTTACTAAATAAGTTATACCACATTACCAGGCATGTTGTGGTTCCAATTATTACAATTCACAAAATTAAAATTCGACCGTCTGATGTGATCATTATAGTATAATACAATTATGATAGAAAATTCAATTGTACTCAATAATGCTCGGGTCTTGATCAAAACGGTCAACCATAATTTAACGTCACTTATTACACGAAAAAGTTTTTACTGCCCTTATGTGACTTATTTTGGTCGACTCTTCCACACACATACTTTCACATAGATGACACATAACTTGTTCATATAAAAATTTGGAAACATTTACATCCTGACTATTTCGGTAGAAAATTAAATCATACTCGATAATGTGTACTGAAATGACTATCTTTTGTATATGTATTATCAGACTCTAGAAACTCAAGTGATATTTAAATTTTATAGTTTTGTATTGTTTTGTTATATTTTGAAAATATATTTGTTGTGAAGTTTGGTAATACCGAAAAACCGACATCCGAAGTTGGTAAGATTTATCTCATACCGAAGTTTTTGGTTTGGTAATTGAAAGTCATATTTCATTACCGAAAGGTTTGGTTTTGAAGTTGGTAACGCCCATTACCGATTCGAACCGACCGAGTGACAGCCCTAATCTAAACCGTCTTTATCTTTTGCATTCACCCAAACAAGAGAGTAGCTCTTCATGAAGTTCTCTATGTTCTTCTTCCTGGGTTTGCCCTCTTTATTCTTCCAGCATTCTCACTCCACCACAATACTGGTAGATGGAATTTCAGAGTGGAAAAACCCAACTGTTCATGTAGGAGACTCCATCAGTAAGTACTTGTAACTTCATTGCAAATTTGCTCCAACAATTTCTTTATTTTTTTAATGATATATTTCAAAGTTGGTACTTGGGTTGCATATAGACTCGAACTGACTCTTTCTCTTGTACATTTCAGTTTTCCATCATAAGTATCACTGCAACCTCTACATTTTCCAGAACCAAGGAGCCCTCAATGTCTGCAATTTCACTCAAGCCACACTTCTTAACAAACCCGATTCCACATCCTATACGGTATGGCATCTATTTCCCTGAGACACTCACAGACTAACATTAACATGTTTTTCTGACTTTTATGTAGTAGACAGTAAATTGGCCCTGCTTTCATTTAAGTTCTTGAGAAATAGCTCGACTAGTTTTAATCTGTATTTGACACTTTGAACTCTGGTTTTCAAGGGATAGTCCATAAAATAAGTAGGATTTGATTATTGCCTCATTGATTTGACCTGCCTAAATCAGTCCTTCTTGCATTACCAATTAAGTGGTGTTTTTAAACTTGGGTTGTGCTTCAAACAAGTATTTTCCATCTGGGTATGTCATAATTGTCTACTAGATTTGAGCTTTTAAACTAAGTTTGTATTAATAGATAAGTGCTGCTTTCAAAAGAAATTGTGCTCAACATAATTAGCTCCCATTTTGGTTGTGATAATTGGTTCAAAGATTTGAGATGTCTAAGTTACAAAGTACTGTTTTTAAACTTGGGTAGTGCTTCAAATAATGTCATATATATCTAAAGGATTCGAGATCTCAGACATGCTGTTGAACTTGGGTTTACAAATTGTTGTGCATGAATCAAGTAGTCCCATCTGGGTATGCCATAAGTTTGCCAAAGATTTTAAGTTTACTGACCAAACATTTCGTAACTTTGCAAGTGGCACCCATCACGGCCTGGCTTCTTCTACTTCTCCTTCAACAATGGTTCTCTGCTCAATACATGCCAAGACACTCAAAAGCTTGCTATAAGAGTTTCTTTAACAACAATGGCTCCAGTGGCTGCACCAGAACCCAGTTCCAAGACAGGTTCTGGTGGCCGGGGAGGCAGTGGTGGTGGTGTAGTGTCATCTTCTCCAACATATCCATGGCCTTTCCAGCCTCACCAAGTTTCCTTATCGCCAAGTCCAGAGCCAAGTGTCGGCTCTTTACTTCCAAATAAAGGTGGTGGCATGCCATTTATCAACAGCAACCCTGCTGTTCCTCTGCCTACTGGTGAAGTCGATTCTGCTACAATCCGCCCTATACCTACATCTGGCCACCAAGGACAGGTATCCCAATTCGCTCTCTTGATTTACATTGCATTGCTATGTCTGCTTATGCATGCAATTCAATATCTGATCAATAGTTTTTGATCATAGACTTGAGTATGATGAATTGTGCTTTTCTTCAAATCTTTGAAATGAAAGGTGAGTACTTTTTCTGATCATTGATCAGATGACCTGTGAGTTGATGTTTTAATCAACAGTCAGTCATAATAATTGATGTAAATACTAAGATGTGGTCACACAATGTGCTCCATTTAGCACCAGAATGAAGTATGCCTACACATATGCTTCAATCCTATACTAAGCAGCAGTTTGGTAACAGAACTGTTAAATATCGCCTTCTTTTTATTTTCACTTCTGGTTGTGAGGGTTTGTTGATCGGGTTTCCTTTGTATTGTGACAGCAGGTGTTGGTGGGGTTATTTGCTGCTCAAATGGCTCTATTTAGTGTGGTTCTCTTGATGCTATAAAAATGTTGAGAGATTAAGAGAGCGAGAGAGATGGTCTGTGATATGTATAGGTAAATCTGATTAGGTTAATGTGCACCAGACAGTGGTTTTGAGTCTAAAGTAACTTTAAGAGTGATGATTATACCATGTACTGGAGATGCTGTTAGTCCCTACTTTGGAAATCATTAGCACTTTTCATCCTTTGTTAAGCAATCAGCAGCCATCTTTTATTTTATGCTTGCTTTATCCTGCTTTTTTCCTCTTCCTCTTCTGTTTTTGGATGAATTTAAAATTTGAAAGTCACACGACCAAATACTTGTTGGCTTAGGAAGTAATCCTTGCATAGTGGTACTCAAGGAAAATTTTAAAATTAATGATGCTTTATTCCATTTAATCTAAAAATAAATTTCAAGCAAAAGATTGAAATCTGAACCACACAATGTGGGTCTGTGGCTGAATGATTAGTGGGCATAGTGTCTATAGTGCTGTCCAACTTCTATCACAGCTTGTTATGAGCAACTCCATAATCTGTGGATATGCCAGTTTGATTAAGATCATGCCAGTATGATGAAATGATCATGCTGTGACAAAAAGTAGAGTTTATATGAAGGTTTTTGTGGCCCAAATAATTTGTCAACTAATAATTTTCCAAACTAGGTAAGTTCTAGCAGGGGCTTCTGATTTTCATATTCTTTGTACTACATAAGAAACCATATTATAAATTTATAATTATAGTCCCATGGACCAACACTCTTAAGTTGGATTTGTGTTTTGGAATCAAATAAAGCAGTTGGCTTCGCGCCAAGGCAAACTATATTATTATGAAAAGGAAGCAACGGACTTAACTATTCTTACAGACTTCACAGAATATCATATCATGAAGCAATGAATTTGTGCCTTGTTGATATGCTAGAAGGCAAAAAAGACCATCAGTATGGACTTTATAAACTTTATACTCACACATTTGCGCATTCTCCCACACATTTAGAGAGTAAAATTTGGAGTTTGCAAGGTGATTCCAGAAATGGACCTTGAATTAGGACTCAAGATCAGCCATATTACGGATGATCTTACTTCCTCTTCTGATTTTCGGATTGCAAAGAACAAATCTGTCCCTGTTTTCATATCCAACGAAACGGAAACCTCGTTCATCCTCACTGCCCACCTTAAAGGTCAATATCATTTTCATTCATCTTTGTGAGTATTTGTTTGTTTTGGTATTTATGAAAGTTTTTCAGGTAACTTCAGGTTATAAAAAAGAGCATGTTGATATTGACATAAATGAAGAAGGGACTCAGCTAGGCATTACTGTTGAGAAACCAGTTCATGAGAAGGTGATGCCAGGATGGTCAATGAAAAGCAAAGAAGGGGAGACAAGGGGCTTAAGAAAAGTCTTTCGGATCCCAGATGGAGTGGTTTTGAGTCGAATCAAGGCCAAGTTTAATGATCAAGACTCAACTCTCAGAATCTTCATGCCAAAAGTGGTGAAAGGAGTTGTTGGCGTTGGGGTTAAGGAACTGAAAGAAGAAGGGATGATCATAGGGAGACCACAGATGACAGAAGCTGCAACTGATGAGGTTCCTGAAACTGAGAAAATGAGAATGAAAAAGAACTCTCAGGCTAAGGGAAAAGAGGTAGAAAAAGAAACCTACACGAAAGAAATTGTAGTGGATGATCAACAGTTGCAGACAAAGGATCCAAGAGAAACTAAAGGTGGAAGGATGAAATCAGAAGAAAGTAAAGAACAAAAGATTGCAGAGAATAAAGAAGCTGATAGGATTGAGAAAGAGAGAGAGGATGCTGAACGAAGAAGCAAGGAAGAAACACATGGAGGTGTCAAGAATGATAAAAGCACTGAAGCAACTCATAGAGTTGCTAAACCTTCACAAGAAATTGAAGAAACTGAAACTCGCATCGGAGAACCTGCTAACTCAAACGAAATGCCAGAAGCAATGCCAGAGAAGAAGAAATTACTTGACAAGTGTGAATGTTCTGAAATGGGGAAAGGAAACGATGTGGGTGAGAAATCAACTGCAGAGAAGAAGCTTGCTGCATCAGAAAAGTCCAAGTTGCTCTCCACTCCTTTGATCATTGCAGGTTCAGCCCTTCTCGTCTCTATTGTACTGCTAGCAATTTACAGGATTAGGAATAGAAAGAAATAGTTTTCATTTGTGTACTAAAGCTATACATATATCACTTTTACTTTCCCTGTTCTAGAAGATACGATTGATGTCAATGTAGTACAACACTACTACAATTGATAAATGCATATGGGACTGAAACCATGGTGGCATGGTGCATATTCAGATTGAAATACGATTAGAAACCCATATGCAATTACGCACTGTACACACCAAAAGAAACACATAAATCTTTTGACACAAATACATATATCAAGCTCTAAGCACAGCCGAAGATAACCCCAGGTTACTGTCCGCACAAACCCTTCTCTTTCAAAGGCAAAAATACATATATAAGTTCTAACACAAGGCCAAACCCAGCTTACCAGGTCCAGGTTACATCCACTGCTCCAGGAGGATACAAATAGGTGCACAATACATCTTTCTTCTGTCTTTTATACACGTCACTAAAAACTGGAATTTACACAGGAAAAGCGACTAATGATTCCTATTACTACAACAGTATTATGTTATAGTAATAAACTGGCTAGACGTCTAATTCTACGACCAACACTCACAAATAGTTACTCTTACACCATTTGAAACTTTTTACATTAGACAGTTGATAATAATAAGGATAGCTTGGCCAACAAGATAACACCCAACGACAAAGAAGATATATCTTTGACGCACGATCCTTCCCAGAGTTTTGATGGCTTCTACCTTGCATTGATGGTGACAAAAAGTCATCTGTATTAGTAATTTCTCCATCACCGCCATTCACACATGATAAGATGGGTTAAAATAGTACTACTAATCAGAATGAAGAACAGCAACAAAGATGGGGGACGACGATGAGAGTACTTAGAGGCATGCAGCCATATATATATATATATATATATAGAAGAAGTACATGGTGGATGACCTGAATGAAGGATGGCTTTAATATCTATTGTTGGAGATTGATATACCAATGCAGCTATAGGTTGCTATATATCTTTCCCTGGTGACATGATCATCATTGTGATTCTTAAAATTAATTTGGTTGTATAATTTTATCTACACGGGTTTGTTTTGGTACCACCGAAAGATTTGCCATTAATGACACATTTATTAACTTAAAATTGAACATATCATGAATCGGTATAAACTATAATGAGAGACGGAATATTTCATTTACATTCAACATTTGGTTACTATAAGGAATCATAATAGGAAACCATATGAAATCAGAATTAAAACTATTTTGATTATTGAAACATCCCTACAAGAATCGAAGCTACAACATTAGCAATTTATTGTTTTTTATTTTAAGATTGATGAAATTCCGACAATATTAGCAATTTGCATAAAATGATAATCACATATATTTGATATCGTTGTTGCTATCTGATTGACAATACAATATATATTTCTAGGGTTGAATACTTTAGAGATATTAAATTATGCAAGTGTATTTTAGGGATAAAAAGTTGATTCTATAGGCTTTGATTCATAAACTCATCCCCCTCTTGGGTATCGATCGAATTAGGGGATCATATGGAAACAATTCTTGATAAGGAGGTGGGACTCACACTCATTCCAATTTCTTGATGTGTAAGTAAATGTTGGAGTTCTCTCATCTCAGAATCAATTATGTCATTCTCAATTGGGTAAAAGTTATAAATGATCATCCTAGTTTAGAGTCATGGTTACATTCGCTACCGTGGTTTAAAAATGATAAATTTTGGTCCTCGTGTTTTATATATCGACTAATCGTAGTCCAATAATAACATTTTGTCTAACACCGTTAGTAAGTTTCTCAGGACAACATCATATATGATGAGATAATTATGTCTTATACATTCCTTATCAAACAAAAAATATAAAAGTTAGATAGAATTATAAGGAAAATGAAAAAGCAAATTACTAAGAATAGGGAAGAACTCCCATAACCTAGGCATAATTGTCATGGCGTACTAAAAGAATTCTTTCTTCATCTTATCCTTGTTTCTTTATCTTGTTGATCAAATTAATCTTCCTCATTCTCACTTCCTTTCACTTCCCCGTAATAGTTTAGTCATCCAGGTTATGGTCCACAACATCTTTATAGTCGTCTACCACTATATCCCATGTCATATTATACGAGATAACATTCTCACTATTTGTTCGCCTCCAATTTTTATCAAACACAATCCAAGTCATATGGTCCATATACATCTATCTTGTATGGTTCGGCCCCAGCTACTGATTGGTACAATCAGTTGCCAATAACTTAACGTACAAGATATCCACAATTTGAACTTGGTTGTGCGTCAGCAGATCCATTACATAAATATTACCCAACATCTCATCAAAAACGTTACGCCAAGAAGTTTGCTTCGTACACGAGCGGTTATCAACAGTTTAAACTTGGTTGTGCGCCAGCAGATCCATTACATAAACATTACCCAACATCTCATCAAAAAGGTTATGCCAAGAAGTTTGCTTCGCACACGAGCGGTTATGGTTGTGGATCAGTGGAGTTATGCTCAGAATACTGAAAATCACAATTTTAGATATTTTTATGTTACACTACAGTTTTTTGAATTTTGGAAATTACTTATCTGATGTGTCAAAAATATAGGGTTTTTTTGAAAGAATGTGTTAGTCTCTCCCATTATTATAAGCTTTGCTCCTCTTTCGAACCAAAAAACAAACATAAACAAAATGAAAACTCTCTCTCTCTCTCTCTCTCTCTCTCTCTCTCTCTCTCTCTCTCTCTCTCTCTCTCTCTCTCTCTCTCTCTCTCTCTCTCTCTCTCTCTTTCTCTCTCTCTCTCTCTGATGAGAGATGGGTTGAGGGTGTATACGACACGCTGCCTATTTGTGATCCTTTCAAAGAGCCCGCATTTCGGTCCCCAACACATGCTCTCTTGTTCTGGAAAGTGAATGCTGGTGATGAATGCCGGATTCTAGCGTACGACCTTGAAGATGATAGCCTCTGCATTATTGTCAGCCACAGGAGTTTTGTTAGAATATGTGATGCCGATGATAATCTATTAAGGAGCATCAGCTTTGGCTTGGGATGTGATGGCAATATCATCAGCTCTAGGGTGAGGAGGGGAGTGGACAGGGCTAAAGTGCAATTGTTTCACCGGCGATTCGATTGCAATAAAAGGTGGAGGATTTATAGACATTCCGAGTTCAATCTCACCCTCCCTCCAAATACTACCATGCCAACCCTTTAGCTAAGCCAAATCCTACCCAAACTCAACAAATATGAAAAGTTCTTGTCTAATATATGAAGCCTTCATAAAAGATGCATAACTTTATGTCCACAAAATTAAGGATGGCATACCAAAGAAAAAATATAAGTGGGAATGTGATTAGTAGTATGTAAAGAAAACCTAAAAGAAAACAAATAGTCTATTGACCAATCAACGAGAAAACGTAACGTGTAAGTGAACTGTGGCTTGGTTGGTTAAGGTGTTTAATTGACAACTTTGAGGTCATGGGTTTAAACCTCACGACATATGTAGGGTGTGTGAGTTATTAATAAAAGTTTTTTTTAAAAAAAAAAAAAACGAGTAAACGCAACGTATCCTAACAACAAGTAAGTTTGAGGGTTCTCTTTTAATTAAATAGCGACTAGACCAAGGTCAACTCAATAATCCTATTAATAAGAAATCTTGTATGTGATTCAAACAACAAATGAGTTTGGTAGTGGTGAACGATGTTGCAGCAAAGACAGCAACCAATTTAAATTATAAATTACCATGCAAGGTCAAAATATTAAGTAACCACCTTCTCTTTGTACTGCTGAAGATCCAGGTATATAATAATTTCTATTAGGGGTGCTATCTTTGTTTTGTCTTTCGAGAACTGTGTTAATAAATTGCATATTCCTTCATAAAGACAAGAGCTGTATCTTTTTTTTAATTTCATTCTTTCATATTGTTTCTGACATAATATGCCTAAAAGAATTAAAATCAGTTCATTTCCT
Organism: Fragaria x ananassa; assembly: GCA_034370585.1. Taxonomy (NCBI): domain Eukaryota; kingdom Viridiplantae; phylum Streptophyta; class Magnoliopsida; order Rosales; family Rosaceae; genus Fragaria; species Fragaria x ananassa. The sequence goes on from CP139769.1 coordinate 17,738,893, forward strand.
TCATACATGTTGACATTGATAAGCCTCAGCTGTCCTTTTAATTTTTTGTGAATGTTTGAAAATGTAACAAATCTTAGCAGTAGCTAGATTTAGGTCTGGTTATTGCTATTTTCTCTAAACTTTATGACAATAAAATGATTGCTCTAGTTATATTAGTGGATAACTTTTTCCTGAAATAACTTTTTCTTTTTTTTAAGTTCAAAACATCACAATATATCAAAAGAAAAACAACAGTAGGGATTCATCGATCAAACTGTGGTAAAAAATTCACATCAGGATGTATCCCACAAAGACATTAACATTCAACAACCTAATTTAGTTAGAGAAAGAGAATATCAGAGCCGCATCGTTTCCTGCCTACTTAATTGTCTTGTATATACGCTTTCTCAATAGAACAATCTCTCTTGAATTATAATGTGTATAAAAAAAATTTCTGGAGGAGGTTCTAGCTTATAACCAAGGAAACTTACAACATGTGGAGAATGAAGACGCCAGTTCTTGGCCAATATCTTCGGATTTTGAAACCATCAATCGAACTATCTTTCTCATAATCTCCGATATTGAAGCTTTATAACAATGCATGCAATAAAATGACAATATGCTCTACTGTAGAAAACTTTTAACAACATGCAGAGCTGTTGTCAATAACAACGCGCGTGCGTGTTATTGAAAATCTATAACAACAAGCATAGTGTGTTGAGGTATAATTACAACAACGAGCATCATATCCTTTCTAGAAAACACAATGTACATTAGTAAACAATCTTGGACTTTTAACGACTCTGGCATCTACAACATGCGCCGAATGTTGTGAAAAACGATCGACAACATGCAGTGCATTGCATGTTGTTAAACCTGTTTTTTCTTGGAGTGAATCTAATTGAGATTTCATTAAAAAAATTCAAACAGCCACGATAACCACGGGCGGAAGTACACAGAGACCAAGGGGTGCCATGGCACCCACCAGATTCATGGTTTTATACGCATTTGGTGTTTGGATTCTACCTAGTTTAAAAACTTTAGTTATGCTAGCACCCCCCACCCCCCAAAACACATATATTTCCTGGTATTGGCCCCTCTCACTTGTATTTCCTGGTTCCGCCTCTGACGATAACCAATATCAACAATTCAACTAGAGCAGCCTTTTTGGTCTCGTTCTCTTGGTATCGTTTGCGCCATCGATTTACTTGTCGGAATGAGATGTAAGAGTTTCACCAGACGCAATAACCAGCAAATCATTACTTGAGTTGAGACACGAGAGAGAACGATATACAGAAATGGCAAAAGATACTTGTGTGGAAGAGACGAGAGATAAAAGAATATTTCAGCTCTGGAACAGTCCTGTCTCCAGTGGGATTCAACTCTAAAATTTCAATTGAGGAAGTTCTTGGAACAAAGACAGAGATTGGCGTACCATTTTCTGAGGTTGAGTGTCCATGTTCGACAGCATTCGGGATGGTTTGAAAGCAATGCACGTAGATTTCCATCCTGCAACTGTGGTTGTAGGGGTTCTTAGCTCATTATATATTTCTTTAAGACAATTCATCAAACATCTCTTGTATATTTTCCATGAGGTCTAAACTTTAGGACGGATGGGAATGAAACTGCTTCTTCACTTAATTTCCATCAAATTCAAACCCTTACTGTGTTGCTTCCAACATGATTGACTTGAAGACCTATGTTTGCTTCTAGAAGAGGAAATGTTAAAGTCAGACTATTTGCATGGATGATGGATTTGGGATTTCCCTCCGTACTAAGCTGACTTTGTGTAAGTTGCTCTTCTAGAAGTTCTTGATTTTTCAGTTTACAGAACATAATGGTATGCTAGTCAAGTGAAAATAATGTCTAGTATGATCGGTTTTGCAGCATTCCTATCAATGGTCTTGACTTCTATCTTATTAGAAGTAAACCCTCAGTCACTTAAGACCATTGATTTTGTCATGATGCACCCTTCTCTCTCCCAGTGCATACTAATAGTAGTAAAAATCTAGTCTTTCTTTCTCATGTCAAATTCAGAGAAGGACTGGAATTGCCACAAGAATCAAACTAGGGACCAAACTGCAAGATGTGCCTCAAGAACTTCCTGTGTGAGTGAGTGAGCACAGAATCCCTGAGCTTCAAGCTCTATTCCATACTCAAACTGCAGCCTTCTGCCTAGGGTTGTTTTGAGTGGCAAGGAAAATGGTTTGGAGCTTAAACAGGTTACCAGTTTGATGCTATCTGATCAACATCACTCTAATGCATCCATGTGAAAGAGTTCCTGTGAACCCAGAATTATTAGATTATCAGTATGCATAGCTGAGATCTGTTACTGTTTCAAGCATAAATTTTACACAATTATTATTCTGGGTCCAGCCAATTAAAGGCAGGAGTAGCGCTATTACTACTTTTCTCCTTTTGCTGGGAAGTAAACCTAGCTAGAACAGATCAAAACCCTTCCACCAAAGCTGATAAATGCAAAACTGAGGCCTCAAGGGATTGAGTTGAGGCTGGGTAGAGCTATCACCATTAACAGCAACAGCTAATAAAGGAGTAGAAATGAAGGAAACAATTAGCTAGCTCGGGTAGCAAGTAGTGTACCATGTAGGGTAGATTTACATTAGACTGGACCTCTACCACATATTCATAAAAATCAACCGTCCTTGCACAAATATTGTTCAATACAACCACGTTGCACATTAAATCCATCCCGCAATAGACAAAAATAGCTTTTGGGATTTAAAGTCCACATTTAACAACAGCTAACAATGAGTTTTGCAATGGGGGGATGGGGGTCAACTTTCATGGCAGCCTCACATTTCTACAAGGTAGGTATTAGAGCGAAGGCTAAGCTACAGTCTCGTGATGTTATAAGCTACCAACTGTATTATTCACCAAATTAAGGATAAGAAAGCGATGGATGAACCAAAAATCCCATTGTATATCTAACAGACATGTTAAACAAAGCTATAGCAAATCTTCATTGACCAATTCCAAAAGGATCAGATCATGCACAAGACTAGTCATTGATATCTATTAGAAGTCATAGTAAGTGGCATACAAGTTATTAGAGGTACCTGTTATGTTTCCAGCTACTTTAGAATGACTGCTTCAAAGTATTAAAGCTGCATTGTGTTGAGTTGTGGTTTAGGATATCCGTTTACCTCCTACACCTGCCTTGGACCACTATCTGTGCATAATATCTGTAGGAATAAATCAAATAGAACCATCCACACCAATCGACATCAGTAGGAACAGCCTATTTGACAAAGGAAAACGAGATAAATGAAAGATGGAGGAAATAGGCTATAGAAGAACAACAAAGCAAAGAGAAAAAGGAAAACAGAAGACTGTTAAGACTGAGAGAAACATTATAAACTAATAATTCTGGTATCCTTTGAAGGCTGAGAAAGTTTGAACTTTATAAATGTTTAACCTTCTGGGGCAAATCATAGTTATTTTCTGCAATAAAACATGGGGGCTGGCAAAAATAATACAAAAACATGAAACTTAAGTAGCTATACTGGACACTGGACATGACCAAGGGTTGGAAACTCAGAATACATAAAGCCTAACATCACCAAGCGATAAATCTTGATAGGCCAAAGCTTGATTATAAGTTTCAAACTAGATATTCTAATATTGCAGGCAGAAAATTTCAAGAACAATTACCATGAGATTTGATTTGTTTGTGATTCTAATCTGACAACAAGCACTCCATTTACGGCAAGTTGAAGATAGCAATTGTAATAAATAAGGCAAGTAGAAAATGCCAAGAACAATAACCAATTTAGCATAACTTTGTTTTGTCTTTTCACTTTGCATGATTGATGACTTCAAAGATAAGCAATTGAAACACAACAATGAGAAAGAAAAGGGCTCTTTCCTTGGAGAGGGCAGATAGAATGGCTTTTCCCCCGAATTATGGATCTTAGTTTCTAATTTTGGATGATTTGGCTAATCCTCATCATATCTTTATCTGGGGATTCTGGATGAGAAGACAGCTGAGTCATTATCATACACTGTACTCAAGGATGAACAACAAGAACTCAAGAAATGAATCAAAGCTTTTTCATCTGGATGACTTCATTTGGCATATTGGTTTTGGGGTCATACACAATTACAAACCCTTTGTCCTAACTCCTATATAGTAAATGGTAGCATGATCAGGGATCACAGAGAAAACGCTATGAAATGATGAAACACAAAATCAAAAACAGCAGCCAGAAGCTTGCTGAGAATTTCCATTATACAAAATAAATACCCAACAAAAAGGCGAAACCAACAAAAAAACAAGAGCAAGATAGACCAGACCAGGAAGGTCCATGCTTTGCACATCCTAATTTATTCTTCTTTACACATATATGGTGATTAAATACAAGAGAAGGGTCATATCTCCTCCCTTACCCCAATTTTGCAATTCTGCAGACGCCCTTTCAAAATTGATCATCTTCAACAACAACAAGAGCCGGTTCGACTTGATCATTCACAATTCATTTGCTTCATTCATTCATTGGTCTTTCCCAAAGAGTCCATCCCTTCTGTTCTGCTCCGCACAATCCCATGGAAGACCTCCCTGACCTGTCTTTCCAAAGGGTCCAAACCCTCCTTCATGCCCTCGCAGAGCTCCGAAAGCTCCTGAACTCTCTGCCGGACCTCCCCTTCTTTATCCTCACTCAACGGAAACTGAACGGGATCAGCCAATTCACTGATGAGCCGGGAGCATTTCTCGATCTGATGAATCTCCTTCAAAAGCGCACATGCGTTCCTCCGGTCCCGGCGCTTCGACTCCTCCATAATCCTCTCGTGCAGTGAAAGCAGCGGCGCCGCCCACCCGAAGGTCCTTGGAATGGTGAAGTGGACCTGCAGGCCGCGGTCCTGGCACGGAATCGCCGCCACCAGGGCCCACATTACAAACAGCAGAACCGAATTGACCGAAAACACCGCCGTGGCCAGCCCGTTGGTGGCGGCGATTTCGTTGGGCCTCGGCGCGCAGAGGTTGTTCCCAATCGCCTGGAGCTGCCTGGCCGCCGACCACGACCGCGAGACGCTCCACGACAGAGATCGGAAGTGTCCGACAGACCGGTAGTCCTTGGCCGGGGTATTGCTCCGGCCGAAGGAGCGGTTGCGGTGGGCGAGGGTGGTGTTGTTGGAGGTGTTGTCCTTGTCGTCAAGCATCGCAATAGCCAAGTCAATGAGAGCTTTCTTGGCTCGCCGGAACTGGCCTTCGCCGAGAGTCCGGTCACGATCCAAAGCACATAGAACAATCTCTAAGAGCTTGTGCCATTGGCGCATCTGCTCAATCCCGTCGCGGATGGCATTACAGACGTCGAGGCCCTTGACGCTGCGCTCGAAGTAGTCGGAGAGGAGGCGGTCGACGGTGGGCTTGGAGAGGTGGGACTTGGGGGTGGAGAGGATGAGGAGCTTGAACTGGTGGTGGATGCGGAGGAAGGAGTTGAGGAGGTCGCGGAGCCATGAAAGAGAGAGGAGGTCGTGCGAGGAGGAGGAGAGCTGTTGGAAGCAATCGGACACGTGGCTCTGGAAGGTGTCGAGGTCGAGGGATTGCCCGCCGTCCATCACGACTGGGGTGACGTGGCTGTGGCGCTTGAGGCTGAACACGGAGCGGCCGGATTGAGCTGCTGCGGAGCCTTGGAATTCCGTCGCTGGCATTATTTTCTCTCACATGAAAATTGAAAATGGAGAGAGAAATTGTTGGAGTTTAGAGAGAGAGAGAGAGGGATGTATGGGTTATATGGGGGAAAGAGAAAGAGATGAAAAAGGAATTAGTTACCGGAAATAGGAAAGTGTTTTAACCGCGGTGGATTTGAATTTTACTACGCGCCCCGAACACGGACCAAACACGGCTGGGAATGGGAAGTGAGGCCTCCCGCTTCAGTTAAAAGGGGAAGCGCGGAGGGGCCACGTAGAGTGACGGAGTCTTTGTTGCTGGGGGAGTACACGTGGACGGTACAGGCTGGGTCTCCGTTAGTCAGTCACTTCTAGAAAGGCGAGTGAGGGAGAAGGGGGACAGTGATGACATGTGTGGGGTTGTTCGCGGGGTTCGGAGGAATGTACGGAAATGCCCCTCGGAGAAGAGGGGAAGAAGAGATAGAAACTGTCAATTCCTGCGTGGACGCGCAGCTTAAAACAGACGTGGGACCCAGGGGGTTGAACTTTGACCCGTTCGCCTGCTTTCCGTTTGTTCTGTACTTCAGCTTCCACTTCGATGGTGTAAATACAAAAACTCTGAACTGTAATTGAAGTAATTAAACTAGGGTATACTACTGACATAAAAAAATGTCTTTTTTTGTTTGGATAACTGCGTATTAAAGAGAAAGAATGGTAAGTAGAAGTTAGATTAGATTTAGGGATTTTAAAGAGAGAGGGAAGAATAGTCTCTTTTACTTATAAATGTAACCAAGTAACTTTTCTGTTGAGCATAGTGCAGTGGATCCTTGTTACCTTTTTTTTTTTTTTTTTCTTTTTTCTTTCTTAAAATTTAAAAAGGATCAATAGTGGTTCTCCACTTACCCCTATGAGACTCAAACCCGCGACCTAACGGATGCTGGTGAAGCAGCTTAACCCGCGACCTAACGGATCCTTGTTACCTCTTTAGCAGCCGGGAACCACAACTCAACTAGGAGTAAACTAAAAGTGCACAACATATCATTTTTAGCTCTTCAGCAATTCGGATAACGTCAACTCAACCAAGGTGTTGCTACTAGTACCGCACAACAAATTAATGTCACCTCAAAACCAGTCGTAAAATGGATAAGGATGTGGTCTTGTTCTACTTATTAATTCACTTATTCAGATGGTGTTTGCACTCGCTACTCTTCGTACGTTCTTTATAAAATTTGGTGGAACATATCAAGGACTGTGGAGTTGAAACTAAGTTATTCTTTTCACTATTAGATTTTGAAAATATATATAATATATATTTGTTAGTAATATTATCCTCAAACTTTTTATTTTATCAAAAAAAAAAAATCAAATGTAACGACAAAATTCCTATAAGTTTAACTCATAACTTCTTATTTTATAAACGGAAAACTAATTACACCGGATTAATGTTACTAGATGTTTCTCAAATTATTTTTCCTATAATTTTTATAAAAGTACTTTTGCTTGCAATTGTATATAAAAAACTGATCACGTGTGTGCTGCTCCCCATAGCCCAAGGAGAGGGAGTAGGAGCTGTCGATGAGTCTGACCAGGTCTTCTGGTTGAATGATCAGATGGTCAGAAGAAGAAGAGAATGGAATAATTTTCCAAATTTAAAGGAAAGCAAAGTGGGGACACCGCAAAATCCTATTTATTTTTCCACCATTATTCAATCGTCCAGAGCCATGGAATCTCTAAGCAAACATACATCTTATCAGTGACAAATATCCCCATTTTTTTTCTTTATTATTACCTCTTGGATATTGTGAATTTTTTCTTTCTTTTTTTTTCTTTGGGAAACTGATTATTTTTGGCTGAAGCTAGGCTGGCTCTTAGCAAAGCTTTGGATATTTCAAAGTGTTTGTTTTCTCCCTCCATTTTCTGTTGGATAGTGACAGTTGAAGTCAAACCCTGCAAACATAATGACTTGCACATCGTGATATGTTAATTTACAAATCAATAGGACATGCACATCAATTTTTTTTCCCAATAATGTATTGTAGAAATGTCTTTTTTTTTTCTTTTCTTTTTCTGCAGATATAGAGATGGTTTCGTCAAGAAATATTAGGGTTTCCAAGAGCTCTAAGTAGACCATTTGTTGTTGCCACGGCTTTGTATGGTAGATTTGATGAACGAAGGTATCTTTTTTTATGGCAAGGCATGAATTTGACACAACGATAAACATTCCTTGATGAATTTCAAGGTGAAAATAATTTAACAAAATGGCTAAACTTTAAAACTAGAATATCCTGATATAGTTATTAGATTATTTATCATTATATGTAACCAATCTTGTCACTTAATTATTGCTTGACTATTGTACCTCAATTTGGATTATTTGCATCCTTCGTATCAAGGGTAACAAGGGTGCATGTAAGGACGATAGAAACAATAAAAATCATCATCATCATACATGTCTAAACTTTTCCAATGAAAGGGACGGACGTCAATTTTGCATATATAAACAGAAAATTGATACACATGTAATAACTTATCTAAAAACAAAGACTCCCACTAATTAATCTTGGATGATAAATCTGTTTACATGAGGGTGAGGATTTTACATACCAAGGTGTATTTACATCATTAATATCTAAGCACTCAAATCACCGTATGAGAATATCGAATGAATATTAGAGATCATAAATTCATTTTTTTCAATTTCATTTTTGATTTGATCAAATTAAACGTCAATAATAAGAGTACATCTTCTTCGACTTAGTGTTCTTACTTGGTAGAAAATACTTGAAACTATTTTTTTGGGTTTCAATTTTGTTAACGGTATTAGTATATATGCATGTAGTGTGACGTAGATAACCGGATTAAAATACCGCATATTAGTTGCTCAGTTTACTTGCAATTTATTTCATAGAAGAATTTTCGATCTCATGATTAAAAAGACCTTGGGAATTTACTCAAACCCTAGCCGCTCAAGCTAAACTCCAATTCCCAAATTGCTCATCCGGTGGCAAGCTCGAGTCAGCACCAACCTTTAGCTACATAGATTTTGAGACGGTTGTCAGACGGGTGTTATTCATCTCCAACCGTGTGAGGAACTATCTGGTATGCTATGATTGCACTTTGGCGGCGATCTTGGGTTGGCATTGGTCTCTTGCCATGCCATGCGGATTTTGATATGGTTGATGGATGGGTGATCTCTATGTCCAATAGCTTTTCGGAGTTGCAGGTTTGGGGTCTTGCAAAGGTGCATGGTTCGATGCTTCTCACTGGCTATGAGGAGGATGATGATTGTTTATCCTCTTGAGGTCAACGAGGATCACACAAAGGTGTTGTGGGTGTCGGAGTTGTCGTTTCACATAGCTGGATGCGTGGTGGCTGGTCGAAGTGAGTTGGGTTAGATCTGCGTGCTTTAGTTTTGGATTGCAATTGTTTTAGGTTGTTCTTAGGATTGCTATCACTTAGGTTTTTTTTTATGTTTTCTATCTTTCTTTCTTTTTTTAACATAAGAGCTAGAAAGGTCGTTCTCACGCCGTTACTATTAATGAAAACACAAAATACAAAAAAAAAAAAGGATATTGAACCTAATCCCCATTGTGCAAGAAACCTAAAAAAAATATCATGTGACCTTACATAACCTATGTATTCAAGTAGGACTCATTTAGCAAATAGTGCTTCATTGACAACTTCATTTGTTTTGACTAAAACATAGCTACATAACATAAAGTTACTGCTCATGCGGAGACATAAAAAATTATGTATCTTTGTTTTTCCATTATGTTAATATTTCATCCTGTCGTAAGGAAACTGTGATTATTTGACTAAACAAAAAACTCGTTGTCCCAGAAAAACAATCATGACACTATTGTGCGTTGTCGCCTTATAATAGATGGGCTTATTGACAGCATAAAGCCACAAAATAACCAACTATAATTTAATGAACTAAAACCACAATTAGGAAAATAAATAAAATAACCCAAGTTGGCCTAGAAATAGGCCCTAGCCTAAGTAACAGACCTTGGGGAGAGAAGATCACGTGCAATCGGCCACCATCGTCCCAACCCTACTGCCGTTACCGACGACCTTCCCCTTGAGCCACCAGAGCCTTTCAGTCACATCGCTCCTCAAGGAGGCCACATCATAAGCTAGGCTCGTGTCTAGATCAAATGCAAAGGAACCAATTCGGATCAAAACCTGGTTCGATCCGCTCCAAGCTGTCCTGATCTCATCCCAATTTGTCTTCCTCCGGATCTGTGGTAGCGTACCACCTTGCCGATCAGCCCTACACATAGTGAGAGAACACCCAATCACCGCTTCGCCATCCTCCAAATCGTGAAGGTGACTCCGCCACACTCGATAGCCGACGCGATCTCTTCCCCTCCTCGCCTCGCACACCGATGCCGCAATCACCAACTAGGAGACCCCGGTGTCATTCCACCCCAAATGAGAGTAATTCGGCCCGCCCGACGACAGCTAAGGATCTCACTGCCGGACAAGTGTGAAGATCCCTCTTCGACCTTAGGCGCATGCTAAGCGCGCCTTCTAGGTCGTGAGTTTTTGTTTTATTTTATTTTCATTTCCTAGTTTTAGGAGCTATGAGTGAAAATAAGTTTAATGAGTGCGTCTATCATATGAAATAGGGTCAGTGTCTTTCACAAATTCTTGTTTATCTGGAAAATAGTAGCCGAAGAGTATATAATGGTTGCACTAACCTAAGTTCTAATATATAAAATCCATTGATTTGACTTCAAAAAGAGTTGAGACTAGAATTACTTTTAAGAATTAAAATTTGTTCAATTTATGTGGTTTGAAGTTGACATATGTTTAGTTCTTATAATTTCAATTTAATCTAAATGGTCTTTAAAGTCACGATTTTCTTTTCAAATGGTTTTTCCATCAATTTTCATCGTTAAAAAACAAAGACATTAAATTTTTTAACAACCACACCAACAATCTTACTGAGAAAATTATCAGAATGACCATTTGACCATTCAAATTAAAATGAAACTATAAAGACTGAGCATATGTCGTCTTTAAAACACAAGGATTATATAGTATTTAACCCTATTTTTAAATAGTTTAAAAGAAGTTATTGTATCGCATGTGGAATATTTATATAGCATGCGCAGGAAATAAAGAATAATAATTGATTGAATAGATTTTAATTTGATTTTTCTAAAAATGATATTACATCAAGACGGCAAATGATGTCATAATTTTTAAAGCGTTATAGTAAGAGATATCATCTAAAGACCTTTAACTGTTCTTTGATACAACTGCTAAAGTTTGCTTATATAACATCTTGTAAAAGTAGAAGACTCGGATATTCGTTATATTAATAATAAAAGAACACCGTAATGAATTACATTAAACGATGATGTGATCAAATAACTCATAAGATCGAACATGTGACAATTTTTTTTTTTTGAGAATAAACATGTGACAACTTGTATAACAAATACTAGAAAAATCAGACGTACCTTTCAAAGCATAAGTGCAAACCACAAAGTTGCATATATAGTAGTAAACCACAATTTACCCCCAAATTTAAAATGGTTCTCACAAATTGTTCTTTGATGACACAATTATCCCTTAATTTATGAGAATGAACGTGTAAACGTAGAGGGAAATCAATTCCATGACATGCTAGTTTGGACCTAATGATATCCTTCATCTGACGCAGCCACAAGTTGTGGTCCATTTTATTAAATTGCTCATCCCCCGTGCCAACTTGTTGCCCTTGCAATCCCAATTTGCAGACTGAATTATATGGTAGAGGCCACAATCATAGATTGGGGTTTTATTTTTTTAATAGGACACAATCATAGATTGGTAGCATTATTATCATACTATTACGTGGGGACCGATGTGAAATCTTCATACTTGGCTCCTCTCAGTCTCTCAGAGCAAGCCCATCTTAAAGCAAAACGAAGATACAGGCCTTAAGCCAGCTTAAAAGAAGACCCAGAAAAAAAAACCTAAGTCCATCCATGAAAAAAATGATAACTCAGTCTTGATTAGATCAAGAATTGGGTCAAACCCATGACCCAGCCAAAGAAAAATAAAGGCCCGGGCCTTCGTTGACATATCAGCCCAACAGCTGACCCCACCATGCAGAATCCCACGTGAAGAGACAGAACATATGCAAGAGAGATGTGCGTATCACCAATAGGAACACGCGTGAAAGCACGTTCTCTCTCCTTTTTCAAACCCAACGGTCGTCCAATTTGGACCATTGGTTCACTTAAAAAAAGTCAAATAACCCAACGGTCAAAAGCTTTAATTAATTTGAAGAGAAAAAAGCTGATAAAAGAACCAAAGGTTAGAAAAAAAAATATAAAAAATTTTATACAAATCCTATAAATACATATCACCCTCCTATAATTTTTTCACCCCACACAAAAAATCTATAGTTCTATATAATTGTTCATATACCTACAACTCACAATTCCTTTCTTTCTTTGACCACAATAGATAATTTATGGAAATGATCCGCAAGTCGCAAGAAGAAGATGATGAAGATGACTTGGCGACAAGCGCCGCGGTTATTGCAGCAGTGGCTCATCATGAAGCTCAAAACCAACCTCCGTGTCGCGGTTCTCTTCCCGGTCGTCGTCCAAACCAACCTCGAGAAAGAGAGGACAAAGGTAAAGGTATGCTTCAAGACTATTTTTTTTGAACATCCTATTTTTAGTGACAAGGAATTTCGAGTTCAATATAAAATGAGTCATAAGGTGTTCAACCAAATACGTGATGGCCTTTGCAACTACGATCAATATTTTATCCAAAAGTCAGATGCTCTGAAGAAAGTCGGTCTACTTCCTGAGCAGAAGATGACGTCTTCTTTGCGGATGCTTGCGTACGGTGCTAAGGCAGATCAATGTGCTGAGTATTGTTGGATGACAAAGTCCATCTCTATCGAGTGCCTCGAACGATTTACAAGAGGAATCGCTGCTCTTTAATTAGCAGAGTACATTCGAGCTCCTACTCTGGCCGATCTTAAAAGACTTCTTGTCAAAAATGAAAGACGAGGCTTTCCAGGGATGATTGGGAGCATCGACTGTATGCACTGGCAAATAGAATAATTGTCCAACCGCTAGGGCTGGTGAATATAGTGGGAGAAAGAAGAGTATTAATGATAAATTAGATTTGCATATGAATGGCTAGAAGAGCTAGTTTCTGTAGAAGGTAGTAAAATTGTGCTTGTTAAGGCAATGGCTCAAGCGATCCCTACATATACTTCGACAGTATTCTAACTTTCTAAAGGGGTTAAAATCTTTTCATTCAAAAATTTCTAAGAATTGGTGAGCTGATAACAGGGCCGGCCCTGAGCATAGGCTCAGCAGACGCTGGCCTAGAGCCCCAACTTTTATGGGCCCAAAAAATATATATTGCCTCCTTATATATAATAAAAAAAAATTATATAGCCGTTCTCCTTTTTTTTTTTCTAGAAAAGGCACTTTTCGTGTTCTCTAGTTCTCTTTCATAATTCTATTCATCTATTGCGGCAAATCGACTAAGGTTTTGCTTGCAGAAAAAGCACGTTTCAAGGATTTTATTCTTCTCTAGTTCTCTTCCATAATATTGTTTCTTTTTTTTTTTCTTTTTCTTTTTTTCAGAAAAAGGCATGTTTCAAGGATTAGTTCTCTTCCATAATGCTTGTTCATATTACCAGGCATTTTCTTCTTCTTTCTTTTGTTTTTTGTTTTTGCGATGATGCCCTTACAGCCTTGCTTTAGTTCCATGAATCCATGATTCCATTGAACTGCTGCAATTTTATGATTCCATGGTTTTGCTTGTTTGTTTAAGGGTATGACTGATGAATAGATGAGATAAATTTTTTGTTTTTTTGTTTGTGTCATTGTGTGTATACTATTGACCTATTGTTTGATTGTTTGGTTTTTAACCCTTTCAACGAGTATTGTTCTTTAGTTCTTGGTGAATCAATTATTAGTTATAGTCTTACATAGTTGTTATTTACTAGTTCAACCAAAGTACTAAACTAAACATTAGCCACCATACTTGATTATAGCAATTGTCATTGTGAATAGGATTTGCTTCTGATTAAATTTAATGCTTGTTTATTTTCAGGTTGCTATATCATGGCTCCAATTAGGAAGTATCCTTAAGGGGCTAAAAAAAGAAAAGAAAAGAAAAAGAGAGATGCATTGGCTAAAGTTCAATCTGAATCTATCTATAAGTACTTCAAGCCAAGTAAGGAACAAGAACAGACAAGTACTGATGAGAATGTGCATGAGAACGAGAATGAGAACGAGAATGCAAATGTTATTGGTAATGGGGAAGAGCCAAATCTCAGAGTGAATGAGAAAGAAAGAATTATTGTTGAAGATGATCAACAAGATGCAGATAATAGTATTAGTATAGAAGAACCAGATATCAGAATGAATGAGGAAGAAATAATTATTGCTGAAGATGATTAACAAGATGCAAATGATAGTGGTAGTATGGAAGAACGAGATCTCACATTGAATGAGGAAGAAATAATTGTTGCCAAAGATGATCAACAAGATTCAACTTCAGCATTTGATTTACCATTCGATGTTGATGATCCAAGAATTTTGGAGAAGATAAAACAAAATGTCAGAGATTTTTTAGTCCAAAGAGGTCCTAAAATAGAGACTGATTTGAGCTTTCCAGAAGATGCCATGGGAAGATATTTCAGTTCTAAACATTATTTTCGTGTCTTATCTAATGGTGAAAAAAAGAATAGAAGGTGGTTAGTATATTTAATTTCTTTAGACAAGGTATTCTGTTTTTATTGTAAATTGTTCAAGCAAAATCACAACAAGACTTTGTTGGGTCAATTTGCTAATGAAGGATTGAATGATTGGAAAAATGTGAGTGTCATACTTGCAAGTCATGAAAAAGTAAGCATCACCTTTGTTGCTTTACTAGTTGGATTGAATTTGAAACAAGATTGAAAAATAATGCAACAATTGATCAGGGTTTGGAGGAACAAACAAAGAAGAAGAGAGAGCATTGGAGACAAGTATTATTCAGAATCATGGCTGTTGTGAAAACACTTGAAAAAAACAATTTGGCATTTCGTGGGAGCAATGAGAAATTGTGTGAGGAGAACAATGGGGTTTTCTTACAAGTGATTGAGATGATCACTGAGTTTGATCCAGTGATGCATAAACATGTTCGGCTTTTTTTTTTTTTTAAAAATAAACTCATTACCATTACTTGAGTCATAAGATCCAGAATGAAATGATTCAGCTTCTAGCAAATGAGGTAAAAGCTTCCATAGTTGCAACAATCAAAGAGGCAAAGTACTTTCTAGTTATACTTGATTGCACTCCAGATGCGAGCCATGAGGAACAAATGTCTCTTGTTGACTGGTGTGTTGGTGTTAGAGCAAGTCCTATTGTGGTGAAAGAATTCTTTTTGGGATTTTTTAAAGGTGGATGATACATCATGACTTGGATTGTTTGATGAGCTTAAAAATGCACTCGACACTCATGCACTTAATATTGGTGATGTACGAGGACAATGATATGACAACGGATCTAACACGAGAGGAAAACACAAAGATTTACAGAAGAGACTTCATGAGGTAAATCCTAGAGCATTTTATACGTCTTGTGGTTCTCATAGTCTAAATCTTGCTATTTGTGATATGGCTAATTGTACTCCTAAAGCTGATTATTTTTTTAGAGTGGTACAACAGATATATTCATTCTTCTCATCTTCTACAAAGCGATGGCAAGTTTTCAGGGATCATGTGGAAGGGCTCACTCTTAAACCATTGTCTGAAATAAGATGGGAGAGTCATGTTGATAGTATAAAAACATTTAGATTCCAAGCTCCCAAAATAAGAGATGCTTTAGCTGACGGAAAAAATGGTGTTGATTCCAAAACAAGGTGTGAAGCCGAATGCATGGCAACATATGAAATAGGGAATTTTGAGTTCTTGTTTGTGATGGTTATTTGGTATGATTTATTACATGCTATCAATATTGTCAGTAAAGTTCTTCAAACCGAAGACATGCATATTGATGTTGTCATTGAAGAATTGGAGAAGCTTATTTCATTTGTCCATAAGTACATAGAAACTAGATTTAATGATGCCTTGATCATAACTAAAGAAATTGCAAGTGAGATGAAAGTTGAAGCAGTATTCCGTGAAAAGAGAACCACCCGGAAAAGAAAGCATTTTGATGATAGCGATATTGAAGAGGAGTTGGTACAATCAGCTTTGGAATTATTTAAGGTCAGTTACTTTCTCTATATAATTGATCAAGCACTTTCTTCGCTTCAAAGTAGGTTTGAGCAATTTAAAAAATATGAAGAAGAGTTTAGATTTTTATTTAAGTTGGAGAAATTGAAGTCTGCAGATAATAAAAGTTTGATGAATTATTGTATGAAACTTGAAAGTCTGTTGAAGGTTGGTGATAATTCTGACATTATTGGGCGTGATCTATTTTATGAGTTGCTCTACTTGAAATGAGCTATACCAAAAGAGGCAAAAAGAGCAATTGATGTATTGAACTATTCGAAGCAAAAGGATGAATGTTATCCAAATGCATGTGTTGCTTATAGAATTCTATTAACCATACCGGTTACTGTTGCTTCTGCTAAAAGAAGCTTTTCAAAATTAAAGTTGATCAAATCTTATCTTCGATCAACTATGTCACATGAAAGATTGAATGGTTTAGTTTTGTTCTCGATTGAAAAAGAGTTGGCTCAAAAGCTTGATTATTCAAGCTTAATTGTAACTTTTGTAGCCAATAATGCAGGAAGGGTTGCTTTTCAGTAACAAGAGTGCAGTTTTTTGTAATTATAAGATTTTATTTGAACTACTGTAGTATATGATCAAATGATTGGATTGATATATTGTTAGATTAATTCTATTAGTATTTATATGTTGCTTGCATAGTTACATATTATTGTTAAGAAGAAAAAGAATTTTTGTTGTTGTTTAAGGAGCCCCATTTTTTGTTGTCGCCTAGAGCCCTAAAATTGTCAGGGCCGGCCCTGGCTGATAGCAAAGAAAGAAGGAGTACATATTCATTGAGGCAGGTGGAGTCTTTTGTGTCAAAAAAACAAATATGGAGACTTAGAGTTTATAGATTTCAAAGATTTTAATCAAGCACGGTTGGCTAACACGGTGTGGTGTTTAGCTACCAATCCGAGCTCATTGGTTCATGGAAATATGCAAGCAAATTACTTTTCTAATGGAAATTGGGTGAGGAAATTGGCAATTATCCATGATTTGGAGCGCTATTAGTCTGATTTGGGGTTGTGACTTATTATGTCAATGGCTTAGATGAAGGGTTGGCAATGAGTGCGAGGCTAGGTGGTTACTGGTTCCATGGAGCTTCAAAGTTACTTCCCCAAGATCTGGGGACCTAAACCTAAATGTTAGTGATCTTTTTACTCAACATGGGATGTGTAATGTGGCTTTGCTTCATAATCTCTTTCTTCCTCATGAAGTGGAAACTATATTATCCATTTCTTTAGCTGGGTTGTGTGGAACTACCTATGTAGCACGGAAACGCCATTTTGGTGTCGTGTCCTGTGTCGGACGTGGACACGACGAAAAATGGTCAGACGCGGCTGTGTCGGACGTGGACACGACGAAAAATGGTTGGACGCGGGTGTTCGATTTGGACACACAGGGGACATGCGCATGTCTGAAGTGGACACGTGCATATCCAGATCGGATACACAATAAGTATGACACATGGGGTGAAATTGACGTTTATCAAAAAAAGAGAAAAAAAAAACAATTAGGTCGACCTTTACTCTCAACCGCATAGTGTCTTCATTCCTTCTCTAATTCTCTTTAGGACAACGTAGAGACCAAGGATTAAAATCTCTGCGATATATCCGATATATCCTCCGATATCTCCCTTTTTTGAAGGACCGATATATCTTTAGGGGTCAATATCTTATCTTCCACCGTATCTACGATATTTCCCCGATATTTAGGAAATATCATCAAATATCACCGATATTTAGGAAATATCACCGATATTTAGGAAATATCTCCGATATTTAGGAAATATCTCCGACATTTATGATATTTTCGATATATCACTGACATATTAAAAAAATATCTGTAAAAAATTGAAATGTTATCCGGAAGAGAAGTAATTAATTCCCTCGAGGTGTATCCCAATGACGAGTGATGGTCTCGACTTGAAACTGCAATTGCCAATGGAATCAACGTACAAAGGGTATTATCTGAAGAAGTTGTTGGAAACCCAAAAGATAATTTAGATAGTGATGATGCATGGGGCGGCATAGCAACTCCGGATAGTTGAGATGATGATGAAGATGGTGGAAGCGGAAAAGGTGGTGGAAATACTGGCACCGGGTTTGTACATGGACAATCTTCTACAGTTGGTGGATTGAACAATTTTTCATCTGAAGAAAATTACGATCATGCCTCCCATGATCATGGCTATAGAAGTATTAGGTATGGAGCGCAAGAGGATACCATGTATGGGAGGAGGACTAGAGGTCCAAATGATGATCAAGATGTTGTTTCAGTTGCGCTAAGTTTTGATTCTATCAGTTTAGGTAGTGGGACTGGAACCTCAAATGAATCCCAAGAAGGCAACAATCAATATGGCTATAATGTTTATGGCTATAATCAATGCACGGAAGTCAGTGATCAGTTATCCAGTTTTCATCATCCTTACTATCCACTTATAGGGGAAACAGTTGGCAGCTCCAAAGACATATATGATTATCATATTCAACACTACAATTTGTACTATATGAGTCATATGTCTTGGTCTGATTATTGTACTTTTGTGGATCAGCGTGTGTCTTATGACTCTTATCAACAACCTAGATTCTCATTCTGGGTGTAGATGAAGTTGATATTTGTAATATTTATATATAAATCTAATAAATTAAATATTTCAGAAAAAAATTCTTCCCAAAATACCGATATTTTTTTCCCGGGTTTCCCCGATATATCCCCGATATATCCGAAATCTCCCTTTTTCAACGGACCGATATATCTACCGATACCGATATTTTAATCCTTGGTAGAGACATCGTTGGGAATCTTCTTCGATTGATTGATTGGTGGCTTGGTGCTTCAGCTAGTGTACGGATACGTTCTCTACTTCTCTTACTTCTCTAATTTCTCCAAGCTATGTTTGCTTCTGTATTAACATGTTTGCTATGTTTCTGATTCCTTTGCTTTCAATCAACTCCTAGTAGTAGATGATATAGCTCTGCAATATTGACTAAGTTTTAATTTAAGAAACCATATTTATATTATATATTATACTAAAAATAAAATTTAAATATTTGTTAATCACGTGTCCGTTCTAAAAAAATAAAAAATTTGGCGTGTCCACGTATTGTATTATATTGGATTTGGACAGGCTTACTCGTATCCGTGCTTCATATGGAACTACACTAAAGATGGTGTCTTTTGGTGAAGTTTAAGGTTTGGTACTGTTAGTATCTCGCTTTTCGACTGTGATCCAACATGTATCAGAATGTATCCAGATTACTTTGTTAAAATGTATAACAAGGCCTTCAATAGTGTAAACTTAACTTGCCCTTATGGGCGGCTCTTCTCAATCAAATTGTCAAGGTATAGACGGTCATTTTCGAATCAGACCTAAAAAAAAAGGGTCATTTTTGAAGGTCACCACACACAGTGCAGACGACGACTTGTTCAAAAACAGAGCAGATAGATCACAAAACCAATGAGCTAATCAACTCCCAACTTAAGCAGCTAAAAGGTGGGCCCTCATGCTGAGGTCATTTCAGTCTGTGACGTTATGTTTACGGTCAAACTCGAAACTTAGAGAAAATCGATGAAAATTGAAAGTTCAGGAATTAAACTGATTTTAGCCTCAAAGTTTAAGAAAGTAAACTGAATTTAATCTTAGTATAAATTTGCAGAAATATTGTCCGAGTGCTAATGCCTCACCCAGCAATGATTCAGTGACCGAGTGCTCTAACTATGAGCTTTTAAGGTGCACCTTCAACATAAACGTATGCAAATTTAGACGTGTCTAGTAGTATTGCAACTTTTTTTCCATCTATTTTGATTTCACAATAATCGATGCAATTTTGCATTACATTTTGGTTAATTTGATTCAAATATGTTGAAATAACGCTACAGCGATACTCCTGGTAGTAAGGAGGTCACTGGTTCGATCATCTGCTTGTGAAAAACATTCTATAGGGAGGGGTCTTACCCTCGTGCTCTCTGCCCCGGAGTGGTAGTCCCACCCGACCACCATTTTTTTTATCAAAAAAAAAAATAACTGGCTTTTTCATCTGCTTCAAAATCTTGTTTCACCATCAGAATGGAAACAGTAACAATCCACAGGTTGATTTTGTAACTCTGAAATGAAGAAAATGACCGGAATTATAATGGAACAAGAAGTCAAGAACTGCTATATCATAGGGACCAAAACTGCAATCCAATCAAATCACAATCCCTCAAACTGAGTATCACTAGAGTGAAACGGTTGCACTCTTTTTTGGACAATGATATAGATTGTTACTTTTTTTTTTTTTTTGAGAAGAATATAGATTGCAACTAAAACGATGATCCTGGAGCTCTCTCTATATACATTTTCTTCCCTTGAGCAATGATATCTCTCTTTCTAGTTTGTGAAAATAAAATGTCAATTCAGTGCTATTTTCAATTGCAAAAAATAAGACAAATGAAATAAAAGGTGTGTTATTAGAACACTTGAGCAGCAAGGCTGAATGTTGAATGCACCTCCAGTCATATGGTGAAGCATTAAAGGCTATGCTTTTTGTTAATATCATGAAACACACAGACGTTGCTACAAAGTCTTTGCAATGATTCAAATTGAAGCTGATCAGCTACATGCAGGCGAATATTTGGTAGACAAGCTGCCAAGAAACCTCTTATAGGGATTGCAAGGGTTGTTATTAACTTATTATTGTGTAACAAATAAGAGTTAGGCATCCATGGTCTAGATCAAAATCATTGAAATCTTAATACTACTCATAATCTGGAAGAATTTGTAAACTTGTGCTAAATTCACTATATCTGTAACCATCTTGATGTCCTTCCCCAACAGGAAAGATGAACTGCAAAACATGAATTTTGAAGACTATCATAAGGGTTAAACTAGGAAGTTAAAATTGTGGGAAAATTGAGGAAGAGATGATCACAGGAGACCTCTAAAACCCAAATCAATTGTCATAAAATAAAGCGATCAGAGGGTGTTTGTTCTTTGAGACGATATCAGTATAGTAGGAATGGAATGGTTCATTGATTTGGGAAGAGTAGCGGGGTATTAAGTGAAAGAATAAACGTGAAGACATTTTGGCCGTAGACATTTACCTACATCCATTGTTGTGCTATATGTTATTCAGGCAGATTTATTTTGTTGCACCAGTTATTGCAACTTTGCAACCTTGGTTTCTTCTATTTGAATTTGGCAAACATTATCAGTTTCCATTAAATTATGGCTGATCAAGATTTTGTATTTTGTTCAACTTGAATATCTAGTTTCACCATCGGAATGTCTAACAATCAACACATTCATTTATAAATTCAGATTGGAGAAAACGATCGCATCCCAAGAATTTGAACTAAAGTTGGGATAACAGAGACCAAAACTGCAACCTCATCCAAAATGCAATCCCTCAACTGAGTTTTGCTTTAGTGAATATATGGCAATTGAAGCCATAGTCCTGGAGCTCTCTCTCTAGGTGCATTGTGTTCTGTTAGCAAGAG
Organism: Fragaria x ananassa; assembly: GCA_034370585.1. Classification (NCBI taxonomy): domain Eukaryota; kingdom Viridiplantae; phylum Streptophyta; class Magnoliopsida; order Rosales; family Rosaceae; genus Fragaria; species Fragaria x ananassa. The sequence continues at coordinate 17,760,215 of CP139769.1, forward strand.
ATATTTTTGTTCTGAGGTTGAAAATAAGTCACCATAGTCAATCTAGTGCGCTCTCAATCCAAAAGAAAAAAACCAATGAGAAAGGTGTCATAAATTTTTCATCAGTGTCTCACAAGAATAAAGCCTAAACCATCTGCTAATGTTTACATATTTGAATTAGAACAACTGAGCAGCAAGGGTGAATGTGGAATGCACCTCCTATTTGCTAAGCATTATGAGCTGTGCTTCTTGTTGATATCATGACGCACACACACGTCTGCAACAAAGAATTAGAAGACAAACTGAACTCATGAGTTCAGTTGAGCTGTCTTCAACTGAACTCATGAAATCCACATACAAAGAATTAGAAGACAAACTTGAATCTGATCAGATACACCAATGACAATATTTGGTAGACAAGCTACAAAGAAACCTCAAATATGGATAACTACGGTTTTTATTGAGTGAACCAAAATAAGTGTTAAGCATCCATGGTCAAGAACAAAGTCTTGGAAACTTATGCTGTCATAAACTGTAAACCCTAATTTGTAAACTTATGTCAAATTCAAAATCTTTTCAACCATCTTGATGCCATTCCCCAACAAATATGATATTAGTGATGGTCATAGAACAAGGAACATTACTACCACTACATTAGAGCTATTAAAATAATCAAGTATCACCTCACTGTCACCTGAAGTCTTCAACGCTTATGTAGCGCACTAGTCTAATCCATAAACTATACCAGATTAAATCAAGCATTAAGATGGTCATGATGTGAATGGATGATTTCTTAACGAATGGTGAACTTCAGAAAACCATAACCTTAATAAGCAAATATGTTGATTTATTGTTTGAGGTTGGACCTCAAGTACTCTGCATTCATTTTCAGGCAGATTACACACTGCTATAATATCCAATTTAAATCAAGGAGTCGCTATTCACTACCTGTATACAATTGAGTGCTTGTTTGACAGCCCATCCAAATAACTCAAACCAACTAGAACAGAAAGAGGTGTAATATGGTGTGCAAGACCCAATAAAACCTGAGAAGAAAACGTTCAGAAACCATGATAATCTGGAACTATCTCTTTTTATCCAACAAAAACCACACCACTTACATCAATCAAATTCTCAGATTCATTCTTTGCAACAAGAAATAGAATGATATAAAGCACCCGTGAAGTGAAAAGTCAAATCACGAGGAGTGGCAACTGCACCTATTGAAAAGACAAAAAGGAAAAAAAAAACAGAGAATACAGACAAAAGTTATAATTACCTCGCATGCCACACAACAGTAAGCCATAAACATCCGATTCCCGTAGTATGCTCTGAAAAACCAATTAGTGCTGTCTTTCACATCTTTGTGACTAGCTTTGCCAAGTAGAAATGTACTGGAAATAAAGGATTTGCACTATTAGTAAAGTAAATTTTTGTAGACAATCTAATGACCAAAATTATACATTTGATAAAATGACAACAAGGATGGAGAATAACCTGTACATCTGCAGCTGGTGGCTACCAATATCTAAGGCAAGCAACGACAGGAAAATCAATCCAGGCCTACATTGACAGCCACTAGAAGCTAAGATAAACATGCATATATTTTTTTTGGATAATAATAAACATGCATATATAGTTACAGCAACATATAAAGAAAATGTCTCACCGATAGACTTGTGACAGAATTACCAAGAGACATGCAGTGCTTATCCTGAGATGCTACATAAGAATCAATATCGTCGGTGTAGAAAATTACACAAGAAATACATGAGGGTGGGAGGGACGGAGGGAGGGAGAGAACCTGTTTGTTACCATGTCCAAAAAGGCTCCAAATGTTGAAACTGCATCAGGAAGATGAATCAAATGAAATTCTTTGTGATCAATTAAAATTTACAAATCACTGTTGCAGAAAATAAATATCATCATATGTGCCAGCAAAAAACTCTTATTTTACCAGTTACCGGACAGTAAACAATGACAGCACTTAAGTAGTGGAATTATGTAAGCCTCAGTAGAGTAAGAAGGCTATTATACATTGTGATAACCACAAAAAAGAACAAGGCCACAACCTGTGGATCAATGTTTAGATATCTATGAACAAATATGCTTGAAAACCTCTATTAACTAGCTAGCAGTTCAAGTCTAAGTAACATGTATGGTGAAAAAGGTATGGCAGAGTCGAGAAGAGTAACCACCTATGGAACTAAAAGCAAATAGAGTTGGCAAGACTAAATGACTTGAAAAACTTTTGTTGAACGGATTATGTGCTAACACAGTTTGCATTACTGTAGTTATACTTGGTATTTGTAAGATGATAGCAGGATTTTGAGTTCAATCACATTCTAGTTTCTCAGAAGTTTATAACCCATGTGTTCCAGCATTTCTACGACAGAAAATCATCTAAACTAAACGGGAACATCTGACGCATTAAATGAATTCAATGCTGAGGAAAAGTAGTTTGTACTAAATCAACTTCAAACCCAGAACCAAGTCTACCGGACAGACAGGTATTCACTGCAAGACTAACCTCGGAATCAAAAGGCCAATTCCCCCATGTCTCTCCAAAAATTGCAAAATTGTATGGGACGAAGTCTCGGTAGCTTCTGTATTTCAACTTGGGATCCCTTCAATCCAAACAACACACAATCATTATTGGAGTATTATTCATTCTTTAACTAAACTAGTAAAAAAAGCATCTAACAAGTTTTCAATATTCTCAGAACCTCACACGCACTTTCCTTCTCAAACACATAACCATAACACAGACTCCATTCTCAAATCTGATTCTACCGAAAGACCAGAGTCAAGACCTAATCTTGAAAATATTTCGAACAACGGTAATTTCTAAGTGAAACCTGGAAAATGTTCGGCTGGTAACGTAATCAAATGGGGAATCGAAAAAAAGAGACGAACCTGAATAGAAGACGAAACCCGAAATGGGATGAGCGCCGAGGGCTGTGTTTGAAGTAGTGATGACTAAGGGCATATGCACCCATTTAAGTCCATCAAACTATCAAACCATCAATTAAATTGCTTCCATCAAGTACTATTCACTGTAAATTGCTTTTATGGGCCTATTTTTATGCAGCGGTGCAGCTCCGTCAATTTAGTAATCACTATTCATCGATTTAATCTTTTATTTTTTGGATTTCATATATAATAATCAATCAATCACCAGACGACACGTGACATTATCAGATATTGTGATCACTCAAATAATGTTATAGGATTTCCGATAGGATTTCTGATCAACCAAATAGTGACACGTGTGTGTTTGTCGGCCAAATAATGTCATTGGATTTTCGATAAGATTTTCGACGAATGACGACTCGACACGTAACATGATCTTCAAGTTCTTGGCATATGAAATTGACCATAAATAAGCTTCATCACCCTCTCTACTCTTCACACAATCTTCACATCTCAGTTACAAATCTTCAAAAACACATTCCCTCAATTACTTCGCCATATTTCATCATCATTACGATGAGTTTTTTTCGTAAATTGTTGAAGCAGAGGCAACAACATAGTCAAGAGGACGCTGAAACGATGGATGCCATGATGACTAACGCGACCATGATGATGGTACATCTTGATACTTCAGATGAACCACAAGGACGCGGTTCGCGTCCTGGTCGCTCTCCTAATCACCCTAGACATAGGGTAGCTGGGGGAACAAGTCTCATGGCAGATTACTTCATCGAGCGTCCGATCTTTAGGGAGGAAGAATTTCGTCGGAGGTACCGAATGCACACCCATCTGTTCAACCACATCATGACGGCTCTCTGTAACCACGACCCTTATTGGCATCAAAAAGCAGATGCCACTGGAAAACTAGGGTTGCTGCCCCAACAGAAGATGACAGGTGCCCTCCGAATGTTGGCGTATGGTGCAGCTGCTGATCAGTGTGCTGAGATATGCAGGATGGGGGAATCAACTACACTAGAGTGCATGAAGAAGTTTTGCCAACAGGTGATAGGTATTTTTGGTCCGCAGTATCTTCGAGCTCCAACAAAGGCTGACCTCCAAAGGCTTCTTGCTAGGGCTGATCAGCGGGGATTTCCAGGTATGATCGGAAGCATTGACTGCATGCATTGGGAGTGGAAGAACTGCCCAACCGGGTGGCATGGGGCTTACAGTGGCCGGAAGGGTCGTCCCACCATTATTCTAGAGGCGGTGGCCTCGTATGACACGTGGGTATGGCACGCTTTCTTTGGTGTGCCAGGAGCTCAAAATGATATTAACGTACTCGACCAATCACCGGTCTTTGAAGGGCTCATTGCTGGAAACAGCCCGGCTGTGACGTTTCACGCAAACGGTAGGAGATATAGCAATGCTTATTATCTTGCTGACAGAATTTATCCTAGGTACTCCACATTTGTAAAAACTATTCCAAACCCTAAATCGCAAGCACAAAAACTATTTGCAAAAAAACAAGAAGCATACCGTAAAGATGTAGAGAGGTGTTTCGGCATCTTACAATCTCGTTGGGCAATCCTTCGTCATGGAGCTCGGTTGCACAGGAGTTCGACACTGAGAAGCATAATGATAACTTGCATCATATTGCATAACATAATTGTAGAGGATGAATTTGTAGAAGAAGAATTTGTCGAGCCAGAAGAAGAAGATCTATTGAACCCACTGGCGGCAAGAGTTTATGATGGGCCAGTAGATCATGAGGGGGTTCGAATTCCTTTTTTACCAGTGGAAAGAAATGGGAGAAACCAGCATGCATTTTGGGACCGTATTGACCACCTCGAGTCAGCTTATATCCACACAATTCTTCAAAATGATTTAGTGGAGCATAATTGGGCATTGGAAGCCAACCAACAATAATCAAGTTGTGTAGTTTTATTTGGTATTGTAATATTTGGTATTGTATTTTTATTTAGTATTGTATTTTTATTTGGTATTGTAATTTTAATTGGTATTGTAATTTTTATTTTGTATTGTAATTTTAATTGGTATTGAAATTGAGGAACATAAAATTACTAGTATTAAAACATAAAATTATTTTATATAAAAATAACTTGAAATTGAGGAACATAAAATTGAAATTATAACAACAACACAATGTTAGTCTTCATCAAAGAGGGGAACATAATAATCATCACTAGTACTAGTACTCTCTTTCATTTTCGCCATGATATCCGATTTCCTCTTTTTGTGCCACTTCAAACTTTTCGGGGTCATGATGCTTGTATCCATTGTCATAATTTTGGTTTCTTCTTGCAACTCCGCCATAGCATCACGTCGGGCCAACCTTGCTTCCTTTCGTTTCTCAAGTTCTAAGCTCTCCCTAGCCAACCGAAGGGTTTCCTCGTCTCTTCGCATGTTAGCCTCTATAAGTGTTTTTTGATTACATTGCATATTATGAAAAATAGCTAAAGACTTCTCGTCCTTCTCCGCCATACCTTTTTTTCCCTTCTTCTTTGCTTCCTTAGCCGCCTTTACTCCCATAGGCCTAACCGGGCTTGAGGGACGAGGTCTCTCTTGGTTGGATGGCGGAGTTGTGAATCCTTCATCATCATCCAAGTCAACATGCCCATCCGTGTCATGGAGCTCAGGAGAAATTGGAAAATTCCGCTCAAACGGAGAAGGAGTACTCACAACCGTCAAGAAATGAGGATGATTTATCACCGCTTCATAACATTCTTTCTTGTCAAATTTCTTGCCCACATCCTTGAAATATAATGATTGAGCTTGAGTTTCCTAATCAAAAAAAAATTACAAGATTTAGATTTATACGAAAATTTAATCTATGTTAATGGAAATAACAAAAAAAATTACATGAAGAAAAAATGGCAAAACAATAACAAAAAATATATTAATGGAAAAATTTAATCCATGAAGAACAAACGGTTAGGCATACCTCATCTACCAAATTCGTCCCGCTAGCCGCACGGTTTCTTGATTTGTATAGACATGTATGCCACTTCTTGAGCAATTTCTTCAAGCGCGGAAAATGTGATTCGAGCGCAACTTTCGTACGAGGCTCGGCTAGAGGATTTTCGGGATCGCCACACCAATTTTTGACGTAATCGTCATGAACTTTCTTCCACAAATTGTCTTTGTTTTGATATCGACCGGTGATGTTGCAAGTGGATTGTCGTACCCAAGAAACACACAATTGTAACTCTTCGGAGGGAAGCCAACTAGAACCCATTTTCAAAGAACACTAAAAGAAATTGTGAGGGAAGATGGAAGGAGATGAGATGAGATAAGAGAAAAGTGATGCAAATTGTAAAGAAAAAAATAGGGTATTTATAGGAAAAAAATTTGGGGGTAAGAAAAAAAAATACCGTTGGGCTGAAAGAGCCGTTGCACCAGACAGGGTGCCACGTGGCAGCCCATGAATGGCCAACGGCTCTGCAGCTGTCTGGCCCTTTTTTTTTTTTTTTTTTTATAAAGGCGCGTGTAACACACGCGCTAGATTTAAAAAAAAAAAAAAAAGCTGTTGGCAGGAACCCACATGCGTGGGTCCCACCATTTGATGGCAATCACACCGGCAAGCAACATTTGCTTGCCTCTCTGATTTTTTGATTGAGCTAACCGGGTCCCACGTCTCTCTTTTCCTCTGCTGCATTCTTTCTTGCCATCAATACAGCAAAAATCATGATTTTTGCTGTGATTGATACCATCCGGTGCATATGCTCTAATACAGCACAAATGACTCGTAGCCCAGAAATGAAACATAACTTTCGACCTAAGTCAGACATATTTGACCAGTACCAGAGGATTACATAGGCTAATATAGATATGGAAATGAAATCCATAATTCACATTCTAATTTTTTATTTTTTGTAACTTAAATTTGTTTTATTAACTTAATTTTTATCTTTTTATAAAAATATGACTAAAAATAAAAAATGAGAATGGATTTCACTCTCAGTAGATATTGCTCAAGTCATATATTGCACTCGCATAAGAAAAGGAAAAAGAAGAAGACTGAAGAATCAGGTTGCGCACAATTGCTCTGTGACTACACCAGGAATGCAGATCAATCGAAACAAGGTGCACCATGGGTCTTGCTCCTCTTCCCTATTGATTTGTCCTACGCCTTGGTGAGTTTAGGTTCCGCTATCTCGATTCGTGGAGTAGTTTCGGCACTACCAGTATTGATACTTCGTTCACTCTGCTTCTTCGTCCCCAACACCAATTTCTCTTAATCAATCAAAACCATGATTAGTAACACGTCTTCACATTTGCATTGTGGGTGGGAAATCTCCTGACCAGCCCTGCTACTCTTCATACGCCATACACCTTTGACCATATTCATAGATAAGGAAACTGATAACCTTGTTGCTTTAGGAGACAATAGCCATCTTTCTGTTCGGTTTAACAAATTTCCATAAGGGCCCTTGTATCCTTCCCTGCAGACTCTCTTCTCAGTTTTAGAAAGGGATGAAGGTCCCATGATCCCATCTGTTCCTCTAATCAGCTAATCCTAGGGTCTACACAGTTTTAGATCATTCTTTTCAAGGCACATAATAGAACAATGAAGCCGAAACAGGAGAGGAAATAACAAATTAAAATAAGAAGAAAAACAAACAAAAAAACCAACAGGGAGAGACGGCCCCCCTCCCACTAGTGTGCAGTGTGCACTGATGTTCTGCAGTGACTTTTGATACAACACAACCTATATGAAAGGTCCTAGAAAGGATTACAAAGAGAACAATTACTACAATTTCTAGTTATTGCACTAATCTCTTCTATTCACATGCTAATTTGGTGTCAAAGCTACTCAGGCAGATAGCAAAGGCCTGAAATGCAGACAAAGGATACCGGTAATCCATAGTAAACATATCCTTGCCAACTTTACCAAACTGAAGTATGATCTTGTCATGGTCTGATGGAGCTGGCTGCAGGGGCTGTGAAGGTGTTGGTGCACCAGCTGCAGATTGAGTCGTAGCAGCTATCAACTGAAAGTTTTTTACTGAGGCCACAGTCACCCGTCCCCGGAAGTTTAGGCACCAACACTGCAACTGTTCATGCCATCTCGGTGCCTTGTTCTGAAGAACCAATGGCCTCTCTTTTCCCTCCTCTTCAAAACAGGAGGACCCCCCAACAATATCAGAGAATCGAGCACTGCTAAACTCGGTTGAAGTATCAATTGATTTCGAGTAGGAAATGCTCCGGAATGAGTCCTCAAGAGAGTGCTGGAGAAGCTCGGGCTGGCCAGGGACAGAGCCACCAGGCTCAAGGGATGAGGCAGGAATTGAGTGCATGCTACAGTGCATCCTGCGTGGACCCCTAGTGCCGAGCACATTTAACTCATATGTCACTTGCGCTATGTTGTAGCTGCCAGTAGGAACCTTAGGAGAAACCTTTTTTGAGTTAAACCGACGGCTTCGGCCAGGTGGGGAAAGCTGAGCATTGTTGTAGGGAGGCTGGGTATCATAAATAATGAACTTGGTGCCTAGAAAATTGGATCTGAAACAAAGAGAAAAATGGGAGATACAAATCAGTATAAACAAGATGGAAACTACAGAAACTGAGTGAAAACAATAGAGAGAAGCTCTAAGTGAGAACAATAGAGTACAGTGAAATACTGCATATATAGAGCTAAACATAAATTGTTAAGCTGAGTTTCCAAAGGTATTAACTACCAAAATTCACTACAAAACAGCTTCCAGCAATATAATATCACTAGCACAAAATCAAGTCCAAGTCTCCCACAAAATTTCATTAAAATTTCATGTAGAGTTCACTTAATGTTGCAGTATGGCACATATTTGAACATTTCAGTTAATTATGGTCTTTTCTGGAATAACTTAATTATAAATTTCAAACATACAATAAAATCACTGAAAAGACAATTGACAAAACCCACCTCAGCTTCCCAATGTATTTGTTACTTGATCTTGATATGTTATCTGCATCCATGGAGATCACATACTCTGTGCATGTAGTTCTTCGTGTTCGCTTAGCAGACAGAAGAAATTTTCCACTTTCAACAAGCAAAGCTGCAAAGAATATGCCAATGGTCAACAGGAGATCTAACATAAAATCGTATGCGGTAAGTGCATCAAGATGCAAATCATGTTCTAGAATTCTAGAAAGTTCATAGACAAGTTATTGTCATACAACCGGATTCAAGCATAGACGGCAGAAATTAACTATAGGTTCAATAATGGGCAGGTACGGTTGGCACTTAACCGCACTTTCTAAGAACTACCAAGTTCAACTAGGCCTATCTAGCTGGTGCAGTTTTCACCAGCTGAACCGGTTGCATTGGGCACTGAAAAAAGGTTTGCAAGAACAGACACAAGTAGAAATACATAGCTGGATAACAGTATTGGCAAGTTAGCACAGTTTACATCCATGGAATACGTGAGCTGGATATCAAATCTATACAGTTGGGCTCTATAGGGTACATATGACCAATAAAAAATGGTCTTAGACCTTAATAGAATGTCAACAAATAAAATACAATTCAACAGTGTTCATAATAACCTGCCAAAATAGGACCTATAGGATCCATGCCAATTTTTGACAACATGACAATATACTCATCATGTATAGAGTGAATTAACTATACATTTACCAGAAACCACTCTTACAGTAGAGAGCATCTCTAGTTTTGGCATAGACATTCACCTTTTTTTTGCTATTAACACACCTTATCTATTTTCTTATCCACACATTTCAAATTTATTTACAAACTTGCCACTTAAATTTGTTTCATGATTGGCTATCATCATTCATGGGGTGTGTTAATAGCAAAAAAGGGTGTGTTAATAGCACCACCCAATTAACAACTCCAAACCTTTCTAACATTGTTTATCATGTCATCAGACAAAGCACAAAGCAAATTCAATGCTGAATTAATTGCTCTCATGGAAGGTTACAAGCTATTGGAGGCTCTGGGGCATAGGCAGGTTATCATTCAAATAGAATGTCTACTATTGGTACAATAATTAACGCAAGGCGACGCACATTTGTCAAGCATGGATCTGGTTGTAGGTGAAGCTTGAGAGTTTTTGGATAGAAACTTAAAGAGTTTAAGGTATGCCATACCCCTCATGAAGCTAACAAGTCCATGCACTCGCAAATCATGCTTTACAATGAGGGTCAAGCATGGTATGTTGTTGCTCCCGTTATTATAAGGAATGTCATTCTAAGTGATTGTTAGCACTAATTAAGTAGTAATTATTTCAATAAAATCCTCTTTTCCAAAACAAAACAAAAACAAAAACAAAAACAAAAAAAACTAAATAATAATAATAATGAAAACAAATTTCATAGATGATCATAATTATACTTTAAATTCCTACCAATCATCAGTATCTCATTGACCTCCAAAATACAATTGTCTTAGAGACTTACCAGGGCTAAGGCACAGGTAAAGGTGGTAGGTTAAATTTGATTTGTCCCTCTTGATGAAGCACTGGATTGTTCCATCCCGAGACCCAGGCTGTAACAGACATAATTTAACAATTTGTCAGCTGCCAAGTAATCAAAGCAACCTCTCATTTAAAGAAACAAGTAAGCACAGACAGAATGATACAAATAACACAAATGATAAAGGTGGGTTAAGACATTAAAAGACATAGCCCTGTTCATTTTTTTCTTTTATCTTTCTCAAGTGCATCATAAACAAGGCAGGCTCTCACCTGCTTCAGGGAAACTGGGAAAGTAATCTTCCCAGAAAATTCAGGATTTTTGACAATTTCTTTGCACATTTCCCTCCATGACCTGCATACGGAAGCACAAGAAACAACATGCTTGCGAGCAGGCCATGTACTCTCACTAGCCTCCAACCTTTTTATTACATCACGAAGTAGTTCAGGTGGGAGGCTAGCCCAGCGGCTATTCTGGATTACAAGAGGTCGGTCATGCAGCTCATGGACGGAACCGTGTGATTTTCCCCTGTGATGGCCAGGCAGTCTCACCTCAAAACTTCTTCTCGATAAACTTCCAAACCCATCTCTTACATCTCGAACTATACTGCGAAACGACATTTACTCTGGCATGCGAATATCACCAGATGTTTACTGTGTCTTCAATACAAGAGCTTAAGTTATACTCCACTGGGTACAGCTGCAAATCAACAAAACTGGATTCAAATTCCTGTTATAATCCTTAATAAACAGGGGGGGGGGGGGAAGGAAGAAGACTGGTTCAGAAAAAGCACAAAGCAAGAAAGAGATTCTTGTTAAAGAAAGCCTCATTCTCACACATGGACCTATAAAGTATCAGGCTTTATCCAGATACAACTTTCACTGGATTTTAAAGCTGAAGAACTAGCCAGAATACAATTAATTCAAACTAAAATTCTTATTCTGTAGAATTACAATGATCAGAAATGTCATCCTTACGAAACTGAATTTAGAATGCCTACAAGTTGTTACTCTAAAATTTGATATTCAAAAGCCTCGCAAGACAAAAGGATTGTCAATAAAAGCCAAAATTGCTTTCCTTTTTCCTATCCTTCGTTATTTTTGAACTACGAATGCAAGTAAGTTGTAAAAATGTATGGCTCTTCTACGACTCCAATCAACTAACAGAGAAACAGGGGGAGAGAGCGAACCCAGAAATTAAGTTAATGAAACATTGCTTCACCCACTGAAGCCTTCAGAGATCCGTGACCAATAGCCTCCTGCAATTATAACTATTGGAATGTTAAAAATGTTTACAACTCAACAAATTCGGTCCGCAAATCCTGAAATCTAAGTAGGACAACCACCAGAAAGTTCAATTCTTTTCCATCCCCAATCACATATATCAAAAATATATGAAAACAACCTGACGTAACAAAACAACATGAAAACACTTTAGATCTCCTTATCTTCTTTAAACTGGAAAGCACTCATAGTAAAAACTCCAAAAACTCATGAAACTATGCAAATCAGAGCACAACCCACATCAAAATGTGGAGCTTAAAACCCCATAAACAAACTCACCTAAAAAATTCAGATATAACCCATCAACAATTCAAACCCAAAAACCAAACACAACCCATCAAACGCTTCAAGAACCAAACTTTCCAACACTCTTTAGAGCAGCAAAGAAAAAACTTACCAATCAGATAACCCAATCCCAGGTGGGGGCCAAACAGAGGAAAAAAGCCCAGAACTTCACAAAATTCGCGATCCAAACACAGCCTTGAGATTAAGATCAGAACCAGCTCTTCTTCTGCTCTCTCTCTCTCTCTGTGAGAGAAGACCCGGACTTGAACTCTTTATTCAATCCACTTCACGAACTAATCTGCTTTTTAAACTTAATCCCCCTCATTAATTTAATCCATCTCCTCCTTGTCTTAAGTTTTATTTAAACGCCCACTTGAGCATGGTCGAGATTACGATCTCGCCCCTAACGGTTGACTATTACCGTTTCCGTTCAACTCCCTCCGCTTCCGTTACCCGACCAACCGCGTTTCTTATGGCGAGATTCCAACGCAAAGGCCGCTAAACGTGGGTACCGTGCTCCGCGGTGCTCGGCCTTATCCTGTGGATGCAGACGTGGCGGTGATTTTGACCGTTGATCTAGTGGAAGGTTGGGATTTGGGACGGGGTGGGAGATTATGACACGAGGCACGCTGTTATGATGGAAGCTTGTGGGAGGATGGTGGAATAGACGAATTTGGACATGGTAGATTGGTAGGTTAGGGGTATGGACTTGTGTGTCCCGTGTAGTTGGGACTCTACGAGGAGGCCACGTGGGCTTTTTATACGTCCCCATGCATGAGTTTTGGTGTTTCCGGCGGTAGGGAATCTAACTGCGACCACAGAAACAAAATAATGATTACGTAATCTAGAGACTATCAGGCCAATTGTGGTTTTTTTTTTTTTGTAAGAAATCACTCAAATCTGCCCAGTTGTGGTTAAATTATTTTTCATTTGCTACGGATAGTTGATTATTTGGGAAATTACAAGCAGCCTCGTCACTTATTGTACGTTATAAGTCTGATATGCACTGATTTGCTCTCGTGTTGCTAGTGTTTCTCTTACCGAAGTTCTTGCATTAAGAAATAATCGGATATGCGTTAAAAAGAAAGGCTTGTTAAAAATTAAAGTAGAGGGCGATTCCAAGCTCGTCATTGACATTGCGAATGAAATTTGTGACTCTCATTAGATGCTTCTGAAGATCTTCTAAGATATCAAGTCGTTGAGATGTAATTTTATATATATCAGGTTCAAACATGTATTGAGAGAAGCTAATTTTGTGGCTAATGTTTTAGCTAACATAAGATATAGGGTTGAGAATTGTCACTTATGGGAGGAGTATGTTCCTCTAGAATCATTTCTTACCCTTGACTTCAACAATATAAACTCTGAGTGCCGGGGAGGCACCTCTATTTAATAGATTTTTTTTTCTCATAAAAAAAATTATTATACGTTATAAATAGAATTTTTAAAAGGAAAATTTTAATTTAATGCGATACAAATTTGCCTACCATATTTAACTTACCCATCTCAATGACCATCACTTAAGAGAGTGGTTCTAATGAGGATCACTAAATTGATGACTAGTTGAAGACTTTTTCATTTCACCCATTTTCTAATCTCATATTCACATCTCGACTGTCTAGTTTATAGATATATATGGGTAGATTATCACAACAAATTTTAATTTAAATTAAAAATCATTAAGACATTCATAAATGTGATTTACCAATTATAAACTTGAACTGTTTTTGTTTGATAGATTTAGATCGTCCATTGATTTGATTTAGTTCGATCTTTTAACGATCATCAATTTAGCTAAAAATTTGTATAAGTGATCTACTTATATATACCTAAAAACTGAACAATTGAGATGAAAAAAATATTATTGAAAAGTGAGTGTAATAAACCATTAAATAGAAAAGTCATCAACTACTCTTTAACTTGCGCGGAGTACAGACCTCGCGCTTAGTAGACTTCAGGCAAAACACATAACTCGCGTGGAATGACTTTGCGCGGAGTAGGGAGCTCACACGTAATTACTTATGGACATTTCGCTTAGGCGAGGCGGAATACATCTAGGCGAGCTGGCGAACTGGTTCGCGTGAGAGACCTCGCGAGGGAGACATATGCAGAGTCCGTGTGCACTACATTAATCGTTGAAGACTTTTACCAGTCTTTGACATGCTTCGGGCCAATCCATTTGGCCCTTTTAATATAAAAAGTCCTACTAAGGCCCGCGCGAGATTAGTTTTCCACAAGGAGTGTGACACTCCACGGGGTAAGATTGCTCCTAATTCCAGTTGGTTTAGGAGTCTATAATTGAGTGGCAGTGTCCTATACTAAATGGAATATGCGAACTGGACATGTGTTACAAGATGTTTGATCCGTGCGGGTGAAAACAGTGCATTTGTGCTATTATGTTGCAGAGTCCGACTTGGTTTCTATGATTATCTTTCTTTTGCCGCAAGTCGAGTTCCACTATATAAAGGGCTCTAGGGTTTACAAAAAGCTTTCTCGACAATAATTCAAACAAACACAAGACAAAACCCTTCAACCTTGCTGAAACCTCCAGTGCTCCCAGGAGCTTTGCATCCGCTTCCTCGTTGAAGCTACAAACCCCCCACACACAATCTCTCACTCTCAACAATTACAACTACTCTACAAAAACAACACTGTCGACCTAGTCGAACTCAGACGTTAAGCATCTTGCCTTAGCAACTCTTCCTTACAGGCTTCTCGGAGCTTTGCTCTCTGTATGCTCTTTGGAGCTTTGTCATTTTTCTCTCCCTTCCTAGTTGAAGCTTTGCTCGATCTTACATCGAGTATCGATATTGTGATGCTCAGGCGGACTATTGTAAGTCCTTGCCTAGTACGCAAGGCGAATCCGAAGAACCCTGCGGTAGAGTTGGTGCTCTCTCCATCTTTAGTCGCTTGATTAGAAGCAGAAGGCTAAGCGCACCCCGCTACTACAACAACTATTTTCCGCGTCCGCGCGGTGGCACGCCCGCAATGACTAAAATAGACTTTCCATACCTAGACTTACTGGTGTGAGCAAAACAAAGGTGATAGACAAATTTATATCTAGGTTGTTGGTACTCCTCCTTGCAATGTGCTTAGTTTACCTTTCATACTAGTTTCTAAAATTATCTTTTTCAATATTGAGTACGCTTATCATAAACATCATTTTCCAAAAATAATAATAATAATAATAATAATCCATTAAAAAATTGACTCAAAGGCGGGCATATAATTAGAATGGCACAAATACAGACCTTAACGAATTGAGGTGACTTACATACGTACTATTACATTGTACATTGTCGCTCATCAACGATGAGCCTAGCAAGCTATAATCTAGCCT
The DNA here is from genome assembly GCA_034370585.1 of Fragaria x ananassa. Taxonomy (NCBI): domain Eukaryota; kingdom Viridiplantae; phylum Streptophyta; class Magnoliopsida; order Rosales; family Rosaceae; genus Fragaria; species Fragaria x ananassa. Next base: position 17,775,449 of record CP139769.1, read on the forward strand.
TATATAGAGATAATTTTGCATGAAAACTTCAATCGTCAAGACGCTCAATTGCGATACGACAGAAAGTGTTCACTATCTACATGTAAAAGAAACATTATAATCTGTAGGCATCAAAACCTATCTAGATTTCTAGAAACTTACATAAGGACTTACTGGAAATAAACTGGTAAAAACTAATTTAAAACCCTAGTGGCCCAAAAAAATGGCCTTAGAAAGCTTGAAAAACTAAGAAAAGTAACATAAAAAGGGCCCAAGACCCACAACAGAGCCCAAAGCTGCCAGAGGCATGTCGCCTCCATCCCGTCGGCAATCTCACCATCCGATCCACACACACCGTCCACCATCGCCGACCTGTCAACTAGAGATCACTTTCGATCTCCAACCTTCAAGCCGACTGAAGTCATCGTTCCCAAGATCGATTGCACATCGGTGAATTCAAAACCAGACACTAAAGATCTGATCTCAATGCTGCTTCCATTGACTCACCACCACCAGGTGGGTCGCTTACCACGCAACGCCAACCTCGCACGTCTGCGCTCTAATCTCAAGCACATCGACCCCCATTTGAATCACCACCATCTCTCTCCATTGAAACCTACTACTGATCAAGACAAGTCATAGCTCCCACCGCTCTTGCTCTATTAAGGATCATCCTCTCCGGACACGAGGTCCTTCTTTGACCCGTCCGACAACGATGTCGTAAGGGCGCGCTGTTGGACAAGGCATGGTTCTCTTGTGGAAGAGCTCTCTATAGGGTTATCTCTTTTTTCTCTCAAATAAAGACAAATTATTCGGCCCAATTTGGTAAATAAAAAATATTATTCACACTATTTTGTTATTCACGTGCGCGTCTACTATTTTTGTATTAGTGTAACTCTCCTTTATTTTTTAAATTAAAAAATATTAATGATTTTATTCATAACTCATGTAAGATTATATTATGAATCAATTAATTGTTTTGTGTACAGAGCTCAAATAAGATTATTTGATGAGTAATAACCCTCTAACGAATTTCCAATCACCAGAGTACTATAAGTGAGCCTACAATCAAATAAAGATTAAGATCATAGGCACTAATCTAAACATCAGAAGGGAATTAACATAAATTTAAAGACCTATAATCTATAAGAAAACATAGATCATAGGACATTTTATGGGAATAAAAAAGAATTAAAACACTTCTTTGCCCATGAGATAAGGGCTAGGAGGTTTAAGTACCTTCACAAAACTTGGCTTCTGATTTTCCTTGTTTAGCTATGGCTTCGGCTCCGGCCATTCTTGGATCTAGATTCCGGGCACTAAATTTGATTGCAAAGCTGCTTCATGTGTTGCGGCACACAAGATGATTGCAGAGATGTACCTTCAAACTTACATAAGCTTGAGACGTTGAAAACAACTTGGTGACATTGATGGAGGATGACGTCTTGGAGGAGGAAGTGTTGGCCTTTTTTTCTAGAACAAGGAGGAAGTCATCACTTGATTGATTTGAGAGGAAGAGGTTTACAGTTTGGTGACTATTGTGGCAACCTTTGGGCTTTATCGTTTAGAAGGTTAGGATTTTTATCTCTGTTTTATGTTGAGTTTGTGTTTATAACTCACCTTCATTTAAAAACTACTCATTTAAATAGGTTTCATGATTGGGAGGAAGTCACCTGTTTCTATTTTGCCATGTGCCAATTATGTGCCAACGATAAAATGTTGACATGTGAAATTTCACTCACAACTCTTAACCAAAGTCTAACACTGTTAAGTTTTGAGATATTATATTTGGTTTTTTGTATTAAAAAAGAAAACCTCACAAAAGAAACCCAGCACATTGAAGAACAATGGCCTCAAATGTCGCCCTACCACCACTCCCATCCTCATATTGTCATCATCACCCAATTCACTGATAGGAGCATAAAATCCGACATTCTTAATATGTTTTTATCTCCATTTATACTTTGCTTAACCCTTATTGTTGTAATATTGAGTCAAGAGTTTATGGTAGAGTCAGTTGTATATTATGCTAAAACGAGCTGAAAACATAGAATTTGTCAAGAGTTTTATTTAGAGTAGGATTCCTTGTGCAACTAGGAAACCTAGTTGGATTAAAAGTCTTCATTATTTGATGATTCTGTAACATTTGTGATAATTGCATTGTCTTTATTTTATTTCTTCTTTCTTATTTTCAGAAATTAAAGAAGAGATAATGCAGCACAAATTGAGAATTAAACAAGGAGATAATTCAAGAAGAGAGAAGAGAGAAAAGAGAAAGAGGAGAAAGCCAACGAGAAGAAAAAAGAAACATTGGCATTGATCAGAAAGATTCATGGAAATTTATCATGCAAACTTTTTGCAAATGCCATGACAATTGCTGGGAAATCAAATCAGATTTTATGATGTCTTTTAGCTTGCATAATTCAATAAAATAAGGGAATGGACTTGGTCATCATTCTGGGAAAAAAAAAGAAAGCTATGACGCCAAATTGAGGAGAAATACAAGGAAAATGTCTTCTTTTACTCAAGGGAAGAAATTAGGTTTAAAGTGTGACTTAATAAGAGCCATTGGATTAGAAATTGATGAATGACTAGGATTAAAGTTCAAGGCTGCTCTCCTTCTACAAATAGGAGGTTTCATCAACGAATTGATCATCACATCCTCCATACAAACAAGCCGAAACTCTACCAAATTCTCACCATAAACCCTATACAGAAACAAGATTAGCCAAACCACCACCATCTCCCTTTTGCTTTGTAAAATTCCATAACCGATTCAACCATCTTTGCAGCCACCATTCAAGGTTTCTACAAAGTGTGATCTATTCTTCTCATGGCTGTTTATGTTTCTGTAATTTTATAATACTTTGTCTATGAAGATTGTATGTTTTTATGGTTGCCGATTTGGTTTTGTAACATGTTTGGATTTTCTGATATTCATATATAACTTCTGTATGACGATTGTTACAAACTTGTTCATGTGATATTTTCTGTGTTAGATTTAAGGCAGGATGTTTCAATTTGTTCTTGATTGTATTCGATTAGTTTTCTGAATTGAGCAGGCAAACTCAATGGTTGCATACAGCCTAAGGCCATGATTGTTATGTAGGTTGTGATTTCATCTACCAAAGTGATATACGATTTAGTCATACGTGAAGTTGTTTGGGTCTTTGTTGCTTAAAAGTGGTTAAGTATAATTCTGAAAACTTGCATGTTAATAGGATGAGTGACGCCATACCTTGTGCATGTTTCTGATTTGGCTTACTATGCTTGTGTGTTTTCTTTTTTAATTTCTACATATAGTGTCTTTAAATGAGTTAGCATACAATTTAGGATTACACGTGAAGTTGATTCTAAATACTTGTGAAGTCTTAACGATTGAAGTAACCACGAAAGGCTTTAAATCAAAATCGGAATTGAAGTAGAGTCTAGGATGTGTTGAAACTGCTGTATCGAATGTCTTGCATAATTTGTTACATGTTCTTGAGTGTTTTCGTTTCTTGTTTTGTGTGAAGTTGTCGATCACATGTATATATGTTAGTTTAGGTATTATTTCAACAGTAGTTTTAGTTAGATAAATCTTTTCAAAACCCCCTAATTTTTATGTGTATTATGTGAATATGTATTAGTACTTATAAGTTCAATTCACCCTTTGACATCCCCGGACTAAACAATCCATATTTATTCTATACTAACGATGAATTTACAGGGTAATAATTGTGTGCGGTTGCATTGTTTACTTTGTAGTCGATGTAGTCTCCATCAATTTTGGAGCCGTTGCCGGGGATGCCAAGAAGAAATTGTTTTATGAAGTGTTAACTTTGTATATATTGTGTTTGTAATTGTTTTTCTTTTGTTTCGGGTTGTATAATTTTTCTTTTAAGTTTTCGATTTGTTTGTATTTTCGAATGTATGCTGTAATAACTTAGTTCAATTTCTAGGAAGTTAAAGATTTTTTTATGTTTAGTTTATTGTAGGTTCTAAAGTGAAGGGAATAGGTGAAGTCCCTTTTGTTAATATTAGCCTAAACCCTTCATGTTATCTTTTTAAGGTCTTATGAGGTTGAGGGCGACTTTTATTAACACTTGGAGAACTGTTTAACACATGAGTTTGTTCTTAACTGAGTAAGGGGCATGCTATTTTCAATACCCTAGCCTGGTTCAAGGTTTACAAAATTGGATCTCAGAGGCCTATAGACTGATGTTCCTTCTCGGTGAGGGAGTCGATAGGGAGTTCGCTCTCCGTGGTTACCAACAAATGAGTCTTTCCTTGTGACTATCTTTTGATCTATCACCCAATGCCTTCTAAAAACACGGAACATGCTTATGACTAGATGACTATACTTGGGCACGTCCACCTTGCTTTAGAACTTGGAATAAACTTTGCATAAATAGATTTATATAACTTCAACAAAATTTGTCTTTTATTTTCGAGGTATATCAGATGAAGCAAGACCTTACCGTGGGCTGCACAAGTCCATTACACAGTTTACTCCTCTGCTCCACTTACCTTGAAAGTTAAAGTTATGTGAATAAAATCAACTAGAAACTAACTAGGTTCGGCAATATCATTTGTGTATACTCAAAATCGTGTGAATTTTTGAATGTATCCCATACTTAGATAGAATTGAATATGTTGTATGAGTATTGTAACCGATTGTATGAAATGTGTATGTGCTAAACTTATTTTCTCTTTTATTTTTATTTTGTATTCGACGTCACTAACTTTCTTTTGCTTGTGACATGAATGAATGTCCGATTTTAATACTTTGTCCAAGCAATTAGAGAGCGTTTAGATCTACTTCGAGAAGAAGGAGGTTTTGACGTACCAGAACCGAGTTCACCATTTACCGAGCAGATCATTGTACCACCACATTCACCTTTTCCATTAACAACATCGAGTGAGTTCAATCCATTGTTTCAAGAAGATCCTGAGTTTGAGTTGTTACAAAGTCTGTTTCCTACCAACTTTGTGAATTTTGATTTACCTGATCCTAAACCGAAGATGACTACCATCACAGAGCAAAATGGACAAGTTCACGGAGCAACAGGAGGAATGGCACCAAGCAATATTACATATCCTGCCGTAGCTGAAGGAAAGTCGAGTGAGTTTGAGTTGAAAAGTGGATTTTTGCATCAATTGCCAAAATTTCATGGACTTTCAGGGGAGGATCCGAACCAACATTTGACACATTTTCAATTTACCTGTGAGTCATTGTGTCCTAGAGGAGCTGATTTGCAACATGTGAGGATGAAAGCATTTCCGTTTTCACTAGAGGACCGAGCTAGGAAGTGGTTGTTTAAGGTACCTGCTGGTCGTATTACCTCATGGACAACTATGGTGAATGAATTTTTGCTTAAGTACTTTCCATCATTGAGGGTGACGCATATCAGGAAGCAAATCACCGAGATTAAGCAAGGAGGTGACGAGTCTTTTTATGTTTACTATGAGAGGTTCAAGTCTCTCGTCGCTTCATGTCCATCTCATGGGATTCGAGAGGGGCTCTTGCTTCAATACTTTTACAAAGGGCTGCGTACTATGGAGAGATAATTCTTGGATTTAGCAGCTGGAGGATCATTCTTAGACAAGAGTGTCGAGGAGGCTAAGACACTCTTGAAGATTCGAGCTCTTAACAATCAGCAATTTGGAACAACTATTGGTTCCACAAGGCAAGTCAATGAGACGAGTTCGAATTCAGCTCTTGAGGAGAAAGTTGATAAGCTGTCTCAAATGATGGCTAATATGATGAAGTTCAAAGGAGCTCAAGTTTGTGGAGTGTGTACCGAAGGCCATGCAATTGATCAATGTCCACAGATTGCTTCAAATGAGACTTATGAGGAGGTCAATGCCGTAGGGTATCAAGGAGGGCAGGAGTATAATCCGATTTCGAACACTTATAATCCTGACATTCGTGATCATCATAAATTTCGATGGGCGAACAATGATAATGTGCTTAGACCTCAGACGAATGCAACACAAGCTCAGCCGAATGCAATGCAATTTCCACCTAGGCCGGTTGGACAATTTATAAGATCACAAGCACCTTTCATGCCGAGTGTTCCTATGCCTATGGCAAATGCTCCCAATTATGATGAACTTTTGAAGTCTTTAGCTGTGGGACACACTCAGTTGAACACCGCTACACAAGCGTTGTTAGTGGGGCAGCAAACGAACAACAAGGACATTGTCGAGCTCAAGACGCAAATAGGACAAGTTGTAGGCTTCATGGGATGTTTCAACGAGCAAGGAAAACTGTCGGGAGGAGTGATACCGAACCCTAAGAAGGAGCAAACTCAAGCTATCACCACAAGGAGTGATAAAATGTTGGAGGAGAAACTGAGAATGCTGAAGAAGAAGAAAAGTACCGAGCCAAATAATGAAGACAAACATGTAGCTCACGACAATGATGTTGTGGAAGCAATGAAGGAGAATAACTTAGAGAAAGATCCAGCAACTTCCAAGAAGGAGAGTATGTCAATTCATGAGGCACCTAAGGGTATAAATTCTAACTCTAATGGTTTAGTGACGACTAACCAATCTTTGTATTTACCCTTTCCTTCTAGGTTCGCTAAGTCCAAGAAGGACAAATCTGATGAGAAAGTGTTGGAAGTCTTTAGAAAGGTGGAAGTAAACATCCTTTTGTTAGAGTGTATTAGACAAATTCCAAAGTATGCTAAGTTCTTGTAAGAGATATGCATTACACGAAGGCAAACAAGGGAAGTACAGGTAGTGAAGATGAGTGAGACAATGTCGGCCGTAATTCAAAGGAAGCTACCACCAAAGATGAAGGATCCAGGCAGCTTTAATGTGCCATGTGTAATTGGAAATACACGATTTGAGAATGTAATGCTAGACTTAGGTGCTTCGATAAATGTAATGCCCTATAATGTGTATCAATCCCTAAGTCTAGGACCCCTCAAAAAGGACAATGTAATTATCTAATTAGCGGATCGCTCTAACAAGTATCCTGAGGGATACGTTGAAGATGTTCTTGTGCAGGTGAATCACTTAATCTTCCCTGCCGATTTCTATGTGCTAGAGATGGAGGACTCGCTCGTGAATTCTACTCAACTACCTTTGGGGAGACCTTTCATGAGGACAGCACACACGAGGATTGACGTCGCCGAAGGAAATTTTACAATGAAGTTCGATGACGACGATATCAACTTCAATATTTTTGAAGCGATGAGACATCCAGTTTCTGAGTTGACCCAGTGCTACACTATTGATGATGTTAATTCTATTGCACATGTTTTCTTAGCAACTACGGATCAATAGCAATGAGCTATTGAGCTCGGGGCCAGATATGACAAAGAAATGGAGTATGTGAAAGAGGAAGCACAGACTGAACTTGAACAAGAAATACTTGAAGTCATTGCCGAACTCGAGGCGGTCCCTATAGTGAGCTTTCCTTTCTTGTCAATACTGAATTCCACTAATAAAATGTTACCATCTGTGGTGAAGGCCCCAAAGCTAGAGTTGAAGGTGCTTCCCGAACATTTGAAGTATGTATATCTTGGTGAAGGAGATACTTTACCAGTTATTGTATCTTCAAAGCTAAGTGAGCAGCAAGAAAAGAGATTGATTGATGTGCTGAAGATACACAAGACCGCTATTGGTTGGACTTTGGCGGATATCATGGGAATTAGCCCTACTACATGTGTTCACCGAATCTTGTTAGAAGAAGGTGTGAAACCTACAAGGGAGGGGCAGCGCCGATTGCACCCTCCAATGATGATAGTTGTCAAGAACGAGGTGATCAAGCTGAAAGATTGTGGAGTGATTTATCCAATCTCGGATAGTCAATGGATCTTACCCGTTCAAGTTGTGCCGAAGAAGTCAGGTGTCACGGTTGTAAAGAATGACAAGAATGAGCTTGTGCCGCACCATTTGGTGACCGGTTATAAGATGTTCATCGATTTTTGGAAGCTTAATGCAGCAACAAGGAAGGATCACATGCCTTTGTCATTCATGGATCAAATGCTTGAGAGGTTAGCCGACCATGAGTTCTATTGTTTTCTAGACGGATACAACGGTTACAACCAAATCATGATCCACCCGGACGATCAAGAGAAGACAACGTTTACATGTCCCTTTGGTATGTATCCCTATCGACGAATGCCTTTTGGATTATGCAATGCACCAGGTACGTTTCAACGTTGTATGTACTCTATATTCTCGGATTTCATTGAAAATATTATTGAGATCTTTATGGATGACTTTAGCTTATATGGAAAAGACTTTGATACATGTTTAAAGAATCTAGAGTTAATATTGGAGAGGTGTGTCGAAACTAACCTTGTACTTCATTGGGAAAAATGTCACTTCATGGTTCATCAAGGTATAGTTTTAGGACACAGTTTTGTCAACGGGAATAGAAGTTGATAAGGCTAAAGTGGATATTGTGCAACACTTACCCTCTCCCACAACTGGGAGGGAGGTTCGTTCGTTTCTTGGCCATGCAGGTTTTTATAGGAGGTTCATCAAGAATTTTTCCATGGTGACGAAACCACTTAGTTCCCCATTGCAAAAAGACGTTCCATTTGTGTGGGATAAAACATGTGAGCAAGCATTTGTGCCGTTCAAGAGTTTGACATCGAAATCAAGGACAAGAAGGGAAGTGAAAACGTAGTGGCGGACCATTTGAGCCGAATTTTGCAAGAGGAGGAGCCGACACCACTACAAGAAACTTTCACGGATGAGCAACTCTTTCGGATGGATGCAAAGGAGCCTTGATATGCTGATATAGTGAATTATCTTGTGTCTAGGAAATTTCCTAGCACAATGCTGAACTCAAGGAAGATACGGATTAAGAAGGCAGCTCGACACTTCATTTGGGATGAACCATACTTGTGGAAGCAATGTAGTGATCAAGTCATTCGACGATGTGTTCCCGAAGACAAGCATAAATCCATCCTAGCATTCTGCCATAGTGAGGCGTGTGGAGGTCACTTTGGATCAAAGATGACAGCCTTGAAGATTTTAGAGAGTGGTTTCTTTTGGCCGACGATCTTCAAAGATGCATCCATGATTCACGTCTTTTCAAGCACTTATTTAAACACTCAATCAAACACAAATACAATTAAAACCCTTCTTTGTAGATGTAGCATTGGTAAGTAGGGATCGTTCTTAACCGGGGATTGAGGGTGCATGCATAACTATGCTAAGGTATTAGGGGGGTGGAAGAGTTTTGTTATAAATTCCTACAAATTAAAAATAGAAAGTTGGCTAGATACATATAAAGAAATCACAAGTTCTAACATGTTTAAACTCATAGACAAGCAAACAATCAAGAACACATAATCCTAAACATGCATCCAGCCGAAAATAAGGTTCTAAATCTATTATTTACAAGTGATCATCACATCTAGTCACTTGAAACCGTTTACCTCTTCCTCCTTTGGTACCTACGAAATTTCCAGCTAAGGTTAAGACATACACACATGCATACATTGAAAATAAGAAGCAACCAAATCGAGTGAACTTCCTAAGTCCAATTTTATATTTGATTAGTTCATTGAAACATGCAAGGATGAACCAAATCGAGTATCATCCATACAAGCTCCAACGCATTAGGGGTAGGAATGCTAGCATGCATATTCGAACCTAGGGCTGCAAACACATGGAAGGCATCAAACAAGTCTGAAAATAAACATCCATACATCAAAACTTGTTCTCTTTACACATAGTGTCGAAATACACCAACATAACCGAAATAAAGTACAAGTCATTGTTACACTTTTGGGCTCCGAGGGATATTCGCTCCGCAAGCTTCGGGTGCAACAGCTCCTTGGTGATGGTGAACACGCAGAGACCCCAGCCAAATTGAGCAAAGGATGCCTACGGATGGAGGAAGGATTATTTGGAAGGTGGTGGATGGTATTTCGGCTATGGGAGATTTCTGGCTAAGTAGAAGAGGAGATGGTGTCTGGACAAGGCTTCAGCTCTATGATGTGAGATATATATTTTTCTTCTTCCCCAAAGCCCTTTATATAGGGGATGATGATGGTGATGTTCTCCTCATTTCAAATACAACCATGCACAATTATGCTCCATTCAATACAAAACCGTTACAACCATTAGCTATTAAGCTCCCACCATTACATCATGCAATTAAGCTTCAAAAACGTTTCAACCATGCCATTAAGCCATGCAAAACAGTTTCAAATCCAGCCATAACACCATCCATGCAATTGTCAATTAAGCTATTTAAGTAGCCATTCAAAACCGTTTCAATTATACATTCGTTTCACCCAATTTACTCACCACCGTTACATCCATTTGCATTAGCTTCAAAAACGTTTTTGCCATCTAGCTCATCACTTCATGCCATCATCTCATGCATGCAATTAAATATCCTCCATGCAATTACGTACACTCCATGCATATTAGCTCCCCGTCTAGACTTTATCAATGTTCATGCATCACTACTTACTCCATATCCTAGTCAACATAGGAAATTGTTTCCTAGTCAACACAAGCTTCCTTTTTTACTCCAATTCTTCTTTGGCCGAGAATACCATGTAATTGCACATATTTTGGTCCAAATCGCCTCCTTTATTATTTCTCCTTTATTTTCTACCTAGAAACATAGAACAAGTTAGAAACATATTTACTAAGCTCATAACAAAGCAAAATGTAGAGAGAAAGACATTAATATTCAAGCATAAAATGTGTAGATCAAATTCCCCCACACTTAGCTTTTGCTAGTCCCTTAGCAAAATCAAAACAATAAGACTCAAAAACAAAAACAACAAATAACGAACAAACTCTACTGCCCTTAACTATTGTCTCAGATTCTCCAATCTCATGGCATCAAAATTAGCATTCAACCAAGAATTATTCCATGAAGTTTCAGAAGCTAATTGCCATGCATAGATCACATATTTACACGTAGGACATGATAGAACAATGGTGATATTTAAGCTTAGCATGTTTCAAACAAATATGATTCATTCTCATAAGTTATGCACTCATTCTTCACTCATATTTTCTGGCTAAATCACTCAAAAAGTACGCAAGTTAGAATAGAAAGCTTGCATTTATATGAACAGAAGCACAATAAAACAGATATAAACCTCATGAAAGAATATGATTACTCACACAAATGAACCATACCATAGGCTCAACTCTTGGAACAAACTCCACAGATCAAGTTTTACTCATCTTTTAGATCAAAAGGAACTTTAAAATGTGTTAATGGGGCTAGGCTAGGGGTATGAATTTAAGGATAAGGAATATGCAAAATTCCAAAGGACCTAGCAAAGCATTATCCAACTCCTTATGTCGCCAAAATGAGGACCAAGATATCATTTGTCCTCCAAAAAAAAACGTCACTGCACCTCCTTACACAAAATGGAACAGAACAAAGGCCAAATAATTTCGTTTTTAGGCCTTCCATTTACATCAAAACTCCTATTCCGCAAAACACAACAATGTCCAGTATTTCTTTTCTTTTTCTGCCCAAATTTTATTCTTTATTTTCTTTTTATTCTTTTCACTGCAGATTTTTTATTTATTTATTTTTTTTTACAACAAGGACATTACAAAAGCTCCTTCCCCCACACTTGCTCTTCATCATCACCTCTTGTAGTCTTCACATACAATGCTCTACTAGGTCCAAAGGACAGGGTAGAGATATGCTATACTAAGCTCAGGTAAAAATTACATAGGTGATGAAAGAAAATGCTTAATATAGGCTCAAAGGGGCTCAAACTAAGGGGTGTGCAACGCACACAAATAAGGACACAAGTTTATTTGGCAATGGTGTTCATCCTAAAAAGTTTCATTTATCCCTTCCAAAATCAGAGTGTTTTATGATAAAAAGTTTCGAAAGTTCACAAGAGTGAGTTCTAGTCATCTCTAGTTCATTAAAAGCTACGGTGAGTAATTAATCAAATTAAAAGAATAATGAGGTTTACAAACAAATGATAACCAAGAAAATGAATCAGAATATTTCAATGAACACTCAGAAATAATAGCACATATAAAGGCTCAAAAGCTCACATTTAAGGTTCATATGAATCAAAAACTTGTCTTAGTATGCTCATTTCTGTACCAGAGATTCAAATCATATCCACTACGTTTCACATGATTTCCATTCATTTCAATTAACTTCAGAATATCAGTTGGAAATCATCTTGTCATCTTATACATAATTTCAGAGACAATAATCATCAAAGACAGTTAAGGGCTCCTAAGACTCAAAAACAAACAAAAGACTCAAAAAGCAAAACAAATTTTTTTTTTTTAATTTTCCTAAAATTGTAGACATTTTTCAATTTTTATGAATTTTCAATAAATGACTCAATAAACATGTAAATCCTTCCCCCACACTTAAACTCTACATTGCCCTCAATGTAGAACAAAATATAGCATGCAACATAGAATAAAGCATGGAAACATGAATTCACAACAAAACAACATAAACAGAAACTAATTAGGAAAAAGCAAGAGTTGAAAGTTGAGAAAGCTCCCCCTTGTAGACATCCCATACTCACGGCCTTCGGGTAGGATTGAAATTTAGGCACCTGCCTCAAGGTACAAGACCTTGACCTTCAAATGAAAGCTCCTTGCAATCGATACTTCAAAGTAGATGTAGGGTGTCCAGAGAGTAGAAAAACACTTGTGATTTCCGTGCAAATTCCTGACTTAAGTTGCTGCAAAGTCCATAAACTGCATTTCAAAAACAAGAGATTTATCCAACTTTCACAAAATGAAATGAATAAAAATAAAAATAAAAATAAGGAAAGAAAAATAAAGAAAAAGTTGTCCAAAAATAGTTGCAAAAAGGTGCAACAAAACACTAATAAGTCTAATACAATATCCAAAAACTTGAATAAAAAAAAATAAAAACAGAAAGTCTCAAAATTGCACAAATGTGCGACTTGATGTAGGGCTGCCTCCCTAGAGCGCTGCTTTTAACGTCCATTGGCTAGACGTATGACTCCTTTAGTCTTCATCCGCAAAGGCTTGTTTGGTGTCGAAATTGTCATCCCATCCTTGTGCGTGAAGATACTCATCCTCCCATGGTGAGCCTTGTGAAGTATATGACCTTGGTGAGTTTCCGTGGCTTCCATAGCTAAAGTTGGAGTCATTGTCTTCCCCCTTTTCACTATTTTCTTCTAGTTCTTCCTCTTCCTCACGTTCCAATTCTTGAGCTGCTTCCTCAAAATCAGTATCAACGGCTCTATTGAAGACAAATTCCACCTTGGGGGCCATAGAGTGAATCTCTTTCTCTACTTTGTTCATTTGCTGCCCAAATTTTGCTTGCTCCTTCTTTAGCTCTTCAATGGTTGCTAGCAGCTTGTTCATTTGAGATTCCTCCTTCTTTTTGATCATTTGGTGGGGCGGCATCAATTTCTCCTTGTTTAAGTGAGGAAGGTACTCAAAGATTGATTGAGGTGCTGGTGTCGACATTTTTGCTCCAATGGTGAACACTTGCACAAATTCTTTCTTGCATTCCTCCCAAGTGCTCTCATGATTCAGCTCCTCTTGGAACCATCTATAAGCCTCTCCTTTCAAACTCCTCATGAAGGCATTAACAGCTACTTCTTCAGCATGATCTGGTGCCATAAGTTTGCTCATATCCTCCATATAGGTAAGGTGATCTGCTGCATCCACCTTGCTTGTTCCATCAAAATTTGGGAAGAATTTGAGCACCTTGTGCATCTCTTCATGATGTTCGAAAGAGTTGATGATGTCCTTGATATAAATTTGGTTTGAAGTCGACATCTGTTCATTCAAAGATTTGTTCAGTCAAAATCAACTAGTAAGCTAATAAGAGTTAGAGTTAAGTTAAATATAAAAGTTAAACACGTTAGTTACATATAATAAGCATGTTAGTCACATATAATTAGATTAGTGTGAAATCACACTTAGGTATGGGAACAGAGGATAATGATGTGCAATGGGCTGAGTCGCTACCCAAGTCAACGTCATGTTTAATCCCATATACCTTAGTGCGACAAAAACAGAGAAACTAATGATTAGCAAACAAGCAATCACTAGCAAAAATAGGTTAGGTAAATTTAAACACAAAACTAACGATTCTAAGTTTTATGCCTCCTCAGATCCGCATCTTAAATTGTGAGTCAATGGTGACTGAAGCAATGACATCTAAACATAGGCAGCTCCGTGGTTTCAGAAGGCATGAATGGCCAGGTAGAAGTGTGAATCGTGCCGGTAGGGAATCGTTTGGTGGAGCCACGGGGGTCGAAGCCCCTATTATGCTTGCGCAAAGTCTGTGGTCCTTGAAACCCAATTGTTACTCCCGGACGCACTCAGCCTACACCATTCATATAGGCCCCTTACTCAGCTAAGAACTTCCCATATTGTTGACATCCACAAAAACTAAGTGTGGACCGCCCTCAACCTCGAAAGTTCTTCAAAAGAAACCAACGAAGGGTTAAGGTCCAAATCAGTTTTGTGTCTTCTTTCGTTCCAAAAATTCTCAAACTAAGATAAAAACCTGAAAAGACATAAACCAAACAATCCACTAGCAAATTCACACATGGAAGCAACTTGGAGAGAGTACATTTGCTTGATCTTTAGGTCGTTCAAAGGACGTGCGACCCGCGCGATAAAATGTATACTTTCAATCGAATGGTCTTGGTTCAATCGAAAAACATGGCCAGTTGGGGATAGAGATAACGCGAGAGGTAGGACTAATTTCGACAATACACCCCGAGGCTAACCGACCATGGAAAGTAGATTTAGTCCTTATCTTCTTTGGGTAGACTTAATGAATTAGCTAGTAATTCACCAAGAATTTCTTACTCAAAGATAAGTATTCATCCACTCACCAAGATATTGGTATATACTCTATTGATGCAAGTCTTTCTTGGATTCAAATCCTGTCACCAGTCATAACCCGTGTCTAGACACCATGTCCGACATTCAACCAATCTTTCGAAAATGTACAACTCCCTCATAGTCCAATGTAGACTCCACCCTCAACCTCATGTCCATAACTTCACTTAGGTTATGGTGTATGGTGATGAAATCCATACATCACGAGGGGTTAAGGAGATAAACATGGAAAAGAGGCGCCATCTATTCAACAATGAGTGCGACTTAATCAACCAAGCTCATGTACTCAATGCAAATTCAAGCTTCCTTTAACATTTAAATGGCTGCAAAAACAACATTATGAACAAGTGTTAGTATAAATCTCGAAAATTTACAAGTATATATGCACAAAATTTCACAAATTCACACAGGACATATACAAATTCCAGAATCGCGCAAATTGCGCGCAGCTGCTTGTCGATTTTCTGCAGAATTACTGGTTAATCCGATGGGGCTGAAATTTTTCAGACATAAACGAGACACATAACCAAACAATCCTGCAAAATTTCAGATTTTTATGAGTCCTCTAGCTACGTCAAACAATTTACCCAAAACTGGGAAGTGCACAGCCCTGCAAAACAGAAAGTTATTAACATAATGTACAAGCATAATCACACAATTCTTTTCAATCCCCGGCAACGGCGCCAAAATTGATTCACGTCTTTTCAAGCACTTATTTAAACACTCAATCAAACACAAATACAATTAAAACCCTTCTTTGTAGATGTAGCATTGGTAAGTAGGGATCGTTCTTAACCGGGGATTAAGGGTGCATGCATAACTATGCTAAGGTATTAGGGGGGTGCAAGAGTTTTGTTCTAAATTCCTACAAATTAAAAACAGAAAGTTAGCTAGATACATATCAAGAAATCACAAGTTCTAACATGTTTAAACTCATAGACAAGCAAACAATCAAGAACACATAATCCTAAACATGCATCCAGCCGAAAATAAGGTTCTAAATCTATTATTTACAAGTGATCATCATATCTAGTCACTTGAAACCGTTTACCTCTTTCTCCTTTGGTACCTACGAAATTTCCAGCTAAGGTTAAGACATACACACATGCATACATTGAAAATAAGAAGCAACCAAATCGAGTGAACTTCCTAAGTCCAATTTTATATTTGATTAGTTCATTGAAACATGCAAGGATGAACCAAATCGAGTATCATCCATACAAGCTCCAACGCATTAGGGGTAGGAATGCTAGCATGCATATTCGAACCTAGGGCTGCAAACACATGGAAGGCATCAAACAAGTCTGAAAATAAACATCCATACATCAAAACTTGTTCTCTTTACACCTAGTGTCGAAATACACCAACATAACCGAAATAAAGTACAAGTCATTGTTACACTTTTGGGCTCCGAGGGATATTCGCTCCGTAAGCTTCGGGTGCAACAGCTCCTTGGTGATGGTGAACACGCAGAGACCCCAGCCAAATCAAGCAAAGGATGCCTACGGATGGAGGAAGGATTATTTGGAAGGTGGTGGATGGTATTTCGGCTATGGGAGATTTCTGGCTAAGTAGAAGAGGAGATGGTGTCTGGACAAGGCTTCAGCTCTATGATGTGAGATATATATTTTTCTTCTTCCCCAAAGCCCTTTATATAGGGGATGATGATGGTGATGTTCTCCTCATTTCAAATACAACCATGCACAATTATGCTCCATTCAATACAAAACCGTTACAACCATTAGCTATTAAGCTCCCACCATTACATCATGCAATTAAGCTTCAAAAACGTTTCAACCATGCCATTAAGCCATGCAAAACAGTTTCAAATCCAGCCATAACACCATCCATGCAATTGTCAATTAAGCTATTTAAGTAGCCATTCAAAACCGTTTCAATTATACATTCGTTTCACCCAATTTACTCACCACCGTTACATCCATTTGCATTAGCTTCAAAAACGTTTTTGCCATCTAGCTCATCACTTCATGCCATCATCTCATGCATGTAATTAAATATCCTCCATGCAATTACGTACACTCCATGCATATTAGCTCCCCGTCTAGACTTTATCAATGTTCATGCATCACTACTTACTCCATATCCTAGTCAACATAGGAAATTGTTTCCTAGTCAACACAAGCTTCCTTTTTTACTCCAATTCTTCTTTGGCCGAGAATACCATGTAATTGCACATATTTTGGTCCAAATCGCCTCCTTTATTATTTCTCCTTTATTTTCTACCTAGAAACATAGAACAAGTTAGAAACATATTTACTAAGCTCATAACAAAGCAAAATGTAGAGAGAAAGACATTAATATTCAAGCATAAAATGTGTAGATCAATCCATAACGTGCATTACATGTGATAAATGCCAAAGGACATGTAACATTGGTAAGAGAGATCAAATGCCCTTTTCTCTTATTATTGTGGTTGAAATTTTTGATGTTTGGGGTATAGATTTCATGGGACCTTTTCCTTCATCTAGAGGCTTCCTCTATATTTTATTGGCTGTCGATTATCTGTCAAAATGGGTGGTGAAGACATTCAACATAGAGATAGATATTGCCGACACTCATAGGAAGCTACAACTCAACGAGCTAGAGGAGATAAGGAATGAAGCCTATGATGCCGCATGGATTTACAAGGAGAAGACAGGAGCTTATCATGATAAGATGATTCGAGGGAAGAAGTTTGAAGTTGGACAAAAAGTTCTCTTATTCCATACAAGACTTAAACTTTTTCTAAGAAAATTACGTTTTCATTGGGCTGGTCCATATATTGTTACTAACGTGTTTTCTCATCGTGCTATTGAAATTCAAAGTATTGTCACAGGTAAAGTGTGAATGGTCATCGACTTAAGCCTTATTACAAGCCTTTTGAGGAGCACACAATTAAGGAAACATAGAGGACGCACCAAAGGCCAAGTGAACACATAAAGAGTCTAGGCTAATAAGACTAAACATTAAGCACTGCATGGGAGGCAACCCATTTCAACCGTAGCTGTGGAGGAGCCATCAACAGGAGTTTGCGTTTTCTCTCCCTTCACTTTTATGTTTGACTTGTATATGTGTTATATGTGTGAACTTAGAAGCATGCTTAGGAATTACATGATTATTTTCGGGCTTACATTGAGGACAATGTAATTTTCTAAGTGTGGGGTAGGTTTACATGTTGACATGTTAGTTTGATTTTAGTTCTTGACTTGTATATGTGTTATATATGTGAACTTAGAAGCATGCTTAGGAATTACATGATTATTTTCGAGCTTACATTGAGGACAATGTAATTTTCTAAGTGTGGGGTAGGTTTACATGTTGACATGTTAGTTTGATTTTAGTTCTTGACTTGTATATGTGTTATATATGTGAACTTAGAAGCATGCTTAGGAATTACATGATTATTTTCGAGCTTACATTGAGGACAATGTAATTTTCTAAGTGTGGGGTAGGTTTACATGTTGACATGTTAGTTTGATTTTAGTTCTTGCGTTTATAAAAACCAAAAAGAAAATAAAAAAATTGTTCCACAAAAATATGTGTGTTTTTGTTTATGTTTGAGTCTTAGGATGCCCTTAAAGTCGAGGATGATTACATCTTTGGATGCATAGATGATGGTTTTGCATTTACTTACGAAAATTTGTGAGTTTCATGAATAATGTGGATCGGTATGAACATTTGAGATTTGATCGATTGTGGAAGCATGTATGTCTTGGTTAATTTGTGTTCATAACAACCTATGTGAGCTTTTGAGCCTAAATGCTTTCTTCATGAGTGATTTAAAGAAAAAATCTCGGCAATTTCAGTTTTGAAACCTCATCATTTTTTGCATATTCAATGATTATGTGCTATAGCTTTTTAATAGACTCTAGAATTTACTAGAACTTACTCTTGATGATTTTCGAAACTTTTATATTATAAAATGCCTTGATTGTGAAAAAGATTGAAAAAGATCTCTTTACGATTACCACCAAAGCTAAAGAAAGCATGTGTCCTATTTGTGCCCTTCATGGGACTCTTTAGTTTAACCCCTTTGAGCCTATATTGAGCATTTCTTTCATCACCCTCATAAACATTCTTGGCTTATAATAGTTATATCATTTACCCTTGTCATAAGACTTGCAAAGCTTACATTCGATATGGAGATATGATGGAGTGATGCATGAAATAAGTGTGGGGTGAACTTGTCCAAGTATAAAAAAAAAATTATGTGTGCTGAACCAAAAGAAAAGAGAGCAAAAATATATATAGGTTCGGCAGAAAAGAAAAAATGTGCATGGATTAAGTCATTTGAAAAATTTTGTGAATTTGGAGTTTGTATGTATTGGAAGGTCTAGTATTGTTATACTTTACCTTTGTTCGTTTTCACAATATTGGAGGAGTAAAGAATGACGATTTGGGGTCCAACATGAAAGAATCTGACCCTTGGAGTGAAGTTATAAGGTGTATGGAGCTTGCTAAGTCTTGGTGACTTTTTAAAACTCAGAAAAATTCATAATGATCTCACCCTTAGCCGAGCCCCATTACAACCTTTGTGTGAGATCTTTTAATGATTCTTAAGATAGGTGAACTTTGTTTTGTGAAGATTTTCTCAAGAGTTCAGCATATAGTTTTGGTCCATTCGGCATATAGTTGTTAAATGAGTTTTTTCCAAAAGAAAATTCACAAAGTGCTTTTGTTTGATGAAATATGCAAGCTATTTGTTGCCTTACTATCTTATACTTATGAGTGAATGCCCATGATCGAGTGAAAATAAGGGAGTATGCCTTGTGAGGGGAATCAAATTAACTAGATGTGTTATATGCTTATTTTTCTCTCTTCTTACTTATTCATATTTTGAAGCATGTTTGTGAAACTTGAAATTTATATGTTTACATTCTAATGCCAAAACTTGAGACAAATCATTTCAGGACAGTAGTAGTAGTCTTTTATTTAGTTTTGCTAAGGGACTAGCAAAAGATAAGTGTGTGGTAGTTAATAGGAACATAAAATGCGACGTTCTTAATATGTTTTTACCTCCATTTATACTTTGCTGAACCCTTATTATTGTAATATTGAGTCATTTAATCAAGTTATGAGTTTATGGTAGAGTCGGTTATATATTGTGCTAAAACGAGCTAAAAAACAAAATTTGTCAAGAGTTTTATTTAGAGTAGGATTCATTATGCAACTAGGAAACCTAGTTTGATTAAAAGTCTTCATTATTCGACAATTTTGTAATATTTGTGATAATTACCTTGTCTTTATTTTATTTCTTCTTTCTTATTTTCAGAAATTAAAGAAGAGATAATGCAGAGCAAATTAAGGATTAAACAAGGAGATAATTCAGGAAGAGGGAAAAGAGAAAGAGGCGAAAGCCAAGGAGAAGAAAAGGGAAACACTGACAATGATCAGAAAGATTCATGGAAATTTATCATGCAAACTTTTTGCAAATGCCATGACAATTGCTAAGAAATCAAATCAGATTTTATAATGTATTTTAGCTTGCATAATTCAAGGAAATAAGGGAATGAACCTGGTCATCATTCTGGGAAAATAAGAAAAAACTATGACGCTAAATTGAGGAGAAATACAAGGAAAATGTCTTCTTTTACTCAATGGAAGAAATCAGGTTTAAAATGTGACTTAATAAGAGCCATTGGATTAGAAATTGACGAATGGTTATGATAAAGTTCAAGGCTGCTCTCCTTCTATAAATAAGAGGCTTCATCAACGAACTGATCATCACATCTTCCATACAAACACAAGCCGAAATTCTATCAAATTCTTACCATAAACCCTATACAGAAACTAGATTAGCCGAACCACCACCATCTCCCTTTTGCTTTGTAAAATTCCATCACCGATTTCACCACCTTTGCAGCCACCATTCAAGGTTTCTACAAAGTGTGATCCATTCTTCTCATGGTTGTTTATGTTTATGTAATTTTACAATACTTTATCTAAGAAGATTTTATGTTTTTATGGTTGCCGATTTGGTTTTGTAACATGTTTCGGTTTTCTGATATTTATAACTTATGTATGACGATTGTTACAAACTTGTTCATGTGATATTTTCAATGTTAGATTTAGGGCAGCATGTTTCAATGTGTTCTTGATTGTATTTGATTAGTTTTCTGAATTGAGCAGGCAAAATCAATGGTTGCATATAACCTAAGGCCATGGTTGTTATGTGGGTTGCAATTTCATCTACCAAAGTGATATATGATTTAGTCATACGCGAAGTTGTCTAGGTCGTTGTTGCTTAAAAGTGGTTAACTATAATTCTGAAAACTTGCATGTTAATAGGATGAGTGACGCCATACATTGTTTCTGATTTGGCTTACTATGCTTATGTGTTTTCTTGTTTAATTTCTACACGAAGTGTCTTTAAATGAGTTAGCATACAATTTATTATTACACGTGAAGTTGATTCTAAATACTTGTGAAGTCTTAATGACTGGAGTAACCACGATGGGCTCTAAATCAGAATCGGAATTGAAGTAGAGTCTAAAATGTGTTGAAACTACTGTACCGAATGTCTTGCATAATTTGTTATATGTTCTTGAGTGTTTTCGTTTCTTGTTTTGTGTGAAGTTGTCGATCACATGTATATATGTTAGTTTATGTTTTATTTCAGCAGTAGTTTTAGTTAGATAAATCTTTCCAAAACCCCCAAATTTCTGTGTATTATGTGAATATGTATTAGCACTTATAAGTTCAATTCACCCTTTGACATCCCTGGACTGAACGATCCCTACTTAGTCTATACTAACGACGACATTTGCAGGGTAATAATTGTGTGAGGTTACATTGTTTACTTTGTAGTCGATGTAGTCCCCATCATTCATATCCCGTTTTCAATCCAAAAGCTTCATCTTCTCTCTCTCCCACCCAAACTCAACCCACTCTAAGACCTCAATGGCCTATGCAACAACTCATCCTTTCCGCCGCCCTCACCCTCCTCCAAACCAAAGCCTCCCCCATCTCCCAACTCCTCAAAGACGCCATCGGTGCCCTGATCTAGGCCCTTGGCTGCCACATCGACATTGAATGGCCGTAAACTCCACCGTATCATCTCCCAATCCACCCTAATTCACTCACGACTTCGTCCTTAACACCCACATCATCACCATATTCTCGTTTCGATTCGCACCAATTAAGTTTTTGTAACGCAATATTGGGGTTTAAGAGAGACTACCAAGACCCGCCCCGAATTTCACCTTGAAACCCTAGGTAAGTCCTGCGGGGACCACCTCCAAGGAAAATTTACCAAAGGACTCGGCAAACCTCCCTTGGAGGTGGCCCCGCAGGACTCACCTCGGGTTTTAGGATGAAATTCAGGGCGGGTCTTGACAATTGGTATCAGAGCTCTAGGTTTCGTTTTCTACCTCCTATTCACTATCGTATTTGCCTAAGTTGCCGTAATGTCTATAGAGAGATGATCTGACCACGGCGGATTCATCAACAGTTTATGTTTTGGATACTATGTGTTATTGGGTATGTGTGATAGTTCCATTAGTCTTGTTTATAGACTACCAAATGTCTTCCTCCTCAGGTATTATGCCTCCTAGGCGCCGACCCTGTGTGGCTACCTCGTCCAACGCCAATGAGGGTGATGATGTGAGAGGTTTAGTCAATTCTATTGGGGACATGTTGAGAGGTTCTTTGGATAGGGTTCAGCATCCTCGATCTGTGAGGAAGAGAGATGTTTCTGACGCAGGGGCAGTAGAGTTCAAGGGTGCCAAGGGACCCCTTGATGCTTATTCTTGGGTGTACAAGATGGAAAGGGCTTTCGAGAGCACATAACTGCCAGAAGAAAAGAAAGTGAAGATGACAGTGTCTTTCTAGACGATTCAGCTCATCATTGGTGGACTCTCGCTAGGAGGAATAATGATAGTGCTCAGACCATGACTTGGGAGCAGTTCAAGGCGCTCTTCTTAGGTCAGTATTTCAACCACTCTCATCGTAGCAGAATTTAGTCAGATTTTCTGAGCATGGCGAAGAGAGACGATGAGGGAGTCATCGAGTTTGAGCAGAGGTTCACCACTTTGAGCTACCATGTGCCATATCTGGTTCCTGATGAGAGGACCAGGATTGATATGTTTATTAGGGCACTAGGCGAAGTCTTTGCAGATAAGATGGTCGGTGTTATCTATCCGATATTCCTTGATGCAGTTGGGGCATCTATGGCCATTGAGACCAGGGGGACTTATAGTGCTCGGCCTCGAGATTTTAGTGGTCCCAGTCAGGGTCCATCTAAGAAGGCTGATTCTTCGTCCGCTTCTGGATCTTCAGCGGGTAGTGGCAACAGTGGAGGATCGGGTTCTGGTCCTCGGAGTAGATTTAGAGGACGTTTTAGGAGACCTACCAAGAGCTAGTTTGGTAGGCAGCAGGCCGGTCAGTTTAGTGCTGGTGGTAGTTCCCAAGGAGGATCATCTGGTGGTCAGACTTTTTCCTTTGGTTAGCAACAGTCATCTAGATGCTTTGAGTGTGGTGGCCTTGACCATTTCAGAAGGGAATGTCCTTTGTTGGCATAGAGGACCGCCCCTACTCAGCCAGTTGGTCAGTCTTCAGCTAGAGGATCTAGTGGTGGTTCAGCCGCTAGAGGTGGTTCTCAGCAGGGGAGTGGTCAGCATGGATGTCCTATGACTTGCGGTAGACTTCATGCTATTACCCAACAGGAGGGTCGTACTCCTCCAGATGTCATCATTGGTAAGTTGTTAATTTTTGGTTAGCCAGCTTTTACTTTAATTGATCTCGGAGCCACGCATCCATTCATGTCTAGTAGATTCGCCCTTAATGCCAATATGTCATCATTGTCTCTTCCAGGCGAATAACATGTTTCTCTACCCTCTGGTGAGGTGATGAGGATAGATTGGGTGTTTAATGGGTGTGAAGTGCTAATAGATGGATTTAATTTCAAGGCCGATTTAATTCTTCTAAATATGGTGGAGTTCGATGTGATCTTGGGGATGGATTTCTTGGAGACTTATAGAGCTATGGTAGATTGTTTCTGAAAAGAAGTAGTGCTTCGAAGTCTGGATGGTTTTGAGGTTGTGTTTCAGAGGAAAGAGATATGATTTCGAGTTGCCTAATTTCAGCTATGGCCGCCAGGAAATTGTTAAATAAAGGCTGTTAGTCATTCTTAGCTCATGTGGTGGATGCAAGTATAGGAGTGTTGGAAGTGGGGGATGTTCATGTAGTAAGAGAGTTTCCGGATGTGTTTCTCGAGGACTTGCCTGGTTTGCCTCCTGTAAGGGAGATAGATTTTTTCTATCGAGTTGCTTCCTGAAACTAAGTCTATCTCTCAGGAACCTTACAGAATGGCTCCAGCAGAATTGAAAGAGTTGAAGACTCAATTGCAGGAGTTGGTAGATAAGGGTTTTATTCGCCTAGCATGTCTCCATGGGGTGCCCCAGTGTTGTTTGTTAAGAAGAAGGATGGCACCATAAGACTATGCATTGATTATAAGAAGCTGAATCAAGTCACAGTAAAGAATAAGTATTTGTTGCCTCGCATTGATGATTTGTTTGATCAGTTGAAGGGTGCTTCTGTTTTCTAAAAGATTGATTTGAGATCTGGTTATCATCAGTTGCGGATCCGAGAGGGTGACGTAGCCAATACCGCTTTTCAATCACACTATGGTCATTATGAGTTTGTGGTGATGCCTTTCCGACTTTCTAATGCACCCGGGGCGTTCATGGATCTCATGAATAGGGTGTTCAGTCCATATCTTGACCGTTTCGTGATCGTGTTCATAGATGATATTTTGGTATACTCAAAAAGTGAGAAGGAGCATGCCAAACATCTAAGATTTGCGGACTTTGAGAAATGCTCAGTTGTTTGCCAAGTTCAGCAAGTGTGAGTTTTGGCTGGATAAAATGGGGTTCCTGGGTCATGTAGTTTCAGCCGAAGGTGTTAGTGTGGATCCCCAGAAGGTGGAAGCGGTGTCAAGTTGGAGAAGACTCTCCTCTGTGACGGAGATTCGTAGTTTCTTGGGGTTAGCAGGTTATTATCGGCAATTTACGCAAGACTTTTCAAAGATTGCAGCTCCACTCACAAGATTGACCAAGAAGGGAGTTAAGTTTTCAAGAATTAAAGAATCGTCTGACGAGTGCTCCTGTTTTGGCACTTCCGGATGATAGTGGGGAGTATGTGGTCTTTTGTGATTCTTCTAGACGAGGTCTAGGCGGGGTATTGATGCAGCATGATCGAGTGATTGCCTACCCTTCTAGGCAATTGAAGTCGCATGAGGTGAATTATCCCACTCATGATTTAGAGCTTCCAGCAGTAGTTTTTGCTCTCAAGTTGTGGAGACACTATCTTTATAAAGCGTAGTGTCAGATTTTTACCAATCACAAGAGTCTTCAGTATGTGTTCACTCAAATGGAGTTAAATATGAGGCAAAGAAGGTGGATGAAGTTGATAAGTGATTATGATTGCACTATTGAGTATCATCCAAGAAAAGCTAATGTAGTAGCTGATGCTCTTAGTCGCAATCCCTCAATATCTTTGTTTCATCTGAAGATGGTTCGAGTTCCATTTCTTTGTGAGTTGCGAGCTATAAGAGTGGATTTAGCGGTGGACAAAGTTGGTGCCTTGGTAGCTATTTTCCATGTAAGGCCAGTTTTGGTTGATTCAGTGCGGGAAGCGCAATATAGTGATCCTTCCATAGTTCGATTGATAGAAATAGCATCGAATGGAGCCGCTGTAAATTTTTCAGTGGGAAGGGATGAAACTTTACTGTTCAAAAATAGGCTCTGCGTTCCAAAGAGGAATGAAGAGTTAAAGAATGAGTTAATGGAGGAAGCTCATACTTCTGCATATGTTGCTCACCCGGGGAGTACAAAGATGTATCGGACTTTGAAAGATTATTATTGGTGGCCAAACATGAAGAGGGAAATTGCAGCTTTTGTACGTGAGTAGTTGTATGATTTGTCAGCAAGTGAAAGCTGAAAGGTGGAAACCTTGAGTCGTTGCTTGAGCCGTTGATGATTCCAGTGTGGCAGGGGGACCACATCACCATGGATTTTGTCTTCAGTTTACCTCGTACCCGTGAAGGGCATGACGATATTTGGGTGATTGTGGATAGACTCACCAAATCTGCTCATTTCTTGCCGGTAGGAAAAAAGTATACACTGGATAAATTGGTTGAGCTGTATGTTAGTGAGATAATAGAGCGAGTTGGCCCTCTTGCTTATCGTTTAGTTTTGCCTCCGGAATTGTCCAGGATACATAATGTGTTTCATGTATCCATGCTTCGCAAGTATATTGCCGATCCTTCTCATATGCTTGAAGAGCAGCCGATTAGTTTGCAGAAGGATTTGTCCTATGAAGAGGAGCCGATTCAGATTCTTGACCGAAAGGAGTAAGTGCTTAGGAACAAGTCAATCCCGCTTGTCAAGGTGTTTTGGAGAAGCCACCAAATAGAAGAAGCTACTTAGGAATCAGAGGAGCGAATGAGGCAACAATATCCTTTCCTCTTGTTTAGTTGGTATGTAAATTTCGATGACGAAATTTTTATAAGGATGGGAGAATTGTCACACCCCGACCCTTAATTTTTACCTTAATTACTAGCATGATGGTAATAAAAATTTTACCGTCTTTGTTAGTAAATGTTTAATTTAATTGGTCCCCAGAGTGGATTTTGGGGATAATTATTTGGAAAGATTTATTCGAATGAAGAAAATGTGACGACGGTAAAAATAGTAATTTTTGCTAGTAAAAGATAATTTTTATTGGGGTAT
This sequence comes from Fragaria x ananassa, assembly GCA_034370585.1. Lineage (NCBI taxonomy): Eukaryota > Viridiplantae > Streptophyta > Magnoliopsida > Rosales > Rosaceae > Fragaria > Fragaria x ananassa. The sequence goes on from CP139769.1 coordinate 17,801,968, forward strand.
TATTTTTGGAGTGTTGAATATTTGGATTGGGTATATGAGAGGTTGGACTCGGCTGGGCCGAGCCCAACCCATTTCCTTTCCTCTCTCTTCCGTGCGCCCCTCTCTCTCTCCCTATCCCCGACCCGTTCTCTGCCCAAATTTTTCCGCCGGACTGGTCCCGTTCGGACCCTCGCCTCTTCCTCTCTCTTCCTTTGCCGGTGCCCGGGCGCGGAGTGCCGTCGAGAAGCCGCAGCCGAGCCCAGAAGTTCTGATTGCCCGGAACTTCCTGACGCCGGAACTCATTCTTCCGGCCGCCATAGCCGGCGAGTCTTGGCACAAAAGAAAGCCCTCCTCTCGTGCAGCAATCCCTCCAAATGGCTCCCTCCATCTCGAGCTAGGTAAGGAGAAATCGGTAATGGAAATTCTAGGGCTTTTTATGTGTTTTCGTTCAATTGACATAGTAAGGCTTGAAATTGGTGTTTGTGGTAGTTAGGAAAGTTGTAGAGGAGGTTGAGAGGAAGGTGCTGTCAAATTTTGGTGGGCATTGGAGGTCGCCGGAGCCGCCATCGGGAAAAATGTTTTTTTGTAGGGATTTTTATGAGAAATTTATTGGAATGAGTTTTATAATTTTTGGAGGAGTTTTGGATATGTTTGGAAATTTTTGAAGTTTGGTATTTTTTACGGATTATTAAGTTAAAAGCCGGCCACGTGATTATTTAAGGTTAGAAAGGTGAAAGGTGTTAGAGGATGTCGGTTTAAAGTTTGTGGAGGTTTTTAGTTGGTAGTGAAATTAAGAATTTGGGCGATAGGCTTGGTTGAGAGCGTGGAGCTCCTTTTTAGTTTCGCTTATTTTCTTTAAGCGTCGGTGTGTTAATTAAGGATTTATTTATGTTATTAGAACGGGAGGCGAGAAGGCTCGAGCTGACGAGGCCTCCGACCGACATCAGATTTATGCCTAATTTGTGAGTGGACCTTTGTTTTAAATAATGTGCTTAAAATGCTTTTTGTTGAATAATTTTTTTGTTGTTGGAAATTTCCCGAAATTGAGAATTTCGGTGATTATATTCATATATAGTTGTTTATGAGAATAGTATGTATATGATTAAATACTAGCTAGCTATACGTGACTTTCCCCCATACTGAGGTACAATATCAGTATGTGGTGACATGAGCGTTAGACGACAACGTCGTAGCTTTGTACGACTTTCTATTCTTTGAATTCATTCATAGAATTCGTACAAGGAATCAGTACGTATATATATCACTCGAACGTTTCCCCCATACTGAGGTACAATTTCAGTATGGGGTAACGTGAGCGTTAGACGTCAGCGTCGTAATCTTGCATGTTTATCTATTTTTCGAGCTTATTCATAGATATCGTAAAAGAGATAGTCGAGTGTGAATACATACTGATATATATAATATTCTAGCTTGAGAGGCCATTTTTTTCTAAAGTTTGAGTCTAGCGAGGCTAGACACAAGTTTGAAATTTTCGAGTTAAGCTTTTAAGTTATCGCTGGTAAAACGTTTTCTTTGAAGTAATTTTTTTTAGGAAAATATTTATTTGTTGTCGAAAATGCTTTTGTCCACTCACTCTGACATTTTTGAATATTTTCCCCTGGGCTCTTCGTTTTTAAAATGTCCAGTCTGCAGCGTTCGCGTGAGGTCTAGAAAGCGACGTCAAAGCATAATGACCCATCTATCCGCTACATTTCGCCAGTAGGTTATCTGTTTAATCTACTAGGAGATTTTTAGCTTCCACTGTGTTTTTAATTTTTTAGTAACTCTGAATACTATTGGGATTTCTGTATAACTTATTCTGGCTACTTTTAAATTATAACGAAGAATGTTATTTTATTTCGGTTAATTAAGTGGTTTATTATGTTATTCCGAGTTAAAGTTGTCTATTTTCCTTAGAGATGGTCCTCACATGACTCACCTCGGATTTCAGGATGAATTCGGGACAGGTCTTGACAGAGAAGATGAGGATGAGGAGAAGAAGAGAAGGCTGGAGGAGAAAAAAAAAGTTTGGAAGAAGAAAAGGTTGGAAGGGAAAAATGGAAGAAGAATTGCAACCCCCCAATTTGCACCTCATCAAATCGAGCACATTACAGTGCCGTGTATTCATAAAACCTAAGATAGGATCCATCACTCAGGTTCTAAAAACCAGCAAGGCAAAGAAAAATTAAAGATTTTAAAAATATTTGCATACGCGTGTATTTTAAAATGAGATGAAACTATATAAACGTTTAGAAATCTTTCAAATCAAACAAGCTCTCTCTGAACAAAATCAATATCAGTCCGATTCAAAATCAACAATCGAAAACTTGCAAGAGGAATAGTTTATCGAATAAACACATACTAGATAAAAAGGGTATACAAGGACACGATAAATAGGGAAACCTGTCATACAGATTTAACGCTGACAATAACATTAAGTACAGAATTTCTAAGCCACACCCAATGCCGTCGAGATGTCCCGTCTTCATACACAGTACCTGCATCCATAAATTGTTGCAAGAGTGAGCTTTCGTCCTCGCTGCTCAATTTTACCCTAGCTAGGTATGAAAACAGTTTAAAACATTTGTCATGGCTAGTAGTGAAAATAATGCATAACAGTTTAAAATAATCATTTCTTGTAAAAATGCAAGTAGGGCCCAAAGTAGATATACAAACCTGATGACCGATCTATCTCAAGCCCACTACAACCTTACCACGATTATTATCGTACACACTGGCAAGGTGTAGCGAGTGTCCATTTATGTCATACCGCCTAGGAGCGACGCCACATCTCAAATGATGTTAGACGTCCACCAGTCCGTACAACCCCTCCGGAGGTTTAAGGGATCGAAACCTAAAGAAGTCACTATGCCCTGCTCACTCTCAGGTCATCAAACAGTAATTCGCAAGGAATCGAAAATATATCTTTCATGCATAAATCAATTTACTTTAACATCATATTCATAAAACCACTAACCGAGGCAAGTCCATAATCCCCTACCTGGAATATCGCAGCTTGTTTCCATTAGGTTTCTCTAGGCCAACACCACCATCTTTATTTTCAGGTAACTGGAGTCCTGTTCCAACAATATATGAGTGTCACTAAATCACTTCAAGTCAATGACACTTAATATATACCGTACTTAAACCGAAATAACCTAATAAGATCCCAAGTTATGATATGTACCACAATCTACCAAGGACACCCACTCTTACCAAACAAAAGTCTTGTACTTCTTTCAATAATTATATTTACACCAAATTCACAATCAACAAGTAATCCTTGTTCTCTTTTTGTGCTCATAACACGATATGCTTTTCTCTTTAACATGCATTTGCAATGGCTGAAGCATAAATGCATACTTGGTAACTAATTCTCATAAGTTAACGTACATAACCTTTCTACTTTATGAAACTCAGTTCTTCTCTTAGCAATTACTGCTGAAAATCAAAATCTCAAGGTCAACATTTTTCTATAAACTTCACCATTCATTATAATTCCAAACACACTCTCCCATGATCAAGGGCAACAATTATACCTTTGATTATAATGCATAGAGCTTCTCTAGCATCGAGTCTGCACCCCTTCTAGCAAATGACGAGTTTGGCACAAAGGTCCAATGACTTCCCTTCCTTAAACAGAATCACCAAATCCTTAGTTGTCCATCCAATTATACAAATCTTCTGTTTGTAAACAAATCGAAGATCAAATCAGAGTAGAAGGCAACATGCCTACTGATCTCTAGAAACTAATTTCACAAACCAACACCTAAAGTTTTCAAACTAACCTTATGATTAGAACATGATCGAGTTGCCTGTCCGCTCCTTTCTGAACAACACTGCAGCTGGATAAATTCTCCCTTTACTTTCCCAATCCATCACTTCACCAATTCTCATGGCAAATAGAGCCATAAATTTAAATAAGGTGTTGTGTGATTCTCAGAAGACCTCCACGATTACACCTTAATTCCCGTCACCTATTCCAAATATGCAACAGCATTCTAATAAGACAAAGACCCAAATTTATAAGATCAAACTGAGGGAAACCATATTTCACCTTTGATCAAGTTCAAATTAAGCCAAACACTTCGCTACCAGGCTTCACAAACTCTGGTACCTAATTGTGCTTCACTTCACAAGTCTGAAAACTCACATGACCCAGCTTCATTTCTCAACTCAAATCAGCATCAGACATGAACCCAGAGACTCCCAAGAAGCTGCTGTACACAACCCAAAATCACCCAAAACATTTATCCATCAATTCCTAAATAAATCGAGAATGAAGAGAAGGTATTCCTCACCTCCAGCGTCGTTGGTAACGACCCAAGTCGCCGGAAAATGTTGAAATCTGTCGAAGAAAGCAGAACAACACTTTGTCGAATCTCCTTCCTCTGTCATCGATTGATTGAGCTACCGCCATGAGTGTGTCGGCGATGACAAAAGGGATCGATTGGTATCGTTGCATAGCCGTTCAGAGGCTGGATGGCAGAGACATGGTCAAAGAAGCTCAGAGTCGGTACTTGGCTTCTGTGAGTTTCAAGAAGAGTCGAGAGAAAGAGAGAAAAGGGCAAAAGAGGCGGTCTGACCAAAGTATTAACTACACTCCCTTAGAATAAATAGACGACCACAATCGTCCCACTTTAATATCTGAAGGCCAAAATTAAATTCTATTTTCTGTTTCTCTAAACTAATTTTCATGTGCTCCTAAAATGTGTAATTCCTAGCCCCATCCCAAAAATTTCCACAAACTTGTCATATTATGCACTTTAACTTCCAATTCCTAAAATACTGTAATATAAAAGAAATACATCTGATGTATGAAGATTTCCATGAAAATCACTAGGCTAGTCATGAAGTGTTCTTCATTATTGAATCACTAGGCTAGAGAGGATTCACTTCTTCTAAATTTTTGAAAAAATAACTTTCTCAGTGTCCTCGACACTTGACGAAATTGCAATCTATACCTCGGACTACTTAATTTTAGTTCCTTAAATATTTCCGGGGTCTCACAAAAATGCCGATTTATTTTTTTTATTTAGTAAAAATCTAGATTTAATTAAACTTAACAATGTTAAGATTTCTGTTAAGAGTTGTAAGTGGAATTCCACTCGTTAAAGTTTTATTGTTGACACATAATTGACACACAGCAAAATGAGTACATGTGATTTCCTCCCTTCATGATTAGTTCTTATTATAAATATAGCGTCTTGAATACAAAAAGAAAAAGATCTGCGAATAACACCATCCTAAATCTTTTTATTTCATGTCATGCAATTTCATTATTTGTTGACATTCAACTTACATAAACTAGTAAATAGTAATCGAAAAGAAAACTTAAATGAAGGACTCATAGTGCAATTGTGCAAATTGATCAGTTCAATATATGGAGAAGAGGATAATGATGCCGAATTCCTTTGTTTTTTTTTTTTAAAAAAAAAATTATAATATTTGGGTGTTACAAAGTTAGTTTCACAACATCATCACCTCCAAATTTCAATATGATATCTCAAATCCGTAACCAAGATCTAGACCTAATTAAATTCTTTAAATATTTTAGAAATGAAGACTTTATCAATTATATTAAGTATCCACTAGATTAAATCAATCCGAATTTTTTATATATCAGTTACTCTATGATATCAAATCTAGTGCATTCTATAAAAAATGATTTTGAAAAAAGAAAAAAAGAAGAAGCTAAAACTCTCTCTAGAGTTTGATCGCGTCGTCGACCTTTTCTCCGCCTCTCCGACTGCACCAAAGCCTTGGGGATGGCATCTCCAACGTTGTCTTTGGGTGGCTGGATGGGAGGTGTGTTGTGTGGGCAAGTCTGGTGCGTTGAGATAGAGATTAGGAGGGGGTTTCTAGAGGTTCTGTGGGTTAAAGTAGGTGGCTGCATATGGGGAAGATGTAGTCCAACGGAGTCAGGTCGGGGTGGTTATGGATCTGGAATGGTGGGAGCAGTTTCCAGTAGTTGATAATGGATGGTGTGGTGGCTTGGTTGCTATTAGTACATAGCCAAAATACTTGGCTAAGCCAAGAATACGGTACAATTACCCGGTCGAGATAACCCTGGTAGGCCCTTCACAGACATCTAAAGAATGAAGGGCCAGTAACAAACTGCTTGCCAAAGTCACTATAGCGGCAAAACACCCCCAAAAGGGGAGACACTCCAAAGGAGGGCAAGAAGTCCCACATCGGAGATCAAAGCAAAGGTACACAAGCTTAGCCTATAAAACAAGCTCAAGGTACGCACACATATACTCTCACGTATACTCTCTCTTTCATTCCTCTACCCGTACAAGTGCTCAAAGCTAACTTAAGCATCGGAGAGTCGAAGACTGGGCCACCCCAGTCCCGACCCAGTGACATTGTCATTTGTGCAGGTACCGAGTGAAAGACCCCAAGGATTCTACTTCGTTCCGCCCCGCGACCACTTCCCGGCACGGGACGAAACAGGTAGAAACAATTGGCGCTAGAAGGAGGGGCACTATCTTGTGGAACTCCCACTTGCCTCGGAACTCGGCACCATGGTGGAGATCATTGATGACCCCGTGGACCCTGGCACTCAAGTGGAACTTAAACCAACACATCCCTTCCCCAAACCAGCAGCCCAGCCCATATTAGCTATCCCGGCCCCGTCACAGCCCTTGAACTCCTCAAGCGAGACTTCCATTCGCTCCGCGAGCAAGCGGCGAAGGAAAAGGTAGAAACGGAAGCGTATCGGGTACGCATTGCTGAATGGGAAAAAGAGCAATCCTTGCTCCGCACCACGTTAGAGCATCGTCACGTGTACAACGATCGCTCAGACCGCGCGGCGCGAATTGCCGGGACCTCAGATTCCCTTCAAGACCAGACTGGTCCCGTACTCTCGGGAGAGCCTAACCAGATCATATGCATATCCCATCCCCTTGCCCATCCCTCATTTCCACTCCCAGCCCCCTAACCATTTCTAATCCTCAATGACTCCCCCTGCCACATCAACCTAATCCATCTACCCAACCCATCCCCACTTCCACCAAATCACTGAAGATGGAGAAGTGTAAAGGCATGAGGAACCCCTATCTCCACTCTGAGACGCTCTTCTCACAACATAGTTCCACTAGCTACAGCGACGCCATAGTCCAGAATGGGCAACTCCACCAATATTGTGCTCGTAGCCAGATTCTAACCCTACATGGCGGAGCTCCACGGTTCCTCCAACGCCAGTCTTCTGTAACACGGCAATACACGGCACCCTCAGACATCCTTAACATCCAACGCGGTGTCACGATCACCCCATCAGCGTGGGATCAAGTGACATTCCGCAGAGATGAGGATACCACACATCGCCACCACTGTGAGCCTTTAATAATCAATTTGCAGATGGATCATTACAGGTGCCACAGAGCTTTAGTGGATACAGGGGCCGCTGTAAGTGTCATGTTTTCTGTTTCTTACAAGGGACTTTGACAGGACCGCGCCAAACTGTATAACAACCACGACCCCTTGGTCAGCTTCTTTGGTGACATAGTACAACCGCTAGGCTCAGACCGCCTAACCGTGGTAGTAGGAACTACTCCTTGCCGCTCCTCCATTACAGCCCGCTTCCTCATAGTTGACTGTCCCTCATCCTATAATCTTATCTTAGGCCGGGACATCCTGTGGGGACATGCTCCCCATAGTTGACTGTCCCTCATGCTTCGTAGCCGGCCACATGCTCCTCATGAAAGTTCCTACCCCAGCTGACATCTTGACAGTTCAAGGGGACCGAGCAGCCATTGAGCACTGCCATCTTAACGTCATCCAACAAGGGCGCAACGCCTATGAGATGCTGTCTCTCAGCCCCTCGGAACCCATAGATGACCCACGGGACGACCCAGAGGGGACTGGAAAAAAGAGGGCCCCGCGACCTAATCTAGCTGAAGACATGGAATGGATATCCCTATCCCCCACTGCCCCGGAAAGGAAAGTCCGCATTGGCTCAAGTCTCAGCCCGGAACTCCGCCACAAGATCATTACTTTCCTCCAAGAAAAACAAGCAGTCTTCGCTTGGTCCTACGCCGACATGCCGGGGATCTCCCTTGACATCATCACCCATAAACTCAACATCCACCAAGACCACCCCCTTGTCAAACAAAAGAGACGCGCCTTCCACCCAGACAAGTATCGAGCTATTCAAGCCGAGGTTCAACGGCTCAAGGAAATCAAATTCATCTGGGAAGTTTCCTACCCAACATGGGTCTCCAACGTCGTCATGGTCCCCAAGCCTAACGGTAAGTGGCACATGTGTGTTGACTACACGAACCTTAACAAGGCCTGCCCTATGGACAGCTTCCCCTTGCCACGAGTCGACCAACTAGTTGATTCCACAGCTGGCTTCAAAACACTTAGTTTCCTTGACGCCTACTCAGGCTACAACCAAATCAAAATGCACCCCGCCGACCAAGCTCACACAACCTTTGTCACCGATAAAGGGTTGTACTGTTACGAGGTCATGCTCTTTGGCCTCAAGAATGCGGGAGCAACTTATCAATGGCTCGTTAACGCCATGTTTGAAGATGAAATTGATGAGATTATGGAAGTGTATGTCGACGACATGTTGGTCAAGAGCAAGACAGAAGATGGCCACATTGTCAACCTCGACAGAGTATTCACTAAGCTCCTCAAACACGGGATGCGTCTCAACCCTCAGAAATGCATCCTTGCTGTGGGAGGCGGCAAATTCCTTGGCTTCATGGTCAGTGAAAAAGGCATTGAGGCCAACCCAGAAAAAGTCCAAGCCATCCTAGACATGACTGCTCCGACGTCCCGGAGCGAGGTCTAGTGTCTTACCGGACGCCTGGTAGCCCTAGCATGCTTTATTTCCCGCCTCACGGACAGGTGCAATCCCTTCTTTCAACTGCTCAAGGCACAACATAAAAAAGAAATCACTTGGGGCCCGGAGCATGACGAGGCCTTCAACAACATAATAGCATACCTCGCCACTGTCCCTCTCATCTCCAAGCTAATTCCCGGAGAAGTGCTTTATTTATACTTGGTTGTTTCCGCCACGGCCGTTAGTGCAGCGCTCACACGCCATGTCCATGATCAAGAACTCCCAGTATACTATTGTGGCAGAGGATTCGCGGATCTAGAGACTCGCTATCCAGACATAGAGAAACTTACTCTCACCCTCATCACTGCCGCCAGGAAACTCAGGCCGTATTTCCAAGCCCACATAATCCTTGTACTCACCAACCAGCCTTTACGGCAAATATTGCAGAAACCTGAAACCTCAGGCCGCATGGTCAAATGGGCAGTTGAGCTGGGAGAGTTTGACTTGCACTACAAGCCGCGAGTAGCCATCAAAGGGCAGGCAGCTGCAAACTTCATTGCTGAATTCATCGCATTGGCCGATAGAAGTTCCCACCCAGACACCACCACCGGGGACGCCATCTGGGAACTCCAAGTGGATGGATCCTCCAACAGCAAACTCAGCGGAGCAGGAATTATCATCACGGACCCCGAGGGTCACTCGTATGAGTATGCCCTCCGGTTCGAATTCAAAGCCTCCAATAACATTGCTGAGTATGAAGCCCTTATCGCAGGCCTTCAACTTTGCCGAGAGCTCGGAGCCCGACACCTCCACATTTTCAGTGATTCCCAACTTGTTGTCAGTCAGGTGGCAGGGGACTTCAAAGCTAACCAGCACAACTTGGAATCCTATAAAAGTCTCGCAGGAGCACTTCTGCAAAGCTTCACCTCATACAAACTCACTCAAATCCCGCGAGCCAAGAACTCTAAGGCTGACGCCCTCGCAAGACTCGCCACGGCTCCTCCTGAGTCCGCGCCCCCAGATGTCCACATCGAAACACTAGATAAGCCAAGTATCTCAAGAGCCTATTCAGAAATTTTTGCCCTTGAGCCTAGGGAGAAGCCCTCATGGATGGACTCATTCATTACTTTTCTCTCGGATGGCACCCTGCCCCAAGACAAGCATGAAGCACAGCGGCTACGCCGTAAAACCTCCCTTTACTTGCTCAGAGGTGGAAAGCTGTACTGCCGAGGCCAATCATGTCCCCTACTGCGGTGCCTACCCATAACAGAAGGACACAAAGTGCTGAAATCGCTCCACAGTGGCATTTGTGGGAACCACGCAGGAGCCCGGAACCTCATGTTCAAAACGCTTCGCGCGGGGTATTATTGGCCAACCCTAGAGCGAGATGCCAAAGAGGTCATTCAAACGTGTCTTCAGTGCCACAAATTTACAGAATTTGCACATCATCCCCCGGTACCCCTCTCTATCAACATCTCGCCCGTCCCTTTCAGCTAGTGGGGACTCGATTTCATCGGACAACTCCCCACAGCCTTGGGATAGTTCAAGTACGCCATTGTCATTGTGGATTACAACACAAAATGGATTGAGGCAGTGCCCCTCGCCACAATCAACACTGAAAAAGTAATCAACTTTCTTTGGCGAAACTTGTACTGTCGCTTTGGAGTACCCCAAACCATCATTAATGACAATGGCACCCAGTTCGACAATGACACATTCCGGGGATTCTTGTCCGATCAAGGCACAACAATCTTTTACACCTCCCCAGCACATCCCCAAACCAATGGCCAGGCAAAAGCTATCAACAAGCTCATTAAGCAAAACCTGAAGAAACGCTTGGATGAGGCCAAGGGTTTGTGGGCAGCAAAGCTCCCGGACGTCCTCTGACACTCCGCACCACCCCCACAACAGCCACGGGAGAGTCCCCATACCTCTTAGCTTACAGCACTGAAGCGGTGGTACCGGTGGAAATGAAGGTCCCAAGTGAACGAATCACAACTTACGACCCCGAGACAAATGCGACAGGGCTACGACTCAATATGGACCTCTTAGAGGAATGCCGAGACAAGGCATACCTAAGAGTCATCAACAACAAGCAGAAAATAGCCCGATACTACAACAAAAAAGTCGTATCTCGCCCCCTGAAGATAGGCGACTGTGTCATGAAAGAGGTCATTCCCCACCCTACTGGTCTCAAGGCGAAGTGGGAAGGCCCACTCGAGATAGTTGACGCTCCGAGACCCGCCACATTCTATCTCAGCGATTGTGATGGTCGCATGCTGCCCCGCCCCTGGAACGCTCGCCACCTCCATCTCTATCCCAGTTAATTACATTATGTATTTTAGCCCAGTAGCTGCACCAACAATGTACACTTCGCCCATTAGCGGCTCACTCTAAATGCCATGAAGTGCTTTGCCATGTAAACATGCTACACTTCATTTTCACAACGCCACAAACCTATTCGCCCCATAGCGGCCCACCACGCAGCTAACGCGGTTCCCCTGACCAACTCGCACGACCCGTCCCGCCACCCCTTAACCCTAGCCAGCCCGACAACAAAACTCTTACTCTAGGCTTCCTACCAATATCACAGGCATATGAACAGTCTCATTCACCCCCGATAAATCCAAAGACAAAGAACACCACCAATTCATACCGTGAAACAGTAGATCTGCGTAGTGGCAATGAAGCTGGTTGCAAACAGCCAAGCGCTCACGCCCACTCGATCGAGGGTGAAGTGGGACGCTTCCCAAATCTGAGGTTTGTCGAACAACTAAAACCTTAGACCCTCTGACACTTTTCTCTCATTGATTGACAGGTTATGGGAGGAAGCCCCTGCATCTGGATGATCCCCCCTCAAAGATCATGTAACGGCCCACAATGCCCAATGGCGAGTCTCCCCAATCAAGAGCAGAATGACTCGCCACACAGCTGCCGCAATGCCACATAGCCAAAGTCCCCAAACAAGTGCGGACTGACTGGCCACCTCGCCACAGTCCCCAACCAAGCGCGAACTGACTGGCCACCTCACGTCAGTCCCCACCAATCAAGCGCGGACTGCCTCGCCACATAGCCACAGTCCTCAACTAAGTGTGGACTGACTCACCAAGGCAACGGCCCGCAACGCTCAATGGCGAGTCTGCCCAATCAAGTGCGGACTGACTCACCACGCAGCGGCCGTAACGCCACATAACCACAGTCCCCAACCAAGCGCGGACTGACTGGCCACCTCGCGACAGTCCCCACCCAAGTGTGGACTGACTCGCCAGAGCAGCATCAAACTTTTCTTCTCGCCAACCGGTTTTCGAAACATCACCCCCGTCACCTCGCGACTCTCACGTGGGGACTTGGGGACTCGGTACCATGCCTCCTGCACCCGGGTAAAACCTATCCTCGGCATCTCTAGAATAACTCCCCACCCTAGAACTCTCTCGGACTGGGGACTTGGGGACTTGTTAGTACATAACCAAAATACTTGACTAAGCCGAGAATACGGTACAATTACCCGGTCGAGATAACCCTGGTGGGCCCTTCACAGACATCCAAAGAATGAAGGGCCGGTAACAAACCATTTGCCAAAGTCACTCTAGCGGCAAAACACTCCCAAAAGGGGAGACACTCCAAAGGAGGGCAAGGAGTCCCACATCGGAGATTAAAGCAAAGGTACACAAGCTTAGCCTATAAAACAAGCTCAAGATACGCACACACATACTCTCACGTATACTCTCTTTTTCATTCCTCTACCCGTACAAGTGTTCAAAGCTAACTTAAGCATCGGAGAGTCGAAGACTGGGCCACCCCAGTCCCGACCCCGTGACATTGTCATTTGTGCAGGTACCGAGTGAAAGACCCTAAGGATTCTACTTCGTTCCGCCCCACGACCACTTTCCGGCACGGGATGAAACAGGTAGAAACAGTTGCAATGGGTTGTCTGTTGACTGCGTTCTTCGCTCTATGTTAAAGCCCGATCTGCACGGGGTAGCGGATGAGTAGGTTGCGGTGATTCGGGATCGGCGGAGGGGAGGAGCTGGTGATGCAGCTATTGACTTACCTATTTGTGGCTTGGGGTTTCATGTCCTGAATTTGGCCTGCATGCCCATTTTAGGTATTTACCTTTGCTTTAGTTAAGCTATTTTACCTTCTTAGGTAGTCACCATTTCATGGCTGATGAAGAGTTACGCCCTAGTTGGTACTTCTTATGTTTTTTGTTTTATTGTTTTTTATTGATTTTGTATACTGTGGGCTATGTCATGGTAAGTGCACACAACGTGCCATAGTTATCTTAATGAGATGGCGAGTTCCTTACTTTGTCAAATGATTTCAGCTTCTTAGTGACAAGATGAAACTTATGGTCACTGCAGTGGCATTATAGCCGGAAAGCTGATCCACATTGTAACTTATGGCTTTGTATGAGCAGTTTTTTTTTCTTCAGTATGTTGACAAATTTGTAAAACAAATAGAGTATTCAATAATGCACTATTTGTTAAATGGTGTTTGCTATAATGCATAGATTTTGTAGACATGACTAATGTTATTTTAGGATATTCTTACAGTATGGGGTTTAGGCACAATGTATCTCTTCTTGTATTCTGATGTTTCATTAATAGTTATGACGTGAGGGCTGCCGTTTTAGCCTTTATATTCAAAAATATATATTAAGAAATGATATTAAGTACAATAATTTGTATCAATTTGTGAAAACAACGTTTTGCCATTATTGCTCTATGCTATTTGATAATTTTTTTACTATATGTTATTGATGCGATTTGGCATCGTATCATTGTTATTTCTTTTTTGTTTCAGTAAAGTTTCTAACCTGCTTTCTCTATATAAACAAATAAAATTAATTATTTTTCTTAAAAAAAATCAAATTAATTAGTTTTGTCTTGCACTAAAGATGTGCATGTTTAGGAAGCAAACAAAGGGGTATTTTGGTCTATCATTTAACACTTTTTCCGTAATACCTTGAGATGACCATATAAGAATTTGCTAAATGAATTTTCTTTCAAAATATTATCTAACATATAAGCCGTTCCAATTGTTTACTACGTGAGTAGTGATAATGTCACTATCAAATGAAAATATAAAACAAATTAAATAATTTTCAATGCGCTTAGCTTAAATGGCGAGGAAGTGTATGATGCTATTAAGTTATAAAAATTCTTGTAACAAAAAAAAAAAAAAGTTATAAAAATTCAAATCATTGACTCCAGCTAGCTAAGAGGGGCATGAACGTCGCCAATCCTGAAGGGGCAAAAGATATTAATGGCGGCATGTGTTGGTTATTTGTTTTGTATTTATCTTAAAATAAGCAGGTTGTAAGCATCACTAGTGGGGAGCATTAGAAATGGATGCGGTGCATGAAGCAGGACTAAAACCACAATTGTTAGGAAAGCGGGATCATATCAAGCATCACGATTTCCCCAATACCAATAGGAAATGAAACAAAAGGTTTGGCTTAGCTTAGCTTCTAATTCCTGCATTGGCATAACGTTTATGAAAGGTCATCATCATCCACACCTAATATCAACTATATTTCTTGGTAATTATTTTGGTTAGTCTTTTGCTTCTGAAAGGAATAAAATAGACAATAGAAGAATGTCACCTGTGCTAGAATTTGATCCACATGTGGCCATACAATAGCAAGACCGCTGAGTATAGTTTATATGAAGTAGTAATTGACTTTCGTCATTACACTCATAATATTACTAATTTTATGTTTAATATACTCAAACAGTGAAGACCATGTCGACAGTGGATGCAAACGTATTCGGGAAGATAACCATTAATATTGTAGAATCATTTAAAGATTACTCAAATTTTGGTTATTAAAACAAGTAAGTATACTCTCGTGGAGGTCTCTATGGATTTTCTATTCTAGAGTAAGTGACCTAATATCTTTTGTGAGGCTACTGAATTATTGTTGAAGATTCATTAGAGTGATGAAGTGAGAGATTTAAGAATAGAGAATTGTGAAAGATGATGATCTTATTCATTGATATGAACCTTTTATATATGGAATTACACAATACCAATATAGTAAGGATAATGAATACATAGATCTAGTTAAACTACATATTTTATTGGCATAAGCTCAATACACACATAAGGAATATCTAAAAAATTACAGAATATTCTAGAACACCCCCCTTGTGCTGCGCGCTAATATGCCGATGGTGCTGATATGTCGTCTCGTCAAAAACCTTGTCAAGTCACAAAAACCTTTTAGGAGAAAAACTGAACCTTGATCGTAGGAGAAAAAAAGTACAACGCACCAGTCTACTTCATTGAGATGATACTCTCCCTGATGTGAACATTATTCAGAGAGATTTGATAGCCGACGCATGCCTATATACTTTTCACATGTTTCTCAAAAGTAGACTTAGGTAATGACTTAGTAATTAAGTCTGCTGCGTTTCCTTCAGAACTAACTTAGTTCATTTGAATGTTGAGAAACGCATGTTGTTGTTAGTTGTAGAAGAACTTAGGCGAAATGTGCTTTGTATTATCACCCTTGATGTAACCTAACTTCATTTGCTCAATACAAGCTGCATTGTCCTCATAAATGCATGTAGGTTTATCAGTTGTAGAATTTAATCCACTAGTCCCTCTAATGTGTTTAATGCTTGATCTCAACCAAACACATTCCCAAACAGCTTCATGCAAAGTTATAATCTCTGCATGATTTGAAGATGTCGCCACTAGAGTCTGCTTAGTAGACCTCTAAGATATAGCCGTATTCTCAATGGTGAACACATAACCAGTTTGAGAATGTCCTTTATGAGGATCAGATAAATATCCAGCGTCGGTGAAACCCACTAACGTATTGTTGGGTGTCTCGGCATAGGACAAGGCGACGGTGGCGTGCACGACACTGGACCCGTGTCCAACAGCAGTACCGGTGACATCCATGGCGGCGGTCCGGTCCCTTGGTGGATCGGTGTCGTGCTTTCCTTGAGCCATAGGACCATATTCTGTCCTTCTTGAATCAGTGTAGGGAAAGAATAGTCTCAAGTCAATGGTACCCTTAAGATATCAAAAGATGTTCTTGACTCCAGTCTAATGACATTGGGTTGGCGCTGAGCTAAATCTAGTTACAAGTTGACTGAGAATGCAATGTCTGGTCGAGTGCATTGAACTAAGTACAATAATGTGCCTATTGCACTAAGGTATGGAACATCTACGCCCAAGACCTCTTCGTCCTCCTCTTTAGGACAGAATATATATTTAGTTATATCCAGATTTCGACCAATCATGGGAGTGCTAACAGGGTGCATGTTGTCCATATTAAATCGCCTGAGCATCTTTTGAACATATGCAGACTAGTGGATAAGAATTCCACAGGCTCGATGCTCTAGTTCAAAACCTAGATAAAATCGAGTATTCCTAAGATCTTTCATCTCTAACTCAGATTTTAGATAAGCCGCGATCTCTTTAATTTCATCAAGAGTACCGATAATGTTCATGTCATCGACATAGACGACCACTATTGCAAATCCGGAACTTGTCTTCTTTATGAACACGCACGGGCATAGTTCATCATTGTTATATCCCTCCCTATTCAAGTAGTCACTTAAACAAGTATACCACATTCGCCCGGATTGCTTTAATCCGTAAAGTGAGCGTTGCAACCTTATAGCATACGCACTCCGTGGTTTAGTGTCACTTGATTTAGGTAACATAATGCTATCAGGCACTTTCATATTTATATATATATATATATATATATATATATATATATATATATATATCTCAATCTAGATCCCCATAGAGATATGTTGTAACCACATCCATGAGCTGCATGTCAAGTTTTTTAGACACTACCAAACTGACTAAGTAGCGGAAAGTTATGATGTCCATGACTGGAGAGTAAGTCTCCTTGTAATCAATCCCAAGGCGTTGTGAGAAACCTTGCGCCACAAGGCGAGCCTTATATCGAAGTACCTCATTCTTCTCATTACACTTTCTAACAAAGACTCATTTATGTCCAACAGGTTTTACACTAGGCGGAGTTAGCACTACTGAGCCGAAGACCTGTCTCTTTGTTCGAGAGCCTAATTCTGCCTAGATTGCATCTTTTCATTTAGGCCAATCCGCTTTGTTTTGGCATTCTGCAATAGAGCGTGGTTCGATATCATTGTGTTCAATGATTTCATGAGCCACGAAATAAGCAAATATATCATCAACATGGGTTGATGACTGGTTCATCAATTCATAAGTGTTATCATAACACATGGAGATCTCTATGTTCTCTGATGTTGAAATTGACCCTAAGACATCCCCCATGGATTCTAACATCAATTCGTGGACATAACTATAATCAGAGATGATCTTGTGAGAAGGATTCTCAACATCGATGATCAAAGGATTGACTTGTGCCTTGTCGGTTAGTTTCAACCGAACCAAATGGCCTCCCCCTTTTCCTTTGGGGAGCCACGGCCTCCATCCCCCCAGTGTGGGCGGTACTGTCGGCGGTGTTAGTCCCGTGCCCGGAGATGGCCATGCCCTTTTTAGGGACTTCGAGCCTAGAAGAAACATTTGCAGCTGGTATTTCTGATCTTGTCACTTTTGCAATCTCGGAGAAAGAGTCAGGCATCGTATCTACCACTTTCTAAAGTTCGAGAATATGTTTCATTTCACTATCAGTCTGTGACGTGCGGTTATCATAATGAGACAAAGTGGGGACAAACCTCGACAATTTCTGTCGTTCCACATGAACACATTTGTTCGTATCTCCCCCTAACGACGAGAAAAATGTCTCATCAAAGTGACAATCTACAAACCTTGCAGTAAAGAGATCACCTATTAATGGCTTGAGGTATCTGATAATCGTTGGAGATTCATAACCAACATAGATACCCAATCGTCTATGAGGACCCATCTTAGAACTCAGTGGAGGCGTAATTGGCACATAAACTGAACAACTGAAAATGCGTAGATGCGAAATGTCAGGCTCATATCCAGTAACCAAATGGTACGCACTAAATGGTTGTTTAGCAGTGGGTCTGAAACGAATAAGTAAGGCTGCATGCAATATTGCATAGCCCCATGACGCAATTGGGAGGTTGGTGCGCATTACCAACACTCGAGCAATAAGCTAAAGTCTCTTAATCATAGCTCCAGCGAGACAGTTTTGTGTGTGAACATGGGGTACGAGATGCTCAACTTCAATCTCGATAGACATGCAATAGTCATCAAAAGTCTTTTATGTAAATTCTCTAACGTCATCTAGTCGAATTGACTTAATTGAATAATCTGGGTGGTGAGCCCGAAGTTTAATAATTTGTGCTAGGAGTTTTGGAAATGCAGCATTACGTGTGGACAAGAGCGTGACATGAGTCCAACGCGTTGAAGCATCCACCAGGACCATAAAGTATCGAAATGGTCCACATTCAGGATGGATGAGTCCACATATATCACCTTGGATACGATGTAGAAATAGGATGTTCTCGGTGTTATTTTTAGTGTAAGACGGTCTCGATACTACTTTCGTTAAAGAGCAAGATTTGCAAAACAAACGATGAGCGTTTGAAAGAGTCAACGACACATCAAGGGAAGAACGGCTTGCCTCAATTGCTTGAGGGATCGATTGAGGGGCAGCCAGGAAGTTGGTGCCTAGCTCGGGAGACGTCAAAGTCCCCTTTGGGCCATGATGACTAGTTGTTACGTCATCACCATGATGCAAAGTGACATAATTTCCCAAATATTTTTGTTTTGATCTGAAGAAGGAATGTCCATGAGAATTACGCATAATTCAGATCATATCCCTTCCGGAATGACCAAGTCGATCATGCTAAAGCTTGTATGAGTCAGAGTCCCAAAGTTCTTGTTTGGTGACTACATGAGATTCAATAATCCGAATCGTAGTAAGGTAAAGACCACTAGATTGACTCATGAGTTTCTCCAATATACGTTTACGTCCGTATTCATGAGAAGTGATACAAAAGAACTTAGTTCTATCTTCACAATGAGTTTCTAAGTGAAAGCCATTAGCGCTAATGTCCTTAAAGCTCAACAAGGTTTGGTGCCCTTTTGGGGTATAAAGAGTGTCCATGACATGGATCATAATGCCATAAGGCAGAAAGAAGCAAGCAGTTCCACGCCCGAGGATCATGAGAGAAGATCCAATCATTGTCGTCACAGATGATTTACATGGCACTAACTCAAAGAATAACTACCGGTTCCTTAGAATGGTGTGGGTTGATCCACTATCCGCGAGGCACTCAATCTCTCCAAGAGACATTGTCACGCCCCGAATTTTTTTTGGATAAATAAAAATTCCAAATTCAAGGCATGATAACTAAAAGCAAAACAAACTTTACAACACTTTAGTTTTACAACTTGTGAAAGAATAATTTGAAACAGGTAAACCTCCCTCAATACTCACAAAAACTAGAAGAAAACCAAAAGGAACAAAGCCTATCTGTCGCAGCCTCAACTCTGCTAAACCTGACCTGCAAAAACAACCTCTACACCATGGATTGGTGCACCGGGTTGTAAACAACAAACCCGGTAAGCTTTAAAAGCTCGTATGAGTAAATCTCTAACAACATACTCAGCCCAACAACACATAAGGTAAACACCAAGAGTTCATGCATTAAACAAATTCAGAAAAACACTTACAAACAAGAGAAATCGAAAGGAGAAATTAAGAAAACACAACAATTCACAATCACTCAAAATCATAAATGAAATCCTGCAAAAAGTATAGTTCAGGAATTCCATTAAAATCACACAATTACAATTTGAGAATCTCCTGCAGACAAGCAAAGTTCAGGAAATACTCGAAACAAGCAAATTAAATCACATCATATAAAACATCACACAATCACTTCTCCACTCTTACTTATGGGTTCGTCAACGCAAAGTCATCCCCCATAAGTAACTAGACAAACACGTACTCATGGGTTCGTCAACACTTAGTCATCCCCCATGAAGTACCGACAGACTAGAGCTCTAAAACTGACCGTAACCAATCACCCGGCCAAGGCTTGGTTCCCGGTCCACCACGAAGGCTCCTATTCTAATACTCAAAACCACCACACAGGCACACAACCACAACTAATGCAAACATCCACCACTAAGGCAACTAATCCACAACGAATGCACTCACTCACCACTAAGGCATACACCTTCACAACTAATGCACATAATCACCACAAGGGCACCATTCCACAACAAATGTACTCACTCACCACTAAAGCACACATTTTATTACTCTCACGTCATAACCGTAACCAATCACCCGATTAAAGGCTTGGAACCCGGTTTGACTAATTAAACAAACAATTCTACATCAAGCTATCACATTATCATAACGTGTCTTTCACACATAAACACGTGGATATAAATATTTAAAACAAGAATAATTCTACCAACTCTAATTATTACTCATGATCGGAAGTCCTTTTGAAAGATTATACTATTAACAGAAAACTTGTTTTCACTTACCATGAGCCGTTGACGATCAAGCTCATTTATATTTTAAAAACAAAATCATTTTCTTTCAAGGACAACTTCACAATTAGCAATAATTATCATCATCATCAAAATCACCATCAACATCATCATTAATCTTATCATCATAATCGTCATCAAATCATGATCAAAATCAACATCACCATCATCATCAAATCATGATCAAAATCAACATCACAATCATCATCAAATCATGATCAAAATCAACATCACAATCATCATCAAAATAAATAGGCCACAAAGTGGACCTTAGTGAGATTTTACTCACCTTAACTCCCGCTGCGTCTTCACACGCACAACACGAGCACAACACCAACTTGTCAATCACCTAGGTAGCACAGAACAACTTAGTGACCAACAAAACAAGCGATCAACTTAATGACCAACTTTGTCACTAACAACCAAGTGATTACCCTTTACGCCAACTAGCTAAAACCTAACCCAAAGATTCACCATAACGAGGCAATCCTCGTATGAGACCTCCCAAGGTCACCGAAACCCATGAACAGCCTATGATAACCAAAAATGATTACCTCCATGTTCAGATTCCATAAACCAACACCGAAAGAACGACTTCCGGCAAAGCCTCAACATACTCAAGCAACATTGAAACCTACAATCTACATGCTCACGTACTCGTATCGACAAGCACAACCTAACAATTACTCCTAACCACCCAACCTCTGCCAAAGGCGCCGCCACGCGCCGCCACACGCCGGCGGCGAGTGGGCCCCACGCGCCACCCTACCAACCTACGAATTAGCCCAAGCTCACAACATAAAACTTGTAGATTGAAGAGAGAGGAGCATCTTTTATACCTGAGGTTTCACCTAGTTCGGCCGGAATCGGCCGGAAATCACCGGAAACCCGCCGGAAAAGTCAAAATTCACCACCACCACTCCACACCGAGAGTCGAGCTTCAAGACCACCGGAAAACAACCCAGGACACCAAGGAGCTCCTATCCCGACCGTTTCCAAGCTGTGTCGCCGTCGCCGGAGGTGGAAAACCCGACCGGGTTCTAACCCGAGCTTCCGAGCTTCGGGTCTCCGATTTGGGGTTGAAATGGCGCAAATCACCACCACAGGGCAGCTCGGACGGAGGAGGAGAAGAGAACCCGACCGGTGCCGTCGTCTGGGTCGGCCGGAGGTGGCCGGAAAAGCCGAGTCGGGTCACCGGGTTCGGGTAGGTCGGCTGGGAAACCTGGGTTCTCTCGGGGTCGGAGAGAGAGAAGAAAGGGGAAGGAAATCCGGTTCTGAAAATTATCAGGACCCAAACTGCAAATTTCCTATTTAACCCAAAATTCCCGTAAAGCCAAAACTTCTGCTGACCATAACTTTCTCATACGAAGTCCGTTTTACGCGTGCCACGTGTCTACGAACTCGTATCGTCGTGCTCTACAACTTTCGTGAAGGAAGTTTCTCGAGAAACCCAACGGATTAAAAAGTCAACTCTTGACCCTTAAAGAATAAATAACCGTTTCGGGTAAATCATGCGCCCGAATACTTCCGCTCTTTCTTCGAACCTCAAAAACACACTAACTTCTAACTCGAGAACTCTCAAATAATATTAGAAACTAATATCAAATTTCCGGGGTATTACAGACATACCTACAAAAGATAGTAGATATATGAGTAACTAGATTGACATCGAGCCATTTGGAAGGATTGAAAAGGCTAAAAATAGTAACAATCCCGAGAGTACTGAAAAAGTCTCGCGCAGAATGACATTTGCTCACTAAAACAGTCATAATTCCTTTGTTAAAATATATATGGACGAACCGTGAAATGTTCTAAAAACTAGACTTGCAGAGCTTTCCAATGATATAAAGTTCACTATCTAGTTCATCCGGATCTGTTCACAAAGCTCAAACGAAGTGACTGTCCAGGGAGAACAGATTACTGTTTTTCACATATTTGGCATTAGCGAAGCTTTTGAAGCTTGCCGGTGGCATGGAGGCATATGCTCAGCCATAGAGGATTCGATGGTGATCCGGTTTTGCCAAGTCTTTAACGTCTTTTACAAGACGGAAATTAGAGTAATAGCGTAAGAGGGATGCAAAATCAAAAGTTTTATGTAATTCCAAATTAAGTATGACCAGACATGTCCGTGGAGGGTCGGTAGTGCGAGGCATACTTAAAACCACTAGCTGCTTAATTTCAGAAAATTCTAAGACATCATACTAACTTGGATGAGCCTAGTTAAACAATTGATGATGGAAAATCTGATATAGGGTAAAAGACTTAAACCAGAAAACACGTTAGTAACCCTCCTTGAGAGTCAAGGCGTCGTACGTCACCTCCTCTAAGGGAGAGACCAAAGACGGCGTTGATGCCATGTTTTATAAGGTAGATGTAAATCAATACGAACCATGTAGAGACAAGAAGAATTAATACGATGCTTTTATTTTTGGTTTGTCTCTCTAGGGTTGATCATACACAACCCTAAGTGTCCGAAGTCGATCAAACATGACCCGGAAAACTTGTGTGAAGGTGATCAAACACACCTTCAAAAAGAAATAATCAAAGTTGATCAAACACAACTTTGGACCCGGGGAGGACAACCAGAATTTTAAACCTGCAAATACACCGACCCAAACATAGAATGAAGTAGAAGAAGGAGAGAAAACACTTTATCTCCCCCGAGGTTATTGAACTTGAAAGAGTTTTAGGGTTGTAAAATAAACAAACCGTAAAAAACTTGGATGCTTGATCGGATTGAAGAAAACGGTGAGGCAGACGGCCGGGAAGGGGCAGTCGGCTGACGACGGCGGCGGTCGAGGTAGGGCCGATAATCTTCGGTTTTGATGTTTAGGGTTTGAGAAAAACTATTAGCTTAAAGGTCGAGCCACGTGCTGATAACGTGATGAAGTGAAAGAAATTTGAGAACAGAGAATTGTGAAAGATGATGATCTTATTCAATGATAGAAGCCCTTTATATAAGGAATTACACAATACCAATATGGTAAGGATAATGAATACATATATTTAGTCAAACTACATATCCTATTGACATAAAACCAAGACACACATAAAGAATATCTGGAATATTACATAATATCCTAGAACATATATGAGATATTGAGAAGTCTGAAAGGATTCAAGAAATATTTTTTTTTTGAAATATTCAGTTACGACTTTTATATATTTTGGGTAAAACGAACGCTAGAAGTAACTATTACATACTCTACCGCTATCATCTATAATAGACAAGTAGTTGTGTTGTGAGGATATGATAGATTACTATTTAATCATATTCACTCATAGAGCTATCTTTAATTGTATTCACTCGTATTCTAAAGGGTGAAACCACATAAAATAGAACAAACTAAAATAAAACTAGAAACAAAACAAGACTAAAAATAGTTAATGAACTAGGGCCAAGAAACCTAAACCCAAAAGATAGAGGCCCAATAAGGCAACACCCAAAGGAGATTCACTTCGGCTCCAACCTAGTTGAATCTGGCAGTCCACCCTTCTATCTGCATGTCGTCGTACTTGGCAGAGCGTTGTTGTCGTTGCCATGATCCACACGCCATGATCCACACGCCATGATGAAACGATCCATTCTCCTCAGCCTCGCCGTCGAACTAGATCGCATCCAAACATCGTTGTAGCCTCGTTCCAAAACAAACCCCAATCCAGCCCCAACAACAAGAGACACCACCGATCTAGACCACTGGCCTCACCGTCTAAGACCTTTCCTTAGGAATTGACGCCGCATCTACATAGCACACCCACCACCGAACACTGCCCAACCAAAAACAACCAACAAAACCAAAACAAAACTCCCCTCAAACTACCCCATTGAGCAATAGAACTCGACGAACCTCAAATGATTGAAGGATAGAATCAAATCTGATCCTCCTAACCCTTGTGCGTAGAACCACACAGGGGAAAGTCCAAGGACAACTGCGTCGATGCTCCAGTCCGACAGCAACCAAAAAACCAGGCCGGAGGCCCACTCCCGTCGCTGCCGGATGAGACCCGAATAGATGATTTGAGCCGCCGCCTTCTATGGTTTAGGTGATGTTATTGAAAGGATTCAAGATTAAGCTAACAGCAAAGATGGAAATTCAACTCAACCTTGAGAAGCCTGCCACCACATAAACCATATTTCAGCATCTATTATTTACCCAGAACCCAAGTTGTGGGAGAAAAACCATGTATCAGAACTCATAATTCCTGTGTCACTTGATCGCTTCTAAGACTACAATCAGTATTTTAGTTTACACCACCCTTTGGGACAAATCGAGCTCAATTGAATCCTGATATTCAAATGATTTAAAAGTTCAAATCTTGTTTAAAAATGTAACAGCATCTCCACTTCCAATGTACCATAGAACAGTAACAACATACACTACATGTTGCAACAGTATCTTCGACTTCAAATTGCAAAAACCAACCTTTCCGACCGTACATATCAGCCTAAAAACTTACTGAGCACCTAAACCCTAAAACAAGATAATAATCATTACCCATTAACTCCCTTCTTCTAAGTTCGATAACCACCGCCTCTCACGAACTGAGGCAACTAGATTCCAAATAGAACTCGTTTTCCACCAGCATAAGGCTCAACATCAAAGTTGATGTGATAACTAATATCTACAATTAGTGCTCAAACACCATAGGACTTCAACTGCATGCGCAAGACTTAAGCAAACGTATTCAGGAAGACAACCATTTATATTGTAGAATCATCTGAAGTTGCTCAAATTTTGGTTATAATATATCCCATTAGGAGTCACCCATTACAAGTGAAACAATCAGAGGGCAAGAAAATGTTGCAAAGGTGTAAATCACCCATTGTTAGTGAAACAAGCAGATGCAAGCAATCTTGATTAAGCAGATGCAAGAGCAGGGGATACATAGGACACACTATGATGGAGGATGATAACTACGAGTCCAGAAATTGCTTAAGCTGTTTGAGCTTACCATATTAAGCAATTAATATGGGTATACATAGGACACACTATGATGGAGGATGATAACTACGAATCCAGAAATTGCTTAAGCTGTTTGAGCTTACCATATTAAGCAATTAATATATTATTTTCTATTGATCATTCTATCTACTAAACAAAACCTCATCACAATAGTATAATCAACTTTGGCATCCTACCACTTATAGTACTAAATTTTCATCTCCATGAGGTTGTAATCTTGAAAAATAAAAGAACTCATATGAACTAAGCATCCTTCTAAATCTAATTAAAATAATTTCCCTTTAATTGAGGGCAGGGGTGGGGGATTGGGATTTCACCACAAATCTCAGCTTCTATATCCTGCTACCATCCTAATCTTATATCAGCTACTGTATACAGGAAAGGGCAACTTCAAAACACATAACCAAAATGACACTAAACTCGAATATCCAGACAAATGAAGTAAATAAGGGGATAGAAAACACACTATAAATCCAACGAACTGATAGATTGTATTCTTACTGAACTTCTTTTGTGGAGATGCCAAAAACTATATCAAATTTGTAATAAGTATTTGAAATTACAAGAACCAAGTAATGCTAATCCACTTGAGCTTTGTAAATTTACTATCTGTGACTTAAATGCCGAGCTTTTATATCTATCAATGAATATCATGTGGGTCGTACAAGACATGTTAAATAACACTTTTCGCATGCCATTGATTGAAGATATTGCACACAGGTATCATAACAGACACATAACCAATAACATATGCAGGTTCACCTGAAAATTAGTTTGGCTCCCTTCCTCAGTTGACCACATAGGGACTGAATCACATGAAAATCAAAACGAGATAACAATTCTCATCAACAATTGTCTCAGTAATTAAACAGAAAATGAAAAGCAAGAAGTATAAAGAGCAACTAAGCTACCATAGAGTAAACGGCATTGCATTATCAGTCGTCCTCAGCAATCATTCAGAGATGCCTAACTGATGCTACACTGCTGCCTGGCAAGGTGGATAAGCAGGCTTCTGTTACCAGGAACCACTATGATGGAGGTGACCCAACACTGTATACATAATACAGATTGAATATATAAAAATATGCAGCAGTGGTTTTAAAAAATCTATTTCTGCATTAAAATCTGATTGATAGCCATGTTCTAACACAGCAAAAAGGAAAAATAAAAAAGAAATAACAAAAGCAAAAGAAGAAATGAACAGGTATCAGAATATCTTACAAAACCAATGAACAGAATAAACATTCCAAACTAATATCATCATGAACACCTTACTAATTATTAATGAACATCTTACTAATTATAAATGGGCCTCAGAACTAAGCAATATTTAGAAAAATACAAGGACAGTAAAAACATTTATTGTTCAGTACAGCATGATCCCTATTAAAATTTAGATGAGCATAATCCTATTCAAAGAAACTCACTTCCTTAGTTCCAGCTGAAGCAAAGATGTCCGGGCCAATAAACCACCGTCATGAGAAACAGTATGTTGGGCATTCTTTAAAGGAGTCTGTTGAGCTCCAAATTTCTCAATGCGTAAAGATAGTGTCATTACGTCTAGGTGGCCTATCAGGAATTGAACCAGGCTTGAACTTCGAGGCTTCATGTTTTGCCAGTTCAGGAGGAACATGACTGTTACTCTGAATGAGCATCTGCTTGAGATCATAGAAGACATCAGTGTCGTGAATTGTCAACAGTGATGTGGCAATACCAGTCTTCCCTGCACGTCCAGTACGTCCAATACGATGGGTGTATGTTTCAATACTCGAGGGCATATCATAATTAATCACATGGGCCACATCAGGTATATCAATACCACGGCCTGCAACATCAGTTGCAACAAGGACATTGTATCTCCTGGTCCTGAAACCCTCAAGGCTAATTTCTCTCTGGTCTTGTGATTTCCCCCCATGCAAAGTGGTCACACGATATCCGTTCTTATCCAAACTCTTGGCTACATAATCAGCAGTTTTCTTAGTGTTAACAAACACAATAGCAGTCTTATCACCAAGTTCATCGAGCAATCTCTTTAGCCTCTCAAACTTCTCTGCATCCTTACTCCAGACCACATTCTGAGTGATCAAATCAGTAGTCTTTCCAGCTGTACCAATTGTGACCACAACAGGATTCCTCAAATACTTCCGAGCAAGGCGTTCCACCGCAGGAGGCATGGTGGCACTAAACATATAAGTGGTTCTGTAAATCTTCTTGTCATCAAGCTCTTCATCCTCATTCTCAGGTTTGAAATTGCTGGAAGGCATTGCATCCAAAACACCCACAACCTGTGGCTCAAACCCCATATCAATCATCCTATCAGCCTCATCAAGAACAACATAATTGCACTGATTCAAAACAGCATAACGCCTCTCCAAACAATCAATCAACCGCCCAGGTGTAGCAATAACAACCTCACACCCTTGCCTAATTTTAAAACCCTGTTCCTCAATTGACTGTCCACCAACAATAGAAACAACTTTAATACCCAAGTAATGCGCAAACTTCACAGTCTCTTCCTCAATCTGCTGCGCAAGCTCACGAGTAGGTGCCATAACAACAGCATAAGGCCCTTCAGCCTCATTCTCTTCGTTAATAGGAGGCAACCTAGAAATATATGTCAACATAGGAAGAACAAACGCAGCAGTCTTACCAGACCCAGTCTCCGCAATGCCAATAACATCACGCTGCTGCAGACCCAGAGGAATAGCCGCCATCTGGATCGGAGAAGGTTTCTTATAACCAGCCCTCTCCACAGCCTTGAGCAGCTCCGTACTCAGTCTACTCTCACCCCAATTCCTCATAGGGCGAGGTATCCTAGACCCTTTGTAGGAAATATTGAAGTCCTCTCGGAATATCCTCCAGTCCCTCTCAGTCATCTCCTCCAGCTTCTTATCAGTCCAATGCCGATCCACTCTCATATCAAAAGTATCATACAGCTCTGCAGCCTCCTCCTTCAGCCTCTGTGCCGCAGCCTCCCCCGGCCTCTCCTCTACGCCATCCTTCTTCCTAATCTCATCCCTCAGCTCCCTCTCCTGCTTCACTGCAAGCTTCTTCTGCTCCCTGCGGTCCATTCCGGCACGAAACCCTCGCCCGAACAGGAGCTGAGCCTCATGAGGATTCTGATACAAAGCATTCATATCACGCGAAGTGTCCTCTGTGTTCTCCCAATCGAAAGAGAATCGGAACTTCTCGCTAGGCTTAATCACGCGCTTCTTCGGCTTCTTCGAGCCAAGGTACTGCTCTTTAATGGCCTCAAGCTCCTTATCACGCTCCCGGTCAGCTAGCTTATCCAATCGGGCCCGCTCTCTGGCCTTGGCCTCCTCTTCGCGCTCCCTCTCACGGTTGTCACGGTCACGGTTGCGCCGCTCCGTTTCGCGCTCCCGGTCTCTCTCCCGGTCGCGATCTCGATCGCTTCGGGAGTACCGGTCCCGGTGCCGGTCTCTGTCTCTGTCTCGGTCTCGGTCCCGGTCGGAATTGGAGTTGTTGGGGACGGAATCGGAGGAGCGGAGATTGGAGAGGAGCTGGTGCTGGCGGCGTTTCTGTTCCTCGTGTTCTTCTTGGCGGCGTTGTAGGGCTAGCTTCTCGCGCTCGGCGTTGGTTAAGAAGACGGGTTTCTTCGGCGGCAAGGATGAAGAGACGGCGGCGAGGCCGTCGCCGGCGCGTTTCATTGTGCAGAAAAGGTTTAGGGTTTCGGGATAAAATTAAATTTCTGAAGAGTATCGGAGTTTAAGTTTATATATAGGTGTAACACTGGACTGCATCAAAATGGGCCGCTAAAATGGAATATTGGCCTGGGCCTCACAACAGTTTTTGCAGCAACACGAGTAAAATGCTCCATACTTGTAATTAGAATAAAAGTATAAAGGGTGCTGCTAAATGTACTCATCAATTAAGATAGAGGAGAGGATGAGAAGAGAGATCTGAAAAATTTGGGCTTGCTGCCGAACGAGTGATGGAATTATAGGGGCTTCTAGGGATCGTGGATGCAGTTTGTTGAGGTTTGATTGTTGTTTTGGCATCAGGTTTTGTGATGGTAGCTCTTGGAATGGAGGTTGGAGGTTGTACAATGGCGGCGTTCTCCTCGTGGCTGAAGAGGTTAACTCCTTGTCTGTTCAGGAAACTGAAAGTTAGAGAATCAGTTTTCTATTTTACTAAGTCTTTGTTTATGTTTAATAATACCTAGTCCTAAGGAGCTGTTAGAGTTAGAATATGACTTATTTTGAATTTCAAACGTGATAGCAGCAATAGCTAATCATGACTTGCTTTGTAAGAGTTCTGTTAAGATGTAAGACTATTTAAAGCCAAAGTTGTTCAATAAGAAGGTAGATCATTCATCCATATTGTTCTTGAGCTCTGATTGTTGAGTTTCATTCAGGGCTTTCTAACAATCTGGTATCATAGCCCTTAACGGGGCCTAATTGTGCATTTCGGGTTAGAGTGAAACAGTGTGTGTGTGTGTGTGTGTGTGTGTGTGTGTGTGTGAGTAAACAGTGTGTGTGAGAGAAGTGATGGCAGAAGCAAGCTCAACACAATTGAAGCTTTTGGCTGAGAGCAACTCAGCTCCGGTATCCATCCCAATATTTGATGGATACTACGATCACTGGTCAGAGAACATGGAGAATTTCATTCGCTCCAGAAAGTTATGGCACCTCATTGAAGTTGGTGTTCCAACTCCTGTGCAAGTGCGTGAACAAGTCGCTACTTTCTCAACTGTTGTGGCAGAAGGAAGAAAACAGACTGAGGCACAAAGGAAGAGAGAAGAAGACTTGCGCCAAAGAGTTGAGCAATGAAGGAGGATAATTTGAAGGTTAAAAATTTCCTTTTTCAAGCTATTCAAAGGACTATCATGGACACAATTCTTGATAGGTCCTCTTCGAAGAGCATATGGGATTCCATAAAACAAAAATATCATGGTTCATCCAAGGTGAAGAAAGACTTCGAGATCTTGCAGATGAAGGAGGATGAGAGGATTGATGAGTTCTTTGCTCGGACTCTTACCATTGTGAACAAGCTGAAAGTTCATGGCGGTCAGAATATGTCACAGGTTGACATAGTAGAGAAAATTTTGATGTCATTGACTTCAAGATTTGACTATGTAGCATGTTCAATCGAAGAATCCAATGACCTTGATATAATGACAGTTGACGAGTTGCACAGCAGTTTGCTTGTCCATGAGCAGAGATTGTGTAGAATCAATGGAGGAATGATAGATGATCAAGCTCTCAAAGTGACATCAAGTGAAGGAGGTAATCGAGGCAAAAGCAATAGGGGTCGAGGACAAGGAGGCAACATGAGAAGAGGTCGAGGAAGAGGCAGTTTTAACAAGGCCATGGTAGAATGTTACAAATGTCACAAGCTTGGACATTTTCAGCATGAATGTCCAACTTGGAACAAGGAGGCACATTATACAGAGGCAGAGTTCAATGAGCATGAAGAAATACTACTAATGGCTTACGTCGATCTGAATGAAGGAAAAAGGGAAGATGTGTGGTTCCTAGACTCAGGGTCCTCAAATCATATGAGCGGTGATTTTTCAAAGTTTTGTGATTTGGATGATCGAGTTCGGAATCATGTCAAGCTTGGCAACAACTACAAGATGATGGTGCAAGGAAGAGGTAGAGTCAAGATTTCCATTCATGGTGTCACCTACAATTTTTCAGATGTGTTTTATGTGCCAGGGTTAACTAACAATCTCCTTAGTATTGGTCAACTACAAGAAAGAGGGCTTGTTGTTTGGATGCATGAAGGGAAGTGCAGAGTATACCATCCTGAGAGAGGTCTCATCATTCAGACAACTATGACAACCAATCGAATGTTTGTGATTGTTGCCAATACATAAGAAAAGAAGTGCTTTCACTCCAGTGTGCAAAAGCAGGATCTAGTCAATCTGTGGCACTGCCGGTTTGCACATCTAAGTCATAAAGGATTGAAGCTGCTACAGGAGAAAGAGATGCTTAGTGGATTGCCGAAACTTACTTCTTCATCATCAGTATGTGTAAGCTACCTTGTCGGGAAGCAGCACAGAGATCCTATACCAGAGAAAAGAATGTGGAGGGCTACACACAAGCTTCAACTTGTTCATCCTGATCTGTGTGGACTGATAACTCCAGAATCAAACAGCAAGAAGAGGTATGTCCTATGCTTTATTGATGACTTTAGTAGAAAAGCATGGACATTTTTTCTTGTTGAGAAATCAAAAAATTTTAGCTACTTTAAAAGTTTTAAAAGCATGATAGAGAAGGAATCTGGTATGAGTATTAAGTGCTTGCGTACTAATAGATGAGGAGAGTTCAATTCAAATGAGTTTAATCAGTTCTATAAGGAGCATGGTATTAAGAGGCAGCCCGCAACCGCCTACACCCCGCAACCGAATGGGGTTGCCGAAAGGAAGAATCGCACCTTGATGAATCTTGTGCGCTCCAAGAGCATATTGCGAATGGATTGATAAAATTCAATGATAAAGGCTTTTGAGATGACTGATTTGGGTTGATAAAATTCTTTCTTGGAGTAGAAGTCTCTCAATGCTTAGAAGGCATTTTTATTTGTCAAAAAGCTTATGCACAGGAGGTCTTCAAAAACGATTTGGGATGGAAGGATGTAAACCAGTAAATAGCCCCATTATTCCTGGTCACAGGCTCAATAAAGATGAACATGGCATGAGAATGGATTAGTCTTTCTTCAAACAAATTGTGGAAAGTTTGATGTATCTCACGGCGACACGTCCGGATTTAATGTACAGTGTAAGCCTTATTAGCACGTTCAAGGCCAAACCAATTGAGTCTCACCTGTTGGCAGCAAAAAGATACTTTGTTATTTGAAAGGGAGCTGGAACTATGAAATTTTGTACAAGAAGGGAGAGTCTGAAGCACTAGCAGCATTTACTGATAGTGATTACGCAAGTGATGTAGAAGATCACAAGAGTACTTCTGGCTATGTCTTTCTTTTAAGTTCGAGAGCAATTTCATAGGCTTCTAAGAAGCAGCCAATAGTCACTCTATCCACAACAAAGGCCGAGTTTGTAGCTGCAACAGGTTGTGCAAGTCAAGCAATTTGGATGCGGAGGGTGCTAGCAATGCTTGGTCAAAAGCAAGAGAGGTGTACTATCATTCATTGTGATAATAGTTCAGCAATTAAATTGTCAAAGAATTCGGTGATGCATGGAAGAAGCAAACACATTGATGTGAGGTTCCATTTTCTAAGTGATCTTGCAAAAGATGGTGAGATTGAATTGATTCATAGCGGAACTCATGATCAGATTGCTGATGTGATGACAAAGCCACTGAAGTTGGATGATTTTCGAAAGTTCAAAGAGAAGTTGGGCGTGTGTGTGTTGTTGAAGAGCTAAACTAGTTGGATGACTTCGAGCAATGGTGGATTGCGGCAGACTGGTTAGAGGCAACGACGGGACTTGTCGATAGAGAAGACAGCGGAGCTCGTGATCGGTGGAGTTGGCGGTGTTGTATAGTGGGAGATGTATCCGGGCTTGAGTCAACAACATTGGACTTTAAGCTGGGCCTTATTCATGTGTCCTTGGGCTACTTTGGTGGGCTAGGGTTTCTCTTAGTTCAATTCTTTATTTCTTAGTACTTTGGGTGGGGTCTTGTTGTAGGCCCATTTTTTTAGATAGTTTGTTCGTCTAATAATGCTCAACATTTGGGTGAGTGTAGTAAGTCTTGGCCCTGTATCCCTTGTTTAGTAGTTAGTATACAGTCTAACCCAATTTCACCAGTATTGATGTATGTCATAAAGGTTTTTAGGCGGATATACTGCTGGGTTAAATTATGTGTTATCTTTGTTTAAGGAGTAGGAGTCTTTATGAGTCATTATCAAATATGCAGTCGGTGCACTAGTTACTTGAGCAGTGAATGTAATAGGTGATATTCAGATCCCTTAGATTCAGTGAGAGAGCTTGTTGATTTATATAATCTTTTTCGATCAATGGAGTTATCCATTTCCTTCACACACAAAATGTACCCAGCAAATTTCTAAATATACCCAGCAACATAATTTTTGGCTTTTATTTCGTACATTACCCCTCAAGCAATCATCATTTAGTATTTTAAATCCTATTTTAATTACAAAAAAAAACAATTAAGAAGGTAACTGCAATACAGATTGCTTTTGCATCTTCTACCTCTTCCATCATTAATTCAACATGTCTTTTTCGTCATTATCTTATCTATCCTCTCAATTTCGTTTCTTTTAAGATGAAGACTATGAAGATGAAAGAAAGAAAACAACAAAAATTATGGAGCAAACAAGTCAACTTCAATTACTTCACCATCATCTGGATCAGTTCTACTTTCATATAATAACATATCGATTAATTCTTCCAAGTGATAACAATTCATATATATAGTCTAACTAATCAATAAGATGATTCTTGTAAGTTCAGAGGTTTACAGTATCTAAAACAAAGAACAAGTTCCAGTAAATACATACATATATAAGCTTATTTAGAAGCAGTTGATCACCTCCACCCTGATAAGAAACCCAATCCATCTTTGAGAATATTAAAGAAGGTTATGTAAAAAAAAAAGTGAAGTATGAGTTCTACCTAGAGGTGTGCCAATGAGAAGTTCTGGAGAGGAAATTATGGAACGACGATCTGTGAATATTTTATTCTTCTTTCTATTTTATCCATTTTTTTTCTTCTGTTGCTGGGTGTACTAAAGAGGTAGAATTGGAAGGTCATGAACAAAAATTATATCACTTGGATTTTTACTGGGTACATTTAGCAACACCCAAGTATAAAACTATAGCAGTGGATGATCATAGTTTTTTAGGGAGCATGCGTCCTTGGCTAAACGAGCAAACCCTAACCATGACTGAACCCTTAAACAAAACCTTGCTGCAAGACGGAAACCAAAACCCCCGGAGCTGGATTGACCTTTCAGATGACGTCACGGCTTCAATATTGTCACGATTGGGAGCAATCGAGATTCTGGTGACCGCTCTGAATGTATGTACGACATGACACAGAATCTGCAAGAACCCTACAAACTGGCACACCATCGACATGTGCGATGATTCAGTTTATGACTAAATCACCACAGCGCTACCGCTTTGACAAGTTGTGTAGGAAAGCAATTTGTCTCAGCTGTGGCAACCTTGTCGATGATCTCCTTGAGCATATCATTGATAGGCTAGGTATGATAATTCTTTACGAGTATATATGCATATATGTTCATGTTTCTCATCTATTATATATATGATGATCAATGAATGTTTATGTTAAAGTTGGATCTGCTAACATGTTCATACATAACCTTTTTTTTTTCAATATTTGTATGGGAATTAGACGTCTCTGTTTTGTGCATTTTGATGTAACAAGTGATGGGCTGATTAAAGCAGCTTCGAAGCTTCCACTGTTGGAAGACTTTGAGCTTAATTTCATACTGCAACTACAGACTTGATTTTCCTCTCTACAAATGCATACATGACTATCTTGAAGTTATTGGTCGTTGTTGCCCTCGTTTGAAATCATTGAGATTGAACAAGTTCAACAACTGTCAACACTTCATGGGTGAATCCGATGGTGATGCACTTGCTATAGCAGGAACAATGCATAGTTTACACAACCTGCAGCTATATGGAAATAAACTCACTAGTCACTAGCAAGGGGTTGCACGCCATTTTTGATGGATGTCCACTTCTTGAGTCACTTGAGCTATGTAATTGTGGAAATATTAATCTCAATCCTCTGTTTCGACATCGTTTTGGTCTGAAATTGGAAGAAGAATTGAGAACAAGATGCATTGACCGTATTAAAAACTTGTGGCTTCCTCGTGATTCTACACACGACTATGAACGTCTAGCCACAGACAAACTTATTGACAAAAAGTGGGATGTTGAATCTATGAGCTGGGAAATTTGATTTACGGAAATTTGGCTTCGTGGAACCCTAGCTTCTTGCTTTCCAGTGTGCGCTGCTGCAATGTTTTGCATGTGACTGTCTCTCACTGTACTTTTCATCTTTTACATCGGGGAATTTGTGTCTATTTCAGTGTGTACTGCTTGCTTAAGTATATAGGAATTGATGTCATAATCTGCTTCTGATTGAACTAAACTAATTATGGGAAAGCAGGTTATCATTGTATTATGGTCGCCAAATGAAGATTGATAATTGCTATAATCTCTCTTTGATCAGACAAAGGTTAAGCATCTTCAGAAAAATGCATAATATTGCCTCAAACTTTTTTTTAGAATTTTGTTTTTTCCTATTTGCCTAATTACTCACTGACTTTGATAGTTTATACTCTGACTCTTTGTTACTTCCAATCCCTTTTTGTTACTCTTTACCTAATCTCGTTCTCGTAATAAATTGCAAATCCAACCTATTATCTTCAATCAAATTAACCACTATGGGAAGAAAATTCAAAACTAGTTGACTTGAGGTCCTGCATAACTTGCAAACTATTAGCTGGGAAGAACGGACACCCCAGCTATTTCTTCGAAGCAGGCAGAACTAGGATTTAAAAAGGGTAATCATTTTGTTTCAAAACATGTAATGCCTCTGCGTCTTTTATGGTTTTATCATAATAGTATCGATGTTAAGACAAACCAATTGAACAAGCAATTGACAAGGCACCAATAGGCTTTATATTGAAAAGTCTTGTGGAAATCAAATGCATAAAAAAGGGAGGATCGTTTTGTTTCAATCTTTTCAATATTTTCTCTCATCACCACCACTCATAATCATAATGTACAAATTTGTAAAATACGAATCAAATACAAAAAGGCTCTCCCAGTGACCCACTAAATTCTCAAAGTGCTACAACCATAAAATAGAAATAAATTCTTTTTGCTCAGAAGATTGCACCTTACAATACTCATCCTCACAGAACCAAAGAAAGAAAATAGCATGAACGTTGAACAAATCATCCATCTGTTGTACAGGAGAACCGAAAGGAAACAAAAAGAGAGTCAGTGATATGTACATACCAAGTCCTCTCAACAAGCATATTAGTTTCTCCGCCAAAAGATCTTGTAAAGCTAGCTAAAATTTAGCAAAGGCTGTACATGTCAAAAATGTCATAAGTTGATAATTTCACAATGTAAACACCAT
Organism: Fragaria x ananassa; assembly: GCA_034370585.1. Classification (NCBI taxonomy): domain Eukaryota; kingdom Viridiplantae; phylum Streptophyta; class Magnoliopsida; order Rosales; family Rosaceae; genus Fragaria; species Fragaria x ananassa. The sequence continues at coordinate 17,838,230 of CP139769.1, forward strand.
AGATTGTGAAATACAGTTGGTTTTTTAAATGTGCAACTCAGACTTCCTACAATAATTCACTAAGAAACCTCTTATTGACACAAAGGGGTGTGCTTTTTCATGTTAACCTGAGTGGAAATGCATGCAGACCATGCTCTCAAAGATCTACCCAACCAAGAAGTGAGATTAACATTTGTTCACATACTAGAGCATATAAATTGTGACTGCTTAATGAACTAGGTCATATCATTGTTCAAGTCCAGTCCCATTCACCTAGTTACCTACTAACCAGAGGGATTTGGTCACTCACCATTAGATCGTAACTCATTTAGATCCTATGGTGGAGAAATAAACAAGTTTAATTGAACTAAAATTGTATTTTTGTATTTTTAAATAACTCTCAATTATTAACTTTTACCCAAACAAGGACGTCGTCTTCTCCGAAACGTCTTCTCCACTTCTTTCTCATCGTCCCTCTCCTCAGTCCTCACAACAGCTCCTCAGAAACCCATAAAAAAAAATTTGCTGGAGACGAAGACCGTTTTTCGCCAGAGACGAAAGAGCTTCGTTGCCCCAATCTCCTCCTCTTCTCCCTTTTTCAGACACAGCCTTCTTCCATTCTCATCGTCTGTCTTCTCCTCTTCTCCCAAAACTCGTCAGATTTGCTGAAACCCAAAGAGGATATGCGCCAGAGATGGAGACGCAACGCCGAATAAATTTGACTTCATTTTGTTGTTCAACTTCATCTCCTTGGAACAACTTGTTTTTCATGTTGTACTATGGCTTGGTGGCAGAAGGTATGCACTTATCTCAGGCGTTTTCTTGTATCTGTTTCTGGAGCAGATTGAAGTATGTTGGGCAACTTATATGGTATGCCTGACAGTATCTCAGTAACTGGTATCATCGTGACTTGGTTGCACTTTTTTTTCTTTTTCTTTTTTTCTCTGTTGTGGAAAAAAAGGGGACAAGGGGATGTCCATGAGCATGGTAAGGTGTAGGGTAATCTCATTTTTGTTGTTCCTGGTTCTAGAGCTTTTTTAGAATATTTGTGGTCTTCATTATAAAATTGTTTATCCTTTATTAGGAAGTGCATCTTTGCAAGTGTGGATGACTTTGTAGTTAAAAATTCAGTACTTTGCTAAGGATGCTCATGGCATAAAACTGCAAGTCAAGAAACTAGGATTGATGCATTCTTATTTTTACTCTAGCACCTCTGTTCAAAGATCAATGTATATATTTTCTTAAAAAAAATTAATGTATATACTTGAAGAGTTGTTATGAACAAACATGTTGCAGCAAACTGTAAATTATTTCTATCTCATTATTATTAGCTCATAATTTCTGCTTATTGGCTTCTGATAATTTTCATTTATTTTCATGCAGTTCGCTAAATAAGACATTGAAGGGCTGAGGCAGTAGGCAATTTGTCAAAGTGTGCATTTGGCCGATATTGATGATGTTTTGGCTTTGGCTAATACGAGTGGCTTGAATAGTGATGATGAGCTTCATGTAGGGTCGGTAGTGTTAGACATAGTAATATCAAAAGTGAGGAGGATCAGGCTTAATTTAGCATGGATTTGTTGGGATTGATTAAAACCTTGATCACAGTATTTGTAGTGTTGTATTTGAAGTGTAGTTGTATCTATAATCCTAACTCACAAAGCCAAGAGTTTTGTAGAAGTGCAATTTGTATAGGGTTCCCTTTGTATAAATTAATAACTGTTAGTTTTGTGGTTAGACTTTGAAATGTACAAGATGTCATGATCAATCATTTATTTATAAAAATAGTATGCAAGGAGCTATGAATCTATAACAAGAGTCATTTAGCAGACATCCAGCAAGCATTTTTTTTTTGGTCATTGTGAATTCTATTAAGCCACCAGGGCAAGAAAGCCAAAAGACAAAAAAAAAAGGAAGAAGCACATGCAACAACAGAAAATTACACTGTTTGACTTTTAAATCACATTTTGTGTCTCTGGAAATCATATTGAATCATTATGAAGAAAACAACAGCAAATCTGATCTCTCTGTTGGAGTAAAAGAAATTCTAAAATTCAATCACCATTCCATCTACTGATTAAATCTCACAAAGACCAGAACTTGTTTATGAAAAATTTAGAAACAAGAATGATAAAACTTCACATATGCTCCAAAACGCTCTTCGTTGAACCAAGGTACAAAAATGCATTAAGAATTCCAAAACACAACCACATTGCTGAAGTCACTATTAAGCCATCAACATCATAATTCCATAAACATGTATCGTTTTGTTACCTGTAAAAAATCAATCTATGAATTTAGTTCTCAACAAGAAGCAACACTATGATTAGGCATCAATTTGATCTACTTTTAGAGTGTGCAAACCATTCAAGCATCAAGTGAAACAACTTACAAGTTATAGTTCATCAACCAAATGATCTTGTTCACCCATTGTTTTGTCGACATCATCTTCTACAACCTTTGACCTAACAACCAAAAGATATATTTTAACTAAACAAGCTAACCAAAGGTATGAGGTATAAATTTTGAATATATATGTACCAATACCTAATAGATGTGCATGTTTTTTTTAGTATGTTTAGTACTTCGACATAAAGAGCAATGTCTGACTTTTCCTTTCCTATCCTTCTATGATGTTAGGCGTTTTTCATTGCCAAGTTCCATATACTTCGATAACCCTGTGTTGATCCATCCATGCTGATTTGTTTATGAACGAATGCGAATCTCTAACCTGACGAACTCTCTCTCTCTCAATCCAGTCCTTCTTAATACCCTTGTGCAGTTGTCTTGCTTTGTGTTCAATCTCAACAACAGTAGGTCTCCTCACCAGATAATTCTCTACCATTTCTCGCAAATCCCTATATTCTTCCTTAGTAAAGTCGCAATTGATAGCGAGGAAATGGGAACATCTCTAGCAAGTAGATGTAGAAGAATTTCTCCACTGTACTCTGCTTCCTTGTTATGCCTTTCACTTGTGTAAGTTTTTATGAAGAATTTCCCTGGAAATAGTTGTCGGGGTCATTTTCCACTCTTACATAGATTCTCACTATCTTTCTTTCCTAGTTATCAGGTTGTGTTGACATCAACTCCTCCACTAAGCTCCTCCGTAAGTAGACTCTTCACTTGAAAAGGATTTAGGAAACGATTTTCTTGAGAAGTTTCAACTGTGAAATTTTTTGTAGAATACTGCACAACAAAAAGATTTAATTTCTTAATTTGCTCCAATAGCCCTTCAAATGTCTTCTTCACAAGTTCAGTCCCCTCAATTGAAATAGCAGCCTCATTAATTAAGCCGGAAGCAATTTTGCACATACTGTTGTGTCTCATTATCAATGAACTATCTACACCGTCTTAGTCTTGACATGTTTTTTTACGAACTATTGAAAACCTTGTCCATCTTCTCAATATATAGTCTTTTAGCAACTCTATATATAATCTGCTTTAGTCGTAACAAAACCAAAACATGCTTGCAAGAGATACCTTCAAACTCAAACATTATACAACTGCATGTCACTATGTTTGATACCTTATCATATACAAGCATCCGCATTTTATGGTTTTCAGCAAGCACCCGGCCCTTTTAGTCTTGTAAACACAACAAATATCATCCTCCATTACGACGTCTACAAAATATCCATTACCATCATGAAGTTGAACTTGAAAGTACTGAAAGTACTTTTCAGAATAAAAATGAGTCATTTGGATCTCCATTGGCATCCTTAACTTCAAATTAGGTGTCTCATTCAAATTTTACGATCTTCAACCAATTCGTCATGTCTCTGATGAACAACTGCCCTATAAAAATGTGTGACAAAATCTATCAAGCTATTTTCTTTACTACAATAACGCTTAAAAAATGCATGTTTAGATTCTACTCTTTGGCTGCTTGACATCCCTGCTGAAAAGTACTTATTGACATATCCTAGAATCCACATTTCACGCAACTCATACATCTTTCTCAACCATTCATTCTATGTTTGTTTACTCTTTTCCAATTCTTCAAACCATCTCTTCTCAAATTCTTCTGGACACTCTGAATCCTATATGCATGTCTTAAAAAACTCATAGTAATTTTTCATAAAAGTTGCATTGGTCTTATCTGGAAATTTCTTTAAAATATGCCATAGACAATACTTATGAAATGTGTTTGGCAAAACATGAGCAATTTCCTTAGACGTTGCTTGATCTTGATCAGTGATAATAACATTCGGGGCACTTTTGGGCATTGTTGCAGCCACGTGTTCAACAACCAAACAAATGAATCAAAAGTTTCATCACTTAAAAATGCACATCCAAAAACAGTGGTCTACCTATGGTGATTCACACCTACAATTGGAGCAAAAATCATATTGTAACGATTGATATTGTATGTCGTATCAAATACAACCACATCACCAAAATTTGAATATGCTTTTTTTTGCAGTTGAATCAACCCATAAACATTTGACAAGTCTCTGTTCTTTATCAGTGTCGAAATCAGGATCATTCTCTTGCTCAGCTTTGAGGTGTTCATACAAAATGTCTACATCATGACCCTTAACTTTTTCTCTCTCATCTCGCACCGCATTTGTTAAATCAATTTCAATGCAACCAACGTTTTCATGCCCACCAGCTTGTGTCTCAAATAGTGCGAATTGCTGGTAGATAGGAATGTCCACCTTTTTGAAGTTTTGTATCAGATTCTTTTTTGCTACAGACATATTATGGTGTGATGGTAATATGTGAAATCTGCTTAGTGTTGTAGGCAGATGATTGTGTTCCTCTATGAAAGTCTTGACAACATAATTACTTCCATCATAGCTTACGGTTAATTTTGCATTGCACCCTGTTCGAGTATTCATGCGGCCTCTTTGTCAGGCCCCGACTCATAATTTTTTCCTTTATTACTGGCATAGTGGTAATAAGAATTTTACCGTGATCGTCATTAAGTGTAAAATATAATTGATCCCCAGAGAGGTGTAGGGGACGATTATTTTGTGGGATTATTCTAAGGAAGAAATTTTGACGACGGTAAAAAATGGTAATTTTTGCTAGTAAAAGGTAATTTTATTGGGGTATTATTTTGGGGTGTTGAATTTTGGATTGGGTTTATAAATGGGGTTGTGGACCGGGCTTGGTCAAAGCCCAGTTTCTTTTCTTTTCTTTCTCTCTCTCTCTCTCCCGCTCCCGTTCCCGAGACTAGTTTATGCCGAGATTTTCCGGCCGCTCGACCACAGCCGTCCGGCCGCCCCACCCCACTTCACCTGTCCCGTTCGGTCGGTCTCCAAGCCAGCAGTAGTTCTAGATCGGTGGCAGCCTCCCTAGCGCCGCCGTGAAGGAGGAATCGACGTCGAGAGCCCCGACTGCAGAAATCGTTTTTTTTCCCCGCAACTCCTTCCTCCGGCCGCCATAGCCGGCGAGCCTTGGCGCAAAAGGAAGCCATCCTCCCATGCTTCAATCCCTCCAAAAGGCTCGCTCCATCTCGAGCTAGGTAAGGAGAAATCAGAATTTGAATTTCTAGGGCTTTATTGTGTGTTTGTGTCTGATTGGCTTAGTTAGGCTTAGAATTGGAGTTTGTGGTAGTTAGGAATGTTGTAGAGGAGGTTGAGAGGGAGATGCTGCCATATTTTGGTGACCATCGGAAGTCGCCGGAGCCGCCGCCGAGAAAATGTTTTTAGTGGAGAAAAATGTGAGGAGTTTAATAGAATAAGTTTTAGAATTTTTGGAGGAGTTTTGGATAGGTTTGAGAATTGTTGAAGTTTGGTATTTTTGGCGGATTATTAATTTATAATCCGGCCATTGGATTTTATTTGGTGGAAGGTGATTTTGAGGATGTCGGTAAAATTTGTGGAGTTTTGAGGTTGGCAGTGAAATTAAGATTTTGGAGTGTTAGGCTTGGTTGAGCGCGAAGCATATTTAATTATGCATATTTTACTTTAAGCGTCGGTGTTTTATTTAAGATTTTATTTATATGGAACCAACGTGAGGAGGCTCGAGCGGAAGAGACCTCCGACCGATATCAGGCTTAGGCCTAACCTGTGTGTGGACCTTTGTTTTTAAATATTGTGTTCGAAATGCTTTATCATTTGAATGATTTTCTGTTGTTGAATATTTCCCGAAATTGAGAATTTCGGTGATTATACTCGAGGCACAATTCCGAGATTAGTATGTATATGATTAAATGGTAGCTAGCTATACGTGATTTCCCCCATACGCCAGGCACAATTCCGGTATGGGTGACATGAGCGTTAGACGCGAGTGTCGTAGCCCTGTGTGACTTTCTAATTTTGCATTTATTTATTCAAAGATTTCGTACAAGGAGTAAGCACGTATGTATTACCACTCGGCCGCTATCCCCCATATGCGAGGTACAAATTCTGGTGTGGGGTGATGGAGCGTTAGACGCAAGCATAGTAGCTTTGTATGATATCTACTTTATTCAAGTTGTTCATAGATATCGTACCAAGGATCAGGCGAGTGTGCATACATACTATATATATATAATATCCAGGCCTGAGAGGCAATGTCTTAAAGTTTGGGAGTCTAGCCAGGCTGGACCCCAGTTCAGAGTCTTTCCAGTGGAACTTTTGTTTTTGCCGTTGATGAAAGCATTTCTTTTGGGGAAATATTTATTTGTTGTCGGAAGCATTTCGTCCACTCACTCTGACGTGTTGAATATTTTCCCCTGGGCTCTTCGTTTTTAAAAATGCCCAGTCTGCAGAGTTCGAGTGAGGTCTAGCAGGAGACGCCGAGGCATATTGACCCATCTATCAGCTACATTTCGCCAGTAGGTTACCTGTTTAATCTACTAGGGGTTTGTTAGCTTTCGCTGTATTTTATTTTATTTTTAGTAGCTCTGAATACTTTTGGAATTCTTCGGTGTAATTTGTATTCTGGCTACTTTTGGATTGTAGCTGAAAATTTATTTTGGAATAAAAAAGTGGTTCTTAAATTTTTAAGTCAGGGTTGTCCATTTTCGAGGGTTGTCCATTTTCGAGTTTTCAATAAATTTTCCTTGGAGGTGGTCCCCGCAGGACTCATCTCGGGTTTCGGGATGAAATTCGGGACGGGTCTTGACACTCTTTCCTCAACTTCATTGTTGCTTCTCCATGTCTCATCGGTCTCACCTTTTTTAAAACATACATATTTTTTCCAAATTAGTATTCCATTCTTCTTCGTCTCCTTACTTTTCCGGACACTAAATCTAGCCTTAAATGCATAATCATTGTAGTACTTGTACACCGCATCTAATGAATCGAATTGTTGCTCGGCTTTTGGTTTTATACCATCTTCAACATCAGGTATATATGCCATTTGGGTTTCTCCTTGGTATAGCATCAGTTCCTCAGGTAGAATTTCCATGTTTTCCATGGTTTGAAACTAGTAAAAGATTTGGAAAGATCAATTATAAACAATAATCAATGAATTAAACAATGATAATTATATATAGTATAAGAACAAAGAACATAACTTTGTTACCTTTTAAACAGAGCAAAATAAAGTACATGAAAAAACAACAACTTTGAATATATATGCGACTTCGACGTCAATAGCTACGAGCCTATAACAGACCCTTCTTTGAGACGCTGCCAATAGCTGCAAAGTTAAATAGATAATGCTTTGATCATGTGGGTTTGTCTTACTCTTAAATAAGACAAGAGAGAAAAAAGAGAGAGAAACCACAGGAGTTTGGTTTATCTGCAGAATGAGAAGAGGAGGAGGAGATTGAGGCAACAAAGCTCTTCCGTCTCCAGAGAAAAACAGTCTTCGTCTCCAGCAATTTTTTATTTTTTATTTTTGGGTTTATGAGGAGCTGTTGTGAGGACTGAGGAGATTACTCCTGAGAAGAGGGACGATGAGAAAGAAGTGGAGAAGACGTCTAGGAGAAGACGACGTCTTGGTTTGGGCAAAAGTTAATAATTGAGTGATTTAAAAATATAAAAATATATATATTAGTTCAATTAAACTTGTTAATCTCTCCACCTAGGATTTAAATGAGCTACGATTTAATGGTGAGTGACCAAATTATCTAAAGGTTAGAGATGCATTTATAAATTCCACAAATGAATCATCCCAACCACGTATAAGAATGGAGATGCAAATATATAAACCTGTTCACGGTACATCATGAGCAACATCCTGTTATGTTAGTGTCCCTGAGGTCATATCGAAGCTCCTTGACAACAGCAGCCAAAGCCTCAGGGTTGAGACCCAAATCACAGAGTGCAATGAGGATGGAAATGGTGTGACGATCAAGCCCTGTGTCAATAATGCTTAACATATGAAATGCTAGAACCAAAGACTCCTAAGCCATTTTTACAACATTCGCGTCCATATGAAGCTGAAGAGAAAGTAAGCAAAAACATAAATTTAGGAAATATCCATAGCCATGTCAGACTTGTTACGTAAGCGTATTGTGAAATACACTAAGAACATGAACACCTCTATATAACTTGGTTTCTGGCAGTAAAGTGCACCTTTCATGGATCAGCACACATATCTCAAAGAAACTCTAGTGTAGCCAGCTAGCCAAGACATAGCTAAAAGGTTTGCAGTGGCATCAAGTGATTGATAAGTTTGCAGTGGCATCAAGTGATTGATAATGTTCTTTTAAAGGGGGGGGGGGTGTTTCCTCATATGTTCGCCTAAATCACAAACTTTTCTTCTAAAAGAATCTCTTTACGGTCTTTATATCATCTTAACTCAAATTCTCACAGGGTATATCACTCGGTCAAACACCCAACCATGTCATATACGGGCAGGGCTGGCCTTGTGTGTCTGGAGGCTATAGGCGAAATATTATTTGAGGCCCCATAATAAATGCTTGGAAAAAAAAATCAACATAATATACAAGGACCATTTTCATTAACTCATTATATATATTTAATGATTATGAAAATAGTTATTACTTGATTTGAATGAAAATAGCTTGATGAACTACGTTACGGTAAAGTATATAATCAAAATATATAAAATGAATCTTATAAAATTAAGGTACTAAAAAAATAAAATCTAAGAAAGAAATAGGGTGTCAAATACCCAAAAAGTTTAAAGTGCAAAAGGTAAGAAATAGTAAATAAAAAGTCTACAATGAAACATGTAAAAAGATATGAATGACTAAATAAAAGAAAGACAAAAAAAGTAAGAAACTAAAAAACTGAAACTTGTGTAATTTGAACACAGGTATTCTAGGACATGATGCAACTACTTATCACTAAACCATTTATTCTCATAGCACATATTTACATCATACAATATATAAAAAGGTCCTCTTGAATTGGAGGCCCTAGACCTGTGCCTTGTTTATCTTGGCCCAAGGCCAGCCTTGTATACGGGCAAGTTAAGTTTACATTATTAAAGACCATGTTTTTCGTCCCAACAATATAATTTGTAAACTTTTTGATGCTTGCTAGATCACAGTAAAAAAATCCATAAGTTGAAAGCCCAAAATTGTCCCACAATAGTTTTAAGAATCTTTAATCGCCATGTCGGGCGTTCCATTCTAGTGATGATTATGTATGGATAATTAAAACTTACTTTGCATGAGATCATAAAACTTTCTTCGTAATCATCTCATGCAAAATAAGTTTTATGTAGTTTATCCATGCATCACCATAAACAGAATGTTAGACGCGGCGACCAAAAACTTCTTAAAGCTATTGTGGGATAATTTGGGCTTCAAACAAATGGGCTCTTCAACTGTGATCCAACAGACATCAGAATGTTTACAAATTATTCTGTTGGGACGTATAACAAGGCCTTCAAAAGTGTAAACTTAACTTGTCCTTATCTGACATGGTTGGGTGTTTGATATACGGTATACCTTGCGAGAACTTAAGTCAAGACATATTAAGAATGTGAACTTGAACCTCTTATTTATAAAGCTAGGTTCGTTGTTACTTGTGTATCAGGAATATTAGATTTCTATTTGGATTAGGACAAGATTTTCCTAACCAAATAATAAAATCGATTCCTTATGTGATCTTGAAATCAAGAATATCAAATTTCTATTCGGATTAGGACAAGATTCTCCTAATTGAATAATGAAATCAATTCCTTATGTGATCTAAAATCTTTAGCCATCAATTACCCAATAGGAAAGTGAAAGATATTTAGACCGCATATATCGGTCCGCATATCAGATTCATAATAAACTTAGATACAATATTAGGCAAAATCACTAGCTTTACTTCATCTGATGGTCTGTTTCAAATCATTCAAATCATTTTTTTATAGGGAAAATGGAGTCGAGCTCCTTTAATTTTTGATTTCAATCATACGATTGTACTAGATCAAGCTAGGAGAGCGTTTGAGGAACAAACTCGATAATACAATACGATGCACATATTAATGTCTACAATTCCAAAGAAACTACTAAAAAAATAAACTACTTAAAAGTATAATATTCAAAAAGCGATCCCCACGCTACTACACCTCTACCGACACAGATAGTCTTCACATCGCTCCGACGGCACTTCGAAAGGAATCAAATTGCACTGTTATGATCTTTTCTAGTCAGAGTTGTTAAGCTATAGTTATTGTTAATTAAGCTATCTTAGGGTCTGCATGTATATGTATTCAGTTAGATGGATGCCAAGTGGCATGATCTTGATGGTCCATTCTAGCTATATGAAGCAACTGTGTAAACAGCAGCAGCCAGGAATGAAAAAAAACCATCTTTGCACTTTTGTTTTCCTTTCCCTTTCCTTTTCCAGTTTTCCTTTGTTTGTAGAGTAGGTTTATATTATCTGGTATCAGAGCCTTGGCTCTTGATACGGTTATGGCAAAACCTAAAAATTATATTATCTGGTATCAGAGCCTTGGCTCTTGATACGGTTATGGCAAAACCTAAAAATGTTGGAGGTAGTAACCAATCTTAGGAAGCTGGTGATCTATCTTAGGTAGCTCATGTCGAATCGGAGCTTCAAGCTCACAAGGAGCAAACTGCTTCTCAATACATTGAGTTACAGTCCACAATGAAGGAGATGATGGAGGAATTTCGTGCTATGCGAGCTTCTTCTAACGCGACGGCTGACAAGCTAGATTCGTCGTTGTTGAAGTTTGGCTCTCTGCCACCTTCAATCAGATCTCCTATACAGCAAGCTCTGGTCAACTCCGCTGCCTCAACTAGAGCTCAAGCATCATCATTGCTAGAACCAATCGGAGGTAGTAACCCTACATCCAATACTACTTCGGATGTGAATCTAGTGGATGTGGACCCGGAAATCCAAGCTGACAGTGAGGGAGTTGAACCATTATTTGAGTTTAACACTTTAAAGCCTATCATAACCAATGCATCTGGAGTGGTTATGAACACTCTCATGGTTAACAAAGTTGTTAGATCAATTGTGGACATATCACATATATTATGATATCATACTAATGTCATAACCTATTTCTACATGGAAACAAAGACAGTATCAATACTAGTTCCTAATGATATCGTGTATTATATCATTATGGTAAGGAATCCTATACTAAGTCTAGAAGCAAGACTACATATCAGTATTGTATAAGGAATCTTAATGAGATGACTTGATCCACTAGGAATCCTTAATGGAAGGAACCTTAAGGGTTAATTGATTCTCTATATATAGATGGTAAAGGTCCCTGTTATCACTACTCACGACTCGTCGATATTGCATACGGCTTCTGTCCATTGAGAAAGCAGAGAGTAGTGACTAACAGAAGACCTTGCCAAGCACCTCGTGTTCGCCACATCAAGACATAATATGGGATACGAAGGAGTTACTGTTCGTGATGATGGTAAGTTCTTATTCATTATAGTAAACGATTAACAGATAATAGTTATGCATATGATATCTGGTATTTATGTTCATGACCATGTAATTTGTTTTACATATGGTATCAGAGCGGTCAAGAGCATAAAATTTCAGTTTTGCATAACTAAAACGTTTCAAAGTTTCAACAAAAAAAAAAAAATTTGCTTTAAAAGATTAAACCAGTTGCAATGTGCGGATCATTCTCGACCCAAAACCAAACTAAAGAGAACCATTCGCCGGGTTACAGAAACTCGTTCGCGGGTTACAGAGACCCGTTCGCGGGGATAAAGAACACGTTCGCCGGCGAATAGTTTGGTTACAGATTAAGGGGAGAGATTGATCGGAAGCGCAGGAGACTTTTATGTCTCTTAAGGGATTCAAAAACCCAAATTGCTACGGATCAAAGGAAAACCAAAAGGAATTCGCTGCTGTTCATGAAAACTATTTTTCACTTCCGCTCAAAACCAGCAGCGAAATTGGGGGAAAAAGCAAAACAGGTTCTATGAAAGTTTTTCCTATTTCAATTCAAGCATGTTATATGTAGTATATATATATATATATGATTATGCATAAGAACCCTAGAGCACACCCAGCGTGCATATAAGAGTAGATTAAGGACTTGGTTTGTGTTGCTGTGTGGTTCCTGTATGGCTGAAAATTTAAATTTCTATATACGCATGCTCTACGGATTGAATTGAATGATTGCATTCTATGTGTGTACTGTAATTAATAGACGATGTATGATGAAGTATGAAATCTCCCAGGTTTATACATTGTAAAAGAAAATAATTTTGCAGACACATAGCTTAGTTTTCTTATAAAGATTATCTGGATAGAAAAACAAGTTTTAAGCTCAATTAGTTTGTGATTCTCTGTTGGTATAATTGAACATATTGCCATAGCATTCTTCCTTTATATCTGCAGTGGATTATTAAGAAAACAAACTAAAGTCGTGGACTGTGTTTTAAATTCATGTTTCGTTCTTCCATAGAAGTGGTCAAAACATGCTTTTAGAACACAGACAACAATAAGCATATTTGATAAAAATAAATTCGGATACTTTGAATTAATCATCTGCCCATAGGTGTTGATTTAATTCTTTGGATAACATGTTTTTGTCTTGTGTGGCTTATTGAAAAGAACTAAGGAATGTTAAGCATCTGCCCACAGGTGTTGCTTAATATTGATTTTAAAAGTTATGGACTGAAATATATGCAAGTATAGGACTGTATTGTTTTATGAAAATTTTTGTTTTAAAACACTGAAAACTTAAAGAACTCATAAAATTTTCTTTTGCTCCTTAGGTAGCACCTACCTCACCTTCAACAGTGTACTAATGCTTACTGGATCAAACTTTAGAGCTTGGAGGGACTCTGTCGAAACCTACATCACCTTTAATGACAAGATAGGATTCTGTTTTCAAGAAGAAAAACCTCAAACCCCAGCAGAAGATGATAAAGCCTCAGTAAAAACCAACTATAAGAAGTGGATCCACTCGAACATGATGGCAAAGAATGTGATTAGGCAGTCTATGTCTAAGAACATTCGCTGATGTGTAGCTGAGCCGGAATTAGCTTCTGATTTTCTAGAGGCAGTATCGGCTAAGTTTAAGGAAAGTGAAAAAGCTGAGATAGCTAGGCTGAACAAGGAATATCATAGCATGCAGTACTCAGGAACAGGAGGGGTCAGGGAGCATTTATTAAAGTTGATTCACATCAACAATAGGCTTACAGAGATGATGGTGGGAGTACAAGAAACCTTGTTGGTGCATCATGCACTCAACACACTCCCTAGCAGTTTTGACCATCTCAGAACAAGCTACAATGCTCAAAAAGAAAACTGGACTCTAGATGAACTCATAGCCATATGTTCTGATGAGGAGGAGAGGATCAAGAAACAAACCCCAACCATTTACCTGCTTGAAAAGCCTAAAAAGAAAAATACACAGTCACAGAATAAGCTTAAGCCTACCAAAACCATTACCAAGTCATCAGCAGCTACATGGCCAAAAGATAAGGCATTCTGGTTCAAATGCTACTTTTGCAAAAAAGTAGGTCATATGAAAAAGGATTGCACTGGCTATAAGGCTTGGCTAGCTAAAAAGGGTAAGATTATTTCTAATACAGTATTTTCCTTAGAAGTTAATCTTGTCAATATTAATCCACAATCTTGGTGGATTGACTCGGGATCCCCTATTCACATAACTAATTCCTTGCAGGGGTTCAAAAGGACCAAGAATCCAGGAAGTGAGGATGTTAGCTTGCGTGTCGGAAATGAGATGAAGGTGGCGGTTAAAGCCATAGGCTGTCTTAGACTTGATTTAGGATCTGGAAATTTTTTTGTTTTGGATAACGTTTACTATGTACCTTCCATGCGAAGGAATTTAATTTCAGTTTCTCAAATGGTTAAAGCCGGTTGTAAACTTTTCATTGATAATAAAGGAATTGTTATTTCTCAAAATAATGAGTATCTTGGTTCTGGTGTGATATTGGATGATTATTTAAAATTAGAATGTTCAATGTCTCAGCAAGAGATTTCTCTTGTTGAAACAGACAACACTAAAAGAACTAACACCTTAACTGGTGTTAAGAGAACCAGGAACAATGAAAATTCTGCATATTTGTGGCATAGAAGATTAGGCCATGTGTCTAAAGAGAGACTGAAATTATTAGTGAAAAATAATATCCTTAACGAATTAGATTTTTCAGACTTACATGACTGTGTTGAATGCTTCAAGGGTAAGATGACAAACAAACGGAAAAAGACTGCAGTAAGAAGTAAAGAACTACTGGAACTCATACACACTGATATTTGTGGACCATTTAAACATCAAACTATCTGTGGAAACGTATATTTTATTACGTTTATTGATGATTTCTCTAGATACGGATATGTTTCTCTACTCTCAGAAAAGTCGCAGGCACTAGCTGCTTTTAAAATTTATAAAGCTGAGGTAGAGAATCAACTAGAGAGAAAAATCAAAACAGTAAGATCAGATAGAGGTGGGGAATTTTATGGAAAATATACTGAAAAGGGTCAACAGAAGGGTCCTTTTGCCTTGTTTTTACAAGAGCATGGAATTAAGGCCCAGTACACAACACCATTTAATCCACAGCAAAATGGTGTTGCTGAACGAAAGAATAGAACTCTTCTCAATATGGTCAGATGTATGATGTGTACTACTGGATTACCAAAATTCTTATGGGGAGAGGCTTTAAAAACACCAAATTATATTTGCAACAGAACACCAAGTAAAGCCATCGAGAAAACTTCTTTCGAATTGTGGTATGGTAGAAAACCAAGTCTTTTCCATTGTCATGTATGGGGCTGTCAAGCAGAAGCTCGGATTTATAATCCAAAGATGAGCAAGCTTGATGAAAAGTCTGTTAGCTGCTATTTCATAGGTTATCCAGATAAATCTAAAGGCTATAAGTTATATTCTGCTAAACACTCACCCAGAATTTTTGAAACTCATCAAGTAAAATTCTTAAATGAGAAAATTCACAATACAATCTATGAGGATTTAACCTTAGACTTTGAAGAAATTGTGATGGATGAGGATTTAGCAAATACATTGCCTTTTGATAACGATGATGAATTAGCAGATGACATAATTAGAGAAAATCAAGATGCAGATGATCAAGAAATTGATCAAGGAATGCAACTTGATAATCCTGGAAATAACAATGCGTTCGCGGTTATCCAGAATCATCCTATTGCTGCTGTTGAACCAGCAGCAGAACCAAATCCAATTCCACAACCTCCACAAACTCAAAATAATCCAAATCCAAACCCTCCTCAAGACCCTGAGCTTAGAAGATCGAAGAGAGCTAGAAAAGCAAAATTTGGGGGGGAAGATTGTCCTTACATTGTCAGTTATCTGACTGAGACGGACATAGTAGAGGATTGTACAGAAGACAATGATCCAGCAAATTTTGTTCAAGCTACAGAATGTGTTGAGTCAGAGAAGTGGCAAGAAGCTACGCAGTCAGAAATTGAGTCGATGGAGAAAAATGGAGTTTGGGAATTAGTTGAAGCTGATCCGAGACAAAAAGCGATTGGCTGCAAGTGGATCTACAAAACCAAGAGAGATGCAGCAGGAAACATTGAAAGGCACAAGGCTAGGTTAGTCGCGAAGGGATTCACTCAGAAAGAAGGCATAGATTACATTGAGACCTATTCACCAGTTTCTTGTAAAGATTCTTTTAGGATTATTATGGCACTAGTTGCACACTATGACATGGAGCTGCACCAGATGGACGTCAAGACAGCCTTCTTGAATGGAGAGCTTGATGAAGTGATCTACATGAAGCAAGCAGAAGGATTTATCAAAGCTGGCAATGAGAATTTGGTCTGCAAACTGAAGAAGTCGATTTATGGATTGAAGCAAGCTTCCAGACAGTGGTACAAGAAGTTTGACTCGGTGATTTCCTCTTTTGGCTTCAATGAAAATTTAGTTGATGAGTGTGTTTATTTAAAGACAGTGGGAGACCAATTTATTTTCTTAGTGCTATATGTTGATGATATACTTTTGGCTAGTAGCAATCGAAAGCTGCTGAAGGATACCAAAAGCTTTCTGTCAAAGAATTTTGATATGAAAGATCTAGGTGAGGCAGCATATGTACTAGGAATTGAGATTAAAAGAGATAGAGCACAAAAGCTGTTGGGATTGTCTCAACAAAGTTACATTACTAAAGTTCTGAAAAGATTTAGTATGGAACAGTGTTCAGGAGGAGAAGTTCCCATGTCTAAAGGTGATAAGCTCACAAAAGGTCAACGGCCACAATCAAAAGCTGAGAAGGAGAGTATGAAGTCAAAGCCTTATGCGAGATTAGTTGGAAGTCTCATGTATGCTCAGGTTTGTACAAGACCTGACTTGGCTTTCTCAGTTGGGATGTTATCAAGGTTTCAGTCCAATCCAGGAAATGAACACTGGGTTGCAGGGAAGAAAGTGTTGAGATATCTACAGAAGACGAAGGACCACATGTTGGTTTACAGGCAAGTCAAAGATTTGAAGGTCATTGGATTTTCAGATTCCGACTTTGCAGGGAACTACCCGGATTCAAAGAAGTCTACTTGTGGATATGTGTACATGTTAGCAGGAGGAGCTATTGCTTGGAAAACCATGAAGCAGACATTGATCACAACTTCAACCATGCAAGCTGAGTACATAGCGGTATATGAAGCAGTTTGTGAGGGCGTGTGGATAAGGAATTTCCTACAACAAACTCAAGTACTCAGTCACATTGTGGAAGATAAGCTCGAAGTATTCTGTGACAATGAGGCAGCTGTTTACTTCTGCAAGAACAATAAGAGATCCAGCAATTCCAAGCATATAGATCTAAAGTATTACAGTGTAAGGGAGAGGGTTAAGAAGGATGAGTTAGTGGTTCTGAGCATAGATACAAACTCACAACTAGCAGACCCTTTCACAAAAGCATTACCAGTTAAAGTATTCAAGCAACACACGAAGAACATAGGTATTTTGCCTAGATTAGATGCTTGAGGTCAATGGGAGCTGAGACCAGTAGGAGCAAACTAAAATTTACAAGTTTCTGAGTTCTTGTTTGATTACTTTCGTAATAACAGTTGTTTTCAATAAAGTCTTGAGGTATTTTCAGAATTGTTTGTGTTATCTTACAGCTTTACATTGGTTCTGAAAATTTATCATGTTAGCTACAGTTGTATATATATACTTGCAAAATATCAGATGACTTTGATCATGGTTGGCATGATGATACGGTTCAGGCAAATTATAAAGTCGTTGGTGTCCAGTTGTTGCTTGAAGTTCTGGTTTAAGAACATACAGTAGGACAAGATATATATTAAACACTTGTTAATGCACATTAATATATATCTCAATACTGAGGATTCGACATATGTATTTTACAGGAGCTTATGTTGTAGCAAAAAAGCTCTGCACTTTTGTTAAAGTGTAACTCGTTTCTTGTTCTGCATAAGTGACTGTAATGTGACCATGTTGTGATGGGATTTTTGATTCAATTGTTTCTGGCGCGCACTACAGTAGGTAGTATAGTTTTTGACATTACAAGAACTTGATTATCATAAACATGAAGTGATTGTCCAAGTGGGAGATTGTTAGATCAATTGTGGACATATCACATATATTATGATATCATGCTAATGTCATAACCTATTTCTACATGGAAACAAAGACAGTATCAATACTAGTTCCTAATGATATCGTGTATTATATCATTATGGTAAGGAATCCTATACTAAGTCTAGAAGCAAGACTACATATCAGTATTGTATAAAGAATCTTAATGAGATGACTTGATCCGCTAGGAATCCTTAATGGAAGGAACCTTAAGGGTTAATTGATTCTCTATATATAGATGGTAAAGGTCCCTGTTATCACTACTCACGACTCGTCGATATTGCATACGGCTTCTGTCCATTGAGAAAGCAGAGAGTAGTGACTAACAGAAGACCTTGCCAAGCACCTCGTGTTCGCCACATCAAGACATAATATGGGATACGAAGGAGTTACTGTTCGTGATGATGGTAAGTTCTTATTCATTATAGTAAACGATTAACAGATAATAGTTATGCATATGATATCTGGTATTTATGTTCATGACCATGTAATTTGTTTTACAAAAGTTGGTACTAATGTCAGCAAGGTGGATAGTAAGGGTTTTGAGAAGGGTCAATCTAGTGGTGCGAGCAAAGGAAAGAGTGTTGCTGTTGACCCCCAGAAATCCTCATACCAGCACTAGTCTCAGCTTTCAAATTTTGGGTCACAAGGGTTAAACATGAACTCATCCAATATGGGTGGTCCATATCCAAGACAACAGTATAATCACAACGTTGCTCCTCCCAATTTTTCATATCCCAATTTTGCGCTGCTAAACAATTTTGCACAACCCAATTTTTGCTCTCCAAGTTTTGGACACCCCAGTTTTGCTTCTCCCTTACCACCATTTCCTTATCTAGGTTATCATGATCCTTACACCAACTTGTTCCAGCAACCACAGTTCAGTTCATTCAATCCAAATTTTCACTCATACAACCCTAGCTATACCATGGCTACCACAACCACACAGAACCCCCAATTTACCAATCACATTCCCTTCAATCCTCCCTTACAAACACAACCATCGCCAGTAGCTAACCTTGACCATAACTTACCCACCATGAGACAAATGAAACTTAAGATTCAATAGTTCAGTGGGGGTGACCCAGTGGAATGGCTCAACAAGGTAGAACAATACTTTGAGTTCTACCAAATACCTAATGACAAGAAGTTGGCTATAGCTACTTTGCATTTGGAGGAGAAGGCTTCGGATAGATGGTTCATGTTTTGACATGAATTCTAACAGACTTGGGAAAGGCTGACAGAGCTATTAATGAGGGAATTCAGCAGCTATAGCACAGTGGATTATCAAGCCACACTTGCCAGAATGAGTCAGACAGGAACTGTGGATCAATTCATGGACCAGTTCACAAAATTGTCAAGGAGGGCACCTGGTTTTTCACCATAGGCATTGCTCTCATTATTCTTAGGTTGTTTGAAGGACAACATCAGAGCGGATGTCAAAGCTCAGAAACCCAAAACTCTGTATGAAGCATGCGAGTTACCAAAAATTTATGAGGAGAGAGAGTTACAGTTAACAGGGCACAATAGAGGGATAATGCAGTATAGATACAACAATACCATGGCGCCAAGAATGCAAGCTGCGCCGGCTCTTGCCCCTGTCAACCACCCTAGAGGTCAAGCTGCCCCTCTCAACAACCAAGGAGGAGGACCAAGGAGGTTAACTCAAGTAGAATATCAGGAAAGAAGAGCAAGAAACCAATGTTTCTTTTGTGATGAGATTTTTAGACCAGGGCATAATTGTAGGAGGGGACAATAGTTAATGGTAATCGAGGTAGTACATGAAGAGATTGAGCTACAAGAAAATGAAGGGAATGCAGAAGTAGTAATACAACAGTTAGTTGAGGATCAGGAGGAGCAAGAAGTTCAGCTGCACTCAATAGGAGATGGAAGAAATATCAGTAATAGCAGTACTATGCAGTTGAAAGGGTATTGCAACAAAAAGAAGGTGTATACCTTGATTGATTCAGGTGCTTCACACTATTTTGTGCACCCCACACTCTTGAAAAATGCTACGGCGCAGGTAAATGTCATCAATCCAGTAAAGGTCAGAATAGCAAGTGGAAAAGTTATGCTCTCAACAAAAATGGCCACTTTGAACTTGAACCTGCAGGGTTATGCCTTTACTTTCCAGTACTATGTTTTACCTATCTCTGGTAGTGAGGTCATCTTGAGAGCTAATTGGTTGAGGACTTTGGGAGACATTGTGTGGAACTTTGAATTTATGAGAATGAAATTCTGGAGCTTGGGTAATCAGTACTTGTTACAGGGAGAGACTGAACCAAAAGCAACTGTGGTTAGTTGCAAGGCCATGTCTAAGTTGCTAAGGAAGGAACATGAGGCAGTGTTAGTTCAGATCAAGTCTTAGAAACAAGACATATCAGTGGTTGCTCCATAGTTGCAGCCCTTGCTAGCAAAGTTTTCGCAGCTGTTTGAACCACCTAATCAGTGGCCACCAGCTAGAGCTCAAGATTATAAGATTGAGTTACTCCCCAACACTCCTCCCATCAATGTCAGACCATATAGATATCCTCACTTCCAAAAATGAGAAATTGAGAAGATTATACAAGAACTTCTTGATAATGGAGTGATTAGGCCCAGTGTTAGTCCCTTCTCTTCACCTGTCCTCTTAGTGAAGAAGAAATATGGCAGTTGGAGGTTGGAGGTTATACATCGACTATAGGGAACTGAACGCAGCAACTGTAAAGGACAAGTACCCAATTCCTGTCGTTGATGAACTCATTGATGAGTTACATGGAGAAACCATTTTTATAAAGTTGGATTTGAGGTCAGGTTTTCATCAGATAAGGATGAGGGCAGAAGACATCCCTAAAACTGCTTTTAGGACACATTCAGGGCACTATGAGTTTGTAGTGATGCCATTCAGTTTGACAAATGAGCCTGCAACATTCCAGTCAATCATGTATGAGATACTTAGACACTGTTTGAGAAATTATGTCCTTGTTTTTTCAGATGACATACTTGTTTTTAGCCCTACATTATCAGATCATTTGAGACACTTGGAGGTGGTTTTTGATAGATTGCAGCAACATTCCTTAAAGATCAAGGAAAGCAAATGTAGTTTTGGTGTGTCACAGGTGGAGTACTTGGGACATGTTATTAGCTCTGAAGGTGTTGTTGTTGATCCAGCTAAGATTGCTTGTGTTCTAAACTGGCTGATACCTCTTCATCTCAAAGCCTTGAGGGGATTCTTAGGTTTAGCTAGTTATTATCGAAAATTTTTGAAGAATTTTGGAGTGATAGCTAAACTACTCACTGATTTACTCAAAAAGGATACATTCGCATGGAGTACAGCAGCAACCAAGGCTTTTGAAGAATTAAAACATGCCCTCACCAATGCTCCTGTGCTGGCAATACCAGATTTTTTCTAAGGAGTTTATAGTAGAGTGTGATGCTTATGATCTGGGAATAGGCCCTCACCAACGCTCCTGTGCTAGCAATACTAGATTTTTCTAAGAAGTTTATAGTATATTGTGATGCTTCTGATCTGGGAATAGGAGCTTTGTTATCCCAAATTGGGCATCAAATTGCATACATGAGTAAGGCTTTAGTTCAAAGACACTTAGCTTTGTCAGTGTATGATAAAGAAATGTTGGCAGTGGTAGCTGCTGTCCAACATTGGAGACTATATCTGTTAGGGCATCATTTCCAAATTCTGACAGATCACAGAACCATCGAATACTTTCTGAAGCAGAGGATCACAACTCCAGCACAACAAAAATGGTTGGTGAAGCTCATGGGGTATGACTATACCATTCACTATAAATCTGGGAAGAACAATCAAGTTCCAGATGCTCTATTAAGAACTCTATCAATTACATCTCTAACCGGGTTATCTCAGCCCACACATGACTATGTGACGGAAATTAAGAGAGCTTGCGAACAGGATGTTGTCACCAAGGTGTTGATTGAGGGACTGCAGCAAGGAACCAATGAGAAGAAACATTTTTCCTTGGTAAACTCTCAGCTTTATTACAGGAATAAATTTTTTGTTCCAGCAGCTAATCAATGGAGGGCTAAAATAATTGCTGAGTTTCATGATGGATTGTATGGAGGACATGCTGGAAGGTCAAGGACCTATAAGAGGGTGTGCAGAAATTTTGAATGGCCTAGAATGAGAGCTGATATCAAGAAATTTGTTATTGAATGTACCATGCCAGAAGAACCATTATGAAACCATCTTGCCTCTAGGGCTGTTGCAGCCTCTGTCCATAATAGAGAAAGCTTGTAGTGAAATATCCATGGATTTCATCGAGGGCCTGCCAGTATCAGAAGGAAAATCTGTCATTTGGGTGGTTACATGCAAATTAACCAAGTATGCTCACTTCATCCACTCACACATCCTTATTCTGCTGCGTCACTTGCTAAGGTTTTTGTTAAAGAAATTTTCAAACTCCATGGCATGCCTGTGAACATCATTTTAGATAGAGACCCTATATTCATGAGCTTATTTTGGGAGAGTTTTTTCAAGCTGTAAGGAACTAAACTCAGCAAGTCGTCAGCTTACCACCCTCAGTCTGATGGACAAACTGAAAACCTCAATAGGACTCTTGAACAATACTTAAGGTGTGTTATTGGTGAAAAACTTCATCAGTAGGTGCAATCTCTACTCTGGGCAGAATGGTGGTATAATACTGCATACCACTCAACCATTCAGATGGCTCTTTTTGAAGCTCTATATGGGATACCTCCACCACCAATCATACCCTATTCTCCTGGCTCCACAACAAATGCTGAAGTAGATCAACAGTTGCGAAGTAGGGAAGAGTTGCTTGTAGTACTGAAAAGAAACTTGGGAAGAGCCTAGGAGCGCATGAAGTACTTCCATGATAAAAGGCACACTGAGAGGTCCTTTACAGTGGGAGATATGGTGAAACTGCAACCATACAAGCAACAGTCAATCCATAAGAGAGCCTTCCACAAGCTCTCAGCTAAGTATTATGGCCCATATGAGGTGTTGGAAAAGACTGGGGAAGTTGCTTATAAGTTGAAACTGCCTCCCTCAGCAAAAATTCACAACATGTTCCATGTGTCATTGCTGGAGAAGAAGATTGGTGACCAAAGTACAGTGGTGTCCCAGTTACCCCCCATCAGTGCTCCTCTAGTTACAAATGGTCTCCTGCTGCTATTCTGAAGAGACAAATTGTGAAGAAAAATGGAGCTGCATCTACACAGTGGTTAGTGCACTGGCTTGACACAGCTGAGGAAGAAGCCACCTGGGAGATGAATGAAGAGATTCAACTGCGATTCCCTGAATTTACTGCAGAAACTTGAGGACAAGTTTCTTTGGGAGCAGGATGAGATGTTATGATCTTTTCTAGTCAGTTGTTAAGCTATAGTTATTGTTAATTAAGCTCTCTTAGGGTATGCATGTTTATGTATTCAGTTAGATGGATGCCAAGTGGCATGATCTTGATGGTCCATTCTAGCTATATGAAGCAACTGTGTAAACAGCAGCAGCCAGGAATGAAAAAAAAAACCATTCTTGCACTTTTGTTTTCCTTTCCCTTTCCTTTTCCAGTTTTCCTTTGTTCGTAAAGTAGGTTTATATTATGCACTGCTCGGGTGAAGTTCAATTTACCCACCAAATAAAACCTTGAAGCAACGAAACCTATTCCCAGACTTTTTAGGTTTCCGAGATCCACAGGTTCGTCCTCTTGATGAAGAGAGCTTTGAGATCAAGCGAGCGGTCATGGACGCCATCGCCGCACCTCCACCGAGAACCCTAGCCGCTGTCATATCGAGATCACGCTGCACAACTTGTTTTCTCTCACCAAAACCCTAACCCTAGCCTAGAGAAAGAGAGAAGCGAGAGGAATTCGCGGTATTTTTAATGAAGCTTCATCATGAGTTACTTCGTAATAATCGTTCAAATCATATTTATTATTCATGTAAAAGATTTATGTGAAACGCTTATTGCTACAGACTATGGTAAAAGTGCGTAAATTTCATTTTGATAAAATATAAAGAGACGAAATTTTACTAAGATATTTCTGTCGTCGCTGAATCGGTGTGGCTTGGCCGCTTGAGGATCTTGTTCTTCTACTCCTCGGTCTTCTTCCAAGTGCTGAACGGCATCAAAATGTACTGTTTTGCCCCCGTTTTGTTTTCTTATTCAATGGTCTCAACTCCAATTTCGATTTTGTTGATCTCAGTCTCAACTCCACAATGTAGAAGCCTTCTTCAAAAACAGAGCAGATAGATCAGAAAACTCATGAGGCTAATCCCCGAACTCAACTCCCAACTGAAGCAGCTCGTCAAACTTGGTCATGTGAAACACGCCTGTAAGGTGTTCAATGAAATGCGCATGAGAGATGAGGTCTCATGGACCAATATGATCTCTGGCTAGTTGGAGTCTCTGATTCGTCTGAAGCATTGGCCTTGTTTTCAGACATGTGGGTGCAGCACCCGGGTTTCAGCATGGACCCTTTTCTTCTCAGCGTGGCGCTCAAGGCTTGCGGACTTGGTGGGGAGTTGACTTATGGGGGAGCTCTACATGGCTACTCGGTCAAATCGGGTTTTGTCAACTCATTGTTTGTGGGGAGTGCTCTTGTTGATATGTATATGAAGACTGGCGAGATAAACATGGGTTGTGGAGTTTTCGATGAAATGCTGCTGAGAAATGTGGTATCGTGGACTAGTGTTATCACTGGTCTTTTTCGAGCGGGTTATGGTGTGGAGGGGTTGGCTTGTTTTGCTGAAATGTGCAGGTGTAGGGTGCAATGCGATGGGTATGCGTTTGCTATTGCGATGAAGGCGTGTGCTGATTTGGGTGCTTTGAAGTTTGGGAGAGAAGTTCATGCACAAGCGATGAAGAAAGGGTTTGGTGACAACTCTTTTGTTGCCAACTCTCTTGCTACCTTGTATAACAAGTGTGGGAAATTGGACTATAGGGTGCGGTTGTTTACGAAACTGAGGACGCGGGATTGTTTCGTGGACATCCATCATTACTTCGTATTTTTGGACAGGTCAAGAGGACCGTGCAATGAAAGCATTTTTGCGCATGCTGGAATCTGGTGTGCGTCCTAATGAGTATACTTTCGCAGCTGTTATCTCTGGATGTGCTAATCTCGCTAGAGTTGATGGGGTGAACAATTGCATGCCGACGTTTTACCCTTAGGTCTTGCGGATTATCTGTCGGTAGGAAATTCAATCATAACCATGTATGCCAAATGTGGGCGTTTGGCTTCAGCTTCTGTTGTCTTTCATGAGATGGGCAGAAAAGATATCATTTCATGGACCACTGTCATTGCAGGGTATTCTCAAGCAGGTTATGGGGAAGAAGCTTTCAAGTATTTGTCGTGGATGAGAAGGGAAGGACCAAAACCAAACGAGTATGCTTTTGCTAGTGTCTTAAGTGTTTGTGGAAGCATGGTAATGCTTGAGCAAGGCAAGCAATTGCATGCTCATGTCCTAACGGTTGGTCTAGATTCTGAAGCTATGATACAAAGTGCCTTAATCAATCTGTACTCAAAATGTGGAAGTATACAAGAGGCTGCAAAAAACTTTGATGTGACAAAAGATGGTGATGTTTTTCAATGGACGTCAATGATTAGTGGATATGCCCAACATGGGTACTACCAAGATGCCATTGATCTGTTTGAGAAGATTCCTAAGGTTGGTCTGAAACCGGACTCAGTGACGTTCGTTGGTGTTCTTGCTGCGTGTAGCCATGCTGGATTAGTTGATCTTGGTTTCCACTACTTCAATTCAATGAGCAATGACTTTAAGATTAGTCCTTCAAAAGAACACTACGGCTGCATGATTGATCTCCTTTGTCGAGCTGGACAGTTAAGTGAGGCAGAGCACATCATCAAAAGTATGCCAATTCAACAGGATGATGTTGTCTGGTCTACTCTACTTACAGCATGTAGGCTCCATGGTGATGCTGACTGCGGAAGACGTGCTGCAGAGGAGATTCTTAAATTAAATACTAATTGTGCAGTGACTCACATAATGCTAGCTAGTATTTATGCTGCCAAAGGAATGTGGAGGGTAGAAGCAGAGGTAAGGAAAATGATGAGATCAAAGAGTGTACTTAAGGAACCAGGATGGTCTGGGATAGAGGCCAAGGATGGGACTTCTGTATTTGTTGCTGGAGATAGGTCTCAGCCACAAGGTGATGAGATATACTGTGTGCTGGAATTACTAGATTCAAAGGCAGAGATTTCTATTCCGGAAACAGTTCTTTAGTAGTTGATGTTGAAGATCAAGATTTACTGTTCCAACTCACAAGGCATAAACGTTTGCATCTTCTCATCTTCTGTCTAGAGGCAATCTATGGAACCAAATCAAATCACCTAAATCTATTGTATTTCTTGGACTCAATGATATGATGTTTGCGAAGGTGAAGCATTGCTGAGGGCATGAAAATGCATCACTGCGTTATTCAATGGTTTTGAGAAAATGATCTATAGTTAACATCTGTGAACTACTGATGTTGAAAGTGGAGCGGAATAAGACAATACATCACCAGAATTCTTGAGGAAAGTTTCAGCAGAAAAAAAATAAATTGTCAAGGTATAGACTTCACTCTGTTGTTTACTCTTTTGCCTTGAATCTGAGCATATAAGCATGAAACATTAAGCCAGTATTCTCACTTTGCAGGCAAGAATGACTGTTTAATGGCCCTGTTTGGTACAGCTGTGGCTTCCAAAATAAGCTGGCTGTGGCTAATTCTGAGAATAAGCAGCTGACAAGCAAATTTCATTTCTTGTGCTCCATGATTATGTGATTCTTCTTGTTCATCATCGTCTATCTCTATGTCACCACTTGAAATGTTATCCAATCTTTCTGAATTGCAAAAATCTCTATCGCGTTCCGCATGTCTCCTTATATAATTATGAAGTGTCATTGTGACAATGACAATCTTCACTTGCTTCTCAAATGAGAAACCTAACATATTGAAACCTACTGTTACAAATTAAAGATCTTTGTGTTATAATTTATTTGATAAATCTTGTAACTGGATCAAGCTGATTTTACTGAATTGGCACCTTCTTTTTCAGCAACACGCTTAAAATTGAAAACACCACTGAGCCCTTGTCCCTTGGCAAGCTTCTCCAGTTCTTCATATTTGCTCCTCAGAAGTTCCACTTCTCTTGATAAATCTTCATCTCTTTGCTTCATTGCCTGAAACAATAGTGAATATAGGCAATCAATATTTGACAGCCAGTGGTCAAAGAAGCATGTAGAAGTACCATGAAACAACAATTCATTTTGTCTATAAAATCGTGTTAAAAATTGTGGTTATGGAGATACACTTCATCACTCAATACAAGTTTGTGCTAGAATCATATAACACTGCAGTTTTCCTTAACAACTGCGGTGGAGATTTTATGACTGATATAAGATACATGTGATATAAAATAGGATATCTGACCCCTGACACAATATTTCCTTAATTGTCTAATGACCTGGTTAAATATATAAGCAAGATAGTGTTAACATGAATCATCATGACTACTTGAAACTAAAATCAACTCTTACAAAACTCAGAGTATTTAATGACATGCATTGCCTCTAACTGAGTGATTCCTAAATTTCCAAATGCCTTGATTCTGGACTAAACTTCAAAAGAGGGGTAACATTTTTCAAACCAAGGTGCCAATACTGCAGATATAAGGGAGTGGACAAAAGCACCGCAACAATACAACATATCGTGTACACAAGTATGATGTCTCACTTGTGTGCATATAACTCATGATTCTGCATAAATACATGCTACAACCAATAACATAAACTCAGAAATCAAGAAATATAACACATTATATCTTCTGTATCACTTATATTAGCTTATCAACCAGACAGACCACTTTTCCATCTATATTTCCAACCACAAAGAGAACAAATATCCAGCAATACATACCAGTAATGTTCTTATCCCTTGGAACGTCAACTAACAACGCAACACCTATATATACCGAAAAGGAACAAACTTTCATGATCAGTGTTCATATAACAACCAAAAGTTACAACCTTTTTTCATATAACAGACAAAAGTTTCAATCTTTTCTACTGAGTACAAGCAAAACATGACAGAAAAGAAAACCCAGATGGTAAACTCAAACCATAAACTCAAGAACAACTAACAATCAATGAGTGAAGTACCATTAAGGACATCCAAGTCGAGGGTGTCGACGTCGAAGCCGGCGTCGAAGTAGTGATCGAAGACGTGGCCGGGGGCGTCGACGTGGGTCCCAGTGTGAGCGGGGAGCTTCATCTCGGAATTGTTAGCAATGGAGCCGTTCTTCATGCTGTTGGGGAGCCACAAGAACTGGCCGATGCCGTCGACGGAGTCAAACGCCGGCATGTCGGGGCTGTATCGGTGGCTGATGTCGAATATTCGGCCGTTACCGTAGACTTCCCGGCGAGGGGGGATAAGGGCGGTGGGGGCGCCGCGGAGACGTCAACGAGGGTGGTGCCCGGAATGGAAGGGTAGGCTGTGGTGGCGTGGGAGAGGGTAGCGAAAACGGAGCAGAGGATGAAGAGGAGGAGAAGGATTGGATTCATGGTATTGGTGAGGGACAGAGAGTGGTAGCAGGAATTTGGGATTCGGAGGAGTGTGTTACTATTTGAATAGACTTTTGAGTCTGTGGTACAGTGTGTCGCAGCTTCTGCTTTCAAAAAGCTGGGCTACCGCTGCTTTGGCTTTTGGCTTGAAATTGCCCGGGCTTCAAAGCAAAGCAGGACATTTTCAAGTTACCAAACAGCTTATGCAACTTTACTACAAAGCAAAGCGGCCTAGAAGCGGAAACAAACGGGGCCAATATACACTACATTGTTTGCAGGAAACTCATATATTGGTTTCAGTGTAGATTTGACACCAATTAACAGAAATGTTGCACTTCGTAGTACTGATCCTAACACTCTTTATATCAATGTTAGCTTAGATGTAAGAAACCTTTATGAAGGAGATGTCCTATGATACATGGTTTAGTAATTTACACTGCACTATGTTATTGCTTAGCTTAATAGTTAGATTTGAAGATGATACACTTTGAATTGTTGAATGGGAAGTGCGACAAGTATGTCTGTTAGATGTTTAGTGATTGGCGAATACTAACCAATAGAAAAGATCCTTCTACTTTTGGGGAATCAAGAGAATGCTATTTTCATCTGGAATGAAGAGATTATTGATTTAGCAACATGCTCAGGTGTTTATCCGGTTCGAATTTGTTTGATATTCTTTTGTCAGCTCAGCTTGGTTTGTCAGTTGATCCCGCGTTTGTTCATCAATATATATATATATATATATATATATATATATATATATATATATATATGTTTCTTTGGTTGTGTTTTTTGGTTTGTATAAATTTTTGTAAAAGAAACTCCAACTATTTTTTAGTCCATTTTGATGAAGGAATTTATATCTAAATTTACAATACTTCTTATTCTTTTTGCATGTACAGTTATGGGTTTAATGTCCTCATTTATAACTACTTACAGAATTGGTTAGCTTAATCAGCTGAAGGTCCGGTCCTTTCAAAATAAAAGAATCTGGTATCAAATCTTACTGAACATGGTTTTGGATATAATTGGATTCCTGTGAAGGTTCAATTTATATGCACAAGGACTTTGTCTTTAGAAACGAAAACTGTGAGCTAATAGCTTTTTGGGTAGATTTTTGCTAGCTTTATGGATCAATAAGTATTTCTTAAGAGGTATGGGGAGAGAGATTTTAGGAAAATTCTTGATAATTTGAGGTAACATACATAAAAAAGAAAGAGAGAATGAAAGAACTTATGCCCTTTTTGATGTGAGGAGTAAATTATTGTGTACTGCTTTCCCATTTTCTGGATTTGCCGTAAATTTTGGTGCTCCTTTTCATCTAAATTTTTTTTGATTCATGAAATTTCATGAATTTTCTAGACAATTTTGTTTTCTTTTGTTGGATGAGAAATTGTTCGTACTTGCTTTGCCTCCAATATTAGCAATTACTGATAGTTAAAAAAAATGATTGGATAAAAACAATGTTTGTATTTTCATATCTATTGTGACTTTGTTTTTATGTATCGAAATATGAACCATGTTGCTTGCATTGATACAGTTATAGCAAACAGTATCTTCGATTGTGAGTTTACCGTAGGTTAAGTTTGTTATGGAAATACTTGTGTGCCTTAAGGTATGGATACCTTAACCACATGGCTGGTTGTGATTCGTTCATTCCTTTTAATGACGGCTTGCTACCCCTTTAGCCGGTCATATGACCGTTTGATAATTTTAACCACATGGCTGACGAAGTAACTCTTACATCCACTCACTTCTCTTTTCTCTCTCCAATTTGAACTATTCTCTCTCTCTCTCTCTCTCTCTCTCTCTCTCTCTCTGTTCCTTCTCCTTTCTCTCTCCAATTTGAACTCTCTTCTCTCTTGCTGTTTATTTAATTCGAGAAACTCGCTTTCTCAATCCAAATCGATCTGTCAAACTCCCAGACTCTCACGTCTCTTATATGTGAGTATTGCACGATCTACCAGTATCATTAGCAAGGTCTTCTAATTCAGTCTACCAGTATTTGGAATGAAGAACAGCCAACCATGGATCCAGTATCTCTTTCTATTTGTTGTTTGTTGGATTTAGTTTGTTAAGCAAATATTGATTGAAACACAGGTATGGATGCATTTGGGAATGAAGAACAGCCAACCATGGATCCATTGGAGAATGAAGAATAAACTTCTTCGGGTTTTGAGGATGTAAAGGTACAAGTCCCAGGACATGGAAGTTTTTCTGTTTTTGATATTGAAGCCATGACATTCAATACAGTTGATGAGGTAGAAAGCTTCTACGTTGCCTATTCTGTGGTAGTTGGGTTTGGTATAAGGAAGGGTGACAAGGGTGAGTCTAATGGTTTGATTCGGAGGAGGGAGTGGGTCTGCAACAAGGAAGGAACCCGAAAAGCAAACAAGTCCTTGGAACAAGGAGAAAGCAGTCGCTATGCTCGGAGAGAGACAAGAACATTGTGCGGAGTTAAACTGAGGATTGGATACAGTGAGGCAACCAAAGTTTATGTGGTGAAGGCATTCATTCCTCAGCATAATCACATGCTGGCAACTAGCAACCAAATCCCCTTCATTTGTACTAATTGACATGTTGGCGAGGAATCTTTGGCTCTAACAAATACGATGACAAGGGTGTCAATTAGACCTTGTCACGCCTATGAGTATATGGTCGAACAAAGCGGGGGATATAGGAGAGTGATATTTACCGTGAAGGACCTCTACAACAAGATTGACCAGCAACGAATGACTGCCCCATTTGAGAGTGATTCTGAAGGCACACTTTCGTACATGAATGCACTGACGACAAAAGACCCTCACTTCTTCTGCCGATTCACAACAGATTCAGAAGATAGGATGGTGGGCATGTTTTGGCAAGATGGGCATTCATTTGTTGACTATCAGTGTTATGAGGATGTTTTGATATTCGACAACACTTACAAAACCAATGTCTACAACAGGCCATTGGTTTTGTTTGTTGGGACGAATAATCATCGAGGTAGTATTGTGTTCGGTGTTGCTCTTCTTTCAGATGAGACTATGGAAACTTACACTTGGTTGCTTAGAGGCTGTGGAGACTGATGAGGCTGTAATCACAGACGGAGATGAAGCCATGTATACTGCAATTCAAACCGTGATGCTGGAAGCAAGGCACCGTCTCTGTATTTGGCACATAGGTCAAAATGCTAATGGCCACTTAAAGTCAGCGGAAAAGTTGAAGGCTTTCAACAGGTGCATTAGGAAGTATCAAATGGTTGAGCAATTTGATAGGTTGTGGCAGGATATGCTAGACGAATTTGATCTCCACGATAATGATTGGATCAACAGTATGTATGAAAAGAGAGACAAGTTTTGTCAAGCATTCTTCCGTGATATATTTATGGCCGGAATGAGAAGCACACAAAGGTGTGATGGAATGAATAAAGACTTCAAGCTTGTCCTATCGAAAAGCAAAACCCTTGTGCAGGTTGTTTCATTGGTAGACCGAACACTTATGAGAATTAGAAACAATCAAGAAAGGGATGATTTCAACAATATGAATTCATTTCATAGTGTGAAAACTCACTTGGAAGATTTGGAGAAACAAGCATCTTCTGTATTCACACACGACGTGTTTAAGTGTATTTTTAGGGAGATCATGAAAGAGGCTCATATCACACTAAAGTAAGGAACAAAATGTCATGAAGATGGTTCCCGGGTTTACAAGGTATCAGTTTACAAGCGTCTTGATTTTGAACACACAGTTACCTACTACCCTCGGAAAGAGACTGAAAGTGCAGCAGGCCCGATTATGGTGTGCTCTTGCGGAATGTTTGAGTATAGGGGAGTGCCATGT
The DNA here is from genome assembly GCA_034370585.1 of Fragaria x ananassa. NCBI lineage: Eukaryota > Viridiplantae > Streptophyta > Magnoliopsida > Rosales > Rosaceae > Fragaria > Fragaria x ananassa. Next base: position 17,870,447 of record CP139769.1, read on the forward strand.
AGTCACATGTTCTCGGTGATGAAAAACGAATACACAAGTCACTAATAGTGAAGAGGTGGTCAAGGGACGCAAGAAGTGTTTGTGAAATCTCATATCCATATAAAGAAATGCCCCAAGAAGCCGTGCAAGTGAGCAGGTATGTTCATGGCTTGAATTTTAGTTATTTTAATTACGGACACACATGTAAGGGTTCGTCAGATGTAATATGGGAACCTGTAATATTAGTCTGTGAACACATTTGTTTTTTTTTTTTTTTTTCATCGTAGCAGGTATGGTGCTTTGACTGCTGATTGCAATCGGTTGTGCTTTTATGCTTCAAAGACGCAAGAAGGCTACAATATGTTGAAGATGGAGATCGATAGACTAGCATCAATTATGGAAGGTTTGGTGTGAGATCAAGAAAAAGTGCAAGGTACGGCTACACCCACCAAGAAAGGTTCCATTGTGAGAGATCTTGTCCCATCTAAGACCAAAGGCAGAGAAAAGAGCGACAAAAAGAATGAGCCATCAAGACAGACGATTACCTGTGGTTATTGCAAAAGCGGTGGACACAATATTCAAACATGCCAGGTAAGAAAAGAGCATGAAAAAGCGAAAGCATGGTTAGGAAGCGATCACCCTTCTTCAGTAGCAACACCTGCAAAGAGGAGAGGAGGAGACGGGCGAGGTGAGGAGGAGACGGGTGAGGCGAGGCAAGGAGGAGATGGGCGAGTTGAGACGAGGAGGAGGCGATAGATGTTTCTAATGAAAACAATAGATGTGTCTTATGTTAGTTGTAGTAGGGGTGGAATTTTGAAACCGAAACCGAAAAAAACAGAGCCGAAAACCAAACCGAAACCGGAAAAAACCAAACCGAATTAAGAAAAAACTAAACCGAACCAAATTAGTTTGGTTTGGTTTTTGGATTCGGCCCATGAAAAAACCGAACCGAATCAAAAAACCAAATCTCTCTAAAACGATGTCGTTTTTTGTCTTTATTTTCGTATTAAATATTTGATTTGAACAATATGATTTTAAGTTTTATGTTCTATATAATTATATGTTTGTCTTTTCTGATATTTTGCTTTTTATTTTCGTTTTATGTACATATAGAAATGTTTTAAGTGTCGTGTATGCGAAGTATAGAGAGTGATATGTTACGTCTAAAATCGAAGACCTTATTCTTGAGAGCTTTAGATGAAAGACTATAATATTTATTTATTTTTCTCTTCTTTATTCAAATTTAAAATTTTTAAAATTTAAAATTCGAAATTTATTTGGATGAAATTTAAACTATGGAGTCTCTATTTTCTGTTCAAGATGAACTTAGAAGTTTTAAAATTATGGATTCATGATGTGCTAGTGTGGTCAATTCCCAATACTTTCAAAATTATTGAGTATTAAATTTCCAAAGTATCTATTTGGTTTATAAATTGTTGATTTGTTAAAGAATCATTGTCAAAATTTTTATTGATATATTATATGTGCTTATAAAAACAAATAATGGAAGAAAAAAAAGGACCTAAAATACAATAATTTTTTACTAAGCCAAAAACATACAAATTATTTTTAAAAAATTATTTTAAAAAAGAAGAAGAAAAACCGAAAAAACCGAAACCGAACCGAACCACAGTTTGGTTTGGTTTTCGGTTTAAGGTTTCAAAAAATGCCAAACCGAACCGAATTTTTTATTTGGTTTGGTTTCCGATTTTAGGTGAAAACTGAACCGAATAAAATCGAACCCACCCCTAAGTTGTAGACTTTGCAACTTTTGCCATCTAAATGGTTCGAACACAAGTATCATTTTGATTTCCAAAAAGTCTACTTCGTTGTGATTTTGTTTATGTAAATGGTAGATGTTTCTAATGAAAACAATAGATGTGTCTTATGTTAATAGTAGACTTTGCAACTTTTGTCATCTAAATGGTTTGAACAGAAGTTTTATTTTGATTTCCAGAAAGTCTACTTTTCTTTAATTTAGCTTATGTTAATGGTAGAAATTTCTAATGAAAATAGTAGATGTGTCTTATATTTGTTGTAGACTTTGCAACTTTTGCCTTCGGTTAATAGAATCTCAAGAACAATTTTGATTTCTAGAAAACCTACTTTTCTTTGATTTAGCTTATATGTAAATGGTAGACAGTTCTCATGAAAACAATAGATGTTTCTAATGATAAATGTGTCGATGACACGCTGGCGATCCGGGGCATGTGTGGTTTGGCCAATCAGAGTGTAGTGTTTTGTGTGAAACAAATAATCGGTTGAGATTTGAATTAGGGTATAGAGTGGACGGCTGGGAACATGACACATGGCAGTCCAAGTGATGTGAGGTCCGACCAATGGAGAGTAATGCTTTGTGTAATATGAATGAGCGGTGGAGATTTTATGGTTGGGTTTAGAATCGACGGCCAAGAGCGATAACACGCTGGCGATCCAAGGGAAGTGGAGGTTAGGCCAATGGCATGGAGTGGTTCTTTGAGAGCTATTGTTATCATGAGTTAAGTCTACTATTATTTACATGAGTTAAGTCTACTATTGTTATCTTTGTTCTTGGGAGGCTACTTTCTCATAATAATTGAACAAATGTGGCATCTCTTGAAGAGTATATAGCTTGTTCTTAATGAATGCACAAAGGTGACGTCTTGTGTATATAGAGCTACTTGTTCCTAATTGTCGACCTAATGTAGTACGTCTCGTGTATATAGAGCTACTTGTTCCTAATGATCGAACAAATGTGAAATCTCGTGTATATAGGGCTACTTGTTCCTAATAATCGTGCTAACAATACATCTCATGTATGTAGGGCTAGTTGTTTCAAATGAATGAGCTAACATGATTATCTTGTCTATAGGGGCGCTTGTATGAAATGATCGATCTAATGTGACACCACCATGTATAAAAGGGTATTTGTTCCTAATGATTGAGCTAACATGATTATATTTTCTATATATAGGGGCGCTTGTATGTAATGATCGATCTAGTGTAATATGTCTTGTCTATACGGGGCTACTTGTTTCATAATAATCGAGCTAAAGGTAGATCGAAAGTAGGGTTTAAATGTTTAGGGTTTAAGGTTTAGGGTTTACATGATTATGCGGTTGAGATTTCAATTAGGGTATAGAGTTGACGGCTGGGAGCATGACACGTGGCGATCTAAGTGATGTGGGATTCGGCCAATGGAGAGCAAGAGAGATGACATGGTGGGTCAGAAAACGAGCGGGGCGAGGAGGAGATGAGGAGGCGAGGAGGAGGCGGCGCCGAGGTTAGGAGGAGGTGGTCGCCAAGGTGAGGAGGAGATGGGTGAGGCGAGGCGAGGAGGAGGCGGTAGATGTTTCTAACAAAAACAGTAGATGTGTCTTATGTTAGTTGTAGACTTTGCAACTTTTGCCATATAAATGGTTCGAACACAATCACCATTTTGATTTCCAGAAAGTCTACTTTTCTTTGATTTAGCTTATGTTAATCGTAGACATTTCTAATGAAAATAGTAGATGTGTCTTATGTTAGTTGTAGACTTTGCAACTTTTGCCTTCGGTTGATTCAATCTCAAGAACAATTTTGATTTTCAGAAAGTCTATTTTTCTTTGATTTAGCTTATATGTAAGTGGAAGACAGTTCTCATGAAAAAAAATAGATGTTTCTAATGATAAATGTGTCGATGAAAAGCTGGCGATCTGGGGCATGTCTGGTTTGGCCAATCAGAGTGTAGTGTTTTGTGTGAAATGAATGATCGGTTGGGATTTGAATTAGAGTATAGAGTGAACGGCTGGGAGCATGACACATGATGATTCAAGTGATGTGGGGTTCGGCCAATGGAGAGTAGTGCTTTGTGTAATATGAATGAGCAGTGGAGATTTTAGGGTTGGGTTTTGAATCGACGGCCAAGAGTGAAGACACACTGGTGATCCAAGGGAAGTGGAGGTTAGGCCAATGGAGTGGTTCTTTGAGGGCTACTGTTATCATGAGTTAAGTCTACTGTTATCATAAGTCATGTCTACTATTTACATGAGTTAAGTCTACCATTGTTATCTTTGTTCATGGGAGGCTACTTTCTCCTAATAATTGAACAAATGTGGCATCTCTTGAAGTGTATTTAGAGTGACTTGTTCTTAATGAATGCACAAAGGTGACGTCTTATGTATATAGAGCTACTTGTTCCTAATTATCGACCTAATGTAGTATGTCTCGTGTATATAGAGCTACTTGTTCCTAATGATCGAACAAATGTGAATCTTGTGTATATAGGGCTACTCGTTCCTAATAATCGAGCTAACAGTACATCTCATGTATGTAGGGCTAGTTATTCCTAATGAATGAGCTAACATGATTATCTTGTCTATAAGGGCTCTTGTATGTAGTGATCGATCTAATGTGACACCACCATGTATAAAAGGTTATTTGTTCCTAGTGATTGAGCTAACGTGATTATATTTTCTATATATAGGGGTGCTTGTATGTAATGATTGATCTAATGTAATACTTCTTGTGTATACGGGGCTACTTGTTTCATAATAATCGAGCTAAAGGTAGATCAAAAGTAGGGTTTAAATGTTTAGGGTTCAGGGTTTAGGGTTTACATGATTGTGTGGTTGAGATTTGAATTAGGGTATAGAGTGGACAACTGGGAGCATGACACGTGGCGATCCAAGTGATGTGGGGTTCGGCCAATGGAGAGCAAGAGAGATGACACGGTGGGTCAGGAAACGGGCGAAGCGAGGAGGAGGTGGGCACTGAGGGTAGGAGGAGGCGGGCGCCGAGGTGAGGAGGAGACGGGTGAGGCTAGGCGAGGAGGAGACGGGCGAGGCAAGGCGAGGAGGAGACGGTAGATGTTTATAATGAAAACAGTAAATGTATCTTATGTTAGTTGTAAACTTTGCCACTTTTACCATTTCAATTAGGGTTCGAACATAAGTACCATTTTGATTTCTAGAAAGTCAACTTCTTTGTGATTTTGTTTATGTAAATGGTAGATGTTTCTAATGAAAACAGTATATGTGTCAAAATAACTTCCCTCATCACCAAAAACCATCATAATAACTTTAACTTCACTAATGGCTGCGACGTACATCTTTGTTCACACCCTTCTTGGACCGAGCCTTGGTGTTTTGTTTTCCTTCAACCTTCCTCATTCTTGCCACCTTTTCCAAGTTATCCTCCTTCTTCACTGTCTCTTGTAAAACCATTCTCAAGAGGCTATTGTACTTGCTCTTTATCATATAAAGCAGCAGTTCAATATGAGTCTATTATGATTTGAACTGCAATATTTAAACATGTATATAGTTATGTGTCAATTTCTTGAGTGATTTCATTCTCAAGAGATGAATTGATTAGTCCTTCGGATTACTTACTGTTTCTACCTGCTTCGTCCCGAGTCGGAAAGGGGTCGCGAGGTGGAGCGAAGTAGAATCCTTGGGTCCTTCACACGGAACCTGCACAAGTGACAACGTAATGGGGTCGGGACTGGGGTGGCCCAGTCTTCGACTCTCTGATGCTTAAGTTAGCTTGGAGCACTTGCAAAGGTTGAAGAGTGTGAGGGAGAGATTGTGTGTACCTTTTATGGTGGCTTGAGCTTGTTCTATAGGCCAAGCTTGGGTACCTTGGCCTTAGTCTCCAATGTGGGACTACTTGCTATCCTTTGGAGTGTCTCCCTTTTTGGGGGTGTTTTGCCGCTAGAGTGACTTTGACAAGCGGTTTGTTACCGGCTCTTCACTCTTTGGATGCCCGTGAAGGGCTCACCAGGGCTATCTCGACCGGGTATTTGTACCTTCTTCTCGGCTCAGCCAAGTATTTTGGCTATGTACTAACAAGTCCCCAAGTCCCCAGTCCGAGAGAGTTCTTGGGTGGGGAGTTATTTTAGAGATACCGAGAATAGGTTTTACTCGGGTGCGGGAGGCATGGTGCCGAGTCCCCAAGTCCCCACGGGAGAGTCGCGAGGTGACGGGGGTGATGTTCCGAAAACAGGTTGGTGAGAAGAAACGTTTTCCGCTGCCCTGGCGAGTCAGTCCGCGCTTGATTGGGGAGACTCACTATTGAGCGTTGCGGGCAGTTGCCTTGGCGAGTCAGTCCGCGCTTGATTGGGGACTGTCGCAATGTGGCGAGTCAGTGCGTGCTTGATTGGCGACTGTCGCTGTGTGGCGTTGCGGCCTCTACGTGGCCAGTCAGTCCGCGCTTGATTGGGGAGACTCGCTATTGAGCGTTGCGGGCCGTTGCCTTGACGAGTCAGTCCGTGCTTGATTGGGGACTGTCGCTATGTGGCGAGTCAGTGCGCGCTTGATTGGTGACTGTCACTAGGCGAGTCAGTCCGCGCTTGATTGGGGAGACTCGCTATTGAGCGTTGCGGGCCGTTGGCTTGGCAAGTCAGTCCGCGCTTGATTGGGGACTGTCGCTATATGGCGAGTCAATGCGCGCTTGATTGGAGACTGTCGCTATGTGGTGTTGCGGCCGCTGCATGGCGAGTCAGTCTGCGCTTGATTGGGGAGACTCGCTATTGAGCATTGCGGGCCGTTGCCTTGGCGAGTCAGTCCGCGCTTGATTGGGGACTGTCGCTATGTGGCGAGTCAGTCCGCGCTTGGTTGGGGACTGTCGCTATGTGGCGAGTCAGTGCGCGCTTGATTGGCAACTGTCGCTATGTGGCGTTGCCGCCGATGCGTGGTGAGTCAGTCCGCGCTTGATTGGGGAGACTCGTGATAGGAGCACAACGTGTGACGTTTTTAATATGTTTATACCCTTTATTTACCCTTTGTTAACTCCTATTTAGTTGTTTTAGCTTTATATTTTTATTTAGTGTAGAATAATTGCTTAATATAGAAATATGCAGTTTTTAGTGTTAAAATACATAGTATTTTCGGAATTGAAGAATTTGTGTTCAAATTGTGCTAAGTGTTGGAAATCCTTGTTTACTCAGGATTCCTTTCTTGATTAGGATTCCATCTTTCCTCTTTCCTAGTTTCTAATTTTCTTATTTCTATTTCAGGAAAGTCTAAACCCGTGTTGATTAGGAAAATGTTTTCCTGACTCATGAGGGAAAGGTGGCCGGCAGCTAGGAATTCCTGCTTGAGCTAGGAGAAGTACAATCCGAGATATGTATGGAGATGCCGTGAAGATTTTCCCAAGTCACCAAGGAGAGAGAACCCGTGCGGCCCAAGCGAAGGTTTTCCAAGTTGAAGATGGTTTTATCATTCCTTAATGCATGAGGATTGCTTGAAGAACAAGAGAAGAAACTAAATCCAACTTGGACTTGGTTTTGCCGATTCAATAGGATTCCTTGTGCTTGAGGAATTCTTGGAGTTACTCTATAAATAGGGCACGGCATGGCAGCAGTAATAATCATTAACCCGTGCAAATAACACTAAAGCCTTTGCCAAAACTCCATCAACCTCCAAACACTACAATCCGATCCCACCTTCAGCACTCGTCCAAAGCACGTAGCCGAGGACTCCGCGCACTCAAAGAATAGAACACGTAGGGACATTCTGAGAGTGTATTCATCTTCTACTTTCGGATTAGTATGTGTTTGTTTCTGTTTTATGTTGTTTTAGGTTTTTGCTTAAGTATGTTTCGATTCTTGTCTATGAGATAGAACAACTTGTGAACCATGTTTTGAATTTAAAGTTTTCAGTTTTTAATCTATGATTTTAGGTTTTATGCCGTGAGTTTTATGTCTAAATACTTTAAGATTTTCGGTGCATTCTTATATTATCATATGTAGTTGATACAAGTAGTTGATATTGCATGTGTTAATCATCCAAAGTTTGACTTTGATACACGTAGTTGATAAGTTGCATTGTCTTTGTTTTTCACCGATTTTCTGCCTATGTTTGATTTAAGACTAGTACTTAAACACATTGATTCTTTATGTGATACGTAATTGCATGATTAGTTTATGTGTGTGACCTATAAGTAGAGCACGTAGCCAAGCTTGTTGTGTCGCGATGTTGAATGAAACCCGTAGTCTAATTCTAAGTTGGTCTATGTCATAGGAACCACGTAGGAACTTATGTGCATATCAAATTTAGGTTGTATATTTGCTCACGGTGTAGACTTAAATGAGATTAGGAATTGTCTTCTTTATTCTTACATGGTTGTATGGTTGAGTTTGCATGATTGTTGGTTGATCACATGTATATATGTATAGAAGTAATTTAGGATTTATTTTCAATGTCTATTCCAAAATCATTAAAACTTTTAAAACCTATATGCTTATTTCGGCACTTATATTAGATTAGATGGATCTACCCTGTAGTTGGATCCCCGGTTTAGAACGATCTCTGCTTGCTTTATACTATAACTGATTTGTTGACAGGGTTAATTGATGCGTGTGCAAATACGTTTTATCAAATGGCGCCGTTGCCGGGGATCCTTCGGGATCCTCGATCTTTTTAATTGTCGAAATTTGCATTGTATATATGTCTATATGTTTATATTTGTAAAGTTAAAACTATATATTTGTATATGATGTAATTGTGTTTTATTTTTGTCTTTCTACTTTAATACTTGTATGAATAATGTTGTAGGTTGTACTGCACAGGAATACGTAGGATCCCTTTTGTTAATTCTAGCCTTAACCCTTCTTGTTTACCCTCGGGTTTGCATGAGGTTGTGGGCGGCTTTTATTAACACTTGGAGTCATGTTTGGTTCATAAGTTTGTTGCTAGCTGAGTACATTGGTTCGCTCCTTCTATTACTCTGGTGCATGGGACCAAAATTGGATCTCAAGAGCCTTGAAAACATACATCTCGGTGATGGAGTTCTCATTGCTCACTAAACGAGTCCTACCATGTTCACTATCTCTGGATTGAGCTATTGACCTTTAGAAACAACGCTTCAAGCTTGTGATCGAAACATCAATATCCAGGTCGCACGTCCACCGTGTGTTACCATCTAGAATCATTATTTGTTTAAGTGTTTTAGTAGCAACTCGAAAATAACCTTATATGACTTTGTAATCTTAAAGATTTGTGCCATGTATGATTTTGTATTTCATTTGTTTTGAAATTTATCTCTTGATTTTTGAATTTGTTTTGTTTTCCTTTGTTTTGTTTTTCTTAGCTTAATCTAGTTTATTGCTTTTGATTTCGTTCTCATGCATTCTAACTTGATCTTGGCCGATTGGTTTTTTAGGTGCTAGACGTGCATGCAGCCTCGACTCACTCGTTCATCTTCATAAGGAGCTCTTGTTCCATTGAATCCGGAGATTGACCGTGCTTGGAAACAACAACGAAAGAAGCAACAAGGAGTATCAAGTAGCACTGTTGGACCTTTGGAAATTGAAGAACTCGAGCCTCCTTCTCCATTTCGGATCCATTCCGAGTCTTCATCTTCATCCGAATCTGATTTTGAGGAGGACAAGTCCGCCATCAACATGAACGACTCACCACTCAAATATGCTTTTATTCCCACAGCCCCGGAATCACCTTCATGCATTGCTTTCACCATGCCTAATGAAGCCAACTTCTCCATACCGGTTCAGTTACTTGGGCAATTGCCTAAGTACTCGGGTTCTCCAATGGAGGACCTTAATGTTCACCTTAGAGAGTTTCTCGATATCTGCAGATTGCAATCAATCAATCATCTTACTCCTGAAGGCCTAAAATTGCTTTTATTTTCTTTTACTCTTAAAGATGATGCTAAACGTTGGTTGTATTCTTTACCTGCAGGAATCATCACCAATTGGAATGAGATGACCTCGAAGTTCTTGAAACAGTTCTTCCCTGCGCAACTCACGAAGAAGCTAAGGAGGGAGGTTCAGAACTTCACTCAAAAGGATGGTGACACTCTCTATGAGGCATGGGAAGAGTTTCAGGAACTTCAGAGAAAGTGCCCTCATCATGGAATTTCTTTAGACGAGTTAGTTCAAGCTTTTTATGAGGGACTTGACAACACCAACAAGGGTATGGTGGACTCTGCATGTGGATGAACGTTTATGAACAAAACCGGACGGCAAGCATATAACTTGATTGAGGACTTAGCGGATAACAATCGTCAATTCAGCACCAAGACCTCAAGAAAGTCGGCAGGGGGCCGTGGTGGTGTCTATGACATGGAAGCTCGAAATCAAATGATCACGTTGGATAGGAAGCTTGACGTCTTGGTCAAGGCTTTCAATGGTTCGAACCTTGGCAACCCAGCTTGTGGAATTTGCTCACTTTCGGATCACTCTACGGATTCATGTCCCAACGGTGCTATGAGTGAGGAGGAGTTGAACTTTATGGGACAACAGAGGCAACGCTATGATCCATATTCGAACACCTACAATCCTGGAATTAGAGATCATCCGAATTTTCGGTGGCGTAACAACAATGCTCAACCGGCCAATACTCAAGGTCAAGGACCTCGTCCTTCAGGTTTGTTTGTGAGGCCTCAGGTACCTCAAGGTTTTGTCCCTAACTCTTCTAATTTCGTGCCTAATAATGCCAATGTTCAAGGTTCAAATAATAATGCTAGTTCTTCTACTCCTAATTATGATGAAATCTTGAAGTCCCTTGCTCAAGGGCAACAGAACTTAACATCTGCAACTCAAGCTTTAGTGACAGGTCAACAGGCTAATTCTAAAGAGATCGCGGAGCTCAAGAAGCAGATGGGGCAAGTTATCGATTTCATGGGTAAAATCCATGAAAGTGGTAAGCTGCCGGGACAAACCTTGCCAAACCCGAATGCCGGACAATTCAAGATCGTTGCAACTAGGAGTGGTCGAGTTTTTGAGGAGCCTATGTTGAAGAAGTCGGAGCCTTCTAAGGAAGGTGAGGCCGAGAGCATATTGCTGCAAGATGATGAAGATATTGAGGAGGTTTATGCCGAGAAGCAGCCGGACAAGGAGGCCGTGCCTCAGTCCGAGAGAGAAGCAGCAGTTCCAGCCGAGAAGAAGAAGGTGCAAGAGGCCGTGCCTCTTGCAGTCCCTACTGATCCGAAATCCACTCAAGCCGTGCTTGAGAAAGGTAAGTCTTCTAGCTCTAATGGTTTAGTTTCTACTAATGTCCATACTCGTGCCCCTTTCCCCAACATGTTTGCTAAATCAAAGCATGATGAAGCTGATCATGCAATGATTGAGTTATTCAAGAAGGTGGAAGTAAACATGCCATTGCTTTAGTGCATTCAACAAAATCCAAAGTATGCGAAATTCTTGAAAGAGTTGTGCACCAACAAGAGGCTACCACGAGAGAAGGATGTAGCGGTAATGAATGAAACCATATCTGCGGTTTTTCAAAGGAAATTACCACCTAAGCTCAAGGATCCAGGGAGTTTTTCAATTCCATGCACCATTGGTACTCATAGTTTCGATAAAATCATGTTAGATCTAGGTGCTTCAATAAATGTTATGCCTTCTTATCTTTATGCGGATTTAGGTCTAGGTGAATTGAAAAAAGATAACATTATCATTAGATTGGCTGACCGCTCCAACAAGATTCCTTTGGGATATGTTGAGGATGTTTTAGTGCAAGTTGCAAGTTTAACATTTCCTGCAGATTTCTATGTCATTGACATGGAACCGGCGGATGTAGATGACAAAGAAATTCTCATTCTGTTGGGAAGGCCATTCATGAGAACCGCAAGGACCAAAATTGATGTCTATTCAGGGGAAATAACTTTCGAAATAGATGGAAACATCATTAGTTACAATATTTTTGATGCAATGAGGTATCAACTTCCTGAACTTTTTCGAGATTCCTTTTCTATTGATGTTGTGGATGCTCTTGCAGATGAATATGTGGAGACAATAGCTCAAGACACCTTGGCAATCACCTTGGAAAAGGGAATCAGATTTGATGCCATGGGGAACAAAATCACATTAGCTCAGGATGCCGTACCTTTGCCCTTGCTTGAAACCGTGCAGTCACTTGAGGTGGCTGCCGAGGTATGCTACTCCTCCCCTAGTCCAATTCTCTTTCCATCTAACAAGTTTCTTCCTTCCATTGTTCAAGCCCCAAAATTAGATCTCAAGGTTCTTCCGGAACATTTGAAGTATGTGTACTTGGGAGAGAATGAAACATTGCCGGTTATCATATCATCATCATTAGAGAAGGAGCAAGAGGAGAGATTGATCGAAGTCTTGAAGAGACACAAAACGGCCATAGGTTGGACCTTAGCCGACATCAAGGGAATTAGCCCTACAATGTGTGTTCACCGAATTTTGCTTGAAGATGGAGCAAAACCGACCAAGGAGGGTCAACGACGCCTACATCCACCTATGATGCAAGTTGTGAAGGATGAGGTGATAAAGTTGCTCGATTGTGGAGTCATCTACCCAATTTCGGATTCAAGGTGGATTTCACCGGTTCAAGTTGTGCCAAAGAAGAGCGGAATCACGGTGGTGAAGAATGATGAAAACGAGCTTGTGCCGCAAAGAACCGTAACCGGCCACCGAGTGTGTATCGATTATAGGAGGCTCAATGCAACAACAAGGAAGGATCACATGCCATTGCCATTCATTGATCAAATGCTTGAGAGGTTAGCCGGTCATTCCTTCTATTGTTTTCTTGACGGTTATAGTGGCTACAATCAAATAAGTGTTGCGGAAGAGGATCAAGAGAAGACAACGTTCACATGTCCCTTTGGCACTTTTGCCTACCGCCGCATGCCTTTTGGCTTGTACAATGCTCCAGGTACGTTTCAAAGATGCATGTACCACATATTTTCTGAGTTCATAGGTTCTAAGATTGAAGTCTTTATGGATGATTTTTCTGTTTATGGTGAGGATTTCGATGCATGTTTAGAAAATGTAGAATTTGTGCTTAGGAGATGTGAGGAAACTAATCTTGTGCTTAATTGGGAAAAATGTCACTTCATGGTTAATCTGGGTCTAGTGCTCGGCCACATTGTTAGTTCTAGGGGTATTGAAGTTGATAAATCTAAGATAGATCTTGTGCGTCACTTACCCATCCCCACAAGTGTGAGGGATGTTCGAAGCTTTCTTGGACATGCAGGTTTTTATCGTCGATTTATCAAAGATTTCTCCAAGATAGCTCGACCCTTAAGTTCTTTGTTGCAAAAGGATGTGCCCTTCCACTTTGATGCCGAGTGCAAAGAAGCTTTTGAGCGGTTGAAGACCATGTTGACATCGGCACCGATCATGGCGCCACCGGATTGGTCCTTGCCTTTCGAGTTGATGTGTGACGCCTCAGATTATGCCGTGGGGGCTGTGCTCGGACAAAGAAGAGACAAGCAGCCCTATGCCATCTATTATGCCTCTCGGACGCTCAATGATGCGCAACAAAACTACAGCACCACCGAGAAAGAACTTCTTGCCTTGATCTTTGCTTTGGATAAGTTTCGTTCTTACTTACTTCAATCTAAAGTTATTGTTTACACTGACCATGCGGCTTTGAAGTATTTGTTGACAAAGAAGGATGCCAAGCCGAGATTGATAAGGTGGATATTGCTTCTCCAAGAGTTCAATTTGGAAATCAAAGACAAGAAGGGGTCGGACAACGTTGTTGCCGACCACCTTAGCCGGTTGGTGCGTGACTCAGATCCCGTGGCCATCCAAGAATGCTTCCCGGACGAGCAACTCTTCAAGGTAAGCAAGGTAAGTGAGGTAAGTGAGCCTTGGTATGCCGATATTGTGAATTACCTTGTTACACAGCAATTTCCGAATTCTATGTCTTACCATGCTAGAAATAGACTTAAGGCTTTAGCTAGACATTATGTGTGGGATGAACCTTATTTATGGAAGCATTGTGTTGATCAAGTTATTAGGAGGTGTGTCCCGGAGAATGAGCATAGGTCTATTCTTAGTTTTTGCCATGATCAAATTTGTGGAGGTCACTTTGGTTCTCGTAGGACTGCTTTGAAAGATTTAGAATGTGGATTCTTTTTGCCTACTATTTTTCAAGATGCCTACATGTATTGTGCTTCATGTGATAGATGTCAAAGGACAGGGAATTTAGGACCTAGGGATGAGATGCCTATGCAACCTATTATACATGTTGAAATATTTGATTGTTGGGGTATTGATTTCATGGGGCCTTTTCCGAATTCTCAGGGATATTTGTACATTCTCGTATGTGTGGATTATGTTTCTAAATGGGTGGAAGCAAAAGCCACCCGGACTAATGATTCTCGAGTTGTTGCAGATTTCCTACGCTCTAATATTTTCTCCAGGTTTGGAATGCTGAAATTTGTAATAAGTGATGGAGGTTCCCACTTTTGCAATCGAACAATTGAAGCTCTAATGAAGAAGTATGGAATCAAGCATAAGGTTGCTACACCTTATCACCCCCAGACAAGTTGACAAGTGGAGCTTAGTAACCGAGAGATCAAGCGGATATTGGAGAAGAGTGTGAAGTCGTCACGCAAAGATTGGAGCCAACGACTTGATGATGCACTATAGGCATATCGAACAGCATTCAAAAATCCCTTGGGAATGTCACCGTTTCGTATGGTGTACGGCAAAGCCTGTCACTTGCCTGTGGAGTTGGAACATCGAGCTTGGTGGGCAGTTCAGACTTTTAATATGGATATTGATGAGGCCGGATTACACAGGAAGTTGCAGTTGTGTGAACTTGAAGAAATCAGGAATGAGGCTTATGAGTCTGCCGTGATCTATAAGGAGAAAACCAAGGCGTTCCACGACAGGATGATTCGAAAGAAAGACTTTGTTATTGGCCAGAAAGTTCTCTTATTTAATTCTAGACTTAGGTTGTTTCCAGGCAAGCTACGTTCTAGGTGGATAGGACCTTTTGTTATCACTAATATCTTTCCTTCTGGTGCAGTCATGATTAGGAGCTTGGTCAAAGGAGCTGAATTTCAGGTTAATGGTCATCGATTAAAACCTTACTTGGAAACCTTGGTGAACCACACGGTGGAGGAAGTTTCTCTCCTAGATGCTACGGCATGAGCCAGAGGAGATGATAGTCTAGGCTAAAGGACTTTAAACATTTAAGCGCTGCATGGGAGGCAACCCATAGAAGGAGCCATCAACGAGAGTATGCATATTTCTCTATCCATCCTCTTTTATTTTCGGATTGCTTTTAGTTTTCTTACATTGAGGACAATGTTGATTTTAAGTGTGGGGTGGGATGTCATTACTCGTTGATTTTCTATGCTTTGATATGATTTGAGTTGTTTTTAATTTTTAGGATTAATTTTGAATTTTTGTTTATGTTTTTCGATTTTAGATGCACTTTTAAACATTTTTATTGTTTTTATTTTGTTGAGTCTTAGGTGCCTTCTAACGTGTCTAGGATGAATATATGATCTTTGATTGATTAGTTATTGAGATGAGCATAATTTCGAATATTTGAGCTTATATGTTATTTGATGGTTAATAGATATGTTGAAATTGTACGAACTTGTAGTAGATGAGGACCATTGAAACTTAGGTACAGAATGAGCATGTTCCTTACTTGTTTGATTTCATGTTACCCCTGTGAGATTTTCGAGCCATATATATGTGCCTATTCTTTGGAGAGTTTACTCTATCTATTCTTTGATATATATGACCTCATTATACATTACTTGATCGATTTATATGCCATAGATTTAATGAACTAGAGATTGCTAGAACTTATTTGTGAAACTTTCAAAACTTTTATCATAACTTGCTTTGATTTTGAATAGGATTGTGGATCTTTCTTAGGACTATCACCACTTTATCTAAATAGCCATATATCCCTATTTTGAGCCCTGTTTGGGACCCCTTAGTCTAAACCCCCTAGAGCCTACGTTATGCCTTTCTTGTTCACCTAAATTATCCCTTGCCTAGTATAGAATTCCTCTACCTTGTCTCGAGCTTGGCAGAGCTATCTTTTTGTGGTGATTTGAGGTGATGATTCAATACAAGTGTGGGGTTGTTCTAAGGAGTTTGTTGCCGAGATACACATGAGAAAAAAAAAAATTTGCTCTCGAAATGAAAAAAAAAAGAAAAAGAGTATGAACCGAGAGAAGTAAAAAAAAAAAAAAAAGTATCGAATTGATTTTGATGAAGATATCTCGGCCTAGATGAAGTTTTTTTTTGTGAATTTGGAGTTGTGATTTGTTTGTTGAAGGCTCAATATGTTATACTTTAGCCTTTGTTCGTTTTCACAATGTTTAAAGTGAAGGATGGGTCCAACATGATGTTATTTGGCCCTTGATGGTATTTGGTGACATAAGGTGGATGTTCTTGCTCTGCTAAGTCTTGAGGATGACCTTTGTGATTCCTATACTTTGAAAATTTTCCATGCCGAGCCTAGCCAACCTATTTTCTAAAAGATCCGCATGATTCTTAAGATAAGTAAACTTTGATCTGTGGAGTCTGTTTCATGAGTAAGCATATGGTTGTGGTTCATTTGTGCATATGATTGGTATCTTTCATGAGGTTTTCGAAATCACTATTGTCTTTATAACTCTTGTGTGTGAAAAGCTTTTAAGCATATGCCATATTCTTGAGAGAGAAAATTCGGAGTGCATATCCTTTGTGAGTTGAATTTGAACTTGTTTGGAACGTGTCGAGCTTAATTTCACCTATGTTTTTTGCCATGTCTTACTTGTTACATCGAAATCTCATGTTTATTAACCATTGAATTCACCTTTCAATTTCGATTCTTGTGCTATTCTTGATGCTATGAGAATTTTCGTTGAAGGCATTAGATTGAGTCATTGTCGTATTTTCGATATTAGTTGTGTTTTTGTTTTAGTGGTTTGCTAAGGGCCTAGCAAAGGTTAAGTGTGGGGTTGTTGATAGGAGCACAAAGTGTGACGTTTTTAATATGTTTATACCCTTTATTTACCCTTTGTTAACTCCTATTTAGTTGTTTTAGCTTTATATTTTTATTTAGTGTAGAATAATTGCTTAATATAGAAATATGCAGTTTTTAGTGTTAAAATACGTAGTATTTTCGGAATTGAAGAATTTGGTGTTCAAATTGAGCTAAGTGTTGGAAATCCTTGTTTACTCAGGATTCCTTTCTTGATTAGGATTCCATCTTTCCTCTTTCCTAGTTTCTAATTTTCTTATTTCTATTTCAGGAAAGTCTAAACCCGTGTTGATTAGGAAAATGTTTTCTTGACTCATGAGGGAAAGGTGGCCGGCAGCTAGGAATTCCTGCTTGAGCTAGGAGAAGTACAATCCGAGATATGTATGGAGATGCCGTGAAGATTTTCCCAAGTCACCAAGGAGAGAGAACCCGTGCGGCCCAAGAGAAGGTTTTCCAAGTTCAAGATGGTTTTATCATTCCTTAATGCATGAGGATTGCTTGAAGAACAAGAGAAGAAACTAAATCCAACTTGGACTTGGTTTTGCCGATTCAATAGGATTCCTTGTGCTTGAGGAATTCTTGGAGTTACTCTATAAATAGGGCACGGCATGGCAGCAGTAATAATCATCAACCCGTGCAAATAACACTAAAGCCTTTGCCAAAACTCCATGAACCTCCAAACACTACAATCCGATCCCACCTTCAGCACTCGTCCAAAGCACGTAGCCGAGGACTCCGCGCACTCAAAGAATAGAACACGTAGGGACATTCTGAGAGTGTATTCATCTTCTACTTTCGGATTAGTATGTGTTTGTTTCTGTTTTATGTTGTTTTAGGTTTTTGCTTAAGTATGTTTCGATTCTTGTCTATGAGATAGAACAACTTGTGAACCATGTTTTGAATTTAAAGTTTTCAGTTTTTAATCTATGATTTTAGGTTTTATGCCGTGAGTTTTATGTCTAAATACTTTAAGATTTTCGGTGCATTCTTATATTATCATGTGTAGTTGATACAAGTAGTTGATATTGCATGTGTTAATCATCCAAAGTTCGACTTTGATACACGTAGTTGATAAGTTGCATTGTCTTTGTTTTTCACCGATTTTCTGCCTATGTTTGATTTAGGACTAGTACTTAAACACATTGATTCTTTATGTGATACGTAATTGCATGATTAGTTTATGTGTGTGACCTATAAGTAGAGCACGTAGCCGAGCTTGTTGTGTCGCGATGTTGAATGAAACCCGTAGTCTAATTCTAAGTTGGTCTATGTCATAGGAACCACGTAGGAACTTATGTGCATATCAAATTTAGGTTGTATATTTGCTCACGGTGTAGACTTAAATGAGATTAGGAATTGTCTTCTTTATTCTTACATGGTTGTTTGGTTGAGTTTGCATGATTGTTGGTTGATCACATGTATATATGTATAGAAGTAATTTAGGATTTATTTTCAATGTCTATTCCAAAATCATTAAAACTTTTAAAACCTATATGCTTATTTCGGCACTTATATTAGATTAGATGGATCTACCCTGTAGTTGGATCCCCGGTTTAGAACGATCTCTGCTTGCTTTATACTATAACTGATTTGTTGACAGGGTTAATTGATGCGTGTGCAAATACGTTTTATCAACTCGCTATTGAGCGTTGCGGGCCGTTGCCTTGGCGAGTCAGTCCGCGCTTGATTGGGGACTGTCACTATGTGGCGAGTCAGTCCGCGCCTGATTGGGGACTGTCGCTATGTGGCGTTGCGGCAGCTGCGTGGCGAGTCAGTCCGCGCTTGATTGGGGTCTGTCGCTATGTGGCGTTGCGGCAGCTGCGTGGTGAATCAGTCCGTGCTTGATTAGGGAGACTCGCTATTGAGTGTTGCGGGCCGTTGCCTTGGTGAGTCAGTCCGCGCTTGATTGGGGACTGTCGCTATGTGGCGAGTCAGTCCGCGCTTGATTGGGGACTGTCGCTATGTGGCGAGTCAGTGCGCGCTTGATTGGCGACTGTCGCTATGTGGCG
The DNA here is from genome assembly GCA_034370585.1 of Fragaria x ananassa. Lineage (NCBI taxonomy): Eukaryota > Viridiplantae > Streptophyta > Magnoliopsida > Rosales > Rosaceae > Fragaria > Fragaria x ananassa. The sequence goes on from CP139769.1 coordinate 17,889,108, forward strand.
TTGCGGCTGCTGCGTGGCGAGTCAGTCCGCTCTTGATTGGGGACTGTCGCGTTTTTTTTTGAAGTGGCCAAAGGTGACGTGGCTTTACCCTGACCGCTAAAGTTTGTGGGGTCCAGGGGAATGCCTATAAATAGGGTTGGAGAGAACTGAAGGGGGGAGTTCGTGTTTTGAAACTGGAAACTGTTGAGCCGCGATTTGTGTTTTAGGGTTTCGGCTATTCTACAATTTTCAGACTAGGAAACATCCAATTTCATCCTCAATCGATTGGGTGCGAGCGCTCAGCCGTTTGTAATCAGTTTCACTGCCATTACGCAAACCTGCTGTTTCCAGGTATGAATTCGTCACTTTCTCTGTCTTTGATTTTGTATGTGGTGGCGGCGTTGTTTCGGGTTATTTGGGGTGTGGGATTGTTCACATGTTTGTGGTGTTGGTAGGATTTCTAGGGTGAGAGATTTGTTGTCGGGCTGGTTAGGGTTAAGGTAGCGGGGTATGGCAGATCCGGTGTGGGTGTCCAGCGAAGAGATCGTGGTGGTCTCTAGTTCGCTTAGTGCCGATTCGGACACTTTGCATCGGATGGAGGAGAGATTGGATAACCTTATGGCGGAGATTGCCTTTGACTTGGGGGAAGGCATTCCTGTGATGGATGCTGGGTCTCATGTATCCTCGTGTGACCCTCTATTGCAGGAGGTAGAGGAATTGATCATGGCGACATCTCGTGAGGAGGATGATTCATTTTGGGAACCCCCTGGCGAGAGTTTGACTTCGTCGGAGCTTGAAGTGCTTCGGCAAAATTAGAGCATTCCGGAGGAGGTCTTGTTGCGGCCGCTTGGCCGGGGGGTGAAGTTTTGAGATCCCCCGGGCAACTTTACGTTGGTATACGAGTACCAACTAAAGTGCGGGTTGATGTTCCCGCTGCCCCCGTTTTTGCAGTACACCTTAGCGTGTCTGCATGTCTCCCCGAGGCAAGTTACCCCCAACATGCTGAAGCAAATATTGGGAACGGGCGTGTTATTTCGCCTGCTGAAGCAGGAGTTCCCAATTTGTGACGAGTTCAATGCGTGCTGACACATGGGGTGGTGCGCAAAGAAGGGCAGCCGGGGCTGCGTGACGATGAAGTCACGGGGGAAGTTTAAAGTGTTGGTGGAAGACTTGCCCACCTCAACAAGTGAAACCTGGAGGCGCAAGTGTTTCCTTGTTGGGGGGCAGTGGCAGGAGTGGCACGGGCATCCTTTCCGGGTCTCGGGGAGCTTCCAGAGAATAGGTACCGTGCTCTTGCCTTGTGTTGTTTTGTTTTGTTTTGTCTGTTCTGTCACTGCTGACAATTAGCTTTATGCAGTGCCGTAAGAGTACAATTTAACTGAGCTGATGGAGCGGCAGATTCGCCGGGTGATATGGGCCTTTGAATGTAGGAGCTCATATCGGATATGCCGCCTTGGCATATACAGCCACTTCGGCTACGCCCGGGTTCTGGATCTGTATTTTAGTAGTTGCGTTACCTGTTGCAGGTTTGCGAGTCGTTGTTTGACTATTGCTTGTTTGTTGCAGTGACGATGGAAGGTCCTTACGACAAGGTATCAGATGAGGACGTGTTATATGGGCTGCTGGCTGAGGCTGATCACGCCAAGCAGTATGACATTGACTTGGAGACGGGGGAGGGAAGGGAGGTGGAGCTGGGTGATTGTGAAGATTTTCTGAGATTGAACCTGGCCGATGAGGATTATGCCTACGTGCCTCCGTTGGTAGCGGAAGCGATGGGTCTAGGCGTCCAGGATGTGGAGTTGGAGGAGGTGCCGGTAGAGGGTGATAGCGAGGGCGAACCCGACCAGGCGCAGGAGGAACCTGTTGTGGAGGAGGTTGCGGACCGTGAGGAAGAGACAGGCGCGGCCCGGACTCGAAAGAGGAAGGAAAGGGTTGACCCGGCTTGCGAGGGCCAATCAAAGAGGTCGCGGAGGGACAGCCGGTCTGGGGGATCTGCAAGTCTAGCTGAGGTTGCCCAAGCCTTGGAGGGGATGGGGGACGCACAACCATACTTAGCTCAGATGGCCTTCGACATGCGTCACCATGCTCGCGACATGCACGTATTAGAGAATGTGGATCCGCCGGCGGGAATGGCTTTCGCTAAGGAGAAACTGACTCGGGTAAGTGTTTATATGCTTTTGTGTTCCACTGGTTTGAGCTTGGAGTTTATACGTTGCTATGTGACTGCAGGCGACATTGCTGATGTACGCCGCGAGTGAACGGGCCGCCTCCCACTGGCAGGATGATACTGAGGCGAAGAGCCAGCAGTTGAGGGAGGCTGAAGAACGTAACCATGGCCTTGCAGAGCAGCTAGCTCAGGCGGAATAGAACCTTGCAGAGCAGCTAGTTCAGGCGGAACAGAACACTGCTGTCTTCCAGGCTCAGGTGGCGGAGCTGAAGGAAGTTGTGAGGAAGAAGGATGAATAGATGGAGGCTTTGGAAGTGGCAGCTGCTAAGGCAGCGTCCTTGGAAGCTGAGGTGGCCAAGTTGACGCAGGCACTTACGGATCTGGAGGTGTCCTGGAAGGCCAAGTGCGAGCGAGCTGCCATGGCGGGGCAAAGGTTATTCCGGGAGGGTGAAGTATTCAAGCGGCAGCTGAAAGGTGCCTATAACAAAGGGCAGGATGAGTTGAGTCGGCTGGGCTGCCAGGCGGGATGGATTAACGAGGCTGCCATGTGCAAGTGGTATGCAGAGAAAAATGCTGCAAAGCTGGCGTGGGAACAAATGACGCCCGAGCAGAAGAAGCAAGCCGAGATCTCGCGGTGTCTGGCGAAGCAGCATGAGGCGTGGCGTGCAACGTCTGCTGGACAGAAAGGGACGTCAGTTGCGGGTGACTCGCGACCTCCTGCCATTGCAGCTGCATCATCTGTGAGGGCTAGTGGACCCGAGGGGTCCATGCCTGCCCAAGCAGTAGTGTCGCAGGTGGCTTCTTCTGCCATTGCGGCTCGCGATCCTCGGGCTCCTGGGTTGGTGGCGCGTACGGGCCTTGAAGTTCAGAAGGCTCCAGTGAACGGACGCCCCGGCCCTGAGGTGGCTCCTGGTAGTTCACTTATCCGCCCTGCCGTAGCTGTGAGGCCTTCCTTTTTGTCCCAGGACCCGTTGAAGCAGCCGACTGGGCAGAGGGTAGCGGGGACTATGAGACAGGTGCGTGGCAGCAGTGGCGGGTCGAAGGGGAGTGTGAACAAGTCTGGTGACTCATCCGCTGGGAGGGAGTGAGATGTGCCTGGACACTTTGATAGTTTGTCGGACTTTGTTTTGGAAAAATGTAAGTGGCATGGCTAGCCATTGTAACTATTTTATACTAAATTGTCTGGGAGTCCAGGTTGATATTTTGGCGTTATGTGTAGCCTTTGTGTTTGTCTTGCTGTATACTTTTGTATGGTTTGTGGCCCTGCGTTGCGGGGTCAAAGTATAGCATGTTGGAATGACAAAACACTTCATTGTACTTAGATGTAGCCGCTAGCGAGCAAAGTGTACATAGGTGGAGCCGCTACTGGGCTATTGTATATACACTAATAACAATGAAGTAATGGCTTTCGAAGCCAAGGTTAAAATTGGTCTGAGGTAGGTGGTGGCGAGCGTTTGTAGGACTAGGTCGCGGGACTCTCTGTCCTGCACCCCTTTGTGTCGTCCCGCGGATCATCTATGGGTTCTGGAGGGTTGAGAGGCAACATCTCATAGGCTCCTCGCCTCTGCTGGATGGCGTTAAGATGGCCATGCTCGACGGCTGCTCGATCCCCTTGAATTGTCAGGGTGCCACCTGGGGTAGGAACCTTCATGAGAAGCATGTGGCCAGCTATGAAGCACTGCAACCCCCAGAGGATGTCCCGGCCTAAGATGAGGTTGTAGGATGAAGGGCAGTCGACAATGAGGAAGCGGGCCGTAATGGAAGAGCGGCAAGGAGCTGTTCCCACCGACACGGTTAGGCGGTCTGAGCCTAACGGCTGTACTGTCTCGCCAGAGAAGCTGACAAGTGGGTCGTGGTTATTGTATAGCTTGGTGTGGTACCACCGGAGTCCTTTGTAGCAATCAGAAAACATGACGCTTACAGCGGCACCCGTGTCCACTAGAGCTCTGTGGCACCTGTAATGGTCCACCTGCACATTGATGATGAATGGCTCGCTGTGGTGGCAATGCAGAGTATCTTCATCGTTGCGAAATGTCACTTGATCCCACGCTAATGGGGTGATCGTGACACCATGTTGGATGTCTAGGATTTCTGAGGGTGCCGTGCATTGCCTTTTTACAGAAGGCTGGCGTGGGGGAACCGTGGGGCTCCACCGTGCAGGGTTAGGATCTGGCCATGCACTTCAATGGCATTGGCTCCGATGGCGGGAGCACAGTATTGATGGAGTTGACCCTTCTGGATCAGATGCTCGATTGCATTGCGGTGACCATTGCACTGCTCTGTTGTGTGGCCGTTATTGTCATGATAAGCGCAGTACCTGTTGCCGGTGGTTCGCCGGGGCTTTTTTGGATACTTGCTTTTGGGAGGTGGGGGGATGAGATCTTTGTGTCTGGCCCATATGTCCTCATATGTGGTGGTCAGAGTAGTGTGGACTTCATAATGAGGCGGCGGGGAGGAACGACGCTGTTGCTGTGGATGGCTCTGGTCCCTCGACTTGTAAGGGTGGTCGCGGTTTCTCTGTCCCCCATGGCGACGGTCGGAGCCGCGCCCCTGTTCTCGGGATGGGCCATGTGATTGCCCTTTTTCTTGCCCGCGGCCAAAGTGTTCATCTGGTGCCGGGGCGGTAAGAGCTAGTGTTGCGTGGGCGGGACGTCCGAAAGTGGCAAATTTAGCACGGGCCCACCGTACCGCCAGGTCCATCAAGGCATCGTAAGATCCTAGAGGGTTATTGATCTCCATCAGGAAACTGCCGGGGAGTAGGGTCTGACGGAAAGTCTGCTCCGCCATTCGAGGTTCCAAGTTGTGGCATCTCGCTGTGGCAGATTGCCATCGGGACAGCAGTTCATGGAGGCCTTCGCCCTCTTTCTGCTTGATATGGAACAGGGCGTCTATAGTGCGGTAGATGCTGGTGTGTAGTATGAAACGGTTGAGGAAACGTTCCGAGAGTTGGTCGAAGTTGTCTATGGAGTTGGGTGGCAGGCTGAGGAACCAACTGAGGGCCTCGTCCGAGAGGCTCTCTTGGAAGGCGTGGCAGGCTATGACGTCGCTGTAGCCAGAGGAGATACAGAGCAAGAAGAATGTCTCGAGGTGGAGATGAGGGTCCCCTGTGCCTTTGTACTTATCCATCTTAAATGGCTTGGCTCCCGGAGGTCGCTTCTCCATCTGCACTCGGGGTGTGAAGGGGCTTGGGCGATGTCCATAGCCCGAGAACAAGGGTCGCTGAGCCCCGCGACTCTCGACGTCTTCAACCCGTGAGGCTAACTGCGTGACAGTTTGGCTAAGTTGGAGCAGTAGGCGGGTTGGCATGTCAAGAGGTGGGTTGGGAGAGTTGGCAGTGGTTGAAGTGGAGATAGGTTGGGCAGATGGATTAGGTTGATGTGGCAGAGGGGAGTCATTGAGGATTGCAGATGGTTGGGGGGCTGGGAGTGGAAATGAGGGGTGAGTTAGGGGATGAGACATGTATACGATCTGGCTAGGCCCTCCTGGGAACACGGAACCAATCTGGCCTTGAAGAGAATCTGGGGTTCCAGCAATTCGCGCCACGCGGTCCAAGCTATCGTTGTACACGGTACGATGCTATAACTTGGCGCGGAGCAAGAATTGCTCTTTCTCCAACTCAGCTATGCGTACCCGGTACGCTTCCGCTTCTGCCCTCTCTTTCACCGCTTGCTCGCGGAACGAATGGAAGTCCCGCTTGAGGATTTCAAGGGCTGTGGCGGGGTTGGGATGGTTAATGGGGGCTGGGCTGCTGGTTTGGGGAAGGGATGTGTCGCCGGGTTGAGGTTCCACCTAAGTGCCAGGGTCCACAGGGTCATCAATGATTTCCACCATGGTGCTGAGTGCCGAGGCAAATGGGAGTTCCACAAGATAGGGCCCCTCCTTCTAGCGCCAATTGTCTCTACCTGCTTCGTCCCGAGCCAGAAAGGGGTGGCGAGGCGGAGCGAAGTAGAATCCTTGGGTCCTTCACACGGAACCTACACAAGTGACAGCGTCACGGGGTCGGGACTGGGGTGGCCCAGTCTTCGACTCTCCGATGCTTAAGTTAGCTTGGAGCACTTGCAAAGGTTGAAGAGTGTGAGGGAGAGATTGTGTGTACCTTTTATGGTGGCTTGAGCTTGTTTTATAGACCAGGCTTGGGTACCTTGGCCTTAGTCTCCAACGTGGGACTACTTGCTATCCTTTGGAGTGTCTCCCCTTTTGGGGGTGTTTTGCCGCTAGAGTGACTTTGGCAAGCAGTTTGTTACCGGCCCTTCACTCTTTGGATGTCCGTGAAGGGATTACCGGGGCTATCTCGACCGGGTATTTGTACCTTATTCTCGGCTCAGCCAAGTATTTTGGCTATGTACTAACACTTACATTACGCCACCACTCTTCACCAAAACGCTGCATGTGTCGGATCACAAAAATAGCTCACTTAGTATCGGTTTATTTGGCCTCCTTCCGGTCCACCCTAAATTCTGTAAACTTCTTCTTCTTTGATGTCACAAATATATTGTTGCAGTAATATGGTCCAGCGCCTTGCAGCTGCATAACGAAAAACATATCATGTTTTTGCTTAGAACACAAAAGATTACATCAACATACATAATTGTTGACCGAGAGAATTTGACTTACAATTGCCTTGCACTTGTTCCTCCTACTATTTGTGCCTTGCATGCTATCCCAATATTCTGCTTCTTCAGTATCCAACCGCACAACGAACAAGTACTAGTGATCTGAATCATGGACTTGTATGAAAATCTATTCCAACGGTATGAAATGTAGTGTTTGTTGAACATTTCATAGAATGATGAAGTTTTGGTAAGACTAAAAATTTGTTCAAGTGTATTTAACTTACCTTCTCGCAAGTAGGGATAAGATAATCAAATCTCCTCACACATAAGTCTTTTGATCGCAGACCCAAAGAAGGTAGGGAAGAACACACGAGTATGGTCCTCACCCCTTTCTAGATGTAATATGTCCGTGAAGCAGTTCACGGTAAATGTCCCGAGCCATCCATTAGGTCAGAAGTTTTGAGCCCCTTCCCAAGTACAAGTGCCAGATTCACCGGTGTCCACAATGTTTTCTCTTAGTGGAAATTCACTTTCATAGGCAAATTTAAGGATAGCCTTGTCAGCCTTATCCATGCTGGCGTCCACCCTAAAAGGTCCAATTCTCTCTTTCCTAACCACTTTGGTCTTCGCCTTGTTCATGTCATGCTCTTCCACAACATCGTTTGACAGAGATTTCACTGTCTCAACAGTGTTGATGACTGTGTAAGGCTTCTTTACAGATCTTATAGGACTGAAAAAAGAAGAGTCAGATTCTACATCCACAACAGACACACTCTTCTTCTTTTGCACAGGTGACACCTAAATGGATAGAGAAACAGAAGCCCAAGTTATACAAGAAATATGGACACAGTAGAAATTCCACACATTTATTGAAAAAACACAGCTGTTTACAGATAGCTGTCGGTTACAACACAAGAAAGAAATGCAGTTAATGCATTCCTTATTGTTATATATTACAACAACCAAAAGGAAATGCATTAAGTGCATTCCTTGGTCCTTTATTCAGCAAACCAACAACATGAAACAAACGTGATGTAAAGAAAGCAAACATGATTTCAGACGTTTCCAGTATGTCACTTCCTTCTCTTTCTTTTTACCTATGGCTTTCCATCTTGAGGAGCTACAGATTTGCAAGGGTTGTATTGGTCTGGCACCACTGTTGCTATAGGGTCAGGGGCCTTGGAGGGGCTTACTGGCTTATGAGGTGCAATGGCAACGCACCCAGATGCTTCTGTATTAGCTTCCTTAGCCTTGGCCTTGTTATGAGTGGAAACTAAAGTCTGCATCATGGCCATCATTTCTTGCATCTTCCCTGATACCTCAGCGAGGCCATCTTGCAGCGAAGCCACTTTACCAGCCAATTCCTCATAATTGTTTGTCGAGACCTTGTTGTTGGCCTCACGTCCCCCCTCCATGTACGATCCTTGGTCTTTGATACATCAACACTTTCCGACATCAAACCACCCTGCTTGTATACCCATCGCAGGAGCTTATTTGCTTCTCGGTCCCCCGAACTTTCAATCGGGTGTAGTGACTTGTCCACGATGGTTGGGACACTCTTGACACAATCCATATAGAAAAGCTGGAGAAAAAGGAGGTTTCCACTGTAGTAGGTCTTATCACCCTTGAACTCCTTGATTCCATTCATCAACCACAGGAAAGAGTAAGCAGCCCAGTTCATGGATGGAATGCGGCTAGTGTCCTTGAGGAGCACCAACCACTTCTTCAGAAGGGAGAGTGAGGCAGTGGGCCAATGGATAGTGGTCAGTGTGAACCAAACAAACACTTGCTTGAATTTGTCATCGGCTACCGTTTGAGGATCCACCAAATACCTCACCAGCTCTTTCGAATAGATCTTCCCATCAGACCGAGAGAACTGATTGACTATATCCATCAACTCAGGGTGATCCTTGAATGAACCAGCCTGAATGATCTCCTCCCCACCATTATGCAGCCCCATCACTTAAGCAACATCAGTCGCAAAAATTTCAATCAACTTCCCATGCAGCTGAATGGTTCGTTTTTCGGGGTCTACCAAATTCACAAGAGCGCGCACCAACGAGTGGCGCATTCTCGTCCCAGCAATCTTCAACAACACACCAAAACCAAGCTCTTCACATGCTGCCTTCTTCACATCACTAAACTGAGAAACCACACTCCTGAAGGACTTTGGAGAGCATCTACTGTCAAGTGTAACCAATTCCAAAGACTCATCAGAAGCATCATCTACGATATGTGATGGCTTTGGAATGTACTTTTGTTTTTTCTCTAGAGGAAACGTACTTCATTCTTGTGAAGACTCCAAGTGGAAATAAAACAAAATCAATACACAATCACCTCATACAAGCATCAACATACGAAATAGATCTAGGAACCCACACATATAAGGCAACTAACAACCCACAGATCAAGATACAATGCAATCCGAAGACGGTACTCACAATGTTATTCATCTCCTGTGGGGGATTGATGGTCTTGTGCTTGATATGACTGCAACCAAGCAAAAAATGCAGTCTGTAACCATTCAATCGAAACATTAAACAAACACAATTCCACAGAATTCATACAATCGAAACATTGAACAAATTTACATGTAATTTAAAACATCCCCCCCCCCCCCCCTTTATTGGAGTTTTTCTTCATCTTGGGCTTCAGTGGAGACCTCATCTTTGCAACCTTAGTAGATTTTGCCTCCTCACCAGCCATTTTAGGTTTCGACGCCTCCACTGTAGCTTCATTTGCAATAACCAACACAGAGAATGGGGCAGTGGATTCAGGAGCCGAATTCGACATCTTCTCAATTGCCAGTTTCTTTTTGACTTGTTTCACTTGGGGATCAGAGACAATATCGGAGCTGCTGCTTTGTGGATCGATACCTAACAATGGGGAACTCTTCCTCGCCCCAGCATCTATGTCTGAGGCATTAGCCCTTTTCCTCTCTTGGATAGCCTTGGGCTTCTTCGTCGAGGCCTGCTTCGGCGGTGACTTTTTTGTTTGTTTTTTCACCGGGGGTTTCTTCTTTGGTGGCATATAAGGCATTCAAAACCAATTCAAAATCAATTAGAATGCCCTAGGGCTAGTGGGAAAAGAGTAAGGATAGAGAGAGAGAGTTATGCGCAAGAGAGTTGAGGATTCAATTGGATTTTAATAGAGTGAGTTAATAGTGTTAAAGGGTGTCAATCAATTTGAACAACTTTGTTTTTTTGCAGACGAATTTGAACCACTTTGTTATGATACAAGAGTTAACGGTGTTAAAGGGTGTCAATCCAAATAGTATATTTGAAATTTTGTTTTTTGGATACGGATTTGCAACTGTTGCCTTCAGTGGTTTCAATCGAAGTCCACCATTTTGATTTCCTGACTTGGTTGAAGCAAATGGTAGACTTTGCCTTTAGTGAAAATAGTAGTCTTTTCTCATGATTATCTTGACTTTATAATAAAAATGGTTGATTCAATCTCAATAACCATTTTGATTTATAAAAATATATTTTTCTGTGATTTAGCTCATCTTAATGGTAGACATTTCGAATCAAAATAGTAAATGTTTCTTATGTTAAATGTAGGTTTTGTAACTTTTGCCTTCGATAATTCAATCTTAAGAACAATTTTGATTTCCAGAAAGTCTATTTTTCTTTGATTTAGCTTATGTTAATGGTAGACATTTCTAATGAAAATAGTAGATGTGTCTTATGTTAGTTGTAGACTTTGCAACTTTTGACTTCGGTTGATTCAATCTCAAGAACAATTTTGATTTCCAGAAAGTCTATTTTGCTTTGATTTAACTTATGTTAATGGTAGACATATTTAATGAAAATAGTAGATGTGTTTTATGTTAGTTATAGACTTTGCAACTTTTGCCTTCGGTTGATTCAATTTCAAAAACAATTTTGATTTCTAGAAAGTCTACTTTTCTTTGATTTAGCTTATGTTAATGGTAGACATTTCTAATGAAAATAGTATATGTGTTTTATGTTAATGTGTCTTATGACTTGCAACATTTTTTGTGATATTTTTCATGATATGAGTAGCTGTTTCTTATGATAGTTGTAAACGGTTTGAAAAATCATTTTGATTTTCAGAAAGTCTACTTTTGTGTGATTTAGTTCATCTAAATGGTATATTTTTCTAATAAAAACTGTAGATATAGAGAGACTTAACAGAGAGTTAACAACGTTAGTTTGCTTTAACCTGCTATAGCAAGTCAAAACTGGTTGGGTATGCATACCCTAAGGCACACAAGTGGAACCCAAGTTGTTAATCTCATGCATCATACCCAAATTCAAATTTACATTTTGAAGGAAAGAATTTTTTTTGGAAGCTGATCATTTTTACTGATCAGAAGGATCTTCAATTTCTTAGAGGAGGCACATGAGTTTTAGATGACTCTAAGGAGCATTTTTTTGTTTTGGTATTCCCTTCTACACTTTAGTAACTGGGAATGCTTTCACGAAAGACACAAACTGGACTCTATCAATATGTTCTTTTACAGTGACAGTAGCAAATTTGTAGTACAAATAATCAGAATTTTTTTTTTTTTAAAGATATATGCTAGTTTTAGAGAACTGAGAAGAATCATATATCTGGTGTGACAGTTCCAGCTTTATTTGGTGGAATCAAATTGTTGCTACAAACATATATCCATGGATATTCTTGATGCTACAATTAAATCTTTAAACTTTTAGCCTCCAATCCAGGTTAGCAATCATTGCCTTTGGTAATATCATTCATTTATTGCGGAATTTTTTTTAGGCTTATAGTTCGAAATATCTTCTTGGACTATTGATTTTCGAGGTTGAAACAGCAAATATGCATTCTCTGCAATTGCAGATATCATACTTGCAAATATGATGTCTGGACGTGATATTAACTGTTTTAATGATCTCATTTTAATGATCTCATTTGGATTTAGGAGGAGCTTCGAATAGTTTAATGCTCCTCAAGGCCTCCTCAGTTGTTGTTGTTTTTCTATCAGATATCTTAACTGCAGCACTTCCTTTCCCTGTCATTTATTTTTCTCTTTGATTAACCTGATAAATAAATTTCAGGAGGAGTCCCTAATTGTACCTGGTGTTGACCAACTACTCTGATTATGCAAAGAGATTTAATAAAATCAAGACCCGTTATAAGCTATGGTGAAAGAAGAATCTTGGTACTGTCAAGGTAAAAGAGTTCAAGTATTTCTATTTTTCATGTCTCACTACTGATAATATGAGTTTGACATATATATTAATGGTTGATGCTCACTTAGTTAGAATTGCAGTTTGAAGATAGGGAAAGGCAGTTGTGCTCCTCTTCATGCAACAATTGTTAAACATGGTAATAAGCTTAGCTTAAGAAGGTACTTGAGAAATCAAATTGTAACAAACTAAGAGAGAGAAGCACACGTTTTCTTGTCCTTATCTAAATCGTCAATCCTATGTATTTATCAGTGGATGGCGTGTCTTTAAAATCTCTAAATCTTGTTCATCAAATTTGAATAAAGTTTTCATAATGAATACTTCGATTTTTCCATTTTGTATGTTGGATACAGTAAGAAAATTAAATAAATGTTGCATGAAACCCAATCAAAGGAGAGCCAAGTGTGAGAATGGGAGAGGGGGGGGGGGGGGACAAGAGGGATTCATTGGTGTAGTCGGGAAAGACTTTAAAAAGAATGAGGAAGGAGGGGTTAGGCTTTCGGGATTTGAGGGCCTTCTGACTGTATGGGGGATGCCTGTTTTTGTTTTTGTTTTTGTTTTTTTTAATGCTAGCGTAGAGCTAACGCCTTCTGCAATTTGCAGGGGTTTATTGTGGGGTAAGAAGGTTACTGATAGTGGTAATCGATCGTTGGCATATTGGAATTGGTAAAAGGGTGTGTATTATGAAGGACATACTTCTTTCAAAGTTGTATTCTGAGGGACTAGAGTTGCAGAAAAAAGTAATTGGAGCCTTCTTTAGCTAGCTTGAGTAGTAGGACGTCAGTGATGTTGAGGAACTTTGGGGACTAAATGTACCTTATAAGATTAGACCATATAAGATTATAAAAATTTGTAGGAGAGCAGACAATGTTTTTCTTCCTTTTGCTCAGGATTTAATGAGAGACAGGATAACGTCATATGCTTCATGCTGGCAATGTGGAGCTCCCCTTTGGATCTGCAATTCAAGTTTTTTGGGAGTTCCACAAACAAGATAAGGTTAGAGTCTTTGTTTTTTGAGTGAGGTGTGCAGAGTGGAAATAGCGTTCTGTTTCTGATCTTCTTTCCATTGTTATAAGTACACTGGTTTAGAGTGAACTTTAGAGTCGTTTGCTCTCATAATTTGATCATTTTGATGGATGAGAAGAAACAGAAACCCGCATAGGCACAGAGAAATGATTCTAAACCCAGTTGTAAAGGAAAATATATTTTGGCTAAATGAATAATGTATTCAACTGTGAGATATATATACTACAAAGCACCTAGTCTACATCGTCTGGTTCTTCCTACAAGTTAGAATACCAGTAAGGCAAGACATCTATCACAATTACAACTGAATCAAAAGATTGATTTAAACTATCCTACTTAATCACATTACTTAATACAATATTCTTGCATATCAAGATAATATCTATACAAAGCTACAAGATATACTTTCCAACACTCCCCCTCAAGTTGAAGAGTGTATATCAATAACTCTCAACTTGCACATGAGCTGTCTAAACTTTTCTTTGCCCAAATCTTTTGTAAAAACATCTGCCAATTGTTGTGAAGAAATCATAAATCGAGTAATAACTTCACCTTTAACAATTTTGTCCCGAATAAAATGACAGTCCATTTCAATATGTCGAGTTCTCTCATGAAACACAGGATTTTTGGCAATGTGTAAAGCAGCTTGATTATCACAATATAAAACAGCAGGACTTGTAATAGGCATATGCAAATGTGCAAATAAATAAGGTAGCCAAGTAAGCTCACAACAAGTACCTATCATTGCTCTGTACTCAGCTTCTGCACTTGATAAAGATACGGTCTTTTGTCTCTTGGTCCTCCATGAAATTAAAGAATTACCTAGAAATACACAATAGCCCGTAGTAGAGAGGCGGGTAATAGGACAACCTGCCCAATCAGAATAGTAGAAAGCCTTCAGATTTAAAGAGTTATTGACATGGAGAAGTAAACCTTGACCAGGAGAAGACTTCAGGTAACGAACAACTCGAAGAGCAGCAGTCATATGCTGTAAGCGAGGTTCATGCATAAACCAGCTAAGAATATGTATTGAGTATGTGATGTCGGGTCTAGTAATGGTCAAATAAATCAGCCGACCAACCAGGCGCCGATATGCAGCAGGGTCTTTGAGTAATTCTCCTTTATTTGAAAGCTTGAATTCTTCCATGGGAAATTCAACTGGCTTAGCACCCAATTAGCCACTATCTTTGATAATTTCCAAGGTATATTTACGTTGGGATATCTAAATCCCTTTCTTGGAACGAGCTACTTCAATGCCAAGGAAAAATTTCAGATCACCAAGATCCTTGATGCAAAAACGAGTATGGAGGAATTGCTTCAGAGCATTAATCGACTCCATATTGTTTCCTGTTATCAGAATGTCATCCACATAGATTAAAAAAACAGTGAGAGATGTACCATGCTTACGGACAAACAAAGAATAGTCGGCCTTGGACTGAGACAAACCAGCAGCAAGAATAGCCTTCGTGAACTTGGAAAACAATTGACGAGAGGCCTGTTTCAGTCCGTACAACGACTTCTGAAGGCGACACACTAGATTCTCCCCCTGTTGCCGAAGACCAGGAGGAGGGGGCATGTAAATTTCCTCCAACAAATCACCATTCAAGAAAGCATTATTAACATCTAATTGATGTAAAGACCAGTTCAGACTAGCAGCAACAACAAGAAGGCATCGGACAATGATCTTTTTTGCAGTAGGGGAAAATGTATCGTGATAATCGATACATGCAGTTTGAGTGAAGCCCCGAGCAACAAGCCTGGCCTTATAGTGCTCCACTGAACCATCAGCCTTACGCTTGATTCGATACACCCATTTACAACTAATAGGCCACTTGCCAGGAGGTAAAGGAACTAGACTCCTCGTTTGATTATCAACAAGAGCTTGAAGCTCAGAATCCATAGCCTCCTGCCATTTCGGATTAGTAGCAGCAATTTCAGAAGAGGTAGGTTCCTCATCCCGACTAACATAGGCAATATAATGAAGATATGCAGGAGAATACCGATTGTAGGATATGTAGTGACAAAGAGGATATTTCGTACCTGGTGTAGAACAAGATGAGGTTGAGGACAATTGGTGTGGTGGCATAATCACCTGCGAGCAAACGTAGTCTCTAAGGTGAACATTGGCTTCTCGAGAGCGATGAGAACGACGAAGTGGCTCAGTGGGAACAATGGGAAGAGAGTCAGGAACAACATAATCAATCGAGGGCTGCTCGGGAGGAATATCAATCGACTCAGGTGGAGGAAGAGAGGACGACGTCAGCAAAGGAAGAGAGGACGCCGGCGCTGGAACCCGAATACGACGAACATAGGATTTAATGGTGGAGGGCAGCGGAGGACTGGGTGGGGAAGGGAACGATGGCGGATTTGGTGGAGTTGATGGAGGCGGGCAATTTTCAGAAGGACATGAAGAGAATGTGTTCTGCATGGAATATGATGGACTGAGGAAAGGATCAGATTCAATAGGGAGAGGAATGGGTTGGGCCGTTGGGTATTTTTTTGGGCTTGGGTTTGCACTTGGGGCATGGTGAAACTTGTCCTCAAGAAAGATTACATCTCTATTAGTGAAAAAAAAATTTCTCGATATCATAGAGCTTGTAAGCTTTCTGGCCCATGGGATAACCCAAAAAAATGCACTTGGTAGCACGAGGAGAAAATTTGGAAGATGGATTGGGTATGGTTGTGAAAGCAAGACACCCAAAAAACCGCATTCGAGAATAATCAGGAAGTTGTTGGTGAAGGATTTCAAAAGGTGTTTTCTTGTGAAGCAACAAAATGGGAAGACGATTGATTATATAGACGGCAGTGAGGACACATTCACCCCAAAAATCAATGGGTAGATCGATGTGATTGAAAACGAAGGGCACGAGCTATTTCAAGGATGTGTTGATGTTTCCGCTCGACGACACCATTTTGTTGCGGAGTATAAACACAAGAACGTTGAAAAAATATACATTCTTCAAGAATTTTTTTTAAGGAAAGGAATTCAGCCCCATTATCTAAACGAAGTTGTTGGACTCTTGTGTTGAATTGAGTGTTTACATAACTAAAAAAACGACAAAGTAGAGGTTGTGTTTCACTCTTGTGTCGCATTAAGAAAATCTATGTAAAATGTGAAAAATCATCCACAATAGTTAAGAAATAATGAGCACCAGAAAGAGAAGGGGTTTTATAATGTCCCCGAATATCACAATGAATAAGAGAAAAACACTTTGAAGTTGAAATTGAACTTAAAGGAAAAGGTTGGCGAGTTTGTTTTGCCAATGGACAAACGTCGCATTTATGACTAGAATCAAAAGCAAAATGAAGAGAATGATTGGCTAAAAATTGTAGACGAGCAGAGGAGAGGTGGCCCAATCTTCGATGCCAAAGATTAGAGGATATGATGAGATTGCAAGCGAAGTGAGATGAAGGGAAAATTGAAGCCAAGGCCACCAGGTAGTAGAGGTTACCACGTCGCTTACCCACACCAATCATCATCCTCGTAGCAAAGTCCTGTAAAATACACCAAGATGGAAAAAATGTCACTGAACAATGTAAATCATCGATTGTTTTGTCAACAGACATAAGATCGACTTTAAAACTTGGCACACAAAGGACATCATTTAATTGAAAAGAATCATTAAAACGAATTGATCCTGTCATAGTAATTCCAGCCGTATCTCCACTAGGTAAAGAAACTGGTGCCAAAGAATGATGCTTGACATTTATCAATGATGTAGGAGAAGAAGTAATATGATGAGTTGCTCCGCTATCGAGTATCCAGCGATTTTGAGCAACAGGTAACAAACCTGTAGCATATTCAGTTGCAGAAGTAGCATTGGCTTGAGGAATTGGTGGTGTAGGAGTCAAGGCAGCAATTACTTGAGTGTACTGATCCTCAGTGAGGTTAGGAAGCATTCCTTGGAGTTCTTTGAATGTTGGGGCAGCATTGACATGATTATCAACATTGACATGGTTAGCAGAGGAATTACCTTGACGTTGCCTTGCAGAATTAGCTTCTTTAGGGCCTTTGTATAGATGATGACCAGGAGGGTAACCATGTTTTTTATGGCAAGTTGCTTCAGTATGATAGTCTCGATCACAATAAGTGCAATGCTTGATTGGGGCATGAGGACGGAAGTTATTTCCTTGAGTGTTGCCTCGATTCCCTTGCAGCTGAGATTGTGATTTGAAGTTGCTGCGCACCACCATTGCTGCAGTGCTGGATGAAGCAAGAAGAGAGGAACCAAGTTCCCGTTGCTTTTCTTCTTGAACAAGGGAAGCATAAGCTTGTCTCACCGAAGGCAAAGGATTCATCAACAAAATCTGTCCACGAGTAGCAGCATAAGATTCATTTAATCCCATAAGAAATTGCATCAACTTACAATGATCGTTTTGTGCTCCACAGGTGCAGGTGACAGTATTGTATGAACTAAGCTCATCCCAAAGGCCTTTCAGCTTCGTGTAGTATGCTGCAATGGATGATTGACCTTGCTCAATGCGGTAAATGTCTCTTTGCACTTGAAATTTGCGAGGTGCGTTGCCTAACGCAAATCTCTCTCGAAGATCTTCCCAAACTGCATGTGGTGTGGTACATCAGAGAACTGAATCGGCAAGCTCAGGTCCATGAAAGCACCATGTCATTGCACCTCTGCCATAGTGCGTGTTCATTGGGGTCTAGGGCTGCAGATGGCTCTTTGATTTTGCCGGTGATGAAGCCAATTTTTTTTTGGCACTCAGAGATATGCGCATAGCGCGACACCAAGAATTGTAGTTGTCACCTGTTAATTTCTTGGAAACAAGAAGCAGGCCTGGATGGTCTGAATGATGAAGAGACAAGGGATTAGCTGATTCATCTGAGAAGGATGAAAAGGTATCGTCTCCGGGCATGGAGGAATATGTGAAGACAAAGAAGGGTTAAGGCTGCAAAAAAAGGTTTGTTGCAGAAGGAATAAGAGTCAGGTCGTTATGCCTGCTCTGATACCATAAAGGAAAAGATATTTTGGCTGAATGAATAATTGTATTCAACTGTGAGATATATATATATATATATATACATATATATATATATATATATATATATATATATATATATATATATATATACAAAGCACCTAGTTTACATCATCTGGTTCTTCACAATTACAACTAAATCAAAAAATTGATTCACACTATCATACGTAATCACATTACTTAATACAATATTCTTGCATATCAAGATAATATCTATACAAAGCTAAAAGATATACTTTCCAACAAGTTGAGTTGGTTAGCATGGCATGGGATTTTGGCAGCTGGAATTTGAAAGGTGCATTGCCAGACCAGCTACTGCTCCAGCACCGGTGGCTAGTACTGTTGTTTGGCGGCCTCCTCATCGGAGCTAACTGAAACTAAATTTCGTTGAAGCATATAACGGAAAGCTTGGAGTATGTGGACTGGGTGTGATTTTTAGGGATGATCAAGGAGTTTTGAAGGGAGCCATTGTAATCCCTCAAGTTAAGAGTCTCTCCACGATCTATGGAAGCATTAGCACTAGTACTACATGTTGCCTTCAGGAACCTGGAAATTGAAGGTGATGCCTATTTTTTAATGCTTTGCATGATGAGAGTGATTTGATGAAGTTTATTCAGTAGTCAAGTCTTTTCATGCTAGTAGTTGGCGTTTTTGTGAGGATGATGGTAATAAAGTTGCTCTATTCCTTGCAGAAAAAAGCCTTGAAACTTGGTCATTATTTTCTTTGTTTAGAGTCCGGGCAATCTTAGCTCAATGATTGTGCCTGCATAGAATTTGAGTAAGGAGAGCAAGGTTACCTCCATGTCTTTCATGTTGAAAGTTGGTAGTGGAATCTCTGCACTCTTCTCATTGTGATGAAGTTGGTAGTGGAATCCTTGCACTCTTCTCATTGTGATATTTCATTACGAATGAATTCAACTTCTGATAAAAAGTTTGCCATGAAAAGCAAATGACAAATCGATCATAAAAAGTGGGAAACTTTACAAGTGGAAATCTGTTCCACTATTTTAGCTTGCATCAATTAATTTACAGATGAACTTTGGCACAGCATTTCTATATATACAGAAAACTGCACTATAAACTTAGAAAGACCCAAAAGATAAATGAGAATGGAGAGTCTCATTGAGATATGGCTATCACTAGCAGCTCTAAAATTGGTCACAATGAGATCCTAAGCTCGCTGTGGGATTAATAATCCGTTTATTGATTACTAGCTGCTCCATCACTATACGATGATTACTTCCACCTTGCGTTCTTGTTTTTGATCATTGTCTCTAATTTCCTGGTTCTCCTTTTCCTTTCCCCACAAAACGCTATAGAGACCAGCAACCAGCAATAGACCTCCACCAATACTGAAATAAAATGAAGTCGTTAACGAAAACGAACAATGACACATATACGCCGTGTACGACTGATTTTTCGTATCTGTAATGCTGAACTGTATGCCAAATGTTTTAAAGAAAATATTGAAGAAGAAGTTGGGATATATATCATAAGAATAGCAAAAGTAAGAAAGGTGATGGATGAAGGTATGGAGTATGGACCTTCCCCAGTAGATTGCCTCTTTCCACATGATTGCTGAGAATATTGCTGTTATAATTAGTGCTAAAGGAGTGAACATTGCTGTGAAAACTGAACCTTTCTTCTCTATGACCCAAACTTGTAGCCAGTAAGTAATCCCAGTTACAATTACACCCTGCCAGATCCATATATGGTTAAAAATTAGTCATTTCAAGGAAGAACATGTACGTAGTTGTATCTCTTCTGTAATTGCATACACATACATCAGGACATTTTTTGCACATTTCTTTGCTTTGTGGCCAGTAGGCAACGCAATCAATGACATGTGATACAAATCGACAGGTTACATGTATAGGTAAGACAAGAACCAATCGTGTGGAATCTACGAAAACTTGAGAAATCTTTCGAGTAGTGTTATCACTGATGTGATGCAGGAGAACATGTATGATATCTATCTGAGAATATCACTGGAAGATGCACCACTCTGTTATGGTAGAAGTCAAAAAGTGAGTCATTGTCCTATCTCTTTGGAGGGGATAGGCACCATATATGTATATGAACAGCCAATACATGTTTACATATAACTTAAATAGCTTTATAATTACCAGTCCCTCTAGCCTACATATATTAGTAGGGCATATGAAGATCTCATGGTCTAACTCTATGCAAGTTTGCGATCAAATTGTTGTTGAACAGAGAATAATAGTTTGCGCACGACGAATGAATGAAATGACTTGTGAGATGAATGTTGTATACGTCGGTTGTATGCAAGACTCGAAAATTTTAAATGACTTACACAGTAGACCACAGCTAGAAGATGAATGTCCCATCCAATCTTCCAAGCTGAAGGCCTTCTCTCAATCGCAATTGTCCAGAAAGCAGACTGCATGCAGCTAAAGAAACACTGGAGAGCAGTAAGCCTCAACTTTGCAGGATATTCCTTCACAATTGGACCCTAGAACATTATAGACATACAAGAGTAAGTGATATATATATATATATATATATATATATATATATATATATATATATAGTGTGTGTGTGTGTGTGTGTGTGTGTGTGTGTGTGTGTGTGTGTTATTAATAAAATTACAGAAACTAAGAGATTGGTACAATTTGATGAAATTATAACCTGCAAAATTAGCCACAAAGACCAGGCAGTGTTGGCGGAGAGCATAATGAGGGAACCTTTAATCCACTCCCCTTTGCTGGAACTCTGTGGATGGATTTGGTGGTCTAGATTTTCTGGAAACCAGTTCATGAACTTTAATGGAGGCCCCTTGATTAAAGCATACACCAAAGCCCCTGAAAGGCTGCTAACAGAACCCAACACCTTGGCCAAACCATGCACTTTCTTTATTGAAATGCTTTCCATCCTTAAAAAACAAAAACAAAAACCCAACTCAGGTATCACATTCAGTGCATGAACAATAAGAAGAAAATGGTCCTTAACATTGATTTCACAAAAGTCAACATATGCCAAATTCAAATCAGTACTAGGTACCTTAATAAAATTGCCATAACAAAAGTGATTGCAGGAATTGCAGTGGTGGTGGCTGCAGCAAAAGTTGCAGAGGTGTAGTTGATAGCAACATAGTACAGATTTAAACTCAGGGTAATCCTGCAAATTTTTCATAAGTGAATCATATATGATTAGAACTGAAATTATATGTTTGGTATGAGAAGCACAGATATGATCATTACCCGAATAGCGAAATAAAGAAAATCTTGATGAGTAAGGTATAGGACAGAGGAACTTCTTTCGAACTGCAGATTGAGTAGAAAATTTGAATTAAATTTAATAAACTAAACCAGTAAGCTAGATAAAAGTTCTTGACATGAAAGCCTATACTGAATATCGATGTTCAACCTTTCAAAGAAGAAAGCAAATGGAGCCAAGGCTAGGAAGGCGAAAGCTTGGCGATAGACCACAAAGACAAAAGGGTTCATTCCTTTAGATATTGCTGCCTTAGAGAACAAGGCCATACCTGCATACACACAATGTATGAAGAGCATTGCAATATACACCTTACGCTTCTCTGCTGCCATAGATATTGCATAGCTTAAACTCTTCATGATGTGGTATATATTTTTGAAAGTTTTAGCCTTTCATCTGTGGACTCTAAGTTGAGAAACTGAGTGTTCTATATATAGAGGACAATTTGCTCTGAAACTTCAGTTTGCACAGAAGCTTTGAGTCAGCTTTCACTCACATTGATACTATATATACATAAGGGGAAACCATGAAATCAGGTGCCCAGAATTTTGAGAAAGTAATGGGACAAGTGGGGTTTACTACATGATCATACAATATATACTCCGCATCTGTATCTTTGTAATTTAGTTTACTCATCTAAGTGATCAAATATTAACAGTGCTTCAGTATAGCTACTTAATACTAAACTGATAAATCACTTTATTATCTCGTTTTCCAATTTCCATAGATGATGTGTAATTCAATAATCCGGACATGAAAGTTTGATGTCCTTGTAACCAAAAAAAAAGTTTGATGTCCTTGTAACCCAAAAATAAGCTTGTTGTCCGTGTTTTGGACCACACTAGTCCCAACTACGTGGCTATATATATATATATATATATATATATATATATATATGTTTTGGAACATCCATGATGCCTTAATGAACCTCTCCGGAGCAGGGAACAATTTGGTTTGGCCCTTCCCGAATGAATGTTTTTCACATGGGGTTCGAATAAGAGACTTCATATTACCAGAAAAATCACTGCAGCAGCGTCTGCCTCACTTACAGCATAACGTACTTTTACTGGACCAACCCTATTGGGTGGGTTACCAAGAGATATAATTTAGTGCACTGGAGTTTGTAAATGTGTGATTCATACTCAAAAGTGAACCAAAGTTGATGATGAGTGTGTGCAAGATGGTGTGTAGTCATTGATCTTGATGTTGGAAATGGTTAATTTGATTCAAATCGAAACAAACTAAAGCAAGTAATCTAAACTAAGTTGATCATTGAAATAATACTTAACAATTAATAATGTTCATTCCATAAAACAATCAATAATGTGGTGAAGACTAATGAAAAGTGATTGGAGATATTTAATGTGCAGAACTTGCGCGCCTTGTGATTGGGAAGAAAAAAAGTAGATGAAGAAGATGCATAGGAGGAAGATATTTATCTACATTTCCATTTTGCTGCTTAGATTCTGGCCTGTGAATAGAGATATTTATCAATCTAGTTCGTCCAATCAACTTTTCCAAGAGTATAAGAATTTTCTTTTCTGTAATTATTTTCTTATCTGGGCATGTTGTGGCTTCCAAGATCGTTTCATTTGGTGCTAATGAGAAGTGAGAATCCACTAAGACCAAGATGGTTGAGTTGAATATGCACTGCACAAAGATCAGCAAGATGGTTTATATCGTATGCACACAACACACACCTATGCTCTTATGCTCTGTACCTACACCAAAGAAACTAATTCATTCTGTTTTTTGTTTTTGGCAATCGAGTGGCAAAACAAATATATATATATATATATATATATATATATATATATATATATATTTATTTATATTTTGTTGATACAAAAAAAAAAAAAAAAGGATTACAAAAAAATAATAATAATAATATTTTTCTTGTGTTACACGCATAAAATTTTTGAGTTCAATTATAACTTTTGCAAACATGTGTTTGGATAGGAACACAATACAGGCATCAAAAGTTTGATTGTAACTCAATCATCCTAACAAAACACTCTATATAAAGAGTCCAAAGCCTCCAAAAGGATGGGGAGAGGGAAAGAGAGAGGACGAAACAGAGGAGAACAAGAAGAGAACGGGCGAAGAAAGCAGAAGAGCAGAAAAAGAGAAGAAAAGAAGCGGCCAGCCAACAAGAAGGTGGAGCTCTCATTCTAAGTTTCTAACTCCCTCTATTTCTTTCGCAGCATCTTTATCTTTCTGTCTCGTCCCTTGCTCGGCCAGAAGCCCCAAAAGCACGTCTTCAGCGAGCCATCTCTTCCTTCCCGAGCAAGGTCGTAATGTCGTTCAAACTTCAAAACCCTAAGGCGCGGTGAGATGACTTCGCATAGAAGCAAAAGCCTTAAGGCGAGGCGAGATGACCTTGCGAGGTCGTCACCAAAAGAAGACTATGGCCGCTCGGCCCCTCTTCTTGTTACAATAAATATATGGCCTTGCACCTCGCATAACAAGTCACACAAGGAGAAGAGAACAAACATTCCAAGCAACGCAAGTTTGAAGAACAAGAACTTACCTTTGAAGAATCTGTGAGCAGATCGAAGTAAGCTTGAGTATTCAAATACGCTCTCTCGATCAAAGTGGTGTACAGAAACGGAGGCGACATATCTCCATTTATAGAGGAGTAGTTTCCTCAAGTCCGACTCCCAATCACATTTGATTTTCATCTGTAAACAGGTTTCTATCCTCAAGATGATAATTATCAAGATGGTGTCAAGCTTATTCAAACTGGAAAAGACGTCTTTGAGGAGTTATGTGGTTCACACAATCTCATCAATCTCATCAAGGCTACAAGTTCTTTTTTGGCCAAGACAACAAGTTCCTGTTAAGCATTATCATGCGAGCTGAATAGCAGAGTTCGCATGCAAATAAGACTTCGTATGGTACCAAGACAACACTTTGCATGGAATCAAAAACGATGGCTCCGCGCAGGTGAGGCCTGATGGCCTCGTATAAAAGTGGGAATCCAAGCAAGGCGAGATGACTTCGCGTGGAAGCTGAAGCCCTAAGACGTGGCAAGATGACTTCATGTCGAATCAGAAGCCCTAAGGCGAGGTGAGGTGATTTCGCGTAAAAATGGAAGTCCAGGCGAGGCGAGATGACGTCGCAAAAGTGAAAGTGGAAGTCCAGGAGAGGCGAGATGGCTTCGCGCAGGAGACTTCGCAAAGAAGCAAGACGCGGAGGCCGTATACACGCGGAGATTGGATTTGTAGGAATCATCTACGCCCCTACCAAGGACCATGGCCAAGGCAATTCAAGCCCCTTGGTCACACTGATGCATCATCCGTTTCGGGTGCCCAAATCAAATCAACATATATTTGACCAAATTGGGTGTACACAAGAAATACAGTTAACAGATTCAAAATTATATCTGTCAAACTCAAAGTTGGCACTAAGCCGTAAATCCCAAATTCCCCAAAGAACTACGGTCGTTTTGATCCTTTAAGGGGGTACGTTGGCAATCTAGTGTCCCACTAGATGCAACCATCATTCCAAACAGAATCCCTAACACCACCAATCAAATTCGTCCAATCCAAATGACTCTGGTCAAATTCCTGAAGCACCAGAAAATCAAATCCATAACCAAACTTTTCAAATACATTGGTTTGATCCCTTCACAAGGTATATAGGCAGTCTGAATTTAAATCTGGATGCAACTATATCTAAAATCAAATCTTTGGTTCTTTCCAAGCCAAATTCCCAAATTTATAACCAAACCTTTCGACAAGTCATTTACTTTGTCGAAACACCGAAAGCCATAAAGCTTGAACTACGAGTAACTTGATCCCCACCAGGGTATGTAGGCAAGTCATTCCCAAATGCGGGTGCAGTCGCAAAAACAAACAAACATACAATGGTCTTTTGATAAACGGAATCAAAGGGTGTTCCTTTGTAATAAAAGATTTTAATTAAAAGACATGTTACGTCTTGAATGGGTCGAACCAGACATAATTAAAACTCTATTCTATTAATGAATATAAGTGAAATTATGTTGGGTGACATTTACTTCTCGTATATATATATATATATATATATATATATATATATATATATATATATATATATATATATATATACAAATTTTCTCAGGTGCAGATAGCCGTATTTATTCTTACAGTGCGGATTTCTACTTTACACTCATTTTTCAATCGAATTTTCACATCTCCACCGTATAATCTTTAGATACTAAATAAGGATGATTTAGAACCACTCGATTGCCACTCTTGTTAATAAATAAGGATGTTTAGACTTGATCAAGATTGCAAAATCAGTACATTTTGAATAAATACATATTTATATATATAGAGAGAGAAACGTTCCAAAGCGGACGTCCGCACTCGGCTTAAAATGAGGACGTCCATCCATTCAATATGTAGCTCTATATGAGTATCCACTTCTGTAAATTTTCAGAAATTTTGGTGATACTAATGAATTTTCACATCTCCACCGTCTAATATTTAGATACTAATGTATAGATCATCTCTGCAAAATTTCAGCCAATTTTGGTTATCATTAAGACACTCAAACTCGATTAAAAAACCATAAATGAACATAATTCTGTCGAACTTGAACCGTTCATATTTATAACAGAAAAACGTAGTTTTAAGTGCCTTAGTGATAACCAAATTAGCTGAAATTTTAAAGAAATGATCTATACATTAATATCTAAATACTAGATGGTGGAGATGTGAAAATTCGATAAAAAAGTGAGTGTAAATTGGAAATCTGCCCCGTAAGAATAAATGCAGACGTCCGCAGCTGAGAAGCTCTGTGTGTGTATGTGTGTATATATAAACACACATACACATGCCAGATGTGGAGCGCACATGCGCACTGGCTTAAAATGCGCACGTCTCTCGCCGGGGAGGAAAAGTAATCTGGGACGTTGCTGGAGTTTGCTGGGGTGGAGGCGCGCCGTCGTCGAAGCAGTCTAGTGGAGAACGGAGGGACGCCCGCATTTTAAGCCAGGTGCGGACATCCGCTTTGGAATGTTTCTATATATATATATATATATATATTCAAAATGTACGAATTTTGCAATTTTTATCAAGTCCAAAGATCTTTATTTATTAACAATAGTGGCAATCGAGTGGTTCTAAATCATTAACAAGAGTGGCAATCGGGTGGTTCTAAATCATATACAATCCTTATCAGGTCAAAACATCCTTATTTATTCAAAATGTACTAATTTTGCCAATAAAACCACTTTTCAATCATATTTTTCTATCATAGCTAACTAGTATCTCGATATATATGACGACATGATTATCTCTGCAAAATTTTACCTAAGTTAGTGATCGTTAATGTATCATAATTATATGACTATAATGTGCGAACCAAATCTGTTCAACCTGAACCGTTCATATAATTCATAATTTTGAATACCTTAATGAATATCAATTTGACTGAAATTTTGTAGAGATAATATACTTATATATACCTAAAAGTTGAACAGTTGAGATAAGAAAATATGATCGAAAACTTGAACAGTTGAGATAAAAAAATATGATCGAAAAGCAGGTCAATTAAACAAATTTGTACTTTTTGAATAAATAAGGAGATTTGTATCTGAAAAGACTTATGTGTGAGTGTGTGTGTGTGTCTGTGTACATGGCCCTTCCACTAAGGGATCTGTTTTTTTTGACATATATGAGGGATGAAAGATTACACCAACTTTTCGATCACAAAATCATATCTCCACCGTTCAATATGTAACTCTATATGAGTAGATCACTTCTGCAAATTTTCAGAAATTTTGGTGATCGTTAAGGCGTTCAAAACTACGATTTATAATTATAAGCATGAACGGTTCAGGTTTGGCAGATTTGGTTCGTTCATTGATTTAATCATGTTCGACACCTTAACGATCACCAAATTGGCTGAAAATTTGCAGAATTGATCTATATATAAGGACCAACAAACTGAACGGTGGAGATTCAAAAATATAATCGAAAAGTTGGTGTAATCCCCCATCCCTTATATATGTTAAAAAAAATGGATCCCTTAATGGAAGAACCCTATATATATATATATATATATATATATATATATATATATATATATATATATATATATATATATATATATATATATATATATTAAAAAAAAGTTGTTACAACTTTGAGAACACATATTACAAATTTATGAACTAATATTACGTACTACTTTAATAACTCACTTTACAACTTGAGGACAAAGTTGTATATATATATATATATATATATATATATATTAAAAAAAAGTTGTTACAACTTTGAGAACACGTATTACAAATTTAAGAACTAATATTACTATTTTAATAACTCACTTTATAACTTGAGGACAAAGTTGATGCATTATATATATATACACACACACACACATTAAAGTAGTAATATTAGTCCACAAAGTTGTAATATTAGTCGTTAAAGTTGTAAAAAAAAAATTAGTTATAACATTGGTCCTCATTTGTCCTCAAAGTTGTAATATGAGTTTTCAAAATTTTAACAACTTTTTTTAATCACTTTGAGGACTCAATTACTACTTTAAGCACACATTATACCGTTTTAAGGACACATGATTACTAATGTTGTAACTAGAAAATTTTACAACTTTAATGACTCATATTACAACTTCAAGGTTTAATATTAATAGTTTGAGGACTTAATTTACAAAGTTGATGTATCACATCATTCACATGCATTAACACATTGTAGAATTTTCTCAACTTCATTACTAAAAAAAACATCTCAAGCCACTAGCCACTAGCCAAACCAGGTCTTGTCTTCTTCTACGATGAGGTTTTTTTTTCTTATGAAAAATACATAAAATTTAAATATAAAAGTCTTTAGGACATCCAGAATCGATACGAGAGTACGAGAAGCCTCATTAGGAATCATGTTTACCCAAATATTACCGTTAGACAAAGAGTGACCTAAGTGTTATATTGTTTTTCTACGAGGTTGAAAACAATAAACTAGATGTAGATGGGATTATGAAGACTCAAGAGTTTGAGAATTACTGTCACATCCCGGTTCTTAAGTTAATTTGCGGTTATTTACTTTCGGTATTACTTTCGTCTTTTACTATTTTGAGTAACCGTTTACCGTTAAAGGACCCTATAGTTGATTTTTTGTAACAAAATTATTTTAGGAAAATTTCTTGAATAAAATCTTAGAGGAAGTTAATACGAATCCGTAGACATGCTATACGTTAAAATCGAAGTTCGTATGTGAAAGTTATTGTGTAAAATGTAAAATTACTATTTTGGTAGGGGGTATAAAAATGGAAACTTGCGGGAAGAGGTAAGGTAGAAATCAGAATTACCTCCCTCTATCTCTCTCCTCTCTCTCCGCTTGACTTCTCTGCCTCCATTCACTTCTGTTTGGCCGAGTTAGGCGGCAAGGTGGGTACCGATTTGAAGCTTGGCTCATCCTCCGTCGATCTTGGTGGCTGGCCAGTGGTGTCGCGCCGCTGTGAAGGATAAATCATGTTGGAAAGCCGCGGATGTGCATGGTGGTGATTTTACCGAAAACTCCTTTTTTCGGCCACCCTAACCGAAGTTGCGGGTCTCGTTTGGAAGCTCTCATCCTGCACATCAAACCTTTAAAAGTTTGAAATTCTAGGGTTCTTGTTTTGGGGTTTTTCTGTTTTGATTCGATTGGTATGTTTCCTCTTGAAATTGATCAATATGGTAATTATGAAAGTTGTTTAAAATGTTGAGAGGATGATTGTGTTAAAATTTGGTAGCCATTGGAGGTGGTCGGAGTTGGATGGTCGACAGTCGCTGCCCGCAGAGCAAACGGCGACGCCTCCTCTTTTGGGTAGTTTTTCTTGTTCTTTAATTTGGTTATGATGAGAGGAGTCCAATGGTGTGAAGTCTGAGAATTATGGGGAAGTCTTGAATATGTTTGGGATTATTCGAAGTTAGATTTTATCGATGTATTTCTTGGGAAGATCCTACCGTTGGATTTTCCTTATTTCTGTTTTAGATTGTTGAAATAAATGAATTGAGGTTGGGGGAGGAGTTTGGCATAAATTCGATAAGCTTAACCCTAATAAGGGCAGTGGGTTAAGCGGAAGAGTTTTGGTGTTTATATTTAAGTATTTATTTTTCTAAAATTGAAGATTGGTCTTAAGCATGGTAATTGTGCCACGATACAAGGAGATCTCGCTTGAGTGGCTATTCGGATAACGTCGAGCTTATGCCTTAATTTGTAAGTCTACAATTTGGTTTTAAATAAATATTCATGCAAGATTTTATAATTTATCATTTTATTTTCCGAGCATATATTATAATTTTGGCTTATGAAATCTTGGAAAATATTTGAGTTTGATGTATGGATAAATTGCTAGTCATGATTTATGGATTTGAGCTCGGATCATTAATTTGGTATTTGAATTTGGATATCATTTATGATTCCCGCATTTAATTATTTTCGGCTTTATTGTTGACTTTGAGATTGATTAAAGACTACCGAAACCGAAAATGGGATTTTCGGTAATTCTATATTTATAACTTTCTCGTTTATTTGTGGATTATCGATCTTGACATTGAGAATATTTTTAGCGAGTATTTTCAGATTGAGAAATTATTTACAATTTATACTTGATAATTAAATCTCTCTTATAATTATGAATTTGAGAATATTTTGACGTGTGAGACACGTCATTGAGTTTTAATATAATTTCTTATAATAATTTTCAAGTACGGTTGGGAACTGTACCATTCGCATGATTTTGGGGAAGCTTTTTATATTTAAGTAATTTCGTATGTTTTTAGTCACCATACTAGGGTCGCTATTATTCATTACTAGCTAGCTTTATTAGCGGTCCTCATCATATATGAGACTAGTGCTTAGTGTGGAACGCTATTATAGTCTAAGAGGCACCGATTGGATATTATTATTTATTGTTAGCTAGCCTTATTAGCGGTCTTCACCATAGGTGAGTCGAGCGCTTAGAGTGAGACGCTACTATAGCGTGAGAGACACCGATCCGAGCCTTGAAGGCTCCTCTTACATGGTGATATCTTTTCCTCCCGTTTTATTTTTCTCAGTTATGTAATTGATTAACCAGCAGGGCTGGTTTGTCTCTGTTTTCGAGATTTCTGTATTTGATTAACCAGCAGGGCTGGTTTGTCTATTTTTTTTTTATAGAATTCTGGATTTAAAGTTATTTGGATTATCAAAGTTGTGTGCAGTTAGGTTTTAAAAGTTGAAACGTACGAAAAATATAAATTATGTATTTGTTAAATTATTTAATTTTTTTCACTCACTCTAATATTTTTAAATTACTTTCCCCTGGGCCCTTTTGTTTTTAATGCCCATTTTGCAGGCTAAGTTTAATTGAGGTCGAGCGTACATGAAGTTGAGACATAGTAAGAGGCTTCTTCCGCTTATTTTTTATTTATTGTTTTTCTTTCATTATAGATATGCTCTGATAACCATTTGAGATAGTTATTAGTTGATTAAGGCTTGTTGTATTTTGGGAGATGTGATAAACTTGGGGAGCATGATGGCTCCAGGAGTTGAGAACGAATGATTTATAATATAAGTGTTTATCTGAAATTTTTCAGATAAGGATTGTCCATTTTTAAAGCAGATTATGCCAAATTTTCGGTAAACGCTCCTTGGATGTGGACCCGCAAGATTTACTTCGGGGTGTGTCCTAACAATTACATAATAATGCTTGGTCTTGTCTAATCGATCAGT
Organism: Fragaria x ananassa; assembly: GCA_034370585.1. Lineage (NCBI taxonomy): Eukaryota > Viridiplantae > Streptophyta > Magnoliopsida > Rosales > Rosaceae > Fragaria > Fragaria x ananassa. The sequence continues at coordinate 17,919,949 of CP139769.1, forward strand.
TTTGTTGCCAAGTTATATTCACTAGCCTCTTAACGCACACATAGCGTGCGTCAATTTATTTTTCAAATTTTCTCTTATAATTTTTATTATTATTTTACTATTGCAGTTTTTTCTTCTTTTTTTATGTCAATTACCAATTTAATCTTTGCAGATATTATTTCTTGAGAAAATACCAATTTAATACTAATTATAGGGACTAATTGCCCATTCTAATAAAAATCTGTTTATTATGCCCAATTACATAAATATTAAGTAAAAGACTAAAATATCTTTACCTGTCACACCCCGGACCCGTTGTCGGTGGTTTCCAAGCACCAGACACAGAACCCGAGGAGTGAGCGGGAAAAGTAAAAGAAACTAAATCAATTTCAAATATTTTTCTAGAAATAAAAGAAAATAAAACGTTTACAATAATTAAAACAATTATAAAGACAAAATAGACAAGCCTTATGATCTATCTCACTTCTAATCTTCCGTAACTCTTATACTCTCGAACACATCTCCTAATCTTCACAGTTAGACTTCTCGAAAGTCGTGCCGTCGTGCAAACCTGAACAAAAATCTATAGGGATGAGCTTACGCTCAGTAGAGCCAAAACCTTTTTAAGTTATTCTTAACTATATGGCACAACCAAGATCAACAACAAACAATACTTTACGTAAATAACAACAATGATCGACGCATAAATGCTAACAAATGTCTTCCTCAATTACTGGCTATCAGTCCATACATCAAAGACAGGTGAGCTTGTACGCCCCATATCGTGTATTTTACCAACCGGGAGTGACTCAGATGTCTCGAATATATGATCTAACAATCAGTAGTATCTCACCACATGTACCTCTTTTGTTAGTTATCTTGTTATACTCATGGTCTCCAAACCTGAAACTCAATAAGATCGTTTTATCGATGTCCGCCTTCGAAATGACATATTTTCCCTGAATTTGTGCACGTGCGAGCTATCCTGGTTCTTGGACAACCCATGAGAAAACTCAACTACACAAAATGTATTTATTCTATCAATATCTTTCTTATCTCTAGAATCACAAATCTCACTACTCACAATTCCTCACAATGCATTATGCATGTTAATTGAATATCAATATTCGCATTTCAATATTGAACACATGCTTTTATGAAAAGCGATAACATCGTTCACACGTCACCAATTATATATGTTTTATCGAAAACGATAACAATCAACAATTAATCACTCAATGCCACACAAAACACCCATTTCAATTATAATTTAATTATCAATTAAAGAAAGGTTCCCCGAGAAAGACTCTACTTAGAATCCAAGTGCTACTTCCGACGCTAGCTAAAATTAGTAACTCTCCGACAGGCTTTCTGAAATCTTTATCCTTTTGCTCCTGGTAATCCTGCTACTCGCATTTGATCCTTGTATATGCCGAAATTGTTAAGGACGCCCACTAACATCTCCACCAATTTTCTTCATACTTTAAATGCTATTGTATCCCAATTCCACTCCAAACACCAATTCACCTTTAAATAGACGTTAATCTCAATATCTAAAATTACTCTCTACACCCAAAATTATTATACGCCACTCTTCATTCACAATACTTCCAACTATGAAACCAAAACGTTTCGACTCCATCCTTAAGTTTGCTTCTCTCTCCATCTCAAGCATACCTCGTCTAATAATCCAAATTGTCAAACTTCATAACTTTAACAATTCAACATCATCTTGCCAACATACCAATTACCCAGGACTTCACAAATAACCAAACTAATATTTATATCAACTCCATCTTTTATATTGATCTAAAAATGGCTCTCCACTCCACCATCCCTCCTTAATCAACTTCAAAAGAATAACTTCTGATCATCACCAACTTTCCAGTTTTCTGGTGTCCAAGTATAGCAATTTACTTAATCAACTTACACAGTAAAGCATGGACTTGGCATTTGCTGCACCCTGTCAACACCACTTCAATAGTCGACTTTTAATATCTAACTTTCAACTTCAAGAACAACGATTTCCTTTCTCAAATATTGCTGCAAAGCCAACATAAACCAAATTTCTTAAAACTGCTAAGGACACCCAAAATCCAATTGTTTCAATCCCAACCCAATTTGAAACCAAACATCTGCAATCACTCGTATAAATTCAATATACTAACTGAAGCCAGAAAACAACCAAAACAACCGCCACCGCCGCCGTGCACAGTGGCACACACGACAGTGCTCCACTGCCTAAAACCAACTTCATCATCTCTCAACCAAACTCAATTCCAATTATAGAAACAGCTAGAGCTTCACAAATGGACTAAGTTTCATACCTTGATCGAAACCATGGAAACTCGCCGGAAAACTCAAACCACTCCTCTGCATCAACTCTTACTCACCACTGCTCGTCTCCACATATTGAAGCCACAGGGAGGTTCTCCAGGTCAAGGCGAAACTACCACCACCTGCCATGCAAGCCGCCGTGACCGGAATCGGAAACCCAGAAATTCTTCTCCTCCTCGATTCTCTCTCACCCGACTTCTTCTGAAGAAACTAAGGACATAAGGAAGACCACAAGGACGAGAGGAAGCTTCCAGTACCATTCACACACGCCGCCGTCGCCGGAATCGTAATCTTACCGGCTAACCCATAAAACACGTATCTTCTTCTTTTCTCTCTCGCCGGAGCTCCTATATGAACACGAAGGACATAATGAGGTCGGAGACGATGATACGGACCTGTGGATAACAGCCTTTCACCGGGAGGCGGCCGGACGATGGAGGAAGGAGCTGAGCTCCGTCGCAGTTCGGGACGAGGTCGATCTGGACTGTCGTCTGGACTGATCTGTTTCCTTTATTTTCACCGACTTTGATTTTCTATTTTCAAATAATATTTACCAAATTTTAAAAAATCATTAAAAATAGCTCCGATGTCCAAACGATGTTCCGCAAAATCCCACGAACTCATATCGATGTTTAGATTAATTCTGTGTGCACGAAAGATAAAATTTAAATAATTTTTAAAAGTTGCAAAGAATTTGAAAGAATAATAGAAATCAGAATAAAAATAACTCAAAAAATAATTTTCCTTTTAAAAATAAAAAATCAAAATTCCAGGATATTACATTAACCCTATTAATAATCATCTCATCTCTCTCTCTCTCAAGCTCCGCCGTTCTGCTTCTTCTTCGATCCGGCCACAGAGTTCGCCTGGATCTATGTCACCGTTGTGGTCCTCAACGATTTGCGCTATAGGAGAAGAAGAAAGATCTCCTTGGATCCATGAAGCTATCTCGCCGCCGATCGACTCTTCCAGCCAGTAATACAATCGTTGATCCACCGACGATGTCGTTTAGTTGAGAAGTAGGTTAGTCAGGTCCAACTCTCCTAATAGCACGATGTCGTTTGCAGGCCAAGTGGTAGATCTGATCAACCTTCAACTGAACATGCATGAGTTCGTCGATGGCGAGTACCGCAACAGTCGCCGGCTGATTAATATGTTTCCGTTCATTTCAACGGCCTCGCCCAGATCTGCAAGACCCTAGGGCTTGAGTACAAAGAGAAGGTCTTGTCGTTGATCGAGAACGACTTGGCGGTGGTGGCACAATTCAACGATGATCGGCTCCAGCTTTGAATTCTCTCTCTCTCTCTCTCTCGCTTTATTTTTCTCTTTTTTTTGCTTTTTCTGTTATTGTGAATTTTGGTTGGATTTGTGTATTTTACTTGTTGAATGTATTGGTTAGTATTGGTTACTGTGGCATTTTTTTCTTGTATTACTGAGAAGAATCATTAGTGTGGTAGTTATATTATGTTGAATATTGAATGTCGACAATGGCGAAGATGAAATAGAAGGATGATGTTTGTTGGTGGGCTTTTATGTATTTGGGGGCAGTAACGGGGTTTCTGGGGTCTAAAAGTTAGTTTTTAAGGGTTAGAAACCGAGTTTCTACAACATTTGGAGTCAATAAGTCAATTAATGAGGATCAGTAATTGAGTTATTGGAGATTACTGGAGTTCAGTAACCGATTACTGAGAGTCAGTAACTGAATTTCTAGGGTTAGTAACTGAGTTTCTAGGGTCAGAAATTGAGTTCCGGCGATCGGTAGCCGGAGTAACCGAGTATGGCGACTGGCGGTGTCCGGAGACCGGAGTCCCACGGCCGGTGTCTGGAGTTCCAATGAGCTGCTGGCAAAGTCTTTCCTCTCTCTCTCTTACACTTTCTCTCTCTAAGAATATAAAAGGACCAATGATAAAAATGTCTTAAAAATATTATTTTACTATGAATTTAATAAAGATTTATGTATTTAGACACAAATAGGTCTCTCTTTCATTCAATTTGGGTCAAGAATCTTATTATCATTGGAATGAGGTTTGATTTTTCTATTTTTATGAAAATGGTCATTTTCCCTTATTTCTTTCACACTATTTTGTCTCTAGCATGGACAATTTAGATAGTTCAATTTGTTGGTGAAGTTTTGACACCAAAACTTACGCCTCCTATTATTATAGGAGTTGAGATAGCCTAACTGCTTGTTACTGTTACATCCATTTTTGTATACGATCAGTCAAAGGAAAAATTATGATCAATCATGATTTAGTATGGTTGTGATAACCAACAAGCAATATTACACATACTTGATAGAACATGTGCTTAATTATGAGCAATATAGGAAAAGAGCGTTTGAACTTCAGACATCAAAGTAGAAAATAGGACCCATGATATATGATGCACCAAATTAATTAATTTTATCAGAATTTTTAAGTCTTGCAATTCATCGTTCCTTTTTCTTTCTTTTTTGGCTTTTTAGCCAAATTACTACCATATCTTTTGTTTTAGTGTCTAATTTGCTACCTTAACTTTTATTTCAACTAATTTGCTACCTTAGGTTTTCATAATTAACTAATTTGCTACCCTAGTTATTTTTTATGTCAATTTGCTACCTATTGTTTTCAAAATTAGCCAATTTGCTGCCTTTTGTCATTTTAATTTATTCATTTCTTCATCTAAACATGAATTAATTCTGAAAATCGAAGATTAAACTTGGTCGATATTGAAATTTCAATAAGCAAATTGGTTAATTAATCTTGAAACTCTAAAGTAGCAAAGTTGATGGAAGGGTAGCAAATTAGCTGAAATAAAAACTAGGGTAACAAATTGGCTAATTTATAAAGGGTGGTGCTATTAACACACTCATTTTTGCTATTAACACACTCATTTTTGTTATTAACACACCTCATCAATGATGATAGCCAATTATGAAACAAATTTAAGTGGCAAGTTTGTAAATAAATTTAAAATGTGTGGATAAGAAAATAGATAATTAATGTGTGTTAATAGCAAAAAAATGTGTGTTATATCATCACCCTTTATAAAAACTAAGATAACAAATTAGTTGAAATGAAAGTTAGGATAACAAATTGAAACTAAGATGAAAACCAAAATAACAAATTAGCAATTATGTCTTTTTGTTTTTTTTTTTTGGGAAGGCAAGCATTTTGTGTGGTATTCAAAAGATGGTGCTTAGTTGACTCCTTCGCAGTGGCGTAGCTAGAAAACTAAACTAAGAGGGTCATAATTTAATAAGAATTATACTAAATAAAAATAAACTTTTCAATCTTCTTTATTTTTCTCCATTGTACTTTGGGGCATATAATTGTTCATTCTTTTTGTATTGTAGGAGTTAGTATCACCTAAACCCTTAACAATTTAAATAAAAAATATATAATATCTACGACGATTGCTTATATTGTGACATTTTCTTAGATTGTATGGAAGTAATATGTAACATGATTAGTATGAAAATCAAACTTTATACTAATATTGTAATATAAGTATGGATGTAGTAATTATACCAACCAACAATTGAAAGTATAGAAAAGTGAGAAGGGTCATTTGAACCCTCTCACTCTCATGTGGCTACGCCACTGCTCCTTCGTGTCGTGGTGCGTAGAAATTCCTACGTTATGTTAGAGCAATAAAAAGAAAGATCGTTCATAAGCCGTCTACATATATAACAATGGTGTAGAGAGTTGTCATAAAATAAGTGATCTTGCATCATATTAGTTAGTTTTTGTAATCCTCCTCTTTGTGTTCCTCATCATCATCATTCTTTTAGTTTTTGTGTTTATTATAATACAAAAAGATAAAACAAATCCCCGCCAATAAATATACAGGCATCAACAGAGTGCTCTGGTTTTATTGCATAAAATGCTTAAATTGGCATAAAATATGAATAAACTAGGAAAGAAAGTGAAAAGAAAGAAAAGCTTCGAAACCATATTTTTAATTTTTTTAATTTTTATTTTTATGAATGCTTCAAATTTGCTTCCCCATTAAAATTTGTTATCCAGTTCCATTCTGAACTAGTTTATTACTTGATATTTTAAAGAACGATATTGTTCGATCTGTTTTTACTTTGGTTTGGGTGGGCGGAAAGAAGATTACGCGCATTCATGCTTATATATTTATGAATATATCAGAACATTTCAGTGTGCGTTCTCTCTTGTAAAATAAACACACTTGTTTCTGGTTGTTTCATTTGACAGACAAATCCATAAGTTCCAAACAGTAGTGTATGTGTGTCGGTGATCGATGCATATAAGAACTATAGCGAACGATACATGATCGAGCCACTACAATCACATCGATCATAGCTAGTGGTGGTGACCACAGGACTAAGAACACTGTTTCTTCAAAAACAAAAAGAAATGCAGCATGAAAAGATAGACATTATAAGATATTTCTAAAGCATATTGTAAACACGAAAATATCTGCAACAAATGACAGAACAACACGTGTACAAAGAATAATTTAATTTAATCAATGCGAATGCGGGTTACAATCTTTGTGTACTCCTCTGATTCTATCTCCGAATGTAGGTTTAACTCAAAGGTGAAAAGACACTTGTTCTTGAGGGTTACGCGGGTTGATCACGTAACGAATATCTAGGATTTTAGATTTGATGAAGAACTGGCTATGAGCTTGATAGTTCTTCAAAGGGGGACCCGGACTTGATGAAGAACTGGCTAGGAGCTTGATAGTTCTTCAAAGGGGAACCTGGATTTGATGAAGAACTGGCTAGGAACTTGATAGTTCTTCAAGGATTTAGGGGGAGACTTATGAGCTCGCGGGAGGGATTTCTCTCTCTCTCTCTCTAGTCCGCTGCTTTCTGCTTCCTGCTTCACTATTTTCTTCTGCCTTTCGTCTCCGCCCCCTCTTGATATGAGAGGGGGTATTTATAGTGTTAACATGCCTCCACTTAAGGCAAGTAATGAAGATTCTCAATCAATAATATTTCCTTAATCGAATCAATGAATCTTGAATGATTGATTTACTTGCTGATTTTCACATAATCAAATCAATCAAATCTTAAGATTTAGATATGTCCATATCGCTTTAGATTAAATGTCTTGTTTTGATCAAGATCTTCAGTAAAGGGCGAGCCATCTCGCTGGTAAGGAAAGTATCCCGCGAGGAAACTTGATTTCCAAGCAAGCAGTGATTTCTGATCCTACTTCGCGGATTCCCCTACGCGAGACTATCTCGCCTTGCCTTTATGTAAATCCACACGCGCGGGGCCATCTCGCCTCGCCTTCATGTAAATCCACTCGCGCGGGGCCATCTCGCCTCGCTTGCATGTAAATCCACTCGCGCGGGGCCATCTCGCCTCGCATTCATGTAAATCTACTCCTGTGGGGCCATCTCGCCTCGCCACTGTTTACTTCTATGCGAAGTCACTTCACCACGCGAAATGCGTTTCGCCTCGCGAAGTGTCTTTCGCCTCGCGAGGTCCGGTTTGCCTCGCTAAGTGCGGTTCGCCTTGCCTTCATTTATTCTATGCGAGATGCGGTTCGCCTCGCCTTCATTTATTCTATGCGAGATGCGGTTCGCCTCGCCAAGTCTATTTCGCCTCGCCAAGTTTGTTCGCTTCGCGAAGTCCTGTTCACCTCGCCAAGTCTATTTCGCCTCGCGAAGTCCGGTTCGCTTGACCAAGTCTTGTGCGCCTGGCGAAGTCAATTTCGCCTGGCGAAGTTCAGTTCGCCTGGTGAAGTCAATTTCGTCTCGCAAAGTCTACTTTCTACTTCGCCTGGCCGCTGGCGAACCATCACCAATTATTTTTGGGGATATCTGACTTCTTTGTTTTGATAATTAATTTAATTTAATTTAATTGATATCTCATCATCAATCGACACTTGATAATTGATTTCAATCGGGATTTAAGTTTATGTTGTCAGCCGACCAATTCCACGTTGCCACGTGTTATTTCCAACGGCTTTCCAATCTTGTTGACTCACAAGCCACGTATTTGCTTGAATTATTGAACGACTATTACTGTCGTTAAATTTTATATGTCTACACATATATAGCTCACCCTTTAAATTTGGTGACATCGATCTCTTCTACGTACAAGTTAGAATGACCTTAACGAGATTCAAATGCTGAAGGACAATGTTGTCTTTTACCTATTTATCTCTAACCCTATTCGTTTACCTCCACATTAGATTCAGTTTCTAGTTTTCAGCCCCAAATATCATCAAGCCTCTTACCATCTATACTCTCTCTATCTCTGTTTCACTTAGTCAAGGAATCAATCTCTGATTACTGAAACAACACCTTGCATCTCGAATCATTGTTAAATATCCAAGTTCGATTACATGAGGATAACTTGGAGCTATTTTCGTGTCAATAGGGAGGCACCTCCTTATGAAGGTAAAACCAACTGAAATGGTCAATTTCTAAAAGTGTTTTCTTCTTATTGTAGTCTCCTGCACATGAGTTACTACTGGAAAAAACCTCTTAGGCGACGGAATTATTCCGTCTCCTAAGTAAAACATAGGCGACAGAAGACGATTCCGTCTCCTTAGTTACCAACTAGGCGACAGAATAGTGTTCCATCGCCTATGTGGTAACTTAGGAGACGGAAAATGTACTAAGGCGACGAAAACATTTTTATAAAAAAAAATTTAGAAAAAAAAGTATTCACTTAGGCGACGGAAACGTATTCCGTCGGCTGAGATTGATTTAGACGATGGAAAAATTTAGGACAAATTACTGGTCACTCCGCTAACTTTAGGGTGCTCGACAGTTTAGTCCGTTATCTTTCAATTTCAATCGATCACTCTGCTAACTGTCCAATTTCACACAATTCGGTCCATCGGTTAAGTAGCCGTCCAAATCGATGGTTAAGTGCTGACGTGGCACACCAAAAATCAATTAATTATTCATTTTTCTCATTTTCCATTTCTCTCTCAAATTTCCAGTTATCCCCAAAATTCTCAATCTCCCCCAATCTCATTTTTCAGCCAACACCAAATTCCCAATCAACATAGTTCGACCCTTCTTCCCTTTTCTCCTTCTTCTTCCTCTCCACATTTTCCCCTCTATCCCTCAAACTCTCTCACTCAGCCGCAGCAGAAGAGAAGAGCAGAGCAATGGCTTTCATCAAGGCCTCGAAGCCCCGCGCCTACTTCAAGCGTTTCCAGGTCAAATACAAGCGCCGCCGTGAGGGCAAGACCGACTACCGCGCCTTGGCATTCTCTAGGCTCAACTTCACCGCCAGAGTCAAATCCGTCTACCCAGGCCCGTCGGTTCATCGAAATCTCAATCTCTGCCCGCTTGTAAAGCGCGTCGCCGCGCTCAGCGTCAAAGAGGCTCTTCTTGCAGAGCGGGGAGAGCGCGACGTCGAGAGCGAGGGCTGTGAGGATGTTTTGAAGCCCTGGGCGTCGAGAGCGAGGGCTGTGAGGATGTGAGCGGCAACGTCTTTCGAATCGAGAGCGATGGCCTTGTCTGCGTGAGGGCTTGTTTGGAGAGAGAGGCGGCAGAGGAGGTGGAGGTGGATTGGGCGGCGTATCTGGCTTGGGCGAGGAGCTGGGCGCCGAGGACGAAGTGGCACTTGGATTGGATGGCGGTTTTGGAATTAAAACCGTAGCAGCAGCAGTAAGAACCTAGCTACCAGCGCCGCCCAAGCCGTTGCCGTCTCTCTAGACTGGACCTCCACTCCCGATGCTCACAAAGCCGCCGTTGCTTTCCTCGACTCCATCTCTCTCTCTCTCTCCCTCTCTCTCTCTGTGTGTATGTGTGCTTGATCACAGCTGCTTTTGATTTTGGGATTTGAATTGTAATTTGTTGTGGTTCTTTGTGATTGTGAGGGTTTAATTTTGAGAATTGGAGTATGATTTCAGATGTTTGATTTAATGTGTGTAAATTTGTCGAGGTAATCAGCTCTTGAATTTGAGAAGTGTGAGAAATGTGGAGGGGAAGAAGAAGGAGAAGAGGGAAGAAGGGTCGGACTATGTTGACTGGGAATTTGGTGTTGGCTGAAAAATGAGATTGGGGGAGATTGAGAATTTTGGGGATAACTGGAAATTTGAGAGAGAAATGGAAAATGAGAAAAATGAATAATTAATTGATTTTTGGTGTGCCACGTCAGCACTTAACCATCGATTTGGACGGCTACTTAACGGATGGACCGAATTGTGTGAAATTGGACAGTTAGCGGAGTGATCGATTGAAATTGAAAAGATGACGGACTAAACTGTCGAGCACCCTAAAGTTAGCGGAGTGATCAGTAATTGTTTCAAAAATTTACTTAGGCGACGGAATTATTATTTTTTATAAAAAATAAAATTTATTCATTTAGGCGACGGAAAAATTTACTTAGACGACGGAATTATTATTTTTTTTAAAAAATAAAATTATTAAAATTTTTGTCGCCTAAGTACCAAAATTTTTAACTGCTTCTTTTCCACCAAAAATTTCAGAAAAATTTGAACCAAAATTTTCAAACTTTCCTTATATATTCTCTCTCCCTCCTCTCCTCTACTCAGTTTCAACGCATACCTCTACCTCTGCCTCACCTTCTTCTTCCCTCGGGCTCTCTTTCTTCTTCGCCCTCTACCTCACCTTCTTCTTCCCTCTCTGCCTCACCTTCTTCCATGTGCCTCTCCTTCTTCTTCTCCCTCTTCCTCTCCTTCTTCTTCCCTCTGCCTCTCCTTCTTCTTCGCCCTCTGGCTCTCCTTCTTCTTCGCTTCCTGCCTCTCCTGGGCGCCCTTCTCTTTCAGTGGAGTCCGCGCGCCTTTGTGCCAGGGGACTCCGTGTCACGCCCCGACTCATAATTTTTACCTTTATTACTGGCATAGTGATAATAAGAATTTTACCGTGTTCGTCATTAAGTGTAAAATATAATTGATCCCCAGAGAGGTGTAGGGGACGATTATTTTGTAGGATTATTCTAAGAAGCAAGAAATTTTAACGACGGTAAAAAAAATAGTAATTTTTGCTAGTAAAAGGTAATTTTATTGGGGTATTTATTTTGGGGTGTTAAATTTTGGATTGGGTTTATAGAGGAGTTGGTGGACCGGACTGGGCTAAAGGTCCATATCAGTTTTTATTTTCTCTCTCTTTTCTCTCTTCCTCCCGTTTTCTCTCCCCCGAGCCCTCTCACTGTCACCCCGCCCCAGACCGCCGCGCCTGTCCCATTCGAACCACCATCCTCTTCTCTTCATTCCTGGGTAGGTGGCCGAACCCTTAACGCCGCCGTGAAGGAGCGGCCAAGCCCGAAAGCTTTGGCTACCGAAGTGTTCCTTTCGTCGGAACTCCTTCCTCCGGCCGATGAGTTGTAGCTCAAAAGAAAGCCCTCCTTCCGTGCTTCAATTCCTCCAAAAGGCTCGTTCTATCTCAAGCTAGGTAAAGAGAAATCGGTATTTGAAATTCTAGGGTTTTTATGTGTGTTTTCGTTCGATTGGCTTGGTTAGGCTTAGAATTTGAGTTTGTGATAGTTAGGAATATTGTAGAGGAGGTTGAAATAAAGATGCTGCTAAATTTTGGTAAGCATCGGAGGTCGCCGGCGCCGCCGCCGAGAAAATGTTTTTGGTGGGGAAAAATGTGAGGAGTTAATGGAATAAATTTTAGAATTTTTGGAGGAGTTTTGGATAGGTTTGAGAATTGTTGAAGTTTGGTATTTTTGGCGGATTATTAAGTTAGAATCCGGCCATTGGATTTTATTTGGTGGAAGGTGATTTTGAGGATGTCGGTAAAATTTGTGGAGTTTTGAGGTTAGCAGTGGATTCAAGATTTTGGAGTGTTAGGCTTGGTTGAGCGCGCGAAGCATATTTATGCATGTTTTGCGTTAAGCGTTGGTGTTTTATTTAAGGTTTTATTTATTTGGAACAGGACGTGAGGAGGCTCGAGCGGAAGAGACCTCCGACCAACATCAGGCTTAGGCCTAACCTATGAGTGGACCTTTGTTTTAATTAATGTGTTCGAAATGCTTTATCGTTTTGAATGATTTTCTATTGTTGGATATTTCCCGAAATTGATAGATTTTCATTCATAGATTTCGTACAAGGAGTAAGCACGTATATATACCACTCGAGCGCTTCCCCTACCCTGAGGTACAATTCCAGTGTGGGGTAACGTGAGCATTAGACACAAGCGTAGTAGCTTTGTATGATATCTATTTTTCAAGTCTTTCATAGATATCGTACAAAAAGTTAGGTGAGTGTACATACATACAAAAATATATAATATCCTAACCTGAGAGGCAATTTCTTAAAGTTTGGGAGTCTAGCCAGGCTGGACCCCAGTTCAGAATCTTTCCAGTGGAGCTTTTGTTTTTGCCGCTGATGAAGCGTTTTCTTTGAAAGCATTTTTGGGGAAATATTTATTTGTTGTCTGAATCGTTTTGTCCACTCACTCTAACGTGTTGAATATTTTCCCCTGGGCTCTTCATTTTTAAAAATGCCCAGTCTGTAGAGTTTGCGTGAGGTTTAGCAGGAGACGTCGAGGCATAGTCACTCATCTATCCGCTACATTTCGCCAGTAGGTTACCTGTTTAATCTACTAGGGTTTGTTAACTTTCGCTGTGTATTATTATATTCTTAGTAGCTCTGAATACTATTGGAATTCTTGTGTATTATATTCTAGCTATTTTGGGTTGTAGCGGAGGATTTATTTTGGAGTAAAAAGGTGGTTCTTAAATTCTTATAAGTTAGGGTTGTCCATTTTCGAGGGAGGTTTGCCGAGTCTTCGGTAAATTTTCCTTGGAGGTGGTCCCCGCAGGACTAGTCTCGGGTTTCGGGGTGAAATTCGGGGCAGGTCCTGACACTCCGTGCCCTTCTCTGCCAAAGGAATCCGCGCGCCTTTTGTGCCAGCGGAGTCCGCGCGCCTTCTATGCCAGCAGACTCCGCGCCCTTCCCTGCCAATTCCACACGCCTTCCGTGCCAGCGGACTCCGCGCCCATTTTTTTTTTTTTCACTTTAGCGACGGAATCACTGGATTCCGTCGCCTAGGGAAAAAATAATTTTTTTTGTCATTAAACAATATCAGTCGCCTAAGTGCTTAGGAGACGGAAAACTTCCGTCTACGAGTACTTAGGCGACGGAAACAATTCTGTCGCCTAAGTAATTTTGACTCCCCAACATTGACGTTGACTACGTCGCCGGTCCTCCTGGGACCCCCAGTATCGCCCGGTGGCTTCCCGTACCCTTGGTCTAGAATCTCCAGGAATACAGGGATTTCCGAGACACGGGCAGTAGAGTCCTCTGCGCCTAGGTCTGTACAAGCTGTAACTTTCCCAACCTCCAAAAGGTCAATCAAGAGGTCCATGTCTAAATCCATGTCGCACGGGTGTGATGTCCGGGGTTTATGCTTGGGTATTTTTGCTGCCAGCAAACACAACAGTTAGAAGTGCAACATTTATGAATAAAGGTGCAGCGTGAGTACAAGAAAAAGAAAGAGGCATTTAACCAGGAATCCCACCAGGCATGCGGCCAAGTTCACAGTGAACTAAAACGCTCCACTGGGTCAGTTCGTAAGAGTTACGGTCCTTGTCCGACAGCCAGGCCGCGAACAGCTGCGCGATAGGTCATTTCTTGAGCTCCGAGAGTGAGAAGGACTAGTCTCGGATAAGGTTAAACCTATTAGGCACCACATATGTCGGGTAGTTCCTTTGCCATCGATCGCCTGCAAGCACGACCTTCGAACGCCAGTTGTTGTTCACAGACGTGGGAAGGTAGGTAATTAGAGGTATGTCCCGAGCGGCAAAAGAAACACATCCCCCGTAATTCTGCTTCTTCGAGTACGAGAGGTGGTGTAAGGCTCGAAACTTATTAATAGTTGGCCTCCCAATGTCCGACAGATAGTACAGGCAGTAGAGTGATAGCAATTGGCACCATTGATTCAGGGATATCTGCCCGAGCTATAACTGAAGCATGATAAGCAGATACTTCACGCACTGAGGCAGGGGGATGGAGAAGCCGTTCCTAAACATATTGTCATGTACTGCAACAAAGCCGTCCCTCGGGCAGAAGGCCAGCTCGCCTTCGTTCAGTCCCCAGAGTGTAACTGTCGGTGGGATCCCCCAGTCTTCTCGAAATTGCTCTATCTCGGCCGTGGTCATGCTGCTCTCGGGTTTGTCGTAAACGGTTCCATCTTCCAATATGTATCTTCTCGATGTGAAAGAGCCAGCGACATTGGTCATCGGGACGCCATGGAAAACCCCAGCAGACCAATCGACCTCATGGGCTAGCATGCCGTACGTTACCTCTCTTGGCCTCACCGACTGCTTTCCCTAACACGAGGGCCGGCTAATATAATCCTCCATTGTTTCGTCGTCGTCAGCTCTTGGTCGAGAAGATGTTCTAACCCCACTAGAGTTCGTTGTACTTCAGGAATCCATCTACCCTAGAATAAAATCCTAGCGCCTATCAGTACGTCAACAAAAACATGCGCGTAGCGCATAGCCGCAACCTAGAAATCCCTAACTCATATTTCATCTAGTGTAACCAAACAAGTGCAAAAACACAGAAATTCGAACAATGGCAGAAAAAATGGCAGAAGCAAGCCAGGCTTACCAGGTTCTCGACGCAGAAGCAATGCTGGAAACCCAAACGTCCGGAAACACCTCACAATTGCAGAGTGACGTCGACGTGGCGTAAGCACGCGAAACAGAGAGCCGCCAAGGGAGGAAGAACACAGACAGCAAGTATGAACGGAGGACTGAGCACAAGAAAAGAAGCTAGCAGAGAAACCACAGAAGCAATGTGTAAAACGCAAAGAGAACCCAACAACGTAAAGCAGAAGCGGAGTTAAGTGAGAAGCAGAGAAAAACCAGAAAGATGAGTGGTTTCTCAGAAATGCAAGTGCAGTTTCTCAGAAATGAAAGTGAAAATGGGAAAGCGGGACGGTCTATATACACGCACGACGAGCACACACCTCGATCCCCGAGACAAACAATTAAACCTTGACCATAGTTCAAGAGGCACCTCTCCCCGTTGGATCACACCGCAGGATGAGTCATGGCACGCGGAGCGAACTTCACAGCTCGCATGACATGTTTAGTCCTTGTGCACGAAACAAACTCTTTAAATCGCCCGATACGTTTCGCCCATGTGCACGGAGCGAACTCTTTAGCTCACGTGGTAGTCATGGCACACGGAGCTAACTTCTCAGCTCGCATGACTTGTTTAGTCATTGTGCGTGAAGCAAACTCCTCAGCTCAAACGATAAGTTTAGTCCTTGAACGCGGAGTGAGTCCTTAAGCTCGCGTGGTGATCCTTGCACGCAGAGCTAATTCTTCAACTCTTGTGGTAGTCCATGCACGAGAAGCGAATTCTTCAACTCGCGTGGTAGTCATTGCACGCGGAGCAAACTCCTCAGCTTGCTTGCCTAGTTCGCCCGATACATTTCGCCCTTGTACGCAAAACCTAGGCATAAGATCCATCTCGGGTGAATGTCACCGAGATCGTAACACCCAACATAAGATCTATCTCAGGTAAATGTCACCGAGATTGTAACACCCAGCATAAGATCCATATCGGGTGAGTATCACCAAGATCGTAACACCCAAGTATAAGGTCCATCTCAGGTGAGTGTCACCGAGATCGTAACACCCAGGCATAAGGTCCATCTCGGGTGAGTGTCTCCGGGATCGTAACACCCAGGCATAAGATCCATCTCGGATGAGTCTCACCGAGATCGTAACACTCAGGCATAAGATCAGGCATAAGGCCCATCTCGGGTGAGTGTCACCGGGATTGTAACACCATGTTGGGCAAAAATTGTAAACAACTGTATATACCCAACATAACTTCACCACAT
The DNA here is from genome assembly GCA_034370585.1 of Fragaria x ananassa. NCBI lineage: Eukaryota > Viridiplantae > Streptophyta > Magnoliopsida > Rosales > Rosaceae > Fragaria > Fragaria x ananassa. The sequence continues at coordinate 17,936,020 of CP139769.1, forward strand.
CTTATTGACTAAGATAGGGTTTTTAATTTATGTCTGGTTCAATCCATTCAAGACAGAATGTGTCTCTTAATTACAATCCCTTGTTACAAGGGAACACCCTTTGATTCCGTTTACCAAGAGACCGTTGTAGGTTTGTTTGTTTTTGTGACTGCACCCACATTTGGGAATGGGTTGCCTACGTACCCTGGAGAGGATCAAGTCACTTGTAGTTCAAGGGTTCCAACAAGTGAATGACTCGTTGGAGGGCTTTGGATTTGTGTCTGAAGGCATTTGAGCTTAGGAGCGTGATTCTGGCTTCAGGCGATCCGAGAATTTATTTGGGTTGGTGGTTGCATCCAGATTTAAGTCTAGACTGCCTACATACCCTTGTAAAGGGATCAAACCAATGTAGTTCGAAAAGTTTGGTTATGGATTTGATTTGTCTGGTGCTTTAGGAATTTGACCAGGATCATTTATATTGGAAGAATTTGACTGGTGGTGTCAAGAATTCTGTTTGGAATTTTGGTTGCATCTAGTGGGTTGCTAGACTGCCTACGTACCCCTTTGTGGGATCAAACCGACCGTAGTTCAAAAGAGGTTTGTAGGCTTTGTGGCTTAATGCCGGCTTTTGGCTTAACAGACGTATTTGGAGTCCGTTAACTGTGTTACTTGTGGACACTCAATTTGGTAGAGTGTCTGTTGATTTGATTTAGGCACCCGGAATAGGTGAGGCAGCAGCGTGGCAAAAGACTTGAATGGCTTTTGTCTCAGTCCTTGATAATGGCGCAGGCGATTTCTGTGTGCAGGCGAACTGCTCCTTCATGCGGACTCCGCGTGTGTGTCAGCCAGCGGGCTCCGCGTGTATTTCTGTAAGCGGACTTCGCGTATTCACTGAGTGGACTGCATGTGCGTACATGTAGGCGGACTCCGCGTGTTCACTTGTGAGCGGATTCCTTGTGCATATCTGTGTGCGGGCTCCGCGTGTTCACCTGTGAGCGGACTGCTTGTGCGTACATGTAGGCGGACTTCGCGTGTTCACTTGTGAGCAGATTGCTTGTGCATGTCTAAGAGCGGGCTCCGCGTGTTCACATGTGAGCGGGCTCCGCGTGTATATATGTAGGCGGACTCCGCGACTTGCTTCATCTTCTGCACGAATGGATCTCGCCTCGCCTGGGTTTAGAGCTTCTGAATATTAGCTCATCACCCCTTATGCTTCTGCTTCGATGTAAATTCACCTCGCCACCCCTTAGGGTTCCTGCCTTGGCTTGATTGTTGGCTCGCCACCCCTTAGGGTTCCTGCCTTGGCGTGGTTGTTGGCTCGCCACCCCTTAGGGTTCCTGCCTTGGCTTGATTGTTGGCTCGCCACCCCTAAGGGTTCTTGCTTTGGTGTGAGGTCGCCTGGCTCTCCTGGACTTCCAGTCTTGTGAGACCGTCCCAGTTCACCTAACAATATTTTAGCAGAGATGCTTGTTTCCTTCTCTTGTACGGCTTGTTGTGCGAAACGCACGGCATTGTGTACGAGAGTAGGGGCCGAGCGGCTACATAATTATTGCAATGAGAGGAGGAGAGGGCGAGGTCATCTCGCCTTCTTTTTGATGGCTACCTCGCGTGGTCGTTTCGCCTTAGGGGGAGATGGCTTGCGGGCTTCTGGCGGAGTGAGGAACGAGGCAGAAAGATAGAGATGCTGCAAAAGAAATAAAGAGAGTTAGTGTGAGAGCTCCACCTACTTGTTGGCTCGCCTGGACTTTTCTTCTCTCCTTCTGCTTTTTGCTTCGCTTGTTTCTCTTCTCCTTCTTCTCCTCTTTTGTTCTGTCCGTGTTGACTCCGCCTGCTCCTGCCTTTCTCTTGTTCCCTGCTTTTGGCTTGGCCTCCCTCTGTTGCGCTCTGCTTCTGTCCTCCACCCCTTGTGTTCGCTCCCTTTCTTCTTCTCTGTGCCTCTTTATATAGAGTGCACAGTTTGGAAGATTGAGTTCGTATTGGACTTGGAAGACTGAGTTCGTATTGGACTTCGCTGTCCAGCTTTTTGCAAGAGTCACAATTGAACTCAAAAACATTGTGCATGTAGCACAAGAAAAGTATTAATTACTTTTATTTTTTTTATTTTTGTAATCCTTTTTTTTTATGCGTTCAACACACCCAGACATAAGATCCATCTCGAATGAGTCTCACCGAGATCGTAACACCCAGGTATAAGGTCCATCTCGGGTGAGTGTCACCGAGATCGTAACACATGAAAGACATCTTTAAAAACGGAGCAAGTGGCTTGATAAAGCACGGATGGCGTTAACACCGCGTCACTCGAGTAGTTACACCGGATATGGAAATGACTCGCTACCCTTGTCCATGAAAGCATAACACCCGTTCAACCCATGTCATGAGTCCAAACTTGGGGGGACTATAGGCGGGAAAGTATTGGTTTACAAGCTTAATTTAGGAAGTCTCCACTCAAGATGTGTCTTGAGCGGAAACTTGGAAGGACTTGTAGTCGGTTATGCGTGAAACAACCTCTCTAGTCCGTAAACTTGCAGGCATTCCACCACAACTGTGGCCGATTTAAGGATCCCGCCCATAAGCTGGATGGGCCGTGTTAATCATGGTCGTAATACTGGGCTCAGGATGATTACAGGCACGAGAGAAATCCACCTTGAAACTGGACATGAATCCCATATCGGTTTCCTGGGAAAAGGAGCATCGGTTGGGCTATAAATACAGCCCAACCACCAGCTTGTCAGGTACATTTACTACCCCTGTTAATTACTCTTTAGCCCATCAGAAACTGACTTAATCATCGGATGAGGAAAGACCGGAGGCTCCCGGTCGTCCTTTCACTTGCAGGGTACCAGGAAAGAATGTAACAGCCTATCAGACCCACCATTAGCTTCCGCATACCCTATCTAGGATTGTGCAGAAACAAGGTTTGTTGTGCAGCGCTGTATGGTATACATACAGTCACATGAGTTTGTGCACGTGCTTTGTAGAGGGTGGGTGAGTTTTGAATTATTGTTGTCTTGAAAGCAAGCTGCATAGCATGCAACACTGTAGGGGAGAAGTTTTCTATATATATAACATACTCATTTTGAAAATCCCATTATGATGAACAACTTGAAATATTGCATTGCATATATCACAAATGAGTTGAGTGGAAAACAAAATTCTAACTTCCACTATGAAAAGTTCTCCAACCAAATTAATGTATGTACATTCAAATCTTTCTCCCCCTCCAGGACTCCATAAGATCGATCGATCACTGATCGACAAGAGTACGTGGTGTTGGTTCTGCAGGGTTCCTTTTGACGTATCTTTTGCTGCTTTAATTCTCCACCGAAAAATCTCATGGTCGTCCATCCATTTGTTAGCGAGAACAATTAACGCAATTAGGCTACAATAAGAAGGGGGTGCCGGCCTTAGCTTCATGCATCTGGTTAATTAGCTAATTTCAGTTCCCCCGTCACGTACATATCAGCATGCATTTAGATTTTGTGACCAGCAGCCGGCTGCTCCGTGATTGAGTTTTCATGATGAAATCTCCCACGTGCATAAATAAGTAGTGAAACATCTATACTGCTGTATACTGTTGTTTACAGTAATCAGCATGAACTATATATGATGTCATTCCAGAAAAAGGAACCGATCGAGCACATAAAACATAACACACTAGAACATAGGAGGAAATGAGAAAAGCACCATGCCCGTCGATCTTATCCCTTCGTCACTACTCTGTCTCTGGGTTTCTCATGAAACATATATGAGGAATTCTTCGGTGAGACACTCGCACAATGTTGCTCGTACGACCAGCCATTCAAAAGCTGACACGTATTACTTTTTTCTACGTCATCTTTCTTTCTCTTTCTTCGTCGCATAACTGTATATATTATTTATGCGATATACTGTTATGCGACGAAGAATGAGGAAAAATGCTGAGGTGAAAAAAAAACAAAGCCTACATTGTAGCATTCATTTTAATTTTAAGTCAATTAATTAATTAGAATAAGTGGATCTTAACAATAACAGAATTTAGTAGGTTGAACATATGGTGCAGTACGCGAGTTTTTTCTTACAATTGAGCACTTTACATGATGAGAGATTGAAAAAGAGCCTCTAACTTAAGGTCTCTTTCTCACGTTCTTTATCCGATACTATTGATTTATAGCAACTGCATGCCCATCAAGAGTGATAATTTGAAAGCCCTACCACTAACCAAATAAAAACGACTAGACGGTGCTACTTACACTACCCACGCAAAGCAAGGAATAATATCCCGTTAATTACAATATAGTTCTCTCAAACAATATATGTTTGAACAAATAGGGGAACTTAATTCATCATATGTCTTTTCAAAAAAATTCATCATACATGCTGTTAACTTTATCCATGTGCGGATTTAGGTAAAAGGTTAGTGGGCTCAAGCCCAACCAAGCTTTTATAAATAAATTCACTAATGCATGTTAAACTTCATGAAATTTGGCATTGCTGCCTTAGTTTGGCGTATCTACTAGTTCCTAGCCCAACCAGGTTCGACTCCTGGCTCTTGAAGTCTCATTTTTCTTTCATAATTCACCTATTATTTTTCTTATTTCTTATTCTCCTAATGAATGTTGGGCTCAGTGGGCGATGTGTCTTTCTTGTGTGTGGTTTTGAGTTGATTAAGTCATAGGGCTTCAATTTTTAGGGGATATTATTATTTTACTATACCTTTCACTGTAATAATATATTCAATCTCTTTATATTTTTAGTCAAAAGATTACGTATATTTTGGATTTGGTTTTAATTGAAATCTTTTATCAAACTCTTTTATAATAAATAATTTTTTTCTTTCTTTTAAATACCTAATGTGTTTTAGCTAAATATTTGACATTGCAGCAAATTTTCTTATCACTTCAGTCAATTAGAATAAAAAAATTTCAAACCCGCCCAAGTTCTTAATCCTTGATCTGCCACTGACTTTAACCAACCATTTAAGGAACTAAAATGTACTAAGGTTTTGCTATCTGACTTGAACTTTCATGTATGTAGACAAGCAAACTTTGAAATCGTAAGCTTTATAAGCTTTCGCAGGAAAACAGATATCAAATTAAAGGTGCCACCAACCTTAGAGATGCTTGGGAGGGCTAGCTTCTTCTTCTTCTTCTTCTTTTATTTTGTTTTCCTTTAAGGCTTTGATTGTAAGCGGTTCAATTAGTTCATAGTGGAATGTCTTTATCGAACAAATTGAAGAAGTTTGATAGACTACACATGAAGAGGTTTTCTATTTACATGATACTTCAAAGTTAGCTTTTAAGAAAAGAGATCTGCGATTGATGATGGGGATTTGCTAGCTTGGTTTGGTTTTTTGGAGGAGGCTAGGACTAGCCTAATTGAAAAAAAAAAAAAAAAATGTGATATGACCTTTGACCTTTGTAAGCTGCCGATATCAATGGCGGAGCTGTGTACGGGTCAAAAGGTGTCAAAGCCTTTTAGGTACTTTGTAAATTCAATTCAGTCATTCAGTCTATTCATATAGAGTATAGTTTAGCTAATTACACGGGCTGGCACCCCTAATATATATTCAAGAACTTAATCATGAAGTTTTCAAATAGAGAAGAGCAACGTGGCACTAACTTTGTCATGAACTTAATCATGACCCAAATTAAGTATAATAAATGAAAACTATGTGGTTTATCTTCATTTTCAATATATATTTTTGATTACTAAACCAGTTCATTACCTAATTCAGCTATAAGTTTCTAAGAAACTTATTTAATGTATATACTTGACAACTGATCGTTTTGTAAAAAGCATTATATTATGATTTCTATGCTTCTTCTTCTTTTTTGAAGACATGATTTCTATACTTTTTATAGTAACATAGATTGATAATTTTTATATTCTAAAAATAGTAGTTATAACATGAGCGGGAGCAACAAAAAAATTAGATTATCTTTATTCTGAATCTTCATTAATGTACATCGTAATCAAGGACGGAGCCAGAATTATATATTAAAGGGGATCGAGTTATAAAATGAAAATATATAGTATTCAAAAATTAAATAACTGTATATAAATATATACAATATCAAAAGGTAATTAACTTTTGTGTATATTGGACAGTTCAAAAAAAAACTTACTAAACTGAAAACAAAATATGAAATTTAGAATTCATTAAATACATAGAGAAATAACTGAAATAATTTAATCAATTATAAAGTATTTGTACATAATAGAATGATAAAAAAGAAATTATTCATTATGGTGAATTTATTAAATATGATATGGCAAGAGTTGATTAAGGTAAGAGAAATAAATTGGATAAATTAAACTTAGTAACAAAAAATGGTGTTTATAGTTTAATAGAAAAGGAACGGGGGCCAAACCTCTAAATTAGAAAGTTTTTACATCTAATTATGTCAAATTTCTTGATTAGTAAAGCCTAATACACAAGTTCAAAAAAATTAAGGGGGTGCCATGACACCCCTTGGTCTCAATGTAGTTCCGCCAGTGATCGTAATTGATACTACTAGAAAAGGGTTCATAGAATACAAATTATTTTATGTATCTTTTGATTCAAATGACACAAACAAGGATATCTCGTTATAGCTAGAGCTTGATTTGTCGGGATGATTTTGATCTCGGTATGGCTTGATTTCTATATATATTGTTGGCTCCCCTAATTACAATTTTGTGGCTCCCCACCCTACAGATACGAAATGTTATATATATATATATATATATATATATATATAAGAAAATTTTAAGAACAATACGTGACAAATGCTTGATTCTTAATTTTCATACGTCAAATTTTAAAAAACTTAAATTGGTACATAACTTTCAAAATTGAACACTGTTTTAGTACATATCATTGTTAACATCGTTAACGCAATGTTTTTAATAACTTTTTGAAGGGTATTCCATGTTTTCAACACACTCTGTCACTCATCCACCCCTTATAATACCCAGACTATCATCAAAATGCAGCTCCCCACAAAAGCCACGTCTCTGCTCAAAGCTTCCAACTTTACAATCCGATGTGGCCTGAGATGATGGTAGCCATCATTTCCAACCCGAAAGCAATGACCCTTAATAATTCTCAAAGTAGAAACGAGAATTTGAAGAGAAGAGAGAGAGATCTGCAAGATTCACTTGTTCGTGAAGAAGGAACAATTGATTCTCCTCCATCTCAGACCCACATCACTCTCTAAAAGACCAAATCACACCCACCTAGCTAGAAAAACATTCTCAAACCACAAATCCTCGAACTCCTCCGTTTTCCAGTCTATCCATCAACCCCAAATCAAAAGAAATAAAATGTGTGAATTTAGATTGAGAAAGTTATTGAACGTCAAAGTCAAAGATGTGGAAATTGCTTGACGGTGGAGTAATAAGACATGTGTTTGGCATTTTGGGGTCTGGTCTTGTTTCTCTTTTTTTTTTATTGTCTAAATTTTTGCCAAATTGTTGTAGTTTTGACTGGTTTCACCATAGGCAGAAGAAAGAACTAAGATGAGAGAATGAATATAAACTATTATCTTTTGGTTTCTCCATCTAGAAAGACGAATTCACCCTTCAAATTTAACAGAAAACATATTAGATAAGAGAGTAAGTAACGGAATGTACTAATTTTGAGTAGTAATTAAAACTTCATGTACCAATTTGATTCTTTTGAAATATGATGTACTCATTTTCAGAATGATCCATATGTGGTGTACTGTTTTTGAAATTTTCCCTATATATTGTTAATCCTCGAACTAAACTATACCAAATAATCGATCGATGACATGCAAAGCATGAACATTATTCATGCATGCCAAATTCGTTGTTGTCCTCTTTGGTTTGAAAAGGAGAAAATTAGATAAAAACCTAAAATACTAGACCTCTTTTAAGATAAACTCATACATATTTTTCTTTCATTTTACACCCACTCCACATAAGCAAACTTATCATATAGAGCAAATGTCTATAATTAATAGTTTTACTCATTTTTTGGTTTCTCTTATTTGCCCTTCAGACGGTAGAAAGCTAAATTTGGTATCTTTCTTAATTTTAGCATCAATTTGAAACTCAAATACTGAGCTAAAATTTAGTTTGATTTAACTTTGTCATAATCAATTGCATTCTTTAATTTCTTACCTTGTTATTACTAACTTCAATGTATATATATATATATGCTCTATACAGAAGTATGTCATTTGTAATAAAATGATTCTTTTCATTCCTAAGCTAACATTTGGTGTCTCCCTAAAGTCGAAAAATGTCTAATTATAAGGTACATGTTCTTGTTCTTTGATTAATTTTCTTTTTTTTAGGTATATTATTATATTATTTCCAATCATGATCGAAAGAACATTTTACTCTCAACTATTTACATTTCTAATGTACCTATTAAGTAGAGCATGATATGATAATATACCTAAAAAGAAGATACCCAAAATTGGGTTTAGGGATAATTAAGGTATAGGGTTTAGGGTTTAAAAAATCAAAATAGCTAAAATGGTTTTTCATCATAGAAATTCACATGTCAAAATTTGAATAGGATGGAGTACCACGTCAGAAGCCACATGGTTCTACGGACAGTGTAAAATTTCTTCATTTTACTCTAATAATGAGTTATCTTATTTATATTATATTCTACCTTATGTATAGATTAGATAATGAATTCTTTTCACCTAAATTTTTTCATAAAAAATAAAGAAAACTGAATGCACTACCAGAAGAAAGGCTTTAGCCGACGAAATTTTATTTCGTCCGCTATTTTAAATTTTCGTCGGCTATGGTAAACTTTAGCCGACAAAAAAAAACTTTCGTCGGCTAAAGAATTTATTTCGTCGGCTAAAGTTCACAAACTATGGCCGACGAAATATTTCAAAGTATAGCCGACGAAATTCATAGTCGTCGGCTAAAGTGCTTTATATTTGCGGATCTGGGCAGCAGCAGCTCATTTGGAAAAAAAACGGGAAAAAAACGGGAGAAGAAAAAAGGGGAGAAAAAGTTTGGGTGTTGTCGAAATCTGTCCATAATCAGTTTGTGGAGCCATATATAGGTACGTATATGTATATCTATGTTGATTAATTGAGTTTTATTTGAGTTGATCGATTTTAATTAGTGTGATTAATTGAGTTTATTGATTTTGATTGTGATTGAGTTGATTAATTTTGAGTACGTTGGATGCATATATATATATATATATATATGTTGATCGATTTGGTTGATGATTTGAATTGATAATATATATCAATTAATTTGTTGTTAATAAATAGTAGATATATATATATATGTTAATATTAATTTATAATATTATTGTGTTGATATGGTATGAAGTTGTTGATGATATATATGAGTTCATGATGATTTTGTTATTAATTAGTTGTAGTACGTAGAATATATACTAAATGAATTGAGATTTTATATATGGCATGAAATTTTATTAATAATTAGCTAGCAGCGTTATAAATATATATATATATATATATATATTTTGTTATATTTTCAGGATATGGATAAGAGTTGGATTTCGCTTCCAAAATGGGACAAAAGATACGGTGCAGGAGTTATGAGTTTTATAGAATATGCACTGGCTAATGCTAACGGGAATACAATTTTACATGCACGAAATGTCAGTGTCGCAGCGATATGCATCGATTTCCCATTGACAAAGTATGGCAGCACCTGAGGAGTAACGGGTTTTGAGAGAAGTACACATGTTGGTTATATCACGATGAAACATCATCAGAGGGTCCGCATGATCATGGCCAATTTTCCGAGACGGGCAGTGCTAGTACCTCCAACGATCCAACAACGGCATTCATCAACGACATGTTTCCTTATGAGAGCGGTGTATGGGCTCAAGGACAGTATATGCCTGACCCGGTGCAGCCCTTCCCTAGAGCTGTGAACACTGCTGGTATAGAAAAGTACAACAAACTGCTTGCTTTCCAACAGACCCCTGTGTACCCCGGTTGTCAGAAGATCGTTCTTGAAAGTGTGATGGACGTAATGAGGATTAAAGTTGAGACAAAATCGATCGTGAAGGATGTTGATGAGTATCTACAGTACACTGCTTCGATACTGCCCAACGGTCATCGCCTTCCTATCACTCATCGGAAGGTCCGATGTATCCTGAAAGATCTTGGGCTTTCCTACATCAAGATCCATGCATGCAGATATGACTGCGTTCTCTTTTGGGGTACAGATCCAGAAGGGAATGACCTTGGTGGCCTTGATGCATGTCCGGTATGTCACACTGACAGATATAAGCTGACTCCTGCAGGCAACAGGAAACCTGTAAAGGTACTTCGGTATTTCCCTTTGACGGATAGGTTGGAGCGGTTGTACATGTCTTCACACAAAGCCGAAGCGATGAGATGGCACGCTGATAGGGAATTGCATGACGAAGATACCCTTATACACCCTGCTGACGGGGAGGCTTGGAAGCATATAGACATGGAGTTTCCTCATTTTGCGTCAGATGTCCGAAATGTGAGGCTCGGGCTCTCATCCGACGGGTTCAACCCTTTTGGCAACATGAGTCTTCAATACAGTATATGGCCGGTGATTTTGGTACCGTACAACCTTCCCCCATGGATGTGCATGAAGAAGGAATACAATATGTTGAGTTTGTTGATTCCGGGGCCCGATTATCCGGGGAAGTGTCTCGATGTGTATTTAAGCCCTTTGATTGAAGAGCTTAAATTTTTGTGGGACGTTGGTCATCCCACTTATGACAAGTACACGCACGAGATGTTCCAGATGCATGCCATGGTTGTTGGTACCATCAGTGATTTTCCTGCCCGTGAGATGTTGTTGGGCAACGTTGTTAGGGGATACAAGGCTTGTCCAGAGTGCCTTAGCGATGAGGGGAGCAGTAGTCATTGCAACAAGATATGCAGATTGGGTCACCGTGCTTTCCTTCCATATGATCACGAATGGCGGTTCGATGACAAGGCATTTGATGGGACCGTAGAACACGGTGTGCCTCCCAGAAGATGGACGGAGGAAGAAATTTTAGCAGTGCTTAATGAGTACGATTTTGGGCAGCTCAGTAATCATCCCAACATTGTGGCGGCAATACCTGAAAGACCCGACAGGTACAAATTCTGGACACATAAGAGCATATTTTAGGAACTCCCATACTGGAGTAAGTTGTTGATCAGGCACTACCTAGATGTGATGCACATAGAAAAGAATGTGTGCGACAGTGTGGTGGGCACAGTGCTGAACTTAGAGGGGAAGACGAAAGACGGTCCTAAGGCACGCATTGATCTAAAAAAATGCGGAATAAGAAGACATTTGTGGTTGAAAGAAGGGAAGAAAAAAATGCCTCAAACTCCTTACACCGTGAAGCCGGACCAGAAGAACCTAATTTTCAGGTGGATGAGTTGTGTGAAGTATCCTTCAGGCTATGCAGGAAATATAGCCCGGTGTGTGAACTTCCGGGACAATAAGATGTACGGGTTGAAGAGTCATGACTGTCATATCCTGCTACAATGTCTCTTTCCTGTTTTCATTCGACCGTTCCTTCCCCGTTAGGTGGTGGAGCCGTTAGTAGCGTTGGGAAGATTTTTCCAGAAGTTATGCACACGGGAAGTGTCTCGATGTGACCTCCGGGAAATGCAAATGGACATCATTTATATCATGTGTAAATTTGAGAGGATATTTCCTCCAAATTTTTTTGACATCATGCCTCACCTGATGATCCATCTTCCCGAGCAATTGTTGCTTACCGGTCTTGTACACTACACTTGGATGTATCCCATGGAAAGGTACGTTTTTTACTTTCATGAATTCCTCAATATATATACATGTTTAATAATCATAACATTTTGCAACTTGATTTACAGGCAATTTGAAGACTACAAAGATTATGTGGCTAATAAATCCGCTCTTGAATGATGTATAGTTGAAGCATATATTGTGCACGAGTGCGTCACCTACATGAAGTTGTATTTAGGAGCGTTGAAGAAAACTCCGCAAACCATGCCGGTAGATGTACCGAAGTTCAATCTTTCCATAGTCTCTAGTGATGTTGAAGTGTATGGAATTTTGCCAGACTCCTACAAGTTGTAACCACATGAGCTAGTCATTGCCCACTGGTGGGTATTGATTAACTGTCCAGAAGTTGAATACTAGAAAGACATCCATCTCAATCATCCCAACATTCAAGGTGATCTCGAGTACCACAACAGGGAGTTCGCAGATTATTTTGGCGGTTGGGTACGTAATTTAATTTTTCTCTACGGGTTTATGTTTATTGCATAATTATCCATATTTACAGTTGAGATGGTTGGTTGCAGATGAACCATATTCAATCTGATGGTCACCCAAATTGATCGCACGAACTAAGACTTCTAGCCATGAAGCCGATAGTCTCAAGAGTTTATCCGATGTGCAAGGTGAATGGCGTGCAATTTATATGCGAACAAAGAGACAGCAGAAAGAGAACACAGAATTCTGGGGTCATGGCACATGGTGGGCGGAATGGAGTTGACTATTACGGTTCTTGATTCAGTGGTGGAACTCGTTTACGGTGAAGGCATGACAGTGCACCTCTTCAAGTGTAGATGGTTTGATACTAGGCCGCAGAGCATGAAGACCGATCAGTACGGAATATTATCGGTGAACACTGCTACAAGTTCTTACGAAGATGACCCGTTCGTTTTTGCCACATCGGTAAAACAAGTGTTTTATCTTGATGACCTTGCTAAGGGTGACGCGTGGAAAGTAGTCAACCTTGTGCACCCTCGAAACATTTACCGGGCGGCTACACTTGGAGAGGCCGAAGACGAGGAAGAGGATGTTGCGAATCAAGAGCCCAACGCAATAGGTATTCCTAACTCAGCTACCATTCGCCTTAATAATTTTAAAGCGGGTCGTTCGGTGCGAATTCGTGATGAAGAGCCAAGGCTTGTTGATGTTGATCCAAATCAAGAAACAGACGAAGACTCTGGCGATGAGGAAATACATATATTACCAGAAATTAATTCTGACACCGAAGAAGACTCATCGGATGATTCCGATTACGAACCTTAGTTTTAATGTATGATTCCGATTAATTTGTATAATTTTTCAGTTGACCTTTTCCTTTATAGTTTTTTTTAATGTATGGTTTACTAATATCGTCTGTTTTTTTTTTCCTATTTTTTTACTTTAGCCGACGAAATACACTATAATTCATCGGCTAAGATAGTTTTGCCGATGAATTACCTAATATTTCGTCAGCTATTCCGGTATTTTTAATTTTTAAATTACATACTATAGCCGACGAAAAAAGCCTTAATTCGTCGGCCATAGATGTTTTAGCCGACGAAATACGACTTAATTTCGTCGGCCATAGATATTTTATATTTTTTTTATTACACACTTAAGCCGACGAAATACACTGTCATTCGTCGGCTAAGATAGTTTAGCCGACGAAAAAAGCCTTAATTTCGTCGGCCATAGATGTTTTTTATTTTTTTATTACACACTTTAGCCGACGAAATACACTGTCATTCGTCGGCTAAGATGGTTTTTGCCGACGAATAACCTAATATTTCGTCGGCTATAGTTATTTTTTAATTACATACTATAGCCGACGAATACGTTAGGGTATTCGTCGGCTAAAGCCTAAAATTTTTCTATTACTTACTATAGCCCTATGTTCGGTGGTTATTTTGCGTAAAATTTTTATACGACTTGTTGCGTGTCATCGTTATAAAACTATTTTCAGTTGGAGGTCCGGCCAAAATACGTAATTTAAACGGTCGAACGACCTTTTCCGTGCGTTTAGGAGTTTGACTTACGAGATTGACCGTCCGGATCGAGCCCTTATTCTTTTCGGATCAAGTTGAATTTTTTCTCATACATGTATTTTACCATGATGGTCAGATCTGACGGCCGGATTTGTGTTTCTCAAGTTTGATCATCACGATCACAACATGCATACTAATGTTGTATAATTTGTTTACCAAGTGTTATGTAAATGTTCTGTTTCAAAAACAAACTATACGTAGAACATTCAAACGTAAAAAAGTCATGAAATAAGACATGACCAGAATGGTGAAATACGTCTACGGTTGAAAAATCACGGTATTCCGGTCAGGTCTCGGTGCTGAGAGTTGCGGTCAATGCAATTTTCAATTCTTTCTCCCTATGGGTAGCCACGGGTTCAGTGGTTATTTTGCGTAAAATTTTTATACGACTTGTTGCGTGTCATCATTATAAAACTATTTTCAGTTGGAGGTCCGGCCAAAATACGTAATTTAGACGGTCGAACGACCTTTTCCGTGCGTTTAGGGGTTTGACTTACGAGATTGACCGTCCGGATCGAGCCCTTATTCTTTTCGGATCAAGTTGAATTTTTTCCCATACATGTATTTTACCATGATGGTTAGATCTGATGGCCGGATTTATGTTTCTCAAGTTTGATCATTACGATCACAACATGCGTACTAATGTTGTATAACTTGTTTACCAAGTGTTATGTAAATGTTCCGTTTCAAAAACAAACTATACGTAGAACGTTCAAACGTAAAAAAGTCATGAAATAAGACATGACAAGAATGGTGAAATACGTCTACGGTTGAAAAATCACGATATTCCGGTCAGGTCTCGGTGCCGAGAGTTGCGGTCAATGAAATTTTTAATTCTTTCTCCCTATGGGTAGCCCCGGGTTTGATGGTTATTTTGAGTAAAATTTTTATACGACTTGTTGCGTGTCATCGTTATAAAACTATTTTTCAGTTGGAGGTCCGGCCAAAATACGTAATTTAGACGGTCGAACGACATTTTCCGTGCGTTTAGGAGTTTGACTTACGTGATTGACCGTCCGGATCGAGCCATTATTCTTTTCGGATCAAGTTAAATTTTTTCCCATACATGTATTTTACCATGATGGTCAGATATGACGGCCGGATTTGTGTTTCTCAAGTTTGATCATCACGATTACAACATGCCAAATATTTCAAACGTTAAGCCGACGAATTTCAAAGGTTTAGCCGACGAATTTCAAAGGTTTAGCCGACGAATTTCAAATGTTTAGCCGACGAGTTTCAAAGTTTAGCTGACGAATTTCAAAGTTTTAGCCGACGAGTTTAGACGGTTTAGCCGACGAATTTTAGTATAGCCGACGAAATTTTTATCTTTAGCCGACGAACAAATTATTTCGTCGGCTAAAGTCTTCGGGTTTAACTGCGAAACCCTAGCCTCCTCCCTCATTTCCACAGTTTTTCCCTCCTCCCTCCTCCCTCCCTCTCCAGTCGCCGCCTCCTCCCTCCTCCCTCCCTCCTCCCTGCCCTCCGCCCTCCTCCCTGCCTCCCGCCCTCCTCCCTGCCCTCCGCCCTCCTCCCTGCCTCCCACCCTCCTCCCTGCCTCCCGCCCTCCACCCGCCCTCCTCCCTGCCTCCCGATTGATTCTCAGGTTCGGTGCTTAATTTTGTTGTTGTTGCTTAATTTTGTTGTTGTTGATATATTGGTGCTTAATTTTGTTGTTGTTGATAAATTGGTGCTTAATTTTGTTGTTGTTGATATATTGGTTTAATTTGTCTTAATTTAATTTATGTTAATTTAATTTTTGTTAATTTAATTTGTGTTAATTTAATTTGTGTTAATTTAATTATGTTAGTTTATGTGTATATTTTTGAATATATGTGTTAATTTATTTTTGATTTCGAATTTAGTTTTATGATATGTTAGTTAATTTATGATGATGTTGATATATATAATATTGTTATGTAAATAAAATATATATATATATATCTATATATATATTGGTATGTATATCTATTTATTGAATAAGTATAATTTTAAACATGTATAATTATTTATAAAATAAAGACAAAATAATCTAAAGCTTTAGATTAATGTTTTAAATAGGATGAGCGGCTTTTTTCGATCGAAGAAGAGTTCGAAGGGCCAAAGGTCCGAATCGTCTGAGGGAACCTCTAGCAACCCTCAAACGACGTTTCAGGGACAGATGAGAGCCATACGTGCGAGCCTTCTGGAGACGGCGCCGGAGGTGCCCCTTTCATCGAGGCAGGCGGCCGTCCCTCGTTCCCCGAGGCCCTTGTGGCCTCAGACCCATACGGAGGTGTCTGCACCTCGTATGCCCGAGATACACCGGGCGCCCACTCCGGGTCCTACTTCTTTGGATAGTGGGTCATCTGGGGTACAGATGCCGCCGCCTCATCTGTTCCTTCCGCGGATGATACCGGCGTTACCTGTAGTCGATGGCTCAGGGACGCCGATTTATCCACTGCCCCCGCTAGTGGCTCCATCAGCGGCGTACCGGTTCGTGCCTTTTGATACGCCTCTTATTTCTGCGAGGGTATCATCATCGGCGACAGAGCCGGAATCCGTCGCGAGCTCCTCAGGTAATCAGTGATGCATGATTACTTTTAAAGGGTCAAATATATTTTAATAATCAATTTGGCCGAATCATGTCATAGGCACAAAGAAGAAGAGAGGCCCCATCACAGGGAAGGCTCTCGAGAAGATGGTGAGTTCCGTGGGGAGGATCGTCATCGATACTGACGGGGATGGCCACGTAGTATCGGGCGGGAAGTCGAGGACGTACGCCGGCCGCGTGGGAGCTCTCATTAGGGATAGAGTCCCAATGTTGTGGTCCGACTAGGGCGAGGTCCCGCATGAGGTTAAGGACATGGTCCACAACGCGATGTCGGTGAGTTTACAAAATAATATTATGTATTAAATTGTTGATTTCTCGAAAAGCTAAACTAATAAACAGTTAAAGGCAGGTGTGATTTGAGGTTCCCGAGCACCTGAGGGACAGCTAGGCCGATGTTGTGCATGGGGGAAGGTACGTTGGGAAGTTAATGAAAAACAAAATTGTATGTGATATTAATAATATTTCTAATATTTTTGTTGTATCTGTAGGTACAAGGAGTGGAAGAACGAGTTGCGGACCCATTGGACTACGCACGGGAACGGACGTTCTGGTACCCCTGCTGAGTTCCAGTACAGGGAGTACGAGTGGCGTTGGCTTCTGACATCAGAATTCAACAACCCTCGTAAACAGGTATTTAAATAAATTAGTTAGTTAATTTAAAAATAAGTACGTGCGTTTTAAAATATTCTACTAATAGTTTTCTTTTTTCTTTGAAGGCGGTTTCCCGGGTGAACGCTCAGAACCGGCAACGCAACACAAGGAACCATCATGCCGGTTCTAGACCGTTCGCTGTCTTCATGGACGAGGCGGCGAAGGAACATCCAGAAATCAACCCGTACGTCTATACGTACGAGAAGGCATATCCTGACTCCTAGGAGGATATTGTAAGTCACCTTACGTTTTTAAATTTTTAAATTTATGTAAAAATTTTAATTAATAATTTTTTTCCTATCCATATAGGCGAGGGTGAGGGAGGCTACTGACGAGATCATGAGTACCATAGTGAGGGAGACATTCCCGGACACGCAGGAGGAAGAGACGTCCGAAGCCATGTCCCGGATCTACACTTCGGATCCGACGATTGGGGTGAGGATCATGGGCAAAGCCTTCCCACCGAGAGGAAACAACTTCTACTGCCGGGGTCTAGGAAAGAGAGGCGAGGGGGTCCTGAAGACCACTCTAGGATTTCAACGAAAGGCAGCCTCGACCAGCAGCAGGACCACATCCACGATCAACAGGACGACTCAGTTAGAGTCGGAAGTTCAGAGACTACGACAACAGCAAGCTGCTCAGGCTGCCTATATTGCCTCGCAGGCAGCCTATGCTGTCGAGATACAGGCCATCCAGAAGGCCCACCAGCAGCAGCTGTTCCAGTACATGCAGGACTTTGCAACTGCCCAGCTTCATGGACTTCCGCCTCCGCCCATGCCTCCGCCCATGACGCTACCCCGGCCGCCGCAACCTCCGCAGCAGCCCCCAGAAGAAGACTTTAATTTAGACGATATAGAATTTACGTAGTTGATACTTTTATGTAATTAATACTTTTATGTAGTTAATATATTCTTTTATGTGTTTGTTGTTGGTTATATGAAATTGTTTTGGTGTTTTTTACAGCTTCCTTGGAATAGTAATTCAGAAAATTCAGGGATTTTTTTTACTGGAATGCACTTATAGCCGACGAAAAAAGCCTTAATTCGTCGGCTACAGTTTTTTTTTTTTTAAAAAAGTTTTAGCCGACGAAATATGTTTTAATTCGTCGGCTAAATGTCTATAAAGCCGACGAAAAATACTATATTTCGTCGGCCATAGGTGTTTTATATTTTTTTTATTACAAACTTTAGCCGACGAATATTTTAAATTATTCGTCGGCTAAAGTTTGGAAGATAACCGACGACACAAAATGTCGTCGGCTAAAGTATGGACTATAGCCGACAAAAAAATCGTCGGCTATAGTGCATACTTTAGCAGACGAAATAATGTCATCGGCTATAGTATGACTATAGCCGACGAAATAATGTCGTCGGCTTTAGTATGACTATAGCCGACGAAATAATGTCGTCGGCTAAAGGTTGGACTATAGCAGACGATATTATTTCGTCGGCTATAGTCATACTAAAGCCGACGAATTTTTTTGTCTCGTCGGCTAAAGTCATCACAGACGACCCTTTCCCGACGACACTATAGCCGACGAAGGTTCGTCGGCTAAGAGCTTCGCCGACGAATTTTTTTAACAGGCCGACGAAAATTTTTCGTCGGCTAAAGTACTTGTTCTGGTAGTGATGATTGTTGTAAATTAATTGAAAAATTTTTGTGTTAGAAGAAAAACTCATAATCATGGTATTTAAGACAACATCAATTAAACTTATTTATTATGTTTATATGTTATTGTTAAATGGTGGCAATTGTGTAAAATTTAGAAAAAATATGATATAATATGTATCATAATTAATACATTTTAGATATCTATTAAATAGAAATATTATGTGAGTTTTATTTAAAACAACTCTTTAAAATTAGGTGTATATGAAAGTCCCCCATTTGAAAAGTCGTCTAGCTAGATGCAATACGAAGAGATCGAGATCATTTTACTTGGGTTAACTGATGAAGAACCCTAGTTTTGGTCCATCTGCATGTATACTCGATCAAGATTGAGGATCAGCTGATCGAGGAGCAGAGCCAGCTAGGTTATTTGCTAGTTCAAGGTCCTGATGAGTTTAGCATATCACAGAAGTGAGTCTTTGGAGCTGGTTTTGGTCTCATATATAATTGATCGAATTGCCTTACAATCATCAAGTTCATAGTCGCAGCAGTCATACGTGAAATAAGCATCTATTTTGTATCACAAAATCTAACTCAACACTATAGATGGGTTAATTACCAAACTAAATAATTGACAACGAATTGTCCTAAAATTTTCTATATTATTTTCAACAGAATTGTGTATGCAACTAATGCATATTCATGTTTTATGCAACTAATGCATGCAATTAACTAACTATACGGCCCATACATGTTAGGCCTGACATTTCTTCACACCCTTCATAATTTCATATTGTTCGCTAGGCCCATGTGCTCCTCCCCAAATTCATGTTTGGTGTTGGAAGTGTTTAACTGAACTTCTATGCTTTCAGACCAAAAAAAGAAAAGAAAAGAAGAGTTCTACATATGCTTAGGAGTTATGGATTTTTAAAGGGTTAGAAAAGTTCACTTGTACGAGACCTTTTTCAGTTAGTGTTTATGATTATGCTTTATGTATCCATATAACATAAATAATTAAATATAGACCGTTCCAATGTATTAATTTATAGATGAGTACCTAAATGTTTGAGAGTAAATTATTCTACCAATACAATGAATTGGCCTAATATTACTTGAAATTGACTTACTTGATATGAATTTTTATCAATCCAAACTATCCTTCTCAATTGTTATGAGTTAACCCTCATTCTATTCATCTTGCAAGGATAACTAGTTGCAGTTAAAATAAGGGAAAATGTATACCTAAATTAACAATGAAGCTAACCTACCTAAATGTCGGTGAGTCGTGGCTTGGTTGGTTAAGGTGTTTAACTGACAACTTTGAGGTTATAGATTCAAATCTTATTTACATATGTAGAGTGTGTGAGTTATTAATAAAAAAAAAATTTTTTTTTTTTGCTATGGTGTTACATAGTTTAACCAATTAATATGTAATTGATTGGTTTGGTGACTTTGGTCCCACTTTCTTGCACATTGCCTGCTGTCCATTTGATTTCTTTCCAATAATTGACGTATTTTCCTAACCATATGTATGATTGAGTTAGTGAGTACTTTATTACTTCTCTATTTTCATTATGAAGTTTATGTTTATTGATTTACCCTTACAAAGCTAAAGCTGCTAAAAAAAATATAAGGCGTAAGAAGTCGTTAAAGTTCAAATTCTCCAACTTCTTCACTTCTAGCTAATAAAACCGAGTTGCATCAATAAAATTTGTCTATGCAATCTCCAAAAACATAACAACCTAAATATCGCAGAAAAAAGTGTTATTTGTTTTTAATTTGTACGAGTTATGTATTATTACAATTTCGAGCTAGCTAGGATCATAGCAATCAAATTTGCATTCATATTGATTGTATGTGGTTGATTGGTCGTACGTAACCTAACCAAGTAGAGGTCAATTCTTTGTATCATAAATGGCTATGACCTAGCTAGCTAATACCATACCATGCATATATCCAGCTTGTTTATATAATTACATGCATCACTTACAAATTGTGATCATCTCTAAAATGAGGACTTAAACTAACTATAGAGATGGGAGAAGGGTTTTTTGTCAATATCGGTCGGCTTCTGCCTGGTCCTATAGCCTACGTGGAGTAATACTCGCCAAAAATATGTCATATTGGATACGGTTAGTGTTCATAATAATCATATCGGATTTGATAAAAAGTATCTATCTTCGATCGGGAGACTGATAAGTATATATAAGACTGATTTGAAACTGGAGGGCAGTATTTATCTTCTATACAGAGGATAATAAGAAATACATCGTGTTTAATTTTAAAAAATAAGATTTTATGTCAGCATTGTAATACGTTTCGTCGACTTCTAAGCTCACGGTATGAGATTCAGAATGATTGATGCTTGATTCAAAGCATCGATGATTGAGCTACGTTAATAGTTACATGTTTGAGTGGGTATAGTACTAGTCGTTAACTAGGGTTGAAGATGAGTGGCCGAGTGTCAGCTGGATGGAATTACAGGGATCATGATCACAGTGACAGCACTGATTAGGTCATCTTCCTAACAGAAGGAATATTAATCAGCTTTAATTAGCCTGCTGCATGATTAAGATGTCAATTTAATTAGTGATTGCAGGCTCCAAAACGAACCAGCCCTATAATAGCTAGGTATAAAAAATAGCAATTAGCAAATGTCTGACCGACCTAAACAAATGATATGATATGGGGGCCAACTTCTTATTATCCTCCCTCTTCAATTCTCTCGTCACTCTCTATTCACAGCTGTTGCCACTACCTCCAGATAGAGTATATTATACACCAATCATACTCTTCTATTATCAATTATACACTTCCACTTGTGTATTTTCTTCTTTTCTTATTAACATTTTTATTTGATCTTACATTATACCTTCAATTAATTAGTAGCACTTTTAATAATTAATTACACACATTTCTGCAGAGAGAGGAAGGGAGCCAGATGAGCTGTGGTGTTTATGTTTTAATTCTGGGACAATAATTATTAACGGCAGAGAAATCTGCAAATTCCACGGTTAAAGTTTTCTTAAAAAACATAAAGTACTTTACCGACCATTTGACATATAAAAAAATCACTCCTTATACGAAATTTATGTTTATTTCTTTTTCTTCTTCTTCTTTTTCTTGCTAAAATTATGCTGGTCTTGTATTTCTATGTTTGTTTATTAAAATGAAATTTATCGTATTTTATATTGGATTCTGAAATATATAATAGTTCGGTTGTCTACAATTCTCTCAATTCTTTTTTCGTGACACCTCATATTTGATAAACTATTTTCTTAACAATTTGTCTACAATTCCACCCTATTTTTGAATAAATTTACATGACTTGATTGATATCGACACACCGTGCAATTTGTGTGAATTAGAAGGAAATTAAATGTGAAATATATCGTGGAGAAAAAAACCAATTTGACAGGGAAACTCAACAGAAAGTGAGATAGTATAATTTACTAAATAAGAAAAATATGATAAAATAAAAGACTGCCTTACATGTAAGCGGGAAAAATAGTGTCTATTTTCTATTGTGAAAAAAAAAAAGAGGATTTTGAGAATGACAGGGAAAACCCACCCATATTCGCAGTTAATTAATAGTAGAATGAATACATAGATTATATAATCTCAGACTCATAAAACCCAAGAGAATTACTCGTACACAATTCTCTCTCCGCTGTTGGGCAAACTCAACAAGCAAGTTAGGGAGCTCAAGCGCAGCCATGATGGTCGCAGAAGAACCAGCAGTACTACGTCATGATGAAGGTGGCTGCAGTAATACTGAAACCGCAGCGGTGCTTTTTTCAAATTCAGGTGCAGAAGATCATGACAAGCATACTTTTGGGGACGTTGATCAGGAGGGTGGTCATGATGACGACCACCGGAGCTATGGAGGTGGAGGAGGAAACCGGTGGCCTCGCCAAGAAACTTTGGCCCTCCTGAAGATAAGGTCACAAATGGATGCTGCTTTTCGCGACTCCAGTCTCAAAGCTCCATTGTGGGAAGATGTTTCAAGGTGAATCATTGTTCTTAAGATCGATCTATGAAACTAGCTAGTAAACAACTTCACACTCTTCTATCTCTAAATTTTTTTTCTTAGTTTTTTGGCATACAGATTATGTTATGAATTTTACTAATTTTCTGATGATTAATCAAGCTCAAATGAATATTCTTTGCTACCTTTTACAGTAGCATGCAGACATATATATGAAGATGAATTTGTGTTTCCAGAGAGATGATGATCCGAAATTCAATTCACATGTCCTTGTAGAATTTATTCCTCTTGTTGATTTTATTTGGTGTTTTAGCTAGAGTTAATTAATTTGAATAATTTTAGTTAATATATGCAGGAAACTAGGGGAGCTTGGTTATAAGAGAAGTGCAAAGAAATGCAAGGAGAAATTCGAGAACGTGTACAAGTACCACAGAAGAACCAAAGAAGGCCGATCTGGAAAGCCAGAAGGAAAGACTTATCGGTTTTTCGACGAACTTGAAGCCTTTGATCATCAACAGAATAGTCACAATCTATCTATAATACCACCAAAACCTCCAGTAATGCTGTGGACCAACAACAGCAACCACCATCCAATCCAAAGTGTCCCTCCTCCTGTCGTCACTGTTCCGCAAAACGGCGTCACTCCAGCCACAGATCCAATAATTCATTCATCAACAAACAATTCCTTGCAGCCACAGCAAATTAATTCATCACAAGAAAATACTAATGGCTTCCGACTACTAAATCCGACCACCAACCTGTTCTCCAGCTCTACTTCTTCTACTACTGCCTCGGACGAAGAGTTTCAGCAACGAAACAAGAGTAAAAGGAAATGGAAATACTTCTTCAGAAGACTGACAAAGCAAGTTCTCGAGAAGCAGGAGAGGCTGCAAGAGAATTTCTTGGAAGCCATTGCCAAATGCGATCAAGAGCGAATGGTGAAAGAAGAAGCTTGGAGAATGCAAGAGATGGCAAGAATCGATCGTGACCACGAGGTTTTGGTCCAAGAGAGATCGAGTGCAGCAGCGAAAGACGCCGCCCTCATACAATTCTTGCAAAAGGTTTCACTGCAACATAACTCTAATGATACTCGATCCCTCGAAATCAATGATGCCGCAGCAATGCTAGTAATACCACCACCAACAAATTTGCCTCGGCAGCCATTGCCGGCACTACCGGTGTCTTGGGCAATAGACCAGCGTGGCCTCACTGCTAGTTCTGATGGAGCAGTAGCACCGAGAAACTTGGAGGCTAAGAAAGTGTATGGTAACGGCGAGAACAATTCTGCTGTCATGGGATCCTCAAGATGGCCGAAAACGGAAGTTCAGGCATTGATAGATCTGAGGACAAGTCTCGACGTCAAGTACCAGGATGCTGGGCCTAAAGGGTCTCTCTGGGAGGAGATATCAGCCGGGATGAGGAGGCTCGGCTACAACCGGAGCTCGAAGAGGTGCAAGGAGAAGTGGGAGAACATCAACAAGTACTTCAAGAAGGTCAAGGAGAGCAGCAAAACGAGACCCGAGGATTCAAAAACATGTCCTTACTTTCACCAGCTTGAAGCCTTGTACAGAAACAAGAACAACAACAAGATTGAATATCACAAGGATCGTAGTGTTGAGAAGCTCCAAATAGTGCAGCAGCCACTGAGGGAAAATGTGGATCCAAATCTAGAGGAACATGAACATGATGATCATGGTGATCAAGATGGAGAAAGTACTGAGGAAGATCAAGAACATGATCAGATAGGAGGGATAGTAACAAGTTACAAACAGTCATCAATGGAGATGGTTGAGTCTTGAAGAGTGATCGAGACAGCCAAAGACAGCGATAACGAATTAAGTTTTCTTAATTTTCATCATCAGATCCGGTTGACGTAAAATGTCAATTCCAAAAATGTCCCAACACATGACTGTAAAGCCATATAAAAGTGGATAATATCATGTATTATTTCAGGCTCAACTCAGAGAGCTCTCTCTCACAAATGCGTATTCATTAGAAAAGTTATGTCTTTTCAGAAATAAAGAGAATTGAAGTTGAAGAATCCAAATCGAAATCAACTCGAGTAATGTAATGCTGGTAACCTATGATTATTATTACTTTTTTGGTTAATTCATTGGTCAGTTTATCTTTCATACGGTTTGTAACTTCTTCTCCGTATGCATATATGCACGTATTTGATTAGAAAAGATTTCAACAATAATTGTTTAGGTTAAGAACTGTTAAATCAGGATAAACTTAAGGTGTGTTAATGCATATTATGTATCAACTCTGCATATCATGTATCAACTCTCAAAGTAATAATATTAGTCCTTAAAGTTGTAAATATGAGTCTCTAAAGTTGTAAAATTTTAGTTACAACATTAGTTATCATGTGTCGTTAAAATTGTAATTAAGTCCTTAAAATTGTAACAACTTTTCTTTTATCACTTTAAAGACTCAGTTATCACTTTAAGCTAGCATATATTTTATCACTTTAACGACACATGAGAACTAATGTTGTAATTAAGTTTATTACAAATTTAAAGACACATATTACAACTTTTAGGATTCATGTTACAACTTTATAATAGAGTTGATGCATGACATGCTAGTCATTGTAGAATTTTCTATTAAATCATGCCTAAAAGTAATGGACTATTATTTTAGTGGCTTTAGAGATCAACAAGAAGCAGCTAGTTTTGTATTTATCGCGATCGAGCTCTTCATGATAATAGGTGGATTGGGCGGATTCCTTAATCCTCACATAAAAGGTTGAATTGTTCCTTGAATATATTGTTCATATGAAGGGAGTGATTATTTTTTTGAAGATTCGATGACATATATATATATATATATATATATCACACACACGCACACAACCCGGATCAGGAGCGGATGTCAGCACTAGGCTTAAAGTTCGGACGTCGCTGATTTCTCCACCTTCAGGGCGTCGACAGCGGCGCTTCTCTTGTCGGACAGATAGCAGACCTTGATACTGAGCTTCCTCTTGACGGTGGACTCACCGGCTACAAGTTTGCAGCCAACCTTGATCGGATAGCCCCAGTTGCTGCCTAGAGCTCTGATCCCAATCTCTTTGACCTTTTGCTTCATGTCAACACCGTCCCGGAGGCCTCTGGTGTTCATTCGGTAAGAGAAGCGCCGCCGTCGACACCCTGAAGGTGGAGAAATCGACGACGTCCGCAGTTTAAGCCGAATGTGGACGTTCGCTCTTATATATATATATATATATATATATATATATATATATATATATATATATATATACACACACACACTTTTCTATTTGAACTTTGGAATAAATAAATAAAACATCGATCACGTTCAGAATAGATTAATACTTGCCCGGATAGCTTACCTCACTGATCGACATTATTTATGATTGATAGTAAGAATAATTTGCATATAAGGGTTTCTGATTGAGGTTGCACAAAATTAACAATTTAGTGCTCAAAGCATATATATATGAGATGGAGGGGGCAATCAGATCAGTAAAGGCTTTTCCACTGCCCAGGAGCTAGGTGCCTTGTTGCATCAGCTTCTTAATCTCCAATACAAGATCGAAGGCCCTACCAACCATGTTGAAAGAATCTTCTTCCAGCTTCCATTCTGAATTAATAATTCTTTCAATTATCAAAGGGATTGATATCCGAATCTGTGTTGACCCTTAGCTTCCATCACATAACGGTTTTATTGATGCAGTAGTCTTGAATTGGATCTTCTTCATCCCAACCAACTCATCATTGGATATGAGAACGAACACGTACGTACATAATAATATCCTCATAACTTATGAAATTCAAGTCTGCAACATTAAGGAAAATAAGAGCGAAAATCTTCAAGAAATTCAAGAAATTTCTCTTATCCTCGGTGAAGGACATCAATAATTAGAACAAGAAAACCCCTTAGGGATTTAGCGATCAGTTGCATCATGCTTTGCATCAGATATGACTGCGATGTTGACCACAGTGGTTTACTATATGTTAAAAAACGCCTAGGTATAACATTATTAAGATGATGGATGAGATCGACGAGTCATTTTCACACATCATGCATCTTCATATTTTGTACCACAGAAAGGTTAGCCTGTTTTGATCTTACACCGCAAAGATGTGGTTCTTCCTCACCAGGTTATGCTTATAAAGAAATATATAAGAGTAATGCCTCAAAGTCATCAGGGATTTAAAGTAACAATTAGATGCCGTAAAGTTATCAAAGTCTCCATTTAAAATTGGGTTTAAGCTTCTACCTGCAGAGCGAACTATATAATTACAAATTAAACAAGAGGAAATGGCGAGAAAGCGACACAATGAATTCTTCTTTTTCTTATCCTCTTATTGCGTAAGTGATTATGATGAGATTCTAAGAAGCTTGATTCTTGTGGAACATTAACCATTCTCAGAACCAAAATTTCGGTCATTTTCTGGTCCTGTGACTCTTTTAATAGTATTAGCTGAGCTTATGTATAAAAATTAATTAAGATAGGAACTGTCAATTTCCTTTGGTCAAATATTGCATATATAATTGTGATTCTTGATTCCTTGCCAACTATAAACTATTTTTTTACATTAATCAGCACCAATATTTCTGCAAATATATTTTGAAAATAGTATACATATATAATACATCAAAGAAACATGATCATTTCTAAACAAGCTAGGGTTTTGATATGATGATCAGCTTAAAACTAGCTAGGGTTTTAATCAGTTTAAAGCAAGCTAGGGTTTTGATCATTAGAAGCACTCCCTCTATATATATAGCTTAGTTACTATTTTGTTTTATCCTTTTTACACTAATATGACGCATGCATGCAATAACATTAATAATTAATTTATAGTCAATATTTTTTTACTGGGAAGGCTACAAGCTTTAACGATCGAGGTCAATTACATATAGGCTGCAAATGGCTATTCCTTGGATTCAATCCAGTTTCAAATATAATTATTATAGTGCTTGCACTGCATGTAGTTAAAATAGTATTGCAATAACAACTCATCAGTAGCTAAAGCGAGCATCTTCCGGGATAAACCAGTTTGTTCTTATTCTGGTTATCTCATACATTTGTCTCGCATAAACATATCCAGCACATACAATATAAATTAGCAAACTAATTATTATTAGAAGTAAGATTATATATGTGTGTAAACTCCCACAATAATTTTGATTATGTTGTAAATAATTTATTTAATGGGTATTCTTATAATTAGCTTACTAGGGATATTTATGTAATTTATATACTGATTATATCTCTATATAAAAGATGGTTCTCTACTTAATAATATACACATATTTTCTCATTCTCATTCTAAGTGTCATTCCTATTCTCTCTCAATCTCTTATATTTTATGTTTTACAACACGTTATTAGCACGAATAGTTCTAACGCTAAGGTAGTTTTTTTACAGCATAGAAGAGAGACCGTTGATCAATTGATGGAAGAATCACTCAACATGGTTCAGAATTTCAATCACAAACAAGATCTCGGATTGGATTAGAAGTTTAGTCCACCAATATTCTCGGTTCTGACACATAAGATGAACACTTATTGATTCGCTCTGCATCGAGTAAAGTTTTCTAAATTCTATAATTCATGTTTCGTTCAAACCTTGATTACATGAAAAACCACCCTAAAGCATGAACCATATGTTGTTTATGTTTCGATCTTGTGATTTCATGTTTATTACCTTTGGTTGCATATTGAAAAATTCATCTACGATGCATGAGCACAAAATATATTTTATTAATCTATTTAGTTAATACATATGAACATGAAATGTCATATAAGTTTTCTTATGTTATGAGAATTGGAAAAAGAAAATATAACACCAAAAGGAAAATCACTACGGAGACCAGTAGCCACCGAAATCAGCCTTCACAACTGCCTAGTAGTGCAGACAAGGAGACACATGGATCAACAAATACATGTATCAAATTCAAGATCACTGTCAAATTGAAGTATATGCATGCGTTCCAAAAGTAACGCCCGTAACCATTAATTTGGTCGTTTATGCTAGACATTACATATATGGAATATTTATGCCTAAAACATTTAATAATACAAATAAATTAATATTGCTCTTAATGAAGTTCGAATAAAACACGTTTAGAAATGTAACGTCATTTGAATAATGACGCATACTGATTTGAATTATGAGTTAAATTATTATGCAAATTATGATAGAAACATTATGAATTTAATATTCAGTTACGTCAATTTGAATAATTGTCATTATAATTCATTATACTAGAAGCATGAATTTTGAATAATTGTCATTATAATTCATTATAATTATTAGGGTAAACTGCAAAAAAATACCCGAACTTTGAAGCTCATTTCAAATAAATACCCCATCTTCAGATTCTTTCAAATAAATACTCGAGCTATGCAAAATTCTACAAATTCTCAATTTCGTTACACATTCCGTTACTAACCATTAACTTGTCTACGTGGCATGTGTGACGTGTCAATTCTTATTGACTGGACCAATGGGTATTATTATGCTTTAAATTTTCCAGACTTTGATGTATTAGAGAACATGCTTTGGAGCATTTTTTTTTAATGTTGTCAAAACAAGTTGGCTACGTACAAGACTTCCTTTACATGCAATCAAGTTCTTTTATGATTAAGTTGATTCTCATTTTGAGTCCCTCCGCACTGTAGTGTCGTTGGCCTAGATTCTAATCTTAGCAGTTTTATTTTTATTTTTATTCCTATTAGAAACAATTTTGACCTTAGCAATTATCCATGAGACAAATGAATATTGTGATATTCGAGCAAAGTGCAATACTTAATTTGTTGAGGGAATGAAAACGTGCAAACTCAATGGAGAGGGCTGACAATTTAGGGTTAACGGGTTTAGCGAGAATAAAATTTTTTGTGGTCTAAAATACCCTTGCTGACAGGTCCAGTCAATAGGAATTGACACGTCATACATGCCACGTAGACAAGTTAACGGTTCGTTTAACGAAATGTGTAACGGATTTGAGACTTTGTAGGATTTTGCATAGCTCGAGTATTTATTTGAAAGAATGTGAAGATGGAATATTTATTTGAAATGAGCTTCAAAGTTTGGGTATTTTTTTTATAGTTTACCCTAATTATATAAACGTTATGCCAGTAGTATTTATCTCTTTTATTACTAATACAGTAATATATAATGTAATAAGCATTAATGAGATTTAAACCCATAACCGCTACATAAATGATATTTACTATTGATTTTATGTCGGATCCTAATTTAATATCAATTATGAATTAGAATCATATTCATTTCAATTTGATATTTATGAGGGATAATGCCTGAAGCAATTATACATTTATAACCCCATAAATTGTGCTTGAAACATTACGGGATTATTACATAAATGTTATGTCATAAGCATTTACCCGATTTGGTTATAAGTATGTAATGCCAGAAGCATTAATGGGTTTTGAACTCATTTTCTTATTTATAATCGCTGCGTAAATAATGGTGATTTATACCATATTTAATATTTATCTTATGCCGGTTTCCAAAATCAAATCACGTCGATTTTATCTCAATTAATTCTTATTCATATTATCTTTTATGTCGGTAATTATGCCAGAAACAAGTAAGTCAATTGAAGATGCAATGTAGTTGATTTTGCATGTAACTATTGGTGTTTATTGAGTATATAAAATCAATGTTAATGCATATACTTTATGTCAATTAAATTATTTCCGTTATGTTTAGTTTATTTCGATTTATTTGAAAATTACTTTCACTTTAAGTTGTGTAAGTAATGAATTAATAGCATATGTTGATTTGTCTTATTAATGATGAATATTAAATAAGCCTGAATCAAAAGCTCAAATCAAGTCAAAGTGACAATAACAAGCCCGAGCCAGAAGCTCAACCTAAGCTGCAAGGCTAGCACAGAAGCTCGTCACATGTCTTCTTGAGTTCATGACAATGATTATAACTCTTCTCAAACTATGCTCACTCAGTTGGATGCGATGTCTAGGAAAGTTCTTTTAAAGATATGTACTTAAGTGAGCCTCGCTCTATCACCTCATCATTGCTTACATGGTCGTATACAATTAGAGTTACCGAAAGGGTTGACTAATAACATTGTATTTTTTAATAGACCATTATGAGCCCAGTTGGCAAACTCTCCCTCTACAGAACCTAGAAGCCCAACATATCTCTTAAATTGTGCCTTGTAGGTTTGTAAAGTATGTAGAGGTTTGTTTCTTTCACTTTAATTAACGTCAATTCCTTTGGTTCAGCAGAATCAAACAAAAGAAAAATAATCTATTGACATTGGTTTTTCGTACCTAGTCATTATGCATGTCTATAAGGCACTCCAAATATTTTCTTATAATAGCTATTGTTAATATATTCACCATATTTAATGTGTAGTTAATTGCCAGAAGCATTTACACATAATTACGTGAAAAATTCACTATGCTAAATTAGTAGCGTGAAATTAATATCATCAATTGTTACATGATTATAATTTGAAAATACATGCACCTAATGTATCGGAAGTTCAGAAATGAACCAGTAGTTCATGTATAAATCGAACTTGTAGTTTCGATAATAACCCCCTTAAGAAGCTTGAAGTTTCATTCTAAAATTTACCATACATGATAAAATCGGTAGCTTTTATCATGTTAATTGGTAGTTTCCATAAGAAACTATTTAAAGTAGACATCTTCCTTACTTGAAGCAAATCATAATTAGAGAATATTGAAATGAAAAGGCTTGATGCCTGTTAGTACATAGCCAAAATACTTGGCTAAGCCGAGAATAAGGTACAAATACCCGGTCGAGATAGCCCTGGTGAGCCTTCACAGACATCCAAAGAATGAAGAGCCGGTAACAAACCGTTTGCCAAAGTCATTCTAACGGCAAAACACCCCCAAAAGGGGAGACACTCCAAAGGATGGTAAGAAGTCCCACATTGGAGACTAAGGCAAATGTACCTAAACTTGACCTATAAAACAAGCTCAACCCATCATAAAAGGTACACACATACACACTCACATATAATCTCTCCCTCTTTCATTCCTCTATCCGTACAAGTGCTCAAAGCTAACTTAAGCATCGGAGAGTCGAAGACTGGGCCACCCCAGTCCCGACCCCGTGACGTTGTCATTTGTGCATGTACCAAGTGAAAGACCCCAAGAATTCTACTTCGTTCCGCCCTGCGACCACTTTCAGGCTCGGGATGAAACAGGTAGAAACAATTGGCGCTAGAAGGAGGGTCCCTATCTTGTGGAACTCCCACTTGCCTCGGAACTCAGCACCATGGTGGAGATCATTGATGACCCCGTGGACCCTGGCACTCAAGTGGAACCTCAACCCGACGACACATCCCTTCCCCAAACCAGCAGCCCAGCCCCCATTAACCATCCTGACCCCACCACAGCCCTTGAAATCCTCAAGCGGGACTTCCATGAGTTCCGCGAGCAGACGGCAAAAGAAATGGTAGAAGTGAAAGCATACCTGGTATGTATCGCTGAATTGGAGAAAGAGCAATTCTTGCTTCGCACCACGTTAGAGCATCGTACCGTGTATAATGATAGCTTGGACCGCGCGGCGCAAATTGCCGGGACCCCGGATTCTCTTCAAGGCCAGACTGGCTCCATGCTCCTGGGAGGGCCTAGCCAGATCGTATACATGTCCCATCCCCTAACCCACCTCTCATTTCCACTCTCAGCCCAATCCTCAATGACTCCCCTTTGCCACATCAACCTAATCCATCTGCCCAACCTATCTCCACTTCAACCACTGCCAACTCTCCCAACCCACCTCTTGACATGCCAACCCGCCTATTACTCCAGCTTAGCTAAACTGTCACGCAGTTAGCCTCACGGGTGGAAGGAGTAGAGAGTCGCGGGGCTCAGCGACCCTTGTTCTCTGGCTATGGACATCGCCCAATCCCCTTCACACCCCGAGTGCAGATGGAGAAGCGGCCTCCGGGAGCCAAGCCATTCAAGATGGATAAGTATAAAGGCACAGGAGACCCTCATCTCCACCTGGAGACATTCTTCTCGCTCTGTAGCTCCTCTGGCTACAGCGACGCCATAGCCTGCCACGCCTTCCAAGAGACCTTCTGGGATGAGGCCCTCAGTTGGT
Source organism: Fragaria x ananassa (assembly GCA_034370585.1). Lineage (NCBI taxonomy): Eukaryota > Viridiplantae > Streptophyta > Magnoliopsida > Rosales > Rosaceae > Fragaria > Fragaria x ananassa. The sequence goes on from CP139769.1 coordinate 17,968,704, forward strand.
TCCTCAGCCTACCACATAACTCCATAGACAACTTCAACCAACTCTCAGAACGTTTCCTCAACCGTTTCATACTGCACACCAGCATCTACCGCACTGTAGACGCCCTGTTCCACATCAAGTAGAAAGAGGGCGAAGGCCTCCATGAACTGCTGTCCCGGTGGCAATCTGCCACAGCGAGATGCCACAACTTGGAACCTAGCGTAGCGGAGCAGGCTTTCCGTCAGGCCCTACTCCCCGGCAGTTTCCTGATGGAGATCAATAAGAACCCTCCAGGATCCTATGATGCCTTGATGGACCTGGCGGTGCGGTGGGCCCGTGCTGAATTTGCCACTTTTGGACGTCCCGCCCATGCAACTCTAGCTCTTACTGCCCCGGCACCAGATGAGCATTTTGGCCACACACAAGAAAAAGGGCAATCACATAGCCCATCCCGAGAACAGGGGCGCGGCTCCGACCGTCGCCATGGAGGACAAAGAAATCGCGACCACCTCTCATTTCCACTCTCGTTTAGTGGCGCAAGGATTTTCTCAACGCCATGTGATTGATTACGAGGAGACGTACTTTCCCGTAATGGACGTCGTAACGTTCCACTACCTTATCAGTTTGGTAATTTCTGAATAACTGAATAAGCAGCCTATAAATGTGGTAAGAACTTATCTCTGTGGGGATCTGAATATAGAGATATACATGAAGTTTCTTGAAGAACTTCTGTTACCCAATGCAAATAGTTCTAGACCAGAAAGCATGCTCTCCATTTGCTAGAGTAGTTCACTTTAGGGGTTCAAACAATCCAAACGGAGTTGGTATAGCCGTCTAAGTGAATATTTGTTTGGGATGAGATATATGAACAATGGACTATGCCCATGCGTGTTTATTAAGAAAACAAACTTCGGGTTTGCAATTTGTGGTGATCTATGTCAATAGCATGATTGATAATCTTGAAGAGATTAAGAAACCACAAAACACCAAAAGCCAGAGTTTGAGATGAAAGACTTTCGGAGATCAAATCATTTCTCGACCTAGAGTCGTGCAAAGTGCAAATGGAATTTTGGTCCATCAAACAAATTACATCTAGAAGATGTTAAGATGTTTTAATGAGGATAAAGCAAAGTATTCAAACTCACTCATAATCGTCTAAAATCTAGCAAGACTCGTATCATCGTGCAGATGAAAACGAAGAGATATTGGGACCAAAAGACTCTTATCTAAGTACAATAGGCGCATTATTGTACTTGGCTAAATGCCGTAGATCAGACATCTCACTCGATGTGAATTTATTAGCTAGATATAGCTCTACGCCTACACACCGCATCCGGAAATGACATAAAAGACAATTTTTATTACTTTAAATGTGACGGAAAAGGGCTCATTCTATCATCATGGAATGGATCAACCGCTTATGATCCTTGAAATGATGTTTGCCTTGTTAAATATTGTGACATGAGTTATGTAAACCGACACAAAGCTTATTCCCGACTAGTTATGTCTTTACTTTAGGGAATACAATAATTTTAGAGGTATATGAAATAAAAACTTCTTTAAGTCATGTTGACTATTAAGTTATTCAAGAAGCATAATCAATGTAGCAGTCTTACTTAGTGTGTAGTATTCAGGGGGAGTCAATATTAGGGAGAGTATCCTGAAGCATATTATTAACTATTGTGTACTCTTTTGTCCTTCGTCCAAGGTTATTTTGTCTCACCAAGGCAAGGCAGGTGGCTGACATTAAATTGGTCACCCTACTCATACTTCATCTTGAAGATATTTTTATTTGAAATATATGTAATTGCTCATCTTTTCCCTTCGACCACGGGTTTGTCTCACTGGGTTTACTGGGCAAGGTTCTAGTGTAGCAACTATTATGCATATATCTCTCACAGACCCGCATCTTATGATCCAGACTAAACCGCTTCACTGAAATCAAAGGTTCTGACTACCACCGCTACGTGTGTGTTGTACTCTTTTCTCTTTCGACCAGGATTGTTTTTGTCCCATAGGGTTTTTATTACCTGACAAGATTTTGACGAGGAAACACTGAAACACATATCAGAGAAAGCTAATAATAGAGAATACCCAAGGGGGAGTGTTGTAAATAGTTTATTTAATGGGTATTCTTGTAATTAGCTTACTAGGGATATTCATGTAATTTACATACTGATTACATCTCTATATAAGAGATAGTTCCATACTCAATAATATACAAATATTCTCTCATTCTCATTCTAAGTGTCGTTCCTCTTCTTTCTTAATCTCTTATATTTTATGTTTTACAACAAATTAATCTATATATGTAATGTTAGGTGTGTTAGAATTGTTGGAAGAGAAACGGGTAGCAACTAAAATGGCGGTGTTCCAAAGCATATATATGTTTAGTTCGATCTGCTTAGACTTCTTCAGGTTTTTGTTACCACTTTACGAACATGAGAAATTGAGAAGACAAAGTTCACTAACAAAGTAACAAATAAACAAATAATAATGACGAACACCTCACATAAGCAAGCTCATGAATATGTACATGTATATCAATGAGCATATATCTGAGACGGCTACATAGTTTTTTTTAGGATTAAATTCAGTGTGTTACCCTGAACTTTATGTCACTCATCAGTTGTGTCTCTGTTCTTTTTTTTTCATCACGTGTACCCTTATACTCTGAAAATTCATCAAACCCAGACAAAAACTCAAATTCCCTCTAAATGTGACGTAAGCATCCGACATGGAATAAAAAAGGAGGGCCCACTGTTCAATTTCTTACCATTTACGAAGGGTAAAAACGTCATTGGATCTATTTTACTTTCTTCTTCTTCTTTTTTCCTTCTTTTTTTACTTTGCCTTTTCTTTTCCTTATCTCTCTCCCCACCTCTCTTTTAAATCAAAACTCCTCCACTACTTCCACCCTTAGCCATCCCCTAAAACACTGCCGGCCTCCCCGCCCACCACCGCTCCTCCCTGGCTCCCTCTATTCTTCCTCACATCTTGAACCCCTACCTCGACCCTAATTCAACCTTAATGGGCACTCCACACTCACAACCAATCATTGGAAAAAAAAATGTGGAACCAAAACAAAAGCCTGAACTAGAGAACACAGGGGAGAGGATGGGAGAGAGTGGTAGAGCTTGGATGTGGTGAGGGCAACGTGGGCCGAACCAGAGTCTGTGGCAGTAGCGATTGAATGGACGAGATTGGAGAAGAAGAAAGACCTAGAGGCGAGTTCGTTAGAGAAGCGATCCATGGGGTTTTGTTGTCATGGTTGACGGCGGAGTCATGAAGGGTCTGGAAATCGGAGAGAGTGAAATCGAAGAAGGGTTGGTTTAAGGTGTTGGTTGGGATTTCAAGATGGTGGAGGTTTCCTTGTTTTCTGATTATTCGAGTTATGGATTCATCCATACTTGATTTGGGTTTGAGGTCTTTGTGGCTGTTCAAGTGAAAAGGCTCCAAGGTGTGATTGAATTAGGTGGCCGGTGTTGGAATTGTTGGGTTTTGTGGTGGCTGTGATAAGATTTGGTAGAAGAAGGCGATTGTTGCAGAGAGTAGGAAGGAGGAGGAAGAAAGAGAAGACTGAAAACAAGACAAATTGACGTTTTTACCCTTCGTAAATGGTAAAAAATTGAACAGTGGGCCCTCCTTTTATATTCCATGTCAGATGCTTACGTCACATTTGGAGGGAATTTGAGTTTTTGTCTGGGTTTGATGAATTTTCAGAGTAAGGGTACACGTGATGAAAAAAAAAGAACAGGGACACAACTGATGAATGACATAAAGTTCAGGGTAGCACACTGAATTTAATCCTTTTTTTTACATATAGCTCACAAAGTCACAAACAACTCAAAGAAACTCTTAAATCATTACGGTTATTTTACTAATAAGCTCGTAACTACTATGAATGTATCAGTGAAGAAGAGGAAACTTTAACATGGTAGCCATGGCTAAATCTAAGCTTAATACAGAAAAATGTGAAGAAGATGAAGCAAGTAAAGAGAGAACTTGGAGCAATTTTCAGGTATATTCCAAGCATTCCAAGCTGAAAAAATGAGCAAAACGTACAAAGTTCTTCACAATACACGCTATATATAGCTTTATTACAAAGCAATATGAAAAATATCTTCTAACAGAAAATGTCCACAACAGCATATTTCCACATCAGCACCACTTCATGGTTTACAGCTATCACTGATAGCTGAATAATATCTCTTTTAACACTCCCCCTCAATCTCAGCTAAGGTATGTAATATGAGATTGGTGATGCTTCAGTACAGGACTATGAAATCCTTTTGTGAAAATGTCAGCTGTCTAAAATGCTATAGAAACATACTGAAGAAGAAGATTATTTCTCTAAATTTCACGAACAAAGTGAAAGTCATTATCTGGATGCGTAATCCTTGAATGGAAAACAGGATTTGAACATAGTGCAAGAGCAGAAAGATTATCACACTTTAAGAGAGGCGGAGAGGGAATTTTAACATGCAAGTCACACAGAACATGCCTTAGCCAAGATACTTTTACAACAGTATTGGGAAGAGCTCTATATTCAACTTATGTAGAACTCCTTGCCACATATCCTTGCTCTTTCGATTGCCATGAAACAAGACAGTTTCCCATTAATACAACAAAACCAGTAGTTGATCTCCTTTTATTAATATCACCAGCACAATCAACATCACTAAAAGCTGTAACAAAAGGTGTGGCAGCTCCATATTTAAAGAACAATCCCTTATGCAAAGTCTATTGTAAATATCTCAATATTCTCTTGACTGAAGCATAACGAATATCTGTTAGACGTAACATAAATTGACATAATGTATTCACTACATATGCTTTATTCGGCCTGGTGAAAGTCAAGTATTGAAGAGCTCCAACAATACTTCTATAAAGAGATGGATTAGAGAGAAGAGTACCTTCAGTATTCAAGAAATGAACATGAGGCAAGCAAGGAGAATTACAGCCAAAACATGTTTCCGTTCCTACTTTTGCAATGTGCATACTTAGCTTGAGACAAAAGAATTCCAGACTTTGTGTACTGAATGCTAATTCCCAGAAAATATGTCAATGGTCCTAGATCCTTCACATCAAAAACACCACTCAATTCCTTTATCATTGTTTCTATCCCTGCTGTATCAGATCCAGTGATGACAATGTCATCGACATATAATAGTAGTGCAACAATACCATTGTCTGAATGTTTAATAAACAAACTTGGATCTAAATGAGTAAACTGAAAACTAAAAGATGGAAGATAAGTAGTAAATGTTTCATTCCATGCTCTAGGTGTTTGGTTTAAACCATAGAAATGTTAGCATACATAATCAGAATTCAAAGGATCAACAAAACCTTGAGGTTGTTGCATATAAACCTCCTTTGTCAAAACGGAATTCCTTACATTCAACTATCAAAGTCCCTATCAGTTCATTGCAGCTAAAGCAATTATAAGCCTCACAGTACTGTGTCTAATAACATGACTAAAAGTTTCATATAAAACAAGACTGAAACTTTTCTCATAATCTAGACCATTCTCTTAACTATAACCTTGAGCAACAAGTCTGATAGACACATAATATGCTATGATCTTAATGTATTTCTTACCCAATTTGGCTATGTTATTTCCTTAATAATTACATTTCTAACATGTTTTGTGTTTATAGAGTCATAAGAAGCAATAATTGAGGAAAGAAGGCTAAAAGCAACAAAAAGAGAAGAATCCTAATCAAAGTAGGATTCCCGATCTAACTAGGAAACAGAGTCCTAACTCAACAAAGAGTCTCACCGAAGCATAGAAATGAGGATATCGATGGATAAGTTATTTAGGAAACTTTCCTGTTTTAAATTTCGAAACTTACTATGTAAAACTTCCCTATTCTGACTCTCCTTGAGCATTTGAGGAAACTTTCTAATTGTGTGAGACATGAATTGCGTGCAACAAAGGAAGACAAATTTGAGAAGAACAACGACTCTTCTTTGCCATGCAAATAAGAAGAATGCAACGCAAATTCTTAGAGATTGAGACGTCAACTATCAAAGAGAGTTGGAGATAGACTCTACATGCGAGTTGTTAGAGAGAAACAAAACTTTTTTATTCAACAAATATTCAAAATAAATAGGGGAGTAAATTGTTTTAAGTCAAATACCTATTTATCTTGATTCCTATTGGTTGGATGACATCATAATGAGTTGTTTTTCTCTTGAAAATAGGAAGTTTGGCCCGATAAGTCACAAGAAGATGATTGCTTACAAAGAAGGGTTTGACAAGAGGAAAACACGAGTTTCAGAAGAAGAGAATCATCTCTGAGGTATGGATTGAGGTATATGAGATGAGAGATTTGGTTAAGAGGTGGAAAACTAAGGATGGGTTTAAGAGAGAATAAGAAGCATGGCTTGCTAGCCTCCTTCCTTTCTATAGAACTTGGTAGAGAAGGGGTTTGGACAGGAGATGAATTGGGAAGAATGGAAAACTAAGGAAGCATTTAGGAGAAGGAAAGCATGGGAGAAGAGTGCGCTAGATAGCTTGCTAGCACCCACCATTCTCGTTGCCTATGGTTGATCACAACAGCTATTTATATGCATTTTTTAGCAACTAGAAGGGATCTTGGTTGAAGATTTCTACTGCTGGGTAAAAGAATGGTATGGTTAAAAGCATATATTGGTTTTGTAATGTCTTTTAGTTTGTCAAATTGTGTCTCAAATTGTGTCTAAAGATGGCTTTGAAAGGTGTGAATGTGGAACAAGTTTGCAGATTTCACATAGAAAATCTGCTGCTGGGATTCTACTACTGAGGTTGTTGGCTTGCTACTGTAGGATTTTTGTAGGATTTTTGGAAAAATGTACCTCTATGGTATTTTATTGTGTGGCTACAATTAAGAATCATATGTTAAAGTTTACTTGTTTGGATTTGAAAGGATATGGACTTGGGTTTTGGGCCTCTTTTCTTTCTTTATCTGTATTATGAGTTAGGTCGTTGGACATGAATTTTGGTCTCAAGTCAAAAATTACCAATGACCCTAAAACTAATAACGGATCTCATGCAATTATGTTACCTTCCACGCTACATCCATTCTTGAAAGCCTTAAGTGCATGAATGTGGCTTTGATCCACATGCATGACATGATGTTTATTCGCCTTAAAGTGTGATCTAGGCTTAAAGAATGAATTAGGTCTCCTTACTGGATTTTTAGGCTTCAACATATAGTGCAACTGCAAGCCTTCAATAATACAGATTAGGTTGGTCATGAAAATGATAGAAAATCAACCATCAATTTGTAATTCTCTTGAATGATACACATTAACACATATGTCTTGGTGCACTAAGAAAGAAGTAGCTATCCCCAGATCGTCCACTAAAGCTAAATGCAGAAGCATAACTCACTATGCTATAGTTCACTATACTTCTCAAACTGAATGTCTTACTCATCTTATGCAAAAATTTACAGATTGAGCTACAAACCAGTCCAGAATTGCATTGTGACAACACATATACCCTTCTATAAAGACTTCGTAGCATTACGAAATAGAAATTTCCATTGGTTGTAGCAATTTTTTTTTAAAAATTTATTAAATGACTCACGCACTTACATATTTCAGTGAATTTTGAACCCTTGACTTTAAAAAATTCAGTTAACCTCTTTAACCAAGCAAGCCACGTGTCACAAACTACACTAAAATGTAGTGTCATCGTCAGACTCCATGGACGTGATGCTCAAGAGGAGCATGTTAATGGAAAGCACATGGGCTGACAAGATGTTGAGTGACAATGTCGTCACTAAGTGAAACTTCTAATTCGAGGTACTTCGGTTTGGAATTTTAGAAAATTCTGCACATGAAAATTGCCCGGAATATTGAAATAAGTTCAACACATTTAACGACATATTTTTATGAGGTTCCATGAATTAGTTATGATAGTTTATCATCCTCAGCTTTTTTATGTTTCCTCCTGCCAAGTGAGAATTTCCCCGATATGTTCTATATAGAGGGGTGCCTAGTGTCAGACTCTCCACCAATGTTGACCTTCATGGGGCACTAAGCGAGTCTCTTTTTTTTGGACCTATAGGGGATGCAAAATCCGGGCGTATGTCGTTAGAAATAGGCATCATGTGTATCCATGAGTCAGGAAGTCTCATGGACATTATATGCCAGTAGGTCGATATTGCAGCTCATGTTGGTGGTGAGGTTTGTATTGTGCGGTCCTTAAACCATCGACATGGGTGAACATGTGGGCTGAATGATGATATGTCAAGTTCTTATGGTCCTCATTGGCCACGACCATGTGACTCGGGCATGAGTTTGGGTTCGACCTTGCCTAAAGAAAAGGGGATGCCAACAAGCATGGAAGGGCTACACCGTCCTAGACATATGGAAGCCAAAGGTGAGTATTGATAATTAGTTGCCTATATTGTAGTACCCCGAAACATAGTACTAATTATATAACACAATAAGGCTCCTTAACTTTAGATAGTAATCCAAATATCTTCTAAAATATTTCTTTTAGAAGCCAATAACTCCAAATATCATACATACAAGATAGATATTTTTATTAAGTATTATAATTTGAGTAAACTACTTAAATATCTTAACCCATATTTCTTACATATAATCGATACTTGTGATCGAATTTAAGACTCGTGTTAGTATTGTTTTTATCATGCATACTATTCTAATCTTAAATATTACTAACACATTTACAAGATCTTAAGAAAGGAAAACATCATATTCCTTTACTTATAAATATTTATGTATTTATAGATATATGTCAATACATATATAAGGTATACCTCATATATAGATTCATGTACTAGCTGATTTTTCTTTTACCCCTCTTACTATTTAGTTTTCTTTGTGAACAATCACCTTAACTAGCTAGACTATCACTTAAATTTGGTCTTTTAAGTCAAATAAAATTGGTGAAAATTAATTTATAATGTATGCTTCATTGCCTATAAATACTTGGGAGCTACAACATCTTTTCTTCATACTCTAAGATCAAACGTAAAGATGATCACAAACTTCCTTAGTTGAATAGAAAAGCTCCTACACCAAAATCATATCCTTCACTCTTTTTCTCTTGAGAAGTTATTTCTTTGTCAAAGAAGTCCAACCTTGAGTCAATACCAAAACCTTCACTTCACTTCTGAATATTTAATAGTAAGTATATGGCTACATTACTATACTCTTTTGTCTTTAAGATTATCAAAATGCATAACTAAGGATAAAATAAAAAATATGTTTTCTATAAACTTATATTTTCGTATATCATTAAATATCATTTTGTAAATTTGATAACATACAATATTAGATTCTTCATGAAAAATGCTTCAGTTTAGGCTTTTGAATCAATTAAAAAGGTTTGGAAATGAACAAATTATGGCTAATCAAACTTTCAAACTAATAAACTCGCTGAAAATCTATTACAACTACCACAACTTCAAAAATTCATATCTCACTCATTTATTAACCTTTTTCTACAAACTTTATATCAAATTGAATATTAGGACCTATACTTTAAATCTGCAAAGTTTCAGAAGCAATGGTAAAATATAAAACACGTAAAGACTTAGACATCAAAGGTAATATAAAGGATATCAGCTTTCTGCCCTGCTACTGTTTTTCACCTTTTCTGAACTCCATGACTTTGAACTGGATTATATGACTTATTTCATTGGATTCCTTACAAAAAATCCTTCGACATGGACTACTCACTTGCCTAATGTGGACATAAATTGAATGAGATATAAAAATGATAAGTTGACGGTTATTTGGACAAAGATTTCTTTCACTATGGGAAATGTGACTACTAATTCTTTAACTACGTACTAACTAATATTTTCTGTTTATTTAATTTAAAGTAAATTTACTTTATGTCACATTTACTTTCAAGTTTATTAAATTGCTTATCGTGTGCATACCTTAAGTTATTAACAATTTTTTAAGTATATTGATGTACGCTTATATACTTTGTTGGTCTTGAAGTAATTGTCTTACTTACTAAAGTTTTATATATTTATTGACGTAATTATATTTGGAGATGTGAAGCCGGGTGATTAGTATTACCCAGTGCTTAAGTGAATTACTGGTAAAAGTGTTTTGTGATTTGTGGAGTTAACTTGAGCCATAGTCCCTACAGATAGTGTACTATTATACTTATAGGAAAAAAATGTCTTGGTTGAGAGTAACTTTGACACTGCACTAGTCAAGTTCCGTTGCGTAGAAAGTTGACCCGTGACGGCTAGTCAAGTTTCGTTGCATAGAAAGTCGACTCTCCTCTTTAGAGTAGCTATTTTAGGTTATTTATCACCAGTCTTATTTTTATTTTTAACAACAATCTTTATTCACTGGTCTTTAGTTAGAGGCTTTTTAGCCAAATTTCTACCTTAGCTTTCACATTAGTGTCAATTTGCTACCTTAGGTTTCATTTCAGCCAATTTGGTACCCTAGGTTTTCATAATTAGCCTTTTGGCTACCTTAGGTATTATTTATGCCGATTTGCTACCTTATGTTTTCAAAATTAGCAATTTTCTACATTTTTGTCATTTTAATTTATTTCTTTATTTATCTAAACATGAATTAATTCTGAAAATCAAAGCTTAAAGTTGGTCGATATTGAAATTTTAATAAATAAATTAGTTAATATTAAAACTCTAAAGTAACAAATTTAATGGAAGAGTAACAAATTTGGTGAAATAAAACATAAGTAACAAAATTGGCTAGTTTAGAAAAACTATAATAGCAAATTAACTAAAATGAAAGATATGGTCGTAAATTAGTATTAAAGTAAAAATTAAAGTAACAAATAGATAATGAATTTACGAGAGCAGTGTCTGTCCTGATTTTTTCTTTTATTTTTATTTCTGTTGAGAACTTACCGTCCGAATTGCTTGTACCGACATGAGAACGTGAGTCTTGTCCGTCTATGTAAGTGCGTCTTAAAGTAAAATAATGAAGGACAACAGAGGAGCGTAATAAACTATATATGACCCCATCGTCCTTTTGTGGTACTGACATCCATGAATTCACTGCCATTTAAACGACATGTACCACAGACACAGTACATTTGTAAGGCTCCCATGGAATTTGTAAGGCTCCTCACAATTCACAAAAGAAGGATCAAGATTCCCTTTGGTAGTCCCTACCCCATGCATGTCTTAAGGGCCGGAGAAAATCTTCCGTGTAACAGCCGCATCAGCTGCCTGGTGCGACTAGCCACACAGAAACAGACACATGGCACTTTTTCTCCATCTCAACATTGCTGAAAACACAACGAAAATCTCCGGTTCGTTTCCGGCTGCACCTTAGCCGTTTCGCCGAGAACCGCTTATTGCACCAAGCAGAACAATCTCTACACCCTTGAAACCCTCCTCCATCGCGTCAACGCCACCACCTCAAGCTCACTCATGAACGCTTGCACACTATACCCCTGATCTGGGCAACAATGGCTTCACTGATTTCAATGAATTGAATCATATTGAGGCTCCCAAGAACTGCATAGTGTTGACGGCGGCGACGGAGTGGAAGGAGACCCTCGTCAATTTGACGCAGTGGACGGCATGTTGTTGACGGAGGAACGACGGCAATTTGAGTTATAGCAGAGGAAAGAAAAGGTTAGGAAGATGCTGACTTGGAGAACAAAGTGTCATGTGTCAACTTCTGCGTGGATGGTCGCACAAGGCAGCTGGTGCGGCTGTTGCACGGAAGATTTTCTCTAAGGGCTGTCCTTCACTCCATGTGCCCCCCCCCCCCCCCCCCCCCCACCCCCCCGGTTGGTACTGTGCATTCCAGATAGGTCCCTATTTCCGAAGGACTCTATACCTAATTGTCCCCTCATTTTAAGCTCTCTCTTCTCCACTACATATGTAATACGGAGCCCTAGTTCTAACAGAGCTCCATTTTCTCCAACTCTGATGACTTGTGTGATCAACGTAACACACCATTTTGGAAAATCTGGAGAATAAGAAGAAAATGAGGCAAAACAAAGACTAAAAACAAATTTACACCCCCAATAATATTCCATGAACAAAACTAAGCAGAAGCAGAAACTATTACAAAGTGACTTGTTTATTTTTTTGAACAAGCTGAAATGAACACCTCTCTAGATCTCTTTCTCATGGCTATATATAGCTAGCTCATTTATCATTGTAGAAAAATAAATTGTAATTGACATTATGTAATTTTACTAACTATATGATCATCGCCTACCACTCTTTTCCTTCCTTTCGATCCCCACCATGTGTGTTTCTGTGTTTTCTTTCTTGCCACTTCTGTGTGTATTTTCATTCTAATTTACTCCACCACCCACTTACCCGATCCGGTAGCCCTGCAAATTGCAAAATCTGACTCGCATTGAAATTTGAAACAAACTTTCTTAATTTCTTTGCCCTTTTTCACGACTCACTCACTCGATCAGCTGTTGCTGATGCTCCCACTGAAACTGAAGCTCCTTTGTTTGCCACTATCTCATAGTTGCCCTCGTCTTCCTCATCGTCCTCGTCCTCGTCACCATCCCTCTCTTCTTCCTCATGGTTTTGATCCATTTCTGGTTCCACCCTCGGAGGTTGCCACTGCTGCTCCGGCCTCACCATCATCGGCGCCGCATTGTTCTCTGGCTTTGGTGAATTATTGTTGTCGTTATTATTATTATTATTATTCCCCATCTGATCAAAGTACTTGTTGTTCCTCTCTTTGTACAAACTGTCGAGGAGGTGGAAGTAAGGACACGTCTTGGAATCCTCGGGCCTCTTCTTGTTGCTCTCCTTCACCTTCTTGAAGTACTTGTTGATGTTCTCCCACTTCTCCTTGCACCTCTTCGCGCTCCGGTTGTACCCGAGCTTCTTCATCCCTGCCGATATCTCCTCCCAGAGAGGTCCCTTGGGGCCGTTCTCTTGGTACTTTGAGTCCAGACCTGTTCTTAGCTTGATGAGTGAATGTACCTCCACTCTCGGCCATCTCGATGAGCTCGGCGTAGTAGTAGCACTTACCATATTATTATTGTCGTTGTTACTCTCACCGTTTGCCCTCGGAGTAATCTCGAAACTCGTGATCGGCGCTTGTGTTATCTGCAGTGCTGGCGGTGGTGGTGTAGTCTGCTGCCTTTGCTGAGGAGGAGCTGGTTGCTGAGCTGGCGGTGGCTGTGGCTGCGGCGGATGTGACGTCACCAAATGGTTATTAGGAGTAATAGTAGGTGTGGCTTGGGCGTTATGCTGTTGTTCGGCTATTTTTTGCAAGAAGGACATGACGGCGGAGTCTTTGGCGGCGGCGATGGAGCGTTCTTGGGCGAGAATTTCACGTTCGCGGTTAATGCGGGCCATCTCCTGCATTCTCCAAGCTTCTTCTCTTGCCATTCGCTCGTGCTCGCGCTTCTCGATGGCTTCAAGGAACCTCTTCTGGAGATCCTCCTGCTTGTGGACAACCTGCTTCATCAGGGTCTCGAAGAAGTCCTTCCACTTCCTCTTCCTCTTGGCACGACCTTCCATTTCTTCGTCGGATGAGGTTGACGAAGATGTCGAATTCGACATGAGGTCGGTGGATGATATGCTCGGAAATGTAGAAGGCGGGACAAATGTAGTGGCCTGGTGATGCTGGTGGTGAGAAGTAGGGTTTTGTTGCGGCGGTGGTGTGAATATTATAGGGTTTGTTGGAGGGAATAACGAGCTAGGGATTGTTGGTGTTGCAATGCCTTGGTGTGGTGCAGCTGATGGAACAGTATTAGTACTGTTAGTACTTGTACTATTGATGTGAGAAATTGTAGGAAGAGGAGGAGGGTTTGACACTGCCATTGCAATTGTGGGTTGCGGCCTTGGTTGATGAGTGGTAGTAGAGTTGGGCGTGGTCGGAGTCGGAGGTTGATTTTCGAGGGCTTGTAACTGATCAAAAAACCGATAGGTCTTGCCCTCGGATTTGCCAGTTCGGCCTTCTTTTGTTCTCCTGTGATACTTGTAGACGTTCTCGAATTTCTCCTTGCATTTCTTGGCGCTTCGATGAAAGCCAAGCTCTGCTAGCTTCCTGATGATAATAACAGTTTGAACAAATTAAATACAAGTTAAATCAACACCAATGTTAATTAGTTGTCGTTGTTTTTACCCTAACCAGGCCAGCTAGCTCCATATCCCCAGTTCAGCAACAAAACAAAGTCATGTACAAGCATTCACACACATAAAATACAGTACTATACTTGGAAAATTAGGATAAATTAATATGAGGTAGCAGTAATTTCATGAGATTTACATATCGATCAGGAAACACTAATTGAAGTTAAGGCACGTTAATTATATCTGGAAATATTGTATGACTCAAGATTGGAAGAACTTATTCTGTGTGGTGATTCAACTGAATAAGAAACCATGTTAATTGTGGAATTTATTCAGCTCAATATTCTCTATTTGAGTAATTGAAACCATAAGTCCATTTCTTGATAGTAATTCAAGACTGAATTACTGAAAGGGAACAAAAATGAAAAACTTGAATTATTATTACTAGCAGGAAGAAAATAATTACCAGAAAGAGTTAGCTGATGAGTGGATAAATGAAAACAGATAGATCATAAGCAAACAAAACACAATGAAGAAGCAAACAATTTTGAAAATTCAGTTTCCCAGATCTCAACTTCTCAACCACATGAACCCAAAATTAACCAGCTGAAAGAAATCACCAGAAACAAAAAGAACAAGGATCGAAGCAAAAAAATTAGTGTTTATATCAGCTACTGACCTTGAAACTTCATCCCATAATGGACCTTTAACACTTGCATCACGAAACGCCACGTCCATATCAGACCGAATCTTCAAGAGAGCCAACGTCTCCTGGCGAGGCCATCGGTTGCCACCGAAACTCCTATCACCAAACTCGTCACCGTCACCACCTCTGCTATAACTATTCTTCTCCTCTTCCCCCGAGTTCGAGCCGACCCCGCCATCACCGCCACCGCCCTCGTGAGCCCTGAAAGGCTCAACAGCCGTAGCGGTGGCGGTGGTGGCATCGGAGGAGCTCCCTAAGTCCCCCAGCATAGGGTACCCTCTGTCTCTTTCAACTCCCTCTCTCTCTATCTCTCTTTACTATAACAAAAGAATTACTCAGAGCTAGAGATGAAAGGAGAACAATAAAAATAATATGACACACTCACAAGCAGGGAGATGGTGAATTCTGTGAACGAGGTTTTTATGAAGAGGGGAGGAGAGGAGGGTGTAAGGTGAAGAAGTTATTATTAATTTATTTCGGTGGGATCTGCTTGTCGATCTCAAAGAACTTGTTTTACCCTTTTTTCTTTATACATATATAAATCTCAACTCTCTCTTTCTTTTTAGCTGTGGAATCTTTTTTTCTCTCTCTCTTGCTTCTGTAAGATAAACATTACAAAAAAAAAAAAAAACACGTAGTATTACAGACATATTTTAACAGCTGTGCAAGGAGACGATAATGATAATAAGTAGGTTTTTGTCTGTCCAGCTAAATTTAGTTAAAAGCCGGCCCCTGTAGGTCAGCTTTTTTATTTTCTTTTTCTCGGTTTTCATGGATCATTATTTTTTTCTGTAATTTTCAATTTTTGATAATAATTTAGGTGGAAGATGAAGATGGGATGGAGATGGAGCTGAAGTAAACCTGAGGCTGGAGCTTTACTTTTTTTGGGGGCTGGTTTTGGACTTCAGTGGCCGTTGGCCACGTACGTTTGGGATCAAATGAGAGGGTTGAAATGACTATTTTACTCCTAACGTGGCGCCCACTGACCCTTTAATCATTGAAAGCTAATCTGACATTATAGTTTATTTGGATCGGTGCAATTAGAGATCTGGGTTTGTTTATATGAAGATTATTCGATACATCAAGCCTCGTCAGGTACAAGTGAATCAATTGTCATTATTATTCAATCACAACTTTTTATTTTATCTAGTCATCAAAATGAAACAAACACCTGTATTAACTACGTTAAACTGATTCAAACCTAAAAAGAATTTATTGTTGCCAGAAAACGAGGTCAGTCTAAGTCCCCGTTACTCCCGCTGTCTTGTGAAGCACTGTTGCTTCCATTGCCGCTGGAAAACTAAAGGTCGGCCCTTGTTTCGGATGCGGCGGTTGTTGAAAGATGAGCTCTAGCGGCCATGATTCGATCTCAATCTAGTGGCGGGTTTGGAAAGGCAATGGAACTATGGACGCAATGGGAACCCAAGAAATGAAAATTAGGTAATGTGAAGTTCGAAGAGGAGGAAGAAGAATCTGTAAGTATGTTCGAACAACAAGCAAGGCACTACCAGAAAATGGGTCTTGGGCGACGAAATGAAAAAAACCGGGCGACAATTTTTTTTTTCGTCGCCTAAGAGAAGACTTGGCCAACGAAAAAAAAAATCGTCGCCCAAGGAAAAAAAATCGTCGCCTAAAGTTCAACTTTAGGCGACGATTTTTTTTTCGTCGCCTAAGGATAAATTTCGTCGCCTAATATAGAAACTAGGGCAACGAAACAATATTTCGTCGCCTAAAAAATTTATATCGTCGCCTAAGTTTTTTAATCCTTAGGCGACGAAACTCAAATATATCGTCGCCTAAGTTTTTTATTTTTTTATTTTTCCTTGGCCGACGAAATAAAAGACTTTCGTCGGCCAAGAGTAATCCGAATAATTAAAATAAAATAAAACACATTTAAATTTCATTGTACAGGATTTTTTATTTTTACTCTTGGGCGACGAATTTAACATATATCGTCGCCCAAGTATTATCTTGGCCGACGAATTATCCTACTTTCGTCGGCCAAGATAATCTGAATAATTAAAATAAAATAAAACACATTTAAAGTTCATTGTACAGGATTTTTTATTTTTACTCTTGGGCGACGTATTTCACCGTTCCGGTCATATCTTATTTCACGACTTTTTTACGTTTGAGGCCTCTACGTATATGTTGTCTTCAAAACGAAACTTAAACTCAACACTTATATAAAAAAGTTATACAACATTAGTACATATAACGTGAGTTTGGTGATCGGAGAAGAGGAACTGAAAACTTACCGTCAGATATGACCAACATAACTAACTACGTAGGTGGGCAAAAATTCAGCTCCATCTGACAAAGATAAGGGCTCGATCAGTCCGGTCAATCGGCGCGGTCAAACCCCTAAACGGACGAAAACGGCTATTCGACCCTCCAAATCACGTAATCTGGCCGGACCTTCAACTAAGAATAGTTTCCAATCGACAAGACGCTTACGGGGCTATAAAAATTTGGTAAAAAATAAATACCCGGGATAGGGCTACCACTAGATAGAAATACGAGAAATTCGTTGATCGGAATAACCGGCACAAAAATTTTACCGGAATATCTTCATTTTTCACGGGTTGACGTATTTCACCATTCTGGTCATATCTTATTGCACGAATTTTTTGCGTTTGAGGCTTCTACGTATACGTTGTCTTCAAAACGACACTTAAACTCAACACATATAAAAAAGTTATACAACATTAGTACATAAATCGTGAGTTTGGTGATCGGGAAGAGGAACTGAAAACCTACCATCAGATATAACCAGCATAACGAATTACGTAGGTGGGAAAAAATTCAGCTCCATCGGACAAAGATAAGGGCTCGATCCGTCCGGTCAATAGGCGCGGTCAAACCCCTAAACGGACGGAAACGGCTATTCGACCCTCCAAATCAAGTAATCTGGCCGGACCTTTAACTGAGAATAGTTTCCAATCGACAAGATGCTTACGGGGCTATAAAAATTTGGTAAAAAATAAATACCCGGGATAGGGTTACCACTAGGTAGAAATAAGAGAAATTCGTTGACCGGAACAACCGGCACAGAAATTTCACCGGAATATCTTCATTTTTCACGGGTTGACGTATTTCACCGTTCCGGTCATATCTTATTTCAGGACTTTTTTGCGTTTCAGGCTTCTACGTATACGTTGTCTTTAAAACGACACTTAAACTCAACACTTACATAAAAAAGTTATACAACATTAGTACATATAACGTGAGTTTGGTGATCGGAGAAGAGGAACTGAAAACCTACCATCAGATATGACCAGCATAACGAATTACGTAGGTGGGAAAAAATTCAGCTCCATCGGACAAAGATAAGGGCTCGATCCGTCCGGTCAATAGGCGCGGTCAAACCCCTAAACGGACGGAAACGGCTATTCGACCCTCCAAATCAAGTAATCTGGCCGGACCTTTAACTGAGAATAGTTTCCAATCGACGAGACGCTTACGGGGATATAAAAATTTGGTAAAAAACATTAACTTACAATTTAAATGTGCTTTATTTATTTTAATTATTCGGATTATCTTGGCCGACGACATTAGGGTAATTTGTCGGCCAAGATAATCCGAATAATTAAAATAAAATAAAACACATTTAAATTTTATTGTACATGATTTTTTATTTTTACTCTTGGGCGACGAATTTAACAAATATCGTCGCCCAAGTATTATCTTGGCCGACGAATTACACTAATTTCGTCGGCCAAGAGTAATCCGAATAATTAAAATAAAATAAAACACATTTAAATTTTATTTTACAAGATTTTTTATTTTTACTCTTGGGCGACGAATTTAACAAATATTGTCGCCGAAGTATTATCTTGGCCGACGAAATAAGAGAATTTTGTCGGCCAAGAGTAATGCGAATAATTAAAATAAAATAAAACACATTTAAATTTTATTGTACATGATTTTTTATTTTTACTCTTGGGCGACGAATTTAAAAAATATCGTCGCCCAAGTACTATCTTGGCCGACGAATTACCCTAATTTCGTCGGCCAAGATAATCCGAATAATTAAAATAAATAAAGCACATTTAAATTGTAAGGTAATGTTTTTTACCAAATTTTTATATCCCCATAAGCGTCTCGTCGATTGTAAACTATTCTCAGTTGAAGGTCTGGCCAGATTACTTGATTTGGAGGGTCGAATAGCCGTTTCCGTCCGTTTAGGGGTTTGACCGCGCCGATTGACCGGACGGATCGAGCCCTTATCTTTGTCCGATGGAGCTGAATTTTTTCTCACCTATGTAATTCGTTATGCTGGTCATATCTGACGGTAGGTTTTCAATTCCTCTTCTCCGATCACCAAACTCACGTTATATGTACTAATGTTGTATAACTTTTTTATACAAATGTTGAGTTTAAGTGTCGTTTTGAAGACAACGTATACGTAGAGGCCTCAAACGCAAAAAAGTTGTAAATAAGATATGACCGGAACGGTGAAATACGCCAACTCGTGAAAAATGAAGATATTCCGGTAAAATTTCAGTGCCGGTTGTTCCGGTCAACGAATTTCTCTTATTTCTACCTAGTGGTAGCCCTTTCCCGGGTATTTATTTTTTACCAAATTTTTATAGTTCCGTAAGTGTCTCATCGATTGGAAACTATTCTCAGTTGAAGGTTCGGCCAGATTACGTGATTTGGAGGGTCGAATAGCCGTTTCCGTCTGTTTAGGGGTTTGACCGCGCCGATTGACCGGACTGATCGAGCCCTTGTCTTTGTCCGATGGAGCTGAATTTTTTCCCACCCACGTAATTTGTTATGCTGGTCATATCTGACGGTCGGTTTTCAGTTCCTCTTCTCCGATCACCAAAATCACGATATTCTGAATTTTATGATAGAACTTTTGGCCGACGATTTTGTTCATCTTGGGCGACGAGATTTATAGTGAAGAACATCGTCGCCCAAGTAGACTATCTTGGCCGACGATTTTCAAAAAACTGGGCGACGATTTTTATAGAATCGTCGCCCAAGAACGCCAATATAAAAGGCAAAAATTCGGAACCCTAACCATTCGCGCAGCCGCTCACAAATCCTCTCTCTCTCTCTCTCTCTCCGAAAATCCAGCGAAGCCCTCTCTCTCTCCCTCTCTCCGACCCCGACCCAGCCCTCTCTCTCCCTCTCTCAAACAATTTAAGGTATAACCCTAAAACCATAAATTGGTTATGTTGATGAAAATTTTAATTATTGTTGTTGTTGTTTGAAATTGTGAAATTGTTTGAAATTATTGTTTGAAATTGTTTGAAATTATTGTTTGAAATTGGTTGAAATTATTTGAAATTGTTAGTGAAATTATTGTTGTGTTGTGAAATTGTTGGTGAAATTATTGTTGTTGTTGTTGTAATTTAGGAAATTAATGGTAAATTAGGGTAAATTTGTGTAAATTATGGTAGGATTTTAGGGTAAATTATGGTAAATTGTGATGTAAATGATAATTGTAAAATATTAGGGTTTACGGTTTAGGGTTTAGGGTTTAGGATTTGTGGAAATAATTTGTAAATATATTGTAAATGATTAAATAATTTTTGATTAAATAATTAAATAATATAAATTATAATTGTAAATATATTTTGGAAATTTTGTAAAAAATAATGTATTATTTTTTAGTAAGGATGTAAATATTCGTAAATTAATTTTTGTGATGTAATAATTGCGAATTAATGTAAATAATTTGTTATATGAATTAAAAAAATATTAAATCCTATAATAACTATTAATTTGTATTTGTGTTATTATTGTTGATAAATTTTTCAAAATTTATGGTTATTTTTTGTTAAATTAATTATAAGACGGTAAAATATTTTTAATAAATTTATGGTTATTTTAAACAGGATGGGCATGAGGAGAACTTCTGGACAACGTTGGGGTTCGAGGAGCCAATATTCCTCGGACGGTACATCAAACAACCCGTCGGAATCACCGTCGATCGGGTTTCCGTGGCAGCTGACGGCCCGACATGCGGCGCTTAGGGGTGGCGCGAGCGGCTCACGTTCTGCTGGGCAGTCGGGTCCCGCAGCGACGGCCCCTCGTCATCCAAAGATACTTCCCCGGTCGCTATCTAACACCGCCCCCACACAGTTGTCACCGACCGACGGTGATGGCGGGTCATCAGGGGTCCCTATGGTGCCGTCCGGCCTCATCCTTCCTCCGACGATACCGGCGATACCTCGCGTCGATGAGGAGGGTCGACCGATTCGGGAGCAGCTCCCGCATGTGGCACCGCACGAGGCCTATATCTACAGGGAGTTTCCCACGCCTCTTCATCCCGTGAGGGTCTCCGAGTAGGCGGCCGGAGACGAATCCGTCGGCTCAGCCTCATCCTCAGGTAATTTATTATTACTGTTTTGTCGATTTTAATTTTTTTTTTTTTGTAAAAATGTATTATTAATATTAAATTTGATTCACAATGTCACAGTCGCCGGAACGAGAAGGCGGAACAGGGGAGACACCGTCAGCAACAAGGGACTTGATAGGGCGGTCGAGTCCGTTGGACGGATCGCCATCCCGTTTTCCAACGGGAAACCGGTGGACGCCGTGTTGGGAAACCGGTACACGCGCGCCGCGGGAGGCAGCATCCGCTCCAGGCTCCCTATGTTATGGGGAGTCTGGAGCCAGGTTCCTGATGGAGTGAAGGAGATGCTCCATCAGTCGATGTCGGTGAGTTTACTCGATCAATTACTATTTTTTTAACTAATAAATTATTTAATTATCGAAAAAAAAAACTAACAAGTGGTAATGCAGCAATGGTTTGTGGTTCCCGAGGAGGGACGTGACTGGGCGGACAAGGCCCATAGGGAGAGGTACCTCTATTTAATAATTTATTAAATTTTATTTTTTTAATAATATATTTAATATTTTTTTTGTATATGTAGGTTCAAGGAGTGGAAGCACGACCTCCGGTTACACTGGAAGCAGTACGGGAGCGACCGTTCGGGTACCCCGAAGGAGTTCGAGTATCGGGAGTACGAGTGGCGGTGGCTTCTTGTCACACAGTTCAACGACCCTCACAAACAGGTAATTCGTAAACAAATTTGAATTAATTTAATTAGTGAATTAATTATAATTGTATGTTTTCTAAGTGACTACTAACGATAATTTTTTTTGAAGCACCTCGCCCGGGTGAACGCTGAGAACCGGCAACAGAACACAACCAACCATCGTGCCGGTTCGAGGCCGTTTTCGGCCATCATGGACGACGTGCGGCGAGAGCGGCCAGAGGAGAACCCCTATGTGGGGACCTTTCAGAGGGCATATCCTCATTCTGAGGAGGATCTTGTAAGTTCCTTATATTTTCTAATTTTTAATTTTAATTACATTTTATTAAATGTATAGTAATATATTTTTTTAATATATCCAATTAGGCGAGGGTGAGGGAGGCGGAGCAAGAGGTCATGAGAGGCATGGTGAACGACACATGGCCGGGCACGGCAGAGGATGACATGTCAGAGGCCATGTCCAGGATCGACACTTCAGATCCTACCGTTGGGGCGCGGATTATGGCCACTGCCTTCGCGCAGCGTTCCAACACCTACTACTGCCGGGGTATGGGAGGCGCTGGAAAGGGGATCCTGAAGACGACGCCAGGATTTCAGCGCAAGGGAGCCGCCGGAGCCTCAAGCAGCAACAGTCGGCTACATGATCAGTTCGAATGTCTACAGTCTGAGCTGGAAGCCCAAAGAGCGAGGGAGATGGCGGTGATGGCGGAATCATATGCGGCTTCCACGGCTGCGCATATGGAGCGGCTGAATGAAGTCACCAATGCCAACCAGGCGGCTATGGGACAGTGGATGACTGCCTGCATCGCTGCACATGCGGCCGGACTTGATTTTCCGCCCATGCCTACGCCTATACCATTACCTCAGTGGCCCCACCCTCAGTGGCCCCAGCCTCAGCAGCAGCCTCCTCAGCCTGACCAGCCGCCGCCTCAGCCTCAGGACCCTCCGAACGGGAATGATGAGTTAGATTTCGAGTTTCTCCATAGGCAGATGGATTGAATTTTTGTAATAAATTATTTATAAATTTATAAATTTGTGTTATTTTTAATTAAATTTTAGTATTAGAAAAATTTAAAGAAATGCCGAAAAAAAAATTCCAGCAAAAATTAAAAAAACGTTATTTATATATTTAAAAAAATTATTTAAATATTTTAAAAAAAATTAAATATATCTTAGGCGACGAAATTAATAAATCGTCGGTCAAGGACTTACCATATAAGACGACGAAAAAAAATTATCGTCGCCTAAGATGTAGTGATCTTAGGCGACGAAATATTTAGTTTCATCGGCCAAGGTTATAAGATCTTGGCCGACGAAAAAATTTTCGTCGGCCAATGTTTTAAATCTTGGGCGACGAATATTTTTGGGCGACGAGAAGTAGATTTTAGGCGACGAAATTCGTATCGTCGCCTAAGAATTACTCTTAGGCGACGACGGAATGAACTTTCGTCGCCCAAGTTCTTGGCCGACGCACTTCTGCCGACGACGTCTTGGCCGACGACATGTCGTCGCCTAAGTACTTAGGCGACGAAATTTTTTAACAGGGCGACGATTTTTTTTCGTCGCCCAAGTTCAAATTTCTGGTAGTAAGGATTAAAGATGGCATCATGCATGAAGAGTCATTGGTCATGTATTAGAATGATAATATCTGATGGGATATATATAAAGCTAGCATATTGGTTTATCGGTCTGGTTGGGTGAGATAAAATTAGTTGATTGATGGAGAATGGTAAGGAGATGAGAGAGCATAATAAAAGATTGAAGATCTGGTCTTCCACGGCCTGCCAACAATTTTGGGAAAAATTGAAAATTGAACCTGAGACTTAGATTTTGTGTCTTTTGACTAACCACGGACCACCAGTTAACGTTAACGGTGCATGTGATTGACACATGACTGGTTCAAGTGCACCATGGTGCACTGAATCCGCTCCGTTGTTTATGTTAATTCATCAGAATATTTCCTATACTCGTGATGCATATCACCATTTATACTTCCCAAACTGCCCCTTTTGCCACTCAAATTAACCTTCTAAACTTGATTGGTGTTCTTGTTCAGAAGTAGATCGAAGTAGGAAGTAATTAAGAAAATTGAGTGTTGGGTTTTTTCTTTTTGCTTTCTAATCCAAAATATAAATTATTAATTCTAGATAAACATTAGTTATATACTCGCCGTATCATCTTGATAAAAAAAAATTACCACATGCATCATATGAGATGATAACTTAGTGTAGGATCAAGTACGAAAATTGTCCGAGGTGATGCAATATTTTAATAAGTAGTTCAAATAAATTGTCTAGCTATACTCGAATTGTGATTGCTATACAGAAAATATATCAAACTTAGATAGCGTTTTCATTTCTCTTTTATTTGTTTATGTGATTAATATTTTTCTTTTCACACACACAATTTTGGTTAAGATAATGAGATTGTCCACATAAGTAGTAGTACGTAGGGAATGCTCTAGGGTTTCTTATGTATGTGATTTGGGTTCTTATGACTAACTATTATGGAGAGCCGTCTGTAATAATGAAAGGGTATACTCTTCAGTAATTGACTAATTAATTGTAATCTTGCCAAATGCAAAAACTTCTGATCATTAAAACTTAGTAGGCCGGTTATTTAAAGAAAGTTTTTCATTTAGATAAGGACATTTTGTCTTTCCTGTCTTTCTTTCAAACATATAAAACTGTGGAACTTTCTTACCGTTTGCATAAAATGTAACTTTTTTCTTGCATGCATGAGCATGACTTAGGCCTCATCACGGCCCTAACCTAAATTTTAGGACTTAGGGTAGGGCTTTGACTTAGTCAACAAAATTTAGGACCGGGTAGGATCAGGCCGAGACTTAAATATGCAAGCCCTTACCCTACTCTTAAAGCTCATTTCGCTAGGGCTAATTTAAATAGGGCCAAAAAAACCGAATATGACGTTATTATTTTATTTAACTAAATAAATTCATGAGTTTTATTTTTATTTTTTTTCAAATATTACCTCAAGAGATATATGGATACAAGACCCTATTTTTAGACATATGTAACATACATATACATTATATTTAACTTAAAACATCTAGAATTATTAATCTAAGTAGTTATATTTATATATTTCATTAACTATCTCTCTAAATCACCAAAAATCAATCATTATTTAACACACACAAAATACAAATTAAATAAATAAAACTTACAAGATTAGTTGTATTGTATAAAAAATAAGAAACATATTAAAAACAATAGAAAATAAGTAATTATTATGGCCTAAAGAGTGGGCTTTTAGGGTCGGGATATGGCCGGACCGGGCTTGGCCCTAAAGGGCTCAATAGGGTAGGGTTGTAGGGTAGGGCCGGGTTTCATTTGCTTAACCCTTGCCCTATCCTAATTAAAAAGGGCTAGGGCCAGCCCGCCCTAACGGAGGGCCGAGTAGGGCTTCGGCCCTATAAGGTAGGGTGGGTTTTAGAGCGAGCTAGGGCCGAAAGGCCAAATAATGAGGCTTAGCATGACTGCTGCATTAGAATTTGGGCACCTTGGAATTTTCTCTTCCTGTAGCGCCCACAATGAAAATTAGAATCCTTTTTTGTGGAGAAATCAAAAGAGACAATTTAGTCTAAATAATGTATGCTACAATGATCTTATTGGTAATTTTTTGTTTCGATTCCATATAAAAAAGATGTAGAATTTTTTTTTTTTTTTTTGGAAATATATAACGGAGTAAGAAAAAGAACCTCTACCCTAATTTTCAACTTGTTGGGTGGCAAGTGGATCTGTGGTATATATGTAGCGTAAGGGGCCCCTAATGATTCTGACCATCCAAGTTTGATTTTAAAAAGAGACGTCATTTTGTGTGGGATCCACTGTTGGAATTGAAATTAATCTGTAGTTAGATGTAGGTCATATTATTAGGCCATGCTATTTATGAAAAGAAGTAAATGTCGGCCAATATTTCAGTTGGGGTTATATATCAACCTACCATAATAAATTGTACACTAAATTTCAATGGCTGTGATTCAATCTTAACCGCAAAAATGAAAATAAATCGACATTTTCAATGGTTTGTTAACTATTTGGAGGTATTTCTCTAACGTCGAGTTCAAACATTATAGCCATACGTACACACCATGATGGTACAACTATGTATCCTAACGAACTAAAATAACTTTAGTCAATCAAAAGTGGGTATATCTAAAAAAAAGATGTCTCTCTCTTTAGCTCTGCTAGGGTTTTACTCAACAGGACGGCAACTGTCAACAAAATTCTCAAATTGACCGGTAACGGTGATTCTCTTTTGACGAGGAATGAGATCTTTTCTCTAGTCTCTTCCTCTCCAATCAAAAGCAGTGATGAATGGTTCTATCGTGCCTTCTATGGGCGCCGGTGGATGCTGAGTCCAACATGTGGTGGTGATGGTGGCTTTGTACGTTCATCAGAATCTCTTAAACAAAGGTCTTGGTTGTTCTCTTTTTGTTCTTGCCTTTGGGTTTGATACAAGGGAGAAAACAATACAAGTCGATCGAATTGTGGCTTAGGATGGAAAGTTTCAGATCTTGGCAAGAGGCCATGCACCAGGTTTTCATCATATTTTTGATCTTGGGGATCTGAATATGATTTCGAATTTGGCTCGGACAGCGCCGCTGCTATCCGATAGTGACAATGGTGAGGAAGAGATGAAGGCTGCTAGAGTTTCTCTCAAGGCTTCTCTTGGAGTTGGGCTTGTTTGGGTTTGGGCTGGAACAACCAGGGCTTCATCTGATTGGGCTATGGCGGATGAATTTGGGTTAAGCCCCTTATTTAGAATGAGTTTTGGTACAGGTAACTAGTGATTTTAGCAGAGTCTTGATAGTTTTATCCAAAACCTAGTTTCACCTGTAAAATAATCGTGTTTAATCGCTATAAGGTGGGTATATTTAAGATTTCAAAGCTTTTATTTTATTTAGTATATAACTTACAATTCTGTAAGACGATGTTTTCTGACGAACCTACAAGGGTATGTCGTCTTTGTACTGCTTGCTCTGATTTAAATAGAATGACCTTTTGATAAAAATAAAAAACTATGTATCCTATGATGCTATATTTTTTCCTTGTCGTCCTTCTTTTGTGTTAGTGCATGTTAGGGTGCAATTTATGGAGCAATATTTGTGACAAAAAGTTGTGATGGTACATTGCTATACTTTGGAAAACAAAACATATATAATTATATTAGTTATTTATTTTCTTATCATGATATCAGACCAGATTACGAGTTTTTAAATATATGTTTCGATCTATCTCTTTGCACCACCATGCATTAATTTTGCTAGCTTGTTCATCATCCATCCCGGCATCCTTATCGTCCATAATTCAATCAGTGGGGAAAGTACTCCTCCTAAAGAGATCTTACTGTGAACAAGGACTAAAACATGTGATCCAAAATCAAGAAACGTCAAGAGAATGCATATCGAGTTTAAAGCTAGGGTTGATGTGACCATACATTTGTGTGCTTACATTTGGTTTACTCTACTTTAAATATTGATGGAAAAATATATCGATCCCTACCCCGACGCTAGCTAGCAAGGTGTTTTCATCCATTGAGCGGACTCGAACGTTGAAAGGTGTTCTGAAACGATCTAAACTGACTCAATAATTCATAGAAGTTTTGAGGCAAACTTACGCATATTGCGGATTTACGGTTCCTTAATTGCATGGCAGATCAGATTTTACTATTACAATCGATCTCTACCCTAGCCTGTTTTGGGGTCGCACATTGTTATCAATATATACCTTAGCTGCTGCTGCTGCTTCTGCTTCTGCAAACTGTTTCTGGTAAGATAACTATTTAAAATCAACATAAGAAAATTAATGCTTCGTTCCCAAGAAGTTAAAACCAATTTTACTACCCAGATTGATAAGGATTTAATCAATAGCAATAGGTCTCTTTTTTTTGGGTCATTAATATGATCTGATGGACAAATTAATATTAACCAACTAGCTAGCACATATACCTTTCAGCTGGTACAACTAACAGTTATATAATAATTAAGAATTTAAGATTTCATGGAATTTCAGCTGGTACAACTAATATATATATATATATATATATATATATGTCCGTTCTAGTGCGGACGTCCGCACTCGGCTTAAAGTGAAAACGTCCCTCTGTTCTCCACCGGACGGCTCCGACGACGGCGCGTTTCTACCCCAGCGGATTCTAACAGCGTTCCTGATCACTTTCTCTCATCGGCGAGTCCGCCGAATTCCAGTTTTCCGACGAGATCACCCAAAACTTCAAATCCAATCGATCTCGCCGAAAACCTGAAATTTAGTGGACTCGCCGGGAAGGGAAAGTAATTGGGGACGCTGCTGGAGTCCGTTGGAGTGGAGGCGCGCAGTCGTTGGAGTTATCTGGTAGAGAACGGAGGGACATCCGCACCTTAAGCCGAGTGCGGACGTCCTCTTTGGAACGTTTCTATATATATATATATATATTTGTTGATAAGTGTTACAGTGAATTAGATTTACTGGGTTAATTTGTACTTCTGTTGGATGTTAATCATGTAATAGACGGTTAGCTGCAGGTTGAACATGTATATATATCTGCAGTTGGAGTTGGGTATGATCGATGTTATGTATATGCTTAGCTTGTTTGTAAAACTACGTATTGTGTATTGTGTAAGCTAGCATGGAGAATTCAGATGCCTTCCTCCGCTATGCTCAGAATTTTCGTATACAGCCTAACAAGTAACAACACACCTAGCTAGGTCTCTCTCTCGTTTACATGATGCAAAACGTATGAACTTATATATATGCATTCTGATGGTGTTGAACCTGAGACGTACATGAATGGAATACAAGATTCTGGTGAACCATGCATATTGGGTAACTTGTTCCACAATACATTATAAACGCGAAACGTCACTTGTTTGTTTAACTACACAGAAAATGAATGTCAATGCTATTGTCAGAGTTAATTGTCTTTCACTGCAACGACTCGTAGAATATATATATATATATATATATATATACAGCCTCCTTCCATTGAGGATCCCTATTTTTGGTCACTTTCTAGGGATAGGGCATTACACCATTTCCCAATTGAATTTTTACATCTCCACCGTTCATATCTTAAGTCTATATGAGTAGATCACCTCTACAAAATTTCATATGATTTGGTGATCGTTAAGGCTTTCAAAAGTTTGATTTAGCTTTAATGATCTTGAACGGTCCAGCTTATGTCAAACTAAAACCGTTGAAGATCATTAAAACTAAATTGAACTTTTGAAAGCCTTAACGATCACCAAATCATATGAAATTTTGTAGAGGTGATCTACTCATATAGACCTAAGATATGAACGGTGAAGATGTAAAATTATAATCGGGAAGTTGGTGTAATGTCATATCCCTATAAATGGCTTAAAATATGGATCCCTCATTAAAAGGGCTATATATATATATACACGTGTGTGTATATATATATATACGTGAACAATCTGTATATATGGGTAACCTGTGAGCGGGCAGGCAGAGCCCTCAGAATTTGGGCTTGAAACGTGTAATAATTAACTAACTAATAGATATCTAGGAATCTTCTTACACACACACATATATATATATATATATATATATATATATATATATATATATATCATCATTTCCGATGCAATCGAATTGCTGCAATATGCCTAGGTGAACAGCAAGTTCCCTCTGTAATTGTATCACTCATCACTGCTAGGCCACTAGCTACCTCGCTCATTCACTATGTGTATTATTTATTACACAAGGCAAACCAATTACACAGGGCAAACTACCGTACCTTCATACAAATGCAGATCATCAAGTCCACATATTAATTATTTGACTAGGTCGATCATATTAATTGAATTTAAGCTTCTATCTACTGCTAAATTAATGTTTATTTTGTCACATCCTCAATTTTCTAAATGTTTTCTTTGCACAATATAGAGACATATTAAACTCTAAAATTAATACTCTTTTTATGATGGAAGATCAGAATTCAAATGCATTGATATAGTACTCTAGATTATGTAACATTATTCCACAACAGAAACATTACAATACAGTGACTTTTACAAACACATTTACTATATACTAAACATTGGTCGACTGTTCATAATCACTGTTCATAAATTTATGAACAGTGATTTTGTGAACAAAGTTCGTCCAAAAAAATATAGTGATCTCGCCCAAGAGATAGAAAATTTAGAGAGACTGAGAGAGTTTGTCCAAAAAAAAATGAGTGATCTGCCAGCGGACTCCGCGCCCTTCTCTTGGGCGGAGAAATAGAAAAATCTAGAGAGAGTGATAGAGAGTTAGTCCAAAATATATATATATATATATATATATATATATATATATATTAAGAGACTGTTCTCCAAGTGGGACTCCAAAAAAAAATAATGATCTCCTAGCGGACTCCGCGCCCTTCTCTTCAGAGGAGAAATAGAAAAAAAATAGTTATCTCCCAGTGGACTCCGCGCCCTTCTCTTGGGAGGAGAAATAGAAAAATCTAGAGAGACTGTGAATGATCATGAATGTAGCAGATGTTGACAAAATCCAAATAGACAGTATAGCTTGGTCAACTGTTCATAATCACTGTTCATAAGCTTATGAACAGTGATTTTGTGTGTTGTAAGTGACTGTTCGCAAGTAAATGAACAATGATTTGTGATCTCGCCAGTATTAACAGTGATTTTGTGTGTTGTAAGTGACAGTTCGCAAGCAAGTGAACAGTGATTTTGTGAACAGTGATTTGTGATCTCGCCAGTGAACAGAGTTCGTTCAAAAAAAATAGTGATCTCGCCCAAGAGATAGAAAATCTAGAGAGACTGAGAGAGAGTTCGTCTAAAAAAAAACAAGTGATTTTGTGTGTTGTAATTGACTGTTCGCAAGCAAGTGAACAATGATTTTGTGAACAACTAGTGATTTGTGATCTCGCCAGTGAACAATGACTTGTGAACAAAGTTCGTCAAAAAAAAATAGTGATCTCGCCCAAGAGATAGAAAATCTAGAGAGGGTGATAGAGAGTTCGTCCAAGAAAAAAAAAGAAAAAAAAGAAAAAACAAGTGATTTTCTGAACAATGATTGTGTATTGTAATTGACTGTTCGCAAGCAAGTGAACAGTGATTTTGTGATCTCGTCAGTGAACAGTGATTTGTGAACAGAGTTCGTCCAAAAAAAAAATAGTGATCTCGCCCAACAGATAGAAAATCTAGAGAGACTGAGAGAGAGTTTGTCAAAAAAAAAAATGGTTATCTCCCAACGGACTCCGCGCCTTTCTCTTGGGCGGAGAAATAGAAAAAAAATAGTGATCTCCCAACGGACTCCGCGCCCAGAGAGAGTTCGTCCAAAATAAAAAAAAATAGTGATTTCGCACCCTGAGAGAGAGTTCGTGCAACAAAAAAAATAGTGATCTCGCCCATGAGATAGATAAATCTACAGAGATTAAGAGAGTTCGTCCGAAAAAGTGATATGCCAGCGGACTCCACGTCAAAAAAGAAGAAGAAATGATCTGCCAGCTAACTCTGCGCCCTTTTTTTGTGAAAAAAATGATATGCCGGCGGACTCCGCGCGCTTCTTTTGGGCGGAGAAATCTTAAGCGGTAGAGAAAGCGAGAAAAATCTAGCGAGATTGAGAGAGAGTTCATCCAAAATAAAAAAATCCGCCAGCGGACTCGGGGCCCAACTCGCAGGCGGGGTCCGCGCCCTTCTCTTGGGCGAAAAGAGAGAGTTCATAAAAAAAAAACAAACCGATCTGCCAGTGGACTCCGAGCCCATCTTTGGGAATGAAGAGGACAAAACAGTCATTTTATTGTCATTCTTCTCTTGGGCAGAGAAATCTTAGGCGGTAGAGAAAGCGAGAAAAATCTAGCGAGATTGAAAGAGAGTTCGTCCAAAATAAAAAAAACCGCTTGCGGACTCGCGGCCCATCTCGCAGGCGGAGTCCGCGCCCTTCTCTTGGGCAAAGAGAGAGAGTTAGTCAAAAAAAAAAACAAACCGATCTGCCAGCGGACTCCGCGCCCATCTCTGGTAATGAAGAGGACAAAACCGTCATTTTATTGTCATTCTTCTCTTGGGCGGAGAAATCTTAGGCGGTAGAGAAAGCGAGAAAAATGAGACTGAGAAAGAGTTCGTCCCAAAAAATTAATAATGAATAGTGATCTCCCAGTAGACTCCGCGCCCTTCACTTGGTCGAAGAGAGAGAGTTCGTAAAAAAAAAAACAGATCCCAGCGGACTCCGCGCTCAGAGAGAGTTCGTCCAAAATATAAAAAATAGTGATTTCGCACCCTGAGAGAGTTCGTGCAAAAAAAAAAAATAGTGATCTCGCCTAAGAGATAGAAAAATCTAGCAAAGTGATATGTCAGCGGAGTCCACGCAAAAAAAAAAAGTGATCTGCCAGCGAACTTCGCGCCCTTCTTTTGGGAAAAAAAAGATATGCTCGCGGACTTCGCGCGCTTCTCTTAGGCGAAGAAATGTTATGCGGTAGAGAAAGCAAGAAAAATCTAGAGAGATTGAGAGATAGTTCGTCTAAAAAATAAAACCGTCAGCGGACTCGGAGCCCATCTCGCAGGCGGAGTCCGCGCACTTCTCTTGGGCGAAGAGAGAGAGTTCGCAAAAAAAAAAATGATCTGCTAGCGGACTCCGCGCCATTCTCTTGGCGAGTTCGTAAAAAAAAAAACCGATCTGTCAGTGGACTCCCCGCCCATCTCTGAGAATGAAAAAGACAAAACCGTAATTAGTGAACAATAACTGCCTCTGATGCAAAATAACATATGTTAAATTAAATTAAAAACCTAATGTATACACCGCGCCAATGAGCGGGTGTCTTCCTAGTATTTAACATTATACTATTTTTCGTCAATTGTGCATATAACGCGATTCACTGTTCAAAGCACTGTTTCTAATTACTGTTCATAATGAACAGTGTTGGCCTGGATTTTCTTCTCTCAGATCTTGCTATCGACCTCTCAGCCTCTGCGACATATGGTTCTTGTGTCTTCCATAAATAGAGAGAAAAACTGAGAGTAGCCTGCAAAACTGAGAATGGCCCGGGTAAAGAATTGAAGCTCCTCAAGGTAAACTTTGTGAAATTTTAGTTTCCTTAGACGGTCTGAGTCAGACCCTTGAAAAATTTGACTCTGGGTGTTTGTTGTTTTTGGTCGGTTTAGTATAGGATATGCCCTCCCTGATTTCCTAACCCCGTCCCTTTTTCCTCTCTATTCCTTCTCTGATCCACCGCTTCCTTAATTCTTTCCTTCGTTTCGGTCAGTTCCCAATTGCTGGAATTTCCATTCTCTTAGAATCATCAGTGAAAGAGTTGTTCCAGTCTTTGAATGACCAGTCCTTTTCTGAATTTCGGGTTTCTAAATTGGAAAACAAAAGGTAGGTTGTCGTTTTGATTTTGTACGCTATTGATTTTTTTAGGGATTTGGATTTTGATTGTGGGTTTTTGGATTTTGTTTAGGGGTCAAATTTGGGGAATGACGACCAATGTTTCCTGTGGGACGAGCAATACCATGAATGTAAGAATGACTGCCTTTTGCGATCTGTTGGGATTTTCCCTTCTCTGCTACAAGTCTGGGTAAGATTTCGGTTCCCATTTGTAATCATAGTTTTAATTTTTCAGCTAAAGTTGATTTTTAAGGTGTTGTTGGTTTGATACAGTGCTAGGAGGGCATTATGGGATATGAGTTTTGGTTCTTAAAGTTGAGTTTTACGTGTATTCTGGGTTTATTTGTGTGGAACTGTGGATTGATTGAATTTTGCTGAGAGCAAAGCAAGAAGCTATCTCTGAAGAAGTTTCCTTTTGTTTTTTTTCTTTTTCTCTAACTGAATTGGATATAGTTTGATGATAAGCTATTGGGTAATGTGTGATATTGGCAATTGGGTGTACTACTGCTGATCGCAAAAATGTATCTCAAACTGCAGTTTTGCTGCGGGGTTATGCCTCCTGCTCCATGCTATAAAAATCCATATGTAAAGGACGAATGGAGATTGATCTTTTTAGCAATCAAAGTTTGAAATGTGCAGGTACTCTTCGATCAGTTTTCAAAGAGGTTTTGTACTTTCGTTCGCTATAATAGTATGAATATAAGTTGTATATCAAAATTAGCTTGAGCATATAAAAATGTATATATATATACACACACACGCATACACATGAAACAACCTAATTTTTCAAACTTATATCTCCTTTCACTACCAGAAGAAAGGCTTTAGCCGATGAAAACAAAAAAACCAGGCCGACGAATTTTTTTTTCGTCGGCTAAAGTGAATTTTTTTTCGTCGGCTAATTTAAAATTTTTGTCGGCTATGGTCAACTTTAGCCATAATCACTAAGGTCTCCCAGACAACCAACCAGGTGGGCCAATTATGAAGATAGTCAAGACCCATATGCTGATTTCCAGTAAAGTCAAAGTATGAACAGTAAAACCAGTGGCGGACATATTCAGCAACAGTAAACTCGTGGCAGACAGACCACTATTCATCAATAGTAAATCCAGTAGCCAACAAACTATTCACCAACAATAAACTCGTGGCAGACAAAGTACTATATATATATATATATGTTACCTAGCCATTATTTAGCGGCTACTCACTATAAATGAGTAGTGCGCCTAGCATGAGACACTATTATAGCCTGGGAGGCTCATCGTTATGGTGAAACATTTTTCCCCGAATTTTTATTAATTAATGAGAACCAATGAGATTGGTTCATCATTTTTATTTATGAGTATTTATGGAGATTTTCCATGAATGACATGCAAAATATTTTTCAAAATGGAAATGTTGGGAGAGCATAGATTTGATTTCATTGCTCCATATTTTATTATTTATTTTTGTCTACTCACTCTAACGTTTTTAAATGCTTCTCCCCTGGGTCTTTCGTTTTAAATGCCCAGTCTGCAGAGTTCGGTTCGGTGAGGATATGAGGCTTGTCATAAATCCCTACTTCATCCAGTTTTCCCATATAGGTTACAAGTTAACCTATGTTGTTGTTTCTCTCATTTATTTTCCTAGTAGATGCTCTGAATATTATTGGGATGGTTTAAGTGTGTTAAGAGCTGTTAGAAAAAGATTTATTGTTTATTTGAGAGATATATTTATGAATATTGTTGGGAAATATTTTGAGTTTAGTATGGTGATTCTTCTCTTAGTCATGGTTACCCATTATCAAGAGAGGTTTCGCCAATGTTTTTGGTAGAATTTCCCTTGAGGTGGGTCATGCAGGATTTATCCCGGGTTTCAAGGGGGAAATTCGGGGTAGGTCCTGACACCCGTGTCGAGATTGATGTCGCAACGTCTCCTTAGTATCAGTAGGTGGCATCTATCTCTTTCGAAAATGTATTTAGGAGACGAAATCATTTTTATAAAAATAAAAAAAATAAAAAAATTTATTCACCTAGGCAACTGAACAATATTTCGTCTTCTAAGTTATACTTAGGAGACGAAATCATTTTTATAAAAAAAACAATAAAAAAAATTATTCACTTAGGTGACGAACTCTTCATGTTCCGTCGACTAAGTATTTTTTTAAAATTTTTGGGCATCATGATTGGGGCGAGGCGAGGCGGGTGAGGCGGGGCAAGGCGAGTGAGATGGGGCGAGGCGAAACGAGTGAGGTGAGGAGGAGGCGGGGCAAGGCGAGGTGAGTGAGGCAGGGCGAGGCGAGACGAGTTAGGCGAGTGATGCGAGGCGAGGAGGAGACGGGTGAGGCGAGGAGGAGGCGGGTGAGTTTCTGTTCACGTGAACAGTGACGGGCTCACTAAAAAAAAAAGACCCCACTTTCTTCGCCACCTCAAGTCAAAGGCTTTCATGGGCGTTGACCCGAGCTCCTCTCCCTCTCTCCTCTCTCCGCCTGCCTCCGACGTCATTCGAATTTCACAGCAATCTCTGGCCACCCTTGGCGACTAGACCACCCGCAATCTCTTCCTCTCCTTCTCTTCTCCCTGACCCAGTTCATAAAACTCGATTTCAGTCCGATCCAGAGCCGATCCGAGAGAGAGAAACCTCGACTGTGTTCCGGCGAGTCCTCAAGATTATGGTCACAACTTGACAATACACACATAAAGTGTGAGACAATACACACCAATTCCACCCTTTCCAGTTTCTTCGCCACCTCCAGCTCCGAGATAATCCACCTTCCGGTCGACATCACCGTCACAGAGACCCAATATTAATTTCCTGAAGTGTGAATTTGTTTTCAGTTGGTGGTTTAAATTGGGTTTAGGTAATTATTTTTCTTCCTGCAATTTGATAACTAGCTTTTGTAGATCAGAAGGAGACGAGGAGATTCAGGCTTCATCCATCACCGCTGAGTTTCAGGTGTTTAGATTTGGGGCGTACTATGAATATTTCAATTCAGTTCTTGTTTCAAATCAGCCATCGTTTCTGTCTTCTATTCTTTTCAGTCCGATAACAAATTGGGGAAAATCTTAGAGTCCCACTAATAATTCTTGGGCTCATCATCTTTCTATGTCTACAAACTGACCTTAATAGCAAGTTTTGTTCTTTTTCAAAGGTTTGTTATGTATAATATGTAATTCAATTCAACTTGATTAGATGTACGGGGTGGCTGTTGTTTTTAGTGGGTGTGTTAAAGTTATGTTCTTTAATACATTTGATCGACTTAAACACTGTTTAAGACTCTTTCTGTTGGTTTAACCTTAATAGTCCAGATTCATGGTTGAATATATAGAAGAAGTTGGTCAATGTTCCGATCTTTCATGTATGTGTTGATCATACTAAACAAACCAAACATAGATAACAAATTTTTGTCTAAGCTGTGTTTTCGGTTTTGGGGAAGCAGCTAGGTGTAGCAAAACTGATTCGAAATCATGTGAAAGCACTTATTGTCATCAACACATTTTAAGTTTTTTTGCTTTCTTCAATAGTAAGTGTTAAATTTTGTTGGTGAACTCAAAGAGTAAGGGTGGCAAATGAGTTGGGAGCTAGAAACTGGAAGGGGGCGAAATTTGCAACAAAGGTTTCAGTGACAGAGTCCATAGTGATCGGTCCCTTTTCCTGTGTATTGATAGTCTTTCAAAATCTCTAATTAAACTGTAGGTCTTCTGCTGTAGCTATGAACGTATATTCCTTGGCTGTTGTGGTTTATTGATCCAATTGTATTTAGAATGCACAACACTAAACCTAATTAAACTGTCATGATGAGGATTGAAAAAAAGAAGATGATATAAAAAGAGTTAAGTTATGTTTTTTGTTCTGAGTTCTCATGTTATGTTTTTTTGGTATGGTTCAGTATCATATATTGAGGCTGTGGGGAGGATTACAAAGGACGATATTGTTTTTAGTTGGTGCGTTTGTTTTTGAGCTCTTGATAAGCCTTTCCATCTCCTTGGATTTCCTTTTTTTTTTTTAGTTGATGTTTAGGGTTAGGAAGGGTTATTACGTGTATTAATGATCGTGGTGTTGGTTTGTTGAAGGCATTCGATCAAATTTTTCCTGGTAATCCTCATCTCTTATGTTATCATCATTTGAGATACAATCTTAGTCAAAAGTATAGGAATAAAAGAGGTATTTTTGTGGTTGTTGATGTGTTAAAAAAAAATTGGAAGGTGGCGTATGCGTTGACCATTTACTATCATCATTTACAAAAGT
Source organism: Fragaria x ananassa (assembly GCA_034370585.1). Taxonomy (NCBI): domain Eukaryota; kingdom Viridiplantae; phylum Streptophyta; class Magnoliopsida; order Rosales; family Rosaceae; genus Fragaria; species Fragaria x ananassa. The sequence continues at coordinate 18,006,034 of CP139769.1, forward strand.
TGAGAAATGAGGGTCGGGCTGATATTATTGATAAATTCATAGCAGAGATCCAAAACCCTAAACCCTAAACCCTTTCAAAACCATAATTAGACTTGAAATTGTTCATCATCTCAGCAGGCTTCAAATCAAGATTTAAACACACATTCGACTCAATCCAGGTTCTAACAATTTTAGACCCTAACTGCCGATGAATTCGATTCCTATTCACACCTCTACATATATATATGTTATTAAACCGCCTAATATAAAAGCACTGATTAATAAACCCTAAATCAAAGTCAGCTGATAGCACATTTCCATTCCATTTTCATTCACATTATGTGCACTGTTGTATGTATTTGCAGGCAAGGAAAACAACTTGCTTCATCAGCTGTGAGTCAAGGACTTGAAATACAAACCTTCAACTAGAAGTCAGTCCTTAGATGGCTCTTTTGCGATCTGTTGGGATTTTCCCTTCTCTGCTACAAGTCTGGGTAAGATTTCGGTTCCCATTTGTAATCAAAGTTTTAATTTTTCAGCTAAAGTTGATTTTTAAGGTGTTGTTGGTTTGATACAGTGCTAGGAGGGCATTATGGGATATGAGTTTTGGTTCTTAAAGTTGAGTTTTACGTGTATTATGGGTTTATTTGTGTGGAACTGTGGATTGATTGAATTTTGCTGAGAGCAAAGCAAGAAGCTATCTCTGAAGAAGTTTCCTTTTGTTTTTTTTCTTTTTCTCTAACTGAATTGGATATAGTTTGATGATAAGCTATTGGGTAATGTGTGATATTGGCAATTGGGTGTACTACTGCTGATCGCAAAAATGTATCTCAAATTGCAGTTTTGCTGCGGGGTTATGCCTCCTGCTCCATGCTATAAAAATCCATATGTAAAGGACGAATGGAGATTGATCTTTTTAGCAATCAAAGTTTGAAATGTGCAGGTACTCTTCGATCAGTTTTCAAAGAGGTTTTGTACTTTCGTTCGCTATAATAGTATGAATATAAGTTGTATATCAAAATTAGCTTGAGCATATAAAAATGTATATATATATACACACACACGCATACACATGAAACAACCTAATTTTTCAAACTTATATCTCCTTTCACTACCAGAAGAAAGGCTTTAGCCGATGAAAACAAAAAAACCAGGCCGACGAATTTTTTTTTCGTCGGCTAAAGTGAATTTTTTTTCGTCGGCTAATTTAAAATTTTTGTCGGCTATGGTCAACTTTAGCCATAATCACTAAGGTCTCCCAGACAACCAACCAGGTGGGCCAATTATGAAGATAGTCAAGACCCATATGCTGATTTCCAGTAAAGTCAAAGTATGAACAGTAAAACCAGTGGCGGACATATTCAGCAACAGTAAACTCGTGGCAGACAGACCACTATTCATCAATAGTAAATCCAGTAGCCAACAAACTATTCACCAACAGTAAACTCGTGGCAGACAAAGTACTATATATATATATATGTTACCTAGCCATTATTTAGCGGCTACTCACTATAAATGAGTAGTGCGCCTAGCATGAGACACTATTATAGCCTGGGAGGCTCATCGTTATGGTGAAACATTTTTCCCCGAATTTTTATTAATTAATGAGAACCAATGAGATTGGTTCATCATTTTTATTTATGAGTATTTATGGAGATTTTCCATGAATGACATGCAAAATATTTTTCAAAATGGAAATGTTGGGAGAGCATAGATTTGATTTCATTGCTCCATATTTTATTATTTATTTTTGTCCACTCACTCTAACGTTTTTAAATGCTTCTCCCCTGGGTCTTTCGTTTTAAATGCCCAGTCTGCAGAGTTCGGTTCGGTGAGGATATGAGGCTTGTCATAAATCCCTACTTCATCCAGTTTTCCCATATAGGTTACGAGTTAACCTATGTTGTTGTTTCTCTCATTTATTTTCCTAGTAGATGCTCTGAATATTATTGGGATGGTTTAAGTGTGTTAAGAGCTGTTAGAAAAAGATTTATTGTTTATTTGAGAGATATATTTATGAATATTGTTGGGAAATATTTTGAGTTTAGTATGGTGATTCTTCTCTTAGTCATGGTTACCCATTATCAAGAGAGGTTTCGCCAATGTTTTTGGTAGAATTTCCCTTGAGGTGGGTCCTGCAGGATTTATCCCGGGTTTCAAGGGGGAAATTCGGGGTAGGTCCTGACACCCGTGTCGAGATTGATGTCGCAACGTCTCCTTAGTATCAGTAGGTGGCATCTATCTCTTTCGAAAATGTATTTAGGAGACGAAATCATTTTTATAAAAATAAAAAAAATAAAAAAATTTATTCACCTAGGCAACTGAACAATATTTCGTCTTCTAAGTTATACTTAGGAGACGAAATCATTTTTATAAAAAAAACAATAAAAAATATTATTCACTTAGGTGACGAACTCTTCATGTTCCGTCGACTAAGTATTTTTTTAAAATTTTTGGGCATCATGATTGGGGCGAGGCGAGGCGGGTGAGGCGGGGCAAGGCGAGTGAGATGGGGCGAGGCGAAACGAGTGAGGTGAGGAGGAGGCGGGGCAAGGCGAGGTGAGTGAGGCAGGGCGAGGCGAGACGAGTTAGGCGAGTGATGCGAGGCGAGGAGGAGACGGGTGAGGCGAGGAGGAGGCGGGTGAGTTTCTGTTCACGTGAACAGTGACGGGCTCACTAAAAAAAAAAACCCCACTTTCTTCGCCACCTCAAGTCAAAGGCTTTCATGGGCGTTGACCCGAGCTCCTCTCCCTCTCTCCTCTCTCCGCCTGCCTCCGACGTCATTCGAATTTCACAGCAATCTCTGGCCACCCTTGGCGACTAGACCACCCCCAATCTCTTCCTCTCCTTTTCTTCTCCCTGACCCAGTTCATAAAACTCGATTTCAGTCCGATCCAGAGCCGATCCGAGAGAGAGAAACCTCGACTGTGTTCCGGCGAGTCCTCAAGATTATGGTCACAACTTGACAATACACACATAAAGTGTGAGACAATACACACCAATTCCACCCTTTCCAGTTTCTTCGCCACCTCCAGCTCCGAGATAATCCACCTTCCGGTCGACATCACCGTCACAGAGACCCAATATTAATTTCCTGAAGTGTGAATTTGTTTTCAGTTGGTGGTTTAAATTGGGTTTAGGTAATTATTTTTCTTTCTGCAATTTGATAACTAGCTTTTGTAGATCAGAAGGAGACGAGGAGATTCAGGCTTCATCCATCACCGCTGAGTTTCAGGTGTTTAGATTTGGGGCGTACTATGAATATTTCAATTCAGTTCTTGTTTCAAATCAGCCATCGTTTCTGTCTTCTATTCTTTTCAGTCCGATAACAAATTGGGGAAAATCTTAGAGTCCCACTAATAATTCTTGGGCTCATCATCTTTCTATGTCTACAAACTGACCTTAATAGCAAGTTTTGTTCTTTTTCAAAGGTTTGTTATGTATAATATGTAATTCAATTCAACTTGATTAGATGTACGGGGTGGCTGTTGGTTTTAGTGGGTGTGTTAAAGTTATGTTCTTTAATACATTTGATCGACTTAAACACTGTTTAAGACTCTTTCTGTTGGTTTAACCTTAATAGTCCAGATTCATGGTTGAATATATAGAAGAAGTTGGTCAATGTTCCGATCTTTCATGTATGTGTTGATCATACTAAACAAACCAAACATAGATAACAAATTTTTGTCTAAGCTGTGTTTTCGGTTTTGGGGAAGCAGCTAGGTGTAGCAAAACTGATTCGAAATCATGTGAAAGCACTTATTGTCATCAACACATTTTAAGTTTTTTTGCTTTCTTCAATAGTAAGTGTTAAATTTTGTTGGTGAACTCAAAGAGTAAGGGTGGCAAATGAGTTGGGAGCTAGAAACTGGAAGGGGGCGAAATTTGCAACAAAGGTTTCAGTGACAGAGTCCATAGTGATCGGTCCCTTTTCCTGTGTATTGATAGTCTTTCAAAATCTCTAATTAAACTGTAGGTCTTCTGCTGTAGCTATGAACGTATATTCCTTGGCTGTTGTGGTTTATTGATCCAATTGTATTTAGAATGCACAACACTAAACCTAATTAAACTGTCATGATGAGGATTGAAAAAAAGAAGATGATATAAAAAGAGTTAAGTTATGTTTTTTGTTCTGAGTTCTCATGTTATGTTTTTTTGGTATGGTTCAGTATCATATATTGAGGCTGTGGGGAGGATTACAAAGGACGATATTGTTTTTAGTTGGTGCGTTTGTTTTTGAGCTCTTGATAAGCCTTTCCATCTCCTTGGATTTCCTTTTTTTTTTTTAGTTGATGTTTAGGGTTAGGAAGGGTTATTACGTGTATTAATGATCGTGGTGTTGGTTTGTTGAAGGCATTCGATCAAATTTTTCCTGGTAATCCTCATCTCTTATGTTATCATCATTTGAGATACAATCTTAGTCAAAAGTATAGGAATAAAAGAGGTATTTTTGTGGTTGTTGATGTGTTAAAAAAAAATTGGAAGGTGGCGTATGCGTTGACCATTTACTATCATCATTTACAAAAGTTGAGAAATGAGGGTCGGGCTGATATTATTGATAAATTCATAGCAGAGATCCAAAACCCTAAACCCTAAACCCTTTCAAAACCATAATTAGACTTGAAATTGTTCATCATCTCAGCAGGCTTCAAATCAAGATTTAAACACACATTCGACTCAATCCAGGTTCTAACAATTTTAGACCCTAACTGCCGATGAATTCGATTCCTATTCACACCTCTACATATATATATGTTATTAAACCGCCTAATATAAAAGCACTGATTAATAAACCCTAAATCAAAGTCAGCTGATAGCACATTTCCATTCCATTTTCATTCACATTATGTGCACTGTTGTATGTATTTGCAGGCAAGGAAAACAACTTGCTTCATCAGCTGTGAGTCAAGGACTTGAAATACAAACCTTCAACTAGAAGTCAGTCCTTAGATGGCTCTTTTTTTTTTTGTTTATGTTACAGCTGACTTAACTGTTTTTTTTTTGTATGTTAGCTCAACATAAACATGTATTATAGGAAATAAGCCGAAGGTAATATAACTTCGGATCAAACTTAAGCATATAACAACTATTTTTAGTCAATCGGAGCAACAATGTATTATAGTATCCTGTTACAACAGCTCCAATGTAGATGTAATATGTGACTAGCAACCACGACCGCTTTAATGTAATCTCATTATGTAGCATACAACTGTTGTAACATCTTTTGTAATATGAAATCATCTCTTTTGTGAACAAGTTGTATTTGTGGATTATACACTACAATCACTTTTTTTGTGAACAAGTTGTAATCTCATTATGTAGCATACAACTGTTGTAACATCTTTTGTAATATGAAATCATCTCTTTTGTGAACAAGTTGAATTTCTCGATTATACACTACAATCACCCGCGGTTAGCCGTGGGCACCCTACCTAATATATATATATATATATATATATATATATGAGAAAAATTCTCTTCCACCCTAATTTTAGAGATTTTCTTTCCCACTAACAAATCAAGAATCTAAAATTCTCATCGATCTAACGTAAGAGTATGTAAGAGTGTTTTCCCATTAACTAAATTTTTAACATTTGATCTATTTTTGCTGACTATAATACCCTCACTCCCCAATCTCTCCTCAGTCTCCCCATCTCCGTCTGCTTTAGACCTCTCTCTCTCTCTCTCTCCTCCCACACCCCACCGATCTCAATCTCGTCCTTCCACTCCTGCAAGTCGCCGGGCACCGTCGTCCAAGAATCCCGTCGGTCCCTCCATGCTTTTGGGTTACGAAGCCTCGACGCCGACGAGGTTAGATCCCTCACGTTGTCGTACTGTCTCGGCACAATCATAACTGGACTCTTGTGGAGATCTATCTCCCAGATCTCGGCGAACTTCATCGGCGGTGGACTCTTGAGGATGAGCGCTGCGCTCTGTGCTTTGCAGATTCGTCTGCATGGTCGAGTTTTGATTTTGTGCCACATCGATTCTCTTTTCTCTATTGTTTGAATGAATCTCACACATCAATTGTTTGAATGAATCTGAGTTTTGATCTTGCTGGAAAGCATGCGTGGTCGGAGGTGAAGCCATGGATTTGATATATATATATATATATATATATATATATATATATATATATATAGTTCCTATCCAGAGCGAAGCTTCGCTCTGGAATTAACCTGCGAAGGTCCTTATTTGACTCACTTTTCGGTCATATTTTTCGATCATACCCGGTCAGTGTCTAGATACATATCGTATGATCATTCTTACAAAATTTCATCCAATTTGGTGACCGTTTAAGCCTCCATAATCATGATTTACTCCAACGGTTCTACTTGGACAGATTTAATTCTATTGATTTATTTTATCTGATTCGGTGTGCAAACGATCACCAAACTGGATGAAACTTTGTGAGGATGATCATACGATATGTATCTAGACACTGACCGGGTATGATCGAAAAATATGACCGAAAAATGAGTCAAATAAGGACCTTCGCACGTTAATTCCAGAGCGAAGCTTCGCTCTGGATAGAGACTGTATATATATATATATTATTTTTTTCCGATGAGGTTTTGAGTTATCGGAGATGAATGGATCATGCAATAAACATCAATTACATCATGGCAGATGAATGGATGCATTCTTAGTTCGAACTTCGAAGAATGGATGCTATCCTTCTTTTTTTTTCGTTTTTATATTATTAAATATGTATTTTTTTTTTTAGATCAAAGTTCAGAGTTTATTGATCTATTTGGATAATATGAAGGTTTTATTAAAGGCAATAGAACGGTCTATTAGGAACGATACAAAGGTTTGTTCTTGGCTGAAGGTAATATTATAGAGGTTTCATTTCTTCTATTTCAAAACTTTTCTTGATACATGTATACTTTATATCTTAAGTTCAAGGTATTGCTCATAGTAGGAGGTCATACTACTCCTATTGATCACAATAGTATGTCTTACTGACCCCAATAGGTGTTCTTACTGCTCTTAGTATGAGCTCATACTGTCTTAATAGATGGTCATACTGCCTCCAGTAAAAGGTCATAATGACTCTCAATAGGTGGGCATATTGCCCCCAATAGCGATCTGTTATAAGTGACTAAAGCATAACGGCTCCCAGAGTCTCGTCAACGGTCGCTGGAGCTCGGTCAACTGCCTTCGGAGTCTGGTCAACAGTCTCAGGAGCCTAGTCAAAGGTTGTCATTCATTAGTCGTGGGAATCTGGTTATAAAAACTTTATTTTATAATATACTTTTATAATAGTCTTTGTAGTTTATTTAATTCATAATAAACTCTTACTGACCTCAATAAAAGGTCCTACTGACCCTAGTAGATGGTCCTACTACCCCTAATAGGTGGTCATACTGTCCCCAGTAGGAGGTCCTACTGTCAGGATCCGTTCCGAATTTCACCCCGAAACTGAGATGAGTCCTGCGGGGACCACCTTCAAGGAAAATTTACCGAAGAACTCGGCAAACTTCCCTCGAAAATGGACAACCCTAACTTGGAAGAATTAAAGAACCACCTTTTTAACTCAAAATAAATTCTCCGCTACAACCCAAAAGTAGCTATAATAAGTTATATAATAATCTCAACAATATTCAGAGCTACTAAAAATAAAATAATACACAACGGAAGCTAACAAACCCCAAGTAGATTAAAAAGGTAACCTACTGGCGAAATTTAGCGGATAGATGAGTGACTATGCCTCGATGTCTCCTTCTGGATCTCACGCGAACTCTGTAAACTGGACATTTTTAAAAACAAAGAGCCCATGGGAAAATATTCAACTCGTCAGAGTGGGTGGCAAAACGATTTCGACAACAAATAAATATGTCCACAAAAATGCTTTCAAAGAAAACGCTTCATCAGTGGCAAAAACAAAAGCTCCACTGGAAAGATTTTGAACTGGGGTCTAGCCTGGCTAGACTCCCAAACTTTAAGAAATTACCTCTCAGACTAGGATATTATATATTTTAGTATGTATGTACACTCGCTTAACTTTTTGTACGAAATCTATGAACAACTTGAAAAATAGATACCATACAAAGCTACTACGCTTGCATCTAACGCTCACGTCACCCCACACTTGAATTATACCTCAGGATGGGGGAAGCTATATACGTGCTGACTCCTTGTACGAAATCTATGAAAGAATACAAAAATAGATAGCCGCACAGGGCTACGACGCTCACGTCACCCCATACTGGTATTGTACCTCAGTATGGGGGAAATCACGTATACCTAGCTAGCATTTAATCATATACATACTATTCTCATATAAGAGTATAATTACCAAAATTCTCAATTTCAAAAAATATCAAACAACAGAAAATCATGTGCATTCAAACTTACAAAAACTACAAGGTGTACTTGAGTTGTTAAAGAAGTAAATGCGATTGCCTATACTTGCAATTTTTTAACCCCATAACAGAGGACCAAAATATATGTTTTGCAAACAACTGAGATGCTAGATCAAATGGTTAATCAACTGGAAGAAAACAAACTTTAGAATTCAGTTATCCCAGGTGGTAGAGGTTATGGAGAGATCCTAGAGGATAAAGAAAGAGAGAGACCTGTATATCCAAACAGCTCTAGACTAGGAGAAGTTTAACATATGGCCTTAGGTAACATAAAAATAAGGCCTTAGGTAACATAAAAATAAAACAGCTTCAAAAGCAGCAATGCACAATCACTGATCTTCAACTGGGAGAGTGCCAAAAAGTATCTCTGAGGATGCAGCAACATGAACACGAGTATGGAAATCATAGTATTCCAGCATTAAACAGATTCAAGGAATGATTACCAGGACTCAGACCCAACATCATATAAACTACAAAAAGAAAGAAAAAACAACAGCAACGAGATTCAATCACTATGTTTATCAGCATCTAAGTAAAACTTACAAGTTTGTCCGAAGAAAAAGAAAAGATACAAGAATCTCAACTAGAAATAAAAGAAATGTTCATGATGATGTTCATGCTGCCACCAAAGAAACAAAATCAAAAATGAAAAATAAAAGCTGATTAATTTTGAAAATTGCCAGAATATGCTACTTAGATCTCAATCACACAAACAACATAGTAAACAGAGTTTTGTGACCCAATACCATTTTACCACAAGAAATATGATGATAACTACTGTCATTGATGCCACAATCATAAAACTTTACAGAGTACCAACTAGGTAGAGTCATCATTCCAAGATAGTTCCCTCATCCTATATGTGATGCTTGAACAAACAGCAGCTTACCAATTTAAAAAGAAATTGCCCACAAGTACCACAATTGCTGTAAAGATTAATTGGAAGTTCAGAACAGCCATTTAGCTAAATCCAGCACCCATTTCCTTCCTTTTCAATTCTAATGCCATGCGCTCATTCTCAAGCTTCATTCTCTCATTTTCCATCTTCAGCTTTTCCAGTTCACGATCCCTTTTCTTGCTAAATTTTTGCCACTTGAGACGCTGTTTCTCCAATTCTAACATCTCAACTTGAATTTGTAGCTTCTGTTCTTCAAACTGAACAGACCGTGATTCAATCCACTGCTTCTGTAACCAAGCAGCTTTTGTGCTATCCGGTAAGGCTTGATTGATATCACCTTGGGCAATTTGGGGATGAGAATAAGAACTTTTGTTACAATCTTGTGCATTCATAAAACCACCAAAGTTAATATCTTCACGGCCTTGACCTTGCCTCAACCTCTTCACAGAGTCTCCTAACCCACCAAACATTCCCCTGTTATCACCATGTGAAACATTATTTTCCTCAAAATCATCACGCTCATCAGTTTCCATATCTTGATCATCTTCATCAAGATCATCATGGTGATGCCTCCTCAAATCATCAGTATCATGATCATCTCTATTTCTAAGAGCCTCCTGCAAGGCATGCTGCAATGCTGGATCGTGAGGCAGATGCAACCGATTACCATTATGATAGGAACACATCTCTTCATAAAACAGGTGCTTTGAACTTAATATTTTCCTAACATCATCTTTTTCTTTCTCTGTTAAGTAATCAATCACATCCAAAAGTGCAGGGTTCTCAACAACCTGGCAAGAAGTGCCCCTCCCCAGCATGTCATTAAGTTTCTTATACCTTTTATTAAGGTCATTGAATTTATCCTCACACTGCTGCGGAGAAACATGATAACCCCTTTCTGCCATGACCTTGGAAACAGATTTCCACTTTCCCTTCTTCTGTAGAGCAGAAAACTTCCTTCTCACCCGGCCACCACAATCTGAACCAATATCCTCACCTATATAAGATACTGCAGTTATCAGAAGCCTCACCATCTTATCCGTCCACTTAACACGCTGCCAGGGAGACTCCTTCTTCCCCCTACTTGCTTCAATATGACTATCAACACCCTCCTCTGTATAACTCGGCTCATCCTCATCACTCACTGAGTACTTGCATTTCTCTCCCTTATTGTAATCTACCATCGAAAGGGTCCGATCACAATTATGCATAGTTCCCATTTTGACAGGAAAACCCTCGTGAATCGAGGGGTGCACCATGGATCCTTGCCGAGAAAGTTGATGCTGCTGCTGTTGTAGGTTGTGTGGGTGTTGGGTCTGATGATGAGCCCTTATTGACCCTTGCAAATCAAGACCAACATAGCTTCCCCCACCAGGAATCCTACCTCCTTGTGACAAATGCCCATCCATTCTTATTGTAAACAAGATTTCAGATCAACACCATGAAACCATTACTACCACATATTCCACAGATTCACATAATCACATATTCCATGCAGTCAAACACAAAAAATGAACCATGCTCACCAATCCCACTATCCAAACCATCAAGTATGCACCTTTTCAGTTCCTCCCAACACCAAAACCAAACAGAAACCCCATTTCCTAGATTCCAAGACCAAACCCAAATTTGTACAAACAATCACAACCCAGTTCCAAAATCTACAACTCCACCCAAAATTAAAAGGCTTTTCCAGACACTCCTCAAAGAACAACAGGATAAAAGCAAAGCAACTTATCTGAAATACCCAGAGAGCTGAAGGTCCTCCAGTAATCAAGCTGAGCTTTTGGGGGCGAAAGAGTCACGAAAAAGACACCTCCTTTGTGGTTCTCAAGCTTTACACACACAGCACAAGGGTTTTGGCCCTATGTGACGCTACACCCTATATATATTACCGAACCAAATTTGTTTCCCTGTACTCTTTTTGCCAAAATGACAAAATACACTCATATGGAAATTTATATTACAATAATTAAACCTCACGCCCTGCATTTGAATGCTGAGTTGATTAGTTTCGTGTTATGTTTTTTTAAGAAAAATGGGGTTTGGAACCCAGTTATAGTAGGAGGCACGTCTCCACGGCCACATCATTATTAATAATACTTTGTCCTATCAGGGGGACATAATACATACATCTTGAGTAGAAATACCATTACATGAGTCTATAAAGAGGACATCATGTATAAAGTTAGGATGACTTTTGTTTATGTATAATCACAGAGGTTATTTAGAATCACGGTGAAACATAAACATAAACATAAACAAGAAACAACATAGGCAGGCAAGAGACAAAGACATATAGTGATTCAACATGCTATCGGAGGACATTGCTACGTCCATTTAAGATTCCACTATCATGACCAATAGACCTTTAATGTTATAAGAGCTCTCTAAAATGGAGTTAATAAGGATCGGGAAAGAGAGAGAGAGAGAGAGAGAGAGAGAGAGAGAGAGAGAGAGAGAGAGTTTTCCACATATGAGAAGTCTTCCTTTTATAGCTAAGAAAAGTTCCCTCACATATTATGTTTCCGATGTGAGACTAATTACACATATATATTCTTATGATGTCTTTTTGTGGAGCTTGAGAGAACACATTCCCGATGTGGTACTGATAATCTTTCACCATGTCGAGGTAGCCTGAATGTCGGTATACCGGAAGTATGTCGGCAACTGGATCCTTCGTGGTCGGAAGATAATCTACGAGGTCGTTACTTATGCTTGGTGGTATATATACCAACAACATGTCCCCCAACTCTCAAGTAAGAGGATCATCTTACTTGGAAAGTTACAAATAAATTGTACGCCGCCAAACATAAGAAAAGACCGAGTAACGGCATACATCTCATGTCTCCCCAACTCTCTGAGGAAGAAAGTTCTCTTACTTAGAATTATTTCCCTCTCCCCCTTTCTCACGATTTTCTTCTATCTTTTTGAAGGGAGTGACAAGATTCACTATGTCCCCAAGTATTGCTCGGGTGTTTTTCCATTTTTGGCACATAGGTGTTATCCCCGGTGTTGCTTTCTTTTTGTTAAACTACCGATGAATTTGGTACTCGGGCGGGTAGTGCTTAATGTGGTTCTTGAGTCTTGCTTGTTGATATTATCTACTCTGACATACTAGTCTTGCTCCTTTTTACACTTGGGTGTTACTCGGATTTTGTCTTTATTTGCTACTTATTAAATCTTTCTCTCGATTGACGTTATCTTTTCCTTGTAACGTGAGATCTTATTCCGGGTCTTACTTTTTCTTGATATACACCGTAATCTTTAAGTTCGCCGATAAGAAAAAAAATGCCCCTCCCGACCCCCGGCCTCAAAACTTATTAGGTTGGGCGAGGTGTTTTCACATTTCTAATGGCAAGGTATCGTTGCTTCTCCTTCTACGGGCATCTGGGTGTTACACTTTCCCATGGACAAAGGTAGCAAGCATTTTTCATATCATGTGCTACTTGAGTGACGGGGTGTTAATGTCGTCTGTGAGTTATCAAGCCACTAGTTTAGTTTTTAAAGGGATGATATAAATTGCCCGGTCTCCGCCTCTCGGGGAGGCTTATCCGGGACTTATATTTCTTATGCAGCTGTTGAGTGTGGTGGAGTGTCTATCTCGGTGGAATGTCAATCTCTCGGTAGAATGTCATTCTCTCGGTTGAATGCAAATCTCGGTCAAATGTCAATCTCTCGGTAAATGTCAATCTCTCGGTGGAATGTAAATCTCGGTCGAATGTCAATCTCTCGATGGAACGCCAATCTCAGTGGAATGTCAATTTCGGTGGAATGCCAATCTCGATCGAATACCAATATCTCGGTGGAATGCCTATCTCGGTCAAATGTCAATCTCTCGGTGGAATGCCAATCTCTCGATCGAATGTCAATTTCGATCGAATGCCAATCTTTCGGTCAAATGCCAATCTCTCGGTCAAATGTCAATATTTGGGTGGAATGCCAATCTCTCGTCGAATGTCAATTTCGGTCGAATGCCAATCTCTCGATCAAATGCCAATCTCTCAGTCGAATGTCAATCTCTCAATAGAATGTCAATCTCGGTCAAATGTCAATCTCTCTCTTGCTTAATACTTTCTTGCAAGCTTGCCGAGTCCAATCTTGGAGACTTGGAGCTCCGGTGTTTCCAATCTAATCATGAAGACTTAGATTTTCATATCTTGATTGTGTTTCCAATTCAATCTTAAAGACTTGGAACTCCATATGCAATGTCCGGGAGGCAAAATAAGATATCAACATACAATATGTACATTTTCCTCAAACAAATTTGAATAGACAATAGTTGATCATAGACTGCATGTTATATAGTCCATATTAGTTACAACAATGCATGTTAAACCAACGACATTATGAATTAATTGTGAAACCTAATCAACAATAAATTTCAAAATGAAACGTGGAGCAGCAACACATAAATAATGTTATATGTGCCTCATTGGTGTTATACTAGTAGTATATCATAACCTGCATGCATACTTCCACAAACTCATATCAAATTGCCATAGTGTCTTATCAGTTGCACGCATACTTCCATAAATAAGCACCAGAAGTGGTGATGGAAAATTGCCAATTATGTGCATGATATTATGATTTAGTTGTAATTAAACTGGTGGAATATCGAATTATGCATGAGCAGGCAACTGTTCTAGTACCATTGATTAACATACTAGCAAATTGTATAAGCATATCTTAACCACGTACTACTTATACGAAACAAGACATCTATATTCAGGCCACTTCATATCATATATACGTGAAGCATGTTTTATACTTTCATAAAAGACAATAAAATAAAAGACTTATATGTGGAAAGAGCTACCGAATAGGTGTACAGTAAGTACAATAGCTAAAGCATTTTATGTAACACTTTCATGTTTGCATCCCTGAAGAGTAAGATCATGTTGGTTGGTGTTGTATGTCTGCCCTACCCATATTTTCCCATTGTCTTTCCTTTTTCTTCCCCTAGTTTCCACTGTTTCTTTGCACTGTGCCAATAATATACCTGGTAAAGTGATCATGTATCCTAGATTGCCAAAACTTCATGCATGGCTACCAACCCCGGGAGGGAGACGAAGCTCTAATAAGAGATTCTCTCTACTTTGAAAGTTTGAAACATATTGGACAGGGTTTCACTGGGAGATCAAATTGCTACCGAGAAGGACTTCTTCTGGAGCTGAATGGGTGTCTATAGCAGTTGTTGCCAAGAGTATTCCCGTTTTAATTTCTCTTAGCTGCTACCAATCGAGAGTAGATGGGTTACCAGATCGAACATGTGGAACCTATTAACCAAGGCCGGGTGGACTTCTCGGAGGATAGATCAATCGAGTTGTTGATATCATCGGTAGGGCTATGATCTGCGCATTCCAGAACAACCTAATGCGTGTGAACCCGATAACACTTCTTCCTGAAGCCAACGGGTGTTGATGACTCATTCCATCATTCGACCCAAAAGAGTATGTGAAGCATGCCAATACCCGACGAATCATTCTTGGCCCGTGATCGGTGAACTAGACCCGGAAGAGCTCATCAGGTCTGACCCGTAAGCTACCTCGTAGTTCTCCTGTGGATCTTGCCCGGTTGATCGGTGATGTCGGTCTAATACCCATTGAGAACGATTATGCTCTAGGCGATGCCAGTAGCGTGCCTGTCGATTGATCTATATTGATCTCATCTCTTACGAGAACTCACTCTTGATGAACTCCACTATCTCGGAACCTGCTTCCTACCAGCCGGGAGCATACTCATGCTTGCACGTATTTCTGCCGATGACATAATTCTGGTGGACATGTTTCTGCATAATCTCGGAGGACACCGAGGCCGAGCAGAGCTACCGGCGTCACCGAGAGAGAAACCATATGTCCCATGCATCTGTACCTGGTGGAATACGAACTCCCGAACCCGCTGTTTAATTGGACCCGCAGATAGACTTGGGCCAGAGGGCAATTGGATCTGGCCGGGCACTTGACCTAATGATTGTTTGGGCCTACCGATGGGCATGCTGACCTGCTGGCTAAGTTAGCTACTTGCTGGATTTGGGGACGACCCGGTGGACCTATGGCTCTCCTGGACTGTCTCTTGGAGGTAGAGCAACGTGACTTTTTGTAATGATTCTCACAGACGGCGCCAAACGTTTCTGCATAATCCTAGAGACTATGTAGAATCACAGTGGAATATGAACATAAACAAGAAACAACATAGGCAAGAGACAAGGACATATAGTAGTTCACCATGTCATCGGAGAACATGGCTACGTCCACTTAAGATTTCACTATCATGGCCAATAGGCCTTTGGTGTTACAAGAGCTCTCCAAGATGGAGTGAGTAGGGATCGGGAAAGAGAGAAAGAGTTTTCTACATATGGGAAGTCTTCCTTTTATAGCTAAGGAATGTTCCCTCATATATTATGTTTCCGATGTGGGACTAACTACACATATCTTTTTATGATGCCTTCTTGTGGAGCTTGGGAGAGCACTTTCCTGATGCGGTACTGATGATCTTTCACCATGGCGAGGTAGCCCGGATGTCAGTCTACCAGAAGTATGTCGGCGGTAGGGCTCTTTGTGACCGGAAGACAATCTACGAGGTCGGTGCTTATGTTTGGCGGTATATATACCAACAACAATTTTATACCATGAGGTCAACAACATGACCTCTACTAGCAAAGTGCGCTAACCGATCCGCCACATTATTTGTTTCGTATTATTTATTGAACTATAAACGTGATGCATGATAGGGGATGTCAAGCCTTGTTAGTTTTCCGGGCTTCCAACAAATTTCTTTTTGCGCCTAAAAGATGTTTGAGATAGCGCCACGGATAAAATTAAAAAAAAAATTATAATAAATAGTTTTGAATTTCCAAGCACATTAGATATTTTCATTAATTTCAATAATGTGCTTTGAAGCGTTTGTTTGAGTGTGTAAGGTTGTTTGATTGTTTATGACTGTAAATGGGTGAAAGGTTTTGCAGGTTCAATGTATATGAAGATTCGGTGGGATCATCGAGTCACAAAATTGATCGGTCTCGCCTTCACTAGAAATAAGAGTACAGTAGCTCCGAGGTGTATTTGATATTATATGATATGCCGTGACACAATATGGGAACCTTCTAGTATACTTTAACCAGTAAACGAGAATATTGGACATGTCAAGGAGGAAAAGAGATGAACATTATTGGTCAAGAAAAAAGTTTGCAAGATCACATGTACTTTCTATATCATGGTTAATGTCATGGGATTAAAATGACCTCTAATTGCACAATTTGCACTTATAATATTGGTTTTCCATTTTGCAAAGGGGGAGGAACTTGTCAATGCCGTAATCCCAAGTAGCGCCTAGCAAGTTTGTGAACTTTGATTATATATAGTGTTCTGAAACAAGGTTGCGTTTAGACGTTAGAAGCTTGCTGATGCATGCCCTTAATATGATTTGAACTGGAAGTTAATAAGAATAGAAAGACTAGGTTTCAGATTAACTGCTGTTTTTTTTTTTCTTTTTCTTTTTTGAATTTCCAAAATTGAGACATACATTAGCAACAACACCTTTAAATAACCTAGACTCAACTACTCATGATAAATGCACTTAGACTCAAAAATCTTCTAGCTAAAGACTACACAAAACACTAGAATAATGACAAATAAAAAGATAAAGTCAATAAAACAAGACATTTAATTAAACTCTGGTCTCTAGGGAGAACTCTTAGTTAGCTAGTTTCCCAGAGTAATTACGGACTAGTTCACTTGTTCATCACCTGAATAACGCCTAACGAGTTTTTTTAACCTTCCTTAATACATACATATTTGGATACATACACTCTCAAGAGTTGGTCATGAGGCGGTGTGGGGGATGCAACCGCATTATGCCTCCAATCTTGTAAAGCATAAACGTATGACATATATTTGTACGCAGGCGGCAACATTGTTGAAAAGCTTTATTATTAGACATTAGTATATGTAACGCGGTGATCTTTCTAGTATATCACTGCTATGTGAAAGAAAATAGAGTCAACATTAGAGCAGTACTCTTTACTAGTTGATGTCAAATTAAGTACATGTGTATTGTAGAGATTCCTGATATTATTTTATGTCTTTATAATTAGAGGTTTAAGATTTATGCCTCTCTTATATTCAACAGTTTCATTAATCTAGATTTGAGGGTAACCGCACTAGCTTTTAAAAAAAAAATTGCTTAAATGTGTAATATATATAGTTGGTAAATTGTGTTAAAGTTTTAACATTTGGATAACTGGTTCAACGTGTACCTTAATTTGATGATGTCTTTGGAATATTGAGTCTCTCTTGTTGGAATTACCACTTGGCTGCCCTTAGTCTTAATCAATAAAACTGTCAAACACAATGTATAGACATTGAGCCTTAACCTCATCTCATTACAATCTTAAAATAATATCAAAAAGTTTTTAATAATTGTTGAACGCCAAAAAAATAAATAAATAAAAAGATAAAAAGAAAAGGATTACAAAAATAAAAAAATAAAAGTAATACTTTTCTTGTGCTACATGCACAATGTTTTTGAGTTCAATTGTGACTCTTGCAAAAAGCTGGACAACGAAGTCCAATACGAACTCAGTCTTTCAAGTCCAATACGAACTCAATCTTCCAAACTGTGCACTCTACATAAAGAGGCACAGAGAAGAAGAAAGGGGGAGGCAAACAAAAAGGGTGGAAGACAAAAGGACATAGCGCAACAGAGGGAGGCGAAGCAAAGAGCAGGGAACAAGAGAAATGCAGGAGCAGGCGGAGTCAACACAGACGGAACAAAAAATGAGAAGAAGGAGAAGAGAAACAAGCGAAGCAAAGAGCAGGGAACAAGAGAAAGGCAGGAGTCAACACGGACGGAACAAAAAAGGAGAAGAAGGAGAAGAGAAACAAGCGAAGCAAAAAGCAGAAGGAGAGAAGAAAAGTCCAGGCGAGCCAACAAGAAGGTGGAGCCCCCACACTAACTCTCTTTATTTCTTTTGCGGCATCTCTATCTTTCTGCCTCGTTCCTCACTCCGCCAGAAGCCCGCAAGCCATCTCCCCCTAAGACGAAACGACCACGCGAGGTAGCCATCAAAAAGAAGGCGAGATGACCTCGCCCCCTCCTCCTCTCGTTGCAATAATTATGTAGCCGCTCGGCCCCTACTCTCGTACACAACGCCGTGCGTTTCGCACAACAAGCCGTACAAGAGAAGGAAACAAGCATCTCTGCTAAAATATTGTCAGGCGAACTGGGATGGCCTCACAAGACTAGAAGTCCAGGCGAGCCAGGTGACCTCACATCAAGGCAGGTGGCGAGCCAACAATCAAGCCAAGGCAGATGGCGAGCCAACAATCAAGCCAAGGCAGGAACCCTAAGGGGTGGCGAGCCAACAGCCGTGCCAAAGCAGAAGCAGGTTACTTAACCCTAAAGGGTGGCGACGTAACTTTTACCCTAAGGGGTGGCGAGGTTACTTAACCCTAAGGGGTGGCGAGCCAACAGTCAAGCCCAGGAAGGAACCCTAGGGGGTGGCAAGCCAACAATCAAGCCAAGGCAGGTGGCGAGCCAACAATCAAGCCAAGGCATAAACCCTAAGGGGTGGCGAGCCAACAGCCGCACCAAAGCAGAAGCAGGTTACTTAACCCTAAGGGGTGGCGACGTGACTTTTACCCTAAGGGGTGGCGAGGTTACTTAACCCTAAGGGGTGGCGAGCCAACAATCAAGCCAAGGCAGGAACCCTAAGGGGTGGCGAGCCAACATTCAAGCAAAGGCAGAAGCATAAGGGATGACGAGCTAATATTCAGAAGCTCTAAGCCCAGGCGAGGTGAGATCCATTCATGCAGAGGATGAAGCAAGTCGCGGAGACCGCCTACATATAGACACGCGGAGCCCGCTCACAGGTGAACACAAGGAGCCCGCTCTCAGATATGCACAAGCAATCCGCTCACAAGTGAACACGCAGAGTCCGCCTACATGTACGCACAAGCAGTCCGCTCACATGTGAACACGCGGAGCCCGCTCTCAAACATGCACAAGCAATCCGCTCACAAGTGAACACGCGGAGTTCGCCTACATGTACGCATAAGCAGTCCGCTCATTGAATAAGCGAAGTCTGCTTACAGAAATACACGCGGAGCCTGCTCTCTGACACACGCGCGGAGTCTGCATGAAGGAGCAGTTCGCCTGCATACAGAGATCGCCTGCGCCATTATCAAGGACTGAGCCCAAAGTCATTCAAGCCTTTTGTCATGCCACTGCCTCACCTTTTCTGGGTGCCATTATCAACAGATACTCTACCAAATTGAGTGTCCACAAGAAACACAGCTAACGGACTCCAAATACGTCTGTTAAGCCAAAAGCCGGCATTAAGCCATAAAGCCGGCATTAAGCCATAAAGCCGGCATTAAGCCATAAAGCCTACAAACCTCTTATGAACTACGATCGGTTTGATCCCACAAAGGGGTACGTAGGCAATCTAGCAGCCCACTAGATGCAACCAAAATTCCAAACAGAATCTCTGACACCACCAGTCAAATTCTTCCAGTCCAAATGATCCTGGTCAAAATTCCTAAAGCACCAGACAAATCAAATCCATAACCAAATCTTTTCGAACTACATTGGTTTAATCCCTTTACAAGGGTATGTAGGCAGTCTGGACTTAAATCTGGATGCAACCACCAACCCAAATAAATTCTCGGATCGCCTGAAGCCAGAATCACGCTCCTAAGCTCAAATGCCTTCAGACACAAATCCAAACACATCTTAAAGTCAAAGCCCTCCAACGAGTCATTCACTTGTTGGAACCCTTGAACTACGAGTGACTTGATCCTCTCCAGGGTACATAGGCCACCCATTTCCAAATATGGGTGCAGTCACAAAAACAAACAAACCTACAACGGTCTATTGGTAAACGGAATCAAAGGGTGTTCCCTTGTAACAAGGGATTGTAATTAAGAGACACATTCTGTCTTAAATGGATTAAACCAGACATAAATTAAAACCCTATCTTAATCAATAAGACATGGTGAAGTTATGTTGGGTATATACGGTTGTTTACAATTTTTGCCTAACAATAATAAAATGTACTCAACAAAACACCAACTAGCAAAATATCCTATATTGGCTACTCTGTTTACTTTGACACAACACGGTGGTGTAACAAAAAGACTAACTCAATTGCAACATAGAATAATTACAAAAGCACAAATTTTCTACTATGTAACATAGTGAAATATAAATTAGACGACACTTACCGTCGCCTTACCGCATTGTGGTAGCGACCATTTGGTTAATCAACAAACCAACCATATACTTAGAATAAACAACACTTTCGGTGCAAACATAGGCAAACAGTTTAACTAGCTCTACTAAACAACATAACTCGCAAATCAACGCCAAGTTAAACTACAAAAATATATGACACCATGAAAAGAAAAGAAAATCAAGTTAAGGCCGAAGAAATGAGCCCAACACAACCACTACCTCAAGTAATAGGGAAACACATTCACCAAATAGGGCCCAGCTCTACTCTTGCACAACCACCGCCTTCTTCCCCTCCTTGTCGCGCTGCACTTGTGACATGGCAGGATCAAAGAACTACAAACGATTTCTCATCGTCCGCTCTCTCTGGCCTGGTCGTTCCATCAACAACGCTCTTTAGCTGTGCCTAGAAAAACCCAAAGGTACAACCCATATCTGATCTAGAAGAACTCCACCATCTCCATCCAACTAGAATTTAAACTACCACCAAGAAGCCCGTCTCCCCAGCCTCTTCACCACCAAACCAGCACCTCTTGTTAGGCACTTTCCGCTTGTCCGACCCGCATATTTGGTATGCAAGAAACAAACTAAAACCTTGTACTGACTCCGATCTCTCCTATGACTAGCCATCATCCCGAAGATTAAAAATGACGTCCAAGTGGGACTTTCTAAAATCAACGACCAGAAATGCTACTTGCAAGTCTTTTGAGCTGCTTATTCTAGCTATCTTTAATTTGTCATTATCGAGTTCTGGTAGGTCCAGGTGGGAATTTCTTCGGGTCTGATGACATTAGTTTTTATTTTGTTTAGTTAGCAGTTCGATAATGCCTACCAATAGATATCATCAACCTAGTCAGTTTGATTCATTGTTTAGACTCAGATATACTCGTTTATTGTGGTCTTTATGTAAAAGTATTCATCAAGTCGAGGTCATCATCAAAACCTTAAAAGGGCGACGTCTGACTACGAATATACGCTCGTCCAGTGGCCACCATGGCTTAAGTTGGCCTTTTGCCCTTCCCAACACTGAGTATAATTAAATATGTTCTTGGCCGGATAGCTCGTTATTATTAAGGGTCGAATCAAGGTTCATTAAGGGTTTTGTCTTGGTGGTGATACTATGACATAGTTATGTTCGGGCGGAAGTTCTTGTATACACCAAGTTACAAGTGAATTGATATCTATGATTTAATCTCAACCGTTTATTTGATTTAGTTTTATAAAATTACTAACATCGATATTAACACCGTTAAGTAATACTAACATCAATACTAACATTGTTAAGAAAGTTAGAAACCAAAAAAAAAGTCAAACGTGGTAAAAACGTAGTAAAAACACAAAACAACTAAATATTAGCTAATCAAATTATACCTACATAAATTTTATATTCAAGAATTGTCGGGACGTGTGGGTGTCTTTCGGCGTCAAATTTCGATCCGGCTGCCAGTCACTCCGCCGCCGTCGAGCTGCCGCTTGACGATTGCCGACCACCATTCTACTGGTCTCTCTCCCCTTTTTCTATCCCTGCCACCGAATCCAACATGCAACCACCACCCATAGAAAACACTAAATTCCCAATTCTGCAATATCCGGCCAATTGTTCCATCTCCGGCGAGTTCTTGCTTCCAAAAGGTAACCCACATTCCTCATTTGATTTTCGATCCTCTTTGGACTTCGATTTGTAGTGTGGAAGTCTAATCCCTTGTTTTTTTCTTTAGTTTGGATCCACTGGTTGGTGTCAGGACGGGCGGCGACGGACGTACGTGGTGCGGGTGGATGATCGGGTTCAGAATGCAATGAGACACTTGTCTTTCGGCAGAAAATTTCGATCTAGGAGATAGGGTTTCGATCTGGGTAGGACTGCCCCGAAAGGTCTGTCACTGTTGAGAACTGGTATCAAGATATCTGAAAAACTGAGTTTGCTAGAATACTTCACAGATTTTATTGAAAACAAACTTGTGGCTTTATAGCCTTACAATCTAACAGAAAGAGAAAATGCAGCCCACTAACATAGTGGTAAAAACAACAGAATTTGAAGAAATCAAATCTAACAACTACTTCCTAACTTATAGGATCATTATTTGACTGCAACACTAGATAACCATGTTTCCTACTCTTAAGCAACAAACAGTAACAACCATGACTAAGTCTTCCAACAATCCCTCCCTTAAGCTAGTGCGTTTAAGCACTCAGCTTATACTGTTCAAGTCACAAACTCCCAACACCTTTCTGAGTTTCTCAAAAGCCTCCAGTTTCAAAGGTTTTGTGAACATATCTGCCAGCTGCTCACTAGTATCACAATTAACTAATTTAACAACACCATCGTGTGCTAAATTTCTAAGAAAATGAAAACTGACTGCAATATGCTTGCTGCGTCCATGAAATACTGGATTCTTGGAGAGCTTTATGGTTGAGCTATTATCACACCAAATCACAATACTTCCATCTTGTTTGCTTCCCATCTCCTCTAGAACTTGTTTCAGCCAAATGGCTTGCTGAGCACAACTTGTCGCAGCAACATACTCTGCCTCTGTTGTTGACAGTGTGACTATAGGTTGCTTCTTCGACGCCCAAGATACTACACTTCCCCCAATCAAGAACACATAACCGGAAGTGCTTTTCCGATCATCCAAATCTCCAGCATAATCACTATCCGTAAAGGCTGTTAGTTCTTCATGTTCCTGCTTCTTATAGAAAATACCATAACTTGTAGTACCTTTAAGATATCGCATCACCCTCTTGGCCAATTGGAAATGCATTTCTGTTGGCTGGGACATAAATCTGCTTAGCAAGCTCACTACAAACATCAGGTCTGGTCTTGAGGCCGTCAAATACATCAAACTTCCTACAATTTGTTTGTAGTATGTTTCATTCACCAACTCTCCTCCTTCATCCTTGCTCAACTTGCAACCTGGAACTATTGGACTTTTCACTTCATTGCTTTCCTCCATCCCAAACCTCCTAAGCACTTCCATCACATACTGCCTTTGACACACAAAGATACCATCATCTCTTTGCAAAACTTCTAGACCAAGAAAGAACCTCAACTTCCCCAAGTCTATCATTTCGAACTCCTTCATCATAGAGATTTTGAATTCTTCCAACATCACATCATCGTTGCCAGTATAGATAAGATCATCAACATAAATACTTACTAGCAAGATTTTACCTTCATTGCCAATTTTAGAGAAAAGAGTTTGTTCACTGCCACATTTCTGAAATCCTTCTTTGTTGAAATAAGCATCAATTCGACTAAACCAAGCACGAGGTGCTTGCTTTAATCCATACAACGCTTTTTGTAGCTTGTAAACTTTATCCTCTTCCCCTTTCTTCTCATACCCCAAAGGTTGCTCGACATAGACATCTTCAACTAATTCTCCATGCAAGAATGCTGATTTGACGTCGAGTTGATATACAATCCAGCCTCTCTGTGCAGCAAGAGCAAGCATCACTCTAATTGTATCCATTCGAGCTACCGGAGCATAAACTTCTGTAAAATCCACGCCTTCCCTCTGTGAGTAGCCTTTTGCTACCAACCGAGCCTTGTACTTGTCAATCTCCCCTATCTCATTGTATTTAGTTTTGAAAACCCATTTTACTCCTATCCTTTTAGCTCCAGGAGGTAGCTTAACCAACTTCCATATGTTGTTCTTTTCAATGGACTCAATTTCTGCATCCATGGCCTTTCTCCACTTCTTACTTCCTACTGCATCCTCAAAATTTGTAGGATCATCAGACATCACTAGTGCCATATTAGCTTGCAACTCCAAGTCAGAAACTTCCGAACCAGAAAGTCCAGAACCTGGTGTATAATCACTCAGCCAAGCGGGTGGTCCTCTTTCTCTTTCCTCCCTTGCTTCTGGTGTCTCATAACCCATTGGCGAATTTTCTACATTTTCTTCTGCCTCACTTGAGTTCAAAGTACCTCCTCCGGAATTTACAACTTCTTGATCTTCGAACTCTTCATCACTGTCAGATGCTTCATCTTCTATCTCATCTGTGTCACCTTGATCTTCTCCCCACTCCAGCTCTATTAACACTTGCTGCTCATAGCTTGTATCCCAGTCCCATTCTTTATTTTCTTCGAACACTACGTCTCTACTAATCACTATCTTTTTGGTTATAGGATTGTAGAGTCTATAAGCCTTTGACTCCTCACTCACTCCAAGTAGGACGCAAGGCACACTTCTATTCTCCAATTTGGTTCTTCTAGCTTCTGGAACATGAACGAAAGCAATACAGCCGAACACTCCACAGAAGGCTTCTCTCCGCTCCAGGCTTCCTGAGGTGTCATGTCTTTCATTGCACTTGTAGGGCATCTATTTAACACAAACGTTGTCCAATTGACTGCTTCTGGCCAAAAGGTCTTTGGCATCTTCTTTTCTGAAAGCATCGATCTCACCATGTTTAAAACTGTTCTGTTCTTTCTCTCCGCAACTCTGTTTTGTTGTGGTGAATATGCTGCTGTCAACTGCCTCTTGATTCCATTCTCTTTACAAAAATCATTGAACTCATTTGAATTGAACTCTCCACCTCTGTCAGTCCGAAGACACTTGATTGATAGACCTGTTTCTTTTTCAACATTTCTTTTAAAAACTGCAAAGGAGCTAAATGTATCTGCTTTGTTTTTCAAATAAAAGGTCCATGCTCTTCGACTGAAGTCATCAATAAAGCATAATATGTACCTTTTACCACTGTTTGATTCTGGTGTGATCGGTCTGCAAAGATCTGCATGAACTAACTCCAACCTCTGTTTTGCCCTCCAATTGCTCTTCTTTGGAAAAGAATTTCTATGCTGCTTTCCAATGAGACAATCTACACATTCCTTCTTCTTTGCAACATCAAACTTTGGCAGCCCATGAACCATGTTTTTACTCTGCAAGATCTTTAGACCCTTGTAGCTCAGGTGGCCGTATCTGCAATGCCAGAGTTTTGGCAAGTCAAGTGTTGAGGTGAGAAAGCAGCTGGTGGGAGTTACAACTACTCCGGCCATAATAACAAACATCCTGTTTGCAGTCATCGTTGTTTCAATGATCAATCCTCTCCTTGGATGGTAAATTCTGCACTTCCCTTCATGCATCAGAATAGATAGACCCTTCTCTTGCCATTGACCCACACTTAATAGGTTGTTCTTGAGATCTGGTACATAATAAACTTCTGTGACTACATGCTGCACTCCATTGATATTCAATTTCACGCTGCCTTTACCTTCAACATTCATCTTGGTGTTGTTCCCAAGCTTCACCAAGTGTCTAAATTCACCGTCAAAGTCTGAAAACATCTTCTTATCCCCACACATATGATTAGAACAACCTGAGTCTACAAACCAAGCTTCTGCTCTACTTACTCCATTCGCCTCTGCTTGTGCCATCAAAACCAGCTCTTCTTCCCAAGATGAATGTTGAAGGTAAAGGCAGCGTCAAAGTCTGAAAACATCTTCTTATCCCCACACATATGATTAGAACAACCTGAGTCTACAAACCAAGCTTCTGCTCTACTTACTCCATTCGCCTCTGCTTGTGCCATCAAAACCAGCTCTTCTTCATGGCTGAGTTCCACCGCTGAGCCTTTTGCATAGCTTTCGGTGACATGAGACATAAGTAGCAAAGTCTCACCTCTATCTATGTTGGTATAGTGTGCTTCTTTCTCTACTCCTGGACACTCATTTTGGAAATGGCCAAGCTTGTGACATCGAAAACATTCAATTGTTGCACGATTGAATGTTTGTCGGCCTCTTCCTCTGCCTCTTCCATAAGAAACTCCTCGATTTCCTCGTCCTCTCCCACCTTCATATGATACTTTCAGAGCTTGCTCCTCATCAGTACTCCTTCTCTTCTAAAATTTTTGTTCATGTACCAGCAGAGAGCTTCGAAGTTGATTCACCGAAAGACTTTTGACATCTTTCGATTCCTCAATGGAACATACAACAAAATTCCAGCTCTCGGGAAGCGTACACAGAATCTTCTCTACAATTTTAACATCTTCCAAGCCTTCTCCTAGATTGCTCATATCATTGCACACTAACACCACTCTTGAAAAATAATCAGTAATCGACTCACTGTTTTTCATCTCAAGTACCTCAAAATCTCTTCGAAGAGTCTGCAGCTGTGCATTGCGCACCTTCTCATCTCCTTGGAACCTTGTCTTCATTGACTCCCAAAGCTGCTTAGCTGTGTCTTTTTGGGTGATGGTCTTCAAGGTCGTCTTGTCA
This sequence comes from Fragaria x ananassa, assembly GCA_034370585.1. NCBI lineage: Eukaryota > Viridiplantae > Streptophyta > Magnoliopsida > Rosales > Rosaceae > Fragaria > Fragaria x ananassa. The sequence continues at coordinate 18,032,723 of CP139769.1, forward strand.
ATGGCTTGAAAAAGGTAATTCTTTACCTTTAAATCTGTCAGCTTCAATTCTGCTAGCTCTTTTCTCTGGGCACCATTCAGGATATCGCCTCTCGCTGGTTCGGTATAACCTGTCTGCACCAAATGCCACCACTCCTTTGATCGTATCAAATTCTCCATGATCATCGCCCAATGCTCATAGTCTCCATCAAACTTAGGAATGCTCAGGATAGCATCCTTCTCTGCAGCCATCTCTGCACTCTCTAATTTCTCACTTTCACTCGTGTTTGCACTAACACACACACTCACAATCAGGCCCCTAGTGGGCTCTGATACCAAATGTTGAGAACTGGTATCAAGATATCTGAAAAACTGAGTTTGCTCAAATACTTCACAGATTTTATTGAAAACAAACTTGTGGCTTTATAGCCTTACAATCTAACAGAAAGAGAAAATGCAGCCCACTAACATAGTGGTAAAAACAACAGAATTTGAAGAAATCAAATCTAACAACTACTTCCTAACTTCTAGGATCATTATTTGACTTGCACACTAGATAACCATGTTTCCTACTCTTAAGCAACAAACAGTAACAACCATGACTAAGTCTTCCAACAGTCACTGGAAGTGCTGACGGCGGCGGACATGTGCAGATGGGTGGACGTGTGGGTTTGATGAGGTGTTTTGGGCCTGGACCTCAAACTCCTTTCTGACCCGGCTCGCCTGCCTCTGAAGCGGAAATGCCTTTAAAGAGGAGGCTGCCCCCTGTTCAAAAAATAATAATAAATAAATAAATAATAGAGAGGAGGAGGCTGCCCGAGGCACTAAAAGTTATGTGGGATGTGGAATGTGATTGGTGATGGATGGTGGTGATGAAATAAGTTCTGCATCAGATGATGAGCCCACTGGCTCTTCCCCTAGTTTTTTTGGTTTTATAAATATAGTACTTATATGTATTATAATTATTCAGAAAAGGATATATATATATATTACTTAAAAAATGCACCGGAGCATTTAATTTATAAACTAAAAGTGATCATATATAGCATTTTAATTCAAACGTATATAAGGATTATCTGCAATCCATAACACTGAAATTAAAAATTGATGAATTTGATAAAGAATTGAACATTTACCGCATAACAAATGAATTTTGTAGACCTCAGCTCTTCTCTCGGAATAAATAAAGAATTTGGATAAAATCAATAAAACGGAAGAAATTCTTACTCACAAAATAATTGCCTAAAAAAATTAAACCACATTGGTAAGATGTGATAGTTGTAGTGAAATACGGTCATGGTAGAAAAATTAAATATTTTTGATAACATTTAAACCTCACTCGATCAAATTGGTAAACCATATTTACACTTATTCTCTCTTATAGGGAGCCTACCGTCAGGAGGTAAATTTCTCTAAATTTTTACATTGGCTGCTACATCTCTTATACATGAGAGTGTGTGCGCATATGAATCGACAAAAATAAGTCACAATAGGGCATGTGAGAACTTTTTCGTGTGATAAGAGATGTCGATTTAGGGTTAATTGTGTCGATCGAAACGCATATGTTATCAATACGTTATCAAAAATAGGTTGTTTTTTTTTTCCATAGCCATGTCTAACTTCACTTATTACATCATACGGTTAAAATTTGATTATGTGAATTTTAGTCATTTGGATCCCAACATGTCTACTAATGTGCTATAACTTGTTCAGTAGTTGTTATGTAAATGTACATACTTGTGAAGCAACTATATCTTGCAAATAGAATTTTGAAAAATTGGCCGTAGGATGTCATAGGTATAGCGAAATACGACTATGGTAGAAAAATCACATATTTTTGATAACATTTAGGTCCCGATCAAGGCGGTAAACCCTATTTATGCTTATTCTCTCTTATAAGGAGTCATATCGTCGGGAGGTAAACTTTCCCAAAGTTTTACATTGGCTACTACATCTCTTATACGTGAGAGAGAGTGTGTGCACAAAATAATCAACCAAAATAAGTCACAAGAGGGTAAGTGAGGATGTTTTCTTATAATAAGGGACGTTGATTTAAGGTTGACCACGCGGATCGAGACCCAAACTTTACCGCAAATAGGTGAATTTTGTTGCATAACTATACTTAACTATACTGATTACATCAGACGGTCAAAATTTAATTTTTTTAATTTTAGTCATAAGAATCCTAACGTGCCTACTAATGTAGTATAACTTGTGTAGAAGGTTTTGTGTAAGTGTACATCTTTGTAAAGAAAACTATATATTGCTAATAAAATTTTGAAAAATCTACCGTATGATGTAATATGTATAGTGGAATACGGTTATTGTACAAAAATCACATATTTTTTGTTAACGTTTAGAGCTCGATCAATGCGGTTAGCCCTAATTGCGTGTATTCTCTCTCTTATAAGAGAGAGTCCTATCGTCGGGAGGTAAACTTCTCCTAATTTTTACATAGGCTCTTACATCTCATCTACGTGAGAGTGTGTGTACGGAAGAGTCGACCGAATTTTCAAACTTTTGATAAATTTAATTACTATTTTCTACAAATTTTTTGATATATATATATATATATATATATATATATATATATATATTTTTACTATTTTCTGATTTTATCCCATCGTTGAATCCTGGCCCTCATTTCCCTCGTTTAATCTGGACCATTGTCCAAAAGCTATTTAAATGAAAGAGAGGTCAGTGAGTCTCTCTCTCTCTCTCTCAAACCCTAGCTAGTACGAGAGAGAAGCAGAGGCGCAGCCACACCGGCTGCCAGTCACTCCGCCGCCGTCGAGTTGCCGCTTGACGATCGACGACCACCATTCTACTCATCTCTCTCCCCTTTTTCTATCCCTGTCACTGAATTCAACATGCAACCACCACCCATATAAAACCCTAAATTCCCAATTCTGCATATCCGGCCAATTGTAGCAAACCTTTCTGAGTTATTCTTCTCTTATTTCTTCTGCTAGAGCGTCACTTGAGGCCTCATCATTTGACGCCATCACCTACATGCGTATATTACTCATTACATCAGACTAAATATCATGATATCACAAATTCATAATCAAATCAGGTATATAGAGGTATAAACAAGACACTAACAAACAACATGAATTAAATACAGCTAAACAAATAACAAACGCATATGAGATGATTAAAAGGTATTTGATTATAAAGACTCAGCTAATCAACATATCTACACGCAGCTAAACATGGAAGATAATCAAAATTCAAAAACTAAGCATCAATCTAAATACGTAGATGTAGTACCATCAAAAAGTCTTCTAACCCAGTAAAACCCAGGCTCTTGAATTGAAAAAAAAATCTTCCAAGTTCAACTCCAACAAACCAATTCAACCCAACATTCAAATAATAGTAATAATTAGGGAGAGAAGAATAACTTAATCTTACAACTGAAGAGAGAGAGAGAGAGAGAGAGAGAGAGAGGCGCGAGCCACTGAATGGGAGAGTTCAAGAACAATGTAAAATCTGAAAAATTGAATGTCAAACTGAAAGAAAATCTATATTAAGCAGTGAAACTGAAAGAAAATTTGTGTGGGAGTCCTCCCCACGAAAACAAGATTAATATTTAACCTTCTTACCTCTCTCTCTCTCTTTGTGGAGGAGTCTATGAGTGGGTTTTGCAGGAACAAGGCAGTACTCCCGCTCAACCAGACCCTTGCAATTGAAAATAGGGGAAAGAATGGTGGGTTCGTTCTCTTGAAGCTTGGAATCGATGTACTTAATCACAATCGGAACAAACTGCAATTCTCGATCGGAAAAGATTCGTACAGCAATTTGTAGTCGGTGCAGATTTCACAGTGAGAGAAATCGGAGCCCTTACCGGATCCGGATACCGCTTGGGTTTTTGAGAATCGGAGACTTCGAATCTCTTCATCGGAGCGGCCGTCGTGGGATTAGGCAGAGAGCAAGAATGGATTTTCTGAAGGTCGACTATCTGCCCCCCACAGTCTACTTTTGTTTTTACTTTCGTTTTTTTTTTTGCATCTGACTAACCGACGGAATCGCTCCGTCTTACTAACGCTGCTAACAGACGTTAAACCCACGTGAACGGTTCAAGTGCACCAAGTTGCACTGAATCCGCTTCGATGTTCGGGACGTAGAACCTTGACTAAATGTCGTCAGGATGTTGCTTCATTGAAGATTGTGACTGTGATTTCGACGACAGCTGATGCCGAGGTCTACAACAACGAGGCGGTGAGACCTGGAAGACACCAGGCTGATCGGTGGCTTACTCTAAGCCCATTCGAAGGTTTTAATTTTGCTGAATCCGATAAACTCAATGTATTACTTAAGCACTTGTTGTCCCTATTCTAATTGCTATATTTTGTTTTCATACTTTTTTTTATTGAATGAGTGAGCATCAAATTTGTAACGAGTGATGCTAGCATGATACCTCCATAAATCTATGCTAATCACACGAAAATGTATGTATACAATGCCCCCCCCCCCCCCCCCCCCCCCCTCTCTCTCTCTCACATTACACTATCTCTCTTACTCTGTTTTTACATGGAAAAAATCTCTAAACAATATATCACACATTTTAAATAAATAAAACTTTGATATCTCTTTTTTGAAAAACTTCACACCTTCTTATCCCGACTAAAGAAGGACCTCTACCTTCGTTAACTCCATTACGGAGCATATCAAATAACATAAATTTAAGAGTGTTTTGGCCTTTTACTCTCTCTTTTTTAAGAGTTTTTCCTGCCTGTAATTTTTTCTTACATGTCTTTTGGTAAATGATTTTTCTTTGAGCTTGAAGAAAAGTCTGATTTTTCCATGACTGCCGAAGCTCCAAACCCAGATTCGACATCACCCCAAAGTCTCACGGCTACATCCACCCCAAATGATCCATCAAATCTTCTCCATTGTTCTTGTTCTGCAACAAAACAACCACATAACACTTATCAATTCAGCTTCACTTTCCTTGCTTCAATTTCAACGACGCCGCTCTCCAGTCTCCGACCAAAATTCTAATCAGACCCCGATCGCCGGCTTCTTTATATCGCCAGCGTTTCTTTCGAAGCCCAGTAATCCATCCCTCCGTCATCCTTGGTCCACACCTTAACCCACCATCCAGTTTCTTCCACAACCGCATCTTTCTCTTTCTTCCTTCCCTTTGATTTGCTCCCATCCAAAATATCCACCTTTACCAAACCCATCTTCACCAACACTTCCAGATTTGAACTCTTATTCTACACACCACAAATGAACCACTTTCAAAACATGCAAACCCAAAAGAATGAGATCTATTAATGATTGAGATGAGGTTGATGAGTTTGTGATGAGGATGATAAGTCTGTGAGTAGGAATCGATCTGAGGTTCAATTATATTAGTATACTGTATATTCTTAATTATATAAAATAACTAAATTATTATTTTTACAAATGAAAGAAAAATAAAAAACAAAAAAAATCAAAGGGTAAATTGGTCATATAATATTCCAGTCGTTAGTTTTTGAGACGGAGTTAACGGCGCAGACATCATTATTTAATTAGGATAAAAAAGTAAGATACTGTTTTAAAATTTTTAAAAGTTGAGATACTAAATTTTTGCTTCTCTAAAACATAAGATATTGTTTGGATAATTTTTCTTTTTTACATATATTGTACGTATCAACTCAACAAGTTCATCATATATAATTTACATATATTTATGTATTTTAGATTCCGAAGCATTTTCCTTCATACATTAAATACTAGCATCCAAAGCTAGATAAAAAGGATCATCAATAATATTGAATTGAAATTCGAAATTCATTTACTCTTTAATTGTGGTTTGAATTTGACATATATTTAGCCTTTGTGGTTTCATTTTAATCTGAACAAGCTTTAAAGCCACGATTTTTTTTCTAAATGATTATTACGTCAATTTTTTCCATTAGAATATTGATGTGGCCGTTAAAGATATTGCAACTTTTAACGACCACATCAGCAGTCCAACAAAGAAAATTGACAAAATGACTATTTAGAAGAAAAATTGTAACTTTAAGAACCATTCAGATTAAAATAAAACCAAAACGACTGCACAATATCGACTTCAAACCACATGTATATTATCATGACATATTTTACCCATAATATTATCATGACATATCATGCATTCATTAATAGAATCAAACCCACTTAGTTTATCAAAAACTACTCCATAACCATTATTCAAAAGCATGGAGATGGAGATAAGGTTCTATATACATATAGGAAGATAAAAACAATTCTTCAACTCCAATGTATCTCCTGATGGTAGCTTTAAAATACAAGTCCCCATGGCCTTGGCATCAACTCTTGTACCATCCCACATTTAGGGAGATTTCTCCAGCTTTAAGCTTCCTTGCTCCCACTTGGTCCTGTAACGTAGTGCAAACATGGTGAGATGCACCTCAATCAAATATCCAAGTGGAAGTATTATTAACTGTAAATATTGATTCACATTGATCATACCTGCTTCTGAAGACTTGTCTCAAGGATGCAAGATAACCCTTGCAGTTCCTCTATCGGTGCGCATCTTTGTTGCAAAAGAAACAAACACCTTATGGTTCCTTTCTTTTTTTGTTCCTTCAGACTTTGCCACTTGTTTCTTCTTCCCTTTACTCTTGCCTTTGGACATGGTGGATGACAATAGCCACACTTCCACTCTCTTTCTTACCCTTGTTTTCAGCTGCTACCGACATGTTGAGAAGATCAAGAAAAGTATGATCCATATGTTGCATATTATAGTTCATTATGAACTGAGAAAATGAATCATCTAGGGAGGATAGAAGAAGATCTTGAGCAAGCTCCGCATCAACTTCAAATCTTAGATCTTGAATTTGCTCAATATAAGAGACCATGTTGATGCATAGGTGCACCCCTCACATGTTTGTCTTGACAAGTTCATTGACGACGGTGAAGCGCACAATTCTATTTCTCTCACGAAATCGTTCAGTGAGATGGAGCAATATAGAAGCGGCGTTATCATAGTTCTCATGTTGCTTCTGAAGCTGTGAGCAAATGGATGTAAGCATAACACACTTAGCTTGAGTGTCATCATCCTTATGCTTTAGCAACATGTTTCTAATCAATTGCATTTTCAACCAAAGGAGTGTGAGAAGGTGCATTTTGTGAGACATAAGAGTATCTTCTCGAATGTCAAAACAATTCTCAAATTGCAGAGCCACTCATTAAAGTTTGGCCCCTCTAAACATTTCTCATTAAAAATTTTAATAATAGGATGTTCAAACATATTAAAATCTTCATAACATAGTAAGATAAAGTGAGTTATATTATTTTAAACCAAATTACTTGGGTCTTAAGAATTAAATGGCACCACTCACTATTTTGACAAATTCCAAGTCCCTCACGGAATTGAAGAGTCGATCCAATAAACTCTTACAGCATGTTTGGTACACACGACTCTCCATGCTCATCTTAATTTCTAAAATAGTCCTGCACTCCTTTAGCTCAGCTTATCTTATATTAGTACATACTCATGTTTCGTGATTCATGACTAAATACAAGAACAGAGAGAATAACTATTCACAGGAAAGAACAATATCAGAGAAAGAAGAACACCATGCCCATTGATTTTTAAAAGAAACTACAAAGGCTGTTTTCTTTAACAGAAGTTATTTGGTTTACACTTTCAAAAAATCAACAAGCACAACCCATCCAACATCAAAATTACATCCTAACCTCATCTTATGTTTCGTGATTCATGACTAAATACAAGAACAGAGAGAATAACTATTCACAGGAAAGAACAATATCAGAGAAAGAAGAACACCATGCCCATTGATTTTTAAAAGAAACTACAAAGGCTGTTTTCTTTAACAGAAGTTATTTGGTTTACACTTTCAAAAAATCAACAAGCACAACCCATCCAACATCAAAATTACATCCTAACCTCATCTTGCGAGCAAGATAGCCATCAAGCCAATTAGTAATTGCTGCAATTTTTTCCAACCATCCACACAGAGAGCTACAAAGATACCCATTAACTGGTGCAGTAGAACAAAAGCAAAGGAGAATCAACTGGTGACATGATTGATGATTAAAGATGAACTCTACAAAATATAGAAAGAGAAATCTCACCTTGCAACAAAAAACATCCCTCAAACCCAGAAAAGAAAAGGAGGAGGCACAAACATGAAATTGATCAATTCATACAAATTTCGAGTTACACAGACACCAAATCGGTCAAATTCAAGCTACCCATACACCAAATCTTTCAAATTTGCATCTCATAAACAAATTATAGAAGAGAAAAACAAAGAGAAAGAGGCTGAGAACACTGGGGAAGCAGAGAAGGGAACAATGCGGTATGTAGTCCGCCCAAAATTGGGGTGACTACGTAAGAAGGCCAAAACGGGACGTGGGGACTATCTATATTCATTTAATTCAGTCACATGTTTCTCCAAATATGAGTTTCAGACTATTTTCTTACCTAAACTAGTTCAATCCCTGTTAATCCGGTGTAACAAACTTCACCTTAATGAGTATGAAAGACTCATTTATAATAAGCCAACCGCATTATGATAGAACTGTAGGTCAACTTAATTTCCATGAGAAGATACTCTTATCCAATCACATCAAATGTCAATATCCATAACTTTGGCTTCTAAAGTAAGCAAGTCTCACCATAATAAGCTATTGACAATTCCCTTCAGTTAAGTTATGCCCATTATCTTATTTAAGTATGGGGATCAAAAATTAATTCTCGTCATAATAGAATCTTGACCAAAATTTGTCCCCTGCCTCACAACATCAAATGTTGAGAAATACCTTCGTTCATAATGATATTTACATGCAAGAAAACCTAATGAAAGATTACAATGATGGAAGACCACAAAGAAGTATTCGTAATACTTTCTTCGTTTTGCAACTTAATGAAGATACATTGGCCTCCATGAGTTGATGGAGTTCAAAGGTTTCCAAGCTTGTGACAAAGAGAAGATTCAGCAGGTTTAAATTGAAGAAATTGAAGTTGCCTATTTGGAAGGTCTCTTGCCATATAGGTTGAGATTTCCTTCTATATTACTCATCTTTTATATGGTTAGTCCTAGATATATTTGGAATGTATTTTCAAATATATTTTCAGTTTATTAGGAGATATAAGCTGTTTAAGGTTTGTTATTTAAAGAGTTGTTTCTCAATAAGGTTAGTTCATTTTCTCTATAATTTGTTTTAGAAAGTAGTTATAGCATTGGTTGTCATTTGATTCCATGGTGAGAAAAGGAGAAAGGCACGGCTGGTCTAAGGGTTAGTAGTGCTAGGGTTTGGGTAATATATATATAGACATATGATAATCTTTGTCTAATCTTTGTCTAGGGTTAGTAGTGCTAGGGTTATGTGCTAATCTTTGTCTCATAGGTACTTGATATTAGAAGTTGCATGGTAGGCCAAAGGGGGAGATTGAAGATACATTGGCCTCCATGAGTTGATGGAGTTCAAAGGTTTCCAAGCTTGTGACAAAGAGAAGATTCGGCAGGTTTAAATTGAAGAAATTGAAGTTGCCTATTTGGAAGGTCTCTTACCATATAGGTTGGGATTTCCTTCTATATTACTCATCTTTTATATGGTTAGTCCTAGATATATTTGGAATGTATTTTCAAATATATTTTCAGTTTATTAGGAGATATAAGCTGTTTAAGGTTTGTTATTTAAAGAGTTGTTTCTCAATAAGGTTAGTTCATTTTCTCTATAATTTGTTTTAGAAAGTAGTTATAGCATTGGTTGTCATTTGATTCCATGGTGAGAAAAGGAGAAAGGCACGGCTGGTCTAAGGGTTAGTAGTGCTAGGGTTTGGGTAATATATATATATATATATATATATATATATATATAGACATATGATATAGAGAAAGGGTGTGTAGAAAATATAGGTTTCGTGAATGTGTGCTCTAGAGTTTTTTGTGTGAAAAAAATATTCAGATCATAGTATAGTCCTGTGTGGCAGAGACCTTCGCGGCTCCATTGAAGACCTTCGTGGCTTCAAGTCCTTCGTGGCTTCAAGTCCTTCGTGGCGTTTCAAGACCTTCGTGGCTTCAACGACCTCCGTGGCGTTATCATCCTTCGTGGTGACAAAGACCTTCGTGGCTTTGTATTACACTTGACCGTGTTCTTCAAGTGTGAAATATATTTTACTTTTGAGAATATATTACTTTTGATCATGTGTTGTCAAGTAATTGTAACATTCTATTCAATAGTAAAGTAAAGTTCTTCTACATAATCCGCTGCTTATCTCATAATCGTTCTATCTAGTATTTTCACTTAATATCACTTTGATGGAGTTTTAAGGTCTCATATTTTATAATTGTATTATTAACAATAATATTGCATTTCCTTTGACACTAATGCACTCATATTTTTTTTTATTAGTAAATATACACTAGTAAATATACTCTATGAAAACAATTTGATTTCATGAAAAACAATTTTCAATAAAATTAAGAGAAGTATAAAATTACTTAATACGTATAACGAATGTGCAATTATATTAAATCACACATATGGACTATGGACTTGAAGTTTGATCCAATATGAGCCAATATGTTGGATCAAGGATTTAAGGTCATGTTTGGGTGTGGCTGATTTTAATTACGTATAATGATGACATAAATTAATTAACTAAGCTAAACTAGTTTATTAAACTTTGCACTTGAACTCCTTTCGTGGCTAATATAAAACAAAACCCAACAAGTAGACAAGACAAACACAGAAAGGGGAGTGCTATGTATACACTCGGTTGCTCAGTCGAGTGTCAAAGTCTCAAATTTTTCTAATATTAAAATTCATGTAAAAATAAAGGGCCAATTACATATAAATCCACTTTGAGACATTTTTTCCCACATAGATCCACCCCAACATTTTTACCCACGTAAGTCCACCCAAGTCTAAATAAAGTTTTGTATTAAGTATTAAAGTTCAACATAATTACAGACTGTCATCCAACAAAAAAAATTAGATTTTCTCCTTTATATTTACAAGAATGCCACTAGTATAAAAAGTCAACAATCACTCTCATTTCGGAACAGTGTCCGGCGAGATTTCCAGCTGACCTCCGGCGAGGTTTCCGGCCGACCTCCGGCGAAGTTTCCGACCGACCTCCGGCAAGATTTCCGACTGACCTCCGGCGAGGTTTCCGGCCGACCTCCGATGATGACAAAAATTACTACTACAAGCTAAAAAAGCTACTACCACCAGCTATAAAAGCTACTATCACCGCCTACAAAAGCTACTACAAAAATTTCCGGCCGACCTCCGGCGAGATTTCCGACCGACCTCCGGCGAGGTTTCTGGCCGACCTCCGACGATGACAAAAATTACTACTACAAGCTAAAAAAGCTACTACCACCAGCTATAAAAGCTACTACCACCGCCTACAAAAGCTACTACTGTGAGGTTTTTGATGAAAACAAAAGCTACTACCACCAGCCACAAAAACTACTACCACAAGCTACAAAAGCTACTACTACCGCCTACAAAAGCTACTACTGTGAGGTTTTCGACGAACACAAAAACTACTACCACCAGCGACAAAAGCTACTACCACCAGCTACAAAAACTACTACCACCAGCTATAAAAGCTACTACCACCGCCTACAAAAGCTACTACTGTGAGGTTTCTGATGAAAACAAAAGCTACTACCACCAGCCATAAAAACTACTACCACAAGCTACAAAAGCTACTACCACCGCCTACAAAAGCTACCACTGTGAGGTTTTCGACGAACACAAAAACTACTACCACCAGCGACAAAAGCTACTACCACCAGCTACAAAAGCTACTACCACCAGCTACAAAAGCTACTACCACCAGCTATAAAAGCTACTACCACCGCCTATAAAAGCTACTACTGTGAGGTTTCTGATGAAAACAAAAGCTACTACCACCAGCCACAAAAACTACTACCACAAGCTACAAAAGCTACTATCACCGCCTACAAAAGCTACTACTGTGAGGTTTCTGATGAAAACAAAAGCTACTACCACCAGCCACAAAAACTACTACCACAAGCTACAAAAGCTACTACCACCGCCTACAAAAGCTACTACTGTGAGGTTTCTGATGAAAACAAAAGCTACTACCACCAGCCACAAAAACTACTACCACAAGCTACAAAAGCTACTACCACCGCCTACAAAAGCTACTACTGTGAGGTTTTCGACGAACACAAAAACTACTACCACCAACGACAAAAGCTACTACCACCAGCTACAAAAGCTACTACCACCAGCTATAAAAGCTACTACCACCGCCTACAAAAGCTACTACCACCGCATACAAAAGCTACTACCATCGGCTACAAAAGCTACTACCACCGGCTACAAAAGCTACTACAATGATAATTCTGATGACCTTCGATGAGGTCACAAAATATTGTGTCGCCGACAAGAAAAGCTACTACCACTGTCAATAAAAGGTATTATCGCCATGAACAAAAGCTACTACATCCAGCAACAAAAGCTATTAACTCTAGCAACAAAAGCTACTTCAAAAACAAAACTACTACCGTCAGTAACAAAATGTACCACCGGTAGCAACAAAAGCTACAACCATGCATAAAAAAAGCTACTATGTACCAAGTAATACAAATTTAATCAATGTGTCAAAAATATACTATTATAGTGTGAGAAATATACCATCATAATGACGAAAATATACTATCACTGTTGAAAATATACTATCATACAATGAAACTAAGACATAATTATAAATCTTGATCCCATTCATTTCCTACACTATCAGAACACAATTTCGTGATGTCTCGTCCACTCGATTTCTATCGAATTTGAAACTTGGAACTCCTCCAGTACTCATTCTCAATTCACAGCAGTCCACTCAATCAATAATATTGTCACTGTGTCAAAAAAATACCAAGACAAACATAAAAAAATACTATCAGTGTATCAAAAAGATACTACGTACATAAACATATTCAATATGGCTCGCAGGTAAGTAATCGGTAACACAATCATCAACCACACAAAGCAGTAATAATCGAAATAATATGGCGACAAATGCAAAACTACAAAGTATGAGTTCCTAAATGCTTCATACCATAACTCACAGACCACCCAACGTATAAATAAGAAAGAAAAGAACAATAGACTATTAAGAATTTAAATGCAAGTAGAATTGGTTTGAGTCTATTACATTACAAAGTGGCATTATTACCAATGTTACAACAAGATAAGCCAAAGGCAAGTCCTGACAGTAACCAAATCTTGTGTGCGACTAGTGTGATATACTGTTAAAGGAGGCCATGTACCAACTAATTACATAGAATCATGTCAGTTATTCAACCAAGAATACAAACTACAGCTTAATTCATGTGACTATCTCTATTCAGTATACTGAAACACAAACAATGTCTTCCCCAGTGAATAATTGATTATTTCCCTGTATGAGCCGTGAGCCAATGCCACAAATGTAAGATGTAACAGAATACATGACACACCTCAGACCTTCTCCACACCTAAAAGCCCAATCAAATTGAAAATTCAAACAAATTATCATAATCAGATCCTCAATGCAACTCTATCCATCCAGTACTTGCCAAAAAAACAATCCAATCTCACTTCATACCATAACTCATAGGTTCCTCGTCTAAAATCCACAGCAAACAATAGAGTATTCAGACTCAAATTCATAGAATCATAGCTCAATTCCTATAGAAAATTCAGCAGTATATGAATCTAGGTTTTCTTCAACAAAAAATTCAATTCACAGCTAAACACTATGTAAAGGAAGACTGAATCAGTGGCCGGTGACTACAAACAACGACAAATATTTCTATGACTACAATCTAAAAGCGAGCGATGGTTGCTTACCAGAAGAAGCGAGTCCTGCTCGGTAACCTCCGCCTCCTTCAGTTTCTGAGCCACAAACTGTAAGCAAGATTATTAAGTAAAATAGTGAGATTAAGACTGAATTAAGCTTTAAAAGCAGTAAGGCTTAGATCAAAGAAGATTGCTGAGGATGAAGGAAGAGCTCAGAGATCTTCCGAAGGCTTACCATGGCTTCAGATCTTTATCGGAGAAATGATGTAATCGGAGCAGCAAGAGAGAGAAAGAGAAGAGAGAGAGAGAAGGAGGTAGACCACGTCGTCGGAATCGGTTTGACCTTTGCGTTGATGGGATGCAGTCGAGATCGAAGCAGAGGTCATCGAGGAGTCTTCGACGGTGGATCCAGAAGTCATCGTCGAGGCAGCGGCGACTTCGTTACGGCCACGGCGTCGGAATCGAAGCGGAAGAATAGAGAGAGAGAGAGTATTATCGCAAACGAGAGGAATAGATTTGCTGTAAAGAGAGAGGGTATTTTAGGTATATTGTAAAAGTAAAATGACATATTTAGACTTAAAAGTGGATTTATGTGGGTAAAAATGTTTGGGTGGACTTTTATGAGAGAAAATGTCCTAAAATAGACTTATATGAAATTTTCTAAAAAATAAACTTATCTTCCTTATCGCCCTTTTTCGTCCTTGGGTCTGCAACTAAAACTAAGTAATCCTCTCTCCTTCTCATTCTTCTTCAATCTCATACCCCCTAGCCGGTCTCTCTCTTTCTAAAACCACACATGCACATCAGAGCAGAGCAAAAACAAAGCAAAGAAAACCACCACATGAACAAGAATAAAGATTTAAAAAGCCGAACCCAAAAGGCTAACGCATCTCAATCTCTCTCTCTTTGGCCATTAAAACATTCTCTTTTGATCTCTCTCTTTTCTCTCCTCCTTCAGAGAGAAAGGCTAGACCTTTCCCTCATTTTTGCATACCCAAAAACGTAAATCCATGCTTCTCAAATTGTTGCTCCTCTTTAAATTAGTATGAGCTGATCTTGCTGGTACATGGAAGGAGAACAATCTCAATCAAAGTAGATTGCAAATGGCAAAAAATGGAGTTCCTTGAAAACGAATCTTGAATATGAAACGCATCCCTAGATCCCAATATGAAACCAAATCATCTCTATCAAAACGAATTTGACGAGCTTTCTTTTGTCTGGGGTTCCTTGAAAATTGTTTAAATCTAATCTTGAATCATTAAGATGAGAAAAATTGGTTTGTGGGTTCTGAGAAGAGTATGAAGGGAGTCAGAGAGGGGTTGTGACAATAGAGGAGTCGCGTCGTTATGGTGAACGGTGGCGCTGAGGCGGTGGATATGAGGAAGAGAGCCAGAGGTTAAGTCAAACACAAAGAGGGTAAATTCAGAAGAAAAAATAAGCATGTGAGGAAAAATGAATGTGTTAGCGGTTATAACTCGATCTTTACCTAATAAAAAACTGCCCCTGGCTAAGTGTGGCTAACACACGTTCAATCGAGTGTGTCAATATAGCATTCCTCACACAACGCAAACAAGAACATCACAAGGCAAACAAGACACAAAACATACAAAAAACTTGTGGAACAGAGACAGTAAGCTACTCACCTCAAGGTTCTTGAGTGTCTGAGTTAGAAACAAGAAGCAAAGATAATACCGCGGTCATCCTTGTGTTTGTCGAGACCCTAGACGTAACAGTAAAAAATTAACTTTTATAAAAAATTCCATTAACTAATTAATTAAAATTGAAGACCCAAACATTCATAATGGAAGAAAGTGGATATTTTATGCTATCAAATTAATTAGAATGTGAAATTATTTTCTTTCTTTTTTTGACAAAATAAAATTTTTATTGATAATCGAATATTAGAATGACATACAATAAACGCAAGGGTCATAGTGTACAACTACATTAATTAGACATAGATGTTACTTATTGTGAGCCTAACAGAGTATAAGAAATTAGACACAAAAAGATACTAGAGAAACATATTGCTAGAGCCAAGGTGCTCAACTACAGTACTTTAGCAACATACAACCATCTAGATGCAGCTAATCATCATAGTATGCCAACTCACTGACAAACACAATAGCAATTAGGTTAAAGTCTGCCAACTCTAATCTAAAAACTACTAGCTGGTCCCTTCAAGGCTAGGGAAATAGATCATTAAAGACGCCCCTCTTTGCCTAGTTAATCGAAATTGATTTTGCTGGACCAAGCCTCCAGGATCATATATACGAAACCCTTAGATCTCATCGGTCTGGGCCACAAATAAGCACAATTCCAAGTGGTTAGGTTAGGCACCCAATTGGGCCTTAGAATTGGTTTGTGAACCCAAATAGGGTTGGGCCCAATAATTAATCTGTGCACCCAATCTCTATCGATGATGTCGGTGGGAGATCCTTCCGTTGTCGTCGAAACATGGGCCACGACCATCATTTGAATATCAGATTGGGTCTTGCCTCCAACACATATTCCAATACCGGCTTTTACCACCATTCTCACTTTACACAGAACGAGCCCAGAGATCTCGGAACCCCTTCGCCGCCATCTCACAACCAAGTACATCCAATGGCTTTGCCGTCACAGATCGAGAATTTTCAGTTCCACACAACAAGCACGTTTGCACCTATTTAGCCAGATTCAAGAGTATCATAGCCAGGCAACGTTTAAGTCGAGCCCTATCTGTACGAATCCAAAAACCCCATTGTCGCTCCCTTCTGGTCTTGTTCCTCACTTGACAAATCGAAACACCAATCAATCATACTCGAAAACTGCATATCTCTCTGTTGAGAAGCATCATGGAGAGAAATAGGACAGGATGTGGTGATCACCGTAGAGGGGCGACCTTGGGGGGCTATCGAAAGATGGCTTAGAAGAGAGACCATCGTTGGCCGCCATAATGGAAGCGCATAACTCCTTAGTTTAGGTTTTCCCATTCTCTTTTATGTGAAATTCTCATTAACTTCACACAAATGAAAATGAATATTTATTTAATTCGTAATTGGAGCTCATCAAATATAATAACTAAAGTATTGTAAATTATTTTGATAAATAACTGAAAACTATAATAAGAAACAAATAAAAATGAATCTAATAATTAGTCTTAACAAAAGATATAAATGAAAGTTTGAACTTTGGAGGCCTATATAATTCTAAGAGGTTGTAGGTGTGTGCCTGCTTTGCCTTGCCTCAAGACAGATATTGGATAAAACCAACAAACGCAACAATGCGTGAACGGTGTCGAATTTGAGTAGCGGGATACTGTCAGAAATCAACGTGCCTCCAATCACTAGCTCATGACGATGAAGAAGAAGATTCAGATCTGGGTTTGGAGGAGGAGGAAGAGGAAGAAAGCAAAAGAAGATCATAACTTGAAATTTGGTCTACAAATTGAGAAAAAATAGCAAACGTCGGGATCAATGATCCAATTGGGGAAACATCAAAGGTTGAAGCTGGGAATGATGGGTATGAATGAACACAGAGGGATTGGATTTGGGATCGAAAGAGAAATTATCCATACCAGGAGTTTAACGTAACACGTCTTTCAGGATACAAATTTGCCGACCATCTTGTACTTGTCCATTGCAACACCCGCCATATAGATTAATGATACATGTCCCTTCAAATTGTTTAACTTTATTCTTGATAATAAAATGGGCATCTGCCACTAATCTACATGGTAGGCATTAAGGACAAGTTAAAAGTAGTTGACAAATTTGCTTCCCGTCTATTCACGTCCGAAAAAAGGGACGTGACATGTCTTTTGTGACATGTATGGTATTTTTACAAAAATTAATGCTGATTTTTAAGTTATATTTCAAATGTTATGGTGGAGTTTCCCAATACCATTTGGTCTAGTGACATAGTTTTTCTTTTATAAGTGGGAGATGGTGAGTTTGACTCACAAATATACATTTGAGTTGTTCAACCAATAAAAAAAGAATGAGCTGATATACTAATACCTCAAACAGTTACACAATACAAAAAAACTACATTTCAAAAAATTTAGACAAATACGGACAGAAGGTCAAGCCCAAACCAACAATACCATGCCTAATATCAAGTTTATATTGAGAAATGACACAAATGCCACTGAACCTATTCCCTTCCTCTTTAACATTGTCTCCACCAAAGGACAAATTAACTCTTCTACCAGTCATCACTTCCCATAATCCCTAATCTCAACCACCACAACAACACCAACTCCATCTCGCCATTGCCAGACCTGGCTTCTCCGACGTCTCACTCATCAGACCCAACCCCTCCGGTGTCACGCTCGCCTATGTCGTTATTCCATCTCTAGTTTAATCAAGACCAGACCTGTTAGCGACTCAGGAGGACATCGACTAGTTCACCAATAGAACTGAGGAAGATGATCTTCCATTCTTGTTCAACTTGCATATTCCCAGAATGCAATTATATTGAAACAAGAACACAAAGTTTTCTTTGTTTCACTAATTCACTTTGTACGTATATGTGGAAATTGCAGAAAGAAATTGGAATCTGAAGCTAATTTTGACGCTTCTCCTCTTGAATCCGTTTGGATATCTTTCATAGACTATCCATTAAGTCCTTGATCTGATGCTATTGTTGTTAAATCTTTGAGATTATTGTGCCTTCTTTATTTTGTTGGATGCAATTCTATTGTTCAGTAGCAGTTATTAAAACAGTAGAAGTAGCATGATCTAATGAGTGCGAGTACAATATGAGTATAGTAGCAGTGTTGAACGAGTATCTAATCGACAAAAGCGGCAACATTCCAATCGGCAGTAGCAACAACATTCCAACAAGTGTAGTAGCAACAACATTCCAGCAAGTGTAGTAGCAACAACATTCTAACGATATTCCAACAAGTGTAATACCAACAACATTCCAACAAATGTAGTAGTGGTTAAAACAAAACATGATGGAGGTCTGATTTAATTTAATTTAATTTAATTTGTATAAGGTTAATTTGATAAATTAAATCCTAACACAAATTAACACACAATATGTCCTTATTTATTAAAAACTGTTTTTATAGGTATGAAAGAAATGTTAATATTTGAAGAGGGAATACTACGGTGGAGTCAAATGTTATAAACCCTAAATAAAAGTCAAATTAAAATTACAGCGGTAGCCTCACACTAGCATTTAAGCAAAAGAGCCATAGAGCGAAAGCGCAAAGGAGAAGATGGCGAGTGAGGAAGAGAGCGCCGTGAAGGAGCCTTTGGATCTCATTAGGCTCAGCCTCGACGAGCGCATTTACGTCAAGCTCCGCTCTGACCGTGAGCTCCGCGGTAAACTCCATGTACGTCTCCCCACCCTATCATTCCTCTTTTCTCTCTCAATTTGTTAGGGTTTTTCTGCGTTGCAATTAGGGTTTTGAAAAGAGATGTTTAGGGTTTTGGGTTTTACTGCCTTACATGAAATTCGTGTTCGTTTCTTATCTTATGCGTTTGGGTTTTGATTATACTTTGTTTTGATTAATGGGTCTGGTTTTGTATGTGGGTTGGTTGTGAACGATGACAAGCTCGGGTCTATTAAGTTTGGTTCAGAATCCAATTTGCTTTGTTTGTTTGTTTGAATGTGTTGCTAGCTTATATTGAATGAATTTAGTCTGCTTTCTTGGTTGTTCGAATTAAGGTTCAGGGTTTGGCCAAACTAAGTGAAGAAAGATATGGCTTCATCCGCTCTATTGTGAAGCAGTGACTGCAATTGTTGTTGTTTTCTGCTCTAGTAGTAGAAGAAATATGTATCGTCAGTAATTGGTAGGAGTTTATTCTTTTCCCACAGTGAACCCGAATGCAAAAGTAATCAGTTATTGGTAATACATAAAAAGGCTAAAGCTGTAAATGAAATCGGTATCTGTCTCTTAGGGTGGCTGATAAGTTTTGATGTGTTGTATTATGGTCTTGAAGTGCAAGAGCATTAAAGAAAAACCATAAATCTTTTCTGGTATTTTCTATAGCCTATCTACATTTGCATCTGTTTTTATTTAGGAAAGGGATAAAGTGAAGTCGATTTAGCTGTGTTTAGAATGAAAGATAGAATGCAATTCTGTGCTTTGTTTTCTTATTTTTCTTTTGAATGAGTCAGCTCGCGGTGCAAATGTAACCTGGTTATGTGCTACAGTTTCTGTTTACATACATTCCTGGTAGTGGTAGATTGAATATGATTTTACCAACATAAGAGAAAGATTTAGGGTGAATGAAATTAGTTATTTTTTCTAATGGTATCTGTTAGGGTTTGATTTTACTCTTGTCTTGAGGTACCAGAAAACATAATTTAATCTCTTATCTCTTAAACAATTCAAAGAGAATTTAACTTTCCAAAAAAAAATTCAAAGAGAATTTATTTTTTGATTTATGTGTGATAATCATACACATGAATTTGGGTTCTTTGTAGAAAAGAATACAAACCTAAGTGGATTATGCTGTATTCAGGATTGCATTCAGTCTGCAACCCCTGTTTGGTTCCTTTTCATTTGAATGTTTGAGTTAGTGGTGCAACTCGTTTACTTGGCATAATACATATAATAGGTTTCTTCAACTTGATGATTGTCATGATAAGAATGTTGGACGGGTTCTGGTGACTATTATAGTTCGTATTGTAGAGTGACAATAGATTTTGTTCTTTCTTTGTCATGTCATGTAACTCCCCTGCATCAATAATCTTGCAGCTACATCTTTGGTTAAAAATAAATGTGTACATTGAACACCATTCTTCTATAACCTAGTGAATAGATGAGGGCCAGCCATTTGATCTTGGTGACAGTAGGGATTGAGATTTGGGTGGGAGGGTTTAGTAAGTTTCTTGTGCATTTGCAATTCCATTAATTTTGAAATTACTCTACCTATTGCAAATGTAGTTCTCTTTTTGTAATCGAAATTCTTGCTTTGCAGGCTTATGATCAACATTTGAATATGATTCTTGGTGACGTCGAAGAAATCGTTACTTCTGTGGAAATTGATGATGAAACTTATGAAGAGATTGTCCGGGTATGTTACAAACTCGGTTTCTGTTGTCTTGTCATTGTGTATGTGCACATTTGCAATTAGTAGCAAACAGTTCTTAATATAGAAATTACTTTAGCCTTAGCCACCATCTTCAGCAAGATTGTAGTAGAGTTTAGTGTAACAATCAGGCTGATCCCTTCAAAACGTGATTGTGGAGTACTGTAGCCTACTACTTTAACACTTCTTTATGAACAACTAGTTTGTGGAGTACTGTAGCTACTACTTTAACACTATCTTTAGGAACAAGAAGTTTGTGAACTCGCGATGGAAACAGTTCTCAAACTGTCTTTGTGTTTGAAAGTTTCAGATTTGAAAACTTGATTGGTAT
The DNA here is from genome assembly GCA_034370585.1 of Fragaria x ananassa. Taxonomy (NCBI): domain Eukaryota; kingdom Viridiplantae; phylum Streptophyta; class Magnoliopsida; order Rosales; family Rosaceae; genus Fragaria; species Fragaria x ananassa. The sequence goes on from CP139769.1 coordinate 18,053,854, forward strand.
AAAATCTGGAAACTTTTGTTTGAATCTAAATTGTGAAATTTTTTTTTGTCAATACTATGTATTTCTTCTTGCTAGTTCCTGACCTGACCCTCAAAAGCCAAAATTCAAAACTCATAATCGAGATATGAGACTGGAGGCTCGAACCCAGGATTGAGATTTGGAATGAAGTGGAAATGTGGGGTTGATAGATATGTGCCGTGGCATAAATATTTTCCCTTTTGTTTGGAGCAAAGTTGTGTTTCTATTGAGAAAGAAAATCAAAACAGAATTATAAAAAGAAATTATTTCAACCAAATGCACTACCATCAGGGAATTTGAATTCCTACTGGTTCAAATTAGTTCTTATCTAAAAATACAGGATCATTGATTTTGTAGCTTGTAAAATGGTAAGGTTTCTCTTTGCAGTTTGTTAAGGTGTTTGCATTTTTTGGTCTAACTTGTTTTCATTTGTGGAATTTTTCAGCTTTTGCATCGTTATTTTCGCATTTGGTTTTGCCGAAAGAATGTATCATCTGTATAGACAAAAATTGATTATGGAAAGAGAAATTGGATTGTTAACTTGATTTTGTTTGTTGATACTAGCTTGGTCTTGTACTAGAAATATGGGTGATAACCATGTCTCCTTTATCTTCCATTTCAGACTACAAAGAGGACAGTTCCATATCTGTTTGTCAGAGGGGATGGTGTCATCCTTGTTTCCCCTCCACTAAGAACAGCTTGATTATAATGGGTGAAGAACAGCTGGATTTGGGCGACTTGTATTTGGGAGATGAATTGTCGTTATATTTAACTGAAATATGTTCTATGTATTCTAACTTTGGTAATCTGAATGAATGAAATTCATGAATCAGTAAGCGTTCAACTGTACTTTTGAGGCAGCTAAAAGAATGAGATTTTGTTGAATATGAATTCGGTAGATTTTCAAATGTTTTTGGCTTTCTGTTTGTTTGAATAGACCATGATATCTTGCCCTAGAATTAATGCCTATTACCACTGATGGCCAATGGAAATTGGATAACGAGTCTCAGTAGAAGACTATTTTTGAAGCACAGGGACATATCTTCCTCGACCTCCCAATGAAAGCAGTTTCGGCCTGTGAAGTCTGAACCATCCATGGAACACCCAATCACACAAAACTAAACAAAGCTCGTACAATCTCTTCAAACATGGTTTCAGGGAAGCTAATTTTGTTGCCAATTCCCTTGCAAGCTTAGGTCATGGGTGGGACAATTGTTGTTTCTGGGAGGAGTGTGTTCCCCTGGAAGCATCTGTTGCTCTATCCTTTGGCTTTGTAAACCTTGGGGGTGCTCTAGAGGCACTTTCATTTAGTATTTTTGTAACTTACCAACAATCCAACATATCGCCTTGCAAACACAAGATAACTAGTGAAATTTAGCATGTCAAACTACGAATTTCATGCAGCTGAAACAAGTAACAAGGTACAGGAACAGGATCAAATAAATAGATTGGCATGATATGTATTTACCACCATTCTATGTGGAGATGGTAAATACATATCAGCGGACTAATCATTTTCACTATTTTAACTCAAATGAATGATTCAAAAACAAAAGCTTAAGCTGGACTTGAATCATCAACACGGAGCGATGGTGCGACTACTCATTTTACCAATCATTGGATCAGAAGATATTGAGTGAACAGAGGAAACTCTAAATGTGACATATGACTGGAGCATCTGAAAGAAAGAACGGAGTTAATGTGACTTGCAATGTTTGTATCACGAGCTTCCACCATTGGTGTTGCCCATGAATGGTGAAACTAAGCTTTTGACATAACTACATGAGTATATCTGTATCATCAAACCGCATACAACCTAAATGTGTTTTTCTTGGGATACACCGTCTCCATTCTTAACACGCATCAAAACTTCACCATTCTCAGAAATGCACATAAACTCTTCACCTCTAAGCGCTGCAGAAAAGCACATGGAAAGGGTGGCATATGGAATTCTCCAGAACATAAAGGGTAGTAGACATATCAAGCCATAGCAAATTTACAACTACCAACGATGTCAATTTTAGAAAAACCAAGCCTTCTATGCCTGGAGGCGTCATTTTTGTAAAATGTTCAAGCCTTCAATTCTTTCATGAGCATCGTCAGCATAAAAGGAAACCTACAACAGTTGATCTTAGAAAAATGGGTTCCCCTGATACAGATGAAATGAACATACACGCCTACAAAACACCATAAACAAGATGTATCCAGTCCACAGCTTAGGCATAATAGGGGCACTTACAACCAACATTCTCATCTTTTTAGCACTTAGGTCTGCTTCCTCTTACATTTACAATTTGCCTCGTTGGTTCATATGTATCATCATTACAATTTATCATTATCTAAAAAATATCATCATTACAATTTATATGCAGATAATGGGTACAGTCGGAAAATGAAATGAGATCAAGGGAAAGCATTCGAGCAAAGTAACAAACTCGTAAGTTATCAAGTCTTGTTAAAGTGTTGCTTTATAGCATTCTACCAGATCCCTTCTGAAATTTCATTTTCAAATCTTAAAGTTCAAAACGTTAGAAAGAGGAAAGCAGAATAGAAGTGCCATATAGTTCACAGAGCCAAATCCAACTAAGATGAAACAAATATTTCTCAGATAAAGGAGGGGGCCATTAACCAAAAAGGAAAAAAAAAATCACAATGTACTTGTAACACTGCAGAAAAGCAGTCCTCTTGAGAAAGTAACCAGTGTCATCACCCGAAACTGGAAAGCTGTTATTGCTATCCCCCTACACCTAAGTTGTACTGCCAACACCACACAGTACCATTATTGCTCCTATTGCTGAAACCTTCCCTGCTAGCATTTTCAGAACTACCATTTATTTCACTACTTTCGGGATCTAAGAAATCTAGACCCCCTAATGGCCCATAGATGACAGATCCCATGATACGTATGATAGGCCATTGCTAAAGCAGCAAGCTCGAGAGAGAGGGGGACAAGGTTTACAGAATAAAAGAGGACTTTGTAGAAAGGCTCAAAGGTGAAGCAAATAGGACCCAGTTTCAGACAAACAAGAGAGTACACCACAAATAAAGCGGTTAGGTACGATGCTGCGATTCTGTCAAGTATTGAAAATGTCGAATTGATTTGTGGCTTGTACACAGGAAGATGGGGGGATAACGGACGAAGAGTATTGGGTACGACTCCAGCTTCATTAGCCGTGCTCGCCCCACTTCTGGTGTAGGCAATTTCATATGCACCACCAGTGTTTGCAGTAGCTCCACTGGAAAAGCTGTTTCTCTGACCAACACCGATTTTATCAGCACTACCAGTAGTAGTGTTGACAGCACTACCAGTAGTAGTGTTGACAGCACTACCAGTAGTAGTGTTGACAGCACTACCAACACCAGCAACAGGACCATTGTTGCTGCTCTTACCAGATAAAACCTTGTCACCTGCGCCACCTCCAAAACTTCTCAAACCATAACCAACACCAAAACCATATCCAGAACCATGTTGACCATAGTAACCTACGACACCTCCTGTGTAAACACCACATGCTCCAAAATTACTTCGAGTCCTATCAGTAGCAAAATTCATCCTTACTTGGTGACCATGGAGCTCCTATAAGATTTTGCACACAGATTTTAAGAGTTAGAATGGTTATTAGGTAATGATTAAGGTGGATAACTGCAAGTCATGACTACCCAGACATTATGTGTATAACTGCAAGTACGTTTGATATCTAAATTTGACTGAATACAAAGCAAACCATTTTGTGGTAAAAATCAGGCTTTTTCTGGCCAGGATTCAATTCCCAATTCCCCCACTTTGATTACTATATCAGAATTGAAATCATTTTCAATACACGAGATAAATTTCCGGTAACAACTACAACTGATTCAATCCAGAGAAAGTAACCAAATATAACATCAACAATTACCTGCCCGCCCAAGGGCTGGATGGTTCTAGAAGTGATGAATCCAAGTCCTGTAGATCTTCCAGTATCATGGTCCATGACTGTTTCACCTACAAATATTAAGTCAATCAGCACTAATTTAGCATAGAAATCCCGATGTTTCTAGCAAATTAAACTTATTTAAATAGAAAATTGTCGTCAGCAAGTAGCACAGATGTTTAAAAAGAATAACAAGGCCAATAAAAGAATATAAAACAATCCACCGCACTCTGCCAAGTCAAAAGCATCTGGCAATTCTTTCATCAAACTCAAAAGATATTCTGTTTTTAATTTTTTTTTTTTTAGAAATTTATTTTATTTTCAGACAGAAATGAGAGAGTGATACAACTACCTGCCCTATAACAGCTAAAATTTCTTCAAGTGTTATTACCTCTAGAATACAGAAATACAACACAATTAAGATAATTATATACCAACAACTTCAGCTCTTATCATAAGATTTCCTCAGACTATGTTGATCTGTCTGATATGACTTACATTACAAAACTAAAACCATCTAAAAACAAATTTTCTCCAGAAGGGAAGGGTGAATATCACATATCAAACTATTTGGAGATTCTGGGGGAAAAAAAACAAAACAAAAACAAAAAAAAACCTCTTACCTCTCAAGGCATCTGAGCTTCCCATGGATGATGTGCATCTTATTGCCTGATGGATGGACAATTTGAAAGACGATAACTCAGATTTGACCTGCCTGTTTGCAGTCTGCCTAAGTATACTCCCAGCTTTACTTAGGAGAGGCATTGCACTCACCTAGAAGAAATCAAAACGAAACAACAAGAAGTGTTATAAACAAAACTTCAAATCATAATAAGAGGGAATGCATAGTCCAACCGTTTCTTATCACGCTACCCCTTAACTCCACCTAATCCTAAACCCTCACAAAGAAAATTCCACTCCCCCAATCCTCCAGTAAATGTTCGTACCAGATAGTTTTATGTCAAGCTACCCCTTATTTACCTTATCCTAATCTCATAACACTTGCTTTCCAGAAAGTATATGTCAAACAAATCGGAAAACCCTTAAACCCATCGGTGTCAAATATAAGAACTGCAGCACAGTAAGAACATGAAGCTGATGTGTATGATCATCACCCGAAAACCATATGAGAGTCAAAATCAAGACTACAGATTCTAAACGAAAAATGAACCCAGTAAAGATTGCAAGTGAAGATGAAGCGAACAGAAACCCATCCCTCTAATACGAATCATCTGAATTGAATCAGAACCCAAATCCAAGATTTCATTTTATTTTCCTATTCCCTTCTCACCAAACAATCAAATCCCACAAACAACAAACGGAAGAAAAATCAAAAGAATTAGAGAAATCAATAGTATTGGAACCCAATGAAACAGATAGCGATAGTGATTTGAATAGAAATAAGGGATCGATGTTAGGGTTTCTCGAAAAGCCTTACCTTGTCTGCTAGGCTCTCTCTGTGGAAGGGGTTTGGATTCGAAATAGCAGAAGAGAAAGATGGCAGTGACTGCTAAGATGATAGATCGACGCTGGCACTTGTTTTTTATGTGTATTTGGAGTGTGGTCACCATGTGAGAGAGTCAAGCCGTCAGGGTCTGTATTTTCGGCACAAACCTTTGTGTGTACGTATTTTTGTATTATAGAGATACAAAAATAGTCATTAGATAACACATTTCTCTTTTTATGTTATTAACACACTTTTTTTTTATTAACACACATCATTTTAATTTTATTTACAAACTTGTCACTTAAATTTGTTTCATTATTAACTTTCATTATAAATATGATATGATTTACCCTCAAATTTTTTTTTTAAAAAAAGGAAGATGAGGCCCTAGACGGGTTCTTTAGCCATATTATTAATACGATAGTCAAACATTTGTGTGTGTGTGTGTGGGAGGGGGGGGGACTATCTTCAAAGAGAGCATCCCGAGTAATACCAGAAGTCTTTTCAAACTACAACTCATACATCTAAACTATGTCAACTAGTAAGGTACACTAATCTATTAGCAACCCCATTTGTTTCACGATATATGTGACGACATTGAAAGAAAGTAAACGACCCAGCATACCTTCTACAATCCTCTACAATCCGACCCACCATTGAAAGGTCTTCCTCGTCTCTATGAAGGGCATCGACTAATATAGAACAATAGCTCTCGATTTCAACCACCTCCCAACCTTGGTGGATAACTATTAAAATTCCGGCTCGAAGAGCCTCTGCCTCCGCCTCCACCTGCAACGCTGTGTGAGCATACTCCAATGGCTAAGCAAAAGCTGCCATGCATACCCCCACACTACTAGAAAAAGGTTCTAAGGTGACGAAATATTTTAAATTCATCACCTAAGAGAACACTTTAGTGACGACCTTAGTAACAATTTTCATCGTCTAAGCAAGGTAAGGTGACAAAATATTATTTCGTCATCATAGAACTAAAGGTGACGAAAATACATTTCGTCATGTAAGTGATAGGGTTTCGTCATCAAAGTTTTGAGCATTTAGGTGATTAAAATATATTTTGTTATGTAAGTGATAAGTTACGTGACAAAAATATATTTTGTCACTGAAGTTTTGAGCACTTAGGTGACCAAAATACATGTCACGCCCCGACCCATAATTTTTACATTTATTACTGGCATAGTGGTAATAAGAATTTTACCGTGTTCGTCATTAAGCATAAAATATGATTGATCCCCAGAGAGGTGTAGGAGACGATTATTTTATGGGATTATTCTAAGGAAGAAATTTTGACGACGGTAAAAAATAGTAATTTTTGCTAGTAAAAGGTAATTTTATTGGGATATTATTATTTTGGGGTGTTGAATTTTAGTTTGGATTTTTAGAGGAGTTATGGATCGGAGTGGGCTAAAGGCCCATATCAGTTTTATTTAGTTTATTTCTCTCTCTCTCTCTCTCTCTCTCTCTCTCTCTCTCTCTCTCTCTCCTCGATTCTCCCTCTCCCTCCGCTGCCGAAACTTCCCGTCGCCAGCCCGCCGCAGTCCGGCCTCCGTTCGCTGCCGGACTGGTCTAGTTCGGACCCTCGCCTCTCCCTCTCTCACCCTGGACTGGTGCCCGCGCGGGGAACGCCGCCGTGAGGAGCGGCCAATGTGAGTTTTTGCTGGATAAGGTGGGTTTTCTAGGTCATGTAGTTTCAGCTGAAGATGTTAGTGTGGATCCCCAGAAGGTGGAAGCGGTGTCCAATTGGAAAAGACCCACAACTGTGTCTGAAATTCATAGTTTCTTGGGGTTAGCAGGTTATTATCGGTGTTTTGTGCAAGACTTTTTAAAGATCAGTATGAGCAAAGTTTTTAAGAATTAAAGAACCGCTTGACTAGTGCTCTGGTGTTGGCACTTCCAGATGATAGCGGGGAGTATGTGGTGTTTTGTGACGCTTCTAGACGAGGTCTAGGTGGGGTTTTGATGCAGCATGATCGAGTGATTGCCTATGCTTCTAGGAAATTGAAGTCGCATGAGGTGAATTATCCCACTCATGATTTAGAGCTTGCAGTTGTGATTTTTACTCTCAAGTTGTGGAGACGCTATCTTTATGGAGCCAAGTGTCAGATTTTTACCGATCACAAGAGTCTTTGGTATGTGTTCACACAAAGGGAGTTGAATATGAGGCAAAGAAGGTGGATGTAGTTGATCAGTGATTATGATTGCACTATAGAGTATCATCCAGGAAAGGCTAATGTGGTAGCTGATGCTCTTAGTCACAATCCCTCCGTGTCTTTGTTTCACTTAAGGATGGTTTGAGTTCCACTTCTTTGTGAGCTGTGAGCTACATGGGTGGATTTAGCGGTGGATGAAGTGGGTGCTTTGATAGCTAGTTTCCATGTGAGGCCAGTTTTGGTTGATAAAGTGCGGGAGGCACAGTATAATGATCCTTCCATAGTTCGGTTGATAGAAAGAGCAGTGAATGGAGCCGCCGTAAATTTTTCGGTAAGAAGAGATGGGTCGTTGTTGTTCAAAAGTAGGCTTTGTGTGCCAAAGAGGAACGAAGAGTTAAAGATTGAGTTAATAGAGGAAGCTCATAGTTCCACTTATGCTGCTCACCCGGGGAGTACAAAGATGTATCGGACTCTGAAGGATTATTATTGGTGGCCAAACATGAAGAGGGAAATTACAGCTTTTGTGAGTAGGTGTCTGATTTTTCAGCAGGTGAAAGCTGAAAGACAGAAACCTTCAGGGTTGCTTGAGCCGTTGCCTATTCCAGTGTGAAAGTGGGACCACATCACCATGGATTTTGTCTTCAGTTTACCTCGTACCTGTGAAGGGCATGACAGTATTTGGGTGATAGTGGATAGACTCACTAAATCTGCTCATTTCTTGCCGGTGGGAAAGAAGTATTCGCTGGATAAATTGGCTGAGCTGTATGTGAATGAAATTGTCAGACTTCATGGCGTACCTGAATCCATAGTGTCAGATCGGGATCCTAGATTTGTTTCTAAATTTTGGGGAGCTCTTTAGGCAGCTTTGGGTACCCGACTACATTTCAGCACTGCTTTTCATCCTCAGACTGATGGGCAATCAGAGAGGACTATCCAAACTTTGGAGGATATGCTGAGAGCTTGTGCCTTGCAGTTTAGGGGGAGTTGGGATAAGAACCTTTCTTTGATGGAGTTTGCCTATAACAACAGCTTCCATTCGAGTATCGGTATGGCTCCCTTTGAGACACTTTATGGGAAGCAGTGTCGTACGCCATTATGTTGGAATGAAGTCGGAGAAAGAGAGCTTTGTGGTCCTGAGATTATCCATGACACAAATGAGAAGATCAAGATGGTCAGTGATAGACTCAAAACTGCTCAGAGTAGGCAAAAGAGTTATGCAGATGTCCGCAGGAAGGACCTTGAGTTTTAAGTAGGTGATTGGGTGTTCCTGAAACTATCTCCTTGGAAAGGGGTAGTATGTTTTGGCAAGCGTGGGAAGCTTAGTCCGAGGTATATTGGGCCTTATGAGATAATAAAGCGAGTTGGCTCTCTTGCCTATCGGTTAGCTTTGCCTCCGGAGTTGTCCATCAGGATACATAATGTGTTCCATGTATCTATGATTCGCAAGTATATTGCCGATCCTTCTCATGTGCTGGAAGAGCAGTCGATTAGTTTGCAGAAGGATTTGTCCTATGAGGAGGAGCTGGTACAGATTCTAGACCGAAAGGAGCAAGTGCTTAGGAGTAAGTCAATTCCGCTCGTCAAAGTTCTTTGGAGAACCCACCAAGTAGAGGAAGCTACTTGGGAGTCAAAGGAGCAAATGAGGCAGCAATATTCTTATCTCTTTGAGTAGCAAGTTTGTAAATTTCGATGACGAAATTTTTATAAGGAGGGGAGAATTGTCACGTCCCGACCCATAATTTTTTCCTTTATTACTGGCATAGTGGTAATAAAAATTTTACCGTGTTCGTCATTAAGCATAAAATATAATTGATCCCCAGAGAGGTGTAGGGGACGATTATTTTGTGGGATTATTCTAAGGAAGAAATTTTGACGACGGTAAAAAATGGTAATTTTTGCTAGTAAAAGGTAATTTTATTGGGGTATTATTATTTTGGGGTGTTGAATTTTGGTTTGGGTTTTTAGAGGAGTTGTGGATCGGAGTGGGCTAAAGGCCCATATCAGTTTTTTCTCTCTCTCTCTCTCTCTCTCTCTCTCTCTCTCTCTCTCTCTCTCTCTCTCTCTCTCTCTCTCTCTCTCTCTCTCTCTCTCTCTCCTTCCCCTATTCTTCCTCTCCCTCCACTGCCGGAACTTCCCATCGCCAGCCCGCCACCGTCCGACCTCCGTTCGCCATCGAACTGGTCCAGTTCGGACCCTCGCCTCTCCCTCTCTCTTCCTGGACCGGTGCCCGCGTGGAAAACGCCGCCGTGAAGGAGCGGCCAAGCCCGAAAGCTTTAGCTTCCCGAAGTTTCTTTTCACTGGAACTCCTTCCTCCGACCGCCATAGCCGGCGAGCCGTAGCTCAAAATAAAGCCCTCCTCCCGTGCTTCAATCCCTCCAAAAGGCTCCCTCCATCTCGAGCTAGGTAATGGAAATTTTAGAGTTTTATTGTGTGTTTGTGTTCGATTGGCTTGTTTAGGCTTAGAATTGGAGTTTGTGGTAGTTAGGAATGTTGTAGAGGAGGTTGAGAGGAAGATGCTGCCAATTTTTGGTGAGCATCGGAGGTCGCCGGAGTTGGTCGCCGGCCGCCGCTGCTTGGTGGGGAAAAATGTGAGGAGTTTAATAGAATAAGTTTTAGAATTGTTGGAGGAGTTTTGGATAGGTTTGAGAATTGTTGAAGTTTGGTATTTTTGGCGGATTATTAAGTTAGAATCCGGCCATTGGATTTTATTTGATGGAATGTGATTTTGAGGATGTCGGTAAAATTTGTGGAGTTTTGAGGTTGGCAGTGGATTTAAGATTTTGGAGTGTTAGGTTCGGTTGAGCACGTGAAGCATATTTAATTATGCATATTTTGCTGTAAGCGTTGATATTTTATTTATTGTTTTATTTATTTGAAACAGGACGTGAAGAGGCTCGAGCGGAAGAGACATTCGACCGACATCAGACTTAGGCCTAACCTGTGAGTGGACCTTTGTTTTAAATAATGTGTTCGAAATGCTTTATCGTTTTGAATGAATTTCTGTTGTTGGATATTTCCCGAAATTGAGAATTTCGGTGATTATACTCTTATATGAGAATAGTATGTATATGATTAAATGCTAGCTAGCTATACGTGATTTCCCCCATACAGAGGTACAATTCTGGTATGAGTGACGTGAGCGTTAGACGCGAGCGTCGTAGCTCTGTGTGACTTTCTAATTTCGTATTTAATTATTCATAGATTTCGTACAAGGAGTAAGCACGTATATATAGCACTCGACCGCTTTCCCCCAGCCTGAGGTACAATTCCAGTGTGGGGTGATGTGAGCGTTAGACGCAAGCGTAGTAGCTTTGTATGATATCTACTTTATTCAAGTTGTTCATAGATATCGTACAAAGGGTTAGGCGAGCGTGCATACATATTATATTTTTAATATCCTGGCCTGAGAGACAATTTCTTAAAGTTTGGGAGTCTAGCCAGGCTGGATCCCAGTTCAGAATCTTTCCAGTGGAGCTCTTGTTTTGCCGCTGATGAAGCGTTTTCTTGGAAAGCATTTATAGGGAAATATTTTTTTGTTGTCGAAATCGTTTTGTCCACTCACTCTGACGTGTTGAGTATTTTCCCCTGGGCTCTTCGTTTTTTAAAAATACCCAGTATGCAGAGTTTGCGTGAAGTCTAGCAGGAGACGTCGAGGCATAGTGACTCATCTATCCGCTACTTTTCGCCAGTAGGTTACCTGTTTAATCTACTAGGGGTTTGTTAGCTTTCGCTGTATTTTATATTATTTTTAGTAGCTCTGAATACTTTTGGAATTCTTCTGTGTAATCTTTATTCTGGCTACTTTTGGATTGTAGCAGAGGATTTATTTTTGGAATAAAAAGGTGGTTCTTAAATTCTTATAAGTTAGGGTTGTCCATTTTCGAGGGAGGTTTGCCGAGTCTTTGGTAAATTTTCCATGGAGTTGGTCCCCGCATGACACATCTCGGGTTTCGGGGTGAAATTCAGGGCGGGTCTTAACAATACATTTCGTCATGAAAGTGATAGGTTAGGTGACAGAATATATTTTCGTCACCAAAGTTTTGAGCACTTAGGTGACAAAAATGCATTTCGTCGTCTAACAACTTACTTTTGTAACGAAAATAAATTCGTCGTCTAACACCTTTATTTAGGTGACGAAACATAAAGTTGTGTGTTTTTTTTAACCGACTACGGGGTAGAAGTAAAATTTTAGAAAACCTACTGTACTATATGATCAGTGTACTTAAATATGTCTATGAAAAAAAATCCACCAGTTTTGGAAAATGTTAAGGTCTCGATCCACGTGGTCAACATTAAATTAATACCACTTATTACACGAAAACGCTCTTATTTACCCCTATATGACCTAGTTTGATTGATTATTTCACACACAAAACTTTAATATTGATGAGATGTAACCACCCATGTAAAAATTTGGGGACGTTCACCTTTCGACTATAGGGCTCCACATAGGGAACCATAAGCGTATATAGGGTTGACCGCTTGTATCGAGGACCAAAAGTTACCGGAAATATGTGATTTTTCAATCATAGTCGTATTTCACCATACTGATGACATCATATTTCACATGATTTTTGAAAATATTGCTTCCTCCTTATAGTTGGTTCACAAATATCTACACTTGCATATAACCTACTAAACAAATTATACCACATTAGTAGACACGTTGTGGTTCCGATGACTAAGTTTTACAAAATAAAATTCAACCGTCTGATATGATCAGTATACTTAAATATGGCTATGAAAAAAAATCCACCAGTTTTCGAAAACGTTTAGGTCTCGATCCACGTGGTCAACATTAAATTAATGCCACTTATTACACGAAAACTCTCTTACCTACCCCTATATGACCTAGTTTGATTGATTCTTTCACACACAAAACTCTCACATTGATGAGATGTAACCACTCATGTAAAAATTTGGGTACGTTCACTTCTCGACGATAAGGCTCTACATAGGGAAACATAAGCGTATATAGAGTTGACCGCTTGTATCGGAGACCAAACTTTACCGGAAATATGTGATTTTTCAACCATAGTCGTATTTCACCATACCGATGACATCCTATTTCACAAGATTTTTGAAAATATTGCTTCCTCCCTATTTAACTAGATCATATTCTATCAAAACATTTTCTTTTTAGGAAAAAAAAGAAAAATAAATATTTTTCATTGAGATGACGAAAGTTCATGTCTTTATCACCTAACTACTTAATTTTTGGCGAGTCAAATTTTTGCCAATTTTTTGGGCCAAATTTTGTATTTCCCTTGAGTGACGAAATAGTCACGTTTGTGGGCTCAGTTTGTATTAGTATACCCAAATCAAGTGCTATTCTCGATTAGTCTTGCTCTTCCTCCCTAAATCGATCAAGAGCTGTCTCCTCCCTAAATCGACGTCGCCTCCACATCGCCATCTCCTCCACATCGCCGTCTCCTCCCTTGCTCCATTGACCCCAATCGGCCTCTCCTGCGCCCACATCGCCTTCTCCTCCCATATCGACGTCGCCTCCACATCATCGTCTCCCATATTGACGCCGCCTCCACATCGATGTCGCCTCCACATCGTTGTTTCCTCTTCAGCGCCCACATCGCCGTCTTCCACCGCGACCGCAAGCTCCATCCATATCCACTATGCTGCCGCAACCGCAAGCTCCATCCACATCCACATCCATTTCCTCAACCTTTTGATTTTCTAATTTGGTACGTTTGCTCATCAATTCTCTTTATTTTTTTTTCTTTCTTAGATTTTGCTTTTGTGATTTTGTGTATGGGTGCGTTTTGCTTCCAGATCTCGAATTTTTATGGAATTGGATAAATATAGAGACTATTTGAGTTGTTAAGTAATCAGATTATCGTTTATTGCGTTTGTGGCTTATTGCGTTTATTGTATCGACGTCGCTTCTTGCATTTTTTTTCAGAAGAGTACGGCTGCATTATTGAGAACCCTGCAAGGCTGCTGCATCAATCAATCTTCTTTGTCTGGTAGGGAAGTTAACTACCACTCATTGTTTTCTTTAGTTATATGCAATCTTAAGGATGTAGCATTTGTAATTGAGTTTCTGAAACATAATTTTTTTTTTTAAAGGGAGGTAATCATATCATGATAGCACAACAATGATCAATATCATTCCAGGAAAATAGGTTTTTGCTGATATCATGATAGCTATAGTTTGTGTATGATTTAACTAGTTGTCAATCTGTCTTGATTAAGTTGCATTTGCCACCAGCAAGTTCTTTTGACAGGGTGTTTTGATGTGTAACAAATGCTATATCTCATATTATGGATTTGATCATACTGTAAATTGTAGTTGAGTTGTGGATTACAGGTCTGATGTTGTTTTGGTAATGGTAGCCCCAAAATCCCAGTACAATAGCCATAGGTCTGGAAGTTGTTTTGGCAATGGTGATGCCTAGCATGTGATTTTTTTTCCAATTGCATTATAGATATATAAGCATACAACCTATTTAAATGGACTAGAAAAAGAATGATAGTTTACAAAAAATCTCAAGATGTGTTTTTAGAAAGATTAAATTGGCATGGATATTTATATTGGTAGTTTCTTACCTGATGATGGATTCTTTAATTTGTTGGATGTTATGCAGTCATTTAGCTCATGTACGACACCAAAAGAATGAATATTCACATGAGTTTATGTAAATTATTTCCAGAATACAATTTGCACAACTATGGTGCTCAATATCTAGTGTATGCAAACTGAGAGTACAACTTTCGTTTAGCGTTTCTCATCTTCTCCTTCTGCATGTACTTGACTAATGAGGCTGCTGCACTTTTGCTTTACTCTTTATTGCAAGGAAATGTTGCCTTTCTGGCGTATGTCTTGGTGCAAATTGATATGTATACACTGGTATGTAATACAGCTGATCACTGCCATAGGAATAAAAAGAAACAAATGACCTTATGCTTTTCTCTAGTTTTCTGTAGCTCGATCTCTTGATTTACCTTTGATGTTATTATTGTTAGCTCCTAGCCTTTGTGCCTCATGTTTCCGGGTAGCCTTTGATGTTATTATTGTAAGTTTGTTGTCTTGCTGGGCTGTTTAAGTTGATAAGTGTTTTGGCAGTTGTTTACTAAGTTTATTTGCTGGTAGAGTTTATTTCTATGCAGTAGTGATAAGGCCTTTAATTACCATATGTTATCTCATGTTTCATTTGTATGATGAAACAATAAGTTAGGACCATGAATATTATGATATTCAAACTTCATTTAGTCCAGTGCAATAACAAACATGAGATTGGACTATTTTTATTGTACTGCTCTTTAGTCCCAAGTAGTACCAAACATGGGTCAAGTGTTATCTTGTCAAGACCCACCCCGAATTTCACCTTGAAACCTGAAATAAGTCTTGCGGGGTCCACCTCCAAAGAAAATTTAGCGAAAGACTCAGCAAACCTCTTTTGAAAATGAACAACCCTAATCAGGAAAATTAAAGAACTACCCTCTTATAACAAGATAACAATTCACCGATTCAACCCATAATCATCCAAATAAAATAATATAGGTCTTAGCACACCACCAAAAATATTATACAATAATCCAAAGAGTATTCAGAGCTACTAAAACCAACGGAAGCAGGAAAAATAACCTAGTAGGTTAAGCAGGTAACCTATTGGTGAAAAATGGCTGAGAGATGAGTAACTATGCCTCGTTCCTCCTACTAGTTCTGACCTGAACTCTGCAGACTGGACATTTTTAAAAACGAAAGACTCAGGGGAAAACATTCAGAAATGTTAGAGTGAGTTGACAAAAATAAATCTAACAAAAAATATTTATGCTTTCCCAAAATATAATTTCTATAGGAAATACATTACATGCGACAACTCAAAAACTTAACTCAAAAATTGACTAACACGAGACTAGCCTCGCTAGTCTCCCAAACTTTATGAAAAAGCCTCAGGCTAAAATTATATATATATATATATATATATAAGTATATTTTTACACTCGTCATATTCCTTGTACGAATTCTATGAATAAATATGAAAAATAGATATTCATACAAGGCTACAACGCTGACGTCTAACGCTCACGTCACACCATAATAAAATTTTACCTCATTATGACGGAAAAACACGAGTGAATATATATATGTGCATATTCCCTATATAAATTAATATGTATATATTAGGCTCATAGTCATCCTCATAGTCGATCATCTATATATGTGCACTTATTTATATACATACTATCCTCATAGTCATCTATATATGAATATATATTCACTGAAATTCTCAATTTCGGTTACTTTCCAACAAAAGAAATTATTCATCAATAAATCATTTGCATGCACATTATTTAAAATAAAAGTCCACTCACAAATTAGACTTACCTCTTCTTCCTGAGTCTCCTCACGTCTTGATTCAAAAACATAATTAATTCCTCAACTAAAACCCAACACTTAAATAAAAATAGGCAAATAATTATGAGTTTTGCAAGCTCATCCATGTCTAATGTCTTAATTCTTAAATTCGCTTCGCTCTATATTTTACTACAATTACCGTTATCCTTATTACCACTCACTCCAGTCTTAACAATTATTAATCAACAGCTGCATTAAATCTCATTAACCTCCAAAACTCCACTAATCTTAGAAAATTCCAAAACTTATCCAAAACTCGTAAAAAAATTCTAAACTACACCTCATTACACTCCTCTCAAGAAAACACATTTAAAACCATAAAAATCCCCTTAATAGCAGCGGCGGCCGGTGGCTGAGTCCGGCGACCTCCAATGCCTACCAAAATTTGATAGCACCTTCCTCTCAATCTCCTCTACAACTTTCCTAACTAGCACAAAGTCCAATTTCGAGCTTAACTAAGGCAATCGACTTAAAACAGAAATTATAGCCTTAAAATTTCAACTTCACATTTCTACTTACCTAGCTCAAGAGGGTGCGAAACCTCTTAGGGGTTTGCTGCATGGGATGAGGGTTTTCTAACGAGCCAACCCGTTTCGGCTATGGTGGCCGGAGGAGGGAGCTCTGGCGAGAGAACCACCACGGCAGTCAGACCTTTCGACTGCGTTTTCTCTCTCACGGTAGTGCTAGAGAGGCTGCCACCGATCCAAGAAGATGGTTGGGTCAACAACCGACCGATTGGGACCGGTGCAACGGTCTAAGGTGGCCGGACAACGGCGAACGGCTGAGAAGAAGTTTCCTGGCAGAGGGTGAGGGAGAGAGAATCGGGAGGGAGGAGAGAGAATCGGGAGGGAGGAGAGAAAAAATCTGGGCTTGGTCCAACCAGTCCAATACCACAAATATAACCCAACTCTAAAATTTAACACCCTAAAATAATACCTTAATAAAACTTACCTTTTTACTAGCTAAAATTTTACCATTTTTACTGTTGATAAATATTTCCACTACGAATAATTCATCCATAACAATTGTCCCTCAACACCCCTTTAGGAACCTTTGAAACTATGAACTTAATTACGAAGACGGTAAAACTCTTATTAACACCATGCTAGTAAATAAGGTAAAAATTTAAGAGTCGGAGTGTGACATATCTAGCATAAGCCAAGCTTAGACAATCCAAGACTGTTTTAGAAATTAGTCTTGTCTTAGGCAGTCTTGTGTAACAAACATGACCTAAAGGCACATGTAGATTAAGGTACCTTGGAATCAGAATGTTTTGGTTTTGGAATGAGTATTGGTTTGAAATCAGAATGTTTTAGTTTTTTCTTTGCTCTACAAGGTAGATTAAGGTACAAGTATATTACTTGCATTTTCTCTAGGTACAAGTATATATATTACTTTCATTACTACAACAGTTTCTCTAGGTACAAGTAAGAGAACATACAAATCATTAAATGTAATTCATATATTGTATCACATTACTAATTCATATTGTATCATTGCTGACTTTGCACTTCACATACCCAACGAGCTGCATTTGTTGATATTGCTGTGGAGGAAGCCCGAAAGGCTAAGGAGGAAGTCCGGAAAGCCAATGATGAAGCCCGGAAAGCCAAGGAAGAGAACATATAAATCATGACACTTCTTCAATAATGTGAGCAGTTTCTCTTCACCAAATTTGGCGTATGCCAGCTGGCAGTCCCACCCCAGGAGCAGCCCAATGATGATGATCATGATGATGGAGGCATTGATTCAATTGACATTAGTTCATAGTCACTAGTTCATTTTCTAGTATATATTTTGTATGAACAAGTCAATATTTCAAGTACTCTTGAGTTTGTATATGAACTTGATTATATATATATATATATATATATATATATATATATATATATATATTTTGCTACTGCACAGGTGCTTTGGCTAATAGTGGGTTTTTGAAATATTGAGTTTTTTTAAAAATTTATTTATGTTAATATTAAATGTGATATTAATAATTTTTAATGATTAAATTTAATAAAAATAAATAACACTAAGGTGACGAAAGCTAATATTTCGTGGCGTTAGCCCATTGAAAGAGTTGTTAGCAAACTGAATAAATTTCATCAACTAAGTAAACTGATGACGAAATAATTTTCGTCAGCTAAGTAACACGGTGACGAAATACCTTTCGTCAGCTAAGTAACGTGGCGACGAAATAATTTTTGTCAGCTAAGTAACCTGGAGACGAAATAAGTTTCGTCAGCTAAGTAACTGAGCGACGAAATAAGTTTCATCAGCTAAGTAATGACTAAGATGATGAAATTAATATTTTTGTCACCTAAGTTCTTTGACCACCGGCCTTAGATGACGACCCTTAGATGACGAAATTTTCATCAGCTAAGCGTATACATGACGACAGAAGCTCTGAGGTGACGAAAAAATTCTCTAGTAGTGCCATGTTCATTCCGGACCACTACACCAATTCCACCATGTTGTGAGGCTCCATCCACATTAATCTTCAGACGCCCCTGAGGTGGGCAGACCCATTTCGTGACCTTGCGCTTGCCTTTCTTCTTCTTGTTGCCATGGAATTTTTGGTATTCCAGCAACAAATCTTCCACCTTCCTTTGCATACGCCCAAGATCATACAAACTCCCATTCCAAAGAACATCATTTCGGGAATCCTAAATGACCCATAGTCTCGTCTCTTGCTCCTTAGTTAACTTCTCCAACATCACTGCTACCCACTCAATCACCTCTTCATCATTCCAACTCTCCCTGACTTTACAATATAAGGGCCCTTCTGCCCAAGAACACTGTATGAGCCTACGTACACTTCATAAACACATGTTTGTCATCTTCCCCATTAAACCCATAAAAAACACATCTCACGCCTGGAAGCTGAACTCTCTTAATTAGGGCACATCATGCAGACAAAATGTCTCTGATCTACAAATGTGATAAAACATGACAAAAATGATCTACACGTTATAATCTATACACAACAGTGGAAATGTGGAATTGTGACATCAAATGATGCCAAATAATGAATTCTACACTTTAATTTCTTCTGGCCTCTCCAAAATTATTTTCAAGCTCCGCCATTGTTTATAGTGGTAGAGAGATAAACTATTTCAAAATTTGGTGAAGCATCTGGAAAATATTTATTTGGAAATAATGGAAAGAATATACAAATTAAGATGTTTCCAAATCTGAGCAATGAACAAAACTAGAAAAGACTGCTCGAGCGATTTGTTTGCAAAGTTTCGGTCCCCTAATGATATGTAACCTTATAATAAGGCGTTGTTATTAGCTATGCACTATCACTGATCACTATTCTTTCCCAAAACTAATGCATTAGCATAACTCTTGAATAGAAACCTTACGTACCCTCGATCTCCGTAGCATTTGGTTGTTAGCTTACAGAACTCACAAGTTAAATAAGGAACATTTTTCCAATATGGAGATCGATATAAGCCAAATAACATAATTAATTAACTTTGAGGTATTGCTTATAACACGAGGGAATTAGTAGAGAGTCTCCTTGATAAACACAGACCAGCAGAACTGCTAACAAGAAACACAAACCACAAGGTGTTTGTGTGCCTAATGAATTAATAACCTTTGTTTTTTCCTCATAGGTTTGCTTGTTTCTTCACTCTTTAATTTTGTTCAATTCAATTTTCTTGATTTGAATCTAGCTAGCTAACCCTGTGGCACCATGCATGGCTGATACACGAAAATTTGGTCACTTGGAGACTCTCAACTGCCACTTTATCCAATGAGGGCAATTTCTTTTCCTAATTAAGTTTATATATATATTACTTTTAGTGCGATCACCAAATGCATAATAGCATGTGAAAAACAAGCACTAATTCAATGCAAGCGAACAAAATAGATGAATTTTTTCTTTTTCTCTCTCTTTTCAAACCGAGGGCTGGAACCCAGTCTAGCTGGGGGGTTAGGCCCTCACACCATATTATTAGTAGAAATTTCATACAACGGGGTGGGGAACTTAATGCCTAAACCCTTCAAATTACAATCTTTCTCATACAGAAAGATGTTAAGAGAAAGAATACTAACTAGCTAGCTAGCTAATAATATACTATGTAATCATCAATATTCCAGTATAACCTACATCGATGCGCTGCTTATCATTCATCATGTTACCAAAGTAAACAAAGACCATATATATGATCAGCTGTGAGCGGCCATGATGCATGCACAGATCGAGCAAATATATATGTCCTTGCTGCTGAGTGCTGACTGGCCTTTTCATTTACCGCCACTACTTCTGCAGTCTTCTTTTGTTCTTCCTCAAGTCCTTTGCCCTAGCTAACTTCTTGCTTCGAATCTTCTCCTTGTCTTCTAAGGTTTTTGGTCATCGTAAAGATCCAATAATTCGCAGATGAGGGTTTCTTTCTTTTCTGGGAAAAGGGAAACAAGATTTTCTTATTACAAGTATCGAGACATCTTGACGCAAAGAAAAGGTATTCACACGCTGGCTGCTCAATTATTCTTGATCATCCAAATCCTTTCAATACTTCCCTCTCAGACTTGATTATGTGAAATTGTATCCAGTCTGCCATACTTACTTGCAGTGGCGTAGCCACAATAGGGCCAAAGGGGTCAATTGACCCTTCTCAATTTTTTACCATGTTTCTTATTAGTTGAATTTTTTACATCTTATTATACATATTATCATAACACTACATATTTGACCCCTATGACACAAAGATAAAGATAGAAATATAAGCCAATCTATATTTATTTTCTTAAAACACTAGACTCAAAAATAATAGATGTCTTCTGCTAAACACTTACAAATCTACCTAAAAGGCTAAACCCTATCATGTATTTATTTTATTTTCTTCATTTTTATTTTCAACTATCTTTTCCTTATTTTTCTGTCTTAATATTCCAAGACTACGTACATCGTCGTCGCATGTCAGCTTTCGTCTCTATTCCATTTTGGCATTTCCCATATATAATTTAGCATTAGCTAAAATTGTTACTACCCATGCGAAATAAATTAAGATTATGGGACTAAGTTATACATGGGTTCAAATCTACTATAAATCTCAAGCCCTGTTTTCTTTGTTGTTGAAATTTTTTCAAATTCCTTCCCAATAATAGCTCTAGAATGACTATTATGCCTAAGAAACCATTATCTAGAATTTTATGCGGTATATGAAAAGTTATCTAAAATTTGACCCTCTTGTAAAAAGTTTCTAGCTACGCCACTGCTTACTTGTTTGAGGAGCTCCAGATGCTGTCGGAGATGTGGATTCTCTTTTATTTTTGTGAACATGACGTAATATATGTTGGAACTTGTGTGATATTAATTTCACATTAAAGAAACATTAAATGTATGAGTCTTTATATGAAAACACTCATGTGACTTATTAAATGGATGATAAGTCTAATATAGGCTTGATGCGCTTTCTATTGGGTTTTGTAATAGAAATTTATATATATATATATATATTAATATATATATTTAATAAAAGTCAAAGATTGGGCCTTGGACCTTGGGGCTCTGTTGATTAAATCTGAATTTAATTTTTTAGAAATTAATATTATTTAATTAAATTATTAATTCGGATAAATATCAAAAGACATAACTGTCCGAACAATTAGAAGTTGTGTATGTCCAAACAGTTATACCTGTTCAAATTAACTTTTATATAAGAACGACTTATGTCGTTGTTTGCATCATTAATTCATTCTTCTTCTTCTTCCTCCCCAAAACTATTTCTTCTAAGGCATAAAGTAAATTCGTCAAGGTTAAGTTCTTGTGCAAGAACTTGAACTAGATAATTGTATCCTCTAGATAGACATCTGAAACTGCAGCATAAGCGGGGATGAATTTCTGTCTTAGGTCACTGCAAGGCATGCATGCCTCTATCTGATCAATCAAGTTAGTGTTTTTTCGTTTTATTTCGTTGTTGTTTTTCAATTTCGTTTTAATTTTGTTGTTATATATATATATATATATATATATATATATATATATTATTTGAACGGATATTGGATTGGTTCTTTCAATATAGGCCTTTACGAACAAGGTACCGGACATCCCAAAACGATTACTATTTTTCTTTAAAAATTATACAGCGTACCCGGCCATCTCACCGCCTCACCGGCCATCTCACTATTAAATTTCCGAGTGCGCTGAATAGACTCTTTTTTTTTTTTTTTTCACAAAAAACCATTAGCCGTTGAGTTTCTTTCTGCAAACCATACAACCCCACAAGGTGGTGCTCTATCATCTTTGTGGTGAGGCCTTGGCGGCGGTCCTCCTCATCCATCAACTTCAGCACGGCCTCTGCGGTAGTCTTGCTACTGTTAAGCCCACCCAGCTGTATCACCGCCCTCACTACTCGCCGGTGATGCTCCAGCGTCCAAGACGATGACATATTTTTAGGTGCCACGTATAGGCTGTCAAGGGTGACTTCGTCAGAGGAAAACAGTGCTTGGGATCTTCTCTGTAGTATTTCAAGTGAGGTAATGTGGAAGTCTGGAAAAAAGGTTCTACAAGAACACCCCGCCAGGCTCAGTACCTCCGCCTTTAAGACAGTGTGTACTCCCACCTTTTCTTTATCACCGCCTAAGAATATGGAAGTATCCAAGAACTGCTTGAGCTGCTCCAACGTCCACTCGGATATTGGTGTCATGGTTCCCCCGCGATTTCCTTCAACCCCAAAGCGAGACATGTTGATCTTGAAAAGCTAGATAATGCTTCTATCTAATTTCTTCCTGGATTTTGGTTGGAAAATTAACTCTAGCTAGGAAGCAGGAATTGGGGTCGTTATTAGGGCTGTAACTTGAAAACCGATAACCGAAAAATAACCACACCAAAGCCGAACCATAACCGAAAAAAACCGAGGAAAAAAAAAACCGCACCAAACCGCAAAAAAATAACCGAAAACCGAAAGGTTTGGTGTGGTTTTGGTTTCGGATGTTTGGAAACCGAAACCGAACCGAAAAACCGATTATATATATATTGTAAGGAAATTATATTATTTATAGATATATATTATTAATACACATAAAATTTTATGTAGAAACTTGGGCTTAAATAAAGCCCCAAAAAAAAGATGGCCTTGTTTTCTCAGTCTGTTCCAACATTACTACATTAGGGTAATATTAATTGCATACATATTAATTGCATACAATGTTATAGGAAATTGTGAACCAGATTTTGCACAAACTTATTAAGTGTATTGTTTGTGAAATCATGTGTCTCATGAAGGTTGTTTTTGCAGGTTTTTGGACTTTTGGTCATGGAGTTTGCTGCTTTTGTTGCTGAAGTGATGATCTATCATCTATATGTTCATGCTGTTCTAGTTTTTCATTGCTTTTTTTTTTCTTTTTGAAAACTGTTATGTGGCATTGTGGGCTGCCCTTTTTCATTTTTTTTTTCTTTTCTTTTCGGAAACAGTTATGTAATATGAGACATTTCTACTTTCTACTTTTCTAGACTTGGTTTCTTTATAGAATAACCGAAAAAAAACCGATATAAACCAGAGAAAAACCAAACCGAACACAATTGGTTTATGAAAAAATAAGTGAAAAACCAAACCGAACCAAACCGAAAAAATAGATCAGTTTGGTGTTCGGTGTCACCTATTAACCGCACCATTCAAACCGATTAACAGCCCTAGTCGTTATATATAGCAATTGAATGTTTGTCCCAATCTCATATGGAAATGAATTCCCGATCCACGTTGCATTTGGATAGCAGTAGAAAAGGGAGTTACGTTAGTGCACTTGCTAAACAAGTCAACTTGGCTAAACAAGAAAATGGAGAATTGCCAAAAAATAAAAATAAAAATAAAAAACAAGAAAATGGAGAGAAAATAAATAATTCATGGTAAACCCTAATTAGTTATTTCTTGCTGGCCAAGCAATTAGTTCTATAAATCCATCGATCTCCTACACTAGTTTCTTTCTTCCTCTTTTTTTTTTTTCCTTCTTTTTTTTTTTCTTTCTTTTTTTGTTTGGTACTTCAAGTGTCGTTAACCCGGCCATGCCCCTAAAATTACATGTGCAACTGCCAATGCATGAGATGAACTAAGAGGGTGGAGTGGAAGATAGGTAGATACATGCTTGGATGAGATGTTGAAGTACTGCTTTCACCTAATGCTATTTTATCTTGGGAGTCAAATTTTAGGTTTATACTCCTTCAAATTGCTTTTTCTTATTTTCGACAGATTTTTATGGTCATCAGAATATCAGATCCCAATAGCCATTTTGTTTTATAGAAAAGGATATACACACTAGATCCTCCAGCTTTTCAGTC
Source organism: Fragaria x ananassa (assembly GCA_034370585.1). Taxonomy (NCBI): domain Eukaryota; kingdom Viridiplantae; phylum Streptophyta; class Magnoliopsida; order Rosales; family Rosaceae; genus Fragaria; species Fragaria x ananassa. The sequence goes on from CP139769.1 coordinate 18,078,056, forward strand.
ACTCTTGTTCTTTTTTGTCCAACTTCATGTCATGTATCCGGTCGAACTCATTTGAAACAGAACCTACCTTCTAAGTACATTTACAGATATATACTTCTGCTTCTCAGCTAGCTCCGAAGTTTGAACATCAAATAAAAGAAAGCGGCTTCTACATGCTGTCATGCAGAGTCTTTGATTTTTACGACTTCTATTTTTCTCTGCCTCATAAGAGATGGAGTCTTCAAGGGGTAGAAAACTAAGCACAGAATGATCAAAGTAAAGCTCAGATTCTGATAATATATGACGATATGTTTATGACTTTTACACACAAAGTCACAAACAAGCGGTTCCAAATAATCTCGGCAGTGAACAGCTTATCGAATGGTTCTAACTCATGCCAAGTTCAATATTTTGGTTTTAATTCCATTTCTGAAGAAGCTAATGAGTTTCTTGCACTTTCTGCTAAATTTTATTGGGAAGAAGAGTTTCCTCCATTAGCATCATCTTTAGAAAGATGTAGCCTTCCTTGGAACCTTAATAACATGGTGTGGCAATGAACGAAAGTATGAACTTAACTGACATATGATACTAGTATTGCATATTTTTCATGCAACAATTTACAATCAAAGAATGTGCAAGCCAAATCCTTCTCTATACTTTAAACCCCAGCGCAGCACAAACGCAAACCCAAAAGCAAAACAAACCAATTCATTCCCTCTTTCAATATCGAGGGACTCGACTCTACCAGCATCAATTCTACTGGTAGCACCATGCTATCTTTGGATGAAGATTCGCAAGAAGCCAACCACTGCAAGTTGAATTCCCAGTGTGACGGCTACCAGGACCACAACACTTTTGGCAACTTATTCTTCTCTCTCTTTCAGCCTAAACTAGTTTGCCAATCTTTCAGTCTCTTAAAATGACACACTCGCTGCAGGACAACAGCAAAGGTTACAGACATACAGGAGATATCAGCAGTGAGATTTCTTTTGAATCTCTACGTATGTGATAGCTGCTTGCCTTGTCCAAACTAAAAGACAAAAGACTTCGATTTTGGGGAGTGTTCAAGCTTCCATATGAAACGACGAATACGAATCAGGCCAGTTCTTCCCCCAAACAAACTGACAATCAGATTGCACACTAAATGGAGAATCACACTGGAGCTGTTTACCTTTCCCCGCTAGCATGGAGAATTTACAATCATCCTGTTATTCTTCACTTTATAAAATACTAGCACGGGCAATTTACTAGTATCATGTTATTCTTACTTTATATGATTAATTTCAGTTTATCCCCATCAACTTTATATATATCATCATGTTAGTCCTTCTTCTTTCAATTTCATCAAAAACACTCATCAACTTTTAATTTTCATCAGCCATGCCTAAAGTTCCAATTTCCGTCAAATTACTCTGTTAAGTGATGACATGGCATCACGCAAAAAAACAAAATTCCCAAAATAACTTTTAGCCACACCCCCTTCCTCACCCTCTCGGTCGCCCTCTCGCTCCCTCTTTTCTCAATCTCACTCAACACCTCCATCCAAAACCCCCTCCCAGTCCATCCTACTATCCTTCGGCCTCCCTCTGCCGCTGCCTCTCATGATCATCAACAACCTCTTGGCCTTCTCCCTTGCCCTCTCGCTCCCTCTCTTCTCAATCTCACTCAACACCTCCACCGCCTTCGCCTCCCTCGCCAATCCCTAGAACCTCATCGACACGTGGCGCAGCCACGCAGTTCTTGCGCGTCGACTCCGAGTGCAACTTGTCCCGCCTCAGCATCCCCACCAAGCACTCTACCACGTTCACGTCCAGCATCGCCGACCTCCCCTCGCCGCAGATCGCTAGGTTGCATAGTATCAACAACACCTGCCCCGCCGACCCTGGCGCCTTCGACAGCGCCAGAAGCGTCGGCACCGAGTTGAGCTTCACCAGCTTGACTCGATTGCTCTCCACCAGAAGAGGCACGTGCATGAGCGGAGGAATCCGACCGCAAAATCTTCACCTTGTTCGGTTTTTCCAGCGAGAGGTTGACCAGCGAGGCCACGGCGTTGACTTGGACTGTGCTGTAGCGCAAGACGATCAGAGATCGGAGGGCTATGAGCAGCCACAGCGTGGAGAGCGAAACCCTCAGCTCCTCTTTCATCCTCGTCAGCTTCCGCAGCGAGATCACCGCCTCCTCTAAGACTGTCGGGCAAAGACATTGGATGGAGGCGGCGGCGGCAGGAGGCTGGAGGATGGTGGGATGGACTAGGAGAGGGTTTTGGATGGAGGTGTTGAGTGAGATTGAGAAGAGAGGGAGCGAGAGGGCGAGCGAGAGGGCCAGGGAGTTCGGGTACGGATGTTGGGTTCGGAGGGAATTTGGCTAAATGTTATTTTAGGAATTTTGCTTTCTGCGTGATGCCACGTCATTACTTAACAGAGTAATTTAAAGAAAAATCGGAATTTTGGGCACTGCTGATGAAAATTGAATGTTGATGAGTGTTTTTGATAAAATTGAAAAAAGATGGACTAAAATGATGATAGACATAAAGTTGATGGGGTAAACTGAAATTAATCCTATTTTATATTTCTCTATAAGCATATAAGGCATACCATTCTCACAAAAACAAAAATAAAAATAAAAAATAAAAAACTAAGCATGTAAGGCATACGATTCCCTATGAGACTGACAAAGATAAGCATAAAACCTCTGTTAGCATCAACAAACTGTACTCTCCCATTTATAGATTCATAAAGTATGTGGAAGTAGCAGAGCAACAATAAAAGGTCATGTAATACGCATAAAAGAATCAGAACTGTAAGTTCATTCTTTCTTTTCTTCAGCAGCATAGAGTGCCTTCATCTCCTCCACATCATCATAGCTGCCGAGGAATATTGGAGACCGCTCATGTATCTTCTTTGGAACGAGGTCAAGGGCCTGAAAATTGCATGCTAAAATCAGTTCTCAATCAATTCAACCAACCCCTGGTTTGAGATGAATAGTTTAATCAACATGAAAGTAAACTGAAGCGTGTTCTCTCTTAAAATGACAATTCGGAACCATTACCCGTATGAAATTGTTCAGATGAGGTTGTAATTAACATTTGACTTCCTAATAGAAGGTGGCTTATATACTACCAATCAAATAGTACATGATTTCCCACAGCAATCAAAACTTGGCAGTTATGAGGAAGTCTCTACTAATCACATGACATAATTGTACTTTATTTCTGTAAGGCTCCAATAACAATGTCGAGAATAGTTGTACCATCTATTGCAAAGAAAAAGTTTGCAAGCAACTTCAGTCCAGTATGTAAATGATAAAAAGTTTTCAGTAGTAAATATACCCGTTCTTTGCCAGTGAAGGCCTGACCTCCCGCCTGTTCCAGCAAGAATGACATGGGGAAGACTTCGTAGAGAACACTGTCAGCAGAGGTTAAATCAAACTTGGTCAGTTAAGTCCTTACCAGAGGTTAAATTAAAATTTGCTAGGCTAAACAAACTTCAATAACTGTTTCTAAGAGAAGTACCGCAGTTTTCCATTTGGACTCTTCTTATCACCGGGGTATAAAAAGATACCTCCATAAAGCAATGTCCGATGAACATCAGCAACCATGCTGTCAATCATGATGGTATGTCATAACAGCAACATCTTATTCCAAAATACAGAGGAACATCAAGTCATCAAATACCAAAACAGATGAGTGAAAAACAAGATCATTCTGACCTAAAAGTACCAAGCAAGTCTTTTAGGAAGGAAAAAAAAAAGCCCAGTATTTGATTCATCAAATAACAGAGATGCTTCCTGTTTTTTGTATAATTCACTTGAATTTTAGCCATTTTATCAAAAATCCAAGGGTTCCTAATGACTTATGGTTTTGAAAAAACACAAACAACTCTTGGATTTATAATATGCAACTCTACAACAAGTACATAAAAAGAACCAGATCAGGACCATAATACAGTCCAAGACTATGGTTCAACTAGTGGCAGATGATGAGAAGCAATACTAGTTAAACATAAACACCTGAGTTACATTAACTGCCAAGTTCTCATCCATAGTACCTTCCAATGTATCTTAGAGACTTTGGTGTAGAACCATCTGTTGGGAATTTGCATTTCTCCACATATCTGGAAGACTAAGGTCAGAAAGCCATAGTGGTAAAGTTGATTAAAAAAAGAAGAAGATAAAAGTAAACTGTAAACTGAGGCTGACGTACTTGGCTGTTGGACCATCCCAGTTCTTAGCATTCCCTTCATTCACAGAATAAATCTTTCCTTTCTTCGGAATCTGAGCAAAGATGTAGACATAAAATGCATGATAAACAATGCCAAAAGAAAGATGCTATTCTGAAGAATAATATATGGTCCAGCAGTCAGCGAATTCAGATCAAAATGATCTATATTCCTCACCCACATAAGACCAAATTACTTCAGCTAAGTCACTGGAGAACCGTTTATATATATTATGAACATTTTGTTGGAGAATAGATGAAAAGGGAGGTTAACAACTTATTGAAGCAAGGGAGTTCATCTTTGAAAAAATTGTTGGCAAATGAGAAAGGAAAATAAATGAACTTTTAAGTTCAGCAGTTAAATGACTTGAATCAGAGATCAACAGTTCATCCTTAAGGTTTTTACCAACAAGCAATTGCAGAACAGGAAATGGATTATGTTAGAGGAAGAGTACAAAAAAGGAGATATACCTTGATGTCTGGGTGAGTTAGTATGAACTCTCCAAGAGATGGATCAAGGGTGAAACCATGAACTCCACTTCCAGTGGTTAACACAAACTGTAAAAAAGCATACATTTCAAGTAAAGCATTGTCATGCAGATATATAATGCACCAAAGAAAATAGTAGATCCTGCAATTAAACCAAGATTGAAACAGAAATGGCCATAAGAACATCTATAGGAATCCAATATAAGAAGAAGCAAATGCATCTTTGCTGGATGCGGAATAGCTACTCATCTGGAAGTGGTAAGACGGTTGTGTGTAGTGTTTCACTATAGATGCATGTAAACTAGAATGAAAGTGTTTTCTCACATACTGTGCAAGAACTTCCGTACATGCAATAGCCTGCTGCCACCATATTCTTTCCCGGTTGCAACACATCATCTAGTTTTGGTTCACCACCATCATATAGTGCATAAATCCCAAATATCTAGATCAAAGAAAACAAATGTTCCCCACCACAAGATTGAGTTAATCTGGAACACAATTGCTTTATATAGATATGTCAGTTCAGGATTTCTATCAAACAGCACAAGAGATTGTAACTAAATTAAGGGACCATACCGTGCCGATTGAAACGCCACAATCAATGTTAGACGAACCGTCCAGTGGATCAAATACAACACAGTACCTGCCACCAATATTAGTTCAAAGCATTATTCACACAGACAGCCTAGTTGAAAGTCTCAATAATCGGCACAAAGCTCTATCAACAAAGCAAAATTAAAAGCATAGACAAGTCTCAATAATTACTTTCCGCGCTTTGATGGTTCCACAAATATGGCTTCTTCATCTTCCTCAGAAACAAGGATACACTGCCAAAAGAAACGAACCTATATTGTAACACAAATTGGTTCTTGAAAACTCACTGTATGTGTCTTTTTATAGCAAAATAAACTTACAGTTCGACCACTGCTGACCAGAGCCTTCACAAAAACTTCATTTGAAAGGACATCCAGTTTCTTTTGCTCTTCACCCTTTAACCAAAACAGCAAACAACACCACATTATACACCATAGTCCCACACACTAAAATACTCAACGAAAAACAAAATAGGCCCTTAAAATGGTTCAGACCCATTTACCTGAACATTGGTCTCTCCAGCAAGGCCAATAAGTTTAGCCAGACCAGCCTGCCAGTCACATAAAAATTCCACATCAAACCCCCAATATCACCACAAAACAAATGCTTGCAACCAATAACTTCCCAATCAAATCGGGAAAGCCTTCAAACTCAATGACCCAAATCAAACAAACCCAGTTTCACTTACCTTATTGACAGCAGAGCACACAAACTTGCAGCCAAGAACAATATGACTGAGCAAGATGGTGAAGTCCCCTCGTGACTCAGGGTTCTTGGACTGCTCGTTCAGTACGAACCGAGTCATGGTCATCAAGTCAGTACGATAAGCATCAGCTTCATGATCCATGTTTTCCTCTCTCTCTTCTTCCTTTCCTCGCCAAGACCAAAACCCACTTTAAAAAACCAAAACTTGACAAACAGAAGAAGAAGCAAAAAAAACGAAAGCCACCCAAAACAATACAAAACAGGGGAGGAGCTTGCTCTGTTTGTTGGGTTAGATAATGGAGGGTGGTACTCAACTCGAGGCCTAATCTGCAACCCAATGGAAGTTTCTGAGGACACGTGGAGGGCTTGGGATGGGTTACGGAGCTGGTGGTTCAAACTCAGATAACGCCTCTCGTCGTTTTCTTTCTGATTCGGCGGTTACCAGGTTTTTGTCATTTCACTCTTTTCACGATCATCACAGGAAGCTCTGACGAGGTACTTGTGTCGACTTCGAGGGACTTTGTATATTTTCTTTGCAATGAGGTCCTTTTGTTTTGTATTATTTGGTGTTTGAGTCAATTGGCCAGGTTTTTTTTTTTTTTTTTTTTTTTTTTTTTTTTAATTGGCCGGTTTTCTTGAGAAGAAAAAAGCTGAAGTCAAATCATAGAGTAGTAACCAAATCCCTATTTAGCAGCAAAGTGAGTTAGATAATCTATGCACGGTCATAGGCGAATACTCAACTCTCTTAGTTATCCACTTTTCTCTTGATATAATTGAAATGGTATTCGTTACGGGAATTGGTCAATTAACTAAATTCTCCAAGACCCTCCAAATTAGTTGGTTGACAAGTTTTGTAGTTGGCACACACATAGTTCTTGTATCACGAAATTTATACATTATTAGAGAGTTAAATTGAAATTTTTTCTACCTATTAAGGTGTAAGTAAATCGATAAACTAATATGTAATATTTTTATTTGGTCATCTACACCACACTATCATTCAAATATACTACTACCATTAATAAAATTGAAACCCAAAAAAATAATCGTAAGTGTTTACAACACAAAAGGTGAAGATCCGATATCGAATAAAATATACTCTTATTATAAGCGTTTAATTTGATCGGATAAAAAAATGACATAATTAGCAATCTTCTATAGTTGGTTAGTCGAAATATGATCCGGTTAGAGTTTGTCATCTCTCACATCCCATTTCTTCTTATTAGTCCCAACAGCTTAGAACTTGAAAAAATGTAGAACTCGCTTTATGGATGTATCTCAATATCACCTTTGTCGGTAGACCTTGCTGGTTGCTGTAGTTGGTCGGTCGATATTTCCGTTTGATTTCTTCTGTAGTTAAGCCACAGTTTAGAACTGCTTTTTTCGGTGGCAACGTACGGCTTGCTAGAATGGTATATTCCAACAATTCCTCAACGTTTAATCACGGTGGTTGGTATTATAATTAAACAAGGCATGACAATAAGTAAACAGAAAACAAGACGGTGGTGTTAGTTGAAATTAACAGGTTCAACTTCTCATACAGCCAAGCCAGGATTGACACCTTAGTAGCTCTACTTGGTCAAATACAGGACTATACACGTACAAATAACACAATCTTCATGTCCAACTACCCAAATTTAGTCTGAAATACAACAAACTTCGACGTAACTAGCAGATTCTACTACAACTACATTCCATTTTGGCCTGCTGGGATGGTTCGATTTGTGAGGTACTTCATTTCTACCATTGAGCATCTCCAGCAGTATTGATAAATTGAAAAATTTTAGAGATTTGTCAATTTTTAAATAAATCTTTGCTCCAGCAATATACTTAAGAAGAAGTTAACAAATTTAGAAATTGATAAGCAAAATTGACAAATTTATCAATTCAAGAGATATAATTTATCAATAAATAGCTAAATTTTTTCTAATAGCTACTCTGTTAGAACACAACTCTCAAAATAGATTGATAGATGTAACTTTCATCAAAATTTATCAACTATTTTATCTACCTACCAATTAGACAACTTGTTTTCAACCTTCTTGTCGCGTCGAAGCTTTTCTTTTAGTTAATCTGCGGCACATAGGACCTGACAACCTCAGAGTCGTCCAGTCCAATTTATCAAGGACAAAGACGGTTATGTATATGGAGGTGGGAGAGGCATGGCGATTTCTCTGGAGACTTGTATCCGAAGGCAACTATTTTCAGGCCTACTGGAGCAAACACTAATATACAATGGGTGAGTTTCTGATGGATCTCATTTGCTTCTCAAGTAGAGGGCTTTGCAGTGTAATATCTTAGAAAAATCAATATGGCCTGAATTTTCTTTATCTAATGACTGATTGACATGATTTCACAGTAGGCGGGAAGAGCACAGCATTTCATATCTTCTGAGATTTCATCAAATCATGAATCGATATGAATGAGTGAAATATAACCATTGAATCAGTTGGTGGAAATTGAAGTCTTGAATAAACTATCAAATGTATACTCTCGGTGGAATCCCTGTTAAATCTCTAGCTTAGATTACCTTAAATCTATATTTGTCATGCTACTGGTTCAATATCCACCGTCAAGAAGACAAATCAATATTGTTTTTAGCACTTTTTTTTTTTTGAATGAAGGGCGAGAAGCCTTTATATTGATCAACAATAATACGTTACAACATGAACATGACACACCATTACGGGCACGTAAATATAGAATCATGCAAAACAACTTAAAGAGAATTCTAAGCTATTTTAATGTTGCAGCCTTAAGATGACACTTTGATCAATATCAAAATTGTAATGATGATCAATATCAAAATTGTAATAATAGCAACTAAACCAAGTAACCAACCATCAAGACACAAGGGGGAGGGGACAAGTTCGTAACCCATCATTATTGACCACTTTTGGGACCACCCTACACAGAGGGGGAAACCCCAGACCATCAAATAACCCTAGTTGAGAGCCAAAGCTCAAAACTAAGAAATGCCCTAGACTCGCAAGTAGTCGTAGCCTAATACTAAAAAGTAAAATTTAAAAATACAAAACTCTAAAAGTAAAAACCGAGGCTCAAATTATAGTCAAGAGGGTCCACCATTGTCTTCAACCCCTGTCGCCGATCTACAGCCAACCGCCTCAACCATCGTCACCATCTCTAAAATCTTGCTCTGCCTAGCACAATTCCACCACTCGCAGACCTGATCTACGCTGCCATCACAACCCCTGCAAACAACACAATCCACAAGAGCCACACGACCCCTCCGCACTAGCACTCAGATCTGAGACCCCATAGGCTTGCCACCAACCACAACCAAAGAAGATATAGACAATGACGTTAAGGCCGCCGTAAATCATGACCACCTCCTAACGGCCAGGACTTTCCAAAAATCTGCAAGGCCAAGCCCCGATTAAGAAAGCTCTGAGGTGAAGGAACCCTGAAAAAGAATCATGACAGTACAACCAAGAGGCAAGAGGCCAACCAAGCCATGGTTGCCGCCTGACAAGATGGAATCTGGTTTTTTGGAGCTGCCGCCGCCGCCGCTCCTTTAGGGTTTTGAATCTGGTTACAATCAAGTTTTATTTTTGGCACCTTAGGACTGAGGTTACTTGAAATTTATATATACGCTTTTGTTAGTACATAGTGCAACATCAGTCATACTCGCCTAAGAAGACACGTGCCGCTACATAAAATAGGCTTGGGCCTTAGCGGAGCCCAAGAAACATACACTATCACTTAAGGACATAATGGTAATACACCCTCTAAGTAAGGGCAAAGTGGTATTTTTAGGGTACATCCACCATACCCCTATAAATACCACTCTTCCCCATCATTCTCTCTCTCTTCATTTTCACTCCCTTATCACCTGCATCTACTCACTGACTTAGGCATCGGAAGGTCGAAGGCCGGAGCACCCGGTCTTCCCTCTGACGATGTTCTCTCCTTGATTGACAGGTTATGGGAGGCTTGAAGACAACCCCTGCATCTGGGTGATCCCCCCCCCCCTCAGAGATCACGCTAGAACAATTGACGCTAGAAGGAGGGTGTCCTCAAGTGGAGACCCTCACGTTGCTCACCATGGTCATCATCTGCCCAGAAATCCCGAGGAGAGAGAAAGTAGATCTGACTTTCTCTCTCTCCTTCGCTTGGGAGTGCCACAGCAAGGTAGCTCACCTTCCCAGCCAGCATACTCACTGTCTTCCAATGAATCCAACGTGGCCTCCCCGACCTCCGACCAAGGCCCACGCGCCAGTGAGCAGCGCTAAGAAAAAACTGATCTGGGCACCCAACTTACCTCAGCCGAAGCGGGAAAGCGTTCTTGGTCTCGCGACCCCAATCTCGGCACCCTCCCCCCCCGGGACATGCCTTCGCTTTTGGCACCCCGTCCCAGCTCGGGACCTTGGAACGAAGCAAGTAGAAACAATTGTCTTTGCTTTTGGCGCCCACTTGATATTTCTCTCCCGGGAACGCCCACCCAGGTCCCGCCATCCATTCGCGGACTCCGTAGGTCCCACCATCCATTCGCGGACTCCGTAGGTCTCGCCATCTATTCGTGGACTCTGCAGGTCCCACCATCCTTTCGCGAACTCACATTGTCGCGGACCCCTTAGCGAACTCCGTTGGTCAAGCTAGTCCAAGCTGACTCTGCTAACCTCGCCAGTCCTCGCAGACTCCGCTGTCCCCGACAGTCCTCGCGGACTCCGCTGTCCTCACCAGCCCTCGCGGACTCCCTTGGTCTCGCCTCGCCAGCTCCTCGCGGCATTCCCTAGTCTTGCCAGAGTTCTTAAACCTCGCGTGGGGACATCCCTAGTAGTTCCCCTGGCGGACACCTCCACACAGCTCTCCATCCCGACCTCCCGAGACTGCTCTATCTCAACAGAAGGATGCAAAAAAAAAAATGGCTCCACCCAGAGCTCCGGGAACCCTTCCCACGTGCCCCCCCCCGAGTTCCCGAGGCCACCTCCCTTGCTTACCATGCTCTCGGAACGTACCAGCACAAGTGACCCGCTTCACACCCCTCTCCCGGGGGCCCCCTTCCCGGGTTTCAGTGCCTCTCCCAAGACTGAGTTACACACATCCGCCTTCCTCTTCTCCTCCCTCCCGGGACCATCCATTTCTCACCGCGGACACCACTTGCCACGCCAGACTCCGCGGACTTCTCTTGTCTCGCCATTCCTCGCGGACTCCACTGGTCTTGCCAGAGTCCCCGCGCACCGCGTAGCGGCTCTACACGGCTCCAGATAAGTGTCACTTCACATTATTCAATTAAGTTGTTATCATACAAATAGCCCCACATGCATCATAATATATTCTCATGTACATGCTAAATACATACTTGTAAACCATGTGCAAACCACATACACTTGCTTCACATGATTACAAACCAAACATTGCTGTACATCTATCTCTATCAATCACAAGCTACACACACACCATGTGTAAACAGCCAGCAGTCAAACATGCATCCTCTAGCTACACACGCTAACTAGCGCGACCTGTCCCGCCACCCCTTCCCGGCTTGGGACATCGGGACGAGACAGGAAGACCCCTTAACCCTAACCAACCCGACAGTAAATCTCTCACCCTAGAATTCCCACTAACAGCACAAACATGTGAACAATCCCACCACCACATACAAATCCAAAGACAAAGAACACCACCAATTCATACCATGAAACAATGGATCCGCGTAGTGGCAATGAAGCTGGTTGCAAACAGCCAAGCGCTCGCGCCCACTCGATCGAGGGTGAAGTGGGACGCTTCCCAATCTGAGGTTTGTAGAACCACCGAAACCCTAAAACACAAATTGCAGCTCGCCCAATTTTCAGTTTGCAAAACACGAACTCCCCCTCCAGCTATCCCCAACCCCATACACAGACATTGGCCCGCCACATAGCGACAGTCCCCAACCAAGCGCGGACTGACTCGCCAGGGCAGCGGCCCGCCACGCTGCGACAGTCTCGCCAGCTAAGCGCGAACTGACTCGCCACACAGTGGCCCACAACGCTCAATCGTGACAATCTCCAATCAAGCGCGCACTGACTCGCCACATAGCGACAGTCCACAACCAAGCGCAGACAGACTCGCCAGGGCAGCGGCCCGCCACGCTGCGATAGTCTCGCCAGCCAAGTGCGAACTGACTCGCCACACAGCGGCCCGCAACGCTCAATTGCGACAGTCGCCAATCAAGCGCGCACTGACTCGCCACATAGCGACAGTCCCCAACCAAGCGTGGACTGACTTGCCAGGGCAGCGACCCGCCACGCTGCAACAGTCTCGCCAGCCAAGCGCGAACTACTCGCCACACAGCGACCCGCAACGCTCAATCGCGACAGTCGCTAATCAAGCGCGCACTGACTTGTCACATAGCGATAGTCCCCAACCAAGCGCGGACTGACTCGCCAGGGCAGCGGCCCGCCACGCTGCGACGGTCTCGCCAGCCAAGCGCGAACTGACTCGCCACACAGCGACCCGCAACGCTCAATCGTGACAGTCGCCAATCAAGCGCGCACTGACTCGCCACATAGCGACAGTCCCCAACCAAGCGCGGACTGACTCGGCAAAGCAGCGGCCCGCCACGCTGCGACAGTCTCATCAGCCAAGCGCGAACTGACTCGACAGTCGCCAATCAAGCGCGCACTGACTCGCCACATAGCGACAGTCCCCAACCAAGCGCGGACGGACTCGCCAGGGCAACGGCCCGCAACGCTCCATCGTGACAGTCATCAATCAAGCGCGCGCTGCGACAGTCTCGCCAACCAAGCGCGAACTGACTCGTCACACAGCGGCCCGCAACGCTCAATAGAGACTGTCTTGCCAACCAAGCGCGGACTGACTCGCCAGGACAGCGGCTTGCAACGCCTTTAGCGCGTTTCCCCTCGCCAATTAGCGCGAACAGTGTCGCCCCGTAGCGACCGGCCACGCCATTAGCGCGGTTCATCTCGTCAACTTAACTCGACTTTTCACCCCCGTCACCTCGCGACCCTCGCGTGGGAACTGGTGGACTCAGCACCATGCCTCCAACGCCCGGGTAATTGTGCCACGCCACATCACATGCTCTCGATACACTTTGGCACCACCCGCCTCCCATCGGCATCTTGGCTACGTCCCCTAGCGAGCTTTTCGACAGCTCTACACAAGCCATATCGGCAACATCATTATGCCCTAGCGGCACCCATCGTCATGCCTCAGCGGCACTCCTCGCCACTCCTCAACGACACACTTGCCTCGATGGCGAAATGGTGAACGACGTCTGGTTTGATCCCATAAACGGGTACATAGGCACTCTAGCACTCACCTAGAGGCAACCACAAAATATGCCACCACAATCTCCCCCTCGAACGTATCCTGGAATAACTCAGCTAGCTCGAGCATATAGCTGGTACATATCAAAGGCTGCTAAAACGCCAAGGCATACCAACATGCCGGTACCCGTGGCCCTCGGGAGATGCTCGTCAGCGGTACCTGAACTTCGACCCCCGATCGCCCTGCCATCTCCAAACAATACATGGGAGCAACAACCCGATGTCTCAATCATATATAGCGATACACGACATACCCCACTCAGAGGGAGCCGGCCCAATCCCCTCCCTTGCGTGGGGACTTGGGGGATTGGGGACTGGTTATGTCGTCACTAGAAAGAGACTCGTACTCCCGATATTGTATCAGATAAAGTCCCCACCCAAAAGAGTCTCTTGACCGCGGACTTGAGGACTTGTTAGTACATAGTACAACATCAGTCATACTCGCTCAAGAAGACACGTGCCGCCACATAAAACAGGCTTGGGCCTTAGCGGAGCCTAAGAAACCTACACTATCTCTTGAGGGCATAATGGTAATACACCCTCTAAGTAAGGGCAAAGTGGTATTTTTAGGGTACATCAACTATATCCCTATAAATACCACTTTTCCCCCTCATTCTCTCTATCTCCATCTTCACTCCCTTATAACCTGCATCTGTTCACTGACTTAGGCATCGGAGGGTCAAAGGCCGGAGCACCCGGTCTTCCCTCTGACGTTGTTCTCTCCTTGATTGACAGGTTATGGGAGGCATGAAGACAACCCTTGCATCTGGGTGATCCCCCCCCAGAGATCACGCCAGAACAGCTTGCTATTCAGATTAAGAATGTTTTTAGGTTTTCTTAGTTGTTATATAAGAGCCCGTACAGTAAACTGCATAATATGCATGGCTAAAGCTCTTGTGAGCTCAAGTTATAAATCATATACTGAACTTGTTTCTCTTTTTCTGCCACTGTGCCGTGAATTTTGGTTCAAACAGCATCCCGAATGATATTGGTTTTGGATGAAAGCTGAATCACTTTAGCCTCTTCCTTTCAGCAAACTTGGATCGGGGGCACACTTTCGCATGTACTGAACAAAAACAGTACAGTGGCACTGTACTGGAGAGGTTTAAGGAAGATCGTCATATGCTCAACATGGTTGGGCTCTCAATTTTTGTACAGAATCCCGATATGGTTTTTAATTTGAATGTCCAACAGGTTTTCACAAAATCTTCTAACTCAATGGGGAATCATCTGATGTGGTTTACTTGCAAATAGCTGAACAGGATTTCACTGTGATCTCATACCCTATAATTTTTGTTATATGTACAGTGTGACATAAATGATGTAGAGAAGTGTTATATTTACAGTAGCCAGAAATGATAATGGAGCTTTGGCATATCAGTCATTTGCATCCACTGATGTTAGCAGAGAATGAAAGCGAGATATACAACGGGTTTTGCTTAACAATGTTGAAAGATATATTAAGAGTTCACAACAAGATCCATAGTCAACTAATAACTTGGATCACTATCTAAACCATAAAGCACTCACATCTTTGCAGGAATGACCCACTGTGTAGAAAAATTGCAATGAAGTGTTTTCATGTGTAAATAACAATGGAAATAATAGCTTTAAGAAAAATAACACCAAGAAACAGTCTCAACTGGTTACCAGTCCAGAATTCAGAATTTCAATCTGCTTGGTGACTGCCGAATTCCTCCACGAGGAACAGCACAAGACCAAGATACATCACCAAAAACAATGTCATACAAGTGTGAAACTCATAATTCTACCCCAAAACCAACTCAAGAGCCTAATTAGAAACCTGGTATACAAAGTTCTTATTGCCGATTTTTCAGCAAGATAATTCTTTCCAGAACTTGCATTTAGAAAATGCAAGCATCAGAAAAATGAACCTGGTGATTTATCCACAGCTAAGCTCTTTTTCTTTAACAGCTAAGGTCCTAACAACAAACTAACAGCCCAATCCATCAGCCTGGGACTTAGAGCCACATTATCATTTGTCCAACCAAAGAAACTCAAATCTAAACCCTAATAATGATCCCTAAATAGACCCCCAAACATGAATAAATAACCCCATATAGCATCTATCAACCAAATTAACAACAAGCATTACCACACATTTGCAGCAACATAAATATAAAGCGGCATGTTTTAAATTGTCAATCAAGAACAGAAATTCGCATAAAGAACAAAGCACTAGGAGTTCATAATCCAAACTCAAAAACAACAGTAGTACTATAACATGAGTGAAACCAACCAAAAGCCTAGTACCTCCTGGGCCCGCCACGGCCGTACCCGACAGGAGCAGCCTGCAGTTCGGTGGACTCCCTGAGGCCGGGAATATCAGCCATGCCGAGAGCAGTGAGCATGTCGAGAGTCTCCTTGTCGACGGCGATGTCGTCGGTCTTGATGGCGGACTCGTCGGGGACGAAGTCCATGCGGCGCTCGCGCTCCTCCTCCTGAAGCTTGAGGGAGATGCCGCGGACGGGGCCCTTCTGGATGCGCTTCATGAGATGGGTCGAAAATCCGGCGATCTTGTTGCGGAGGCGCTTCGATGGGATGATGGCCACTTCTTCGAGGACCTTCTTGTTGGTGTGGAAGTCGAGGGTCATGCGGGAGTAGTACCGCTCGATCACTTGCCGGGAGGACTTCTTCACGGTCTTGGTGCGGACGCGTCCCATGGCTCTCTGTGGTAAGACGGCTGTAGAGTGATCTCTCGCTTTAGGGTTCTGAGGATTTTATACAAGTGGGGAAATAAGAATGGGCTTTTTTTTGTTGGGTGCTGCCACCCTATCATTTTCTTTTGGGAAAATGCCCAAATACTCAAAAATAAGGCTCGTAAAGTCAATTTGAATGAAAAACAGTTTCATTATCTCATTCCAATATTTCTTATGAAAAATACGTTTATACCCCTACCCTAATTCTCTTTCTCTTGTCTCCCTCACCTCTCATTCTGATATGCTATCCTCTCTCTCTCTTCACTCTTCTTCTCTCTTCACCATCCTCTCTCTCTCTCTCTCTCTCTCTCCTCACCATCATCGTTGCCCTCCTCTTTCTCTGGAGCTCCGATCTCCTACGGCAATCGCTACCATCCTTGAATCCATCGTCGTTCCTCGCTCCTCCGCTCTGCCTTCAGCCACTCTCTCCCCGATCGCCGCCTCCTCCGTTTCTTCCCGCACCGGCCGCCTCGGATCGCCTCACTTCACTGGCCTTAAGGTCAGGTCCGCTCTTCAGACCTCTCGCTCTGTTGGATCGCTGACTTACGGCCCCGCTCATCGTCGCCAGGGCTCTCCTTCTCTCTCTCACCGATGTTTCTCCCTCCGCCGCCATGCTTCATCTTATCTACGACCACTCCAGCTCTGACGTCATCCTCACCGTTTGCTGCAGCGGAAAGAGCCAGGTCACTCCTAGCCTCTAGAACCTTCACGTTTGCCTTTTCGAATTTCTGTTGTTGTTGTTGTGGTGGTGGTTAGAGGCTTAGAGCGAGGAGGTTTCTGACTGTTGATTCTGTTTGGTTAATGATAAATCCATGTGAAATCGGACTTGAACATAGCATGGATTGAATTTCCTACGTAGTTTTCTAGATATATACACGTAGTACAGTTTCACGGTGACCAAATTAACGACGCCAGAGATCTCCTCCGACCTCTCTCCTCCGATTTGGAAAACACTCTCTCTCTCTCTCTCTCTCTCTCTCTCTCTCTCTCTTTTACTCTTCTTTTTTGGTTTTTTTGATTATTTCGCATCGATTTGGTTTCTGGGTGGGTGTAAAGAGAGGAAATTACGTCAGTTTAAGTCAGTTTTTTTTTCTTTTTCTGTTTTTATATCCTTACATTTGAAAGTGATTATTGAGGATTGATAATTGATTATTGGGGCCAATAAGTTATTATTTGAGATTTGTAACCTGATTATTGAGGGTCAGTAAGCGATTATTGGGTGATTACTGGGTGTCAGTAACTGAAAACTAAGTGATTATTGGGTGTCAGTAACTGAAAACAAAGTGATTACTAGGTGTCAGTAACTGAAAACTAAGTGATTACTGGGTGTCAGAAACTGAAAACTAAAAGTTATTGGGGGTCAGTAAATGGTTACTGGTGTCAGTAATTAATCAATAACTGGTTACTGGGGGTTAGTAACTGGTTATTATGGGTCATTAACTGGTCAGTAACTGATTATTGGGGGTCAGTAACTGGTTACAGGGGAAAATCTGGTGACCGGAATCCGGCGGTCGGGGAAAATCCGGTGACCGGAATCCGGCGGTCGGTGACCGGAGTCTGGCGGCCGGTGACCGGAGTCTGGCGGCCGGTGACCGAAGTCTAAGGTTCCGGCCAAGTCTTTTCATGTTGAAGATGTGAGGGCAAAATAGTCTTAAAATAATATGGTTTGTTAAGACTTTCGTAAAAATTTATGCATTTGAGCATAAAAAAAGTTACCTTATATTGGAATGGGCTAATGCAAAAGATTATCATTGGAATGGGAAATAAAGAGTTTGAATTAGTACTAAATGGGCATTTACCCTTTTCTTTATTCACTCTATAAACATTTTAATTATTAAAAACCTAAATTACCAGAGTGGAAAATGACTTAAAAGTTCAATGATTTTGTCATATTCATTTTTATAAAATTATATAGATAACAAATTAATTATATACAAAGAGTGAAAGACTACTTAATTATATTTCATTACATCCTCACACTTCTCCATCCATGTCTTAATTTGTGACTTTTTGTTTTGTTCACACATCATTATTGATTTGTTCTTCAATTTATAAAACCGTTAGCGTTAACTTGATCAAAATCTTTATAACAACCTTTATAACTTGATTATCAAATTAGTTGAAAATTTGTAAAGATGATCTACTCATATATACTTATTATTTGAACGGTTAATATATAAAATTATGATCAAAACGTGGATCAAATTAAGAAAATTTATATCTTTTGAATAAATAAGGAGGTTTGTATCTGAAAAGACATGTATATATATATGTCAAGACTCATCCCGAATTTCACCTTAAAACCCGAAGTAAGTCTTGCGGGGACCACCTCCAAGAAAAATTTACCGAAGAACTTGGCAAACCCTTTTAACAATAATATCATTCTCCAAATCAACCAATAATTATCCAGATAATAAACCATCGGTCTTAGCATACAACCGAAAAATATTATACAATAATCCCAACAGTATTTAGAGCTAATAAAAACAACGGAAGCAGAAAAATACCCTAGTAGGTTAAGCAGGTACTGCTTAATCTACTGGTAAAAAGTGGCTGAGAGATAGGTAACTATGCCTCATCGCCTCTTACTAGTTCCAACCCGAACTCTGCAGACTGTGTATTTTAAAATGAAGGGTCCAGTGGAAAACATCTGAAAATGTTAGAGTAAGTAGACAAAAATAAATAAATAAAGAAAAATAAGTATCAGCATTTATGCTTTCCCAATTTAATTTCCAAAGAAAAACAAATGCATGCCTCAAATGAGAAATCATTTATCTCATAAATATCGAGCCTCTTCAGCTCAAAAATATATATATCAAAATACGTATGTATCTACACATGTCCATACTCTCAATATAAATTAATAAATTTAAGATAATCTATATAGGGCTATTACGCTTATGTCCAACGTTTATGTCACGTCTTAATGTGGTGCTACACTACGTCATTAAGATGGACATACATGTGTCTAAATATGTGTTCATACCCTTATATGAATTAAACACTCATATAGGGCTATTATGCTTACGTCCAACGCTCACGTCACACCATAATGTAGTTATATACTATGTAATTAAGGTGGACACACACATATGGCTAGTTAGCATTTATATACATACTCTCCTCATAAATATATTTATAATTGATTGAAAATCCCATTTTTGGTAATTCTCCAAAATACATTAAATCATCAAATAAAAATAACGTCAAATGCACTAACAAAATAAATTTCTCAACAATAAACAATTGCATGCATTTAAATTTAAAATCAAACGTCCACTCATAAATTAGGCGTAAGCCTGATGTTGGTCAGAGGTCTCTTCCACTCAAGCCTCTTCACGTCCTGTTCTAAAAACATAATTAAATCCTCAACTAAAAACCAACGTTTATATAAAAATAGACAGAATTAAAATGTGAGTTTTGCACGCTCAACCATGTCCAACGTCCTTAATCTTAAATTCGCTGCCAACTATATTTCATTACAATTACTGACATCCTTAAAATCACCCTCCACCGTCCTAACCATAATTAACTCACGACTGCATTTTTAACTCGTTAACCACCATAAATCACAAATCCTAAAAATATCCAAAACCGATCCAAAACTCCTCCAAAAATTCCAAACTATACATCATTAAACTCCCCTCTGGAAAATACATCTAAAACTATAAAAATCATCTTAACAGCAGCGGCGCCGCTGGCGGCCGACTCAGGCACCAAAATTTGACAGCTTCTTCCTTTCAATCTCCTCTACAACTTTCCTAACTAACACAAACACTAATTTCAAGCCTAGATAGGTTAATCAAACCGAAAAAGGAAAATAAGCCTTAGAATTTAAATCACCAATTTCTCCATACCCAGGCCGAATCGAATTGAAACCTTCCGAGGGATTGAAGCACGGGAGGAGAGCTTTCCAAAAAGCCAAGGATTGCTAGGTATGGCGGCCAGAGGAGGAAGTTCCGGCGATGGAGCACTCCGAACAGTCGGGTCTTCCGGACTCGATTTCTCCTTCACTGCGGAGCTAGGGAGGCTGCCACTGGTCCAAGAAGGAAGAGGAGGAGATGGCCGACCGTTTGAGACCAGTGCGGCGACCTACGGTGGGAGAGGGAGAGAGAATCGGGAGGGAGGAGAGAGAAAAAAGAGAAGGGGAAAAGAAATTAGGCCTTTGCCCAACCGGTCCAATACCACCATATAACCCAATCTCCAAAATTTAACACTCCAAAATAATACCCTAATAAAAATTACCTTTTACTAGCTAAAATTTACCATTTTTACAGTCGTCACATTTTTCTCCTAAGAATAATTCATTTGAAATAATCGTCCCCCAAAACCTCTTAGGGGACCAATTAAACTATAAATTCATTGACGAAGATGATAAAACTCTTATTAACACTAGTAAATAAGGTAAAATTTAAGAGCCGGGGCATGACAATTCTCCCCTCCTTATAAAAATTTCATCCTCGAAATTTACGTACCTGCTAATCAAAGAGGTAAGGATACTGCTGCCTCATTTGCTCATCTGATTCCCAAGTAGCTTCTTCTACTTGATGACTTCTCCAAAACACTTTGATAAGTGGAATTGTCTTGTTCCTAAGCACTTGTTCCTTTCGGTCAAGAATCTGAACCGGTTCTTCTTCATAGGTCAAATCCTTCTGCAAACTAATCGGCTGCTCTTGCAATACATGAGAAGGATCGGCAATATATTTGTGAAGCATGGATAGATGAAACACATTATGTATCTTGGATAACTCTGGAGGCAAAACTAACCGATAAGCAAATGAGTCAACTCGCTCTATTATCTCATAAGGGACAACATACCTCGGACTAAGTTTCCCATGCTTACCAAAACGTACTACCCCTTTCCAAAGAGATAGTTTCAAGAACACTCAATCACCCACTTGGAACTCAAGGTCCTTCCTGCGGACATCTACATAACTCTTCTGCCTACTTTGAGCGGCCTTGAGTCTATCTCTAACCACTTTGATCTTCTCATTTGTATCATGGATAATCTCAAGACCACAGAGCTCTCTTTCTCCTACTTCATTCTAACATAAAGGCATACGACACTGCTTCCCATAAAGTGCCTAAAAGGGAGTCATACCGATACTCGAATGAAAGTTTTTGTTATAAGCAAACTCCATCAAAGATATGTTCTTATCCCAACTCCCACTGAACTGTAAGGCACATGATCTCAACATATATTCCAAAGTCTGAATAGTCTTCTCTGATTTTCTATCAGTCTGAGGATGAAAAGCAGTGCTGAAGTGTAGTCAGGTACCTAAAGCTGCCTGAAGAGCTCCCCAAAACTTAGAAACAAATCTAGGATCCCAATCTGACACTATTGATTCAGGTACACCATAAAGTCTCACAATCTCATTCACATACAGCTCAGCCAATTTATCCAGTGTATACTTCTTTCCCACTGGCAAGAAATGTGCAGATTTGGTGAGTCTATCCACAATCGCCCAAATACTGTCATGCCCTTCACGGGTACGAGATAAACTGAAAAAAAAATCCATGGTGATCTGGTCTCACTTCCACACTGGAATCGGCAACGGCTCAAGCAACCCAGAAGGTTTCTGCCTTTTAGCTTTCACTTGCTGACAGATCAGACACATACTCACAAAAGGTCCACTTTCCCTCTTCATGTTTGGCCACTAATAATAATCCTTCAAGGTCTGATACATCTTTGTACTACCCGGATGAGCAGTATATGCGGAACTATGAGCTTCCTCCATTATATCATTATTTAACTCTTCATTCCTCTTTGGAACACAAAGCCTATTTTTGAACAATAAAATTCCATATCTTCTTACCGAAAAATCCACGGCGGCTCCATTCGCTGCTGTCACACTCCGAACCTTAATTTTTACTACCTTTATTACTGGCATAGTGGTAATAAGAGTTTTTATCGTGTTCGTCACTAAGTGTGTAATTTAATTAGTCCCCAGATGGTGTTGAGGGACTAATATTTTGAGAGAATTATTCTAAGGAAGAATTTTTGACGACGGTAAAAATAGTAACTTTTGCTAGTAAAAATTAATTTTATTGGGGTATTATTTTGGGGTGTTGAATTTTGGATTTTAGGTTTATAGAGGTGTTGTTGGACCGGGTGGGCTAAAGGCCCAAGTTCATTTTCTTTTCTCCCGATTCTCTCTCTTCTCTCCCGCACCCGGTTTTCCCCTCTCTACACCTAGGTAAGGAGAAATCGGAATTTGAAATTTCTAGGGCTTATTGTGTTTGTGCATTCGATTGATGTGTTTAGGCTTAGAATTGGAGTTTGTGGTAGTTAGGAATGTTGTAGAGGAGGTTGAGAGGAAGATGCGGCAAAATTTTGGTGACCATCGGAGGTCGCGGGAGTTGATCGCCAGCCGCCGTCGAGAAAATGTTTTTGGTGG
Source organism: Fragaria x ananassa (assembly GCA_034370585.1). Taxonomy (NCBI): domain Eukaryota; kingdom Viridiplantae; phylum Streptophyta; class Magnoliopsida; order Rosales; family Rosaceae; genus Fragaria; species Fragaria x ananassa. Next base: position 18,100,449 of record CP139769.1, read on the forward strand.
AGAAAAATGTGAGGAGTTTAATGGAATAAGTTTTAGAATTTTTGGAGGAGTTTTGGTTAGGTTTAAGATTTGTTGAAGTTTGGTATTTTTGGCAGATTATTAATTTATAATCCGGCCATTGGATTTTATTTGGTGGAAGGTGGTTTTGAGGATGTCGGTAAAGTTTGTGGAGTTTTGAGGTTGGCAGTGGATTTAAGATTTTGGATTGTTAGGCTTGGTTGAGCGCGAAGCATATTTAATTATGCATGTTTTGTCGGTGTTTTATTTTAAGGAATTAATTATGTTTGGAACAGGACGCGAGGAGACTCGAGCAGAGGAGACCTCCGACCGACGTCAGGCTTAGGCCTAAGTTATGAGTGGACTTTTGTTTTATATAATGTGTTGAATTGTTTTATTGTTGAGTAATTTACTTTGTTGGATATTTTCCCAAAATTGAGAATTTATGCGATTATACTCGAGGCAAAATTTCGAGAATAGTATGTATGAGAGAGAATGCTAGCTAGCTATACGTGGCAGCCCCCATTCTAAGGACGAATGCCAGTTGAGGTGACGTGAGCGTCAGACGCGAGCGTAGTAGCCTTGTACGATTTTCTACTTGTTGAGATTATTCTATGTTTTTACATTCATTCATAGAAATCGTACAAGGAGTAAGCACGTATTTATAACCACTCGGCCTTTATCCCCCATTTTGAGGAAAAATGCCAGTATGGAGCGACGTGAGCGTTAGACGCAATCGTTTTAGCCTGGTGTGACTATCTATTTTAAAGCTTATTCATAGATAGCATACATGGAGCATACGAGTGGTTAATACATACTGATATATTTATAATTTGATCCTGAGAGGCTGTTTTGTTTATGATTTGGGGACTAGTCAGAACTAGTCTTTTTCATTGTTAAATTCTTGGGGAAATATTATTGTTGTTGAGATTATTTTGTCCACTCACTCTGACGTGATGAAATATTTCCCCCTGGGCTTTTCCTTCGTTTTTAAATGCTTAGTCTGCAGAGTTCGGGTGAGGTCTAGAAGGAGGCGACGAGGCATAGTCACTCATTTCTCCACTACTGTTCACCAGTAGGTCTTCTATTTAACCCATTAGGATTTCTAGTAGCTTCCGCTGTATTTCTTGTAGTAGCTCTGAATACTTTCAGAAAAATATCTGTGTATTATTTTATTTGGTTATTTGGATTAAGTTGAAGAATTTATATTATTGGTTAAAAGTGTTCTTTAATTTTTCCGGGTTAGGGTTGTCCATTTTCAAGGGAGGTTTGCCGAGTCCTTCGGTAAGTTTTCCTTAGAGGTGGTCCCCGCAGGACTCACCTCGGGTTTCAAGATGAAATTCGGGGTGGGTCTTGACAGCTGCTCTTTCTATCAACCAAACTATGGAATGATCATTATACTGCGTCTCCCGCACTACATCCACCAAAACTGGCCTCATATAGAAACTAACTACCAAGACACCCACTTCATCCACCGCTAAATCCACCCATGTAGCTCGCAACTCAAAAAGAAGTGGAACTCGAACCATCCTCAGGTGAGACAAAGATATGGAAGGATTTCGACTAAGAGCATCAGCTATCACATTAGTCTTTCCAGGATGATACTCAATAGTGCAATCATAATCATTGATCAACTCCATCCACCTTCTCTGCCTCATATATAACTCTCTTTGAGTGAACACATACCGAAGACTCTTGTGATCGGTAAAAATTTGACACTTGGCTCCATAAAGATAGTGTCTCCACTACTTGAGAGTAAAAACTACTGCTGCATGCTCTAAATCATGAGTGAGATAATTCACCTCATGTGGCTTCAATTGCCTAGAAGCGTAGGCAATAACTCGATCATGATGCATTAATACCCCGCCTAGACCTTGTCTAAAAGCATCACAATAAACCACATACTCCACACTATCATCCGGAAGTGCTAAAACAAGAGAACTAGTCAGGCGATTCTTTAATTCCTGAAAACTTTTCTCACACTGATCTGACCATTCGAACTTAACTCATTTCTTGGTCAATCTCTTAAGTGGAGCAGCAATCTTTGAAAAGTCTTGCACAAAGCGTTGATAATAACCTGCTAGCCCCAAGAAACTACGAATCTCCGTCATAGTGATGAGTCTTCTCCAACTTGCCACTGCTTCCACCTTTTGGGGGTCCACACTAACGCGTTCTGTTGTCACTACATGACCCAAGAACCCCACTTTATCCAGCCAAAACTCACACTTACTGAACTTGGCATACAACTGAGCATTTCTCAAAGTCCGCAATATCAATCTTAGATGTCTGGCATGATCCTTCTCACTTGTTGAATATACCAAAATACCATCAATGAATACGATCACGAAGCGGTCAAGATATGGACTAAACACCCTATTCATGAGATCCATGAACGTAGCAGGTGCATTAGTAAGTCCAAAAGGCATCACCACAAACTCATAATGACCATAGCGTGATCGAAAAACAGTCTTGGTTATGTCACTCTCCTGGATCAGCAACTGATGATAACCAAATCTCAAATCAATATTTGAGAAAACAGAAGCACCCCTCAACTAATCAAAGAAATCATCAATGCGCGGCAACATATATTTATTCTTCACTGTGACTTGATTTAGCTTCCTATAATCAATGCATAGTCTCATGGTGCCATCTTTCTTTTTAACAAACAACACCGGGGCACCCCATGGAGACATGCTAGGCCGAATAAAACCCTGGTCTACCAACTTCTGCAGTTGAGTCTTCAACTCTTTCAATTCTGCTGTAGCCATTTTGTAAGGTGTCTGTGAGATAGACATAGTTCCCGGAAGTAACTCGATAGAAAAGTCTATCTCCCTTACAAGAGGCAAACCAGACAATTCCTCGAGGAACACATCCGAAAACTCTCTTACTACAGGAATATCCCCTACTTCCAACACTCCTACAATTGTATCCACAACATGAGCTAAGTATGTCTGACAACCTTTATTCAACAATTTCCTAGCGGCAACAGTTGATATCAGGCAAATCGAAATAACATATCTTTCCTCTTAAAAAGCAACCTTAAATCCATCTAGACTTCGAAGCACCACTTATTTTCGGAAACAATCTACCATAGCTCTATAAGTCTCTAAAAAGTCCATCCCCAAGATCACATCAAACTCCACTATATTTAAAGGAATTAAATCGGCCTTGAAATTAATCTCTCTACTATACTAGCACTTCACAACCACTTCACAACCACTAAACAACCAATCTATTCTCATCACCTCACCAGAGGGTAGAGCTACATGCCACTCGGTTGGAAGAGATGATGATGACACATTGGCGTGGAGGGCAAATCTACTAGACATGAATGAATGTGTGGCTCCGGGATCAATTAAAGTAAAAGTTGGCTGACAAAAAATTAATAACATATCAATGATGACATCTAGAGATGTACGACCCTCCTGCTGGGTCATAGCATGAAGTCAGTGCGAGTCATGGGACGTCCACGCTAACCACTACCCTGCTGAGAGCCACCCTTGGCTGCTAAACCGCCCTGAGAACCACCACTAGAGCCCATGGCTGAAGATTGACCGACTGATTGAGTAGGGGCGGTCCTCTGAGCCAATAAAGGACAATCTCTCCTGAAATGATCTTGACCACCACACTCAAAACACCCAGAAAATTGCTGTTGACCAAAAGAAGAAGTCTGCCCACCAAATACCCACCTTGGGACTGCCACCAGCACTAAACTGACCAGTCTGCTGCTTACCCAACTGACTCCTGAAAGGTCTCCTGTTACTCCCCCTAACTCTGAACCGAGAACTAGAACCCGATCCCCCACTACTTAGATGGACCTTGACTGAGACCACTGGAATCTCAAGGCAGAGCATTATATGTCCCCATGGTCTCAATGGCCATGGCTGCACCAACTGCATCAAAAAAGGTCGGGTAGATAACATCGATCATCTTATCTGTATACACTTCGCCAAGGGCCCTAATAAACATATCAATCCTGGTCCTCTCATCAAGGACCCCCTGGTCCTCTCATCAGGGACCAGTTATGACACATGATAACTCAAAATAGTGAACCTCTGCTCAAACTCGATGACACCTTCATCATCCCTTTTTTTCATATTCAGAAAATCCGACTGGATCCTACTATGATGAGTGTGATTGAAATACTGACCCAAGAAGAGCGTCTTAAACTGCTCCCAAGTCATATTCTAGAACCACTATTACTCATGCTGGCGAGAGTCCACCAATGATGAGCTAAATCATCTAGAAAAGACACAGCCATCTTCACCTTCTTTTATTCTGGCAGCTCAGTGCTCTCAAAGGCCCTTTCAATCTTATCCACCCAAGTGTATGCATCAAGGGGTCCCTTGGCACCCTTGAACTCAACTGCGCCTGCATCGAAAACATCTTTCTTCTTCACAGACCGAGGGTGCTGAACTCTATCTAAAACACCTCTCAGCATGTGCTCAATAGAATCAGCTAATCCTCTCACTTCATCACCTTCATTGGCGTTGGTTGAGGTAGCCACACGGGGTCAGCGTCTAGGAGGCATACTACCTGAGAAGGAAAATATTTAGTAGTCTATAAACAAGACTAACGGAACCATCACACATACTCAATAACACATAGTATCCAAAGCATAAACTGTTGATAAATCACTCTATAGACACTACGTGCTACTACTTAGGCAAATATGATAGTGATAAGGAGGTAGAAAACGAAACCTAGAGCTCTTATACCAATTGTCAAGACCCACACCGAATTTCACCCTGAAACCCAAAGTAAGTCTTGTGGGGACCACCTCCAAGGAAAATTTACCGAAGAACTCGGCAAACTTCCTTTGAAATTGGACAACCCTAACTCGGAAAGTTAAAGAACTACCCTCTTAAGAAAAATATCATTCTCCAAATCAACCTATAATTATCCAGATAATAAACCATCAGTCTTAGCATACCACCAAAAAATATTATACAATAATCCCAAGAGTATTCAGAGCTACTAAAAACAATGGAAGCAGAAAAATACCCTAGTAGGTTAACCATGTAACCTACTGGTGAAAAGTGGCTGAGAGATAAGTAACTATGCCTCGTCGCCTCCTACTAGTTCCAATCCGAACTCTGCAGACTGAGCATTTAAAAACGAAGGGCCCAATAGAAAACATTCGGAAATGTTAGAGTGAGTGGACAAAAATAAATAAATAAAGAAAAATAAGTATCAGCACTTATGTTTTCCCAATTTAATTTCCAAATAAAAACAAATGCATGCCTCAAATGAGAAATTATTTATCTCATAAATATTGAGTCTCTTCAGCTTCAAAATATATATAAAAATACGTATGTATCTACACATGCCTATACTCCTAATATAAATTATCAGATTTAAGATAATCTATATAGGGTTACTACACTTGCGTCCAACACTCACGTCACGCCTTAATGCGGTGGTACACTACGTCATTAAGGTGGACATACATGTATATAAATATGTGTCCATACCCCCTATATGAATTAAATACTCATATAGAGCTACTACGCTTACGTCCAACGCTCATGTCACACCATAATGCAGTTATATACTATGTCTTTAAGGTGGACAGACACATATGGCTAGCTAACATTTATATACATACTCTCCTCATAAATATATTTATAATTTACCAAAAATCTCATTTTCGGTAATTCTCCAAAATACATCAAATCGTCAAATAAAAATGACGTCAAATGCTCCAACAAAATAAATTGCTCAATAATAAACAATTTCATGCATTTTAATTTAAAATCAAATGTCCACTCACAAATTAGGCATAAACCTGATGTCAGTCAGAGGTCTCTTCCGCTCGAGCCTCCTCACGTCCTGTTCCAAAAACATAATTAAATCCTCAACTAAAAACCAACGTTTATATAAAAATAGGCAGAATTAAAATGTGAGCTTCGCACGCTCAACCATGCTCAACGTCTTTAATCTTAAATTTGTTGCCAACTATATTTCACCACAATTACCGACATCCTTAAAATCACTCTCCACCTTCCTAACCATAATTAACCCACAACTGCATTTTTAACTCATTAACCCCCATAAATCACAAATCCTAAAAATTTCCAAAACTGATCCAAAACTCCTCCAAAAATTCCAAACTATACATCATTAAACTCTCATCCGGAAAATACATCTAAAACTATAAAAATCCCCTTAACAGCGGCGACCTCTAATATCTACCAAAATTTGACAGCACATTTTTCTCAATCTCCTTAACTTTCCTAATTAACACAAACACTAATTTCAAGACTAGATAGGTTAATCGAACCGAAATAGGAAAATAAGCCCTAGAATTTCAATCACCAATTTCTCCTTACCCAGGTCGAATCGAACTGAAACCTTCTGAGGGATTGAAGCACGGGAGGAGAGCTTTCCAATGAGCTAAGGATTGTTAGCTTTGGTGGTCGGAGGAGGGAGTTCCGGCGACGGAGCACTCCGAACAGTCGGGCCTTTCGGGCTCGATTTCTCCTTCACGGCGGCGCTAGAGAGGCTGCCACCAGTCCGAAAGGAAGAGGAGGAGATGGCCGACCGTTTGGGACCGGTGCGTTGACCTACGGTGGCCGGACGGCGGCGGTCAGGCTCCGGGGGCTTTCTGGGCATAGAGAGGGAGAGAGAATCGGGAGGGAGGAGAGAGAAAAGAGAGAAGGGGAAAAGAAATTGGGCCTTTGCCCAACCGGTCCAATACCTCAATATAACCTAATCTCCAAAATTTAACACCCCAAAATAATACCCTAATAAAAATTACCTTTTACTAACTAAAATTTACCATTTTTACCGTCGTCATATTTTTCTCATAAGAATAATTCATTCGAAATAATCATCCCCCAAAACCTCTCTGGGGACCAATTAAACTATAAACTCATTGACGAAGATAGTAAAACTCTTATTAACACCATGCTAGTAAATAATGTTAAATTTAAGAGTCGGGGCGTGACAATATATATATATATATATATATAAACTAATTTCAGTTTACCCCATCAACTTTAGGTCGATCATCATGTTAGTCATTATTCTTTCAATTTCATCAAAAACACCCATCGACTCCCAATTTTCATCACCTGTGTCCAAACCTCTGTTCTCTATCCAATTTCTCCATCAAGTGATGACATGACATCAAGAAGAAAGTTAAATTCCGAAAAAATAACATTTCTGACCATTTTTCCCCATATCGATATACATCTCCATTCCCATCACAACCCCATAACCTTAGTAATTTTGGTGAGATTGAATGCAATTTGTCTATTTTGCCCTTTTTCTGTGGGCCTAGCAACTTTAAATTTGACTTTCTTCTTAATGCAAGTCATTACATGACTGGAGAATTTGATGGAAAATAGATGTTTGGACACAGCTAATGAAAATTAAAAGTTGAGGGGTGTTTTTGATGAACCTGAAAGAAGAATGACTAACATGATGAAATTAGAGTGTGTGTGTGTGTGTGTAATTCCGTTCTCAATTAATTGCTTAGAACGGTTAACATATGAATCTTTTGAAATGACTCGGTATAGACAGAAACAAAAACTAATGTAGAAATAAAATTAGAAATAAATCAGGTTATGATCTTTTAGAAGACATTATTATTGAATTTTATTGGTAAACATTAGAGAGATATTTTCATAAAGAAAATTTGACTTTTTAATTGAATATGTCATATAAGGATAATTTTGGAAAAAGAAATTGGTGAGGTAAGTAAATTTAGTATTAAAAATTAAGATGTATGGTGAAATGAGCAAATATGGTGAACAAAGAAGATGGTAGAGTGGCAATAGCCGCACCATTTTTTTTTTTTTGGAAGAGATGTATTTTTTTAAAGGATAAATAAGTGCAGTGAAAATATATCAAGCATCTATAACAAAAAAAAACCATAAAAAATCAGAAATGTTTATAAAACAAGAGGTAACAATAGGACTTGATGTCGTTTTTTCTGTAACAAATATGTAATAAATGCTTACGTATTTCATGAATGGAGACTAGCTTCTTAGTTTTCTGTGTTTTCTCTGGGAGGTGTTGTTTTTTCTCCAAGTTTTGTTTTTCCTCTATGTTGAGGCTGTTGCTTTCTTAGCTTTAGCTTTGTAGCTTATGTTCTTGTTGTTCCTTGGCTTGTTTTTAGCCTGGGTTCTTCTATATATTCACTCATTTACCAAAAAAAAAAAATAAATAAATAAAAAAATAGGACTTTATGTCAATTGACATCGTTGCATTGCGTATGTCTCAAAAACAATGTAAGTGTAGTAATAATGACTAGAACCCTGATCGGAATGTTAGAAAATATCGGTTTTACACACATCAAAATAAAGTACAATTGATAATTGTAAAAAAAAATATTGCCCTTGATAAAAATGTCACATGTATCGCACATGTTTGACACGTCATCAGGATTTAACAGATTTGTCACACAAGTTGGACGAAGACATCACGTAAATATCAAATAAAAACTTTATGCATCACATTGATAGAGTTTTGAGGGTGAGTATAAAGTTGGTCTTGCTAGAGGAGTTAAGGCACCGATATGGATTTTTTCTCTTATCAAGCAAGTTACAAGTGTAGTTGTTTTTTTTTAATCACATATTCTAACTGTAGTCGGTAGTCGATAAATACCTCCCCTAGCCCGCGATGCTACGAAGTCCAACATGAGGCAGATCGAACAGGCCTCATCCTGGATGTTATAGCAGTCTGGGCCGGGAGGGGAAGACTCCACAGAAGGCCAAAATAAACAGAACATAACAGTATACTTGTCCCACATAAAATAACATGCAAGACATAAGTCAACGCAGGGCTATAAATACAGCTGAAGTCAACCAAAATTGTAAGAATGATCTCCTAGCATTTAATTTACCTATCAGTACTGAATTTATCATCAGAGAGAGAAAGATCGAAAAGTCCCGGTCGGTCTCCTTTTGTAGACAAGAAGAAGCATATCCAAGGGCAGACCACGTGCTGCAGTTTCTACGAGGTCTACGAGATCCAGCAGAAACAATTGGGCCCGTCTGTGGGAACTCTTACGAAAAGCCAATCTCGATGACCAAATCAAATGAAGCAGAAATCGGGAGCAGGATAATGACAGGAGATCACAGTGGCCTCAGTGGAGATAAGACGCCGGGAACCAATACCCGGCCGGGTGGAATGGATGAAAGACAGGAGTGTGCACCATCGACAAACGATCCGCAAAGGACCCCAGACGGAACAATGCGTGATCTCACGCAGGAATAAATGGAGGACATGGTGGAGAGGTTGAGAGAGGACGTGGCGCGTATGGAGAGAGAAAGAATGCGGGACCGCTTAGACGCAGCCGCCTGGGAGAAAAAGCTAGAGAGAGATAACGCGACGATAATGAGTGCGTTATCGAGAAGATTGGAGAGTGACAAGGCAATTGAGCGGGCGGCCAACACTGCCCGAGAGGCGCAGGGTGAGGGCGGAGGTTCCCCGATAACACTGCCAACGGTCACCCACAAGACGGTCGTTGTCGGGGCGAATCTGTTCCCTGAAGTTGTGGAAAGAGAAGGCCTACCGCCGCTCCCAACGCCCGTCGAAGACAGAAGGTTGGAGAAAATGGGAGTCGAGGCGACCTTGATGGCCATGCGGGACAGTGTGATAAGCCTGACCACGAGGGTAGACAAAACAGAAAGACGGGCGGCGCACAACCCGCCAGGGGTGGGATTTGAAGAAAGAGGGGGACCATTCACAAAGACCATCACGCAGACCTTACGTTCTCACGCAGCCAAACCTCTTAGGTTGAACTACGGGGGGGGGGGAGGAGACCCATATCTCTTCCTTGACAGCTTTAAATATCATATAAACGCAAAAGGTTATTCGGATGCCGCGTGCTGCAACATGTTCTAGGAGACGCTATTGGGAGAAGCACTGAGTTGGTTCTACGAGCTCCCAGTTGGATCAATAGATTGCTTTAGGAAGCTAGCAGACAGATTTATGAACCGATTCATACCGCATACGGACGGGCAGAATACCGCCCAGCTGTTCAAGGTAAAGCAAGGGCATGCCGAGGGACTAAAGGCCTTTGTAAATCGTTGGCAGGGGGCCACATCCAAGGTCAGGAGTTTTGACAATAAGGTGGCGGAAGAAGCCTTCGTCCAGACCCTATTGCCTGGGAAGTTCTTATACGCGGTACGAATTGAAAATCCCCGGGGCTATGATGAGCTAATGGAAATGGCGATCAGGTATGCACAAGCAAACTATGACACACACGGGGATCAACATGCAGACAATAGAAAGGAAGACAAGAGGTCGGAATCCCAAGGACATACGATCCAAGAAGTAAGAACCTGGAAAGGGGACTAAGAAGGATAAGCTTTCACCCCTAGCAAGAGGTTCAATGACGGAGGCATAAAGCAAGCCAAGCAAATGGGGGGTCCACAGGGGAAGAGCAAAGGGAGCTATCAGGACAGTGGGTCTAGAGCAACAGTTCCCGCATCCAGGGAGAACTTCACCACATTAACAGCAACCTCGGAGGTGGTGTGGAACGAGAACAAGGGAGCAATCCCGGGACCAGCAACCAGAAAATTTCCATCATCCTGATTGACCCAAGAGGATACCGGAAAGTACTGCGGATACCAGAAGGAAGCAACGCACGCAATAAATAACTGTGTTAAGCTAAAAAAAACGATCGAGAGCCAACTAAAAGCAAGAAAGCTTCAGCAATACGTGTGGCAGTTTCTAAGAGGTCTACGGGATCCAGCAGAAACACTAACAGACACAGTTGCTCTAATACTTGCACTAATACTTTGATGACAATTGCTCTAATACTTGCAGAACCAAGATGAGAAAAGGTCTGATGGTAATTGAAATCATAAAGCGGTGAAAGACAAATTACAAAGAGAAGAAAATGGTAAACCGAGTTAGGGTATTATGGTCAGTTTACAAAAAAATTGGTGACCCAGTGCAGAGCTGGTGAGTCGTTAATTGCCACATCATCATACTAACATATAGGATCGACGCTAAGAGGCTCAAGCTGCCTCTGGTGACTCTAGAGTTTTGCCGGCAACTCTGGCCTTCGATTTGGCTACCTGAGCACTTGTGAGGCAGGCATGTTCAGGTAAGAGGTGTGGAAGGTAAGTTTTCGTTTTGGTCGAGTTTGATAATTAATAGGTTCGGCAAATGATAAGGGTTATATTTATTCTGGTTGTAATCTATTTAAGTGTGTGGTCTAAATAGCAAGTTGTTTATGGCTACGATGATTTAAGGTTTATCATTTGTGGATATGGTCATGATTGGTTGCTTGTGGATGGTTGCATTAAACATCCTATATTTGATTTGTGATGTTGAGTTATTGTTCTTATATATAAATATAAGTATGTGTGCGTGTATATATAGACGTGTGTATCTATGCATAAGAGTAGTTACTATGAACATGGTGTGTGTGTGTATATATATATATAAATGCACACTTTGTGTATGGGTGTTATTGATTATGATTTGTTGCCAAAGAATACATGAGTGTGGTATCAAGTTAATTTTCCAAAGTGCGCAAGGAGAATGGTCAAGGGTCATATCTTATGTAAATCATTCAATGTGTGAATTATTGGAGTGGAAATATATGTTGGCTTGTGTTGTTTATCTTGGTATTGTTGAGAGGAGTTATTGGTAGGAAAGTTGTGAATTTTGGAAGAGTTTTGGTTAAGTTTGAGATTAGTCAAAGTTACATTTTGTCAGTGTGCAATTCGGGAAGATCCAGCTGTTGGATTTTCTTTATTTCTAATTTATAATGTGAGAATCGATGGAAACAAGATTGTGTTGGAGTTTGGTGGGAATCCAGTAAATTTAACTCTAGAAAGGGTAAGCGGAAGAGTTTCGATGTTTGGAGGTGATATCATTGATATGGACCAAATGAACATGACCCACTACCCAGAATAATGAGAACACTATTACACAAAATTAATTGGGTAAGAATGAATACATACCTGGTTTGGGGAAGTGAACGGGAAAATGGCGACCGAGATGGGTGACGAGCCGACGACGATAAGCAGACGACGTGTAGATGAGCGACAACGATGCGATTGATAGGTAGCTGTTTCAGTTGAGTTTGAGGTGTTTCGAATTCAAAGGATCTGGGGAGTGAGGATTGAGGATATCGACTTTGAGGAATGAGGAACGACGTTGTATGGCTATTATTATATATATATATATATATATATTTTTTTTTTTTTTTAAAAAAATTTATTAATAACTCACACACCCTACATATGTCAGTGAGGTTTGAACCCATGACCTCAAAGTTGTCAGTTAAACACCTTAACCAACCAAGCCACAGCTCACCGACATATATATATATATATGGGGTTTTGTAGAATTTTTGGCTTAAGAATTTGACCTAGGCTCCAACCCAATTGAGGCTTTAGCCAATCTAACAAACCCCAATTACTCATAAGGATCTCTCAAATTCATGGGTGCTCAAGCTGCTTCTGCTCTTGCTCTGACATTGAAACCCCTTGTCGCACCAAAGGCCCCTATAAAGCGCAAGACAGTTGTTTTGAAAAAATCCAATCTTTCTGACTCTAATGCAGTTTCTAAGAAGGGATCTATGTTGCAGGATATTGACACAAATTGTATGATGTTAGCTAATGGCAATGACAGAAACGAAGAGCAACCGCTCTCTCCTATTCACAATTCGGAACTTGTAGTGCTTACTTTGATTTCTGGAAACTCAAATATGCATGCAGTCTACTGAATTTGTCCCCAGTCTTTGTTGTTATGCCAAGCATGGAAATTTTCGTCCCTCTAGTTGTAGCCTCTGTGGATGCTTCTATTGTCACTAAGGATGCTGAAATGCAGGAACCACTTGTAGTTGTTATGACACAGTTTGAGCCTGATTTAATGATATTGCCATGAAGATGGCTGTTGTGGAGCCTTCATTAATAGAAAAGGGGAATCTAACTTATTCATTTGCCGAGGTTGAAAACAATGGCTCTAAGCCTGTGGTTGCCTTTGATGTGTTGGCTACTGAATTCACTCTAGAGATTGAGACTGTTGTTATTGAAATTGAAGTACTGAAACGTCCTCGGTCTCTTCCATCAGAAACGACTAATCTAATTTTCACTTCAGCCATGTTAGGTAAATAATCTTCTGCTAATATTCGCTTCCCTCCTACCTGTTTGAGTCTTATTAGAGGTCCAGATGATACGTTGATAACTAAGCCAACACCTCTGTTGAAGCCAATAAAGAAAAGGGGCTGCCCCTTTGGGTCTAGAAACAAAGCACCGAAACAGGTATCTACGGTCTCAAGAGAAGATGTTTTGAGTGTACAGTGCCCAAACACTCCCCGAAGCCGTGACCCAAAGGGCAAGAACAAAGTTTAATGACTGTTAGTTTGGTGGAGCTTAGCAGATTATGCGAGCTAACTGCATCTAGAATTTAGCGCCTTGGCTCTCCTAAAACTCATGATAAGTGAGCTAAAATTTTAATGTAATGGTATTATCCTACTGCCTAAGGGTCAATGTAACTAGCCATGGCCTTGGATTATCAATGATATTTATTAAAAAAAAAAACATATGCAATATCATTAATTTCGCATATATTATTTTTATATATTACTGTTTACCATATTTCAATTATGCTATATTCATTGAAATGTTATAGAAAGGGGACTATACCGCTGGATAAAAGTGTCTCTATCAAAAAAATTGAAACTCTTTTCCTGCCGGTCTCCATCTGATAGAGCCAACCGGCTCCAAAGAGTTTAAACAAGAGAAAAGGGAGAGAAAAAGAGAAAGTCTAAAGTTGCATAATTCATCTCCTTTGCCCTAAAGGCTGAAAGTACAATATAAAGGAATTGTGGTATGCTACCACAGAATACAATCAAAAGAGTCTTAGACCCTAGGAGACAAAATGTGGTCATTTGAAGAAGTCTTGACCATTATGCTACTGCCAACAATTATGAAAAGAGATTGAACATAATCCACATGTGCTTCTGTAAGCCATAACAGATTAGGACAAGGGCTTTGGGATTGGTCCTAACAAGTCCCGCCCCCTAAGAGGGTGCTTGCCCTCAAGCACCAAAACCTGGATACCATGGACCTAGCCACCTCCCAGGTTGCATCATCTTCAGAGAGGCCAGTCCATTTCACAAGCCACATTGTCATTGATTTCTTGTTCTTGCGTTGTACCGCCATGTCTAGCACGCGCTCGAGTGTCCAAAGAAATTCCCCATTATTATCAAACGGGGGTAGAGTGGTGGAAACCGGGGTACCATCTCTGATATGTCGCTTGAGTAAGGACACGTGGAATGTAGGATGAATCTTAGAGCAAGGTGGGACTGCTAGACGGTATGCCACCTTCCCTACCTTAGCTAACTTGAAATGGACCATAGAATCGAGGCGCGAGCTTGTGAGAAGGTCACTTAACCAGGGATTGTTGGCGATAGGGGTGGAGTTTGAGGAAAACCCAATCACCTTCCTGGAACTCTCTCTTTGTGTGTTGCTTATCTGCTTGTTGTTTCATGCAGTTACGTACGAGCTCCAAGTTTTGTTTGAGTTGAGAAAGCAGCTGATCACGCTGAGAAGAGCAACCTCCACCTCGTGGACGACAGTGGAGCTTGGTAAGTAGCGAGCAACTGACGGAGGGGGTTTTCCATACATGGCCTCAAATAGTGTCATCCGAATAGAGGAGTGGAAAGTGGTATTATACTACCATTCTGCCCAATGTAAAAGCTCATACAAAGAAGAGGGTCTATCAACAACATAACAGCATAAGTAGTGTTCCAAGGACCGATTTACTACCTCTGTTTGTCCGTCAGATTGAGGATGGTAAGTGGAGCTGTGACAAAGCTTAGTCCCTTGCAGCTGATGAAATGCTTTCCAGAATTGGCTAATGAAAACCGGATCTCTGTCGCTAACAATCCTCTTAGGCATCCCATGTAGGCGAAACACCTCCTTGGTGAACACTGATGCAATGTTAATTGTTGTATAAGGGTGAGAGATCAGTATAAAGTGTGCATACTTCACTACCAGAAAATGGGTCTTGGGCGACGAAACAAAAAAAACCGGGCGACGATTTTTTTTTTCGTCGCCTAAGAGGGAACTTAGGCGACGATTTTTTTTTTCGTCGCCCAAGGGAAAAAAATCGTCGCCTAAAGTCCAACTTTAGACGACGAAAATAAAATCGTCGCCTAAGAATACATTTCGTCGGCTAAGAGAGAAACTAGGGCGACGAAACAATATTTCGTCGCCTAAGATATTTATTTCGTCGCCTAAGTTTTTTATCCTTAGGCGACGAAACTGAGATATTTCGTCGCCCAAGATTTTTCATTCTTAGGCGACGAAACTCAAATATTTCGTCGCCCAAGATTCTTCTATATATTGTGAGGCGGGATAGAAGAATGAGAACTTTGAAAATTTTAAACATAAATTTCTCTAGTTCTTCAAATCGTTCGGTGTTGTGGAAATTTGTCCATACATAGTTTGTGGAGCTACTCCCAGGTACGTACATATGCATATATATGCACATATATATATATGTGCATATATATATATATATATATATATATATATATATATATTGATTTTCAGTTTTATTTGAGTTGAATTAATGATATATATATATATATGCATAGAGTTTGTTCCAAGCTGAGTAAGGGGCCGTTCTGTCATAGATATGGTTCACAGGTTTGTTTAACTGGATCTCAAGATCACAAACTGACCACTCTTCTCGGTGAAGGGGTCGATAGGGGTTCGCCTCCGTGATCACAAACGAGTCCTGCCTGGTTCCTGTAGGGGGTTCGCCCTCCGTGACATTGACACTTGCCTTCTGAAACCACGGAATCCGCTCGAACTAGATATATATAATTAATAATTAGTATGTTGTATTACATTAATATATATATATAAAAGATATGTTTATTAAATATTGATATATATATATGTGTTATTTTCAGGATATGGATAAGAGTTGGATTTCTCTTCCAAGATATCACAGAAAATATGCTGAAGGAGTTTGGGATTTTATGCAATATGCGCAGGGCAATGCTGACGGGAGTGGCATGTTCTATTGCCCGTGCAAGATGTGTAAGTGTCGCAGTGATATGCATCGATTTCCGTTGGGGACAGTATGGGACCACCTGAAGAGTAACGGATTCTGGGAACGTTACACATGTTGGATATATCACGGTGAAACCTCATCACGCCCGCATGATCATGGACAGTTTGATGAGACGGGCAGTACATCCAACGATCCAACAACGACCTTCATCAACGACATGTTTCCTCATGACAGCGGTGTATGCCCTGAACGACAGCACATTCCTCAGGCGCCGATGCAGGCCGTCCCTAGAGGTGTCAACACTGCCGGTATAGCCAAGTACAACAGACTTATTGCTTTCCAACAGACCCCTCTGTGCCCAGGTCATGAGAAGACCGTTCTTCAGTGTGTGATGGAGGTGATGCATATCAAGGTTGACACAAAATCGACCGTGACGGCTGTTGATAGGTATCTACAGTACGCTGCTTCGCTCCTGCCCGACGGTCATCGTCATCCCACCACGCATCATAAGGTCCGTCGTATCTTGAGAGATCTCGGGCTTTCCTACATCAAGATCCATGCATGCAGATATGACTGCGTTCTATTCTGGGGTAAAGATGCAGACGGTAATGACCTTGAAGGCCTTCATCGTTGTCCGGTATGTGGGACCGACAGGTATAAGCGGACTCCCGCAGGCAACAGGAAACCTTAAGGTACTTCGCTATTTCCCGTTGAGGGATAGGCTAGAGCGGTTGTATATGTCTTCAAAGACGGCCGAAGCTATGAGATGGCACGCTGTGAGGGAGGTGCATGACGAAGACCTCATGGTACACCCTGCTGACGGGGAGGCGTGGAAGCATATAGACAGGGAGTTTCCTCATTTTGCTTCAGAGGTGAGGAATGTGAGGCTCGGGCTGTCATCCGACGGGTTCAACCCTTTTGGGACCATGAGTCTTTCGTACAGTATATGGCCGGTCATTTTGGTGCCTTACAACCTTCCTCCATGGATGTGCATGAAGAAGGAATACAACATGTTGACCTTGTTGATTCCGGGGCCCGGTTATCCAGGTATCTACTTTCCCTTCATATTGTATATATTGCTGTTGGTTCAACACCTCTCCATTTATTGTTTTTGTTCTATATTGTTGGTCATATATAGTCGTTATCTGAATTTGTTGTGGTTGTTGTTGTTATCCAGGGAAGTGTCTCGATGTGTATATGAGACCGCTGATTGAAGAGTGTAAATTGCTTTGGGAGGTTGGTCATCCCACTTATGACTCCCACAAAAAGGAGATGTTCCAGATGCATGCCATGATTGTTGGTACCATCAGTGATTTTCCTGCACGTGGGATGTTGTCCGGCAACGTTGTTAGGGGATACAAGGCTTGTCCTGAGTGCCTTAGCTCCCAGGGGTGCAGCAATCATTGCAACAAGATAGTCCGGATGGGTCACCGTGCTTACCTACCACATGATCACCCCTGGCGGATAGATACCGGGGCATTTGATGGGACCGAAGAGAGAGGTGTGGAGCCGCATAGATGGTCGGGGGAAGAGATTTTAGCAGTGCTGGATGAGTATGATTTTGGGCAGCTCAGCAATCATCCCGATATTGTGGCCAGAATACCTGAAAGACCAGACAGGTACAAATTCTGGACACATAAGAGCATATTTTGGGAACTCCCGTACTGGAGTACGCTGTTGATCAGGCACTACCTAGATGTGATGCACATAGAGAAGAATGTCTGCGACAGTGTGGTAGGTACAGTGCTCAACTTGGAGGGGAAGACGAAAGACGGTCCTAAGGCACGCGTTGATCTTAAGAAAATGGGAATCAGAAAACATCTTTGGCTGAAAGAGGGGAAGAAAAAGATGCCTTGGGCTCCTTACACCGTGAAGCCTGATCAGAAGACCCAGATCTTCAGGTGGATGAGTTGTGTGACGTATCCCTCAGGCGTTGCAGGAAATATAGCCCGGTGTGTGAACTTGCGGGAGAATAAGATATACGGCTTGAAGAGTCATGACTGTCATATTCTGCTACAACGTCTCTTCCCTGTTTTCATTCGACCGTTCCTTCACCGTCAGGTAAATTTGTGGTTAAAATTACGGTTAACCTGTCGTAAATGGATTTTATATTAAATTTGTGATGTGTGGTTGGCCAGGTTGTGGAGCCGTTAGTAGCGCTGTCAAGATTCTTCATGAAGTTATGCACAAGGGAAGTGAGAAAATCCGATCTCCGGGAAATGCAGGCAGATATCATATACATCATGTGTAAATTCGAGAGGATCTTTCCGCCAAATTTTTTCGATATAATGCCTCACCTGATGATCCATCTTCCCCAGCAATTGTTGCTTACCGGTCCAGTACACTTCACTTGGATGTATCCCATGGAAAGGTATGTTTTATTCACTTACATCTCCAGAATACATATATGTACGTACATGTTCAATAACCATAACGTATAGGGTTTGTTGTACAAGATGAGAGTTTCCAAATGATACTAGCAGCTCCAGCTATGGTGACAGGAAAAGGGAGTTCCAACGACGACTCCACCACGCACAGCAGCCTCTTCGAGTAGTGATTTCTCCTTCACGGTGGCGCGACACGGGCTGCCACCTACCTAGACTTATAGGGGATGTTCCAAGCTTCAATTTGATACCTAGCTCGCCCCCTAACTCGGCCAGACAACGGCAGACGGAGGCGATGAAGTTCTGCCAGCAATTGTGGAAATTTTGGGCAATTTCTGAAATTATCCTGAAATGGGGGGTTTGATTTGCTATTTATAGAACTTGAGTTTCCTGCTAAATTACTAATATGCCCCTGACTTTAAACACTTGTAACTTTTTCGTACAAACTCCGATTAAAATAAGTCACATATCCACAAACTCGGTTTAACATCCTCTACGAATAAAGTTTTCTCAAATTTCAAACGAATAAAAAAGTCAAATTTTAGAGTCACTAAAAGCTTGAATATGAAGGTAAAAGTAAAAACGTGATGCTCATTTATGGTCCAGGTGACGGAAAATGGTCAAATAAGGTTCGGGGCATTACATTATCTCATGGTTTGGTACCTGTTGTGGTGGAGACAGATTTCTTGGAACTGGCCCAAAGGGTGAAAGGTTAGTCTCTTGAGTTATATGAGTTTGGTTTCTTGATATTAGATTTGAGACAACTTCTGATTCAGGCAAATTTTGCCAAAGTTGTTCAGTTCGACGTGAGGCCAATATGGTAGCTCATTCTCTTGCTAGAGAGGACACATTAATTTCTTATTCCAATAATATTTTTGATGTAAGTCCTTTATCTATGGAGATGTTACTTTCTCAGGATTGTAATGATGTTTAATCAATGAAGTTATTCATTCCCTCAAAAAAAAAAATTTCTTTGAAATGTTATAAATGACAATTTTATTATAAACTAAAGAACAAGAGAGAGATGATAGACAGAGACAAGAATTTTGGATGAGGTAAAAGTCACTCATTCATTCTCATTAGGCTCTTTTATATAGGAGTATAGTTTACATCATAAGAACATAGCTAATGAGTAATTGAATGATATGATGTTGGACGCTCTTATTGTTGCCTTGTTAAAAACCTTGTCATGTAATAAAAACCCTGTGGGATAAAAAAAAAACTCTAGTCGAAGGAGAAAAAGAGTGCAACGCGCATATGTCCTTGGTATCATAAAATTGAATGCTCCCCCTGATGAGAATCTTCATTTGATTGATTGATGCAAGCTCTAATATCATGTATTTGATAAAAGACATGTATCATGTATAGTAAATATGGTGTGTCAATCATATAAGTAAGACGTGACCTTCATTTGAAAAATGTGCACAGATCACTAGACCAATACGTGTTATTTACTATATATTTATTTGTTGTACTGCTATTCATAATGAACAGTGTTTAACAATGTTGGGCCTCATTGTTGGGCTTGCATTTCGTCTCGACCTATATTTTCTTAGGTCTCTCTCTCGATCTCTCTCGAAACTCCACCGAATCTCTCAGCCACTTCCATCAATTTCCTGATTTCAACCCCAAATCTCAAGCTATTGTAAGCGTTAATTTACTACCAAGCTAGAAAATCAACTTCTTCTAAGATAAATTTTCTTCCTTTGATCTTGGTTTTCTTCTTCTTTTTTCTTTTTTGATCTGCGTTCTTCAGATGCATGCAGAGTATGAAAGATTTTTAAGTTTGTTGCATTCTTTCTCAAGTTGAAGAGTATGTATTGTGCAAATTGGATGAGACGGCTGATTGCAGAGACAGAGGAAGGACACGAATCTGGGTATTTTGTTTCGTTCTTATTCTTCTTCGTCTGTTTTGTTTTGTTTTGTTTATTAAGACTATTGACGAATCCTTAGATTTAGTTCTATGGATAATTTATAGAACTTACTATACATTAGGTTTACAATTCAATGATGACAGAGAACCTAATTATTTATTACTGCTATTAATTGATTGCATGTTAAATCTTCTCCATATATTCGGCCTTCACCACCTATAAACAATGATCTACATATTATTCAAGTAAAACAATTTAAATCTTATATGATTATTGTTTTTGCTTATTTGAATATTTATTCCCTTATAAACGCATTTATTATTTTTGTTTTTTCGTATTCAATTTTGGCCTCTCACAATTGCACGCACTTGCCCGCAGAAGAGGGAAATAGCTTGGAAGAACAACGTACATGGAATAACCTCCATTTGGTGACTAAGCTCTGTGGATTTCTGAGTCAATAAGTTTTCACTCTTTACTATTTATAGTTCAGTTTTGGCAGATATTGTCACTCTTTCAGGCCCGGATCTGAGGTGAGACCCAAGAGATGGCTGTCTTAGGCCCAAAAAAAAGGGGCACCAAAGAGTTCAATGTTAAGTTCAACATTACTATTTTTTTCTTGTTTGTATATATAGAATTTCGTTAAAAACCCTTAACCTTCTCTTCTTTCTCGACTTTTGATACTCTCGCGTTCATCTACTCAACCTTCATTCGTCAATTCTTCATCGATCAACTCAACAACCAAACAATATGCATTGGAACTTTAAAGATTTGGTTCCTCAAAGCGATTTGTTCTTTGGTTTATCTCTAGATTTGTTGAATCATATTGAATGATTTCAATCTCTCTAGCTCTCTGCCCCTCTCACTTTCTGAGACTCCACTCAATCTAGTTCTCTAGACTCTAATCGATCTCCAACTCTCCAAGGTATGTCGTATGTATATATTTTCATAATTTGATGAAGTTTGTAGTTTGTTGTGATTATTTGTCTTATAATACTCAAATTAATCAAATTATATGTATCTTGTACTCTTGTAATTTGCATATTTTCTCCGATGAATGATAAATCCAATGATGATTTATCAATTTTTCAAAATAGGATATATATATATATATATATATATATGTATGTGTGTGTGTGTGTGATCAGGAACTTTAGGATTGGGTTTCAAAATTATACAAATATGGAACATAAGTTTATATTGATTTGGAACGTTTTGGTTCTTTTATGGCCGATTGGCTTTTCTTTTTTTGTATAATGAAGGGCATCATTCTTATAACTCACCTCAGGTCTTGAAATCTCAAGTCTGGCCTGCACTCTTTACTCTTAATAGGTTGATTTGTCACTGCTAGCGAAGGTTAGCATCTTTGCATACATATATTGTATAGTTTCAACATAATGAATCAATGAATATAATCTTCAATAACCGAAACCAGGGACATGTGTTACGAATGCATGTCTAGGAGCCTGTACAACTTTAGGATGTTTATTTAGAGCATATCTAAGATGGAATTAGAGGCTTGACCCCCTCTAATTCCTAAGCTAGTGAGTTACAAACATGGTGATTTACACCTGTGACATGATTGCGCGGGTGAATTGTTTAATAGTCTAATTCCCGATCTTAATGCCAATTAGAGTGAGTTAGTGACCATTAAACTGGCCCTAACTCTCTGTAATTGAGTAAGTGTGATGTATAAAATAAAAAAAGAATTAAATTTAGTTTACGCTACTGTGGTTTATAGGTGAATTTATGTTAGTCCCTAAATTTTAAATTTCATCAAATTACCCCCGAGTTGTTTTTCTGTCTGATATCTCCTATTACTCATGCTTTGTCCAATTGGGACGTTGAAATTTAATGACATGTGATGACGTTTTGGGGGTTGAGAAGCTAAATTACCAGAAAAACAAGAGCTCGGGGGGTAATCTGATGAAATTGAAACTTTAGAGACGTTATGAATTCACATCTAAACCACAATAGGATAAATTGAATTTAATTCAAAAAAAAATTGCGTAATTGTGACCCTTGAACTAGCACATTGATATCATATTGTGAATATATGGTCCTTAAGTCTTGAACTGCCTTGGTGACCATTACCGCCAAAATATGAAATTAGCATCTACATTAGATAGTTTCCAGCACACATAAGATTTGGGTGAAGGAGCCTCTTCAGCACCCAACATTCCCATTTTCATCTTTTTATTTTCTTTATTTTATTTGTAATTATAGTTGTCGAATTTTATTTCGGTTAATTATGTATCAAATTACAATTATCAGTGACAATTTATACTCATTGTAAATAGTCATCATTAGACTTTTAGTATTGATTAGGATTTGGTACGAACTGAGATCGAGCATTGGAAAGGTTTGGTAGAACATTTTATTTTATTTTTATTTGTGTGTATAGTGATTCTAGTTCCGACTACTTGAAGATTATTTTAACCACTAATCTTCCTAATACGATAAATCTCAAGTAAATTAATTCCCACTTCTTTGATGACCGTGTTCTTATTGTGGAAAAGTTACAATAAAGCCTCAAATCAATCGACGATATTAATTATTTTCACCGCTTCTTAAAACGAACCTTGTAAAGAAAATTAAATAACCATCTAATAAAACAAACCAATTTGAATTTAAACGTAAACAAAGTCCGAAACTAAACACTTTAGTCACTTGAGTCATCGTACGAAATGAGATAAGGCGGGAAATTAAGTTATAATATTGGGTTAGAGATTCGATCGTTTTTTAATAAAAAAATAAAAAGGAAAACATCCTCTCTCCATAAAATTCTCGAAACTGCTACGAAATAAAAAAAAATGGAAGAATGTAGCAAGTGAGTATATGAGCATAACATTTCCGCCCTGCTCCCATGAAAGGAAGGTATCAATATCATCATCAACAATGCGGGATTTCCCACACTACACTCGTCATTTCTCCAAATTTACGCCATATTCTCAAAGGTAAAAGCAAAGCCGTAAGAGTATAAGGGTCATTTCACGCTGGGAATAATAATCCGTAAACGGCAAGGCAGGCTGGGGGAAATTATGATATTGGATTTCCGTTGCTACTTCCTCCAAAGAGTCTTACTTTTTAACCATAAAATTCCACCTCTAAGGGTTTTAAAAATCCAAATCCCCCAATTCTTCATTTCAACAATCTCAATTCTCCTCCTAGGGATTCGAGCCCTGATTCCGGTAAAACCAGAACCGGAGCTTCTTTTCACGATCTGAGAATGGCGGATCAGGAGGATGACTTCCAAATGGCGCTGCGGATCAGTATGCAGAACTCGCCGCCGGAGCCCAAGCGCAGCAAGCCTAGGGACGCCGTTTCTCCGGCCGAGGAGTCGTCGGAGGTCAAGACTCGCCGGCTTCAGCGAGAGCTCATGGCCAGTGCTGCCGAGAAGAGAATGCTCTACGCCAGGGCTAGCTCTCCCTCTCCGCCGTCTCCTGCTCCGGCTGCTTCGCCTGTTTCTGTTTCGAGGTTGGATTTGGAGGCCAATGTGGTGATGAAAGATAGGGAATTGGGCTCGGAGTTGAGCGTGGAGGAGGCCAAGCAGTTGTTTTCGATGGTGTTTGGGGCTGAGGTGACTAAGGGCATTCTTGCGCAGTGGAGTAATCAGGGTATAAGGTGAGTGTGTCATCACTCAATTCAATTCTGTAAATTTTTTCGAGGCTCAATTCCGAAAAAGAAGTGTGTTCTTTGGTAGTGAATTCAGTGTTCATATGCTACTGCTAATTTAAATTTTTCTTAATGGCCAATACTTCAGCTGGCCAGTGTTTGAAAGATTAATGCCACTGCGTTTTATTCATAACTTGATAAATTCGAGGCTCGATTTAGTTCCTTTACTACTGCTATATTAGTTGTTATTGAATTCAGTACTTAGCTTTTATTGTTTAAAAAAAAAAATTGAATCGTCTTAAAAGTGGAAACATACCAAGAATCTCCCAATTCAAGTTAGCTTCTCTATTTGGTGAATCAGCCTGCTAAATCATAGAAGAGGATTTAAATGCAGACTGAAATGACTGTCATATAACTCTGTAAAATAAGTTTTACACAAGAATCCCCGTAGATTGTACTGTACAGCTCCTGTTTTTGATCTAGAAGAGAACTATGATATACTCTCCAAAGAGAGCAAAACAGTTAGCTTCCTATTTTTAGATTCATTTCAGTTGTATCTTGATTGCTTTTGTTCAAACATTTTATTGAGGGTAGTTGTTACTTTAGTTACTTGTTCTCGTTCATTTATTTGTTCTGTTGGAGTCCATTGGATATAAAGCACACAGAATTGGAAATATACAATTAGTAAGAACTGGATCTTATCACAAGGCTTTTAACTTCCGTTAGACACCCACCAAATGATCCATAGCTTGGGAAAACAATGGGAAGCTCACATGGTAGAATAAGAGCTTCATAAGATGATATATGTGACATATGGGTCATTTGAAGTTACAATCAAGGTTCAAAACAAGATATGCTAGCAGTTGGATCCATGTTAAAATAGAGAAAAGAAAGCTAGGCACTTCCTTTAGGGTGACTTAATGACTGCCACCAAGGGCTTCCTATGTTCCGCCATTGCATTCGTAGCGCAATGCATTATTGGACTGTACTAAAATATGTACAATTGGACTCCATAAACTATTCTATTCTTGACCTAGAAAAGCCAATCAATTGCTGTAATCACCTACTAGTTCTCCTTTTCTTATTTTGTTGAAATTTCCGAATGAGGAAACTAAACATAATGAAAAACCGCATGAGATTAGGTTTACCTTTTCTGCTTTCATATGTGCTGCTACTTTGTAACATATGGTCTTCTATTGGCTTATGATATGGATTTATTGTTCTGAAAGGATTTAATTTAAACTTATATTTAACTCACAGGTTCTGTAACTTACTAGTAGATTTGTGTTCAGACTCAAGTATTTCTGTTTCTCAGTTTTTCATAGAAGCAGATTCCATAGACCAATTTAAAAAGTATTTCAATATTTGCATAACTAGTAATTTACAGCAGATTCCATAAACCAATTCCATCACAGCGTTTAGATCTTTTATTTTTCACTGCTCTTTTAATATTTAAAAGGAATGTTATGATTGTTTCATATAGTTCCCCTTTTGTGGCATATATAATGAATACAACTTTTCCTATAGGTTTAGTCCTGATCCAGAAACTTCGATGGGTCTAGTGCAGCATGAAGGGGGGCCCTGTGGCGTTTTAGCAGCCATTCAAGTAATTTTCTTATTCCTCAACATGATTTGTTCTGAGTTTCTGAAACGTGGTGTTTCAGCCTAAAGTTTTTTTTTTAGAATTCTATATTTGGAGTGCTAATGCTGTCAATGTATGTCTTGCGTTGCATATAGCAATATCAAGCTCAAATTTAATAGGCTAATTTTCTATTAGAATTCTTATTAGGATTTATTAATTAAGCGACATTATTAAACACAATTTGATTGGATTCGGATCCTCTACACTTCCTTGGCTTCCTTGGTTTTTAATCTCAGATGTCCATTATAGATTTTAAGGCCAGCATCAACCCACCTCAGCACATGCTCTTAATACCAACAAACATCATCCCTCTAGTCCGGACTCAAATGTTTCATTTATATTTTTATACTTCTCTTTTCTTTATCCACATTTACATTCACAACTCTCTTTCAGTTCGTTCAGTTCAATCTGGGTGCTTCTTCTTGAGCAATTTTTATGTAAGTTTTTAACTGGGTCTTCCTTCCTCTGCTTCATTTATCATTTAATTTTATTTTGTTCCATCATGGGTTACCCAGAATTTCTGCCATTTCTCCTTATTTTCTTTGGGGGTTTTCTTTAGTTTAGCTTCAGCTCTTTCCTTCTCACAGCTGCTATTTGTATTATGAAATTAAACACAAAATGGAGTGCAGAAAAATTATACTTACATTTATGACAGCTGTATAAGCCATGGATGCTAGGGTTGTTACTTTGACTAGTGGGATTAAAATGTCAAAACAACACAAAGTAGAATGAAATGGTTGGAAGAGATAACAATCATTTTGGAGAAAAAAAAGCTTTTAAATGTGCTTTAACAGAAAAGTGAGAGAATGAAATGGCATGACTATTTAAAATTGATTTTTTTATATTATTAATATCCACTTGCTGTGGTGGATTGATGTTCGCCTTAAGATTTTATATGCAACGCTGAGACTAAAAACCAAGGAAAGGATCCAGATCCAATTTTATAATGAGGTTTGAATGATAGTAATTTGAGAATTAAATTCTGGTCACACAAATTATAGTTTGTTGATTTATAATCATCCTATGATTATTACTTGTGCATTCGTTGGCAACAATGTAGATAATGTTCTTTATTTCTTTTATATTGTTTCTTTTTTTATTCCAAGGACATTTGGATGTATATTGGTTTATTGACTCTGTTCACACATATTAGTGTTAGTGTAACAGAAAATCATTTTAAATAGTTGGTAAATAAAAAGAGAGAACTTTTATTTTCTTTGACTTGTAGGTTTTTTTTTTCCTGTGTGATAAGAGCCTGGTAGGTACTTTCATAAGGGAAAGATAACAGAAGCATGGGATAAAGTGAGTCCGATGCGGCCCAGTGAATCTGGGTGTAGCATTAGATAAGAGAACTTATCTGTTAACAAATAGTTATATCTTACTTCAACTCCTAGAGAAAGATGCAAGTGGCGCATTAGCATTTTTCTATTGATAGACTTCATAGCTTATATCATATTGGAAACTTTTGGATGATTATTGATAGACTTCATAACTTATATCATATTGGAAACTTTTGGATGATTGGAATGTTTGTAAGGTCAAATGGCATGATGATGCATATAGAAGAATACTCCTTTAGGGTGCTTAAAGTATCTCTCAACCCTGACCCCAATAAGTGTCTTTGGCATGTCAATGTTAGGAAAAAGATTTAGCATTGGGGGTTTCCTTAGTTTTCAATAGGATGCTTTTCCTTTATAGTTGTCTTTACATATCTTTTTTCTTAATATTGAAATCCGGTTATTATCAAATTATATTTTAAGCATGACCAAAAGAATTTCAATTAAAGTGGGTTGCTGTTATGAATATCTTTCAACGTGACCACAAGAATGGGGAGATTTATGGGAGACTTCATAGGAAGGGGTCGCCTGTTCTGAGAAAAGAATTTTTATTTAGAGTAGTCTCTTGCAATGTGAGTACGAGGGTAGAGAGATTGATGGGAGACTTCATGGAAAGGGATGAAGAAGGAAAGAAGGATATTAATCAAATGTAAGTTGTGCTACTTGTGTCTTGAGAGATAGCGATTGGATTGACCAATTTGGTGAAAGAAACAAGTCAGGATGAAAGAGATCCTTTATGGTTTGCTAGCATTTGAAGTATATACAGGCTGCAAGTGAATGGCTGGGATTCTGATATTGTGATTTGGGGCTGTTAGTAAATGGAAAGACATAGCTAAACATAATTTTTTTTTTCTTGCTGAAAATCATGGGGAAAGTGCGAGGTTGTGGGCAGATGGATGGGTTTGTATATCAGCTTAATTTCACGTTTATATAGTTTATCACGTTTGCATCCCTTTTCCATTGCTAGGGTGCATACTAATTCAGCTATTCTTCCATTGATTTGGGAATGTGGGTTTAGAAAGAACTTGACAGATATGGATGTTGGGGAGATTAATCTATAATGTTTCGGTTAAAATGTGTTGTTTTGTTCCAAACCAGATAAGAGAAAGTGGATATTGGAGTCATCAGGTGAGGCCTTTTGTAAATCATTCGCAAAGATTTGATGGGCAACCCTTTTCCTCCCTAAGCCAATCCCTCAAAGATATGCAAAGCTAAAGTTCCTATAAGGCAAGGTGCTAGTTGGATTATTGCTTATGGAGACAAGGTTCGACTAAAAAGAAAAAGGCTTGTTTTTTTGAAATGGATCTATGTGTATGAACCATTTGTCTTTACGATGTCTGGTTGCATCAGATTTGTTGAAAAGGGGTTTCCTTGAATCTGATATGGGTTGGGACAATCTAGTGCTTGTGTGTAATAGGTACATTATTTTGGAGAAAATAAAAAAGTGAATTCTGCTCGGAACATGCAATATGATGGCTCTATAGTGGGTTATTTTGATGGAGAGAACTAAAAGAAGTTGTGAGAGTATGAAGGAGGGGAGCTAGTCTGTTTTCGAGTTAAGGGTTTGATTTAGGGCATATGGGCATTGGTTGCGTCAAAATCCAGAAACATATTGTTTCTTAGTAATGGAATGCTGCTTTAATATGGTGCTGTAGTCTCTCTCTCTCTCTCTCTCTCTCTCTCTCTCTCTCTGAACGCTAGCATATAGCTCCCATATTCCGTGGGCACTTGTTATGTTTAATAAATATTTATTCCTTAACAATATCAATAGTTCAAGTGTATTATTAAATCCTGCAAAAGATACGTACTGAATGCTCTATCACTTTGTGTTGGTTGGTGCAGTAGTAGTCCAAACTCAAAGGACTACTTCAGCAAAATGGACCAATGATGGTCATTAATATTTTTCCAATATCCAAAGACAGTAACTTAGCAATAATAGACAATAATGATCTTTTATGTCTTATCACAAAGTTGGCAGGATGGCTTTTCAGTGTTTTAATTCTATAAGGTTTCATTCCTATTTTAGGTGTTTTTAAATTTCTCAATAAATATTTACATGATTGAAATTACAATAGACAAAAAAATATTCTCCTTTCTTTCTAATATATATGTGGGCATGTGGCATATGAGTGCTGAGGTTTATTTTCATCTGTAATGCATTTCATGTATTAATAGGTTCCCCTTTCATTTTATTTATTTATTGGTGCTAATATAGAGCATGATATTGACATGTTCAAGCATATCATAATTGTGCCATTTTCATTGATCACAGTTGGTTGTGTG
Organism: Fragaria x ananassa; assembly: GCA_034370585.1. Lineage (NCBI taxonomy): Eukaryota > Viridiplantae > Streptophyta > Magnoliopsida > Rosales > Rosaceae > Fragaria > Fragaria x ananassa. Next base: position 18,129,580 of record CP139769.1, read on the forward strand.
GTTGCGCAGGCACTTGTCCTCAAATACCTCCTTTTCTACCCAGACGGACTAGGTAAAGGTGCACCAAACATGCATCACAATTTGGGTTCAAGGACACTTTCTAGTAGTCATTGTGTTGCATCGACTAACTTTTCCTCACTTTCTGAAGATGCTAAAGCAAGGTGATTAATCTTTGCAAAATGAAACTTTATGCCATGTACATCAATTTGGATTTTACTAATTTTTGAAGGACATCATTTAGTTTTTCAAACCCTGTTTTGCATAAGGTACGGAGGGATTTTTCTGTTCCAATCAATTTTAACCATTGCATCATTCATCATCCAATTGTTAAAAGCTGGTTGCCCATGAATCTGACCTTTCCATTGTTAATGATACTTTAGTCCTTGCATGTGGTTTCCAACAATCAGATTGAATGTTGATTGCCACAGTTACTGATCTTTTGCAAAACGTCGTTTGACAGTGACCAAAGGGTGTCTTGGAGTAGTTATAGAACTTACCATGATATATATTAAACTCTTTTTGTCCTAAACCAGAGTATCATGATAATGAAATCTGCTAGGGACTTGTAAGAAGAAAGAATTCAGCTATGTCATTTTTAAATATCCGATGATACTCTGGTAACATGGTAGTCTGTAACCAATATTGATTCATGTTGGTAATTTGATAATTGTTTTTCAAGATTGATGAAGGCCTTCTAACTCAATACCAAACTTTCTGACAGAGCTTTGCTTAGAAGTATGGGTGAGATATTGTTCTCATGTGGAAGTAATAAAAGGGCTGTGGTTGCAACTTTGAGTGTTATTGGAGATGATGTTGCAAGGTTTGGAGGCAGCAAGGATGAAGTAAGTGGCGGGTCAATGACAAGATATGTCTCTATATATAGCTTTTTTAAAGGATGTGTTTATATAATGTACTAGTAAAGCTTCCATTTGAATATCTGTTATATATAATATTAAATTGTAAAGTATGTGTTTCTGAATAGTTGTTTGTGAATATTACCGACGAATATAAATTTCATTCCGCAGGTAATAGCAAAATCACTTGAGGGCCTTTCTATTGAATCAGCTGCTGACTTGCATAAAGTGCTAAGAGTTGAGACATACACGACTGAAGAAAGTGTACTTCAGGGGCTAGAATCAGTAATTCCTGTTTTCCGAAGTCGTATGGGGGCATTGCTGTTCCTTATTTCTGCTTTGCTTTCACGTGGCCTGGTATGCATGCTAAGCTTGAAAGCTCTATTGTAGTTGTATTAGTATTTTTGCATACGTTCTTCACTATACCACTGTCGTGTCTTATATTTTTGATTTTAAATTTCTAGTTCACAGCTATTTAGTTTTTCTAACTTATGGATTAGTTTACTGGAATATTAGCCATAATTTTGTTTTCTCATTACTGTAGCTTTGGGGTCAAACATAGCCTTTTTAAAGGAAAGATGAGAGTACACTGCGAAATTTACAGTGCAGTCAAACTACTACCTGGACCATTAGGTTCCATATTTCTATATTTGAGTAAATAGTTGGTGCATATCTTAGAGAAAAATCAGTCTCAGAATATACGACTGCTGCTCAGTGATAGAAGTCATAGAATCATATTGACATGTCTTTGGGCCCTAGGTTACTTGTATCTTTGAAGGTTGAATTTTTCCTAAAGATTATCACACAGATGGATGTTTCATATGCAGCGGCTCTCAGGACATAGTTCTCAATCTCTAATTAGTTTATCTTATACATAAAAAGTTCTATAGGGCAAGTAGTAAACTGCGGTCGATCCCTCTGAGGTCCATTAGTGTCCTGAATGTTTTGAATGAAGATTTTCAATTTCATGCAATAGTAAGGTTTGAAGCAGGTGAAATTATATTGACATGCTCTGAAAGCCTTCGTAATTTTTTCCTATTTTTTCCTTTCAAGCACATCTTTCTGAAAGTTTCAGTAGTTGTTACATGAGAATGATAGGCTGTTTTGCTTAATTTGTACATCTGGGTTCGATTGTTTGTGTTTTTCCAACTTGTGTAAGTCCATACATCTATTGACATCAGGTTGTTTCATTCTCCCTGCTCCAAATGCATTTTTGCTTTCTTAAATTTCTCCTCCTTAGATGCTCCCTATTATTAAAATGAAAGTTTTTCTTTATAGGACTTAATCCAGGCTGACAGGGATGATCCTAGCCTACCTCTTGTCACTGCTCCATTTGGGCATGCGTCACAGGTATAAACTACATATGCATGAATTTCCACTTTTGACCCAATTGCTGAATACTTGATCCATTTGCAGCTCGTTCTAATGAATTTTGCAATTTGATTTATTGTGTATCTTGTATGCAGGAAATTGTCAATTTACTGCTCTCCGGGCAGGCTGTTCCAAACGTCTTTGATGGAAATATGGATCTGGGGGGTGGTATGTCCTTAAAGGGCATATCAAGAACTGTAGAAGTTGGATTCTTAACACTGTTGGAGTCCTTAAATTTCTGCAAGGTTGGCCATCATTTGAAATGCCCTAGATGGCCAATCTGGGTAGTGGGAAGTGAGTCTCATTATACAGTTCTCTTTGCTCCTGATACCAATGTCCAGGATGAGAATGAACTGGAAGGAAGGGAATCACAGATTCGGAAAGCGTTTGATGCCCAAGATCAGAGTGGGGGTGGTGGTTTCATTAGTGTTGAAGGTTTTCACCAAGTCCTGAGGGAAACTGATGTAAAAGTTCCAAGTGAGAAGGTTGATCTTCTTTGCAGCACAGGATTCATTGTATGGAGCGAGTTCTGGCAGGTTATTTTGGATCTGGACAAGACCATGGGAGGCCTCAAGGATTCAACTGGATTGATGGGTAAGAAGGTCTTTGATCTTTACCATTTTAATGGAATTGCAAAATCAGATCTGAATGGAAGCCAAGTAAACTCTGGAGGTGAGACTCCAGTGCAAAGACCTAGGCTCACAAAATTGAGAGTTTCGGTTCCTCCAAGATGGACTCCTGAAGAATATATGACAGATGTTTCAGTGTCCTCTAGTGCTAATGAATCCAAAGAAATATCTAAGCCAGAGCCTCCTCAGCATGCACCTTTGGTGGACTGTATACGGACACGCTGGCCCCATGCTGTTTGCAACTGGGTAGGGGATGCACCTAGTATTGTCTGAATTCTTTGTTATTTACAGACCTTTTGTTGTACTTTTATTGTTGGAAGCACATAGAGGAGCACAAACTGAAGTGCTAAAAGGATGAGTTGTTTGGGTTTAAGTGCTGCCTGCTGTTAAGCAGTAGAGAGATTCAGCTCTCAAGTACATGAACAGTGCCAAAGGCGTTTTCAACTGTGCTAGCTGCAGCTTAAACAACCAATTCGATTTTGGAGTTGTCAACATATTGAAGAGGGGAATATATTCTTGTGAAATTGTAAAATGGATTTCATCTTTGTTGTCCCAGCAGAGTGGTTTTCAGTTCTTGGGATGAATCTTGAGAAAACAAACATCAAGCTGTCTCATGGTCGGAATGGGAATTGTTGTAATGATTTTATAGTAAAACTTTTTTAAATGAATATTGGTTTCAGACTTGTTATTATCTTTTTTTTCTTTTCTTTTTTTGTCAAGACTTTTTTTTTCTTCTCGATTACTTATTATCTTATTGATAAATGATTGATTTGCTTGGGACATCAAAATTATTTGCCATGAGTAGAACTACTATTCCAAGCACGTTAATATACCAACTTCTTCCATATCTTTTCTCTTTTCACCCTTTCATGGCTCAGCAACTCAGAAACAATGTTCTCATCAAATATTACCACAACAACCAGACTTGAAATTGATTATCCAAACAGGCAAATAATGAAGTGATTTTATTAAATAGAGGTAAAAACTAAGTACAAAAAGAATAGTTTCGCCAGATGAATTGGCGAATGGCGACATCAGAAGCTGAAACCGGCAGCAACCCAAGCCTAAAACTCAGGGTTCATCTCTCTCTTTTCTCCTTCCTCTGTTCGTTTCTTTTTGTTGCATAGATTAGTCTCCTAGTCACTGTAGCTGTTTAGTTTCTGACAAGAAATGAGCAAAGGTTTAGATAGAGTTCATACTCAGTTGTAGAATGCCTCCAATTGTTTGATTGAATTGATTGCTTGTTTCCAGCGGCATATTCCAATTTCTTTGTTGTGGGTTTTTCGTGTTTGACATATATGCACATGAATCTACAAATGGCATTTTCAGTGCATTCTAGAAACCCAAGAATTGTCCAAAGCTTTGCCCGGAACTTTTCACTGTGGTCAATGAAGAAGGACCCTTCCCTTGAATCGGCATTGTCTAGGAATCGCCGGTGGGTGGTGAACAATCAACTCAAGAACATCATCCTTAGGTGCCCTGGTCAGGTGGCAAAAGTGAGGTTCATTCAGAACAAGTTCAAGACTCTTGATCTCCAAGGGAAGGCTCTCAATTGGCTCAAGAAGTACCCCTGCTGCTTTCAAGTCTATCTGCAGGGCGACGAGTACTACTGCCACCTCACGAAACGGATGATGGCTTTGGTGGAAGAGGAGGAGTCTGTCAAAGATATGCAGGAGCCTGTGTTTGTGGAGAGATTAGCAAAGTTACTGATGATGAGCCGCAATCAGAGACTAAATGTTGCCAAGCTTAATGAACTGAAGCGGAATTTTGGTTTTCCGGATGACTATTTGCTTAGACTTGTGCCAAAGTATCCTGACATGTTTCGGGTTGTTAATTATAGCGGCCGAAGGAGTTCCATGGAGATTGAGCTGGTGGATTGGAATCCGGATTTAGCGGTTTCTGCCATTGAAGCTTCAGCTCAGAAGCAGGGAAGTGAGCCATGCTTCACTTGCTCATTGCCTTCAACTTGGGCCAAGTCATGGGAAAGATTTCATGAGTTTAATGCAACTCCTTATATTTCTCCGTACTTGGACACCAAAGCTTTAGTGGATGGATCAAAGGAGATGGAGAAGAGGACTGTTGGCTTGGTGCATGAGTTGTTGTCATTGACTCTATGGAAGAAAGCATCAATTATAAAGCTTGGACATTTTCAGAGGGAGTTTGTTTTGCCAGAGAGATTGAATGCTTTGCTGCTGAAACACCCTGGCATATTTTATGTATCAAATAAGTATCAGATATATACTGTCCTTCTTAGAGAAGGCTATAATGGGCAAGAACTGGTTCATAAGGATCCGCTTGTTGTCATAAAAGAGAAGTTTGGGGAACTTATGCAAGATGGGCTTCATGAATATAACCGCAGGCGCCATTTAGTAAATGTAGAAAAGAAGAGAAACAAAGGAATGGTTTTGAGTAGATCAGATAAAGGTAGGGATTTGCCTGCCCTTGATGAGCAGGGAGACAGAGGAAGTTTGTTTGATCCAGAAGAAAGAAAAAGGTTTTATAAAGTTCTGTTTGACGATGGTGCCCCATGAGATTTGATATTTATTTCTCCAAGGTTTGTTGTCTCAGTTTTCACGGTTTACACGGTTTCCAAGTTCAATGTTTTTGCATGATATGCTGAAGTAATTGTTGAGAATGATTTTATAAAATTGGGACCATTTATCTTGCCTGAAATTGATTGTTTTCATTCAGGATGTGCAAGTCTGTGCCTTTAAGAATCATAAACACTTCCTTAGTATTTGATTCGTTGTTCTCCATGATATATATGTATAAGATTTCAATTTTTCTTTTCAATGCTAAAGTAGTGTATTTGTCTTAATGAGTTACAATCTAGTCTAACTTTATCAACTAGCTCGTGTCCTCATGGGGCTACTATTTTGGTTTGTAATAGCTCCTGATCTTGTTTCCCTCATTTCCCTTGATCAAGAAAAAAAGAAGTTATAAGAATAAATCTGTGTCAATATCTCATATGTGGAGAATCTTTTTTGTAAACTATAAAATGGAGGAACCAACAAATACTTGAATTTAAAAACTAGAAATTCGAAGTATTATTTTTGTCTCCCAGTTGTATGATGTTGGTTCATAAAAGGAAACGATCTACTAACCACATTTCTTTCTAGCCTAAGAATAGAGGGGAATTAAAAACCTACTTTACAATGCCTATCTAATCTCTCCTCTATGGTATAGATCTTTCAGATATAAAAAGAATGGGTTGGTCTTTGGAAGATGTGCTATTGTGTATTGGGTTCTGGATGGAGAGAAACAGAAGAGATTATGAAAATGTGAACCTGGATGAGTCTTACAGCTTTGGGATGTTGTCCGCTTGGCATCTTTATGGATTTCTATGTTAAAAAGTGATCCTATTTCTATTCAGTCAAAGAGTAATTCTGCAGTTCCGTAGTTTTGTAGTTATTGTGCTTGGGAGTGCTTGTAAATCTTTCTTCTCTGTTTGGTGTTTTGGAGATGTTTTGGTAATGTTTTAGGAGTTGGCGCCTTCATTGTAGGTTTTCTGTTTAATAGATTAAATTCCATTTCTGTTAAATAAACTAACATCAGATCACTATGCAGAATTTTCATACGTAACTCAAGCATAGCAAGGCCAGTAACTATTGTCAGATCTCAGACCAGGTTGCTGGATGAGAAATGGGAGTGCAAGACCCAGAACTTCAGTTAGACCTCATGGCTACTGAAGAAAATTCTAGAACCTGCAAAGTGAATTCACCTGACTCGGTCTTGGGGGAGCAGCACCATGTTCAAGTTTAACACCAAAGAAAGATAAGGAATTGAGCACAGATGAAGTGAAGTTGAGTTGTATGGCATGGTTCAGTGTTCATTACTTAAAGGGTAGAGTAGCATACAAGCAGCAATCGGACATTGACAAAAGATGTGAGTACTGTCTTTATAACGGTTGGGGCAGACTGGCAGAGAACGCAACTTGTATCACCTTAAAACCCTTTGGTAAGCAGCTTCGCATCAGTTGGCAGGAGGTTGTTGCAAGCTCTCCAGAGGCAAATTTGCAATTTGCCAGGTACTTTTGCTTCCCACAAATTCTTCCACAACATTTTGTATGAATTACCATTAGACGTAGATCCTAAAGCATTATCTTCCTAGATCCGCCACTGCTAGCACCCCTTCTCTAGCAATTCAATATGCCAATTTCATAGAATAGAAGCCTCTTTTCTCTAAGCTCCAGAAGAGCGTGCCTCCATCTGTCTCCTGCTAAGAGGAATCACATAGAATTTTATTTGCTCATGCGGTGTAAAGATGTTGCGAATCATAGCTTCTTTCCAACTTCTGCTACTTACATCAACAAGTTCAACAAGTTCTAACGCACAGTTTGGAAGCTTTTGCTCCGAGTATTGCTGGCATTCTATAATCCAGTTATCTCAGTCAAATATTTACTTGTTGTCCATTACCAACACGCCATTTCACCCCAGCTCTAACAGTTGGTCTGCCTTGGAGTATACTTCTCCATGGCTCCATGAGAAAGATGGCGAGTCTCCAAGCTCTGCTTCCCAGAAGGAGCAATGGGGTGATACCGAGTTTTATAGATTTGAGCAATTAGGGAGTTGGGTTTCTTGTTTAGCAAGCATTTCTAAATGAAAGGCATAGATTTTCTTGAAACCCATACCACACCCACCCACTGACCCACCTACCTGGTAGCAATTCAGACTACGCCGTCGATTTTTGACAGATTTGAAGTTAATTGACTTCATATACTAGTAGTAGTAAGATTTAGGAGGTTTAGGAGGGTGTTGTGTGAAAAGTCAGAACCACTGTCAGTTGGAGGAGGGGTAATTTGCACCATGGCACCTCCCCATGCTTCAACTAATTCCCGTGATTCTGCCCTAAATTGAATTAGTGGTGCTTTTCCTATAGTGGCATCACCAACCCTTTCTTTCACCAATCAACTTCATAGCAGCAGGAATTTTCAGCTTTTTTGGTGAAGTTGCAGGCATGGTGTCCCTAATGCGCTAGCAAGTTGTGCTTCCTAGGAAGAAGATATGAATTATGATGATACTCGATCAAATTCTCTCTTTTGCTATTTGCAGCAAGTTGTTCAATGCAAAGGTTGATGACGCCGGAGATGGAACTGTTGCTATGGTTGCACAAAAGCAAATACGCCAGAGAGTATTTCTTCTAGGAGTTCAAGACTTTCTCTTCAAGATAGAGATAGCATTTCAAACCCTTTACCCTAATCTTACCTAGTTATATTTTTGAAAAGCAAGCAGCGATCTCCTCAGTCTTGATACAAATATCTTATCCGTTGTTACGATCTTTGTTCTCGTCATTCAGTTCCTAATTCTACTACAATACTGATTTACATTATGTTTCGGAGTTAATTCACCAACAGACCAGGACATAAAATACGAAGGTCGTTCAAGCAATTCTTAACCACATGCTGCTAATTGCATATCGAGTATTCCTTGGGCAGTGTTCTTCTCCTAAATCCTAATAGGTTGAGTGGCAAGCCAGTCTTCTTCTCCTAAATCCTACTAGGTTGAGTAGCAAGCCGGAAAAACGTGGGACTTTCACGGTAAAATCTGCTTACCGGATTGCACAGCAACAAGTGCTTGGTCAAGTTCTTACCTCTACCTAAAATGGAGATTCCTACTTGGAACTATGGAAGCATTTGTGGAGAGCTAGAGTACCTGGTAAGGGTTCATATGCATGCCATAAAGCTAGAGGTACCTGGTAAGGTTCATATTTGTGATTCAGAGCTTGCCATAATATTCTCCCAGTTGATCACCAAAAGGTTTGAAGGACTGGGTGGGTGTATGTTACGTCATGCTCTACTGGAAAACAGGGAACATGTCTTCTGTAAATGTCCTAGTGCTCATGTTATAATGACAGGAGATCATTCTTGTTAAAACAGGGTATATCTATTGCCAATTCGAGCCAAGCAATTGTATTCTGGACCCAGGGCATGCAGTGATATTGCACACAGTCCAGCAACCATTTGCTTATGAGTCTTCTTCAGATGTAATATGGGAGCCTTCCTCTCCACATTTACTTCATGACCTCATGAAGATTGTAATCCCACCATAAATTTAAAAATATCCTAGTACTTCCACCCTCTCAAAAACAAAAACAAAAACACCTAACCACATTCAATCCAATCCTAATACAGTCTAATCTAGTTCCTTTAGCTCCCAACCAAATTACCCAAATACCTAACTAGATTAAATCCACTTCTAATGCAATCTAATCTAACGTGTCATGGTGTACAAAGCTCTGATACTTTCACCGAATGCATTCACAAGCATGTGATAATGAATTGCACTGTACTATTAATTTGAAAAATATGACAACAAAGAGCATGAATATTTTTTTTTTTTTTTCAGGACAATTGCTAAAAATCTTTTTATTCAGTATTCTGTTTCCAGCACACCATCAATTAGTCCAAACTCCATAGCCTGCAATAGAAAGCAGCATTGTTAGTGTAGAAAGCAGCGATGTAAGTAGTTTAAAGCAACCAGAATGCACTCAAAGTAATATGGTCAGAAGCACTTCTATGACCATTTGGATACTACAGATGCTACTTGGCTTATTCCCCTTCTGTGCTATTTTTATCTACCCACTTTTATTCCCTCCCAAATCAATGGATTTTACATTATCTCAATTTGTAATGCTGCGTATCATTACCAATCAACAAGAAAAAACTAACAAGATGAGTTCAGCATCATTACCTCGGAAACAGATAAAAAACGATCCCTCTCAGTGTATTGCTGCACAGTCTCTAGAGATTGGCCGGTAAAAGCAACGTACATTTTGTCGACTTTCTGCATGGAAAAGCACAGAAAAGGTTGATATGAGGCAGCAAATAAGCTGCTAAATTTGAAATACATGTGGAACGGGGAATGCATAGGAACTTGAACAGCAAGAACAATCTGATCCATGGAGCGAATAATCAGGTAAAGGACATCATAATTCAGAGTCGAGAAAGCCGTATTGTTCCAAAACTTAAAAGAGAATAATCATCAGCTTTCAAGTCTATTCTTTGACCCAAAATTATTAAGAACACTAACTCAAAATAAGAGAATAGTCACCCATCTATGACACGTGGACAAAAATTAATGGTTTTTCTATGGGTGTTGTTGGGGGACCTGCGCAGTAAGACTAAACTACTTTAAAATAGTGATCATGGCATCATCATGTACCACTCAAATCTGACACAAACAGAGATGCCCAGGCCCCTGGATAACATATATCGGTCCAAAATTTTTTTTATATAACATAATTTCAAGAAAAAAAAAACATGGAGACTAATCGAGACAAAACCTAGTTTTGTATGTCGCCAAATAAGCCATAACCCACAGCACAAGAGAGAATTTTCCCAACACCCAAACGCAGAAAAACTTGAAGCTAAATTTCAGTTTTCAAGATAGGTACAGGATAATCCATCATATGCAAAACTTATAAAACATTTCACTTTCTACTCAATAAACATAAGTATAGATAGAATTGATTTATCCTGCTTCAATCTAATTCAATTCAATTAGTGATGCAGAACAGCCGGAACAATGTGTATAATTAGGCTGCAATGTGTAAAAGTAATTCCGAAATTGCATTAGAGAACCAGAACAGCGCTAAGAAAGCATGACTGGATGACCCAATGAGAGTTATTATTAACATACCCACATGTCAAGCTAAAATCCTGTAATTGTCTTTATTATCATGAATTGTTCTAACATTCTTTTTCTTTTTTTTTTTGAAGAATACATTGAATTGATGATATTATGGAGACCAACTGTGGGGGACAATTCAAATTTGGAGTGCTAATAACAACAACCAAAATAAATGATATTAAATATTTACAAAGTAGTTATGTATATTGTATCTATGTGGCATGTACAAAAGTTGTCTTATAAGTATGGAGAAGAGACTAACATGGCGAGTTTGAACTGCTTCATTAACTTGGCGCCTCACATCTTCTACGTGACCCTACATTCAGACAATGCAAAAATCAGATATTATGCGAAAAGATTATAACTATGTTGGCAGGTATTATAAAATTTACAGCAACTAATGCACAAAAAATCTATGAATTTAAGAGAAGACTTTATATCTATGAATTGAAATTAGCAAGAAAATAGATATGGAACTAAACACATAGGAAAAATCTATGAATTTTAAGATTGTATAAGCCAACACTTTCAATATCTTGTACTACACATGCCACTGTGAAGTCCAAAGATTCAAAATTAATAATATACTATAAGTTACAGGAGAAAGAAGAGTGCCGCGGGGCAACAGGGGACAAAATACTAAAAAAAATTAAAAAATGATCGAAAAGGCACTTCTTCAAGGAAGCACATCCCAGTTTAATCAGAAACCACCAAAAGGTGCTTCTATAATTTGGAAAGCACTTTTAACTCTTTTTATCGAATATGCTGCTAAAAGCACTTTGATAATCTGAAAGAGCTTTTGCCAATTCTAGAAGAAATCTCAAATGAGTCCGTTGTTGACTATTGAATAATCAGTAAGTTGGTTCAACTTCAGAAGAATGCAGATAAGCAAGACATTGTGCAGTAACAGGTTAGCATTTATAAATAAATTTTAAAAAGAAAAGCCCGATGTTGACTAATGAATAATCAGTCGGTTTGACTTCGGAAGAATGCAGATAAGCAAGACATTGTGCCGTAACAGGTTACCGTTTAAGAAATAAATTTAAAAGAAAGGAAAAGAAAAAGAACATCAGAAGAATGCAGATAAGCAAGAGCAAGTGCAGTAACAGGATAGAATATAAAAATATAAGATAAAACAGCTCTTGCTCTTGTTAACAAGCATGTTTTCATTGCTGCATGTATCTCATGTATGAAAATGAATGGCTGTTTAATGCTTGTATAACTTTTGCTACAGCAAAACAATGGAGAAAAATGTTGGTTTACACACAAATTGCCACAAAAAATAAAAAAATAAAACAAAAACAAAGATACAAAAAATGTAAAGGCTCTGGGACAATGCCCACCAGAACATTGTAGCAAGAAAATAGACACGGAAATAAATAGTCCAAATTTTTGGGTTATAACATCATCAATATGCCTACTTACACTACCATACTGTAAACACCCATAAGCTGGCTGGAAAAGAAATATCCTCCTTGGAAGCCAAAGACTAAGCCCATCCCTTTTTGGTCAAAGAAAGTCTGCTTGGTAGTTTAAGGGTCTTGTCAGGTTTATTCAGTTATGAAGAATAATTATGAGTCTAGTGTTTTTTAAGGGTCTTTTTTTTTTTATCAGTAGTGTGTTTTAAGGGTCTTGAGTGTGTCTTTCTGTCTATTTAAGTCTTACGTATTTAAGGGTCTTATTACTAACAAGTTTTATTAGTCTTATGGTATTCTAGGAGTCTAAGGGTTGTACCTGAAGCCTATAAATATGGCTTTCTAATGTAATATGAAGGGCAGATTGGATTGAATGGAGATTTTTATCTTATTGAAGGCTTGGCCTTGTTTCCTCTCCCCTAACCTCTCCCTCATTCTATTTCCCTTCTAAACCCTAAACCCTCTCTTCCTTTAAAATCTATTATGTTTCTTTGTTCTCTCAACAATCACCAGCCCACCCTATTCACTCTCTCACCATGTGTTGCTCCTCCCTGCATCACCCAACCTCCAACCCAGCATAACTAATTCATGCAATCCAACCGTGTTATGGTTCCACTAGTTGCTGGCATCGAAGAGTGACATGTTATTTAACCCAAATCCCAAATAATTTCCCAAGTTCAATGTTCCCAACTGCAGAGTAACCCTTATTTCCCTTGCTACCTTGTCAGAATTACGGTGTGCCAAACTCCAGCCTTGGTTTCCATGAAATTGGTAGGGGAAGTTTGTCGAAATTGAAAATGCAAGAAATTACAATCTGGGGTTTTGGTTCCATCTACAGAATGAACTAACATACTATACTAAGTTACATCTGTCCAAGACCAAAACTATAATGGGATAAGAGAGACAGGTTTAAGTGCCACGCAGGAACACAGGGTATTACTACAATACCAGTCATATATCCAATTAAACCAAATACTTTGAGCAAGCATCTTTTAAATAACATGAAGGACTAATTGCTTATCTAAAAATATTTGTAACATCGTCCAAATTCATGAAACAAGAGAAGGATAATATCAGTTAACATCTTCCTCTACTTATATAAGCATTTGGTTATACTAAAAAGTCATTACATACCCCACAGCCACTTTGAGGTTGGTGTATCATAATTCGTGCATTTGGCATTGCATAGGGCATTCCCTTTTCTCCTCCAGCAAGAAGAAGTGCTCCTTGGCTAGCAGCTACTCCAAAACATACTGTCCCCACCTTAGGTTTAATCTAGCAAAGAGAAAATAATCGATTATTGTTAAAAGAACATTAACTGTAAATACAAGTTTATTTCCTCTGTGCAGGGCAAAAAGCTGTGGATAGACATAATCTGTAATAAAGTGCACTCAAATTGAGGTTATAACTTTCTCCATGCTTTAGAACCCTTTCGATTCAGACCTGTTAATCCATGAATCACATGACAGAACTGATATCATATTCTATGTTGATTTGTTTATCTAATCCATATACATACATATATATATATATATATATATCACACAATATTCATCTAAGATACCGCCTGAAATTTTTACAATTGCTCTACATAATTTCAATACTATCTGAATATTTCAAAAATAGGTGGAGATTGCTTTATAGTTCAACTACACATTTTTAAAATTGAATATCAAATGCAAATATTAACTACATCATACTATGTTGGTCTGGGTATCATGAAATTCTGGGAAATGAAAACAAGAACTTGTCCACAAAAATGACAAAAGAAAATCCCTAGAGGAAAATATAAAGTATTAATGAAGGGAAAGAGCACTGAAATGTAAGTAGAATTAGAACATTAAACATAAAAAATAAATAAAAACAGTATGATGTTTACCCAAGACATGCAGTCATAAATTGCCAACACGGAGTATGTACTCCCACCAGGGCAGTTCAAGTAAACCTGAAATGGTACAGGATCAAGTTACAATCTCTGGAATAGACATATTTTCATTCTAAAGACTAAAATCTTGAAACATTAGCCTTGTGAATACATTCCAGGATTGGGGAGAACAGGAGCGACATAAAAGTATCAGCATACCAGAATATCTGCTTCCTCATCAATGGTAGCCAGAGTTACAAGCTGTGATATGACTCGTTGAGCCACCAAGGAGTTGACAGGCTGCCCAATGAAGATTATACGATTTCTAAATAGCACAGAAGAGAGGTCTAAAGGTCCTCCCGGGGTCATAACTGCCGGCAGTATCGGTGGATTCCCCTTTTTCGCTTCTATTGCACCGTAACTATACATATTCCAAACCATTTCGAAATTCAATAATCACTTCAAACAGTTAAACAGAATTGTAAATACTGTAACGGAGCCTTGAAACCAACTAATTTCCGGTTTTATATTCATCATTTACCACCCAACAGCATTTCTTATCGAAATTCACAGCTCAAATACTATTATATCTATAAAAACAACAAGAGCGCGCACACACCTGGTACTAGTATCACCAAAAAACTTGCCATCAAGCTTTAGAGATGTGCCACTCGATAAACCTGAGCACGGCAGCAATACGTATCGCAATCAATCACTTTGCAAAAGCTTAAACCATCTAAAACCTAAGAATCTCATACACGAATCTGTGAATTGTTCAATATGAAGTCGAATAATTAGTGAAGGATTACCGGCAGCGTCGCCATAAGGACTCCGCAAGGTTGCAAAGACTGTACAACTCTTCGGTTTTCTACAAATCGTAGCAAAAAATTCATCAAATACAATCCTTTGTTGCTATATATGAATCTGCCAAAATTACAGAGCATTTGTTTGTGTTACCTGACGGAAACGGAAGGGAGCGAAGCGAATGAGAAGCTCAGAGGCGCCGAGAAAGCTGAAGCTACCATTTCTTAGCTCAGAGAGAGAGAGAGAGAGAGGTGATAGAGTAAGAGAAAGAGAGAGCTCCGAGTATAAGTATCAGCGTCCGCCGTCCGGACCCGGCCAAACTTTTTTTTTTTTGTATGGAAATGGATGTTACTCCACGGAGTGTAAAACTCGTATATTAAAACTACCAATGACACATACATGAGTTAAACTCCGATACAAATCCAACGGTTGGTCAACCAGCAGCATAGCTCTGTTACAATTCGAAAAGCCCTATAAAAGTTATAAAGAAATAACTCACTCAAAAACTAACATCTACAAGAGGACTTTATTTTAGCCTAAAAAATAATAATCTACGTAACCAACCAAAGTACCTCAGCTCAATAAATCAAGATCTAAAGACCATTTCGGTGTATTTTTCTATCAAAAAAAAGGGTAGAATCTTTGATACGGTTATATAGGGATCTGTCACTCCCTTGCAAAACCCAACATAGACCCAAATCAAAATGAAGAGAGATAAGAAAAGTAGACCCCAAGGCTCAACCCAGCAAACTAAAGCCCAAAAGCCCAACTAATCCTTCCTCTCTCCCGTCTAATTCGGACCGGCGGCAAGTTTACCGGAGAGGCATTATACCACCAGTTCAATCCGGAGGTTCCTCCGCCCTGGACCACATGGTTGTTGCTACTTACCTCCGCTACTTCAAGCCTCGCAGCTGAAGAATCAAGCAGGATCCGCTACCGCCGCTAGGTCGTCAAACACATATCCAAAGCTCAATCCCTTCCGTCTTCACCAGCGCTCACCGCTTCCTCGATCCACTGCCGCTAGTTGGGCCTCGTTCCACCTCCTTTTATGAACACCGATTCGGACCCAGGATGCTCACCACCCGAGATCGGCTTCGCCTGTCAGGACCCGCCCCGAATTTCACCCCGAAACCCGAGATGAGTCCTGCGGGGACCACCTTCAAGGAAAATTTGCCGAGGACTCGGCAAACCTCCCTAAAAAATGGACAACCCTAACTTAAAAACTTACGAATCACCTTTTAATCCAAAACAAATAAATCTTCAGCTACACTCCAAAAATAGCCAGAATACAAACATAAGAATTCCAATAGTATTCAGAGCTACTAAAAATAAAATAAAATACAACGGAAGCTAACAAACTCCTAGTAGATTAAACAGGTAACCTACTGGCGAAATGTTGCTGATAGCTGGGTCACTATGCCTCGACGTCTCCTGCTGGACCTCACGCGAACTCTGCAGACTGGACATTTTAAAAACGAAGAGCCCAGGGGAAAATATTTAACACGTCAGAGTGAGTGGACAAAACTGAACTGGCAACAAATAAATATTTCCCTAAAAGAAATGCTTTCCACAGTGGCAAAAACACGAACACCACTGGAATGATTCTGAACTGGGGTCCAGCCTGGCTAGAACCCCCAAACTTTAAGAAACTGCCTCTCCGACCTGGATATTATATATATAGTATGTATGCACACTCGCCTGACTCTTGGCATGATATCTGTGAACAACTTGAATAAAGTAGATATCATACGAAGCTATTATGCTTGCGTCTAACGCTCACATCACCCCACACCGGAATTGTACCTCGCATATGGGGGAAAGCGGCCGAGTGGTAATATATACGTGCTGACTCCTTGTACGACATCTTTGAATAAATAAATGCAAGAATAGGAAGTCGCACAGGGCTACGACACTCGCGTCTAACGCTCATGTCACCCATACCGGAATTGTACCTCGCGTATGGGGGAAATCACGTATAGCTAGCTAGCATTTAATCATATACATACTATTCTCGGAATTGTACCTCGAGTATAATCCACCGAAATTCTCAATTTCGGGAAATATCCAATAACAAAAAAATCAATCAAATAATAAAGCATTTCAGATATAACATTCAAAACAAAGGTCCACTCACAACTTAGGTCTAAGCCTGACGTCGGTCGGAGGTCTCCTCTGCTCGAGCCTCCTCGCGTCCTGTTCCATATACATAAAACCTTAAATGAAACATCGACGTTTAAATGCAAAACGTGCATAATTAAATATGCTTCGCGCTCAACCAAGCCTAACACTCCAAAATCTTAAATCCACTGCCAACCTCAAAACTCCACAAATTTTACCGACAACCTCGAAAAACACTTTACACCAAATAAAATCCAATGGCCGGATTATTAATTAATAATCCGCCAAAAATACTTAACTTCAACAATTCTTAAACCTATCCAAAACTCCTCCAAAAATTCTAAAACTTATTCCATTAAACTTCTCACATTTTTCTCCACCAAAAACATTTTCTCGGCGGCGGCCGGCAGCCATTTTTCGGCGACCTCCAATGGTCACCAAATTTTGACAGAATCTTCCTCTCTACCTCCTCTACAACATTCCTAACTACCACAAACTCCAATTCTAAGCTTAAGCACATCAATCGAACAGAAATACACAAAAAACCCTAGAAATTTCAAATTCCGATTTCTCCTTACCTAGCTCACGACGGAGCGAGCCCTTTGGAGGGATTGAAGCACGGGAGGAGGGCTTCCTTTTGGGCTATGGCTCACCGGACATGGCGGCCGGAGGAGGGAGTTCCGACGAGAAAACTGGTTCGGCAGCTGTGGCTTTCGGGCGGCGTTTCTCCTTCACGGCGGCGCTAGGGAGGCTGCCACCAGTCTAGAAATGTAGCTGGGAGGGAGACCGTTCGAACGGGACCGGTCCAGCGGCGAACGGAGGCCAGACGGCGGCGGACGGTCGGCCGGAAATTTCCTGGGTGCCTTGAGGGAAAAACTGGGTGAGAAGAGAGAAAATCGGGAGGGAGAGGAAAAATGGACTTGGGCCTTCAGCCCACCCGGTCCAACACCTTTATAAACCCAAAAAAAATCCAAAATTCAACACCCCGAAATAATACCCCAATAAAATTACCTTTTACTAGCAAAAATTACCATTTTTTACCGTCGTCAAAATTTCTTCCTTTGAATAATTCCCTCAAAATATTAGTCCCTCAACACTCTCTGGGGACTAATTAAATTACACACTTAGTGACGAACACGGTAAAAACTCTTATTACCGCTATGCCAGTAATAAAGGTAAAAATTAAGGTTCGGGGCGTGACATCGCCGATAGACGAAAGCTCATTCTCAGTATCTCGCCTCCGATGGACCTTCTGCTCCAACCGAGCACCAAGGAGAGACTCCCTCCCTTGTGCTGCCTCTTATCGATGACAAAGATGTCGGATACCACAACGTGCAATGGAAGACCAAGGTTGCCACCGCCCTCTATCACGAAACCCTAGGGTTCCACAGGCATAGTGACCCGACCCAAACTTAAGTACTGCACTTTCTGTGAAAACAAGAACTAAAGCGAAAAACCTTTCAAAGTTAAAAAAAACCTAAACAAAGAGTTAAAATTAGACACACATAAAGACCGAAAGAGGTAAGACATGTGACCAATTATTATCGAGAAGAGAATGGTTAAGATTACCTCTTTAAACATGTCGGAATTCAACTAACTGTAATGTTGAAGTCAAGATTGTAAATTTTTAATGTCACAAACGATATTTCAGATCCTCCTAGAAGTTGAAACCTTGTTCTGAATACTATCGATAAGTAGCTTTGACTCTCCTTCAACCATAACGGATTTATGACCATAGATCACATCAGCTAAAAGATTTGCTCTTGCTTAAGCTTCCGTCTTAAAAACATTCGAAAACCCACATTTTTGTACAAGCAAGAAGAGGTTTCTCATGTTGACCTCTTAGAGCAAATACTGCGGTGGTGTGAGATGATGGGGTAGTGTGAAGGTTGAGGTAAGAAACACATGCAACGGTGGGTTTAGAAGGTGGGCTGATCATGGGACCCATGTGGGGGCCACCAGACCAGACTAAAGGCTGGGTTAATTCTTGCACCATGGATTGAGCTGGGTTGATTTGTTTGCGGGGCCCACGCCAACTTGTCATGTGCAAGAGCTGACAATTTTCAACGGGAAGAAAATTAAAGTCAAATAACGAGCTTAAAATTTGGGCCATTAGATTAAGATCAACAAACCAAATTTAAACAAAACGGTAACTAACATTTTTTTTAATTTTACACACAATTCAAGTTTACCAACGGATTTATTCTGAAAACTAAGGAAAAAAATATTTTTAAAATGAACAAATCACCTATAAATAGCATACTTCTCTTCATCATTTTTCATCTCTTCCTTTACCATCTTATTTGTTCTTCTCTATATCATTCCCATTCTCCACAATTTATTTATTCATCTCTCTCTTGTCCAATTTATTTGTTCTTCATTTTCATTCCTCAATCAACAACATGGGAGAGGCCGGTACTACATGGACCAAAGAAGAGGAAATTCAATTGTGAATCATGGGAGGCGGTGACCGTAAATCCCATCACCGGCAATGAACAAACCGTTCAACGATTGTGGCATAAGGTACGTGAACATTATATTGAAAATTGGACGGGATCAACTAATGTCCGACCGCCTATGGCTCTTCAATTTCATTTTAAGCCTTTGAAAAAACTTCTCAAGCAATGGCACAATGCGAAAATTCAAGTTAGGAATTTTAGACCAAGCGGCACCAATCAATTGGATGAGGTAATTTTTTTTAGTCCATCCTATTAATTTAAATTAGTACAATTATGGTAGTTTTTTTTTTTTGAGAATGAATTATGGTAGCTCTTAGTTTTATAATGTTTGGGTTTTTTTTTTTTATAGGAAAGACAAATTGAATTAGAGTTTATAAAGGTGACTAATAAGCAATTCGACCATGCCGCATGTTGGGAGGCGGTAAAAGATCACCCTACTTTCAGAGATCCACCAACTCCTCCGGTCGCTCCTTTTACTTATTCCACGGCTAGTGGTTCTCAAACCTAATCACCAATTAATTTGGAGGATGAAGTTGTTTTGGAGACGCCACCAAGCTCCGTTGGAAGGCCAATGAGACAAAAGGCGGCCAAAGAAGCAAAAAGGAAAGGAAAACAAAAAGACGAGGTGAGTGAATCCATGATCCAAGCTTTACTATCCATCACTGAGAGCAACAAAATCACCACTGACTTTCTTAAAAAAAGAGAAGCGGATCGTAAGGCCAAAAGTGAAAGAATGATGAATTTTGAAGAGTCAAAAGAAGATGCAAGGATAATGGCAATGCAAATCAATGATTTTACCCCTGACTCAAAGGCGTGGTACAAAAAGTTGAAGAGTGACATAAGGAGGAAAACCGAATGCTATAGGCCTCTCTTTGATGAGCCACCCCCACAATAGATTATATGTATTTCAATTGTACTCTTTAAGAATTTTTAAGTTCAATTATGTTATTTTATTTAATGAAATAATAGTTTATCATTTCCTTTACACTCTTTAACACTAATGATCTTTTATTAAAAGAAAATAGAGTAAAGAAACACACAAAATTTTATTAAAGTAATAAAAAAGAAAGCACACATACAATTTATTTTTATTTTTAAAAAATCACACACACATACATAATATTAAATTAAAAAAACAAAGCTCGCATACGAGAAATTTAATTCATCTGTTAATATGGATCACCAGATCATCTTGTAGCGCCTTGTGGAGGTAGGCGGATCGTAATTGCAAGTGAGCATCTAAGAATGCTGGTAGTGCTTCTTCGTCCCTCAGAATTGGTTCATGACGAATAACATTAATTACCTTCACGATCCACTGGTCGTTCATATACGCTTGCTAACAATGGATGCAAGTTATCTTCTTCATTAGACTCCTCAAATTCTTCCTTAACGAACTCGTCTTCTACAATCATATTGTGAAGAATGATGCAACTTATCATGATAGTACGTAGATCTTCTAGTTTGAACAAGTTAGCACCATGTCGGAGTATGGCCCATCAAGCTTGAAGGATACCAAAACATCGCTCCACATCCTTACGATAAGACTCTTGCATTTTGGTGAAGTGTGCCTCTTTAGCATCTTTGGGCTTGGAAATTGCTTTGACAAAAGTTTGCCACCTTGGGTATATTCCGTTAGCAAGGTAGTATGGTACAGTGTCTGTACTATCATTGACTTTGTATGCTACCTCTGGAGCAATTCCGCTGATAACTCTTTCGAACACGTTGGATTCACCGAGAACGTTGAGGTCATTTTAAGCACCAGGGGTACCGAAGAAAGCATGCCATACATGTGTGTCGTAGGAGGCCACAACTTCAAGAATGACAGTAGGGTATCCTTTACGGCCTGAAAAAGCTCCCGACCACCCTTTTGGACAGTTTTTCCACTTCCAGTGCATGCAGTCGATGCTCCCAATCATGCCAGGAAAGCCACGTTGTTGTCCTCTATGTAGAAGCCTTTGCAGATCTGCGACATTAGGAGGCCGAAGATACCAACCACCGTACAAATACTCCACTTGCGCACAAAATTTCTTCAGGCACCTCAAGGCAGTTGATGCTCCCAACCTGGTGACTTCATCACATTGATCAGCTCCTGCACCATAAGCAAGCATTCGTAGAGCGCCTGTCATTTTTTGTTCCGGGAGCAATCCCAACCTTCCGGTAGCATCTGGTTTTTGCTTCCAAAAATCATCAAAATTGCAAAGGTCTGCCATGATGCGATTGAATACTGGTTTTTGCATTCTATAACGCTGACGGAAAATTGCATTGTTGTACACCAGACGCTCAACAAAGTAATCCTCCATCATGTATGCACCTCTTGCTTCCCTGTGTCTTTCGATGTTAGGGGCACGACCAGGACGTGAGCCGCGACCTTCAGGAGCTTGATTTTGCATATGTTGATATTGTGCAAGCAAGGTAGCGGTTTGAGCATTGTTGGACTGAATCTGCATAATGTGCTCTTCATCTTCTTCATCCCTAACCCTCATATAGTTTCGTATACGATCCATAAAAAATATGAGAAGTGAAATAGATGGCAGAATATGAAATATAAGGAGGAGATAATGAAGTGAATGTGTGAATGTAGAGTGAATTTGCAAGGTATTTATTGACATTATTTGGCGACAACATGTTATGATCTACACACGTGGCGTATCATGATTGGTTTAAAATCCTATCCAAAATCATCTCAATTATTTTGGAAGATAATGAATTCTGAAGATAACACGTGTCCTTTTACAATTGGTTTGAAATCCTATCCAAAATCTTCTCAATTATTTCAGAAGATAACAAATTCTAGTTTTAAATTATTTTTATTTTTTCATGTATTCAATGAGTATTTTGCATATAAATAATAATTTTAAAATTTAATATAAAGTATATAAGACAATAGTCATTTTTCTTTAAAAATAAATAAATAAATTTAATGTGAATAGTAATTAGTCCTCAGATTGATCTCATTGTTGTATTGTCAAACAGATGACTAATGACTGATTTGGGTGAATAGTGGATTAACCCTGGCTGGGAATAAGTCCAACCCACCCAAAATGGGTGTATTTGCTCTTAAGACAAAACATGCAGCAACAATAGAAGGATTCAATTGATTCATTACTAAACCATCAAAATTAAGCTTGAAAAAATTAGGAGGTGGAGACCATTTTATCACTAGAGAGTCAGCACTAGTATTACTAGAATTTGGAATAGTTCTTATAACCATCAAACATATAGCAGTCAACAAAGCAACTTAATAAGGGTTTTTTTAATGTCCTAATAATTAAACTATTTGAAGGCTTTCAAATATTGTAACAAATAATAAGGATTTTTGAAATCAAAATAGTAGAATTTTGGCCGCTCTCTTTTTCTCTTCTAGGGTTAGGGTTTTCTGTCGTTCTTTCATTTCACAATCATGAGCACAATTGGCAGCATACCTCGCCTCTTCTTTATCGTTCGCATATGGTAGAAAGAGGTTGTATCTGCGTGCATCTTAGGGACAAGGGCTCCGCCAACCTAAAGTTTTTGTTGTTGGGAAAGTGATTACCGCTCGTGAATACAAGGTGCACCCTTTCGTTGGAAAGTTTTGTCATGTTTAACGCCCTGATGTGAAGCTGCAAGTCGATGAGGCTAATGGATATCGGGTCTTATAGCTTTGCACCATCAGATATAAATAAGGTTTGAAAAAGTGTGTTGTGGGAATACAATTGTTTGCCAGCCACCTTGGCGTGCTATGACGGAGTAAATCTGGTGGAATCAGTGCCTTTGGTCACAGCATCATACTAGATCATGTTGCTTGGCATTCCTCTTGCCTTCACATTAGATCGAGTTATGAAGATCATTGGATACATACTTTGAGACTTTAAATGGATCAACAAGAACGTGAAAAAGATCGAGAAGCTAAAGATCTGTTTTGGGATCCCTTTGAACGACCCTCTTTTCAGCAAGCAATGGTACTTAGTGGAGGACATAGTGGAATTTTTCTGCAAGTTTAACTACGATAAATGTTTGGTCATTGTTCGCCTTATGGTATGATGACTTGTGTGAGATTGTTGTGCTCCGATCCTCCGTTAAATGAAGAGAAACAACGATGCTAAGCACAGTTATGCTAGATTATGTTGAAGCAAATGATGGGAACCAGTGTTGTAGTAGTGGGAATGAGAAAAGAGGGTTTAGGTTTCCAGTGCAATATCAAATTCTTGTTTTTCGAACCCTTCTCCCTAAACAGGTACCGGATATAGTTTTGTACCCATTATGTATGAATAGCAAAACATCGTCGACATGTGGTATTGATAGGCTTGCCGGAAAGGGGGGCTATGGTTTTTGACTACGTAGAACGGAAGCGATGACAGTCTTACGTTTCCCACTTCAAAACCGGAAGCGAAGCGGAAGCTTTAAGGAAGCGCCCGGAAGCGCGCTTCCAGAAAAAGTAGAATTGGGAGCGTGGTGGAAGCGTGAGCTTCCGATCTGAAAGCGCGAGTTTCTGACTTCCCGACTTCCCTACCTCTGCAAATCAAAAACCTAATTCACACAAATCTCAAGAATCATTAGACACAATGGCCGCCTAAAAAGCTTCAATGATGGCTCTTATGGTTGTGTTTGTCGTCGTCATCTCTCTCTCACCGTCGTTCGCTCTAGTCTCGTCATCACCGTTGTCGCTCTTGGGTGGTGCAAATCGATGGGTTGGGTTAGCAAACTTTGGTCACTGAATGTGAGTGACAGTCTCTCGCACTGATCTTCAGATCTGGTTGGGTTTGAGGATTGAAAATGAAACAAAGCCAAGTAATTATTGACAACGAAGAGCACAAGAGGATTGGAGTGAAGAAAATGCATACTTCTTGTTCTGTTGCAACGAAAAACAAGAAGAAAAAGAAGCAGTTACTCGGATCATCTTCAGCATATCTGTGTTGTTCTTTTTGAATGTGAGAGAGACTGAGAGAGTTAATATCCCAGTTGTTCAGAAGAAACAAAAAATATATATAAGCGAATCAGGCTTCTAAAACGGGCTAGGCGGAGAGTTCCATGAATAAAGGTATGTTCATGTGAACTTGGATCCTCAGCTCATGTTTTCCTACTCATATTGCCTTATAAAGTAATCATAACCATCCAAAAGTAAACAACGGCTCAGATGCCATTTATTTTAGTTTTCAGATATTTTCTTCTCATTCTCTCTTCCAATTTCTCACATCACATAATCTATTCTCAGTTTCTCTTCCTCACGAAACTTGAGTGCTGCTCCACGTGAGTGTAACCCCCCCACCCCCCAGCCACGGCCGCGATCGATTAAACAAAACCTAGTACCGCCCTTGCACCTCTGCATCCTTGCCTAGGAGCGTACAAGGCTAGCATAGATCTCCGACCCTCCAGCAAGCATGCACACCTCTACCTTGTGCTTTAAGAAGATCCTTACCCAGCGTCGCCGACGTCGTTGTCCTGCTAACGCCTCTAACTTCTTTCTCCTTTTTCATGTGTTCTCTGTGTGTTTGCTTGTTGAATAGTTCCTCGAAAAACTATTGCAAAACAAAGAGATCGAAAACAAGGTGGTTTGGTTGTTTAACTCAGCCGTCTCACAAATCTTCAAGATTGACTTCCCAAATCAGTTCCCCTTCTTCTCTATTCATCTACTCTCATTTGTGTGTATCTTGTTATTTCAATTTATTTTATAACATTCTAGATTGAGCTTGATTTTCTTGGATTTGTCCCAATTTGGTCATGTCTTAGAAAAGTATGAGTGCTTTGGTAATCATCTGAAGCTTTACCTTTTTGGGGCCTTTTGAGTACTTTGTGTAGATGTTAATAAACCTTTTGCCAAGTCTTCTTTTTGTTCTACTTTTAACATATGATATGTTCTCTTATAGTTGCATAACAATTTTGAGTATTTTGGTAATGATCTAAAGCCTTTCTCTTTTGGTTTCCTTATGGAAGTTTTCATCAATTCCTTATGAAAACTTGATTATGAATTTTGGTTGAATAATATTTGCAGGTGACGAAAAAGTGGGTGACAAGCATTTTGGTTGGTAATGGGGGGAACTTTGGTGCTTTGAGGCAAAGGGATTGCCTGGTTTTCAGGATAGTCGGCTTCATCTAGTAGCAGGGTTTAGAGATATAGTTTTTTCTCGATTCCAAAATGTATTGATTAGTGCCATTTTTAGTTTTTATGATATCAATTCAAGATTGATGCATTATGGTAGCTTTGAAAGTAAAGTTCATATCAATGAAATTGACTGCGGTTATCTAAGCATCATTTATGTTTTTGTTGTTGAACTTAAAGTATGAAAGAAAAGAAAATTGAGAGATTTTTGGGATGTGGATTGTAAATGATGGTAGAGGTATTATTTGTTTTCCATGGTCTTTGCATACATGAGGTATATTTGACACAAACACTAATCCAGAACTTTTATGTAATTTACACACACGATTATTCTGTTTGTACACACACAAATTCCAGGACTGTAAATGATGGCTGCTAATTGTCAAATACAAAATACACAAAACATCAGCATAAGTAATCAAATACACTTCCATCTCTTAAAAAGCTATAGCCTTCATAACAACCAAGTTGAATAGATTCCTAGCAAAATGTGTAACAGAGCACAAATCTACCAATTTTACATGCTGCAACTCTGCACCACTTTTCCTCAAAATGACCCTGCACTAGTTTTCCTTATGATTTGGTATTCCTGGGGTCTTGCAATGAAAATGGAAATCTCATGATATTTGATTGACAAAATGGTTATGCAATTGGCCTAGACGATTCTTGATAAGCCATCCAATACAATTGTTTGACATATTCAATTCATGCATATGTAGTAATAGTAGTAACAAAATCAGGTAGGAAAATAAACACAAGTATTAGGATGATAGAGCAAAACAAAAACCATATATAACAACCATATACTCACGTTATAAGGATGATAGAACATTAACATATATCTACCATCACCAACCATCATATGAGAGTGAATAGGTACCTGCAAGTACTAGTAATAAATCATATAATTCCTTAAATTTTTTAAACTCATTATACACAATATAAAAAATACCTAAGATGATGTGAAAGAGGTAATGATGATTGACTACATAACTATATACCAGCCGTATTGTTCCTAATGACCTATCACAATATCAATAATTAGAAATGCATATGTACTCTACTGATAACAAAAACTTTTAAGTTAGTTTATTTTCTTCAAGTTAGCTACTGCAAAACCAAAGAAAGCATCTATATCACCATATATTATTGTCAGTTCTTAATCAATCTTATGCTTTTAATTACAAGAATGTGAAAATTAAATGAAGCTACACACTTGATGGTGGCTTGTGTATAAAACTTAAGAAAACTAAAAGAATATTAGTACAAAATTAATAAGTGATGAAGAAGGTACCTGATGTGAGGAAGGCACATGAGATTGGTCTGTTGCCGCAATTGGATCTGGAACTTTGGTTACCTATCATTGTATCAATTATTAAAATTTACTATCTTTAGTCAAAAGTACATAATAGCTTCAGCCATAGTTAAAAACACATTACTTGTGCAGTCTTCTTTTTACACTTGCTTAATGCAGCTTCAGAGTCTCCCTTAGCTTTGCGTTTTCCACGATGGGTAGATTTTCTCTTTTTGAATCCCTTTGCATTCAAAATATTAAGACTATTAAAACAATCACCCAATACATTTTGGTCTTAATCTTCCACATCTTTATCACTGTTTATTTCTAAACGTAACATGTCTTCAACCATCTTTGCTAATTTATCAGCTTTCATAATTGCTACCTCATATGCCTTTTCACTCTCAGATGCTCTTGCTGCTACTCGAACTAGTTTAGAACACAAGATTCTATTTCGAGAAATTTGTTTCAATTTTGGATTCTCTGCAATCTCCTGCCCATGCATGTATTCTACAACATTATCAACTCTTGCATTTTTAGTCCACCTCTCCAAGATATATTGATCATGTATTTTTTTTTATGAGTGTAGTTTCTCTACTTCATTCATGACTTTGATAGCATGCATACACAAGACACCGTCTGTCTCAAACATTCTACAACAACAAGATACAATAAACTCTCTTTCTCTTTTCACTACCCGCTCATTAGTGGATCCATCCCTAATCACTGTGAACATAAAAGTTTCACCATTGGACACAGACTTCGTTATGGAAGACTTTAAAGACTCTTCAAATTGAGCTTGAAATTCTTTAAATATCGCTTTGGTATAAACTTCTCGTGAATATTTCAAGATATTTATCTCCATTTTGTAGTGGACAATCCGGAATTGCAGATCATACTCGGCTTCTAATTCCTTATACCGCTTATCATATACCATTCTTTAAAGTGAGTAAAAAACTCGGCCAGCTGAAGATCAGATATCAAATACCCCTTCAAACTAGCATTAAGGCTTTCACTAAGTTGGGTATTTTGCATTTTTGCTGACCATGTCCACTTAACATATGCATGCGCCCATTTTTTTCTTATTGCAAATGTCGTAGCCAACCAAGGATCATCATGTGCATTGTGTTGATCAAGCATGGACTCCCAAGCACTTAAGAACTCATCTTCTTCCTCAACCCGATAAAGAAATTTGTTGAATGCATTTCTCTTATCATCGGCATTAGAATTTTTGAATAAGAAGCCTACTTTCTTCATGGCATTTTGCATCAAATGCCATACACAAAGTCGGTGGAATGTATCAAGCATCACTTGTAATACAGCCTTGGCTATTGCTGCATCTTGATCAGTAAAAAATGTTTCTAGAGGCTTACCACACATTGCCTTCAAGAAAGTTTCAAACAACCATATAAATGATGATGCGGTTTCATCATACATCAAAGCAGCTCCAAATATAATCGTCTCCCTCTGGTGATTTAGTCCAACAAATACAACAAATGGCCGAATTGCTTCATTAATTTTGTAAGTTGTATCAAAACTTACAACATCTCCAAATATAGCATAATCCATTATCATTTTAGCATCTGCCCAAAAAATGTTGGTGATTTGTTCCACATTATCCAACTGCATCTCATAGAAAAAAGATGGATTGTCCAACATTTTCTTTGAAAAATATTCCAACAAATAACCAGCTTCTCCAAATTTCATTTTTTTTTGTCGGACAGTTCGAAGATAGCTCCTTTGGTCTTGCTTTGTAAACCTCAATGACTCTCTTCCACTAGCCTGCTTACCCATTAATTCAAATGCAGACTTTGGCAGAACTCCTGAATTTGAAGTCAAGTCTATAAATGCACCATCTGAAGCTTTGACATTTCGGTGAGATGGCAACATATGCACAAGATCTATCTTAACAAGAGGGTGATTATGCTCTTCGGAGAAACAATACACACGATACTTCCCTATATGTCTAACCAACTTAATGCCAATATGCGCTCAACATCCGGTCCTTGTCTCACCTCTTGGGTTTTTGGTCAAATTGTCTCTCTTATCCTTCCCTCACACACCTACCTTACAAAAAACAAAAATCGTTGAAGTGATTACCCGAAACTTATTCTTGGCACAACTATCTTTTCTAATGCTGAAGCCTTCCCTGCGTCCATAATCATTATAAAAATCATATGCAACTTCATAAGAATCAAACTCCATACCATATATAGGCTTCCATATCAATTCTTCTTTTGATCGCTTCATGCTTCTTTCTTCCACAGATTCTACATCCTCAAAACCTACAATCAAGATTGCGAGAAGAATAAAAAAACCAAAACAAAAACAGAGCTTGCTCCTGAATTTGAAAAAAGAAACAAAAAAAAGGAGCAACTTTTTAAACCCTAAATAACAATCTGATTCTAAAACCAATGCCAAAAACAAAAAGAAGAACATAAACAAAAATAGAAACAAACACAGTGATCTGATTCCATCAACTTTCTAAATCCTAAATGGTTATACAAGTGAGTAAACTAACTGATATGAGTTGATTTTTTTTTGTTGACAATGAACAGTAAGTACTTTTGAACCTTCTTCTCTGCGTGGCCAATGGAAATATTCGACAAAGAGAGAGAGAGGGAGAGATGAGAGAGGAGAGAAACAGATACGAAGGGGGAAGATAGAAGGAGACGAAGATGAAGAGAGTCCTCTCGCCTTTTGGTTTGTTTTTTTCTTTGTTATTCGATGTGAGAGATTAATTACACGAGAAATTGGAAAAGTGAATGAGAAGAAAATATCGAGAATGAGAAGAAAATATCTGAAAACTAAAAGAAACGGCATCTGAGCCGTTGTTTACTTTTAGATGGTTAGGATTGTTTTATAAGACAATATGAGAGGAAAACATGAGCCGAGGATTGGAGTCATGTTCATGCATGTTGTGTAGAAGTCAAAAGATATGTAGGTGGGTTTTCAGATTTATTATACATGAAAAAAGCAGTTTAAGTAGACACTATGATGGATAAAAAGGTATAATATTATCTTATTCATTAATTATCTAAATAATAATTATAGTGATGTTCGTATTTGGAAAGCTATTGATTTATTAATACATAAAAATATATATAAATATAATTATTTTATTCCGACGCTTCCAAAACGCTTCCGCTTTCAACAATTTTTGAAAAAAAATGCTTCTGTTCTTCTGAACGCTTCCGCTTCCAATTCTGTAAAAGAGCATAAATGATTCAATACTTATACAAGAATCCAAATTCAGAAAATAATTGTATTCATATCCACAAATTTAGAAACTTAATAGTTAATATAATATTAGAATTAAAACTTGAATTTAGATGTAAGAATCTAAAGAGAATGGTAACACACCTCTTGATTCCTGATTAATATTGATCGAAAGTACTCTTTTTTTTTTGTATGAGAGAGACACTCTTTTTTCAGTAACGAGAGATGGAGACTTGGAGTTTTTCTTCGAACATGGGAGAGTTCTGTTTTTGGTCAGAGAACCGGGAAGACTTGGAGTTGATGAAGGCAAATGCTTATATTTTTTTTTAATAAAAAGATATGTGGAGTTGAGATGCCATGTAGGAGTTAAGGAGTAGATTTAGGTGTGTGTGAATATATATACATATATATATATAGTCCGTATTTATTCTTATGGTGCAGATTTCCACTTTACACTCACTTTTCAATCAAATTTTCACATCTCCATTGTCTAATATTTAGATACTAATGTATAGATCATCTCTGCAAAATTTTAGCTAATTTGGTTATCATTAAGGCACTCAAAACTGCGTTTTTCTGTTATAAACATGAACAGTTCAAGTTTGACAGAATTATGTTCATCCATTGTTTTAATCAAATTTGAGTGCCTTAATGATAACCAAATTGGCTCAAATTTTACAGAGATAATCTATACATTAGTATCTTAATACTAGATGGTGGAGATGTGAAAATTCAATTGAAAAGTAAGTGTGAAGTGGAAATCCGCACTGTAAGCATAAATGCGGACATTCGCACCTGAGAAAATCTATATATATATATATAATATATATATATATATATATTTTATGTCCCTGTCTATAGTTGTGCAGATATATATATATATATATATATATATATTATGTCCCTATCTATATCTGTGCAGATTCCAAACATGAACCTTGTACTTTAATATTTTTGCGTAGGTTGTTAGACTTCTTCAACTTTTTTATGGGCTAGTCACATATATATGCTTATTTTATGAATCCATACCATAAACTATTTGTAAAGAACAAAAAAAAGTCCAGAGGACTCACTATTATCCTCCGTCCCTGATATCAAGAGCTCTAACCACTTGCAACAATGAGTTGTTGAGTTCTCCAATTTTGGTTTGCATGTTCTTGACCCAATCACTCGTGTTGGATTCCAGGGGCCTTGATGTAGGAAACCACAGTCTCAAAGGTGTTGTTAGCAGGAGGCGTCATCAGTCTCTAGGCTCTCCAGTGCACCACTCCTCTAGGAATGTGTTGGCTCCAATGAGATCATGTCGGAGTGGTGGTGAGGCTGGTGGAGAGGTATTCTGAAGGGTGAGAAGTTGGTGGAGTATCAGGGTGAGGAGGTCATCCATACTTAGCAACATACTCCTCAAGTGCGTTTCTGCATGTCCTTGAGATATTATGTACTAGCTATCCATCAAATTATGTGGTCTTGGTTGTAAGGAACTGATTGAGCATTATTAGTGAAGAATGAATTAGTCTTTTCTTTTTAATTCATGCATTTTACTATTTTCTCTTTCCCTTTCTTGTTGGGGTCTCAGCATACATTAATCAAAGTCTAAATATTTCCCTTACTTGATGCAATTCGTACAATTATGAGAGCAGCAACAGAGCCATTGATGGTAACAATAGTGCACACGCCCACTGATCTTTTTCGTACATATACACATTTAGTTAGTAAGTATTGTGATAAGCAACCTTGGCGTACTGGTCCAGCTGCATTTTATAGGTAAGGAAGTGATCGAGGGTTCAACCGGTCAAATCCCCTTCGAGGCAACTTGCTTTAGTTTTGTTTTTGAAAGCAAAGATGATTGCTTGGCAATTCAAATTATTATTTTTATTAAATATTCATTGATTTTTTCGTTATCTTCAATATAAATTACTTGATTTTATTTTTAATATAGGTGAAGACATTTATTGAAATGACTTTTTTTAAACGATTTTAGAATAACCATTTTAATCGATAGAAATTTTATCTAGTGATTATATATGTTTTGTGCGTCTCAGTTAAATTAAAATTCTATATGAGAGAATATGAGTCAAGTAAGCCACAACGAAGAGAAGGAAGGAAGACTTGAGTCAAGTAAGCCACAACGAAAAGAAGGAAAGAAGACTTGCAAACAAGAAAGCCCAACATTGAACCTAATATGGATAACTGGCTACACGTCACCAAGATTCTATAAACGGTGCCCTGTTGCCAAACCACCATAGTGTGGACTCACACCAAGCCCCCACAGGTCTTGGTTTCCTGAAAACAAAACACACTAAGTGTTAGTCCATAACTGCTAAGATCTGAAAAATTTAAGGGGGAAAGACCATAGCTTTGTCATCTCCCGTCTGACAGCATCGAGGTGAAACCATGATGACGTCAGAGGCGCCCCTTGACGAGGGTTAAATATGTCGTAGGCTGCCTAGGTTTTCTAGAGACAAATAGATAATATCTGGTAATAAAGACAAGAGAGAACTTCTAACAAAGACTTTATATCGAGGACCAAGTGATGATTTGTGAATGGACGGTTGGATGACAACAATCGTTGATTCGAAATAAGCTTTTTATTATTATAAAACTTTTGATATTAAAAAAATGGAAAATTTTAATAACAGTACATGATAAATGATATACTCCTAATTTTGGTGTTTCAAGTTTCAAAATAATCATAAAGGTACATGGCATAAGAATCATAACACATTTTTAGTACATGACGTCAGTAACGCCATTAACTCTATGTAATTTCTTAATTTTCAAAAAATGATTTCGGGTTTTCTCTTCTCTCCCTTTTCTTTATATTTATTTTACTCTTTTTCTATTTATGTACATTCTTTTATATAATTTTATTAACTCAGACCATAATTTTAATGACTTTGTTGTCTGCAAGTATATCACTATATTCTATTTTCTGTTTTAATTTTGGTCTTCTAGAAATTGCTGTTTTCTAACTAGTTCAACAATGAAAATTGAATCTTCTGTGCTCAAAAAGGATATTGCTGCTCCTTATAAAAATTTATTACTAGTTCAAAAATGAGAATTGAATCTTTCTAATTTATCTCTTTTTAATAATTATTAATTTTAATAATTTATTACTGTTAAATTATGAAGTGACGAATTTATCTTTCAAATGTTAACAGAAATCACACAAGATAATGAAAAATATAATAACATATATATATATATATATATATTTTTTTTTTAATTGAGATTAAAAATTGATGTACCTTACGATTGTTTTAAAATTTAAAGTTCTAAAAAGAAAGAAAATATGTGGCGTGGCAATTACAAATAATTTGCACCGAGACCCGAAAGGAGGCTTTTTTTTTTTTTTTTTTTTTTTGATTGAGAAACCCGAAAGGAGGCTTTGGGAAAATGTATAAAAGGCGGTTGTGGCTTTTCTTCGAAAAATCCAGCCTGCGCCAACCCTAATAGCTCAAAACACTACGACTTCCTTGTGTGCCTTTCACAGTCTCCCCTCTCCGTTCCTTCGTTCGTTCTCTGATTCTGTTTCTTCTGCTCTCTTCTCACTGCTCCAAGTAAGCTCTCTATCTCTCTGTCTCTCTCTCCCTCTATATTCATATATAGATACACACACATACATATAATATACATGTGGTTCTTATAAGATCAGATTCTTTTCCACATTCCTGCTGTGGCTCTCTATCTCTGATTCTGTGAAATTTGGATCTAATTCTCTGGCTTCTGAGATACACAATCGCAGCTTAGGGTTTTCGTTTCTCTCTTTTGATTATTATTGTTGATTTTGCGATTAGGATTTGGGAGAGGGGCTGCGAGTTTCAATTTTGACCAAGGAGATTTATAATCTGTCGAAACATTCATGGGTCGGAAGAAGCCGACTGCTCGCGGCGGTGACGAGGAGAATCCGCAACCGGCGGGTGGTGGGAAATCGAAGAAGAAGAACCTGGTGATCGAAGACGACGAGTATTCCGTCGGAACTGAGCTGTCCGAGGAGAGTCAGGTCCAGGAAGACAAGGCTGTTGCTCCTCCTAGTAAAGGGAAGAAGGCCAAAAAGGGGGGTTCGAAAGCTGCCAAGGGAGTGGATGAGGAGTTTGAGGGGGCCGGGGAGGATGAAGATGAGGTTCCGCAAGTTGTGTTTACTGGGAAGAAGAAGGGGAAGTTGAAGAAGAGTGGTGGGAATACGTTCAGCTCGTCGGGTTTCGGGTTGCTTGAGGATGAGGATAAGGATGGGGAGGATGATGAGCAGTCTGCGGTAACAGGTGATGAAGAGGAGGAGGAGGATGCTCCGGCATTGAAATTTTCGGGGAAGAAGAAACCTTCAAAGTCGTCGAAGAAAACTTTGTTTTCGGGGTCGGCTTTTGATGCCATTGGTGATGAAGGGGATAATGATGGTGAGGTGGATGATGATATTGTGGATAAGCGTAATGCAGCTGAAGATGATGAGAAAGACGACGATCCTGTGATTGCTTCTACGGGGAAGAAGAAGGCTTCCAAGGGTGGAAAGAAGGGTGGGAGTGTGTTTGCAGCAGCCAGCTTTAGTGCTCCTGATGATGAGGAGGAGGAGGATGAAAAGAATGATGAGGATGACGATATTCCTCAGATTACTTTCTCTGTTAAGAAAAAAAAGTCTTCAAAGACATCAAAGAAGAGTGGCGGTAATTCTTTCAGTGCAGCATTGCTTGACGATGAAGATGATGAAGATACTTCCATTTCGAAACCAACTACAGCTGGTGATGATACAGTTGAGGATGAAGGTGCATCTATGATTACATTCACTGGTAAAAAGAAGTCTTCAAAGAAGAAAGGTAATAGTGTGTTTACTGCAGTCGGTGAAGATGCTGGGGTTGGGAGTGAAATTGCAGATGTAGTTGAGCCCAAACAACCAGCTACGGCTACTAGTAAAATTGAAGCTGATAATTCTAACAACAATAAGAACCAAGATCCAGAACCTTCAAAAAGTAAGAAAAAGAAGAAGAAGAATGTAAGGACTGCTCAAGAAGAGGATGATTTGGATAAGATTCTTGCTGAGCTAGGTGAGGTTCCATCAAAACCTGCTGCTCCTCAGAAAGAGGAAAAAGTTGAGGTTCAGCCTGCCGATTCTCAAAAAGAGGAGAAAGTTGAGGTTCAACCTGATGTTGTTGCCCCAGTTGGTGGGTCTGCTGCAAAGGAAGCTGAAGTAGAGACTGTTGAGTCTGCTGCAGCAAAGAAGAAGAAAAAGAAGAAAGAGAAGGAAAAGGAGAAAAAGGCGGCAGCAGCAGCATCTGTAGATGTCAAGGATGAAAAACAAGAACAAGTGAAAATTGAGCCAGCAACTGAACCAAAGAAGAAGGAAGTGAAAGGCAAAGCAGCTGAAAAGAAGGTGCCTAAACATGTCAGGGAGATGCAAGAGGCCCTTGCTAGGCGACAGGAAGAAGAAGAGAGGAAGAAAAAGGAAGAAGAAGAGAAACTGAAAAAAGAAGAAGAGGAGAGGCTTAAGCAAGAAGAACTTGAGAGGCAAAAAGAGGAGGCAAAGCGGAAGAAAAAAGAGAGGGAAAAGGAGAGGATCCAAGAGTTGAAGAAGGCAGGTTTGTATAAGACTCCCAAGCAAAAAGAAGAGGACAGGCGGCTACAGCAAATGAGAGACCAGTTTCTTAAAAATAATCCCAATGCAGTGGAGGGTGTACCTCCTACCACAGAAAATGAAAAACCGGCTAAAAGACCCTTGTATCAGAAAAAGAAATCAAAACCAGCACCAAATCAAGCAAATGGTGCAGCTACTATGAAGCCTGTGGAACTCACAGAAGAAAGAAAAGAAGAAAACCAGCGAGTTAATGTTCCTGAGCTTCATTCTGTGGAACTTGAGAAGGTCGAGGAGCAGGAATCAGTTGAAGTTGCAGAAAAGCTATCCGAAGTTTCTGAATCTGTTAATGAGAATGGAGTGGAACAAGAAGAGGATGATGATGATGAATGGGATGCAAAGAGCTGGGATGATGATGCTGTTGTTAACCTTTCATTTAAAAGTGGGTTTTCTGATGAAGAGGTCGAACCTGTTGTGAATAAAGGGATGAAGCCTGCAGTTTCTGTGCTGAAAACCATTCCTTTTCAACCAATAAAGCCTCATGAGGTTGAGAATCAGAAAAAACAATCCGAGGTGGAAGTTGACAAAGGTAAGAAGAAAGATGCTGCTGCAAAGAAAAAAGCACCAAATTCAGATTCTGCCTTTAAAGAGGGTGAAGATAATCTTCGCTCTCCCATTTGCTGCATTATGGGCCATGTTGATACTGGTAAAACTAAGCTTCTGGATTGTATCCGAGGCACAAATGTTCAGGAAGGTGAGGCCGGAGGTATTACTCAACAGATTGGTGCGACATATTTTCCTGCAGAAAACATCCGTGAGAGGACTAAGGAACTGAAAGCTGATGCAAAGCTGAAGGTCCCAGGTCTATTGGTCATTGATACCCCTGGGCACGAGTCATTTACAAATTTAAGGTCGCGGGGTTCAGGTTTATGCGATATTGCAATTTTGGTTGTTGACATTATGCATGGCTTAGAGCCTCAAACAATAGAGTCACTCAATCTCTTGAAAATGAGGAATACCGAATTCATTGTTGCGTTGAATAAGGTAAGACTTATGTTCAAATGAACCTTCCCCATTAGTGCCTTCCCATCGACGGTTAATTTTAGTTCTATTTTTATGGATATCCATTTCTAGGTGGATAGGCTCTATGGATGGAAAACTTGCCGCAACCAGCCAATAGGGAAGGCAATGAAGCAACAATCCAAGGATGTTGTAAATGAGTACAATATGAGGGTTTCTCAGGTCTTGTGCATTCCAATCTCTTGCTTTTGATCTTTATCCCATTGTTCTGTTTTTTGTCTAAAGTTGGCTTACACTGTTAAATTTCCTGTTCTTTTTGTGCCATTTCTTATCTTGCCAGATTATCACTCAATTCATGGAGCAAGGCTTAAATACTGAGTTGTACTATAAAAATAA
Source organism: Fragaria x ananassa (assembly GCA_034370585.1). Classification (NCBI taxonomy): domain Eukaryota; kingdom Viridiplantae; phylum Streptophyta; class Magnoliopsida; order Rosales; family Rosaceae; genus Fragaria; species Fragaria x ananassa. The sequence continues at coordinate 18,166,284 of CP139769.1, forward strand.
AGAAATGGGAGAAACATACAGTATTGTACCTACAAGTGCCATCAGGTTGGCTTGTGAACTCTACGCCATATCTTGATTTTTGTGTCTTTGTAAATGGTACGTCCTGATAGTTTGTCCTTTGATTATGGCAGTGGTGAAGGGATTCCAGATTTGTTATTACTATTGGTTCAGTGGGCCCAGAAAACCATGGTTGAAAAACTTACATACAGCAATGAAATTCAGGTTTGATTTCTATTCACTTTGTTTTCAGTGATGTTATTAATCCTTGAAATTTGTCTAATCTGATGGGAGGGATGATACTGTGCATCAGTGTACGGTATTGGAGGTCAAGGTTATTGAAGGCCTTGGGACAACAATTGATGTTGTGTTGGTTAATGGTGTGCTTCATGAAGGAGATCAAATAGTGGTTTGCGGCATGCAGGCAAGCATTTAAAAACCCAGACAATTTATCACCTGCTACTACTTTAGTTAATTACTTGCAAACTTTTGGCATCAGTTGTTTCAAAATTGTTTACCAATGATAATTGTCAGCTTGCTAGAAGTTTCGAGATGATGATTATTCTTGATATTGCTTTCTTACTTTTCTTTTAGGGACCTATTGTTACTTCAATTCGAGCTTTGTTGACACCACATCCCATGAAAGAACTTCGTGTCAAGGTATGGTTTTCTTTTTCAGTTTTAATTACTCTGAATTCGGATACAACAAAAAGTGCATGTTCAATGATAAATTGCTTGTTCAGAATTATATCAAATAATGCTCCTTGCGATATATGCTAGTGAAAAGTAGTACTAGTAGTTGACAGTGGCGGAACCAGGAGTCAATATTAGATAGGGTTTAAATGCATAAAATTGAAATGCTTCGTCTAGAAAAAAGGCGTGTAATTGCACTTCATGTCTGCTTTGAACCGTTGGTGTCTTGAGACAATGCCAGTTGTTCCCATTATGTCAGATGGTGACAGTATTCTTCCTGGTTTCAGGGAACTTATCAGCACCATAGTCAAATCAAAGCTGCACAAGGTATCAAGATCACAGCACAGGTAATTCTAGGTTGAAGTTGAGGCTAATCTACTTGCATCTATTGATCTTTAGCCATTGAACTTCTGTTGAGTGTTCTTTTATTTTCTGTATTTAATATTTGCAGGGACTTGAACATGCTATTGCTGGCACTGCTCTATATGTTGTTGGTCCTGGTGACGACTTGGATGATATCAAGGAAACAGCTATGGAAGATATGAAATCAGTCTTGAATAGGATTGACAAGAGTGGTGAGGGAGTTTGTGTTCAAGCATCTACTCTAGGATCCTTGGAAGCATTGCTGGAGTTTCTGAAAACTCCAGAAGTTAATATTCCTGTTAGTGGTATTAGCATTGGCCCTGTACACAAGAAGGATGTCATGAAGGCCAGTGTAATGCTTGAAAAGAAAAAGGAGTATGCCACTATCTTGGCATTTGATGTTAAAGTGACACCTGAGGCCCGGGACCTTGCAGAAGAATTGGGTGTGAAGATTTTTATTGCTGACATAATCTATCACTTATTTGACCAATTTAAGGCCTATATCGACAATCTCAAAGAGGAAAAGAAGAAGGAAGCAGCTGATGAAGCTGTTTTTCCGTGTGTGCTCAAGATTTTACCCAACTGTGTTTTCAACAAAAAGGATCCAATTGTCTTGGGTGTTGATGTTCTTGAAGGCATTGCAAAGGTATATGCTGCAGTTGCTTTACTTCGTGCTTAATGAGGTTTCAGGATTATCATGACATGCGATATCTAGCTTTGAGAATTTTCAATCTAATAAATTCCTGGATAGTTTCTAGCAGGTGTTTCAGACAAAATGCTTTGACTTTGTTCACCTTTTTAAGTCTCAAAAGGATCCTTGATTGGTAGTTAAAATTTTTGATCCAACTTTATTTTTGATTTTTTTTCTCTTTTACTTCTTGATTTCCTTTGCTAAGAAACATACAGCCCACCCATTGTTTTTTTTCTTTTTAATGGGAAACCAATGATCCGAGACTTGAAAGAGATGTTGAATGTTGAATGTTTACTGTAGTAAGTAGTACAATTTTTTTTATTGGGTTGAAATTACAGTTGACTTTCAGTCCATGTCTAAGTTTCCCAAGTCAGTGGTCCAATTTTGTTGTGAACAAAGCCTCGAAAAAGCACTATTCATCTGAGTTCATATTTTTTGTGTAATTACAATTTCACTTTCTTTTGATTTAATTGGTTAGGTTTTATCTTTCACTAAAAACCATGTTCACCATGTTCATGGGTCTAGATGATGCTTGGTGATTGCATTGTAGTTTGCCATAAATGCGACATATATCCAACCACCTTTGAATTATGTGCTTTTTGTACAGGTAGGGACTCCAATTTGCATTCCTCAGAGAGATTTTATCGACATTGGGCGTATTGCATCCATAGAGAATAATCACAAACCTGTAGATGTTGCGAAAAAGGGGCTGAAGGTGGCTATCAAGGTATGCTTATTTTACATGTATACACACATCTTTGCAACCTTAGTCACTCTTAATGAAGTGACACTGTTTTTTCTCTTTCACCAGTGCTCTCTTGTATGCGGTAAAGTATTGCTAAATACCGATAGGATACTATTTTAAGGGAAATGAAATTTGGCACTCACAATTTGACAATCCACACTTTCTTGCAACTTAAATTTTGTTTTTAGTGACGTATGTTTTGTCTCTTTATGAAAGTATTAACCCAAAAAAGAAAAGAAGTGTGGATTGTAAAATGGGGAGTGCAAATTTCACTTTCCTTTTTTTAATTGGTTTTATAATATATAAGGGTGCTCACTGTCTCAACTATAATATTGACACTTGGCCTTTTCTTTCTCGGGTGATCTAGTTCCTTCAGCTTCTGAGACTTAACTTGTATCGGTCACTAGTAGGTCATGTTTTTGGAGCAGCAGTATTTCTCAATGTTTATCCTTTTAGTTTTCATTGTCACCATTGTGGATATTGCATACTTACTCTGTGCCCTCTGGATGATCTTGTTCCCTGCATGTTATATTCTTTTCCTTTTTGGTTGTCAGCTGATTAGGCACTTCCGTGTCTTGCTGCTGATTGGATTTGGATTGTTACTACTATTGATATTGTTTGTTAGTCTATTGCTTGCAATTTGCACTGCTCTTAGTTACCAGAAAGATTACTTGTAAATTGAACTGGATGAGTGCTTGTGGCTTTGTTTTGTTTTGTTATTGCAGATCGTTGGCACAAATTCTGATGAACAGCAAAAGATGTATGGAAGGCATTTTGAAATTGAAGATGAACTTGTCAGCCATATCTCCAGGAGGTCGATTGATGTACTTAAGACAAGCTACAGGGTGAGCAAAATTGCATTTTTGAATAATTTGGGTAATATAAACCATAGAGCTTGGTCTTAATTAAAGGGTGTTTTTTTATATTCAGGATGAGCTGTCAATTGATGAGTGGAAGCTGGTTGTGAAATTGAAGAAACTTTTTGAGATACAATGAGAGAAGTAAAATCCTATTTGAGTTTGTTTTATACGCTCCAGAGGTTTCACTGACATCTGCAACTCAGAAAGACCCGCAAGGGGGACTACCTTGTGGAACAATTGCGACCTTAACCTGCACCAATGCATTTAGGCACTAAAGATCAAATGAGAGCATATGTCAAGAGGGAACAAATGTTCCTGTTTGCGGGAGGAAGTCAATTTTTCCAGAGTTACAATTTGGGACTGTTCTAATTTTTGATCATTTAAGCCTATATTGCGTGTTTTCTGCCCACGTATCTTAAACCCTCCCTCCCCCATTTTGTATCCTCAAAAACTTTTATTTCTTAATAGTTCACATAATATCCTTGCTTTTCGCAATGGATAAGTCTGTTCTACTTGAGGGGGAAAGAGAAATCAGTTTAAAGATTCATTGAAAGGAAGAATGGGTTACTTTTTTTTTTTATACACGATTAAGAGAATAAAAGTATTATTCCCAACCCTCTCTCTCTCTCTCTCATGGGATTAGTTTACGCTATGGCTTCATCACCGTAAAAGGTCTTGTCAATGTGGTAACTGCAATATAATGAGTAGTTTTGTATACGGGTGCCGGTTATTGTCACCTTACTATATATTTTGTTTACTTCATATTTTAATTTTAAACTAAATATTTTAATACTTACCTCATAATTAATTTTTTTATGAAAATATAATATTAAAATAAAATCTAAATAACAATAGTTTTCTACATCTTTACATTAGGAAAAGAAAAACGATTCTTTACATCTTTCAAATCAGATTTGAGAATCACTTCAATCTTCAACATGATGGTTATACAGTGTGGTGAAATTGTTCATTCTTATTTTAATTTTATTTATGGCTTTAAGTGTAGTCTTTCATATATATATATATATATATATATATATATATATATATATTTTTTTTTTTTTCCAAGTGCGGATGTCTGTATTTATTCTTACGGTGCGAATTTCACTTGATACTCACTTTTCAATCGAATTTTTACATCTCCCCGTCTAGTCTTTAAATACTAATGTATAGATCATTTCTGTAAAATTTCAGCCAATTTGGTTATCATTAAGACACTCAAACTCGATTAAAACAATGTATGAACATAATTCTGTCGAACATCGAACTTGAACTGTTCATGTTTATAATAGAAAAACATAGTTTTGAGTGCCTTAGTGATAACCAAATTGGTTGAAATTTTGCAGAGATGATCTATACATTAGTATCTAAATACTAGACGGTGGATATGTGAAAATTCGATTGAAAAACGAGTGTAAAATGGAAATCTGCACCGTAAGAATAAATGAGGACGTCCGCATCTAAGAAGCTCTGTGTGTGTGTGTATATATATATAATGTTGATCAGGAAAGGATCTTCTTACCTTAGTTAAGGTACAAATTTCTTTATTCGACTCACTTTTCGATCATATTTTTCGATTATATCCAGCCAATATATAGATAAACATGACTTGATCATCTTTGTAAATTTTCAGCCAAATTAATAAACGTTAAGGCATTTAAAACTATGACTTAGAATTACAAGAATGTACGGTTCAGCATGAACAGATTCGGTTCATTCATTGATTTAATACATTTTCGATACCTAAAGATAACCAAATTAGCTAAAAATTTACAGGGATGATCAAGTCATGTATATCATATTGGTTGGCTATGATTAAAAAATATAATCGAAAAGTGGATCAAATTAAGGAAATACGTACCTTATATAAGATAAGGAGGTCTTTATTTAAAAAGACATGTGTGTGTGTGTATATATATATATTCATAATCGTAAATAAGGAACTCAAGAAAGAGATCAAGGAGAACATAGGATGTAATTTGAGAAGAATGGAGGTCTGCGTCAAATACATCGATGAAATATTTGTATATATTTTTAGATTTCATCACTTTTATAATTGTAAGTTAAAAGAATGAAAATAAAAACCATGTTGTAAATATTATATATATATATGGATGTTCACGCAAGTTCTCGTTAGTTATATTCTTATGATGTAAACCAAACTTCTATATAAATGAGTATAATGAGAATGAATGATACACATCTTCCTCCCATATTTTATCTCTCTCACATTCTTAGTTTATAACACGTTATCAGCACGCATTTTCTCTTTATTTTTCTTCTTCTTCTATGAACTCCATGATGATCTACAAGCCTATGGTGCAACAAGATTGCTTATAACCAAGGCTAATGATCTATGAGTTTCTTTTCTTTTCTTATGAACGTCAATTTTATATATGTGTTCATTCCCTTTTATATATACATGTTTATGGATACGACTTTGAGAACTTCATGTTCTAATAGTCAGGACTCGAGTCCGCTAACCGAGTAGTTTGAAACCTTTGGTTCTACAAACATCACACGAATGATTTTCTCGTGTTCTCCCTTATAGGATCCATTGTTCATATTCATGAACACTTCGAACTCTGTTTCGAATATGATATATAATCATTCTGAGAGAACATACATGTTTAAATATGAATCCCAATATGGCTATGGATATGGCTATGGTAACAAATTGTAACATCTTTGGTGCATGCCCTAAAATTTAGTGGCACTTTACTAAGTCCTCCTCAAGGGCACTAAATAATGCTGATGTACACGTTGATCTTAGGATTGATCTAAGCCATTAAACATCACTCCACCGAAAATTGACAATTTGTTTTGTAGAGGACGAGAAACATGTTGAAATAATCAACAATATATGGTGCTTTTAAACACAGACTAATTTTGAGCCTATGTTTAGCTCTGATTGAACGTAATTATGTTTCATTATCCGTTTAATTACCTTTATTACAATAATTAGGTTAGTCATGAGTATTTGTGGAGAAATCATGACAATTTTACCATTTTTGTCGTCATTATGTGGTATATTATGTTTATTGATGACTGTAAATTAGTACTTATTAATATATTTGACAAATTGGTACCTTGCCATTTTAATATATTTGACAAATGACCGTACCATTTTAATTGCCATGATATAGTAGTTATTAATTATTAATAACTCGTTGACCTCAAATTTGTTAGATTTGTTTGGTGATTGTTGTTAGATATTATTATTTTGTTTTCTTTATGAAAAGTGAATAACAGAATATATTCTGTTGCAGGGTTTGAACTTGGATGTTTTGGATTGATTTCACATTATCAATGTATCTTATTATGACAATGACAATGATTCATGAATGCCCTATGCTCCAAAAAGCTGGAGAACATATATGCCTTGTTGATAGTGCTACTATGCACACGATTTTTCGTAATCCAAATTTTTCTCCACTTTGAAATTTACCAAAACTAATGTGACCATGATTTCTAGAATTACAGTCATGGTTTAAGGCTCTAATAGCTCTCATTATAATAATAAATGACACTATGTTGTCTTTACTCAAAAGATTTTATTCTCTTCTAAATCCAAACGGATATCATATTGAGTCCATAAATAATCATAATGTGGAAATTTACATAACTTGCGATAACTACGCTAAAAGCGTGGATTGAAGAGTTGGTTGCCTTATTATTTGGGTTGTTTCATAACCGTCACACCAACTGTGACATACCATGTTATGAACAAAAGGTCCACTGATCAATATGTATTTATGTTTTGGCATGACCCTTTGGTCACCTTGGATTTACTATGAACCGGAGGACATAATGTTGAATATATATGTTCATTCCACTTTTAGGACATAATGTTTCTAATTGTGAAGACTCATTATTTGAGTATAATTGAAATTTGATGAGGCTATGTTCCTCCATTGTAATATTAGTATGGACTACATGCTTATATGCATATGGACCACTGTCCAAACTCGATATTCGAGTATATCATTTGGCATTTGATTTCTTAGCCAAATATATTGTGAATCTCATATTCATAAATAAATTAAAATCCCCTAAGACCTTTTAATATCAAAGGCTTGGAATTTAAACTATGGATATTCAATCATGATCACAAAAATGACAAAATATTTTGCATAAAGTCCAACTAAAGACATGATATGTAGGTATGCAGATATTTTTCTGCAAATTATGCCTAAAGAGGTAACAATGATCTCAAAAGATGCATATGTTGATCAATAGCTCCAAGAGCTCGTATCATGTTACCAATATTGGCTCCATTTGGAGATATCGGTGAAGATAATTTTCACCTTATTTGGTTGTATTAATCAACCATGGGATATTACAATATACAATAACATGAGTTTCATTTAGCCAAATACTTTATTTTGGCATGAAACATTGTTGTCAAATTTTATTATGTCATGTAGACTCATTCACATAATGTTGTATAATATAACAATCATTGATCTTTTTCTGAGGAGAATCTTATTGCATATTAGCGAGTTGTCATTTATAAATGATACATTCATGATTTCTCAATCATGAGGGAGAGAAAAGTCTATTCTAAACTTGGTGTTGAGATATTTATCCACCATACAAGTCTCATGTTTACTTTTGAGGAAATCTCAATCAATTAATTGAGAAAGCGACAAGTTCACGATATTACATACTTTGACCTAAAACTTTGGTTTGGGCTCGCCACCCACTAATTGGTAGACAATTATTTGTTTTAAACGTATATCTGCGTATAGTCAAAATGATAGTCATTCCGCCGTTAGGCGGAGAAAAGACTAATATAACAGCATGAATTTATGTTGTGGAATATATCCACTAAGTCCAATGTGATTAATTCCTTATAAGGGAAGATTATACAAGCTCTATAACACTCTTCATGACGTTATATAAAGATCTACATTCTCAAATAAATTGTCTTCAACAGACACATATTAGCCCTATTAGAGGCATACTCAATATCTCTAAAGCTTATTATAGCTTATGCATGCATGCATGAATGTGAGAGATCGAAATTGATGATACATATTATCTATAGTAGCTACTAATATCATCAAGGGCTGTATATTGTTCCACATTTTGTTATGTCGACAAACTATACTATTGACCAAATTAGAAAGAGGCAATTTAAATGAAATTAAAAACGTGATGAAATACTTGGACTTTACAATCCCTAAATTCCATAGGAGTGACATTTTTAGTGTATTTGAATCACTATGACACAATTTCTCTCTTAGAGACATGCGGTTACCTTTCTTCTCCAAATGACAATTTTTTCTACAAGTACAATGTTACATATGGCTAATATAGACAAGAGGCTTATGACAAATTGTCTTGTTTTATTATGAAGATGGTAAAGACACATTAATGCATGTTCCCAAATTTTATATGTCATTATAAACAAATTGCTTAACCAAATCCTTAAAGGATTGATATTGCCAAAGGCAACTCCATGAATGATTATTAGAGCTTTAAGCTCACTCATTGAATCATATAGTCTGAAGCTCATATAATCATTCTATTATAGTTAAGATATGACTTATTGCCTCAATGAGTATTATGACAAGACTAAGATATCGAATTCGATTATGATTATAATCATGATATTGCAATATTTTCTAACTTCCATGAAGTTATCTAGAGCTCATATTGAGCCTATATGAGATTATCAATTGTATAAATTGACATTTATGACTAAAGTGTGTTATTTAAAGTTTGGTGCTTAAGAATTTTATAAGAAAGGTAAAAGTGTCAATTGGTATTCTGTAATATCTTTATGCTTTAGCTAATGTCTTATCAATGACTTGAACAGATGAAATTGGTCTTTTACCATGTGATGTAAGATTTATTTATAAAATTATAGTTTTGCTGGTATTTTCCTAACCTTTGCAGGATTGAATACTTATGATGAGTTTTCTTCATGCAAAGCTCACATAGTCTCATTTCTGTGATCGACACACCATATCTACTATATAAGATACATATATTCCATCAGATACATGATATTGGAGCTTGCATCAATCAATCAGGAGGAGATTTTTATCAAGGGGAACATTCAAGATTATGCTACCTAGGACATATGCGCGCTGCACTTTTTTTCTCCTTCGACCATAGTTGTTTTTTTTTTCACAGGGTTTTTATTACATGGAAAAGTTTTTAACGAGGTAATAATAAGCGTCCAACACCATATCATTCATTGGTGGACATCCAAGAGGGAGTTGTAAATATTATATATATGTGGATGTTCACACAATTTCTCGTTAGTTATGTCCTTATGATGTAAACCAAACTCTTATATAAAAGAGTCTAATGAGAATGAATGATACACATTTTCCTCCTCCCACATTCTATCTCTTTCTATCATCTCTATCATATTCTTAGTTTATAACAAGCCAGATTTTCTCAAAATTTTAAGGGCAAAAAATAAACTTTAAAGGTAAAAAATAAGACGCGTTGTGAACTGAGCATTTAGTAGGGTGAAAATAACCGCACCCTTTGTATATTTTAGGTCTTATCAAGACATGATTTTGTGTTCTTGCTAGATGTGATTAACTTCATTTTATTTCTTCTCTTATCTTTTCTCATATATATATATATATATGAACAATTAAAATACATGAAAAATAATTAATAGAAATTATAAAATGCCAACTTGAATTCATGGGAATTTATTAGAGCTGATGTGATCAATGTCTTATCATTTAGGATGAGTTTTTGGAATAAAATTTTGGTCCCAATCATTTTCTTTTTTAATCAATTAAATAACTCAAATGCAACGACGAGTCTTGTCAAACTCACGACCTCCTACTTACATATAAGAGATTGATGCCACTACACCGACCAGTGACATGTTGTATTATCCTAATTAACCAATATTTTTCTCTCAATTTAAACTTAAATAAGAAAGTTCAACGCAAACGCACACCAAACGATTGGTCTGTTCGGTATGATTTGACAGGCTACAATATGAATAATTTCAATATGAATAATTTCAATATGCAAAATAGTGTATAGTAAAAATCTCTACCGTAGGAATAAATATGGACATCCATAGCTGAGAAGCTATATACACACACACACATATATACCGTAAATTATCTGATTATTTTTCAGTACTAGTACTAGCTACTACTTACCAACTGTATTTGTAGGTTGACATAGTACTGAGTTCCACCGGGGACAGAAACTTGCTCAAACACCATACCAAGTGTTATATTCTCATCTGTTTGAACAAAACCTGGACAATCTGTGTTGTAGCAACCATGCACGACGCCATTTGTTGCTTGCTGCATTTTGTAAAAGAAATTTATGTTTGGATATATCAATAAGCTAATAATACCAAATATTGTGTGATGGTAGGAAGAGTTAGAGAATACATACACCCCAACATTGCGTATAGATGAGTGCGACTATCACCAAACCTACTTGTGTTCACCTGAATTCCCACCAAACCTACTTGTGTTCACCTGAAATGAAATGTTCAAGAGGACACCGATCGACCTGGTGATTTTTCCATTTTTGCAATTAAAATTTACATTATGCAATAAATTTTAATTGCAACCAGCATTCAAACATGCATTATCTAGCTACACACGCTAACTAGCGCGACCTGTCCCGCCACCCCTTCCCGGTTCGGGACCTCGGGACGAGACAGGAAGACCCCTTAACCCTAACCAACCCGACAGTAAATCTCTCACCCTAGAATTCCCACCAACATCACAAACATGTGAACAATCCCACTCACCCCAAAGAACCCAACACAACAACAACACCACATACAAATCCAAAGACAAAGAAAGCGACAAATTCATACCTTGAAACAGCGGATCCGCGTGGTGGCAGTGAAGCTGGTTGCAAACAGCCGAGCACTCGCACCCACTCGTTCAAGAATGAAATTGGATGTTTTCCAGTCTGAAGTTTGTAGAATCGCCAAAACCCTAAACACAAATAGCAGCTCGCCCAATTTTCAGTTTCGAAAGCACGAACTCCCCCCTCCAGCTATCCCCAACCCTATACATAGACATTGGCCCGCCATGCCGCGAGAGTCTTGTCATCTAGTGCGGACTTACTTGCCCAGCAACGGCCAGGCCCTCGAGAGTCTCGCCATCTAGCGCGGACTTACTCGCCCATCAGCAGCCCGCCACGCCGCGAGAGTCTCGCCATCTAGCGCGGACTTACTCGCCTAGCAACGGCCCGGCCCTCGAGAGTCTTTCCATCTAGCGCGGACTTACTCGCCCATTAGAGGCCTGCCACGCTGCGACAGTCTCGCCAACCAAGCGCGAACTGACTCACCACACAGCGGCCCGCAACACCAATAGCGACAGTCGCCAACCAAGCGCGGACTGTCTCGCCAGGGCAGCGGCCTGCAACGCTCAATAGCGAGTCTCCCCAACCAAGCGCGGATTGACTCGCCAGGGCAGCGGCCGCAACGCTCAATAGCGACAGTCTCACTAACCAAGCGCGGACTGACTTGCCACGCAGCGGCCGCAACGCTCAATAGTGACAGTCTAGCCAACCAAGCGCGGACTGACTCGCCATGCAGTGGCCGCAACGCTCAATAGCGACAGTCGCCAGCCAAGCACGAACTGACTCGCCACATAGCGACAGTCTCGCCAACCAAGCGCGGACTGACTCGCCACGCAGCGGCCGCAACGTATAATAGCGACAGTCGCCAGCCAAGCGCGAACTGAGTCGCCATATAGTGACAGTCTCGCCAACCAAGCGCGGACAGATTCGCCCGCGTAGCGGCCCGCAACGCTCAACAGCGACAGTCTCGCTAGCCAAGCGCAGACTGACTCGCCACGCAGCGGCCCGCAACGCTCAATAACGAGTCCCGCCAATCAACCGCGAACTGCGTTGCTCGGAAACGTTTCTTCTCGCCAACTTCAAAACATCACCCCCGTCACCTCACGACCCTCGCGTGGGGACTGGGGGACTGGGCACCATGCCTCCAGCGCCCGGGTAATTGTGCCACGCTACATCACATGCTCTCGATACACTTTGGCACCACCCGCCTCCCATCGGCATCTTGGCTACGCCCCCTAGTGAGCTTTTTGACAGCTCTACACAAGCCCTATTGGCAACATCATTATGCCCTAGCGGCACCCATCGTCATGCCTTAGCGGCACTCCTCGCCACTCCTCGACGGCACACTTGCCTCGATGGCGAAATGGTGAACTACGTCTGGTTTGATCCCATAAATGGGTACGTAGGCACTCTCGCACTCACCTAGAGGCAACCACAAGATATGCCACCACAATCTCCCCCTCGAACGTATGCTGGAATAACTCAGCTAGCTCGAGCATATAGCTAGTACATATCAAAGGCTACTAAAACGCCAAGACATACCAACATGCCGGTACCCGTGGCCCTCGCGAGATGCTCGCCACCGGTACCTCAACTTCGACCCCCGATCGCCCTGCCATCTCCAAACAATACATGGGAGCAACAACCCGCTGTCTCAATCATATATAGCAATACACGGCATACCCCACTCAGAGGGAGCCGGTCCATCCCCTCCCTTGTGTGGGGACTTGGGGGACTGGGGACTGGTTATGTCGCCACTAGTAAGAGACTCGTACTCCCGATATTGTATCAGATAAAGTCCCCACCCAAGAGAGTCTCTTGACTGTGGACTGGGGACTAGGGATTGGTTATGTCGCCACATAGTACAACATCAGTCATACTCGCCTAAGAAGACGCGTGCAGCCATATAAAACGGGTTTGGGCCTTAGCTGAGCCTAAAAAACCTACACTATCTCTTGAGGGCATAATGGTAATACACCCTCTAAGCAAGGGCAAAGTGGTATTTTTAGGATGCATCAACCATACCCCTATAAATACCACTCTTCCCCCTCATTCTCACTCTCTCTATCTTCACTCTCTTATCACCTGCATCTGCTCACTGACTTAGGCATCGGAGGGTCGAAGGCTGGAGCACCCGGTCTTCCCTCTGGCGCTGTTCTCTCCTTGATTGACAGGTTATGGGAGCTTAAAGACAACCCCTGCATCTGGGTGATCCCCCCCTCTCAGAGGTCATGCCAGAACAGTAACACATCCTCAAGAAAGAGTGCCAGGTGTTTTCCGGTTAAGTCTTCTTCCTATAGCAGATTTTCCATCATCAATTATTCAACTAGGCTCATCCAATATTAAAGTTGTCTGAAATTAAGGAGCTAGAGGTTTAAGTGTGCCTCGTATTACTGACCATCCACGGACATGCCTGGTCATACTGATTTGAAGTTAACAAAAACTTTTGATCTTGGATCCCCCTATTCTATTTAACCAATTGTTGTCTTGTATAAGAATTTAAAGACTCAACCATACTCACCAAGGGTGAGCACACACATCCTTTGGCTAAGACAAAAGGCCTACATGCCACTTTGCAAGCTTTGGACGCTTTGCACATGCTAAAGTTGTGAAAACCAGAAAACTGACTTTATAGTTAGTAACTTTGTACGAGCTTTGTGAGCAACTTTGGATGAACTAGAACACATGTTTTATATGGTTAGAAATCTCTCTGAGTCTAGTTTCTAGATTATTTCGTGGTTCTTCTATACCTATTTCGTAGACGAAGTTATGAACGTTTTAGTGCACCAAGGTCAGGATGCCAGGAAAAATTTTGCATTCTTGGGATTGTAGTTTTTTTGTTTTTCCAATCATTCAAAATGGTTCAAATGGAACTATTTACTCATATATCTACTAATTTTTTAGTAGGTATGTCTCGCGGACACATTGAGTGCCTCACAGTTAGAGAAATTACCCACAAAATTTTAAGGAACCGACAACTATCTTTGGATTGGATCATCACCGGTCATTCATGAACACAGTTTAAATCGAATTTTGCTGCCTCATGGCACCATCATCAATGTCACATATGCACTCTATGTATTGAGAGGCAATAGAACCTTGTTATGTTTTAATAAAATACACGCTAACAGTTACCATATGAAACTCATTGTGAGAATGATAAATAACTTTTGTATGTACTTCTCATAAGTGCGGATGAAAGCGTATAATGGAGAACCTCTTGAGTCAATATAGTTGACTATATGTCACTATGATTTGGATTATCAAATCCTATGTTGTCGCCAATAAAGCTAGTTTAGGACATTGACTCATACAAGCTGTGATATGATCGTTTAGATCATCCCAGAAGAGATATGATGATCCGAATTCTGTGAAATTTTCATGGAAATCCATTCTTCCGCTCGAAATGAAAAAGTTAGGGAACAAACATCACCATGAAGCATGGTGGTGACGCCATGGTTGTAAGTGACGGGTCCCGGGGGACATTGATATCACTTGGACACGGCTCCAAGGTCCTGGAGGCCATCCAGTTAATTCCTCAAGCAATTGAGACGCACCGACCTTTCCTCAATTTGTCGTTGGCTTTTTCTAATGCTCATCATTCGTTATTTAAAGTTTGTTCTTTAGCTCAATTAAGAGCGAGACCCACATACACCATGACACAAAATAAAACATTTCATTCTTGCAACAAATCCAAAAAGGGATTATGTAGACTTATACAACCAACATGTGGACACCATATAATCTTTTATGGTGTTGGTTAAAGTGTCAACATACCGGTCACATGTTACACCAACATCTACTTACACGTTGTATATACTTCTACGGGCTCACTACCCATTCTTAAAGAAATTTTCATCACATGGTTGATGACTATTACATATCAATGATGATTGATATCTATAACCTATTTGGTCTCACGGAAAACATCTACGATTATAGTCTTGAGATTGGGTCGATGCGCACCAGTACTTCTGTTTAAGGTTATATCGCATGCAGTTTTACTAATTCATCCATGACCCACAATCATTGAATTTATATATGCATGACAACTCGTAACTGTATGCGAGGATTAACACGGAATTACAATATTTGAGCTCAGCAGGATTGTAATAGATTTTCAATTCTTAAGCTAGGCAAGGTGCCAAATTGCATTGCCACAATGCACAATGATGGGTCCTATGAGATGAATAAGTATTTAGGTTGGATATGAACCTCCACCTATAGTCTGTTTATGTAGAAATCTTGACAGACGATCTCTTTTACCATTATATTACTGATTGTCACTTTCATGAGACAAAATTTTCTCTGTTAGGGGGAGATAAGAACACAAGTGTTCAAGTAGAATAACATGAATTGTCGTGGTTTGTCCCTACTAAGTCTCATCTTGATCCGCAAATCTCTCGCATAAGCAAGGTGCGTGATGCTATATAGTGGCAACTTGGTGTCACCGGCCGTGTGGCTCCCCAAAGAAATAAGGGAGGCACTTAGGTTCGATACTTACTCGCTTAAGGAAAAAAACGAGCTTGGCACAACCTGATCTCTTGATCAGTGATACTGAAATTCATCTCATGAAGTCTGAATTGTGATTATCATTAGGGGACACCTCAATGTCAAATCCAATCCATATAGAGATCTCTTCAAGTATTACACTTGTGTGAGGACGTGAAATAATTAGTCTATCAAACCACACTTCGTTGATAAATCGACATAGTAGATTGACCTAATGGAAATATGTGATCCAACATGACGAAGAGATAGGTCTTTGGGCGGGTGATGTAGGAATCGCAAGTGTAAACCCTATCTAATATGTCTTTGTTAGATAGCGTAGTGAGAATAAAAGCTTAAACTCACCTTATGGAACCCTTCGTGTAAATCATAAATATGGAAGCTCAAATGATCTTCAAATTAGATGAAACTTTGTAGAAAAAATTTACACACTAGCATCAAAACACTGAATGGTGGCGATGGGGAATATTAACCTGAAAATGATCCAAATAAGGAGCCTCACACTTTAATTTTAGAGCAAAGCTTCTTTCTGAAATTAAATTGTGAAGTTTCTTATTTGACACATTTTTCGGTCATATTTCAATATTTCTACCATTCAGTCTATTAATACTAATGTATAGATCATTCATGCAAAATTTTATTTAAATTTATGATCGTTTATGTAATACCCTAGATTTTCATACTATTTTCCTTGTATTATTCTTTTCTTTTAATGAAGGAAAATGTATGGAAATTTGTAATTTGTTATGCGAAGTGGAAGTTTGGAGTTTATTTGAAGGTGCTTGACGTTAAAAGACCAAAAAGTTGACTTTACTTTTCGTAAGTTATGTTCAAAAACTTCCTTCTTGAAAGTTGTAGAGCTCGTCAGTACAAGTTCGTAAGCATGTGGCACGTGTGAAAGGGATGTCGGATGAAGCAGTTGTGGTCAGAGGAAGTGAGTTGTCGGGTTTGGAAAATGTATAATAGGAAAGTTGGTTTTTTTTTAAGTGTGGAAACCTATTTTTTTTTCTAAAACCCGTGCAACCTCTCTCTATCACCAATCTCGAGCGCACGAAGCCTCACGAACGCCGGACTTCCTGTTGATCGGAAGCCCACCTTCTCGCCGCCGGGAAGGTCGCCGTTAGTCCAGTCTGATTCACTTGGCCACCTTTCTTCCATCTAAGGTGTTGTAGGCCGGAGACAAGTCGCCAGGCCGGAGAAGCTTCACACGATTCGCCGAAGCTTTGGACGACTGTCCGGCTGTTGTTTCGACCGCTGCCGGTCTTGTTTGGTGCTCACTGACCTTCTCTTCCTTCCTAGTGCAGCGCCACCCACCGCCTCGCTGGCTAGACGCCACTTCCAGGCGGAGGAGCAGAGGAGTTTCTTGCAGGAATTTTGAGTTCCGACGGCTGGTTTAGGCCATTTTGGGTGAGTCTAGTCCTCTTCCTTCCTCTAAAGTTGATTTTGCTCCTCTTGGGATCCAAGGTTTAGGTTTTGAGTGCTAGCTTGCAGATTTGGGGGCAGAGTTTGCGGTGGCTGTCGGGAGCGGTTCAAGGCTGTTTCGAGCTTAGTCTCAGGTATAAAAAGTATTCCTGTTACTATGCTCTTTAAGTTTGTTGTTAGGAGTTTAGGTAGATTTTGAGGTTGGTGGTGATGTTGGAGACTCACATGCCGCCGCCTGTGGCGGCACATCTGAGCACGTCCGGGCAGGGTAGAGACCTTGGCTGCTATGTTAACTAGCCCTTGTAGTTCCTAGGGTGTTGTTAGTGTGTTGTTGGTGTGTGAAGATTGAGTTTTGTTTTGGTTAGGCTTTGTAGGTGCTAAGTTGTTTCTAGGGTTTGTTGGATCGAAAACTTGGAAATTTGGATCTTGGAGAGTGGTAGAATTGTTGTTGAGAGTCCGATGACATTGGGAGGTCTTGGAGGAAGGATTGTCTTCTTTGGGCAACCTTTAAGTTAAAGGGTATTTTAAATCCTTGTGGTGTTTTACTAAGGGTTATGATTTGTATTTTTTTTTTTAGGTGTTTTGTGAGTTGTTGGTTCCTTGGCTCTTGTGTTGCGGAAGAGCGCAGCAGGATTATTAGGTGAGTAAACCTCACTAAGGTTCACTCTTGAACCAAGATTTTTATGGTTATTTGAGGATAATGTTTAGGATGTGAGTTAATATTTTGCTATCTTTAGTTTTAAAAATATATGAGCTTGATCGTCAACGGCTCATAGGTAAGGTAAAATAAGTTTTTATTTATGTGCTACTCTATGGCTCTAATGATCATAATTTTATTAAATTGTGAGAAGTTATGTTTATTGGAATAATTTTTATTGTCATATAATATATCCTTGTGAGGGATATAATTTTATGATGTAAATCTTGTGATATGATGACCGTTGAATAAATAGCCTAACCGGGTTCCAAGCCTAAATTAGGTGATTGGTTACGGTTAAGACGTTATTTACCATATTTTTATTATTGTTGTGATATTAGACAGTCAAACCAGGATTCTAAGCCTTTGGCCGGGTGATTGGATACGGTTAGGAATAGAGCTCTAGTCCGTCTGTCAGTGTAGGTCATGGGAGATACTTGAAGGTATCTGAGACCCATGGGTACACATATTGTTGTTGTAGGTCATGAGGGGTATTTACTAAATATCTGGGACTCATGGGTACATGTCTTGCTAATGTGTGGTTTTATTTCATTTATCAAAATTCATTTGGATGTGTTAAATTGTTGGATGTGATAAATATGGAGTTTACTTTGAGTTTACTCATACGGGCTTTTTAGCTTACCGGGTTTGTTATTCTACAATCCCGGTGCACCATTTCTTGGTGTAGGGGTTAGACCTGCATGTGAGGATCAACAGGGATGAGGAGGCATAGTGGCAGGGTTCTCCTTTCTTTCTTCAGACTCTGTATAGTTGTAGTTTTGAATAGACAATACTTATGTCATGAGATTGTTCTCATGCTCTTGTTTTGCACTTTATGTAAACAAGAAAGTGTAATCTTAATTCAAGGATAAATTTTGTGGGAATTTCTATTATGTAATTAAGTTTTGTTGTCGTTGTTGTTGCCGTTATGTTGATGTTGACAACAGGTTGGGATGTTAAAATTTTAAGTTAGATCATGCCAAAATTTTTGAAAATTTCATTCGAAAATTGGGGTGTGACAGTTTATGTACCGAATTATGTTAAATTAATGAAAAGACTATAAATATGTTTAACTAGAATTGTTTGTGTAAATCACGATTATGAACACCCAAAAGATTATCAAACTCAATGAAATTTGCATAAGTGATCTATGCATTTGGTTCTACAAACTAAACGGTAGAGATGTGGAAATATGACTGAAAAATGTGTCAAATAAGGAACTTCACACTTTAATTACAGTGCGAAGCTTCGCTCTTGATATGAACTATATTTATATATATATATATATATATATAATTTCAGTTTACACCCTTGAGGTAGGTTAACATCATTTCACTCTTCATATTTTTAATTTTAAAAATTTACCTTTTAAAGTTTTCAATTCTCATAAATCATAACTAATTGCTGCTATCTAATTCGGATATTAGTTTTGACTTCATAACTCACTAAAATGACTAAAATAGTTTTATATCAACATAAATCGTCTTCTAAAGCATTTTTTTTAAGATTTCATGCTATTATTTAATCTATAAATTGAACGAAATTTTAGCAATAGTGTCTGATTTAAATACATTTTCGCATGGTCCCACTCTATCTTCTCTCTTCTGCCTTTAATCCCAGAATGATGAACTCTTCTTTGATCCTTCTTTCAAATCTTAGTTCTTTTCTCTATTACAAACACTAGCAAAAGAATAAAACCAAATCAGATTGGATCACAGAATGGATTCAGATCTACATGTATTACTTTCGGACACGGTCAAAGGTATAGCTACGGAGCTAGATGTGTCCATAGATTCGCGGCATCGACGGCGACGACCCATGGAGCTTGGGATGAGCTCTTGAAAGTTAAAAACCCAGATCCTTGGACTCACCAGTTGATTTTTCTCTTCTTATTCTTCTCCATATTTTTGTCGGCTCAGACCGCTCAGTAAACCCATGCTTAACTAATTCATGGTTGGATTATAGATTTGATTTCTGGGTCTTCTTTTTTCGTCTTGGGTCTGAGATTTTGTGGCTGCTTTGATTATAAATCAAGTTAGAAATCATCAGTCTTGGAAAATCGCCGGTTTCACTTGGAGATAGGAGGAGGAGATGTGAGTGGAACCCACTTGGAAAATGAAGTTTAAACCTCTGCCTGACACGTGTCCATTCGTAAGTTATGAAAAATATCTGAAACTCTCTGAATGTTTTTGTGTAACATGGTCCATGCCTCGTGAGAAAAAGATTTATGATGATTGAAATGGTATCTGTTGTATTTACAAAATCGAGAGTAGAAGTGTATGATCTTAAGAGGTGATAATTAATTAGTGACCTCTGGAAGGGTTATTGACCATATGTTATATCGAGCCCGTGTTACATTGTAGCATACGTAGAAGTCGACTGTGGTGTCATATTGTTACTGTAGCCGATTAGAAGGATGCTCTCGCTACCCATGTTCGCATGATCGGTAGTTGGACCGTGTTTGCTGTGTAAGTGAAACCGCGGATTTCGGTCACAAGAATGATTGATAATTCATGCAAGCAAGGATCTCTAAGCGCTTAGACCCTTGTGTCAGCATGATGTACTTGTATGCTAGCTAGTTTTCTATACCATTTTCCTTTGTGACCTCAAATCTATAGATATATGTATACATGTGTTTTTATGTATTTCGAAGCTAGTATTGGTGGGCTGGTCCATATTAAGCAAACGAGGATGAGGCTCATCAGGCCTGGAGCTCAGAGTCTATCAACTAGGGGCCAGGCCTGAAACAATTTTTCTTTACAATTTTTCATCTAATAATTGTTACAATTAAGGGAATTAAAAGCAATTAAAGGCATGCTACATGTTCTTATCGAATAAGCATGGGAAGCGACCCAAATGAATTTGAGAGATTTAATATACATATAGAATATAATAATTTTAATATCTAATGTCATTTTATTGTTTGATTTTGAGTTTATAGCTTTAGTTTTTATTTATTTATAATTATTTAGAAAAAGTGCATACTACAGTTTCAAGGCCTAACTTTGAGAATTCGACTCAGGTATAAAAATATCAAGTTCGGACCTGACGCTCACTGTTACATTAGATTAACTGCTGATATTTTATGCTGGCACAAGATATATAGTTAGTGAGGTTAAACGTCGCTCACCCCAAAATATCTCGTTTGATGATAGTCTCACAAGACGCGCCACCAAATAGGGAGAAAATAAATTTTCAAAACCCTAGAGGCACTTAAGAGTCTAGAGATATAATGGATAGTTATAAATATAAATTGTTAATCAAATACCATTTTGGCAACCCTACTAATTAAACTTGTAACTATATATTTCTGATTTCGTAAAGTTGAAATGTTTCATTGTAAATAGCAAGTGGACAGAGAACATAAGAAAAGTATATATTCATTCGTATTATTTGGACATAAAGCAGATGTAATTGATGCTTAGATCTCCTTTAATGATCCGCAGACCCCATCATTTTTATCATTTTATAAGATAAGCTAACTCACTTCTAACAATGAGGTTGTACATCAACTATTACCATTCTAATCAATAAATAACAGTAATGTTCACCTGATCAGTAATTGACCAAAAAATTCATGATCAGTTACAATTGGATATAAATCTAAAGGTGAATGAGAATTATTTTTAAGTTGAGTTATTTTGTTTTTAACATTTTGATGTAAATCTAACGGTGTCTGACCATGAATCTCTTGATCAATTACTGACCAGGTGAACACTATGCAGTAGATAATAATATAAGCATGCATTCGATCATATGCATGTCAAAAGAATCCAAATTTCTGTGTTAACTTATATTTAGATCGACTAAATTTATAGAGAAAATTTTACACACGATGCCTCAACTTAGAGTCATTCATCATTTTAGCATATTAATTTTGAAAACTATCATATTGCTCTCCTAACTTTAAAACTCAGGCCACCTTTTTTACATGTCATCATAACGGTGTTAAATCTATATTTTCTTTAGGGATATTCACTACTGGAAAAAAGCTCTTAGGCGACGGAATTGTTTTAATTCCGTCTCCTAAATAGAACTTAGGCGACGGAATAAGATTCCGTAACCTAAGTTACCACCTAGGCGACATAATATTGTTCCGTCGCCTAGGTGGTAACTTAAGAGACATAAATGCATGTACTTAGGAGACAAAATAATTTTTATATAAAAAAATTATTCATTTAGGTGACAAAAATGTATTTTGTCCTCTGATTTTCTTAGATGACGGAAAAATTTTCTTAGGCGACAAAATTATTATTTTTTTATAAAAAATAAAATTTATTCACTTAGGCGACCGAAATGCATTCCGTGGTCTAAGATTCATTTAGACGACGAAAAAATTTACTTAGACGACGAAATTATTATTTTAAAAAAAAAAAATAAAATTATTAATATCTTAAGCGGCAAAGGTATAACTTTTCGTCGCGTCGCCTAAGTATCGAAATTTTTAATGGCGCATTTTCTGCCAAAAATTTTAGAAAAATTTGAATCAAATTTTTGAAAGTTTTCTTATAGATGCTCTGCTGCATTTTTTATTTCTCTATTCTTCAGACTACTCTCCTCTCTCCCTCATCTCCTCTTCCCCAATTTCCAAGAATCGAGAAACCCCTTGGACTCTCCTTCTTCCCTCTGCCCTCTCATTCTTCTTCCTTCTAGACTCTAGCTTTCCCTCTGCCTCACGTTCTTCCCCCTGCCTCACCTTCTTCTCCCTGCCTCTCCTTCTTCTTCCCTCTGCCTCTCCTTCTTCCCTTTGCCTCTCTTTCTTCTTCTCTTTGCCCTCTCCTTCTTCTCTTTGCCCTCTCCTTCTTCTTCCCTTTGCCTCACCTTCTTCCCTCTGCCTCTTCTTCTTCTTCCCTCTGTCTCTCCTTCTTCCCTTTGCCTCTCCTTCTTCTTCCCTCTGCCTCACCTTCTTCCCTCTGCCTCTCCTTCTTCTTCCCTTTGCCTCTCCTTCTTCCCTTTGCCTCTCCTTCTTCTCTTTGACTCACCTTCTTCTTCCCTCTGCCTCTCCTTCTTCTTCGCCTCCCGCCTCTCCTTGGCGCCTTCTCTGCCAGCGGATTCCGCGCCCATGTTAATTTTTTTTTCCAGTTTAGCGATGAAATCCAATAATTTCGTTGCCTAGGGGAAAAATAATTTTTTATCATTAAACAATATGCGTCGCCTAAGTACTTAGGAGATGGAAACAATTCCGTCGCATAAGTAATTTTCAGTCGACAAAACTCATTTTTTCGTCGCCCAGACACCTACCTCACACCACTTAGGTGACGGATCTTAGGTGACGAAAATTTCGTCACCTAAGTACTTAGGAGACGAATTTTGTTACTTAGGAGACAAAACTATTTCGTCGCCTAAGTGACTTTTTCCAGTAGTGATTGTTATCTCTTCATGTCTCAACTCCATTTATCTATCAACTTGATGTGGAGAAAATTTTCTTAACCTCATGTGCTCCCACGACAATCCACAACCATCATCCATCACTAAACCCTTCATCAATGAATTCACCACCCAATCCGAGTCTCTTCTCCTCAATTTCGTCAAATTTAACCCTTAAATGTTGAATTATCTACATCAATTCAATCTGAAACTAAAATTCTCAATCCAATGTCAAAACCCAATGCCCCTCCAACCCAATTGCAAATTTCTCAACTCTAGAACTAAAGTGTCATTGATGGGAATCAAATACCACATGTAGATAGATTGGAGATGAACAGTTGATGATAGAGAAAGAGATATTAGATAGGGTAAGAAATGCTTATAACTAAGGATCATTGTTTTGCAGTGCCCAAAAGGGGTTTATAAATTGCTCATACTTATAGTAGCTGGCGTATGTATCAATTGTTTGCTTTACTAGAAGCAAATCAAGCAATGATTATCTGGCATCCTCATATAGGTTTTGATTCTATAATCATCTTCACATCTTAATAAAGAATCTTCATCTTCTCCGATTGAAATTCTAAAAATTAAGGTAAAAATTTACCCTTCTTGCGTCATTGGTATTCTTAACGATCAATTAATAACTGCGTCAAATTCATCAATGGTTCATATACAAGTCTAGCTAGGATTCACTTGGTTATTAATGATAGAAGTATTATTGTGAGAGATGCGTACATGGTTTTTGAAGAGAGAGAGAGAGAGAGAGGTTACTGAATACAAGGGAAGAAGAAGAATAGAATGGTTAGCCTAAGAAAAGAAAAACAACAAAAAAAAGAAAGAAAAAAAAAGACCGAAATGCCTATGAGATAACTCTCATTACAGTAGATTTAATAGTGTTATGCGCAGAGAGTATGAAAATTGTGTTGAATTTAAATAATGTTGAGGTATCAATGTGATAGTTTATAGATATGGTGTATTGAGATGATGAATGAGCTTTACTTGGGGTATCATATGTAAAATTCTCTCAAATTTATATATGTACTTAGGTACATTTCATAATCGATTTGAGTTACCACCTTTTGCCTACCCACTACGTCAAAAACGTTGTTATCAAAATTTATATGACTAATTTCAGTTTACCCCCATCAACTTTAGGTTGATCATCATGTTAGTGCATTTTCTTTCAATTTCATTAAAAACACCCCTCAACTTTTAATTTTCATCAGCCATGTCCAAACATACATTTTTCATTCAATTCCCTTGTCATGTAATAACTTGTATTAAGAAGAAAATCAAATTTGAAGTCGCTCAGCCCACAAAAAAATGGCAAAATAGACAAATTGCATTCAATCCCACTAAAATCACTAAGGTTAGTGGGTTGTGATGTGTACGGATATGTGTATCGATATAAGGGAAAAAATGGTCAGAATTTTTTTTTTCTGGAATTTGACTTTCTTCTTGATGTCACGTCATCATTTGACGGAGGAATTAGATGAAGAACGGAGGTTTGGACACGGCTGATGAAAATTAGGAGTTGAGGGGTGTTTTTGATGAAATTGAAAGGAGAAGGACTAACATGATGATCTACATAAAGTTGATGGGAGTAAACTAAAATTAGTCCAAACTTATAAATTGGCATGGTTACACTTTATCCTAGCTAGCTCATAACATACCATGGATGGTTAATTTATTACGAAATTTTAACCGTGGATGAAGTTTTTATACATGGATCATATATATATATATATATATATATATATATATATATTTGGTTAAAATGAGCTAGGTGGAGCAAAGTGCTATCCCACACTAAATTTATTAATAAAATAGAAAGTTTACAATCAAGTAGGATGCATTAAAGCCAAAACCTGATATCATGTACAAAACAAAAGAGATCAAACAATTATATATATATATATATATATATATATATATATATATATATTACAAATCAATGAAAATAAAAAATAGGGAGACCGAACTTATCTCGTTGCTATAGTTATAGAATGAAGTGGGGAGACTCGTTCCATCAAGATAACGTAGACAAGGACATACTAATATTTGGAAGAGCATTAGCCACTTGATTACATTCTTTAAAGATATGAGAAGATCGAAAGTTTATCTGAGAAATGCAACGCAAACAATTACTGCATATCACTCACAGTCGTCGGGAACAAGATGTGGATCACGATTGTTGAATCCACCTCAAGCCAAATCTGCTTCCATTCCCTAACCCAAGTTAGTTCAATAGCTTGAATACCGCCATAATCTCCGCATCCATGAGCTACGAATTTCAAGGTTTGAAGCAAAAGTACCAATAAGGAAAAGCCTTGAAAATCCCTAAAAACTCCACCATAACCAACTTTCTTTATGACCCTTTACCATGCACCATTTGTATTAATTTTAATCCAACCTAAGAGAGGAGGATGCCAATTAACTTAAGTAATCCTCGGAGCCTGTCGAGGACGACATAATAAACCAAAAATTCTTCAAAACCCGAAGCTCTGTTAAAGAATTAGACATGCAAACCAAAGCTAATTTGCTAGCTGATTTTATGTGCCCCATATTAATTGACGTGCTGCCTCAACAACAGTGATACAATTATCATATCTCCTTGAGCTGTTGGCTTCGACCAAGACCCCCATAGTATAATAAATCAAATAAATTATGAGATAAACTTTCTAACTCAATAAGCAAGCCCAACTATTCCATAACAATCCATCGAAAGAGCAAGTCAAAAAGATATGTAGCAATGACTCTCCATCCTTACCACATCCTTACCACAAAGTACACAATGAGAAGCCAAAGCAATCCCACGAAGTTGTAATAAATCCTCTATTAACTCTCTACCCCTCAATACATGGATCATAGATTAGTGTAACAA
This sequence comes from Fragaria x ananassa, assembly GCA_034370585.1. Lineage (NCBI taxonomy): Eukaryota > Viridiplantae > Streptophyta > Magnoliopsida > Rosales > Rosaceae > Fragaria > Fragaria x ananassa. The sequence continues at coordinate 18,192,330 of CP139769.1, forward strand.
TAGAGCAAGGAACACTTTCAAAACTATTATGCAAAGTTGCATTTCTTAATCATTATTGATATACATTTCATTTCTTCAATAAGACTGAAGTTACAGCAAGCAGATCTCGATCTTCATCATCATCATAAATCTTCTATACGTACTTATTTTGAAATTAATCTTACATCTCCAAAACACACGTCGAAAATACACAAGAAGTGTCGAGAGAAAGAAAAAGATGAGCTAGCTAGTCTTACAGTCCACTAGATCCAATCAACTTTGTTAACCCAAAGGTTATAGCCATGGCCAACCACCCTCCAACCAAAACCCTAACAGTAGATCTAATAACTGGTGCCTTCCCCAAAGCTGCTCCCAACCACCCAAACACCAACAGAGCCAATGTCACCGCCGCCGCCACAGCTCCTATCCTGGCCCTATACTCCCTTATGAACGAGGCTGCTAACAGTGGTACCATTGCTCCCACTGAAAAGGCAAGAGCCGATGCAGCTGCTGCTTGTAACGGGTTTGGTAAGTTCTCCTTCTCTTCTTCCTCCTCGTCTCCTCCGGCCACCGGGCTGTTTTGCTTGTTCATGTTGTCTCTCTTCATTTGGGCCACCTCTATGTCCAACTGGGAGTAAACGGAGACAAACTCTCCGATGGCCATGCTGCAGGCACCGGCTACTAGTCCGGCGAACCCGGTTAGTATCATGGCCTTAATGTCCTGTTTAACAGCACCAACACCCATCATTAGGGACGCGGTGGAGATCAGCCCGTCGTTAGCTCCCAGGACGGCGGCGCGGAGCCATTGGGAGCGTTTGGAGTAGTCGAAGTCGTCGTTGTTGAGATCTTGGGTGGGTTGGTGCTCGAGGTCGAGGTTGGTCATGGCAGGGATAGGGTATTTGCCCTCAATTAGGGATGCTTGGCTGTTTGGCGCCATGGGGAATTGAATCAGAAGCTTAGAGCAAATGAAGAAGAAGAAGCTAGCGAGCGAGCTAGGGATCTGTTGAGGAAGTAGAAGAGATAGTTGGAGAAGTGTGGAGGACACACGCCCTGAAGAAGGGTATTTATGGAGGAAAATGATCAACTATGGAGGAGGTAATTTATCGGAAAAAACAAAACAAAAAACAAAAAAACTATGGAGGCAATGGTGGGGTAGTACAGCCACTGATGCAAATTATTAAAGAGATCAAATTGAAATATGTAATTGCTTCATTACTAAAATAATCTGCATGTATGAAACCGACAGATTCTTTGCTTCACACTACTGTAAAAATTGTCTATATGACTTATAATTATAGCTGTAGTACGTACTTGGTGCAATTAATACCAATTTGAGATGCTATCGTTAGTTCTTACTTGATTCGGTAAAAGACTATAAATCTATTAATTGATTAGAGATGAAGGATAATACTGAGACAATTTGTTTTCATATATGTATCTAAACAACGAAACGTTAATTTTGTGTAGAATGGCAAACTAGGAATGAAAACAGCAACTGATTTTACAAAAAAATAAAACAAATGGTGTGTAAGACCACTATTAAAATGAAAATTCAGGTTAATACTATTTCAGCATGCTGTTCATTAGTTTTTATGGGGAACAAAAGTTTTAGAAATTAAGAAAATTATTCTAAAATAAGAGATCGGATATATATGTCTGTACGTAGAACCTCCGCTGTGATGTATATGTATGAGAGTGATCCACTAGAATACATACACTCATTCTTGATGATGCGGATCCTAACAAGATGGTGACCACGTACCCTGGAAATAAATGCAATGAGCAAGGCAAAGGAGATAAGTACCAGGAAATAATTAGCTGCTATGTACAGCAGATGGACTAAGCAGTTTGGGAAGATGAAATCTGAGTAACCCTATTTCATCTGAGTTTTCTGATGTTTTTGTTCGATGGTGAGTTTTCTGATGTTTCAACTTAGCAAGGAAGAACAAAAGCAGAAAAGAAAAATGACGGGACGTAATATTACAATGCGAGCAAAGAGAACCTTCAACTTTATCTTGTTCAAAGTTATCATACTTTCTGCAAGGCAGTTATACCGGAAACCCCAAAAATCAATGAGCAAAGCGTGATCAGTACCTGAAAAACAAAACAAACGTTCCTCTCTGAAATCGTTTCGAATAAAATCGGAAGAAATAATTTTTAATCAAGGGTGGAGGCGAGCTCTCTCTTTCTCTCTCTCTCTCTCTGCTTTATATGCATATGTTTTTGTCATCTGGGATAGTAAGAAAGGGCATGTAGTACTGAGTACTGTTGAAGATTCGTAGCTTGTGAAGACTTGTGTGAAATTGGACAGAGAATATATTACGCTGCGACATCAGATCGAACTTGCTTTGACACAGCAGGAAGAATCAATTACCAAAGTAGTTGATAATGGTCGTCTTTTCGCTAAAACAAAAGTGCATGCTTTGATCGTTTCCATCTTAACATGTACAGGCCAGGGACTTTGCTTTACCAAATTAAATTAAGATACTTTCGGTTTCTTAATTTGGATTTCAAAAAGCAACCAGATTCCTTAATGAATCAGTTTCCATTTGTGGTTAACCATGCATACTATCCAGCCTAGCTCTCTCTATATATTATTCATCTTGTTTGGTAAAATCAGAGTACAAGCAAATGTTTTCATTATGTTTTACCTTCGGGGAGCTAGATCAAAAAAGAGACCGAGAGAAAGCAAACATATTTGAACTGATATTTTTATTTTGGTTGAAAGAATTTACATTCTTATCTTTGATGATGTGTCTTAATCGAATCTTCTCTTTATTAGACTAGAATATCTCTTAAATATCTATCCCTGATTTACAAGGATTCTCTATATAATGCCTAATCTATCAATGAATGAATAGACATTTTTCTCTCGTATTCTTATACTCTACAAGATGTTATCAAACTTGGTGTCCTAACCAAGAGATAATAGGCCAACCATCCCGAAAAAAACCCTAAAACCTTCAAAAACCCAATTTTTTTCCCCAAAACTCTAATATGCCCGTTTCGTTTTTCCCGATTTACAGCCGGATTTTCTTTTGTCCACGGCCGGAATTACATATCCATAGAAAACCCTCGATGTTCCTGTTCCAACCCCACCGGTCTCACCCCGAGAATCGACCGAAAAGTACCTGAACCGGCCGTCGGCATTTTCCAAACCACCACCGCCACCGACCACTAGTTCACCGGCTTCCCATGCTCCGGTCGACCTGATTTTTGGATAGCAGCTTCCTCTTCCAGTGATGCTCCTCCTATCAAAATTTCAGCTCCAAACTCGAAGCAAAAGTAGGTGAAAAGTTGTTTTCTCCTCTCGGCAGCCTTTAGAAACCAAAGATCTCAAGATTGCTCGTCTTCCAAGAAATGCCAGAAAGGTTCCCAACCCTCGCACTAGTGGAAAATACCTCTTAGCCGACGGAATTTGTTGGATTCCGTCAGCTAAGTCCTACCTAAGCGACGAAAAAATAATTATCGTATAGGACAACATAATCGTCGCCTAAGATCTACCTAGGCGACGGAAGAAGACTGTCGGAAACTTCCATCGACTAAGACATTCCTAGCTGACGAATAATTTTCATCGGTACATTTTCGTCGGCTTAGTAGGTCTTGCGTGACATATAATTTTTCGTCGGTATAGTTTGTCTCCTGGGAGACGAATTTATGTCTTAGTCGACGAAACAATCCGTCGGCTAAGAAATTGAATTATTACCTGACACACCGAGAACAAATATATTTTTGCTGACGACTTTTTTCTTAGGCGACGGACTATTCAGTCGGTGTAGATGGTCTTCAGCAACGAATAATTTTCCGTTGCTATAGTGTGTCTCGGGTGAAGAATTGTATTCCTAAGCCGACAGATTCTTATGTGGGCTAGGAAATTGAATTATTACTTGACACACCGCAGAACGAATATATTTTTACTGACGGCTTGCGTCTTAGGCAACGGAATATTCCGTGAGCGTAGATGGTTTTCAGCGACAAATAGTTTTCCGTCGGTACAGTGTGTCTCGAGCGACGAATTTAATTCCTAGGCCGATGGATTCTTCCGTCGAGTAAGATATTGAATTATTCAACTGACACACGCAGAACAAATATATTTTTCCCGACGCAAGTTCTCTTAGCCGACGGACTAAAATTTTCATTTATACATCCCGCGGGACAACAAATATAGTCCCCCGCCCCATTATACGTACTCCCCCTCCCCGTGCAGAAACTGGCTCCCCCCCCCCCCCCCGCAGAAGATACATACTCCGCCACACAGAAGAAACATACTCCCCCTCCTTGTGCCCCCTGCAGAAAAAACATACTCCCCCCCCCACACAGACGAAAAAATACTCCCCCCACATAGAAGAAAAAAAAACTGCCCCCTAACATACGAAAAAAAACTCCCCCCCACAGAAGAAAAAACATATACTCCCCCTCCCTGTAGAAAAAATACTCCCCCCCCCCTCTCACACAGAAGAAAAAACATACTCCCCACCCCCCCCCCCCCCACACAGACGAAAAAAATACTTCCACGAAAAAAATACTCCCCCCTAGAAGAAAAAACATACTCCCCCTACAAACGAAAAAAAATACTTCCCCCCACACAAAAGAACCATACTGAAGAGCTCCCGCGCGCCTCCAGCGTAGAAGAAACATACTGAAGAGTCGCCCTCTCCTAATTGGTATGCATGTGACTACTTTAATATTTATTCATTTAGACATATTTTCCGGCAACTTTACCGGTGATCTAATTACTGTATTCCTTGATGCATGCATCTATATATATATATATATATATATATATATATATATATATATATTTTGACAACTACATTTTTGTTTCCTGTTATTATAGTGTACAATATGAACAAAAGCTGGATGCAATTAGAGAGAACGTCCTCTCTTTATATGCAAGACATTTTTGATTTTTTTGAGTTCGTGTGTCTACATAGTCCTCCAAACAAAATAGTTCATATATGTCCATGCAATAAATATCTCAATCGGAAACCAGTAACAATTGAAGAAAGATATTCTCACTTGACACTATACAGTATTTGTTCTAATTATACCACATGGACATGGCATGGCGAAACTCAAGTTCAAATGCCTACACTTGCAGAAATTCAAGCACAACATAATCAGTAGGCAAGATCTTCTAATGCAAGTTATGAGGACCCTGCTGTGATGAACCTCATAAACAATGTCTTTCCGTTCACCGCCTTAGATATCAGGAAAATTTTGTTTATGATAACGTCTCTGACATCTCCCCTAATGTCTCCCACGTTGACTACAACAGTGATTATGATAAGTACAACAAGCTTGTACGAGAAGTACAAACCCCATTGTATCCTAACAGTGAGCATACATTGTTGGGTACTGTCATGAAGCAAATGACGATAAAAAACAAGCGGGGAAAGACTAAAAAATGTTTTGATGAAGATATGGCCCTTATGAAGAAAGTGCTTCCCAAAGGTAACAGTTGTCCAGCTGATTACGACGAGGTAAAAATCATGTTGGCTGATCTCGATTTGGAAATCCAGATGATATAGACGTTTGCGTCAAGAATTTCATGTTGTATTACAAAGAAAACGAGGTGGAAGATGAGTGCCAACACTGCTACGAGTCAAGGTATCAAGTAGCTTCCACTTTACCTAAACAGAAGAACCAGCCCATTACTAGGAAGGTTCTGCGTTACTTCCCGTTGGGTCCTCGTTTGCAGCATCTGTACATGTCTTCACATATGGCCAAGCATATGAGATGGCACCAGGCAAGGCACCATGGAGAGGAGAGGTTAGATCCGGATAATCTCACACATCCCGCAGACGGGGAGGCTAGGAAGCACTTTGACCGTTGTTTTCCCGAATTTGCTAGAGACTGTCGAAATGTCAGACTCGGACTTGCAACAGACGGGTTCAATCCTACTGGGAACATGAATTTGTCTTACAGCATTTGGCCTGTGATAGTATTTCTATACAATCTACCTCCCAACATGTGTATGAGGAATAAGTACAATTTTCTTACGCTTATGGTTCCAGGGCCGTATTCTCCAGGAAAATGCTTGGATGTGTACATGAGACCATTAATTGACGAGCTGCAGGAATTATGGGAAAATGGACTCCCTACTTTTGACAAGCATGGTCAAATTTCATTCATGATGAAAGCAGCTATTATTCGATCCATCAGTGATTATCCAGCTTACGGGATGTTGTCAGGCCAACAAACTAAGGGGTACAAGGCTTGCCCGGTATGCATAGATGATTTCAATTCTAGTTGTCACGCTGACAAAATCTGTTTGTTAGGATCTCGTAGGTGGCTTGACGAGGATCACGAGTAGCGGTGAGATGTTGAGGCATTTGATGGGACTGAGGAGCTTAATCTGAAACCCCCAGGGAGGTTTGCTGAGTGGAATTTGGAGAGGCTTAACCAGCACTGGTTTGGATATTTAAGCACCAGTAAAGATGTAACAGACTTGAATCCTCCCACGCCTGATGAGTTTAAGTGTTGGACGTACAAAAATGTATTCTTTGAATTGTTTTATTGGTCGACTTTGAAAATCAAACACAACTTGGACGTCATGCACATAGAGAAGAATGTGTGTGGCAGTGTTCTTGGAACAATTCCAAATATCAAAGATAAGAACAAGGACACCCCCAAAGCCTGTGTTGATCTTAAGAAAATGGGTATACACTCTAAGCTATGGCTAGTAGAGAACAAAAGAACAAAAAAAGCCATAATGCCTCAAGCAGGATACACAGTCCATCCTCAGAAGAAGGCAGAAGTGTTTCAGTGGCTTCACAACGTTAAGTATCCTCATGGGTATGTAGGGAATATTGCTCGATGTGCTAAGACAGGGGAAAATAATATTACTGGGTTAAAGACTCATGACTGTCATGTTTTGTTGCAACGTCTTCTTCCTGTGGTCATTAGACCGTATTTGCAGAGTGATGTGGCTGACACGTTAGTGGCTTTGTCAAAGTTCTTTCAGAGAATATGCGCTAAAGAGCTTAACAAGTCTGATGTTCGGTCATTGCAGGAAGACATTGTGTACATCATGTGCAAGCTGGAGAAGATCTTTCCCCCAACTTTCTTTGACATCATGATTCACCTCATGATCCACTTTCCCGAACAAGTGTTGCTTTCTGGTCCTGTACAGTATACCTGGTGCTATCCAAATGAGAGGTATGCACTCATATTTATTCTAATTAATCATCCTTTGAAATTAAGATAAATTTTGTAAGAGAATAAATATTTATTCTAAGAGAATAAATATATGTTTTGCAGGCAACTGGGGGATTTCAAGAAGAAGAACAAAAACAAACGTTTCCCTAAAGGGTCGATCACATCGGGGTACATTCAGGCTGAGTGCGTAACTTACTGCATCACATATCTCAATGATGAAGATAGAGTGGGGGAATCATCTGTAGCGGGTAGTAGCCAACAATTCAATCTATCAATTGTTTCCAACGATGTTCAACCATATGGCAGATTAAGTAATTCTGAAAGATTAAGTAATGCTGAGATCAAAGAGGCTCATTGGCTATCTTTCAACATTGCGACGAAGCCCAGCGGTACTATTTGGACTATTTGGAAAGGCAGGATGGTAACGAAGTCATACACAAGAGATATTTTTCTGATTACTTCCTTATTTAAGTACCTTTCTTTCGATCTTTATATATGATGTTACATAAATTTAATATATATGTCGTTTTTTTATGTTACATAATGTAACAACGTTTGCTCTTAAAATTGTTACAGATGATGCACACTCTACAACATTTTCCTGATTTTTACCACCTAGATTTGCACTTATTGGCTAGAGGACCCCAAAGCCACAGAGTTCGTGCTGGATGTTTTGTGAACGATGTTAAGTTTGTGAAGTCAGAACGAGATGAAGGCCATGTCACCCAAAACAATGGAGTAATGGTTAAGGGTATGGGTTTCAACTACTACAGGGTTCTTGTTAGTGTGATCGAACTAATCTAGGGCAAGGGTATGCCAGTCGTGTTGTTCAAATGCAAATGGTTTAATACTGACCCAACAAGACGAATGAGTACAGTTCTGGATCGTGGCTTGTTATCAGTGTACTCAAACAGTGTATGGTATGAGAATAAGCAGTTTATTCTTGTCACCATGGCAAAACAAGTGTTTTATCTTGATGATCCGGCTATGGGTGAGGGATGGAAAGTGGTGCAGGTGATGTCACATAGGAATATTTGGAGTGCAGCTACACTGAGAGGGGATGATGAGAGTAGGCCTAGTGAACCAACAACTAATCAACCGAATGAACCATATCAAGAGGAATCTCCACATGTAGTCCCTGATATTGAGGATATTCGTGTCAACAACCAACACATTCCGGTGATCATAGGTTACAAGGCAGTTACATCATCTGAAATGAACTCGCGACAACGCAAACCCACACATGACGATAGGTTCATAGATGACTCGGACATAGAGGAGGATCAATATTCTGGCCAGACTGAGGAGGATGATGTTTCAGACGACTCAGATTATCATAAGTATGATTAATGTACTTGTTCAATATTATTATTTCAGATATGATCGGTCTATTGTAAACATGAATTTGGCATAATTAAGTCCGGAAATGTATTTTTAAATTAACTTAGGTTTAGTTTACAAAATTAGACTAAATTACTCAGATGTACATATAAAAAAATGTGTAAATTATTTAAAAAACAACTTACTCGACGGAACATGGAAATTTTGTCACCTTAGAAATACTTAGGCGACGGAGGGTCCACTTTCTGTCACATAGAAACGACTATCTCGCCTCGCCAGCCTCCTATCTCGCCTCGCATAACTCAAAGGGACCTCGCCAACCATATATTTTTTGAAAACGACTTAGTCGACGGAAATTGACTGTTTCGTCGCTTTAGTATTTCTTAGGCGGCGGAAGTATTGTTTTCTGTCGCGTCGTATCCCTAAAATACTAGGCGGCAAATAAAATTTATTTTGTACGTAGGCGACAGAGTACACTAGTTCTATTGGTTTGAATTTCTAAAGCGATGAAAATATAATAATTCGTCGGGTTAGGTTTTCCAACACGACGGATATGTAATTTTTCCGTCGCGTAGGACGCCAAAATATTGGGCGGGTATATTTTCCGCCTTTTTTTTGGGCCGAAATTGATTTTGTTAGGCGACGGATCGTTTCTCTTAGCCGACAAAATATATTCCGTCGATTAAGACTTAGGTGACAGATTTTGATGTTTTCGTCGCCTTAGGTAGTCTAGGGCGACATAAATTCAATATTTCTGACAGCTAAGAGAAAATGGATCTATCACTCCCATCTAACGAAACATAACTATTCTGCGTCTCCTCCTCAGTCACACTCATCACCAGAAACACAACTAAAACCCGACTACGTTGCGCGACTCCATAGAGCCCATTGGAGACCCCTGCCATCCACCGATCGACAACTGCATCGACCCGACCGCAGCCGTAGCCGAATCGACCCTTCCTGGTCTGCATCGACTCCACTGATGGTCTCCTCCACTCATCGCCACCGCATTGGCGCCGCTTTCACTTCGTTGATAACCTCGCCAAATTTCCACTCCCAAGTCCGAACCCTTGTTGTCTCCAAAAAAGGTACATCAGTTCTTAGTCCTTATACCCTGTTATGATGAATTTTGGGAAGAACCCATGTTGAATTTTGGTTTGAATTTCTTAGTACTGATACAACTACTGGGAAAGATACAAGTATTCTTGAATGTATGTCCGTATGTTTCTTGAAATTAGTTTGAATTGTTGTTGCAATGAGAGGTGTTTCTGTGATGAATAATGGAGCTGGTTTAGCACATGTGTATGTTGTATATTCATTTTGTTAGGTTGCTAGCATTGTAGGGGTTCTTGTCTTGGAACGGGTTCATACATGTTGCTTTCCCTGTTATAGTTTCTTATTAGAGTAGCTATAATAATTGTGTGTTATTCATGTGCAAGACCATGTTTTTTGGGAAGAGGAAGGACCGAGCCACTAAGGCCAGATGGAGTCCATACGGCAGACTGTCAGCTCAGCGGGTAGTAGCAGCCAGCCTACCCTCATGCTGGCTGGGACAGTATCACAAGGGACTTCCCCTTTGATCATGCGGCCCCCTCCCGTTGACAATAGTTCAGCGGGATCTCCATCATCTAAACGGAAGCTCGAATCTACAAGACGTATCATCGGCAGCGCTCGGTTGAAAGTTAGAAGCCCAATAGGTAAATTAAACGTTCTTGTAAATATTTGAAATCAGTAGCAGTACACCCCTGCGCTCCCCAGGGTGCCAGCAGGCGCGTCCCAGGTTGGCAGCTGGCGCGCCTGCTTACTACTACTTTTTTTAACTTTTCAAGTGCTTATGTTTTGTATGTATATTAATTGTAGCTCCGGCCCCGAAGAAGTAGCAGATTTTATGTTCTGGACAGAAGGCGGAGGATATCGTTGCAACAATGAGGCAGAAGATCAAGCTGGAGTATTGCCCCCGTGTAAAAGGCCCTAGCGTGAGGGGGTAAATAGCTTGGTGACACATGATGATATTGGTTCTGCTATACGGAGTTTGGTGGGAATGAGGGCAAATGCGTTCTACGACCTTGATCAAGAGGAGAAGTAGAAGGTGTGGAATGCAATGTCGGTAAGTAACATTGAAAATAGTTTGAAAAGTAAATTTACTTAATTACATGAGTTTATTTTATTTTTCAGTGCTTAACAAATCTGTTTTTTTTTTATTTGTTACTTAGGTGAAGTACGAGTGGGATGAAAATGATGAACCAATGTTCAATTGGATACTGAAGAGGGCACATGAGAGGTACAAGGACTGGAAGTACCAGTACCACAAAGCTTATCTGAGGGAAGGGGCCTCTAGGATGCCTTCAGATTTCATTAGGAGAGAGGACCAGTGGGAGTTTCTATGCTCTCACTTTGAGTCAGATGAGTTCAAGGTGATTTTTTAAATTACCTTCATTTTTAAAAAGAAAAAAAATACCTTCATTGTTTCCCTTGTATTTTACTAATCTATTTAATATTTTTTTGTGTATTAGAGACTCTCCTTGGCAAACAAGCAGAACCGTGGGGAGAAGACTATGCACCACCACACGGGGTCTTCTCCTATCATCTATACAATGGAGGAATTCATAATACAAGGGGAGGAACTTCCAATTATCAAAGGTTTTGAGAAGACCTATGTAAAGGTCGGTGATGAAGCTACGACCAAGCATTATGTAAGTGTCTTTCCTTTTATTATTTTATTATTTGATGCATGCACTTATGAAGTTTATTATGCAAAATGTAAAGTTCATTAGGTACACATAAAATGAGCTATCTGTAAATAGTTATATTTGATTATTAGTTCTTGTTTCTGCATAATGTCAAGTTAACGCTTAATAGATGTAGTTTAAATGCAGAATGACATGGTTGATGAGGTCAATAGGCGAAAGGATGTATTTAAGAAACAACACCCTAACGCGACGGAGGAGGAGATTGTGGAGAATGTTCAGTCCCAACAAATTGAGGTGTTGGGTACGGTGCTAAAAACTCGGAAAGGAAAATGAGATCAAAGGGATGGGACGAGCAGGCGAGCGAGACTTGAGCCATTCTTCAAATGGCTCCACTTCACATAGTCGTTCTCCTAGAGTTGATGAGCAACAACTTCTATAGTGTTAGGAGCGCTATGAGCAGAGACTAAAAGAATCAGAGGAGCGTGCCCAACAAAAATATCAGGCGGCCGAACAGCGTGCCCTGCAAGTGGAGTCTATGTATAGCGTTATGCGGTCCTAATTTGTCGTCATATATGAGCGCCTAGGTATGTCACCTCCTCCTCCTCTTCCAGTTATTTTTCCTTCTCCACATGTTTCCCCACAAAACAACGATGATCTAGGTGACATTGGAGTAGACGAGAATGTCAATTGGTATTTGATTTTGTATATATGAACATTAATGTAATTTGTCCATATATGAACATTAATGTAATTTTTCCATCTAGCTAGTTATCATGATCAATATATGAATATTTTTTCAAAATCTAATGCTTCCGGAATATATGTATATGTATGTGTTTGATTGAAATTACTGATATGCAATTTTTTGAAACAGTGAATAAGGTAATTTACACAAAAATAACATTTTTTTTTGCAGTAAAAAAATGACTTAGGCGGCGGAAACCTCACATTCCGTCGCCTAAGATATAACACCTAACTGATGGACACAAAAATATTTGTCGACTAAGAAATGATACAAATTCATCGGTTTAGATACTTACCGACAAATATTCCGTCACCTAAGAACGGAACAAGATTCGTTGGTAAAAATATTTACCAACGAACTATTCGTCGCCTAAGAACGGAACAAGATTCGTCGGTAAAAATATGTACCGATGAACTATTCGTCGCCTAAGAACGGAACAAAATTCGTCGGCACACATACTTACTGACGCTAATTCCGTTGGCTAGGAAACATTACGATTCGTCGTGTAAGAAACATTCTGACAAATGTCTTCTGTCGACAAGAATCCCTATCGACGAATCTAGTTGTCGATGAGGTAGCAATAGATCCGTCGGGTAGGATAGTTCTTAGTCGACGACCTATTTAATTTCCATCACCTAAGTATCTACCTCACACCACTTAGGCGACGAAACTTAGACGACAGACTTTCCGTCTGCCAAGATCCTAGGCGACGGATATTCTGTCTTAGGAGACGAATATGTTCCATTGGCTAAGATCGATTTTCCTATAGTGTCGGTTGAATCCTGTCATCTACTCAAACTCATCACAGGTAAATTTTTAATTAAGATTACTGCTTTCTAAATTTCAATTCATAGTTCGGGCTTAGTCGCTTTTCCATATATCCACTCTCTATGATGAGATTGGGTTTTTGGGGGGTGGGGTGGGGGGGGGGGGGAATAGGGTTCGGGAGTTTTTTTGGGGCTCACATCCTTTATTAAACTTTGTGACTATGATATATGTGTCATTGTATATTTGTAACTGTGATAACGCATCGCTATGATAGCTGTGAGCGTCGCCTACAAGAGAATAATTGATTGTGAATGCGCTAATGTGTCACCTACTTTTATTTGCATCGATTTTATGACCACATCCTTGGTTTATTGACTAATTCCAATTCTCTTGTCTTTTGTAGATGCCTGAGCCATCCAGGCCCGAGTTTGAGATTCTCGATAACCGAGGTAAGGAATATCACCGATGGGTGTCCAATGTGACCAATAGGTTCATTGGTAAGCAGTTGACAACCACCATCTTTTCGCCATCGAATGACCCTCTAGCAAGTGATGAGGCCAAGGCATAAGCCATGATGTTTATGAGGCGTACCATTCATCTAACTTTGAAGAAACAATACCTGAAAAGGGAAAACCATAAAGATCTATGGGATGTCTTGAAGCAATGCTTCAACAACGTACATGATGTCCTCATTCTAGAGTTGACTGCTCATTGGGAATCCATTCGACTAATGGACTTTACTAAACTTGAGGATTACAACCAAGCTATGTTGGACCTCCAAGCAGAACTAAGCTTTTGTGGTGTCGACAAGACTGACAAAGATATGATTGAGAAGACATTGTACACTTTTCCGAGATCAATGAGCTTACTTAGCCATCAATATTGCCTTAAGTATGTGCAGAACCGTGCTACGCCGTTCAATTACCTCATATGTGTGCTAGCAAAGAAAGAGCGGCACCAGGAGATTCTCTTCAATAACAATGCAAGGCCGGTTGAGACTAAGAAAATTCCTGAGTCCAACCAAATTAGTGAAGGTAAAGCTCCAAGGAAAAGAGGAAAGAGAAAACTTGCACCATATGAACGTGAGCAGAATTAGCGACATGGTCGCGGTAATGACAATAATCGACGTGGAAACAGCCGTAGCAACACTTGGCGTGATGACGGAGATTCCGCCTCTCCTAAGAGCAATAACCGCAACTGTGGCCACCAAGGTGAGAAATCCAGCCAAGGCCAAAATGCTCCCTCTAACTCGAACCAGAAGAGGCGATCTCCATGCTATATTTGCGGATCTACCGCTCACTTGGATCATGATTGCCGTGCTAGCAAATAAGCTATTGATACCTACAGAAGACACAAGCAGTACTTGGCTTAAGAAGATAACTTTACTGGGGGAGATGACAATGGTGCTGAGCCTTTTACAAATCTCACTATAACAGATTTTGAAGCAAAGAAGCAAGCTGGCCTTGCACACATGAATGCTGCGGATTTTGATTAAACTATTTTGATTTGATATATTTTTCTCTGTTATTTTTTGTTGGACACTTGTTTAGCCACAGTTAATTTCGAATTTTCAGTCAATTTTTATGGAATTAGACATCCTTTATTGTATTTATGAGTTGGCATTAATAAAATCTCCCCTTTACGTTTCACAATGTTTAGTTGATTGAGAATTTATTCCCTTATGAATGGTTCAAATTGCACAAAGCAATAAACTTCATTACATGGAAAATATACTAAATTTGCATGTTTTCGTGGTCTTACAATTGGTTATGGCATAAAGAATGGCAAAACATATGCAAAAATTGCGAAAAAAAACACTAAGGCAGCAAACTGCCGTGTTTTGACACTGTCACAGCGCCCCTAACGCACCCCTGAGTGGCTCTACCGCGCTCTGTGTGTGTTGGGTGGCTGCCTGCAGCCCTAGAGGGCCCCTGCCACGCCCCTGCCCGCCACCTTGCACTCTCATGCCCCTGCGTGTGCCCCGCGCGCTACCGAGCCCCTGTGAGCCCCTAGCAGGCTTCTGCCTTCTTCCAGCAATGTTAGCGCACTTCCAACACCTTTTTTTTATGCTATTACCGAGCCTCTTGGCTGGCCAAATTGTTGTAACTTCATGAAATTAATTTTCATACCGTGTAATTGCACTCATTCAGGTTTCCAACTTGGTTTAATTCCCGATTAACCCCTATATGTTTTATTATAGTGTATGCATTGTTTTGATCCAAGACTAATTATTTTCACACCTTTATGTAGATGTCTCGTGGTGAAATTGAGTATCTAACTGACAGTGGGACTACCCATACTATTCTATGGAATATGCTATTATTTACGGACTTTGTTCTTCACAAATCCTCAGTGACAACAACGATTGGTTCCTCGCCTATAATTCAAGGCAGAGGCAATGTGCAGTTCTTATTGCCAAATGGCACAATAATACATGTCACTGACGCGCTTTACGCGCCTAAGTCTAATCAAACCTTGCTATCATTTAGGGACATTCGTGCAACCATATTTCACCTGGAAACGCTCAATGAGAATGGACAAGAGTTTTTGTTTATCACCTCTAATAACTGCGGCCATAAACGCATCATAGAAAAGCTGCTGAGTCAAACTAGCGGTTTATGTCTAACAACCAACAGGATCATCGAATCCTATGCAGTTTCTCATAACTTTTGTGACTTGACTCATACAAGCTTTGGCATGATCGTTTGGGACATCTCGGATGTGACATGATGATCTGAATTCTCAAGAATTCACATAGACATCCATTTTTCTGAGCACTGAAGCGTATTGGAGCCCCTCCTTCCACTGAAACAGGTGATGCGACCGTGCATGATGCACCTGTCATAGGCTCGGCCTCCAAGACCATTGTCGAGACTCCCAATGCCTCTATGGCTATCTCTAATGCTCACCGCTTGTTTTTCAAAGCTTGTTCACTAGCCAAATTGAATGTAAGACCATCATTTGCTAGTGATTCTAAACAAAGCATTCCATTCCTATAAAGAATCCAAGGTGATATTTGTGGACCTATCAAACTAGAGTGCAGACCATTTCGATATCTTATGGTTCTAATTGACGCATTAACGTGTTGGTCACACATTGCGTTGCTATCAATAAGAAACACTGCATTTGCTAAACTCCTAGCTCAAATTATTAAGCTTCGAGCTCACCATCCTGATCATCCAATCAAGTTTATTCGATTGCACAATGTTGGAGAGTTTAGGTCTAAGTTTTTTGACAACTATTGCATGTCTATCGGGATTGAAGTAGAACATCACGTACCCCATGTCCATTCACAAAATGGTCTTATAGAAGCTACAATTAAGCGCTTATAATTGATTGCAAGGGCCTTGGTGATGCGCACCAACTTACCTATTTATGCCTGGGGTTATGCAATTTTACATGCAACTGCACTTATTCGTTTTAGACCTACTGCAACCAAATCATTTAGTGCGTACCAGTTGGTAACAAGATGTGAGCCTGATATTTCACACTTATGCATATTTTGGTGCATGGTTTATGTGTCTATTACACCTCTACTGCGTACTAAGATGGGTCCTCAAAGACGATTAGGTATTTATGTTTGCTATCAATATCCTATGATTGTCCGCTATTTAGAACCTTTAACAGGAGATCTCTTTACTGCAAGATTCACATATTGTCGCTTTGATGAGACATTCTTCCCACCGTTAGGGGGAGACAAGACCGTTTCGGTTCCAACTGAACGTCGAGAATTAACGTGGTCTGATCCCACTATGTCTCATTATGATCCCTGAACTTCTGACAGTGATTTAGAAGTTCAACGTGTTCTTGATCTTGGAATTGTTGCAGATTCGATGTCTGACTTTTTTACTGATATCGCGAAAGTGACGAGATCAATTATACATGCTGCAAATGTTCCTACAAGGTTAGATGTCCTAAGTAAAGGGACATTTTCAGCCGCACTCGGGCTCGACAATGTCGTCATTGACTGCCAGATGCCCACGGTGGAGGTGTGGCCGTAGCCTCTGCTCCCACTAGGAAGAGGGGGAAACCTGTTAGTTCAACATATATTATCCTAGAAAAAGGCGTGACAGTAAGGCACTAAATGATCCATTAATCACCAACACTGTGAATCCCTTACATGAGATTGTCTATGACTAAAGTTATGTCCAAGAATCAATGTTAGCATATCTGGAGGACACCTCAGATCCAATGTTGATGATGGGGAACAAAGAAATCTCACTAAAGTATACCAATGCACACAATATGATGGAAAGAACTTTCACGACTATTGATGAAGTTTTTGCTTATTCCGTCGCTCAAGATATTATCGACAACGATGAGATTGAACCGCTCTCCGTTGCAAAATGCCAACATCGAGCAGATTGGCCGAAATGGAAGGATGCAATCTAGGCTGAACTAGATTCTCTAGCAAAAAGACAAGTTTTCGGTCTAGTAGTGTCATGCCCACCGAATGTTAAGCCTGTTGGACATAAATGAGTCTTTGTTCAAAAGGGAAACGAGAAACATGAAGTCATGCACTATAAAGCACGACTCGTGGCGCAATGATTTTCTCAATGCCCTGTAATTGACTACGAGGAGACATATTCTCCCATTATGGATGTCATTACCTTTCACTACTTAGTTAGTTTAGTAGTGTCTAAAATCTGAGCATGCAGCTTATGGATGTGGTTACTGCATATCTCTATGGGGATCTTGATTTAGATATATATATATATATATATATATATATATATATATATATATATATATATATATATATGAAAGTGCCTGATGGACTTTCAGTACCCAAGTAAAGTGACTCTAAGCCACGAAGTGCCTTTGCAATTAAATTGTGGCGTTCACTATATGGATTGAAACAATCCGGACGAATGTGATATAATCGTTTAAGTGACTACTTGATTGAGAAGAGATATAAGAATGACAATCTTTTCTCATGTGTGTTCATTAAAAGAATAAGTACCGGATTTGCTATAGTAGCCGTCTATGTTGATGACATGAACATCATTGGTAATATCAAAAAAATTGATGAGACCGTGACCTACTTGAAATCCGAGTTTGAGATGAAAGATCTTAAGAAAACTCGATTATGCCTAAGCCTAGAGCTAGAGCATCAAGAGACTGAAATGTTAATTCATCAGTCAGCTTATGTCTAAAAGATTTTCAGGCAATTTAATATGGACAAAATTCACCCTCTTAGTACTCCCATGGTCATGTGAAGTTTAGATATAAAAAAGGACCCATTCCATCCTAAAAAGGACGATGAGGAAGTCCTTGGGGCAGAAATTCCGTACCTAAGCACTACCGGAGCTCTATTATACTTGGCTCAATGCACACGATCAGATATTGCATTCTCAGTAAACTTTTTAGCTAGGTTTAGCTTTGCGCCTACGTAACATCATTGGATCAGTGTTAAACACATCTTCAGGTACTTAAAGGGTTCAATTGATTTGGGCTTGTTTTTTCCTTACAAAACTGAAGTGGAAGACATGAATGTCGATGTCCCTGTTGATGGCAACACTGCCGCCACATTGGCTGAGGCCCTAAGGGCCCCTACCATGCCCAACAGTGCCTCGGCTGCACTAGGCAGCGCACAACGCGCCCCTGCTGCAATCTGCCTCGGCCGACAGCATGCAGGGCACCCCTGGCGCACCTTGTCGTGCCTGGCGCGCACCTAAACGCTCATGCCGATGTTGCAGTGCTGTAGCCGAGCCCTTGTCGCGCACGGCCATGCCTCTGCCGCGCCCCTGCATGTCCTCGAGAGCTTCCAATGCCGAAAATGAGCAGATTTTGTTCCCCAACCAAAATCAATCTTCCGAAGCTCCTTCTAGCTCAAAATTGACGCAATGCGGTGTTGTCCCTTATTCTGAAACACCAAATAATGTGTTAGTCAGATTTGCTGATGCTGGGTATTTTTCTGATCCACACAAAGGACGTTTCTAAACTGGTTATGTGTTCACCATTGGGACTACGACGATTTCTTAGAGATCTGCCAAGCAAACCTTTGTTGCTACTTCCTCGAATCATTCAAAGATTATTACACTACATGAAGCAGTCAAAGAAAGTGTTTGGCTTCGCTCTGTGGTAGTTCATATTCGAGAGTCAAGTGGGTTGACATCTACCATTGATGCACCAACTTGTATCTATGAAGACAATGCGGCATGTATTGAACAAATGAAATTGGGATTCATTAAGGTTGATAATACTATGCATATCTCGCCTAAGTTCTTCTATAATCTGCAACAACAACAACTTTTTAATATCCAAGTGAACTAAGTGAGTTCTGAGGATAATGTAGCATATTTGTTCACCAAGTCTCTACCCAAATCTACTCTTGAAAAGCATGTGCGAAGTATTGGTATGCATCGCTTATCTGACCTCCATAATTGATTTAATAATTAGAGGGAGTTGATTGTGTAAACATCAGGGGGAGTCTACGTCACATGTTTTACATTCAAGTTGTAATTGGCGTGTTGTGTTCTTTTTCCCTTCGACCAAGTCTTTTGTTTTTACCCAAAACGTTTTTGTTTTACTTGGCAAGGTTTTACCGAGACAACGTTCATGCGTCATGTGATTCTGCTATATGATACAAGGAGGAGTGTTGAAAGAATTTACATTCTTATCCTTGATGATGTGTCTTGACTGAATCTTCTCCTTATTACACTAGAATATCTCTTAGATATATATCCTTAATTTACAGAGATTCTCTATGTAATACCTAAATAAATGTCAATCTATCAATGAATGAGTAAACTTTTTTCTCTTGTATTCTCATACTTTACAACAATTTTCTATTTTTTGATCAGAAGAATGACACATAATGAAGGAACTACATCAACAAGTATATAAAGTGACTTTGTTAAACCTTCTACACATGGATAAGAAGAGTACTCCATTTTACAAGAACTCATGAACATGAAACTAATTTAAACCACACTTTCTGTAGAAGTTCAAACAAGAGTAATGTTAGGTAAACCACTTTAGAGTCCACCTTATGTGTCAGCTTATATGGCGTAGCCACTTCATCAAACCTTGATTTCTTATTATTTTTTATATTTTTATTGATTACAATTTTCATTTTCAATTTTTTTTTCCCTTTCATGTTATTGTCTTTTAACCCTAGTTTTTACCTTCTTCTCTCAAATTTATATTTGTCCTCTTCATCTCCACACCCAAGCATATACAAGCTTTGTTCCCAATTGAACATTCATGTAAGTCTGGTACTTATATACAAACCTAACCCTAACTCAAGCAAATACCCAGCTTTATATATTTAAGATAATCTAGTCGATCAAATATAAACTACCTTCATCTATTGAAAGAATATCGACTGTGAAATTCCCAGATGATCACTATGGATAAAATCAACACCAACAGCCATCGATAGAGCAAAATCTGTACCCATTTTATTTGGCCCCTTTTCTAGTAGTGTTATATAAATTGGTGGAGAGGATGAGAGAATAGATTAGCCGGACGTCTGATAGAATTGAAGATGACACATATCAGATATGAGAGAAGAAAAAAAAAAGTTTAAGATAAAATCATGAAAGTGAAAAAAGAAAGAAAATTGTATTTAAGAAAAAATAAAAATATAAAAGAATCATAAATAAAGGTTTGATAAGGTGAGCTCTAGAGATGCTTTCCCAAAATGTGGTTCATTTAACATTACTTTTCAAACAAAGTATGTGAAATTTTTATAAGAGGAATTTATATTTTATGTTCAAAAGAAATGAATGGATATTGTTTTTATTTGATTTAAATTATCATAACAATTCTCCAAAAATGGACAACTACTCTAGCATCACATATTGAGGTACCCCCAAAACCGAAATAGGTTTGATATATCAAATACCATGCACGTACTAGATACTACCCTTTTAAATCTAAGGTCTTATTTGGTTCATGGTAAGTAATCATCGATCACGAAAGAAAAATATTTATTTTTCTTTCAAAATTTAAATGAACCACTTTCACCATTTGTTCCTTACATTTATTATTACTTATAACATATTATTTTATTAATTAATTAACAACTTTCTGGATGATCCTGTTACCAAAGATAAAAATTCAGGATGAAAAGTTCTCTCTTTCCCTTCTTGTGGGAATGACAAATAAAATATTTTTATTTTCTCGAACCAAACGATACCTAAGATGACACTACTGGAAAAAAGCCTAAGTAACAAAATTCGTCTCCTAAGTACTTAGGCGACGAAATTTCCGTCACCTAAGATCTGTCGCCTAAGTGGTATAAGGTAGGTGTCGGAGCGACAAAAAATTGATTTCCGTCAAGTCAAAATTACTTAGGCGACGAAATTGTTTCCGTCTCCTAAGTACTTAGGACACGGATGTTTTCCGACCCCTAAGTACTTAGGTGATAGATATTGTTTAATGACAAAAAAATTATTTTAAACTGAAAAAAAAATTAAAAAATTAACATGGGCGCGGAGTCCGCTAGCACAAAGGGCGCGCGGAGTCCGCGCTCGCTGGCAGAGAAGGGCGCTGACTCCGCTGGCACAAAAGGCGCGCGGACCCCGCTAGAAGAGAAGGCGCCCGGAGTCCGCTGGCAGAGAAGGCGCCAAGGAGAGGCAGAAAACGAAGAAGAAGGAGAGCTAGAGGGAAGAAGAATGAGAGGCAGAGGGAAGAAGAAGGTGAGGCAGAGGGAAGAAGAAAGAGAGGCAGAAGGAAGAAGAAGGCGAGGCAGAGGTATTAAGGCTGGGCATAAAACCCACGGGCCGGAAAAAAACCGAGAAAACCGACCCGACCGGGCCGGTTTTTATGTTCAAATTAAGCGTGTTTTGGCGGGCCGGTCCGGTCCTTACATCAGCCGGTCCGGTCCCGGTCCCGGTTATTTTACAATAGTAAAACCCGGAATAACCCGATATAGTAATTAGTAAATCTAAATAGTAAATAGTAACTAGTAACTAGTAAAAAACTAAAGGTAAAAATCAAAAACTGTTTCTCACTTTCTCTTCGACTCTTCTAAGTCTTCTCCAGTTCTCCAGTAAAGCTCGCTGCCTCGCACTCTCGCTGTCTCGCAGGGGTCGCAGGCTCGCAGCCCACAGTCGCTCCGCCCGCCGTTCTCTTCCGCAGCCCGCAGTCGCTCCGCCCGCCGTTCTCTTCCGCACTGGACCGGACAGCCACCACGTCGCTCCGCGTCGTCCACCAGCCTTGTTTTCAACTCGTAATGATTCTCAACTGCCAGTCTGCCACTCCTTCAGGTTCGTCTCAGTTTTCAACTCGTAAGTCGTAATGATTCTCAATTTGAATGTTGATTATTGTTGTCTTGTACTCTGTTGAAAGCTTGAAATGTTAAATCAGTTGAATGTTGAATTTTCGATTTAAGTAATTGAGTATCTGGAAACTGCAATTGAACTCATTGAACTGAGTTGGTATTTGGTATTTTATAATTTTTATTTGTAGAGATGTCAAGCTCATCCGAATCATGCTCTATCGGTTATCATTCATGGGATGATGATTCTGATAGAGAAATTGAAGCAGTTGATGATGAAGATGAAGCTCCGGTGGAGCAAGTACAAGCTGCTGAAACAGGGAATGATTTGGGTGCAACTCAAGGTCAGCAACTTGGGAATGAGAAAGCTCCAATAGAAGTGGAAGGTGTAGAAGAAGTAGCAGCAGCAACTCAAGCTTCTGCGCCAAGAAAGAGAAGAAGAAGGGGTACTTATGCAGCAACCGGGACTTCCAGAAAAAAAATCCATTGTGTGGAATCACTTTGAGAAGCATAAGAAACTTCTTTACACTGAAAAGGATGGGAAGAAGGTAGCCGCTGGGCATGAACAGATCGCAATTTGCATACATTGTGGAGGTGAGTTCCAAGCAGATTCTACTTTCAATGGAACTAGCTCTTTGTTGAGACACATACAGAAGGTTTGCAAGATGTATCCGGGTAGGGAGGTTGTTGATGAAGGCCAGCAGAACTTGGTTGGTGATGGTGAAGAAGATGAGAAGTTAACACAGCAACAACCATGGTCCAATGATCGTTGTATTAGAGCAGCTTGTGAGATGATAGTGATCGATGAGCTTCCATTCAGCCATGTGGAGAAAGAGGGGTTCAGACATTTCTGCAAGGTGGCTGTCCCTAAATTTATTCTGCCGTCAAGAAGAACGAAGTTAGCTCAGTACCTTCTGAATCCTCATTTTCTACTGGTGGTAGAGTGATTGACCCTTTTAGGAGTTCGCTAACTCCTAAAACCATGGAGGCTCTAATTTGCTTGCAAAATTGGATTAAGAAAAAAGATCAATCAGAGATTGAATATTATCCAAGCCAACAAGAGATTGAGTTCTATGAAAAGATAGAAAGAGGTAACCATTTTAGTTGTTAGTTGTTACATATTATTTCATACTTAATACTTAGTTACTTACTAACTTATATTATCACTTATGTACATTATTTAAACTTTGCTGATGTAGATGAGGCCAAGCGAAAAGCAAAGGAAAAGGCAGAAAAGGGCAAGGGAAAGCAAAGGATTGTGGTTGAAAGTGAAGATGAAGCACCGGTGGAGATTAAGGCAACTTTACCAACTAAGAGAGTGAAAGGAAACACATCCGGTAAAACAACTTCAGTTGCTCCTGTAGCTGTTCCCCCAGCCACTACTGATGCTGGAACTTCCAAGCGTGAGCCTCCTAGAGTGATGAAAATGATGCTTGCTTCCAAGAAATCAAAAGATATGTGTTGCACGCTTTACATAATAATGTAATATAATGTATGCTACTGTGTTGGAAAGAAGCTTTAAGTGTGTTGTTAAGTGTGTTGGAAAGAAGCTTTAAGTGTGTTGCTTTAAGCTTTAAGTGTATTCTACAGTTCTATTGTCTAAGTGTGTTGCTAACTTGCTTTATATGTTTGCTGTTTTTTTTTTTCAATTAGGGAGAAGATGAAAATGAGTTGCTAGAAAGTGGAGGGTGGACTGGCTTGAGCCTTGAGGCTTGAGCAAAGATCAATTGATCATTGTTTTTTAACTCCTTTTATTTTCTTGAAGACTTGAAGTCTTGAACTGTTTGGTACTTTGGTTATTGACTTATTGTCTCTTTGAAGTTTGAAGTTCAAACTTTGAACACTTAAACAGTTAAACTCTTTGGATTATTTGGTTATTTTGAACCCTTATGTAGTTGTGTACTTGTGTTGGATAACTTGGATTGTTGGATAAATAGTTTAAGACTTCCAGAGCTGTTGGATTTTTAATTTTGCTCACTTAGTTGTGTTGGATTGTTGGATAATTTATGATGTACACTGTCCAGGTTTTCATATTGAGAGAATGAAAAGTCTGAAATTGTGGGCTAGGACCGAAAAGCCCGACAAACCGGACCGGTCTTAACCGGGCCGGGCTTTTACCGGGCTCAAGATTTTATAGGAAAAAACCGGTTCTAACCGGGCCTAGAGATTTTAAGAACAAAACCGGCCCGAACTGATGTGTGCCGGTCCGGTCCCGGGCCCGTAAAGAAAATGGCCGGGCCTAGCCCGAGCCCAGCCTTAAGAGGTATGCGTGAAAACTGGGCAGAGGAGAGGAGGGAGAGAGAATATATAAGGAAAATTTTTAAAAAAATTTTGGTACTTAGGTAACGAAAACTTATATTTTCGTCGCTTAAGATATATATTAATAATTTTATTTTTTTTAAAATAATAATAATTCTGACGTCTAAGTAAATTTTTTCGTCGTCTAAATCAATCTTAGACGACAGAATACATTTATGTCGCCTAAGTGAATAAGTTTTATTTTTTATAAAAAATAATAATTCTGTCGCCTAAGTAAATTTTTCCGTCATCTAAATAAATCTTAGATGACGGAATACGTTTCCGTCGCCTAAGAAAATAATATTTATTTATTTTTTTATAAAAATGATTTCGTCGCCTAAGTACATTTTCCGTCTCCTAAGTTATCACCGAAACGACTCCTAAGTCTCTTAAATTAAAATAATTTTGTCGCGTAAGAGCTTTTTTCCACTAGTGTGATAGTTAACGACATTCTTAATTATAAGTCTTTTTTTTTTTTTTATAAGAACACATTCTTGTAATTTCCATTCTTGTAAGCCAATTAATGGAAATTGAACATAGTAAAATAATAATGTACATTCTTATAAGAGCCGCCATCCGATCACCAAATTACTTGGAATCCTCATCATTGTTCAATCCCTTCAAGTACTCCATTTCTGACCAAGTTAACTATATCATATATATATATATATGAGACTATGAGTACATAACCAATTTGAACATCGATGAATATAGAAACATACCAATGAGCTCAAAGTCTCCAACTTTTGGGGTAGTTTACACTAAAAATAACGCACCAAAGAAAAGCTAATTAAGAAAATGAAAATGGAATGCTGAAGAAGATAGCACTAGAAAACGAAAGAGTTGGCATGCAATAGATAATATAAGAAAATGGGAGGGAGTGTGCATTCCATACGAATGCCACCACCCAATTGATATTTAAAGCCAGTCAATTCAAGAAACCAGAATTAGGGTTTCGTGACTTTATCTTCTTCTCGTTCTTTCTTTTCAGGCGTCCCACAAACTCCCACTCAAATTTGTGCGTACGATGTCACTAACGGCTTTTATAATATCTTGAGCAGTATCTGGCATAGTGTACTTTGATTCTGTTAGTGGACTACCCAATTTTTTCGTCTATTTAGAAAGCAATGAGTCTGGACATATCTTTCTAAATTAACCAAACGCTGGACATGTCGATGGCACACAACTCTATACACTGGTTATTCATCTTTGATTATTATCCACTACGTGCCAGCAACATATGGAGTAATCTGTATGTGTATCGAGCTTCGACTCATCGTTTTGAATAAAATTTTATTTCATGTTGTAATTTAATCATGCTTTTAAATTAATAAATTGATATATTTTATTTGACGAAGGGTATCCGTAGTTAGTCTTATTACTAGAATTTTGATGTAAGAACATCTTCAACGACTCATGTAAAATTAGAATTATTTCTATTTTATAAGAAAAACACTATTTTTTTGCTCTAACAGTTCATGTAAATACATACTGAAAAAACCAACAACTGTTACAAATAAAACTAAAAACATAATCAACCAACATGAAATGAAATCAAACTCACAATACAAACTAGCGAAGCCAGTAATCAATCCGGGCTGCTAGGTCATGTCCAAAAGGCCTCAACAAGAAATCAGGGAGTAAATCCCACCAGCTGTAACCATCATGCTTTGCCCCATAATTAGCAAACTTGTGAGCAACCCGGTTTCCTTCTTTGTAGATATAAGATAAGTGAAGCTGCAAGCGACTGATAGAGTTTAAGCAAGTATTTCATTTGGCTCGAATGCGTCAAGATACACAGTAGATGGATTAATAATAATAGTTGAAACAAAGTTTATTTTATAGTGCTTTAAAAATGCTAGAAGTGCTTTCAGATAATTAGAAACACTTTCAGTAGCAATCAAGTTTTTCTATTAGCTAAAACAGGGAGAGAGAAAAAAGTGAAATCCAATTTTAACTGCTACTTTATGTTTGATGCTTTGCTACTTTATGGGAGCATGAATGGTTTTGGGGGACGACCATATTCGGTGTTAGGATTAGCCGATTAGGGTAAAAAGGTGTTTCTGGAGTATTTTCATGTGCAACAGATATAGTGGATGCATTCTAGCATGTTAGACGAAAACACAATCAACCTATTATATCACATCTTCAATTATTGCTCCATCAATATAGTGCTTTGTTTGGGTGGGTTTACAACATTGCTGAGAGTGGTAAGTGTCCATTGTTAATTAGAAATGTAATGAATATCCTCGTGGACTGCACCTTCAATCCGCAAAGGGATCAACTTCTCTTTAGTAAGAGGATTTAGCACAGTTGCTGTGTGCACAAGTGATAACTTCCGGTCAGTTGTGACTTGCCGGTTGGAAAAAGCCAAAGAGGAAGAAGAGCCTTACCCGCCTTCCAGCCCAACCCTGTCTTCCTCTTCACGATTCGACCGATGCGAGATCGGGCACTGCAGCCTTTTCATACTTACCTCCTGAGTCTGATGGATGTGCACCTCCCTTGACTTCTACATTGCGAACAGGTGCTTCCAACACAAAACATCCGGAAATAGACTACTCCCATATCCTACGCTAAAATGGAAATATCCTACCCACCTACACGAGCGGGATCCCTCTATCCCTTCCCTACCCTTATTTAATAATACTGAATGCAAACTTATCTCATTTACTAGCTATTCTATCGTGAGCAAGAAGACGGTACATAAATTGATACAAGAAGATAGTCCGAACCACCCAGTTAACAAAAGCGGAAGAATCTTCCTTACATGTTATTTTAATAAACGACATGGTTAGATATTTAAATTTCGCCGATATCATAAAACATGTGGGGCGAGGTTAAAGTTTTCGTTTGCTCAAATAAAGAAAACTGCATACTCTGTAAATATTTAAACAAATCTATATAACACGTCGAATGCTTATACAAAATAAAAAAATAAAAATTGAGTATTACTTCATCTAGGAGGGTGCTCATCGTGCCAAATTTCATCTAGCAAATCAACAATTTTTTCATGCAACAATAGTGCTGCCTCCCAATAAAGATAAAGCTCAGCTGGTTGAATAGCATTTTCAACTTGCCCCTCCTTTTTGTTTTTTCTAGTTGAAACGGATTGCTCATGACTGCAAGGCATGGCAGCATCACCCGCATGACATGTAAGGCAGCAGAAACGTACCTAAACATAGGCGGTTGCCATCCATCATAGATTTTGAGTTTTTGCAAGTAGCAGCTTCTAAAGCGCATATAATTCACTTTGTTGTAAAACACTGGTGCACCATGGTAAGTCTTGAACTCAACTGAACTAAAACGTGTCCGCTTGTATGCTTGTCCCATGGCCTCCCGTGTCACCGGTGGCAGCGTGTGGTGGCTGCAGCCGTACCGTACGTAGAATGGGCTACTGGTTCTAGTGGTGATGCGATTTGGAAGGGTTGAAGACCATGTTCCACATGAGTGTTTCGTATAGTTGGTAGTGCTTTTAAATCATTGTATGATCTCCCTAGTTTGTGATGTTGTATGGGAAATATTCATAAGTTGATCGTAGCAGCTAAAACAAGTTTTCTGTTTGCGTTGTTGGTCGTGTGAAACTAGTTCATACTTGTTTCAAATTTTGAACTTTTAAGTCGGTCTTCTGTTACAGTTTTCTGCTTGCGTTGTTGGTGAGGTAAAACAAGCTTATACTCATTTGAGCAAGTTTTGGTCATGTTCCGCCATGTCCATGGCATTACTCCTGGAAGGCTGGAATTGTGATACAATTTCCAAGCTGTTTTGCTATCCACGTTACGGTGCATTACCTTGCCGTGGTCTGGCAATGTTAGGAGTTACGACATAATACCAAATAGTGGAATTGTTCATATCGATGATGGTGGTGAGGTCATGTTGATTGTGGTTGCCCTATATAGTAAGAACCCAGGTATAGCATAAAATCTAGTTATTGACAGCATTCGCCTAAAAGATGGTGCTAAACTACTACATGAGAGGGTACCATAAGTATAGATCATAGATTCTTGGTAGGAATGTGTCTTGGTATTAAGGTCACAACCAATAATGCAAGTACATTTATAATACTTGTCTAATAGAATGTGCTTCTAAAAGAATTCTAGGGACTACAAATAAAACCTGGAACATCAGAACTTAATTTCATGCTTGTATCAGTAGACACTCCAAAAAAGGCTATTTTGCATCAGCACTTTATAGTTCATGTGCATATATGAAAGTTGTGCTTGCTGAAACGTTCCAAAAGGAAATGGATAGGACCCTAGTCCTAAATCCAACAAAAATAAAACTGCTGAAAGAAAGAACTTCGAAATGTTAAATGCTCTATCCGATAAAAGAATAAATGTCAAATGCTAGTTTCCTTTGATAAAAGCCAAGATCTGCTTAATCAGTTACATACAGTCATGTTCCTATCGATCATTGGCTATTTCGCAGTTTAGTGACAGCTATCAAGCACTGAGATACCACAAACACCAATAAACGCCCACTGATGGTCTGAAGCAAAGGACTACTCCTAGTTAAAAATTAAAATTATAACAGGAAACAAATACATAACTACATAATATAATAATAGTAAACATGCTGATAGGGTCATAACAGAGAGTTGGAGAAAAATCAAACACAGAAATAACCCACTGAATCAAAACATTAAATTGATAACAGATATAGTACCATTGATTCTCAGTGTTTATTTTCCCTCATTGTTACATCCCTGTCAACCTGGAAAACCATTAAAAACTCCCATCTCATTCCTTCTCAATTCTTACATCTTTATCATATGATAACCCTAGAGACTTGTACGTGTCAAATTCTCTTTATCTCCAGTCCTAAAACTCAAGCACAAATTGTTTGGTGAAAACTAGGATATGACTCCTAGACAATCTTTGCGCTGGTGCAAACAAACTCTATAAAGCCATCCTTTTCAAATACAGAAGCAACTAAACCATCACATACTCCCCACCTAAAGCAAAAAAAAAAATTCAACCCAATGCAAAAGGCATCACAAAGTTTTTCTCACTGTGCATTCAATAAACCTGCAAATCTATTTATTCCAAATCAACCTAGTGTATACACTGGGTCAACCATTAGCTTCTTGAGTTTTCGAATACAATCTGAACACAAATTGAAACTGTACACAGCCTGATTTCGAATGATTCAGTAAACATGGCCAACATATGTTAAACAACACCAATTAGCTGACTCAACTAGTAAACTCCTAAAAAGAAACCTTGATGCATTCTCTTAAGGTACAAGTCAACTAGATATCAAACATGAGCGCATTTTCACTCTGGTTCTGAAAAACCGTTGAGGTCATTATTATTTTATTTTTTTTCCAAGGTCATTACCCCTAAACTATGTTTTTGCCTACGGTTAGATGGGTCAGGAAGTCCCCAAGGTTTTGTTTGTACCCCATCACCTTTTATGTAGTTCTGTCGTAATTGATTTGGCTTGGGCTTGTAGAATAGAAGGTAATACAAGCAACACCAATACAAAGACCATTATGAAACACTAGGTAAAGGATATCAATATTTAAACCATTAAGAAGAAACAATGTACAATATAAACTAAAAATGTGACGAAAAGCTAGCCACAAAGTATCCCCACATCATCCTAATTACCCAAGCCATAAGACAAGTCCTCTCAATCCTGTTCTCAGCAGCCCCACTCTCATAGAAAGCACAAAACCTATCACTGTGACTATTAGTTTACATACTCCAGGGAGATTCAACTGAAAGATAAGATATCATTGGGAATATAGTTTTTTTTAACAAACTAGTCTCCCACCACCTATTCTGGACAATCACTAGAGAAACCTCACAAGCGAAGCAAATATAGATAAAAGCAGGGTTACTTAAAAACATAATATAAATCATTATTTCCCTATAGTGTAACATTTCTCTGAAACCAAGAAATCACCGAACCAACATTGCATACCACAGGTTCCACAACTCATCGAACCATACAATCTTTAGGTGTGGCAGA
Organism: Fragaria x ananassa; assembly: GCA_034370585.1. NCBI lineage: Eukaryota > Viridiplantae > Streptophyta > Magnoliopsida > Rosales > Rosaceae > Fragaria > Fragaria x ananassa. Next base: position 18,222,514 of record CP139769.1, read on the forward strand.
AAACTTGAGCAAATAGGTACGCACAAAATTTATGCTGAAAATATGCATTTTCAGCTTCCGATTATGTATCTGAATGCATTGAATGTTACACTGCTAATGGCAAATGCAAATTATTCAAGAAAAAAGTTTGGCAAACTTCTATCACTATATGAACATGTTTGTGCAGATGTGCAAGAAATTCTACGGATTACTCAAGAGATTTCTTACTTTTTTTTAGAATGCAAAATATTTCTTACTTACTACAACTACAGGGCAGCAAATCTATATTCTCATGAATGCCTGTTACTAAAATCAAGATGTAGATGATTTCATCAATAGAACTAATGAGCATAGAATCTTACAATTACAAATCTGAGATGCTTTCATACTCTCGTAATGAACAAGCATGCTCCATTGCATACTTGTGCTCTTTCTCCTCAAATTCTTCTGCTCTCCCAAGCCTGTGACTCATCCACCTAAGACATTGAATAGTATAACATCAGACCTAAATACATAGGGTTCCACTGCTTAGCATATACATAATAGTCCAATATAAGGGAAAGTGCAGCACAAACCATTTCTTATATATGAATTATCTTATTTCATTGACTTGATTTCATGTATGGACTAGAGGTGATTATAAAAATATCTCAGAATAACAGAAATGGTGGCAAGTGCGTTCCTTTAAATATGTAGACCCAATGGACCCACCAAGTCAATGGATGATCATATCTTAATTCAACAAAGAATATAACAAGGAACTAATGGATTACGGATGTTATTTTGGTCTGTGCAATGCAGATACAATAGTTATTGGTCTATGCAATGCAGATACAAAAGTTATTTTGGTCTGTGCAATACGTAAAACCTAAGTTCCAAAACAAATTCAATGCTGAGACCAATCAAACAGATAAATGAGACAAGGAAACAAATGTTGTGTTTTTGGCTCGTTGATATGATTTGGAAATTAAGGATTCAGCAGGAAAATCTTAGTCCAGAAAGGAAAGAGGATTTTCTATAAGTTTTAGGAAAGTAATCTTTCAAGATCTGTTAGGATTTTGTCTGCTAGGTTTAGGAGTCCTAAAATCTTATTGTATCAGCAGCCCCTATAATAGGGAGCTACAGGGGGATTCTCTAAGTGTGAGACAGAAAACCTAGAGTCAAGAGTGATAGAGAGATAAGAGATCTAGCAAGGAGTTGGAGATTAGCATAGGGATTTCAATAAGTACTTGTAATCAAGTTGTTATTCTCCATAGTGCTAGTGATTCTCTCAAGAGAGATCACTAAGTGGACGTAGGCTTATTATAGCTGAACCGCTATAATTCCGCTGTGTTTTGTTTCTGTGCTCATTTGTTTTATCTTTGCTTATATCGTAAAGTCTGAGTAAAGATCCTAGGGCCTTAACCACTATAACAAAACACCTAATTATTGACACATATTACAGAGCCATCATCTTAGTGTTTTCTTCCCGTCCTTGTTACATCCTTATCATTTATCAGCCAGCAAAACTCACATGCTCTATCTCATTTCTTATTTCTTACACCCTTAATAACCTGTGAAATTCTCACAGATGTATCTTTCAGAAGTGATAGCCATAAAATTGCACATGTAGATTCTGTATGTTTACATAGTCTCAAAATCAAACAGACAAGTGGTGAAAACTAGAAAACTAGAACCTCACCCAACTACCTATACCCATAGCAACATCTCAACCCGCTGTAGAACTTATCGCAGAATTCATACACCCTTCATCCAACAAATCTGCATCTGTTGATCTGAATCACTGATAGGCAATTGGCTAAACTATCGACCTTTACAGTTACCAGCTCAGCACAAATTAGACTGTACACATTCCGGATTGCGCGTTCAGTAGACACAACATTTGTATATTACACTGAACTAAGCTAACTCAACTAGCCAACTCCAGAGGGAACTTCTGGTGCAACATATGAGTCAGTCAGTGTGTCGCATATAGTCTTCAGAATAGAAAGAGATAGATGTAGATAAACAGGGAGAGGTGATATTAGTTCAGATTTGATGTAACTGGGAGTCACCTTGGCCCAAATCAACTACTCAAATCCAGAGGAGAACGTTATCGCAGTCACTCAACATAAGAGTAAATTAGTGGTCACATCTAGTGTCTTCGGAACAAAAAGAGATAGATGATTAACAGGGAGTGGAGGTTATACTAGTTCAGTTTAGATGTAAGAGGGAGTCAACTTTCAGAACTATTTAATGTTAGAGATGTAACAACTACTTGCTCAATCAAAGGAGATGAAAATGGAAAAAGCAAATATAGCATGGTAGAATGTAGTTCAACGGAAAATAGGACAAACAATTAACAGGTGCAGACCCAACAGAACAGAAATACAGTAGCAAGTCAGTTCGTTTAAATATGTAAACCCAACGGACCCACCGATAATGGAAGATCATTTCTTAATTCAACAGAAAATAGAACAAAGAAACAATGGATGCAAATATGAGAATTATTTTGGTCTGAGCAATATGTAAGAATGAGCAAGTTTCAAAACAAATTCAATGCTGAGACCATCAAACAGATAAACAGGAACAAGGAAACACAAGACTTAACTGATAACATATATTAAAGTGCATCGTCTTGGTGCTTTTTTCTTTCACGTTTTTGTTACATCCTTAATAACCTGTAAAACTCTCTAGTTTGCAAAGTCTCAAAACTTAAACAAACCACGTGGTGAAAACTAGAAAACTAGAACTTACCTATCTACCCTGGTGGTTATACTACAAAGCCATCTTTCTCAGATATGGAAGCAATAATATCATCATGAAATCCACATAAAGCACATCTCAACCTGCTGCAAAACTTATCACAGAATTAATACCTTGACCAACAAATCACATCTGTTCAATCCAAATCAACCATGTGCAATTGTCTCAACTATTGTCCTTTTCGGCTACCCTCACAACATAACTGTAGACATCCAGGATTGCGCATTATTCAGTGAACAGAGCATATTTACACTGAACTATTCAGCTCAAAACACCATGACACACCAATTCTTTGGCGGAAAGATTAGCTATTCAGCTCAATTTTCCATTGAGCTGGACTTCGGTTTCAGAAAAAAGTAAATGACTAAGAGACTGAGGAGTTTGCCTTGTTGATGGTTAAACTAGAAAATGTCAGATCAGTGGAGTCTAAACCGGAAAAAAGGAGAAGGAAACTTGAGCCAGATAATAATTTTTCTTGCAAATCATTCCACATCTTCTGAATTAGTGACGGATTAGATCCAATAATTGATCCTGCAAAGTTTATTTGTAACGTAAAGGCCGGTACTAAGGTGAGGATATTGGGATGGCTGGTGGCACATGGGAGGACGAATACATGTGATGTTTTTCAAAGGAGAAGACCAAGATGTTGTTTTCTCTTCACTGGTGCAATCTGTGCAAAGCTCAAGGGTGAAGTGTTGATCATATCTTTGTGCAATGTGAAGTGGTTAGTTTCTTATGGAAAAAATTAATAAGGGAGGCAAGAATGGACTGGACAGCTCCATTAGGGTAGACTTCCGGAAGAGTGACTTGCTAAAAGAAAATAGTTCAGCTTTTGGTAAAGGGAAAAGGGCCAGAGTCCTTTGGGATAGTGGGGTGCTAGCTGTAGTTTGGGTGGTGTGGATGGATAGAAATAATTTATTTGAAACCTATGGCGGGGTAGAGCGAAGACCTGTGGAAGAGAGTTAAGTTCTGGGCGTTGTTATGGGCTTCTACTTCTCAGCTTTTTAGGGAATATCACATTTTTTCCATTATTCCTAACTGGCAAGCATTGTAACATAAGCCCCAAAGCCATAACTTTGAGTTAGCATTAACATATGGGCTGGTAAGCCTCTGTTCTTAGCTACCCTCTTTAGCTATCTAGAGCTTACTCCTTGTCTGCCTCCTTGTGCTCTTTGTATCAATAAAAAAGCTGTTCCTTTTCAAAAAAATAAAATAAAAAGGAATAAATAAATAAATGTCACACTGAACTACGCTAGCTCAACTGGTCAAATCCAGAGGGTAACCTTGGTGTAACCTCTCAACATAAGAGTCAACTGAATGCCTGAACAGCATCTAGTGCCTTCAGAATAGAAAGAGATAGGTGTAGATAAATAGGGAGTGGAGATAATACTAGTCCACTTTTGATGTAACAGGGAGCCAAACCCTACAATCTATAAGCGGCAAGATACTGTAGCAAATAACAAGGTGGATAACTTGAGGGGGTTCGCACCCCAGATAACAGATCCAAAATATGTGGGGCTGACCATTGCACTAAACCTTAGTAGGGATAAAATCCTTATAGCTTGCTAACAAACAATTGATATATGTTCTTTTACATGAGAAGATTATTATCTCGCAGTCTAATTAAAGGCACAACAGTAGCAGTACACGGTATTTAAAAGCATAAGCATGTATTTGAAACATGTGCATTCTCCAACTCTCATAATACTACACTACAATGTGATGCATATAAATGCTAAACAAGCAATAGAAAAGATTATAGCATGAACTACAGAAGCTAGTACCAAGACGAAAGTTCTCGCCATTCTCTTCTGAACCAGATGCACAATAGATCCTAAAAGTTCCTCACATACCACGACTGAGAAAAATCTATACTCTCTTGTACCAATCAAGACCGAAACCATGGCATCAATAAGAATACATGAGCAGAGAATCTTACAATTACAAATCCGAGATGCATTGTGCGCCCTCAATCAACATGCATTGGTTCTGGTCCTCCATTTGCATCCTCCATCCCAGTTCTCTGCTCCTTCTCCTCAATTAAACTCTTCTGCTCTTCCTCTATAGTAGTCTGCAACTCATCCACCTGCAAAACACACACAACCACAATAATCACACCTAATCTCAACCCGAATTCGCTTTTTTACAACACAATGCACCATCACAAAACTGAACAGAGCAACATACCACATGTAAGAGCAGAGCAAACTGCTTCTTCCTCAGCTCCAGCATCCTCGAACTGGCGGTATTCTCCGAATCCAACGCCGCAATCTCCTTCTCCAAATCCGATATGATCTTCAGCGTCTGAGACCGCGGCGGCTGCATCGCAATCAACCGCCGGATGGCCTCACACTCCTCCTTATGCCGCCTCTCAATCTTCGCCTCCTCCAGCTGCTTCTTCAGAGTCTCAATGTCACTCTGCGCCTGCAGAATCTGCCGGTTAATCTCCTCCCTCAGCTCATCGAAGTTGTGCTTCTCTCTCAGATTCGCATCCACAACCGCCTTGCTCTTCAGGAGAGGGATCTCGAAGGTGGAGAGCTCCTGCAGGAAAGCCTTGGCGAGCTTCTCGCAGTCGGCGTGGTTGTCGCCGTTGTCCTTGTCGAGCTCGACGAAGAGGGAGGTGAACTTCTTCTGGAGCTTCTTCAGTGGCGGTTCGCCTCTTGTGGTGGTCGTGCGGGTGAGAAGGCGGTGCTTGATGATTATGTCATCTTCTTGCGGCCCGAAGGCGTAGTTCGCCGCCACGGTCTCGCCGCGACCGGAAACTTTCCTTCCCTTTCCGAGCATTTCTGATTCACCAAACCCTAAACCCAAATCTCAAGTTTTTTTTTTTTTTTTTTTTGGGAAGGCGCTAGACTGGGAATTTGGGAATGGAGTTGAGGTCTTAAATTTGCCTCTCTTTTTCATTTATTTATTTATATTTTATCTAATAAATTTTTTTAATAGAAAATGGAAAAGAAAACTAAGTTAAAATAAAAAAGAACGAGGATGACGTTAAAAAAGAAAACTAATTTTTTTCAACCTGTTTCTCAATTTTTATATTTTGATTAGGGTTTTCTGTTATTAAAGTTCGTCTCTCATTTTTTCTATTTCCTATTTGATGACGTTAAAATCTCAAGCAGTCGATCTGCTTAGAAATTTTGTATACCGTTATTGCTTTCAGATTAAAATATATTTAAAATTAATTCTTGACTCTGGCCTTTCGGTTACTTTAAGTGCTGGCATTTTAGTGTCGTACCAAAGTTAATACTGTATTAGTTGATTCCGAAAATATTTCTGTATGTTGGTACGTATTTTCAAAATATATGGTAAATACTGTACCGTACCAATATATATATATATTTATTTATTTATTATTTGAGCTAATCTAAACCTCTTATTAAACATGAACCATTGGATCAATGTCTAAAAACAAAGATTCAATCACTCAAATCTCAGCCAATTTGTCTCAGCCTCCCATCTCAAACTGGTCACCTGGACTCTTCAACCCTTAAAATCTCATCTGGTTCAAGCCCGCGCTCTTCCTTTCGCCGGACTTCGACTCCGATCCGAGCTCCAGCCCCTCATCAACGGCCGTGCTGCGCATGTGGGTGTGAAAAATGATTGGGTACCCAAGCTGCACTTGAAAAATGTTTGTTCTTGTTTATGGTTACACAGCCCAGTTGTGAATATTTGAGTTGGGATTTGGATTAATATTGTTTGGGTTTCTGAAGTTTCAAACTTCTCTGATTTCATTCACGTCTTCGTACTGGGTTTGATATGATTTGAGTTTTTCTGTGCTTCACAAGTTTAAAAACGAAAAAAAGAAAACTGGTTTTCTTTATAACAATGGCGAATAGAATTAAAGTTGGTTCAACTATGCTGGGATATTCAATTTTAGATGGATTCAATTATCCAGGAGAAGGTTCTGTAGTTCAAGACTTCAAGGTGATTGGGATATTTGGAGTAGCATTTGAGCATTCGTATTTGGGGAGAGAGAGAGAGAGAGAGAGAGAGAGAGAGAGAGAGAGAGAGAGTAGAAAATCATTAGGATTACAGAGAGAGTTGAAAAATTTGGACTAGGCCTTAACTATTTTGGCACATATTAATATCTTGGTACAGACCTAGTACCAGACAGTATTGAGAAGTCGGTATACCGACTTTGACGGCTGGTATTTGTAGCATATTTTGCCTACCACTCAAGAGTTGGCTGGTACGTGGTATTGCCAAAAAAAACATGGTAACCGTACCGAACCCAGCCCTAGTTACTTGAATCTTAGGGTAGAATCAGATTTGAGAATGGAGTGTGTTGTGGTTATGTGTTTGAGAAGAAAAGTGTGTGTGAGGTTTTGAGAATATTAGAAACTTGTTAGATGCTTTTTTACTAGTTTAGTTAAAGAATGATAGAGCAATCAATAATACTCCAATAATGATTGTGTGTTGTTTGGATTGAAGGGATCCCAAGTTGAAATACAGAAGCTACCGAGACTTCATCCCACACAATTTTGCAATTTTTGTAGAAAAGTAAGGGAACTGGCCTTTCGATTCTGAGGTTAGTCTTGCAGTGAATACCTGTCTGTCTTGTAGACTTTGCTCTGGGTATTGAAGTTGATTTAGTAAAAACTACTTTTCCTCACCATTGAATTCACTAAATGCCTCAGATGTTCCCATTTAGTTTAGATGGTTTTCTGTGATTATTGTTTACTTTTGATGTATTTAGTGTTGCCGTTTCTACATTTGTCATAGAAATGCTGGAATAAATGGGTTATGATAAAGAAAGTTTCTTGGGTGCGTGCAGGAGCTACAGATATTTGCTAAATCTGATGCATTTTTTATAATTTGAAGTTTAAAAAACAAGTTTCAATGGCCAAGAAATCAGTACCACAACCAAAGCTAACAAAGCTTTCTGTCTACCTTTACATACCTAATATAATTGGTGAGTAAATGTTCTTGACTTTCTTGTATTGGTTACATGTTACTTTCAAAATACATGTTGAGATTAACCCAAAAGCTCTCTTTCTATTCTTCTGGAAATGCAGGGTACATTAGGGTTCTTATGAACTGTTATGCTTTTGCCATATGCTTCTCCAACAAATCACTTTTCTCCATTCTCTATTTTGCCAGGTGAGAATATATACTTTTTATTGATTTGTTTTGAAAAAAATGATGAAGTACTAGTATATGTGCTTTTGAAGAAATATTATGCTGTGTTTGAACTTGGATTCTTAAAGGTTTGAATGCAAGTTGTTTTTGTGTTGGAGAAATGAGAATCCATGATTTGAAAAAGAGGGTAGGGTGGAGTTTAGATATGCAAAAACAAATAACAATACCACTAGAATGTTGAGCTTTCCTTTTGATTCCACCAGAGAACTTAGGGGAAAAAAAAAAGTATTTTCATGCTAAACATCTGATGCAAAAAAAAAAAAAAGTAAATAAATAATTTCTTTACCTCTTATTTCAAAACCATTGTCCATATGCAACCTTAATTTTGAGCTTTGTTTTACTCAATGTGTATGTTAGTTAAAAATATATGATTAAATGTGTTGTTCCAGCTTTGTCTGTGATGGAGTAGATGGTTGGTGTGCTCGCAAATTCAATCAAGGTATGAATTATTTGGTGTGTGCATTACATGCTTTTGTACAAACAACTTAGCTGATGCTGTGTTTTGGTATCTGCTTGCAACCCTAACATTGAGAACCTTACTGTTGTTTTTTAAATTTATTATATATTTTTAATTTTTTTTTAATAAGAACTGTAAATTGAATGGGAGACTCTGAGGTTAACAAACAGAGGTGATTGAGAGTTTCAGACAATTAAACTTCTGAGAAGCTAGAATGTGATTGAACTCAAAATCCTGCTATCATCTTACAAATACCAAGTATAACTACAGTAATGCAAACTGTGTTAGCACATAATCCGTTCAACAAAAGTTTTTCAAGTCATTTAGTCTTGCCAACTCTATTTGCTTTTAATTCCATAGGTGGTTACACTTCTCGACTCTGCCATGCCTTTTTCACCGTACACATTACTCAGACTTGAACTGCTAGCTAGTTAATAAAGGTTTTCAAGCATATATGTTCATAGATATCTAAACATTGATCCACAGGTTGTGGCCTTGTTCTTTTTTGTGTTTATCACAATGTATAATAGCCTTCTTACTCTACTGAGGCTTACATAATTCCACTACATAAGTGCTGTCATTGTTTACTGTCCGGTAACTGGTAAAATAAGAGTTTTTTGTTGGCACATATGATGAGATTTATTTTCTGCAACAGTGATTTGTAAATTGTAATTGATCACAAAGAATTTCATTTGATTCATCTTCCTGATGCAGTTTCAACATTTGGAGCCGTTTTGGACATGGTAACAGACAGGTTCTCTCCCTCCCTCCCACCCTCATGTATTTCTTGTGTAATTTTTTACACCGACGATATTGATTCTTATGTTGCATCTCAGGATAAGCACTGCATGTCTCTTGGTAATTCTGTCACAAGTCTATCGGTGAGACATTTTCTTTATATGTTGCTGTAACTATATATGCATGTTTATCTTAGCTTCTAGTGGCTGTCAATGTAGGCCTGGATTGATTTTCCAGTCGTTGCTTGCCTTAGATATTGGTAGCCACTGGCTGCAGATGTACAGGTTATTCTCCATCCTTGTTGTCATTTTATCAAATGTATAATTTTGGTCATTAGGTTGTCTACGAAAATTTAGTTTACTAATAGTGCAAATCCTTTATTTCCAGTACATTCCTACTTGGCAAGGCTAGTCACAAAGATGTGAAAGACAGCACTAATTGGCTTTTCAGAGCATACTACGGGAATCGGATGTTTATGGCTTACTGTTGTGTGGCATGTGAGGTAATTATAACTTTTGTCTATATTCTGTGTTCATTTTTTTTTCTCTTTTCAATAGGTGTAGTTGCTACTCCTCGTGATCTGACTTTTCACTTCACAGGTGCTTTATATCATTCTATTTCTTGTTGCAAAGAACGAATCTGAGAATTTGATTGATGTAAGTGGTGTGGTTTTTGTTGGATTAAAAGAGATACTTCCAGATTATTATGGTTTCTGAATGTTTTCTTCTCAGGTTTTAATAGGTCTTGCACACCATATTACACCTCTTTCTGTTCTAGTTGGTTTGAGTTTATTTGGATGGGCTGTCAAACAAGCAGTCAATTGTATTCAGGTAATGATTAGCGACTCCTTGATTTAAATTGGATATTATAGCAGTGTGTAATCTGCCTGAAAATGAATGCAGAGTACTTGAGGTCCACCCTCAAACAATAAATCAACATATTTGCTTATTAATGTTGATACTTGATTATTTTAATAGCTCTAATGTAGTGGTAGTAATGTTCCTTGTTCTATGACCGTCACTAATAGCATATTTGTTGGGGAATGACATCAAGATGGTTGAAAAGATTTTGAATTTAACATAAGTTTACAAATTAGGGTTTACAGTTTATTACAGCATAAGTTTCCAAGACTTTGTTCTTGACCATGGATGCTTAACTCTTATTTTGTTCACTCAGTAAAAACCGTAGTTATCCATATTTGAGGTTTCTTTGTTGCTTTTCTACCAAATATTGTCATTGGTGTATCTGATCAGATTCAAGTTTGTCTTCTAATTCTTTGTATGTGGATTTCATGAGTTCAGTTGAAGACAGCAGCAGATGTGTGTGCACTTCATGATATCAACAAGAAGCACAGCTCATAATGCCGTAGCAAATGACTGGAGGTGCATTCTACATTCAGCCTTGCTGCTCAGTTGTTCTAATTCAAATATGTAAACATTAGCAGATGGGTTTGCTAAACTCTTGTGAGACATACACTGATGAAAAAGTTATGACACCTTTCTCATTGGTTTTATTCTTTCGGATTGAGGGCGCACTAGATTGACTATGGTGACTTATTTTCAACCGCAGAACAAAAATATATCTTGCTAACAGAACACAATGTACCTAGAGAGAGAGAGAGAGAGAGAGAGAGAGAGAGAGAGAGAGAGAGAGAGAGAGAGAGAGCGCTCCAGGACTATGGGTTCAATTGCCATATATTCGCTAAAGCAAAACTCAGGTGAGGTTTTACATTTTGGATAAGGTTGCAGTTTTGGTCTCTGTTATTCCAACTTCAGTTCAAATTCTTCAATCTGAATTTATAAATGAATGTGTTGATTGTTAGACATTCCGATGGTGAAACTAGATATTTGAACAAATACAAAATCTTGAATCAGCCATAATTTAATGGAAACTGATAATGTTTGCCAAATTCAAATAGAAGGGTCGCAAAGTTGCAGTACGAGTAAGTAGATCAGGCAGTCAAACAGCCTAGTCGTAATAACTGGTGCAACAAAATAAAGCTGCCTAAATAACATATAGCACGGCAATGGATGTAGGTACATGTCTATGGCCAAAATGTCTATCCCCTTGAACAGCCTTCACGTTTATTCTTTCACTTACATACCCTGCTACTCTTCCCAAATCAATGAACCATTTCATTCCTACTATACTGATATCGTCTCAAAGAACAAACACCCTTTGATCGCTATGTATTTTATGACAATTGATTTGGGTTCTAGAGGTCTCCTATGATCATCTCTTCCTCAATTTTCACCCTAATAATTTCAATCATCAATGAGAACACAAAACGGCTGAAAATCACGATGTGTTTTACACGAATATCAAATTTTAATCATTTCCTTGTGTGTTTTCTAATAAAGATCAATTCATAATATATCAACTTTAGTCTCCGTTTTCTTTTCAATATTTGTCATTTTACTATTATTTTTCGATGCCTTAATGAGCATGGTAAATTTCAGTCATCAATACGCAAAGTTGATGCATTGTTATTTTCCTTTTAATAAGCACTAGCTTTCCTGCACGTGCTATGCACATGCGAAAAGGTTGCGTTCGTGGGTGCGGATATACACACACATATATACACTACTACAAAAAAGCTCTTAGCTGACGAAATGTTTTCGTCACCTCAGAGCTTTTGTCGTCATGTAAACACTTAGATGACGAAAATTTTGTCACCTCAGAGTCGTCATCTAAGACCGGTGATTAGAGCACTTAGGTGACGAAAATATTATTTTCGTCATCTTAGTCGTTACTAAGATGACGAAACCATTTTCATCACCCATCTACTAAATTGACGAAAATATTTTCGTCACCCTTCTATTGAGCTGACGAAAATATGTTCGTCACTCCTAAAGTCAGGTGACGAAACAATTTTCGTCACCCTTATTTTCGTCACCTGTCACTTCTCTACTCAGGTGACGAAAATAATTTCATCACCCCTCTACTTAGCTGACGAAAATGTTTTCGTCACCCTTATACTTAGCTGACGAAAATGTTTTCGTCACCCTTATACTTAGCTGACGAAAATGTTTTCGTCACCCGTCTACTTAACTAACGAAAGTTAAATTTTCGTCACCCATTTTGCTCGGGGTAAGGCCACGGAAGTGTAGCTTTCGTCACCTTAGTGATATTTATTTTTATTAAATTTAGGCAGTAAAAAACTCATTTAATATTAACAAAAAAAAAAGAAAAAAAAACCTGGACAAAGCATCTGGACAATAACAAAAATTTATATATATATATATATAATCAAGTTTATATACAAACTCATCAAGAGTAGTACTTGATCATACAAAATATATATACTGGTAAATGAACTGGCTATTGACTATGAAGTGTCAATTGAATCAATGCCTCTGTCATCATCATGCTCCTGCGGTGGGACTGCCGGTTGGCATACACCGAATTTGGTGAAGAGAAACTGCTCACATTGTTGAAGACTTGTCATGATTTGTTTGTTCTCTTCCTTGGCTTTCGGGGCTTCCTCATTGGCTTTTCGGGCTTCCTCCTTGGCCTTTCCGGCTTCCTCCAGGGCAGTGTCAACAAGTGTAGCTCGTTGGGAACGTGAAGTGCAGCTCCTATCGGGCCCTTGACTCAAACACAATCGCCTGAGTTTGTTGATCAAAATGAAGATCAATATCTTCTTCCGGAATGCCAGGGTGTTCCTTCCTCACATTGTCACGGATCTCATCAACATTCTCTATCAGTTTATCCTAACAAAAGAAGTATATGTTTTACAAAAACAATTAATATGGAGAATAGAGTTTTGAGGGCAGTAATATCTATATTGTTGAAAGTCATTAATCACAGACTCTCATCTAACATTATTAACTCATCTATAATGAATTTTATATTCATTAATCATAGGCTCTCATCTAGCAGGAAGTAATGCAAGTTAACTAATGAGTATCATGCAAAAAAATAAAAAAACACAAGAAGTAATTCAAAGGCAGGAAGTAATGCAGTAAGCAGGAAGTAATTTAAAGGCATGATGTAAATGTCTTACTTCATTTTCAGCTGTTTTCTAGTTGTGAGCTGAGTTATACGCCTGTGAGTAACTTTTAATAAAATAGAGATGTTCACCCTTGTCCTTCAATTCTTTGGCCTTGTAGATGAAAGACCTTGCCCCGGTGTGGTGGTGTAATGTCTTCTTGTCCCGGTTACTCTTGTTTGCAGCCGATCTTCTCTGTAATTTCATCATATTAACACTTTGGTTAGTAACATCAAACTTAATCATCAATAATTGGTGACATAAATATATATATATATATATATGTAAGCAGCCTGCAAAACCCCCAGAAAAAAATGAGAACCAGCAAACTGGTTTTCCAAAAATCACATGATTAGAACAACAAAGACATCAACTACCATATTGGCAGCTACACATACATGTATAAATACACAAAATGAACACTATAAATCAATAAAGGAGAAACTAATCCTTTTGAATAAACCAACAAACTTTCATCAGTAGCAATAGTTAGTTATTACCGTGAATCCATCAGACTCGAAGTGTTTGAGGAGCCAGTTCCACTCGTCCAGCCGGTGTTCAAACTCTTCTGGGATCTTCCCCGGGTTTTCCTTTCTAATTGTATTTATAGTGCACTTCCAGTTTTTGTAAGCATTTTTAGCCTTGTCATCCACCCACTTCCACATGAGCTTATCATCAACATCAAACTCATAAAAGATCTGTTAAAAAATGAACAATATTATTTATCAATTAATTCTACAACTAATTAAACATTGAGTGAACAACAGAAAAAGTCCTTATAAAGAGTTTAGTGGACAGCTTCTTCTGCTCATCTTCGGTAGTGTCACCCCAAGTTGCAGCCACCATGGAAATTTTGTCCCGTATAATGTGGCCGACATCGTGTGACAACATGTTGCTTAACTCTTTACTATTCGGACCGTGGCAGAAATCGTCTCACGTTACTTTAACTTTTCGTCCAGTCCTCTTGACTATCTCCTCTGCTTTTAAGCCTTTTACCACCCCGGGTCTTGGTTTGAGGGGGAGGTGCTGCGAACAAATGGAGATTTGATTATTCAAGTCAATGTAAATGATCGCATATGCATGCAATACTATATACATATATATATATATATATATATATATATATATATATATATATTTTGAAAAATAGAGTGAACTGAACTCAACAATAGCATTACTTCATTTAGAAACTAAACAACATGAGAGGCTAGTTTGATAATTAAGGTATGTAAGTATGAACCAAATAAATGACATACTTGTTGCATAACTTAACAAGACTACAAAGAGAGGAACACTATAATCTATTTGATCTAACTCAATAAAGCTGAGACACGTATATATACATCGACCATAATCAATACAATAAAACTGTTTGATCAATAACTCAATCAAACAAAGAAAAATCAAGTATGAATCACTGAAATTTGGAACACATTTACTTGCATCCAATAATGTACCTGAGACCATGAAATGCAACAAACCAATTGAACCATGATACTGAGACCATGGTAGGAAAATCACTCTTAGTACAATACACCAAGCAAACAAGTATACCACACTTCGAGTTTCAGTTAAGCCCCTGAGTCACCATTGTTGGTTCAACAATTAACTGTAATTAATCAAACAATGACCCAGCATGAACTTTCAGCATCAAAATTCTTGTGCAATTTACAGATCAAACAACACACAACCAAAGGGCAACAAATGAATATTTACAGAAAATAAAGAACACTACCAGCCTGCTAATATATCAAATCTTTGAAGCAGCAGCTGAAGATGAGCCAAATATGTGCAAGTAGATAACTAGATGCACCAAATATTTGCGACTATCATCTTTGCATATAAGAAAAAAAAACAAAACAATGTGTCATAGCTTTACAACTATCTTCGTTGTTAAATGTTTCAGATGGTTTTTGCCGACGAATAACCTAATATTTCGTCGGCTATAGTTATTTTTTAATTTTTTTAATTACATAGCCGACGAATACGTTAGGGTATTCGTCGGCTAAACCCTAAAATTTTTCTATTACCTACTATAGCCCTATATTCGGTGGTTATTTTGCGTAAAATTTTTATACGACTTGTTGCGTGTCATCGGTTTAAAACTATTTTCAGTTGGAGGTCCGGCCAAAATACGTAATTTAGACGGTCAAACGACCTTTTCCGTTCGTTTAGGGGTTTGACTTACGAGATTGACCGTCCGGATCGAGCCCTTATTCTTTTCGGATCAAGTTGAATTTTTTCCCATACATGTATTTTATCATGATGGTCAAATCTGATGGTCAGATTTCTGTTTCTCAAGTTTGATCATCACAATCACAACATGCCTACTAATGTTGTATAACTTCTTTACCAAGTGTTATGTATATGTTCCGTTTCAAAAACAAACTATACCTAAAACATTCAAACGCCAAAAAGTCATGAAATAAGATATGACAAGAATGTTGAAATACATCCACGGTTGAAAAATCACACTATTCCAGTAAATATTCGGTGCCGATAGTTACGGTCAATGCAATTTTTCATTTTCCCCCCCTATGAGTAGCCCTATATTCGGTGGTTATTTTGCGTAAAATTTTTATACGACTTGTTGCGTGTCATCGGTTTAAAACTATTTTCAGTTGGAGGTCCGGCCAAAATACGTAATTTAGACGGTCGAACGACCTTTTCCGTGCGTTTAGGGGTTTGACTTACGAGATTGACCATCCGGATCGAGCCCTTATTCTTTTCGGATCAAGTTGAATATTTTCCCATACATGTATTTTATCATGATGGTCAGATCTGACGGTTGGATTTCTGTTTCTCAAGTTTGATCATCACAATCACAACATGCCAAATGTATAAAAATACTTTTAGCTGACGAATTTCAAAGGTTTAGCAAACGAATTTCAAAGGTTTAGCCGACCAATTTATAAAGTTTAGCCGACAAATTGGTGTATAGCCGACAAAATTAGTATCTTTAGCCGACGAAATTTTCAAAGGACTTTAGCCGACGAAAATATATGAAAAGTCGTCGGCTAAAGTCGAAAAATTTTCAAAATTTTCAACCAAAATTTTTTGGTGGTCAACCAAAATTTTTAAACGACTTTAGCCGACTAAAATATATGAAAAGTCGTCGGTTAAAATCGAAAAATTTTCAACCAAAATTTTTTGGCGGTCAACCAAAATTTTCAAAAGAGTTTAGCCGACGAAAATAAAGAATTTCGTCGGCTAAAGTTCTTTATATAGCCGAAGATGGATAGTAAGAAGTCTATCATCTACCGAATTTTCTTCTCGGCCTAGCTCCGCTGTCAAGCCACCGGAGACCGTCACACATGTCCCAAAAGCTTCGCCGTCGTCTCTACTTCATTGCTGGATATGTGGTGCATCGAGTGGCGCCGCCGTGAGGGATAAATCGAGCTCCAAAACTCCGCCGGTTCGGATTCGGTGTCGATCAAATTTCTCCTTCCTTAGATCACCATTTGGTGAGTTCTATATATGGATAAGTTGAGTTTGATTAGTACTACATTCCCCTAGAATTTGGTAGCTCGATTTGGTGTGTGTGAAGAGAATCGAAGATTTGAAGTTTTTAGGGTTTAAAATTAGGGATTTTTATATTTTCTGTCGATTGAGCTGTTTAGGCTTAGAATTGAGCTTCGACTTCTTCTAGAAAGTTGTTCGAAATGTTGAGAGGAAGATTCTGTCAAATTTTGGTCGTGATTGGAGGTGGCCGAAAATTTCTGCAGTTTTTTTTTCAAAACCCAGCAACTTTAGCCGACGATATTTAAACACTATATTCGTCGGCTATAGTATTTTTTAATTTTTTTATAAGGTTTAGCCGACGAATAACCTAATATTTCGTCGGCTATAGTTATTTTTAAATTTTTTATAAGGTTTAACCGACGAAATATTTATATTTCGTCGGCTATAATTATTTTTTTAAATTTTTTTACAAGGTTTAGCCGACAAATAACCTAATATTTCGTCGGGTATAGTTATTTTTTAATTTTTTTATAAGGTTTAGCCGACGAAATATTTTATATTTCGTCGGCTATAGTTATTTTTTTAAATTTTTTACAAGTTTTAGCCAACGAAATATACTATGTTTCGTCGGCTATAATTATTTTTTTAAATTTTTTTACAAGGTTTAGCCGACGAAATATACAAAATTTCGTCAGGTATAGTTATTTTTTAATTATTTATTACGCACTTTAGCAGACGAATATTTTGTCGGCTAAAGTTTGGGAAAAAACTGACGACATGTTTTTCGTCGGCTAACTGTGGGACTATAGCCGACGAAAAAAAAATTTTGTCGGCTAAAATCATCACAGACGGCCTTTTCCCGACGACACTATAGCCGACGAAGGCTCATCGGCTAAGGTTTTGGCCGACGAATTTTTTTAACAGGCCGACGAAAATTTTTCGTCGGCTAAAGTGCTTGTTCTGGTGATGTGGAGGAGGAGGAGATGACAATGTGGAGGAGGAGACGTCGTGGTTTAGAGGAGTATAGGACTCGAGCTGTCTAACAGTGGGTATGAGAGTGGGTTTACGAAATTTGGCCCAAAAAATTGGCGGAAGTCTCCACCCGCCAAATATTAAGTAGAAGTTAGGTGACGAATACATAATTTTCGTCATCTCAGTGAACCAAATAAGTAGTTAGGTGACGAATACATGAACTTTCGTCGTCTAAGTGAATTTCCAAATTTGTTGATAATTACAAATGTTATTAAGGAAATTTTGAAAATAATTATTGACCACTAAAAAGAAATAGTTTTGATAATACAAATGTTATTAAAGAAATTCGAGATTGTCTGAGAAATTTAATTAAAATATTACACACTCATATACAATTTATATGATATTTAAAAAAACCATTCATTTAAAGAAATTTATAGTTTGAATTCAACTAAAAAAATTTCATAAGTCAAACGTCATTGACATCATAACCCTCATCCTCCGTATCATAGTTCTCTTTGTCTTCCTCTTCATCTTCCTCATAATGCGGCTCTTCATCTTCGTTCTCATCTTCATCATCCTCATTGTCAATATGTGGGACTTGAGATCCAGGAATTGAAATGAACGCTGATCTTACGTAGTGGGGGTCATTGTTGATGCGATTAGTCTGTGTATCTGGAATATAATTGCTTAACTCTTCTTGATATGGTTCTGGCGCCTCTTCTTCATCACATGCTCCTCCTGCATCCCCTTCAAGCGTAGATGCACTCCATATGTTTCGGTGAGACATCACATTTACCACTTTCTAATCCCCACCCTCTTTCGGATCATCAAGATAAAACACTTGTTTTGCCGTGGTGGTAAGAATAAACGGCTCACTCTCATACCAGCTTGTGGATTTATTAACTGATAAAAATTCATGATCCATCTTCGTACTCCTCGGTAAACTTGGGTCAGTGTTGAACCATTTACACTTGAATAACACAACTGGCATACCAGCTCCATATAATAATTCGACAACAGAGACTATGATCCCATAGTAGCAAATTTCATCCCCCTCTACCATGACCCCATAGTTTTGAGTGACTCGCTATGCATCTCGGTAGAACGTCACAAACTTAATACCGTTAACAAAACACCCACATGTACACTGTGATGTGCAACTCCCTTACATGCCAAATTGTGCAACTCCCTTACATGTACACCCCCTTACATGCCAAATTGTTCAACTCCTGTGAGTAATCAGTGTTGTTCTCTCGTAGGAGTTCTTCAATCTGAAAAAGAAATAAATAATGAATAACTCATAAGTGATGGGACTATGTAAACAGTATCACCAATAAATAATAAAACGAAGATTGAACATACCCAATTAAGAAACTAATCTGGAAAAGTTTTCTTGTGCATCTCTTCAGCTCTATATGGTTGTCTTGCTATGATTTTTTCCAAATGTTTCTTTCTGTAGTAGTCAACCTCAGAGCAGTGGTCCAGCACGCACCAATGAGGTTCACGGAGCTCAGTTTTTGTTAACTTGTATGAATTCGGTAAGTTACCAAATGAACCTACAACTTCTGAAACAACTGAAAGATTGAAGACGTTTGTGGATGACTCTGTGTCACGCCCCGAACCTTAATTTTTACCTTTATTACTGGCATAGTGGTAATAAGAGTTTTTACCGTGTTTGTCACTAAGTGTGTAATTTAATTAGTCCCCAGAGGGTGTTGAGGGACTAATATTTTGAGGGAATGATTCTAAAGAAGAAATTTTGACGACGGTAAAAATAGTAATTTTTGCTAGTAAAATGTAATTTTATTGGGGTATTATTTCGGGGTGTTGAATTTTGGATTTTTTTTTTTGGGTTTATAGAGGGTTGTTGGACCGGGTGGGCTAAAGGCCCAAGTTCAGTTTCTTTCTCCCGATTTTTCTCTCCCACCCAGTTTTTCCCTCTCTACACCCAGGAAATTTCCGGCAGACCATCCGGCCTCCGTTCGCCGCCGGACCGGTCCCGTTCGAACGGTCTCCCTCCCAGCTACATTTCTAGACCAGTGGCAGCCTCCCTAGCGCCGTCGTGAGGGAGAAACGCCGCCCGAAAGCCACAGCTGCCGAACCGGTTTTCTCGCCGGAACTCCCTCATCCGGCCGCCATATCCGGCGAGCCATAGCCCAAAAGGAAGCCCTCCTCCCGTGCTTCAATCCCTCCAAAGGGCTCGCTCGGTCATGAGCTAGGTAAGGAGAAATCGGAATTTGAAATTTCTAGGGCTTTTTGTGTATTTCCGTTCGATCGATATGCTTAGGCTTAGAATTGGAGTTTGTGGTAGTTAGGAATGTTGTAGAGGAGGTTGAGAGGAAGATTCTGTCAAAATTTGGTGACCATTGGAGGTCGCCGGAAAATGGCTGCCGGCCGTCGCCTCCGGCGGAGCCGCCGCCGAGAAAATGTTTTCGGTGGAGAAAAATGTGGGGAGTTTAATGGAATAAGTTTTAGAATTTTTGGAGGAGTTTTGGATAGGTTTGAGTTTTGTTTAAGTTTAGTATTTTTGGCGGATTATTAATTAATAATCCGGCCATTGGATTTTATTTGGTGAAAAGTGTTTTTCGAGGTTGTCGGTAAAATTTGTGGAGTTTTGAGGTTGGCAGTGGATTTAAGATTTTGGAGTGTTAGGCTTGGTTGAGCGCGAATCATATTTAATTATGCACGTTTTGCATTTAAACGTCGATGTTTCATTTAAGGTTTTATGTATATGGAACAGGACGCGAGGAGGCTCGAGCAGAGGAGACCTCCGACCGACGTCAGACTTAGGCCTAAGTTGTGAATGGACCTTTGTTTTGAATATTATATCTGAAATACTTTATCATTTGATTGATTTTTCTGTTATTGGATATTTCCCGAAATTGAGAATTTCGGTGGATTATACTCGAGGTACAATTTCGAGAATAGTATGTATATGATTAAATGCTAGCTAGCTATACGTGATTTCCCCCATACGCGAGGTACAATTCCGGTATGGGTGACATGAGCGTTAGACGCGAGTGTCGTAGCCCTGTGCGACTTCCTATTCTTGCATTTATTTATTCAAAGATGTCGTACAAGGAGTCAGCACGTATATATTACCACTTGGCCGCTTTCCCCCATATGCGAGGTACAATTCCGGTGTGGGGTGATGTGAGCGTTAGACGCAAGCATAGTAGCTTCGTATGATATCTACTTTATTCAAGTTGTTCATAGATATCATGCCAAGAGTCAGGCGAGTGTGCATACATACTATATATATATATATATATATATATATATATAATATCCAGGCCTGAGAGGCAGTTTATTAAAGTTTGGGGGTTCTAGCCAGGCTGGACCCCAGTTCAGAATCGTTCCAGTGATGTTCGTGTTTTTGCCACTATGGAAAGCATTTTTTTTGGGGAAATATTTATTTGTTGTCAGATCAGTTTTGTCCACTCACTCTGACGTGTTAAATATTTTCTCCTGGGCTCTTCGTTTTTAAAATGCCTAGTCTGCAGAGTTCGCGTGAGGTCCAGCAGGAGACGTCGAGGCATAGTGACCCAGCTATCAGCTACATTTCGCCAGTAGGTTACCTGTTTAATCTACTAGGAATTTGTTTGCTTCCGTTGTATTTTATTTTATTTTTAGTAGCTCTGAATACTATTGGAATTCTTATGTTTGTATTCTGGCTACTTTTGAAGTGTAGCTGAAGATTTATTTGTTTTGGATTAAAATGTGATTTGTAAGTTTTTAAGTTAGGGTTGTCCATTTTCGAAGGAGGTTTGCCGAGTTTTCGGTAAATTTTCCTTGGAGGTGGTCCCCGCATGACTCATCTCGGGTTTCAGGGTGAAATTCGGGGCGGGTCCTGACACTCTGCCTCGGTTGTGTTACTATAATATAAGTCACAGTAAGTTACACACTCATTTAAGAGGTATGCGTTCGCTATTGACCCTTTTGGTTTTCCTCTGTTGCCGACATATTTTTTGTACTCTCCAAGTTGTCCAAAATTTATGATGTTATTATTGTGCAAACAATAAAAAGTAAATGTAAACTGACAATAAAAGTGTGCAATGTACCTTTCTTGTGGGAACATCCAAGTATAGTGTACTGGACCAGTAAGCAACGCTTGTTCTGGTAGGTGGATCATGAGGTGAATCATGATGTCGAAGAAAGCAGGCGGGAAAATCCGCTCAAACTTGCACATGATGTAGATAATGTCCTCTTTTAATCCAAGGACATCTGACTTATTTAGCTCTTTAGCACATAACTTCAAAAAGAATCTAGACACCGCTACTAACGGCTCTACCACATCAGGGCGCAAATAGGGTTGAATTACCACTGGAAAAAGACGTTGTAACATGATATGAAAGTCATGAGTCTTTAATCCAAATAGCTTATTCTCCCCCACTTTTACACATCGAGATATATTTCTTGCGTAACCATGAGGATACTTAATAGCTTTAAACCATTTGAAAATTTTCTTCTCATTAGCCGGATTAATCCTGTAATGTGCAAGAGGCATTGACCCCAACGCTGTTAGCCACAAGTGAGGGCGTATGTTCATGAGTTGAAGATCTTTGTGTGCCTTCACAGTGTCCTTAGTCTTATCTTTAAACCCAAAAACTGTTCCCACAATACTGTCACAAACATTCTTCTCTATATGCATGACATCAAGGCAGTGCCTTATTCTCAATTTCTTCCAATAAGGCAATTCAAAAAATATACTCTTGTGCGTCCAGTTCTCCAATCTAGAAGGACGTTTTGAATGTCGAGCTAACACATCAGGATCACTGCTAAGATGTCCGAAATCAAAAGAGTTCAACCTGTCCAAAATCCACTCATCAGACTGCTCTTGGGGTTTTAAACCAAACTCTTGCTTCCCATCAAATGAAGCAGCATCAAATCGCCATGGATGATCTTCTGGAAGCCATGTACGACTCCCCAAATAACACACCTTTCCAGCATGCCAACTAGCATTTAAGTCTCCTAAATAGATTGGACAAGCCTTGTAACATTTAGTAGTTTGAGACGACAACATCCCGTATCCAGGAAAATCACTAATTGTCCAAACCACTGCTGCTTTCATCCTGAATGAAGTTTGACTATATACCAATCAAAAGTAGGGATGCCATTTTTCCATAATTCTTTTAACTCGTCAATCAATGGTCTCATATACACATCAAGACATTTTTCTAGAGAATAACGACCTGGAATTAACAAAGTCAACATACTAAATTCCTTCTTCATACACATCCATGGAGGTAGGTTGTACACTACAACAATAACAAGCTAAATACTATAAGACAAATTCATGTTTCCGGTAGGATTGAACATGTCTGTTGCAAGTCCAAGTCTTACATTTCGAATGTCTGCTGCAAAATCAGGAAATAATTTGTCAAATGATTTCCAAGCCTCCCCATCTGCGGGATGTCTGAGAGTGTCATCATTTTTCCTCATTACCCCGTGCCATCTCATCTTTTCTGAAGTGTGTGAAGACATGTACATACACTTCAACCTAGGAATTAATGGGAAATAATGAAGCACCTTCTTTGGAATCCTTTTCTTCTTAGATGAAGATGATGATGACGACTTCCACCTCGTCGCTTTACACATTGGACAATAATCCAAGTCTTTATTGACGACTCCATAAAATAAAACACAATTATTCTTGCATATGTCGATATTCTGATAACCAAGGCCAACTTCTTTCAACATACTCTGTACCTTATCAAAGCTGTGGGAAAAGTTGTTTTATGGAGGAAGTAATTTCTTGATATTCACCAAGTTACGGTTAAACGACACATTCGACCAATTGCTGTCAACTTTGGTTTTAATATGTTCAATGATGGCACCTAAGACAGTTACATTACACCCAGGGTACAATGGGGTTTGTGCAAGTAGCCTGTTATATTTATCGTATTCATCATTGTCAACATTTGAAAAAGCATGGTTTGCATTAGTGGTATCGTAAACAACCTCTTGCTCATGTCTTGTAGCAAATGAAGGAAAAGCATCATGTAGAATGTTCATGAAAGGATCCACATAAGGGTCGAAACTACCGCTGGATGAGCCAGCATGCTGAAAATGTCCAGCTCGGATTTCTTCCAAGGTAGGTTCATTATCTAATGTTTCACCGTGTAGACTCCATGTAGTATAACTACGCATAATACGTCTTGTATTCAGGTGTTCATGGATTTTATAAATCGTCTTCCACTTAGTATTATGACATTCAACACACGGACACCTGTGTACAGTTCTGCCATCAGCATGCTCAAGTACAAATAATAAAAAATCTAGAATTCCTTGTTGGTATTCAGGGTTCCTCCGGTCATACTGCATCCATCTCTTGTCCATGTCCTGTCATATATATAAACAACAAATAAGAAATAGTAGTTCAAAAAACACAACGAGAGACACTGTTTCGATCTCTTTCAACTTATGGCTCCGGTTAAGGTTCTAATCTCATTCAGGAGAACACGATTTTGTTTCTAAGTTTGTAATTCTTGTCTTTTCGATTTCAATGTGGGAAAATTTCGGCAGCATCTCCCTACAGTCCCTCTAGTGCACAAATAACTATACATAGTATGCACTCAAGGAACGGTAACAAGAGACAGTGTCGAAACATATACCTACAACCGAAAATGAAAAGATAAGAATAACAAACTACAGAACAAAATCATGTTCTCCTAAACTGTCCAAAAATGGGACAATTCAAGAATCATTTTGTCAAACACAGTTGTGACAAAATGATTCTCAAACGAGATTTCTAAGGTTCATATTTAGGTGAATGAAAGAATATAATCTTATATTCTTACATTTGATTATCACAAAATAAACATATAACATATACGTACAATATCATTTGAATGCACAAAAAATTTACTCAAACCAAACAATTAATTAAGTATATTTACATATATCCCTAATAACATAATTAAATAATTTTCTCAAAACCTAATAATAGTAAAGTATATATATATATATAAATACACAAATTAAACTAATTAACTCTAATCAATACACAAATTAGAATAACTAACTTTAAGAATCAACATGCATATATATATATATATATATATATATGCATATCAATCAGCTATATCAATCATCACCCGATAATATTAACAACATGCTTTGTGACCGGAATCCTGGCCGGAAAACTCATCAGAAAACATGAAAAAATATGGTGGAGAAAGAGAGAGAAAGAGATTATACCAAATAACTCAATGCATATGGTAGACAAACTCAATGCAAGTTTCGATCAGAGCCCAGCGGGATTTGAAGGGCTTCACACCGGGCATTAAAAATCGAAGGAAATTTTGAGAGGGAATGGATAATGAAAGATGCAGATCTGGAAACGCAGCAGGATGTTATAAAAGTCAAATCCAGTAAGGTAACGAAATTATCTATTTCGTCACCATAGTAATAAGTAAGACGACGAAAACATATTTCGTCACCTCAGTGATACTAACTTGGGTGACGAAAATCATTTCGTCACCTAGCCCGCCACTTAAATGACGCAACACTTTTTCGTTACCTCAGTGAAACAAACTTGGGTGACGAAAATATATTTCGTCACCTATCCATCCACTTAAATGACGAAAATTGATTTCGTCACCACAGTGATACAAATTAGGTGACGAAAAACTATTTCGTCACTTACCTGCCTCAAATGACGAAATATTTTACTTAGGTGACGAAAAAGTTTTCGTCACTAAAGTGTTGTCTTAGGTGACAAATTAGAAATCTTTCATCACCTCAGGGCTTTTTTCTAGTAGTGATACATGCCTTTTCATATACAAATATTCTTATTTATTCAAAAGATATGTATTTTCTTAATTTGACCAATTTTTCGATCATATTTTCTCATCTTAACTGTTCACATTGTAGGTATATTATCACTATAAATTTTCAGCTAATTTGGAGATCGTTAAGGTATCAAAAATGAATTAAATCAATGAACTAATTGAAACTGTTCAACCTAAACCGTTCACGTTTTTAGTTTTAAATCACATCTTTAAATGCCTTAACGATTATCAGTTTGACTGAAAATTTGTAAAGATAATCTACTTATATATACATACAATGTAAATGGTTAAGATGAGAAAATATGATCTAAAAATGGGTTAATTAAAAAAATTCATACTTTTTGAATAAATAAGGATTTTTGGACCTGATAATAATTGTGTGTATATATATACACACACACACGCACAATTCCCTTCTCGAGCGGGACACTAGTTTGAAATTAAAGTGTGGTGCTCCTCATTTCGCTAACTTTTAGATCACATTTTCACATCTCCACCGTTCAGTGTCTAGAACATAGTGTGTAGATCATTCCTACAAAGTTTCATCCAATTTGAAGATCATTTGAGTTTCTGTAATTGTGATTTACACGAACGGTTCCGTTTGGATATATTTTTGTTCAGTTTATTAATTTAATTTAATTTGGTACTCAAATGATCTACTTATACATATCTACAAACTAGACTGTCGAAATGTGAATATGTGATAAAAAAAGAAAAAGAAATGAAAACGTTTTTAACTAATCATCAAAATTAGGCCTCATCATTTAGCCCTTCGGCCCTAGCTAGTCATAAAACCCGCCTTACCCTATAGGGTTGAAGCCCTATCCGGCCCTCCGTTTGGGCGGGCCGGCCCAAGCCCTTTTCAATTAGGGTAGGGCAAGAGTCAAGCAAATGAAACCTGGTCCTACCTTATTGAGTCATTTAGGGCCAAACTCGGCCCGACCATAAAAGTCCGCCCTTTAGGCCCTAATAATTACTTATTTTCTATTTTTTTAATATGTTTATTATTTTTTATACAATACAACTAAACTTGTAAGTTTTATTTCTTTAATCGTTATTTTTCTTTGTTAAAATAACGGTTGATTTTTGATGATTTAGAGATATAGTTAATGAAATATATGAATATAACTACTTAGATTAATAATTCTAGATATCTTAAGTTAAATATAATGTATATGTATGTTAAATATGACCAAAAATAGAGTCTTATATCACATAATGTATATCTCTTGAGGTAATATTTGAGAAAAAAAATTAAAACTTATGAATTTATTTCGTAAAAACAAAATAACGTCATATTCGGCTCTTTCGACCCTATTTAGCCATATTCAAAGGGTCAGCTCTACCCGGCCCTATTCAAAGGGCCGGTTAGTCCTAGCGAAATGAGCTTTAAGGACGGATAAGGGCTTATATATTTGATCCCTGGTCCAACTCTACCCGGTCTTAAATTTTATTGACCAAATCAAAGCTCTACCCTACCTTACTGTAAGCCTTACAATTTAGGATAGGGCCGCCCGACCGGTGATAAGGCCTAATCAAAATAATGTCTTCGTTAGGACCCATTCCCTTTTATTTAAAGCATGTAAAAGTTTTGCCACCACAAATTACTTTCACCATTGAGATTTTAACCGCTGGTTTATATTATTAAAATCGTATAGCTTTTTACCGACCTTTTTTTTGGTGAAATCAGGACCATAAATAGAGTCACAAACTCGCAATATTGTAACCAATAAAAAAAAAAGAAGAGAGGGAGAGTCGCAATATAAATCAAATAGAACATTTGCCCTAATTTATCCACAGGGCCCAGATCGATCCTTCGACATATCGCAAACACTACCACACTGAACAAAACGTTGTTCGATTTCATCCCCAATCTCTCTCTCTCTCTGTCTCTCTCGCTTATCAAGGTTAGTATCTCTCTCTCTCTCTCTCTCTCTCTCTCTCTATTTCAGTTTCCAAGCTTCAATTTTCGTACTCGATTCAAAACCCTAATCCCAAATTATCCGTGTATATATATGTAGGGTTTTTCTTGAGAGACCCAAATCAAAACCCTAAAACGATGTCAGACCCGGAGATAGCCAAGACCCAGGAGGAGCGGAAGAGGATGGAGCAGCAATTAGCCTCCCTTAACTCCGTCACCTACGACGCCGAATTCTACGGCGACACTGACAAGGCCGACTACGTTTCCTCCATCCCCGTCAACGACGAGGACGACAACCTCGACCCCGTCGAGAACGACGTCGTTCGGAGATTGGCGTCGTACACTGCCCCCAAGTCGCTGATGAACGACATGCCCAGAGGCGGCGATGATGACGAGGTGTTGGGGATGCCCAGGTCGAAGAAGATTATTGATCGTGAGGATGATTACCGGCGCCGGAGGCTGAATCGGATCATATCGCCGGAGCGGCACGACGCGTTTGCGGCGGGGGAGAAGACGCCGGATCCTTCTGTGAGGACTTATGCGGAGATTATGAGGGAGGAGGCCCTGAAGAGGGAGAAGGAGGAGACGCTGAGGCTGATTGCGAAGAAGAAGAAGGAGGAAGAGGAGTCGGGGAAGGCTGCGCCACCGCCTGCGGACAAGGTGGCAGGGGCTCAGAAGAGGAGGAATAGGTGGGACCAGTCGCAGGACGGGGATGGTGGAGCGGAGGCCAAGAAGGCGAAAACCACCTCGTCCGAGTGGGACTTGCCTGATGCAACTCCCGGAAGGTGGGATGCTCCGACACCTGGAAGAGTGGCTGATGCAACTCCCGGGATGGGGAGGAGGAATCGTTGGGATGAGACACCGACTCCGGGTAGGGTTATGGATTCGGATGCCACTCCGGGTGGAGGCGCAACTCCTGGTGCTACTCCTGCTGGGATGACTTGGGATGCCACCCCGAAGCTTCCTGGGATGGCCACACCTACACCGAAGAGACAGAGGTCTAGGTGGGATGAGACTCCTGCTACAATGGGCAGCGCGACCCCGGGGTCTGTGGCGACTCCTGGTCCAGGTGGGTACACACCTGGTGTCACTCCTGCTGGTGGAATTGGGCTTGAGACCCCGACACCAGGGGCCCTTAATCTGCGCGGTCCCATTACACCAGAGCAGTACAATTTGATGAGGTGGGAGAAGGATATTGAGGAGAGGAATAGGCCTTTGACTGATGAAGAGCTGGATTCGATGTTTCCACAGGAGGGTTACAAGATTTTGGATCCACCGAGTAATTATGTGCCAATTAGGACCCCAGCAAGAAAGTTGCTTGCAACACCAACTCCGCTGATGACTCCTCAGTATGCTATTCCGGAAGAGAATCGTGGGCAGCAGTTTGATGTGCCCAAGGAGCTGCCGGGTGGCTTGCCGTTTATGAAGCCAGAGGACTACCAGTACTTTGGTGCATTATTGAATGAAGACGAGGAGGAGCAGTTATCCCCTGATGAGCAGAAAGAGAGGAAGATTATGAAGCTTTTGCTGAAGGTTAAGAATGGTACTCCACCACAGAGGAAGACAGCACTGAGGCAGCTTACTGATAAAGCTCGTGAGCTTGGTGCTGGCCCATTGTTCAACCGCATCCTGCCTTTGCTAATGCAACCCACTTTGGAAGATCAGGAGAGACATCTTTTGGTCAAGGTAATTGATAGAGTTCTCTATAAATTGGATGAATTGGTACGCCCGTATGTGCATAAGATTCTTGTTGTGATTGAACCTCTATTGATTGATGAAGACTATTATGCACGTGTTGAAGGGAGAGAAATTATCTCCAATCTTAGTAAAGCAGCTGGTTTGGCTACTATGATTGCAGCCATGCGTCCAGATATTGATAACATTGATGAGTATGTTAGAAATACTACTGCTAGAGCATTCAGTGTTGTTGCCTCTGCTCTTGGTATTCCTGCCCTGTTGCCATTCTTGAAAGCTGTTTGTCAGAGCAAGAAATCATGGCAAGCACGGCACACTGGAATCAAGATCGTTCAGCAGATTGCAATTTTGATTGGTTGTGCTGTTCTCCCGCACTTGAGGTCTCTTGTTGAAATCATTGAGAATGGTCTGAGTGATGAAAATCAGAAGGTCAGGACTATTACTGCTCTATCTCTTGCTGCTCTTGCTGAGGCTGCTGCCCCTTATGGTATTGAAAGCTTTGACTCTGTCTTGAAGCCATTGTGGAAGGGTATTAGGTCTCACCGTGGTAAGGTCTTGGCTGCCTTCTTGAAGGCCATTGGTTTCATTATTCCTCTTATGGATGCTTTATATGCTAGTTACTATACAAAAGAAGTGATGGTTATATTGATTAGAGAGTTCCAGTCTCCTGATGAGGAAATGAAGAAAATTGTGCTCAAGGTGGTGAAACAATGTGTGAGTACAGAAGGTGTAGAGGCGGACTATATAAGGAATGATATTCTCCCTGAGTTCTTCAGAAACTTTTGGGTTAGAAGGATGGCTTTGGACAGGAGAAACTATAGGCAACTGGTGGAAACAACTGTGGAAATAGCAAACAAAGTGGGTGTTGCTGATATAGTAGGGAGAATTGTTGAGGATCTCAAAGATGAGAGTGAGCCATATAGGCGAATGGTTATGGAGACAATTGAGAAGGTGGTTGTGAACTTGGGTGCTTCTGATATTGATGCTCGGTTGGAGGAGCTTCTCATTGATGGTATCCTTTATGCATTCCAAGAGCAGACCAGTGATGATGCAAATGTCATGCTTAATGGGTTTGGTGCAGTGGTGAATTCTCTTGGGCAGAGGGTGAAACCTTACCTGCCTCAGATTTGTGGTACCATCAAGTGGCGTTTGAATAACAAGAGTGCAAAGGTGAGACAGCAAGCTGCAGACCTTATTTCAAGGATTGCTGTTGTCATGAAACAGTGCCAAGAGGAACAACTGATGGGTCATCTGGGTGTTGTCTTGTATGAGTATTTGGGAGAAGAGTACCCAGAAGTTCTTGGATCAATTCTGGGAGCACTAAAGGCAATTGTCAATGTTATTGGTATGACTAAGATGACTCCTCCAATTAAAGATCTGCTTCCCAGATTAACTCCAATTTTGAAGAATAGGCATGAGAAAGTCCAGGAGAACTGTATAGACCTGGTTGGTCGTATTGCTGACCGTGGTGCTGAGTTTGTTCCAGCGAGGGAGTGGATGAGGATCTGTTTTGAGCTTCTTGAGATGCTCAAGGCTCATAAGAAGGGTATCCGGCGAGCTACAGTGAACACATTTGGGTACATTGCAAAAGCCATTGGCCCACAAGATGTCCTTGCTACTCTGCTGAACAATCTGAAGGTGCAGGAGCGTCAGAACCGTGTTTGCACCACTGTAGCTATTGCAATAGTAGCGGAAACATGTTCTCCTTTTACTGTCCTGCCAGCGCTGATGAACGAGTACCGTGTTCCAGAGCTTAATGTTCAGAATGGTGTTTTGAAATCCCTCTCTTTCCTGTTTGAGTACATTGGTGAAATGGGGAAAGACTATATCTATGCTGTGACCCCATTGCTTGAGGACGCCTTGATGGACAGGGATCTGGTTCACAGGCAAACTGCAGCTTCTGCTGTCAAGCACATGGCTTTGGGAGTAGCTGGGTTGGGTTGCGAGGACGCGTTAGTCCACTTGCTCAACTATGTGTGGCCAAACATCTTTGAGACATCCCCACATGTAATCAATGCTGTGATGGAAGCCATTGAAGGAATGAGAGTGGCTTTGGGAGCTGCTGTTGTTCTTAACTACTGTCTCCAGGGACTGTTCCATCCTGCTAGAAAGGTTAGGGAGGTGTACTGGAAGATCTACAACTCACTATATATTGGAGCTCAAGATGCTCTTGTGGCAGCCTATCCTATGCTGGAAGATGAGGAGCATAACGTGTATACAAGGCCCGAGTTAATGATGTTTGTTTGAGCCTAGGGTGTAATAGAAATTTTCATTTAGCTGAACATTATTAGTAATTTAGTAGGCACATGCTATCATTTGGTTACTCTAGCTTTATATCAGTATTATTTCCAAACTATTTTGACCTTGTTCTTGTATTTCTGGCCTATCTTATGAAAATGAATTGAGTAAATGGTTGATGTCTCACTTGAGTTATAGGCTGATAGCTCCAGTTTCTTTGTCCTTGGGACTCATGGTTACTTTTCTATAGCAGATTGGTAAACAGAAATATATTCTTCTTGCTGGGTTTCAGTCTTCAGCTTTGGTTTTGGAGTCTACTTACTTTTCTTCATTTTATTCCAAATGTTGTAATGGAGTAAAACATGAGTAATCAAAATTGGTAAAATTGTCAATACAACCTTTCATTCCCTGTTCTCTGGTCGTTTTCTTACTCTGGTTCGATATCTGAGAATTTCCTGATATCGGCTATACAATACATGACCAGCAGTTGCTCAATCTAGCAATCCCCCTGCCATGTACCCTAACCATCTGTATTTTTCTTATCACTTTGTTTTTCATTTTCTGCCTCTGTACTTTTTCTTGTCTTTCTTACTAACTTTTTTATTCATGAATTTGGCTCCAGTTATGTTCTGAATCATCTTTTGCATGGTATGACGGAAAAACTCACGCATATATTTCTATTATAGTTCTGGACGAATGGAATTGGTATATAAAAGAGCAACTCGATCTATATCTTCTTTTGATTGTGACCAGTACTGTATATGCAACAGCTTGAACTTCATCATCTCTCATTACAGGTATAAAAAGGTAAATTATGGAGAGGGAGGGGAATGAGTTTAATTTGGGCTGCATATTTCTGACTATATATATCTCACGTGCTTGATAAAATAGGCTGCTGCATTGTATTGTTGTTTCTTTTGTTAAATCCATCTGGCTTATATTAGTTTGATACTTCTCTTTCCGTTTGTGTGCTTATCGACAACAGTGGAAGTCTTCAAAATCTTTGGAGGTAGAGAATATGATCTCCTTTCATTCAACTGTTAATTATGTATTTGGCAATTAATTTGGTGAGTAAGAACAGCAAAAGGGAATTTTGAGTAGTCTATCTATTTGGCTTTTGGCCATTTTCAGACATTCTTTGGTAGTGATTTTTGTCATCTCAAAAGGTTAGTTATTATGGCCTTTTTGTTCTAAGTTGTTTGTGCACTACTACTGACCAGATCTATTCTACAAATAGGTGTGCTTGTAGCATATGCCTCTTATAATCTTATTTACTTAAACCTGTATCTATAATATACTCTTTTTGGTGCATGATTGTTGATATTTATTTATACCAAAATATAGTTTTCATTTAAACAACCGAAATGACAGTTTTGTTCTTGTTTTTTTGTTTAATTACAACTTTTACTTGTGGAGTTAAAAAAAACTTCATGAAATGACTGAGTTATTCTTCGATTGTTGCCCGATATTAATTTTGCCATCTTCTTACACGTTGAAACCTTGCGGTTCGACGCGGGTACAAATCCTAATCTTCGGTGAAGACATGAGGAAGACTTGCATTGAAGTAAGTTTTGGTTCAATTTCAGAAACAACGAAGGATATACATGCCTATGCTTTGAAGTGACCATGAACTTGATTGGTTGAACTTGTGAGTCAAGTGCGGGATGCAAGTACTGTTCCATGAATTTAAGACAACGGGTTTATAATCTTACCTCCTCAATCTTCTTTTTTATCTTTTTCATTTTTTTTAGGCTCAAGGATTATCCACCCAAGCTTTCCTTCAAGGCTTCAAAAGTCAAAGTGTGTTGACACTAGGAGAAACCATTAGTAATTTTCATCTGTTGCTGAGTTTGTTAGGCATGAACCGCATGAAGCCTTTCAAAAGTTCATACTCGCAAGTGTATTCCTCCTAATTCAATATATATATATATATATATATATATATATATATATATATATATATATATACATGGCTCTTCTAATGAGGGATCCTTTTTTTTGTTCATTTCTAGGGATAGGTTCACACCATTAGATCTGTTTTTTAATGGGCTTGAATGGTTGAGATTAAAACAAAAAGCTTAACACTTATGTCAAACCTACACCGTTCAATATTATTAAAAATAAATCTCTCATTTGGATGACTTAACGATCACCAAATTTTCTGAAAATTTGTAGAAATGATTTACTCATATAGCCCAACGAACTGAACGGTGAAGATTTGATTTTGTAATCAAAAAGTTCGTCAAATGATCTATCCCTAAAAATGAACAAAAAAAAAAGATCCCTCATTAGAAGGGCCCTGTATATATATATATATATATATATATATATATATATATATATATATATATGGATGTGTTTTTAGTTTTTCACCATCTTCTTTTTATCTGTTTGTTCAGCAAAAATCGTAAACACATATATACCCAACATAACTTCACCCTATCTTATTAACTAAGATATAGTTTTTAATTTATGTCTGGTTCAACTCATTCAAGACAGAATGTGTCTCTTAATTACAATCTCTTGTTACAAGGGAACACCCTTTGATTCCGTTTACCAAGAGACTATTGTAGGTTTGTTTGTTTTTGTGACTGCACCCACATTTGGGAATGAGTTACCTACGTACCTTGGAGAGGATCAAGTCACTCGAAGTTCAAGGGTTCCAACAAGTGAATGACTCGTTGGAGGGCTTTGACTTTAGGATGAGAGTGGTGTTTGTAAATGTGTTTGGATTTGTGTCTGAAGGCATTTGAGCTTTGGAGTGAGATTCTGGCTTCAGGAGATCCGAGAATTTATTTGGGTTGGTGGTTGCATCTAGATTTAAGTCCAGACTGCCTACATACCCTTGTAAAAGGATCAAACCAATGTAGTTCGAAAGATTTGGTTATGGATTTGATTCTCTGGTGCTTTAGGAATTTGGCCAGAGTTATTTGGACTGGACGAATTTGACTGGTGGTGTCAGGGATTCTGTTTGGAATTTTAGTTGCATCTAGTGGGTTGCTAGACTGCCTACGTACCTCTTTGTTGGATCAACCCGACCGTAGTTCAAAAGAAGATTGTAGGTTTTATGGCTTAATGCCGGCTTTTGGTTTAATAGATGTATTTTGAATTCGTTAACTGTATTTCTTGTGGACACCCAATTTGGTAGAGTGTCTGTTGATTTGATTTAGGCACCCAGAACAGGTGATGCAGCAGCGTGACAAAAGGCTTGAATGACTTTGGCCACAGTTCTTGATAGTGGCGTAGGTGATCTCTGCGTGTAAGCGGACTGCCCCTTCATGCGGACTCCGCACGTACGTCAGTGAGCGGGTTCCGCGTGTACAATTGTGAGAGGACTCGGCATGTATGTCTGTAAGCGGGCTCCGCCTGTTCACTTGTGAGTGGACTGCTTGTGCATGTCTGTGAGCAGGCTCCGCGTGTTCACTTGTTAGCGGACTCTGCGTGTATGTCTGTGAGCGGACTCCGTGACTTGCTTCATCTTCTGCATGAATGGATCTTGCCTGTGATGTCATCTCGCCTCACGTGGGCTTAGGACTTCTGAATATTAGCTTGTCACCCCTTAGGGCCTCTGCTTTGATGTAAAGTCACTTCGCCACCCCTTAGGGTTCCTGTCTTGACACGAATGCGACCTCGCCATCCCTTAGGGTCTCTGCTTTGAGGTGAAGTCACCACGCCACCCCTTAGGGTTCCTGCTTTGACTCGAATGCGACCTCGCCACCCCTTAGGGTCTCTGCTTTGATGTGAAGTCACCTCGCCACCCTTTAGGGTTCCTGCCTTGGCGCGAATGTTGGCTCGCCACCCCTTAGGGTTCATGCTTGACGTGAATGTCATCTCGCCACCCCTTAGGGTTCATGCTTTGACGCGAATGTCATCTCACCACCCCTTAGGCTTTCTGCTTTGGCACGAATGTTGGCTCGCCACCCCTTAGGGCTTCTGCTTTGGCACGAATGTTAGCTCGCCACCCCTTAGAGTTCCTGCTTTGGCACGAATGTTGGCTCGCTACCCCTTAGGGCTTCTGCTTTAGCACTAATGTTGGCTCGCCACCCCTTAGGGTTTCTGCTTTGGCACGAATGTTGGCTCGCCACCCCTTAGGGCTTCTGCTTTGGCACGAATGTTGGCTCGCCACCCCTTAGGGTTTTTGCTTTGATGTGAGGTCAACTGGCTCGCCTGGACTTCCAGTCTTGTGAGGCCATCCTAGTTCGCCTAGCCTGGACCTGAAAGACACCTCGCCTTAGGGCTTTTGCTTTAAGTTTTCAGCTTCCCAGCGAGGTCATCTTGCATGCGGACAACAGGAATACTTGTTTCATTCTCTTGTACGGTTTGTTATGCGAAACGCATGACCATGTGTACAAGTGTAAGGGCCGAGCGGCTACATAATTATCGCAACAAGAGGAGGCGGGGGCGAGGTCATCTCGCCTTCTTTTTGGTGACTACCTCGCGTGGTTGTCTCGCCTTAGGGGGAGATGGCTTGCGGGCTTCAGGCGGAGTAAGGAACGAGGCCGAAGGATAGAGATATTGCAAAGGAAATAAAGAGAGTTAGAGTGTGGGCTCCACCTTCTTGTTGGCTCACCGCTTCTTTTCTTCTCTCATTCTGCTTTTTGCTTCGCTTGTTCTCTTCTCCTTCTTCTTCTCTTTTGTTCTGTCCGTGTTGACTCGCCTGTTTCTGCCTTTTTCTTGTTCCTTGCTTTTTGCTTCGCCTCCCTCTGTTGCGCTCTGTCCGTTTGTTTTCTTCTTCTCTGTGTCTCTTTATATAGAGTGCACGGTTTGGAAGATTGAGTTCGCATTGGACTTTGTAGTCCAGCTGTTGCAAGAGTCACAATTGAACTCTAAAGCATTGTGCATGTAGCACAAGAAAATTATTTTTATATATTTTTAAAATCCCTTTTCATTTTTTTCTTTTTTTGTTGTTATTTTTTGGCGATCAACACTGTTTTATATATATATATAATTTATATACCCTAATCATCCATATATATATATATATATACGGATGTTTAGGGTTTAGGGTTTATATATATATATATGGATGTTAAACGTTTATAGTTACCAGGAAGAGTAGTTTAGTAGAATATATAAACGTTTTGCCATATCACTCTCATTTGGGACAATATTAAAGCTGCTGCTGTTTGGAGAGTCATCAATATTGCAATAAGCAAGTTAACCAAGTTTTCCTCAAAAAAAAAAAAACAGTTTAGAAAGTATTAAGCAGAGAGACAGGTGTCGCCGCTTGAATAGTAGAAGAAGGATTAATTCCAAAGGAACTGTCACGTTGTCAGCAGTCGACACATTTAGGTTTGAAAATTGAAAGATACAAATAGGGTTGAAGCCAGTAACGTCTCTTTATCTCTCAATTCAATTTTGAATCACAAGCCTTGGCTCTCTCTCTCTCTCTCTCTCTGTCTCTCTCTCTCTTTGAGATTCAAAATTGTTTGGGTTTCCGACAACCGCTCCAGTGCGGCCAACCATCACTGTGGTTTGCTTCACCACGACGAGGTAAAATCGTCAGGCTTCTCTTTTGTTTGATACTTCTTTTAATTTCGGTAATCGTCTGTACAATTGAATTGAATCTCACAGTAATTCTTTTTTCTATTTCATATCTAGGATTTTGATTCCGTTTTTTGTTTTCCATAATTCAGTTTCAGATATACTCGAGGCCGTGGGTTTCAGACGTTCAATGGTTTGCCATTTGATCATCATTTTGTGGTATTATCTCGATTGGGCTCTTATGAAAAACCCAGTATTATGCGTGAACTTTCATTTCAAATTTCTTGAGGTTGAGAAATCATGTTTGATTGGGCCCCAATTGTGAGGGATTTTGTTCTTTCATCAATACCCGTTATTATTGTTACAATTGTGCAAGGTTACAACAAGGGTATATGAAAGTTTTGAAAAGACTAGTCGGAATTTGTGTCCCTAAAAGGTTGCCTCTTGAATTTTAAATTGCATATCCTTGGAAGTTGGAATGTAACTACTCAAGTGATTTTTTGCCCAACTTGAGGTTCCAACAACCGACTTATTGATGCAATAGTGTTGGGGGAGACTACTGAAATTGTTGCCTTGAACGAATTGTTGCCTTTACTGAATTGTTGCCTTCTGTTAATAAAAATTGTTGCCTTGTCAGTTTCTGCTCATAACATTGTTGTCTTTACTGAATTGTTGTCTTGTTGGTTTCTGTTGATAAGATTGTTGCCTTTACTGAAGTGTTGTCTTTACTGAAGTGTTCCTTGTCGGTTTCAGTTCATAAGTTTGTTACTTTTACTGCATTATTGCCTTGTCGGTTTCTGCTCATAAGATTGTTGTCTTTACTGAATTGTTGCTTTGTTGGTTTCTGTTGATAAGATCGTTGCCTTGTCGGTTTCAATTCATAAGTTTTTTGCCTTTACTGAATTATTGCCTTGTCTGTTTATGTTAATAAGATTGTTGCCTTCTATTAATAAAGTTGGTGCCTTTTCGTTTCTGTTCATAAGATTGTTGCCCTTACCTAAGTGTTGGCTTGTGGGTTTCTGTAAATAAGATTGTAGCCTTCTATTGATAAAATTGTTGCCCTGTCGGTTTCTGCTAATAAGATTGGTGCCTAGCCTTATTGGTTGTGATTTTTCCTAGCTTGAGGTTTTAACAGAAGCCTCATTGTTGCCTTTTAAGGAAAGATGGGGCAGATGTTTTTGTGATAGTGATCGGAGGTTGAATTTTCCCGAAGCATTAGGATGTCTATTTCTTCTAATAAATCTCTGTAGGCACCTCACTTACGAACGAACCCCTTTTTCGATTTCATGCTATGTGGATGCACCATGATACTTACTATGAATATGTTTTTGAGACCTGAATAAAGAGATTGAATTTTTTGGTGCATAATTCATTGGTCTTCGCATTTAAGAAAGATTGAGCTCGTCGATGTTGCTCGTCAGTTATTTGACAAAATTCTTTAAAGGGAATATAAAATTTCTTGAAATGCAGTAATATTGATAGGTTATGCCTCCAAGGGTATGTTGAATGAAGCATTTGAGCTGTTTGGGAAATTCCAGATGTGGGGTATTGACACATGTATTTTAATTTGGAGTATCATAGGTAGACGTTGCTTGAGCACAAAATATAAAGTGTGCTCTAGAGTTGTTTTCTCTTATGAGAGTTGGTTATATTCATCTAGGCTTGGTGGCATTTACTGTTGGGCATAGTGCTTGTTCCCACGCTGGGGCAATTAAGGTAGGGAAGAAGTTCCATGGTTCTGCAGCAACGTTATAGACTTATAGCTGAGATGTCATATATAATATATGGGAATTTGATATAGCACAGTGAGATGCGATACTCTTATCGATCGATATGGTGTGGTCTAAATGACTGAATTGATAGAGGACTTGTTGACAGATATGATTGAAAGGGGCAGTTGCCTTCCTGATGTTTTCACATCAATTCTTCCAATGATGCGTATGAAGTGTGGGCAATATATGAGATGGAGTTGTTGTAAGATGAATTTCAGCTAATGTGATTAAAGCTAGACCTTAAGATAGTTAATATCCATATTAAAGCATACGGGAAAGTAAGGATGTATGAAAGCATGGATCTATTTTGGACTTTCAAATACCCTTATTAAACAGATCCATGTATGTTAAACTTTGGCTTCACTATTCTGAAATATAAAATATAACGATTCTGTTAAGGATACCAATTGATCCCATCTAAATAAGGGTATATGAAAGTTTCAAAAATACTAGTTGGAAATAGTCCCTAATAGATTGTTGCCTCTGAACTGTTGCCGTTTCGGTTTGTGCTAATAGATTGTTGCCTTTACTAAATTGTTGCCTTGTCTGTTTCTGTTAATAAGATTGTTGCCTTCTGCTAATAAAGCTGTTGTCTTATCGGTTGTTCATAAGATTGTTGCCCTTACTTAAGTGTTGCCTTGTGTGTTTCTGTTAATTAGATTGTTGCCTTCTGTTATAAATTTGTTGCCTTATGTTTATAAATTGTTGCCTTATGTTTATAAATTGTTGCCTTGTCGGTTTCTGCTAATAAGATTGTTGTCTAGCCTTAGGCCTTTGGTATGATGAAAAACACAATATTATGCTTGAAATTTTTATTCAAGTTTCTTGGGTTCGAGGAATCATGTTTGATGGGTCCCGAATTATGAGACTTTTTCTTTCATTAATACCGTTATTATTCTTTCTATTGTGCAAGGTTGCCTACTAATTGATTCAATTCAAAAAGACTAGTCGGAATCGGTCACTAAAAGGTTGCCTCTTGATATTTAAAGCATTATGCAAACATGTTGCCATCCATGGGAATTGGAATGTAACCACTCAAGTGATTTTTTGCCCAACTTGAGGTTCCAACGACCAATTCATTGATGCAGTAGTGATGGGGAGACTAGTGAAATTGTTGCCTTTAATGAATTGTTGCCTTGTCTGTAAGGATGTCCTTTTCTTCTGATCAATCTCTTTAGGTACCTAACCTCATGAACTAAACCCTCTTTCGTTTTCATGCTATGTGGATGCACCATGAGACTTGCAATTAATATGTTTCTGAGACCCGAGTAAAGAGATTGAATTTGTTGGTGCATAATTCATCAGTCTCTGTATTTAGACAAAGTTTGGGCTCGTCAATGTTGCTCGTCTGTTGTTTGACAAAATGCCCTAAAGGAATATAAAATTTCTTGTAATGCAGTAATACCAGTTATGCCTCCAAGGGCCAAGGGTATGTCAAATGAAGCATTTGAGCTGTTTGGCAAATTGCAGGTGTGGGGTATTGAAATAAATATTATGAATTGGAGTACCGTAGCTGGAGTTTGCTTGAGAGCACAAAATATAAAGGGTGCTCTAGAGTAAAAAAATATGAGAGTTGGTTATATTCAACTGGGCTTGGTGGCATTTATTGTTAAGCATAGTGCTTGTTCCCACATTAGGGCCATCAAGATAGGGAATGAGTTGCATGGGTTTGCAGCAAAGTTATAGACTTAGAGTCGATGTCATAT
The DNA here is from genome assembly GCA_034370585.1 of Fragaria x ananassa. NCBI lineage: Eukaryota > Viridiplantae > Streptophyta > Magnoliopsida > Rosales > Rosaceae > Fragaria > Fragaria x ananassa. The sequence continues at coordinate 18,262,609 of CP139769.1, forward strand.
ATAATATGTGGGAATTTGATGGATACTCTTATTGATGGATATGATGTGGCTTAAATGACTAAATTGATGAAGGACTTGTTGACAGATAGGATTGAAAGGGGCAGTTGCCTTCTTGATCTTTTCACATCAATTCTTCCATTGATGCGTATGAAGTGTGGGCAATATATGAGATGGAGATGTGGTATGAAGAATTTCAGCTAATGTGAATAAACCCAGACCTTAAGTTAATATCCTTATTAAAGCATATGGGAAAGGACGGATTTATGAAAGCATGGATCTGTTTTGGACTTTCAGATACCCTTATTAAACAGATCCATGTATGTTAGACTTTGGCTTCACTATTCTGAAATATAACGATTCTGTCAAGGATGCCGATTGATCCCATCTAAATAAGGGTATCTGAAAGTTTCAAAAATACTAGTTGGAAATAGTCCCTAATAGATTGTTGCCTTTAGCTGAGTAAGGCCAGACCTTAAGATATTTAATATCCTTAGTAAAGCATATGAGAAAAGAAGGATGGATAAAAACAGGGATCTGTATTGGAGTTTATTGAGAAAAGGTTTTTCACCCCAGCTATTGTAACTTATAACACTGTAATCGAGGTATTAAGGAAAGCTGTAAATATTGTGGAGGTGGAGGAATACTTAAAAAAATTTAAGCACCATGGATTGAAGCCTTATTCTATTACTTATTTTCCCTTACCTATTGTCAAATTCAGGTTCTTTCAACTGTATCATTAGTGCTTATGGTTGGGATAGTAATATAAATAGGATGTGAGTATTGTTTTTTCCCATGGAAGAGAAATAACAAGTTCCTGATCGTATCACATTCGCTTGTGGGGCTCCAAAACTAAAGGTCACTCACAGCTGACACTTTTAAGAAGAGGCCGCATGTTGTTTAAAACATTTGATTTGATAGGCTTCTGGTTTTATGGCTACCTCTTGTCTCAAGCATCCTAGTATGAAGCATGAACGTTACCATCAATCTTTTTCTACTATAAGTCATATCTATCAATTGTTACTATTCTGTTCATTTATTTTGCTGTATTAATTTGTGATCATCATTGTATCTAGTAAGTTATTTAACCAACCATTTCATTGTCTCTAATTTAGTTTCCTCTGTACGAAAGATGCATCATTGATCTTAAGACGCTAATAAATATATATTAAAAGATGAGAAATAAGGCGTAGATGAAATTTTTATTTTAGTTATTTATTTATTTTGGTATGATTGAGATAGTGCCGATGATATGGTCTCTTTTTCGCTGGTGTTCATTATATGGTTTGGATTTTGACTTTGATTTTATTGGGTTATGAGGTTTACTAGTTTCCATTTTATAATGCAAGTTTCACAATTTCAAATGGGATACTAACATCAACTCCCAGAGAGCGATTTAACTTCGCTTCGGCACAAGTTAAATTGTCAGGCTGGTTCCCTTTCTGCTTTTTGTTTAATTCTTCTCACTGCGCTTGTGATTTGGTAAAGAATTTAATCTCTTAAGGCTCTTGATTTTTTTTTTTTTCAATTTCATATCACCCGTTTTGATACTGTTTTTGCCCAATTTAATTTCAGATGTTGGAAAGGGAAAATGCTAGCTAGGGGGCAGATTCAGATTCTACTAGGCATTAGTGGCTGGTGTTTGCTGGCGGTGTCATTGATAATCGGAGATCCCCCCAAGTGGTTGGAACCGATTGAAGCCGTAAAGCATCCCATGCCTTTGCCATAGCCCTTCAGTGCGAAAAGCTCCTTTAAAATGAACCTAAAGAAAAGGAACCTGAGGAGAAGGTGAGTCATATACCAAATTACCATACATCCAGAAATTGCTATCTTTGTTGGTTTTGATGTTTGGTAGTTAATTTTAATCATAGAAGTACTAGAAGCCTATGGTATACATATACACTATATTCTGCACCTGATAAATAGATTTATCATGGTACTATCTTTGCTTAAAATCAACTTTTGATATTTGTGGTGCTGGGTTACAGATATTCCATAGTTTGCCATTTGATTATCAATCTGTGATATAATCTTGATTAGAACCTTCACTTTTTCTCTGCATGATAAAATTACATGATTACATTTACATAATTACAGGATATAATGAAAAATCTTGTAATATGCATGAAATTACAGTTTAGACAGGATACACTATCTTTTCTTTGGGTTAAACATCAAGATGTCCTTGTGGAAATTTCAGGGATTTTGATTTTGATCAATCCTGCAATTTTCGATCGTTAAATATAACAATTCTGGCAAGGTTGCCAATTGATCCCATCTAAATAAGGGTATCTGAATGTTTCATCATTACTAGTCGGAAATAGTCCCTAAAACGTTGCCTGTGAGACTTAAAGCAGCTGGAAACATGTTGCCGTCCTTGGAATGTCACCACTCAAGTGATTTTTAGCCCAACTTGAGGTTCCAACACCCAACTCATTAATGTAGTAGCATTGGGGGAGACTACTGAAAATTGTTGCCGTGTTGTTGTTGGTTTTTTGTTTTTGTTTTGTTTTGTTTTTTTTAAGATTGTTGCCACTCAAGTGACCGTGCCAAGATTAAGGTTTTAACAAACAAGTCATTGAGGCAATAGTGTTGGGGATACCGCTGTGATGTGTTTCCTTTTGAATTTATGCATGTTAACATGATTGTTGCCGTTCAAGCGACCCTGCCTAGCTTGAGGTTCCATCAAAAAACTCATTGAGGCAATAGTGTTGGGGATATTGCTGAGATTGTTGTCTTTTTTGCCCAACTAGAGGTTCCAACAATGACTCGTTGAGGCAATAGTATCCTTTCCTCAAGTAAACACGCAAGTGTTTTTGCTGAGAGTTGGGCTTTATTCCTACATATCTGAAAATGCCCTTCCTTTTTCTGAATCCTTTGTAATACTTCGATCTGTGGAATTCTTCTACAACTAGTTATAATTGCTCTGATGAAGTTTCCACATCTCTGTATTCAATTCTCAAATTAAGTGGGAGTAAAGAAAAACTAAGGGAGTTCAGAGAATATAAGTTGTTAACACTAAAGGTAAATTAGAGGCTTCCTATCGGTGCCTACTCATCTACTATGTTGGGGTATATAAGGGGATATTCTTTTGCATTAATACTTGTAAGTATGAAGGGTTGGGGAATATTTCAAACTAGCAGCCGTGCTTTCTTGTTTAGTAACACTCAAGCTAGAAGATTTATATATGAAAGACCAAATAAAGGGCAGTTCTACTGAAAGCGTCCTATTGAACCTCGGTAAAGGGCAGTTCTATTCTGACTGCAAAAGTTGTTCGTGATTGTGGCAAAAGTTGCCTCTTTGACAAGGCATTCTTTACCATTGTTGATATGAAGTCAATTTCTGACCGTAAACCCAGATCTGCATACATATTATGCATGAATACCAAATTCTGTCACTATGATCTTATTCAACAGGTTTGGGCAGAGATGTCCTATCTGGGAATTGGATTTAACACACTCATATACAATACTCTTATCTATGGATATGGCATAGCTGAAATTTTTGAACTGTTGGAAGACTCACTGACAGATAGGATTGAAGTGGCAATTGCGTTCCTGACGTTTTTGACATTCAATTATATCCTTGATGCGTATGAGAAAATTGGGCAGATAGATAACATGTAGTGAAATAATGCATTGATGAGAATAAAGGCAGGCCTCAAGACATTAATATATATATTTCATGGTCTTTACTGTAAGAATATTTTCTTGCATGCTACTACAGAAACTCCCAAGGATAACATGGTATTGTTGTGATGATGAGATTTCTGTCATTTCAAGCATCAAACAGGTGGAAAATGATATTTCAAGGGAAATTTACTGTAATTTCAAGGGTTGCTGCAAACTTTTTTCAGTAAATGTGCTTCTAAGTCAGATTTGTCTGAGATTCAACACACGGTACATTGATGCCTTGTTGCCTGGATTTGTTTGCAACTTTTGTATCCTTCCCCAATTTCTTGTTGCAATTCGCAAGGAGAGATCATCAATTATGTGCAGGCGGGTTGGTAGTACTTGTGGAAGACGTCTCTACTCTCCTATTATTAGATGCTCCTCTTAGATTATATCTGAGTATTGTTCAAATGATGGTGGTACCTGATCTAGATAGTTGTGATACTGTCACCTCTTTTGCCCAATTTTTATGTCTTGTTCATCTATAGGACTGCTTTGACCCTATTGTTGCACATTTGGTCGTGATTTGGTTAGTATAAGGATAAGTAAATCTTTTAGTTATGTTGTCTAGCATAACTTCTTTTCCGCCAATGCTATATTTCTGATGCTACATCAAAACTCAGGTTTTGTTCTTTGGTATGTCTATCAAAGGTTTCAAAATTTTGGGCGGTGCGTGCATATTATCTTAGTTGATGTGACACAGTTGCAATTCAATTGGGGAATTAAAATAATGTTGCCTGGTGCATGCATATTATCTTTGTATTGCTATTGCTCCAGAGTTGTAATTTCATATGGTGATAATAATATTCAGGATCTACAGTTTTGTCAAGGATGTCGATGAGTATTCTGCAGCAACTTAAGGCTCTTTGAGGTTCAATTCCTGAAAGGCTTATATTCGTCCATTCTTAATGTTGATCTCCCATCTGGAAATAACGGATCTCGAGCTTTACGGGCTTGGAATAGTATTCTGAAAGGTACAAATTTGAAATTTCAATGAAACTACATGGCAGGTCCTAGCTCAATGAGTGTATTAGTCCTTGGAGGTTTGGTAATCAATGAAACCATTCTGGATGGATTCTTGGTATTCATTGAAATTGCAGACTTGTTTTGGTATTGTAAAATTTACATCCTATCAGACTATTTTCTTCCGAGAGGTTAAATGCATTCCTTCGTACAGTTCCACTTGGAAAACTGTCAAGACTCAGCTATCAGAGAAATCTGCTGCTGACTTTGTCAGGTCAGGCTATCATAAGGCAAATGATGAGAAGGAGCTCAAACTTCTTCACATGTAAAAAATTATGTCTGGAAGTATATATATAGAACTTTGCTGCCCCTCAAATAGTTCTTCAGTTGGAGTTTATCAACTTGTTTTGTTTACTAAAGAGCTACATTTCCTACCGATCACTCTTTATCGTGTGGAAAGAGAAGTCCTCTTATAAACCATTATTGTGGTTTCAACTTTGTAAATTGGAGAAATTCACACCTCCAGGGATGAGTGTACTCGGTAGAAATCGAATTGGAACTGCATTGGATAGGACAAATAACAGACTGAGAATATTTTTCAATTTTGTCTTATAAGTTTTGAAATTGTGTCATTTGATAAGGTTAAAGAGAAAAATGTCATAATATTCCACTTTCTTCAAGTATGTCGAATCTGCTCAGTTGTATGCCGTTTACATTTAACTTTTTCTTTAAGATTAATTACAAAACACCCCCAGTTGTATGCCGTTTACATTTAACTTTTTCTTTTAAGATTAATTACAAAACACCCCGTAGCTCCTCCCATAATGCCTTGATATGCAAAATGCCTCAATATGCAAATGTCACCTGAAGAATCCGGAGCATTTGTTGTTATATGTGTGTCCAGGATTTAGCTATGTGTTTTGGCTTCCCTATCAGTTGCAGGGTCAATCAGCTAGTATCACTAAGTTGAGTATTTTCACAGGGTCAATTAGCTAATATCACTATGTTGTTGAGTATTGTAACAGTGGGATATGTTCATAAGATAGATCTTCATTGCTGGGTACAATTTCAAAAATGGGATGTCAAATTGTTGTCAAGCATTCTACACTCGCCCTCATTGGAGCTCTGCACAGAATTGGGACTGTTTGCTGTCTTCGACAGTTCCATGTATGATGTCGGCGTGTTCTTGCAGCAACTCCATATATACCACTGCAACGCCATTTTCTGTGTTCGGGCTTACCAATAAGAACATCAATATGATCGGGGGAAGACGGTGGATACTCGGCATTGGTGTCATGAGTCACGAGGGCTACACTTAGTGATTCCTGACCATGAGGCACAACTATATTGTGCGTAAAACCAGTGCGTCGCATAAGGGCATCATTGGTTTCCTTCTTGGCTACGGTTTGAGGCCAGGTGGCGGAGGGAGAAACAAAACTGTGTGGAGGCAAAAAGATTGAACCAACCACACAAAAATATTTGATGAACAAATACACTCTCATTATCTAAACATTGAAGATACACCCGCAAATTAGTGTTGTCAAGGGGTAAACCACACGGGAATACAACGTTATGGTTAAAAAAAAGGACAATGCCCATTAGTCCTAATTTTAAGAATTTTATTCCTATTAACAAAATCAGATTTTAAAATTCTTAAAAGTCAACTTAAACAGGAAAAAGACAATTATACATTTACTAATTTAAATAAACTACAGTATCTTATTATAAAAACAATACAATGTCTATTTTGAAATAAATATCTATGATCAGATTCTTACAACCGATGACCGTTGACCGTGACTCTAGTGACCGTTGACCAATCTGATGACGTTGACAGACTCTGACGACCATTGATCACCTATTGGGGCAATAAGACCTCTTATTGGGGGCAGTATAACCCTTGAACTTAACTGTGTGTTTTTGTTAGTACATAGCTAAAATACTTGGCTATGTACTAAAATAAGGCCCAATTACCCGGTCATCGAATGTCGTTCCAGACAAGATAGCCCTGGTAAGCCCCTCACGGATATCCAAGGAGTGAAAGGCCGGTAACAAACCGCTTGCCAAAATCACTCTAGCGGCAAAACACCCCCAAAAGGGGAGACACCACAAAGACTAACAAGTAGTCCCATATTGGAGACTAAGGTCAAAGTGCCCAACCTTAGCCTATAAAGCAAGCACAAGCTACCATAAAAGGTACACACTTCTCTCTCTCACACTCATCTACCTTGCAAGTGCTCAAAGCTAACTTAAGCATCAGAGAGTCGAAGACTGGGCCACCCCAGTCCCGACTACTTGACGCTGTCACTTGTGCAGGTTCCGAGTACAAGACCAAGGAATTCTACCTCGCTCCGACTCGCGACTCCTTCCCGGCTCGGGACGAAGCAAGTAGAAACAATTGGCGCTAGAAGGAGGGTTCGAACCTCCGACCTTGTGGTTAATCCTATAAAAGTCTCGCAAGAGCTCTTCTACAAAACTTCACCTCATACAAACTCACCCAAATCCCGCGAGCAAAAAACTCCAAGGCCGACGCCCTTGCGAGACTCGCCACGGCTCCTCCCGAGTCCACGCCACCTGATGTACACATTGAAACTCTAGATAAGCCTAGCATCTCAAAAGCCTATTCAGAAATTTTTGCCCTTGAGCCCACAGAGCAGCCCTCGTGGATGGACCCATTCATCGCTTTCCTTTTGAGTGGCACCCTGCCCCAGGACGAGCATGAAGCACAGCGGCTACGCCGAAAAGCCTCCCTTTACTTGCTCAGAAGTGGAAAGCGGTATCGCCGGGGCTAGTCATGTCCCCTATTACGATGCCTGCCCATGACAGAAGGGCACAAAGTGCTGAAATCGCTCCACAACGGCATTTGTGGGAACCACGCGGGGGCTCAGAACCTCATGTTCAAAACACTTCGCTCGGGGTATTATTGGCCAACCCTAGAACGTGATGCCAAGACGATCGTCCAAACATGCCTTCAATGCCACAAATTTGCAGATTTTGCACATCACCCCCCAGTGCCCATCTCTGTCATCATCTCGCCCGTCCCTTTCAGCCAGTGGGGACTCGATTTCATAGGACAGTTCCCCACAGCCCCGGGACAGTTCAAATACGCCATTGTCATTGTGGATTACAACACAAAGTGAATTGAGGCAGAGCCCCTCGCCACAATCACCACTGAAAAAGTAATTAACTTCCTTTGGCGAAATTTGTACTGTCGCTATGGAGTGCCCCAAGCCATCATCACTGACAACGGAACCCAGTTTGACAATGACACATTCCGGGGATTCTTGTCCGCTCAAGGCACGGCAATCTTTTATGCCTCCCCAGCACATCCCCAGACCAATGGCCAGGCAGAAGCTATAAACAAGCTCATCAAGCAAAATCTGAAGAAACGCCTGAAAGAGGCCAAGGGTTTGTGGGCAGCAAAGCTCCCAGACGTTCTCTGGACACTTCGTACCACCCCCACAACAGCCAGAGGGGAATCCCCATACCTCTTGGCTTACGACACCGAGGCAGTGGTACCGGTAGAAATAGAAGTCCCGAGTGAATGTATCACAACCTATGACCCCGAGACAAATGCAGCAGGGATACAACTTAACATGAACCTCCTAGAGGAACGTCGGGACAAGGCATACCTCCAAACCATCAATAACAAACAAAAAATAGCTCGATATTACAACAAAAAAGTCGTCCCCCGCCCCCTAAAAGTAGGCGATTGGGTCATGAAAGAGGTCATTCCCCACCCCACTGGTCTCAAAGCAAAATGGGAGGGCCCACTCGAGATAATTGATGTTCCTGGGCCCGCCACATTCTATCTCTGCGATTGTGATGGTCGCGTGCTACGTCACCCCTGGAGCACTCGCCACCTCCATCTCTATCCAACTTAACCAATTTTAACCTTGGTGTCGTAGTCGTTACTTCATTGTTTGTGCTTTAGCCCAGTAGCGGCTTCAACAATGTACATTTCGCCCACTAGCGGCTATATATATATATATAAATGTAATGAAGTACCTTGTCATTCCAACATGCTACACTTCATTCCTGCAATGCAGGACCACAAACCCATTCGCCCCATCAGCGGTCCCCCACGCCATAAGCGCGGTTCATCTCGCCCACTAGCGCGACCTGCCCCGCTACCTTAATCCTAACCAGCTCGACAACAAACCTCTCACCCTAGAATTCCTACCAACATCACAAACATGTGAACAATCCCACCACCACATACAAATCCAAAGACAAAGAAAGCGACAAATTCATACCTTGAAACAGCTGATCTGCGTGGTGGCAGTGAAGCTAGTTGCAAACAGCCGAGCGCTCGCACCCACTCGATCGAGGATGAAATTGGACGTTTTGCAGTCTGAAGATTGTAAAATTGCCGAAACCCTAAAACGCAAATTGCAACTCGCCCAATTTTCAATTTCGAAAGCACGAACTCCCCCCCAGCTATCCCCAACCCCATACATAGAGGCCCACCATGCCGCGAGAGTCTCGCCATCTAGCGCGGACTTACTCGCCCAGCAGCGGCCCGCCGCCCGCGAGAGTCTCGCCATCTAGCGAGGACTGACTCGCCCATTAGCGGCCCACCACGCCCCGAGAGTCTCGCCATCTAGCGCGGACTTACTCACCCAGCAGCGGCCCGCCACCCGAGAGTCTCGCCAACTAGCGCGGACTTACTCGCCTAGCAGCGTCCCGCCCTCGAGAGTCTCACTAACTAGCGCGGACTGACTCGCCCATTAGCGGCCCGCCACGCTGCCAGAGTCTCGCCATCTAGCGAGGACTTACTCGCCTAGCAGCGGCCCGCCGCCCGAGAGTCTCGCCATCTAGCGTGGACTGACTCGCCCATTAGAGGCCCGCCACGCCGCGAGAGTCTCTAGCACATACTTACTTGCCCAGCAGCGGCCCGCCCTCGAGAGTCACCATCTAGCGCGGACTTACTCGCTCAGCAGCGGTCCGCCGCCCGAGAGTCTCGCCAACTAGCGCGGACTTACTTGCCCAGTAGCGGCCTGCCTCCTAAGAGTCTCACCAACTAGCGTAGACTTACTCGCCCAGCATCGGCCCGCCGCTTGAGAGTCTCGTCAACTAGCGCGGACTGACTCGCCCATCAGTGAGAGTCTCGTCAACTAGCGCGGACTGACTCGCCCATCAGCGGCCCGCCACGCAGCGAGAGTCCCGCCATCTAGGGCGACTTACTCGCCCAGCATCGGCCCGTCGCTCGAGAGTCTCGCCAACCAGCGCGGACTGACTCGCCCATCAGTGAGAGTCTCGCCAACTAGCGCGGACAGACTCACCCATCAGCGAACTTACTCGAATGCGCGCACTACGTCGTCCCATAGCGACACGTAACGCCAATAGCGCGTTTCCTCTCGCCAACTAAACTCGAAACTTCACCCCCGTCACCTCGCGACCCTCACGTGGGGACTTGGGGACTCGGCACCATGCCTCCAGCAACCGGGTAAGACCTATTCTTGGCATCTATAGAATAACTCCTCACCCAAGAGCTCTCTCGGACTGGGGACTTGGGGACTTGTTAGTACATAGCCAAAATACTTGGCTGAGCCGAGAATAAGGCCCAATTACCCGGTCACCGAAGGTCGTTTCAGACAAGATAGCCCTGGTAAGTCCCTCACGGATATCCAAGGAGTGAAGGGCCGGTAACAAACCGCTTGCCAAAATCACTCTAGCGGTAAAACACCCCAAAAGGGGAGACACCACAAAGACTAACAAGTAGTCCCACATTGGAGACTAAGGCCAAAGTGCCCAACCTTGGCCTATAAAGCAAACACAAACTACCATAAAAGGTACACACTTCTCTCTCTCACACTCCTCTACCTTGCAAGTGCTCAAAGCTAACTTAAGCATCGGAGAGTCGAAGATTGGGCCACCTCAGTCCCGACTACTTAACGCTGTCACTTGTGCAGGTTCCGAGTACAAGACCAAGGAATTCTACCTCACTCCGACTCGCGACTCCTTCCCGGCTAGGGACGAAGCAGGTAGAAACAGTTTCAGTTACTTATAACAGGTCCATATTAAAGTTAGTAGGACCATCTATTGGGGTTAGTAGGATTAGGTTCAGTAAGATTGAGGTTAGTAAGACCTCATATTGGGGTCAGTAGGACCTCATATCATTTATTGGGGTCAGTAGGACCCTTGATACATGACATTAATTTCACCAATTTAATGCTAATTACACTCTAAAATGATATATAATAATCAAGCAAGGTGATTCAACTTTTTACTGTACATAAGGACTCTAACTATTAAAGGACATGCGCACTGACTTTGCTTGGTTTTAACGCACAATTGAAAAGGTAAGATACACTATCAATCACATCATGTATTTACAATGATATTATCATAATTTATGAGCCAAATATAACAATTTAATATTTTCCTTCAATGCATTTGAATTCACATCTGCAGCCCAAGAAAGTCAACAAAACCTGACATTTCATTTCGATACGCGTCCACCTCCTTCACCATCACTGTCGTGGCCTCCTCCATCAACAATGTCAACCACCGTGCCACCCGTTCTCCTGATCTCCACCACCATCGCCTCCGTCAGATCTGTCGAGTCCCAGGCCCAACCTCCGATCGCCACCCTTGCCTTCCGCACTTTGTAATATGTATCACCGATACCGTCCGCAACGACCTCTCCTAGCGCCGAGCTCGCTGACCGCTCTACCTTCGCCAAACTGCAATCCTTTGCTGACGCCACCGTCCACATCTACAAGAACTACTGACCATACCCGTCCCGAATTTCATCCTGAAACCTGAGAAGGTTCTGTGGGGACCACCTTTAAAGGAAAATTCTACCGAAAATTAGACAAAACATCCCTTAAAAGTGGACAACCCTGACCTGCAAAGAAACTCATAAAAACACTAGTATATCAATGATCTACATCCTCAACACATGTAGCCATAATTTATAACTTATAAAATCTACCATGTACATAATAGGTTAAACATATCAACTCAATCCCTGGAGCTGTTAGCTCTTCATATCCACAACCACCCACTCACTATATCAATGACATGGGTCAAGTTATTATATTTACATCAACGACTCTACCACACTAAATAACTCAACAATTTCAAATTTCATAATTAGTATGCTCGATTAGTATATATCTAAAATCACAAGTCAACAATTAAGCTCAACCAATAATGCTTTTAAAAATAGAAGTGATGAACCAATCTAATTCGTTTATAGCAATCATGGAAAGGGGAAAATGTTTCACCATAAAGATGAGCCTCCCAAGCTCTAACAGCGTACTACGCTAAGTGCGTAAGGTGAGGACCACATATAAAAGTTAGCTAGCAATAATAATGTATAATAACCCTTATATGGTGAAATAAGATCATATAGAGCTCACGAGATAAACATCTCGGCCCACTAGATAGAGTTCACGAGAAATGTATCACGGCCTACTAGATAGAGTTCACGAGATAAATATCCCGGCCCACTCAGCTAATGAATATAACAACATTGATTTTCCAATAATTGCTTGACACAAGTATAAAATTAGTCAAGGCATCACAAATCCTTTATTACTAATCAATTTTCAAAGCACAAGCTCAAACCGATAATCATTATAATCATCTCAAATTATTTTTGAAAACAAAGACGCATGCATATAAACCAAGCGAAATATCAATAACAATTAAAGGTACTAATAATATTTCCAAATGAAATCACATGCGTTAATCTTTATAAACAAAATTCCACTCACTCATAAACATTACCCTCACCACCAAAAGCGGCATCCGTAGGCCCACGCGCCACCCCTTCAACCCAAATACGAGGGTCGAAACTTATATCCTCACAACTTCCTAGTTTAGAAATCCATACTTTGGGGTTACCCAATAATTTCATACGGTAACCAAATTGGACAAATACTATATCGATGGGTTCATATCACCGAACCCTACTTAACAAGTTAAGTCAGACCACCAGAAGAGGAGACATGCACCCCACGCGCTGTCAGCAACGCGGCGGGCCACCACGACCAACCATTGATTTCGACTGCAAGCCATATATCAATCTATTTCTTTCAACAAGAACAACAACATTCAAAACTACCACAAAACCTGATTCAAAGTCTAAAGACCAGAAATTACCTCGAAAGCAATCGAATTCCTATCTCCTAGTGTTCGATTCTCCTTGCACGTTTTGAATCGACTCAAACCCTTTGGAGGGTTTACTATGCTGGTAAACCCCAACAAAACTTGGGTGGTCTTGCTGGAAAATATGACCGGAGGAGGGAGAATAAACCGGGTCACCAAAACGGGTCCAAACAGACTGTTTTTGGCCAGCTGGGATTTATACACCTTGAATTGATCTACAAGGCAGTCATGGATAGATAGGGGAGGAAGAGACGAAGAGAATGGGTCCAATGGTGTCCAATTCCATCGCAGAACGGAGGAGAAACGACCGGAAAATTTTTCCGGGTTCGGTCGGTGGTTAGAGAGAGAGAGTGAGAAGAAGAAGGGCTGCCTCCCCCCTCTTTTTTTCTTTTACCCAAAAATCCCCCTTCCCCCTTTCTAGACTCTTCCCGTCTCCTCCTTTCTATTTTTTTTTCTAATTAAACAAAATTAATGTAAAATAATTTTTACAATCTTTTACTATTTATTGATCGGTAAAACTAAGTTTGGGGCGTCACAACTACTCCTACTTCCGCGTCAACTACCTCGCAGTCATCTCCCTTATCGTCGCGGTCTCCCTCTTGACCCACCCCTTCTCCCTCATCGTCTTCCTCAGCCTCATCGCCACCTGGCTTTTCCTCTACCTCTTCCGCCCCTTCGATTAGCCCCTCATCATCTTCACCCTATTAGACGAAGGCATTTTTTCCAAGAAGACAACCAGATCTGGAGGTTACAATGGATGGCGGTTTCCAGAGAAGAGAAAGACATATATAAGAGCCGTGGGTGAGCGTCTCTCGTCGCCGGTACATTTTGTCAGTGATGGCGTTGTCGGTGACATCGCCGAGAGAGAGAGAGAGATGTCATGCCCCGACCCTTAATTTTTACCTTAATTACTATCATAATGATAATAAGAGTTTTATCGTCTTCGTCATTAAATTTATGATTTAATGGGCCCCTAGAGAGGTTTTAGGGGACGATTATTTTGAAGAATTTATTCGAAGGAAGAATTTGTGACGACCGTAAAATTGGTAATTTTTACTAGTAAAATATAATTTTTATTGGGGTATTATTTTTGAGGTGTTAAATTTTGGATTGGGTAAAAGGGGGTTAGATCGGCTGGGCCGAGCCCAACCCATCTCTCTCTCTCTCTCCCTCCTCCAGTGCGCTCTTCTCTCTCTCTCCCCGACCCTCTCTCTGCCCAGAAACTTCCTGCCGTCCGTCCGTCTCCATTCATCGCCGCACCGGTTCTAATCGGTCGGCCTCCAACCCAGCTTCTATTCTAGACCGGTGAGAGGCTCCCTAACACCGCCGATCGAGAGAAAAGCTCGCCGAAAGGTCTGACTGCCCAAAGCGTCCCGTCACCGGAACTCCTTCCTCCGACCGTCATAGCCGGCGATCCTTGGCCCGTTGGAAAGCCATCCTCCCGTGCAGCAATCCCTCCAAAGGGCTCCCTCCATCTCAAGTTAGGTAAGGAGAAATCGGTAATGAAATTCTATGGCTTTTTATGTGTTTTCGTTCGATTGGCATACTTAGGCTTGGAATTAGTGTTTGTGATAGTTAGGAAAGTTGTAAAGGAAGGTGCTGTCAAATTTTGGTGGGCATTGGAGGTCGCCGGCCGTTGTTGAAAAAAATGTTTTAAGTGGGAAATTTTATGAGGAGTTTAATGGTTTTAGAATTTTTGGAGGAGTTTTGGATATGTTTTAGAATTTTTGAAATTTGGTATTTTTAGCGGATTAATAAGTTAGAGTCCGGCCATTGGTTTATTTATAGTGGAAGGTGATTTTTGAGGATGTCGGTAAAAATTGTGGAATTTTTGGTTGACATTGAAATTAAGATTTAGGGCGGTAGGAATGGTTGAGCGTGCAGAGCTCATATTTAATTATGTCTATTTTCTTTAAGCGTCGGTGTTTTACTTAAGGATTTAATTATGTTTTTGGAATAGGACGTGAGGAGGCTCGAGCGGAAGAAACCTCAGACTTAGGCCTAATTTGTGAGTGGACCTTTGTTTTAAATAATGTGCTTGAAATGTATTATTATTGAGTATTTTCTTTTGTTAGAAAATAACCGAAATTGAGAATTTCGGTGATTATACTAATATATAGTTGATTATGAGAATAATATGTATATAAATAAATGCTAGCTAGTTATACGTGATTTTCCCCATACTGAGGTACAATTCCAGTATGGGGTGACGTGAGCGTTAGACGCCAGCGTCGTAGCCTTGTACTACTTTTTATTCTTCAAATTCATTCATAAAATTCGTATAAGGAATCAGCACGTATATATACTCACTCGTACGTTTTCCCCATACTGAGGTACAATTCTAGTATGAGGTGACGTGAGCGTTAGAAGCCAGCGTCGTAGCTTTGTATGACTATCTATTTTTCAAGTTTATTCATAGATATCGTACAAGTAATAGACGAGTGTAAATACATACTGATATATATAATATTCTAACCTGAGAGGCCATTTCTTAAAGTTTGGGAGTTTAGCGAGGCTAGACACTAGTTCAGAATTTTCGAGTTACGCTTTTAAGCTGTCGCTGGTAAAGCGTTTTTTAAAAAAATATTTTTGGGGAAATATTTATTTGTTGTCGAATTTGCTTTTGTCCACTCACTCTGACGTAATTGAATATTTTCCCCTGGGCTCTTCGTTTTTAAAAATGCCCAGTCTGCATCGTTCGAGTGGGGTCTGGAAGGAGACGTCGAGGCATAGTCACCCATCTTTCCGCTACATTTCGCCAGTAGGTTTCCTGTTTAATCTACTAGGAGATTGTGAGCTTCCGTTGTTTTTATTTTTTATTTTTTAGTAGCTCTGAATACTGTTGGGATTTTGTATAACGTTTCTGGTATTTATGGGTTGTAGCGGTTGATGTTATGTTTGGTTAAAAATGTGGTTCTATAATTCTTCCGGGTTAGGGTTGTCCATTTTCAAGGGAGGTTTGCCGAGTCCTTCGGTAAATTTTCCTTAGAGCTGGTCCCCGCAGGACTTATTTCGGGTTTCAGGATGAAATTCGGGACGGGTCCTGACAGAGAGATCTGAAAGAAATCGAATAAGGTGAGAGATGAGAGACTAAAAAGAAGAGAGGGCAGTTTTGTCAATAAAAATTAGGGAAAAACTGAATATTTTGTTAGAGGGAATAAACACTAAGAGTGTATATGGTTAGGGGTTAGGGTTGTCCATTTTCAAGGGAGGTTTGCCGAGTCCTTCGGTAAATTTTCCTTAGAGCTGGTCCCCGCAGGACTTACTTCGAGTTTCAGGATGAAATTCGGGACGGGTCCTGACAGAGAGATCTGAAAGAAATCGAATAAGGTGAGAGATGAGAGACAAAAAAGAAGAGAGGGCAGTTTTGTCAATAAAAATTAGGGAAAAATTGAATATTTTGTTAGAGGGAATAAACACTAAGAGTGTATATGGTTAGTGAGAATTTTAGATTCTTAAGGTAAAATATTATATAGTCCTTATAGTTTAAAATATTATTTAGTTCTTATAGTTTTATTTTAATCTGAATAGTCCTTAAAGTCACGATTTTTCATCCAAATAGTCTTTATGATTTTATTTTAATCTGAGTAGTCCTTAAAGTTATGATTTTTCATCCAAATATTCCTTATGACCTTTAACTGAGAAAATTGTCAGAATGACTATTTAGATAAAAAATCATGACTTTAAGAATTATTCAAATTAAAATAAAAGCACAATGACTATTTGGATGAAAAATTGTGATTTTAAGGACTATTTAGATTAAAATAAAATCATAAGGACTAAATAAATGTCGACTTCAAACCACAAGGACTAAATAAATTTTAATTCAGATTCTTATTTTGTTCATGAGAAAAAATCCTTAAAATTAGGGTGGATGTGAATTTTCCTTAAAAAAATTCAATTAGTGAGGGTGCAACTGAATTATAACTCAGCAAATCAATAAGGCAATGGGGGTACAGGCCCTCAGTCGTCTTACACTGCCTCCGTGTGTTTTCAACTGTGTACAATTTCACCAAGTGCGCTTTGTGTTTATCCATTGAAAATACCACGACAATTCCAAATGAGGATGTTGCAGTGAATCATGGTTGGTCATCAGTTTAGAGTTTAGGCGTCGATGACAACTCTACGACGCTTAGATTTTTTTCGTTAGTCTTATTTATTAAAAGAATACTACGACGCTTAGATTTTTTTTGTTAGTCTAATTTATTAAAAGAACCCTCCTATGAACCTAGCCAAAAAAGAAAACACTATAGAATGTCATGTATGGAATGAGAAATACGATAAACACAATAAACAAGCCAAGAAAAGATTATAGTAACATGCATAAGTTTTTATGCTCTACACACCAACCATGTTTGTTGTTCAATGATGCATTGTATTTTGTACAAGTCCAAACCACCGAGTGTAGAATAATACATTTTCAGCTGCATGTAACTAACATTAGCATAAGATAATGGGATCACATCAAATAAAACTAGGCCCTTTATTTTCCAAAAATAAAATAAATAAAGCTACACTTTTCTTATGTAGAAAAACACACAATTAGATAAAGAGAACTAGGCTACTTAAACTAGAGCAAAACCCAAACACAAGTGCTTCTTCTCATTTCACCAAACTTTTCCTCTTTACTCTCTCTCTCTCTCTCTCTCTCTCTCTCTCTATATATATATATATTCAACCCACTCTCTCATCAAATCACTCCTCCTTTGTTTTCAAGACTCCGCCTTTCTCCAACCAAACACTAAACACCTGGCCGGAGCAGACGACCTGTCGTTTTCCCGAAATGGATTCCAACAACAACCACAGCTTCTCCTCACCCACCTCCTCAAACGACATTGAGCAGATGCCGGAAACCCCCCACCGCGGCGGCTCCTACCACCGCCGCGCCCACTCCGACTTCTCCTCCTTCCGCCTCCCCAACTTCGACGACCTCCTCCTCTTTGACCCTTCCGACCTCGACCTATCCTCCTTCCCCTCTCCCGTCCCGCCACGTGGCGCCACTTCCACCTCCTCCGCCGCCGTCCCCATGCCGATCGACGACTCCTCCGCCTCCCGCCCCAGGCCCAGCTCCTCCGCCACCGCCGCTCATTTCCGCAGCCTCTCCGTGGACTCCGACTTCTTCGACGGCCTCGGATTCTCCGGAGACGCCGTCTCCGGGAAGGAAGTCGTTGGCGGTAAGAGTCCCGGCGGCGGCCACAGGCATAGCAACTCCATGGACGGCTCCTTCGATTCTGAGCTCTCTCTCGATGGTCTAAAGAAGTCCATCACTCCTGATAAGCTCGCTGAGCTCTCTCTGATTGACCCCAAGAGAGCTAAAAGGTCTCTCCTTTTTCTATTTCTGCTTCAATTTCCTCAACTGTGATCAATTCTTCTTTCATTTTAGGGCTTACCAAATTTGAGATCAACTAAATTGGGCGGAATTTAATTTTCGCAGTATTGAATCCAATATGATATATTAGTTAAGAAATGATAATTTATTTAATATTCCTGAAAATTGGATTGGTTTTGTTTATAGATATTATTAAGTCGAATGAGAAATTGAGATTTTTTTTTTTTTTTTGTGGTGGACAGGATCTTAGCTAATAGGCAATCTGCGGCGAGGTCCAAGGAGAGGAAGGTGAGATATGCAAATGAGCTGGAGAGGAAGGTGCAGACGCTTCAGACAGAGGCTACCACTCTATCAGCACAGGTCACACTGTTACAGGTAATACCTAAGACTTTGACTTGCTGAATGGAATGGAACCCACTGTTTGGCTTGTTATGCTTCTTCTTTGCAAAATGGAATTTTCTGGCTTGCAATGATCACCATGAAGTTAATTTCTTTGTTTGTTTTGTGGGGGCGTTTTGGTTTCTGAGCATGGTTGGTATCTTTCAAGATGTTATTTGCATTGTTTCTTGTTTTCTACTTGTTAATTAGTTAATATATTGGTTCCTACAATAAAGGTGCTTTGAAAACAAGCAAACAATCAGCAAAAAAAGACATGCATACAAGTTTACAAGTTTCATAAGGTAACTGTGTCTGTCACAACCTCTTAGTTGTACATCCAGCATTTGTACTGGGACCAATGGTTTAATTTCAAATGTGATCCAAACTTTAACCAATGCCGTGTCTTAATTTTACAGCACTGATTTATAAGTGCTTAGTAATCATTACATGCTTTTCCTAGAAAACCAATTACATGGTAAGTATTTGTGTATTGTATCCTAGTGACTAGTCTGGGTTGTTTGTGCATATGAGTCTGTAGTTAAAGTTCTTACTCTAAAGGGTTGATCTGAATGTGAAAACGACATAGTTGTTCCTAGCCTTTAAAAAGTAAGGTCTAGTTCCTAAAAAGTGCCAAAAGAGGAACTTGTTTTCTAAGGGGGATGACAATCATTTGAGTAATA
The DNA here is from genome assembly GCA_034370585.1 of Fragaria x ananassa. Taxonomy (NCBI): domain Eukaryota; kingdom Viridiplantae; phylum Streptophyta; class Magnoliopsida; order Rosales; family Rosaceae; genus Fragaria; species Fragaria x ananassa. The sequence goes on from CP139769.1 coordinate 18,281,748, forward strand.
AGATCCACTTAACATTCTCTTCATTCGAGTAATTTTATATCGTAAGATACATTAAATGTCAGTTTGTAAAGGGAAAATATGTAAGCATACATCTATAGACCCCCCTGCTTTGTGTTTATATGCAGCCTGATAGTGTTAGGTCATAACTCCAGAGCGACAAGGTCCAAAACGGTTTTAGGCGCGGCTGTTCTGCTGTGTCTAAGACGGACCAATAACAGTCTAACATGCTTGGTCTGGAACACCCTGCTACTATTCGAATAGCCCCTAATATGTTAGTCTGTTATGTCAGTGGGTCTGATGAGCCTTGTGGCACAACAACCACTCTCAGAGACCTTTAGCTGGACTTGGGAATAATGAGTCGGGCTTATATATAGTTTAATTCTCATGTTTAGGTGGGAAGTGTTTGGAGTTAAGACCATTTTTGACATTTTTCACTGTGAAGTCACGAGCGCCCCTAATTTTGTTATACTACTGTAAGAACATTACTTCGTATATATTAAAGTCATATTAAATAATTAATACAATGTTATACTTAATAGCGTAATAATCTGCTAAACATAATAGCCTAGTAATCTGCTATGCTAACATTTAGTGAGAGAATCATGGAGGTGGTTTAATACTCAGTAATCATCTTTTTTCTCTTAGGACAAGACTATAATACTATTAAGCTCTCTTTCTCCCTTTCGGAGCTCTCTCTTCCTTTTCTACCGTCAAACATTGGTTTATCTTTCTTCAATGAAGGTTCTATAGTTTGATGTGACAAATGGATTTGAGAATTTGGGATATTCATTTGAAACTACTGATGTGTAACTTTTTTTTGATTTTTTATCAGTTTCTCATTTGATTGATTGTACAAATTTGGAACGACCAGGTAAAAAGATTGTATAAATTTGCGGTCTTCCACTGAATCTACTTGCTTACAATAGTATCTACTGAATAGCTGAAATTCTATTTAAAAGTCTGGACATATCCAAGCCATATCTAGATCTAACAGCTTCATGCAACCAGGTCTTTGTATCTTCAGGCTTCTTGAATATGGTGGAAAGTTTGTTTGTCATAGCTTAGTTTCAGTGTGTAGAAGGTAGTAGGGGCGGAGCCAAGATTTTATACTACAGTGGGCTATAATTTTCTTTTAATGTACGCGAACTAATTGATGTTAGAAATGGAATTATTTTAAAATGTGTGCTAAATTTATAAATTTGAGGTGGGCTAGATTCTAATTTTTAGCGTTATAACCTATATTTTGGTAAAAAATGAATGTTTTTCCAAAGTTTGAGGTGGGCTGTAGCCAACCGGAGCCTGTATGTAGCTACGCCTTTGGAAGGTAGGTGCATCTTCAGATGTGCATACAATAATACATGCATGCGGTGTGTAAAGTATGAATATCTAAATTGTTACTGCCAAACACTTCAAGACATTATATAGATATACATTTGATGTTCCATGCGAATAAATGTATCTGTCTCGTTAAATTATAGGTGGTTCTAGGGTACTTAATTTCAATTGCATAAAATTATGCAAATTCTATTGCTGTCAGCTTGCTGATCACCTGTAAGAACTCAGATTGTGTCTTGTCGTGCTCTGATGTTGGTGGAAGTCACCAAAGAACATAACAAGACAAATAATAAAGGAAATGTGACAATAAATACAATGTACATTGATATGTATCTTATATTTGATGCAGAGAGACACTACTGCAATAACTGCTGAGAATAAGGAGTTCAAAATTCGGCTACAGGCTATGGAGCAACAAGCACAACTGAGAGATGGTAATTCTTATGCTTTAGCATGTTTATTTATAGCGAAATAGTGAAACTGTTTAATTTCATGTGCTTCGAAACACTTATAGCTTTGAAGTTAAATTAGCTTATCGCTGAAACTTAAATCTGTTTTAATTATTCAAGTAATTATTATTAATTTACACCTACAGCGTTGAATGAAAAACTAAAGGAGGAAGTGGAGCGGCTTAAGATTGAAACCAACCAAACCCCCCTTGGGAATGGAAACCCTTTCTACAGAGGGCTCCCCCGACAATATGCCGCACCCCAGTCTGCCATGCATAATCAGCTTGGAGGTAGCCAGAGCCAGCTCCACATGCTTCACAACCAGAACGTTAATGGGCAGTCTCACCCGAGTTTCATGGACTTCAACCAGAGGGCCTAGGAACCTATATTTTAAGTCATTAACCAGAGGAGTTTGATAATGTTGTAGTACTAAGAGGAGGAGGAGGGGGGTGGGTAGTTAATCAGATAGCTTCTTGTATATACTACATACAGATGTATATGTACGTGGAACAGGCAAATACTGTAGATTTTGTTGCTCAGATCAAAACTACACAGTACATAGTTTCCTTTTCTGCATCAATTATTACTACTAGGGTTACAGTTATTTAGAGCAAATCTTAATGCAATACCTGTTGTGTAATTTAGTGTATCATGCAACCTCTAGGTTACTCCATGCTAATATGACGATGATATAGTATTTCCCAGTACTGGTCACTGTTTGGATTGTCTGTTTGTGCCTGTATTTTCTCAGTTTCCAAATTGTTGAATGCATAAGATGTTTGCCAAATGTCATGTCATTGTTGTTGCGGTGGTTGTGAAGATGTACAAGTGGAGCATTAGAAATTTTTTTTTTTTTTAAGAACAATACATGAAGTATGTTATATTGATAATTAAGGTTATTGAATTTCTGAAACTATTCTATAAGTACATGAACTATAAACTCGATCTAGCTTTAGTATATTCCGTCAACTACTCTGTTAGTTTGTATACATCTTATCATATATTTAAGGGTAAATATGTCTATACAAGCATAAAAAAAGTATGCAATATACAACTATTGATTTTGACAATGCCATTCTGAAACCGGAAGAAGATGACACAAGGACTTCTCCAATGGAGTCCTTGCCACCACTCCCCCTTCCTCAGCCCCATCGCCCTCTTCACATCCAAACACACTTAGAAATTCAGTCACTGGAAAGAAGAGCTCAACATCAGCAACCTCGCACGGCTGAGAACTACTCGCCTATTGATTTCAAGGTATATGCGTCGTTCATAACAGAGAAGAAGAAATTGAAGAATTTAACCCACCTATGGACTCACCTCAAAATCACAAATCAATCAACCAAATTTGAAAACACAGACCATTAAAAGATCTTGTAGAGCTCCAATTTCTATACCTCGTTTTCTGTTGTCAAAATTGATGAAACATAAACCAAATCCAATATATATTCAATCAAATGAACCAAAAACCCATAACCTTTTATACACAAAAATCAATCAACCAAACCAATATATATCCAACATTGAAAATGTTGATTGAAACAAAAGATCACTTTTGCAAAACTTCATCTTCTTATGAAACTCCGTATCACTAAAGGCTTAACTTTTCGAAACCGACCCATTTGCAGGCTCAACCTTTTTGTTAGTGTTGCTACCAACGTTATGCATCATAGAGACTGGTGACGAACATGACAAGACACACCAAGTGTTTCGGCCGTATATGGGTGTGAAAAAGAAAGAGACAGAGATGAGATAGAGAAGGACCGGGAGACTCGAAATGATGAAGGAAAAGATATAAAAATGACTTGGATATGATAATATTATTTTACATTTCTATTATTTAACAATGATATTGTCTGTCACGGAGTAGTTGAGTAGTTAACGGAATGTATTTAAATTGCTTCTGGTTCATAAGTTCATGTACGTATGTAATAGTTTCAGAAGTTCAATAACCTTAATTATCAGTGGAGCATACTTCATGTATTGTTCTTAAAATTTTCCTTTAAAAAAATAACTGGGTCATCATCTTTTATTAAATGTTCTTGATGAATCATGAAGATGGAGATCGGAGAATATCACATGTAAGTTAAGAGTGAGCATGACGACAACGTACAGGCACTATTGATATCATGTTTAACCAACTTTTTCTATGTATCCCACCCTGATGTTTCACCAAGATTTTAAGTCAAAATTTCTTTCAGAGTAGTAACAAAATCTGTTCTTGACAAAGAATATTATACAACTTGTTCTATCAAGAGGTTTTTTTTGTTTTTGTTTTTGTTTTTTGTGAAGTAATCCTACAAATATTTCTCAAAAGTAAATATCTTTTGCGTTTCTATCAGAGTTTTGGTAACGTTGTTTTCCTTCAGTATTGTCGAGTTGCTTAGGAATGGAGTAGGTACCGAAACTCCATTGTCGAGGGACTACGCTCTCAAACCCCACTTGAGCTCTAGGTCAAGTCAGTTTTTAAAATTGTGTGACGAGTTCTTTGTAAGCTAATGTCATGAATGATAATTTTTTTTTTCAATATTTCAGTAGCTTGTAGAATTAGTGGAATTGAGATTTTTTTTAGAATGAATTAATGCAATTATTTGATATTTACTATATATTATGCGGCCTAGCACCGCCTTACTGTTTCTAACAGAACGTTTGGCCGACGCTTTAGCCCTTGGTTCTAATGTCTATTTACTTGCTTGCCTCCTTACACGTGTACATATCTTCCACGCCAACGTATGCCTCTTCACTCTTCTCTATGAATATAAACGATTACTTAGCCATTTTCCTCTAAAAATCTCTGCTGGAGAAATTGAGAGCAAAAGAACAAAGAGCTTGATCTTCACAGGTTAGTATAAATTTTTTTGCAGCCTCATTCTTCTTCTTCTTCTTCGATTAGTTCTGTTGCTCTCTCTCCCTTTCTTCGCTCTCCTATTTCCTCACATTTGAGAGACACCTCTCTAAGCATGTTGTCGTCATTGTGTGTGTTTATCTTCCGGTTAGACTAATTTAGAGTTTCAATGGTGCATGTGTTTAGGGTTGTGATATTGGGTTTCCATCAGCAAGGAGAAGAAAGGAGATTCTGGGTTACTGAGTTTTTGTATAGGTACATACGAGTTAAGAATAAACTCATCCACAACTTAAACATGAAAACGAGGAAACATATATAAGTGGATAACACATGAGGATAGATAACCACTAATCAATCAAACATCATAGCTTGTTAATAATTTCTCTATTATAAAGAAGCAAATAAGCCCAATCTCATTTGGTCTAGTGGCATAGTCTCCCCTTTAGCAAGTGAGAAGTTTTGAGTTCGATTTAAACAGTTTTAATTTACCTGATAAAAAAAAACAAATAAACAAAAAAAACATAATTTCCAGAACATTTTTGGGTGCGGTTAACCACTTTATTTACCCTACTTTCTCTTCTCACCATACATATATTTTTTTAAATTTGAAGTTCACTTAGTTTACACATTTGCAATACCAAAAGTATCACTTTTCAAAATGAGTTTAGTTCTAATTATTATTTTTTTATTTAGTTTCCTCTGCATCTCTCTATATTTGGCTTCCTCCTTGTCTCTCTCAATCGATCAGTCTCATGAAAAAAGAAGCATGAAACAAAAACGAGATTATCTAATTATAGACTTGGAGAAGTTTTTTTTAGATTCAATTAACAAAATATTTTAAGGCTTAAAAATTGTTAGGACAACATGAGAACAATTGAAGATGATAAATGTTTTTTTTTTTTGAGAAAAAGATGATAAAAGATTATAAACAAAGCAATAAGGTTTAGCAATTAATAATCAATTTAATGTTTAAGTATGTGTTTAATTTGTACAGTGTAGTAAGAAAAATAAATTGTAATTTTAAATAAGCTATTTTTTGTTGTTGTTATTCTATATTAGGATATTTATTTGTCATATGAATGAAAAAAAACCCTAACTCTCTCTCTCTCAGAGAGAAACACCAAAGCCAGCAACGACACTTTCATTCCATGTGCTCGTATAGCGGCGTACTGGCAGGCAACTAGACAAATCCTGGTCGCCTTGTTGTCTTGCAGTCGTTACCGAACATGAGATTGGATTCTATGGCTGGGCTCTCAGGTTGACGTTGCTCGAAGGCTGATGGCAACTATGGTTTCATCTTTCCTTGTTTAACTGCTCTGTGTTGGGTGATGGTGGTGCTTTGATTCTGTCTTGGCGATTGAGGCAAGGCGGCGAGGGGCGGCTTTGGATCAGGGTGGTGTTTCTCGTTCGTGTCGGCGTCGTTGGTGGCAGATCAAGACTGCGGTTGAGAACTTCACGCAGTGGCGTGGTAGGGATAAGATGGGCCTTTAGGTTTGTTCAAAATATAGCGGTAGATATTGAGTTGCTCTAAATCAACAGAATTTGACAATGGAATATGTGGATAAATGAATTTGTGCACATCGTTTCTCGTTGTGGAAAAACCATAAAGGCCGCCTTGGCCAATTCGAGTATTTCTTCTTCGTTAGGTGGCGCCTTGATGATAGGGCTGGAAGAGGGGGTCATAACCCTTCTAAGGGCACCCAAGGCCCAAGTCTAGCTTGCTAAGGGCATCCATGAAGATGGGAATACCCTTTCCATCTAGGGGTGGCAATTTAGACCCTGGCGAAACCAACCAACCATGTACCAACCGTACCAAACAAATTGGTATGCCAAGTAGTTGGTAACTAAGTTTTCGGTACAGTAGTACCGTACCAAGTTTGAGGAGTCGGTTGGTACATGGTATAAGTTTTTTCAAAATACAGTATACCATGTACCAATCGAGTTATATTAAAAATAATAAAAAATAATTAAACTATTAATCAAAGCCGTTGATTTGTGGAGATGAAGCTTCATCGTTGATCTAACCCTAATCCTTACAGACTCATTCACTTTCACTTCACTGCAGAGTTCAGACTCTCGTTTCTCTCAACTTATCTCTCGATTCTCACCTCACCTCGCCTCTCTCGTCGTCGACTCAGCAACACCTCCGCCACCTCGACTTCGCAGCACCTTCGCCACCTTGACTTCGCAACACCTTGACTCAGCTTCGAGAACTGGGCAGCACCTCGCCTCTCTCGCCGTTGACTTGGAAGCACCTCGCCTCTCTTACCTCGACTCAGCAGCGCTAAGGGCAGCGCCTCGACTCTCCAACTCGATTGCTCCTAGCCTTCACCAACTTTTCCAATCTCTCATTGCTCGCTTGCTCCTCCTCGCTTCAGGACATCCAGATCTCCATTGCCGAGCGCAGAGTAAGCTCTTTCCCGATTCAAATTTCTCGTTCTCATTTTAGGATTGTACCAAATCATTTGTTTGATTTATTCTGTGGTTGCAAATTGACATGTCGACTCACATCATCAAGGCTTTCTTGATGTTAAAGGTCGAGTCTTTGTCTTTTTGATTGGGTTGTTTTGGTTTCCATCATTTAAAATTGAACCCAATTTGTGGAAATTCAGAATGTTTGATGGGATTGGAACAAAGTCTACATCTTTAACATTGTTTTCTTTACTTGTTTAGGGATAATGTAGATGAATGATTGCTGACATTATGTTGAGTTGTTGACAAAGGTATATTGCATTTTGAGTTGAAATCGGCATAATGTGGATGACTGAATTTCAGTTAATTTTGGGTATCAGAATATTAGAAATAATAGTATTGATGTTTGTGGCAGTTTGTGGTCTTTTGGCATTGTCAATTTTGGTAATCTTGCTTGTTTATGCACTTGAAATTATATGATGCTTGAAAATATGAATGTGTTTGATAATTGATATAGAGAAAACCCAAAAAATGATTCAAATGGGCTGAGCCTTTCAGTTTTTTGGGCCACAATTTATACTTGGTATAGGCCCATTACCAATCGAGTACCAACTGTACCAATGAAGTCGGTATACCAACTTCGAAGGTTGGTTTTGGTAGAGAATTTTGCCTACCAATTATAACGTGGTTGGTATATGATATTTGTAAATAGAGTCGATACATGTACCAATGTCAACTTGTCACGTGAATGTTCCCCTCCACTACCCTTGAAGTCTCCGTGCCCTTTCAACTCCCAACGCCTCCACAAAACTTGGAAACTGTATCTCTTCTTGAAACCGCGCCTAAGCCATAGCTGCCATCTCAGCATTAAGCCCGCAACCACCCACCATCATGGCAGGACCACCACGGTCTACCAGCTCCTCCTCCACGGAGTAGTTGCGCCCTCTAACCTGACAACCAGATGCCTCTTAATATTCGCTGGCAACCCGACATCTTGAAATGGGACCCAGTTGGTCTCAAGTTGGTCACCGTTGCTGCTAAGTAGCCCACACTTTCAGAAGTCATAAATCTGGTAGCCCTACCATTAACCATGACCCTCTAGCCCTCAAAACTGAAAGTCCCTTTATAGCCCAAAACTTGACAGAGGCTCTCACGCCGTCTTTAACCACCAGCCATTGTAGCTGCTTTCCACTTAAGCGACCCCTCATCAACAAATCCTCGCTCACCAGATCCGAGCACCACAAGATACAGAAGAAGGAAGATAAGATACCTCAAACGAGGTCCTAACATGCTCCAATTCAGAAAACATCCAAGCTTCGTTAAAACTTTCCAAATCGGAGATCCCTATAAAAGTTCAATGATGGTGGATCGAGGACAAATTAGTAAAGTTGCAATATAACCCAAACATAAGTATTGGTGCGTATTTGCCAATCCCAAGACTATTATCGTAGTCGTTTTCCGTTAAACCAAATAGGTTATAAATATCAATACTTGTTGATATGTAATACTCATCAACCATTTGATGAAAAATTCTTTAAGAATGAGTAGTGAGCCCGTAGAAGTATAACCAGCATAAGTAGCAGACAATTGTCTAACATACAACCAGTGTGTTGACACTTCATCCAACACCATAAAACATATAAGGTGTCTTCAAGTTTGGGGTATCTATCTACATAATCCCTTTTGGATTTATTATGGAATGAAATGTTTTCTTTTGTGCCATTTAGTGTAGGAGGGTTTCACTCCTAGTGTAGCTAAAGCGTAAGCTTTCAAAACGAGTGATGAGTATTGGAGATAGCCAATGAGACATCAAGGGATGGTAGGTATGTCTCAATTGCTGGAGAAGGCGACATATAATAGTCTCCAAAGTGTTGGAGTTGTGCCTTGGTGGCGTGAAAACCTTCTTGGGGCGTCACTTTTTCTTTGTGGCATCACCACCATATATGCTTTGTGGTGATGTTACTTCCCAAAAAAGATGTTTTATGAGATGTCCATGTAAGTCCTATAGCATACAAATCATCATATCATGTTTAGGATGACCTAATCGGTCATACCAAAGCCTATATGAGTTGATGTCTCAAATTATTTTATTGGCGACAACATATGATTTGATATTCGAATCGTAGTGATATACAGTCTACTAGATTAACTTAAGAGATCCATGATGCACTTTCTTTTGCATTGATCAAAAACACACTGAAAAGTTTTTTACCATTCTCACAATCAATATTATATGGTAACCGTTGGCGTATATGTTCTTAAAACATAACAAGGTTCAATTGCCTCTTAGTGCATATAGAGCATTTGTGACGTTGATCATAATGGCATGTGGCAGCAAGAATTGATTTAAACCGCGTCCATGAATGACCGGTGATGATTCAATCATCATAGTCACAAAAGATTTAAAAAGTACTAAATCTAGAATTAGTTGCTGGTACCTTAGAATGTTGCGAGTAGTTCCACTAACCGCAAGACACTCATGTCTCTGCAAGATATTGTTTGTACCTAGTTTTAACACATCGGCTCACTAGGCCGAATCTGTTGGTTGCGAGGGAGATTACAACATTTAATGATACTTATTACGATTATTTTGTATAATTATCATCAACATTATTAAAATTTACCGAAATTCATTATTTGATATTATAACCACATACCAAATATTAAAGCAACGGCGATATATAGCAACAAATTAACATTATGGCTAATTGAAAGAATTGAAGACCAAAATTTCAACATAAGTAGCAAATCAATTCCAACGAAGCCGCAAGAAGAAAGAAATAAACGTGTGATTAAGGAGAAATCAATAAGGAGCATATCTTTGATTCGGTCATTAAGACCGAAACATTTATTTTATTTTATTGTAAATAGAGTCATTACCGGTGAAAACATTGAAAGTCCTTGCAACAAAGGTAAGAGAACCTAAAGGTTGAGACAGTTCCTTCCTCGGCCTACAATCACTGGGAAAAAGTCAGATCAAGCGCAATAAATTTAATCAAAAACCTCGCTTGGCCAATAGGCCGTGAGTTGGCACGCCCATGCAAAACCAAGAAGGACGATTGATCTCAAGACCCTCGGCCTCTCTTTTCGGCCGAGACGATTTTTAAGCAAACATCATTTGGCACACCCGGTGGGATGCCAATGTATTGGGTGTTTTCACAAATGAGTTTCTACGAGCTGAATTTAAACGGCTCAAGTTCAATATATGGTGTTGATGGGAGATATAGTTATGCTACATACACAAGTTTTGTAAATTTTAATAGCCATGCAACATCGAATTTGCAAACGCCAACGATACAAATCGGATTTGTTTCGAATCACCAATATAATTGTTGGAAAATTTTTGAGGCTATACAATAGAACAAAGAGTTTCTGCATGAAAGCTTCCGAAAGAGCCAAGAAGAGTTGAATGAAAGCTTACAAGAAAGCTACCAAAAAAGCCAAGAAGAGTTGAATGAATATTTTCAAAGGCATAAAGAAAAACTCGAAGAGGATTGGCGAAAGCATGAGGTAGAGCGTTTGGAGAGGAGGAGAAAATATGAGGAAGAATATCAAGCATGACAACATGCATATATGATGTCAATGGTCTTTCATCTATCTCATTCATCTACCCAATATGAAGAGAATAATTCCAACATAATTGTGAAGATGAACCCAAGCTTGAAGATCCACACACGCCTGAATTAAATATCAATGTCAACAATAATTATTCAGGTGATCCAGAAGTATTTCAATTAGTTGAAGAAATTGAATGTTTTGATTTGGTTGTCGGAAATAAAGCCGACTTGGAAATTTCGTAATCGGCTCAATTTAAATTAGAAGCTGAAGTTGATAATTTAAGTGCATTTAAGCATAAAAATTTGGCCACATAATGGCCGAAGATCAAGAACTTACTGCATGGGGTTCAAATTTGACACTTCACGGCCTTAAAAATATTAAATAAAAGGCCAAAAACAAAGAAGTTTCTAAATTCGCAATTAAGCATCGTTGACCGCCTCCATAATGATATCAAAAGGTAATTATTGCATGGCCGAGATTTTTTTCTATGATCACGGCCTAAATTATTTTGATATTACTTTCTTCTTTTGGTCAACTTGTTCAATAGTTCCTTAAGCATTCGGCTCGAGCTGAAGCTCAAGGAACTGGAGGGGGCTATGTTTGTACCTATTTTTTACACATCGGCCCACTAGGCCGAATCCGTTGGTTGTGAGGAAGATTACAACATTTAATGATAATTATTACGATTATTTAGTATAATTATTATCACCATTATTAAAATTTGCCGAGATTCATTATTTGATATTAAAACCACATACCAAATATTGAAGCAACGGCGATACATGGCAACAAATTAACATTATGGCTAATTGGAAGAATTGAAGACCGAAATTTCAACATAAGTAGTAAATCAATTCCAAAGAAGCCGCAAGAAGAAAAAAATGAACGTGTGATTAAGGAGAAAGCAATAAGGAGCATATCTTTGATTTGGTCATTAAGACCGAAATATTTATTTTATTTTATTATTTTCTCTTTCCTTAATTTTTGTGTTTGTAATAGTATGTATATATAGGAGACACATACCTCATTGTAAAAGGTCTCCGACCAACACAAACAACACTTCAATACAATCTCAAACACTTCAAATTCTCTACGAATTCTCTACAATATCAATATTTTCATTCAATTCATGTTCTAGCCTAGTTTTCGTCTTCTTCTCATTGCTTTCTTTACCTTCTGTACTTTATCGCTTTCTTTACATTCTGCATTTTATCGCTTTCTTTATATTCCACACTTTACTTTCATGCAATTTCTCGCGTCTTTAGATTAATGCACTTTAATTTCTCGAAATTACTTCATGCAATTTACATTTCATACAATTTAAATTTTTGCCTTTAGATTCTTGTTCTTTTACTTTTCTCACTTTACTTCTCGTAAATCTTTATTAGAAAACAAAGAAAAATAGAGCCATTACCGGTGAAAACCCTGAAAGTCCTTGCAACAAATACAAGAGAATCTTTTAGCCATTCTTTGCAAAAGTGGTACTTGGTTTCCATAAATACTCCACCAAGCAACTATACAATATTAAAAACAAGCAACATTTAGGAATTAACAAAAACTATAAAAGCAAAAATAACAAAAGAATTACAAATGAATTAGTAAGTATTTCTTACCCGGATTATAATTTTCATTATCTTGTGCGCATCCCACCTTAGCCAAAGCTCTTCCAAATACACTCTCTTTCTTCAAGTACTTGTATAATTCTACATTTGTCACCTTACTTTGAGTTTCAATGTCATCGGGAAAGAATGTCTCAACACAAGTAAGAAACTCTTCCATGACAATATCATCATTTCCAATGCTTGGATCAGCATAAGTGTAGTAAGGATTCAAGATGTAGCCTGCTAAATGCAAAGGAGAATCAAGTCGATCCCGGTATTTCCCATCAATAATGTCTATGATTGGATGATAGTGAGTTTCTTGATCATTGAATGCCTTTTTAACCTCCTCCTTTGGTTTAAGTATTTCTCCATACACAAAGCTCATTGATGGCTTTCTATCTCCATCAACAAGGCGAAGCACCTTGACTAAAGGGGCAAACACTTTCAAGCAAAGACTAGCTCCATTCCAAAAAGCAGCACTCAAAGCAATATTCCCCGCCGCCTTCCCTTTTACGCTCTTTTCATGTTTGTTTTCATTCCATTCATCACTAGTAATCATACATCTCAAGTCATTCTTCTTCTCCATCAAGCTTTGCAAAGTGAGAAAAGCGGTTGCAAATCTTGTGACTCCCGGCCTCACTATGTCTCTTTTCTTTGTGAACTTTCTCATCATTGCCAAAGTCTTATGATGTGCATAAATGTAGATGATGAAAGTCTTTGCCTTCTCAATTACTCCATTGAATCTAGGTTGATTGTCAATTCCTTGAAGCATAAGATTGATGGTGTGAGTTGCACAAAAAGTCCAAAATATGTTTGGCCTCTTCAACTTCAATAAATCTTTTGCCGCCATATTATTTGAAGCATTGTCCGTCACAACTTGAACCACATTTTGTGGCCCAATTTCTTCAATATGTTTGTCCACATATTCAAAAATATATGCTCCGGTGTGTGACTCATCCGATGCCTCCTTAGAAGAAAGAAAAATAGTGCCTTCCGCACAATTGACACACAAATTCATGATACTTCTTCTTTTTCGGTCATGATAGAGCAACCATTCAAAGCCCACTCTTCTTCTTGCTTCTTCAATAAACCTTTAGTTCTCTCTACTTCATCCTTCAATAATGGCTCTCTTAATTGGTATTGGCTTGGAGGTTTGTAACCCGGGCCAAATTGACTAACCGTTTCCACAAACCTCTTGAAGCTATCATTATCAATAACATGAAAATGGATCCCGGCTTCATACACCCATCTAGTCAAATATTGATGCACATTTTTTGTTCTTTCCTTGAAAAGTGCATCATTAATATTTTGTTACCTCATCTTCCCACTTCCATGCATTGAGAAGTCAAGGTCGATAGCATATGCATAACAGTCCATAGGTCCAAGATTGTGCCGCTTTCTTCCTCCACTCACACTATCATCTTCGTCTTCTTCAATGATAACTTCTTCCCTCACTTCTAAATCATGCACATATACTTTTGTCTCTTCTTAATTCTTCCTTCCTCAATAGCTTTCTTGCATCTTGCCTTTTGATCATCCAAAGAATTCCTACATGCGGTGACATTCCCCTTGATGTTGGCAACATGTTGCTTGAGTCGATGTATTCCACCACTTACTATTTTTCCACACAACTTACACTTTAACTTATCTACCTTTGTAGCATCCGTCAACTCCACAAATTCCCAACCTATATCACCTGACTTGCGTATCAATGTCGCAGTCGTCTCCGACATTGCATTAGATGTCGAAGAAGAAGTAGTTCCAGCCATTTTTCTGTATGTGTAAATAACTAAATAATGTAATCACAAGTTCACAACTCATTAACCTCATAATTCACCAAAATTGGCAGAATAACACATCTCATATTCCAAAATTGCAAATCCAAAGATAACAAACCACTTAAACAGATGCATTGATTCACATAATCAATTAATCATATATTCATATTGCATATTATGTATGTGGCCAACTAGCCATGTAGGTAAACGTCAAAACCACATAACCAAAATTGCATAATTTTACATGTTATCTAAAAAAGAACCCGTCTAGCTCTGCAACACACTTCTCTAACTTTACTTAAGAAAAGTGAAAAATGCTAGATTCCCAATTTCCCATAGAGTACACTTCTAGTTCATAAACTAATGTAAAATTGTAAAAGGCTATGAGCCATGTAAAAGCTCTTCTACTTATGTTCTTCCACACAGCTCAGCAAGCAGATTTTCAGTCTGCTTATGGTAGAAAATACCCTATAGCTATGGATACAACAACAACATTAAAACCATGAAGCACAATATTGGAGAGCTATCTCAGTTGAGCAGTCAATGAATCTACCACATCACATTATTACAAAGCTCAAATACTCACAATTCTAAGCTATCTCTTCTATAAACAATTACACAAAACAAACACACAGATTTCAGAAACTCAATCGATAATCACAGTATCACACACATGAAAATAACCAATCGATAACATAATCCCTCAATATGAACATTAATAAGCTCAATCAATCTACTAGGTTTGATTCAAAAAATTCAAAAAGCGCCAAGGCAAAGTTACCTGAGCGGCTTGTTGGAGATCGATGAAATTCACAAGAGGGAATAGCAGAGCAGTACAGCGAGCACAACACTGCAAAACAGAAAATCAGAAATCGTAATTTCACAACAAGCTCACAAAATCAACATCAGAAAGAAATCGAACAAGTAGAAAGAAGAAGGTTACGGTACCAATGAAGGGAGTGATGATGAGGATGATGAAGAGAGCGAGGCCGACAACGGTGCTGATGAACAAGTGGCTTGGTATTCGTTGGCTGAGGTGTTGTGCGTCGGCGGGCAGCCAGGCGACCAGATATGGATGGTCGGAGAGGCAAGCGCGGAGGAGATCGAGAGGACTTTAAAGTAGAGAAAGACTAAAAGAGATAGAGGCGTGGTTCGCGTGGACTTTATAGAGTAGAGAGAGATAAAGAGAGCGAGGCCAGCACCGGTGCTGACTAACAAGTGGCTTGGTATTCGTTAGCTAGGGTGTTGTGCTCTGGCAGGCAGCCAGGCGACCAGATATGGATGGTCGGAGAGGCAAGCTCGAAGGAGATCGAGAGGACTTTAGAGTAGAGAAAGACTGAAAGAGATAGAGGTGTGGTCCGCGTGGTCCGAGTAGAGTAGAGAGAGAGAGATAATCGGGCCAAAAAAAAACCATAATTGGGCCGCCCAGCCCGCCCAAGAAGCGCCCAGCCCGTCCAGGCGCCGCCCAGCCTGCCTAGGTGGCCGTTTTTTGCACAGGCGTCCAGCTTCGACCATTTGGGTAAAATCGGGACCGTCCCCTACCGCCCAGCGCCTAGGCGCCTCCTAAGCGGCCCTGAGCGGCGTTTTTTAGAACACTGGCTGACTTGCTGATGTGCGAGTTCAGTGTGCATAATTTTGGTGAATACCAAGCTGCCCTTGCTCGCATTTCTCAAGTCGAGTCTGTGGATATGTATATGTATTAGTTCACTAAGCTATCAAGGCGTGTGTTGGTGTCATTTTCTAGCACCAACGAGTCAACGATAGATTCGTTGAAATCGTACGTGTAAAGTAGCGAGCTAGCTTCCTCTCTCCACTTCGTAGTAGGCTTCCTCTACTTGATGGCGAGCTAGCCTTCTCTCCTTGATGGTGAGCTAGCCTTCTCTCCTTGATGGCGAGCTTGCCTTCCCTCCTTGGTCCTTGGTGGCGAATTGCCTTCTCGTCTTGGTGGCGAACTACATTCTCTCCTGGATGGCGAACTAGCCTCTCTGTTTCTTCTTGGAGTTGGATATTCGCCACTTGACTTGGGTCTTCTCTTCTTCAGGTTGGTGGAGTGTCACTTGATGACCTGTTGACATGCGAACTAGGAGGTTATGGGAGGACCAGCCTAAGGCCGGCCAAACACTCTCTGATGCCCAAGTCAGTAAAGTGTTTGGAACAATAAAGTAGAGATTG
Source organism: Fragaria x ananassa (assembly GCA_034370585.1). Lineage (NCBI taxonomy): Eukaryota > Viridiplantae > Streptophyta > Magnoliopsida > Rosales > Rosaceae > Fragaria > Fragaria x ananassa. The sequence continues at coordinate 18,297,898 of CP139769.1, forward strand.
GAGAAGAATCCTCTCCTTCAGCCTTGGGAAGGCTTGGTATTTATAGGAGGGAAAATAGGGGACGTGGAAGGGAAGAGCATGGGCACAGCGTAAAATCAGGGTGTCAGTCTTGCTCCTTGACAATCCCTTCATTCCAGGATGAGGTTGGCAGAGTTGGTAACATGTGTCGACATTATGTGGTCTTCTCCTATCAAATCAGTCTCCAGTCATGCCTTCTTGATAAAAGGATGTGGAATGAGATTGCTAGATGCGGACTCCGCCCCTTGCTTCTTGGCAGAGTCTCCGCGCGAGGCCATCTCGCCCCGCCTCTACATGCACGCGGACTCTGCTTCTTGATTCTTGGCGGAGTCACCGCGCGAGGCCATTTTGGCCTACCTCTACGTGCACGCGGACTTTGCTTCTTGCATATTGGCGGAGTCTCCGCGCGAGGCCATCTCGCCCCGCCTCAACATGCACGCGGACTCTGCGCCTTGCATATTGGCAGAGTCTCCGCGCGAGGCCATCTCGCCCCGCCTCTATTGCTTTTCTATAGGAAGCCATTTCTTTAACCCATGCGAACTCTAAGATCCAGATTACTTGTAAACCCAACCATGCTGAGCTTGCAGATTTAACTAATGTTCACTTAGACGCTTACTATTCCACCAAAATTAGTATTTGGGAGTAAACAAAGAGTAAACCGTTAATTCTCAGAAAATGGTTTAAGTGCGTGGAAATGTTAAGAGTCATACGTGGCTCTTTGACATTTTCACACTTCCTACGTGGACTGAGTTGAAAAGTCAAGTTTCGTTGTCGAACTAAATTATGACATCAATAGCGTGCTCCAGGGTTCATGCCACAGGCACTGGTCTCATTTTTTATCGAAGGTTTGAAGCCCTACATCAGAACCGGTGTCAAGGCACATAGACCTTCCACACTCTATGCAGCGTGTGAGTTGGCAAAACTATTTGAGAGAGAGAGGATCCCCAATAGAGCTTCCAAAGAATCACCGGGCTACTAAGGCAGCAAGCTATTATGCTAGGGCGGCTCCCCTGCGTACTCAAGGCCTTCCTCCTCAGCCACAACTGAGAGCTCATAATGTGTCGACTTTAGCCAATCCAGGGGGTGCACGGAATAATGGAGGAAATAGGAGACTCACACAAGCTGAATACCAAGAGCGTAGAGCCCGGAACCACTATTTTTTCTATGATGAGCTCTTTCGACCGGGACACAATTGTCGGCGAGGACAGGCCATCATGGTTATTGAGGTACTACAAGATGAGGTTCCACAACTCCCTCCTAACGAGTTACCTCCTCCTGTCATTGATGAGTTGGACCAATTGGATGATGTGGAAGATAATGACGGGGTGGAGCTCAGAGCTATGGGAGATGGTAGTGTCACTTCAACTATGCAACTCAAAGGGAAAATCCTGAACAAGTTAGTGCACGTCCTAATTGATTCGGGGGCATCACACAACTTTTTGCACCTTGCAACGCTCAAAGCATCAAAGCATGAGGTTCAAAAAATTAGTCCTCTAAGAGTCCGGCTTGCTAGTGGAGCAGTTATGTACAATAAGGGGCAGGTAAATGTTGAAATACATTGCAAGGCTTAACCTTAACCACTTCCTTCTATGTCCTGCCTATATCAGGTTTGTGAAGTTGTAATGGGGGTAAGTTGGCTCAAAACTCTTGGGGATATATTGTGGAATTTTGAAACTATGATGATGAAGTTTCAGATTGGAGGGCATACATTTTGTTTGCAGGGACTAACAACACTGGAAGCTTCGGTTGTTAGTTGTAAAACTATGACGAAGTTGTTGAGGAAAGAGAAAGAGGTAGTCATGGAGCAGGTGCACTCTTTGGCTGCTGAACGGAGAAATACAGAAATCCACCCTGCTATCAAGTCGTTGTTAGCCAAATATGTAAATGTTTTTGCCCCTCCCAGCAACCTTCCCTCCCTAGAGCACAGGATCACAAAATTGAGCTAGCTCCAAACACTTCCCCCATTAGTGTGAGACCTTATCGTTACCCCCATTTCTAGAAAACAAAAATAGAGAAGATAGTTCAAGAAATGCTGGCCAATGGTGTGATCAGGCTGAGCACAAGTCTCTTCTCTTCTCATGTGTTGTTGGTAAAAAAGAAAGATGGCACACGGAGACTTTGCGTCGACTATAGGGCTCTAAATGCTGCCACAATTAAGGACAAGTTCCCTATCCCTATGGTGGATGAGTTGATTGATGAAGTTCATGGGTCGACGATCTACACAAAGTTGGACTTGAGGGCAGGTTATCACCAAATTCGGATGGCTAAGAATGATATTCCTAAAACTGCCTTCCGGAATCATACAGGTTACTACGAATTTGTGGTGATGCCTTTCGGCCTCACCAACGCCCCTTCAACTTTCCAGTCCCTGATGAATGATGCCTTATGCACACTTTTGAGGAGATGTGTTCTGGTATTCTTCGATGACATCCTCATCTTTAGTCCTTCCCTTTCAGCCCATTTACAACATTTGGAAATGGTGTTTCAAATCCTCCAACAAAACTCTTTGGCTGTTAAACCAAGCAAGTGCAGTTTTGGCGTCTCCCAAGTAGAGTACCTGGGGCATGTTATTAGTGGCAAAGGTGTGTCTGTCGACCCCTCCAAGATAGAATGCGTGAAGAGTTGGCCAACACCCAAGACTCTCAAACAACTGCATGGTTTCCTTGGTCTTGCCCGTTACTACGGCAAATATGTTAAGGGCTTTGGTCTGATTGCAAAACCTCTCACCAGTCTACTTAAAAAAGATGGATTTAAGTGGGATGAGGGAGCGACGAGGGCCTTTGAAGAATTGAAAGCAACACTCACTTTTACTCCTGTACTAGCTTTTCCTGATTTTTCAAAACCCTTTACTATCGAGTGTGATGCTTCGGATGTGGGGATTGGGGCAGTGTTGTCTCAAGAAGGGCATCCTATTGCCTTTATGAGTAAAGCTCTCTCCCAAAGATACCTCTCTCTTTCGGTTTATGACAGAGAGATGATGGCTGTAGTGATTGCTGTGGAGCATTGGCGACCATACCTTTTAGGTCAACATTTCACCATTTACACCGACCACAAGACTACTGAGCATTTCCTCAACCAACGAGTAACCACACCCTCTCAACAAAAATGGTTGATGAAACTACTCAATCCACTACAAGTTGGGAAAAAACAACGCTGCACCAGATGCTTTGTCTCGGTCTGCAGCTCTCAATGCTATGATGGGCACGTCTATACCAACTCATGAGTTTGTTAGTGAGATACAGAAGGCATGTCTTACTGATGCTACCCTAGTGGAGTTTATTCAAACACTCCAAGAATCACCCCACAGCAAAAACCACTTCTCACTGCACAATTCTCAGCTGATGTACAAAGGAAGAGTGTTTTTACCAAATATTGACAATTGGAGGCAGAAGGTGATCCAAGAGTTCCATTGTGGTTTGGTGGGAGGACATGCTGGTAGGGCTCACACTTACAAGAGGGTGAGAAAAAAATTTGCTTGGTAAGGATTGCAAAGGGATGTGAAGATATTTGTAGCTAATTGTGATATCTGCCAGCAAAACCACTATGAGTCTCTTAGACCTCCGGGGCTGCTTCAACCAATTCCAGTCTCTAAGAGAGCATGGAGCATTATTTCAATGGATTTCATAGAGGCTTTGCCAAAATCACAAAGAATAACTATCATCTGGGTTGTGGTGGACAAGTTTAGCAAAGTGGCTCATTTCATTCCTCTTTCTCATCTATACACCGCAATGACGCTTGCAGGGATCTTTGTTACAGAAGTATTCTATTTACATGGTATGTCAGATGCTATAATCTCATATTGTGACCCCATTTTCATGAGCTTATTTTGGGAAGAGTTTTTCAGATTGCAGGGTACTACTTTGAACAAGTCAACAACTTATCACCCCCAAACGGATGGTCAAACCGAGAACCTCAATCGGACATTGGAGCAGTACCTACGTTGTGTTAGTGGAAACAAACCTCATGAATGGGTAGCTGCCATCCCTTGGGCTGAATGGTAGTATAACAATGCCTACCACTTGGCTCTAAAAATGACACATTTTGAAGCTCTGTTTGGCTATGCCCCCCCCCAGCCATTAAACCGTACACACTTGGTTCTACTGTTGTGGCAGACGTGGATGCACAACTTCGAAGTAGAGATGAACTCTTAGCATTGATCAAACACAATCTCCATCAAGCTCATAATCGGATGAAGACATATTATGACAAACATCTCACAGAGAGATCATTCGAAGTTGGGGACCGGGTCTATGTGAAGCTCCAGCCTTATAAACAGACTTCAGTCAGCACCACCGTGTTCCATAAGTTGTCATCAAAGTGCTATGGTCCTTTTCAGGTACTTGAGAAGATCGTAGCAATGGCATACAAGTTGGCACTTCCAGCTACAACAAAAATCCATAACGTCTTTCACGTTTCCCTCCTCAAAAAGAGAATTAGGCATGCTGTCACAGCTAAGGCTACACTTCTAGATGTTAAGGATTCGTCTACTCTTAAGTGGGTCCCTGAGGCTGTTTTACAAACAAGGATGATCAAACGCAAGGGGGCAACAACAACTCAGTGGCTTGTTCATTGGATGGGGACGGCTAGAGAAGAGGCTACATGGGAATTCGCTGAGCATATTATGCAGCGTTATCCAAACTTTAAGTTTTGAGCAGTTTCAACTTGTGGACAAGTTTGTTGTGGAACCAGGATGAAATGTTGTAAGTCTTTGCTGTTGGTTTCCTAGTGAGCCATAGTTATGGTTGTTGTTTGGAGTTGTGCCGTGTTGGGCCGAGTAAGAGTCCACAAGTAGTTAATTGATGTGTTTTAGTTGTAATCAGTTAGTCTGAAGGGTTAATTAATTAAGCTAGGTTTATGTCTCTTTTGTACCTATTTAAAACTGTTTAGGGTTTCTAACAACCATCGAATATCAAAACTGCAATTTCTTTTTCATTTTTTATTAGCTTTAGCTTTTCTCTTTCTCTATTCCATTGATAGGGTTAAACCCCTATCACAGAGAGAAAAGACCCTTGTTTTAGGGTTTTTTTTTCGAATTGTTTTTGTCCTGTTGTCCTGTGCGTATTGATTTGCAGCAATTGCAAATATGAGGCAATCAAATTAGTTTTTTTTTTTTTTTTTTAGAGAATGAATCAAATTAGCAGTTTAGAAACTAAAAGAATGTAAAACAAAACGTGCTCGCGCGTGTTTTAATAAAAAAAATTAATAAAACTAAAAAGAAAATACGGAAAGAACAAAGAGGAAAAACAAAATGAATGAAAATAAAATATCAGTGACAAGGGGGACGACGTCGTAGGAGTAAAAGGCTACTTAAACGAGCAATTGAGCAAATGCGTACAGCTTGAGCAGGTGGATCCCCGAAACCCCAAATCGTCGAGCCCTCCTTCCTTTCTCTCTTCCCCAAATTCGCACAGCTTCCATCTTCACTTGTACTGTAAGCTTCTTCTCGCTGCTGCTCAATTTTCTTGTTGTGGTTGGTTTGTTGGAAGTTTTGGGGATTGTACAAGGGTTCAAATTCTCAATTGAATGGCTGTGTTAGGGTTTAGGGTTATGACTAGCTTTTCTTCTCAGCTTCTATATTTGATTATAGGGTTAATTTTATAGGTGTTATTGTTCATTGTTCATCTTTGTCTGTGTTTGATAAGTGTGAAATGTATTATGAGGTGCATGAAAGCAATAACAGAAGTTGTTGGGATTTGGTGTAATGGCATACTGAAATGAATTACGATACAGCTGTGTTCCGTTGTTGTTTCGTCTTCGTTGGTGTTCCCAACTCGTTTTGGTTCCGATAACCGTGAAAGCAAGAACAAAAACTGGAGTTTTGTAGCTCGTAAAATTTTCGGAACAATTTTCCCGGGACAGGAGGGGCCCTGCTCTTTCTGTGGGTCTGTGTTGGGGATGGGGAGTTGTGGGTGTGTTTTTTCATTGCCCATACATTGGTTTTAGTGTAAGGTGACATTGGTTTTAGTTGTATCATTTTGCATTCTACCCTAATTGTTTTGGTCCTGTCAGGTGGTAATTATCATGGATTCAAACTTAGACCATCCGTCCACAGACAAGGGGGGGGATTGCAGTTTCCAGGCCTTCAAAAGATAAAGTTAAAAGGAATTATCGGCGCCGATCTCCAGTTAGTGGGTCATCTTCATCTGATGGTTAGTTTTTAAGTTTGTATCTTTGGCTTTCAGATCTAATAAGGAGTGATCTTGTACTGGGTCTCTGTAATTTTAATAATTTAGCTTCATGTCTGTTGAGGTTAGAATCTGATGCATGAATTTACTAGAGTACAGGCTGTATCAATTGATTGCCTTCCCTTTAAGTACTTTATTCTTGGAAAAAACAAAAGTTTGGTTCAGGTTGGGTGGATGTTGCTAAGAATATATACCAAATTCTGACTCATTCAGATAACCTAGAGTAGCTCAGAACTGCAAATTTGAATTAGGTTTTTGAGTTGTATTTGTAAGTTTTGTCTTGCAATGCTTTTGTTCATTTAGTGACATGTGCAACAGCTTAAGGGTGAGCGCTTACATTTTTGTATATTATGGTGCTCATGAAGCTTTTGTGATTATTTCTAAGGGAGTCCTGAGCACAACAACTGCTCTAGCCCAAAACTTTCAAGAGAAGATCCTGGAAAAATCTCTGAACATCAACCGAGAAGGAAAGATGATGGGAAAGAATTAAATAAGGATTCTGAGAGGAGCTATAGGCATTCTGATAGGCAGTCCAGAAATTCAAAGGGTTACTGTGCACATCCTGATTACATCAAAGATGAGAAGGATGCAGATGATGAAGAAAGAATTAATCAGAAGTCAACTTTTCGTCCGGGTAGGGAAGCAAGGGGCAACACTCATTTTGATCCTGTCAGGTCAAGAAACCATTCACAGTATCTTGATAAAGATTCTCAAGATAAATATGATAGTTCTGAACATAGGATCAAGGATAAAGACAGAGGATCTAGATTTCTCGATTACCAAAAATATAAAGATGGCTCATTGTCAGAAAGACTTGGATCTGGTAAAAGTGTTGGACGTTTTGAAGATATGGAAAGTGAGAGATATAGGCATAGAGCAGACAGAGATTCTCAAGATGAGAAAAGAGATTATCGTAGAAGTTCAAGAAGCGAAAGGAATTTCTCTTATGAAGAGTCTAGGGGGCATCGAAGTGAGTCAATTTCAAGGAGAGATGACATTAAGCATCGCGAGAGTGAAGGTTATAAGAGTCACCTGAAGGAAATGGATGATGTAAAGCTTGAAAGGGATCAAAGAAAGAAATATGATGATACCGAAACTAAGAGGAGCAAGGACCGAATCACTAAAGAGCCTACAGAGAGTTATGAGAATAAAGATATTTGTAGGAGTCAAGATCAAGGAACTGCTGCAAAACGATCAAAGTTTTATAACTTGGATAAGGGCATTTCTGGTCAGGAAGATGGTAATGGTTTCTTTATGTTTTCAAAATAATCTCAATTCCTCAACAATATTTATTCATGTCTAATCTCAATTAACTTTTACACCTTGTTCAGTTTCCAAGTTCACAACTACATCTGATGGAAGGGACTCTTCAAGTTCCAAGCAAATTCAAGATGGTAAACTGGAGAATGACATAATTGCTGCAAAAGTTGCTGCAATGAAAGCTGCCGAATTGGGTATGTGATACATTTATTTAAAAGTTGTTCTCAGTCTCATAAGATTATATTCGTGATATTATGTGATTGCTATAAATTGTCCTAAGACACATGCAAGCACAAAATATAGTAGGTTTAATAAGTAGTTAAAATGGGGAGCCAAGACCAGTATCTTGTACATCTCTTTACTACAAGGGGTCAAATTTTTAAAATGAAGTGTTTGAATCCTGGTTGTCGGAGTATTCCAGTCTTTATATGTAGTGCTCGAACGTTACTGGCTTCATTATCTTCGTTTTGTGGCTGTAGGACCTAAATTGGGGTCTTGCATCTCACATGTTAGATGTTATGAACACTTGAACTTGAAATGTATGTCATTCATTTCTACTTGGTATAACTGATCTAACTGCTATGATGCAAGTCCTTCAATATGTCCTCATGCATATGTTTATATATGTTATGAGAAAAGGTATCTGCCTCTCGCTCTCTTGCTAAAGACATAATATGTATTTGTATCTCGTAAAAATATCCTTTTATCAATACGGGGTACTACTTTTCAAAGGAAAATAGAGGTACTCCTTTTCAAAGGGAAAAAAAAAAACATATCCTAACACTCCCTTCTCTTCACCCGATATTTTGGGGTACATCATATGGGGAGCGAGTTAGATAACACTGAGCTAGAATCCTACCCATCTCCTCTTGCTACCATGATTGTTTACATGTAACAATGAGCTAGAATCCTACCCATCTCCTCTTGCTATCATGATTGTATATATGTAACACTGAGCTAGAAGCCTACATATCTTTTCTAATTGTCTTAATTCTACATAGACGTGACATGCAACTTTTATGGAATCAGGCATAAATTTAGTGACTATAACCTCCCTTGCTTGCTTATACTAACACAATCAGGAATTGGTTATAAACTCTAGCTAACACAATCAGGAATTGGGTATAGACTCTAGCTACTGAGTAGAATCAGAGATTTTTAACCAATTACTCAGTCTAAAAGCTCTTCTGCATATTTACAGTTAATAGGAACCTTGCTGGTGCGGGTCCTGCAGGTTGCCTGACTGCTGACCAAAAGAAAAAGCTGCTGTGGGGCAACAAAAAGAACACAACTGCAGAAGAGGTATCTCCCATGGTTTATTATAATTTTATTTTTGTTTCCTTAGCGTAACAAAAGTTGCAATTCTAGTATTCGGGGTTTCTGTCGTCACTTACCGTTATCACATAATCTGAATATGCGGCAGATTACTATGATCCTTTGCGGATGAATTGGCAATATATACTTTTAACTAAACTGTTGAATTACCCTATCAAATTGATAGGTCTACCTCCATTTTAGTAAGAAAAATAGATGTTGGGCATGTGGTTTTCAAGGGAAAAACATCAGTTCAAGTTATAAAAGTTGTCTTAATTTTGTATTCTTGTTTCTTATAACAGTGTTAGCTAGTTGGCTATTGTTTCAAATTGTTATGCCTGTCTGTGGATCATTTTTCTTATTGTACAAGATATAATATGTTTCTTGATAAAAGTTCTGTATTCCTTGTTGGTTCTTATCAGGAGAAAAGCAATGAGAACCATGTAATAGAATAATAGCTTGAACAACAGGAAAAAGAACAATCGTACTCTGTTGAGAAATGTGCCATGTGCTTTTAAGTTTCTTATGTTTATAGACAATAGATTTCTATTTTCAAATTTATCGTGGATGTTTCTGACTCTAGCCTCTTAGTAAGATCATTGATGCCCTTCATGTTGACAGGCTGGTCACCGTTGGGACATGGCTTTGTTTCCTGAGCGGGAAAGACAAGAAAAGTTCAAGAAACTCATGGTAAGTTTTTGTTTGTCTTAATTGTATTCATTTGTCAGGACATTTTGCATATAAGAGAACCTTCTTTCTTGTTCCTAAATGACTGGCTTACATCCTAGAATTTCTTCACCTACTAACACAATTTTAGAGTCTGAGGTTGCCTTGGTGCCTATGGCCAATTGCAGGGTGTGAAGGGGGAAGTGAAGTTGGAGCAGAACCCCAACAGCCAAGAGGGCACCGATCTTCTCAGAGCCAAGAAGCAGAAGGAACTCCAGCAGGATCTAGAGAAGCAGTATACAGCTGGATTGAGAAGAAGAGATGGCCGCACTGTTGGTTTAGGTCTTTAAGCATTCTAAGATTCTATTGTACCGTGAAAACATTGGGATATTCTCTAGTACTCTTGTGCCATAGCTGTGCTTACCACCTTTCTATCAGTCTCACTTGGAACATATTCTATTGTACCGTAAACCTAAGGTCCATTTTACTTGTTGTTTTCCTATCGATGGAATTCTTATCTTCATTTGTTTGTGTCTTATCTGTTTTACTAGTTGTTTTCCAGCATTGTCGAAGCCTACTTCGTTTTATTTTATCTCGGAGTCAGCTGGTATTAGGTTTTTTAAAATAGCCAATGCGAGTGGGGTTGATGTGGGGTGGAGGTGTCTCTTTGATGGTGGGTGTGTATTTGGCTGTGGGTGGAGAGGGTGGCGGGCTATTTTGTGGTGGGTGGTGAGCTGGACTATGGAAGGCTGTAGCGCTTTCGATTGAGACATAGGGTGATGAGGGGTGGAGGGTTGGAAGAGCAGGTGGTATTTCAGGGTCTTGGTAACTGAGGGGATCAAAATGGAGGGGTTAGACTGGGCATGACCGCAGGACTGTGATGGTAATGTTAGATTAAGCTGCTTTTGCAGCTGTGGCAATGGGGTTGATCAGTGTGTGTTGAAATATGAAGCTGCACCGACTTTTCTAAGTTTCCCAGCAGATGAAAGAAACCATAGTCAATAGAACTTTCCGATCTTTTTTCGTTTTGAATATTCATGGTTGAGATAGCCTCCAGTCACCTATCCATCGTGGTAATTTTACCCACATCAATTCTGTAGTTCAAAGGGCTAGCAAACCAAGTCTGTACCGCCCATTGACATTGGAGAAGGCAATGTTCCACCGTTTCATCATGGCTGAGACAGATGGGGCAAATTGGATTCTGTGTCATTCTTCTAACATTCAAGCTTGTCATTGTGGGCAAAGCATTTGAGAGGGCCTCTCCATGGGAATGTTTTCACTTTGGGGATAGTGTTGATCAACTAAAATTCTCGACTAAATGCACTTTCAAGTTGTGGAGGACAGTGTGAGAGGACGAGACCTTGTCTGGGGCCATAGTAACGAACCATAAGGATCGGCTTGACCCGGCATTGCTGTGTCCGGGGAGAATTGACATGCATATTAATATTCCTATTGCACTGCAGGGGATTTTAGCATATTGGACTCTTAACTGTATCGGGATTCATCGCAGCAACCATCAGTCTTTATGACAAATTTGAGGGGCTAAATGAGGGCAGTGAGGTCACACCTGCCCGCTGCAGTGGTAGCTGAGGAGCTTATGAAGATTGATGATGCTGTTGTTGCTCTTGAATGGTAGCTAGTGAGTTTGCTCAAGAGGAAGAGGGTTGAGAGAAATGAAGCAGAAAAAGGGTAGTCACAAAGTTGAGATTTAGGGCAGAAAATTGAGCCAAGTAGATTGACTAGATTAGAATCCTTTTTTTCTTTTTCTTTTTTTCGTTTTTGGGGTGAATGATTGACTAGATTGGCTAACAGTACTCTCCTGGAACATACTTCACAAATCAGAGGATGACAAGTTTCTTGTCCTGCGTCTCCACCTTTCTTATTTTTTTTTTCATTGGCTCCGGCAGTCCAGCACGTTTATGAGCTTGTGGTCATGTTTTTTTTTTGGGTTAGGGACATATATATATATATATATATATATATATATATATATATATATATATGTTACATATATGTATATATGTATACATTTATGTTATCTTTCATGACGACCAACATACATAGGTGCACCTTTAGTCCCTAACCAAAAAAAAACATGATCATAAACTCACTGGGTTTAAAGTACGGACGTCTCTCCGTTCTCCTTCGTTCGGCACTTACGACGGCATGCCTCTACCGGAGCTGATGTTCTAGCGTCCCCAACCATTTTTCCTTTCCGGTGAGTCCGCCGAATTCTAATTTTCCGACGAGATCAATCTTGGTTGAAGTTTTGGGTAAAAGTTGTTGCCCAGACCTTCAAATCAATCTCACCAGGAAGGGAAATTGATCGGGCTCGCCAGGGATGTCAGCTCAGGTGGAGGTGCGCCGTCGCCGACGCTGGACGGAGGAGAACAGAGGAACATCCACACTTTAACATAGTTGCAGACATCCATTTCATATTTGTCCTACACACACACGTCCACACGGCCCTTAAAGTGTGGATGTCCATCAATTCTCCACCCTCTGGTGCCAACAAGGTGCGCCTCTACTCCAGCGGACTCCAGTATCGTCCCCAACAACTTTCCCTTCCCGACGAGTCCGCTGAATTCCAATTTCCGGGGAGATCAATTTTGTTTGAAGTTTTGGGTGATCTCGCCTGAAAACTGGAAAAGAACGGACTCGTCGGTGAGGGAAAGTGGTTCGAGACGCTATTGGAGTTTTCTGGGGTGGAGACGCGTCGTCGTCGGCGTCAAAGGGTGGAGAACAGAGGGACGTCCGCACTTTAAGCCCGGTGCGAACGTGCGCCTCTGATCGGGCCTGATATATATATATATATATACACACACACACACACACACACACACACACACAAGCCGGATGTGGAGCACACGTGCGCACTGGCTTTAAAGTGTGCACGTCCCTCCGTTCACCACCGTCTGACGCCGACGACTGCGCGCCTCCACTCGAGCGGACTCTAGCAGCGTTCCCGATCATTTTCCTTCACCGGCGTGTCCGTCGAATTTCAGTTTCCAGCGAGATCGACTTTATTTGGAGTTTTGGGTGATCTCGCCCGAAAACTGGAAAAGAACGGACTCGCCGGTGAGGGAAAGTGGTTGGGGATGCTGTTGGAGTCTTCTGGGGTGGAGACGCGTCGTCATCAGCGTCAGAGGGTGGAGAACAGACGAACGTCCGCACTTTAAGCCCGGTGCGGACGTGCGCCTCTGATCAGGCCTGATATATATATATATACACACACACAGGCCAGATGTGGAGCACACGTGCGCACGTCCCTCCGTTGGCCACCGTCCGGCGCCGACGACAGCGCGTCTCCATCTCAGCGGACTCCAACAGCGTCCCAATCACTTTCCCTCACCGGCGTGTCGGCCGAATTTCAGTTTCCGGCGAGATCGACTTTATTTGAAGTTTTGGGTGATCTCGCCCAAAAACTGGAAAAGAACTGACTCGCCGGGGAGAGAAAGTGGTCGGGGACGTTGCTAGAGTCTTCTAGAGACGCGCCGTCATTGGCGCCGGACGGTGGCGAATGGAGGGACATGCGCACTTTAAGGAGAGTACACATGTGTGCTCTCTATCGTTTTTGTGTGTGTGTATATATATATACATAGTTATTATCAGGTCCAAATATCCGTATTTATTCAAAAGATACATATTTTTTGAATTGACCCATTTTTATATCATATTTTCTCCTCTTAATCATTCATATTGTAGGTATATATGAGTAGATCATCTCTACAAATTTTCAGCCAAATTGATAATCGTTAAGGTATCAAACTATATGATTATAATGAACAATCCAAATATGTTCAACATGAACTGTTAGTGTAATTCACAGTTTTCAATACCTTAATGATTATCAATTTGGCTAAAATTTTGTAGAGATGATCTACTACTCATATATACCTAAAAGATGAATAGTTTAAATGAGAAAATATGATCGAAAAGTATGTCAATTAAGGAAATCCGTACATTTTGAATAAATACGGACATCAGTATCTGAAAAGGCCTATATATATATATATATATATATATATATATATATATATATATATATATATATATATATATATGACATTTCAGATATAAAGCAAAGTTAGTGCTAGGACATTTTCTAATGCTGAAGCAAAACAGTATTGTAATCCTTTTCATTGTAAATAGTTTGTTATATAGTTTCTATCATAGTAGCTCTTTGTTAAATGAAATACTGAAAACACAATCCTTTGTGTAAACTTGACTCGGTTGTGTAATCCTTTGCCAGGATCTTGATAGTAATGCAAGTAATTCTGCTACTGGAAGTCCTGTGTCCAAGTAATTCAGGGTCGGGTCAGTTTTGTAGGACAGAGGAACTGAATAACCATGTTCAGCTGGTCACTAACTAACTAAAAGATTCATACTCAACCTTCTAATGGTGGAAAAAATTTATGTTCAAGTAAACTTGTTTTGTTTCTGAATATAAATATAAGGGTGATTGAATCTGTTGATCAGCATGCTCCTAATTGCTATGGAAAAGAGTCGAAAATCCACTTTGTGGTCTGAGAAAATACAAACGGGCGCAAAATCTGGTATGTAGCACAATGGCCTTGCACCACATTATTTCAGCTAGCATTGTAAACAAGACACAACATCGATGTACACCGCCTGCAGTTGTGGATGGAGATTTCCTCCCGTCTTAAAAATGGCGGAACAGGTGGAGTTCTAAGAGATCACAGTAGTCAGTTTCTTGGTGCTTTTGCGCGGCACAAATCCTTGGTCACTCCAGCTACACAAGTGCTTTAGAGTTTATTCAAGCAAGGTAAATTTCAATTAGTAATCGAGTCAGATTGCCTATACAAGACTTGCAGCCTATAGATTATCTTAGTTTGAAGTTTGGGAACATTGATGATAACATCTGTGCTGCCCTCTAGGGCAGGAATGATGCATGTGTTGTTTGGACTCCACGAGTTGCAAATGCTGCAGCTCACAGACCGGCAGGTGAAGCCTATGAGTCTGATCAAGATCCGGAATAGCTTAGTTGAGTTCCTGACATGCTTAAGGACATCTTAAGCTCTATTGAGAAGGAGAAAAAGGAAAAACTTAAGATGTCCTTAAGCATATCAGTACTTGATTATCTATATCAATGAAGCTCAGTTACTTTGTTTCAAAAATAGCGTGCTCCCATTTGATCATTTTGATACGATATTATGATACATAATTATCAAATATTTTTCCTTTGTAATATAAAACATTCTGATGAAGACCGCCAAAGTATGAAGACCACCAGAGAATGGCTCTTTAGTTCTTCAGTCCAGGTTCTGCTGTATAGTATATAAGTACATATTTAGGCACATATCTTTATATAATTACAAAATTTGACTAGCTCAGACCATGGTACTTCCCTTCAGTCTTCAGAAGAATTTGAAGATGCTTTACTTCACTTGCTACATACAGGCGATACTGGTGTTCTCAAAGGGGCGCTGATTCTATACGTGTGTGAGGAAAAGTTCCAAGGCACACCCAAGTCTTGTAAATATCAACCAGAAGATGGTACTGTACACTCCTACGTACTGAATACCAAAAATACTCCGGTCCTAAAGGTCATCAGTAAAGGTCAATTGCAGGTCTTCATTATCTCTATAGACTTGAACAAGAGCAGCAGCTTTATAAACAAACAACCCAACCATAGCTGGCACAAGCTGTGAGGAAAAAGCAGTCATGTGAACAACAAGACAAGAATTTTAACAGGTCTTCTTCCATATTCGTAATAATGTCAAGTTATACCCTTTGTTAAATAGTTTCAGTTTCGAGATTTACCTGAAAATCAAAGAGATCACTTGAAATATATTGATGAGACAGGATCCACAATCCATATATTGCTGCTGGTAACACAAGCCTTGGAGATGAAAGAGCCATACCACAGCCCTTAATCAATTTCTCTAGAGAATCCTCCAGATCCTGACTTCTTATTCCAATTCTACATCAGAGGATACATCTTAGCTTGAGGATACAATCACAATGAACATTAACAGAAATAACAAGGAACAATACAAAGAAGTTTTCGGTTTTACTTCTTCAATTTCTTCTGCCTGAAAATCTGAGGGACTGCTTCTCGGGATATATTGTCTACATGAATGAACATTAACAGAAATAACAAGGAACAATACAAAGAAGTTTTCGGTTTTACTTCTTCAATTTCTTCTGCCTGAAAATCTGAGGGACTGCTTCTCGGGATATATTGTCTACATGCTCGTACAAGAGTTTAAGGTACAAGCAACTGCACTGACAATTAGAATTTTTAAAATTTGAGGTAATGACAAGTAGAAGGATCAACAAAAATGAAGGGAAAAAAGTCCTCTATATTGGAAAATCATCGTAGACTTCATAAACTTGCAAAAAGTACTTTGAAAAATTAACATTGACAAATAAGTTGTATCAACAAACCTGAATAGAACTCCTGTTGCATAACTGATAGAACTCCTGTTGCATAACTGATAGCACCCTGATAGCACCATGTTAGTTTTCCATAAGAAAAGCATAAACTATATTCTTTCACCAACATCTAATTGTCACTAAAGTGAATGAACAGAAGGATCTGCTGTTTTCTTTAACATCGAGGGAGCTGCTGTAAAAAGCATGTTCTAAAACTTGGGAATTTTACAAATTTATGGGCCAGAACATTAAATCTTAAAACAGTCTGTTATAGCATGGAATTATCTGCACTATCAAATTTAGAGCTAGTCTGGTTTATGTAAAGGTATACCTGGAATGATAGTGTTATTAAACAATACCCAGTACAAGCAGTTCCAATACCAATAGTCAAAAGCATTAGTTCCCTCTGTATCTGCAGGGTGCAGGAAAGGACAGTGAGGTTAGTTTAATAGACATCAATTTGAACACATAGACACATGCAGAGGGAGGCAGGGAGGGGGGGGGGGGGGAGAGAGAGAGAGAGAGAGAAAGAGAACAGGAATGGATACTTATAAGATTTGTGTACTAAAAGTAATAGAGAGACCAATATTAACTAGACCTCATATACCTATAACCAAGGACTGATCTGTGTTTAATCTTAATTTCTTGACTTTTACTTCAAATAAACTAATATACAGACGAGATATCCTTCCATAAGTTTACTTTTAATAGATTTCCTTGTTGCAAATTATCATCATCATAAACATCTGTGATTTTTAATAAGAAAAAGTGCCTATGAGTTGCATATAATAGCTATTATCCTTCTATATATATATATATATATATATATATATATATATATATCACGTTCAAATGAAGCGAATCCTAATGTGAAAAAAGTTGAAACGCTACATTAAGCTGTAATTGGCTTATGAACATACATACAAGGGTCTTCAAACCTGCACCTTAGGTAATGAGGGATAATTTTTATCTATGTGATATTTAATTATTTATAGTATTTACTAAACACTCGTCTTTTACTCATTTTCTTTTCTGGTCCCTGTCCTAAAATATGGAAGGCTAAGTACCTCCAAATGTCAAGTATCATGGATTGCCTCTGAATAGTGAATACTTCAATAAATTCAACCAAACATCATACTTCACCCCATTAGTATGTGATGTATGAAAAAAAAAAAAAAAAAAAAACCCGCTGAAAGTTGAATCATCAGCTGGTTACTTCCGAAATAAGCCAATCCCCTAATAGTTTCTTAAAAAGTTGACGTGGTTAATTTTGGTATATGGAAGAATATCTATTAATCCATTTAAGAGGTGAACCTAAGAGTTTCTGAAGGGGTGAAACTTGGGAGAATCTAAAAGAATAGAGCATTTGGAATATGAACCACTTTACAGGATATTCACATCTTATAAAGTGGAAAAACATACACATAACCCCTGACTTATACAAGAAAAAAAAAAAAAACTGAGAAACATACTGAGGAAGAGTATCATACAGCTTCATATTGAAGAAGGTTAAGTTTCTTTCTTCTTTCACTGTCATTCTGCATGGCCTGTTAAGACATATTAAGTAACAACAAAGAACTATAAGTATCCCTCAAAGGTGTCACTGTAAGTATCATTAGTGAACGAAAACTGAAGCTTTTTTTCTTTTCTCTTCCTTTTTTGTAATAATGGCAGTGTCCAAAGCAAGCATAAGAGAAACCTCATAATGATAGATAATTTAAAGCATACCTTGGCAATGGCCTTTTTATTAATTGGTGCAGATCTATCACCTAACACCCATTCATTGGTTGCTGACAGTTTCAAAAACCCACCAGCATCATCCACAACCTAACAATGTTGATTCAGAAAATATAAGAGATCAATACATTTTCTTTTATTCAGCTATCAAAATATGAAGCGAGCATATAGTGCATTTGGCAATTAGATGAGTGATATTTGAGCAGACAATGCAGAAAGCTTCAATCAAAGATAATGTCAATGGTACTGCAATTACATTCTTAAGGAGCAAATTGAAGCCCTCCTAACCTTTATTGTGTTCATTGCTTTTGACAACTGGACCATTAATCAACAACACAAGTTCACAAGCTTAACCTCAAAGATCAAATCATGCACACATCTGGAATGCACTAAAATTACCGTAGGCCTTCACATGTCAAAACTTTTCTCTTTTGCAAATAAAGAAACTAAGCACCAGTGTGAAGGTACAAAATTTAGTCATGAATTAAAAATCTATGAATGCTCATTAACAATCAAAACTAAATAAGTAAACGATAATCTAATTTTGAGTTTCTTCACTGCAATGACTGAATGTTATTAAAGTTTCAATACACAAAATGATCACCAATATGCCTCTTTTGTGCCTTCTTAAAGATTAAGAAATACAATGCATGCATATGTATTATAACAAAACAAATACTTTATACTATAATAGAAAGGGATTCCTACAACAGAATGCAAAGAATTTCTGTTGAGATCTTTTCAAATCTTTTCTCTTAAATATTCTAAATTCCTTTACTTTTCCCTCTGATTGACGCAAATGAGCTTCAGTGAATGCAAAGAGACAATTCTCAAGCTGAAGTAAAAAGGCATTATTTCAAAGGACCAAAAACCCCATGTGGAGACGGTTTTCCACCTATTTATACGACAAGCATTGAAACCTGCTTACTCTAGAGGTGACAATAATTTGGAAGAATACACCATACTGTCAAAAACTTGGTTCCCAAAACGGCAAACTTGAACATGTGTCCGTTCTAGACCATCAACGTATCTAACACTTAATAGAAGGTGTTTGTGGCTAGATTTAGACTATACTTAAGGAAACTCATCAAGCCAATCAAGGAAGCTCTGTCCCTGGGGAAAATATTGCTGACAATATCATGGTTGCTCAAGAGTTGTTGCACTAGTGCAGGAATTCTAGTTAGTTCAAGGGTTTCTTTGCATGAGAATTAATCTCTCCAAAGCCTATGATACGCTTTGCTGGTCTTATGTTAAAATCATAGTCAAGCTAATCATGCATTGTATCCCTTCAACTACTATTCAAAGGTACATAATTGGGGAGTATATTAAATCTTTCCAGACAGGTACAGGGACAGACCACTTGACCAGATGTCACCTTATATGTCTGTCAATTTCATGGAAGAACTGTCTCATCTAATTACTTGTCCAGCGAAGATTAGTCAATGAAACACCAATGACCCTTACAAAAGTCAGAACAATCAAAACAACAAAGTTAAACTGCATACAAGCCACTCCAACCAAGACATAACCCTTACAAGAGACCACCATTCAAGAACCATACTCCCTCCTATAAGCTTGAATCTATCAGACAACAAACAACTTAGGTTCTTACAATTTACAATTTTAACCCAAAAGATACCCAAAAAAAGAACCTTGGAAGCACAAAATAAGCGGTTGAAGATCAATGCAAAGCAAAGGCTTGCGCCCAATATGAATAAACTCGATACACACGCACATAAAACAATGACAACATTAAAATTCAGCTTATGGACATATACCCAAGCGACGAACACATTTACACGAACCACACATTTGATATACATTGAAATCATGCACATTCACAATCTCTATACAAACTAACCAAAAAAGCTAAAAATGCTAGAGGTCATGTACCTGCTCTTGTGCGGCTTGTTGTTGAGTAGTAATATCCACACTTTGACCGACGTGGTCACCATCAACAAAATTGGTAAATTCCCTCCGCCAAAACACGTCGGAAAGTCTTGAAACAAAGTCTCCATTCAACTGTCTATCCTTAAAGAATGTCTGCAGCAAGTCCTCCTCTACAACTAAACATATAAATGCAAAATGTTTAAGCAAAAAGAAATGGGGTTTGAAAAGTGAGTTAAGGGTTATTTACCAGGAGATGGGGTTGTTCTGAGGGCTGAGACAGATGGGTTTCTGCTGGAAAGTGAGCGAGGATGATGGATTGGAGTAGTTAATCGGAATGAGGAGCTGAAAAGGGTCTCCATGTTTGAGTGGTGAGTGAACAAGCAGCTATTGAATTTGAGAGATAGGGGGACCCAAAGAGGTTATCCGTCCGTCGGAGGAGAAAATCTTCCGTGCCACGTGGATCGTGCAACCAGCCACTCAACAAGTGACACGTATTAATTTTTCAGAGAAGATAGTAAAATTAAAGAGGAGTTTCCTTTAGCATTTTAATGCAAGTTGGGCTCAATGAAGGTTTTGGAAAGCACATGAGCATTCTAGATGCATCCGGAATATTATGGAAGGTCTTGAAAGCATCCGGAAGGATCGGGAATCATTCGGACAACTCTAGAACTCTCTAGCATCTTAGAGAGTCTCTAGGACACTCCGGAACTCTTTAGAACCTTAGAGGGGCTCAAGGCTCAAGACCACTCCGGAAGTCTCTAGAATACTCAAGGAAATACTTAGAGTTGTATAGAATACTCTAAAACCGTCCATACTTGTAAATGTCTTAGGAATGTCTAGAACATAGGCAAGGGGGGATGTCTATAAATAGTGAGGCACCCCTCTTATTTGGTACATAGAGAGTTGAGTAGCAATCTAACTCACTTGTAAAGTTCTCAAGCTTAATACAAGTTCTCTTTTTCAAAGATCTTCTCCCTTCATTTGAGTGTTCTAGCCAAAGTGCTTGCGTGAGTAAGGCTGACTTAGTAAAAAGAAAGTGTTAAGGCCGCACGAGAAGTTTTGGAAAAAGGAAACTCGTGACAGGTAGCAGACGAGCAGCTATGGAATCATGTGCTTCCTAATGCCCAACCACTTAGACTTATGTCATGTGTTCTCTCTCTTACTAATCGCTAACCATGGTTAACTATATATAATCACAACAATAAATTCTATAATTCTATTTTTTTTTTAAATTTTAATCTAACTTTTGACTCAGCTTAATAAATAGAAAATCATGCAAACATTCGGTCATAAGTAAGTGAATTAGGAAGACGTCCACTGAAATTCAGCCATAGGTAAGTCGATCTGGATGTACTGATATCAGTTGTGTGGTTGTTCCACTTCTACATACCTGTATTATCCTTTATGTAGCAGCAGTAATTAGGCTCATCGTTTGGTAGTTTCCATTATTGAAATATTGATAGGGTAGTTCACCTTTTCTGCATTTCATGCATCAAACACCATACCTACAAATTTCTCCATATTCACCCTTCTCAAGCCACCCCATGATCATTATATCGTCTAAAATCGCAAAAAGGACGAAACCCAGACCTAAGAATACGAGGATTCTGAGTTCTAAAGTGATCAAAGCTTGATTTTTATTTTTTAAAATGAGTAAAAAAAAAATTTGGGAGAATGTAATCAAAAGTTAAATTGAAACTAAAAGAAAATAGAATTATTATAAAATTTATTGTGATATATATAGCTAACCATGGTTAGAGAATGGTAAAAAAAAAAAAGAGAACACATGGCATAAATCTAGATAGTTGGGCAAATAAAGGTGGTCAGCAAATTTACTTCCTAAACAGCTGTGGTGGAAATAGAGGAGGAGGAGCAAAAAAGGAGGAGAGGAGGGTGGGAATTGTTGGGAAAGGGAGATAAGCCAGAAGAGCAGTGTGAGGAGAAAAGGGGGTCGTGGAGGGCGGAAGAGAGGTAAAATCCGGAAAACCAAATTAAACTAACTACGAAACTAAAAAATACTACTAAAACACTGGTACGCTCGTAATTAAACAAGCCTCCAACCAAAAACATATTCGTATCCCCTACAATTACATGTGTATTTAGATCAACTCGCCTAACACGCACTTGTGGTACGAGATAGGGGTGTTACTTCGAAACCGAAAACCGAAAAAAATCGCACCGAAAACCAAACCGAAAACCGCACAGAAAATAAAAATTTAGGGCCGAACCGGAGCTGTTCGGTTCGGTTTTCAGTTTCGGGCCAGTCAAAACCAAACTAAATCGTTTGAACCGAAGTCAAAGGTCAAACGGTAATACGACGTCGTTTAAAAAAAAACCCCCTAGTTCTTCTTCTGTTCTTCAGCCATTCGCTCTCTGTCTCTCTGTCTCTCACGCCTATTCTCTTTCTCAGTCCCGAGTCCCTTCTTTCTCTCCCCTCTCATCGGACTGTCCCTCTTCTCCCCTGTCGCCTGTAAGTCACCATGCATCCTACTCAGTCTATGCATATTAATCCTCCCGAGCTTTCCCTAGCCTAAACATGTTTCGGCGAGCTGACCGATGTCATTTTTCAAGATAAGACTTTGTTAAGCTTAGGTCACAAGCCTCTACTGGTTTTGGACTTCATGATCACCAAACGTATCTGATTCTAACCTTTGCCAGAGATATGAATCATTCCTCTTTACTCCCTTTTCCATAGAGAAAGTTATAAAGGAGAGACTCCCATGCTTTCTATAAACATCTCAAATTTTTCTAGAAATTGAGTTTTTGCTGATATTCAACATGGACTCTTCATTACAAATTGAACTTTGCAAAATCTGAATCAACTTCTTCTTGCATTTATTAATTATTACGAACTAAATCTCCAATGCATGCTTAAAATAAAAGAAAGACGAATTAAAACGCAGAGTGAAAATAGTAAGCAACTGCAGATAAAATGTCAAGTCATGCATGGCCAAATAACTGAGCTTTTCTCTAGGCCTCGGCTAACTGAGCAAAGTTAATTGGGGATACATATTCTGGTCCTCCATAGTAGAGGCTCACAGCTGCCAACTTCGAAGCCGCCTGTGATGGATGAAATAGATCCCAGAACAAGTATTGGTCACGGTTTGAACAAAGATTAGTATTTGGTGTGCAGTAGGATTCAGCATTGAGCTTCCCAGCTCCACAACATGCAGCTTCCACTTGTGTAAAATCTGAAAACCGATACCAAATTAGAATTTATAAGGCAAGATTTTTCTTTGATATCATGTTACACACATGCATGACAAAGTGTAAGTACTAATTGCTTACTGAATGGAAGAGGGTTCTGTATGACATTCATTGTCATTTCATATGAATTTCCAAGGGAATACTTAAAGCCTTCGTACTCAGTGCTGAGCTTGCACAAGAGGGCGTCCAACTTCGAGTGGAAGGCTACTGCATACTCATTCAACTCCTCCAAACATCCCCCGGTAGTATTGAAAATCCTCAGAGTTAAAGGCTACTGCATACCAGAAATTTATTTATTTTTTTAAAAAAAAACCGAAAAACCGAACCGGGCTGAACAGTTCAGTTCAATTCGGTTTCCGGTTTCTATTTTCAAAAAAAAAAACCGAACTGAACCGAACCGATTTTTTAGTTCTGTTTGGTTTCCGGTTTTAGATGAAAACCGAACCGAATAAAACCGATAACACACCTAGTACGAGACGCCTAAATATCTTCATAGCAAATCAATAGAATAGATCATTATTGGAGGCTTAACCCCAGTTAGATCAATCCATACACCTTCCCTTTCCCTTTTTCGGGTTGGGGGTACCCTTGCCTTCAGCTTTCTACAACTCCTCTGAGATATTCTTCTTAGCTTCATTCATGGTTATGGCATAAGTTGTCTCTCCTTAGTGTATGCACATGACCCAAAGAACACTATAGAATTTGCTATATCACAAATATTGCATTTAGCATATATACAAAGCCAGAATACTTTCGTTTATGCATTAATAGTACAAATTAGAGGATGATCAATATATCTTTGATTACAACTCCATGCTAGCTAGAAAACACATATATATGTACATATTGTATTGTAGCTAGAGATCAGGGCTTTACTTAATAGTAGAATACACATGTACATCATTTTGCTCGAGTTTTCTAATAAAGCATATGTCTCCACGGCTGAAATAGCAGACTTGAGAAAAATATATAAGAGGACATGCCAGACACGAGAGGGAATTGAAAAAGGATCCGGACTCTCTGTTTAAATTTATGCTGCTTTGAATATCTTATAACTATTAGATGAAGTAAGTATGACATAATGATGATATCGCAGTTTTAGATTGTACTCAATCTAATGAATATAAGTTATCTAAGCAAATCCAAACAACATAAATAGATAATAACCATTTGCACAAAAAAAGAAAAGTCAAATCTCATTTCAATAACAATAAGACT
This sequence comes from Fragaria x ananassa, assembly GCA_034370585.1. Taxonomy (NCBI): domain Eukaryota; kingdom Viridiplantae; phylum Streptophyta; class Magnoliopsida; order Rosales; family Rosaceae; genus Fragaria; species Fragaria x ananassa. The sequence continues at coordinate 18,321,792 of CP139769.1, forward strand.
TTTGACTCCAATTGAATGAGAAATTAGTTTATTTGTGCCCAAATATACACATTTTTATTAAATTCATAATAAAATAATATTTTTGAGAAATTTTTACCCTTGAGTCTCATACACATTTGGAGAGAGAAAATGGAAGAGAAAGAGGGGGCTTTTGATATTCGTCTATATCCCCACCCATTAAAGATGAAGATATTATTATATATAATTTATAAATGCATATTTATGTAACAAAAATTGTAATTTTTTTTTGTGATTCTCTTAATAAAATATTTAATGAAACTTCCTTTTTATTATATTTTTTTTATTCTCTTAATGAAATTTTACACAAAAAAGATTGTTTCTTAAAGTAATATATAGCAAACCCAAACCCAAACTCAAATCTCATAGGAGGAAACACTAGTTTAAACTAGTTTAAAGCAAAGTTATATAAACAAGGTGTTATGTTGCATTAAGCATGCATGCATTGTAGATTTTTTTGTCGAATGCGTAGATATTCATTTACCGGTATTTCTTTTTAAGCCTGACTTGTATTTATTTTTATTGGATTGAAGCATGAAACTTATTTATTTTGATATTTAATTTTAATTTCATACTTCTATATTTCGTATTTTGAAAAGAAAAAAAAAATTAATACACAATCGTTAACGGGGATCGGGGCGGCTATGGAAACGTAATCCCCAAAAGGTACGGGTAAGGGGAATCCCCATTATCTAATTATGGGGATGAGGACGGGTACGGGGATAGAAAATGTAAAAGGGTATGAGTTTGGTATTTTGATCTCCTTACCCTACCCTACCCATTGCCATCCCTATTGTTATCCACATCAAAACCGATTCACCTTCCTCAATTTACCTTCACCAATTTACCTGCACCAAGCCTAGTCTTTCTTGAACCTTTAACCATGTGGACGAAGCAGGAGCCGACGAAGTTGATGAAGCCGGAGCAGGTGAAGTTGATGAAGTTGGATCTGAATATGAAGAGTAGCGCCTTGTCATCGGCGTGGAGACGATCAAATACTAAGTTCGATAAGATCTAGGCGAACTCTGTGGCCGGATCGGAGAAGAAGCAGAACGGTGAAGCTTAAGAGAGAGAGAGAGAGAGAGAGAGAGAGAGAGAGAGAGGCAGTGACAAAGTCCTAGATCCTGCAGTTTGGATCGGCGAGCCGAGGAGAAGGATGAGCCGGTGACGAAGTCCCAGATCCGGCTGAAACGATGGCTTTTTCCAGTCGGGTCGAGGATGACGACGAGGTTGACGGATCAGAGGACAACGATGACACGACTCTGACAACCGCACTGCTATTCAGTTTTTCGGAGGAGTGCGTGCGATTGCTGCTGGAGGTCAGAAAGGACCTGGATTAGAGGACGATGATGGAGAGAGAGAGACCGGAGAGAGAAGAGAGAGAATAAGAGAGAGAGAGAGAGATAGTAGATCTTGAATGAGAGGTGGAGGGATAAGATCAGATAGTTAGGTTAGGGATAAAAAAGTGATTTTAATAAGAATAATTGAAATAAGTAACATAAAACTTTTTTCATTGAAATAGGCAAAAAAGCCTAATAATTAGTACCAAATGAACATTATTCTTAATTTTTCGAAATATAAATCCAAATAAAGAAGTCAAATTAATTGCATAAACCCATTTCACTTTTACGAACCTACAATTCACTTTATCATAGTCAAAATAGCAAAATGGACTTAGACTTCCATTTTTCAACAATATGAATTAACGGTATGCAACTGTCCATCTGTGGCGGTCTTCTCTTTTACATATACGAGCATGTGTAGGTGAAGAGAATTTTTGGTGGGTCGACCAGGAAGTAAATGAAGGTCTACAACTGCTACTGACCAAAACTGAGACGTTTTGTTCCTATTGAAATTTTTTTCATTTTTCTTTAATCTCTTACACGTCAAGAGAATGTGACATATTTTTTGTGTGAACTAGGGTATAAAAATGATTGAAAGAAGAAATCCTCGGTCTCAAAATGACAAACCTTAAAATCCAAGTATGAAGCTATTGAAACACATAAGGAAAGTATCCTTGTGGAATAAGATTGTGTGATCCTCATCACTTTGTAACCGTATAGGCAGTGATATGTTTTAGCATTTTTCCTTATAAACTTCTACAAGTTAGGAAGTTGTTATATATATTGTATCATTGTTGACATATCAATACATGAAATCATTCTACCAAAATATCTTTTTATTATGGTATCAGAGTCATCATGCTCTTGAGACCTCCCTTTTTCCACAAACCCTATATCGACAAAAACCCTGCAAACACAATGATAGGAGAGCTTGTAAGCACCGATGCAAAACCCCAACCGGATGCAACATCATCTCAAAAAGCACCGGCATGAGAGAACCCAAGCCATCCTTTATACCTTCATCATTCTGATCAACCAGGTGCAATTCTTGTCGCTCAACCATTGATGGAAGACAATTTCACACAGTGGATTGAAGGCATGAACATGGCGCTGCAAATCAAGAACAAAATAGGGTTCATAAACGGAACTCTAACCAAGCCGGCCATAAACCCAGATGAACAAGTGTAATGGGATCAACGTAACATATTAGTGAAGACCCTACTTGCCTCAATGTCGAGGGAGATTGCTAAGAGTTTCTCACACTACAAAGATGCAAGAACCATTTGGCTAGAATTGTATAAGAGGTTTGGTCAGACTAACACCGTTCAATTGTTTCACATAGAAAATGCAATACATGATTGTGTGCAGGGATCTTCTTCGGTCACTTCATTTTTCACAAAACTCAAAGGACTTTGGGATGAGAAGGAGTCTCTCTGTGCATTCCCTCCTTGCATATGTGAGGCTGCGGCAGAAGTGAAAACCTATCTTGAGACTCACAAAGACTATGGATCCATCTTGTGTGAAGCAATGTCATCGGTATGGATCCATTACCTTCTCTGAACAAGACTTACTCTCTTGCTCTTCGACATGAAAAGCAGGCCGCAGTTGCTACTGGCAAGGTTGCTTCCTCCTCTGAATTAGCAGCAGCGTTTCATGTTGCATCACAAGCTGTTGAAAGCACGGCTGCTTACGTGCGCAAGACAGAACAGAGTACCAACACTGAAGAAAAGATCCGATGGGAGAAGTGTGATCATACCAATCACACAATCAAGAACTGTAAAGCACACTTACGTTGCACCTATTGCAACTGGAAGGGCCATACATATGACAATTGTCGGAGAAGAAAGGCTGCTATGAATGGAGAAGGCACAAACCAAGTCACAAGCAATCATGTTGCAGCAGTTTGTGATGCACAAGCAGGAGCAAGAACCAACGCCGGTTTTCCATTCTCAAAGGAAGATTGTGCACGTCTTATCGAACTGTGGCATCAAACCAGAACAGGATCCTCAAACCAAGCTGGTAACATCTCAAACTATGAGGAACTTTTGGGTAAGGTTGCAATCTTAGCTAATAATTGTTGTGAAACACTAACATGGCTCATAGACAGTGGTGCAAGCAATCACATCATTTGTAACACTCAGTTTTTTACTAATATGTGGCCTCCCATCAACTATACAGTGAAGCTCTCATCTAGTTCATATGCTGCCATGACACATATAGGGACAATAATGTTCTCAACCTGTTTTAAACTTGAGAACGTATTATGTGTCCCATCATTTTATCTTAATTTAATATTTGTAAGCAAGTTGGCACGAGATTCATTCTTTGTAACAATATTTCTAAGAAAATTTATGTCATACATGACCTTCGATCGTGGAGGATGATTGAGATGGGAACTGAGAGGGAGGGAGTTTACTGCCTCTATACACACCAGAAAGGAACATGCAATGCGAGTCAATTTCGAACACCAAGTCTCTGGCATCAACGCCTAGGTCACCCATCTCATCGAGTTTTATCATTATTTCCATTTTCCAAAGACACATCTTGTGCACCAAAAATTGTTTCATTTGCCCTTTGGCTAAGCAAACTAGACAGCCTTTCTCTTTGAGTACTAGTTTCAGTAAAGTTTGTTTTGAGTTAATTCATGTTGACATATGGGGTGGTTACCATATGTTCCTTCCCTCACCGGGGCACAATATTTCTTAACCATAGTTGATGATTATTCTCGGGGCATATGAGTTTACTTAATGAAACAAAAATCTGAAGCACGTCCCCTTTTTGTCAATTTCATTCACATGGTCGAAACTCAGTTTTATAAACGAGTAAAAACAGTTAGGAGTGATAATGGTCCCGAATTTGTCATACTTGTTTTTTACTCATCCAAGGGCATAGAACATCAAACAAGTTGTGTCAATACTCCCCAACAAAATGGTGTTGCCGAAAGGAAACACCGACATCTTTTGAACATTTCTCATTCACTTCTTTTTCAAGCCAACCTTCCCAAACGTTTTTTGGGGTGATGCAATATTAACTGCATGTTATCTCATTAATCGGACACATACTCCTCTCTTGCAAGGTCAATCTCCTTTTGAAAGAATTTTCTCAAAGAAGCCAAGTTATGACCATTGGCTTTGGTTGTCGATGTTTCGTTTCTACACATCCCTCCAAGCCTAGTAAATTTGATCCCCGATCAATTGGATGCATCTTCTTAGGGTATCCATAGGGTAAAAAGGGTTACAAGGTCTATCACTTGCAAGGCAAGAAAACCTTGGTATCACATGATGTGCTCTTCTTTGAATATAGTTTCCCTTACAGTACTCTTGTCACCGATTCTTCTGATTCATATCCAAGATATCCCTCAAATCCCTCCAATCCTATCCTCACAAAAGATCTCAGCAATCCACATTCAAATTTCAAAACGGCCGACAATCCTTGCTTGTGCACATCTTCAGAAAATTCTGAAACTGCTCTTTAGGTTTCTACGGGTGACACTCTAAACCCAGCAGAGTCATCTGATAGTTCGGCCCCTCCACATATCATGCAGATACCTATCCCATCTTTCGCTGAAAATTCCAATCCAACCGCCATCACCTCTTTTGATTCAAATCAAACACAACCCTACCACATCCGCTAGTGTCATCACCAATTCCTCCATGTCGTTCCACTCGTCCGACAAAGGTTTTTACCAAATTGCATGGCTTTCACTTCGAGGCAGCTCTCCCCTCAAGCACTGTTTCAACGTCCTCCTCAACCGAGGTCAACACTTTCAGGTACGGCTCATACATTAGTCAATGTAATTTCATATGATAGACTTTCTACTCCTCACCGAGCATTTATTGTTGCTCTAGCATTGCATCGAGAGCCTACATCTTATTCTCAGGCCGTCCTGGATCCCAATTGGTGAGAGGCTATGCACAATGAAATTTGTGCCTTGGAAGCTAATCATAGTTGGAGCCTTGTGTCACCACCTGCTCATAAACGTCCCATTAGATGCAAATGGGTATGCAAAATCAAGTGCAACCCTGATTGTAGCATAGAAAGGTACAAAGCTTGCCTTGTTGCTAAATGGTATAATCAGGTGGAAGGGATTGATTATCGCAAAACGTTTGCTCACGTTGCCAAGCTCACAACTGTACGTATCCTCCTTAGTTTGGCATCCATGCGTGGTTGGCATCTTCACCAACTTGACATTAGCAATGCCTTCTTAAATGGTGATTTGTACGAAGAAGTTTACATGCAACTTCCTCCTGGATTTGGAGGAAAATGGGAGACTCAGATATGCAAATTACACAAATCACTCTACGGTCTCAAACAAGCTTCAAGGCAATGGTTCATCAAGTTGTCTAATGAATTAGAGGTAGCTGGTTTCAAAAGGAGCTGGTCAGACTACTCTCTTTTTGTTCGTAATTACAAAGGCAGATTCACTGTTCTCTTAGTTTATGTTGATGACATAATTCTCGCAAGCAACAATCTAGAAGACATCACGGCAGTGAAGCAATTTTTAGATAGCAAATTCAAGCTAAGAGACATGGGAGTGTTGAAATATTTCCTTGGAATCGAAGTGTCCAGGTCTAAGCAAGGCATTGTTTTGAGCCAAAGAAAGTATGCTTTGGAGATATTAGAGGATTCACGTTTTCTCAGAGCAAAACCCTCAAAGTTTCCCGTCAAATGTAACACTGCCTTGACACAAGATGGAGGCAAGTTGATTAGTGAACCGGCTCAATATCGAAGACTGGTAGGTAGACTCATCTACCTTACCATAACAAGATCGGACCTCGTCTATGCGGTGCACATCCTCAGCCAATTCATGGCAAAACCGAGAGAACCACATCTTGAGGTTGCACATAGAGTATTACGGTACTTGAAGCAAACACTAGGGAAAGGTTTGCTGCTTCCCTCTACTGGTACACTTCAATTAAGAGCTTATTGTGATGCAGATTGGGCTCGTTGCCAGGATACTAGAAGGTCAGTTATTGGTTAGTGTATTTTTATCGGTAATGCACCTATTTCTTGGAGGACAAAGTAGCAAGGTACTGTTTCTAGATCAAGTGCAAAAGCAGAATATCGATCTATGGCTTCTACTTGTTGTGAAGTTACATGGTTGCAAAACATACTGAAGGACCTCAATGTCATAAGTACGCAACCAGCATTACTTTTCTGTGACAACCAGGCAGCTTTACATATAGCATCCAATCCAATTTTCCATGAACGAACAAAACACATAGAAATTGATTGTCATGATGTTTGTGAAAAGATACAAAGAGGTTTGGTTAAGACTGCCTACATTCGGACACAAGACCAACCTACGGATTTGTTCACAAAGCTGATTAGTTCACAATAGTTCACGGAGTTGTTAAGTAAGTTAAGTGTAATTAACATACACTCTAACTTGAGGGGGAGTATTGATACACATAAGGAAAGCATTCTTATCGAATAAGATTGTGTGATCCTCATCACTTTGTAACCGTATAGGCAGTGATATGCTTTAGCATTTTTCCTTATAAACTCCTACAAGTTAGGAAGTTGTTATATATATATATATATATATATATATATATAACAACTTCCTAACTATATATATATATATATATATATATATATATATATTGTATCATTGTTGACATATCAATACAAGAAATCATTTTACCAAAATATCTTTTATTAGAAGTTGAAAGCTCCTCAAGCATCCATCATCAAAACTATTGTCTACATATACAACATTCTTTTTTAGAGTATAGTACGGTTCATGTCTGCATGGAAGTTGACAATGTTGCTAATATTTATCTAAATGTTGCTTAAATTGCAAGGCTCTAAAAGTCTCCGTCTAGAGCCGATTAGTCTCTGCCTAGAAGCTAAGCGTCACAGCATCATCCCAATTTTGGCTAATCATGAGAGTTAGGTGGTAATCCGCATAGTTAGCGTTTATTAGGCCGCCTATTTGGTGCATATGCCACCTGACCAGTCGGTCGATTAGGCTCTTTATCATTTTTTTTTTTACCTACTAAACTTAAAATCAAAACTTTAGAGAACTTCACGAAGAGAATTTTGCATCGAATGAAGAGGAAGATGATGAAGTTAAATTTTGAGATTGAGTCCTATAAGGAGGGAGTAGTAGCAGAGCGATATGAAGAAGATGAATTTGAGGCATATGCTTGCAAGTTCTTCTAGTTTATTCCTCATGGTTTTGGTAATTTTTATGCAATATACGTGCTCAGTTTTGGATTTGATATGCTATTAAAAATTTCAAACATATAAATGTAAAAAACTGATTGATTCTCAATTAAACCGCAATTAATCCTCTAGGCGTTAGTCCTTGGCTGTCCGCCCGACTAGCGCCTAACCTTCATTAATGAAACTCGAATAAAGGGCTGGTGTGGCTACCTTCAAACCTTCATTAATGAAACTCGAATACAAATGTAGAAAACCGATTAATCCCTGATTAAACCGCGATTAATCCTCTGGGCGCTAGTCCCTGGTTGTTCGCCCCGATTAGTGCCTAACTTCTTTTTTTTGAATAAAAGTCTGCTGTGGCTGCCTTTAAACCTATATTAATGAAATCGTCGAATACAAAGGGAACATAAAGCTTAAACCCATGATTACAAAGGCCTAAAATAATATCAAGAATCTCTACAACGTACATGTATTCTAACAAGCACCAACTAGCAAAGAATACTATCCTAAATACGACTCTATTTGTTTTGTCACATTGGTAACATAATGGAAAGATCACTTGACATGTAACCCGATTACATATTCTGATATCTAATAAATCAGTTTTTCTGTTCTATTATAACTAGAAAATAAACCTGACGACACTTAGTTTCATCGTACCACTAGAATGTAGCAACTATTTGCATAACTAATAATAAAAAAACATAGCAAAAATTGAAAAAACAAATAATTAATCATCTTGCGTTTAGCATTTTTTAGAACCTTGTTAAATGGTAATTTAGTTTTGTTTGAAAGACATTTTGGCCCTTTAAATTTGATATATAGAATTTAATTACACAAATGAAAAAAAAAAAAAAAAAAAAAAAAAAAAAAAAAGAGCGGGCAAGTGTCACTGTTTGGCCTTTGGACAAACAAACAATAACATTGGAAGGATCATCAGGGATAACAAACAATGCCATGCCATGTATGTCATCTTGTGGTGGCATAAAACATCACGTCGTCTGTTTCTTTACATTTCATTGTGAAAGGCACGTATTATATCCCTATATGTTTTTCTTTGTTTTAAGCTCCCTCTCATTTTGGCTTGTTGAGCAATTAATTTGGTCTCTTAGTGTTTGGAGTTTGGTGGGAGTTTGGCCAATAATCGGTTGGGGGGCTCATATTTACTTCTCCATCTTGTGACACATTTGAGATTACAACACTGAAATTGACACCTACCAACCACACTGCCCCTACATCACAATATATATGGAAGATGACCAACTTTCGGTTCATCCATCACCATGTCCAGTTGCCCCAGTTTCATGGGTAACTTCTAATACACAGAAGAATTATTGGTAAACTAATCAAACTTGTTTATCCACCTAATTCATTCCGATGTAGTTACTCCATCTTTTCTGTTAACACTTTCAAGAATTTTATTGTCCTACTAGAATTTGATGGTGAACATTAATGTGCGGATACATCAAGTAGACCCAGATGGATACAAAGGTAGTTTAGTTCGATATAGTAGTAAAGTAGTTATAAATTAGGAGAACTAGTTTACTGGCATATCCGAGAAGAATCATTCTTTCGGTAGTTGAGCTCACATATACTCCATGTTGAGCTCATATATACTCCATATCTTTGAAGGTGATATTCTCATTTCTCAAATCTTGGAGAAAAGCTAAGACACACAGCTGCCCTTCCCCAGTCCTTACATTCTGCCTTTTGTAGCTTCTGATGTGGTGGGTTTTCACTGTTTGTGGATGCCCTTGCCTTTGCATTTAAGGTGAATGTGAAGGTGGTGGTGGCAACAGCAACTGCTCTTTTGGGGTAGGAACAGAGCAATCAAAGCTTGTCGGTTGCAGGGTTTACAGATACAGATGTACAGATATCAAAGGATCCATCTTTGTCTTAGTAAACTGAGGCCCCATTTGGCTTAACTAGCTTAGCTTGCCATTGGTTCATCTTTCTGTGTCAGATTTATGGAAAAAAGAGAAAACAGCAACCCTTTTCTTATCTTATTCCCTCTATTTTATGCTCCTCTTTCCTAATTAGTTAGACTCACTTTGGTGCCAGAGTAGTTCACCTTTCACTTAATCCAATGCTGTATCTCCTAATCTCCTCTGTCTCCTTCATTCTTGTTTCCAAGTCCATCAATAACAAGCAACCATGGCAGGAGGGTCAGCTCAAGTTGTTCTCAATTGGGTTATCAACTCTCCTAATGAACTGGTTCCAGAAGAGTAGGCTTCATACAGGTTTATTGCAACCCATTAGCTTCAGAGTTAAACACATGGTGATGAAGAGTTCAGGTTCAAGAGTAGTTTTGGAGAATGTGGATGAGGAGCAACCAGGTGGTCATGTTTGTCTATTGGACTTGCCTGATTTGACATTGGAGTGCATTCTTGAGAAGCTTTCCCCATCTGGGTTATGCAGTATGGCTGGAGTTTGTACTTCTATGAGGGATAGGTGCTTAAGTGACCATTTTTGGGAGAAGCATCTGAAGCAGAAATGGGGTAAACTGATTAGGGCTGCTGCTTATAGAGAATGGGAGTTGCAGCATACGGATTCAGCAAGAAGAAGAAACAACCGGTCTGATCAAACCAAGAAGAAAAGTGTATTTGACTCCCTTTCTGGGTTGTTGCCGTTTTGTTCATGGGTGATCAGACCAAAATTACAAAGCTGCAGGGTGAAGACTACTAGTGCTACTACTGTGGCGGTTGATTCTGTCATGTCTTTATATCTTTCTCTTGAACTAGGGGACTTCTGGTTCCCAGCTCAGGTCTATAACCGTGAGGTATTATTGATTCTTCTCATCATTTTTATCTCTGCTATTTCATACTGCATATTTTCTTGCGAGCTAATTAAAATTTTGGCTTTTTACTGTTTAGTAATTTGCGTCATTTAGTTGCTCCAAACATGAATAAAAACTTATATGATGCATTTCCTGCAGAATGGTAATGTAGGCTTTATGTTGTCTTGTTATGATGCACAATTGAGATACGATTCGGGATCAGACACTTTTCAAGCAAGGTATAACAACAATGGTGAACTAGCCTTCTTTGGTTTTATGAATTTTCTACTAGTCTTGGATGTCTTACTGGAAAAGTTGTTAAGACTTAAAAAACTAAGGGACTCTGCATTGCAGGTATTCACCTTATGGAAGGAGGACAATGGAGGAACATATACCATGGGATAGAATAAGAGCTGCTCCAGTTGATACTCCCTCACATATGCTTTATGTCTCTGATTGTTTACATGACTTAAAACCTGGTGATCATATCGAAATCCAATGGAGAAGAAGCAAGGAATTCCCTTATGGTATATTTCCAAATCCATATTCAATGAAAACATAAGATCTAGTAGCATGGCTCTAATATTTATTAAATAGTTTTTATAAAATAGTCTGGGGTTCACATCTAAAACCAATACTACTTTATCATGGTATCAGAGCGGGTTATCCATGTTTACGTGTGAAGCCCAGAGGCTACACGAACTCCACGTCACCTCAATTGTCCATGTGTTAGGCTTGATTCGCCACACGTGCGGGGGCGTATTGAAATGAGACATTGTCTGTGGTTTATAAGGGTTTGAGCCACTCCACCCATTATTAATTGGTTTTGGATGTGAACCCCAGACTATTTTATCATGGTATCAGAGCGGGTTACCCACGTCTACATGTGAAGCCCAATGACCACACGCACTCCACGTCACCCAAAATGTTATCCACGTGTTAGGCTTGAAAGTTCGCCACACGTGTGGGGACGTGTTGAGATATATATCCCACATTGAGAATTGAGACCTTGCATGTGAGTTTATAAGGGTTTGGACCACTCCACTCATTGCCAATTGGTTGGTTTTGGATGTGGACCCCAGAATACTTTATCAAGTTTCATTCTTCTGCAACTCTTCTTGAGCTCTTCATGCTTAATGGTTGTGTTAAATTGTTTATCCACTTGGCAAATTAATCTATATATGTTGATATTGAGTTTTCAGAATTACCAATATATTTCGACAACTAAACTATACCTTATGACATTTAATGTATTATAGGTTGGTGGTATGGTGTCATTGGCCACTTCGAGTTGTGCAACAGGAGTGAGAAACACTGCCATTGTCACTACAATGGTGAGAATTTCTATTCTGTTTCTGCAATTTCTATTCTGTTCGAACAACAGACACAGAGACACCTCTTTCAGTCTATAAGGAAAGTATTGAGTTTTGATTTGAAACAACAATCGAATAAGTAGGCTCAGTTCCAGCACCAGTTGGATATAGATTTCTCAAAGCTCCACTTTCTGAAAATGTTAGCAATGGCAAAAGAATGAGCGACTGATATATAGCTTTTCACTATGAAATCATGCATTGCCTTGTGTATCTGATTCGTTACACGCTTCAATGATATAAATTTTCCACTGTTTAAAATCCATTTCCACATAAAAATAGCAAACTGGCATTCATAGACATGTATGGAGTTATTAGTGTATGTTTATGTTTACCCCTCTTAAGAGAAACACCTGCAATTTCGTTTCTATTTTGGACGCAAGATGGCTGTATTAAGTTATTCATGCATGGCTGTATTTTGTATGTTTGATACTAGTACTTCCAATTAAATTAGATCTCCTTGGATAGCAGAATTGTGCTTTGCTAAATTCATTATTGACATATCAGGACAGCTTAGTGATCAATATCCCTTTAGCTAGTGAAGGGAGCAACTTGCATTTATAGTTTTGCTTATACGCAGCATCTCATAAGGTACTCTGCTGACAGATACAGTAGTACTGGAGTTCAGTCAATATGCCCCTGGCTCGCGGTGGAGGCAAATGATGATAAACCGAAAATACCACCGAGAAGAGGGGAACGAGGCAGATGGTTTCTATGGAGGAATTAGAAAGCTTTACAATGTAGAAGAAATTGCAAAGTGGAAGCTCCTATGGCCTAACCAAGTCCTGGAATAAATATTCCTCTCTCACTCAAGTCTGATTCCTAAATAAATACTGAGAATGCTTTTGTTTTTGCTAATGAATTGTGATTGAAAAGCTTATAGTCAGGGACCTTGGATTGATTAGGAAATAGTTAGGGTGTAGCTTATACTTCTGTAAATCAACGTTCAATGAAGTAGTCATATTTAGAGCATCAAGCTTATACCTATCAGCTTCAGAACATTAGATATGCTTAAGAATCTAACCACTTAAGATGAAATCTTTTTAGAATTAATTGTAGTAACCAGATATGTGGTGAAATGAGTATCTGTCTGCAAGTTGTAATGTTAATAAACATGCTAAATCTGCTATGCTTGATAAAATGTGTAGGCTAACCATGCTTTTTAATTAAAATAAGGGTTCTTAGCTGCATGGTTTTTGCTCAAACGGTGTGTGTATTGCAGCATAGTGTATGACCATTTTGACATATTTTCGACAGCTTTTTTATTCGAATGTGGTTCATAATTTGGACTCTCAACCACTAAGCCACAACAGTTGCTTCTGAAAATGCTGTTTTAATGAGCTCTAGAGTAGAACAATTAGTTGAACCAATGTTCCTTTGTTAGAAGTTTAGAAGTTGTAGCTCTCTGAGATGCTCTAACCGAAGCAAGAAGACGTTTAGAAGTTGTAGCTCTTAGAGCATAGCAAGAAAGAAACGGTCTTACAATTCATAAACATGTCGTGGGACAGTGGGAGGGTGACTCTTAGCTGCTAATTTAACGTGTCACTAACCAATATGGTATCTCTTGGCATAAACATGTCGTGGGAAAATGCGATAGCTACTTTGACCTTGGCATCAGCACGCTTCTTGGCTTGTACTTCTTTGTCAGCTTGTAATAAAAGCGCTCCTACTTCAGCTTCAGCTAGTCTTCGTTGCAACTGCTTTATTTGTTCCTCTAATGTTGACGTATTAGTCATCATAACTGACATGGTTTCAAACTTTATGTCCATATTTTGCTTGAACCATTCCGAGGTTCCCATCGGCCATATATAAGGTCTTGGCTTGACTTGGTACTCAAGAGATGCTCTTTGTTGTGTCTGAATTTGAAATGCCCCCACCATTTTTTGGGTTTGAATTGCCCCCAATCGCATAGCAGCATCTTTGTCTTCCCTGCACGAATTGTGAGAGGTTGAAATGAACTTCACTGTTTGAGGTCGACTGGAAGTCATATTGGCTGTCGATGCTTGTTGTAGGGATTTGAGGTTATGGGCTTCATGCCTGTTTAGAACCTCTCTTTTTCCCTTGGTGAGTGTCACCATTATATTTTACGTGACATTTATACCGATTTGAGTAACCACGTGTGGTGATGCCGTAGTGATCAAGTGGATGGGCATTGAGCTAATCATAATTTGAGTGATGACAACGGCTTGATTAGTCTTGACAGCTGAAGCCTTGATGACTTTTGAAGCTGTTAATGTGCTTTTAGTGGCTACAATGGATTTGACTTTTTGAGTAGCTTCTCCTGATTGAGCCTTGGTGGTGTTTCTCCTTTAAACTCTTGCCGCTCGCTTTCTTGCATTTCTGAGAGCATTCTTTGAAGGTGATCTCGTCAATTGGGATTTGTTAATCATTCTAGAGGTACTGTTTACTTTAACATCATGGTCAGACCCCAAACTGTTACTTGAAATGGAAGCTTGATCAATGACGAATGAGACATAAGGACCAGCTTGTCTTGCATGTCCACCATTTGATTGAGTTCTTTCAAGCTTACGATCATGGATTATTCCTTGTGGTGCCATCTTGTTTTCCCCTGAGACAAACAAGTAACAAATTTGACAAGTTTCTTAGTAAACGGAGATGAAAAGGAAAATGGATCCCTAGTGGAGTCACCAAAAATTATGTTGGCTAAAAATATGCACGAAGTGTAAATGTCACCCAACATAATTTCACTCATATTCATTAACAGAATGAAGTTTTAATTATGTCTAGTTTGACCCATTCAAGATGGAACGTGTCTTTTAATTACAATCCCTTGTTACAAAGGAACACCCTTTGATTTTGTTTATTAAGAGACCATTGTAGGTTTGTTTGTTTTTGCGATTGCACCCGCATTTTGGAATGAGTTGCCTACGTACCCCGGAGGGGATCAAGTCACTCGTAGTTCAAGAGTTCAAACAAGTGAATGACTCGTTGGAGGACTTTGATTTTGGAGTGAGAGTAGTGTTTGAAAATGTGTTTGGATTTGTGTCTGAAGGCATTTGAGCTTAGGAGCGAGATTCTGGCTTCAGGCGATCCGAGAATTTATTTGGATTGACGGTTGCATCCAGATTTAAATCCAGACTGCCTACATACCATGTGAAGGGATCAAACCAATGTAGTTCGAACATTTAGGATTTAAATGGGTGAATGACCCATTTATTTGAATTTGTGTTTGGGATATTTGTGAGGGTTTAAAGCCCATGAATTTGGTTTTAAGAATTTGACTGGAGTCATTTGGACTGGCCGAATTTGATTGTTGGTGTCAAGGATTATGTTTAGAATTTTTGGTTGCATCTAGTGGGTTGCTAGATTGCCTACGTACCCTCTTGAGGGATCAAACCGACCATAGTTCATTGGGGTTTGTAGCCTTTGCGGCTTAGTGCCAGTTTTGGGTTTGACATATGTATTTTTGAATCTCTTAACTGAATTTATTGTGGACACCCAATTTGATAGAGTATCAGTTGATTTGAGTTGTGCACCCGAAATGGGTGATGCATTAGGACCTTGGATTGATTAGGAAATAGTTAGGGTGTAGCTTATACTTCTGTAAATCAACGTTCAATGAAGTAGTCATATTTAGAGCATCAAGCTTATACCTATCAGCTTCAGAACATTAGATATGCTTAAGAATCTAACCACTTACGATGAAATCTTTTTAGAATTAATTGTAGTAACCAGAATTGTGGTGAAATGAGTATCGGTCTGCAAGTTGTAATGTTAATAAACATGCTAAATCTGCTATGCTTGATAAAATGCGTAGGCTAACCATGCTTTTTAATTAAAATAAGGGTTCTTAGCTGAATGGTTGCTAGCTCCTTAGAGGTAGCTGCATGGTTTTTGCTCAAACGGTGTGTGTATTGCAGCATAGTGTATGACCATTTTGACATATTTTCGACAGCTTTTTTATTCGAATGTGGTTCATAATTTGGACGCTCAACCACTAAGCCACAACAGTTGCTTCTGAAAATGCTGTTTTAATGAGCTCTAGAGTAGAACAATTAGTTGAACCAATGTTCCTTTGTTAGAAGTTTAGAAGTTGTAGCTCTCTGAGATGCTCTAACCGAAGCAAGAAGACGTTTAGAAGTTGTAGCTCTTAGAGCATAGCAAGAAAGAAACGGTCTTACAATTCATAAACATGTTGTGGGACGGTGGGAGGGTGACTCTTAGCTGCTAATTTAACGTGTCACTAATCAATATGGTATCTCTCTCAGAAATTGCGATAACTTACTCAAGAAACTCTGTCAAAAAACAACCACAACATAGAGCTAGGAAGGGAGCTTATGTTCAACGGAACACAAGACCTTCATAACTACTAATGCTGCAACTGTGATCCACATGAGTTACCATACAAAAGATATGTCTATAGTGTACAAAAGCCTCTATGTATATCAAGATTTTATGCCTTGTACTTTGGTTCTCTGAATGGTTTTTTAATGATAAAACCTGAAGGAAACACAAGCTTCCAACGAAACTCAACTTTACGTATTCTTTTTCATCTTGACATATGTCATATGTTGTCCCTGCAATATGAGCACAACCAAAATCAGATAGCTATTTATATTCAAAGAACATAATGCTTTCGTCGACAATGATACTGCTGCAGCAAAATAAACATAATACCATGGAATTCTAATCATGAAATCCTTAGTAGAAAACTTCATCATAAAGCATATATCCCGAAACCAAATTAATCATCAATCAATAGAAGTCAATAACTCCCACTAAGAGTATGAATTGTCCTTAAGAGAATTCTAACCTTAATATTGCCTTGAAAATTCAATGACAGCATACACACATTATGTACATGCTTAACAACTAAATCCTTTTGACATAAGTCACAGAATTAATTTAATCTAATATCTGATAATGCACTTTCATGAAAACAGCAACAGAACAAACAAATGTAAGGGAAGAACTCTAGATTAATGAGAAAAAAACTAATACTCCCACTAAACCAAGGAATTCAAAACCCCCTTTCAAGAACATGCATAAAAACCACTTTTCTTCAGTGTAAAATGAATTACTAAACACATCACAAATTTCATGATTCATCCATGTCCAAAATCTGTAAGATTTGAAAACTGTACAGGCTATTAAAAAAGATATCCAAAATATCATGTTCTCTTAAAAGTTAGCTTCTGAAAGTGAAACCTTACTCCCACTGTCCTGTAACAAATATGATCATCCTTATGACAATAGAAGATAGACTCCCATTGTCCCTTAACAAATGTGATCAGTCATATGACAATGGAAAATAGTGAAACTACAGTTTAATAGATACGGTTAATTCCAAAAACACATGCACACATGCAACAACACTCATATAGTAATTCACATGTAAGTGTCAAATACTTTCCCCTGTTTTTTTTAAAAAGTTTTGATATCCTTTTCTACCTTTGGAATGCAATTTGTTATGTATCACAGGCAATGAGAAAATAACAGACGACTTAGCAACCAAAATAGAAATAGAGCGATCACATCAACCAAGATGTACTGTAACCTTTAGACAATGTCAAGCAACACCTTTGTGGCAAGAAGACATGACATTCCGAAGTTTTCTATTCAAATAACCAAAATGGGCAAAAATGCTATTTTGCTAAGATCAGTCAACACCTGTATGTCAAGAAGAAAAAATCTAGGCAAACCAGATGCAATTTTATCAATTTTGTGATGTGTTGTATGCGCAAGTTAAATCCATGTCATGTAAAGTTTAAACCTCCTTTAAGAGATACAGTCATGAAATTAGTATGCACAACACAAGTTTCTTGATCTTATAACTTTTATAATCAATGAGAGATCCTAATGACGGTTTGCTTTGTGCAACATGTATCACTAAGGCACCCCAAGGATCTGAGACCAAAGTTAGTTCCTGTAGTTCATCGAAGCACAAGGCTTGATAAAACATATACCAACTATGCTTATAGTAAAATTTAATGAAAATTTAACAAGACACTTTGGGAGATATCTTTTATCTTATTAACTAAATTTTACACAAGCAATTTCTAACAACAAGTACACAATGATTATCAACATATGCAAGATATTCCAAATCATATAAAATCGTTGAGGTAACATATCACAATAATCATTGACATATGAGCACTAAATTTGAATTGATATCAAACCAAAAATTCACATCTTATTACAAAAAGAGAAAAATGAAAATAAAATTTGGATTGGCCATTAGGGTTTGCTAAGAAGTACATAGTATCATGGACGAATTGATTTGATTGCTTGTTAAATGTATTCAATTAAGAATTGATTTTGGTTGTTTAGAAACAAATTAAGATTAGATCTGCAATTGAATTTGATATGTCCCAAATGAAAGTTTTCATAATTTGAAGAGACCTTTGTGCAATGAACCTGAGATTCTTTTTCATGTTGAAAATCGAACACCAGTGCCATGTTCTTTTGGGAATTTTTTCTTTTGTTTTCTTTACTAAAAAGAAACTTGTATAACTAAATTAGTTATTATTGTTTATTGAAAATAAAATGATTTCCACGTCACTTGCCAAATTATACTCATATTTAATTACAACAATTTGATTAACTAAGATCTAAGGGTTAAAAATTAATGTAAAAAATAATATCAAATATTATGTTTATTAAACTGCACCGTATAAATATATCACAAAAATATCCCTTAACTCTTTACTTAATTGCCCATACAATCACCATGAGCAAAGTTGGCGAGTTACTATTAGACCCCTCAGACATTTCCCTCTCAAACTCAAGCATGAGATGATTTCCTATTTGAGTTGCATCCATGCAACTTGTAGATGCATTATATCACAAGAGATAAGAGTGATAAAAATAGAAGAAGTTGTAATTAAGAAATAGAAAGAGTTGTTGGATTAATTACTTGGCCTATGTATTCTTATATATGGTCAAATTAAAAGCTATATATACACATATTTCTAAATACAGTTCGTATCTAGAACGAAGGTTCGTTTTGGTGAGTTAAATAAAGAACTTTAAATTTTAATTTCAAAACGAAGCTTCGTTTTAGATAAAAACTGTTTCTAAATATATATTCCATAAAGAGGTTGGTTGGTTCATGCTGGTAATGGTTTTACACCCACAGATTGGATGGAACACATGCATTTTTTGGGAAATTAGCTGTGTAGCTAGGAGTGTCACTTGTAGACTCAATTAAACGTAATTAGCTAGGGACATAGAAAACCACTGATTTGTGCACTCTCTATAGTACGTTGGGGCCAAACACTTCGATCCATCTTCTCTTGTTGTTTCTTAAGTTAACTTTCTCATCGAATTCGTGTCCAATCTTGATCGATCGAGGAGATTGCATTATTATTGTATCTCTAGCTCCACGAGCAAATTTAATTCTCTTCAAATGTCTAAGGGGTCTATAGTAATTTTATTTCTGTCATTTAATCTGCAAGTAGCTCAAAAGAAGAGCTTTCGTACAAACATTATATACAAGAGCACATGACTTAGCTTGTGCCAATACCCAAAACCAAAATCAGAGTACTGATCATAAGAAACAATAATAAGTTATACCAAAAGCAAAGTAACATGTAATTACATTGCTCAAACAAGCTTGTTATTGTTAGCTAGAATATGGGTGTTATTTTCTAACTCACTTAAATTCGCATGTTGATAGTCAATATGTGCTAAGCATTACTGCATGTCCGTTCTAACACACGCATATACATAGTAATGTTTCTATTTAATGCTATGTGCGTATTAATTTGGTAGAAACTAACAGACTTACGAGCAACACATGTATAATTTTTCATATAACTATGCGCCTGAAAAACCATGTATAAACAAATATAGATATCAGACAACCGTAAGAAGGTACAGTACCAAAACAGAACTATAGTGACCTTAATATATATATATATATACATATCCTATAATTATGTGACATTTCTAAAAGTATATAAACACCCATTAAGTAGCACTTTTTCTAATGGCATTGCTCATCAAAGATTAACAATTATATAAGATACATGTGTTAAAGAAGATACAACATAACTATTTGCTCTATCTGTACTGATGAACAGATAGACCACGTTATCATAACCCTGAAAATCATAATAATAATTTACCGATATATAATATATGTACATGATCTGCAGTCATAGCGTGTCAACAAAAATTAAGGTATGTCCTCACCATTGCAATTTCATTTGTCACAAAACTCAATATGATATCTTGACCAAACATTACACAGAAATTTTTTTAGAAGCCTGTTATAATCTTATAATGCAAATAACAATAATATGATTTAATGGCATAATGATAGGTGCAAATACGAAATTTTTTGCATACACCAAGATACAAGTGAACCAAGTATTTATTAGAAAATCTTAACCGTTGATATTTATACTTAACTTTTTTTTAAATATTAAATGATAGGATAAATGTAATCCAACGGTCTATTCATCTTAGTTTAAGTGCATCTTGGTGCTTTGAATCCTCTCTGATGCAAATAATGTATGTGTGAAGTATATGCTTAGTTCACACATACAATTGACATACCTGCTGAATGCTCCCTAGCATCCTATTTATAATTCCATATATATGGTCATCATAACTGATTTCCTTATTAAAACCAAGAAATTGATTCATAAGGCCAATTATGGTTCCAAGACACCAGCCATATGCATAACGGAGCGGATTCAGTGCACCTTGGTGGATTTAAACCAATCACGTGGTTTGCACGTGCACCGTTTGTTTCAGACGGAAAGTTAAATGAATCATTGCTCGGTCAACAAAAATGAAAAACGAGACAAAAAATGCTGGTGTAGTAAAAGTTTAATTTTACCTCAGTTATTGAATCTTCCATCCATGGCTCTCCATCTCCTACCCACGGCTCAAACCCAGACCAAATAGCCATCACCATCACCAACCCAATTTCATATACTACAGAAACTATCGACTCAACTCAACTTTTATTCATCTCCTGGGTATTATTACCCCTAAACCTTAAGGGATCAATTTTCCAATTCTGATCCTCTGTTTGAGTGTGAATCTCCCTAATCATCTTCTCAACTATCGACTTGCTCGATTGGAGCATCATTGATCCAATTCATTTGAGTTCATAATTGTTGGGGTGATTGTGTGAGTGGCTGGGGGTGGTCTTTTAGTGAGAGAGGGACTGTGGGCGTGGCTGAGGTTTCATGAGAGATACATAGAGATGATGTGGTCATTTTGGTTTTGTTAATATGCTTTTGTCTTTTTTATTTTTATATTTTTGATTACATTTTTGTCTTTTTTATTTTGTTGTGCAGTCTTGTATTTTTTTTCCTGAGAGAAACTACATTAGCCTAGAAAAAGAAAACTTTTTTATTATGTTTAAATAAAAGTGAAAAATAAATGAAACCAAGATGACATAAAAAATTAAACATGATTTCTAACAAAAAATAATAATTAAAACATTGATTACTTTATCTTCATGAGGATTTTTTTCAATAAAAAATATAAAAATAAAAAAATAATTACAACTTCATGACAATCAGAATTAAGATTATCTAAAGGATACAGTTATTGTCACCCTACTTCATCTTATGAAAATAAAAAATGGCTATGATCTATTGCGGCCTTCATCTACGTGTTTAGTCTTAAACTCAAAATATATACACACACGTACAATCCCTCTTCATTAAGGACATTCTTAACTTAACTATGATGCATATCTTTTTAGCTTAACTCATTTTTTTTTTATCATAATTTCTCATCTTAACCTTTAGTATCTAGGTATATATGAGTAGATCATCTGTAAAATTTCAACTAATTTGATAATTATTAAGGTATTAAAAACAGTTAAGATAAGAAAATATGATCGAAAAGTTAATTAAACAAATCTGCACCACAGTTAAGTTAATGACATCCTTACTTAAGAAAAATCCTATATATATATATACAGTCCCCTTCCAGAGAGGGATCTCTCTTTGAAATTAAAGTGCGGGACTCCTTATTTCACTCATTTTCAGGTTGTATTTCCACATCTCAACTGTACAATGTCTAAAACACAGTGTGTAGATCATTCCTGCAAAGTTTCTCTTACAACATTGATATTTGTGATCGCTCCAAAATGTTCTTACTTCATCTTGATTCTTGATGGTTCAAGCAATGCTACCTGAACGCAGAACGTTGTGGTATGCTAGTCCTTGGGTACGCCGTGTGTTGGAATAATTAGTTAATTTTAATAAATTGTTTATGATGAATACTATAATAAATAGATAATCACACATAATCTTAATTCTAATAGCAAATTTTACACGTCTACCCCTTATTGCTTTTTGAACAGAAAACTAAAGAAGGATAAAAGCCTAAAATGTCTCACTATGTATCAAAAAAGGAAAACAAAAAAAGATAAAAAAAAAAGTCAAGCATCGTACATATGCAAATCTTTCCAAAAAAAAAAAAGGTAATCACAAATATTTACCTTATTCTATGTACTTTTACCATGATGACTGACATTTTTTTGTCTTAATTATTGTTAACGGTGTTAATATCGGTGTTAGTGTCATGTAGTGGACTAAATTAAATGAATGATTGTGATTGATCAGTTATAGTTGGTTCACATGTACCTTGGTGCATACAAGAACTTTCGTATGCATAATCATATGAACACAATTATGATTGTGACATTTTGATTGACTGAGGAAAGACGTCAAGCAATAAGTTCGAGAGACCCTTTTCCTCTTTTCCTCCCCAGAAATTAAATAGAGCAAATCCCAATATTTTTTTTTTCCTCGCATCGTAAGAAGGAACACACATCTATATTTCTGTGAAAATGGCTCTGATAGCACATGTAACCTTAAACTTAAAAGCCTTTAGATCGCTTCATAAAAAATATAGATACAATTGAATAAAAGTAAGAACAAGAAATGAACGATAAATGGATTATACACCTTTTAGATTTGATAGCCACTCGATCCGGCCCAAGTCTTTTGCACTGCATCTCATTGTAGTATTCTTTGAATTGGGCAAGAACCGTATTTCCGAGAGAATGAGAGTGTATGGACCTAAGCTTTTATACAGAATTGGATATTCTGTCACATTCCGGTTCTTAAATTAAATTACAATTATTTACTTTTGGTATTATTTTGGTTTTTACCGTTTTGAGTAACCGTTTACTATTTAAGGCTCCAAAAGTTGACTTTTTCTTTCATCTAAAATTTGGGAAAACTTTATTCATGAAAGTCGTAGAGGACATTAAGCGGAGTTTGTAGACATATGGCACGCTTAAATCGGAGTTCGTATGAAGAAGTTATGGTCTAAAAACGAAAGTTACTATATTTGGTTAGGGGTAGGGCTGCCACTCGGTCGGTTCGAATCGGTAATGGGCGTTACCAACTTCAAAACCAAAGCTTTCGGTAATTAAATATGACTCTCAATTACCAAACCAAAAATTTCGGTATGAGATAAATCTTACCAACTTCGGATGTCGGTTTTTCGGTATTACCAAACTTCACAACAAATATATTTTCAAAATATAACAAAACAATACAAAACTATAAAATTTAAATATCACTTGAGTTTCTAGAGTCTGATAATACATATACAAAAGATAGTGATTTCAGTACACATTATCGAGTATGGTTTAATTTTCTACCGAAATAGTCAGGATGTAAATGTTTCCAAATTTTTATATGAACAAGTTATGTGTCATTTATGTGAAAGTATGTGTGTGGAAGAGTCGACCAAAATAAGTCACATAAGGGCAGTAAAAGCTTTTTCGTGTAATAAGTGACGTTAAATTATGATTGACCGCTTTGATCAAGACTCGAGCATTATTGAGTACAATTGAATTTTCTATCATAATTGTATTGTACTATAATGATCACATCAGACGGTCGAATTTTAATTTTATGAATTGTAATTATTGGAACCACAACATGTCTGGTAATGTGGTATAACTTATTTAGTAAGTTATATGCATATGTACATCTTTGTGAACCAACTACAAAGAGGAAGCAAAATTTTCAAAAACCTTGTGAACTATGATGTGATCAATATAGTGAAATACAACTATGGTAGAAAAATTAGGTATTTTTGATAATTTTTTGGCCTTGATCAAGGCGGCTAACCCTATTTACGCTTGTGCTTCCTATGGGGAGCCCTATCATCAAAAGAGGTAAAAACATTCCTAAATTTTTACATGGGCGGTTACATGTCATCTAAGTGGGTTTGTCTATGTGTGTGTGTGATGAATCGACTAAGACGGGTAGGTAAGAGCGTTTTTATATAACAAGTAATATTAAATTAAAGTTGATCGCTTTAATTGAGACCCGAATGCTACCAAGTATAGTTGAATTTTTCTATTCATTGTCTTGTTTTTTACTAAATGGTATATACAATTAAAAACGTGAGATAAAATTATTAGTCTGTGTGTTTTTAGAAATATAAGTCTTTAAATAATTAGAATTTCGGTAAATTCGGTATTTACCAAAAACCAAACCAACTTTTTCGGTATTTCTCGGTTTCGGTTTTTTCGATTTCGATTACCAAAATTCGGTTTACCAAATCATAAATTTTCGGTCGGTTTTCGATCGGTTTGGTATTTACCAAACCAAGTGGCAGCCCTAGTTAGGGGTAAAAAAATAGAAACTTATCAGAAGAGGTAAGGTAGAAATCAGAAATTACTTCTCCCTCTCTCTCTCTCCTCTCTCCCACATCTCTCTCCTCCGCCGGACTTCTTCGCCGCCTTCCTGCTGAGATAGGTGGCATGCTTGGTATCGATTTGAAGCTTGGAGCATCCTCTACAAATCTAGGTAGGTGGCAGCCCGTGTTGCGTTACCGTGAAGGAGCAGTTTTGCCGGAAGGTGTGGTTGTGCCACGGAGGTGTTTTGCTTAATACTCTCTTTTCCGGCTACCATAGCCGGAGCTGTTGGTCTCAACTTTAAGCTCTCCCTTCCAGTAGTAAACCCTTAAAAGGATACATCCTAACTCGAGTCAGGAAAGGAGAATCGAAGATTTGAAATTCTACTTGAATTGGGGTTTTTCTGTTTTGATTCGACTGGCATGTTTAAGCTTGAAATTTATCAATGTGGTAGTTATGAAAGTTTTTTGGAATGTTGAGAGAAAGATTGTGTCAAAATTTGATAGTCATTAGAGGACGTTAGACTTCGGCCGCCGGCCGCCACTTAAGGGTAGTTTTTCATGTTTTTGAGTTTGTTTTAATGAGAGGAGTTTTATGATGTGAAGTTTGGAATTTTTGAAGGAGTTTTGGTTAGGTTTGGAATTTTTCAAAGATTGAGAATTTTGGCAGTTATTAGAATAAAAATCCGGCCGTTGGATTTCTTTGGTGTTTTGGCCACGATCCTTAGCGAGCGGGCGAGAGGTAAATAACGAACAAAGAAAGAGGATTTTTACGGGCGTGCCACCTCGCAGACAAAGAAAGAGTGTTGGGTGTGAGATATTGACTTCTGATCAAGCGGAGGGGTTTCCAGGTGCCACCTCAGATGAGGATTACAAGCACAAGGCGATTGATACTCACGGCGGGACGCAAGCAGAGCAACTATAGGGAATCAAGGAGATCAGGGGCGAGTCCAGGAGGGCTCTGAACTAAGGCGATGACACACTTAGGGTTAGGGTTTCGAGGTAGCTCGAAGGGTAACTGATTTGCAGTTTGTCTGTTGTTGTTTGTAAAGAGATTGTGTGTGTTTGTGAGAGCTTTTGACCCTTTCATATAGTAGTTCGACTTGCGACAGAAGAAAGATAACTTAGAATCCAAGTATGACTCCCAAACCTTAATCCCACAAGGACACAGTTTCTTTCACGTGGACCAACCAACTTATGACACATGTCCAATTTGCACTCTGCATGTGCTACTATTTCCATCACGCAGGACTTTAAAGGGCTTTCTATATTTAAAGGGACACAGGGATTAGCCTGAAGTATGTCAAAGACTTGTAAGAGTTTTCAACGATTAGTGTGGTGTACGCGGACTCCGCCTATGACTTCTATGCGAAGTCTCCCACGCAAGCCAGTTCGCCATCTCGCCTTGATGTATTCCACCTAGCCTAGGACTTTTACGTGAAGTGCCATTACGCCTCACCTACGCACGAAGTCATTCCGCGCACGAGATCTTAGTGTGTGAGCCCTGTATTTTGTGTGAAGTCAACTCGAACGCGAGTTCTGTAATTCAGCTCGCGTGGTCTTACTGGCGGGCTATTACTTGTAAACTTACAAAATTTGTGCTCACCGGTTGCGACGTGGACCAATATCGTAACTAATATTTACTTGGATATTTTACAGTCCAATAAGGTATTATTACCTGGACAAAAATGCCCTCTGGCTCAAACATTGCCCCCTAGGCCTTGAGGTTTGAGACTAAGCCAAAATGCCTTATTGAACAAATCAAGACGATTATAGATTTGGAAGATGCTAACATTTTGGCGCCATCGCGACCTTCATCTCACTAGGGGAACCAAAGTTTTAAGGCACGCGTTCCCAACTAACTCGCGAGACAGCTTATGTCTGTAAGGGGTGTCTTACTCACTCGTTCACCTGAGCTAGGTCCGCATTCACCTGCTCTTTGCTGCCCCCTAGTGCGAATTAAAGAGAAGCAAACAAAAGGGTCGACGAACGGCCGCACAAAAGTTGGTTCCCCTTGGGTCTGTAAACTGTTAATCCACCTGAAAACTGAGCAAAGTAATTGAAATTTGTTCTTTCTCTTGGCTTGGACTCTTAAACTTGAGCCTAAATACAAGCAGAAGTATCTAATTATCTACATAGTACAAGCAGAACTATCTGATTATTAAAGTATTATAATCCCAGGGGCCGGCAAACAGTTCAAACCAGATACTTGCATACAACTTGGTCTTTTTAAGATTAGAAAGTTTTTCAGCTTAGTAAGAATGGAGACATAGACGAACAAGAAGAAAGATGGGGCCTCCCCCAAATACCAACAGAGAAAACTGTCAGACAAAGAGCATAAGTAATGCCTTAATGATTGGTATGTGTCCTATGTAGACGTTAATCACAAAGAGGTCTCACTGGACGATTGTTTTTTCAGTACAAAACAGTTGTAATCATCATTGATGGGTTTTAAATACTGCAAGTGCGCTTTGTCATTAGTATATGATTAGCAAGTCCAGAGTCCAGGGACTGAACTAATCATCTGTTCATCTGGTAGCTTCTGGTTCAGTGACTTTGCAATGGCACTGTTTATCTTGATCCCTGTGGCATTACTGCTATCCGTTTTTGTGTTCTCGGCTTTCTTTGTGCTGCGATCATGGACTTCATCACCAAAAAGTATGGTGGGAATCCCAGGCAGCTTGGGATGGCCTATTGTTGGAGAAAGCTTCTCATTTATATCAGAGTTCTCAAGTCCATCTGGTATATACAGCTTTATGCACAAGAGGCAGCAGAGGTAAGCAATTAAATGACATCATTTTGTTCATTACAAGAAAGTGAAGAAACATACTTTGATATATTTATGCATTGCATGTTATATTTTCAGGTATGGGAAAGTGTTCAAGACTTTTGTCTTGGGTAGATTCAGTGTGTTCATGACCGGGAGAGAAGCAAGCAAGATGTTGTTAGCAGGAAGAGACGGAATGGTAAGCTTAAACCTGTTTTATACAGGACAGCAGGTGCTAGGTCCAACCAGCTTGCTACAAACTACCGGAGAAGAGCACAAGCGGCTCAGACGGCTGATTGCTGAGCCTCTATCGGTTGATGGCCTGAAAAAATATTTTCAGTTTATCAATAACCTGGCAATTGAAATATTAGAAGATTGGCCTGGCCGAACTGTTTTTGTCCTTGAAGAAGCTTCTACAGTTAAGTATTGGTTACCGAATCAAGTAGCAAATTTCCTAGTCTAAAGTATAACTTGGGGAATGAAAGTTAATTATCTGTTAATTGTATCTGCAGTTCACTCTCAAAGTTATTGGTAACATGATCATGAGCTTGGAGCCTGCAGGTGAAGAACAAGAGAAATTCCGAGCCAATTTTAAACTCATTTCTTCCTCCTTTGCATCCTTGCCATTCAAAATCCCTGGAACAGCTTTTCATTCTGGTATTCAGGTATCGCATCTTTATAAACCATCGATGTTAATCAGTGACGAACAAATTGCTGACATATTGATTGTCCCACTTTTTCAGGCACGAGACAGGATGTATGCAATGTTAGACTCGGCAATTTCTAAAAGGAGAAATGGAGAAGGATTCCAACAAGACTTCTTGGAATCACTGATAATGAAACATAGCAAACTAGCAGGCAGTGAAGATAATAAGGATAAACTGACTGACAAACAATTGAAGGACAACGTATTAACTCTACTGGTTGCAGGTCATGATACCACCACTGCTGCTCTCACATGGCTCATCAAGTTCCTTGGAGAAAATCCGGTTGTCCTGGAACAACTAAGAGTAAGTCATCTATGTTAGCTTGGTTATAACTAATTATATTTGGTTTCCAAAAGACTGAAGCCTTAGAATTGTGGACTTGCAGGATGAGCACAGACAAATTCAACAAAACCGCGATGATGGAGTAAATCTAACTTGGTCTGAAGTTAACAACATGCCTTACACCGCCAAGGTAAACAGTGCATCAATACTCAGAAGTGAGAACCTTAATGTTATAATATTGTCAATTATAAACTTAAGCATTGTTCATTGTTGTTGACACTCAGGTAATCAGCGAAACTCTTCGAAGAGCCACTATTTTACCTTGGTTTTCAAGGAAGGCTGCCCAGAATTTTGAGATTGATGGTACAATTTTTTGTCTCCACACACCACATAATGAAAAGCCAAATATTTGTTTTAAGCTAATGTTTACTACACCAAGTTTGATCATCTGGTGAAATTTTCCATTATTGACAGGATATAAAATAGAGAAAGGTTGGTCTATTAACTTGGATGTTGTCTCTATTCATCATGATCCAGAAGTTTTTCCCGATCCTGAAAAGTTTGATCCCTCCAGGTTTGATGTAAGCGCGCACTGCCCCTACCAAACCTTTTAGCTGTGGCATTGCTCTCTGATACATTGGGAACTAATTATGGAATAAAAATACAGGAACCTCTGAAGCCTTTTAGCTTTCTTGGATTTGGTAGCGGACAGCGTATGTGCCCTGGAATCAATTTGGCCAAACTTGAAATCTCAGTTTTCATTCATCACCTGGTCTGCAAATACAAGTAAGCTGAAGAGAAGAACTGTGAGAAATATGGTCTAAAATAGAAAGTAACAGAGAACGTTCTTAACAAACCAAAGTTTGGAAGTTGTTGATCAAATGATCTACAGATTTATTAAATGATAACTTTAACTGAGCATGTCAACTCTTTGTGTAACAAGGATCTCTTGTTGCAACTAATTTCTGATTCTGAATTTCTATGAACTGTTACAGGTGGATGCCTCTGGAAAAAGATGACTCAGTCCAGCCAACACTAGTAAGAATGCCAAAGAACAAGTATCCGATTGTAGCCGAGCTACTTTAGTACATTTGCTTTGAAGCAAATCACAATGCACTTAGCACGACTTGTTTTTTTTTTTTTTTTTGTATATATAGTTAACAGCAAATAGTTCCTCTACTATGAGAATAATGTGATCACCAATAACGTTGAAGGTTGCAGTGGCACCTTTTACAAATCAATTTGATTTTTGAATAACGTTGAAGGTTGCAGTCATTGATAATTGCATTCCAGACACTTCTTTTCAATAAGTCCAGCCAAACATTGATATCAAACATAAGATTGTGTTTGTATTTGTTTCGCACTTCAGTTAACTGTGATATTTTTCTCATTGTCATAAATATATATTTGTCCAAGTGTGGGCATAACACGAGTGACATGACAATAAATGTATTTGTCTAACACACCTATAGATAGTTTCTATTCTGCTCCAAACAAGTTAAACTGTTTCTTCTACAATCAGTGTTAATAACCTGGTGTTAATGGCTTTGAAAACTTGAATATGATCAGCTTTCAAACATATCCAAGTAGAATTGATCCATCTGAAATCCCAGGAATAGCTCTTCATCCATGCATCTATGCAACTTCTATAATTCTGAGAGAATAAGTAGGCGTCATTTAGTTTGTGATGAACTTTTGACATCATGATCTTGAGTGTATTGACATTTATGCTAGTAAAAAGTACAAATTTAAGAAAGAAAATGAAAGCAGCTCCTTCTGTGAGGATGAATATTTGATATATCATAATTAAACACATTTATGCTAGACTTCATAAAAAATAATAATACAAGAATGATATAAAAACGTTCGTGCATGTCTCTGAAGTAATTAATAATGGAAATATTCCGCAGCCCAAAAAGTTGGTCTTTTTCCCAAAGAATTCAAGGATTCGTCAATTGTGAGTACTCTAATCCTTTCTCGAAGAACTAGGGTTTAACTGTTTAAGAGTAGCCATATCAGTCGCATTCTTACGGATTCCACATACTCTTGAAGCAGCCAAACACATGAGAAAGATGGCAGGTAAGACGGTTAATTTGATAGGACTATCAGCATGGTGAAAGAAGTAGATATACTGAAATGCGGAGAAAACACATTGACAGATGCCACTAGCTAATCCGTATGTGTCCGGGAGACTGTTGAAGAAAGTGTTAGAAGGATATGGATACCATATACACTGCAGTTTCTCCCAGCTCTCGAGTACTAAGCTTTCCTTGTGAATGAGCTCCCAAATGCAGGTGAATACAGATGTGATATCATTGATTGATATCTAATAGTCGACAAACGTTCCAAGAACCATGATTTTACCTTGGTATTCATGGGAAGTTGTGCCCAGAACTGATCGTTGATGGAACAACAGTTCGTCTCTCCACACACCAGATAACAGGACCCATTATTGATCTGTAAAAGTTTTGCGAGGATAACTGTAACTGGTCAAGTATTACCATTTATTTTTTTCTGACTATTAGGGGTGGAGGCCTCTGGAGAAAGATGATTCAGTTCAAGACAGCCAGAAAAAGAAAAAGAAATCAATGGAAACCCCATTACTAATGCAGAAAAACTAGGGTATCAAGGGAATTCATTAGGAAATTGCATATATGCTGCAGATATTATGCTACATATCAAATCCAAATATTTATACGATAATCAAAGTCTGTATAATCAAAAGGTCATTATAATCTTCAGCTAAAAAAGTTCTTCATCAGCTCTACTACAATTACCCCCAACACTACTTGTCCAAAACTGATTACAACTAAACAAATATATATCATACTGGCAATAGAGGTAGAGTAAACTTCACAACAAGAAAGGGACACAAAAATACATGCGGCATGACTGCTATGTATGCAATGCAACAGCAAGATACCATACATAACATAGCATAGTGCAGGCAGCTTACTTGGGGAGGAACCAAATCTAATGATCCATTCTGCAACCTACAGAAATATACACAATTAAATGTCCAACAATCGCAGATGTTGGTCAACTAAGATATGTTTCATTCAGTCATATAAATTGTAAGTTGTCTGTGACACTAATGCTGATTCATCCATTGTTTCAAGTACAGCCTCTTTTTAACAAGCAGGGTTGTAGCATCCGCTACATGTAGCTTCACAAGGGATCCAAGCCCATGAGAAGCTTTGGGTTGTAGCATTGCTACATGTAGCTTCAGAAGGGATTTAAGCCCATTTTCTTTTTATAAAAGAGGTGACTCACCAGGTTGCTGACGAAAGCTAGTTGTTGAGAGAATTTATAGCTTCCTTGCAATCACATTCCAAATGAAGAGATGAAAGGTGGAGTTTATCAGCTGATGAGCTTCCATACAGTCACATTCCAATCAAATCCCCAATCCTATGTCCACCTTACACTTGATAATCAATTCCATACCCAAGAACCTGGTAACCGAATTAGCATTTCAGATGTAAACAAGTTAATTCAACAGTAAAGTAACTTCAAACTTTTAAGGTATTTTTTTAGTCAGAAAATGGATGTTGAAGTTTTTGCAGATGATATGGGACAACATCAAGCTCCACTCTGTCAAAAGAAAAGAAACTCACAGTCTCCCAAAACATGACAAAACTTTAAAGCAGTGCCTCCCAAATTGTCCCTCAAGGGCTTTAAGGTCTGGTTTGGAAGGTGGATGACCCCTATAGAAGAAAAGTTAAGTCAAAATTTAAATACTATTAGGTAAGTATGAGATACTCAAAGCACTGTACAAACAATTAAGCAACAAGCTGTTAACGTGCTATGAGAATGAGGAATAAATATCTAATAGGAAAAAAAAAATTGCATCTAAATATAAATATGTTAAACTATAAGGGTTCGAAAAATGCAGGTACCTAGTAAAACAGAGAATAAAACTTGGATCACCAGGGGAGGACTTCTTGAACTTGCTGTTTGGGAGATATATATCAAAAACTGGCCTCACTTCATTAATCTGTATCCCATTGAACAATCCATTGACAAACTTAATGTCTTCAGTTTCAGGGCAAAGTTGAGAAGAAACAGATTCATAGTTAGTCTTGACACCTTTCCAAGACCAGGGAATACCATGTCTTGCAACAATGTAACCAAGGGATTTGAGTTGCCTATAAGCTCTAAATTCATCAAAGAAGATCTTCTTCTTTCCATCTAAAACCTTTGTATACTTCTAAGGAAATACCATCCAACAGAAGCAAAGCGCCTATTTCAACCAAATACCTATAAAAGGATTGTAACAATTTACTGACAGTTAAGTATCATGCCATGAAAGGAATGGTCACTGAAGCTAATGAGTAATATTAGAACTTTCATGTGCACAAATTTTTCTCATAGACGAAGTCAATCTTAACTCATTTAAATTTCAGTGACTTCATAATGATAACTACAACGAAAAGGAAAGACTTTATGAGACAACTAAAAGGCTACAGCATGAAAGCTTGAAAGGAAAAAATTTAATCTATAAAAAAAATTTAAAAAAAATTAACCACTCAGTAAGACAATAAAATCAGTGGTATCAAGAGTGAACAAGTCCAGTTCTTTCCAAGCCTAAATCTATCCCCATTTTTCATGAAGTACAAAGTTGTAGTAATTTCCAGAGAATCTCACACAGAAAATGAAAAAAGAACAAAAAAAAAAAAACGGGACAAGAAGGATGTAATAAAGTCAAGAGTCACAACACAAAGTTGATATCTTTTCACTTACAAAACTTCCTCCATGGAAATATAGAGCTTGCCATTACGAGAAATTCCCTTGGTCCTCCAAATTCTACCCTTTGGAAAGACGACAGCCATGCCCATCTCATCATCCCAGCGAGCCATGGATACACTAGACCTCCTGCAAAAGAGCACACAAAGCTCAATATGTGAGCATATATAAAACTTTTTGTAACTTTTTCTGTTTTTCATTAAGATAGCCTGTTTAAGAATACCAATAGTTGAAGATCATGATCGATCTTGAAGATCACACTAATAGTTTAAGTAACACCCAACCTGGGTTGAATCTTGGATGTGGGCAGAGAAGCATAGTGGTTTTCTTCTTCATCATCAAGGTCATTGGTATATTCTTCATCAAAACATTCTTCACGCATAATCATTAACTTTTGAGCTCCCTGTGAAGATCGAGAGCAAAAATATAAAGTACAAAATCAAACAACACACAGCAGAACTGCAGAAGAATATTGGACTTGTTCTATCAAAAATAGCCACATACAAGCATGAACAATAAAGAAGAAACATAAATAATAAAAATCATATGAAATCGGTAATCCTAATTTACTATCTGGGAAAACAGGTGAGAAACCCGTTGTGCAATAATTGGAGATGCAGAAGAGAATCAGCTGGTGACAGCTCATAGATTTGATAGAATACAGTTTAACAACACCATGAGACTACAGAATGTGTGGCCCATATGGGCATACCAGGTATATAAACAGTATTTAGAAATCCAGAGGTTAAGCATACTCTAGCAAATTTACATAAGGCAGAGATTGGTTTAATATTTTCAAAATTTCTCTTATTTTATTTTGGGAAAATGTACATTCAGTACTAATTTGAACCTCTCATTCCCTATTCTAATGATAATCTTTTTCATGAGCTCATTTCAATATAAGGTAACTTTTCTTATGCCCAAATGCATAAATCTTTACTAAAATCTTAACAAACCATATTATTTTAAGACTATTTTATCCTCACCCTTAAACATGAACAGTGAGAGAAAGTGGAAGAGAGAGAATATTTGGCCGGAACCTCACCGGACTCCGGTCACCGGCCGTCGGACTCCGGTCACCGATAACTCGGTTATTGATCTCCAGTAACTCAAATTTTCTCCAGTCGCCAGATTCCAGTCACCGGTAACTCGGTTACTAACCCCAATAACTTGGTTACTGACTCCCAATAATCAGTTACTAACCCCTAATAATTAACTTATTCCAGCTTAATTTAATAGAAAAGAAGAAATATCAAAACATTATCGAGTTACTAAACTCAATAATCAAGTTACTGATCCCTAATAATTTGGTTTACTAAGAGGGAATAAATATTGAGAAATTGTTTACTACCCCCTAAATTTATTGACCCCAATAAATTGTCACTTAATAACCATTTATCACAAAAATAATAGAAAAGGCAACAAAGAAAAACAAAATGAAGAAGAAAGATTCCAATAAAAAATTATAAAAAAATAAAAAAGAAGAAAGATCCATCAGCCGCCGTGGTGATCTGAGAGAGAGAGAGAGAGAGAGTGTGTGTGTGTGTGTTTGAAAAACTTGTTGGCAAACCACGTGAGTTGGTCGACCTCACCAATGCCTCCTCAAGAAGACAAGGACGTCATCAGCGGTGAGGATGCCAATGATGCCATAGAATCGAGGAGGGAGAGATCTAAGCACTTGCTGACGCCGGATCGGTGGTGAATTTGGTCCTATCTCGCCGGATTGAGATTCTCGCCGACCTCGACGGAGAAGTCCTCGCCGGTGCCTCAAGGCTACCCTTGTACTCGTTGTCCGTCGATCTCGAGCTTCTTGATGGTGCGGTAGGCGAGGACGAGGTCGCCGGGGCGACGGTGATCTGAGAGAGCGTGTGTGTGTGTGTTTTTTTTTTTTTTTAGAGAAGGAGGATAAGAGTGTAGATCGGGAAGGTTGAGTAGAAGATATTAAATTAAGAGTAATGTTGTCTTTTTAATATAAATCATTGGAATGAGCTCATGTAAATTTTTTTTATTGAAATGGACTCTTGAATCCATATTTTTGATTAAATGAGCATTTTCTCTTTACTTTAGAGAAACACATTTTACTATCCCACTTTACAAAAATATCAGCTTAGTATACCGCATTCACATCCATACCCAACATAAGTACGCAAAAATGTTTTAAAAAAAAAACTGCTGACAATACATACATATTTCCACAGACCTCAAGTTGATATAATCTGAATTTTAATGGAGAAGAGCATACAAAAGAAAATACAATACATACTGAATTACATACAACCATGATGATAAAAGGACCAGAAAGTACTAAAGAAAATCATATACCTTCATAGAGAATTCAGCAACACGAGTAACGGAGAAGAGCAGTAGATTAGCAAAGGTATTGGTGTTGTGAGAAACTGAACAAGAACAATGTAAAAGGGGTGGCATAGCCGCCCTTGCTTCTTGTTTTTAAATTTCATAGTGGGAGAAAAAAGAATTGTTTACTGGTGAAAGCATAAATTGATACTTTAACATTATCACCAAAATCCCTCAGCTGTGTAGACTTCATATAAAATTAAGGGAAAACAGAATATCATAATTCTAAGATGAGCAATTTCCATCATTATCAGATTTAAGGTAGGATTCTATCCAAAAATATGATTCATGGTATGACCTTGTCCATGCTAAACTCCATGGTTTCCAAAACAATCAAAAGAGCAATAAAGACTAAGCAACAATATCAATCCATGACACCTTCAAGCTGGTGCAGCTTGCAGTAGGGGATGCTCAAACTATGCTAAAAGCATCTGCAAAGGAGATTTATAAAGAATCTACGATCAAATAAAGGTACAATTGTGTGACTGAACCAAAATCTTGCATTATGCACAACAAGTAATAGCTGAACCACTAGAAAGCACTCTCGCGGTACAGCAAGATTCTTGAGAGTTCCTAAGAGAGCAGAAATCAGAAGACTCAGGGAGACATCATGAGAACAAATGGGAAACACCCATTGCTTCTAAGAACTACAAAAAGCAGGAGTTCCAACAACAGCACGCTGCTAATATAAATGAATCACTTGTGCCTCCCGCAAACACAATTCTCAGTCCCTACATCAGCTGCAATACATGGAGGCTGAACTTTCCCATCCTTGTACCATGTTGAGCGTTTTTCAACTAGTTCATTTAAGAAATCATCCAGTTTTTCAATGTTCACACTTGGCATCACCACAACATGTGCAATGTTTCCTTGGCAAGCCAACTGCCACCTACGAACGAACTCCTCATCTTGAGGCCGCTCAAATACAACTGTGCTACTTCGCTCATTCAGCATGGCACTAATCCCAGCATCACGAAGACGGTCTTTCAAGTAGTGAGCATTTCTAAGACACTTCTGAACTTCTTTTTGGAATCCTTTGTAACCTTTTCTGTTGAGGGTGTACCATAAGAAAATAGGAGCATGGCCATTCCTGCTTCCCATGATTGTCGCATCCCTTGAAGCAAGGTATTCTACATTATTTGAAAGGACATTAATGTGCTCCAGCCTTGTTATCTGAACACCACAAGGCATTGGACATCCTACAAACTTGTGACCAGAAACGCTCACACTTCCAATGGGCTTCTTGAAAGAAACTTTTGGTGCCTGCTCACAACTAAACATAGTGAGCAACAGAAGAAAACGACCCAGAACAGAAAAATTTGCATATTACAAAGAGAAGGAAACAACAAATAGTCTAAGATGCTCCTATCATTCAAACATATGCTCTGTATTGCATCCTCAAGATTTTTCTTTTCACTACTCCATGCTGATCTGTCACCTACCACTCACACTAGCTAAAACTAGGCCAGCTCCAATCTCATTCTTGGCTAACAGAGTTGGATTAAAGTTTCAACATTTATTTACAACATGATCCACTTATTCATGCATTGTCTATCTCTACCATCCAACCAGGACAGTGAAATTGTGTTTTGCCTCAACTTACACTTACCTATGTTAACATTAATGATAGCCGGTT
The DNA here is from genome assembly GCA_034370585.1 of Fragaria x ananassa. Lineage (NCBI taxonomy): Eukaryota > Viridiplantae > Streptophyta > Magnoliopsida > Rosales > Rosaceae > Fragaria > Fragaria x ananassa. Next base: position 18,358,554 of record CP139769.1, read on the forward strand.
TGTCCTTGTTAGCAAGAAGCTTAGCTCTAAAATCTGCGCAATCAATCTCACCGGACATCAGAGTATCAACCTTTTCGCATTCCATTCTATACATTCTCGCTGCTTTAAATATCGAATAATGCGTATCCTTGGAAGCATACAGAATCCCATCCGGATGCACTTCTCTCCTGCAAACAATCAAATTCTTTAGTTTAGCCAAAACTAGGTCAATCCTTCATCCAGTTCAATAGAATCGTAGACTTACCCAACTAGAATTCCATGCAGATTTCCTTCCGTGCCGCAATTGGTGATGTAACCCCAGTACTCATTCTTCTCAATCTCCCAAAGCCGAGCAAACCAATCAAGAACTCCCACCTCAAACTGCCTCGAATGGACTCCGTAGTTGCTCTCAATAAACGGATCGCCGAGATTGTTGATCGAGAAATGCTGCAACTGGCTCAGAGCTCCATAATCGAAATCCAGATTATAAGGATACCCTGCATTGAATTGAATTTCAATTTCAAGATTCGATTTCCAAGATTCATTTGATTTTGAACTCACTCAAACACGAGACGTTGTTTTGGATTTGGGTTTTACCTAAATGGTGCTTGGTGCGCTCCATGAGATTCTTGCGGTAGCGAGCAAGGACGCTGGCCATGTAGGCGTCCTTGTCGCCGGTGAACTCGTCGTTGGCGTCGGGCTCGGTGACGGCGAGGCAGGTGGTGTGGACGTTGCGGCCGAGGACGATCTCGCGCTTTTTGGGATCCTCGGCGACCTTGCCGATGAGGTCGCCGTTGGTGGTGACGACGGGAGGGAGAGGCTCGGCGACGACGGCGGTGGGGTCGAAATGCTCGGAGAGAATGTCGACCAAGCCAACAACCCCATTCTCAATATCCATGAAATTCTGCAACGAAATCTAACAGCTTGAAAACTTGAGAGGGAGAGAGAGGAGTTGGAGAGGAAGGGAAATGAGGGGGTTGGGATTTATTTATAGTGTCGTTATTTTTAAGCTGGGTTTAACACGTACTCCCTAATAATTAGTCAAATATTCCACGTCTGCTCTTTTCTGATTTTCTTCATTTCGATTATTATTTTTTTTCCTCTTTTTATAAATAATTAGAATTGATTTGATTTCGGTAGCCGACCCTTCAATCATCATAGAGTTTCATTAACAGTGTCCATACATTATCTTTCTCACTGGTCGAGTCGGTAGAAATATCTATATTCAAATTTCATCGACGTAGTTAGAGTTAAATCTTTAATTTATATTTAATGACTAAAAATAAGAAAATGTTCTGATATGACCATTCAGCACGGATTAATCTTTGAGGATATCGTCGTTGATACTCTCAAAAAAAAAAATCTTTTACATATATGAGATTTTTATTTCATTCTTGTTTATTATTGAGACTCGAGACAATATTGTGGCTCATATCTTAGCCAATTTTACTTATTTTTCTTATAATTCCTTAACTTGAGGTCTATAATCTTCGATGTAATTTCTAACGAGTATACCTAGTTTCTAGCATTTTATGAAATGACATTTTTTTTTAAAAAAATGTAAAGTAATGTATCTATATCTTGAGAGTTGTTTTTAAATGATCACTAGCATTTTTGTTTTATTATGTACAGGTAAACAAAATTAGAACTACATTCAAAACATCTTTTTATTTTCTATGAGCTGATTCAAACAGAACATGGGAGAGACACAAAAAGAGAAACAAGTTAAAACAAATAATTACTGGGTGAGTGTCTAACAAATAAAAAATAAAAAAAACTCTCTGATTTTCGTTTTCATGTGATAAAACGGTTTGCTTAGAGAGGAAGGAACAGTGGAAAACTGTGAATATTCAGAATCTGGCAGAATATAAAACTTCGTTGGTTTGCGCAGATATTTCAGTAATTGCATATACTCCTCACGTTGATCGGGAAATTGGGATACAGTAGTAGCAGCAAGACCACATCCATTTATGAGAAATAAATTAATCACCCATGCAAAACGAAAGACAACACAAATTGATTTTCCCTACCATCAACTTCAACACTTATTTCTTTAAAAGTGATTAATCAAAAAAATAAAAATAAAAAATAAAAAAAAATTAATTATATGCAACTGGACTCTTGCTGGGACAACTTGGCGACTTGCCTTTGGCGCCAGTATATTTTTTTCTTTTATTTTCTGCGACGGGACGGGTTCTCTTGGGAATGTAAACAAATGTGATCCCTTTTCTTTTTTTTTCTTTTTTTTTGCGTGTGTTCATGATCATATCCAGAGACTAGAGTACAGCTACGGAGGACCATGACTCTCCTCGATCATGTGTTCACTAGCAATCACTCTAGCGTCTCAAATATGGCAGGAACTACCGAACTAGGAAGTAGTCATCTTGCATTGTTCAGTAAAATTGTCATATGTCGAGGCTTCTGGTTTTGGTGGTTGGTGTTTTGGGTGGGCTTTACAGACATAAGAAAAATTATGCCATTTTGGTGATACTGCTCGACATGGTATGGTTTGACATTTTCCGACCAACGTCAGTGGCATGGTCAGGCCAGGTGTATGAGACTCATATGAAAAGAGCATATCTCCTACCTTGAACAGTTGAATATAATCAATATAACAATGCCTTACGGGTTGGGTTGAAGATCACCTATTTTGCACTTGTTATGGTCTAGTTAGGCATCCACCGAGTTATTGTAAGCAGTTAAATATGCTGAAGAAGCTTAGAGTGAGTGTTTAACATTACGGATTCTTCGATCTGATTGATCATGCATACCTTGATATGTAGCAGCACATGATGGTTATCCAAGTTAGAAGATATACAGAGTCAATGGTTCCTCATCTTTCTAAGTGAGTGTGGCTGGAGATGTGTTTATAATGAAGCGAAACAACATTACTATGTTTCCATTATTGACGCATCTTTATCAGTATCTAGCCCCAGGTGAAACCTCAATAACTATTTTGCCAGTAGTGAAAGCTTGCATGCTCTTTATGCCTTTGCTTCTTATATATCTTTGTTACTTAAATCACCAGAGGACACATTCTCGCGTACATCTCCCATATACGGAGGTATATTTATCATGTATATATACATCATCAATGAGGTCCAGATCATTTTGGTTAGCTAATCGCTATGACACCAAATTAGACATTCAATTGACTCAACGTACTACTTGTGCATTCAACATTCAAGTAACTAGCCACAGTATACATAGAACAATTTCTCACCTCGTCTTGCCGGAGGCATATATCAAAGGGAAATTTTTGGCAAAAAAAAATATAAGTTACTTCGAATAAATAAAATAATAAATAATAAATGACATTGCTAGGAACATTTTTCGTAAACTTACTTAACTACTGATGTTGTTTCGGAAAACCAATTTGCTCTTCTATCATATTAGTCTTGTTCACCTGATCAATTTTGGTCAATATTAATTTAAGGAAAATACTTGCGTCCGAACTAATATGTACATGTGCGTCCAGATTCTCTCTTGTTTACATATATACTCTTGTTAATGTAAATAGTACGGCTAAAATAGCCTCACAATTTAACCCTGCAAAAGATTGTCGATTGTAGTATAAAGAAGCAAGGATCGTTCATTGCCAGAGGTTGAGGGTATTTAATTTCACACACAAAAACAATGTTAGAAAAGTGTCTACTGTTCCTGACGAACAGTAGACTAAAATATAATTAACTACCTAATCTACACTACTTAGAAAATTATGAAAATTTATAAAACTAAACTAGACACAAAGAAGAACATGCACACAAAATTTGAGGGGATTTGGAGTTTGTTTACTATACTAAATAAATCACGAAATACAGAAGACAGAAGAATAAGAAAACAGTTTTGATTTGTAGTTTGAGAAATATGATAGAGAAGAGGTTAGGGATTTAGGAAATTCACCACCGAATATGCTTTAAAACAAAGTCCACACAACCAAGATTCAAATTACCAAGTTATGAAAAGGTTCAATCAAGAATAAACCGTGAACGCACTGCGTAAATTCTTATTACTTCCCTTGAATACTTAAGCAAGATGAACGCACCATTACTAAGCCTTTAGAATAACCAATCAAGGTATAGACGCTATCCTATCAAAAAGTTATTCTAAGCATTAAGATCAATAGAAGTGATTGAACAAGTATACAAAACTAGTGTGGAACGCCTACCTAGCATGCAAGTCTCTCTATTTGGTTTCACCTATTGTCCTATAGGTTTTACTACCTTGAATTAAGCCGCATTAACCGTTTAGGAGATTAAACAACCTAATTCTAGCCCCACTCACAAGTTCATAATGTTCTATGTATGCATCCATGAACATAAACAAACAAGAGTTCTCTATAAATCAAAACCAAACAGACAATCCAACTAAGCAAGATGAATACTTAAGCAAGATGAACGCACCATTACTAAGCCTTTAGAATAACCAATCAAGGTATAGACGCTATCCTATCAAAAAGTTATTCTAAGCATTAAGATCAATAGAAGTGATTGAACAAGTATACAAAACTAGTGTGGAACGCCTACCTAGCATGCAAGTTTCTCTATTTGGTTTCACCTATTGTCCTATAGGTTTTACTACCTTGAATTAAGCCGCATTAACCGTTTAGGAGATTAAACAACCTAATTCTAGCCCCACTCACAAGTTCATAATGTTCTATGTATGCATCCATGAACATAAACAAACAAGAGTTCTCTATAAATCAAAACCAAACAGACAATCCAACTAAGTAATTACGAAATCAAGGTTGTGAAACAAAGTTTATTGCATAATTCGGGGCTTCAAACCTCCACCCCTAACTAAGATAAACAAGCCACACATCGTTGTAGAAATCACATAGAGAAAATAAATTCGAAAGTTAAAGATTACAAAGGGAAGAAGAAAACTGTGAATGGAAGGAGTTGACGATGATCTTGGCGACTTCCCCTTGATGGATTCTTGTACGATGCAGCAACGTGAAGGCTCCCTTGCTGTATGACGGCTTAGGCCCCTTTAGGTATTAGGGTTCTGTCTTAAGTAGTCTCCAAGTCTTCAAAGCTTCCTTTTCAGACCATGTTTCCTTCTTTGACTAGAATCAATGTTTGGGCCAGCTTTTGAATGTCTTCCACATATAATCTGGACTTGGCTTTTGGGAAAATTATATTAATGATGTCACTCTTCAAAATCGTACAAAAACCCCCAAGAAAGCTTCTCAAAATCCAGCCCAAACACTGCCTCGAACTTGACTGCTGCACAGCTTTCCCGGAACTGCTGATTTTCTGTCCAACTTTGGAGCTTCATAACTCCCAGATGAAATCACCGATTTGGATGATTCTTGAGTCCAAATTGATCTACAAATGCTCCTCTACAAATCTGGGCAGTCATCTTGGTGAAACCGTTCTCGAAACCGCATGGAAATTAGCCTTGAAAACCGGAGAAAATAAGCAGAACCTATTTTTCAGCTTTTTGTGTTTGCAGCTTCTGTTTTGGTGAAGTGGTTCCATCGCCTTTCCTTGATATTTTGACCATATGAGTAATCAATCTCCATCAATGACATCTCTACTTCGTATTGGAAGCCTTGCTTATATCACTTGAGAACATATTTGCATTATCTTGCTCCACGAAATACCTAAGAAGATAACAAAGTTAAAACAATCTTTTTAAAGAAAAATAGCCAAGTTAAATGCAAAGGTTAAACTATAAAATTGTCGCATTTTATGCTCCTATCAGTAAATCATAATCTTAACCATTTAAAAGTTGAATTAACCGATAAATATCACCTCTGTAAAAAATCAAAGTAAACAAAAATCATTTACTTAGTTGAATGAATCAAACAAATTGACAGCTAATCATGAAACTACTAACTTTTACCAAAACTATCAATTTGTTTAATGCAATCGGCTAAGTAAAAGAATTTTGTTTACATTGATTTTTTGCAGGGATAGTCTTTATTGGATAATTCAACTTTTGAACGGTTGATATTATGATTTACATTAACAATAATATGTAAACAAGAGAGCATCCGAACGCACACGTACATACTAGTTCAGACACAAGTATTTTTTTTTCTTAATGGAAATTCAATATTTGGATATATATATATATATATTCGGACCTAAGACACATGACACCACAAAACAAATATTTTTTATGTTTATATTCATAAATAGTGCATAAATGTTTATTTTACACTCATATTTAATGGAAAAGTTAACATAAGTATAAACTGTCTAACTGATCGAGGATAACTTGAGGTACCAAAGTGTTATCTTTTTTTCTTTTCATAAAAAAATATCATCTTTTGAACATTAGGTACCTAATTGTCTAATTGGTCATACGTCAGGTACCATAGGAGGAATTTACCTTAGATTTATGTGGATTGACTTTTTTTGTTGTAATTGTATTGTTGTTAAAATGAAAAATATTTCAAACAGTGTCTCACTTTTTTAAAAAGCTAACTTTTGGTATCTTAACTTTTAAATACTGGTATCTAGAATCGTTAACTCCATAAAAAAACCTAACAGCATATATATTTTGAAGGCTATTTTCGTCTATTTCTATTTAATATTTCTTTTTCATTAACATTATGTTTACATCGCAGAAGAAAATTGTTATTAAGCAAACCCTCAATTTTTTTCGACAAAGCAAACCTCAGTCGGGGTTTCTGTTGGATGCTCGACTTAATTTCCAACCACACCCACGCCTCCTCATGGAAATGCCACAGGTTACAGAAACCATAACATATTACTACTTTGGAGAGAGAGTCAGGGGGCATTTGCATCTTGTGAGAAGTTAAAATCCCTGGATTAGTTTGTTCATTGTCTTCGAAATGCTAGAAGAGATATCTGTGTGGTTTGTGAAGTATGATGGTGGATTGCTTCCTTTTTAGTGAATAATTGGATTTTTAGAGAAAAGAAGAAGAATAAAATGGAATAAACAGAATAGAAAAAACGTTTATTATTATAATTATCATTATTTGAAAAAGAATTAAAGATAAAATATAACAAAGGGTAAATCAATCATTTTAATGAAATCAACGGTTCTAAATACTGTTCAGAGTAAGAAGGTGAGACACTGTTTTGAGGTTTATAAAAGTTAAGATACTAAAAGCTAGCTTCTCTAAGGGCTAGTTTGGTATTGTTGTGACTTTAAAAAAAATTGTTGTTGTATTGCAAAAATAATCAGCTGTGAATTAAAACTGTTTTGTGTTTGGTAAATATTAGTTTTAAAAGTGTTGCCAAGATAAAATTTATTAATTTCTAGTGTTTTTAGTGACAGCTGTTTTTAAAAGTAACCTTCAAGTTGTTTTTAAAAGTAACATTCAAGTTGTTTCTAAAAGATGATGTTTAAAAAAAACTGTAATTTAAAAAAAAAAACTGTTTTTTTTTCATTTACTAAATACTATAAAATCTAAAAGTTCTGATAAAAACTTCTTTTTTTTTTAAAGTAAAACTGTACCAAACTAGACCTAAAAAGTGAGACATTATTTGGACAATTTTCCTTCTTAAAAAGACTAAAAAGTACCAATTTCTAAAAATAAAATAAAGAAAAAACTATAATAACCTATCTTACAAATTTGAATAAAAAAAAAACCAAAAACGAGAAATAAGGCCCGTCCGATGTACACCGCCCTACCAAAAACAAGAAATTAGGCCCGTCAGATGTACACCGCCCTGTTTTCTTTTTTCTTTTTTAATTTTGTTTTTGTCAAAATCCAAATACTTAAAACCCTAACCTGCTGTATCTCTCCATTTGTTCCCTCTCCCTGGTTGGCTTTCCTTCCTGGCTCTATTCTGCGAACACAAAGAAAATTAGGGCTTCTGATTCACAGGTAATTTTCCCTAAGATATATTCTTTTCCTCCCTCTTCCTTCTTCTGTTCTACCCCTTTCTCATACTTTGTTTTGGATAATCAATACCCAATTTGAAATATTTGAAATTTTCATTGTTGTAATTATGTTCAGCAATTCATTCTCGTAGTAATTTTAGGGTTCGTTTCGATCGAAATTCGTAGAGAACTAAGCAAAAATCATGTGTAAGACCAAATATCAAAGCAAAGATTACAACTTTGTATCATTATGCGAAGAAATATAGTACCAGGAGCTTTGCCTCTGCTTTAATCGATATGGGTATTTAAAGATTATAGCTTTCGAGTCTCCATGTCTAGAAGCTCAAGTCCCATGTCCTTGATTTTGGAAAATTTTAGTAATTTCTCGATTGGAAAGGGATTGTTGAAATCGTTTGTGTTATACTGCAGGTGGGTTTTAGTGTTGTGGTGTCTTTGACAGTATTGGAAGTTTGTTCCCTTTGGGTTTGGTTAAAGGTTTTGGATTCGTGGCCAGATTGAGTTTGTTCTCGTAGATTTTTGAAAAATCTTTTATGTTAGTGTGTGTAGAAAAAATTGATATATATATTTATGTGAGTGACTATTCTCCTGTCCATAACCATTACTTATGAGCGACAAGAAGGCTGAAAGTGAATGGAGCTTTGTAGATGGTTTTGCGCTTTGTTATTATTTTTTTTATCTGGTTTGTGGATTCTTGCAACTTAACACATTCTTTCGGGATATTAAATACTTGTTGCCTTAAAAATTACTTAAATACTGATTATGAAAGAACTTCTGCAACTTGTTTTTTACTCATCAGTCATGATCCTATTGATTTGTGGTGAAAATGTCAAAGGGATTGAGCTCCATTACAGCATATTATTTTCTTTTTAGAGCTGCTGTTTGATCTATCTTAATTTATCTAATGTGCCTTTTGCTATGCAGTGTCTTAACTATTTATTGCCTTTTGTTGGATGAGTTGATTGTTTGTTGTTGAAAGATTGTGTTCTGACAATCTTGTTTGGTGAACTGTAGGAAGCTGAGTGATATTTTGAGGAGCAAGTTTGTTCTTGGGGATTAGAAAAAGAGGCTTTTTAACCAATTCACAATGGCTGATGACGATTACAATGAGATGGATATTGGGTCTCTCTCTCTCTCTCTCTCTCTCTCTCTCACACACACACACACACACGTGTGCACGCACGGACACACACATCCCTCCCAAAATATGTCTGAGTGCCAAATTTATGCATCGTTGTTGAAATGTGTTCATGGATTTAACATTTAAGGACCTCTGTTAGTGACTTAATGAAAATTTGCCTATACAGATATGAGGATGAGCCTGTGGAGCCAGAGATGGAAGTAAGCTGCTGTTACTCTTCATTTTTTATTTTAATCTCTAAAAAAGACAAATCTGAAAGATCTTTTTCCTAAAATTCTTGTTTGCCTCTTTATACCCCCTCAATGAATATTCTCTTTCAATTGGAGCTTATTGGCAGAAAAGAATCAATTTAGATAGCCCTTAGTAGTGAGGAAAGTTGCTAAGAATAATGGGATATCAATGTTCAGGAAGGTGCGGAGGAGGAGGATTTGGATAACAATGATGATATGGCTGGAGATGCCATTGAAAGTGATGACAAGGAAGAACAAGCACCGGTGGAGCGGCCTCGCAAAACATCAAAATTTATGACCAAATATGAACGCGCTAGAATCTTGGGTACCCGTGCTGTGCAGATTAGGTTCTTTCTAAAACTCTTATTTGTCTGAAATTTCATTGATTAGTTTTGGCTGACCTTCACAAATCTAATTTTTGGACGTGCAACGTGCAGCATGAATGCACCTGTGATGGTTGAGTTGGAGGGCGAGACTGACCCGCTTGAGGTATAAGATTCTCATATACTATTCTGGATGCTGACAATTGTTGTTTGTGTGTTTCCCTCATCTGCTTTATCCCTTTGTACTTGCATACTAAGAACGTCCACCCTCCCAGGCATTTTACTGCTTTTGGTCAAATACCATAATGTCAATTTTGATCTTGCAGCTCCTTTTTAGAGCGTGTTATTGTCCTGCTTTACTATCACTTGCACAAACAAGATATTCTTTACTGGGTTTTCAGTTATTGTTTTCTTTATACTCCTCAAATTCGAGTAAGATGTAAAATGAAGAATGATAGAAACTCATGTTGCAATTATATCAGAAGTAAAATGTTTTGGATTGCTTTTCAGTTGCATAATGCCATCCACAGGAGAAATTGTTCGTTGCGAGTATGTGCATTAGCTCGTTAGCACATGAGAGCTTCTACTAACAGTACAGTTTAGACATATAACAAAAGAGTAAATTATCGTAGCAATGTGTACAATCATCTCTCTGGTTGCATGTAGAGAAAGAGTGGACTTCTTTTCTTGTTAACTACTGTCAATCTAATTCTATGAAAGGCAGTTTTTAAATTGAAAAGAAACAATAATGTGCTTTTTTGTTTATATTGCTCTTTTCTCTTCTGGTGGCTTTTGTTTCCTAGCTGAAAGAAACTCTAGTTACTTATAGAATCATGTTTCTTTAAGATGCAAAGGTGTTATGGCTTACAATTTGACTTGTGACTCCTCTTAAAGTTAAAAGAAAGGAAAAGAACAGCAACATGTGAGACCTGCACCTGTCATCTATTAGTGCACACTAGTGATAATGTACTTGTTGCATACTTGTTCTACGCAAAGATAATCTTCTTGAGTTTTGTATTGCTTAGATTGCAATGAAAGAGCTTCGTGAGCGGAAGATACCCTTTACCATCCGCCGCTACCTGCCTGATGGAAGGTGAGATTCCTATTTGAGTTTTGCTTCAATTCAAGTATTGATTTTTGCTTCAATTCAAGTATTGATTTTTGCTTCAATTCAAGTATTGATTTTTGCTTTAGTAGCTGTTGTGTACAACTTGGAAAAGTATTCAGCACAGCGTAGTAAAATTCTCTGGTACTTAAAATTTCATGTGTTTTTGAGGAAAAGATGGTTAATATGTATGTGTATCTTTCAGTTATGAAGATTGGGGAGTTGATGAACTGATTGTGGAAGATTCCTGGAAGAGGCAGGTGGGAGGTAACTGATCCTTTAGTTACAAGCATGGAAAACGCATTGTGCTTCAAATCTTGTTCGGAGGATTTTGTTCTTGTCATTGTGTTTTGGCACTGAACCTATGAACTACATGTCAAAACACTTGATGTCCAGTAGGTTTGAAACTTTGGTGTATGCTGCTTATTTGTTAAATTTGTACACTCCGTTGGCAGTTCATTAGTTGGGTTATTGTTGAGTCTACATGTACAATCTGCAAAATATTGCTTTGTGTCGGGGCAATTCTTCCCAATTGACCAATTAAACAATAGTGTGACAAATAAGTTCCCAATTGAAAGACTTAAAAAACAGTAGTATAGGATGGCTTCTGCTCAAGTGTAGATTCTAGGGAGTAATAGAAGTAATGAGGCATTAGTGGCAGCCCTCATTTCTAGCATCTTTACAAATTCTATATTATTTACCTGCCCTGTAAAAATATCCTTTGAAACTCTACTATGGTCTCAATGTGTAGTACCTTCATTACTCTACTATGGTCTCAATGTGTAGTAGCTTCATTTCAAAGGGCACGAGTTTCTACCTTCCCATATAGATAGAATCACGGCATGCTAAAACTAAAATGCACTTCATTCTTAAAAGTATTCCATTATCCTAGTTTGAATAGTTTCTTCCAATATCTTAGAGTATGATATAGTTATTTCTTTCAATTATTTGGAATTAAGTTATATACTGAAGGAGAATTATGCTATCTATGGTATTGAAGAAAAATGGTCAGTCTTATATATGCTTCATTAACCAACTATATTGAGGGTTTCTGTGAAATTATTTCACCGAACGTGATCATGAATCCTACATTATTCATCACGTACAAATTGTCTTTAGTAGGCTCCCAGGTGGCCTTCATATTGGAGAAGAAGAATTTCCCCACTGGTTTATACCTCGTAATTTCTTTTAAAATTGAGTGCATGGTATACCCCGTACCGTAGGCAACCCCAAATGGTGGGTCGGGCGGCAGTGAGTTTTCAAGCGTAATCATCATCTTCCCTCTAATGGGGAGGGTAGACGCCCTGTGCAAAAACTGCTAACGACTTTGGTATCGTTCCAATCCTCTATTAAAGTTGCAAAAAATAGAAAGAGAACTACAAGAAATCTTATTCAAAGCTTCAACCATCTCCATTATTGGATTGTATTGCATATTTGCATCACAAATCAAAAGAAATTAAGCAACCAGATCGAGACTACTCTTACACTCGAAGACAGTAAACAAAACTTGAAAAGCTGAAGCTTTTAATTGAGTTGGGATCCGTTTGATTTGATTGTGTAGCATAGAATTGAAACAGCCAGTAGTAAAAAAGGTTGTGCGAGAGGGCCTTAATAAAGCTTAAGATTTATGGCCTTTTTTATGCGGTCATGTTATATAAGACACATCATCAGTCATGCACATAGACACATCATCAAGTTAATAAATTATGTCATTTCACTCTTAAGTAAAAATACAATCTTAACCTTAATAATTAATAGATGTTACATACTAATATGAAATATTTTCTTACCCTTTTAATATAGATATGTATATACCAAATTTAGTTAATTTATTAATAATAATGACCAAGTTAATAAATAATAATCTTACCAAATTAGGCTTTTATACCATAAATCAATTTCGTAAATTCTTAAAATTTCCTTCTATCTTAATTTGTGAATCGAAATTTAGTTCAATTTTAATATTTATTTTTGCAAATTATGATATCAATATATAAGTCATATTTTGTATTGAATTTTTAAAATAAAATAAAAAATAGAAAAATCTCTATTGAATTTCTTTTGGATGATTACGTGTATGTATGTATATATACACACACACTTTATTTTGGTCGAATATACATATGTTAAAAAAAAATCTGAACGAAAATGTTTTTTCTTGGACAAATTATATATGTATATATATATATATATTTCATAAGAATTTGTGTTTTTGAACAAGTAGATTCTTAAAAATATATGTATTTTCACACTATATGTTTCGTTCAATTTAAGCATGATAGTGATGAAAATAAAAAGAGAAATAAAATGTTAGAAATATATATTTTTAATTATAAAAGAAAGAAAAATCAATTTTTTTCTCTTAATAAAAAGAAAAAATAATATAGATAATTGAAGTTAGAATGATAAAATTGTATTTTTGCTTAAGAACGACATAACATAATCTTTTTTATTGGTGTTGTGTCTAGATGACAAACATGCCACCTAAGATTAAAGTCATAACTCTTAGGCCTTATTAAGGCCAAGAATAATTTTCCTAGTAAAAATTGCATGTTGCGTTTACTTTTTTCATTAGTTGTAGTTTGTATCATTGAACTTCTCCTCTCCAAAGATCCAGTTCTTGCACATACCCAGTAATTAATGCAATACAAAGCGAAAGGAAACGTCCTTCCTGGCTTACGACATACATGAAAGAAGATTGAAAAGGAACTAACGATGGAGTTTATCAACTATAGATCGAGAGTCCGATAAGGTGGTTTTAAGATGAACAAATCAATAGATTTTCTAATTTCCTTTTCCCAATTGCATCGATTATGAATATATAAGTGTATCATTTCCAAAATGTTATCGTAGATTTTATCGTTCCCATTATTAGGTATTATATGTGTCATAAACATGTTTTCTGGCCAAAACATGCTCTAATCCGATGCACAATTTAAATTCTGACTTTTCATACAAGCAATTAAAACAGTACATACAACCATACACTCGTTAATATTCTAGCAGTCAATAACCTTAACTTGAGTCACATAATTTCAAATCGATCTTCTTCTCCACGGTGCTCCTTTATTTTTACCTTTTAATTGTCAGCTAGATTAAGCTCCTTCTTGTCCCCACATCGCTAGTTTCGGTAGTTTCTTCCGATATCACAAAGTTACAAACTAACTGACAATATAGTATGTATACAAGTGAAACAGTACGAGTATTAATTTATTACTATTTACATATCGAAACTTCCTCCAACTACTTGGAAATGATATAACTCATCCACTCGTATATAAAGCTCCATATAAACCCGGAAGAGGACACTTTTCTATTGAAGAAAAATGAAGTAGTCATGATTTATCCCATGCTTCTTCCAATTAAGTAGTTAGCCTCCTAGCTTTATATGTTAGACAGTTCAAACACGATATTAATACATATGGAACTTCGAATATATTTCTAAGGGTCGGTAAATGTTTACGTCAGTTACAAGCTCACATAAACTCCATTTTCCATGTCCACTACGTAGTTGATAATGAATCCATCAAATTCATCCGTCTCGCACCCAAATATATACCATAAAACCTTATGATCTGATTTGGTTAATATTTCATTTACACGTGGATGCTAAAATATGTGCAGATTGTAATGGTCTCAAATGCAAATATGCAATCCTTCAACTCTTCAAGTCGTACAAAATATCAAATGAATAAGATATCTTTGATGAGTGTCTTATTAAGATGTAATTGGAAACTTAGTCTCATATATATATAGGGCATTTTCACTAAGAGATCTCTTATTATGATTTATATGAGGGATTGAGCATTAGCCCAACTTTTTTTAAACACATATCAATATCTCCACCATTCAACTTCTAGATATATATATATATATAAGTAGATCATTTCTGAAAATTTTCAGCCAAATTAATGATCTTTAAGGCCTCGAACTAGCTTAAATCAACGGACGGTTCAAATCTGTCAAACATAAACCGTTCATGAAAATTGTAGTTTTGAGCACCTTAATGATCATCAATCTGGATGAAATTTTGTAGAAGTGATCTACATATTAGAACCTAAAAACTGAATGGTTAAGATTGAAAAATGTGATCGAAAAGTTGGGCTAATGTTCAATCCCTCATATAAGTTATAATAAATGATCCCTTAATGGACGTGCGCTCCACATCCGGCCTATATATATCCGGACTAGCTTAAAGTGCGCACGTCCCTTTATTCGTCACCGTCGGGCGCCGACTACGGTGCGCCTCCACCCTAGCGAACTCCAATAGTGTTCCCGATCACTTTCCCTTCCCGGCGAGTCCGCCAAATTTCAGTTTCCTGTAAAATCGACTTTATTTGAAGTTTTGGGTGATCTCGTCGGAAAACTGGAAAAGAAAGGATTCATTGAGATAAAGTGGTCGGAGACGTTGCTGAAGTCTTCTGGAGGGGAGGCGCACCGTCGTCGGCGTCAGATGGTGACGAACGGAGCTTCGTGCGCACTTTAAGGACTGTGTGCACGTGCGCTTTCTATCGTTTTCGCATATATATATATATATATATATATATATATATATATATATATACACACACGCACAATGCTTTTCAGATACGGAGGCCCGTATTTTTGCTAAGTCTGGATTTTGTGACGCTGACCGTTGGATGCAACTAAATGAGCTTCAAGGGCTGTGATTAAAACAAAGCTTGACGGGTCGTTCGGGCTGTGATTAACTTCGACCCGGATTGAAAATAAGAGCGCCAGAATTTCGCGCTCTTCTACTCCCTCTTTAGAAACCCGCTCTTCCAATCCTTGTTTCTGAGATTTTCTGTGATTTGCTTCTAATGAGGGAGGGAGAAAATCATCGCTGGACAAGGTTTTAAAGACAAAGACTTCATAACTCAGGTATAGATTTATATGAAGCTTCTTCTGATGTTTGGTTTGAATGAGATGGGGCCTTTGATGTTCATGGATGTGGTTATGAAGACTTTACTGAATTGATGTCGTTGGAGTGGATTCTTTGTGTGATTACCAACAATTTCTCATTCATTCATTGCCTTAATATAAATTGTAAACGTTATGCAGTTCAATTCTTGTGGTTTGATTGTTTTATAATGAATATTATAGGATGGAGACTATGTTTCAAGGTGTAAGATTAGAGGCAATGGTTTCGGGGTCAATATCATGTTCTAATGAGACAACCAAAGAATACATTCCTGAAGTAGCAGATGTGTTCAAGTCTGCAAAACAACAGCAATTTAAAACACTACAGGAACTTTATCAATTTTACAAAAGTATGCTTTTGAAGCTGGGTTTAGTGTTAGGAAAAATTCTACTGCCATGAAATTTTAAGACAAGAACTTTGCTGTCAGAAAGAAGGGTATCCAAAGAAGTAAAAGACTCAGCCAAAAAATCAGAAAGGGATTATGAGAATCGGTTGTCTAGCAAAGATTGCAGTTGTGAAGAAATCTAGCATGTATGTAATCACTCAATTTTTTTAGGCTCATAACCATCCTTTGATAGGTCCAGAGAGTGTTCATTTATTATCATCTCATCGTCAAGTTTCAGATGCTACCAAATGCTTAACCACAAAACTTAGAATGGTAAATGTTCCAACACACCAACAAGTTAGTTTGCTTGAAGTTCAATCAGGAGGAATTGAGAATATGGGTTGCACAAGGAGAGATATATACAATTATGAAAGAGATAAGAGAGCAGAGTTGAAAGGACATGATGGAAATATGTTGTATGCTTATTTTTTATCTCAACAAGAGAAGAATTCATACTTCACTTTCAAGATAGAGGAAGACAATGAAAATAGAATCAAGCATTGTTTTTGGGCAGATGCCACCTCGAGGAGGGCTTATAGTTTCTTTAGGGATGTAGTTATCTTTGATACTACATACAACATTAACAAATATAAGTTAATATTTGCACCACTATTGGGGATTAACCACCATGGCCAGCCCATTATGTTTGGTTGTGCATTCTTAGGTGATGAATTCACAGAGTCGTTTTTTTTGGCTACTCAATACTTTCTTGGAAGCAATGCCAAGAGGAAGTCCCCCAAAAATGATAATTACTGATCAAGATCCTGCTAAGATTGATATTTCCCAAGTTCTTCCTAGCACATTCCATAGGTATTGCAGTTGGCATATATTAAACAAGTTTTCTAAAAAGATAGCTGCAAGCAAATGTAATGATTTTTATGATGAGTTCAGAAGCTGTGTATGGAATACAGAGATGACAGAAGAATTTGATAAGAAGTGGAACGAAGTTGTTGAGAGGTCTAGCTTAAGTGACAATGGTTAGCTTCAATCAATTTATGCCATTCGAGCTTCATGGGTGCCTGCATACTGTAATAACATATTTTCTGCTGGAATGTCAAGTAACCAACGTGTTGAAAGTTGTCATTCATTTTTCAACAGGTATGTTGACCACAAAAATTCATTACTACACTTTGTGATTCATTTTAATAGAGGACTTGTACACCAACGTCGTCAAGAGTTAATTTCTACTCATATAGATATGAATGAAGAGCCTCAGTTGAATACCCCTCATCCTATGGAATCTCAAATGCGTGGAATTTATACTCGTGCCTACTTCCAAGAATTTCAAAGTGAGTTCTATATCAGCCTTTTCAATTACAGGTTTGAAGTTGTGAGAGAGAATGACAATCAAAAAGTATATTTGGTTAAGAAAAGAAGTGATCAAATTCAAAAAGATCGGGAGATTGTTTATGACAAGCAAGTGGATCTTGCTACATGTAGTTGCAAAAAATTTCAAAGTGAAGGAATCCCTTGTAGGCACATCTTGGCATATTGGTGAAAGTTTAAGAAGTAGATTACTTGCCTGACCAATACATTTTGAAGAGATGGACTAAAGTTGTAAATGCTACTGTAGTGAAGGACCTAGATGGATTGGAGATAACAGATGGTGAAGCGAAGTAAATTATTTCATCATGCTTCACTTGTTATTGATAGAGTTCTTACTAGTTCAGATGAAGCTCAGGCGCTGTTTATTGAGGCTCTTGACAGTGTGCTTAATAAGCTCAATCAAATGCAAGTCAGTAGTAGTGAAAGTACAAGTATCAGTAAGAAGCTGTCATTTGATGTTCAATATAGATATAATGAGCCAAAGAAAGTCAAAGCAAAAGGTTCTGGAAAAAGGCTTAAGAAAAAAAAAAAGAGCAGACAAAGAGAAAGAAAAATAATATAAGGAAATGTCATGGATGTGGTTTGTATGGGCAATCACATGATAAACGAAATTGTCTAGCACTTGGCACAATTAAAGATAGGTAATGTTCTCAAATTCTTTATTTGTTCCCTGTATCATATCATTATATATATAGTTATTTAGTTAATGAATCGTTATTTTCTTGTAGTTCTGTTCTTGAAAATGAGTCAATATCAACGGATGAAGATGATGACTCGATTTCCTTCGATGGAGAGGATGACAATTAAGCATAGCAGCAAAGTATGAAGAAAGATATGGTTTTGCAACATAGCAGCTTTTTAAGAATCCATTGCTGCAGATATGTGTTTTTGAAATATGGCCACATATATGTGTTTTGAAATCCAGATATCTTTGAAATCAGTTGTTACTGTTAATGTTATTGTTGCTCCAGATATGTGTTTTTGAAATATGGCTTCATATATGTGTTTTTGAAAGCCAGATATTTGAAACCAGTTGTTATTATTAATATATGTTACTGTTAATGCAGAGATGTGTTTTTGAAATATGGCTGCAGATATGGCTGAAGTGTGATATGTAATGTGTCTTGAACTTTTTATTGAAAGAAGAAAACAATTGTGACCACTGGCCAATTATGCAGTAGGATGTTGTCTAGCAAGTTCATCATAATCGGTCATGATGCAAATACATAATCATATTGCTTGCAAACTTGTTTCTTGTTTTCAATTTTACATCAATGAATATGCACATTTGATCTTGTTCTAAAAAAAATAAAAAATTGTTCTTACTTCTTGTTGTAATATGGAGTTTACAGGGACTATCAATATTACAATGTAAGCATACACAATCGAACCTATGCTTGGACTGCTTCTTACTGCTAAGTTATGCCCCTTAGTTTGAGGCTAAAGCTGTAACTCCCAAAATAAGTTGTCCAATCTGCAAGGTGCAACTTGAAATGCAAAGCAACTTGCTGCTCACTATGCGTCTAAACATCCCAAACAAGCTGAAACTTAATTATCCCTTTCTCATGTGAAGAATGATGTGAAAGTAGTCAAATGTCTTTGGTAAAGAAAGGTAGATAACATCCTGCTACATAATTGGCCACCATTGTTTTCTTCCTTCAGTCGAAACCTTAATGTATAATTCAAATCACAATTCATCAGCAACCTCTGTAAAACAATGGATCACTACCATTTCTCATTGTATCATAAAGTTTCATATGTCTCTCTTCTTTGACTCGACCATGTGTTCATCAATCAAATGAACAAACAATAACAAGAAAAAGGCTTCACTTGTTCGTACCAGCATAGCCATTTGACATTACCAAAGAGGCTCCTGAAAACAAGCCATATAAATATATACTCCCTCTTATCCTCACAGCTATACGGTAATCATCAATAAACATTGAAATAAAAACAATACCAATCACTAATCCCAATATTGGAGAGGGTATGGCTCTATTAGGCCTATGAAATCACGAACACATTTGCCTCTCCAAATCCATCCTCACCGAAAACGCAGTTCTGTAACTGTTGGTCACTTCTTGCATCTTCTTTGTCGATTGATGAGCAGATTCAACTGGGTGAGACCCAACAAGGTTACTATTGACGCTGCTAAGACCATAGCCGGAGCTAACCCATTGGATTCCTCCGATTTCGTATTCGATGTTCCTAGGTGCCTCTATTCCTCTTCGCCTTTGTTCTATGCAGAGCTGCAAATAAGTCTTATTCTAACCCGCGCATATTCTCTTTCCAGAACCGTTTTGGGTTAATTAGTTTTAACCACAGCCCTAGAAGATCATTTAATAGCATCCAACGACTAACGTTGTAAGTCCGGACTTTTGAAAAGATACGGGCCTCCGTATCTGAAAAACAATATATATATATATATATATATATACAGGGCCTTTCTAATGAGGGATCCCTTTTTTTATTCATTTATAGGGATAGATCCACACCATTAGATCTGTTTTTTAATGGGCTTGAATGGTTGAGATTAAAACAAAAAACTTAACACTTATGTCAAACTTACACCGTTCAATATTATTAAAAATAAATCCCTCATTTGGATGACTTAACGATCACCAAATTTTCTGAAAATTTGTATAAATGATCAACTCATATAGCCCAACGAACTGAACGGTGAAGATTTGATTTTGTAATCGAAAAGTTCGTCAAATGATCTATATATGCGACGGAGAAAATTCCCTTCGTCGCTTAGGTAAATACTTAAGCGACGAAAAGAGAATTCGTCGCTCATTAAATTCTTAAGCGACGAAAAAATTAAACCGTCTCATAAGATGTTACCTACGCGACGAAACTATCCCCTAAGAGACGAAAAATCCTTCGTCTCTTCAATCCACTCCTAAGCGACGAATTTATAAATGTCGTCGCAATAATTAAGCGACAAATTAGTAAATCGTCGCATAAGATATTACCTAAGCGACGAAGTTATCACTTAAGAGACGAAAAATTCTTCGTCTCTTCAGTACAATCTTAAGAGACGAATTTATAAATTTCGTCGCAATACTTAAGCGACAAATAAATAAACCGTCGCATAAGTATTATATAAGCGACGAATATTTAACTTAAGAGACGGAATATTTTCGTGTCTTGAGTTTCATCTGAGGCGACGAATACATTATATTCGTCGCATAAGATATGAGTCATGCGACGAAATTTAATACTAATACGACGAATTTTTCGTCGCATAAGTGTTTTCGACTTTATATCTGCTTCCTCTCTGCCCAGATCTAAGACGGAAAAAAATTTGGTAGAGCTGAAATCTGGCGACAGAAATCATCAAATCTGGCGATGGAAAGCTTTGTCCACCTTATATGAATCAAGATCATCATTAGCTAGCTAGCTAGCTATAACTTGGTATAATCTCATTCTCTTCTTTTCACCATTTATAGTTATGAGGCCGGATGATACATACCTTGTTTGTTGATGATAATTTTGGGTTACCCATCTTTAATGATGATAATGTTGTTGTTGATGATATACAGCTAAATCTCCTCCTTGTTTAGATGGAAATGTTTTCCTCCTATTAAAAAAAAAAGAAAAAAAAAAGGAAGACCATGTTTTCCGGTGAAAAATTCCGGTAAAATGAAGACTATGTAGTTTTCCAGTATAAAACAATCTATATATATATATATATGTATATATTTTGGTTATTAATTATATATATAGCTATATATATTTTTTGGTTGGTTATATATATATATATATATATTGGATATATAGGTTATATATATATATATATATTTTTTCTTTGCATATATATATAACTATAAATTTTTTTTGGTTGGTTATATATATATATATATATATATATTTGCATATATATATATATATATATGCAAAGAATGATGTTGTGTTTTTTTAGCGCGATGAATGTAAGAATGATTAAATTCTTTCATTCACGTTTAACCATAGAAATCCCGTTCGAGAATGATTTTGGTTTGGCAACAGACTAAAATGATTCTTGAATTGTCCCATTTTTGGACAGTTTGGGAGAATAAGATTTTGTTATGTGGTTTGCCGTTATTTTGTTTTTGGTTTCGATTATGGGTATATATATTTCGACAGAGTCTCCTGTATTGTTCCTCGAGTGCATACTAGGCTTAGATATTCGTGCACTTAAGGAACTGTAGGGAGATGCTGCCGAAATTTTACCACATCGAAATCAAAACAAAAAAACAGCAAACCACATAACAAAGTCTTATTCTCCTAAATGGGATTAGGACCCTAACCGGAGGCATAAGGTGAAGAAGAAACGAATATTATTAATGTTGGTTTGTTGCTATATACTTGGTGCTTATTTGTTGTTTCTCTTATATGACAGCAGATGCAAAACATGGACAAAAGCTGGATGTTATACGACAGGTGTCACCACTTGTATATACAGGGAATCTTTGATTTCTTGAGATTTGTTGATTATCATGCTGCCCCAGGAACTGAGTGGCACAAGTGTCCATGTAGAAAATGTATGTGCAATGATTGGCAGACACGATCGGGTATGGAACAACACTTGTCACATTTTGGTATGTGGAATAATTATACTATATGGACAGAACACGGTGAGATGGAGGAAAATAATCCTACACTAGCAGAATTTCGAGCAGGTTACATTCATGAAGTTGGGTCATCTAGTGGTACTGCCGACCCTTCTATATACCCCGCTATGAATATGCTACATGATGTTTTCCCGTATGCTTCAAGATATGAAGAAGAGGCAGTTAATGATGATGCCCCCAATGTCTTTGAGGCAGTTGACATGTCTGAGTATGAGAGGTATAACAGGCTTCTCGAACAAGCTCAGACACCAGTGTATGACGATTGTCCAGTTTCAGTTTTAAGTGCCATCATGTCACAGATGGATTTGAAAGTAAAGCACAGAACGAGTAATGAACATTATGGAGACAATTCAAAGTTTATCAAAACTTTGCTTCCTCCTGTAAATAGACTTCCTGAGAGTCATTATAAAACAAAAAAGATCCTGGACGACCTCGGCCTTGATTATGTAAAGATCCATGCCTGCAAGAATAATTGCGTGCTGTTTTACGGAGATTACAAGCATGCTATTTACTGTCCCATTTGCAATGGGCCGAGGTATGATGAGGAGGCTTCTTCAGATAAAGGGAAACCTATTCCTGTGAAGGTGCTTCGTTATTTCCCGTTAACGAAGAGATTGCAACGTTTGTACATGTCATCAGAAACTGCAGAGGAGATGAGATGGCACGGTCTTCCTAGGGAAGATGACGGTGTTCTGAGACACCCCTCAGACGGGGAGGCTTGGAAATCTTTTGACGCTTCATTTCCTGATTTTGCGGAAGACGTTCGAAATGTAAGGCTCGGACTAGCAACAGACGGGTTCAATCCTAGTGGCAATATGACTCTGTCTCATAGCATTTGGCCTGTTATTTTAATGCCGTACAACTTACCACCGTGGATGTGTATGAAGAAGGAATATAATTTTCTGGCATTGTTAATTCCAGGTCCCAATTCTCCAGGAAAATGTCTAGATGTGTATTTGAGACCGTTGATTGATGAGCTAAAAGAATTATGGGAAAATGGAATCCCCACTTTTGACAGACATAGTAAAACTTTATTTAGGATGAGAGCAGTCGTGATGTGGACAATTAGCGACTTTCCTGGCTACGGTATGTTATCTTCTCATACCACTCAAGGGTACAAGGCTTGTCCCATCTGCTTAGAGAACGTTGATGCTAGTCGTCACGCGGACAGGATTGTTTACCTGGGTCACCGTAGATGGCTTCCAATGAATCATGAATGGCGGCTTGATGCAGATGCATTCGATGGCAAGGAAGAGCATCGTGAACCACCCCCTATTCAGTCTGGGGATGAAATTTTATACAAGTTGAACTCTTTTGATTTTGGATATTTGAGTAGTGATAAAGATGTTTTGGCCCAAAATCCTGTGCGTCCTACTGCACTTGACAATTGGCATCATAAGAGTATTTTCTTTGAATTACCTTACTGGTCCACTTTGAGAATTAGACACAACCTAGATGTCATGCACATAGAAAAGAACATTTGTGACAACGTGGTGGGAACAATTCTCGACATTAAAGACAAGACAAAAGACAGTATCAAAGCGCGGGATGATTTGCAAAAGATGGGCTTACGACGTCACTTATGGGTAAAAAGGACGGCGTCAAGACAAATGTTTATGCCGATTGCACCTTACACGGTGAAGCCCGCTTTCAAGCCTAAAGTTTTCAGTTGGTTCAATGATGTTAAGTATCCTCAAGGATATGCAGGAAATATAGCTCGATGTGTTAAGGTGGCGGAACAGAAGATACATGGATTGAAGAGTCATGACTGTCATGTTTTATTGCAACGTCTTCTTCCCGTGGTAATCAGACCATATTTGCATCGTGATGTGGTGGAGCCGTTAGTAGCCTTGTCCAGGTTTTGGCAGAGATTATGCAGTAGAGAGCTGAAGAAGTCAGATGTTGTTGAAATGAAATCAGACATTGTCTACATCCTATGTAAATTGGAGAGGATCTTCCCCCCAACTTTCTTTTCGATCATGGTTCACCTCATGATCCATCTTCCCGAACAAGTGCTTCTTACTGGTCCAGTACACTTTACTTGGATGTTTCCCATAGAAAGGTATGATTATAACCCTAAATCCCTAATCATGCATTATTATTATTTACATATTTTCCCTATTTTTTCATTTGTACTAACTATTTTATTTTTAGACAACTTGGTGGGTATAAAGGTTTTGTTAAAAACAGAGCAAAGCCGGAAGGATCAATAGCTAACGCATACATTGCACATGAGTGTGTAACGTATTGCAAGTCATATCTCCATAATACAGACGGCACAGAGGGCCTTGACCCGGTAAGAACACCTACATTCAACCTCTCAATTGTCTCTGAAGATATAAGAATGTTTGGTAACTTACCTAATTCAGAAATTTTAAGAGAAGATGAGTTATGTGAGGCTCATTGGTGGGTACTGCAACACTGTGACGAAGTCAAGGAATATAGAGATGCTCATTTGGGACTTATTCAACTTAAGTATCAGAATAGGCATGAAGAGAGGCATAAGAAAACGTTTCCTGTCTATTTCCTAAAATGGGTACGTTTAATATCCCAATTTCAAAATTTTGCACCAAAATTGTGCTCTTTTCGATCATAATTTTTAACTGATAATTTTTATTTGCTTGTAGGTGACGAGGATGCAAGAACGTCAAGAGAATGATTACTCTCCGCAGTTGCATCATTTGGCGTGTATGCCACAAGGACATAATGTTTATGCGGCTTGTGTAGTCAACGGTGTTAAGTTCCTTACCGAACGACGAGATCAACGTCGAAAGACACAAAACAGTGGCATCATGGTAGTGGGAAATGATAATGTTGCATACTATGGAATTGTTGTTGCCGTCATCGAACTACTATATCCAGCAGGTATGCCAGTTGTGTTGTTCAAGTGTAGATGGTTCAATACTGACCCAGATTTTCCGAGGAGTACGAAGATAGATCACGGGTTATTATCAGTGAATACATCCACAAGCTGGTATGAGCATGCCCCGTTTGTGCTTGCCATTCAAGCAAAACAAGTGTTTTATCTTGATGATCCGAAAGCTGGTGGGGGTTGGAAAGTAGTTAACGTGATGGAGCATAGAAGTATCTTTAACGCAACCACACTTCAAGGGGGCCGGGTAGAACAAAATATTGAGAATGTGGCTCTTGAACCATATCAAGAGCCTTTAACTGCTGACATCTCCGACATAAGCACTATTCGCATTAACAACGACATCCACTTCCCACAAGGCGAGTACATTCCAATTTCAGGTTTAGGGTTCGATTTCGGTTCACTGCCGTACATCCCATCTAATGACGACTTCATTAACGATGAAGATGAAGATTCAGATGAAATTCCTGAGGATGATCTAGAAGATCCGGATTACGAGGATAGCGATTGAATATTACATTTATTATTAGACCTATTTCGATGTGCATGTGAACATATAATATTGTACTGTAAAACATATGTATTCGTACTGTTAAAAGATTAATTATTAAATAAATGTATTTAATGAAAATATACATCAATTTACTTTTTTGCGACGAAAAACTATACACTCGTCGCTACAGACATGTCCTAAGCGACCAAAAAGAGTTGTTCGTCGCAAAGGGCCTAAAATATAGCGCGTACGAGTTTTGCGCCAAATATTTGGGCCAAAATTCGAATACCTCATTGGGCCATGAAATATCTAACTTCGTCGCTTGATCTATAACTAAATAAACCAAACCCAGTTCGAACTCTATCATGAAAAACTCCCCGGAATCACTGCTTCGACCTCGTCGTAGTTCATTGCTTCGACCTCGTTCCCAAAATCACTCGAAACCCTAATCCCTCCCCAGTTTCGAAACCCTAAACCCTAATCCCAATTCGCCTCCCCGGCTTCTCTCCCAAATTCGTCCTCCCAATTCCAATCCCAATTTCGGCCTGAATCCCAATTCGACTTCGCTCTCCCCTCTACCATCTAAACCGAGTTTCAATCCCAAGCATGGCACCATTGTCGAATAAAAGGGCCAGGGAGATTGCGTCGGAGAGATTACGATCGGCTTGTGCAGTCCAATTTGGTTCCAGCACGACGACGAATACGGCGGGGCCGACGACAGATGTTGCTGAGCAGTCACCGACGGGAGATGGTTTCACCACTCCACCTCCACCACCAGCCTCGATTGCCTCTACAGCTCCTCCACTGGATGAGGACGACATCGACGATGTCGCCCCAGAAGCTCAGGCGACACTGTCCGATGGTTGTAGTGTTCGACGTGGTACTCAGAAGTCCACCGGACCTCCCCCAAAACGCCGACGAGGGTTCGGCAACCTGGACAAGGTGAAACGAATTGTGAAAGTTTCTGGCTTGATCGAAGTTGTGTATGACGACTTCATCAGAGGATCGTCTTCATCATCAGTGAACAGCCTCCTGGTCAATAGCATTGGTGGCATAATTCGATCCAAAGTCAAATTGTCGGCCGGAAACTGGGAATGCATCGGTGACTCTGAGAAGAAGAAGTTGATAGACGGGCTTACGGTAAGAATCTAATACACTAATGTCAATTTACAGTTTAGTAGTGATGATGATGATGTGTTATAGGTGAATGTGTTATAGGTGATGTGTTATCAGTGAATGAGTTTACAGTGCATGTGTTATAGCTAGGTTGGCAGAGTTTACAGTGCATGTGTTATAGCTAGGTGAATGAGTTTACAGTGAATGATGTCAATTTACAGTAAATGAGTTATAGGTTTAGAGTTTACAGTGAATGTGTCACTTTTACAGTTTAGTAATGATGATGATGATGTGTTATAGGTGAATGAGTTGTATGTGTTATAGGATGAATGAGTTGTTTGTGTTATAGGATGAACATCAATTTTCTAGTGTTTATTATGTCAAGATTTAGGAAAGAATTCTGTTGTCTTTTCTGTTGGCCTTTGAAGTTGTGTATGTTGTGTATGCTTGTCAAGGATTTGCATAGCTCTTGATATTTTCTGTTTGCATAACTGCAAACATATCCTGTTTAGCTCACTTGTGTTCTTGATTCTGCATTCACTGCATTGGCATTCAATTAAATTGATTCATTTCGGGTTCATTTTGTATTACAAAGATAAATTAGAACCAGCAATACACTTAGTAGTTACTAAACATAAATTTTATTAATGCAGCTGGTCAGCTGTGAAGCAATTTAGCCATATAAATATAGTATGCATTAGTATTAAGGTCTACTCTTCCATTGTTTTTCATGAAGAGAAAGAAGAGTGGTTCTTCACTTCTTCCTTCTAGCTTTTTTTTTTTTTAGTTGCTGTTTTTCTGTAATTTTTTTTGTCAGTTGCTGTTTTTCTGTATTTTTTTGTGAGTTGCTTTTTATTTCATCCCTATGTTTCATAATAATGAAATAGCTAGCAAGGAAAGAATAGTTAAGGATCGATTCACTCATTGACATCAACAAGTTTTAGTTGCTGTTTTTCTGTAATTTTTTTTGTCAGTTGCTGTTTTTCTGTATTTTTTTGTGAGTTGCTTTTTATTTCATCCCTATGTTTCATAATAATGAAATAGCTAGCAAGGAAAGAATAGTTAAGGATCGATTCACTCATTGACATCAACAAGTTTTAGTTGCTGTTTTTCTGTAATTTTTTTTGTCAGTTGCTGTTTTTCTGTATTTTTTTGTGAGTTGCTTTTTATTTCATCCCTATGTTTCATAATAATGAAATAGCTAGCAAGGAAAGAATAGTTAAGGATCGATTCACTCATTGACATCAACAAGTTTCAGATGTGATTTACAGTGAATGTGGCTTAATAATTAAGGCTCTATCTTCATCAAAGCTCCATATGAACATCTCTGCACAAAACTGAAAGAAATTGGTCATTATAGAAATCAGTAGGAGAGACACATAAAAAGGCCAACTTGACACCCATTGATCCCATTGCATGTCTTTTCCTCCTTGTAGTCTATAAATGTCCATTATTTGGAGCCTTTAGAGTCTTTCAATACATCAATTTTCTGTTTGTCATCCTCCGAAATGATTCGCAAATTGTATGCTCAACTCAATTATTTCCTCTTTGAATCACAAACAAGAAAGAATAAGCTGCAAAATGCTGTAATATACCCATTATTTTTCAGACTGTTTAGCTTCTTCATTATTTCAATTTGTACTCTAATGAGAAGTTGTTTTGTTTGTGTTGTAGCCGTATTTTAAAATTGACTTTGGGGATAAACGGATGTGGGCGTGGCTTGAAGATAAGGCGGGTACCATATATCGAGATTGGAAGTGGGACTTTTCAAGGCACTATAAGAAGTACGGGAGACAAACAATTCCGCCTGATTTGATACACAGGCAAGATGAGTGGGACTGGCTTTGCTGGCATTTTGAGTCGCCTGATTTCAAGGTAAATTTAATTGAGATTAGCATTCCCTTTACCAAGTTTCAGTTTTGAAACTCTACTATACAATTAGCTGAGGTTGTCAAATATCTTGTTGCATCAAAGATTATGTGTATCAATTTACTATGGAGTCACAATTCGAGTAAAAGTAATAGTAAATGCACTTTAAAGGAAAATATATATAGGATTGGCATTTGATGCATAGGAAAATATATAGTCAATATTTTTAGAATGATTTTTCTTCCAGCTGCACCACTACTGAAATATGACTTTGGCATGCAATATGTTGGTACCTTCTCTAGTTATTTTCTTCGTGCCATTTGATGCATCTTCCTTATCAACAAGCAAGTTGTTCGATATTCCAAGCTTGTGCTATTGGAAATTTTTCCATAGCTAATGTCATTGTAGAAGAACATAATTTTTCTGTTAGACCAAGAATTATTTGAAAACTGCCCAGAAATTCCCTTTATCTGATTATTTGCTAGTTTTTTACAATTCTTTGTCATAAGCTTGTCCTCTCTGTATTGGATGTATGTCTTCGTTATTGGATATAGGTCTTGCCAAAAAGGATCTCTCAAAAACTAATAAAATGTTACTATTGCTATCTCGACCTGACTGCTTTAGCTTTGATTGCTTGCATTGATACTGCTCAACTTATCAGCTTGTAATCCACAACACAACTATGCTTGTTATGTGGGGTTATATTGCTCACTTTAATCCAATAGCATAATTATTTTTCCTTAGCTCAATTGCTTTATTTCCTAATATCTATTGTTAATGGCATTGTTAATGGCCAAGAGAAACTGCCATTAATATGAAATACATACTTTGTGATTGGCAGACACGATCAGCGGCTAACAAGACCAACCGTGGTAAGAAGGAGTCGGAGCACCACACGGGGCGGCTACCTATCATCTACAGGGTGGTCCACCACAAAGAGAAGGGTAACGAATTTCCTGTTATCCCAGCTTACATAGAGACGTATGACACAGTCAACGACCCTAAAGCTGCCAAAAATCTTGTAAGTTAATTAAATCTGCTGCAAATAGCTTACATATATTGTGCAAATAATTTTCAGTTGGTGCAATTAAATAATTTTCAGTTGGTGTAGAGGCATTTGTGTTTCGTATTGTGAATGTGACTTTGTTATGCATGTGATTAAGTAGATCAGCTAGTTGCTTCCCTTTTAGATGAAGTTGTATGTCTTGCTAAGTTTCATAACACAATAACTATTGTTATGTTCTGCAAAACATTGCTTGTCTCTAAGTTCAATTCTTGATTTAGTACATTTACATGCCTGCAATATGTAGCAGATTCATAACAGTTCCATCATTCTACAACTTATTTTTCTTCACTGCTTACCCTTAATTGTTTTGCAACTGCAATATGAATTTAAATTCCAAATCTAATTACAAGCTTATCTCTTATCTCTTATCTGCAGGAGGAAATGCAGAAAGAGGCAACTGAATTGAAAACTGCACAGCAGAATGCAAACCCTGACATCCCGGAGGCTGAGCTCCCACCTTTGGAGTGGTCAATGAATCTTAAGGTGCTTGAAGCAGGAGTCGGTAGAAGAGCCGGGAAAGAGATCAGTGGTCTTGGAAGAGCAGGTGTCCGACAGTTATCATCTTCCACTCCACGTTCTCGAGTTCATGAGGTGGAGGAGAGATTACATATTGCTGAGGAGAGGGCCGAAAAAGCTGAGGTGGTTGCGCAAAAAGTTAGTGAAGAGATGACATTGGTGAAGCAGCAACTAGCAGCAGTGATGGCTTTTATGGCGCAGCAGACTGGGTGTCCTCCACCAGTCCCTTCCCAACAACCTCTAGAAGAAAATGTTGATGCAGCTGAGAGGAACTAGCTAGGTACATCATTGCGTTCTTCACTATTTTGGTTTTATTTAGATGGAGAAGCCTTTGGTTAGGTTGTTGTGCAGTTGGTTTTGTTTAGATGGAGAAGCATTTAAGGTTAGGCTGTTGTGCAGTTGGTTTTCTTTAGTTGGAGAAGGATAGGCTAGCTAGATGGAGAAGCCTTTAAGGTTTGTGCAGTTGGTTTTGTTCAGTTGGAGAAGGATAGGCTAGCTAAGCTAGGATGAATGAATGGTTTTGTTTAGTTGCAATTCAAGGTGTTACTAAAGAGTAAAGACTTTGTATGAACAAATTATGTATATATGAAAATTTATTGTTTGCTAAATTTGCACTTTTATAGTTTCTGTAGATGATGATGATGATGATGATAGTGAAACAGGGAGGATAAGGAAAAAGCAAATAAAACTAGGCTAAGTGAACAAACTTATGCGACGAAAATATATGTTTTCGTCGCATTAGTGAACCATCATTTTGTCGGCAATTGCACCCATGTTTCGTCGGTACAGAATTACGGACGACGAAAATTTTTTCGTCGGAACACACATGCGACGAGATTCGTCGTATAAGTGGATACCAGTGTCGTCGCTTCTTTTCAGTGCGACAACTATTTATTCGTCGCATTATGTAGAGTTTAGCGACGAATACATTGTTTTCGTCGCATAAATTCTTATGCGACACCACTTATGCGACGACTCTTATGCGACCGACTTTTCGTGTCATAGGTATATATGCGACGAATATTGTATCTTTTGCTTCGAAATGGATTCGTCTCTTAAGTTGGCCGTCCTAGTAGTGATATCCCTAGAAATGAACAAAAAAAGGGATCCCTCATTGGAAGGGCCCTGATATATATATATATATATATATATATATATATATATATATATATATATATATATATATATATATACGGAGATCATTTTCCACGTTTCCAATAGGTCTACCTCCTTGTGAAAATTCAGCTCATATCGATCTACTAGTATTTTGACAAAATATTATTCCCTTTCAAATGGAAAACTCCCATAGAGTAAGTTGTATATATCTCTATAGGGCACTTGTGGACCTGTAGTTGATATATACAAGAGAATTTGATCGAATTCGATAAGTTTGAGTTGGCTTTCGATGTGTATGTAAATATATTAACATCTATAATAGTATGCTAGTATTAGCCATTTGATTTATTTTTGTGTCTCATCCCTCTTGGCTGCATGCGTTCTTGCGTGCATGAGCGGAAGAGCAGATGTATATGCGTTTTTCTTGTGGGCATATTAAGTTTTGAAACTATGATCGATCTCTTGGCTAAAGCCTTTTGTTTTTGTTCTATAGAGTTTTTTTATTTATATATATATATTTTTTTCAATGGAAGAGTTCTTAAGTTCATTTCAATTAAACTTGTTCACCAATTAACCTCGCTAGCTAGCTCGTGATGTCGTGCATATATCTTGGAACTTAGAAATTGGCAAGCATATTAGGAGGCCTTAATTTGGGTTTGAAATTATATTGGTTGCAACTATATAAACTTCTAAAAAATTGCAGAGGAAACAAAACATGTAAAATATGGGTAGCTAGGATTAGGACTAATTTGTTTTTCACCATTTGTCATGAGTTGAGGTCCAACTTTGGTGCTTTAATTTAGTTTCTCGTGGTGCAATAATTCAAAGAGGCAAACATGCCCACGTATGTGATTGAAGAATAGTAATACTCTAGCTAGCCTAACTGGTGTATAAATAGGCCCTTCACTTCTGCAAAGATGCACAAATCCGATCTTCTTAACATTCAATCGTTCATAGAGAATCATAGTCGTCCTTCGAGTTCAAAACGTAAGTAGGATTATTTTTTTCTTTCTAGCTAGCTTAATTAGTAGAGAAAGGCTGCTATCTATATTTATCGTTTACAACATTACTCTTTTGCTATTGGTTAATGTTCATAGTACATCTGCATGCTGATTCGAATTTGCAATTGAAAACTTATAATTTCGTTTCCCTCATTACTCGATCTCTTCCTCCTTGCAGAAAGAGAACAGACGAAATGGCGAGCCAGTTGGCAATTCATCGGTTGAACGAGTTCCTCAGGTATACCTAGCTACATAACTTTTTCTTACATTCTGGGTAAGCCTAGGGCATGCATGTCAAGCGCGCATTTTCGATTACTGTAACTACTGAAGTTGACATGATTTTACATTCGTGGTCATAGAAACCAAATAACAACCTACATGTTTTTGTGGTACTCAATCATCTGTTAGATCTAAAACGAATGGTGAGCGACCATAATCAATATTTCAGATCATTATATGAATTCATTATTAACCAGAGAAAAAAGTACTATTGAGCATAGATATTGTCTTCGACTAGTAAAATAAGTAAAATATTAAACTTGTTCGGCATTTTTAACTATATATGGTTGCATGCAGTGAGAAGGAAGACTTGGATGAAGTGGCTGCTGCCAAAATTGACAAGCTAATTGCTGAGTTGCAAACGCCTGGTGATCATCATTTTGATCCAGTTCAAAGGATTATAAATGGCTTCATGGACTTCAAGATCCAAAAATTCGAGTAAGATATGTCATATATATGTATATATCATGAACTATACATACTGATATCACTGATCTCTTGCTATATATAGGTATTAATACCTTCCTTTATGTGCTTATAAATCTTGCAGCAAATATCCATGCCTGTTCGACAAGCTTGCCTTAGGACAAAGCCCCAAAGTATGAAACAATCAGCTCTCTACTATAGATTAAGCTTGCGTTAAAATTAAATCTGATTGATCGATCGTCAACAACCTACTTATTGACTAATGTTTAAAGTATACTTGAATGCAGTTTCTGGTGTTTGCATGCTCAGACTCTCGAGTGAGCCCCTCTATCATCCTTAACTTCAAACCTGGGGAGGCCTTCATGGTTCGTAACATTGCTAACTTGGTCCCTCCATTTGACCAGGTAACGACTACTTGAGCCTCTAAATCGATCAAGTTATTATTGATCACTCTAATCAAATTATGAAATTAATTATCAGAATAGATTTTCTATTTAATCAGTTATTAGTAGAGAACTCTACATGTACGTATGTATGTACTAATCTTAATTTTTTATTTTTTTTTGTATCTCACAGCTTAGATATTCAGGAACTGGAGCAATCTTAGAATATGCCATAACAGTACTTAAGGTGAAAATTGCAAAAGGACTTGGATATCTATTGATCATTCATGCGTGTTACGAAAATATATATCAATTGATGTGTGCTGACAACAAGAACAAACTTCTATAGGTAGAAAACATTTTGGTCATTGGGCATAGTAGCTGTGGTGGGATAAAGAGGCTTATGGAGCATCCAGAAGATGGCAGTATTCCCTTGTAAGGCTCTTGTTCGATCGCTTACAAATCGTAGCAATCTTGTATCTCATAGTTAGTACTTTTCTTCGACGACAACATTGTTGATGGTATCTAATTATGGGTTCATCGATCTTATTGAAATTTGCAGTGACTTCATAGATGACTGGGTTAACATTGCTGTAGATGCCAAGGACAAAGTTAAAGCACAAGGTGAAGGACATGAGGCTTGTGCTAGAGTAAGACACTCTTCTAAAATGAAACTTTCTGTACTATAGCTACTAGCTTAGCCTACTACTACCTACCGCATCCTGGGTAAATACCATCCATAATAACTTAAACATATTTTTACAGGAAGCTGTAAATGTATCTCTGGCGAATCTGCTAACTTATCCTTACGTTCAGAAGGACGCATCGGAAAGAAAGCTAGCACTTAGAGGTGGTTACTATGACTTCGCTAATGGAGTCTTCGAGCTGTGGGAGAAACACGGATCTCACATTTCACCCCCCATGGTGATTCCACCACATCCCTAATTGTTATCTTGCATAACAATAAGCCTACTACGTATCTTGCTATGTACGTAGTTGAAGCACAATGTGTGTGTGAGTGTGTCTGCCTCTTTGAATAAAGCAAATTAACCCCTGACTAGGGCTAGGGGCACTGCTTCATAATTATGTGTGTTTTGATTTCAATATGTAATGTTTGGAATTTCTATTGTACGTGTGTTAATTG
The DNA here is from genome assembly GCA_034370585.1 of Fragaria x ananassa. Lineage (NCBI taxonomy): Eukaryota > Viridiplantae > Streptophyta > Magnoliopsida > Rosales > Rosaceae > Fragaria > Fragaria x ananassa. The sequence goes on from CP139769.1 coordinate 18,392,685, forward strand.
TTCGAAATTGCTCTCCTTTTGTAGGCTGAATAAACATGTCAATGTTAACAGCTACTAATATATATCTACGTACCTAATACTGAAGCTGTACCAATACACGAGATACGAAATAAGTTAATTTCTTTTCTTTAGGAAGCTCACAAATAAATCGAAACAGTTGCCGACTAAAATGAAGAATAAAAATGAAAGCAAAGTAACAAGGGTTGTCAAACGCTATGCTCTTGGTTCACTCTCAGAGTCTCAGAGACATTTCCTTTTTGGCAATGCTCTCAGAGACGTACATTTGCATCTTCTTAACTGGCTGCAACAATGGTAATGCAACAATTGTTGATGGATCTGAAAAATTTTGTTGTCCTCATGAATCATGACTTATTGCATATATAACATACATGTTTTCTTATTTCTACTGATAAAATAGCATTTGCATTTTCTTAGCTGTCAATAACCGATTCGAACCGACCATGTGACAGCACTGACGGAGGGAGAAAAAATTACTTATACGGGCAAACAAATAATAATCAAACATAAAATAACTATTGGTTAATGTGTTGTCAAAATAAATATTTTTTTACTCTAAAACGTGGCTATTATTGTATCAACATAAGTCGGAAGTTCTCTAACTTAAGGTTAAAAAGTTAAAATCATAGAGATGCAAAGACCCAATGGTGGGATTTCACCACTTTTTTCAGCTGGGGAGAATAATATATATGCTCTTGTAGGGACACAAACACATCAAATAAACACGTGTCAAATTCTATTAAGGGCACGGGCCCTCACTCGTCCTCAACTGGTACTGTTAGTGTAAGACAACCCTATATTTATCACTTGGTGACTTAATCACCAAGTTCAATAGATATACTTGTGTAGTCCTATATGCTAATAGAAGCTTTCAACAACAAATTTTGTAGAGTTTCTATCCTTGTATAGTTATAAAAACTTTGTAGCTTAATGACCAAGGCTAAATATAAAAAAACTTAAATGAAGAAGATGTTGGTTTCTAGTACTTTGGGATGTAGTTAGACCAAATACACCTCCATCTCGTGGATAGCTTAAGCTAAAAGTCTAGTGGACAAGTATCTTACTTGAACTCCAATGAATAAAATGTGTAGTCACCTCCAACTACTACCGACTAGCTAGCTTGATTTAGTGACTCATCAATACCTTAAGCTAAACTACTAGCAAATTGATATATAAACACACACATTCAAGTATCCATATATAGATTATATATAATATATGAGGGACGTCACAACTAGCACACACATTAATACATATAAATAAATTTGTAAATAAGTATATACATAATAAAATTTCGGGTTGTCACTCTTGGTTACTGTAACAGAATCCAAAAGCAACTAATGATCAAGCCTAAAAACCTACGGGTAGAAAATCAAATTCCAAAGAAGCTAAAAAAAACCTAAAATGCATGGTAAATTGCATATTTAAGGCCCGAATAAAAAAAAATATAAAAAAAGTTGTAGACAAGGCAAAGCCAATTGTTTGGCTCTTGACGCAGTTACTTTCATAAAGGGGTAAACTGATTAGCATACTGAAAGCGAACCCCAAATCTTTTATATAAGTTTGTATCTCTTCATCCATGGTGTTGGTTATCTCTCACCAACGCCTCAAATCTTCTATAATACTTCACAAAAGGACTCTTTAATTCCTTGTTTAATGCTTCTAATTCTTCATTTGAGAAACATGTCACTACCAGAACAAGCACTTTAGCATACGAAAAAATTTCGTCGGCCTGTTAAAAAAATTCGTCGGCTAAGACTTTAGCCGACGAGCCTTCGTCGGCTATAGTGTCGTCGGTAAAAAGCCGTCTGTGATGACTTTAGCCGACAAAATTTTTTTTCGTCGGCTATAGTCCCATTTTAGCCGACGAAAAAAATGTCGTCGGCAATAGTCCCAGGCTTTAGCCGACGAAGTATTCGTCGGCTAAAGTGCTTAATAAATAATAAAAAATAACTATAGCCGACGAAAATTTTATATTTCGTCGCTAAACCTTATAAAAAAAATTAAAAAATTACTATAGCCGACGAAATATTTTATATTTCGTCGGCTAAACCTTATAAAAAAAATTAAAAAATAACTATAGCTGACGAAATATTAGGTTATTCGTCGGCTAAACAATATAAAAAAATTAAAAAATTACTATAGCCGACGAAACATGAGGTTATTCGTCGGCTAAACAATATAAAAAAATTTAAAAATTACTATAGCCGACGAAACATGAGGTTATTCGTCGGCTAAACAATATAAAAAAATTAAAAAATTACTATAGCCGACGAAACATTAGGTTATTCGTCGGCTAAACCTTATTTTAAAAAAATTAAAAAACACTATAGCCGACGAATATAGTGTTTGAATATCGTCGGCTAAAGTTTCTATTTGTAATTTTTTATAGGGCTCGGCAGGGCTAGGCAGGGCTCGGCAGGGGGCTCGGCAGGGCTCGGCAGGGGCTCGGCAGGGGGCTCGGCAGGGCTCGGCAGGAATCGGCAGGGGCTCGGCAGGGGCTCGGCAGGGGGCTCGGCAGGGGCTCGGCAGGGGGCTCGACAGGGGGCTCGGCAAAGGGCGCTCGGCAGGGGGCTCGACAGGGGGCTCGGCAAGGGGCTCGGCAGGGGGCTTGGCAAGGGGCGCTCGGCAGGGGGCTCGACAGGGGGCTAAACTCTTCCTGTCATCTTCGCCTATATAAAGAACTTTAGCCGACGAAATTCTTTATTTTCGTCGGCTAAACTCTTTTGAAAAGTTTGGTTGACCGCCAAAAAATTTTGGTTTAAAATTTTGAAATTTTTCGACTTTAGCCGACGACTTTTCATATATTTTCGTCGGCTAAAGTCCTTTGAAAATTTTGGTTGACCGCTAAAAAATTTAGGGTTTAGCCGACGAATACATTAGGGTATTCGTCAGCTATAGTATGTAATTAAAAAATTAAAAAATAACTATAGCCGACGAAATATTAGGTTATTCGTCGGCTATAGTATGTAATTAAAAAATTAAAAAATAACTATAGCCGACGACTTTTCATATATTTTCGTCGGCTAAAGTCTATAAATTCACGAAAACACTCATATCTCCCCCTATATTACGTAGTTTGGTCAAATCTTCCACACGAAAAACTCTCACGTAGATGAGACGCAACCACCTATATAAAAATTTTGAAACATTTACCTTCCGACGATAGGGCTCCCCATAAGAAATAATAACGGTAAATAGGGTTGACCGCTACTATCGGCTCCGAGACTTTACCCGATTTACGTGATTTTTGAACCATAGCTTTATTTCACCATTCTGAACACATCTTATTTCACGAGATTTTTAATAATTTTGCTTCCTATGTAGAGTTGGTTCACAAAGTTGTATAACCTATTAAACAAGTTATACAATATTAGTAGACACGTTGTGATTCCGATGACTAAAATTCACAAACCAAAATTCGACCGTCAGATATGATCATTATGACGAAATATGTCTATGGTAAAAAATTCAACTGGATCTGACAATGTTAAGGGCTCGATCGAAACGGTCAACCATAATCCATCGTCACTTATCACACGAAAATGCTCATATCTCCCTCTATATTACGTAGTTTGGTCAAACCTTCCACAAAAAAAACTCTCACGTAGATGAGACGCAACTGTACATATAAAATTTTTGAGACATTTACCTTCCGACGATAGGGCTCCCCATAAACCCGAATAACAGAAAATAGTAAACACGTTGTGATTCCGATGACTAAAATTTACAAACCAAAATTTGACCGTCAGATATGATCATTATGATGAAATATGTCTATGATAAAAAATGCAACTAGATTCGACAAAGTTAAGGGCTCGATCGAAACGGTCAACTCTAATTGAAAAATAAGAAAACTGCATTTTGAAGCCCTAAACGGACTCGGATGGCCAAAAAAGCCTATATGTCATGGCAAAGTGATGAGTTTGACTCGTAGCGCCGTTACGCTTTCGGAAAGGTATCACAATAGTCAATCAGACACCAAACGCCAAATCTGCAGCATAGTGAATAATAAGGGTAAGTCAACTATCGGCACCGAGAATTTACCGGAATACCATCATTTTTCAACCGTAAACGTATTTCACCATTCTGGTCATATCTTATTTCATGACTTTTTTGTGTTTGAAGGTTCTACGTATAGTTTTTTTTTTCCAGATGAGTTGTTGTCCACATCTGTAAATATAAGACACTTTAGCCGACGAAATTATATTTTTCGTCGGCTAAACTTTTAAAAATTTCGTCGGCTAAACTCTTAAAAATTTCGTCAGCTAAACTTTTGAAAATTTCGTCGGCTAAACTTTTGAAAATTTTGTCGGCTAAAGTTCACAGACTATAGCCGACGAGAAAAATTATTCAGCCGATGAAATATTAATTTCGTCGGCTAAAGTTTACCATAGCCGACGAAGAAAAATTTCGTCGGCTAAAGTGGACTTCAGCCGACGAAAAAAAATTCGTCGGTCTGGTTTTTTTTTTTCGTCGGCTAAAGCCTTTATTTTGATAGTGTGTCCATAGAAGAGGGAGATATTTTACTAAGAATGCGTCCATAAATTCTCCATAAGCTCGGAATTTGTCTTTCAGGACTATAGTCAATCCATGCCCAAGCTTGATCTATCAAAGTGTATCCAAAGACCCGCCGCCCAATGCTTCATGTGATAAATATCAATTTGAGGTGGTACTGATGTGTAAGGATGCAATTCAATCTATGTAAGTGCAATATAACTGTTAACCTTCAGTTCTTCTAGAAATTACGTTGATGGTTTTGCCACGTGAAATAGACTCTTGTTATACTCACATAAAATCAAGCATGGCAACAAATTCAAACTTCGCTTATTACTCCAAATAAACACACATGTTACATGTTTCTCGTTAAACAAATATATGTATAAAAAAATTTGTTAGATCTTCTTCACTCGTGCAATAGATGAACAAGCTAAATCCATGAAACTGCACGTCAATGCCGAAAGTCTTAAGACGACAAACAAAATAAGTTTTTTTTTTTTTAATAATCATTGTATTAAACATAAAGTAAATAAACATTTTTGGGCACCTTTTTTTGTCCACCTTAAGTAATCCTCATTCTGAATTATCATTCAACCATACTTGTCCCATTTAAAGCAATCATTGCATGTCAAGTTATTGTAACGAATGTAAGAAAGAACACAGATTTACGTGGTTCACTAACGATGTGTTAGCTATGTTTACGGGCAGAATGAGAACAATTTTATTATCTTGAGGAAAACACTGAATCCCCCAGATTACAATTAGGTTTTTTTTCGTTTATATACTAAACCCTAAACCCTATATACTAAGCCCAACAGGAAACCATAACCCATCATAACAGGTTTCGTGGGCCGAATAGCTGGTACCCACGGATGGCTGGTTCAAGGCATATATTAACAAATCTTCATCTTGACTTGAATCCTCTCACAAATAACAGATGTACCAGATGCACCACAGTAATGTCAGATGTACAAATAACTCCTCTGCCTCAGATGTTGCCCCCAAAAGGCAACTAACAGCTTGTAACATTTAGCAAGTCCAAACAATGTTGGAACTTGCTGTGCGGAACCGACTTGGTGAACATATCAGCGGGATTATCAGCAGTACCCACTTTCTTCACCTTAATTCTGCTCTCATTTCTCAGAAAATGATACCTGACATCAATGTGCTTAGTCCTCTCATGATGAACCTGATCCTTTGCTAAACATATTGCACTCAAACTGTCACAATATACTATAGCCTGATCATGATGCAAACCAAGACTATTGACCAGTCCCTTCAACCATATTCCTTCCTTTGCAGCTGCTGTCAAAGCCATGTACTCTGCTTCAGTAGTAGACAAAGTCACTGTAGGCTGCAAAGTAGCTTTCCAACTAACAACAGAACCACCAAGAGTAAAAACATAACCAGTCATAGATCTCCTAGTGTCAACATCTCCAGCATAATCGCTATCTGAATAGCCTGTTACTAAACATTTTGTATCACCTCCATAAATGAGACCAACATCAGACGTACCTTTGAGATACCGAAAAATTCTCTTCACAGCTTGCCAATGCTCATTTCCGGGCTCACCCAAAAACCTGCTGACAACACTAACAACATGTGCAAGATCAGGCCTAGTGCAAACCATAGCATACATCAAGCTTCCTACTGCACTTGAATAGGGAACTTGAGACAAGTATTCCTTCTCCTCAACAGATTTAGGTGCAAACGCAGTAGACAAATGAATATTTGCAGCACTTGGAGTATCTATAGATTTTGATGTAGACATACCAAACCTGGACAATATTTTCTGGATGTAACCTTTCTGTGATAAGAAAAGCTTCTTCTAACTTCTATCCCTGTAAATCTCCATTTCCAAAATTTTCCGGGCTGCTCCCAAATCCTTCATCTCAAACTCTGCACTGAGGAGACCCTTCAACTTCTAGATATCTGACTTGTTTTCTGCAGCTATCAACATATCATCTACATACAGGACTAGATAAATAAGAGAACCATTTGTTACCTTGTTGTAATAGACACAACAATCATATGGACTCCTGATGTAGCCTATCTCTATCATATAGCTATCAAACCTCTTGTACCACTGTCTAGGGGACTGCTTTAGTCCATACAAGGACTTCTTCAACTTGCAAACATAGTCTTCTTTTCCAATAACTTGGAAACCATCTGGCTGAGTCATGTATATCTCTTCTTCCAATTCTCCATGTAAAAAAGTTGTCTTCACATCTAGTTGTTCAAGCTTCTGATAGAAGTATGTCTGACCACTGGCGAGAAAATCTCATTGTAGTCTACTCCCTCTTTCTGATGGAACCCTCTTGCAACTACTATAACTTTATACTTAATGCCCTCAGCAGGTGACAACCCTTCTTTCTTCTTGAAAACCCATTTACAAGTAATGATCTTTCTCCCTTGATCAGGTCGTTTGGCCAATTCCCAAGTCTGATTTCTCTGAAGTGACTTCATCTCATCTCCCATTGCAGCAAGCCATTGGGTTGACTCTATACATGTAACTGCTTCCTTGTAGGTGGATGGCTCATGGGGATCCACCTCTTCAGCAACCTGTAGTTCATAGGCCACCATGTCCTCAAACCCATACCTCGTGGGAGCTTTCCCAAAGTTTGCTCTCCTAGATCGCTCATGAGTCAAACTATGCTGATTAACTACCATTGGTTTTGTTTCTGAATGTAAGTGTTGATCTTCTTGTTGTGATTCACTCTCATCTTCAATGACTTGTTGCCCCACCTGTCTCTTAACACTACAATTTTCTAATACTACAATAGACTTCACAGTAGGGTTAAACATAGAATTTTCGTCAAATACTACGTTTCTACTAAGTATAACCCTCTTTTCAGATGGAGACCAGATTCTGAAACCTTTAACCCCATCCCCATAGCCTACAAACACTCCCTTTTTAGCTCTTGGTTCTAACTTACCCTCACTTACATGATAATAAGCAGTACACCAAAAAACCCTCAGATTAGAGTAATCAGCGGACTTACCAGACCACATCTCATAAGCTGTTTTGAGATGTATACTTGTGTGAGGTCCACGATTTATCAGATAACATGCAGTACTCACCGCTTCTGCCCAGAACCTTCTTTCTAATCCAGCATTAGAGATCATGCACCTAGCTCTCTCCAGAAGTGTCTGTTTCATACGTTCTGCTACACCATTTTGCTGTGGTGTATTCCGGACTGTATGATGCCTTGCAATACCTTCAGTCTTGCAGAACTCATCAAATTCAGTAGAACAGAATTCCAGACCATTATCAGTTCACAGCCTCTTGATCTTCTTCCTTGTTTGATTTTCCACTAATGCCTTCCACTGCTTGAAGTTCTTGAAGGAGTCACTTTTATGCTTCATCACGAACACCCAAGTCATTCTTGAGTAGTCATCAATCATAGACACAAAATATCTGTGACCTCCCAAAGAATCAACACGAGAAGGACCCCAACAATCAGAATGGATATAATCAAGCGTGCCTTTAGTTCTATGAATTGCTTTAGGAAATTTTCTGCGATGTAGCTTCCCAAAGATACAATGTTCACAGAAACCAAGATCCTTGACCTTGTGGCCACCAAGAAGATCATGCTTTGACAGAATTTGCATTCCTCTTTCACTCATATGACCGAGCCTCATGTGTCATAGTTTGGTCATATCATCCTTGTGAACCTCTGATGATGCAACAGCAGCAGAACCTGACAGCGTAGAACCTTGCAGAAAATACAAAGTACCTCGCTTGACACCTTTCAGAACCACATTGGAACCCTTGTAGACATTTAGAACTCCACATGAGCCTTTGTACCTGAACCCTTTGCTGTCTAGTAGACCCAAAGAAATCAGTTTCTTCGTCATGCGTGGAGCATGCCTAACATCATTCAATGTACAAAATTTACCATCATGTGTCCGTATTTTGATTGAGCCTATTCCAATCACCTTGCATGCAGAACTGTCAGCCATAGAAATATTGCCTCCATCTATCTGCTCATAGGTTGAAAACCACTCTCTGCGTGGACATATATGATAAGACGCCCCGGTATCCAAAATCCACACATCCCTGTGATGTGTGTGTGCATCTGCAACCAAGGCCAAATCTTCTTCAGAATTGGTGTCAACTTCTGCTACAACAGCAGTACCTGATGCTTTCTCATGCTGCTTCTTCTTCTTTGGACATTCGTTTTTCCAATGTCCCTTCTCTTTACAGTAGTTACAAACATCATTAGATTTGGAACCCTTTGAAACTGGTTTCTTGAATTTCTTCTTCCCCGAGCTTCCCTGTCCCATACTTCCACTGGCTACCAACCCCGCAGCCTGACTGTCTGAACTTGTACCGGTCGCCTTATGACGCATCTCTCTAGTATGAAGAGATGATCTAACCTCCTCCAGAGTCACAGTATCTCTCCTACCAATAAAAGAATCCACAAAGTTCTCATACGACAAAGGTAGAGATACCAGCAGAATTAGGGCAGCATCTTCATCATCAACTTTAACATCAATGTTACGCAACTCTAATAGAATTGTGTTTAACTGATCTAAGTGATCTCTTAGAGTCGTGCCTTCTTCCATTCGCAGACTGAACAAACATCGCTTTAGAAGCAACTTGTTGGTTAAAGACTTCGTCATGTATAGACTCTCAAGCTTCAACCACAGACCAGCCGCAGTTTCCTCCTCTGCGATCTCGGTGATTATATCATCTGCAAGACACAACAAAATTGTCGAGTGTGCCTTCTCCTCCAGACTGGCCATCTCAGCGATTTCTGGATCCCCCGACTTCTTCACAAGCGGCGCCCACATCCCTTGTTGTTTTAACAAGGCTCGCATCTTGATCTGCCATAAACTGAAACTGTTTCTCCCCGTGAATTTATCAATCTTCACGTTCAAATCAGACATCTTTCTTCCCAGAATTCGAACCCCTCCTGGAGCTCTGATACTAGTTTGTTGTAACGAATGTAAGAAATAACACAGATTTACGTGGTTCACTAACGATGTGTTAGCTACGTCCACGGGCAGAAGGAAAACAGTTTTATTATCTTAAGGAAAACATTGAATCCCCCAGATTACAATTAGGTTTTTTTCGTTTATATACTAAACCCTAAACCCTATATACTAAGCCCAATATGAAACAATAACCCAGCATAACAGGTTTCGTGGGCCGAATAGCTGATACTTACGAATGGCTGGTTCAAGGTATATATTAACACAAGTAAAACAGCTTCATACGACTATTCAAGTGTATCACGGTTCTTCTAAAATTTGCAGTACTTTCTGTCATTGAGTTGTTTAAGCAATTTATACGAACGAGCATTTAGACCACATCAATATCCATTCACATTCCTAACCCGCATTTTGGGCAATCACATTTTTGTATCGCGATACATCAGCAGCAAGCATCTCATCATCCTCGTCTTCCATGATGCGTTTATGCACAATCAATGATATGCAATTAGCACAAGCTCCTCTTTCAAGAAAATCAGCCTCCTTTGATCTTCTTAATTCTTAAGTCCTCTTCTTGTTACCAGTTGCTGGGCTACTTAAGCCAGCAACCATGGACCAAGTTGGTAGCGTGGACAAAACATCATTAAGTTCCCGATCAGAAGTACGAAGAGCTTTCCCGGTACCAGTATTCATTTTAGGATCATACAATAATATAAGGTCTAGAAGGACCAAACCCACACGCTAATTCACTGAGAACTTTCTTGTCAAGGTAGATGGCAATTTCCTAAAGTTACTTAGTTCAACGATAAACTTGAGTTTTTTTTTTTGGTAAGCGTAAAGGGACTAACTCACCGTTTTGCTACGAAAATTTATTGATAAAAAAAAAGATACAAGAAGCTGGAGGACTAGACCAATGACAGCCATAAAGTACAACTAACCACTTTTGTAGATAAACAAGTAATCACATAAAAAATAACAATGAGCACATGACAAAGACATTAACAAATACGAAAATTCGGGAGACCAAATGTATCTCGCCGGCAAAGATCAACGATGGAAGGAGGAGGATCATCCCACCATAACATGCTAGTCAATGACAACCCAATATTAGCAAGCGCATTCGTCACTTGATTACCTTCGCTGAACATATGAGAGGACCGAAAATGAATATGTGATATATGATGCAAGCAATTACTCCAGGCCACCCGTAACCGCCAAGGAACAAGATGAGGATCCCGAAAATAATGAAGGACAAGAGTCGAGTCTACCTTAAGCCATATATGTTTCCATTCTCTAACCCAAGCTAACTCAATAGCTTGAATTACTGCTATGACCTCAGCCTCAACTAAGCTAGGAATATTAAGATTAGAAAGCACCAAGAAAAGAACCACGGAAGTCACGAAAAATACCACCATATCTGGCTCGTCCTAAAGCACGCTACCACGCACCATCAGTATTAATTTTCACCCACCCAAGGATTGGAGGATGTTAATTAACCTCAATAATACGAGGAGCTCTACGTGGACGACATGAAATATTATAATTTTTTAGGACTCGTAACTCCTCCAAAGAGTTGAATATACAACCTGTAGCTACTCTACTAGCAGCTTGTATGTGCCCCAAAATAAGCATACGTAAAGCATCCACACCAATGAAACGACCATCATACTTCATTATGTTTCTTGCCTTCCAAATAAACCATACGGTAGTAGTAAAACAAATTAGCCACAATTCTCTAAGTTAATCGCTACGGCCATTCAAACCATAGAATAACAAATCCATAATAGACGATGGCATAACACTCAACTCAAACCAAGATACCCAGCATCCCGACAAGGAATAAGCATAAGAGCATGAGAAAAAAATATGAAGCAATGATTCACCCTCCAAGCCACAAAGGACACAACGAGATGCCAAGAAAAATCCTCGTCGCTGCAACACATCTTCCGACAATACCCTACCTCGTAACACTTTCCATGAATGAATAGAGATACGAGGAATAATATATTTAGACCATATAAGCTTACTCCAATTTGTCTGAGGAAGTCGACGACGTAGAAAGTGAAAAGCATCTTTTGCAGTTAGCTCACCAGATGCAGATGGAACCTATATCAATTTATCAGGCATATTTGGGGACAGAGCAATAAGAACACCACTAATTAAATCACAGAGGCCTGGAAAATGTAGTTGAAGCAATGAGGGAAAATTCCAAGCACCATTAAGAATGTAATCAGCTACCAACCCATCCATGAGAATAGCCAAACCTGCATTATCATTCCCAAAATATTCGAGAAGAGGCCTACCCAAGAAATTATCTCTCCAAAAATGTACTAATCTCCCACAACCAATGAGCCACCTTGAGTTTTCGTGAACTTGAGCCCAAAAACGTTTCACCCTTGGCCAAATAGAAGAGCTTGCATACAAACGATGCAAGACCCCATTACGCCAAAAGCGAGCTCGAAGGAAAGAGATACCAACTGAAGAAGAAGAAAAAACTTCCCAGCTCCTCTTTAGAAGAAGAGACTTATTCTGGAGAGCAAGTTGCTTTAAGCCTAGCCCACCCTCCTCCAATGAAGTACAACAATTCTTCCATGCTACCAAAGGAACACCTCCCTTATCAATGGAGCCAAACCACAAGTAGTTCCTACACCATACATCCAAACACCGCAGCAGATAAATGGGCCATTCATAAACTTGAAAACTATATATCATAATGCTATTAAAAACAGACTTGAGCAATTGAAGCCTTCCAGCCATGGAAAGAATAGAAATCATCCAACTAGATAGACGAACTCGAATTTTATCAACAATTGGCTAAAAGTAAGGTGCTCGAGGCCTCCCACGAAAAATTGGCACACCCAAGTAAGTAAATGAAATTCTTCCAATGGGAATACCCAGAGAGTTTGCAATGGACTGCCAGCGGTAATAAATATGTTTACTGAAGAAAAAAAACCTGTGACTTGGCCTTGTTAATTATTTGCCCTGAATTTTGCCCATACTCATCAAATAGAGACATAACCAAAGCTAAGTTACGTTGATCCCCTCGACAGAAAACAATCACATATCATGTGCAAATAAAACATGTAAAGGTGCCACAACTCACTCGGGGAAGAGGTAGGTTTCAGTCTGCCATTATTTAAAAGCTCAGAAATACCATGGCTTATAACTTCCTCCGCTAAGCAGAATAGAAGAGGAGACAAAGGGTCCCCTTGATGCACACCCCTGCCACAAGAAAAGTACCCCACTACTCTTCCGTTAACCAATAGAGAGAGCTTTGCGGAATGAAGAATAACTCGTACCCATGAAACAAATGTCAGATGAAAATTGAAAGCTTCCAAAACATGAAGAATGAAGTCCCATGAGAGAGTATCAAAGGCCTTCGTAATATCCATTTTGATGGCAACATTTCCACCATGGCACTTGGAGTCTAGTAAATTAATACACTCTGAAGTTGTAATAATACAATCTACAATGTTTCTTCTAGGAACAAAAACATGTTGCTAAGGAGAGATTATTCTCGAAGCAATAGAAGCAAGCCGAAGAGACAGAATCTTTGGAATAATCTTGAAGACAAAATTAGATAATGCAATAGGTCTATACTCCTTGATAGTTACCGCATGATCAACTTTAGGAATAAGAATAATCATACTTGAATTGAAAGATGCCGGTAGAGATCCATGTTGGAAAAAGAATTGGATAGCTGAAGTTACATCCGCACCAACAGTTGTCCAACATGAGACAAAAAAATGTCTATTAAATCCATCAAGCCTAGGAGCGTTATCTCGGTCCATGTCCTTGAGAACTAAATAAATCTCTTCTGAAGAGGAAACTAAAGTTAGCGACATATTCTCATCATCAGTAATTAAGGAAGGAATGACCCGGCTAATAAGCCCCGTATCACAATAGTCTGCATGGTTAGCAAATAAATCAGTGTACTAAGCAACAATGTGATTCTGAATTGTAAGAGGATCCTGATAAACCTGATCACCATCTCTCAATAATGTTATTGAAGAACGGGCACGCCGAGCACGACACATAACATGAAAGAAAGTCGTGTTACGGTCCCCATCTGAAATCCAACGCAACCTTGATTTTTCCTTCAAAAATAATTCTTGTAATTGTAAAGACTCAGACAAATTGGCCTGTAACTCACACTATTTTGCAAAATCATCATCCGTACCCCCTGAATCTGAGATACCATTTTGTAGGGCTATTAGGGCAGCAAGGTCTGCGTCCACACGCCTATTGACATCTCCAAAAACTTCCCAATTCCAGCTTCGAAGGGCTTTACGCAAGACTCTTAATTTATGTTGCAATACAAACAATGGACAACCATGCATTCGGACAAAATCCCAACACTGCTTCACAAAACCCTAAAAATCACCATGTTCTAACCACATCCGCCTAAACCGAAATAGACTTTAGCGTGCCCCAAAAACATTAGAAAAGGTCATCATGATAGGATTATGATCCAAGCATAAGCGAGGAAGAGTGCAACAATCAAAAGAGTCTCAACTATCCAACCAAGGAAGATTAGCAAGACAATGATCAAGTCTCTCCTCAACATTACCTCTAACACCATGATGACGAACCCAAGTGAATTCTGCCCCTCTAGTAGCAACATGAATAAGCTCACAAACATCGGTCATAGCTTGAAACTCTTCACAAGATCGACGCCCCTGCTGAATGGCATTAAGATGACAAAGCACAATGGCTGCCCTATTACCCTGAATTGTCAGAATGCCTTCCGGGGTGGGTATCTTCATGAGAAGCATATGGCCGGCAATAAAACATTGCAACCCCCAAAGAATGTCCCAACCTAAGATGAGGTTATAGGACGATGGACAATTGACTATGAGGAAGCGGGCTGTGATGGAAGAGCGGCAGGGGGAGGTTCCCACAGACACGGTTAAGCAGTCTGAGCCTAACGGCTGCACTATTTTACCAGAGAAGCTAACAAGGGGGTCATGGTTGTTGTACAATTTAGCTCGGTCCCACCGGAGCTCTCTGTAACAATTGGCAAACATGACACTAACGGCGGCCCCCGTGTCCACAAGGGCTCTATGACACCTGTAATGATCCACCTGAACATTTATTATGAATGGCTCGTTGTGGTGGCAATTTACTATATCCTCCCCTTTGCGAAATGTCACTTGATCCCACGTTGACAGGGTGATCGTAACGCCTCGCTGGATGTTAAAGACTTTCAAGGGTGTCGTGCATTTCCTTTTTACAAAAGACTAACGAGGGGGGAATCGTGGGGCTCCTCCGTGCAAGGTTAGGATATGGCCATGTACCTCGATAATGTTAACTCCCGTTGCAGGAGTGCAATATTGGTGGAGTTGTCCATTCTGGACCAAATGTTCTATGGCATTGCGGAGGCCATGACACTGCTCTGTTGTATGGCCATTATTGTCATGGTAAGCACAGTATTTATTGCATGTTGCGCGTCGGGGCTTTTTTTGGATACTTGTTCTTAGCGGGTCGGGGAATGAGGTCTTTGTGCTTGGCTCATATGTCCTCGTATGTGGTGGTCAGAATAGTGTGAACCTCTTAACGAGGTGGCGGGGAGGAATGGCACTGTTGTTGCAGAGGGCTCTGGTCCATTGACCGATAAGGGTGGTCGCGGTTCCTCTGCCCCCCGTGACTACCGTCGAAACGGCGTCCCCTGGTCTCTAGAGGAGCCATGATGTTTACCCTTATCTTGCCCACGGTCAAAATGCTCATACTTCTGTTGGGATTGCTGCTTTGGGGGAGGAGCGGGAAGGGCTAATGTGGCAGGATTAGAATGCCCAAAGGTGGCAAATTCAGCGCGTGCCCATCGGACATCCAGGTCCATCAAGGCATCGTAGGACCCTGAAGAGTTCCGGTTGATCTCCATTAAGAAATTGCCAGGGAGCAAGGCCTGGCGGAAAGCTTGCTCAGTAACTCAAGGCTCCAAGTTGTGGCATCTCATGATGGCGGATTGCCACAGGGATAACAATTCATGAATGTCTTCGTCGTCCTTCTGCTTAATGTGGAACAAGGCGTCCACACTATGATAAATGCTGGCATGAAGTATAAACCGATTGAAGAAGCGTTTCGAGAGTTGGTCAAAGCTGTCAATTAAGTTAGGTGGCAGGTTGAGGAACCAGCTAAGTGATTCGTCAGAGAGGATCTCTTGGAAGGCATGGCAGGCTATGACATCTGTGTAGCGAGTAGAGCTACATAGTGAGAGAAATGTCTCAAGATGGAGATGAGGGTCCCCAGTGCCCTTATCCACCTTGAAGGGCTTGGCCTTGGGTGGCCGCTTCTCCATCTACACATGTGGTGTGAAGGGACTTGGGCGATGTCGATAGCCATAGAATAGAGGTCTCTAGCTCCCGTGAATCTCGACCCCTTCAATCCGCGAAGCCAACTGAGTGACAGACTGGCTAAGCTAAAGCAGTAGGTATGTTTGCTTGTCGAGAGGTGGGTTGGGGGTGTTGGCAGAGGTAGGAGTGGGGATAGGTTGGGCAGATGGGTCAAATTGATTTAGCAGGGGAGAGGGTTCATTGGGAATTGCAGATGGTTAAGGGGCTGGGAGTGGAAATGATGGGTTTGTAAGTGGGTGGGTGACTTAGATTATCTGGTTAGGGCCTCCCGGGATTACAGAACTGACTTGGCCTTGGTTAGGAAGAAGAGATGCGGTGGTGGGGTCTAGGGTACTAGTGACCCATTCCGCGGGGTCCAAGCTGTCGTTGTACACGTTACGATGGTCTAACGTGGCTCGGAACAAGAATTGTTTATTTTCTAGCTCGGCAATGCGTACCCGGTACACTTCAGCCTCCACCCTCTCATTGGTCGTTACTCGCGAAACCAATGGAAGTCGCGTTTTAAAATTTTAAGGACTGTGGCGGGGTCGGGAAGGCTAATGAAGGCCGCATTGCTGGTCTGGGGGAGGGATGCATCTTTGGATTGGAAAAGTTCTTTCTCTATCTGAGTGTCAGGGTCATTGGGGTCATCTACGATTTCCACCATTGTTTCGAGTTAAATGGGAGTTCCACAAGAGGGCCCTTATTCTAGCGCCAATTGTTTCTACCTGTCCCAGGGTCATGAGTCGAGAGGTCGAATCATTGAGTCCGGGTCTTGCACCTACACAAGTAGCAATGCGTCAGGAGTCGGGACTGTGGTGGCCCAGTCTTCGACTCTCTTATGCTTAAGTTAGCGTACAGTCGCTACTTGTCGAGTACGGGATTGTGGAAGGAGTTGGTGAACTTACCTCTTTTGAGAGTTTGTGCCTATTTTATAGGCCAATGTTGGGCGTTGTGGCCTTAGTCCCTGATGTGGAACTGTTTGCGGTCCTCAGCGGCACCTCCCCTTTTGAGGGTGTACTGCCGTTGAAGAGTGGGTCTGGCAGGTGGATTGTTGTTGGACCTTCACTTTTTGGATACCTGCGAAAGGCTCGTCAATGTTGTCTTGCCTGGAATGATCTCCGGTAACCGGTTAGTTGTGCCATATTCTCGGCATGGCTAAGCATTTTGACTATGTATTAACAGTAGCAGTTTTTTATCTGCAGTAGCACATTCCTACTCGGTAATAACACATTTCTCGTCGATAGTAGCACATTTCTCGTCGATGTCAGTAATAACAAAATATGTGGTGAAATGTAGTTTGGTAAAATATAGTGATAGATGGCATATGAATATTAATTTATCATAAGTTGTTATTTTTTTCCTTAAATATATAAAATAGTGTATAAATAATTTGTAAACTGAAATTTAATTATTAATTAATACACAGTAATTCGGTAAAAAGATAAAAAAGGCAAAAAAAATAGAAACCAAGTGATTTCACTCATCCGGCAGCCCGAAACAGAAACCCCAAGTCATTTCATTTCAACCAAAGTCTTCATCCTTCTCCTCTCTCTTCACTCTCTCCCTATTCCGATCCAGTTCCATGGAGTCCCTCCCCCGCGACGCCCTCCACCACATCTTCTCCCTCCTCCCCCTCCGCCAGATCATCATCTGCCGCTGCGTCAGCAAGCACCTCCACCACCTCCTCACCTCCCTCTCCTTCCTCTCCTCCCCTTCCCCTCCCCTCCACCTCCTCGCCCTCCGCCCTCCCCACCACCGCCACCACCACCACCACCTCTCCTCCCTCCACCTCTTCGACCCTACCCTCCACAGCTGGCTCCGCTTCTCCCTCGACTTCCTCCCCTTCCGCTCCCCCCACCCCGTCACCTCCTCCTCCGGCCTCCTCTACCTCTGGGCCGACTCCCCCTCCGACTCCTCCAAGTCTCTCCTCCTCTGCAACCCCCTCACGCGCCGCTTCCCCGCGTTGCCCCAGCTCGGTTCCGCCTGGTCAAGACACGGCTCCGTCCTCGTTGACTCCGCCGGACGCGTCATGGTCCTCACCGAGCTCGCCGCGCTCTACTTCTCCTCCGAAGGCGGCAACAACCGCTGGCTCAAATTCTCCTCCAATCTCCCGTCCAAGCCGCGCAGCCCGATCCTGGCTGCAGAGGAGTCCGTCTTCGCTCTCTGCGACGTCGGCTCGCCGTGGCGGAGCCAGTGGAAGCTCTTCGCCTGCACCGTTTCGAAGCTGCGGAGCTCGCAGCAGTGGACGAGGCTGGAGAAGCCGGAGTGGGGGGACGTGTTTGATATCTTGAAACGGCCGCGTTTGGTGAAAGGAAATGGCAGCAAGATTCTGATGGTTGGCGGTTTGAAGTCGTCGTTTTCGCTCAACTCTTCATGCTCGACGATTCTGATACTGAGGCTCGATTTGGAGAGCTGGGAGTGGGACGAGGCCGGGCGGATGCCGGTGGAGATGTTTAAGTGTTTTCAGGAGTGTAGCAAGTTCAAGGTGTTTGGTGGAGGCGACAGGGTTTGCTTTTCGGCCAAGAGGTTGGGGAAGTTGGCTTTGTGGGACAATTGTGAAGGGAAAGCAGAGTGGAAGTGGATTGAAGGCGTTCCCGGGAGTGGCGATGGGCTTTGCAGGGGGTTTGTTTTCGAGGCCAGGCTTACCCCATTGCCTTGATCAGTTCTGTCAAGGTTTCGGCTTGTGATGCGAGCTAGAGGTTGGTACTTGTTTACTGAAAAAAACACTCCATTGTTGTTGTATTATCATTGAATTCAAGAACCTGTGGTATTGTTATTTGAATTTGTCAGTGCAAATGTCTAGGTAAATATTTTGAAATTGTAACTCCTGTATGTTTTCTATATTAGCCTCGTTTTATGTGTCAGCTATTAGCTTTATGAACTTTGCATAATTTCTCTCTGCAATTAGCTTAGTGAATGACCTAGCTCTAGTTATGTGAAACATTTAAGTTGATAAGATGCTAATGAAAGAAATCCATATCGGATAGGAAGAGCTAAACAACTTTATTCTGCTTTTGTTCTATGCGTCTACACTAATAGTGATTAATCCTTTGGTTCCCTGTATGGTTTTCACTCGATGTCTATGCACTTTAAAACTGGTTAGTTCATAATTGTGGGCTTCTTCTTTAGTTTCAACTAAAGCTGCAGCATTCTAGAGCACTTCCAGGAATGGCATCAATGCACTGCCACTCTGCTAGTATCAACCCTAGATTCATTGATTTGAGTCAGATTGGATATGTTGTGAATGATATGTAGACATGTAGGTAAGGAGTGTAGTCCTTATGCAGAACCTAGATCACCATATAACTCTGGTATGATTCTATACGTGTGTGAGCCTTCATTGCTTGTTTGAAGTCGGAAAGTCTGATTGTTGATTGAATTGCTTGTAAGGTACATTTCATCTGTTTGCAGTAGGAACATGGTGTAATTCTTGAGTTTCACTCATGATTCCATCAAATCTTGCATGTCTATGTCCTTTAGTTGTTTAGGGTGTTGAAGTAAGGCTTTAGTATTCAAATGCTAATTCAAGCTAGCATTTAGGACGCTGTGGGTCATTACAAATGGTATTTAAGTTTCCCCAACTCACTACAAATATGTGAGTTGATTTACTTGGTATAAGGTAAATGGTCAGCAGGAAAACATTTCCAGTAGTATATTTGATACCTTTCCTCATGATTCCATCAAATCTTGCATGTCTATGTCCTTTAGTTGTTTAGGGTGTTGAAGTAAGGCTTTAGTATTCAAATGCTAATTCAAGCTAGCATTTTGGACGCTGTGGGTCATTACAAATGGTATTTAAGTTTCCCCAACTCACTACAAATATGTGAGTTGATTTACTTGGTATAAGGTAAATGGTCAGCAGGAAAACATTTCCAGTAGTATATTTGATACCTTTCCTCATGATTCCATCAAATCTTGCATGTCTATGTCCTTTAGTTGTTTAGGGTGTTGAAGTAAGGCTTTAGTATTCAAATGCTAATTCAAGCTAGCATATTGGACGCTGTGGGTCATTACAAATGGTATTTAAGTTTCCCCAACTCACGACAAATATGTGAGTTGATTTACTTGGTATAAGGTAAATGGTCAGCAGGAAAACATTTCCAGTAGTATATTTGATACCTTTCCTCATGATTACATCAAATCTTGCATGTCTATGTCCTTTAGTTGTTTAGGGTGTTGAAGTAAGGCTTTTGTATTCAAATGCTAATTCAAGCTAGCATTTTGGACGCTGTGGGTCATTACAAATGGTATTTAAGTTTCCCCAACTCACTACAAATACGTGAGTTGATTTACTTGGTATAAGGTAAATGGTCAGCAGGAAAACATTTCCAGTAGTATATTTGATACCTTTCCTCATGATTCCATCAAATCTTGCATGTCTATGTCCTTTAGTTGTTTAGGGTGTTGAAGTAAGGCTTTAGTATTTAAATGCTAATTCAAGCTAGCATTTTGGACGCTGTGGGTCATTACAAATGGTATTTAAGTTTCCCCAACTCACTACAAATATGTGAGTTGATTTACTTGGTATAAGGTAAATGGTCAGCAGGAAAACATTTCCAGTAGTATATTTGATACCTTTCCTCATGATTCCATCAAATCTTGCATGTCTATGTCCTTTAGTTGTTTAGGGTGTTGAAGTAAGGCTTTAGTATTCAAATGCTAATTCAAGCTAGCATTTTGGACGCTGTGGGTCATTACAAATGGTATTTAAGTTTCCCCAACTCACTACAAATATGTGAGTTGATTTACTTGGTATAAGGTAAATGGTCAGCAGGAAAACATTTCCAGTAGTATATTTGATACCTTTCCTCATGATTCCATCAAATCTTGCATGTCTATGTCCTTTAGTTGTTTAGGGTGTTGAAGTAAGGCTTTAGTATTCAAATGCTAATTCAAGCTAGCATTTTGGACGCTGTGGGTCATTACAAATGGTATTTAAGTTTCCCCAACTCACTACAAATATGTGAGTTGATTTACTTGGTATAAGGTAAATGGTCAGCAGGAAAACATTTCCAGTAGTATATTTGATACCTTTCCTGGCATGGCCGACATGGCATAAAGGAGGGGAGAGTAAAGTATCTATAATTAGAATAAGGCACAGAACCCGAATATCTATAATCAGAATAAGTCATGTAATTCTTGTCCTGAGAACTTGGAAGCTTGAATAATTTGATTTAATCAGATTTATATGTTATTGTATTGCCATGTAATGTTGGGCTAAATCCCACATGCCGAACTCAGACAGTTCTGCAAATCCAAAAACAGTTGTATGTTTGAGTTCTGCAAGAAGTCATTTACAGTTGGTATTAAATTGCAAGACTTAGATTTAGATCATCATCCAAATCAAATGGAGCTTCCAAGTTTTTTTGTTTAAACATGGAAAAATATTGAACCATGAAGGCCCTCCAGCACTCATGTTGAGTTGCATGGAGTACCCACGCAGTTGCGAGCAATGCTTGCCCGCATGCATCCTTGAGCACCTGCAAAACCAGTTAGTTCTAATAAATCTGTACGTATGCATGTGGGAATCCATTTGACGCTAGCCTAGTCGTAATATCTAACTTGCAGATTCTTATTATTCATGTTGTCACCTACATTGCAATGGCCAACACAGGATTCTTTGATCAGAAGATTCTGTGGTCAGTTTTTTGGCCAACAGCTGTAGAAAATAAGGTGAATGTTTATAATTGTTGATCTCATTCTTCTTCTTTTTTGTTCTTTCCAAACATAAAATGATTAAAATCTGCAGTTATTGCCTTTTTATTTGTATTGCGGGCATGAACATTAAACATTTATTTTCCTTTTGCCTTTGCTGCACCTAATAATTTAGTTAATCTCTAGGCAACTGCACTGGATTGAACATGAGTGTGTTAGTTGACCCAAGCACCATTTTGGCTACACCATCAAGAGCAAATAACATTGGTATTTGGAGCGAAAAGTTCATGAATTGTACTTAGTCTCTCTTATGCTAAAGTAATTATTGGGACAGACCAAAATAGAATGGCTAAAATCCACTGTAATATGTTTTTCCTGAATGTGAAACTTCTAGGAAGATGTCCGGAATCTCTATGCAAATGGTGAATTGAAATTTTTTATGTTCTGATACTTGGCTTCAAATGTGGGCTGGAATTTTTTAATTTATTTAATTCATTTGTGTTTTCATTTTCTGCACTGATTGTCAGTTTATGAGTGTGGTCTTATGCTTTCTCTTCTTCATTCCTATATTTGATGTACCAGTACCGCTGAATGGATTACAACACATTCATAATGGATTTATCATCAGAATTTCTGCTTATGAGATGATAAACCATTCTGATATCAGAGCACATTTGTTTGGTTTGTCTCTTGTCTGCAATATGTTTTTTTTTTTTTTTTTGACAAATTTGTCTGCAGTATGTTTTGATCCTTGCTTTGATATTTACTTTTGTTAGTAAGCGGATAAAACACCAGCCTACCACGCCTAATGGAAACTGGGTAAATGGTGACAAACTCAAGATTCCTATCTTCTGACGTGGTTAACTAATAAACCACCTTTTCAAAATGCTGCTGCTTCCATAAGCTGGATCTTCTTTCTTTAGGCAAAGGTGCATTGGTAAAGTTTAAACAGATTGTTATGAACGAATATGGATGGCTAGGTTAGGTGAATCTATAGCACCGATTTGTTTCCTCAGCTTTAATTGTTTGTTGCTGTTGTTCATTGAGATAAACATAATGCTATAAGGACTAGGGTAATATCATTAGTCATGACAAACTCAAGGTTTCCAGCTTCTTATATGTACAAATAACAAGTGACTGATCCGGCATGCTATGCAGCTCCCATAAGCTGGATCTTTTTTCTTTCTTTTGGCAAAAGTTCACTGGATAGTCTATACAGATTGGTATGAACAAATACAGATGGCTAGGTTAGGGGACTCCATAGCACCATTATGTCACCCCAGCTTTAACTGTTACAGTGTTGTTCATTGGGATAGTTTACTGATATATAATCTGACTATGTCATGCCCCGTAGCTTTTATATTATTAGGGATTTGTTCTCATTCTAGTTGTATAAAAGGAGTACTCGATTATGGCCTGAGCAGCTCAATTTCTTGAATCTCAGGTTCAATGAGTCTCCCACACAGGACTCTTATTAGTCTGTCATAGTAATTCATCTTCATACGGCCGCAGCATCCAGGTGAGCTGGCGAGCACCTTGTTACTTGCTCTCAAAGGCATGGTCCAATTTCTGAACTATTGTCTAGGACTTGCATTTGTATTTGGTCTTGTTGTCTGAGCATCCTGATCAATGTTTTCCAACTAGTTACTTGTCTCACTTTCGGATTTGGAAGTATCAGTTCTTGTGTTATACTGGGGTCATTCTTTTATCTATAAAATGGTGCAACGCTGAAGCTATCAGCTATAAGCCCGATTAGTAAGTCTCGATGTCAAGTCATCACCAATGCTTGTTAATTTCTAGTTCTCCATTGGTTATGCTAACTATTCTTTGCGCACAAAGTTGCATCAAAACTCAACATCGGCCTCTGCACTATTCCCATGGTCATCGCTTCTACCTCTTTTGCTTAAACTTTGGCCTTCTCCTTTTCTGGATTTTTAGGGTTAAAAACTTAAAATCCATCACCATCTTTTGTGATTCGAAGTCATGGAGCGTTGTCTCCTGGACCCCGTTCAACCATCATGAGATATGCAAAAAGATCATGATAGGAGCCATTTCAACCAAAGTTTTCTCCATACTTGAGTGAACCTCAATAGAATGGAGAAGGGGACCCCTTCATCCATTTGGAAATTCCATATGATATCCATGAGTATAAGTAGTCTAGGTTCCATTTCTGGGTTTTGAAGGTGACATTCTATCTAATCAGTTGGGATTGCTAGCATACATGCACTTAGAACCCAGAAAAAAAAGGGAAAGCAGAGGTACTGATATAATGGTCTAGCTCGAATAAGTTGTCGATTTCATAGCACTCTGCATCGTTGATAGGTACGGAACTAAGGATCAAGCATTGTATGTCGTGTGAGTGATTGATGGTGCTCAATAATACTTGCATCACTATTATCCTCCCTTTGAACATCATGAGCACAATGTTTTTTTCCTTTTAATTTGGCTTTTGCGTTAGTTAGTGCACCACGCATATGAAAGTCAATCCAAAACACCTGAATGACCTGATGATTCTGTTGATTGGTACTTTTTTTTGGCACAAAACTTTTCTTTTAATCTTGTTAATTCATGACCAATTTTTATACTTTTTTAAAGTCAAAAACAAAGAATTACAATATATGTGTTACAAATATGTGTGAGGTTATGAGTTATACTCACGAAGTTGTAATATATGATAAAAATATATATGTTGCTATATATAGTAGGGCTGGGTATGGGTCGAGAGGAGCCGGGATTAGCGTGATCTCGATCCCGATCCCGAAATTTTAAATAGGGACGGGACGAGATGGGATGAGGGATTTTCCGAAGTGATTCTGGTAGGCCCGAATGATGATGATGTTTGAAGACTGCTTGTTTTGTGTAGTAGTTGTTAGTTTGTTTAGTTTAAACTCTTTAGTTTTATTTGCTCGGTTTTAGTTTGTAACCCCCAATGTTTTTAGGGGAAACTATTGTGGTTGTACTTTCACGTTGCTTAGTCATCACTATTTCAGTTTTCAATGGCTAAACATTTGATCATTCCCTTTCATACTTATGATGCATGTTGGTACTTATGTCCATATTAATCTTCTTTCGATAACAAGTGTGTGGATGTGAATTTTTTATGAAGAAAATTTGCTTAATGATGATGCGTGGACTTATTCGAGTGGGATTGCAAGGCCCTTGCCTTGTTGGTTAAACATGTTGGTGTCTTGCTTTAAACTTGAGCTTGATATATGATGTGGGCTAGAAAGCATGTTTGGGTCTTATGAACTTTAATTTTTCAAAATAAATCATTATGGATCAAGTGTTTGATTTAATTCATTTCATATTTGTCATGTCAACTATTGGATTAGAGAAGCATAGTGAGACTTGGGGAGCTAGCTATTACATGCCATTTTGTGAGCGTTCGAGCCTTATTTGCAGTGTATGCATCTTTCTACGCACTAACTTTTTGAAGAGTGAACATTTCATTTACTTTGCATCTTTGAAACTTATTTCATATCTTCAAAGCTCTTTGTCACAATTCACATCTTGGAAACGAATTAGGCAATTAGGAGTCCACCATAAACAAATATATATGTCCCTAAAAGATTGAATATCCTTAGATTCTCATTTTGAGCTTTCATGTTAGTCTTTTATTTCTTCCATCATAAATGCCTACCATTAACTTAAACACGTGTCTTACCCTTTCAAATTTTCTTAATATACGAGATTTTTGATGTTATGATGTTTAATAAACAAGTTTGGGAGTACTTCGAAAAAAAATAGATGTGGCTGTGTGCAGTGTTTGCAATTGTAATTTCATATTCATCTTTGAGGGAAAAAAAATAAAAAATAAAAAAGAGGAAAAGAAAAGAAAAATCTCAAAAGAAAGTCATTTTCAATTCAATAAATAGTTTGTGTAAGTTTGGAGAAGTGGATGAGAAAGTGAAATTTTTTAACGTCTTTGGTTCTTAGGTTCTTAAGTTCTTAATCTCAAAATGATTGTTAATTATTCTGTTGCTTGAAATTTGTCATTCGATTCCATTTCATTTCTTTACCTCTCACCCTAAACCTCGTTACATCTGACAAAAATCTCGTTTCACTCAAGATGTGTGTTTTGTTTAATAAGTGAAGATACGATCAAAGAGCAACCATATGGCAGTATTGCATGAGATTGTTTTGAGTGTAGTGCAGTTAACCCATAAATACTTATGTGAAAAATAAAGTGAATATTTACTAAGTATATGGTTAACATGGTTTGACATACATTCTTAATTTTGGTATATTATATGACAAATTAGATACATTATTAACATTTCAAAACACAAGCATTTGATTCACGATCCATGAAGTTTAAAGATCTAGCTTTATATACATTTTGTTCTTTGAGGAAATTGTTGGGAGGATTAGAAAGTTATCTTTGTTGTTGTGTCAAAATTTAGGTTGGTTTGCTTGAGGACAAGCAAAATTCAATTTAAGGGGTATTTGTTAGATCATAATTCATCTTTAAATTTGTGTCCTAAACCTTGAGATTTACTTGTCCTAAAGTCCAATTTATTGTCAACTATCTAATTCCATGTTTTGTAAAATCTTCACAAGAGAAGAAAAAGTAGCCTAGGGTTGGAAAACTCTCAGAGTTCTTGTTTCCTATCCGGCAACGCCCTAAGATCTGACGATGGATTCCGGCCTCGTCAGTGCTTGATGGGTGTTGCCAAAAGGGTCTTTGTATGGCTTACGGCTAGTGGTGGTTGGTGGTTTTGAAGAACATGAGGGATGGGCAGAGAGATGAAGTTCTTTGAAGGGAGTTTTATTACCTTTTGGTTGGTAGCTAATGCAGAGCGGAACAAAGCGGCTACTTTCTCAACTTGTTTAATGCTCCGACGTTAGAGAGTGGCAGCACGAGGTTGGAAAATGATCGGAAAAAGGGTGGTTGTGACGGTGTTATCCTGCTCGGATTGGGTTGATTCAATTTGGGTTGGATTTCTAAGTTGCGACTGGTGGAATGATTGAGAAGGTGGTTGTGATGCTTTTCTAGGTCGTCACGTGGAAGCTGGGTGGTTGGCGATGGTGTCGGTTCAACAGATGCCGCGGAGCAGCTCCTTGAGCAGTAAGCCGAGGTGGGCAAATGGGATAGTGGGCCAAATCTCTTTATTGGGCTTTATTCTCTATGTTCATAGGGGTGAGGTCTAGGTTTGTGCCCTATTATTGTGTATGACCTGGATTTTGTTTCTGTTTTGTTTTGTTATGTTAGTGTTAGTACATAGCCAAAATACTTGGTTAAGCCGAGAATACGGTACAATTACCCGGTCGAGATAGCCCTAGTGAGCCCTTCACAGACATCCAAAGAAGGAAGGGCCGGTAACAAACCGCTTGCCAAAGTCACTCTAGTGGCAAAACACCCCCAAAAGGGGAGACACTCCAAAGGAGGGCAAAGAGTCCCACATTGGAGACCAAAGCAAAGGTACACAAACTTAGCCTATAAAACAAGCTCAAGGTACATACATCTAGATACTCACATATATTTCTCTCCCACTTTCATTCCTCTACCCGTACAAGTGCTCAAAGCTAACTTAAGCATCGGAGAGTCGAAGACTGGGCCACCCCAGTCCCGACCCCGTGACGTTGTCATTTGTGCAGGTACCGAGTGAAAGCCCCTCAAGAATTCTACTTCGTTCCACCCCGCGACCATTTCCCGGCTCGGGACGTAACAGGTAGAAACAATTGGCGCTAGAAGGAGGGTTCCTATCTTGTGGAACTCCCCCTTGCCTCGAAACTCGGCACCATGGTGATTATTGATGACCCCGTGGACCCTGACACTCAAGTAGAACCTCAATCCGGCGATACATCCCTTCCCCAAACCAGCAGCCCAGTCCCCATTAACCATTCCGACCCCACCACAGCCCTTGAAATCCTCAAGCGGGACTTCCATGCATTCCGCGAGCAGACGGCAAAAGAAAGGGCAGAAACGGAAGCGTACTGAGTACGCATAGCTGAGTTGGAGAAAGAGCAATTCTTGCTCCGCGCCACGTTAGAGCATCGTACCGTGTACAACGATAGCTTGGACCACGCAGCGCGAATTACCGGGACCCCGGATTCTCTCCAAGGCCAAACTGGTTCCATGATCCCGGGAGGGCCTAGCCAGATTGTATACATGTCACATCCCCTAACCCACCCCTCATTTCCACTCTCGGCCCCCCAACCATCAATCCTCAATGACTCCCCTCTGCCACATCAACCTAATCCATCCGCCCCACCTATCTCCACTTCCACCACTGCCAACTCTCCCAACCCACCTCTTGACATGCTAACCCGCCTACTGCTCCAACTCAGCCAAACTGTCAAGCAGTTAGCTTCACGGTTGAAGGCGTCGAGAGTCGCGGGGCTCAGCGACCCTCGTTCACTGGTTATGGACATCGCCCAAGCCCCTTCACACCCCGAGTGCAGATGGAGAAGCGGCTTCCGGGAGCCAAGCCCTTCAAGATGGATAAGTATAAAGGCACAGGAGACCCTCATCTCCACCTCGAGACATTCTTCTCGCTCTGTAGCTCCTCTGGCTACAGCGACGCCATAGCCTGCCACGCCTTCCAAGAGGCACTCAGTTGGTTCCTCAGCCTGCCACCCAACTCCATAGACAACTTCGACCAACTCTCGGAACATTTCCTCAACCGTTTCATACTGCACACCAACATCTACCGCACTGTAGATGCCCTGTTTCACATCAAGCAGAAAGAGGGCGAAGGCCTCCATAAACTGCTGTCCCGGTGGCAATCTGCCACAGCGAGGTGCCACAACTTAGAACCTCGCGTGGCGGAGCAGGCTTTCCGTCAGGCCCTACTCCCCGGCAGTTTCCTGATGGAGATCAATAAGAACCCCCCAGGATCCTATGATGCTTTGATGGACCTGCCGGTACGGTGGGCCCGTGCTGAATTTGCCACTTTTAGACGTCGTGCCCATGCAACGCTAGCTCTTATTGCCCCGGCACCAGATGAGCACTTTGGCCGTGGGCAAGAGAAAGGACAATCACATGGCCCATCCCGAGAACAGGGGCGCGGCTCCGACCGTCGCCATGGGGGACAGAGAAACCGCGACCACCCTAACTTTGACCACCACATATGAGGACATATAGGCCAGGCACAAAGATCTCATCCCCCTACCTCCTAAAAACAAATTCTCAAAAGAGCCCCGGCGAGCCACCGGCAACAAGTACTGCGCTTACCATGACAATAATGGTCACACAACAGAGCAGTGCAATGGCCTCCGCAATGCAATCGAGCATCTGATCCAGAAGGGGCAACTACACAAATACTGTGCTCCCGCCACAGGAGCCAACGCCATTGAAGTGCATGGCCAGATCCTAACCTTGCATGGTGGAGCCCCACGGTTCCCCCCACGCCAACCTTCTGTGAAACGACAATGCACGGCACCCTCAGAAATCCTAGACATCCAACGCGGTGTCACGATCACCCCATCAGCGTTGGATCAAGTGACATTTCGCAACGATGAGGATACCCTACATTGCCACCACAGCGAGTCATTCATCATCAATGTGCAGGTGGACCATTACAGATGCCACAGAGCTCTAGTGGACACAGGTGCCGCCGTAAGCGTCATGTTTTCTGACTGCTACCAAGGACTCCGGCAGGACCACACTAAGCTGTACAACAACCACGACCCACTTGTCAGCTTCTCTAGCGAAACAGTACAGCCGTTAGGCTCAGACCGCCTAACCGTGTCAGTTGGAACAGCTCCTTGCCGCTCTTCCATTACGACCCGCTTCTTCATTGTCGACTGCCCCTCATCATACAATCTCATCTTAGGGCGGGACATCCTCTGGGGGTTGCAGTGTTTCATAGCTGGCCACATGCTTCTCATGAAGGTTCCTACCCCTGGCGGCACCCTAACAATTAAAGGGGATCGAGCAGCCATTGAGTATGGCCATCTTAACGCCATCCAACAGCAGAGAGGAGCCCATGAGATGCTGCCTCTCAACCCCCCGGAACCCATAGACGATCCCCGGGACGACACAAATGGGTGCAGGACAGAGAGCTCCGCGACCTAGTCCTACAAACGCTCTCCACCACCTACCTTAGACCAATTTTAACCTTGGCTTCGAAAGCCGTTACTTCATTGTTACTAGTGTATATACAATAGCCCAGTAGCGGCTTCACCTATGTATACTTTGCCCGCTAGCGGCTACATCTAAGTACAATGAAGTGTCACTCCCACATGCTATACTTTGCCCCCGCAACACAGGGCCACAAAACAAACAAAAGTATACAGCAAGACAAACACAAAGGCTACACATAACGCCAAAATATCAACCTGGATTCCCAGGCAAATTAGCATAAATTAGTTACAATGGCTAACCACGTCACTTACATTGTTCCAAAACAAAGCCCAACAAGCTATCAAAATGTACAGGCATTTCTCACTCCCTCCCAGCGGATGAGTCGCCAGACTTGTTAGCACTCCCCTTTGACCCGCCACTGCGGCCACGAACCTGGGCCACAGTTCCCGCTACCCTCTGCCCAGTCGGCTGCTTCAACGGGTCTCGGGATAAAAAGGAAGGCCTCACAGTTGCGGAGGGGCGGATAAGTGAACTACCAGGAGCCACCTCAAGACCGAGGCGTCCCTTCATGGTAGCCTTCTAAACTCCCGCGTGCGCCACCGACCCCGGAGCCCGGGGATCGCGAGCCGCAACGGTAGATGAAGCCACCTGCGACACTACTGCTTGGACAGACATGAAACCCTCGGGGCCAGTAGCCCTCATAGATGATGCAGCTACCATAGCAGGAGGTCGCGGGTCACCCGTAATGGATACCCCTTTCTGTCCAGCAAACGTTGCGCGCCACGCCTCGTGTTGCTTCGCCAGAGACTGCGAGATCTTGGCTTGCTTCTTCTGCTCGGGCGTCATTTGCTCCCACGCCACCTTTGCAGCATTTTTCTCTACATACCATTTGCGCATGGCAGCCTCATTAATCCACCCTGCCTGGCAGCCCAGCCGGCTCAACTCATCCTGCCCTTTGGTGTAGGCACTTTTCAGCTGCCGCTTGTACACTTCACCCTCCCGGAACAGCCTTTGCCCCGCCATGGCAGCTCGCTCGCATTTGGATTTCTAGGACACCTCCAAATCCGTAAGTGCTTGCGTCAACTTGGCCACCTCAGCTTCCAAGGACGTTGCCTTAGCAGCCACCACTTCCAAAGCCTCCATCTGCTCGTTCTTCTTCCTCACAACTTCCTTCAGCTCTGCCACCTAAGCCTGGAAGACAGCGGTATTCTGATCCGCTTGAGCCAGCTGCTCTGCAAGGTTCCGCTCGGCCTCAGCTAGCTGCTTTACAAGGCCACGGTTACGTTCCTCGGCCTCCCTCAACTGCTGGCTCTTCGCCTCATAATCATCCTGCCAGTGGGAGGCCGCCCGTTCACTCGCGACGTACATCAGCAAAGTAGCCTGCAGTCACAGCAATGCATAAACCCCAAGTTCAAACCAATGAAACACAAAAGCATATGAACACTTACCCTAGTCAGTTTCTCCTTTGCGAGAGCCATTCCCGCCGGCGGATCCACATCCTCTAATACATGCATGTCACGAGCACGGTGACGCATGTCATAAGCCATTTGAGCCAAATATGGCTGAGCCTCCCCCGTCCCCTCCAAGGCTTGAGCAACCTCAGCTAGGCTTGCAAATCCCCCAGACCGGCTGTCCCTCCGCGACCTCTTTGATGGGCCCTCGCGAGCCGGGTCAACCCTCTCCTTCCTCTTTCGAGTCCGGGCCGCGACTACCTCTTCCTCGCGGTCCGCAACCTCCTCCACAACAGGCTCCTCCTGCGCCTGGTCGGGTTCACCCTCGCGATCACCCTCTGCCGGTACCTCCTCCCCCTCCAACTCCACATCCTGGACACTTAGGCCCATCACTTCCGCCACCAACGGAGGTACGTAGGCGTAATCCTCATCCGCCAGGTTCAGCCTCAGAAAGTCATCACAGTCCCCCAGTTCCACCTCCCTTCCCTCCCCCGTCTCCAAGTCGATGTCGTACTGCTTAGTGTGATCAGCCTCAGCCAGCAGCCCATCTAACACGTCCTCATCCGACACTTTGTCGTAAGGACCTTCATTCTTCCGCGAGCCCCAGTCGCGTGGCATCGTCACTGCAACAAACAAACAAAGTCAGACAACGACTCGCAACCTTACAACAAGTAATGCAACTACTAAAATACAGACCCGGAACCCGGGCGTAGCCGAAGTGGCTGTATATGCCAAGGCGGCATATCCGATATGAGCTCCTACATTCAAAAGCCCATATCACTCGACGAATCCGCCGCTCCATCAACTCAGTCAAGTTGTACTCTTGCGGCACTGCACAAAGCTAGTTGTCAGCAGTGACAGAAGGCAAACAAAACAAAACAACACAAGGCAAGAGCACGGTACCTATTCTCTAGAAGCTCCCTAGGACCCGGAAAGGATGCTCATGCCACTCCTGCCACTGTTCCCTAACAAGGAAGCATTTGCGCCTCCAGGTTTCACTTGTTGAGGTGGGCAAGTCTTCCACCAAAACTTTGAACTTCCCCCGTGACTTCATCGTCACGCAGCCCAGGCTGCCATTCTTTGCGCACCACCCCATATGCCAGCACGCATTGAACTCGTCACAGTTCGGGAACTCCTGCTTCAGCAGGCAGAATAGCACGCCCGTTCCCAATATTTGCTTCAGCATATTGGAGGTAACTTGCCCCGGGGCGACATGCAGACACCCTAAGGTGTACTACACAAACGGGGGGAGCGAGAACATCAACCCGCACTTCAGTTGGTACTCGTACACCAACGTAAAGTTACCCGAGGGATCCCAAAACTTCACCCCGGGCCCAGCGGCCGCAACAAAACCTCCTCCGGTATGCTCCAATTTTGGCGAAGCACTTCAAGCTCCGACAACATCAAACTCTCGCCAGGGGGTTCCCAGAACGAGTCATCCTCCTCATGCGATGTCGCCATGATCAACTCCTCTACCTCCTGCAATAGAGGGTCATACAAGGACACATGAGACCCGGCATCCACCACGGGAATGCCTTCCCCCAAGTCAAGGGCAATCTCCGCCATAAGGTTAGCCAATCCCTCCTCCATCCGGTGCAAAGTGTCCGAATCAGCACTAAGCGAACTAGAGACCTTCACGATCTCTTCGCTGGACACCCACACCGGATCTACCATACCCCGCTACCTTAACCCTAACCAGCCCGACAACAAATCCCTCACCCTAGAATTCCTACCAACACCACAAAAATGTGAACAATCCCACACCCCAAATAACCCGAAACAACGCCGCCACCACATACAAAATCAAAGACAGAGGAAACGACGAGTTCATACCTGGAAATACTGGGTTCACATAGTGGCAGTGAAGTAGATTACAATCGGCTGAGCGCTCGCACCCAATCGATTGAGGATGAAATTGAACGTTTCCCAGTCTGAAACTTGTAGAATAGCCGAAACCCTAAAATACAAATCGCGCCTCCACAGTTTCCAGTTTCAAAACACGAACTCCCCTTTCAGTTCTCTCCAACCCTATTTATAGGCATCCCCCTGGACCCCACAAAACTGAACGGTCAGGGTGAAGCCACGTCACTATTGGCCACTCCCAAAAAAAAAATGGAGAGTGGACTGCCTCGTCAAGGCAACGGCCCGCAACGCTCAGTAACGAGTCTCCCCAATCAAGCATGGACTGACTCGCCACGCAGCGGTCTGCAACGCCACCTCGCGATAGTCCCCAATCAAGCGCGGACAGACTTGCCACATAGCCACAGTCCCCAACCAAGCGCGGACTGACTGGCCACTTCGCGACAGTCCCCAATCAAGCGCGGACTGCCTCGCCACATAGCCACAGTCTCCAACCAAGCGCGGAGTGACTGGCCACTTTGCGACAGTCCCCAATCAAGTGCGGACTGACTCGCCACATAGCCACAGTCCCCAACCAAGCGCGGACTGACTGGCCACTTCGCGACAGTCCCCAATCAAGCGCGGACTACCTCGCCACATAGCCACAGTCCCCAACCAAGCGCGGACTGACTGGCCACTTCGTGACAGTCCCCAATCAAGTGCGGACTAACTCGCCACATAGCCATAGTCCCAACCAAGCGCGGACTGACTGGCCACTTCGCGACAGTCCCCAATCAAGCGCGTACTGACTGGCCACTTCGTGACAGTCCCCAATCAAGCACGGACTGCCTCGCCACATAGCCACAGTCCCCAATCAAGCGCGGACTGACTGGCCACTTCGCGACAGTCCCCAGCCAAGCGCGGACTGACTCGCAACATAGCCACAGTCCCCAATCAAGCGCGGACTGACTGGCCACTTCGCGACAGTCCCCAACCAAGCGCGGACTGACTCGCCACATAGTCACAGTCCCCAATCAAGCGCGGACTGACTGGCCACCTCGCGATAGTCCCCAACCAAGCGCGGGCTGACTCGCCAGAGCAAAATTAAACTTTTCTTCTTGCCAACAGGTTTCCGGAACATCACCCCCGTCACCTCGCGACTCTCGAGTGGGGACTTGGGGACTCAACACCATGCCTCCTGCACCCGGGTAAAACCTATCCTCGGTATCTCTAGAATAACTCCCCACCCAAGAACTCTCTCAGACTTGAGACTTGTGGACTTCTTAGTACATAGCCAAAATACTTGGCTAAACCGAGAATACGGTACAATTACCCGGTCGAGATAGCCCTGGTGAGCCCTTCACAGACATCCAAAGAAGGAAGGGCCGTTAACAAACCGCTTGCCAAAGTCACTCTAGCGGCAAAACACCCCCAAAAGGGGAGACACTCCAAAGGAGGGCAAAGAGTCCCACATTGGAGACCAAAGCAAAGGTACACAAACTTAGCCTATAAAACAAGCTCAAGGTACATACATCTAGATACTCACATATAATCTCTCCCACTTTCATTCCTCTACCCGTTCAAGTGCTTAAAGCTAACTTAAGCATCGGAGAGTCGAAGACTGGGCCACCCTAGTCCCGACACCGTGACGTTGTCATTTGTGCAGGTACCAAGTGAAAGCCCCTCAAGAATTCTACTTCGTTCCGCCCCGCGACCACTTCCAGGATCGGGACGTAACAGGTAGAAACAGTTAGGTTTTTTGGTTTTTGGTTAGGTTGTTAGGTTGTTTGGTTAGGTTTAATAGGTCCCTCCTCTTTCGACTGAGGGTTTTGGTGTGTTGTTTTGGTCGGTGTGCTACTTGAGTGGCGTCACTTTGGGGATTATCAGTTTTAATTTCGGTGTTGTCTGGTTGTCAACAAGAGGGTGATTTACTTTTGCATGTGGTTTGATGGTTTTTCAACACTGTGTTGAAGAAGGGGAATTTGCTTTGTTTATTGTTGGTGATGAGATTGTATCGTTACTTTTAGGATTTGGTAGCTCTTTTTTAGCTTAAATTTTGGTTAAGATTGGGCGTTTTTGACTAATGAATGTTGTTGTTGGTGACAGACTCCTAACTATAGATCTTAGTAGGAATGTGTGTTGTGATGTAGTCATCATAACCGGTCGTTCCATTGCGATATGATTTCTTTATTTAAATAAAATTGTTGATATTTCTCCTAAAAAAGTAAAATGGTGAAATTCTAGTAATTTTCTAAAGTGCCACCACTTTTTTAACTTACTTTATGGGTACTATTGGATCAGAATATAGCATGTGCTTTGAGTATGAGCAGGACCAATTTTGAAATTCTAAAGGTGGAGAATAAAAATATAACTTCTTTAACATGTATAATTTAATTTTTATTTAGCACAGATAATCTTATAAAATTATGTGCTTTGAATAACATGTTAATGTAAATATAAAATTAAAAACAAAATATACAAAATTTTCCCAATATATATATGACGTTTTAAAAAAAAAAAAAATTATATAGAAAATAGACATTTGTTCTATATATTGATAACTGAAAGTAGGAATAAAACATAAACATGATTTGCCCTCTAGGACACGTTAGAATTGAACAATGCAAAATAACTTAGAGCTTAAGACTTAAGAACCTAAGTCAACCAAAGCTATTTAAATGTTGTAAACCATAATATAAGGTCGATACAAAATCCTGCTTTGCAGTTAAAGAACTAAGTAACTGGTCATTAAGACATAAGCAGGAAGGGACAAGCCCTCAGCCTATTATTATTTGACCACTTCCGGGACCACTCTACACAGAGGGGACAATCCTAGAGCATCAACACACATAATCAAAACCAAAGTCCCAACTAAGAAAGTGCTCTAGACCTATGAGCATCCCTAATCTAAAAACAATAAAATAAAATCCAGAAAATTAACTCAAACTAATAGAAAAGGAAAAGGCAATGAAAGGGAGACCCAAGAATCATGTTAGTTAGAAACTTAGAATAAAGCCTGTCAGGCTTTCTGTTGGCTCCTCCTTTGTGTGTTTGGATGCCGGTTAATCCCTGAGAATTTAATCAAAAATAAAGAATTCTCAATTTCTTATGATTGTTTCTCCCGTTTTGATTCTTATCCTATAGAATTCACAATTTTCACGAAAAAATAATCGTGGAATTTGGAAGCTTAAATTCCCGACTTGAATTCCTCACAAAATAGGTGTAATTTGTCAATTCCCTTAACTGAGGTTAGTTTATATATAAATTCTTGTCATTTCAAACCTCTACATCATGAAATCAAAACAATGAAATTCTCAACTAATAAAATTTAAATTTATGAAATTTTAACTTCCACACAATGTTAGAATTTTTATAAAAATTAAAATTACTTTATTTAAATACAACGTTAAGCCATCAACAACCAAAATATAAACCCCCCAGATGCTTTGTCACTCTCCTCAGTTAGGGTTTCCAAACAGAAGAGCCTAATCGGAATCGGACCGCCGAGACTCATCTGCGGCGTCAACGTTGACCCCAATACTCTCACAGTAAGTGATTTAGCTCCACCCATCAAACTAGTTCACTTTTACAATTTCAAGTCACTACTTTTCATTCAAGCATCCAAAACCCTTTAATTAATTCGAGGTTTTCTTCAAAGTTTCAATCTTTGCGAGTGAATGGTAGGATTTTATCATGGGTAAAAGGTCGATAGAGTAAAGACTATGGAAATCTGTTATCTTTCTTATCCAAAAGTGTTGCTTAGGTGAAGTTTTGGATGGTTGAATTTGGTGTAGTCTTGAAGTTTCTTGTCTGTTGTATCTATTGGATGTTAGATTAGGTGAGAGATTCCTATAGGCTGAAACTTTGTAATCATGTTGGGTAATTGTATTAGCTCAAAGTTGATTTCAGGGTTGCTGCAATGGAGGATGGCCAAGAAGTATCTGAGACAATGTCAGAGAGCTCATCAGGAAAGATACAGGAAACTCGCGATGAAATGCTCTCCAGGCACAGGTAATTTGTTGTTGATTCTGTTGTTCAATTTTTGCTTATGGTCTTTGTATTTCGCTGGTGATTGCATCTGTAGTGGAAATAAGTTCAGTTATATACATCTAAGTGGTCTTCAAACATTTAAATCGTCATCTAAGTTTAAATTTTTTGATGAAAGTTTGTGGTGATTGAGACTTGATCATGACATGAATCAAGCGTTAAGGAGCTTGTGTCTGCACTGAAACAAATATTCTCCTCCCAACACCTTTATAATCATAAGCTACCATTCTCAGTTAATGTCTTTTGGGTGCTCTGCTGAATGTGAATTGCTTGTTGTTCTTACTTCGGTATATTTGTCATTATAATTAGTTTACTGAAGATAAAGTTGTAGTATAGATTGTAAGAATCATGAATAATTGTAAATTAATAGAGGCTGGTGTCTTCAGCTTATTAGGTCAACTTCTCTAACTTTACCAAAGACAATTCATAATGATCCCCTCAGACATTTTTTTTATATACAGGAAAGAGACGTCAAAGTTGCAGGACAATGAAATTCAATTGAAAAAGGCAGCAGCAAAAGGTAGCAAGGCTGAACAAAAAGCTAAGAAAAAGCAGGTGGAGGAAGAGATTTCTCGACTTTCTGCTGAGCTTAAGGAAAAACAAGCCGAAGAACTTGCATTGCTAGGCTATAGCAGCAGTAACAATGGAGGTGAAAAGCGTAATCTGGATGCTTTAGTGAAGGCCATAGCTGGTGTTTCTGTAAGCAGTCAACCTGAGAGTGCAAAGCCTAGCCAGAGTTCAAAGAGAAAAGTGAAAAGGGCCCAGAAGGATGCAGCAAGGGAGCAAAGAATTCAAGAAGAGCAGAACAACTTAGTAAGTGATCGAATGGTTGAGATGAGAAACTAGCAAAAAAAGCTTGAACCCCTAGCTTTGACGATTAATGACATAAAGCCTGATGGTCATTGCCTCTACCGAGCTATCCAGGATCAGCTGGCCCGCCATTCCGGAGGCTCATCCCCTTACACTTACCAAGAGTTTCGAGAAATGGTAGCAGCTTATATGAGGAAGCATGCACCTGATTTTCTCCCATTCTTCTTGTCAGACAACCAAGTCGATAGTGATTTCGATGAATCGCTTGCTGAAAGATTTGAGAATTACTGTAAGGAAGAGGAGTCAACAGCAGCATGGGGAGGACAGCTAGAGCTTGGAGCTTTAACTCACTGCCTTAAAAAGCCTATAATGGTATAATCAGGATCATTCCCTGATGTGGAGATGGGTAAGGAGTACAAATCTGAGAGTGGAAATGGTTCTGGTTCTAGTATTATGTTGTCATATCATAAGCATGCGTTCGGGCTTGGAGAGCACTATAATTCTGTGGTCCCTGTTTACGCCCAAATTAATATTTTACTGGACAATAATTGTCTATGTAAATATTAATTGAATTTTTGGTCTATGTCAGCCGGTGAGCCCAAGTTCCTTTAAAGTTTACAATAATGGCTCGCCAGCAAGACCACGAGAGATGGAATGCAAAGTCCGCGCGCGGAATGACTCTGTGCGGACTAACAGATCTCGCGCGCTTTTAGACAAAAACAGAGTTTGCCGGGACTATAGGTCCCGCGCGGAGTGAGGATCATGCGAGCTCGCGCGTCTCCTGCGGAACACACAGTTCGCGCGAAATGACTTTGGTATTAGGCGAGGCGAAATGCATTTAGGCGCGCTGACGAACTGATTCGCTAGTTCGCGAGGTAAACACACGCGGAGTCCGTGCGAATGCTTGTAATCGTTTCTGACTTTTTACAATCTTTGACACGCTTTGGGCCAATCCCTGTGGTCCTTATTAATTAAAAGCTTTGTTTTGACCCGTAAGCTGCAATAGCCCGCGAGGTGGAATTGAGCTACAGAGTCCGCAGTTCGCGCGAGTTAGTTTTTTACATGGACTGTGATACCCCGCGGGATAAGGATTGCTCTTAATTGCGCTTCGCATGGGAGTCCAGATCTTATCCTATGCGGACTGTGCGAATTGGATATGTGTCACATACAGATTGGTTTACATGGAAGGAATAGTGTCCTTAAGCTTCACGTTGTAGAGTTCAACATGGATTCTGATTATCTTTCTTTCGCGGCAAGGATTGCTCCCACTATATAAAGAAACTCGAAGGCTTACAGACGCGGACTCTCTCTCACAATTTAAACAAAATACAGAACAAACAACCTTCAACCTTGTTGAAACCCTCGACCCAGTCGAATTTCCAACGTTCCTAGGAGCTTTGTTTTCGCTTCCTCGTTGAAGCGAACTTTCTCAACACCTCGATTCTAAGCGCACCGCCGCCTAGGATTCTTCAGAGCTCTCCGGACTCTACCCCGATTTTTTGGAATCTTCCCTATAGTTGATCTGCTCACGCCGCCGTGAGTATCGACCGCATTGTGCTTGTAAATTTCTCATTTGAGGTGGCACCTGGAACCCCTTTTTGCCTGATTCAAGAAGTCAAGACTTATTCCTCGTCCGCGAGGTGGCACGCCCGCAACACTCTCCCTTTCTCTTTGTTTGCTATTCACCTCCACTCCACACGCTGATGATCGTAGCCAAAACAGTCCCGATATGATCAAATAGTAGCAGCATCCCCGACAAAAACACTTGGCTCGCCCTCTAGTTTGTAATTTGTGCTGAGAGTAGGCACGATTTGAGCTCCTTTGATTCTTGATACTACGACAGACAGTAGCGGCTCAGTATTCCTTTCATTTCCAATTTTCCTAGACTACGTTTTGTAGCTAAATATGGTTAATGAGTATTTGACCCTTTCAGAACCATTTATGGCTTATACTTCTTGCAGCCATATATACAACTTGGGATTGCCTACTCGAGGTAGTTCGAAATATCTTGTGTAGTTTAATTTAGCATTCTGTGATCTGCAGATTATGGGCCATCCAAATAAACTTGCTTGAACTTAACCCCCCATAGAAGTATAGCTTCACCAAATGAAGATTATTAAAAGGCTTTAGGATACAGATGGTTTTTTAAACCCCTAGACTGATAGGAGAAAAAGAATGTAATTCCTCTCTTATTTTCTTCATTTCTGATACAAATATTAAAGAATGTATTCACTCATCACTCATCCTTATTCTTTCAGAACCATTAAATTGAATCCTAAGCAATATGGAAAATCAATATATACTTTTGCGTTTATTTACGTACCTCTACCTTTTTTATTTTATCAAATGTACCTTACGACATAGCGTGTAGGCAGTGGTAACTCCATTAGATTATGGTATGATCTCTGACTTTTACCTCAAGCTCTTATTGATTTTGCTCTCCCTTACGCTGTTATTGATGAAAATGCTATGGTTTGTGGAGACTGGATTATTGGATTTCAAATTAATCTTGGAGTTTGTGATATCTTGGATGTTGAAGTCTCGGGTCTTTTTCATGGTCTAAAGTTGGCTGTTGATTTGAATATCACTATATCAAAAACTTAGTGCTTGAATATGATTATGCTATCTTGGTTTAACTGATGCTCAATTTTGCTTTTGATATGCATCCCATGGGCTCCTTCCTTCATGGATGAAAAAATTTGATGAACAAGATGGATGATGCTCAACTTTCTCACATTTTCAGGGAGTGCAATGCAACAACTGATTCTCTAGCCAAATGCAGTACCCTCCATGAGCTTGGTCTTGTTTGTTTTGACAGTCCTCGTGCTCATGCTGCTGATGTCTTCCTTGATGACTTATGTTCAGTCACTAGAGCTAGGAACATTGGCAATTGCTTTAGTATGTAGTCTCTTTTTCTGTTTCGTTTGTGCCTTTTAGGCACCTTTTGTAACACCTTTTGTAATAACAAAAAAATGTAACTTACGACATCACGCGGGAGGAGTTCCTACTATCTATAATTTCCTTGTTTATTTTCATTTTGAACAAGTAGAGTAGGTTACGGAGGTCAAACCCCTTTGGTTCAACTTTCTTCTCATAAGTATTTTTCCATATTAGAAATGTGGACGCTTGCAATCAGACGGGATTGGTCTAAAAATAAGCTAACCTAAGTCATGCTTAAGCATGGAGAAACAAAACAAACTTGAAAATGAAGGCTTCCTCATCATCATAGAAACAACTTAAAAAGATATCTTTCGGTGAATAAAATAAGATGCTGATGACATAACCAGTTAAAGAAAATGTGACTATGGAGAAAATACAAGAGTTTGAGTTGCCGAAAATACAAAGCAAAAAATTTGGTTCTCAAACCGGTCATCAATAATATATTTTTTTAAAGCATCAATTATTTTATGATATAACAACGACAAATTAATTAATATCTATGATTTCAGGATACAAATTTACCGATTACTTTTATTTACCTATCAAAATACATATTCTCTTAGTCTATTAACATATGTCTCTTCAAATGATTTAACTTTATTCTTAATAAAAATATATATGTGTTAATAGATTAAAATTATAGATATTTTTTAATGAACAAATTGTTGAGATATCAATCCCACATCGGGAATATGGGACCTTGCCTGTGGGTTAATAAGGGTTTGGGCCACTCCACCCATTGCCAATTGGTTTTGGATGTGAACCCCAGACCACTTTATCTTGGTATCAGAGCAGGTTACCCACGTCCACGTGTGAAGCCCAAAGGCCACACGCACTCCACGTCACCCCAAATGTTGTCCACGTGTTAGGCTTGAAAATTCGCCACACGTGCGGGGGCGTGTTGAGATATCAATCCCACATCGGGAATATGGGACCTTGCCTGTGGGTTAATAAGGGTTTGGGCCACTCCACCCATTGCCAATTGGTTTTGGATGTGAACCCCAGACTACTTTATCATGGTATCAGAGCGGGTTACCCACGTCCACGTGTGAAGCCCAAAGGCCACACGCACTCCACGTCACCCCAAATGTTGTCCACGTGTTAGGCTTGAAAATTCGCCACACGTGCGGGGGCGTGTTGAGATATCAATCCCACATCGGGAATATGGGACCTTGCCTGTGGGTTAATAAGGGTTTGGGCCACTCCACCCATTGCCAATTGGTTTTGGATGTGAACCCCATACTACTTTATCACAAATAAAAATAATCAATAAATTTTTATCGTAAAACAGAAAATTGCAAAAACAATTATGTTGCACGTGTTGGGGATTTTAGCTATCTTGTCAACAAGAGACTTCCCATTTCCATCTTCTTCCGCCACGTGTTTCGATCATGGTGATTCCACACAACAGCTGGTCATCATATATCACCCCAATATTATGTCACGGAATAACAAACCCGTAATTTCTCTCCAACATCGTGGGTGTTTCCTTTAATAACTATTTATGTTTGCCCCCACAATTTCCAATCTATCCACTCCGCTAATAATAATGAGATCATAAATCAGAACATAAAAAAGCTAAAAATAGAAAATGAAGGTCCCTCTCTTTCTCCTTTCTATCTCTACTACATTCTCTCTCCCTCTACTTCTCTGCTACAGTCCTAATTTCCCTGACGAAACTGCCCCTCCCCGGTCCTCTTCACCCTCCAGATTCTTCTCCCATCGGTCAAAGATTCTCCGCGCTGATCAGACAAGCTTCCTCTCATTTTCTCTCATGGTAAAACTGGTGCTGACGGCGACGAGAAGTTGAGGCGGTAATGGATTTGACTGAGGGCGTCGGAGAGAGCTCGTCGCCGCCGAGGAGCTTTGTTAGCTTCAATAACTACGATGTAAGAAACGACGTCTATAACCGATTGGTGGAGAGTGGTCATCCTCTTGCTTTGATTCTACCGGACTTCCGTGATCAGTTGGACGCTCACTTCAATCGCTTGCCTGCTAGGTATCAAATTCCTAATTCCATGCTTTGATCAAACACTTTTCGTTGTTTTCGGTTGCGAAATTAGTTTTCGAATGCTTAAACTGTAAAGAAAGAAGTTCACAAATAATTTCAGGAGCTTCGAAACAGTTGAGTGTGTATGATATGCATTCCGAGGAGCTTCCGATTAGTTTAGTGTTTTTGATTTTTTGAGCAGGGGAGGCTTGTTGTTAGTTTTTTATTTTCCGACTAAGCTACTGGTTTGATTAATGTGCCTAGTATAAGAGTTTACATATGCTCTGTGTTTTGTCACGGAATTAGTGGCGGATTCTGCCTGTTAATGAAATTGTTCCTTGGGCAGTTATGGGCTTGACGTAAACATGGACCGAGTGGAAGATGTTTTGCTGCATCAGAAGCTTCTTGCGTTGGCAAAGGATCCGGAGAAACGGCCTGTTTATCATATCCGTTTCTTGGAGGTATTACCTATCGTCTGATTTAGTATCTTTTGGGAGTTATGGCAATTTTGTTGTCAACTGGAATTTCTTTAGTTTCTGGTGCCAAGTATTAGTTTGTTTCCTGTTATGCAATAAAACAAGAGTATTAGCTTGTGTCGTGTAATGAAAACCAAGTTCTTAGATTGTCTGCATTGAATGGGGATGGAAATGGTATGTTTGATACATGTTCATTCTGGAGGGAACGATGTGTTAGCATATGTTTTATAAAAAAAAATTATATATATATGGTAACCTTTTCATTACATATTGATATTGGGCCATAGTGCCATACTTAATACTGCTTGCATAAGAATGTTAAACTTTGATTCCATGCAAAGTGAAACCCTAAGTTTATTTATTCCCTTATGCATGCTCACTTAGATTACTTTTTTCTCTTCTGCTGTTACATGTTCCATCTTTTATGGTTCTTTTGTGTATTTCTCGTCAGAGTATCTCTACGGCAGGGACGGATGATGATGAGGATGAACAATTCACTACTAGTGTTTCAACCTCAAGGCTATCATGTAATGAAATCAATGAGGGATCTGCGCAACCACATGATAGGTATTACTTCGTGCAGTCTTTGTCTGGACATTGTTAGTTAGTTCCAATCCAGATTTACTTGTTTAACTGTTCCATTCTTGGATATTAATTTGTTGCTGTAATTTCTGTGTTTTTTTTTTTCCTGGTTACTTCTCTGCGTAGAACTAGGAATTGTGCTGTTGACTTTGAACCTTGCTCTAGGCTCGGAGACCTAAATTTGGACGTTAAAAAGAATACTCAGGATGTTGATGAAAGAGATGTGCTGGAGAGATTTCCCAAAAGGTACTCAACATTTTTTTTTCTTTTGGTTGCCAAACTTTCTGTTTCCCTGTAATTCTTAAAAGGCTAAAGACCAACTATTATTCTTCAAGACAAGAATGTTCTTTTCATTGGAAAGGTTTTCCTTGTGATGCTTTAAATCATCTGTTTAATATTTTAATACAGGATTACATTTCTGTATTCTTGTTGTCGTGTTGATATTCCTGATTTCTAAGTATCGTTTGAAGAAAACATTTTACAGAAGAGCAACTGATAATTCACAACAATGAATGTTTCCTATCCTCTAATATAACTTCAGATATCTTTAATTTTTGGAACAAAGTTTGTTACTCTGTCATGCATTTTCCATAACACGCTTGTCCATATATGGTATAGAACTGTATACCACATCATCCATATATGCCTGTATACCATAAACATATGCCTGCATACCATATGTCCATATATGCCTGGTTGGACAGACAACCTGTATCAAACATATTTTATTTTCTACCCCTGCATGATTGATAAACATGATGTCCATATATGGTATATAACTATATATACATAGTTTTGTATATTCATGTATGAAATTACATGACATAATTATTTGTCAAATACTAGCTAAGGGCTGATTGTTTGGTTTGTTGAGTTATTCTACATCAGCTCTGTATTTTAATTGTCCATGAATGTGCTTTGGAACTGAACTTTAGCCATATAATTAATAATGTCATTACATTGACCATTGGGTTGAATGATGCAGGCAAGATACATCGCGTATACTCACTCATGAAGTAATTTTTTCATCCATTGACAAGCCTAAGCTTCTTAGCCAGGTACTAGTCAGAGGCTTAAGTTATTTATTTGTTATATCTATATTAGCACCTAGAGTTTTATGTATTTCTCTTCAAAAACTTCAATCTGGCAGACTAGTCAATTTGTAATCTGTCTTTGGGCATATCCGCTATGCTTGTATCAGTCAATGCAGGCAAGG
Organism: Fragaria x ananassa; assembly: GCA_034370585.1. Taxonomy (NCBI): domain Eukaryota; kingdom Viridiplantae; phylum Streptophyta; class Magnoliopsida; order Rosales; family Rosaceae; genus Fragaria; species Fragaria x ananassa. The sequence goes on from CP139769.1 coordinate 18,437,511, forward strand.
AAATTGTTTGCCGTCGTAGCTGGATTGGGCCTGGGCCTCCTCTTTAATTGTGTGTGTACATAAAGTCCGTGTTATATTCCTTTTTTGCATCAGTAGCCCAAAGATGGATCTCTATAACATTGCATTATTTGAAAGAATTTCACTCTGTTCCACACATATAGAATTTTCTTCAATGTCTCGGAAAAGGGAAAATTTAGTAGCCCCAGTTTGGATAACAATAGAATTTGGAGGGGAGGAAATGAAAAAAAAAAAAAAGGATAAGAAAGAGATACTGATGCAGGAATAATATCAGAGGATGAGTAATAACCGAGATTCAAGCAATGCTAATTTTTCAAACATTCAAGTTCTTATATCCCCAATTGGGATATAAAATAGAATCTTGAGGGGAGGAAATAGAAGGAGTGGGATAAGAAAGAGATAGGGATTCAGGAAGAAATATCAGAGGATGAGAGATAATCAAAATTCAGGCAATGATTTTGTCAATCCATTCTAGTCTGAGAATGATGATTGCAATGCTCAAATTTAGAGAGCTCTACCTAAGATATAGAAAGACCCTGCATGATTAAAGTACAAAGATATCCATACCCTAAACAATAATTGTAAACAGGATATGTCATATACATTCTCCTTCGGTGACGAAATCCCGACTCTGTCTAAGTAAGGTGATATCAGATGAAATAGATCATGTTTGTGTTCAGTCGCATTGTCAAGACCAATGCCATGGAGCTGTTCAATAGTTGCTGGACCGAATATAAAAGTCAAATCAAATTGGAGACTAAGCCCAAAAGAAGGTGGATTAATGAATTGCAGCATTGTTTACTTACGAATTCTGTAGGCTCTAATGTTTGTTATGCTAGAGAGATATGTGATCAGTAAATCTTTGAATGGGATAGACAGATTCTTGATTAGAGCAGCTTGCTCTAATAAAGCGAGACAGCTTTAGCGTAGGATAAGTCATATAGGTCCAAAAATAGGAACAGTCTAATTGCCGATTTGGAAAATGGTTAGAATTCACAGCAAAGCTATTCTAAAATGCTATTCATTTCTATTGGAACTAGTGAAACCTATATGTCAAAGTCGGACCAATTTCATCAAGTGGAAAATAATCAGTAGGAATAAGCATCAGAAAGAGATATCAGAAAAAGATATCCGCAGCATGAAGAATCAGAGGGAGAGGGATACTCAGGGTTAAAGCAGTGATAACTCTCCATCATTTATTCAGTCCAATTGTGCAAATGTACTAAAATAGATGTACTCTAGATAATGATTACACATAAAATACATCAATATATGCTGTCCTGCATCATCTTCCACTGGTGATAAGATTTCTGCTCAACTGATGTGAGGCTGGAACATTGTCGTCTAGCCAACATCACAGGGGTGCCCGAGTTTAAGGATTGTGGACTGTTTTGGTAATCCATCACATCCTCCTGTTGACGTCATTTAAGTGTGTTCCTTAATCGAGTAAACAAGTGAAAAAGTACATAAAGTGTAGAAAAGAAGGTGGGTAGAAGACATGCCACAACAGGTGTTGTCATATGACGTCCATAATTTCAAATTGCACAGTAGGTGGGATCAATAGGTTATTGCTCTGCAGTAGCTTGTTCAATTAATGAGCGGCCACTTGGTTAAGAGTTAAGTGGACTTGGCTTGGCTAGACATAGGATGGGACCTGTAGATCCAGGAATGCTAAGTTAATTTGGCGATAGTGGAAAGCATCTGAGCCTTGATAATGCAGACAGCTTGGAAAATATCTCGGTCATTTCTATGTGAAACAATTTTCTATAAGAATAGGCAGGAGGGAATGCTGTTTTTCACATTTCCTGTACTATTTATTCTTGTGATCTGTACAGTTTCCATAAAGGCGTTGCATTTTGGAAACTTTTTAATGAGTTTGTTACTTGTTGGGACATATAACGTTGTTTCCATGAGAAGGTATTTTATTTAGTGGCAAATTATGTCCTTTTTCATCTTCATAGTTATCTGTTCCCTTTCAAGTTTCAACTCAAAACCTTGAATATTGAAGATATTTCTAAGACTTTTGCACCAAGAGGCTCTCTATCTTTAATAAATCGTGGATGGAAGTCTCACATGATTACTTTGTTTCAATATATAACCTCTGCATTTTGCAAAACTGGCAACTGATTTTTAGGGGTTGTAACACATTTACTTTTTCCTTTTTTTGGTTTTGTTTCCTTGTTGTAATCTTCATAATGTATCTTACTCATCATCTGTCAGTCAAATTATATTTTCTCATGTTGAGAATCTTAGAGAATTCCAGAGTTTCATTTCAAGAGCAAACACGTTTCTAACAGATGTCCTTTTCCTCTAGCTTTCTGCGTTACTTTCGGATATAGGACTTAACATCCGTGAAGCACATGTCTTCTCGACTACTGATGGCTACTCCTTGGATGTATTTGTGGTGGATGGATGGCCTGTTGAGGTACTTTCTCACTATTTGATGTGTTTGTTGTTGTACAATGTCAGGCTTTTGTATCTTGAAGTTGTTTCATCTTCTTTTGTTAATCCTTGCTAAACATTGGTAATACATGTTTTCCCCATGAGGGAAGAGCTCAATTTGGTTGGTTATGGTCTTTGTTGTACTTCTGTTGGCGTTATATGTACTGTAATGTATTTTGTGCTATGCTTTTATATGCATGCCAACCGCTGTGAGTCAGTGTTTTTATCTGTCTTTGAAGTTGCATCTGCATGAAGTAGTTATAAAGGTTGTTCCATATGATAGAATTATCCATAATATATTGTTATGAATCTTAAGTTATATAAAATCTGTTAGTTTAATCAAGCTGCAAATTATCCAAGGGAAACGTCTTTCTTATATATTAAGGGGCAGTGTGATTATATTTCTTTTATGACAGGGATCTGTGCTGAGTCCAAATGTTGCTGACTTTGCAATCTTGTGGTCAGGAAACAGATGGTTTAAATGAAGCTATGGAAAAAGCAGTTGCAAGAAGTGAGGTAAACTACCTCATATTGTAAACCTTCTAAATGTTGTTTGCTTTCTTTTTTCAAGTGTTTCATCTAGTGCTATATGAATTTCTCTTTCTGCCAAAAAAAAGTGTACTCGTTCTAAAATATGAAACAGCATACATTTTTTTATTAAGTTTATATCCTTCGGTTATTGTTTCCTCCAGACCTGATGACCAGTCCTCTTTTTTTGTACTTTACCCTTGTAACTTTAGAGGGGAATGAGAGTATATAGGAGTATAGGGTAAATATCAGAAGTCTGCTCTTGGTAGTACATTTTTGAAATATGGGATGATATTGTGAAACTTTTTATTTTATTTTTCGTTTTGATGCTGCATCTATCTGTCCAGTAGTGTTGGAAGCAGCTGTTCCCCCTGCTTTTTAGAAATTGTATATTCTCATATTCTGATCCCAGTAGAGCACTTCAATAGGTATCCAGTGTAATCTTCTGCTTGATGAAATTTATTATAAAAAAAAAGCCTCAAATTTTATTTTAAACATGTTATTCAATAATTTAGGGATCGTGGTCAAGATCTTCACGTTCCCATTCAGCTGGAGAGAAAACGATTTTGGCACAAGAAAAACCTGGAAGCTGGGAAATAGACAGGAGGCTATTGAAGATAGGAGAAAGAATTGCATCTGGATCCTGTGGAGATTTGTAAGATTGGTTTTATTGTTGGCAATATTTAGTTTTTTTATTTATGTTCTGTGTTGATCAACTTTAGCTCATTTTCATTCGCAGGCACCGTGGAATTTATCATGGTCAAGATGTTGCTGTTAAGATTCTACGATCTGAGCATTTAAATGCTGCTCTAGAGGATGAGTTTGCTCAAGAAGTGGCCATTCTAAGGTAAGTAATGCTGTGTTATGGTTATGCCGTTCTATCCTGATGTGCAATTCACATGAAATAGCAATTTCTAGTTTTAGTGTATTGATTTGTTCTTCCTCACTGTAAACATTTACATATTTTTTTTCCTACTGGAAAGAACATGACAGTTTAAAAATTTATTTGTCCTAAATCTCATAAACTCTTGGTGGTTAGAGGAATAAATTCATGTTTAGTGTCTCCCAAACATTGAGAAAACTGAAGCATGTCTTCGAATGTATTTTCAAGTCCAAGAGATACACATGCTTATTTTTTTCACTTCGATTTGTTTTGTTTTTAGTTTTAAGACTAGAGTTATAACTGTGTATATGCATTACAACACTTATGCCTTCAGTAGGTTGCCACATAAGTCTATCAACTTCTTAGAAATTACTTTCCCGGTTAGAGAAGAAAATTATTTCATTTATATTCATGTAAGATAAGATCTGAAATCAGTATGATCAGTGCAGGGTGAAATGTTTGAGATGAGGTATACTATGCCGCTTATCTGGATACCAATTTGCGTACCCAGTGAATAAAGATATAATTTCAGCGTCCCTTTCACGTATCCAATTGATTCCTCAACCACTGTTGCCCAGCTTCCATTGGATTTTATCCAAGGGTAGAAAATAATGAGGTAGCTTCCATTGGAGTAAATTAATTTGTCTTACTCAACACTGGATTTACATCCAGGGGTATTTCAGCAACGCTATGTACGGAATCAATTGAGTAGTTGAACTTAGACTATAGTTACATAGATACTTTGTTTGGAGGGAAGCCTTTTTAACAGATTGGGTATCCGAGAAAATTGTTCATGTTTTCTGTATTTTTAAGGGTTTCCGGTTCAAGAGACAATTTTTGACACTATTTTTTACACCAATTTGTGTCCCTTAAATTTAAGTTAATCAAATGGTTGTTATTAATTGAGAATATGATTTAACAAGTGACATGGCAATAATATTAATCGTTAATTAAAATATATATATATATATATATTAAATTCTTTTTATGAGAAAAAAAAACGAAAAAAAAAAGTTTTACATTATTGAAAGAAGAACATGGGTGTTCTTCAACGAAGCTGCAGAACTAAGTTCAAGTTCATGCAAACAGCGAAATGGTGTTTTACTTCCCCCATCAAAAAAATTAAAACACCACTTCTTCAAATAAAAATACCAAATCTGAGGTCCTATTAAACTAGTTCGTTATGAATCATAGTATTCGATTTCTTCCTGCATATTCTAAAAGTAGGGAATTAGGGTTTGCTCAAGTCCCTAATCTCATTGCAGGTTGCAGAGGCATTAAACAAGATATTACCCTTTTTTTATCAATTAGTTAAAGGAATTCATTTAAGAAGATTGATGTGGATGTTTAAAAGAAAGAATATTAGATGTGGATTCTCAATTTGTTAGGACCCCAGATTGGTGTTTTGATTGAAGAACATAAGTGTTTTGATTGAAGAACACAAGTGTTTTGATTGAAGAACATAAGTGTTCTTCTGGAGTTAGATCGATCATGTAAAACTTTTTGTTTTTGTTTTTTTATAAAATAATTACATATATATATATTGTATCCTTAATTGACAATTAATATTATTGCCATGTCACTTGCCAAATCACACTCTCAATTAATAACAACCATTTGATCAACTTAAATCAAAGGGACAAAAATTGGTGTCAAAAATAGTGTCAAAAATTGTGTCCCTTGATCCGGACCCTTTTTAAGGACAGCAAAACTGGTGGTTGGATAGCCTAGAGGATGGGTGTGTGAATAGATCTGGTGTTGATGTATAGATAAATTTGGTTCTTCGAGTGATCTGTTATGATCCGACTATGCTAACAAACTAAGTTAGGACAAGATATGGATTTGAGCTGGTCAGGTCCTGTTTTCTAAATTATATTATTTATTCTAAAGGCAGTGTTATTAACACATCCTTTTGTGTTATTAACACACCTCATCTATAATGAGGGCATAAGATGAAAGCAATAAAATATTATAATCGTTACTTACTATGAGTGAAACCGTGGATGTCAAAGGATTTAGGTATCAATAATCGATCAGACTGGATCCAATTTAGGCTGATCCAATCTGTTGACGGTCTATATACTATTGTTAGATAATTAATTATTCCATGACTGCATGTTACCCATAAAGGTTATCAAGTACTTGGAATTCACAATTGATATAATGTGCGTCTCTTTGAGAACTGGATACAGTTCTGAATGCCTTCATATTGTAAACACCTATCTTTCTTGTGTGGCTGTATGTAGTTTTTCAGTCGCTCTATTTTTAGCCAAATTGTCATGCTTATGGCTGTAAAATCTGTTCAAATTAAATGGCAAATTGACATACTTTTCAACAGTAAATCTCTCACACAGTTGTATATACATATGATGTTGATAGCAAGTCAATTGTTGATTGCAGAGAGGTCCATCACAGAAATGTTGTGCGTTTTATTGGTGCATGCACGAAGTCTCCACATTTATGCATAGTGACAGGTACAGAGTTCCTCTAGTTGTCTCCAGTTTTCTAAATGTTGCTTTCCTTCACTTGGAGAGATCTTCAATAGAAATGCATTTGAGATTTTAGAAAAAGATAAACATAAGGTGTGAAACATATTTTCTTATTATTAGGTTTAGCCGTTTAGGTTTGTAATTTCCATAAATAAGGAGCAACAAAAAAAAAATAAGTGAGAGAAGATGAGACATAAAATTTCACGGCTAACCAAAGACAAATCAACCCAAAATAAATTTTTTAAGTCACCGAAAAGCAGCCACTCTAGATACGGTACCAGCACTAGTCAAGTAAAGTTGATTCCAAGTATCATTCAAGTTGAACTCTTTTTGTTGTATATCTTGTTTCAGCTAGTTAGCTGTTCGGATGTCATGTGTATTAGCCCTCCCCGACATGTCGATTACTAAGTCACTCATATAGCCTTTGGCCTCATGTTGCAAAGCATAAAACCTCATGGTGATTGAGCTTTTAGATAAACAGTTCCCGAACTCATACAGTATTTCTTGCAGTCTTCTGCTCCAACAATTATTCTATTCAATAAATGGTTCTGGTAACGAAACCTTATGGTTCACTTGTCCTCGTCTGCGTAAAAATATCGAGTCAGTGGTTTGCATACTTCAATAAGAAAGTAACAAGTTCAGTGTGTGGTTTTAGGTTGGTGCTTTCGTTATCAATTAGAAATCGCTTTGCTCACTGGATCAAGTTAATCACTACCAAGGCCAATTGCATCTTCTATTTGGTTTATTTATTCTGGACATGTTTATGTATGTTATGTTTGGTTGTTTATAGCTATTCCCTTCTTAGATAAGTTAGAATGATACTAAGGCATGGGACAGATTCCAATACGGTCGACCTTTGAATTTAGGAGGCTTCCTACTTGACAGCAAGGCTAACTAGTTAAAAAGGAAATATAATATATAAGGCGGTATGTGCGTTAAAAAGGAAATACAATATAGGTGGTGTGTGCTTTAATCAAGTAGATTGTAGATTAATTGGGATAGAGTTTAAGAAGTCAATAACTATGTTCTTGATCATTTTTAACCCGTGTATTCTTTTTGGTTTTTCTTGGGTTTAGATCCAGGTATTATGAGTCTTTATAGTCTAAAGCCATTTTAATTGAAGGGTTCCTTGTATTGGAACCAACTTCTCCCAAGGACCTTAGGTTATCTGGCCTGTGTAGCTTTGTGTTATCCTCGGTATTTCATAGGAGTTTCTTCCCAACAGTCCTTTTCAGATTTTGTTGCTTAAGCACACGGATAATGAAATTTAAATAGTGTGCACTTGTTTTTGAAACTATGTGATGTTCCCGGCCTACCTGTTAAGTACTGACTCTTTGCAACGAACTATTGTAACTTGGTTAACTTTGAGAATAATCCATTCTTTTAATTTAATTATGGTAATGACCTTATGCATTGTTGCTGGCAGAGTACATGCCTGGTGGAAGTCTCTATGATTATTTGCACAAGAGTCGTAATGTCTTGAAGCTTTCTGAACTGCTAAAGTTTGCAATTCATGTGTGCAAAGGAATGGAGTATTTGCATCATAATGACATCATCCATAGGGATTTGAAGACAGCAAATCTGCTAATGGACAGTAACAAGGTAAGATTTCATAATGGTAGAGTTCTGCCACTTCACGGCTAGAATGATCTTCTGCAGTTCAACTATTTCAAGCAAAACAAAAAATAAAGCAGTTTAACTTCTAACCAAACCATAGTGCTATGAAGAAATGGAACCTGGTGATGTGCTTGGCAGTGTCATAAACTTATAACCTTGTAATGAAGTAGAAATTTGTTACTATCATCTGTAATTAATATGTTCTAGCTGTTGGTTTTTCAGTTTTTCTTGAATTTTGGGAGAGAATATCTTGGTCAACTATTTCCACTGATACTGACATCCACTTTGTTTGAATCATTTTGTTGTCCTTTAATTTATGTTACTTTTAACCAAAAAAAAAAGTTATCCAATATTTAATCCATGATAGGAACTATCTCAGCAGTAGCTTTTCTATATTGGAGTCTTGGAAAATTAATGTTCTGACTGATGTGATTTATGCTCCCATTTAAAATTTATTCTGTGAGCAATAAATTGAAAAGTTGTGTAATCCATTCATCTTAAATATCGTAATATGTTTCCCATATATCTGATTTGTCTAATTGTCTGTCATGTCTTCTCTAAAGAAAACGATACCAAAAAAGGTTTGATCATTCAGCTCAGGATGAGAAAATGTTCTCCATTTTGCCAACAATAGTAACTTTTTGGAATTGCTTTAGGTTGTAAAGGTGGCCGATTTTGGTGTTGCTCGGTTCCAAACACAAGGGGGAGTGATGACTGCAGAGACTGGAACCTATAGATGGATGGCACCTGAGGTCTGATTCTACTAAATTTAAATGCTATTCTCAATCTTTAAATCTGTAAGATCTAAGAAAATTAGTATTATAATGTTATTGAAGTTCCAAGTTTTCAATCTCTTGACTTTCTGGTTTTGCATTCGTACATTGTACTGTTATTGCTTCAATAGGTAGTGAATGCCTATACGTTTTTTTTTTCTTCTTTTCATACATTTCAATGACTTTTGGTTTCATACATTTTGCAAGGTTATTAATCATCAACCATATGATCAGAAAGCAGACGTATTCAGTTTTGCCATTGTACTTTGGGAGCTGGTCACAGCCAAAGTATGTGTTGCAAATCCCTCTTCTCTCTTTCTGTGCGTGTCTGCATGGGCAGCCACATGATTAGGATATAGAGTAATTTAACCAGTAAATTTTGGTTTTGCAGGTTCCATATGATACAATGACTCCATTACAAGCTGCCTTGGGAGTTAGACAGGTTATGGTTAATCTGAATATTTTTTTTTGTTCATTTATACGAGGTGGTGACATACACATGTTTTGACATAAGCCATGGTTGAACTTTAGCATTTTCTCAGTGACAACTTCTTGACTTACGAACTTAATATGAATAGATGTCACATAAACATTTGACATGGTTATCCTATCCTCTGTTTACCTCTCTTCCCTCTCTTTCTATACTTTATTTTATTTTGAAAATGATAATACTTGATGCACTTCATCGTCTTCATTTCCTCCTGCCAATAAATACAAATAGGGGACCCACCAAACACCCTCACAAGTGTTCTACCACCTAACACATCATGTGCTCCTGTCCAGAGAAAAGAGCTATCACGGACACAAACTATCTGAGAATCCCTTCTGTAAATAACATCCACTTCAGACTTGTAGCATTCGGGAAATTAATAAGATGTGTTCTGCAGGTCCTCTTAAGTCTACATATATGCATCAATTGGAGATTAGGAGTACCTGGTTTTCTATTTTGAACAATGTCCTCATGTGTTAGCTTTCCCCTTATTCAAAGCTGCTACATATGCTACGATAACGACATAGGAAAGGGCTAGACAATAGAAGAATATCAGGTTTCTGTTGGTATCTGTTGATTTGTCGCTTGTATGCCTTAGGCATACATCAATGGCTTTGAAAGTCTTGTTGGTGTAGAGAATGAGGATAATCTGTTGAATCAAAAACTATATTATATGTTTTTCTTCCTAACATTGTTTTTCATTTTGTTTCTCAGGGACTGAGACCTGAACTTCCTACTAACTCACACCCCAAACTGTTAGAATTAATGCAGAGATGTTGGGATGCAGTTCCTTCCAACCGGCCAGCTTTTTCTGACATAGCAGTAGAACTTGAGACCCTCGCGCAAGAAGTCCAGGTAGGACTCTCCATCTGATCTTCCTTTCTCAGGCCTCATTGTTCTATAACCTTCCTGAACTTAAAAGCTGGTTTGTTTCATGAAATATCAGGATAATTTCGAAGCTGTAAATGGCACATGAGACTCAACTCTAGGATGTGTGCATCTCAGAAATTTTCTGGAATGTCCATCTTCTCTTTTTGCGACATTCCAACCGGCTCAATTTAGGCGTTTCAGAATTGGATTAGGACCTTGTTTTTTTTGGCAGGTTTTTCAGATGAATATAGAGGTTATATTGTACAAGCAAAGAAAAGAGAAAGTAAGGTGTTTGAATATCTTTCGGGTCTGTTTTGAACTCTTTTAAGTATATTGTAAAAAAAAAAAAAAGTGCTGTTGAGTACGGAAATGTATACTTTTCACTAGATATCATGTAAGAAAGTAACAGTTTGGTTAGATGGAAAGTTTGGTGTCAAATGTAATCCCAACACGATGTGCAAATGTGTTGAATAGTTGTAAATTTACCATTTTCTCTGTATATTTCATCTATCTAGTAATTTGGTATTTTCAGAAACTTGAGGCTGAAGTTTCAGTTTTCAACACATGTACACAACGAGAACAACCAGAACATAGTCTCCTCCTTTGAGACATATCACATCTGTTTACAATTTCTCTTGAAACTTGAACATAATGAGTAAACTCCTTGTAGCAGCCATATCACACTTCACTATTCAAAGCTTTAGGTGCCTTGATGCATCATATACCAACTTCAAAAGCATAACAAAAGGCCGTTTTTTTTACTGGGATTGTACGTCGATGCATTTTATTGAACCAAAATTGTCTTTAACATTTCCAGGAAGCTCACAGCTGGGAAGAAATAGAGCTAAACTGATCATTGCAGATGCATTGTTTATATATGAGAGATCAATGCAATGCCAGAATGGTGGCTTCGATTATCGATGTATCAAATCCCAGTGTGTTGACGTGACTGCCAAATTGTCTCGTAGTCTTTTTTCCAGGTTCTGTTTTTGGAAGCGTTATAATTAGTTGGTGATGGGAGTGAGACACACTATTTATATGCCAGTTGTATTGAACCCGAATTGTAGTCATCTGTCTTCGATATATGAGATTATGAGGTGCTAGAGATGCAAACACACAAAGACTTGGCTAATATGACATTAATAATTCATTCTTGAAAATTACTCCCTCCATCACAACCGATTTTTCTTTTTCTTTTATCTTACAAATTTTTAAGAAGTTCTAATTGAGTGAGAAACCTGAAACACGAAGCCACCCAAATTTCTTCCAACATATTTAAGCCTAGTTTTCATAGTTCAAGTCTTGAATCAGTTAAATGTCAAAAAGATGAATTATTGGTAATATTATTTATCTTCTATCAATTAAGTTCCTTTGGTGAAACTCAACTAATTTCGTGCTGCTCTCTAATTAATCAACTGATTTTCCCGCTACAAAACAAGCAAATGAAATGAGCTGCTCTCTTCCGCCCTCTCTTGGAATATTATATGTAATACCTAGCCTGGACTATATATACCTCCCCCATTAGGAAAAAATCACTCTTCTTCCCCAGATAACAACGATCTTGTAGCATCCAGGCAATCACGCTCCACACGGCAATCACTTTCCATCACATAATCGTTTATGAAAGACAATCTCTTCTTAAATGGTACTTCAACTTTCTGTCAAATACCGCTCATTCGAAAATTAGTAAACGTGCCATCATTTTTGAGATGTTGCTATATATGCAAGTCGAGAATAAACACTGTATTTTCAGTTAAATCTTACTGTTCATTTATAAATACTCTAGTCTTCTTGTTTTAAGAGACAGCTAGGGTGTGTTGACGCATGAACTCGTACTAGAATTTTCTCTTGTTTTGGTGAAAAGATCAATGGATAAATTTGTTGCTAATTAACCACTTGATCCGGGTTTCGGATTTCTTGTTTGCGCTGTCCGGGAATCACTCCCTTTCTACTTCATACATTAGTGCTTTTCAATTAGTCCACCAATTTGGGTTGTTTCTAGTGTAATTTCAACCATTGACTAGAGCTTTAGCATCCAAATTCAAGCTAACAAAAACAAAACTTTAATTTGACACTCCATATATGCATGTTTGGTGGAAAATACTTGGCCACTCGAGAACAGACTGTTGCCTGCCGACAATTTTTACTCAAATATTTCAAAATTCTTCACGGACAGACTAAAATGATGACAGAAAGAACCGTGGTAGTACAATTACTTGCATGAACGTAACACTCAATCACAGTGTCCCCCTCCTTTCCGGTGGTAAATATTTGACTCTTTTCCCTCAAAAAATAATAATAATAATAGGTTGTTAACTTTTCCCTTTCATATGTCTAATCTCTTAGGAGAACTATAGACTTTGCTCTTCGTTTTTGAAATGTAGTTAATTTTGGCTTCACTGGAACATCAATCTAACCCAACAAAGAGAGAAACAGTATTAGAATTCTCAACATAACTAGCTTGATATTGACCTTAAACGTACTAAAGTGGTGATCATGCATACAGTAGTTTTTCTTAAAAGACACAAAAAATTTGGTCCTTTGGCGTCTTCTTGTTAACATAACCAACATTCCAGCCACATTCATTATCTCTTATATATATATATATATATATATATATGCCTTTTTGTTTAGTCGGGGAAACAAAATCGTATATGTAAAGTCTCCTTTTACTGACGGGTTCACGTACACATGCATCATTGCGAATGGTGATCACACACTGCATTGTTAATTAGCCGATATATGTACGTAATCGAAATCAGAATAAGCTACCTGCTCCTCAAATTAAGTTAAACCTACTAATTAAACTATCTATAAGCTTGTATATATGGTTTGGTAATATCTAGAAAAAATAACAAGGTACAGAACACAACCTTTCAGAAGAGCGAGGTTGTTTTGTTAGAATAGAAGAACTAGTACTGATTCCTTTTCCATGGATCGGTGGACACGAGGTCAGATCGATCTAGGTTTCTGATCGACTTGCTAATTGTTTACTTATAGTTTTATATCAGACCATATGTACTATAAGTCGATTATTTACACATATTAGTTCTAGTTTATAATCAATGTATCTTATTATATATATGATGTCCAATTGACTATATATTACTTACGCGATTGATATTTGTAGAGGCATATATATGTGGTACGCGAGGTTTGGGGGAGTGAAGACTAGCTACGCTCAGCACATGAACATCACAGGCATCTGGGTTTTATATATTATGACCAAAATACATTCATGTACGTCTAGGCGCATGGAGCATGCAGTAGCTAGAGAGATCGACTCAAATCAGTGATTGTTATGCATGCATGGTGTTTTCATATATATATGCCAATTCCTAAATGATCGATCATCCGAAATCTATTCGGCTATAATTAACCTGCCAATATATATTCTCTGCCAAATATCAAGTAATGGCGGACATATGAATTAATCTGCACAAACGCTGAAATGATGGCAGCAGAAAATTAACCGGAACCGGATCAAGTGTGCCGAAGCGTAATTTAGTCCCATGCATAAGGCCGGCCAGGTGCTGAAACTCGGAATCTTGGTCTGCCTTATTTTCCTTCAGAAATGACCATGTAAATTGATGCTCCAAAACCACTTCGCAGATGCTGAAACTCGGGATAATGCTGTCCTGGATTTTTTTTTTTCCGTTTTCTTTAGACATATATTTATCTTAATTTAGTATTGTTTTAATTTTGATAGGAAGATTACTGCAGATATAAAATGATACAATTACAATATCCTCACGTTTAATCATATTCTCTAGAAACTTTCTTCATACAAACCTCGATCAGAGAGAGAGAGAGAAAAAAAAAGTAGAAGAATCTACTTATTTTTGTGGACCTTCTTTCAATCTATATTGGCAATCAAATTGACAAAAGGTGAATTAGATATGGCCTTTCTCTTTTTCTTTTATTCTTTTAAATATAACAATGATAATAACTACGAATTCTCTTTAGCAGCAAAAGCCAAATAGCTAGTTTCCCAATACATACAGATGCACAATGTTTTTTTTTTTTTTTTTTTTATATTATTATTGAAATGGATGGTTCTTTCTTTCTTTTTCTAAAGTTGGCTTGCTGCTAGTTGCATGTCTTTGTTTGAGTTGTGCTTGTGCATGCATTCTTACTTTCGCCGAGTAGCTAGATGAAAACACACCATCGCCAATTCGCACAGAATCTTGAAACAAAGAGCTCGACAACGATGAGAATCCAATATCTGTCCATGAAAATGAGATATACGTAGCTATTATTATGTCTTATATTAGGAAATTCCCGAATTAAGCATATATAGCAAAGTATAAATGGACCCAGTATAGCGGTCACATATACAAAGTTATAAGATAGATGTACGTAGTTGATTGACATCACTATCATGGTAACTAATTCATGTTTTTTACAAAGATATTTGTGATAGAGTATATATTTATCTTCAAGCTGGATTCTCAGAATAGATGGCTTGACTTTGAAATTAAGAGGAAGGGTGGAACAAAAATATAAAACCAATTAAAGAAACATATATATGATTAATTGAAGGTAGCTAGCTTTGCGGACATTGTTTTGATCTTTGCTCTTACAATATTGTTCCAATTGAAGAGAAGATAACGTTATCAATCATAGTGACAGTGCATAGGAAATTTAGATGCCCCGATTTTCCTCCTACAAATTCGAGAAGAAATCAAGAGATCTGTTTAAAGTCGACATTAGGCACTCCATGCGAGAAGACCATATGAGATCGTTGCCAGGTCCCATGGAATTCTCCATCAAACACCGAACGATTTGTTTCGTAGCATTTAAATTATGAAGAAGAGGTGAGAATGAGGATGATTATTCAACTAACTTCACTATCCAACAATCTTTTCTTAGGTATACAGAAATGGTCTATAAATGGAAGTCGATTGTGGTCAACATCACCCAATTGAATTGGGAGAAATTAAATATACGTGGACACATTTCACTCATACGCGGAGCGGATTTGACACACCAATGTACATTTTGCACCATCAATGTGAAAGTCACCTGATTGAAGATGCGAAGATATAATATACGAAGACTAGAAACTCTCAATTCATTTCTTTGACATTTTCATTTTCGATCCGATCAGATTAAACGCTCACAACTTCTTTAATTAACCTTAGGTTCTCACCTCTTGAATATATTTGAAATAATTGGACGTATTAGTTTTTTGAGTTTCAATTTTGTTAATGGCATTACATAAATACATTATAGTGTCACGTGGATGGCTAGATGAAATAATTAAAAGGCTGAGATTACATACGAAACGAAGTGTTCGGTTTACTATACACCTTCGTGTGCACAAGAATTTTCGAGTTTATATATACAAGATGTGGCATGAAATTAATTTGTAATTATTGAGAAAAAGAATTAAGAAGAAGTGAAGTTACAGCTTGTCCACCTTGTGCAATTATAGCTTATTCATGTGATTTAGTAGACTTTCTCAACTATCGTTTTAGTTTGTGATCTTATAATGGTCTTTTGTTTTGTAACTCTTTGGGTAGCAACAACAAATTTGTTCTTTGTTGTTCATTGTCCTTAATAAATCTCAGGTTTTTGTGTTTTTTTTTTCCGGAATGGGTTTTGGTCTATGTCTCCCTCTCTGCTCATGTACTCTTTTGTTTCTATTTTTTTAATAAAATAACTGAAACAGGACATAGGGCTGAGTCTCTAAATTTGGCTAGGTTTCAAATCCTTAAAAAAAAAAAAAAAAAAATTAAGAAGTGAAGTTATACAACAAGTCGACAGGTACTATTTAATAGAAGACGTAATTCTATTGTGTCGTGTTTGTGGGTACGTACATATCTGTGGCTTGATTGTTTTGAGTTTTTAATAAATGATCGAGTTACGTGATGAGTTTATTTCGTGTTAGCAAATTGACATGCAAATGATTCTCTTTTCAATTTTGTTTATATATTTTGATAGTTTTGGGGTCATGTAATTAAATAATTCATTCTTGTCGGCATAAGAGCCCGGCCTAAGGAGAGAGTTCTCTTCTCTTCTCACAGTGCTAGGGTGTTGCTACACACTTTTCACTTCGTCTGATAATATAATGCCCCTTATTTGCTAGTTTCGCCAATTTTTTTTTGTCGTTGGTTGAAACGTGATACTACCGGTGATAGGATCAAAGGCTTTAACTGATTTATAAGTGATGTACTTCTGAATAGTTCGACATAATTCTTTGGTAATTAAGGTTAAGATTGAATTACGCTGAGACTTTGAGTTCATTCCAAAATCAAGTCGAGCTTGATCGATCGATGAGGGAAACAACCATAAATATTTAGGAGAGTTATGAACCGATCACAAACAATGTTCACTACTTGTTTAACTTGGCGAAAATTCTATGGTACGTAGGTAGCTGTGCTAGCTAAGCTTGCAGAGAATTAATAATGCATCGTATGCTTATTCAATCTTCTGGACTCTCTTTAACTTACTGGAGCCATGGCCATGACCAAAGCTCTAGCTAATCGATGGTCCAAACTCTTTATTTACAGTAGAAAATATATAAGACAAACCGACTGAATTATGTCAGGGACTCAGGCCAGCTTGCTTTCTGTGCAGAAATTTATACCCTCCGTCCTTATTAGTTTACCCTCCGTCCTTTTGGTAATGTTTAGGTAGAAATTTATAACTCTGCTCTCGATGTACAACCTAATTTTAACTTAATACTTTTAAATCTGTATCTATGGTTTTTGGCTTTCTGCTTTTCTGGGTGAAGATGGTTATTGCACTTAAAACATGACAGTAGTATTGAATTTCTGCATATTGGAAACAAAGTTTACTTTTAATATCATTTCAGGCATCGAAGTCCATGTTGTTACTCCATCAAACAAGTGTCTAGCTACTTGTTTTTTTGTCTGAACATGTAATAACTTTAATTTCCTCCAGACACAAATCTGATCTGCTCTCATTATTAACTTTTCAACGAATGCATGTTGAAGATGAATTTCTGTATATAGTTTTACAGAGTCCAAATCAGAAGCGGTCGTCCGCATAGACGCAAAAGTGCAGACGATCATCTTCAGGCCTCGATTAGGCATCTATGGTGACTGTTGTTGTCCGATGAGACTTTGGACATGCCGGACAGCATCACAATCAAGGTGAATTCGAATGGCTCAGGTGATCGGAGTTGCAGGTCTCCACGGCAAGCCCGTCAGAAACCTCAAGAACCATCAACGCCGACTTCAAACTCTTTAACCACGAGTCCAGCAGCAAGGAAATGCTCCACATCGATGCTTGGTTCGACGCCGACAACAACAGATCCACCATCAACTCTTGATCACGGTTTGAGGATAAACGTCCGTACTTTTAGACCTTTACAGACATCCGCTTCTTATCCGGACTCTAGTTTTATATACATACAGGGTTATAGGAAAAACTAAATTCATGCCATAACTAATCCACTACAAAAGAATTATTGAAGAGCTGAAAGCATAAGTATGCATGATATGGATCTCTGCATGTTGATCCTTTTGGTGACACGTTTTTCTGTTTTCCAGATTTTCAATTGCATGGAGGGTCCATTTATCTGGCCCTCATATGAATACGTGTGATCATATTTCAGAACAAAGACTAGCTAGGGCAGCTTTTTTTTTCTTTCACTTTATTCATTTTCTTCTTGGTATATATGATCAAAGTTGTGTAAAATTATTACGCACAAGTCACAATCGAACCAGGATAAAGGAAAGAAAAAAGAAAAAGGAGATCGAATAAGCCAGAAAGAAATAAGAACATTTGGGAAATGGTATTGAAATTTATGTTTATTATTCACTTACGTGATCTCATCCATTGGGAAGAAAGGGTGAAACAAACGATATAGATACGACATATATGTAATTAATCGAAGATTATGGGAAGTGCACTACAACTGTCGAATACATGGAAATTGAAAGATTGATGATGAAACTTCCTCCTAATTTAGGAATAATATATAAAAACTAAAAACATTCACATCACACGCGGAGACTCGCTAGCGTTTCTGCTCGATCTTGCTCGTGTGTGCATGATTGATGAGGTTTCCTTCCTTCCTTGGACGTCCCCTTCTTTATTTCTTCTTCTTCTTCTTCTTCTTCTTCACCGTTACCTGTAACTGATGGAAGTAAAGAGCATAGGTTAAGATATGCTTATTCAAAAGAAACAGTACTGAGCTTGACAGTGGACTATAGGGATATATTGAGATTAATTGATTACCAGGAGGCAAGTGAGCTCATTATCTAGTAGTGGTGAGGAGGAGGAGGTGAGGAGTAGATGTAAGCCGGTGGAGTGTGAACGGGAGGAGTAGGAGGCTTGTAAGGCTTCGTTGGTGGTGGTGGTGGTGACTTGTAGTGGTATGGAATGTGGGGTGGAGAGTAGACTGGAGGAGGAGGAGAAGGCGGTGGTGGAGGCTTGTAGTGGTAAGGTGGTGACTTTGGAGGGTAGTGGGGGTGCTTAGGTGGTGAGTACACTGGTGGTGTTGGGGATGGTGGTGACTTAGGAGGGTAATGGGGGTGCTTGGGTGGTGAGTACTTGGGTGGTGTTGGAGAGGGAGGTGACTTGGGAGGGTAGTGAGGATGCTTGGGTGGTGAGTACACTGGTGGTGTTGGTGAGGGTGGTGACTTGGGAGGGTAATGGGGGTGCTTGGGTGGTGAGTAGACCGGTGGCTTAGATGGTGACTTGGGGGGGAAGTAGGGGTGGTGAGGTGGTGAGTAGACTGGCGTTGGTGGTGGAGGTGACTTGTAGTGGTATGGCTTCTTTGGTGGTGGTGGTGGTGGTGGAGACTTGTAGTGGTATGGCTTCTTTGGTGGTGGTGGTGAATGGTGTGGATGGTAGGGCTTCTTGTGTGGTGGGGGTGGTGGAGGAGACTTGTAATGGTAAGGGACCTTCGGTGGTGGCGGTGATGGAGGAGGAGGAGACTTGTAGTGGTAAGGCACCTTAGGTGGTGGTGGTGATGGAGGAGGAGGAGACTTGTAGTGGTATGGCACCTTTGGTGGTGGTGGTGACGGAGGTGGTGGAGATTTGTAGTGGTAGGCAGGTGTCTTTGGTGGCGAGTACACCGGAGGCTTGGGTGGTGACTTGGGAGGGTAATGTGGGTGCTTAGGAGGAGAGTACACCGGAGGCTTGGGTGGTGACTTTGGTGGGTAATGGGGATGCTTAGGCGGCGAGTACACCGGTGGTGTGGGTGAGGGTGGTGACTTTGGTGGGTAATGAGGATGCTTTGGTGGAGAGTACACTGGAGGCTTAGGCGGTGACTTGGGAGGATAATAAGGATGATGGGGTGGTGCGTAGTGCACTGGTGGCGGAGGCGGCGGTGGTGACTTGTAGTGGTAAGGAGGAGAAGCAGGTGGTGGAGGAGAGGAGTAAGGGTAGTTTGCGGAGGTTTGCGAGGCAAAGGCGACTAATGCCACTAGAAGACTGAAAACTAGAGAGGTCCCCATTTTCCCCATCGTAGTGGGTTTAAGAGGAGATGGGTTTTGGTTTTCTGCACTATATGCAAAGCCTCTGCTCCCTTTATATAGCTTTAGTGTTTACCCATCTAATCAAACTAAGGGTAAAATATAGTAACCATCATCATGTGCCAAAATTACATGCCCAATAATCAGTCCTCTTTGGTGTAAAACAAGATTAGCTAGTGTTAAAAAAAAACACAAATAGGGGGCCAGCAAGTATTGACTGGAAATATTTTGTTGATTGAATTTGAAGAATAAAACCTAGCTAACCTATATGTTATACAGTGCCATCTATCAAAACGAGCAATTTTTCCATAGATTAGTTAATTAGTTGGTTTATTTATTCTCTGGTTTTCATGAATGATTGAGAAAGAGAGAACAAGCTTCGGAAACGTGTGTGGTTTTGCCTAACTTTCTCTGCCGAGGACCAGGCGGCTTTGCTCTATCTGGTCTGTCACAGTCACATTTTGCATGGCATTACTCGAATTTTTTTCTCTGATTAATATTTTGGGGTGGATTGAAGTGCCTATTTGCCTTAATCAAACGTGGTTTATCACTACTTAGTCACTTACAAAGACGAATTAGCTGTCATAATTGTAATGAATAATGATAACTAGATATTGTCTCTATACTCTTAACTTGTTGTTCCAAACTATTACTATAAACCAAGTAGAATTTATCGTTTACGCCATTAACAAAGACTGCTATAAGATCAAAACAATTCTTTAAAAGGAGAAAAATGTCAATTAAACTAGAGTTGATCGAATTTGACATGGCCGTGGATATATATGGCCGAATTCAGTAACAATTAGTTACGGTCACATGCCGTATAGTATAAGTTTCAATATTTACATGTTCACAGACTTCACGAGTTCTAATACTATCGTCCGTAAGTATACAACATTATTTAGACGTACGAAAGGAAATGTTATAATTTGGGGATGATGTTATTTTGGCCATATTTATTGACTATTGCACCAAACAGCAGGACCACAATTACCATGCATGATAATGATAAACCGAATCGTTTTCTTCATCTTTACCTTTCAATTATTTTCATGTTTTAAGCTACGACGACTCTACACGAGTACCACGCAACTTTTTCTTTGCTGGTGGGGGTTCTACTACTACTGCAAGTTCCTCATATTCACAGACAAAGTTAAATCGATAACGCGATCGATATACACATGCAAGTTAAAAGGTTGAAAGGCCACGGTCATGCATAATTCACAATCACTGCTCCGTGGTCCTCTGGCACGAGCTAGCTACTGCTGAAGATGGTATGTATTATTTAGGAGTAAATACTCGTGACACCCTGTAGTTTACACCTAAAATCAGTTTTGTCCCTCACTTTTTTTTTAAACCGGTATACCCCTATACTTTGAATTCTCGACTGATTTGCCCGTTTTCCAGCTGGTTATGACTGTGACATGTTCATTAACAGTCTAAATAACCCTTCACTCTTATCTCTTCTAGCATAGTAATAGGGGGCTTAGACCTTGCTCTTAAAACCCAACCATTGAAGCTCTCACAAGCATTGTTAATGAGCATGTCACAGTCATAACCAGCTGGGTAAAGGGTAAATCAGTGGAGAATTCAAAATACAGGGGTATACCAGTTTAAAAAAAAAGAAGTGAGGGACAAAACTGATTTTAGGTGTAAACTATAAGGTGTCACAAGTATTTACTCCTATTATTTATATAGATCATATATATGTATGTATATATCTTTTTTCTTTCTCTGAATTAGGTTTATTATTGTGGTCAAGAAAATGTTGCTATCAATCAACCAAATCTTTTACGTTGTGATATAGTTGTAGTAAAGCAGGTGAAGAGTGAGCCTATGAAATAAAACAATGAAAAGTTTCATAACTCGGCTTTTGAATCTGTTAAGAAAGAAAACACCAAGTGTGGAAAAAAAGAAGAAAGAAGACAGCTAAGAACATGAAAACGAAGGTGTCAACTCACATCAACTAGGTAGCTACAACTTTTTGTTTTTAGTTTTATAGCATGTGTGTGTATATATATATTTGCATATAAACTCAATGACCAAAGATATAGATTTCATATCCAGAACCATTTAGTCTAATACTATTAGTCTTTATTTTGCAAGTATCAGGTTGTGAGTTCGACTCTCGTGATAAAGCTAGTTGTAACATTTTAGTTGTTTATTTGATAAAATATATATATATATATATATATATATTTCATTAGTTACGTGTTTGAATATAGATATATAGTTGACAGTCAGATTTCATTGCTAAGCTTAGGTAGTTATCTTGGAGTGATTATGCAATTCAGAATTTACCCTTGCTAATCACATAGTAGTGGTCAAACCCTTTAAAGTATTTGCTATATGTTTTGGCTTGTCTATGATTTTGTGCCTCACAAAAGTCCTTCCGATCTTGACAAAAGCTTGTGAACAGATATATAAAAATTGCAGTCGATGGGAGTTAGTGAGATTCGAATTAAACGAAGCAAAAGAACAAGTGTTGGAAATTTCTAAAAACTAAATTGGTCTTGGAATTTAGAAGAGTTAGCATGGGGTTAATTGCAGACAAATCGAAATCTAGAAGAAGCTCGCTCCCTCGAGCTGCTAGTCAGAATTGAAATAAGAGAGGTGGAGAGCTGTGTACGAAGCATGTAGAGGTTTTGATATATATGATTGTTGAAGAAGCTAGAATAATAGAGCGAGGTGTGAATATGCATGCATGATCTCAGAAATTTGGTCAATTTTGCAACACCATTTTTGAGCTTAATTAAAATTAATCTCACAGACATAGATTTAGACATGTGCACCGTATAATCTCATTGAGAGTTGGTCCTCTAGTATATTATTGGTTTTGTTTGCCAAACTTTTTTGTTTTCATTTTATTACTTGCTTGTATTCTTCTAGTAAGGCTTTGACTGCCAAGTTGCTATTACAATATATCGATCTGCATATGGAATTGAATTTGATTATGCTAATTTCCTGCATTGTCCCATTAAGGAGATCGAGGAGGAAAATCTCTCCACTTCTGGTTTATGATGAAGATACTATGTATAGTTTTGCAGGTCTTTGGGGTTTGGCTCTTTCTCGGGGACCTATATATATATATATATATATATATATATAGTCCCTATCCAGAGCGAAGCTTCGCTCTGAAATTAACGTGCGAAGGTCCTTATTTGACTCACTTTTCGGTCATATTTTTCGATCATACCCGGTCAGTGTCTAGATACATATCGTATGATCATTCTTACAAAATTTCATCTAATTTGGTGACCGTTTAAGCCTCCATAATCATGATTTACTCCAACGGTTCTACTTGGACAGATTTTGTTCTATTGATTTATTTTATTTGATTCGGTGTGCAAACGATCACCAATCTAGATGAAACTTTGTAAGGATGATCATACGGTATGTATCTAGACACTGACCGGGTATGATCGAAAAATATGACCGAAAAGTGAGTCAAATAAGGACCTTCGCACGTTAATTCCAGAGCGAAGCTTCGCTCTGGATAGGGACTGATATACATATATATATATATATATATATATATATATATATATATATCAATCCCTCTCCTATTTCTTGTTATTTTTGTATCTTTGTACTTCGTCGCTTGTACATATATATATTCGTTTCGAAAAGTGTACCCCATTTATTAAGCGATCGATCTCTTATTCTTCAAGATAACAAGGAGCTCCAGGTTAGGGCAAATCTACGTTAGTTTTACTTTCTAGGTGATCGATCAGTTAAATAAGGAATCAACGGATTTCTGAATCATAATCGATCTTTAGTGGCTCGCATCGTATTCAAGTATTTTAAAGATCACGTACCAACCAATTATTATCAATTTTACTATGATTACCCCCGATCGCGAATGACCTAAAACAAGATGCATTTCTAATCATTGAACTTCTAAAGGCGCCAATTGTGCATCTATCAAATTGGAAGAAACCAATTAGTTTGGGCGTGAGCTACCGAAGAGTCGTGCAATGGCAAAGACCCGCAGCTCTCTGATAAGTGGGAGCTGCTCTAAGGGGGCATCATATCAAATTATCGATCAGTCGCATAATTAAATTAGGGAAGTTTTGTTCTTTAAAAGATTTTATTCACCGTTTTATTTCACTTATCATTGTCTTTATGGAAAATTTTACAATATGTTAATACATGAGAATGATGTGATGCATCAACTTTGTAAATTGGGTCATCGAACTAGTAATATTAGTCATCGGATCGAGTTGTAATATGAGTTCTTAAAGTTGTAAAATTTTCTAGTTACAACATTAATTATTATGTATCCTTAAAGTAGTAAAATATGTGCTTAAAGTAGTAACTAAGTCCTCAAACTGATTAAAAAAATTGTTACAACTTTGAGGACTCAATTACCAATTGAAGGACAAATGAAGACTAATGTTGTAATAATCAATTTTTTTTTTACAATTTTAAAGACTCATATTACAACTTTAAAAATTAATATTACTACTTTGATAACTCATTTTACAGCTTGAGAATTAATAAAATTGATGTATCACATGCATTAACACACCCTAGCCTTACCATGTTTTTATTAAGAGTCTTATGGTGTTGTAATTTCTTAACTTTGTTTAATTTCTTGATCTATATTTTCTGAAAAACAGAAAGAAAAGAGCGTCAATTGCACAAGTTCAAGAAAAATACTTGACTAGTTGAGTGAGAGTACGTAAGCCGGTAAGCGGCACAATCCGTCAAATTCTTTTTTGAATCCACACATTTTCAACTAAAGATTTGCTTTTGATAAGATAAAAAAAAAAATAGAGATTTGCGTGTACTTAATTGTGAGAGCAAAATATGTACGAAGAAAAAACATGCATAGTGCCATAATTGACTAATTAGAGTATATGCCTAGTGGATATGCTAGTACAATACACAGTACATTACAATAATACATAAAATCATATATACCCAGACCAGTGAGCATCATATAGTTGATTAGTTTTAATTCGTCTCTCAGTTTCAATAAATTTATATTATCATCATCACTTGAAAGTCTACTATATATACAAATAATATCGATCACCAATTCTTTCTCTCGTTCTATTTGTTATTTCATATTTTCATCAACTCGTACAGTAGGGAAAGTAAACATGCATTATCTTCAAGACTCCAAGGACACCGACGGATGAAAAGGAAGGCTTTGAAAATGAAATGTTAATTTCTGGCCGAATCATATATATAAGCTTGATCGAAATCTCAGAAAACTGATAATATTGACTTACACAGTATATGATGAGGCATCCAAGTCGATCGAGAGAGAGAGATTAACAATTAACAAGACGGGCCGGGGATGTGGGGGGGGGGGGGGGGGGGGGGGTTACGTATTCATAATATTCAATTAACGGAAGAAAGAATTTGATGTTTATTTTGATTAGATTAGGGCTATCATATATACGTGTCTGGTCTGGTCTTGCTTGTAATTTTCTTCTCAAGAATATATATCTCAGCTGGATCTGCAGGACAGTCGTTCAACTTAGTTAATCCAAAATTTCTTTTAAGTATTGTGCGAGCTGGTTAATTTAGGGTATACCTCAGTGCATCACACTATCACCATATTAATAATACCAGTTCGATTGTATATGAGATATGCTAGCTAATTCTATACATTTGGTGTTTGTAATCTACTTCAATCTCTCTCATTTCCTCCCAAAATTTTCAAACGTGTGGAACGCCGACTACTCTTGTTCTGTAGTGTTCTAGCCGTCGTCTCTAGTGTACCAGCAGTTCGTTGGTAGCTAGCCAGCGAGTTCAGTTTCGTGTCCTCCTAATTCTTAAACCCCTTCAACTTCGATCGATGCTGATCGATCGACTCCACACCAAAGTCAATTATGAACGATCGACTTATTCACATCTAGATGACACTAGATTATTTAACCACAAACGACTACTCCACCCTTATATGGATACACGTAATTCTTTAATTAGAAGTACGTGTGATAAATCAACATTTAATAAGTGTGATAGTGAGGATCCTAAATAAGTGTAATGAAAAACCTATTTTCCCATTCTTTTTTCCAGTATAATTTAGGTTACTCATCAGCTATTTGATGAAGTGATAACATAAAGTAGCTCATCTCGACTCTTCAGTAGTCAATATGAAATCGCCTAATTCTAAAAATGTTAGGCATATGCTGTTGAAGATCCATGCCACGAATCGATTGAAAGCTCTAGCTCGACGTAATAGTAACACTTTGTGCCACGTTAATTTTGATCTGGAAATCTCTCTCGACTCTCTCGAGTGCATGCATGAAAGGAAAAACAAAGAAGAAGAAAAAAAGAAAAGCGTCCAAAGATGAAGGTGCTTTTGTTCGGATTCAATGAAGCAGGGTCCCTCGTTGCATGCAGGATTTGATCTTTGCTTCCATGATCAAGGACATCTCACATTTTCAATTCTGCTACAGTGCTACTTGCCTTCAAACTATTGGTTTCTTTTCCAAAACTTCTATTCCAAGTTTTGAAAAAAATCGAAAATGATAAAAGACTATATACAGATGGCAACCAGCTGCGCGAGGTCGGATTCTTTCCTCTCATCTTCATCCCCATGCCACCCACCGTTACTCGTCCTCGTCGTTTGTAACAGTAAGTTGCATGAGTTATACGAAGAACATACAGTTGCATAGTTTATTTGTCTTTTAATAGTCATATATATTGTGAGACATGTTATATTATATGATATATTAAAATTTTTGGAGTTAATGATCTGAATAAGGTAAATGTTATGAAGTTAGCCTACGTGTAGAAGTACTGAAGAAGTAGTAGTAGAGTCTACTGTTTCGTCAAAGAGTGGTGAAGTTGCTCTTTCTGTCCATGACTTGGAGTGTTACCTTAGGCCATGCACCCGTCTACCTATCTACCCAATACATCACGTCGCGTTGAAACCTATTACCTACCTTATACGAACGCCAGAGACTTGAGTCATCGATGGACAAAAGATCAAAGACGACTTGGACCAAACCCAGGCCAGACATGTATCAAACTAAATTCTACAATTATGCCAACCACTAAATGCTATGGCCAACTGTTAATGAACCAGAATCTTCCACATCTAATAGCACTAATGTCATGGCTTAAATCTTGGATCTGTGATTGTATTTCTAGCATCAGTTTTGATATTTGTTATAATTGTGTTTAGCTGTATTATATGATCAGTTTTTGATATGATAGTAATTGTAGATTGCAATATTGTAGTTGTAATCTCCTATATATTGTAAACTCTGTATATGATCAATTCAAGAGGAAATACATTTTTTACATGGTATCAGTAGTTTAGGTCTTAATCGATCCTTCGATCATTCTATTTTTCCTTTCACAACATCATTTTCTTTTTCTCCATCATATGGCTTCAGCAATGTATTCTACTTATCCCATAAGCTCTCAATTACGGCAACCCCAATTTTTTCCTTCTCCTGCATGGGGAATGCGTCCTGGCTTTCATGGTCAATGGTGCCCAACCATGATCCCACCGTTTGTTGGCCTTCATTCTGTAGCTGAGCCTACTTGGTACCCTGACACTGGTGCGACTCATCATATGACAGCCTTGCCTGTCAACAATCCTCAATCTTATGTTGGCCCTCATAATGTATATATGGGTAACGGTGACTCAATGTCTGTTTCTCATACTGGTAGCCTTCCGTTGTCATTAGGTTCTTCTAATTTTTCTCTCCAGAATGTCTTTCGTATTCCCTCCATTCGTAAAAATCTTTTGTCTGTTGCTCGCTTCACTAAAGATAATCTTGTTTTCTTTCTCTTTGCACCAGATTATTATCAAATCTATTGTTTACGTACTGGTCGTCTTCTGTTTCAGGGTCCTTGTCAAGATGGTCTTTATCCGCTAAATTTGTCGAGTGCCTCCACTCCTCCTCATGCCTTAGCTTCTGTTCATTCCTCAATCTGGCACAATCGTTTAGGTCACCCGTCTTCCTCTGTTTCCGCTCGTTTAGGGTCCATTATTGGGTCTAAAATTTCTCCTGATTCATTCTGTAATCATTGTGCCCTTAGCAAGTCCCATAAATTGTCTTTTCCTTCTCGTAATAGTTATGTTTCCTCTCTCTTTGCTATTATTCATAGTGATGTGTGGCAGTCCCCTACTGTATCTGTCACTGGATTTAAATATTATGTTCTATTTACAGATGAGTACTCTCGTTATACATGGCTTTATCCTATGCGTCGAAAGAATGAAGTCCTCACCCACTTTCAGACTTTGGTTGACATGATTAGGAATATTTTCAATGGTTCTGTCAAATATCTCCAGAGTGATAACGGCACTGAATATGTTAATCAAGCTTTTTCTCACTTTTGTGCTTCCCTAGGCATCCAACAACGGTTTTCTTGTCCATATACTCCTGAACAAAATGGGCTTGCCGAAAGAAAACATCGCCATATTGCCACAGTGGCTCGTTCCTTACTCCTTACCTCTGGTGTTCCTCCAAATCTTTGGGTTGAGGCTATTTTGACCTCTGTGTACCTCATTAATCTTCTCCCCACTTCCACTTTAAACTGGGACACTCCACATTTTCGTGTGTATGGTCATTCTCCCTCTTATTCCTCTCTTCGCGTTTTTGGTTGTCTATGTTTTCCTCATTTAGGTTGTTCTCCTTCCAATAAGTTGTCTAATCGGAGTCTTGAGTGTGTCTTCCTTGGGTATAGTCCTCACCACAAAGGTTATCGATGTCTAGATCCCAAAACAAATCGTGTGTATGTGTCGCGTCATGTTTTATTTAACGAAACAAGTTTTCCCTATCAAGGGCTGCAGGTCCCATCACCTTCATCTTGGGTTGATATTGAATTCACCTCGTTGCACAATCCTCGTCCACTTGCACCTCCGCAGGTCCTGCCGAGCCAAGGTTTACCATCGGGCCCAAGCCCACATGTTATTACTCTCCCTCCTTCCACGACGTCTCCAGCATCAATCTCATCCCCATGTCTCCCCGACACCAGCTGCCCTCAGCCTTCCGCCTCTGTTCCTCCGACCACCGCCGCAGCAGAGTCAGACCTGCCATCATCCCAGGCCGTTGTTGGTGTTTCCCTTCGTAATCCGCCGGCCGCATCTTCCGCAGATCCATCCAGCTCCGATTCGCCTCCTTCACCGGTCGCAGCCTCTCTGCCTATTCTCCAATACTCACGGCGTCGTCCACCGCCGTCGCTCATTCCCAATCCGCCGGTGGCCTCCGATCCTATTGGTCCTCCCTCTCCAGTTGTCCAATCGGAGTCTCCTCCAGCATCACCGGTTGCGTCTCCTTCCCCACTCGCCACCCCACAGGCCGTGGCTCTTCCTCCGGCCGCCGCAGCTGCCCACCAACATCCCATGATCACTCGTTTGAAAGATGGGATTGTTAAACCTTTCCAACGAACAGATGGTACTGTCAAATATCCTATTCCTCGTGCTCTGCTCACTTTGGTGGATACAGTTGAACCGACTTGCTACTCTCAAGCATCCCAGAAACCTGAATGGCGTGCTGCCATGACCGAAGAGATTAATGCTCTGCTCAAAAACCACACATGGACTTTGGTACCTCCTACTTCCACACAGAATCCTGTCGGCTGCAAATGGGTTTTCCGGATCAAACGGAAGTCTGATGGCGCAATAGAGAGGTACAAAGCTCGTCTTGTTGCTAAAGGTTTTCATCAACAGCAAGGTATTGACTATACTGAAACTTTTAGTCCAGTCATCAAGCCTGCTACTATTCGTACAGTCATTACTATTGCTGTGTCTCGTGGTTGGTCTCTTAGGCAGTTGGATGTTACAAATGCTTTTCTTCATGGTTTCCTTCAAGAGGATGTTTACATGGTCCAGCCCCCAGGTTTCATTGATCAGTCTAGGCCTAATCATGTTTGCAAGTTGAACAAAGCACTTTATGGCTTGAAACAAGCACCTCGTGCCTGGTTCCAGCGCATGTGCTCATTCCTCTTATCTGTTGGGTTTCTTCAGAGTCTTGCAGATTCATCCTTATTTATCTATCGTCATGGGTCACATCAGATATATTTTCTGCTCTACGTTGATGACATTATTGTTACCAGTAGTGATGATCAGTTGCTTCACCAGTTTATTGATGTGCTAGGTCGTGGTTTTGATATTAAGGATCTTGGTCCCTTGCATTATTTTTTGGGCTTACAAGTTACTCAACAGTCTAATGGGTTGCATCTCAGCCAGGTGAAGTATGCTCATGATATTCTTTCCAAATATGATCTCGTGCATAGTAAGCCGGTGTCTTCACCCATGTCTGCCAAGTCTGATCTTCATTCTACTACTGGAGTTGTTCTTGCCAATCCTACCTTGTACAGAGAACTCGTTGGGTCTTTACAGTATCTTACACTCACCCGTCCTGACATAGCCTTTGCTGTTAATCAAGTCTCTCAGTTTATGAGTCAGCCTCGTGATCATCATTTAGTTGCTGTCAAGCGCATTCTTCGTTATGTCAAGGGTTCTCTTGGTCATGGCTTGTTGTTTACCCCTCAGTGTCAACCTGTTCGTCTGTCTGCATATTCTGATGCCGATTGGGCTGGTTGTCTGGAGCCTCGTAGGTCCATCTTTGGTTACCTTGTATATCTCGGTTCTAATCTTATCTCATGGTGCTCCAAAAAGCAGCCTACGGTAGCTCGTTCTAGTGCTGAGTCTGAATATAGGTCTCTTGCTCATGCTAGTGCAGAGACGACATGGTTGGGTTACTTATTACATGAACTTGGTGCTAATATCCATTTTCCAATTCTACTACACTGTGATAATATGAGCACCACGTACATGGCCTCAAATCCGGTCTTCCATGCCCGCACTAAACATATTGAGCTTGACTACCACTACGTTCGTGAGAAAGTCACAGAGTCTGCTTTATTCCCTCCAAAGACCAGCCTGCAGATCTACTTACCAAGCCGCTTCACAAGACTCGCCATCTTCTTTTCACAACCAAACTTGTCCATCCAGGACGGCCAAGTTTGAGGGGGAATGTTAATGAACTAGAATCTTCCACATCTAATAGCACTAATGTCATGACTTAAATCTTGGATCTGTGATTGTATTTCTAGCATCAGTTTTGATATTTGTTATAATTGTGTTTAGCTGTATTATAGGATCAGTTTTTGATATGATAGTAATTGTAGATTGCAATATTGTAGTTGTAATCTCCTATATATTGTAAACTCTGTATATGATCAATTCAAGAGGAAATACATTTTTTACACCAACTTGTTGTTACATAGAGGTTAAAACAGTACTACATTAACTCTTTGTAACTACCCTCTATATCTTTTGGTCCTTTTTCACTACACCTTTGTTTTCAGATATCCTCATTGCACTAAACCATCTTTCCCTCACTCCCTTCAATCCCAGTTCCAAAAGGAAGTCAGATAAAAGAAGGAACAAAAATACCAAATACTAGCCACCAGCACACATGGTATGTGAGCTAAGGAGAGGGCTAAGGTTCGTTCTGTTGCCAAAACCTAGCGATATTCGCCACACGATTCACATCGTAGAGTTCGTAGTATCACTGTTACGGAGATGAGGGATGTATGTCACAAATGCCGTATGCGTTTCCAAACTGGTATTATTTCACGACCAATTCATCAATCAGCTCCAACAAATGCAGATGGGTACAGCCATATAAAAAGAAGACAAATGAAAGAAAGAAGCAAATTGCTATGGGAAGGGGTATGGGAGGGTCTATAGGTATAGGATTATGGGTCACAAAACTTCCATGATTGAAGAGGTTGGGTTTCTAATACTTTAGAATAACAGAGACAGAGGTTCAAGCACATGTGTCAATGTAATAGATTTTAGCATAGACTAGTCACGCAAGTTTAAAGGCTACTTCTTAGAAGAGGGAGATTAGTCCCAACTTCAATGTAATAATCACTATCAACATGATGTTGGCACCACTAGCTCGCTCCAAAAAGAAGAAAGATTAAACTTCTAATATGCATTGTCTTCCTACATAAGAGGATAGAAGTACAATTCTGCTCCAAAATGACATTAAAAGTACCAGAACTTGCA
This sequence comes from Fragaria x ananassa, assembly GCA_034370585.1. NCBI lineage: Eukaryota > Viridiplantae > Streptophyta > Magnoliopsida > Rosales > Rosaceae > Fragaria > Fragaria x ananassa. The sequence goes on from CP139769.1 coordinate 18,469,074, forward strand.
GACAAGAAAAAAAATACAAGTCTGTTTCAAAATGACAAATTAAGATACAGTAAGCTCTTTCCTCAGAAAATGCAGTACAAGAGAACTTGACTAATGTAAGCCCTTTGATATGATTTCTTCTTTTGGGGTATAAAATTCACAAGAGTAAGATCCCAACATGATCTTAATCCCAGAGCAGCCGAGTACAATTATTAATCCCTGACATATTCTATACCTTTAGCTAGACTTGCCAACTTGTTGGACAAGACTCCAGAACTACATGCATGGCGTTTGAGTTAATCCACTCAGCGACTTTCCTGTTCAATCAATCTGAATCTTCCCGACTGGGGGAGGGGGCCCCTTAATATGCATCTCAAATACAAAAGGCACAATCCATTCCAAAACCTATGATTTTTGAAACTCAACTGCTAAAATGTTTACAAGAGAATGAACGAAACAAGTAAAAGTAAGTTATCCTTTGTATCTGGTATAACTTCTTACCTGTAAAATTCTTCCTGGTTTCACTGCCTAGATGCTACAATGTGCATTTCCATTGCTTATGATCTCATGTGTGCCCAAGCTTTATTCTGTGCAATGTAAAACAGCCACTCCAGAAAGGATAATATGTCAAACGTATATGTCTAAAAGCAATCTGCATTGCTTCTATATGGAAGTGTCTCATGACCTAAAGCCTATTAACCTCTTACTACGGGTTCCATGTCCAGACCTTGGACCTGAGAACCGAGAAAACTGCAGCCGCAACTAATTAGAATCGGGATTGTGTTCATCCATTTTATAGCCTGTGATTCCAACAACAATGTTAGCATCTCCAAGCATTTCAAAAAACAAAGTAGCTTGGGATATTATAATGAGCACTGCATCTAGTTTATACTCAATAGTTATACAAGGTTTGGAGAGAGAAAGCCTCATTAATAATTGTTATTTAAAATCACAACTATCCATTTACAGCCTTTGCTTTTTTCTTTTTTTTTAATTATCAAATTCTTTGATTAATGGCCTCAACACTGCTCTTTACACTTATTGTTCATGTAAAGTTTTTAGAATTATGTTACTGAGGATAAAATTGAATACTGTACTAATATCAATTACCACTTATGATGGAAACAAAGGAACAAAAAAAAGAGAAAGATCAAAGTTCCCCGACAAAACTAACCAACAAGGTTGGGCAAGCATTCATACTCACCTTGAAAAGCACTCATGGCAGTTGCAGCACAGGCTGGATATACAAAATCCACAAAACAGAGGATAAGAGGATCACCACCACGCTGCATTTGGGAAAACAAAATGTTAATAAAAGAAGATTAAAAATTCATGCTTCTGAAATTAAAACCCAAGTGATACAAAGATAATGCTAACTGATCAAGAATAAGGAAAACAAGTCTAGAAACATCCACGATCTACATACAAGTTTTGGACTCTTTGCTCACAAGCCTCACTTCTTTATATCCCACAAAGGGGCAAAAGATATCTTGAAAAGTTGTAAAGGATAAAAAAAAATCAAGTGAAGGAAAATATTTTACAGAACTATTGAGTTAAAACATAAGGTTGGGAAAAGAAAGATCCCTATTATTCTCAGACAGCATGAAAACATCATAAAGGATACAAGCTACTTCCCTCCTTGTGCTGTCAGGAGGAAGCCCTTCTATGTATAAAGTGTTGGTAGCATCTGGGGGTAAAGGAGCTGTTTCACGTCCGTTTCACGTCAAGGTGCTAGTCTAGATATTGCATCCACTGGGAGCTGAACAAGACTAATATTTCGACCACTAATTAAATCCGAAGCAACAGCACCAGGGCAACCCATCAAATGATCAGCCATTACATCGCCAACAGGCCTCCCCAATCCAACTCCAACCATGGTAGTTGAAGACATTTGCTTCAAAAGCGAATAGGATAAATGTCTCAGTTTAAATTCATAAAGATATGACAAAAAGTGAAGCAAACATAGTTCAAATGCTTAAGGAAGTCACCCCATTTTGAAGATAACGGTCATATGCAGATCCAATTGATTTTGTATCCTTTACAGCCCTAGGACCACCAAAATCATCATCCTGTGCTAAATAGTTATTCATCTCATGACCTGAATACAGACCAGAAGTTGGGAGGTCTGTTTGATGGATTTGAAAACACAGAAAAGTAATGCTTAGTTTTGGAGGTGAGCAATTACTGATCACATAAAGAAAGCATGTAAAACAGCAGACAGAACGGATCTAATCATGAACTTAATCATATATCAAAACTAGACAGATGTAGCGGACAATCCATCTAACAGGATAAAGCAAGGCATCCATCTATTAAATTTGCTCTACAGGCGGTAGAAACTAAGAGATTAGCCTCTAAGCGGTGATTGAACAGTAAACTTCTATTAGGTTAAGACTAGAGGAAACAAAACATCTGGAAACAACTATATGACCTGTGATGATTTACAGTTCTGAAAGTGAATCAACAAACATACAATAAGTATTCAAACGAATGAAAAAATGGATATGATATCCATCTAAAGTTGTAACATCTTCACATTAATCGATTTGCAATGCATGTGTATGACCAAAATGCGTACCATCTCATGATTGTGAAGAAAAGCAGTCTACTAGATACCAATTAATATGTGGAGCATGATCCCAAAGAAAAGAAATAACAGTCTTGAATTACCTTTAAAATTTTTAAATTTCAATGAATTAAAAATATCAATACCATCAACCAGTCTTCTCACAAAAACATATTTTAATAAGTGAAAACATCCATTCACTCAAACTGCCACATAATAATTTATATGCTCATTAATGATGGTTCTAGAAAACAAAGTACTTGGGATCTGGTTAGATAGGAAGTTAACATCAACAGATAATAAAAGCAGAGGATTGCTAACAGAATAGGTCATGATCATGAAAAATATAAAAGCATAACTTTATATTGTTATTGAGATGTGAAACATAAAGTTGAGAGGTTTAATATTTTAAGATGAAAGCAAACACAAGAATGATATACAAGACACAAAAGAAAGGGACATATCGATCACAACAGAATCTGGAAATCCGCCAGAAACTAAAGACAACCCAAAGACAAAGAAAAAAAAGATATATAAGAAAAAAAATGAAAGGTACATCCTCAAAAATAGAATGTAGAAATGTATACCTGACAATGAGATAAAGAAAACCAGAATCATTAAAATTTGAAAAGAAACTCTTAGTCAGAGTCAGAGATAGGGACTATTCTCATAAAACTTACAAACCAAAAAGTATCCATATCTTCTCAGAAAAATAGAAAAAGAAAAAAGAACAGTATCCACATATTTGACCCAAAAGAGAACACCAATTACATGTAAAATATTAAATTATCAAAGTAAAAACGCTCAAAGTGATCAGCAAAAGATCCCTTGTTATCAATATGACAAACTTACATTTCTCATGTAAGAAATACAAACATATAATGAGCACATTATGACATACGATAATATGAAAATATCTACTAATATTGCCATGACATGCATGATTGATAAGCAAAACCAAATAACTTAGAATCAAGATCAAAACCTTAAATATATTATAGACGTGTATACAAATTGTTAACGAAAAGGTATACCAAAACTTTGAGAATCTTGAAACAGTGGTAGTCGTAATGGAAACCAAGATTTTGAAACCTTGCCATACAAAAGCCGTGAGTCCCCCAAAAGATATACATTGCTACAGGAATTTATTGTAAATTAAATCTCCTAATTAGAATATTGAAATCAGTCGCATCATCCCACCTACATCTTTCTTTGCTCAGAAAGTCATGATTTCCCATATTGATCTATAACAGAATAGAAGGCTCAAAACTGTCAAACTGACTAAGATCTAATTTTATCCAAGTTAATAACTCAGCTGGTTTAGTGTCTACATCCCGAAATCCAAAATAACTATAGCGAAGGGAAGGTAAATAACAAAATCTTTAGCTTGAAGAGCAAGAATAGAGAATAATGAATCATACAGTCCGATAAACAGATATTTATCAGCTTTCCACATTCTATAAAACGATTCCAGGCTTAGTTAAGTCATACATCACCCATAAGGCCTTAAACCAACTCTTTACATATTGACTACTCTGCTTCTGATAGAAACGTCAACCAAAGTTAAGCCATATCATCCACTCGTAATTTCCTTCCAACTGCTTAACAAGTACAGAATACACATTCTTTCATGTTTCTTGTTACACGAGTTCATAACAAGCACACCGTCTGGCAACACAAAATACAAGAACAATGTAGTCACCACAAGTTCCAATTTTGGCAAAGTGTGATTAAAGTATGAAAGACCAAACCAATAATCATCAACCCACACAATAAGCATCCTATAACAAAACCAAACAATGCAAGCCAATCCTTTCATAAAACAAAAAACAAAAACAACAATGCAAGCCAATAAGGAAGCAGATTAAAATAAACAATAGAGCCAAATTGAATATCAGGAAGCGAGTGTAGGCTAATCAATAGAGGGTGGTACCGTAGTCAGAGCGGGGTCGTTTTGCGGCACCGGACGGAAAAAGTTGCAGCTGCGGGTTCCAGAGGCTGTCCGCCATATTTGATTTTTCTGCGGAACTCCAAATTTGTAAAGAAAATGCGGACCAATCTGAATGAACAAGAAGAACCCTAACTAGAATTTCAGAGATTCTTGATGCCAAACTTGTTGTACGCCAACTCGTCCAAATTTCAGAGTTCAGAGATCCTTCTATATATAGTCCTTTTTGTTTGTTTCATATATCAAGGATAGTTTGGACAATTTACCTGGTAAATTGTTTTTTTTTTTAAATATGAATTTTTATTCACAAACATCTAAATGGTTATAAAACTAAAAACTACGTTTCTAATCAGAAAAGGACAAGATCATTCCTAATCAGTATCCTTGTTACTTGTGTGACCAAGATTTGCAAGGGCATTTGTCGGAAAACTAGCTTCACAAAAAACATAGGTTGCTAATTCTAAAAATATTTATTTACCCAGCATTTAATCATTTTCCAACTTTACCCTAATTTTAAAATGCAAACCTAGCAATCTAAGAAACACCATCATCGAGTAAAAGAGCAAGCAAAAAAAGCAAAACTAATCCTTATGCACTTCCATAGACTACTTTTAAATTCATCCGTTGGTGTAAATATATACAACCAATATTTTATTGCAATCATATTGTTGTTATTCCTTTTGATTCAGGTGATACAATTTGTCTGCGAATTGTTGGTTACCTTGATATGCACCAGATCTTTTATTTTTACTGGAAAAGTTGCATATATCATCAGTATGATCACTTTGTTAGGCATCAAGCATTGGGGTCTCTTTATCTGTGGTTCTCTGTCCTTAATTATACTCTGTGAAGTTGAAAATGAGGAGCCGCTGAAGTGGAGACGTATCAGAACAAACCCGGTCAACAGTAAAACAGATGGGAAGAGAGATCGTCACCCATAAAAGATGCAACATGAGATCTTATAACAAGATTAATGTTGTTCTTCTATATCCCAACTCTTAGCTTTTATTTTTTTTTTATTTTTTTTTTTTTTTTTGGCTAGAACATGGACCGGAGAACTCTCTAATCCCAATTTATTAAGCAAAAAGGATATAAAGTACAACCAACAAGAACTCACATTTCTCTCTAAAAAAAAAAAAAACAAGAACTCACATAAGAACACAAATGAACACATATGTCAAAGACATCATAAACATACCAAGTTGCTTAACAACTGCGTCTCCCAAATCTTAGTTACGATGATGGAGATGAGATTTAGGTTTTGCCAATTATATGTTTCGGTCGGTTTGAATACGTATAGTGTTTGCAGCGATTGAATCATGATTACTAATGTCGACCCCTTATAATTGGCATATCATTTCATTTTTTAAATTCCAAAGAGAAGAAATCCCAACGAAGAGGAAAAGCTTCGCGTTCGATCTCAATATGTTTTCTTGAATCTAATCTTGAATAAATGTTGATGGAGGTTTATGAAAAAAACAAAAAAACAAAATTAAAAAAAAGAAGAAGACAAAGAAGAAGAAGGAGAAATTTAAATGAGGGTATATGAAAGTTTTGATCCATTGATAAAAACATGGTTCAAAATCAATTCAAGTACCTAAAAGAGGTTATTAATCAAAATTTCTCATGCTAAAAAGAGCAACTATCAAAGCATTCACAATTTTGCTTGATGTCTTGAATCATTGTCTCAAGTGTTCAAGAGACATGCAACACGTTTCAATTTGCTACAAAGAAAAAGAAGTATAAACCCTTAAACCTTGACCTTAATTGCTTGAGAGTTTAGTTAACATGCGCGGTACTATAGAAAGAGTATCTTGAGAGCTTACTTAATATACGCACCTACTATATAAATATTATCATTTGCTTGCTCCTTCGTAACATAGTGAATATTCATCTCAGAAATCTTACTTCACCTAGCCATTGTTGTAATGTCAATGTATCCATAGCATTTTCTCACTGATCAAAAACACAAAACAAAACATGATTCATTTAAAAAAAAAAAAGAAAAAAAAAAAAAAGCCTACAAACAAACACATGAATGACCATGCGCCAACCCCTCGAAATAATTTTTATTTTTTTTCACTCTAACTTCCACCAAATTCGAGTTCAATGCAGAACCTTATCACAACCCCATCCACCGGCAACACAGAGCTGAAGTTTCTCAGCCTATTATGACAAATCATTTTGAGAAGGATATCGACAATCTAGATCTAACAAAACCTTCAAAAGGGTAGTACAGTACACAACAAACATCTCGGTGTAAGAAGACCTCTAAAGGTTAGTGGATCATACGTCAAACCTTATGATCGATTTCAATTAACTTCAGTTCGTGCTACATTATCAAACAACAAACCCTTATTTTATAGTATATCAAATTCAATCAGAGGTAGAAAAGTATTACATTCACTGAAAGGTTGAGAAACACTTATGAAATCTATTACGTTATTTTCTGATTTTATTTGGAATTATGAATATCAAATCCCGAGCTATATCAAAGCTTCATGCCTCCAATGCCAACTGGAGTTCTTCCGTAACAAGGAAAGTATTAAAACATAATGTACGTATATGATAAAGGCTCTTACGTGTTTGGAAGAATGCCATAGTATGATTTCCAGTTGCATCACTATACTAGTTCCCGACACCACTGGCTTGAGGCTGAGAAGGGTGAGATGAGAGCCCTCTATCAAGACAAAAAAGACGAGCTCGTGGCTGAGATGAAGCCACTTGCTGGCGGCATGCTGAACCAGAGGACCGCGTCCAAGCTTCTGCATCTCTATTGTCGATTCGACTCAGCCAAATACGCCTCCGCAATTCTAGACGGCGAGCTCGGGAAGGTTCCGCCGCTGGTGAATGAGTTGGATGAAGACTCGGGGAGATCTCAGCTGCACACGGCGGCCTCAGCTCACGCGTGGCGATGCATGGAGGCGTTGCTGAAGAAATAGGCTTGTACTTATAAGAAAGGCTCTTACGTGTTTGGATGGATGCCAGAGTGTGATTTCCAGTTGCATCACTATATGAGTTCCTGATACCATGATGTGTTGTTGTTCAAAAGAACTGAAGCGACATATATTCAAGATATTAGTACTCGTGAAATCGCTGTTAATGACACACATAAGCAAAAGAATGATCTTGTGAGATTAAACAGTGGAGATTGGATTAGCTTTGGGGTTCCAGCTCGTTCATATCGTTTCCTACTCTTGAAGCCATGCGAAAAAGAGCCTAGCAAGCTCGGCGATGAAGCAACTATTGATGATGCTCATGAGTCAGTGAAACGGCTACAGCTGATACCCATGATCGAGTAAAGGTGATCAAGTGAAAAGGAAAGGGTACGGGAAGAAAGACATATTTCTTTTCTTTTTTTACTGCATAGTGGAAAAGTGCAGTAACTTTGCCTCATTAGATCACATCATTGGATTTGTGGAGGGGCACTTTTGCTTGCTCTTTCTAACTTTTGAGAGTTAAACCTGAGTAATATATGTAAGGGGGTATTAGTTAGTTAGTTAGTTAATATATATATATCTACAGTCCCTATCCAGAGCGAAGCTTCGCTCTGGAATTAACGTGCGAAGGTCCTTATTTGACTCACTTTTCGGTCATATTTTTCGATCATACCCGGTCAGTGTCTAGATACATATCGTATGATCATCCTTACAAAGTTTCATCCAATTTGGCGACCGTTTAAGCCTCCATAATCATGATTTACTCCAACGGTTCTACTTAGACAGATTTTGTTCTATTGATTTATTTTATCTGATTCGGTGTGCAAACGATCACCAAACTGGATGAAACTTTGTAAGGATGATCATACGATATGTATCTAGACACTGACCGGGTATGATCGAAAAATATGACCGAAAAGTGAGTCAAATAAGGACCTTCGCACGTTAATTCCAGAGCGAAGCTTCGCTCTGGATATAGACTGTATATATCTATATATATATAATCCAGCCATAGTTAACGAAGTTAAAAAAATTCACTAATTGATCAAATAATTACTCATAAAATTTAGTGGGAGTAGTCACAACAATTGCATTCACTAAATCAAAATCAATGAAGCAAATAAATACAAAACTGCCTTCGTCACTCATTTTGGTCATTATGAATGGAATGTTATGCCATTTAGCCTAAAGAATGCTCCTAGTGAATTCCAAAATATAATGAACGATATTTTCAACCCTTATAGTCATTTTTTCATTGTCTACATTGATGATGTCTTGATTTTTCTCAATCAATCGATCAATACTGGAAACACCTACACCAATTCTTTTCCATAATCAAGAATAATGGCTTAGTTGTTTCTGCTTCAAAGATCAAATTATTTCAAACCAATATTCGTTTTCTTGGATTCAACATTCACCAACTTCAAATTAAACCCATCGATCGAGCAATACAATTTGCCGATAAATTCCCAGATGTCATTTTAGATAAAAATCAATTACAATTCCTAGGATCTTTAAATTATGTAGCTGACTTTTACAAAAATCTCCGCAAACACTGCAAACCTCTATTTGATAGACTACAAAAAAATCATGCCCCCTGGACATCAATCCATGCGTCCTTAGTGAAAGAAATTAAGAGTCATGTTTAAACTCTACCTTGCTTAGGAATTCCTCTTCCTGACTCCTACAAGATAGTAGAAACTGATGCCTCTGAAATTGGTTATGGAGGTATCCTTAAACAACAAGTTTCTCCCAATCACCCAGAACAAATTGTCCGCCACCTGTGGTATCAGAGCCAAAACGACCTGATATAGTTATTTATCATAAGTCTCTAACCCCAGGTGGCGGACTATCTCCTAGGAGCGGCTCTGGAGTTTAGATTATATTCTTTCATTAACACTTCTCAATACACAGGTGGCGGGCTACCGCCTAGGAGTGGATCTTGAGTTGATTTAATTCTTCTACTAGTTTTGTAAAGCGTTGTTTTTCCTGTCCCTTAATTTCAAAGATTATGGTTTTATTTTCTTTTTCTTACCTCCTTTAAGATTGTTCTTCTCTACCACCAAACATTAAGTCTAGGTCCAAACATTAAGTCCCAAGAGAGGCGTGAGCGGAGTAGAGTAAGTTTTAGTCTTTAGGGTCTTAGGACAAGGTTCTTAAAACCTACTATCTTTTTAGTTTTGGTTCAGTTATCTCTTCCTTTCACAAAATGAGTCGACTTTTTAGATCCAACTCAGTCACTTCTAGTTCATCAAAGTCCTCCCTTAACAGAATCCCAGACATAGTTAACGAAGAACAATTAGAATATCAGTAAAATGATAACATATATATGAATGATTAGAATATTCCAAGAGTTCCTGGTAATGAAATCTATAAGAAAAAATTTAGTGACTGCATTTTGGAGGTCTATTGGGAGAAGGCTATAGGGGCATCCATAATCATTCCACCAATTTCCAAACCATATAGGGAATTGGCGACTGAATTTTCTATCGAAATTTAGAAACCAAGAGTGACTAAAATCTTCAGTTTGATGGAGGAAGATTTTGCTCCATGCATCAATGTAATCATGATAAGTAAATGTTAAAGTGTCCAATTTGTGGGGAATAGAGGGGGAATCACCCCATTGGGTTAAAGAGATTATTCGGATCATGAAAATGAATGATATAGAATTTTAGATAGGTCTTTTTGGTCATGAATTGGCTTGATAGATAATAATTGTGATTGAAATAGAATGTCTCTATAAAAAGATAATGGTTTACTAGGGAGGTAGTGGGAATTTGGGCCGAAGTAACTTTTGACTAGAGCAATGAGATTTTTTTAGATGACTGATACCAAAGGGGGAAGGATTTTTTAAGGATACATTGACTAAAGAGGTATCCTTAGTCAAAACCCTAAGGATACATGTGGTATGGCTGGATTCAAAGTGAATCCAATGACCAAAAGGAAGAGAAAATGCTTCAAGGAGTAAATGCTTGTGACACCCTGTAGTTTACACCTAAAATCAGTTTTGTCCCTCATTTTTTTTTAAAACTGGTATACCCTTATACTTTGAATTCTAGACTGATTTACCCTTTTTTCAGCTGGTTATGACTGTGACATGCTTATTAACAATGCTTGTGATAGCTTCAATGGTTGAGTTTTGAGAGCAAGGTCTAAGCCCCCTATTACTATGCTAGAAGAGATAAGAGTGAAGGGTCATTTAGACTGTTAATGAGCATGTCACAGTCCTAATCAGCTGGGGAAAGGGCAAATCAGTCGAGAATTCAAAGTACAGGGGTATACTAGTTTTAAAAAAAAGTGAGGGACAAAACTGATTTTAGATGTAAACTACATGGTGTCACAAGTATTTACTCCTTAATTCAAAGAGGATTTTTTCGATTCTTTTGAAATGAATACAAAATTAATTCAAAATCACTGATCCTTTATCTGCTTAACAGAATCTCAGACATAGTTATCGGAGAACAATTAGAATACCAGTCAAATGACAACATAGATATGAATGATTGGAATATTCCAAGAGTTCCTAGTAATGAAATCTATAAGAAAAATGGAGTCTTTCTTCTTTTAAAAGTGAACATCATATTAAATCAGTCGAACAAGTTTATGCCTCAGTAAACAACATGAAACATGTCAACTTTTTAGTCCTGAATCAATTAAAAAACATAGAAAAGATGGCCACAACTTCCTCCATATTGGATTAGTCAAAATCGGTGTTAAACCTTTAACACGAAAAGGTCTTAATGCCTCTATCCTTCTTTGTCTAAGAGATGCAAGGTTTACTGACTTTAATGACAATACCCTTGGATTAATTGAGTCAAGACTTTTCAATGTCCTAGTTCATTTTAATTGTTTCCCCGATTTTACAATCAGCCTTAGTGACCCTCATATCTTGAAAGCTTTAACCTTAAATGTTAAAACTTCAGGTTACCATGTTCTTGAAGGAACTCAACATTTAGTTTTAATCTATAGAATTCATTATAAAGTCACCGAAACAAACATGAATTTCCAAGCAATTAGCAAAATCCCTAAAAATCATACTCTCTTGATTCAAATCAGTCAAGAAAACGCCAATATTAGTGTTCCACACACAATTAGATGGTCAGACATCAACCTTCCTTCTGAATGGTCTCTCACTAGTGAGAATCACCCATCCAATGCACAACATAGTCTTGCGGATTTAGACTGTATTCAACAGTTTAATGATGACACAGTAAGAATTAATTTTCAAAATTCTAGAATAACTCAGAATCCAAGAATTCACGAAATAGGAAATTCCTCTAGGCATTCTTTTACAATTGCTAGACATTCTTTTGCTAGTTCCACTACAACAGAAACAATTTCTAGACATGATAATGATTTAGATAAGGAAATTAAAAATATTAGGATTAAAGAATTAGAAGAAGAATTACAAAAACTCAAAATCAAAAACATCTAAACTACTTCCTAAGTTAGTTACCCAAATTATACAGAGTCTGAAACTCAACATACTTCAGCCACAGATGATGATTAAACTTCCCCTACAACTTCTGATTTTCTAGTCACTCCTCCCGTAAATCCTCAATTGAGTACACTTTCACAACCTTTTATCATTAACTATTCCAGATTAGATAAACATCTTGAATCTGTAGAAAATATCTCTAGGAGAAACCTCTATAGATTAAAGTTCTAATTGATAGATCAACGAAAACAATTATTTCGTGATTGGCAAGCGTTTATGCTTGAAACAAAATCTGAAATATTCTTTCTTGACTTTATTGATCAATTAAGCGAAAAACACATCCAAACTTTAACAAAAGCAAAATGGAAGACCCTCACTAGCTCAGTCCTTTCTAGTCATCCTCCTGCCAAAACAATAGTAATTGATCATCTTAATAGTCCAATCATAGCCTCGCCTTTTAAGATAGCCACAGAAGACCCAGAAACTAAGAAAATTGTTGAACAAAATAATTACACAAACCAAAGTTTAGTGACCATAGGAGCCCAGTTAGATAAAATAGAAACAAAAGTTGACAACATATCCTCCAAGGTCAACATCCTACCTCAAGCCAAACCAGAAACTCCTTTAATTTATTACAGTAAACTAAATACACCAACTCTTAGGCCTACCTCTTCAATCCAAAAAATCGAACAAATGTTAAAAAACTTAAAACTGAAACTCTTAAATCTAGTAAAATCGCAGTAATTCATACTCAACAAACCTCTTTCTCTGATAGCGATTCTAGTACCACTAGCCAAAATACAAACTTAAACCAAATGTTCCAGTCTTTAAAACTTGACAGAATAATTCATCCAAAAAATTGACCTTTTTAAAACTTGGACAGAACGTCCTCTTCCTTTAGATATACAGCCTAGTCATCATCTTAATAATCAATTCTCAGTTTCTTCTGATAAAACTTATGAATGAAACATTGATAATCTATCAGAACAAGAAATCTTAAATAAATTACATCACATGTCTATGACAGCCAATAGCTACGTCACTAATCACAATTTCAGCCAGCCCGAAATCATTGACATACTTTCTATAGGATTTACAGGAATGCTTCATTCCTAGCGGGAAAAACATCTCACTCCTGATTCTAGATCCTCCATTAAACATGCTATTAAACATGATGAAGATGGAACTCCCATCTTTGACGAACGCACAGGAATAAGAATTTTTGATGTTGTTAACATATTATTTTACACAATTATCCAACATTTCATATGTACTCCTAGTCATATTACTTCTAAAATTCATGATCAACTCAGTAACCTTAGGTGTCATATCTTAAGTGATTTCAAATGGTACAAAAATGATTTCATTTCTCGCGTCATGCTTAGAGATGATAGTAACCTACCTTTTTGGAAAGAAAAATTTATAAATGGTCTCCCAAAATTATTTGCTCATAAAATCCGAAAAGTTCTTAACAATGAAACAGGTCACATTAACTATGATTTATGGAAATATAATTATAGTTATCCAAAAAGAATGATTAAAAATGTGTATAGATATGAAACTAAATGCTTAAATGAAATCAGATAAGAAAACAACCAAATATGAATTAGGAAATTTTTATGAACAATATGGCTTACCTCCCTTACCTCTTTCAAGGAGAAAAAGGGCAAGTAATAAATTTGAGAAATTTATTCCTTATCATTCCAAACAAAAATTTACACCTTATAAAAGCAACTTTGAGCCAAATAAATTTTATTCCCGAAATAAGTTTCGCAAAAATTGGTCCGAAAACCCACATCGTCCTCTAAAAAATAAATCTTTCGATAAAAGTAAAACTAAATGTTTTAAATGTAATAAAACAGGCCACTTTGTAAATAATTGTCCAGTTAAAACCACTATTAATCAATTAAAGATCAGCCAAGAAGAAAAAGAAAAACATATACAAACCTTATAATTACGAAATACTGATTCAGAAAATGAAATAAATGAAGACAACATCACATTAATAGAATCTTCTTCCCACGAAACCGATAGAGATTCTTCTCCATATATCACTTTTGGGTGTCAGGATGCTTGTAATTGTAAAAGAGTCAATGTTCTTTCCAAACAGGAAGAACAAGAAGAACTATTAATCTATTTAATAGGTAAGACAGATAATCCTGATCTTAAAGTTGAGTACCTTAAAAAATAAAAAAAATTAATTACAATTAATCCTCTCATAAAAAATTAGTCTCACTACAACTTTTGATAAATTTTCTATCAGTAAAAAAGAAATAACAATACAAGATTTACAACATGAAATCAAAACAATTAAGTGTCAAATCCATGCCCTTCAACAAACACATTTAGAACTTACGACTGACAATAAAGATATTAAACAAGAATTAAACTTACTTAAAATAAATAATCAATTTTTTAAAGGGAAAATGCCCATTTAGTACTAATTCAAACCTCTTATTTCTCATTCTAATGATAATCTTTTGCAGTAGCCCATTCCAATATAAGGTAACCATTTTTATGCCCAAATGCACAAATCTTTACTAAAGTCTTAGCAAACCATATTATTTCAAGACTATTTTGCCCTCACCTCTTCAACATGAAAAGACTTGGCCGGAACCTCGGACTCCAGTCACCGGCCGCGGGATTTCGGTCACCGGATTTTCCCCGACCGCCGGATTCCGGTCACCGGATTTTCCCCTATAACCAGTTACTAATCCCCAATAATCAGTTACTGACCAGTTAATGACCCATAATAACCAGTTATTAACCCCCAGTAGCTAGTTATTGATTAATTACTGACACCCAGTAACCAGTTACTGACCCCCAATAACTTTTAGTTTTCAGTTACTGACACCCAGTAATCACTTAGTTTTCAGTTACTGACACCCAATAATCACTTTGTTTTCAGTTACTGACACCCAGTAATCACCCTAATAATTGGGTTACTACACCAAATAACTTGGTTACTGACCCCCAATAATCGGATTACTGACCCTAATAAGTTGGTTACTGACCCCTAATAATCAGTTATTGACCCCAATAATCGGGTTACTATCCTCAATAACTTGGTTACTAACCCCCAATTATCAGGTAATTGACCCCCCAATAATCATCTTATCAAGTTATCCACCCTTAATAATCAGTTAAGACACATAAAAAACGAAGAAGATAGAAGAAAAATAATGTATTTTCCCGCAAAAATGAAAAACCTCGTTGAAAAAAAAAACAAAAAATAAAGGAATTAATCCAACATGTTTTGGTACTGAAGCCGGCCACAATATGTTGTAATTACACACAAACACTCATATATGAGAGAGCCGCATATCTAGTACCCTAGAAAGAGAGAGAAAACTAGATTTGGATGCTAAAAAAATAAAAGAAAAACTAAACAAACTATAATGCTGTGCAATTCCATGGATTCACCTACTTGTGCAATTCCTAGAACTAATATCAATGATTGGAAGACGGCCTTGAGCATGGACATCGGGAAACGTCGGCGGGCTCTAGCTGGAAGCGGAGGCTGGCGAGGCCGAGCTAGCTTGGACGACTGTTGAGACGAAGGCGTGGAGGGACGGATGAGAGGTTTAACGACGGCGCCGACGACTTGCGGGATCGAAAGGTCTAGATTGGGATCGATGGGGTTTGGGGAGAGAGAGAGAGAGAGAGGTGTGGATAAAAATCAGATCAAGATGAAAGATAAGAGAGTGGGGCAGTAGTAGATTTAGTAATTAGATAAAGGATGAAACAGTCTTTTTCGTTAAAATCATTGGAATTGGCTACCTAAATTTTTTTTCATTGAAATGGGCCTTACTTTTGTTATTTTTGACTAAATGGGCATTTTCCCTTTTTTAAATTACATGATCACCCTGAAAATCCTTTTCTAGATGAGTCTCCAGTAAAAAATGAAGCTGAAACTTCATTAAATAATACTATTAGCACCACACGCCAAATCCAACTTAAAAAATGGTACACTACGGTCCAACTCAAAATAAAAAATTTCCAATTGACAATATCAGCCTTTATCGACTCTGGCGCAGATCTTAATTGCATTCAAGAAGACTTAATCCCTTCAAAATATTTTAAAAAAACAAAAGAATCTTTACGATCAACTAATGGAAAAAAAAAGATATATTAAATATGAAATCCCGAAAGCACACATATGCCAAAACAATGTATGTTTCAAAACACCGTTTGTTTTAGTAAAAAAAAGGATAATAGATATACTGCTCTTGGTAGCACCCTCAGTTAATTCAAACCTAATTACCAGTCAGCCTTAGTTAACCAATATGACCCGTACAAATCAGATTCTTCATCCAATATTTCAGTCATTTATAAGAAATCATCTCCTTATTTCGAAAGAGCTGAACAGTTTTTGTTCTATATTGAACCTCCTATCAGTCATCTAAAAAATCACATTGCTCTAGTCAAAAGTTACTTCGGCCCAAATTCCCACTACCTCCCTAGTAAACCATTAGCCTTTTATAGAGACATTCTGTTTCAATCACAGTCATTATCTATCAAGCCAATTCATGACCAAAAAGACCCATCTAAAATTTTATACCATTCCCTTTACATAATCCGAATAATCTCTTTAACCCAATGGGGTGATTCCCCCTCTATTTCCCACAAATTGGACACTTTAACATTTACTTATCATGATTACATTGATACATGGAGCAAAATCTTCCTCCATCAAACTGAAGATTTTAGTCACTCTTGGTTTTCTAAATTTCGATAGAAAATTCAATCGTCAATTCCCTATGTGGTTTATTAATTGGTGGAATGATCATGGAGGCCTCTATAGCCTTCTCCCAATAGACCTCCAAAATGCAGTCACTGAATTTTTTCTTATAGATTTCATTACTAGGAACTCTTGGAATATTTCAATCATTCGTATCTATGTTATCATTTGACTGGTATTCTAATTGTTCTTCGTTAACTATGTCTGAGATTCTGAGTTAAAAAAATTAGCCAAGTAGTTGCTTCAACAGGCAGCCAATTTATCAGCTGAAGATGAAGAAGAAGAGCACTCACCTTCAGAATGATCATCAGCCCATAATTCAACCCATAGTCACCAAGGTTCTCCCAAACAACCAACCAGGTGAGCATATTATAAAGATAATTAAGACCTATATGCTGATTTCCAATAAAGTCAAAGTATGAACAGTAAAACCAGTGACAGACATATTTAGCAACAGTAAACTTGTGGCAGACAGACCACTATTTATCAATAGTAAATCCAGTGGCCGACAGACTATTCACCAACAGTAAACCCGTGACAGACAAAGAACTATTCATGAATAGTATTTTTTACTGTTCACTACTTTTGTAACTCTTATTTATAGAAGCCTCGAGCTTCATTATAGTCAGACTTTCATTTTCTCCTCTTTTCTCTTCCTCTTCTCACTCTAGTAAACCTTAGTATAGAAAGCCCCTGCTTGCTTCCTGTTACACATGCATTGATTTAAACTAGTAAGTTTGTAAACTCTGTATTCAAGTTCATCATGTAAACTCTGTATTCAAGTTCATCAAATGTTTTTCATATGCTTCTGTTTCCTTTGGTAAACCCTAAACCTGTATTCAAGTTCATCATGTAAACTCTGTATTCAAGTTCATCAAAGTTTATTAATCAAATGTTTTTCATATGCTTCCGTTTCCTTTAGTATCAGAGCCAAAACGGCCTGATATAGTTATTTATCATAAGTCTAACAATCTTTAGTGAATGCAATCAATCATCAATGTAGACAATGAAAAAATGACTATAAGGGTTGAAAATATCGTTCATTATATTTTGGAATTCAGTATAGGAGCATTCTTTAGGCCAAATGACATAACATTCCATTCATAATGACCAAAAAGAGTGACGAAGACAGTTTTGTATTTATCTGCTTCACTTGTTGTTTAATGATACCTCTATAACCAATTTCAGAGACATATCAGTTTCTACTATCTTGTAGGAGTCAGGAAGAGGAATTCCTAAGTAAGGTAGAGTTTAAACATGACTCTTAATTTCTTTCACTAAAGACGCATGGATTGATGTCCAAGGGGAAGGATTTTTTTGTAGTCTATCAAATAGAGGTTTGCAGTGTTTGCGGAGATTTTTGTAAAAATTAGCTACATGATTTAAAGATCCTAGGAATTGTAATTGATTTTTATCTAAAATGACATCTGGGAATTTATCGGCAAATTGTATTGCTCGATCGATGGGTTTAATTTGATGTCCAAGGGGAATGATTTTTTTTGTTCATTTATAGGGATAGATCATTTGACTAACTTTTCGATCACAAAATCAAATCTACACCGTTCAGTTCGTTGGGCTATATGAGTAGATCATTTCTACAAATTTTCAAAAAATTTGGTGATCGTCAAGTCATCCAAATGAGGGATTTATTTTTAATAATCTTAAACGGTGTAGGTTTGACATAAATGTTAAGTTTTTTGTTTTAATCTCACTTATCTAAGCCCATTAAAAAACAGATTTAATGATGTGAACCTATCTTTAAAATTAAACAAAAAAACGGATCCCTCATTGGAAGGGACTTGTATATATATATATATCCTTATTTTTTGTCACTTTTAAGGATATGCCGACACCATTGGATCTGTTTTTTTAATGAGTTTGGATGACTGAGATTAAAACAAAAAAATAACACTTATGTCAAACCTACATCGTTCAAGATTATTAAAAATAAATCAAACATTTGGATGACTTAATGATCACCAAATTTTTTGAAAATTTATATGAGTGATCTACTCATGTAGACCTACAAACTGAATGGTGAAGATGTGATTTAGTAATTGGAAAGTTTGTCAAATACCTTATCCCTAGAAACGAATGAAAAAAGGGATCCCTCGTTGGAAGGGATATATATATATATATATATATAATGGATCTCATAGTGGAAAGGTCATATATATATATAATGGATCTCATAGTTGAAAGGTCATATATATATATATATATATATATATATATATATATATATATATATATATATTATGTCACGCCCCGGCCCTTAATTTTTACCTTAATTGCTAGCACGGTGGTAATAAAAGTTTTTACCGTATTCATCATTAAGTGTATAATTTAATTGGACCCTAGAATGGTGTTAGAGGACGATTGTTTTCGAAGGATTTATTCGAAGGAAGAAATTGTGACGACGGTAAAAAATGGTAATTTTTGCTAGTAAAATGTAATTTTTATTAGGGTATTATTTTTGGGGTGTTGAATTTTAGAATGGGTATTAGTGGTGGACTGCCCAAACCCATTCTTTCTCTCTCTCTCTCTCTCTCTCTCTCTCTCTCTCTCTCTTTCTTCACGCGCCCCCCTCTCTCTCTCTCCCTCCTTGACCCGCTCTCTGCCCGGAAACCTTCGGACCTCCATTCGCCACCGCACCGGTTCTAATCGGTCAGCCTCTGACCCATCTTTCTTTCTAGACCAGCGAGAGACTCCCTAGCACCGCCGATCGGGAGAAAAGCCCGTCGGAGAAGACCCACCTCTGTGTCGGAGATTTGTAGTTTCTTGGGATTAGCAGGTTATTATCGGTGATTTGTGCAAGACTTTTCAAAGATTACAGCTCCACTCACAATATTGACCAAAAAGAGAGTTAAGTTCGAATGGTCAGATCACTGTGAGAAAAGTTTTCAAGAATTAAAGAATCACCTGATGAGTGCTCCTGTTTTGACACTTCCGGATGATAGTGGGGAGTATGTGGTCTTTTGTGATGCTTCTAGACGAGGTCTAGGCGGGGTATTGATGCAGCATGATAGAGTAATTGCCTACGCTTCCAGGTAATTGAAGCCACATGAGGTGAATTATCCCACTCATGATTTAGAGCTTGTAGCAGTAGTTTTTACTCTCAAGTTGTGAAGACACTATCTTTATGGAGCGAAGTGTCAGTTTTTACTCTTAAGTTGTGAAGACACTATCTTTCGGTATGTGTTCACTCAAAGAGAGTTTAATATGAGGCAGAGAAGGTGGATGGAGTTGATCAGTGATTATGATTGCACTATTGATTATCATCCAGGAAAAGCTAATGTGGTAGCTTATGCTCTATGTTGCAATCCCTCCATATCTTTGTTTCATCTGAGGATAGTTCGAGTTCCACTTCTTTGTGAGTTGCGAGCTATATGAGTGGATTTAGCGGTGGTAAAGTGGGTGCCTTGGTAGCTAGTTTCCATATGAGGCCAGTTTTGATTGATTCAGTGTGGGAAGTGCAGTATAGTGACCATTTCATAGTTCGGTTGATAGAAAGAGCATAGAATGGAGCCGCAGTAAATTTTTCGGTGAGAAGGGATGGAACTTTGTTGTTCAAAAATAGGCTATGTGTTCCAAAGAGGAATGAAGAGTTAAAGAATGAGTTAATGGAGGAAGCTCATATAGTTCTGCATATGCTGCTCACCTGGGGAGTATAAAGATGTACCAGACTTTGAAGGATTATTATAGGTGGCCAAACATGAAGAGGGAAATTGCAGCTTTTGTGAGTAGGTGTCTGATTTATCAGCAAGTGAAAGCTGAAAGGTAGAAACCTTCAAGGTTGCTTGAGCCGTTGCCGATTCCAGTGTGAAAGTGGGACCACATCACCATGGATTTTGTCTTCAGTTTACCTCATACCCGTGAAGGGCATGACGGTATTTGGGTGATTATGGATAGACTCACCAAATCCGCTCATTTCTTGCCGATGGGAAAGAAGTATACACTGGATAAATTGGTTGAGTTGTATGTTAGTTCAAGGTAGAAACCTTCAAGGTTGCTTGAGCCGTTGCCGATTCCAGTGTGAAAGTGGGACCACATCACCATGGATTTTGTCTTCAGTTTACCTCATACCCGTGAAGGGCATGACGGTATTTGGGTGATTATGGATAGACTCACCAAATCCGCTCATTTCTTGCCGATGGGAAAGAAGTATACACTGGATAAATTGGTTGAGTTGTATGTTAGTGAGATTATGAGACTTCATGGTGTACCTGAATCCATAGTGTCAGATTGGGATCCTAGATTTGCTTCTAAATTCTGTGGAGCTCTTCAGGCAACTTTTGGTACCCGACTGCATTTCATCCTCAGACTGATGAGCAATCAGAGAGGGCTATCTAGACTTTGGAGGATATGTTGAGAGTGTGTTCCTTGCAGTTCAGGGGGAGTTGGGATAAGAACTTTTCTCTGATGGAGTTTACCTATAATAACAGCTTCCATTCGAGTATCAGTATGGCTCCCTTTGAGGCACTTTATGGGAAGCAGTGTCGTACTCCCTTGTGTTGGAATGAAGTCGGAGAAAGAGAGCTTTGTGGTCCTGAGATTATCCATGACACAAATGAGAAGATCAAGGTGGTCAGAGATAGACTTAAGGCCGCTCAGAGTATGCAAAAGAGTTATACAGATGTCCGCAAGAAGGACCTTGAGTTTAAGTGGGCGATTGGGTGTTCTTGAAATTATCTCCTTAGAAAGGGGTAGTTCGTTTCGGTAAGCGTGGAAAGCTTAGTCTAAGGTATATTGGGCCTTATGAGATAATAAAGCGAGTTGGCTCTCTTGTCTATCGGTTAGTGTTGCCTCCTGAGTTTTCCAGGATACATAATGTGTTTCATGTATCCATGCTTCACAAGTATATTTCCGATCCTTCTCATGTGCTTGAAGAGCAGCCGATTTGTTTGCAGAAGGATTTGTCCTATGAAGAGGAGCTGGTTCAGATTCTTGACTGAAAGGAGCAAGTGCTTAAGAACAAGTTAATCCCGCTTGTCAAAATGCTTTGGAGAAGCCACTAAGTAAATGAAGTTACTTAGGAATCGGAGAGCAAATAAGGCAGCAGTATCCTTTCCTCTTTGTTTAGTAGGTATGTAAATTTCGAGGACGAAATTTTTATAAGGAGGGGAGAATTGTCACGCCCCGGCCCTTAATTTTTACCTTAATTGCTAGCACGGTGGTAATAAAAGTTTTTACCGTATTCGTCATTAAGTGTATAATTTAATTGGCCCCAGAGTGGTGTTAGAGGACGATTATATCGAAGGATTTATTCGAAGGAAGAAATTGTGACGACGGTAAAAAATGATAATTTTTGCTAGTAAAATGTAATTTTTATTGGGGTATTATTTTTGGGGTGTTGAATTTTAGAATGGGTATTAGTGGTGGACTGCCCAAACCCATTCTTTCTCTCTCTCTCTTCACGCGCCCCCCTCTCTCTCTCTCCCTCCCCGACCCGCTCTCTGCCCGAAAATCGTCGGACCTCTGTTCGCCACCGCACTGGTTCTAATCGGTCGGTCTCTGACCCAGCTTTCTTTCTAGACCGGCAAGAGACTCCCTAGCGCCGCCGATCGGGAGAAAAGCCTGCTGGAAGGTCCAGTTGTTCGCGTGTTCCCGTCGCTGGAACTCCTTCCTCCGGCCTCCATAGCGGGCGAGCCTTGGCTCAAAAGAAAGCCCTCCTCCCGTGTAGCAATCCCTCCAAAGGGCTCCCTCCATCTCGAGCTAGGTAAGGAACAATCGGTAATGGAAATTGTAGGGTTTTTTATGTGTTTTTGTTCGATTGGCATAGTTAATTAGGCTTGATTTTGGTGTTTGTGGTAGTGAGGAAAGTTGTAGAGGAGGTTGAGAGGAAGGTGCTGTCAAATTTTGGTGGACATTGGAGGTCGTCGGAGCTTGCAGCCGGCCACCGTTGCCGGAGTAGTCGCCGCCGCCGGGAAAAATGTTTTCATGTAGGGAATTTTATGAGGAGTTTATTGGAATGAGTTTTATAATTTTTGGAGGAGTTTTGGATAGGTTTTGGAATTTTTAAAGTTTGGTATTTTTGGCAGATTAATAAGTTAAAATCCGGCCACGTGATTATTTAAGGTTAGAAAGGTGGAAGGTGTTTAGAGAATGTCGGTTAAAATTTATGGAGGTTTATTGGTTGGTAGTGAAATTAAGATTTTGGGCGATAGACATGGTTGAGCACGCGGAGCTCATATTTAATTACGCCTATTTTCTTTATGCGTCGGTGTTTTACTTAAGGATTTATTTATGTTTTTGGAACAGGACGCGAGGAGGCTCGAGCTGACGAGGCCTCCGACCGACATCAGGCTTAAGCCTAATTAGTGAGTGGACCTTTGTTTTAAATAATGTGTTTAAAATGCTTTTTTGTTGAATAATTTTCTGTGTTGGAAATTTCCTGAAATTGAGAATTTCGGTGATTATACTCATATATAGTTGATTATGAGAATAGTATATACATAAATAAATGCTAGCTAGCTATACGTGATTTTCCCCCATAGTGAGGTACAATTCCAGTATGTGGTAACGTGAGCATTAGACGCCAGTGTCGTAGCCTTGTACGACTTTCTATTTTTCGAATTCATTCATATAATTCGTACAAAGAATCAGCGCGTATATATATCCACTCGTGCGTTTCCCCCATACTGAGGTACAATTTCAGTATGTGGTGACGTCAGCGTTAGACGCCAGCGTCGTAGTCTTGTATGATTATCTATTTTTCGAGCTTATTCATAGATATCATACAAGAGATAGACGAGTGTGAATACATACTGATATATATAATATATATTCTAACTTGAGAGGCCCTTTTTCTTAAAGTTTGGGAGTCTAGCGAGGCTAGACACCAGTTCAGAATTTTTGAGTTAAGCTTTTAAGTTGTCGCTGGTAAATCGTTTTATTTGAAAATATTTTTTGGAGAAATATTTATTTGTTGTCAAAATTGCTTTTGTCCACTCACTCTGACGTTTTTGAATATTTTCCCTGAGCTCTTCGTTTTAAAATGCCCGTCTGCAGCGTTCGGGTGGGGTCTAGAAGGAGACGTCGAGGCATAGTCACTCATCTTTCTGCTACATTTCGCCAGTAGGTTACCTGTTTAATCTACTAGGAGATTGTTAGCTTCCATTGTGTTTATTTTTATTTTTAGTAGCTCTGATTACTGTTGAGATTTTTGTATAACTTATTCTGGCTACTTTTGGGTTGTAGCGGAGGATGTTAATTTATTGGTTAGGGTTGTCCATTTTCAAAAGAGGTTTGTCGAGTCCTTCGGTAAATTTTCCTTGGAGGTGGTCCCTGCAGGACTCACCTCGGGTTTCAGGGTAAAATTTGGGGCGGGTCTATATATATATATATATATATATAAGACTTTTCCACTAAGAAATCCATTTTTTTAACATATATGAGGGATGAAGGATTACACCAACTTTTCTATTATATTTTTGAATCTCCACCGTTCAGTTTGTTGGTCCTTATATATAGATCAATTAATTATGTAATTTTTCAACCAATTTGGTGATCGTTAAGGTGTCGAACAAGATTAAATCAATGAACGAATTAAATCTGCTAAACATGAACCGTTTATGCTAATAATTATAAATAGTAGTTTTGAATGCCTTAACGATTACTAGAATTTTTAAAAATTTACAAAAGTGATCTACTAATATAGAACTACATATTGAATGGTGGAGATGTGATTTTGTGATCGAAAAGTTGGTGTAATCCCACATTCCTCATGTATGTCAAAAAAAGGATCCCTTAGTGAAAGGGTCCTAATATATATATATATATATATATATATATATATATTCTTAAAAAGCAGCGAGGGATAATTTTTTTTTTTTTAAATGAAGTTGTTTTAATGAATGAATACTTGGATTGTGAAACAATAAATCATTGGATGACTTAATAATCATCAAATTTTTTTAAAATTTACATAATTGATCTACTTATATAAACCTACAAACTGAACGTTGAAGATTATTATTATTTTTTTTTAAAGAAAATGAAGTTCTTTTAATAAATGAATTAGTGGATTGTGAAGCAATAGAGGTGACAGCTGCGAAATAGTTGCAAGGATAAGAATATTTGTGAGAAGTATGGCGAGGACACAGTTGATATGGACAATCATTCTCAGTAGACGGCTCATCGGTTTATACTTTTTAGTAAAAGCTGGAGGACACGGTTGATATGGATAAACATTCTTAGTAGTCAGTTCATCAATCTATATTTATCGAGTAAAACTGAAGGACAAGGTTGATCTGGACAAACATCCTCAGTAGACAATCTATCAGTTTACAGTCATACTTGATAAGATTAATGGATATTTTACGATTATATTCTCAAGTGCCTTTATGCACAATGTCCAAACATAGTCGTCATCATCTCAGTAGTGAGTGACAAATAACCTATATGTGGTTCAGATAATAAGATAAAACTAAGAGATTATTCTTAAACATAGATAAACATATTGTTTTATGTTTTTTTTTACTAATAATTCTAACTCAAAACTTCTTACTATTGAAATATTTTCATAATCATCAGTTCCATAGAAGTCATGTTTGTTCTTTAGCATCATACTTTCTCGCAGTAATATTTTTGAAACGAGCTGAAATGAAGACATTTATGTACAACGCAAGCAGCTGGAGATCCATCCGAATAGCAGATTAACAATTAATTCTTACTCTACTTAACATAACACATGCAATTTAGAGTTCAAAGTTTGATTTAAAAGTTAAATACATTTAAGTTAAGAAGGAACTTTAATATAAGAGTATATAGAGTGTACGTGGTTATTAGGACATCTAGATTTGTTAAGTATATCTCCATATGTTTTGACTTATTGGATTATAAATATAACCTCATACACAATAATAATAATAGACATTGAATTTCACCCAAAAAAAAATAAATTGTAATCACATTACCATTCTTTCCTCTCTCTCTTTTTTGTTCAAGTTAACGATACAAAACAGAGTCTATAAACTCTAAACCTGAGTGCAACCGTTGCTCAAAGAAGTACTACTTCTAATGGAAGAATCTCTATTGACATAATCCTCTGTTTCAAAACCCTCAGACAAAGTATCTTTTCAATACTAATGGAGGAGATGAGCCTTTTCCCAGCCAACAGACGCTGCCGGGCTACAATGGTATCTGTTGGAAGATCAAAAGTCTGCCAAATGACGTTTGAATCAGAATTGTAGAGGACAAAGTTACCAGAATCAAGCAAGGAGGCCCTGGCAACTGGCTGGGAAGAATTTGAAACTGGTATAGGGAAGGCATTCTTCTCTTTTAGAATGAGCTCAAGTCCTTGGACACTCACAATCAATCGAGCATCATTAGGAATTGACTGTTGTTTAAGAGGATCACGAGTTGCTGTCCAGATGATTGTTTCGGATTAGTTTTCTCGAACCAGATGCCTAAGTGAATATCATTTCCTTGGCTATAGAAGCCAAAGGCAAACTTACCCGAATCCGATAACCAATGTGAGTTGTTATTGGAATATAGAGAAGCACCTAGGCTGATATTGACTTGTTGAGCAGCTGCAACTTGAAGAAGAAGAAGCAGTAGTAGAAAAATTGCAGCCATAATTGAGTTTCCATGCTTTAATTAGATACCCTAGCTTTATATATGAAATTGCAGCCTGAAGAATTTATCAATTTCAAGTCCCTCAATCAGCACATGTGAGAAAGAATTCATTCAACCTATTCAAGATTCCAAGTGCATGTCTAGACTCAAAGTTGACCTTCATAAACTATAATTGAAGCTACGGAAAATTTGGAAGATGATAGATAATGATACCAACAGCTCTTGCTATTGGGCAGCTCTAAATCTATTCTATTCAACCGGAACAAAGTTTCAAAAGGTGTAAACAAACCTCAACGACCAAGTGTTCAACACGGAACCGTTCAGTTTGGTTCACTTCTGTTTCTCTCATGGCTTGCATGCTGCTTCATTTTTCATCCAACAAGTCTTCGTCAGTTCAAACTACTCGAGTGTTTGACAGAGACTAAATATTGGTTTGATTGCTTCAATCTTTTCATCATACAATTACTATAAAAAAATATAAAAAAAACTATAAGCTAGACATTAAGCCCGTTTATTTCTATTCTTATGAGCAAAGACATTTTTATTGTCAAGGGAAGAAGCCATCTTTGCCTGAGCTCAGACATTTTTATTGTCAAGGGAAGAAAACCATCTTTGACACTCGGGCACAACATCAGCTCAGCATGAACAAAACATTAGTTTTCAACCCGAAAAGTACCAAATTCTTCATCGAAATTTTCCGAAAGTAAAACAAAATAAATCAAGAATCTATACAACAGACAATTATTTCTTGATCCTGTCTACAGTTCATTTGGTTAAATATTTTATTACATTGAACAAGTAAAACATGCATGTTTTTCTTCCTATACCATCCTTTCTTGCTGTACAAGCAAGCCCAAAAACCAAAAAAGGAAACCCATTACAATTGTTCTGGCCTAACAAGGCATAATATGTTTGGTCATGGTGTCATAGCTCAACCCCATCCCCAACCCAACACTCAAAACCTTGATCAAATCCCCACACATCCTCCTCATGAAATGTCCTTCACCATACCCACTTTGCATCACTAGCAATATCTTGGCCACACCATTGCTCCTCCTCACACACTCCCTAGCCCTCTTATCCCCCAACATGCAACACACGCTCCACAAAACCGCCACGCCGGCCTCCGTCGCCGCCATCGACCCCTTCATCAGCCTCCCCGTCACCGCCGCCACGCATCTCGCCTCCTCGCTTATCTCAGACCTCCCCTCCGCGCAGGTGGCAATCTTGGACAGCAGCTTCAATGCCTTCTCCGCCAAGGAAGCGCTGACGTCACGGTTCCAGAGCGTTTCGGTTATGATTTGGACCAGTCCGAACCGGACCAGCTCGGATTTTGTTGACCGAGTCACCGACAAAGAGTCTAGGCACGAAAAGACGACGCCGTGCAAGGTCTGATCAGTTTCCGAGTTTAAGAGGCGGTTCAGTACGGTCAATAGTCCGTCTTTCTCGGCGATCAGTCGTTTCGAGTCGGCGTCCATCGCGATCGAGTCCAAAACCCTAGCCGATTCGGTCTTCGAGGTCAGGCCACCACTCTGCAACACCAACTGAATCGAAGAGAGGCAGTTCCGGTTGGCTTTGATTATCAACTGCTGCAACTGCTCAACGACGCCGTTTTGAGACGAGATCAAATCCAAGAGCCTAATCACCAATTCCAGAACCTCGATTTCGACGCCTTCTCTGTTCAAAACGCCGACGACGGCGGAAATAAAACCGTTAAAATTCGCGAGAAATATGCGGTTGTCCTCTTTCGACTTAGCAAAATTGACCATTTTGGACAAGGAATCGAAGAGGTTTTGGTTGAATTTCTCGTTCTCGGCGGCGAGATATTGGACGAGGCCCCGGAGCTGGTGATCGGAGAGAGTGGGAGCGGAGGCGGGGGAGAAGGGGCCGTGGGACTGGGCCCAGAGGTTGATGAGACGGCGGAGGTTGAGGTTGGGGACGAAGTCCTTGGAGTGGAGGATCTGCATGGTGGCGGGACACGTGTCGTGGCCGGAGTCAAGCCAGTGCTGGATGCTGGAGCGGTCGTAGGTGACGCCGGTGGAGAGGCTGACGGGGGAGCGCATGACGTCCATGGAGATGGGGCAGCGGAAGGGTTTGGGGACGCTGATGTGGAGCTGCTCGTCGCGCCTCAGCATTGCTGTGTTGATGATGAGTCAACAACGGCGGAGGTGCCGTTTGGTTATGAAGAGGAAGAAGGAGTCTGTCGTCGTCATTTTGACTTGGCGTGTGTAGTGGTCGTTGGTCAAATGTGGGACTTGGGTGTAGTAGGTTGCTTATTTAAGTTGGGGTTTGTTAAACACTTGAGAAAATATCAAGTTGTAAAGATGAGGATGGAGCGGAACTGATCCTGAACTGCTCTGCATAGAAAGTTTTAAGCTTTGATTGTAACTTTTCTTGAATAATTTTGTTGTTGTGCTACTGTATTTTTTGCAGAAGACAAGTCAAAATGCCGGTATTATTTCATGGTCGGCTTTAAAAAAAGAGATACCCGCAGCTCAACTTAATTGTCAACAAGTTTCCCAAATAAAAGTTTATCATTATTATTACAATTCTCCACCAACACTGAATATACATTCATACCAGATGAGGTTTTGTTTGTAAAACAATTGGACAAGATAAACAAGTTTTGAAATGTGTATAGAGATTTTGGGTCAGTTTATCCTTCTCCAATCTTACTTTTAAATGAAAGCTCATAGGTGCGAATTGCACAAGATTCATCTTTTCTGTCAATCTGATCTCATCCTTAATCGATCACACTGGAAGTGAGGGCCACTTAATCTACCATGTTTGTGTTTGGAAACACAGCATGAGGCCCCTGTCTCTACATTTGTCCAAATCCCAAAAGTGAAGAAAGTAAGGCCTAATTCATGGTTGGCCAGTTGGGTATGTGTACCCCAACATAAAAGAACCAGAATATACATAAAAGAAAGGAGCTAGGGACATAACTTGTTTTTACTTATAAATTTTGTGATGAAATTCTGGAATAT
Source organism: Fragaria x ananassa (assembly GCA_034370585.1). Taxonomy (NCBI): domain Eukaryota; kingdom Viridiplantae; phylum Streptophyta; class Magnoliopsida; order Rosales; family Rosaceae; genus Fragaria; species Fragaria x ananassa. The sequence continues at coordinate 18,498,251 of CP139769.1, forward strand.
AAAAGGGGGAGGGAATTATATAACACTAACATGAGTTGTTTGTTGCTTCTTCGTGAATGGAGTAATATATGTGTTTATGTCGACGACTCATCTACCATCGATGTCCTATTGTCTCATTTTAAGTCATTATCTAAACTTTAGTATATTTTGGTACTATGGTTATGTAACATCATCGATTTTCAGTCGAACGATAATCCATCGATCACTAGCTTATAGAAAACAATCAGACTTGTATCACTAAATCAAGTTCTCACGGATATTTGGATATTTCATGTACGTAACAAGGCTTGGCGGTTTTTCTGAAAGGAGCTCAAGAAATTCAGAAGTAGTTTCTATAGAACAAGTTTTTTTTTCTTGAGAAAGATAGCAACATGACGCAACTGTTTCAAAACCTTCTAACAGTTCTTCTATCAGTTCTTCAGTCGGCCATTTATTTCTAACACAGCCCCACATATTCACCTAACCATCTAAAACACATTCCAAAATTTATTTCATTTCCTCTTTGACTTTCATATTGCATGCCCTTTCGTTCCATCAACACCAACACCTTTGGTGACTCAGAATCACACCTTAGGACCCGTTCAACTCTCTTCTACTATTCAAAGTCGACTACTATTACCCCATGTTACCCTATTCAATATTTTAGCTCATCAGAAGTTTCACAGCCAACAACAGCAAAATCTCAAGGCACATGATCCAGTCCCTCTCCCAGCTGCATTTACTTCCCTCATGTTAATTTCCACATTCCTTCATTGTTTTTTTTGCACCTCATTTTCCTATCATAATAACTTCATTCGCACCCCAAACATAATCCAACCAATTATCAGAAAACAATGACATAGCTTTAGCTGCGTTTCCTATTTATACCAACTATAATCTTGTTGTAGTCTGTGTCATTCTTAAACCAACTCCTCTTATATTTTGTAAAATGGGGAAAGGGCGTGATGGTGTTCTGGTAGTGATATGGCTTCAGCTTATACTGATGCTCATCTTACTGGTTGGGAACACTCAAAGCTCTAGAGCCCTACTACTAGATGAGAGTAGTAACAAAGTTGTGTTGAAGAACAAGCACAACGACAACAGCAGCAACTCAGATCAGAGTTCATCATCAGTACTGCAACGTAGTTTCTTCGCATTCTTACCCAAGTCAATTCCAATCCCACCATCCGGCCCTTCAAGGGAGCACAACGGTATTGGCTTAGAGAGCTCATCACAACTCTCACCCTGAAGATGAGTATTATCATTTTCATACTTGTATCTTTGTTAATTTGATCTACAAAGCTATAGCCAGCTAGCTTCTGATCGATCATATTTCTTCTTCATGATCTTATTGATAGGGTAATGTACATGGGTTTTGGTGATGGATATATACGTATATTTCCCACCATATATTTAGTTTGTTTTAATTCTCATAAACAGCTAGCTTACCAAGGTTGTTTCACTAGTGTACTTCTGAGAATGTATGAAAACTTAGCAGGCATGGAAGCTGCTACTGTAAATTGTATGTTTCCATAAGTACGCATGATACAGAATAAGTACTAAATATTTATAATATTGAATAAATCTTGTACGACGTCGTGTGTGATAGATTTGTATGTGTAAAGTGCCTGACTGCCTGTTCTTTGTTGCTCATACGTACTGAACTCATGTACTGTTGTAGTGGTGCATTTACTAAAGATCGAGTGAGAGCAGCAAATCCATCCAAAATCTATAGACAAGAGTGATTGACGTGATCTTAAATTAAGCTACTCAACAATTGGAGGCATGTCATGATCTCTTTTTATGTCATTCGATCATCTGATTTCGACTGTATTTTTTGTTTTAAAAGATATAATATCGAGAGTGTATTATAAATTAAGCAACCAAAATTATATGGTACATTTGTATCATATACATGCACTAACCAGTCTAACCTTGCCCCGTTTATGTTGAGGTTCTTATCGCGAATACCAAAACAAGATTACTTTGGAAGGGAGCTCGATGGGTTTGAACTCGATGTACGCGGGAAAGAAAGCATTGCAGGGATCGATCGTGTAGATTAGTTTCTTATTCGATTTGTAACATTTATTTTTCAAACACAAGGGAAGACTATAATCCAGTATAGCTTGGCTCGTAACGCAGAAGATATTGTATCGTTAATTCAGATACACTGAGGTCTGTTCCATCCACATGAAGACGAGCATTCAAGTCTAACTTGGGGACTGCGTTTATAGAGAACCAACAATATAAGATTGTTGCTATAACAGCAGCAAGTTAGTTAAGCCATTTCACATCATGCATTAAATTCAAACCCACCATAGAGTGAAAGAAAGAAAGAGAGAGCCATGTGAGACCTTGAAATACAAGTTAGATCGAGTAGAACTGGTCGTCCTCTAATGTCAGAGGTCAAGGTTGTTTTGGTTGAAGCTTGATAGTTGATACCAATAGGGACCCTGCAGCATGCTGACCAATTTTCACTTTTCTCTCTCTTTGTAAAGAATTGGTTGTCGGTAGGTTAGCAAAATCACTACATTACTGGTCATCTGTTGATTATTAAAATGAAATTGCTTTTGAATTGAAAATATAAACTTGGATGCTGTCAAACTAATCAGCATTGTTTTTGCTCTTGCATGTTCTGCTTCGGCTTCCATTTATTTGCCTCCCGAGTTTGAGAACTTTTGACCTCTAAATGTTTTGGAGTCGACTAGTCGAGTCTTCTATGGGGGATGTCATACTGATATGCTCCTAGTTTAAGAGCTCTGTTTTCTTGCTAGTGATTTCGTTTGTGTAGGCATAGCTTCTCTCTTGTGGTGAAAGATTGATACTTTGTATGTAGGCTCAAAACATGCCCAAATCTTTGGATATAACTAGCTCATCTTTTCAAACCTTAATCTTTCTCGTTGTCCTCTTCCATGTAAGGAAGTTCAGGCCTCTTTGTGGTGTGGTGCTTTGTTTGTTCTAAGACATTCTTCTTTTTGTCTGAAAGCAGTAAGCACAAGGAAAGAATACATACTGCACTTCTCTAATAATAACAGTGCAGACAGCAAAAACAATAAACCTACAATTGTGTTGACAAGAAAAGAAGAATTACGGGGCAATTAAAAGCAACAACTTTCTTTTGCTGAATTTGTCTCATAAATGAAGAGTTTATATACACTATAATACAGCTGGTGTATAAAGGGTAGATACCCCAGAAAAAATGGGCGGAAGTGGGAAAGCCTCAAAATGTGGAAAAAGAAAAAAAAGGCAAAAGAGGTGTTTTGCTTCCCTTGATACCAACTCTTGCTCCGCCTTAAAATACCATCAGATAATGACACAAAATGTGTTAATAGGAGGGCTTTTCCCTCCCTCCCTCCTTGCTAAGGTTGTTGGGATGCAGGTGAGAGAGCTCCATCCGATCAACGAGACGCTGAGCCAGAAACTGAAGACTTGTCTGACCCACGGACGTTGTACTTCTCGTACACTTTATCACGGTTCTCGGACCACCACATCTCTGCTTGGTGCTCTCCAAATCTTCTCCGGCTGCACATGCATTTACGTATTGTTACAGCAATCTTTCCATGAAAATAGTTAATGCAATACTTTATATTTGTGCCACACAACCCTCAGTCACTAAGCAAGAGATCATTGGCCTCCAATCTGATTCCTGATGCAGAGAGATATTAAAGGATGATAACCAGAAAATAGATAACCAAGACTACCTGAAGCGCACTCGTTTGAGATCTCTAGTTCCATCGCGAAGAGCCACAAGAGTTATGTAAACACCAGGCTCATATTGTTCAATCCATTCTGCCTCAACTGTATTACCACTAACAGCCAATGTAGGATTCCTAGATCTCGTACCATTCTCCCCATCTTGGATAGGCCCAGAGTCCTTGCCATCAACGGCCACTGACAGATTACTACCAACTGACTGAAATGATCCGCCACCATTGGGCACTCTATCTAAAGCATTCACCATCCCATTGGAGGTCACCAGCTCCCTATTGTGTTGTAGGTTAGTTTCATTCGTTCCTACAGAATCCCTGGGTGAATGAGTCTGCCCTCGACTTCCATTAGCTGTAGTTGAGTCAATTCCCATGGAGGAAATTAAGTAAGAATTGCTCATTGAACTTGATCTTGAATGGTTATCTCCATCTGGAAAATGAATACCATTTGGCTCCAAACCATTAGATGGATATGCCTTCTTTATGCTCTCGCTATCATAAACCCCAGGTGGCAACCTTTCAGCCAAATCCTTGAGCTGAAATCGTTATAAATGATGATCACTATGACAGCCGACATATATTAAAATTCATCCAAAGTTCAAAATAAAGAATACGTATTTTCAGCTATCTAAATATTCGACAAAATCTGAAAAACTCGTGTGATGGCCTATAATTACTAGAGCATAAGTAGATGAAAACTTTAGATAAACCATGAGTATATCAGTCGTGTTCTCTGAATAAAATTTACTTATATATAATTCGATACTTATAGAAGACCAATGAGAAAATATAGGATATATAAAGAAATGACCTGTGCGGTTAGTGACTTTATAACTTCTTTAGCAGCTTTAGATTTGGCAGATTCTTCTGCAGCCATTGCCATAGCTTCTTGTGTTTTCTTTGTTGAATTCTGAAGCTCTTCTTCTTGAAGTTCACATCTCTGTCTCAAGCTATCAACCTTTCCATATATTTAGTAAACAACTGTTAAAAATATGATAATGATAATGACTCGAGCATGAAAAGCTCTAAGCATCCCACGACTTGTATATAAAAATAACAAAAGAATCCTGCAAATATAACTTTATACCTGCGAACGTAACTTTAGCACTTCTTGGTTCAAAAGCTCATTAGTTTTCTTCAAACTATCAGCAATACTTTTAGAGAAGGAAAGTCCGGATGTTGTAGGAACAGGAGTTGCAAAACGAGGAGGGCTTGGTCTCCTCGAGAATGGTGACACAGACCTCGAAATTACTCCAGATGGTGTAAGAACTGGTTTGGGCACTGTTCGTCTCAGATCAACAGCAGCTGACATAACTACATCCTTTAATTGCAACAGCGAAGGTGTTTGAGAGGAGCGAACAAGGGAAAATGTCTCAGCTTTCTTTCCTTGCTTGGCTGCTTTGCTATCTAATTGCTTTATCAAATCCACGTTTGAAGGTACGGCAGACGTGTATAATCTTATCTCCGCCTTGTCCAATCTGTCCTTGTTCTCACCAGACAAGCGAGGTATAACATTCTTTCTATTATTACTACCAGGTTCTAACACCTTGTTCAATTTCACATAACAAGAATCACACACTCGATATGGTTTTCCAGGATTAGGAGACAGTGCTGCTCTTGTTGCTTTTCTGGAACTACATGAATGGCAGTGCACAAGTCCACAGTTATAGCAATTATGCCTCTTCCTTGTAAATCCAAAAGCCTGTCTACAAGCAGAGCACTGTGACTGCTCAGCACCGGATACCCATTTGTGAAGACATATAGCTGCTGTATAGTGTGAACCACAACCAATATATTTCACATGTCTATCCTTTAAACCTTCAACCAAAGTCGGTCTCTTTCGATCCTCAACATCACCATGTCCCAACCTCCCATTAGCACCTTTTCCCCACGTATAAACTTCATTTCTAGATGTTAATACTGCTACATGATATGCACCACAAGCAATTTCTTCAATACATTCCCCGGAAAGTTTGTCATCCACCAAGCAAGGTAGTTTTCCATCAGAATTGGGATTCCCGAGCTGACCATAAACAGTACTACCCATTGTAAAGACATGCCCTGATGTTGTCAAGCCAACAGTTAAACTGTGCCCGCAAGCAATTTTATGAAAATTGTAATCAATAAGGGCTGGAACACATGTCGGTTTAAGCCGGGCTTCCTTGTCTCCATGTCCAAGACGATTTTTATCTCCGTCACCCCAAGTAAACAATTTACCTGATGAAATACTGGCACTAGATTGTGTTGCGATAACCTCCACTACAGCAGCAGTGTGCCACACCCCACATGCAATAGCTATTGTCCTCAATCCTGATAGGGAATCTACTTCTCTCGGATATGAAACATTTTCTCTGTCTCCATGGCCTAAGACACCAAATGTTCCATCGCCAAATGTAAAAAGTTTCCCTGTTGATGTCACCACGGCCGTATGCCATGGACCACATGATACAGAAGCAACTAGAAGTCCCTCAAGAGGACCTGAAATTCTCTTTGGAATCCAGTGACTGACATCAGTGCCATGACCAAGAAGCCCAGCATTGTGTGTACCATCTCCCCATGTATAAAGCTCCCCAGCCATTGTAACAGCACAACTATGAAATTCTCCACATGCCGCAAAATCAACATTAGTAGCTGCCAGAGATTCAACCAGACAAGGTTGAGCAACATCTTTCCCCACGCCATGGCCAAGTCTTCCCCCAGATTCTTCACCCCATGTAAAAACTTCACCTTGTCTTGTGACCAAGGCTGCATGCTTGACCCCACAGGCTATATGATGTACATCCAAAACAACATTGCACTCTAAGGGCCTAGGAACAAGCACATCTGCTCCGGGACTTGAATAATTTACATTTTTATTAGCTCCAATCTTAACAACACTGTCACAAATGACCTCACCCCATATGTATACATCACCTAGAGCATCACAATCATCGGGTGCAGAACCATGACTTGAAGTGCTGGGAGCACTTGAAACACTAACTCGAAATGCATCTGAACCTTTTACTTGCATATTTGTCTTCTCTGATGCTACATGCGACCTCTCGGAGACTGGAGAATTGTCAGGTGGAAAACTTTTTGGTGAAGTATTTGGTTTAAAATTGACAGAAATCTCAGGAGAGCCACTATCTCGTGCACCACTAACTGAACTATCACTAGGGCTATTTGATGTCAAGTCTCTGCTATCCTGAAATTAATTTACCAAGGGACATTATAAGAAAACAGCCATTTAACAGGTGGATTTACACAAATATAGAGATCATACTCTAACCAAAACTTTAAAAGAAAATGCATGCATCCATATGAAGTGTGCGTGTGTGTGTTTTGAGAAAATCAATTTATGCATATCCTACAACAGCATACCTCAACTAAATCATAAAGATAAAGATAGTTGGGTGAATCATTTATAAGAGAATTACACCTTCAGGAAAAAAAAAACGAAAAAGAAAGAGCAAAAATCAACAACGGAATCAGTTACATACTAAGTTGATAAAGGTGAAATTCATTTTGGGCAAAGATTGCTTAATAGATGTGTCTGAGACATAATGTTTCTCAACTGCAGCTAAAAAGTTCTGTAACAATATATTTATTCATATAATCCAGGACAGCATACAAAGTATAAAAGTCAAACAGACAAAGGTAGCAATGAATGTATATTACATCAAGGTACAAGCCTCCATCACTCCATCCATCAATTTTGGAGCGACCACCTGTACCGGAGGATATAAGTGCTTTGAGGCCAGCAATCCACACTTCTGCCTCGACTTTATCCTTACAAATCTGAAAGAAAAAAAAAATATCACTATTTTTATTAGGAATTTACATCAATGACAATACAGCTCAAATATGGAACTTTGGCCACTAACCAGATCAAGGGACCTCTTTCCGTTATTATATATAAGAGAAAAAGATAAATAGTCTTTTTCAGGCCGCAGATATCGTTGGAAAACGGCCTGTCATATATTTGTGAAAAATTATATTAGATTAAGCACATCTAGAAGACAACCTAAATAATATCCTGTAGTAACTTCCATGTAGAACATAATGAATCAAGTATTTAAGTAATAGGTAGTACCAAACTAAATTCATTATAAAGATAACAAATATAAATTTAAAAAGTGGTACAAAATAGCTCACAGTTCTTTGTCCAGGAATAATTCTTGAGACAGAAGCTAACTTCAAAGTTCTTTCTCCACTACTCGAAATCCAGATCAAAGATGATTCGTCCTGCCATTATGAAAAGCAGCTGTAAGTGGAAAATGCAAGGCATTTAAAGAGTAAACAAAGGATCAAATTACAATAGACACAACCACAGGCCATGACAACTGAGCGGCCCAGCATGAGTTTTACATCCAGAACATAGCTTGATATTAAAGTCAATGGACATCCAACATGCCTAAAACCTTACAGATTCAATTTTGGTTCTACATTCATGAAAATCAGTTATATAGGAAAGTCTTATCTATTAGCTTCAACAGATTAAATTATGTGTTATCTGTTAAACATGAGGGTACATATATATTAAAAGGAGATTAATTTTTCCTAGAAAGTTGTAAGGTGAGTCCAGACAACAGACAAAGGTGTTAAGTTTGTTTCAACCTTTGTTATTCAGCAGACCCTGCTTTGTCACAATCCTTTTCTATAGGAATCATTTCATGAAATACCTCAGTAAGGTCCTATTAAGCTTTAAATACAAACTTACGCTAGAGAGTCGAAACGGACAAAACTTAGGCTTTCCCTTACGACCATATTTCAGTAGCTGGGCACCCTTCTTCAAAGAAATTATTGCCTGCGCATATTTTAGAGATCACTAAGCATCATGAGGAAGATACCAACCGCAGATAACATTGTATGCTATTAACTAATGATAACAAGAACAAAAAGGAAAGCATCTTCTATGCTGTAGTAAAGAGATTCTCAGGTTCACAATTTGTACGGAGAACAACTCATTCTTCTTAAATCATAATGTCAAAACGCAACAGCCTTATGTAAACCCAAACAGCTTCCCGGCATACTCTATTTTCATTAACTGCTTCTCGTCCTGTGACTACCAGCCCCTAAGTCCAACATTCTAAGGTATTCAGGACAAGAATGTCTGCTAAAATTACTATCCATTCTGCGACAAATCGAACAATTTAAACCCAGAAGAGGATTGAAATGTAGTGGCAACCATAGCATGCAATGGCATTGTCATTTAAAGTTTTAAACCTCCTGGGTATATATCGACTTGACATCTAAGAGTGTTGGTACAGCACACATTTCCTAGGACCAAATACCCTGACACTCCCTCTCATGTGTCACAAGCTTATTACGATGATATGGACTCTGTTGCTAGAGTTAGAAAGTCCGGGAACAGACCTGCTGATAAGTCTCCTAGTTAATTTGCAACCAAAATATAAATTACACTGACAATGAGAGTACATGGCAAAAATAATGAAGTCGAAAAATCTTGCGGCCTGTTTGGCCCTCTACAAAATGATCAACCGAGAACCTCGTAAATCAGATCCCAGATACTTCCCAGTAATTCTAAATACTCTTCCCAAGTATGAAATCAAAAATTCCTATAAGAATTGACCCTAAAACTAGCTAAATTTGAACAGAAATCTCCACCGAATTTCGAGTTTTTGCATGTAAAACAAGGAAAAAATAACAATAATAATCTTATAAATTCTTGATGTTTCTTACATTTCCACAAAGGAGTTGAAGAAATGAAAAATGGAAGAGAAAAAAGGAAAAAAGAGAGACCTGGTCAATGTCACGATTGGCGTTGCCGTAGCTAACAAGATCTGCCATTCCATGTGAGGGAAATTACAGTAACGCCACCACCCTCTCCGATCCCTCGCCGGAGCTCCGTTCATCATCTACTCCCTTCCAACTCTCTCTCTCGCGTGCGCGTCCTCCTCCGAACTCTACCATCAACAACCAACCCTCACTTCCACCTTCCCTTTCTCTCTCTCTCTCTCTCTCTCTCTCTCTCTCTCTCTCTCTCTCTCTCTCTCAGGCCACACGCTCCTCAATAGATCTGCCTAACCGAAACCCTAACACCTCCATTCGCGAGCACACCTGGAACCGTTGGACTGCGCGTGGACTCAGGCGAGAGCTCAGTTTTTCACGACGGAAGAGAGCGGCCTTGGGCGGTGGAATTGCCGGAGAGAAGTGAAGAAACGACGTCGGAGAAGGTGACGGAGGAAACAGAGGAGAGAAAAAATGGGGGTGGAAAAATGAGAGAGAAGGAATTTAGGGAAGAGGGGGGGTTGGGGTGTCCGAGAGAGCCCTCTGTGAAAAAGTACACTGGTCAAAGCTGTGGAAGATTACACAGATTAAATAAATTATTTTCAGAATTATATTTGTTGCCTTTCTTTTTCGGCCCCGACTTTTTAACCATTTTATTCATTTTCACCCCTTGCATTAAGAAAACTTAGCATGTATGCCCCAAAATCTGGAATTGGTTCTTTTTCCCCCCCAAAGTCTTCTAAGGCTTTTGAAGTACATTGACTTGGCTCATAGCTCATGAGCATTTGTTTGAACTCAATCTACCCGATTAGGCATCTGATATTTAACGGTGAAATGGTAAAGAATGAGTGTGTACTTTGGGACTCTAAGTATGCCCAATGTTGTTTTGTGCATGTTGGTTTGCTAGTCTTGGTAAATTATTGGAATTTCATTACCGACCTTCATGATGACAATAAAGATGCTGTGAAATTTAATGATGTTAATTTATGATTATAATTATTTTTCTAATGTATATTACCGTCTTGAAGCAAGAAATTAGAAGTTTGAAAAAGGTGTTTGATATTTACTTAGATAACGAACTTCAATTAGTTAATTAATTAATTACTTAATTCTTGTCATAATTTTCCCCTAAATGGTGAAAAGGTTTCCCAAAAAAGATGACGGAACAAATTGTAATTAGCAAGACAAGCAAGCAGTTGGGTTAGGGTGATGTGAAAATGTTTGATTGAGGCAGCTAGGTGATGACTTGACAGACAAGGGAACACAAGAAATTAACAAAAAAGGGTCAAAACCCGTGGATCCATCATATCCATGATTTGATCTTGGGGGGTCATTTTCATATTCATATGCTATCACATCAAATCCCCAAGAGTTCCTTTTTCACAAAATTTAGGGAAATGACGTTTCATTTGAGAGACATATTTACCTTTAAAATGTGCTCAGTGATTTCTAATCTAGCTTATTTACTCTGTGTTTGTGTGAGTATGAGGATCTTTTTGTTTTGTGCTTTTGATGAGAAGAGATGCCACCTTGAAATGAGAAAGCAACCCCCACTTCAAAATATTTCTGATAATTTTGATGAGCCCCTTTTGATTTGGTGGGTGAAGGTGAACCACTACTACGTACTGCTCTGTTTTGTTCCTGCTCGTATATATGAATTGGATCATCATGATGATGATGGTGTTGGATCCCACAATCTAGATGAACTACAAAATTGGACTTTTCCTTAATTAAGGAGGACCTTAATTTTTTTTTTTTTTCGTTTTTGGATATTGAGGAGGACCTTAATCTTGAGACTTGCTTATAGAGAATTAGAGGTTGCAGGTTTTGACCGTAATAGATCGACTAAAGAAATAGGAAGAGGTAGAGAAAGAAATAAATTTGTTTACGTTGCTGCAGTGACACGTACACATTCGAATTTTTTGACTACCAATAAAGAATTCTGTCATTGTAAGTTTGTGGAATTTTTATTTTATGTTTTTGTAATGTAAGCAACATTTAACAAAGATTAATGAATTTCAAGGTGATCTTGGTGGATAAAAGATAATTTCGATGGTGATATACTAACCTTAAACAGATTTTATGTACAATCAATCAATAACATATGTGTTTTTATTTAGACATTTATGTAACGATCGTTGCATTCATTAAGTTCAGTTTTTACATGCCTGTGTTGTACTCGATCTGATTTTATGTGATTCCAACCAACATGACCATGAACAAAAGCTCACTGACATGATTTGGTTGGTTAAGGTGTTTAACTGACAACTTTAAGGTCATAGATTCAAACTTCACTGACATATGTAGGGTGTGTGAGTTATTAATAAAAAGTAAAAAAAAAAAAAACCAACATGACCATGAACAAAAGCTAGATTATACCTTATTTGCATCTAGTAGTGATGTCTTTTCATAAAATTTAATCACAATCAAAATATCGTTTAGTGGACATAGTGATATTCTAGGATCACTTTTAGTTGTAAATCCCAAAAGCTACAAAGGTGGCAGCTAGGACAGTACTGCTTTGATTATATGAAAATTATTTAACTATGCTTAATTATGCCACTAATTGTGCTAATGCCACCAATAACATGACAACCCCGATCTTGAAAGCCGCCCATTCGACTTGTGCCATAATAGTTCCAATAATCATGAACAAAATAAAGAGAAAGCAAGCAGTAAGTACAACAACCATGATAGTGATGATTGAGAGAGAAGTGAATGGAGGAAGAATGAACAAAATAATTGATGAAGAAAGGAGGTCGATCGAGAAGGGGAGTGTAATTATAAGGCTTCCAAATGCTTACTTTGCGAGAGAAAGAAGCCAAAATTGTGTGAAGTAGGGGGGCCTCTCTCATCCTCTTTGATTTGACACAACCAACCCATCAAGTTTGGCTTGGTCGGCCTCTTGCTTTGCATTTTCGGGACCATTTTGCATCATTCCAGAGGCTTAATTCTGGGCATTTGCATCACTAAGCAAATTAGTAACAACGAATTCTGGGGAGTTTATGGAAACAAAATCTGTTTTTTTTTTTTTAATAGTGGAAACAAAATCTGTTAATCTGGGGCGTCAGTTGCACAAAATGCATAATTGCATATTAGCCTTTTCCTTTTGTTTTGTTTTTTTTTTTTTCAGTTCTCTTTTGTACTGAAAGTTACTTGGTAAAGTATATATATATGGACACAGAAATGATATTACGACGTGCGTGTAAAGCATGTATGGCCCTCCAAAATTCACTTTCCAGATATATTGTTGTTAGAATTCCTTGTGTTGTTGCTGATTATCACATGGTTGTGGTTTGAATCAGCGAGATATTTACATATAAGTAAAGGTGGTTACGAGTTACGACGAGTGAAAAATAGAAGAAACTTATATTTACATACATATAAGTAGTGCCTCTTTGATGCTAGATAGCAAATCTATTCCGCATATTGCAGTTAAAACTCTTAGTAATGCGCAAGAGACTAAAATCTAGAGATCGGTTATCACGTTTTTACTCTAATATCTCTCCTATTTGTCTTTTTTGTCATTTACATAATGAATCAGCAGGTTGATCTTGAGATTTTAGAGGCTCTAAGCGGAAACAAAAAAATAAAAAAATAAAGGCCTCCTTACATTTAAATATATTTACACAATATCGTATGAATACTTTTATGTAATAGTCTTGTCCATACAACTAAGATATTGTCTGTTTTGAACCCACCGACCCTCACGAATTTCTTCTTGAGATTTCTTCTTAAAAACGCGTCTAATTGTAAAGAGCTGACTTTATACATACATATAAGCACAACTAGTTGTCTCCCCTGAGTGATATGAAATGCATGCACCTACTAGCTTGTCAGTGCCTTCAAAACCGCTAATCAAGCCCCCAGGCATGAAAAACGTTGTTGTATTCCCAAAGAAGCACAATATTGAGAGAAAGAATTATTGACATATTCAATTCCGTTGTCACTTTGAATAAATTGTGAACATAACCGTGAAAAATATTGCTGATCATTGCAACTAAAGTATGGAAGTGAGTTAAAACTTCATTTTTCCGTTTCATTGGGTAGACCCAAGTGTAACGAGAGTACTCATAAGTAAGTAACATATAATATTTGAATCATGTAACATATGAGATGGGAGACATCTAGACATCACTGTAAATGATAGAAAATAAAGAAGATGCATAAATATTATAGAAGGAAATGGGAGTTGATGTGACTTGCTAAGTGCATAATTATTACATAATGAAGTAAAAAAAAATTTGGATTCCATAGTAGATTCTAGAGGAGAGAGAACATATGACGACAGATAACCCAAAAGATTATACCAAAGAGACGAGTGAACAGAGGCGAGTGCATGAGAGACGATAGAGGCGGAGGAAACATGGATCGGATAAATACCATCTTCACATGGGTCCTGAAACGCACAAGTGTGTAAGAAATATATTTGATAGTAATTAGCAGCAAACAAGAAGAAGACAAGATTATCTTTTGTAAACCGAGCAACATAGAGGAGATTTTTACGAACAGAAGGAACACGAAAGACATCATGTAGGGGGAAATTAGAGGAACCAAGGGAAATTGGAAGGTGTCCAATATGAGAGATTGACATAGAACTGCCATCACTCATATAAACATTGTGTAGACCGCCATAGGGTTGAGCATTGAATAAAGGCATGACAGTCATGTGATGAGTAGCATCGGTGTCAAAATACCAGTTAGGGTCACTAGAGATATGTGCACCAACAAAAGGTGGGGTTGTTAGGGGGCTATTGTAGCAATGAGGACAATGGACCGACCCATGGTGGTTAGAATGAAAACTTGGGCACCATTAGGGTGCTTGACCTAAGAGACCTATGGTGACCTAACCATGCAAGCAGGGTAGTAGGTGCACCCGTCCCACATCGCTCGGGGGAGACAAAGTGTTGTGTTTATATGTACAGAGCTAGCACCTTACATTGAGACGTGTTTTGGGGTGAAACCTCAAGAACAAAACCATGAGGGCCGGTGGACCCAAAACAGACAATATCTCAATGGACTGGACTAGGTTGTTATAGATGGTATCAGAGCCTGTCCCCGGCCGAAAGTGTGCCGACACGGACGTCGGTCCCCTAAGGGGGTGGATTGTGGTGACCTAACTAGGAAGGTAGGCTAGTAGGTGCACCCGCCCCACATCACCGGGGGGAGACAATGTGCTGTGCTTATATGTGCAGAGCTAGCACCTTATATTGAGACGCGTTTTTGGGTGAAACTTCAAGAACAAAACCGTGAGGGCTGGTGGGCCCAAAGCGGACAATATCTCAATAGACTGGACTAGGCTGTTACAGATGGTATCAGAGCTTGTCCCCCGCCAAAAGTGTGCTAACACGGACGTCGGTCCCCTAAGGGGGGTGGATTGTGGTGACCTAACTAGGCAGGCAGCCTAGTAGGTGCACCCGTCCCACATCGCCCCGGGGGAGACAAGATGTTATGCTTATATGTGCAGAGCTAGAACCTTACATTGAGACACGTTTTGTGGTGAAACCTCAAGAACAAAACAATGAGGGTCGGTGGGCCCAAAGCGGACAATATCTCAATGGACTGGACTGAGCTGTTACAAGACCTAAGCACCATAAGTTGCGGGAGTCCAAGGTGGAGAATTGAAGTTACCTGGTTGCATGAAATTCTACCTTGATTGAGGATAAGAGAAACGTGCATTGTTGCGCTTGTTTCGGCCTTTGGTCGACCACCATTAAAATTGCGACCTTGCTGGTATGGTCGCTAAGATGATTCACACCAATTGGGAGGCAGGTTTGAAGGCTAGGTGTGATGAATTAGAATAGTGGGAGGATGAGGCTCGGAGGGTCGAGGTTGTTGTTGGGATTCAAATGCAAGAATTCGAGCCCTAAGTTCAGTGAAGTCTAGAAGAAAGGTTTGTTAGGTCAAAGTAGTGCGGAGCATGAGGTAATCAAGTCCAAGGTCGTGAAGAGTGGCGATGACCAAATCATCAACATATATGGGCTTTTCATCTGAGGCCAAAGAGTCGGCTATTGATTTGGTGTGCCTTAGATAATCATCGAGAGGTTGAGATCTTTTTTGGAGTTAAAAGAGTTGCAACTTGAGACTGGAAGCACTAGCAACAGATTTCTGGTAAAAATGATAGGCCAAGCAATCCCAAACATCAATGAAGGTGTCATACCCAACAATAAGTTGGGAAACGCTGTTTGTCAGCGACGTAATCATGACATTGAAAATCTGTTGATCAGTTTTGAACCATTTTGCATATTCACGATTGAGGATCGAATGAGCTAGAGTAGTGTCAGTTACAGTTGTCATGGTGGTGAGGCATGGCACATAGATGGATCCATCAAAGTAGACCCAAAGTCCGGCACCATTGATTTGAAGTAAGAAACGAATTTGACAAGTCTAGGTTAAGTAATTGGTTTCAAATAATTTGGTGAATTGGGATGTGTTTTGACTTTTGAGTAGGATTGTTTGGGGATGTGGTTTCAGTGAGATTGTTTGTGGATGTGTTCACAGCCACAGAGAAAGAAATGAAGAGAGAAGAGACGTTGAAAAGAAAGAAGAAGACGCGAAAAAAGGTAAGGACCTAGACTTAAGCTGATACCATGTAGAAAATGATTTTTCTTGATTAAATTCAATCACAAGATGATTTTAGCTAATATTCAATTACAACATAACTCCAATTTTCATAAATCAGACACAATTGTTAACATTCTGTTTAATTTGTAGGTTAAATGATAACATGAAATCTTAGAAAAAATGTCCTAAAAGACAATTTATGTTGTTATAAGACTATTTTAGTCTTTTTAGTGAGTTATGAAGTCAAAACTAACATTGGCATTAGACAAAATTTCAGCAATTGGGCATGGTTTATGAAAATTGAAAATTTTAGAGGGTAAATTTTCAAAATTAAAAGTATGAGAAGTGAAATGATGTTAACCATAAACTTCATGGGTGTAAACTGAAATTAATCCTATATATTTTTCAATAAACTATTACAATAAATCTATATGATTGCAATTTATGGTTACTGCATAAAGTTAGGGATTCAATCCATCAAGATTGATTGATTCGTGAATCACTATTGATTTTTGGAGAGGAGTGATTCACTTTGATCACAGAGTGATTAGTGTTAACAACTACTCTCTTTACTTGTATTGAGATGAGCCATAATGACATTTCTTTTTAATCAGTAGCAAACCATCTTCGATACGTTTTAGCAAGTTAATAACACATCCAATGACGTCGTGATGGATGACAAAATAAGTATCACAATAATACCAGACTATTCTCTCACCGCAGACACATGAACTTGAAGGCTCATCAAACCGCTTCCTACATACTAGTAGGAGTTGAGACTCAAACTCTATATATGAAGATTTCGAAACCAATCTTACCATTATAATTTGTTGAGCATGAATCACTTATGTAATCGATTAATAATAATTCTAATATGTGTAAGTTTGTAACCTTTGTCATTAGGAATGAAGAGTTATATTTTGGATAATAATAAATCAAGTACATACTCATCCAAAACTTACATACAAACTTGGATCAAAAGAAAAACAAAATATCGGCCAATATCTCACTAACACAACTCACAAGTCCACTTCAAGATTTAGGAGCATCTAATTACAACACACCTATGATGCACGTACATGGCTAAGGAAGGAGTGTCAAAATGTCTGACACTTCCGGACACGTCGACACTGCCAGACACGGTGTCTGACACACCACGTGGAGTGTCTAAAATCTTGACTTTTTTGACACGTCTTTGACTCTTTGACCAATTCGCCACATGACTTCCAACACGCCACGTCATCCTGCCAACAACCTCAGATGCTTCATATGACATGGGATTGAGACGGTGTGGATGACTGAGATTTTGGCATGGGTTACCGAAGAGTGAGGATGGGAGGGCAAAGGACATAGAGAGAGAGAGAGAGAGCAGTTGCTTGCAACAATTGAAAATTACAAATTGGCTGGGATGAATTTCAGTTTTGGGGTTGAATTGAGTATTTAGGTATTGGATTGCGTTGATGAAGATTGAGAAATTGGAGAAGAGAATTGGGATTTCGGGTGGTGTCAGTTGCGTCGAGGGGACTAGTTGTTGGATGATGGCTGCGACTTATAATTATGTTGAAGGAAAAAAGAAAAAAAGAAAAAAGAGTTGAGATGAAATCAGATACTATTGGGAGCATCCCATATGGTTATTTAGATGAGAGAGCAAGAAGTTTATGGAAGAATGGCTCTCTTCTCTATGGAACAGTTCTGTGCTTTGACAGATTATTGGGGGTTAGTACTAAGGTCAGTAGTTGATTACTGAGGGTTAGTAATTTTACTTTTGGTTTCGTTTTGGTTGAGAATGGTCTTCTTCTTCTATCTTTGTTTTTTTTGTGTTTTAATATATTTTTTGGCGACCGATGACTAGAAAAAGTCTGGCGATGAGAATTCGATGACCGGAGTCCAGCGATCGAAGTCTGGAATCCGGTGACCGAAATCCGACGACCGAATACCAGAAACTATTGACTGGAGTTCGGTGACCGAAATCCGACGACCCTAAGAAATTTTCTCAAGTAGTGTTTCTCTTTCCTTGATAAACAACGAGAAGACTCTTTTTTTTTCTTTGCAAACTCAAGAGCATTCAAACTGCTCCACTATGATTGATCAATATGGTATGTAGAATCCTTTGACATATTCATTATTTTGGACATTATGCACCCAAACATTATTTTGGACACTATGATTGATCAATGCAAAACAGATGCCAAACTAGATCACTAGTCTCTCTGCTTGAAAACCTCGAGCATAGATGCTCCACTTGTTCACAAGATAGACAGTATCATTCTAAGTCTTTGCATGGTTGAAGCCAACAAAAAACCTTTATCTGTTTAGGGGAATCTATTATTATGAATCATTAAGTTCTTGTTCATGAGACCATGATTAATCATTGACCAATTCGGTTAAAAATATTCATATTGTTAAGAATTAAGTTTGAAACTTCATTCATGTAGTGAGAAGAAAACATAAAATGAGATGTACGTAGTGTATTTTAAGTTTTCAATAATATTATCTTATTAATATAGACCTCTTTTGGTAATTTGATATACATAAACTCTTTGATGTTAAATGTATAAAAATAATGTGTATTTCGTATTTAGGAGTGTGTGAATAAAATTTGTCTTACATTAACTTACATTTTAACGTGTGTGCGTCATATATGACGGTGCAGGGTAGACAATAGAAGCTCACAGATAGGGAGTCGGGAGTCGGGAGGACTATTCACATCCCAAGTGTTATGGAATTCTTCTTCTTCTTTCTTCAGTCGTAGTCTAGTCAGCCTCAACCACTGTGACCTGGTCCGACCAAGACCATGTATGCCAGTAACCGGGTAAATCAAGGTCACCCGTCATCTAAGATTCATCGTGAATCTTTCTTCACTCAGCTTTCGATCAAGCTAGGTCCACTGCTCTTTCAATGAGCTTGAAATTAAAGTCATACCACGCAGTTGTAATTCAATTGCTGCTCAAGAAAATGACATTTAGCTTTATTGTTTTCGTTTTCCTCTACAATATCAGATTTTTGTCACATGAGCTCAATCAAAGATGACAACATACTTCTACCGAAATTGATCATGGAAATTTTCTTTTCTTCGGAGTCTGAAAAAATCATTCATTAGCCCACAGGGGCGATACTGCGCGAGCAGCACACAAAGGAAACGGAAATTGATTTTGCAGCTCTTAACACTGAGAAAGAAACAAAAAAGAAGCCTGAAAGGAGGACCAGTAATTAGCAGCCAAAGGCTTGAAAAAGGAGAACCAGGGAGAATCGAATAACATGGAAATGTTTTTATGAAAGAAAAAACATTTGAAGACTAAAGCCTTTAAGGCATGCAACATTTATAATGTCAAACTAAACTACATTACAAGCTCGCTCCCTTCAAAATTAGATAACATGCAAATGTTAAGAAGTTATGGTTTTATATGATGAACAACTCTATATATAAAAGTTAAAGTATCTTAATGACCCGATTTAAGTTGATACGATATCTTATGTAGTGTATAACGGATAAAATATGTCCAATCTAAATGTAAATGTTAGTATGTAACGTACTCTTGCAATTTTAATTTTGTACTTAATTAAATTAGGTGAATTAATCTTTTTACCAATTGCAATCAAGTACATGCATGTGAGATGAAAACGAAATAGAAGACAATCAAGACATGCATGCATGCATATGGTGCGTGAATGGATCGAAGTTTCGATATTGAAAATTAGGAACTAAGAATTATGTTTCTAGAGTCTCTGATGATGTGGAAATCTTCTGATCTGCCATGCTATATGCTTTTCTGAAAATCAAGTCAACTTTGGATGGACGACCTCCTATCTGTAGGATTAAATTGTAAACATGAAATGTCGAACAATATGTGGACATAAGTCCCATCTAATTCAATGTTTTGTAATGCTATATATATATATGGCAATTGCAAATTTATATCTGAGCCTACTTTAATCAGTTAATATATAACATATATATACACCCTTCGGTTGTTTACAATTGCTTCTGAATTGAGAGAAGTGTTTTAAGGCCTTATTTGGTATAGGTTTGTTTCTAAAAAAAATAAAAAATGCAGCTTCTATGTGAACTTTTAGAGTGTATAGTGTTTGTAAATTAAACACAAACAACTTTTTTACTTTTGAAAATGACATGTGCGTCACTAGCAGCAGATTGTTGAAGAAACCTTGAGTTTGCTTTTAGAAGCTGCGCGTTATCATTAAAAACACAGAAAAATAATATTTATTATGTTAACAACACTTAAGAAAGTAATATTTACTAAACACAAAACTGTTTATATATATACACATGGGAAAGACGAATGATCGACTTTTCTTTTTCCATGAACCAAACAAGACCTTAATAAAGATGAGCGTGCTTTTATTTTATTTTTTATCAAATAAACAACTGATATGTTACAACGAGTCTATTGTGAGTCGAACTCACGATCCCTCACTTATAAAGAAAGATTTGAGTCAATAGACCAAAGACCTATGTTGCACGGACACAGACACGAACACGGTGACACAAAACGGCGTGACAAGTCAACACAAAACGGCACGACACGTTGACAAGGTAAATCCAAAAAATCTAAGATCCGACACGGCAAATAATTAGTTCATTTATGTATTTTAGTATATAAAAAATAGTAAAAATATGAGTTCGAGACCATATGTGATTATCAACAAAGAGACGTTGCAATTGAATGGAAATTAGGAAACCTGGTGACTAATTTGAAGTGGAAAATAGAGATGAAGGAATAGTGGAAAAGAGAGATTAAGTTGTAGTTTACAAACTAGATTAGATTATTAGAGTTTAAACATTGGTCAGGAGGGATATATCATATATCAGCACTCTTATTATTATTATTATTTTTTTCGCTACTTAGAGGCTGTGATAGTTTTTCTTTTGGTTTTTTTTTAATTTAAATTTATGATGTGGCGTGTCGGTCAAAGTGTCACACCGTGTTAGAAAAATCAACATCTTCCGACACGCCACGTGACGTGTAGGACACCACGTCATGACTTGTCGGAACATGTCAGACACTCCAACACTCTGACACTCCACCCTCAAAAGTGTATGTGCAACATATCACTAAACAATACTGGGCAGATGAGCATGATTTTCAAAAAAAAAAATTGAGTGTAATTTTCAAATAAATGGCTATAATTAGTTAATAACTTTTGCCATTTTGCTCTTTTTATTTATCATGAACCCTAGCTATAAACCTCCATTATATCTTAGAAGAGCAAAAACGATTTTCTCTCTGCTCTGCCCATATAGACGCAGCAGTCTATGGTTAGACTTCGCGAAATAAAACTCTCGATGTTTGGTGCCTCTCTCCATGGCTGCTTCCATTGCTTTAATGACTGCGCGCAAGCCTTGTTTCCAAACTCTCTGTCGGAGATGAACCGTGAATTTGGGGTATCTTGAAAACCCCAAGAAGGTATTTGTAGCGCCACGTTTCAATCTAGTAGGCCGCCTCAATATCACCCACGCGGTGGTGTTCGACGCCTTCAAAAGCGTTGTCCGTAACATGTGGCGTCTCTCTACTCTGGTGGAGGTGCAAGCAATAAGAGGTGATCGATTCCTCTTTACCTAATCTAATGAAAGAGATATGAATTGGGTGAAGAAGGGTAGTCCTTGGGGCTATCAAAGAGTGATGATACTAATGAATGACTACGATGGCTTCTCTGATATTATGGTTGTTTCTTTGAATTTTGTGTGGATAAGGGTGGAAATTGAAGGACTCTCGATAGCTCTAACGACGATGGCAATGACGAGGGTAGTTAGGGAGACCATTGGCCAGTCTTACGTGTTGACGATTCAGGTTGAGCAACGGGAAGACGAGGGTTCAGCTGACACTCACTACAGGAAAATCGCTCTTAGCCGACGGAATTCAAACCATTCCATCGGCTAAGTCCTACTTGGTCGACAGAAAAATAATAGTCATATAGGACAACAAAACCGTCGCCTAAGATCTACCAAGGCGACGGAAAAAGACTGTCAGGAATTTCCATCAGCTAAGAAATTCCTAGCCGACAAATCCTTTCTGTCGGTAAGTTTTCGTCAGCTTAGTAAATCTTTGGCGACGAAAACCAACTTCGGACACTGTCCGTCAACTAAGATTTTCCTAGGTGACGACAAACTTTCGTCGGTAGAGACAGTTTTAGGAGACGAGAATTTTTCCATCGGTGTAATGTCTCTTGGGAGACGAATTTTTGTTCTTAGTCGACGGACCAATCTGTTGGCTAAGAAATTAATTATTACCTGACACACTGCAGAATGAATATATTTTTACCGACGCCTTTTGTCTTACGCGACGAAATATTTCGTTGGCGTAGCAGGTCTTCAGAGACGAATATTGTTCCGTCGACTAAGAAATTGAATTATTACCTGACATACCACAGAACGAATATATTTTTTCCGACGCCATTTGTCTTAGCCGACGGACTGAACACATCATTTATACACTTCCTACCCAGAAGAAACATACTGAAGAGTCCCCCACCCCCCTGCCCCACTCCTAATTGGTACGCATGTCACTACTTTTATTCAGCTATTTTCTTCATTTAGACATATTTTCCGGCGACTTTACCGATGGTCTAATTACTGTATGCATTGATGCATGCATGATATCGATATATATATATATATATATATATGTATGTATATTTGATAGTGTATATACATCTTAAATATATGTTTGTACGTAGGTACATATATATATGTTTTTGTGTACGTGTTCGTATATATATTAATATGTTAATTTGTATGTATAATTTGTGTGAATTAATATGTATAATATGTTTGTATAATTAATATGTGTGTAATATGTTTGTACCTATAATATGTGTGTATAATATTAAGTTTGTGTGTGTGTGTGTATATACACACACAAAAATATATCTTTAGCTTTTATGTGTATATATGATTAATAATTATTATATGAATAATATGTTTATCAATTCAAAATTTTGTTTTTATGGAAGTCATTTGTGTATTCAAATGATGATAAAAAGTTAAATGATGAATTATGTAATTAAGAATTATAATACTCTTATACGTACATACATTAATCAATACGTTACTTTTAGAAATCTTGTTCGAAAACCATTATGTTACGACTGTGTCTAACATAATGCATGGTTTTCGAATTGTCCCATATTTATTGACAACTATATTTTTGTTTCATGTTATTATAGTGTACAAACATAGAGAAGAGCTTAATGGAATTAGGGAGAGGGTCCCCTCTTTATATGCAAGGCATTGTTGATTTTCTTAAGTTCGTGCATCTACATAGTCATTCAGACAAAATTATTCATATATATCCGTGCAACAAATGTCTCAATCGGAAACCAGTAACAATTCAAAAAATGTATTCTCATTTGGCACTATACGGTATTTGTTCTAATTATATATACCACATCGTAGACCCCCGCCATCCACCGATTGGCAACCGCATCTACCTGACCGCAACCACATCGACACCACTTTTGGTCTCCTCCACTCATCGCCACCGCATCACCGCCGCTTTAATTTCTCGCTACTCCCATCGTCTGTCTCGGACCTCGCTGAGAAACAAACCTAATTTCCATTCCCAAGTCTGAAGCCGGAGCCTTGTTTGAAAAAAAAGTAATATTTTTCCTTTTCGCATATACTGTGTTGATTTGAATTTTGGTTTGAATTGATGTCATGGTTGAGTTGTTTCTATGATTGTAAATGGAGCTAGAACTATAAGTACATGTGTATATGTTGTATTTCTATGTTGTATTGTCATTTGGAGGCTGCTGGCATTGTAGTGTAGCTAGTCTTGGAATTACATATACATGTTGCTTTCCCTGTTCTACTTTTTTGATAGTGTAGCAAAAATGATGAGTTTGAATTTAGCTGCTGACATCAATTACTCAAGGGTATGTAATTGGCATGATTGTGTTGGAATGTTAGCTTCTCCATTGTAAATTCCATTGGGTTTCAATGTTCCTTTGATTCAGGGTAATAATGTGTCTCATCAATCCTTTGTGCATTAGTATCTTTCTTGAATCTAGATATTATATGTTATGCTTTCCTTGTTTGTTCTATCATATATATATATGCACCGTACCTTTCTCTCATGCCTATGGTTTGTGGTCTGCTCATTTATGGATAACTTTGTCATAATCTTATTTATTACACACTCATTTATTGACAATTAACAATTGTGTGTTATTTATATGCAAGACCATGTTTTATGGGAAGAGGAAGGACTGAGCCACTAAGGCCAGTGTCTTGATGGACTTTATACGGCATAGCGTTGGCTCAGCGGGTAGTAGCAGCGAGCCTACCCCCATGCCAGCTTGGACAATACCACCAGGGGCTTCCCCTTTGATCGTGCGGCCCCCTCCCGTTGACAGTAGTTCAATAGGATCTCCATCATCTACACCGGCGCCTGAATCTGCAAGACGCATCGTTGGCAGCGCCCAGTTGAAAGTTAGAAGCCCAACAGGTAAATTAATTATACTTGTATTAGAAATAAATCAGTAACAGTAAGCAGGTGCACCCCAATGTGCCTGCATGTGCGCCCCAGGGAGAAACCCGGGGGCGCGCTTGCATACACTCAGGGGCGCCGGTGCTTACTGCTACTTCCTTTTTTTTAAATTTTCAAGTACTTAATTACTGCTATTTGTCTTATATATAGTATTAAATTTGATAATATTTTGTATATATATTAATTGTAGCTCCGGCCCCGAAGAAGAAGCTGGGTTTATGTTCTGAAAAGAAGGCAAATGATATCGTTGCACAAATGGGGTAAAAGATCAAGCTGGAGTATTGCCCCCGTGTAAAAGATCCAAGCATGAGGGGGGCAAACAGCTTGGTGGCACATGATATTGGTTCCACCATACAGAGTCTGGTGGGAATGAGGGTAAGGACGTTCTACGACCTTCATCAGGAGGAGAAGTGGAAGGTGTGGAATGCAATGTCGGTAAATAACACTAAAAACAGTTTGAAAAAAATGACTTAGGTGACGGAAACATAACATTTAGTCGCCTAAGATAAAACACATAACCGACGAATACAAACATATCCATCGACTAAGAACTGATACAAATTCTTCGGTTTATAGCTTTACCGACGAATATTTCATCGCCTAAGAACTGAGCAAGATTCGTCGGTAAACATACTTACAGACGGATTTTCCGTCAGCTAAGAAAAATTCCGTGTTCGTCGTCTAAGAAACATTTCGACAAAATTATTCCGTCCAAAGAGATCCCTATATCGACTAATCAGTTTGTCGATGAGGTAGCAAAACATCTGTCGGGTAGGAGCATTCTTAGTCGACGACTTAGTTAATTTCCGTCGCCTAAGTGTCTATCTCACGCCACTTAGGTGATGGAACTTAGATGACGAACAATTCGTCGACCAAGATCGTAGGCGACGAATATTGTGTCTTAGGCGACAAGTTCTTTCCATTGGCTAAGACGGATTTTCCTGTAGTGACTACCCCTTAATAGCTATGAAAGGAGAATTAGGGTTTCTCCTGAAGATGTACTGGTCAAGTACATGTATGAAAGACTCTTGAGACGATGTAGAATCTGCTGGATGATTAACCACAGCAGACGTCCTTATCCGCCCGAAACTGAAGAGGAGGCAATGCAGCCCGTCCCGCCGGCACCCTAATGAATTTTAGGGCTAGCTCTTCGCAAACCCTAATTCCTCCTTCTCCCATGCTACCGTCCCTCTCTCCTCTCTTTGCTAAAGAGAAGATAACTGTGCATGTTAGGTTGGTGCCAGAGTTCCCTTCTCCGATGAAGATTGCGGGGGTGAGGCGATTAAGGGAGGACGAAGATCCTGATGTAGGAAATTAGGTCAAGCATAGCTTGCAAGTGGTTCCATTTTAGCTCGAACCTGAGGAACTAGGTTTCGTGGTGGGGAATGATGGAGTTTTGGGTATTTTGAAGAAATCTTCAAGGAAGAGAGGACGCCCACGCGGCAGCAAGAACATAAAGAGGAGTTAAGATGCGACTTTGGAGGCTTCTAGATCAGATACTTCTGAGCAGGAAGCCTCTCCGGAGGCAGGGGAGGAGTATTTGTTTTGTTTGAAGAACAAAGTTCCCTACGTGACTAAATCAGAGGTTCCCCTCTTTGTTGATGGACAAGTACACCGTTGGGCCTCTACAGTGACGGAGCCAGCTTAGTCTTGACTAGGTGGGAATCTGAAGTCAAGAGAAAAAACTACACCATGCTCATTTTTTCTTCTTCATTTTTCCTACATCATGATCATTTTTTTTCTCTTTCCCAGAAAACAAAGAGGAAAAAAATCTGAAAAACTAAAACAATTGAGTAAAGACAAACTCAGAAAAGAGTGTGCGTTGGAAGAGATATGCATGGTGCCCATGCATGTATGCAATTGATGCAAGCATATCTATAAAAGTTGAGAGAAAGATATAAGATAGGAGCTAATAGTCTGATTACAAAACCCTAACACACACATACATACATGTAGATATCTCAAACCTCACTCCATCATACACATCATGTTTTTTGATCTGAATACTCCATCTTACACCTAATACCGTTGAAGCTTTGTGGCCTCGTTTTATAAGATATAGTTAGACTTTTCGTAAAAATTTCTTGCACAATAAGTCAAGATTTGCTAAAATTAGTTCAGGTAACAATTAAATTCTGGCTTCATCACTAGGTCTCTAGGCCTTAAGTCGATGTTATATAGACCTTTGATTTTGTTTGTGTAAGTTCATTGCTTTCTAGGTGTAAATTGTCTCCTTTTTTGGACGACATTGTGGTTTTTCTCTTTCAGTTCTAATGTAGAAGAATAAAGAGTTTACCCTTAATTTTGTATGAGAGTTTACTCCTGTCTGACCTAACAATAGTTGATCGTATGACTTACTGCTAACGAAATTATTTATTTACCTTAAAAAAAAAACGTCAAACAAATCAAAATTATGCACCGAGCCAAAACCTTATAATCAAACATCTGATAACTTGGATACAAGCAGACATGGAAAAAGATGAACCTACCTTAACCATATAGAAGATAGATGGCCATTATAACTACGTCATTATTTCTGTGTCTGACGACGAAGCAAACACGACCCCTTCCAAGTCCAACCCTTCACATTAAGACAAATTCAATTCAAACATCATCCCACCACGAAACCGGCCTTGTATATAAAACCCCCTCTTTACCCAAAACACATAACTTCATCTAAACTAGTAGCCAAAGTTTACAAATCAAAACTTCATCAGAGCATTCTTGGATTTAAATAACCCCCCTTCATTTCATTGACTTGCTCTTCCCTTTTAATATTTCATGTCATGAGCTCACCTACTGTCCCCAGTTTGCCATTTGCCTTGGAATATTAATAACATGCTACAGAAAGATCCCCAAAACATCAATAACAACAACAAAGTCATCGTCAACAATCCCCGAAGATCAGCAATCTTTTTCGTTCGAATTAGCGACCTAGGTACTTGATCATAATCATCATCATGGATTTTTCCGACTACCCAACAGGCAAGTCTCCCAGAAAAGAGCTCCAACTCCAGGGTCCACGTCCAACACCTCTCAAGATTCATAAAGATTCCCACAAGATCAAGAAGCCTCCGGTTGTTCCTCAACCCTCCCAAGCCAATCAGCCTCACCAGCCGCCTCGACAGCCGGTTATAATCTACACAGTCTCCCCCAAGATCATTCACACAAACCCTAGCGACTTCATGAACCTCGTCCAACGCCTCACCGGTTTACCTCCCTCCAATTCTTCTGCTTCTTGTTCTTCCTCTTCTCCTCGAAATGATCATCAGAACACTAATGGCGGCGGTGGGGAATCGACAATGGAGCAGTCTAGGTCTTCGGATCATGAAGGAACGATGGATATGGATGATGATGACGATCGTGCTCATGATACTGGTCATAAGCTGCAGCAAAAGGGTTTGTTTCCGGGTATCTTGTCTCCGGCTCCGGGTTCGCTTCCTCCGATTCCTTCAAACTTCTTCTCTCCGCCGGCGGATAGCTTCTTCCATGATTTGAGCCCTGTACTTCATGGTAACAGGAACTTCATAGAAGGTAGCTTCATGCCTAGTCCGTCCAACTTCTTTTCCCCTACTCCATCCATTGACTTGTTCAACAATTTTTCCGATTTATAGTTGATCTTTCTTTTTCATAATTCTTTACAAGTGGATGAACCCCAAGATTTATTCAGAATAGAGTTTTATGGGTTTGTTTCTTCAGCAATTTGGTGATGATGAACTGATGATGAAGATTACAGAAAAGGTACTAGATTGGAATATTGATTTTAAATTTTTGGTGGGGAGGCAAGTTGGAAAGTTTTTAATTAGTTGATAGTTTATTAGTGTGGGACATAAAATGATGGATCATGCAGTAGTTCTTGATTACTTTGATTCTACCTCATTAGCCTTTTGTTTTCGATACCCGTACTCTTTGGCGTGTAATCTGCAAACATATATAGTTGCCTTTCCCCATTGTTCTTTTCAGTTTGTTTTATTAATTAACTTGTGCTCTTGCTCTTCACACAAAGGAACTAACTGAGCTTATAATTCGCAATTTCGCATAACCTGGGATTCCCAAATCGCAAAGGTTGAATTGGATAATCCCTAATCCGGTCACTCTCTGAATAAACTTGTTAGTTTAGACTTCTCCTAGATTTTACATCATTTTAAAGTTTTCTTAGTCCATTAGTTGGTAAATTGTGTTTCAAAAAATGAGTTCTGTAAGAGATATGATTAATCAAATTCAAAGTCATTTATATTAATCATGAAAATGAACCGTACGTCCATCTATGTAGTACGTACAATTAGATGATTAAACAATAATTTTTTGTATTAGTTAAATGTTTCATGGTTCATCAAAGTTTAAGTTACTATTTGGATACTACAACCATAAGCTGGAAGCTATAGAAACATTTGATTAGGGATATATAAGCTAGCTAGCATCCATTTATCTTGCAAGAAAATAAATATCAATTGCAGTTTAATGGTGATGCATACCCGCATCATTGATATCATCAAATTACGGATTAGAATATCAGAAAACGTACAGTTTTTCTACATTACATAATTAACCAGAGGCATCATGAAAACCCGTATCTATTTCATCTCACTATACCAGTATAAGCTAGGTTTAATATTATGACCTCAAACCAGCTCGATTATCACCAAAGCCACCAAATAGTGTTACTTCCAATAACAATGAAACTTTTTTTCTTTCAGTTTCTCAATATTTTCATAGAGAGAAGAGTCTTATAACTAGACTAAACCCCAGTTTGACCCCGTAGTGATTAAAAAATAAGCCACTTATTTATTAATCTAGGCATATGAACGGAACCTGTTTGGTAAAACATCTTATAATTGAAGCTCCCATTTTCGCAAGTGGATTATACAAGTATTACTAGCATGCACGGTGGATTTCAAAAGTTATCGATCATAGAATTTGAGTGCATCTATGCTGCACAATGCACATCTAACGTAACATATATATTACGTAATCAGATCCTTACTTTCTATACTACTCTTCTTCATTTTGGACTTAACCAAAAGCTAGACATCGACACAGCAATACCAAAATAAGCTAACTCTTGCATTTTTTTTTTTTGAGCGAAGCTAACTCTTGCTTGTGTGTGTGTGTAAATACTTGTAATTCAAATGAACGATAAAAGTCATAAACTATAGTTCATAAATCAGTAATTGTTAATATAATCACTTTTAACTTCATGTCCATTATGTCCTTTTTGATATATCTAATCTCACAACACGTACTAGATTTATATCAAGATTTATCAAATACTTGAACAATGTTTCTGAACAGAATGCACTCACAACATTTCTTTTACCACACACTGCACTCACTTTAACCACACAGTATATTAAATACTCAGTTATTTAATTTTACAGCTAATTACTCTCACAAGTCACAACCCAGCTAAATTGCTAATGGCTCCTATTTTCATTAAAGAAATTGGAATGAACAATGTTATATTGCATCCGCTATATCAGAAGAGTTACACAGCTTATATACAAGCTATTACATTGAAACCCTACAAGACTTCTTGCACAAGAAGGAAACTCTAAACAAACTAGGTAACTATAGATACATTCTCTATTAACAATAATAATAGAATCAAGTTAACCTTCTTGAATAACTATAGGTACATATATTCTTTAGTTTTAATACTCCCCCTCAAGTTGGAATAGATATTGATGACACCCAACTTGTTAAGCAATGTCTCAAACTGAAGAGAGCTCAACGGCTTGGTGAAGAGATTTGCCGGCTGTTCTTTGGTTCCAACATGGACCATCTTCACTACTCCTCGTTGCACTTTCTCACGTACAACATAACAATCAATCTCAATATGTTTCGTATGTTCATGAAAAACCGGATTGGTAGCTATGTAAATGGCAGCCTGATTATCACAAAATAATCTTGTAGGAGCTAAATCATGTACGTTTAAATCCTTTAAGATATTTCTGAGCCACGTTACCTCACAACAAGTAGATGTCATAGACCTGTACTCAGCCTCTGCACTTGAACGAGAAACCGTACCTTGTTTCTTAGCTTTCCATGAAACCGGTGCATTGCCGAGCATGATACAATATCCAGTAATGGATCGTCGAGTGTCCTTGCACCTCGCCCAATCAGCGTCACAAAAGGTAGTGAGTTCTAATTTTCCTATCGAAGGGAGAAAGATACCTTGTCCAAGAGTGTGTTTAATGTAACGTAAAACTCGATAGGCTGCATCCATGTGTGGTTGACGAGGTTAATTCATGAACTGACTTAGGATATGTACTAAATATACCAAGTCTGGCCGAATGATGGTCAGATAGATAAGCCGTCCCACTAATCTCCTGTACTGTGATGGATCTTCCAACAAATCACCTTCTGCTTGTCTGAGTGAGAGGTTCTGGTCAACAGGAAACCGAGATGGTTTTGCACCCAAGTTGCCTGCATCCTCAAGGACTTCAAGGGCGTATTTCTGCTGACATAACACCAAGCCTTTCTTTGATCTTGCTACTTCAATGCCTAGAAAGTACTTAAGCTGCCTAAGGTCCTTCAACTTGAATTGGTTCGAAAGGAAGGTCTTTGTGTCTTCGATGTCTTGTATGCAATTTCCTGCCAATATTACGTCATCCACATATACTAAAAGGACAGTGAACTTTCTTCCTCGTGTACGTACAAAAAGAGAATAATCTGACCATGACTGATGAAAGCCTGCGGTTTTGAGAGCAGTAGAAAGCTTTATAAACCATTGTCTCAAGGCTTGTTTCAATCCGTATAAACTCTTATGAAGCTTGCATACACGATTCTCCCCCTTTCCTCCAAAGCCAGGAGGAAGATGAATATAGACTTCTTCGGTAAGATCTTCATTCAAGAAGGCATTGTTGACATCAAGTTGATGTAGATGCCAACCACTGAGGGAAGCAAGGCCGAGTAAGACACGCACGGTGGTGAGCTTGGCAACCGAGGCAAAGGTCTCTCGATAATCAACTCCTGCTTTTTGACTATAACCTTTAGCTACAAGGCGAGCTTTGTATCTCTCGATGGTGCCATCCGGATTAAACTTGAGTTTGTAAACCCATTTGCAACCGATAGCATGTTTGTTTGGCGGTAAAGGCACTAAACTCCACATGTGGTTAGACTTTAAAGCTGCAATCTCAACTTGCATGGTAGTCCGCTATTCTAAGACTTATATTGCCTGTGAATAAGAAGTGGGTTCCTTGTGGAGGGTGAGTTGAGTGCTAAAAGCACGATGAGAAGGGGATAAACGAGCATAAGACAACACATGAGCAAGGGAGTGAGTAGTACCTGACGTCGGAGCAGATGGTGGGAGATCCCTGGAAGGTAATGCTATCTCGACATGGAAGTCTTGCAAGAAGGTCAGAGGCTTTGTAGGACGGGAAGAGCGACGAGGAGCAGAAGGAGTGGTGTTAGGAACCGAGGTAGAAGAGGAAGACTCGATGAGGAGAGTAGGCAGGGTTCATAGTGGTGGATTCATCGAGGGTTGGGGTTGGAGGTGACACGGGATCGGTGTGTGAAGGTAGGGTGAGGGTTGGAGAACTATGGGAAAGAGCTATGGTTTGTGGCGGAAGCAGATTGTCATATGGTGGAGAAGAATCCCCGCCTGGTCTTGAAACCTGAATGTCATGGGAAACCCGAGAAAGCCCAAAGTCTTGTGATGGAACCCTAGTGGAAAGAGGACTGTGTGTAGCAGCATACGAGAATTCTTTTTCGTGAAAAATCACGTCCCAAGACACAAGAATTTTCTCGGTGTCTATGTTGTATACCCGGTAACCTTTCTACTAGTATGGGTAGCCCAAAAATATGTATTTGTGAGCCCTAGGTTCGAATTTGGCTGGTTTGTTTGGATGAGGAAGCAAAACAAAGACAACCAAAAATCTTGAGGTGAGAATAACATGGTTCTTTGTGAAACAGTCTTTCGAAAGGGCTCTGACCTCCTAATAGTGGTGTAGGAGTGCGATTGATTAAATAAGCCGATGTAAGGATGGCATCACCCCAGAAACTGTTAGGAAGGCAAACTTGGAAAAGTAAAGCTCGTGCCATGTTGAGGAGATGACGATGTTTTCTCTCAACCATACCATTTGGTGAGATGTGTTGACACAGCTTGTTTGATGACAAATACCTTTTGACACATAAAATTATGTGTGTTTGAATGCAGGACCATTATCACTACGCACAATTTTAACACTTGCACCAAACTGTTTTTCGGCAATTAAAGTGAATAAAATTGACTAATAAACCTCGAACTTGTGATTTTTGTGACATCAAAAAGACCCAAGTGCTCCTAGTGTAGTCATCAACTATGGTGAGAAAATATTTGGCCCCCGAATAAGTAGGTTCACGATAAGCACCCCAAATATCAACATGGATCAATTCAAAAGGAAATTTGCTTGAAATTAAACTTAAAGGAAAAGACTTCCGAGTTTGTTTGGCCGAATGGCACACAGAACAGTTACTTATTGCATCACAAAATTTATTGGAAAGAAAGGAAAACTGAGAAAATACTCGACTTGAGGGATGTCCAAGCCTTTGGTGCCAAATAGAGGGTGATTGACTCGAGACCATGTGACATGTGCCTTGCTTAGCTTTGTCGAGACAGTATAGGCCTTCCTTCTCACAGGCCGTCACAATCATCTTCCCCGATCGTAGGTCCTGTATGAAACAAAACTTTTTAAAAAATCTGTGACCCAGGATGAATCAAGTGCAAGCTTGCTGATAGATATAAGATTTAGATAAAACAATAGTACGCATAAAACATTGTGAAGCACAAGGGTGGACGAAAAAGACACAGCCCAACATGACTCACTCTAGCAAAGACCATCAGGAAGTTTGACACTTCTATTTTGAACAGGATATTTAGTGGTGAGAAGATGAGGAATACATATGATATGATCGCTAGCTCCACTTTCTAAAATCCAAGTACTTTTCTGATCATGTCGTACACGATGGAAAGCTTTACCTGACAGTTCTTCAAAGCTAGAAGAATTACCAACATGATTTACGGTGCTTGCTTTGTTTTTGTTCAGCATATCAAAAATATGCTTGCATTCTTCCTTTGAGAAAGGGAAGTTGACGGGGTTTCCTTCTTCAACCATTGAAGCAACATGGTTACTCCTGGAGTTGTGATCTGCTATGGTCTTTCTTCTTCGGCAAGTGTCATAGGTGTGACCCTTCCAACCGCAAAATGTGCACTTTAGATGCTGGCGGCAATTCTCAGTAAGGTGACTCTTATTGCACTTTTCACATTTGGGCTTGCTGCCTTCGGCACTCTCGGCACGGCTATTGGATCTGCCGCTGTCTCGGCTATTGTCTCGGTCACTGCCCCTCACGGCAAAGGCTACCGCTTTTGGGTGTGGCACGCCTTGTTTGCTTCCCATGGCTGCCGCAGCCTGTTTCTCGTGACGTAGAACCATCGAGTAGGCTTTGTTGACAGCCGGGAGAGGCTCAATAGCAACAATAGTGCCACGCATTTGCGCATATTTTTCATTCAATCCCATGAGAAACTTCATTGTTTTCTGATTTTTCACATATTCACTTAGCTTGCCACCTTCCTCACATGCACAGGGACTTAGATCACAAAGGGCATCCCGCTCATCCCATAGTGCCTTGAGTTTAATTAGTGAAAAAGTAGTCACATAATTGGTCCCTTGTTCACAGCCGTGAATCTCATTCTCTATGTTGAATAAATGGACGGTGTTGGATTGCATGAACTTTTCTTGTAACTCAAGCCAAACTGCTTGAGCGCTTTTGCAGTGCATGACACTCTTGCCAATAGGATTCGACATAGATGCTCCAAGCCAATTCTTGACAAGAATATCGCATCTGTCCCATTGTTGCCGCTCATCTTCCTTGTCTTCTATAGGACGTTGTGAGGTCCCATTGATAAAGCCGATCTTGTTTTTGATCTGCAATGCCATGGCCATGGATTAGCTCCATTGCATGTAGTTGTCTTCTGCCAAGGATTTTGATACGAGAATTGCACCAGGCTGATCCGAATGGTGAAGATAGAGAGGATGATTTGAGATCTCCCGTGGTTCAGTTGTGCGTGCGAGAGCGCCGGAAGAAGAGGCTTCTTTGAGCAGCTTCTCCCTCAATAGGGCTAGCACTTTCGTCTCGTCAGTACAATCTGTCATGGTTTAGGGTTTGGCCGATGATCGGTTTGCTCTGATACCATAAAAAAATTAGAATGAACAATGTTATATTGTATCCGCTATATCAGAAGAGTTACACAGCTTATATACAAGCTATTACATTGAAACCCTACAAGACTTCTTGCACAAGAAGGAAACTCTAAACAAACTAGGTAACTATAGATACATATCTCTATTAACAATAATAATAGAATCAGTTAACCTTCTTGAATATCTTCTACATATCCTCTTTAGTTTTAATATTCATCACGATTTGGTAAGCTCCACAACTCTCGTGTATTGTAATTTATAAACTAATATCAAATTACAGTGTGAAAATGAGACTCATTTCTATGATTCACAGTGTACTTTAATTTACTGGGTAGACAAGCATAATAAACACAAAGAGCTTTACTAGCTTTGCCGGTTGACTATGGCGAATAGTCTCTTCACTTGCACCCATTTATATATCCCTAATCCCTCTAGAAGACTAAGATAGATTATTGCTGCTAATCTGGTATGAACTAATTGCTTACAGGGGACACATCCATATTTAGGTCAACAAATTCAGTAATATCATAATCGATCATATGCTTCGTTTGTAATTGTATATATCAAATCAAGCAAAACGATGCCTGGAGTGGTTAAGAACACACTTGAGTTAGTCCATAAAGTATATTACACTGCATGATTGCTTTATTATTTGGGTTAATCAGCAGCCTGCAAAGTGGTACATTTGGAAAGAAGATGTTGGCCGCCGGGTGTTGTCCAAAACAGGCTGGAGTAATAGAATTCCAGGTTGCATTAGGCTTCTCTCTTCAACCTAATACACGGATACAGAGACGTGCAAGTCATATATGCATGAAAAAATCGAAGAAAAACATTTCAAGGAAATGTAAGGTCTGGTCTGGTCTGGCTCTCATTGTAGATGAGAATTAATCACTTTTCATTCTTAGAATAAATAGAATACTTGCCTCTTCAAATATGTGTATATCCTAATGGAAGAGTTCAACTCAAAATTGATATGCAAATCTCAAAGAAGTGAAAGCCATCCAAAATGGGTGTGTTGCATGGTTGACAAACAAAAATGACCCTTCTTTCATAACCTCATCAACTTAAGCAATTTTGTCGCATGATGAATTGTCTAAACCTCTCTTCATTTATAATAGCGTTGCCATTGTTTACAAAATATGACCACCTTTGCTTTTGTAGTGGCGAAATACTACTACGCTTCATTTTAATAACATCTGAAATTTTATTACTGCTATGTTACAAATCTTGCTTTGTCGTAATGATCATCTTGTTCATGTTATCATTCTTGTTTTTTTGGAAGAGGAAGTAGAAACTCGAATCTAATATGCGGAAAAGACATACATCTTGGATAATATCGGAGTCTCGTCCGATATATTAGACGTGACACCATTTAGGCATTTACTCTACATGACAGATAGCAAAGTGAGCAAGTCAAAAAACATGTCAGACACGAACTCTTTTTAGCTCTCTCATGAGGGCCTTGATATCTTCAATTATCGATGATATATGCAACATGCCTGCTTTTGGTTCTCAATGTTGTAATACAAGATGTGTTCGGACTTCCCTATTTGGGGTATGAGTTTTCATATCTGGTTTCATTTATATGATTTGTTCATCTAACTTACGCCTAATGTTTTCTGGTTTAGAAAAAAGAATTGTTTATGCACCTCGCTCATAAGGAGAGGTATACAGTTCTCTTTAACTTCGTATGATGAACAATGGTAATTTCTTTTCCTCTCAAATCGTTCAAATTACCAACCTATTCAAGTATGCTCTTGTTTGTACGCTCGACAGAAGGTTCCCCTTGATTTCAAGACGAGCAAGATGGGAGACGAAAGCGATATTTCGGCACGTTTCTCCCAATAATAAGTTGAAGGAATCAAACCATCAAAACGTACAAGTAGAGAACTTTCTAACCTATTCCCCATTAGTCCATTACACCATGAACTTTGACATTTTTTCTCATTACTTATTTAATCATAGTTTCCATATTCAGTTTTCTAAAACATTTGTCGTCGTCAATTATACACAATTGTCCTTAACAGCCTTTACTAGTTTGAGCTAGATCCTTGAGCTAAAACGTTGCAATCCACCTTTTGTAGAAGATTTGAAAGCAATCTAGTACTAATTGGCCATTGACTAGAAGGAAATGTAAATAATACATAATAAAAATAAGCAAACACAGACAAATAAACAAGGCTAGTACTAACAAGTAGCAACTTTCTACATGATGTTACACCCCTCCACTGATTCCATCAGCATCCTCAGGTTAAACTACAAGATTAATCACGGACTACAAAGAAAACGACACTGCTGCACATCTTTTTTGGTGAAAGAACAAAAATACAGATTAGTTAATCACCAAACCACTAATGAAATTTAGAACCACAATGCACATTGTTGCTCAATGGACTCTAACTGGACTCTGTATTACAGGTTAAGGGGTTTGCGAGGTCATTCTCACCTCTGGGGGCATTATCATTTGTTAATGGGGAAGACTGCTTCCCCCTAAATGCTCCCTACAAATAAAGCATTGTCTGGAATCCTGCAATTCTATTTATTAAAATTCTCCACTAGAGCTATAAAGGTTACCAATTTGAAAGAGAGTGCGCAAAAGAATTTAGGACTTACTTTGAATATGTTCAGGCAGTACACTTGAAGTGAAGACTAAGACCAGCACTGCCCTCATAGCAAGATCCTCCTGGATCATGCTAACAACTAGGTTGTCAAAATCCTTCTCATTACTATACCAATAAAAAAATTAAAAAATTAAAAAATTAGAGCAATTCACTACTTTTAAATAGGAAAAATATTGGAACAAGTACTATTATCATATCCATTACCTTTCGCTGGCAGGAAAAAAATAAAGAGCAATACTCTGATCACTCAGTCCGGAGCTCTGAAATGCCTTTGGCCACACATCAACCCTACAAACCAAATCTGGAAACAGCAGCATCGGTAGCAATTTCACCTCTTCAAACACTTTGGCACATGCTAAGCTTGAGAGATGGGCTACAAGGCCACTAATGATGCTGAAGTCTTTGTTCATTATGCATAGACTTCCCCTGTGGCAGTAAACAAAACCAACTCAGGAACTTAACCTGCAACAGATGTTTTTGTACAAGTTCACATTAAACTCAAAATATGGGAAAAGGGTAAAATTCGCCGTACCTCCAAGTTGATTCAATAACAGGCTGAGCAGCAATATTACAGTCTTCGTTTATTTCTGAAGGGTCGCTAGCAGCTAATTGAGGGGTCTTTACAGATGTGGCCAAATCATGGGAGGAATTGACCTGATCTTCACTGCCCTTAGCCTCGTTTTCAGGAGGGTTACCTTCACATATCTGAACCTTTGTTTTAGCCACAGACCCAGTGAGTACTCTTCTTTTTAAACCTCTTCCTCTTCTTCTTGGAGTTGTGGTTATGATGACTTTTCGAAGGGACAGAGACTGGCTTGCAATCGTCACAAACCCAGGAAAAATCTTTCTCGTAATATTTTACTGGTATCACATCAAGGCAATAACTGGAGAGATGAAAAAAGGAGTGATGAGTTGATCAGCCATCCATACAAAACTTAGAATGATTATAGTACAATTCATATAGTTTTAAATAACCAGAACATACATTTTGTTTATGATAATGCAGTAATTAAATAACAGTAATGGTCCGACTGTTATTAGGTATGTAATGGTCCGACTATTATTAGGCCATAGTGTCTATAGAGTGATGGTCCGACTGCGGCGGATTCATCGGCAGTTTTCTACTTTTGATACTATGTGTTATTAGGTATGTGTGATAGTTCTGTTAGTCTTATGGATAGACTACTAAATATCTTCTTCCTTAGGTACTATGCCTCCTAGACGCCGACCCCGTGTAGCTACCTCGACCAACGCCAATGAGGGTGATGAGGTTAGAGGATTGGTTGATTCGATTGGGAGCATGTTGAGAGGTTTTCTGGATAGGGTGCAGCCCCCTCGATCTGTGAAGAAGAGAGATGTTGCTGATGCAGGGGCAGTAGAGTTCAAGGGTGCCAAGGAACCTCTTGATGCTAATTCTTGGGTGGACAAGATGGAGATGGCTTTCGAGAGCACAGAGCTGTCAGAAGAAAAGAAAGTGAAGATGACAGTTTCTTTTCTGGACGATTCAGCTCATCATTGGTGGACTCTCGCCCGGAGAAATAATGATGGTGCTCAGACTATGAATTGGGAGCAGTTTAAGGCACTCTTCTTGGGTCAGTATTTCAACCACTCTCATCGTAGTAGCATCCAGTCAGACTTTCTGAATATGAAA
This sequence comes from Fragaria x ananassa, assembly GCA_034370585.1. NCBI lineage: Eukaryota > Viridiplantae > Streptophyta > Magnoliopsida > Rosales > Rosaceae > Fragaria > Fragaria x ananassa. The sequence goes on from CP139769.1 coordinate 18,537,188, forward strand.
AAGAGAGACGATGAGGGAGTCATTGAGTTTGAGTAGAGGTTCACCACTTTGAGCTACCATGTGCCCTATTTGATTCCTGATGAGAGGACCAGGATTGGCATGTTTGTTGGAGCTCTTGGCGGGGAATATGCAGATAAGATGGTCGGTGGCATTTACCCGACTTTTCTTGATGCGATTACTGCAGCCATGGCCATATTGAGACCAGAAGAACTTTTAGTGCACGGCCTAGACATTTCGGTGGTCCCAGCCAGGGTCCATTGAAGAAGGCCGCTTCCTCATCCGCTTCTGGATCTTCAGCGGGCAGTGGTAGTAGTGGAGGATCAGGTTATGGTACTCGGAGCAGAAATAGAGGGCATGTCAGGAGACCCTCCATGAGCCAGTTGGGTAGGCAGCAGGCCGGTCATTTTAGTGCTAGTGGTAGTTCCCAAGGGGGATCTTTTGGTGGTCAGACTTTCTTTTTTTGGTCAACCAACATTTACTTTAATTGACCCTAGAGCTACGCATTCATTTATGTCTAGTAGATTCGCTCTCCATGCCAATGTGCCATCATCGTTTCTTCCAAGCGAGTGACATGTATCTCTTCCCTCGGGTGAGGTGATGAGAATAGAATGGGTGTTTAGTGGTTGCGAAGTTTTGGTGGAAAGAACTCCGTTTAAGGCGGATTTAATCCCTTTAGATATAGTGGAGTTTGATGTGATCTTGGGGATGGATTTCTTGGAAACTTATAGAGCTATGGTGGATTGTTTCCGAAAAGAAGTGGTGTTTCGGAGCCCGGATGGATTGGAGGTTGTGTTTCAGGGGGAAAAAGATGTGATTTCGAGTTGCCTGATTTCAGCTGTGACTACCAGGAGATTGTTAAATAAAGGCTGTCAGGCATTCTTAGCTCATGTTGTGGATGCAAGTATAGGAGTGTTGGAAGTGGGAGATATTCATGTAGTAAGAGAATTTCCGGACGTGTTTCCCGAGGATTTGCCTGGTTTGCCTCCTGTAAGGGAGATAGACTTTTCCATTGAGTTGCTTCCTGGATCTATGCCTATCTCTCAGGCACCTTACAGAATGGCTCCAACGGAATTGAAAGAGTTGAAGACTCAATTGCAAGAGTTAGTAGATAAGGGTTTTATTCGGCCTAACATGTCTCCATAGGGTGCTCCGGTGTTGTTTGTTAAGAAGAAGGACGACACCATGAGACTATGCATTGATTATAGGAAGCTGAATCAAGTCACAATGAAGAATAAGTACCCGTTGCCTCGCATTGATGATTTGTTCAATCAGTTGAGAGGTGCCTCAGTGTTCTCAAAGATTGATTTGAGATTTGGTTAACATCAGTTGCGGATGCGGGATAGTGACGTAGCCAAGACTGCCTTTCGATCACGCTATGGTCATTATGAGTTTATGGTAATGCCTTTTAGACTTACTAATGCACCCGCGGCGTTTATGGATCTCATGAATAGGGTGTTTAGTTCATATCTTGACCGCTTCGTGATCGTGTTCATAGATGATATTTTGGTGTACTCAAAAAGTGAGAAGGAGCATGCCAAACATCTAAGATTGATTTTGCGGACTTTGAGGAATGCACAGTTGTTTGCCAAGTTCAGCAAATGTGAGTTTTGGCTGGATAAGGTGGGTTTTCTAGGTCATGTAGTTTCAGCTGAAGGTGTTAGTGTGGATCCCCAGAAGGTAGAAGCAGTGTCCAATTTGAAAAGACCCACAACTGTGTCGGAGATTCGTAGTTTCTGGGGTTAGCAGGTTACTATCGGCGATTTGTGCAAGACTTTTCGAAGATTGCAGCTCCACTAAGTAGATTGACCAGAAAGGGAGTCAAGTTCGAATGGTCAGATCAGGGTGAGCAAAGTTTTCAAGAATTAAAGGATCGCTTGACTAGTGCTCCTGTTTTGGCACTTCCAGACGATAGTGGGGAGTATGTGGTGTTTTGTGATGCTTCTAGACGAGGTCTAGGTGAAGTTTTGATGAAGCATGATCGAGTGATTGCCTATGCTTCTAGGCAATTGAAGCCGCATGAGGTGAATTATCCCACTCATGATTTAGAGCTTGCAACTGTGGTTTTTACTCTCAAGTTGTGGAGACACTATCTTTATGGAGCCAAGTGTCAGATTTTTACCGATCACAAGAGTCTTCGGTATGTATTCACACAAAGGGAGTTGAATTTGAGGCAAAGAAGGTGGATGAAGTTGATAAGTGATTATGATTGCACGATAGAGTATCATCCTGGAAAAGCTAATGTGGTAGCTGATGCTCTTAGTCGCAATCCCTCCGTGTCTTTGTTTCACTTGAGGATGGTTCGAGTTCCACTTTTTTGTGAGCTGCGGGCTACAAGGGTGGATTTAGCGGTGGATGAAGTGGGTGCTTTGGTAGCCAGTTTCCATGTGAGGCCAGTTTTGGTTGATAAAGTGCGGGAGGCACAATATAATAATCCTTCCATAGTTCGGTTGATAGAAAGAGCAGAGAATGGAGCCGCCGTAAATTTTTCGGTAAGAAGAGATGGGTTGTTGTTGTTCAAAATCAGACTTTGTGTTCCAAAGAGGAATGAAGAGTTAAAGATTGAGATTTTGGAGGAAGCTCATAGTTCTGCGTATGCTGCTCATCCAGGTAGTACAAAGATGTATCGGACTTTGAAGGATTATTATTGGTGGCCTAACATGAAGAGGGAAATTGCAGCTTTTGTGAGTAGGTGTCTGATTTGTCAGCAGGTGAAAGCTAAAAGGCAGAAACCTTCAGGTTTGCTTGAGCCGTTGCCTATTCCAGTGTGGAAGTGGGACCACATCACCATGGATTTTGTCTTCAGTTTACCTCGTACCTGTGAAGGGCATGACGGTATTTGGGTGATAGTGGATAGACTCACTAAATCTGCCCATTTCTTACCGGTGGGAAAGAAGTATTCACTGGATAAATTGGCTGAGCTGTATGTGAGTGAGATTGTTAGACTTCATGGCGTGCCTGAATCCTTAGTGTCAGATCGGGATTCTAGATTTGCTTCTAAATTTTGGAGAGCTCTTCAAGCAGCTTTAGGTACCCGACTACACTTCAGCACTGCTTTTCATCCTCAGACTGATGGGCAATCAGAGAGGACTATCCAGACTTTGGAGGATATGCTGAGAGCTTGTGCCTTGCAGTTTAGGGGGAGTTGGGATAAGAACCTTTCCTTGATGGAGTTTGCCTATAATAACAGCTTCCATTCGAGTATCGGTATGGCTCCCTTTGAGGCACTTTATGGGAGGCACTTTATGGGAGGCAGTGTCGTACACCATTATGTTGGAATGAAGTCGGAGAAAGAGAGCTTTGTGGTCCTGAGATTATCCATGACACAAATGAGAAGATCAAGGTGGTCAGGGATAGACTCAAGGCTGCTCAGAGTAGGCAAAAGAGTTATGTCGATGTCCGCAGGAAGGACCTTGAGTTTCAAGTAGGTGATTGGGTGTTCCTGAAACTATCTCCTTGGAAAGGGATAGTACGTTTTGGCAAGCGTGGGAAGCTTAGTCCGAGCTATATTGGGCCTTATGAGATAATAGAGCGAGTTGGCTCTCTTGCCTATCGGTTAGCTTTGCCTTCGGAGTTGTCCAGGATACATAATGTGTTTCATGTATCCATGCTTCGCAAGTATATTGCCGATCCTTCTCATGTGCTGGAAGAGTAGCCGATTAGTCTGCAGAAGGATTTGTCCTATGAAGAGGAGCCGGTTCAGATTCTAGATAGGAAGGAGCAAGTGCTTAGGAGCAAGTCAATTCCGCTCGTCAAAGTGCTTTGGAGAAGCCACCAAGTAGAGGAAGCTACTTGGGAGTCAGAGGAGCAGATGAGGCAGCAGTATCCTTATCTCTTTGAGTAGCGAGTTTGTAAATTTCGAGGGCGAAATTTTTATAAGGAGGGGAGAATTGTCACGCCCCGAACCTTATTTTTTTTATCTTAATTACTAGCATAGTGGTAATAAGAGTTTTTACCGTGATCATCATTAAGTGTAAAATATAATTGATCCCCAGAGAGGTGTAGGGGACGATTATTTTGTGGGATTATTCTAAGGAAGAAATTTTGACGACGGTAAAAAAATGGTAATTTTTGCTAGTAAAAGGTAATTTTATTGGGGTATTATTTTGGGGTGTTGAATTTTGGATTTTGGGTTTAAATGGGGTTGTGGACCGGACCTTTTTGGTCAAAGCCCGTTTTTTTTTTTTCTCTCTCTCCTTCCCCGATTTTCCCTCTCCCTCCGCTGCCGGTTTTTCCCGTCGCCAGCCCGCCGCCGTCCGGCCTTCGTTCGCCGCCGGACCGGTCCCAAACGGTCGGTCTCCGACCCAGCTGCAATCCTAGACCGGTGGCAGCCTCCCTAGCGCCGCCGTGAGGGAGAAAAACTCACCGGAAGGTCCGACTGCCGAAAGCCATTCTTCGCCGGAACTCCTTCCTTCGGCCGCCATAGCCGGCGAGCCTTGGCTCAAAAGAAAGACCTCCTCCCCTGCTTCAATCCCTCCAAAGGGCTCGCTCCGTCTCGAGCTATGTAAGGAGAAATCGGAATTTGAATTTTCTAGGGCTTATTGTGTTTGTGCGTTCGATTGATGTGCTTACGCTTAGAATTGGAGTTTGTGGTAGTTAGGAATGTTGTAGAGGAGGTTGAGAGGAAGATGCTGCTAAATTTTGGTGACAATCGAAGGTCACCGGAGTTGGTCGGCGGCCGCCACTACCGGCGGAGCCGCCGCCGAGAAAATGTTTTTGGTGAAGAAAAATGTGAGGAGTTTAATGGAATAAGATTTAGAATTTTTGGAGGAGTTTTGGATAGGTTTAAGATTTGTTGAAGTTTGGTATTTTTAGCGGATTATTAATTTATAATCCGGCCATTGGATTTTATTTGGTGGAAGGTGGTTTTGAGGAAGTTAATATTTTATGGAGATTTATGGTTGGCAGTGAAGTTAAGATTTAGCATGATAGGCATGGTTGAGCGCTAGAAGCCCATAGTTAATTATTCCTATTTTATTTAAACGTCGGTGTTTTATTTTAAGGAATTAATTATGTTTGGAACATGACGCGAAGAGGCTCGAGCAGAGGAGACCTCCGACCGACGTCAGGCTTAGGCCTAAGTTGTGAGTGGACCTTTGATTTAAATAATGTGTTTGAATTGTTTTATTGTTGAGTAATTTCCTTGGGTGGATTTTTTATCCAGAAATTGAGAATTTCGGAGTTTATACTCATTTATTGACGTTTTCGAGAATAGTATGTATGAGAGAGAATGCTAGCTAGCTTTACGTGGCAGCCCCCGTTCTAAGGACGAATGCCAGTATGGGGTGACGTGAGCGTTAGACGCGAGCGTAGTAGCCTTGTACGATTTTCTACTTTTTGAGATTATTCTATGTTTTACATTCATTATTCATAGAAAATCGTACAAGGAGTAAGCACATATTTATATCCACTCGGTCATTACCCCCATTCTGAGGAAAAATGCCAGTATGGGGCAACGTGAGCGTTAGACGCGATCGTATTAACCTGATGTGACTATCTATTTTAAAGCTTATTTATAGATAGCATACATGGAGTAGACGAGTGATTAATACATACTGATATATATTTATAATTGGAGCCTGAGAGGCTGTTTTGTTTATGATATGGAGACTAGCCAGAATTAGTCGTTTGCATTGATAAATTTCTTGGGGAAATATTATTGTTGTTGAGATTATTTTGTCCACTCACTCTGACGTGATGAAATATTTTTCCCCTGGGCTTTTCCTTCGTTTTTAAATGCCCAGTCTGCAGAGTTCTGGTGGGGTCTAGAAGGAGGCGACGAGGCATAGTCACTCATTTTTCCACTACTGTTCACAGTAGGTCATCTGTTTAACCCACTAGGATTTCTAGTAGCTTCCGCTGTATTTCTCGTAGTAGCTCTGAATACTTTCGGAAAAATAACTGTGTATTATTTTATTTGGTTATTTGGATTAAGTTAAAGAATTTATATTATTGGTTAAAAGTGTTCTTTAATTTTTCCGGGTTAGGGTTGTCCATTTTCAAGGGAGGTTTGCTGAGTCCTTCGGTAAGTTTTCCTTGGAGGTGGTCCCCGCAGGACTCATCTCGGGTTTCAGGGTGAAATTCGGGGCGGGTCTTGACACCATTAGTCTTGTTTATAGACTACTAAAATCTTTCTCCTCAAGTATTATGCCTCCTAGGCGCCGACCCCGTGTGGCTACCTCGTCCAACGCCAATGAGGGTGATGATGTGAGAGGATTAGTCGATTCTATCGGGGACATGTTGAGAGGTGCTTTGGATAGGGTTCAGCATCCTCGATCTGTGAGGAAGAGAGATGCTTCTGATGCAGGGGCATTAGAGTTCAAGGGTGCCAAGGGACCCCTTGATGCTTATATATTCTTGGGTGGAAAACATGGAAATGGCTTTCGAGAGCACAGAACTGTCAGAAGAAATGAAAGTGAAGATGACAGTGTCTTTTCTAGACGTTTCAGTTCATCATTGGTGGACTCTCGCCAGGAGGAATAATGATAGTGCTCAGACCATGACTTGGGAACAGTTCAAGGCGCTCTTCTTGGGTCAATATTTCAACCACTCTCATCGTAGCAGAATTCACTCAGATTTTCTGAGCATGGCGAAGAGAGACAATGAGGGAGTCATCGAGTTTGAGCAGAGGTTCACTACTCTGAGCTACCATGTGCCATATCTGGTTCCTGATGAGAGAATAAGGATTGATATGTTTATTAGGGCACTTGGCGGATTTTTTGCAGATAAGATAGTCGGTGTTATCTAGCTATCTGGCATTCCTTGATGCAGTTGTGGTAGCTATGGCAATTGAGACCAGGGGGACTTATAGTACTCGGCCTCGAGATTTCAGTGGTCCTAGTCAGGGTCCATCTAAGAAGGCTGCTTCTTCGTCCGCTTCTGGATCTTCAGCGAGTAGTGGCAGTAGTGGAGGATCGGGTTCTGGTTCTTGAAGTAGGTTTATAGGACATTTCAGGAGACCCTCCAGGAGCCAGTTGGGTTGGCAGGAGGCCGGTCAGTATAGTGCTGGTGGTAGTTCTCAAGTGGGATCATCTGGTGGTCAGACTTTTTCCTTTGGTCAGCAGCAGTCATCAGGATGCTTCAAGTGTGGTGGCCTTGATCATTTTAGGAGAGAATGTCCTTTGTTGGCACAGAGGACCGCCCCTTCTCAGCCAGTTGGTCAGTCTTCAGGTAGAGGCTCCAGTGGTGGTTCTCATGGTTGTTCAGCCGCCAGAGGTGGCTCTCAGCAAGGGAGTGGTCAGCGTGGACGTCCTATGACTCGGGCTAGACTTCATGCTATGACCCAGCAGGAGGGTCGTACTTCTCTAGATGTCATCATTGATACATTGTTAATTTTTGGTCAGCCAACTTTTACTTTAATTGATCTCGGAGCCACGCATTCATTTATGTCTTGTAGATTAGCCATCCATGCCAATGTGCCATCATCGTCTCTTCCTGGCGAGTTGCATGTTTCTCTACCCTCTGGTGAGGTGATGAGGATAGATTGGGTGTTTAGTGGGTGTGAAGTACTGGTAGAGGGATTTAATTTCAAGGCCAATTTAATTCCTCTAAATATGGTGGAGTTCGATATGATCTTAGGGATGGACTTCTTGGAGACTTATAGAGCTATGGTAGATTGTTTCTGAAGAGAAGTAGTGCTTCGAAGTCTGGATGGTTTTGAGGTTGTGTTTCAGGGCACTACCAGAAAATGAGTCTTGGGCGACGAAACAAAAAAAACCGGGCGATGATTTTTTTTTTCGTCGCCTAAGAGGAAACTTAGGCGACGAAAAAAAAAATCGTCGCCCAAGGAAAAAAAATCGTCGCCTAAAGTTCAATTTTAGGCGACAAAATTAAAATCGTCGCCTAAGGCTAAATTTCGTCGCCTAATATAGAAACTAGGGCGACGAAACAATATGTCGTCGCCTAAGATATTTATATCGTCGCCTAAGTTTTTTAATCCTTAGGCGACGAAACTCAAATATATCGTCGCCTAAGTATTTTATTTTTTTATTTTTACTTGGCCGACGAAATACAAGGATTTTGTCGGCCTAATAACATCTTGACCGACGAATTACAATAATTTCGTCGGCCAAGAGTAATCCTAATAATTTAGTTGGATTTTTTTTTTTACCCTTGGGCGACGAATTTAACAAATATCGTCGCCCAAGTATCATATTGGCCGACGAAATTAGGGTAATGTCGTCGGCCAAGAGAATCCGAATAATTAAAATAAATAAAGCACATTTAAATTTCATTGTACAAGATTTTCATTTTTACCCTTGGGCGACGAATGTAACAAATATCGTCGCCCAAGTATTATCTTGGCCGACGAATGACCTTAATTTCGTCAGCCAAGATAATCCGAATAATTAAAATAAATAAAGCACATTTAAATTTCATTGTACAAGATTTTTTATTTTTACCCTTGGGCGACGAATTTAACAAATATCGTCGCCCAAGTATTATCTTGGCCGACGAATTACCCTAATTTCGTCGGCCAAGATAATCCGAATAATTAAAATAAATAAAGCACATTTAAATTTCATTGTACATTATTTTTTATTTTTACCCTTGGGCGACGAATTTAAGAAATATCGTCGCCCAAGTATCATAATGGCCGACGAAATTAGAGTAATTCGTCGGCCAAGATAATCCGAATAATTAAAATAGATAAAACACATTTAAATTTTAAGGAAATGTTTTTTATTTTTATAGCCCAGTAAGCGTCTCGTCGATTGGAAACTATTCTTAGTTGAAGGTCCGGCCAGATTACGTGATTTGGAGGGTCGAATAGCCGTTTCCGTCCGTTTAGGGGTTTGACCGCGCCGATTGACCGGACGGATCGAGCCCTTATCGTTGTCCGATGGAGCTAAATTTTTGCCCACCCATATAATTAGTTATGCTGGTCATATCTGACGGTAGGTTTTCAGTTCCTCTTCTCCGATCACCAAACTCACGATATATGTACTAATGTTGTATATCTTTTTTATATAAGTGTTGAGTTTAAGTGTCGTTTTGAAGACAACGTATATGTAGAAGCCTCAAACACAAAAAAGTCGTGAAATAAGATATGACCGGAACGGTGAAATACGTCAACCTGTGAAAAATGAAGATATTCCGGTAAAATTTCTGTGCCGGTTGTTCCGGTCAACGAATTTCTCTTATTTCTACCTAGTGGTAGCCCTATCCCGGGTATTTATTTTTTACCAAATTTTTATAGCCCCGTAAGAGTCTCGTCGATTGGAAACTATTCTCAGTTGAAGGTCTGGCCAGATTACGTGATTTGGAGGGTCGAATAGCCGTTTCCGTCCGTTTAGGGGTTTGACCGCACCGATTGACCGGACGGATCGAGCCCTTATCTTTGTCAGATGGAGCTGAATTTTTGCCCACCTACGTAATTTGTTATGCTGGTCATATCTGACGGTCGGTTTTCAGTTCCTCTTCTCCGATCACCAAACTCACGATATATGTACTAATGTTGTATAACTTTTTTATATAAGTGTTGAGTTTAAGTTTCGTTTTGAAGACAACGTATACGTAGAAGCCTCAAACGCAAAAAAGTCGTGAAATAAGATATGACCGGAATGGTGAAATACGTCAACCCGTGAAAAATGAAGATATTTCGGTAAAATTTCGGTGCCGGTTGTTCCAGTCAACGAATTTCTCTTATTTTTACCTAGTGGTAGCCCTATCCCGGGTATTTATTTTTTACCAAATTTTTATAGCCCCGTAAGAGTCTCGTCGATTGGAAACTATTCTCAGTTGAAGGTCGGGCCAGATTACGTGATTTGGAGGGTCGAATAGTCGTTTCCGTCCGTTTAGGGGTTTGACCGCGCCGATTGACCGGATGGATCGAGCCCTTGTCGTTGTCCGATGGAGCTAAATTTTTTCCCACCCACGTAATTTGTTATGCTGGTCATATCTGACGGTCGGTTTTCAGTTTCTCTTCTCCGATCACCAAAATCACGATATTCTGAATTTTATGATAGAACTCTTGGCCGACGATTTTCTTCATCTTGGGCGACGAGATTTATAGTGAAGAACATCGTCGCCCAAGTAGAGTATCTTAGGCGACGACTTCAAAAATCGTCGCCCAAGATTATCTTGGCCGACGATTTTCAAAAAACAGGGCGACGATTTTTATAGAATCGTCGCCCAAGAACGCCAGTATAAAAGGTAAAAATTCGGAACCCTAACCATTCGCGCAGCCGCTCACAAATCCAAGCCCTCTCTCTCTCTCTCCGAAAATCCACCGAAGCCCTCTCTCTCTCCCTCTCCCCGACCCCGCAACCCGACGCCGACCCCGACCTCGGCCCCGACCCCGACCCCGACCCCGACCCCGACCCCGACCCCGACCCCGACCCACAATTTAAGGTATAACCCTAAAACCCTAAATTTGTTATGTTCATGAAAATTTTAATTGTTGTTGTTGTTGTTTGAAATTGTTGAAATTGTTTGAAATTGTGAAATTGTTTCAAATTATTATTTTAAATTGTTTGAAATTATTATTTTAAATTGTTTGAAATTGTGAAATTGTTTGAAATTATTTGAAATTGTGAAATTGTTTGAAATTTGGGAGAAGTACAAAATTATTGTTGTGTTGTGAAATTGTTAGTGAAATTATTGTTGTTGTTGTAATTTAGGAAATTAATGGTAATTTAGGGTAAATTTGTGTAAATTATGGTAGGATTTTAGGGTAAATTATGGTAAATTGTGATGTAAATGATAATTGTAAAATTATAGGGTTTACGGTTTAGGGTTTAGGGTTTAGGGTTTAGGATTTGTGGAAATAATTTGTAAATATATTGTAAATGTTTAAATAATTTTTGATTAAATAATTAAATAATATAAATTATAATTGTAAATATATTGTGGAAATTTTGTAAAAAATAATGGATTATTTTTGATTAAGGATGTAAATATTCGTAAATTAATTTTTGTGATGTAATAATTCTGAATTAATGTAAATAATTTGTTATGTGAATTAAAAAAATAATAAATCCTATAATAACTATTACTTTTTATTTGTGCTATTATTGTTGATAAATTTTTCGAAATTTATGGTTATTTTAAACAGGATGGGCATGAGGAGAACTTCTGGACAACGTCCGGGTGCGAGGAGCCAATATTCCTCGAACGGTACATCAAATAACACGCCGCAATCACCGTCGGTCAGGTTTCCGTGGCAGATGACGGCCCGACATGCGGCGCTTAGGGGTGGCGCGAGCGGCTTGCGTTCTGCTGGGCAGCCGGGTCCCGCAGCGACGGCCCCTCGTCATCCAGAGATACTTCCCCAGTCGCGATCTATCACCGCCCCCACACAGTCGTCCCTGACCGACGGTGAAGGCGGGTCATCCGGGGTCCCTACGGTGCCGTCCGTCCTCTTCCTTCCTCTGACGATACCGGCGATACCTCGCGTTGATGAGGAGGGTCGACCGATTCGGGAGCTGCTCCCGCATGTGGCACCGCACGAGGCGTTAGATTTCGAATTTCTCCGTAGGCAGATGGACTGAATTTTTGTAATAAATTATTTATAAATTTGTGTTATTTTTAATTAAATTTTAGTATTAGAAAAATTTAAAGAAATGCCGAAAAAAAAAATTCCAGCAAAAATTAAAAAAACATTATTTATATATTTAAAAAAAATATTTAAATATTTAAAAAAAAAATTTAAATATATCTTAGGCGACGAAATTGCTAAATCGTCGGTCAAAGACTTACCATATAAGACGACGAAAAAAAATTATCGTCGCCTAAGATGTAGTGATCTTAGGCGACAAAATATTTAGTTTCGTCGCCCCAGGTTATAACATCTTAAGCGACGAAAAAATTTTTCGTCGGCCAAGGTGTTAAATCTTGGGCGACGAATATTTTTGGGCGACGAGAAGTAGATCTTAGGCGACGAAATTCGTGTCGTCGCCTAAGATTTAATCTTAGGCGACGACGGACTGAATTTTCGTCGCCCAAGTTCTTGGCCGACGCACTTCTGGCGACGACGTCTTGGCCGACGATATGTCGTCGCCTAAGTACTTAGGCGACGAATTTTTTTAACAGGGCGACGATTTTTTTTTGTCGCCCAAGATCTATTTTCTGGTAGTGGGGGGAAAGAGATGTGATTTCGAGTTGCCTGATTTCAGCTGTGGCCGCCAGGAAATTGTTAAATAAAAGTTGTCAGGCATTCTTAGCTCATGTGGTGGATGCAAGTATATGAGTGTTGGAAGTGGGGGATATTCCTGTAGTAAGAGAGTTCCTGGATGTGTTTCCCGAGGACTTTCCTGGTTTGCCTCCTGTAAGGGAGATAGATTTTTCTATCAAGTTGCTTCCTAGAACTATGCCTATTTCTCAAGCACCTTACAAAATGGCTCCAGCGGAATTGAAAGAGTTGAAGACTCAATTGCAGGAGTTGGTAGATAAGGGTAGACAATTCTATTGTAAATAGTAGACGTGTTTTATGTTGAATGTAGACTTTGCAACTTTTACCGTCGGTTGATTCAATCTCAAGAACAATTTTGATTTCCAGAAATTCTACTTTTCTATGATTTAGCTTATCTCAATAGTAGATGTGGTCTTATGTTAAATGTAGACTAGCAACTTTTACCTTCGGTTGATTCAATATCAAGAATAATTTTGATTTCTAGAAAGTCTACTTTTCTGTGATTTAGCTCATCTTAGTGATAGACATTTATAATGAAAATAGTATATGTGTCTTATGTTAAATGTATACTTTGCACCTTTTACCTTTGGTTGCTTCAATCTCAAGAACAATTTTGATTTCCAAAAAGTCTACTTTTCTGTGATTTAGCTTATCACAATAGAAGACATTTTAATAAAAATAATAGATATGTCTTATGTTAAATGAAGAATTGCAACTTTTACTTTCAGTTGGTTCAATATCAAGAACCATGTTGATTTCCAGAAAGTCTAATTTTCAGTGATTTAGCTCATCTCAATGGTGGACATTTTTAATGAAAATTTGTCTTATGTTAAATGTAGACTTTGCAACTTTTACCTTCGGTTGATTCAATCTCAAGAACAATTTTGATTTCCAGAAAGTCTACTTTTATGTGATTTAGCTCATCTTAATGGTAGACATTTATAATGAAAATAGTAGATGTGATCTTATGTTAAATGCAGACTAGCAACTTTTACCTTCGATTGATTCAATATAAAGAATAATTTTGATTTCGAGAAAATATACTTTTTTGTGATTTAGCTTATCTTAATGGTAGACAATTCTATTGAAAATAATAGATGTGTCTTATGTTGAATGTAGATTTTACAACTTTTATCTTCGGTTGACTCAATCTCAAGAAAAATTTTAATTTCCAGAAAGTCTACTTTTCTATGATTTAGCTCATCTCAATGGTAGACATTTCTTATGAAAATAGTAGATGTAGTCTTATGTTAAATGTAGACTAGCAACTTTTACCTTCGGTTGATTCAATATTAAGAACATTTTTGATTTCCAGAAAATCTACTTTTCTGTGATTTAGCTCATCTTAATGGTAGACATTTCTAATGAAAATAGTAGATGTGTCTTATGTTAAATGTAGATTTTACAACTTTTACCTTCGGTTGCTTCAATCTCAAAAACAATTTTGATTTTCAGAAAGTCTATTTTTCTGGGATTTAGCTCATCACAATGGAATACATTTCTTATTAAAATAGTATATGTGTTTTATGTTAAATGTAGACTTTGCAACTTTTACTTTTGGTTGGTTCAATATCAAGAATCATTTTGATTTCCAGAAAGTCTACTTTTCTATGATTTAACTTATCTCAGTGGTAGACATTTCTAATGAAAATAGTATATGTGTCTTATGTTAAATGTAGACTTTGCAACGTTTATCTTCAGTTGGTTCAATCTTAAGAACAATTTTGATTTTCAGAAAATCTACTTTTCTGTGATTTAACTTATCTTAATGGTAAACAATTTTAATGAAAATAGTAGATGTGTCTTATGTTAAATGTAGACTTTGCAACGTTTATCTTCGGTTGATTTAATTTTAAGAACAATTTTGATTTCCAGAAAGTCTACTTTTCTGTGATTTAGCTTATCTCAATGGTAGCCAATTCTAATGAAAATAGTAGATGTGTCTTATGTTAAATGTAGACTTTGCAATTTTTATCTTCGGTTGATTCAATCTCAAAAACAATTTTGATTTCCAGCAAGTCTACTTTTCAGTGATTTAGCTCATCTCAATGGTAGACATTTCTATTGAAAATAGTAATTCTGTCTTATGTTAAATGTAGACTTACAACTTTTACCTTCGGTTGATTCAATCTCAATAACCAATTTGATTTCCAAAAAGTCTACTTTTCTGTGATTTAGCTTATCTCAATGGTAGACATATCTAATGCAAATAGCAGATATTGCTTATGTTAGTTGTAGATTTTGTAACTACTGTCTTCGGTTGATTCAATGTCAAGAACTATTTTGATTTCCAAAAAATTTACTTTTCTGTTATTTTACTTTTCTAAATAGTAGAGATTTCTAATGAAAATAGTAGATGAGTCTGATGTTAAATGTGTCTTATGACTTGTAACATTTTCTGTGATATTTTTCATGACAGGAATAGCTGTTTCTTATGATAGTTGTACACAGTCAAGAATCATTTTAATTTTCAGAAAGTTTACTTTTATGTCATTTAGCTCATTTGAATGGTAGATATTTTCAATGAAAAATGTAGATATAGAGAGACTTAACGAAGAGTTAAAGATGTTAGTTTGCTTTAACTTGTTATAGCAAGTCAAAACCGGTTGGGTATGCATACCCTAAGACACACAATTGAAGCCCTAAAAGTTTTATGTTTCTCAAAAGAAAAAAAAAAGTTAATGAGTGTTCTATTTTGAGATGAACCTAATTAATAGCTCCGGGTTTATTTTTAAACAATCATGGTTATCATCACTATATATATATATAGTAGTCGCTCATGATTCATGAGATTTATCTTACTATACGTACAATATCTAAGTCCAAATTAACTTGTATCGTTCCAAACTTGTCAGTGGACTTTAGTTGAGAGATTAGCAAATGTATGGTTGCGACGGATTGGCTTGCCAAGTAATATATAGTCTGTAATGTTCTTCTCGCTATCCAATCTCGTTCGCGTTCTCACAGCTTATCCTCCTAACATGTATATATTGTTTTTTTTTTTTTTTTTTTCGATTATCCTAACAAGTATTGTTTACTTTGTCATGTTAAGACATTCACTGTGTGGACAAACAAAGAACATGTCATCTGTTTCCCCACTTCGTTCATAAATGAAATAACAAGTAGCTAGGTGTAAACAGGAGCACACAAAGTCACAAACATAGAACACCTACTACATGAAACACTATATGAAACATTACTGAAGTTTTAATACTGTAAAGGCCACCAAGTTGATGTTTTCTTCGATCAGTTGCACATATTTTTCATGCGATCAGCTACATTTTCAACCTACAAATGATGATGGAAAAAATTATTCATGGTAACAGCTTGACCAGATCCATATCGGTCATCATTAGGTTCACAAATTAAAATCATCAAGTTGAAAATGATCACCTCTCGGTTCCAGTTTGTTCTCGCAGTGAGAATAATCACAGTTGCTGTTTCTAGAAAAAATCCAATAACCATCCCCCACCAAATCCCCTGAAAAATGGAACAAAAGTAATATGCATCTTGTTTTAATTATGTGAACATATATAGCATCCAGAAAGCAAAATATAGTTATGTACTAACTGCTTGCCATCCAAACCCAGTTATGGTACCAATGATATAGTAAAACAGGAGATTAACATAAGCTACGATAATTCGCCATTTAGTTCCAACTGCCACACCTGAAATTAGGCAAACCGAAAATCTTAGCTTTTGGAAATGAAACCTAATTAAAGGTCAAGATACAGTTTGTTGAAATAAGATCATACTACTGATGAAATACTTTAACCCTGATCGAGTTCATCATATTTGAATACCTGATAGTATAGGTTGAATGCCATTAAAGAAAATAGAGATGGCTAGCAATGGAATCAGATCAGAGACTGCCACGAGAGCTTCAGCCTCGGTTGTAAATATCCGACTTAACCTAACCCCGAAGATCAATACCATTGTTGTGAAGATTAAACTAATTACGATGCTGTTCACGTTCACTAAGAACAGTGAAAATTTTGCCACCCTTGGATGACCAGCCCCAAGCTCATTTCCCATTCTAACACTGCATGCATAATCAATCACAATCAATACAACTCAGCGAATGAAATACGAAAAATAGTTCTAGTGTTTCATTTTTTGAATTCTAAATTACTCATCAGAGAATCTTGATCGCAAACCTGGCTGCTGCATTTAGGCCTAACAGAAATTGCAGAATCCAGTTCCAGTAGTTCATGCTGGAATTATACATCAGATATGGTCATCACAGCAGGTAGAGTTAGATATATAATAGTTATTTGATCACTGATCAGATTGACGTTTGAAATTGAAATGGCTTAAAGGAGAGGAAACTGAAAAAGTTGCTTGTACCAAATACAAATGGATTCTAGTGAGACTGCATTCCAGGGGACCCATGATATCAGTATCACCAATTGGAAGTACCATATCTCCAAACTACATTCAACACAAGTAAAATTACGTCAAAACCCTGTTAAGATTTTCCATATAAGAAATCTTTTCTTTGTTATTTACTGCTTCTTATTATTATTATTTTTAACTCTAGTCTCCTAATGATACTAGTGTTGGTAAAGAAAAATATAGTTCTAGGGCATGTACGTAGTGCATTATCGTGGTGCATTATCATGCCGCTAATTCAAATTACTTTGTCACCTACCATGCTCCCAATGCTACGTACCAATGGTACAATCCAAGATCCCAACACCCCAAACAAAACCCACAACAACAATTAATTTTGAAATTGTTGGTCAATTTTTTGGAATCAATTAGCCTTCGAATTATTTGCAATTTACACGTGAGATTACTTACCAGAGCATGAAAGCAGAGGCAACAGTTAACTTAAAATAAGGCCACATTCCTGTGAAGGCTTTCCAAGAGAAGCCAGTCCAAGTCTCTTTGCACTTTGAGCTAAAACCAATGTAAATCGCACAAAACAATACCAGTAGCCACCAAGACAAACTAAGCGTTAGGGCAGCACCCATTACACCATAGTGGTATACATTAAGTACCAACCAAGTGCACACAAGGTGTATGGCGAAAGTAACCACAGCGATGAGAGCCAAAGGAATCACCAAGTTCTGTGATTGAAGGAACCTCTGCTGTGGGTAGTTTATTGCCAATGCATAGAGTTGAGGGATTATGCCCCGTGTAAACAGTTGTCCCTGGTCGGCTATGATCTCCGATACGCCCATTGCGACAAGCATGGGGCTTGACCACCAGCATAGAAATGTTAGCATAACTGCTGCTCCCAAGTGCAAGATGATTGCTCTTTGGCACATGATTCCCATTGCTGCATATTGCTTGGCACCATAGGCTTGAGCGCACACCGTTGGCACTGCACTTGCTATGCACAACTTCGAAATCCAAAATTCAAGATAATTAGATCCCCACCCACCTAATAATATATAAAATTAGTAAAGAGTTTAAGGCACGTTTACTTGAACCAGAGTAAGTAATCCACGCCATTACGTGTTATGTTACTAAAACCAGAGTGTATGTACATACCATGATCCCATAAGCAAAACCCTGAATAACAAGATTGGCAATGGAGGCACCAGCAAGCTCCACAATACTCAACTGGCTACAAAGTGTAAGTGTGACGAAGCCAAGCAAGTTATTGAAAATCCCAGCAATGATAGATGAACTTGAAACACGCAAGATGAGTCTCAACTCCCAAACCAGCAACCGAGCTAATCGTTCAAGCGCTGGGGTCGGTGGCGGTTGCTCCAAAAGCTCTTCAATCGCCGTGGATGACAAGTCAGAAATCCGGGAATGCATTAATTCATGGCTGAGTAGTAGCGGCTGGTTCTCCCCGGACTCCATTCTTCTTGATGATTGCTACGTGTGAGTCTGTTTATGTGACGTCGTTACATAGTAATGGAACAGAAAGGAAAAAGAGCAAAAAAGAAAGTGACGTATGGGAAGTAATATAAGGGTCTAAACTACTTTTCAAATAAAGAACTGTAGCTACCATGTCAACTCCTATAGTCAGCTACCCTTGCTTGCAGATGTACGTACTAATTTCTCTCAATTGTATGTTAGTTACAGGCACAGAAAATACTGCAGTGGACATGTACTAATTCAGCAATGAATGATTGATAGCAACAGTCCAGGCTCAAGTTTGATTAGCAGTAAGAATGGTCTTAGTCCATTGATCTTAAAGCAAGTTGTTAAGCAGGCTTAGTAGAGTGTTTTACTCGAAGAGAATCAATTGTTAGTGAGGGCGTGATAGAAGATAGGTTTACCTTATACATTGGCACGTACAATCAATTGCATTCTTCCACTTTGTACATGTATTAGGTAAGGATCTGGATTGCTGAGATTTTAACTACAGACTGTGCATGATTAATATAAGGCATGTGAAAAGCCAGTTTCTTACGTAGGGTAAAGTAATCCTTTGTTCTTTGCTGTCTCATCATCTTTTACGCCGATGACTAGCGAATGCCAAGAGGACTCTTGCAGCTGCTGCTTCTGTCGAGTTACAGCTAGCACTAAGGATTGCAGAGAGAACTCCGGTGGTCCTCGCTAGTCAAGTGTTAACAAAAATCCAAGATGCATGGCACAGTCCTCACTCTGATTCAAGGATTAAAAATGTAAGGAGACAAATGACTGCAATTTCAGACTGTAAGTGTGTAGGGACTGGGGACATGCATTCTATCAGTATTGAGGGACAAAGTTCACTGGAACCACAACTCAAATATGCATGTAAATCAGTACTTGCTACCCGAAAAGAAAGTCACTCGTCGATCCAGTCGTCCAATGAGTTTGGAAGTTTGGTGTGGATTGCGACCTTTCTCAAAGGCAATAATTTTGTCCAGCTTCATAGCAGATTTTTTTTCAAGAACTCGCCAGTTCACACATTCCGTTCTAGATGCATATAATGGAAAGAAGAAGCCAACCCAAACTGTGTCATTTTTTGATATCTGCAGTATAGTGTCATGATATTAGAACAATTAATTCATTTTTTGCTTAAAATGTTATCATTGCTCATAACTGTTGGTTTGTTGTTGTTTGAGTTTGATCGTGTTGGTAATTAGATTAGTGAGGAGTGGGAAATGTGAAGATGGAAGAGATAAAGCTAGCATGTAAGTTTACAAAGAAATTGGAAGGGGAGAAATATTTTAGATGTGTTTTATGTAATCAAGTATGCACTGGCACTATTTCTAGACTTCAGCATCATTTACCAGGTATTTCGGGTTGTATGAAAACTTGTAGTAGAGTCCTACTGTAACACACGTTATCAAAAGCCTCTCAAACCTGTTGGCTGTAAAGTGGTGGGAGTTAGGACTTGAACTGTTAAAACACACTACTGGAAAAAAGCTCTTAAGCGACGGAATTATTCCGTTGCCTAAGTAAAAAAATTAGTCTCCTACGTACTTAGGCAACGGAATTTCCGTCGCCTAAGATCCGTCGCCTAAGTGGAGTGAGGTAGGTGTCTAGGCGACGAAAAATTGATTTCCGTTGAGTCAAAATTACTTAGGCGACGGAATTGTTTCTGTCGCCTAAGTACTTCAGAGACGGAAGTTTTCCGTCTCCTAAGTACATAGGCAACTGATATTGTTTAATGACAAAAAAAGTTATTTTTCCCCTAGGCGACGGAATTACTGGATTCCGTCACTAAAGTGAAATTTTTTTTAAAAAAAAATTAACATGGGCGCGCGGAGTTTAGGACTCCGCTGGCAGGGGGCGCACAGACTCCGTTGGAAGGGAAGGGCGCGCGGAGTCCGCTGGCACAAAGGGCGTGCGGACTCTGCTGGCACAAAAGGCGTGCGGACTCCGGTGGAAGAGAAGGCGCATGGAGTCTGCTATCAGAGAAGGCACACAGAGTCTGTTATCAGAGAAGGCGCGCGGACTCCACAGTCCGCTGGCAGAGAAGGAGCCAAGGAGAGGCAGGAAGCGAAGAAGAAGTAGAGGCAGAGGGAAGAAGAAGGTGAGGCAGAAGGAAGAAGAAGGTGAGACAGAGGGTGAAGAAGAAGGTGAGGCAGAGGGAAGAAGAAGGAGAGGCAGAGGGAAGAAGGTGAGGCAGAGGGAAGAAGAAGGAGAGGCAAAGGTATGCATGGAAACTGGGTAGAAGAGAGGAGGGAGAGAGAATATACAAGGAAAGTTTGAAAAATTTGGTTCAAATTTTTCTGAAATTTTTGGCAGAAAAGGAGCCGCTAAAAATTTTGGTACTTAGAAGACGAAAAAATAAAATTTCGTCGCTTAAGATATTAATATTTTTTTTAAAATAAAAATTTCATCGTCTAAGTAAATTTTTCCGTCTTCTAAATCAATCTTAGACGACAGAATACGTTTTCGTCGCCTAAGTGATTAAATTTTATTGTTTATAAAAAATAATAATTCCGTGTCCTAAGTAAATTTTTTCATCGTCTATATTAATCTTAGACGACGGAATCCGTTTCTGTCGCCTAAGTGAATAAATTATTATTTTTTTATAAAAATAATTTCGTCGCCTTAGTGCATTTTCCGTCTCCTAAGTTACCACCTAGGCGATGGATTTCGTTGCCTAGGTGGTAACTTAAGAGACGAAATCGTATTTCATCGCCTAAGTTCTACTTAGGAGAATGAATTAAAACAATTCCGTCGCCTAAGAGGTTTTTTCCACTAGTGACATGGGTTCCATACTAATTCCACCGAACCAACTTAATTTAACCGTTGTCATTATTATCAACTCAAACACCAAGTCTTTCATGGCACACTTTTTAAATTTTAAATCACGAAAGAACTTAGGATCGAAGTCTTAATTTCTAAAGATAACCAAAAAGAGGATAACGTAGTCTTCATTCTCATAACTAGGTTTCAGACTTGACGTGCAGCTTTGGCCCCAGTAATTTGATTTGCATGACTCAGTCTTGTTGGAGAATAAAGATCTCACATCAGAAAGGGGACAAACAAAAACATAACTTATAAGTGGATGAATCATATCTAATTATACCGAAGCCTTTAGTGGTTACAACTCAACATTTTAAAGGTGATTAGTTGGGATAGTATTGGTACAATAATGATTCATTTACATGTCGCGCTTGTCCTTATTGTTTAAGTTGGTGTTAGAGTGGATCGCTCTTCAATTACGTGTCCCAGCATAACAGGAGAAAGTCTCCCAGCATAATGGGCCCAAATTTTGGTTCATCGAATTGTCATTGGAAAAATTCCAATTAGTCTATACCATACCAAGTGCTTGTAGTGGGCCTTGGACAGCATACCCTAATTTTTGAAATGAGAATTGGACCGAATCACATAACTGATTTCCGATATGGGAATTGGACTGAATGAATTGGATCTAAAAAGTTAGGGTTGCACGAGAGGAAGTTGTTGGAGAAGAAAGATCCCACATCAGAAAAGAGACAAATAAAAACATAACTTATAAGTGGATAGATCATATCAAATTGTACCAAGGTTTTTAGTGGTTAAGTTGAGACAATATTGATACAATAATGATCCACATGCCACGCTTGTCCTTGTTCAAGTAATTTGTACTCTCCTCTTCATATAATGAAAGTGCCTCTCTTCTTTCTTTTTTTTTTTTTTTTTTTTTGAAAAGGCCTCTCTTCTAATATGATAAATGACTACATGAGCACACAAGCATCATCCTTGTGAGACCGAAAAAAAAAAATCTTACTTTAGGGAGTTACAGTGAGAAAGAGTTGTAGCGCCTTCAGCAATATAATTAAGCACTTATCAAGTGCATGTACCTCTTTTGAGTTATGTGCACTGCATGAGCTTAGCAATGCAGTCATGCTTGCAACATTGCCAATACATGTGCTAATTGATGGACATTGTGAATGATATCTCTTATTTTCAGAGAAGGTAGTTCTGCCTTGCCAAGTTGCTTTCGTACATTCACGTGGAATGAGAATCGAAGAAGATATGAATGAAGCAATTGGCTGGCCTTTTGATTCTTGTATGGTGATAAACTGAAAACGATGATGAAGAATAGAGACTAGAGAGACGTGGAAGCTATGAGTCCTCTTCTTACAACATCATTTCTGAAAGCAACGTCAAACCCCCACGTTTCGAATTGGACCTCCTTGTCGAGCACCATAGTTTTCATTCATATCATGATTCTTATGGAATTGGACACTAATGCAAGAGATCGTTTGACATATTTGATAGTAGCTAGCTTAATTGGCCTCGATACAATTTTTCTTTCCTAGCTTGTTTAAAAAAAAAATTTGATTCATATCTGCAATTAAAATAAAATTGATTCATATCTGCAGATTTGCACTCATTGGCCTTGATAGGCAGATGATTAAGAAGTTGAAAGGAAATCAACAAAGAATCACAAGAAGGACGTTTTTGTTGATTTGATTTGTTCTCTAGAAGGTCATATAGCATTTCAGGATGAAAAATAACTACAAGAGGGAGTGAGCCTCGTGTTTATTGCATGTTTTATTGTTTTTGCGTACGCATTATATTTCTGGAATATTTTCATGATACTAGAAATTTGCCCATTAGCACTCTTTGTTAGCCACCATATACTGGTCTTTGCTTTCAAGGTTCTTGAGTTTATCTAACGATAGAATAAGTTTTACATTATTCATGAAACTTAATTGCTATCCAACAATCCCGTAAAAGTTTATTTAAAATTGATAACTAGCAAACCTTACGTACGTTTTACTAAGGGATCGAAAAGAAGATCGAGTGAGAGACCTCCGAGACTATCAGAACGAACTCGAGAGGCGAACCCAGTTTAGGGTTTCGAGGTGTGGCGGCGGCGGTTGTTTACTGACCCCAACCAGGCAGCAAGCAAGGATGGCGACGAAGAAGCGTTCTCGCTTTTCACTATTGACGATCGGCAGCCGGAGGAGATAGCAACACATTCATGATATCAGATTCTAACTAGGCTCTGATACCATGTTAGCTACATACCATGGATCGATTATCAATTGAAATATGCAGAAAGGTTAACAAAGCAGAAAAGGAGAAAACGCATAATGAGGATTAGTACGTAACAAATGACTTAATATTAACCATCCTTATTATATGGTTAAGAGCACGAGTTAACTGTTAAATTACTTGTGTTGGAGGATCATAAGAGCAAATAGCTAGCTTGAGAAGAACACATCATAATAATAAAAAGAGAAAATGAGAAACCACTACCATAAACAGTTGCAAAACACAGAAAAACCACCTTTCAATAGATTTAAATAAATAAGGACATAAGTTCAAGCCCCACAATGCATAGTCTCAAGCCTTGTCAATAATTTTTACGCAAAATACCCAAAAAACCAATATTTTCTAAAATAACTACATAATTGCTCCTGCCTCAGCTGAAAGGCCCAAACCCGACTGCCGATTCGTCTGATCATTTCACACTTCTCCACCATTTCCATTCGAAACAACGATTCTCTCTCAAAATCCTAAGCCCTAAAATCACAGTAGCAAAAAGATTCGTTCGAAAAATCTCCACCATTTCCATTCGAAACACTGATTCTCCACAATAGCATATCAACGTCTCTCACGATTCAGGTACTTGTTCAATCTTCTATGGCTTCTGCATGTCTGAGTTTCAGTTTAGATTTGGTGTTATTTGAACTTGAAATCACGATTTTGTTTTCGATTTCATAATCGAGAGTAGCATTGAGTTTATAAAAATCCGAAATTCATATTTTACAGTGTTTTTCTATGGCTTCTGCGTGTCTGAGTTTCAGTTTTTAGCTTCGCGATTTCATTTAGATTTGGTGTTATTTGAACTTGAAATCACGATTTTGTTTTCGATTTCATAATGGAGAGTAGCACTGAGTTTATAAGAATCCGAAATTCATATTTTATAGTGTTTTTCTATGGCTTCTGCATGTTTGAGTTTCAGTCGTTTAGATTTGGTGTTATTTGAACTTGAAATCACGATTTCATTTTCGATTTCATAATCGAGAGTAACACTGAGTTTATAAGAATCCGAAATTCATATTTTACAGTGTTTTTGGAGGCAGTAGCAGTTTATAGATTTGATTAATGGAGGAACAGGGGTCTGCAATGATACCAAGGAGCCAAAAAGAAACAGAGATGGCAAATGATATCCAGGTAATTCTCTATGCACAAGCTCATTTGCAATATCTCTGCTACTGTGTGATGAGTTGTCTATGTATTTGGTGTTTTGTAATTGAAAACATGTTTTGAATTATCTAGTTATAAGTCTGCTACTACACTTGTTGAACCTTAAGAGCTGCTACTATACAAACTAGACTAGTTATAAATCTGCTACTACACATGCTGAATCTTAAGAGCTGCTACTACAAAGACTAGACTAGTTATATGTCTGCAACTACACCTGCTGAAGTAAAATTTAAACTGCTACTGTTTGAATTTTTTCATGTTAACTTTATCATGCTCATGCTACTGTTAAAGTAAGAAATATCTCTGCTACTGTGTCATGAGTTGTCTATGTATTGGGTGTTTTGCAATGAGTTGTTTAATTATGATTTTCTTGCTACTGTTCACAAGTGCAAAATGATATGAATGCCAAACCGAATGGGAAGTGATATAAGGCTCTAGCATGTAGAAAAAAGTTTCCAAGGAAGGGTAAACAATAGCAAAAAGCCAAGGAAGTAGACAAGGTTAAAAAGCCAAGGTACACTTAGCAGGAATTTCGTCAATTCAGATGCAACATGTTGGCTTTTGAAGAAGTATTCACCAAGGTTTGCAAGGACTTAGATGAGGATAAGGATATACTAAGAAGGTAGCTAATGAAGACACTATTTTGGGAGTTCATATCGATATACGATAGAGGTTTAGTGTCAAAATCCACTGCAAAGAAGTCGGATAGAGAAATTCAACGATTAATTAACTGCTATGTGCCAAAATTGAAGAAGTTCAAGTTTGGAAACAAGTTGGCTGAGATCAGTGTGCCTGATGTACAGCAGATTTTTGGGCTGCAAAACCCAAAAAACGGGCTCAATGTGCCAACCCCACTTGAAGATTCAAAAAAGCCTGTGGATAATTTAGTGGTGCAAGATTTTTTCCACAATGAAGTCAGGATAACAAAGTCAAGGATATTAGATCTCCGGAATGCGGAAGTGAAAACCCAAAAGTATTGCATTTATTCACCACACTATTGTTTGCAACTTCGGGGTCGACTCTTGGTTGGAGCTTTGTCAAATGCATAACAGATTATGACCATGAAGAAGTACAATTGGGCCAAGGGAGTTAGGGATTACTTATTATCGTGCATGACTACTTCAGAGGATGGCAGGGCTCACACTAGTAGTGGATGTGTAGTATTATCCCGGTAAGTAATAGTGTTGTTGCTACTGCCTTTGAATTATGTGCTACTGCTAATACTACTTTCTTACATGTTTGTTTTTGTCTTGTAGTACTTGATTTGTGAAAGAAGCACCGTGCTTTGTGTAATTGATGACTCCGTGCTACGTAAAGTGGAGTCCCCTTGCTTTCACAACGGCGTTAAAAAAATGCAAGTCCATCAAATTGATGTAAGTAACGGATGCAACTCCATATAATTTTAGTTTGCAAACATTAAACTATTACTACATATAAAAAATGTAGATGCTACTATTTGATTTTACATTTTCATTTAACTCAGCTACTCTCTTGTGATCATTTTTTCTTAAATTAATTGGGAAAATTTGTATTACAGATTGATAATCCTGAGGATGAGACAAATGAGAAAGATAACGAAGAACAAGGTGATGATGATTTTGTGAATCATCCACCAAATCATGCTGCTGCAAAGCTAAAAGGTAAAAAAAGACAACGAGCAGAAGAGACAAAAGCTGTTGAACCACAAAATCCATCATCAAGCCAAGCTAATGTGGTGGAGCAACAAGTGGGAAAAAAAACAAAGAGGGCAAAGAAGACTATAAAACATACATTGAGAGATATAGTAAGACTGTAGTAAGACTGCTCAAGCAAATCTATTGAATTTTACTTTAGCTTCTTAATTGGGTTCTGCTATTACCAAATTCTTTTCGCATTAATCTGCTACTATACTGAAAAACAATAAAAAGCTACTGCTACAAAATAAATCATAGTTGCTATTTGTTCAAAAATAAACTATTATTTTGTCTGAGAACCCTATATTTATTAGAAAAATACTGTACTACAGGTTGATAATGCAGTTGGTGACGATGACTTTGAAAACCCTTCACCAAAGAATGGTGCTACTATGCATGATGAGGTGGGAAAGAAGAAAGCAGCGAGGAAGAACTTGAAGAAGGGTGCTACTGCAGAAGCTGAAGAGGGTGCTCCTGTGGTGGCTAAGAATGGTGCTCTTGCAAAACCTGAAGAAGGTGCTCCTGTGGTGACTAAAAAGGGTGCTACTGCGCAAGATGAAGAGGGTGCTTCCGTGGTGGCTGAGAAGGGTGCTCCAGCAGAATCTGAAGAGGTGCTCATGTGGTGACTGAGAAGGGAGCTAGTGCATAAACCGAAGAGGGTGCTAGTGTACAAGTTGAAGAAGGTGCTACTGCACAAGCCTAAAAGGGTACTCCTGTGATGGCTGAGAAGGGTGGTACTGCACAAGTCGTAGAGGGTTCTAGTGGACAAGCCAAAGAGGGTGCTACTTCAGAAGCCAAAGAGGATACTCGTGAAGGCCTTGAATCATTCGACATTACATTAAATGGTTGGGTAAGTATAAAACTTAGATTGCACTTACAGTAGATATGAGTGGATTTAAACTTGACTCATTTATTTGTCCTTTTTTTTGCAGCTGGAAGGGAATGAAAAAGCTGATGCTGTGGATGATGAAGGTGAAGCATATGAAGAAGCATCAGCAGACACATAAGAGATTATGAAGAAGTTTTTTAATAATGATAAGGATGCAGATCAAGGAGGAGGACATGAAGAGTTTGTGAGTGAGAAAATGTATGATCCGGAGGACTTCAGGTTGTATGAAAAGTTTGTTGAAAAGGAGTCTAGGGAATTTCCAAAAGCAACTAGCGATGAGGAGTTGGAATACTGGCAAGGTTTGGCCAAAGTAAGGGGAGAAATGGTGGCGAGTGCAATTTATAGTTGTAAATAGAAGAATGACTCCTATGTGCGTCTTTAAGATGAAAGAGAAGAACTGAAGAGAAATAACACACAATTGAAGAAAAAACTGAAGCAGAAAATTGATTACATAAAAACGTTGGAATACAAGTATAAATTGTTGTTGCTAGAACAAAAGGGAGAAACGAGTGAAGGTTTAGGAGCCAAAAAGGTTGCTACTGTAGAGGGAGAAGAAGGTTCAACTGAAAATGTTGCTACTGCTGGGGAAGAAGAAGGTTCAGCTAGAAATGTAGAAGGTGCAGGAAAAAAGAAGGTTCAGATGTAGGAGGTGCAGCTGAAAGAGAAGGACCGAGGACACGTTCAGTTGTAAGAAGGATCAAAGCAAGGACCGACTGAAAAGAGAAGAAGATGAAAAATTTTGAGGTCCAGATTCCCTTAAGGAGACAAAGGAAGAAGCGTGATTGAAAGTCTATGTGTTTGTATAGAAGGGCTGCTACTGCTTATTTCTGTTTAGTTTGAGATTATGAGCTCATGAGGATCACAAATTTTCTTTGTTTAGTAGGTCATGTTTTTTTGGATATTGCGGATTAATCAATTGTACAATCGCAACTATTGTTTTATCATATGGATGAATATAATTATGTTGTTCTGTAGTTTTCGTACTTGAGGAGAGTGTAGGCATGATGTCTCTTGATATCTTGTGATCTTCAGATGTGATGCTCTTGATTACATTGTTCTGCAATGTTGCTACTATATTTGGAGTGTATAGGTTTTTGTTGTTTAAAATGCTGTTACTGTATTTGGTGTTTAGGTTTATGGTTTTTCTAGAAGCATATTATGACAACATTCCCTTGGTTTGTTGTATGAAATTGAAAGGCTCTTTTTAGATTGACATATTTCCTTTGATATACAACAGTTGCTACCACAAGGATCATAAAAAATCTAAAAAAAATGCAAATGTTAAAGAGCTGCATGCTACTACACAGCTTGGACTAGTTATATGTCTGCTACTACACTTGCTGAACCACTAGGATCACAAAAAATCCAAAAAAATGCAAATGTTAAAAAGCTGCTGCTATACAGACTGGACTACTTATATGTTTGCTACTATATTAATTTGTATTCAAATGATAATATTATTGTGGTGAAACATGTAAGAATGATAATAGGTTTAGGAGTGTACCGAGAAGAAACTTCAAGAGGTTCAGGATCGTGCCGAGCATACCGAGCGTCTATATGATACAGTGCAACTACAAGTTGCAACCCTATTCGAGGACCTAGGTATGCAACCTCCTCCTCCTCCTGCACAATTCCCCCCACACAACAACGATGATAGATGTGACAACAACAACAAATTTGACGACTCTTACTTTTTGATTTAGGATTTTGCACTTTTGTTTATGTTAAATTAGTTTGTATGAACAATTTTCTAATTCGCACTTTTGTTTTCGTTAATTTGGTTTGTATGAACAATTCTTAATCTAGTTATCAATATCAATTATGTATAAATTATGATTTAGTGTATTTGTTTCTTATTAAATCATTATTTTCTTTATTTTAAGTTTTGCACTTTGACAGAAATAAATTAAAACAATAACTAAATAATAAATACATTTTCAATAAATAACAATACGATATTAGGCGATGGAAACATAAAGATCGTCGCCTAAGATTAGTAACTAGCCGGCAAAAACCCAAAGCTTCCATCGACTAAGCAATACTAGATCGTTCAACAGTAGGGGTCTAACCCGACGACTAATATGTCACTTAAGTAAGATAAATAATTCTTCAGTACCAATCCTTACCGACAACAGTTCTGTTGTCTAAACCACCATCTGCTATAATTTTTACCGACAAGAGAAGTTTGTCGACAAAAGTTACTATCGACGAACATTCCGGTCTGGAAGGGAAGAAATTGTTCGTCGGAAAGTATATCTCTTAATCGACGACCACACTTGGTTTCGTTGGCTAAGCGCCTACCACACGACACTTAGCCGACCAATAGTTCGTCTGTTAGGTTTCTAGGCGACGAATATTTCTTCTTAGATGACGATTTCTTTCCATCGTCTAAGAGTCTTTTTCCAATAGTGAGCTCCCAACATTTTATTCCTTAAGAAACTATTACAACCATGGGACTGAGTAGTACTCAGATCCCCATTAGGTAAACAACCTAGAGGCATATCACATACTAGTAATAATTGACATGATCGAGTCAAGAAGGACAATTCTCTAGCCAAATATAACACCCATTTTCCGGGCTACATAACCAGCCATGCATCAGTAGCTCTATTAGCTTCGCGACAGACATAGTGGATGCTGGATGGTAGTACTATTAAGAAGGGCAATACTATAATGAATATTTTTAACTAAGCCTCTTCAGCAATACACTACCAGAAAATAGAACTTGGGTGACGAAATGAAAAAACCGGGCGACGATTTTTTTTTTCATCGCCCAAGGAAAAAAAATCGTCGCCTAAAGTTCAACTTTAGGCGACGAAAAAAAAATCGTCGCCTAAGTGTTAATTTCGTCGCCTAATATAGAAACTAGGGCGACGAAACAATATTTCGTCGCCTAAGATATTTATATCGTCGCCTAAGTTTTTTAATCCTTAGGCGACGAAACTCAAATATATCGTCGCCTAAGTATTTTATTTTTTTATTTTTACTTGGCCGACGAAATAAAATAATTTCGTCGGCCAAGATAATCCGAATAATTAAAATAAATAAAGCACGTTTAAATTTCATTATACAGGATTTTTTAATTTTTACTCTTGGGCGACAAATTTTGACAAATATCGTCGCCCAAGTATTATCTTGGCCGACGAATTACCCTAATTTCGTCGGCCAAGATAATCCGAATAATTAAAATAAATAAAGCACGTTTAAATTGTAAGGAAATGTTTTTTATTTTTATAGCCCCGTCAGCGTCTCGTCGATTGGAAACTATTCTCAGGTGAAAGTCCGGCCAGATTACGTGATTTGGAGGGTCGAATAGCCGTTTCCGTCCGTTTAGGGGTTTGACCGCGCCGATTGACCGGATGGATCGAGCCCTTATCTTTGTCAGATGGAGCTGAATTTTTTCCCACCTACGTAATTCGTTATGCTGGTCATATCTGACGGTCGGTTTTTAGTTCCTCTTCTCCGATCACCAAACTCACGTTATATGTACTAATGTTGTATAACTTTTTTATATAAGTGTTGAGTTTAAGTTTCGTTTTGAAGACAACGTATACGTAGAGGCCTCAAACGCAAAAAAGTCGTGAAATAAGATATGACCGGAACGGCGAAATACGTCAACCCGTGAAAAATGAAGATATTTTGGTAAAATTTCGGTGCCGGTTGTTCCAGTCAACGAATTTCTCTTATTTCTACCTAGTGGTAGCCCTATCCCGGGTATTTATTTTTTACCAAATTTTTATAGCCCCGTAAGAGTCTCGTCGATTGGAAACTATTCTCAGTTGAAGGTCCGGCCAGATTATGTGATTTGGAGGGTCGAATAGCCGTTTCCGTCCGTTTAGGGGTTTGACCGCGCCGATTGACCGGACGGATCGAGCCCTTATCTTTGTCAGATGGAGCTGAATTTTTGACCACCTACGTAATTCGTTATGCTGGTCATATCTGACGGTAGGTTTTCAGTTCCTCTTCTCCGATCACCAAACTCACGATATATGTACTAATGTTGTACAACTTTTTTATATGTGTTGAGTTTAAGTTTCGTTTTGAAGACAACGTATACGTAGAGGCCTCAAATGCAAAAAAGTCTTGAAATAAGATATGACCGGAACGGTGAAATACGTCAACCCGTGAAAAATGAAGATATTTCGGTAAAATTTCGGTGCCGGTTGTTCCAGTCAACGAATTTCTCTTATTTCTACCTAGTGGTAGCCCTATCCAGGGTATTTATTTTTTACCAAATTTTTATAGCCCCGTAAGAGTCTCGTCGATTGGAAACTATTCTCAGTTGAAGGTCCGGCCAGATTACGTGATTTGGAGGGTCGAATAGCCGTTTCCGTCCGTTTAGGGGTTTGACCGCGCCGATTGACCGGACGGATCGAGCCCTTATCTTTGTCAGATGGAGCTGAATTTTTTCCCACCTACGTAATTCGTTAGGCTGGTCATATCTGACGGTAGGTTTTCAGTTCCTCTTCTCCGATCACCAAAATCACGATATTCTGAATTTTATGATAGAACTCTTGGCCGACGATTTTCTTAATCTTGGGCGACGAGATTTATAGTGAAGAACATCGTCGCCCAAGTAGACTCTTGGCCGACGATTTTCTTCATCTTTGGCGACGATATTTATAGTGAAGAACATCGTCGCCCAAGTAGAGTATCTTAGGCGACGACATTAAAAAATCGTCGCCCAAGATTATCTTGGCAAACGATTTTCAAAAAACAGGGCGACGATTTTTAGAAAATCGTCGCCCAAGAACGCCAATATAAAAGGCAAAAATTCATAACCCTAACCATTCGCGCAGCCGTCTCTCTCTCTCTCCGAAAATCCAAGCCCTCTCTCTCTCTCTCTCCGAAAATCCAAGCCCTCTCTCTCTCTCTCTCTCCCGTGAGGCACCGCACGAGGCCTATATCTACAGGGAGTTTCTCACGCCTCTTCATCCCGTGAGGGTCTCCGAGCAGGCGGACGGAGATGAATCCGTCGGCTCAGCCTCATCCTCAGGTAATTTATTATTACTGTTTTGTCGATTTAAAATTTTTTTTTTTGTAAAAATGTATTATTAATATTAAATTTGATTCACAATGTCACAGTCGCCGGAACGAGAAGGCGGAACAGGAGAGGCACCGTCAGCAACAAGGGACTCGATAGGGCGGTCGAGTCCGCTGGACGGATCGCCATCCCGTTTTCTAACGGGAAACCGGTGGACGCCGTGTTGGGAAACCGGTGGACGCCGTGTTGGGAAACCGGTACACGCGCGCCGCGGGAGGCACCATCCGCTCCAGACTCCCTACGTTGTGGGTAGTCTGGAGCCAGGTTCCTGATGGAGTGAAGGAGATGCTCCATCAGTCGATGTCGGTGAGTTTACTCGATCAATTACTATTTTTTTAACTAATAAATTATTTAATTATCGAAAAAAATACTAACAAGTGGTAATGCAGCAATGGTTTGTGGTTCCCGAGGAGGGACGTGACTGGGCGGACAAGGCCCATAGGGAGAGGTACCTCTATTTAATAATTTATTAAATTTTATTTTTTTAATAATATATTTAATATTTTTTTTGTATATGTAGGTTCAAGGAGTGGAAGCACGACCTCCGGTTACACTGGAAGCAGTACGGGAGCGACCGTTCGGGTACCCCGAAGGAGTTCGAGTATCGGGAGTACGAGTAGCGGTGGCTTCTTGTCACGCAGTTCAACGACCCTCACAAACAGGTAATTCGTAAACAAATTTGAATATTTAATTAGTGAATTAATTATAATTGTATGTTTTTAAATATTTACTAACGATAATTTTTTTTTAAGCACCTCGCCCGGGTGAACGCTGAGAACCGGCAACAGAACACAACCAACCATCGTGCCGGTTCGAGGCCGTTTTCGGCCATCATGGACGACGTGCGGCGAGAGCGGCCAGAGGAGAATCCCTATGTGGGGACCTTTCAGAGGGCATATCCTCATTCTGAGGAGGATCTTATAAGTTCCTTATATTTTCTAATTTTTAATTTTAATTACATTTTATTAAATGTATATTAATATTTTTTTTTAATATATCCAATTAGGCGAGGGTGAGGGAGGCGGAGCAAGAGGTCATGAGAGGCATGGTGAACGACGCATGGCCCGGCACGGCAGAGGATGACATGTCAGAGGCCATGTCCAGGATCGACACTTCAGATCCTACCGTTGGGGCGCGGATTATGGCCACTGCCTTCGCGCAGCGTTCCAACACCTACTACTGCCGGGGTATGGGAGGCGCTGGAAAGGGGATCCTGAAGACGACGCCAGGATTTCAGCGCAAGGGAGCCGCCGGAGCCTCAAGCAGCAACAGTCGGCTACATGATCAGTTCGAATGTCTACAGTCTGAGCTGGAAGCCCAAAGAGCGAGGGAGATGGCGGTGGCTGCGCATATGGAGCAGGTGAATGAAGTCACCAATGCCAACCAGGCGGCTATGGGACAGTGGATGACTGCCTGCATCGCTGCACATGCGGCCGGACTTGATATTCCGCCCATGCCTACGCCTATACCATTACCTCAGTGGCCCCAGCCTCCTCAGCCTGACCAGCCGCCGCCTCAGGACCCTCCGAATGGGAACGATGAGTTAGATTTCGAGATATTCCGTAGGCAGATGGACTGAATTTTTGTAATAAATTATTTATAAATTTATAAATTTGTGTTATTTTAAATTAAATTTTAGTACTAGAAAATTTTAAAGAAATGCCGAAAAAAAATTCCAGCAAAAATTAAAAAAACATTATTTATATATTTAAAAAAATTATTTAAATATTTTTAAAAAAAATTTAAATATATCTTAGGCGACGAAATTGCTAAATCGTCGGGCAATGACTTACCATATAAGACGACGAAAAAAAAGTATCGTCGCCTAAGATGTAGTGATCTTAGGCGACGAAATATTTAGTTTCGTCGCCCAAGGTTATAACATCTTAAGCGACGAAACAATTTTTCGTCGGCCAAGGTGTTAAATCTTGGGCGACGAATATTTTTGGGCGACGAGAAGTAGATTTTAGGCGACGAAATTAGTATTGTCGCCTAAGAATTACTCTTAGGCGACGACGGAATGAATTTTCGTCGCCCAAGTTCTTGGCCGACGCACTTCTGGCGACGACGTCTTGGCCGACTACGTGTCGTCGCCTAAGTACTTAGGCGATGAAATTTTTTAACAGGGCGACGATTTTTTTTCGTCGCCCAAAGTGAAATTTCTGGTAGTGATATATATAATATCTCTCCTTAATTAAAAGCATAGATGAATTGCCTCCAACGAATCAGTTTCGACAACAATATTCCCTAATCTTCTCTCCAAAGCAAGCTCTAGACACAACATGTATTGTATAGACATTAAACAAATTAAAGAAACTGTATAGAGAGCCGCTCCACACAAAGCGGAGCGAGAATACCAAAACCTAGGGTTTTGGCGTTAGGCAGGGAGAACTCTAACTGCGGGCTTCTCAACTCAGCGAGGCTCTCAGACTGGTATGTGGACTGGGTGAGGCGGCAATCTTGGTTTCGAGCGAATAGAGGCAGATGGATTTTGGTTCATGTCAGCGTTTGAGACGGTGGTGTTTGACTCTATGTTTTGGGAGCACCGTCCTTGGAGGAGGTGGTGTACAGGTCGCGGGGGCTTGGAAAATCTTCCTGACAAAGGTGAAGCTATTATAATCTATTATTCTGATTGGGGTTAATCGGGAGCGTTGGTTGCAGCGGTGGCTGGCGGCGATGATCATGGGTTTCAAGGCGGCCAAGCCACCGGACTGAATCAGGGGCATGAGGCACTGCTAAAAAATAACGTCTTAGCCGACAGAATCAAAATAATTCCGTCGAATAAGTTCATCTTCATTGATGGAAACACAACCGTTGTATAGGACATCACATTTGTCGCCTAAGATGTATTTAGATGACAAAAAATGATTGTCGAGGTCTTTTGTCGACTAAGATATTATTATTAGACAAAATATAATTCGTCATCTAAGTTTCGTCGGCTTAGTAAACCATAGGCGACTAATAATTTCAGTCGGTAAACTTTCGTCAGCCTACAAACTCTTAGGTGACGGAAAATTTCTTCCGATGCACTCCGTTGACTAAGATCTTCCTAGGCGACGGAACAATTCCGTCGTCAAAGCTGATCTTTGGCGACGAAAGATTTTCTGTCGGTGTAGTTAGTCCTGGGTGACGAACCATGTTTCGTCGTGTAAATAAGTCTTGGGTGACAAATATGTCTTTCTTAGCCGACGAACTATTCCATCGATTAAGAAATTGAATTATTGTCTGACACAGCATAGAAGGAATATATTTTTGTTGAAGCCTTTTGTCTTAGGCGACGAAATATTCTGTCGGCTAAGTAAATTATAATTAATTTATACAACTTTCTGCCCAGAAGAGAACACAATTAAACTTTACTGTTTATAGGCCATAGTTTCTGCCCAGAAGAGAGAACGATTAATGTTGTTTCGGAAGCTTTTCTTCACGTCTTCAAGAGCTGCGCGCTTCTCTCCTAATTGATACGTATGTAACTATACTTCAATTCATCTACTTTCTTTATTTAGGCATATTTTCCGATGACTTTAATTACCGGTCCAATTTTGATGAAATGTTGCTTATTACTTGTGACGATAATATTTTGATGCATGCATGATATATATATATATATATATATATATATATATGTAACTTTGATAGTACGTGTGTGTGTGTGTATATATATATATATATATATATATATATATATATATATATATATATGCATGTTGTAATTTTTACAGTGTGTGTGTATATATATATATATATATCTATCTATCTTTGTGTGTATAATATGTTTGTATAATCTGTGTATGTGTATACAAGTAACTATATATATGTTTGTATATATGTGTGTATAATATTATGTTTGTGTGTGTATATATATATAACTTGATATATACAGCACATCCCTTCCTTAATTTTCTTCCAGTTTGATACTTGGATATTTGTTTTACTCTTTTCCAGGTCTTTTCTTTACTCTGGAATGCTTCCAGTTTTTGTTATTCTCATATATGTTCAAGTGTCAAAAATTATTAGGGATCAGTAATTTTCCTTACGAGAGCAACCAAAGTTTCTAGATGATTGTTATAACTTAGATACCTTTCAAGCATCTTCTAATGACATAATATGTAGTAAACTCTCAAGTATGGAAAATTATTGGGGGTCAGTAATTTTCCTGAACAGAGGAACCACGGTTTACTGACCCCCAGTAACCACCCTGTAACAAAAAAAACTGAAATTGACAACCAAAGATAACTGAAAATGACAGAAAGTTCAAATGAATAGACCAAAAAGCATCATCTAATGACATAACAGGGTAGTAAACTCTCAAGCATGGAAAATTATTAGGGGTTAGTAATTTTCCTGATCTGAGCAACCAAAGTTTACTAACCCCCAATAACCACCCTGTAACAAAAAAAAAAACTGAAACTGACATATAAATCAAAGGAATAGACCAAAATAAAAAAACAAGTTCTTGCACTCAAATTAAAAATAATTCATATGTTCTTGCAACACTACCAAAATATTACATATTTTCACATTTTTCAAGATCCTACATTTAAAGTGGCACTAATCTTTGTTCTATATTGATGTCCATGAACTTTAGCAGCACTTTGTTCTTCATTTCATTAGCACCATCTTCTGTCGATTTTTTCCTATGATATAGACTCTCTATAAAGTGGAGCAAAAATGATCCACAATCTGATCTACAATGTATAAGAAACAGTGTTACTAAATTTTTTACCCCAATAAAACAGTTTAAATGAAGTTTAAAGGTACTTACGATAAATACTTTTTGTTGCGGGCAAGAAAAGACATCAATCAGCTGGTATCTTGCTTGATAAACATTTTGGTCCAACATTCATCTTCTTGTTCTTTTCTCTTCAACACTCATCATCGAATAACCGTCAACCTTTATTCCTTGGCTATCATGCTCATCATAGTTTTCCCTCCATTCCTCAGGGTCTAACTCTTGGTTGAGAGGGTATATGGTGGAATCATATATACGTTTGATGAACACCACAATGTGTTTCACCTGTTGATTCCAACACACAAGTAAATTACAACTCAAACAAACAAAGAGAACAAGCAACAAACAAAACCCAAGAGAAGTTTACTGCCCCTTGTAAACTTCTTACCCTAATAAATCAGTTACGACTCACCACTCCCATTGCATTCTGAAAGTGGATGTTGGTGTCAGTAGAGTATTCTTTCCTTGCCGGTAGCATTGAGTTGAGGTGATAGAAGCATCGATCTTTGTTGTAAATCTCGACCAAGATATAGTGGTGGTTGACCCCGTGATGTACTGGAATGAAAACCAGTTCCTAACTAAAGATGGACCACAGAGGATTAATAATGGAAAGCTCTATATCCAATTCATTACATTTGAATTCCCCCTGTTTTCTTCCTCCAGCTAGGAACTCCTTCAATTTTTGTTCATGTACCACCGCATCGCGCTGTATTTATAAAAACAAGTAGTAAGATTGTGTTATTTGAAAAAAGTAACGGAGGAGACCACTGTCCAGCGGCACATTGCTATTTCAGGTTAAACTACTTACCGCTGCCTCTATGTCTAGGAATTTGACCGAGACCTTCTTTTCCACTTCCTCTTTCAACATTTGGAGGTACATCTTGATTGTCTGCATGTACAACATAAGTCACAAATTACAACAAAGAATACATCTTAGGTTACTCAAACATCAACTTTATTAGGGTTAGTAAGACCATAATTTTTTTCTCACATTAGATGTAATCTCTCCTCCTTGAATTATTCTCTTCAAGTCGTCTTTGGTAATGTCAATGATACCATCACAACACTCCTAATACCGGAAACTGTGTAGACACAAATAATTCAAAATTAATCAAGTCAAACTAGGGAACTAATTCTAATGTTATATATAAACTAGGGAAGAATAAACTTACTCATCATTTTTGTCCTTGTTCAAATCAAACCAGTTCTTATAGTGACGCGTCACATTTTCATCCAAGAACTTCCATGTATTGGTGTTGCAGTTCACTCCACAAATAAAAATACCATTCTTCTTTGTTCTTTTTAATAGCTTTAGCCCTTCAGGGGTGTCATACTCCCATTCTTCTTCTTTTCATTTTTCCACAGTTTGTTTCCTTTTCTTCACATATTTCTTCATCCCTTCTGCTTGTTGTCCTTTATTCTTTAAGCTGATTTCTTCATTAATTTTTTTTCTTGTCATTTGCACAGCTTGAGCAACAAGTTTCTCTAGTTTAGACAGGTCGACATCGGTCTTCACAGGTTCATCATCTTCTGGAAATATCGAATGCAATGGGGCTGGTTCTGCTGGTTCAAAAAACTACACAAAAGAAAATACACAAGTTATCCTAAAAAAATTAATAAAACACAATATTTATTGGGGGTCAATAAACTAATTTTTACTCTTACCTTTTCAGTTCCTGGTTGCTCCTCTCTGCAGTTATGATCTTCCTCTTCAACCGGCTTTGACCTATCCGCCTCCTCCTTCTTCTCCTTAGTTACACATATTATCTGCTCTGTCTGAGCATTCGTCGCCTTGTGTAATTGTATCTTGAGAGCCTTTATTTGATTTTTGTCTGCCCTCATTTCTTTCTATAGCTCAATCATTTGGCTGTTCTCTTTTTTTAACTTGCCGAGAAATTCAATGTTTATCTTCAACAAATCTTAATTTGCTTTGGCAAGTTCTGTCAGCTTCTTCTTCATATCTTCCAACAGCAGCTCCTGTATATGTTATAACAACGACATCGTTACAGTTAAACAATTATATCCAAATAAACAAGTTTACTGCCCCCAGTAAACTTTTACTGGGGCAGTAAACTTTTATTGAGGCTAGTAAACTTGCAATTTAGTATCCCTTTTCAATTTCATAGCCACAACACATAACAGATACCCTAATACACAACTTTTAGCCCCCTAGTTAACCCAATAGAAGTTTTACTGTCCCCAGTAAACTTCTACTGAGGGTCAGTTAACTTGCAATTCAAAATCTCATTTTCAATTTCATGGCTACAACACACAACAGATACCCTAATAAACAACTTTTAGCCCCCTACACTACCAGGACAAGCACTTTAGCCGACGAAAAATTTTTGTCGGCCTGTTAAAAAAATTCGTCGGCTAAGGTCTTAGCCAACGAGCCTTCGTCGGCTATAGTGTCGTAAAGAAAAGGCCGTCTGTGATGACTTTAGCCGACGAAATTTTTTTTTCGTCGGCTATAGTCCCATAGTTAGCCGACGAAAAACATGTCGTCGGTTTTTTCCCAGACTTTAGCCGACGAAATATTCGTCGGCTAAAGTGCGTAATAAATAATTAAAAATAACTATACCCGACGAAATTTAATATAATTCGTCGGCTGAAGTGTGTAATAAATAATTAAAAAATAACTATAGTCGACGAAATATAAAATATTTCGTCGGCTAAACCATATAAAAAAATTTAAAAAATAACTATAGCCGACGAAATATACTATATTTCATCGGCTAAACCTTATAAAAAAATTAAAAAATACTATAGCCGACGAATATAGTGTTTAAATATCGTCGGCTAAAGTTGCTGGGTTTTGAAAAAAGAAAAAAAAAACAGCAGAAACTTTCGGCCACCTCCAATCACGACAAAATTTGACAGAATCTTCCTCTCAACATTTCGAACAACTTTCTAGAAGAAGTCGAAGCTCAATTCTAAGCCTAAACAGGTCAATCGACTGAAAATATAAAAATCCCCAATTTTAAACCCTAAAAACTTCAAATCTTCGATTCTCTTCACACACACCGAATCGAGCTACTAATTCTAGGGGAATGTAGTACTAATCAAACTCAACTTATCCATATATAGAACTCACCAAATGGTGATCTAAGGAAGGAGAAATTCGATCGACACCGAATCCGAACCGGCGGAGTTTTGGAGCTATATTTATCCCTCACGGCGGCGCCACTCGATGCACCACCTATCCAACAATGAAGTAGAGACGACGACGAAGCTTTTGGGACAAGTGTGACGGTCTCCGGTGGCTTAACGGCGGAGCTAGGCCGAGAAGAAAATTTGGCAGATAATAGACTTCTTACCATCCATCTTCGGCTATATAAAGAACTTTAGCTGACGAAATTCTTTATTTTCGTCGGCTAAACTCTTTTGAAAATTTTGGTTGACCGCTAAAAAATTTTGGTTGAAAATTTTGAAAATTTTTCGACTTTAGCCGACGACTTTTCATATATTTTCGTCGGCTAAAGTCCTTTGAAAATTTCGTCGGCTAAAGATACCAATTTCGTTGGCTAAACCTTCTAAATTAGTCGGCTAAACTTTATAAATTCATCGGCTAAACCTTTGAAATTCGTCGGCTAAATCTTTGAAATTCGTCGGCTAAATGTATTTTTATACATTTGGCATGTTGTGATTGTGATGATCAAACTTGAGAAACAGAAATCCAACCGTCAGATCTGACCATCATGATAAAATACATGTATGAGAAAAAATTCAACTTGATCCGAAAAGAATAAGGGCTCGATCCGGACGGTCAATCTCTTAAGTCAAACCCCTAAACGCATGGAAAAGGTCGTTCGACCGTCTAAATTACGTATTTTGGCCGGACCTCTAACTGAAAATAGTTTTAAACCGATGACACGCAACAAGTCGTATAAAAATTTTACGCAAAATAACCACCGAATATAGGGCTATTCATAAGGGGAAAAAATGAAAAATTGCATTGACCGCAACTATCGGCACCGAATATTTACCGGAATAGTGTGTTTTTTCAACCGTGGATGTATTTCAACATTCTCGTCATATCTTATTTCATGACTTTTTGGCGTTTGAAGGTTTTACGTATAGTTTGTTTTTGGCATTTAAACAAGTTATATAACATTAGTATGCATATTGTGATTGTGATGATCAAACTTGAGAAACAGAAATCTGACCGTCAGATCTGACCATCATGATAAAATACATGTATGGGAAAAAATTCAACTTGATCCGAAAAGAATAAGGACTCGATCCGGACGGTCAATCTCGTAAGTCAAACCCCTAAACACACGGAAAAAGTCGTTTGACCTTCTAAATTACGTATTTTGGCCGGACCTCCAACTGAAAATAGTTTTAAACCAATGACACGCAACAAGTCGTATAAAATAGTTTTAAACCGATAACCACCGAATGTAGAGCTATAGTAGGTAATAGAAAAATTTTAAGGTTTAGCCGACGAATACCCTAACGTATTCGTCGGCTATAGTATGTAATTAAAAAATTAAAAAATAACTATAGCCGACGAAATATTAGGTTATTCGTTGGCAAAAACCATCTTAGCCGACGAATTATAGTGTATTTCGTCGTCTAAATGAAAAAAATACATTAAAAAAAACAGACGATATTCGTCGCCCTGGTTTTTTTTTCGTCGGCTAAAGTCTGCAAATATAAAGCACTTTAGCCGACGAAATTATAATATTTCGTCGGCTAAACTTTTAAAAATTTCATCGGTTAAAGTTTAAAAAGTTCCTCGGCTAAACTTTTAAAAATTTCATCGGCTAAACTTTTAAAAATTTCGTCGGCTAAAGTTCACAGACTATAGCCGACGAAAAAAATTATTCAGCCGACGAAATATTAATTTTGTCGGCTAAAGTTGACCATAGCCGACAAAAATTTTAAATTAGCTGACGAAAAAAAAATTCGTCGGCTAAAGTCCACTTTAGCCGACGAAAAAAAAATTCGTCAGCCTGGTTTTTTTATTTTCGTCGGTTAAAGCCTTTCTTTTGGTAGTGCTAGTTAACCCAGTGGAAGTTTACTGAGGCAGTAAACTTCTACTGGGGGTCAGTAAACTTGCAATTCAGAATCTCCCTTTTAATTTCATGGCCACAACACATATGAGATACCCTAATAAACAAATTTTAGCCCCCTAGTAAACCTAGTATAAGTTTACTGCCCCTAGTAAACTTCTACAAGGAGTGAGTAAATTTGCAATAAATTAACTCCCTTTCAATTTCAGGGCCACAAAACACAATAGATACTAATTTTTAACATAATAAACAACTTTATTGGCCCCTAATAAACCCAATAGAAGTTTACTGACCCCAGTAAACTTCTACTACAGTAAACTTCTACTAGGAGTCAGTACTTGCAATACATTAACTCATTTTCAATTTCACGGCCACAACAATAACATATACCATTTCTAAACCTATAACCAACTTTATTGCCCCTTAATAAACATAGCAAAAGTTTACTGTCCCCCAGTAAACTTCTACTGGGGCTAGGGACAGTAAACTTGCAATATAGTAATTTCCTTTCAATTTTAGGGCCACAACACACAACAAATACTCATTCTTAACCTAATAAACAATTTTATTGGCCCCTAGTAAACCCAATAGAAGTTTACTGCCCTTGCAATACAGTAACTGTCTTTCAATTTTAAGGTCACAACACACAACAGATACACATTCTTAATCTAATAAACAACTTTATTGGCCCCTAGTAAAGCTAGTAGAAGTTTACTACCCCCAGTAACTACTGGAGGTCAGTAAACTTGCAATACATTAACTCACTTTCAATTTCACAGCCAAAACACACAACAGATACACATTCTTAATATAATAAACAACTTTATTGACCCATAGTAAACCTAGTAGAAGTTCACTGCCCCCCAGTAAGCTACTGGAGGTTAGTAAACTTGCAATACATTAACTCCCTTTCAATTTCACAGTCACAACACACAACAGATATCGTTACTTAAATAACCAATTTTATTGCCCCCTAAAAAATATAGTAGAAGTTTACTGCCCCACAGTAAACTTCTATTAGGGGTCAGTAAACTTGCATTACAGTATCTCCATTTCATTTTCATGCAAATTATACACAGTAAATCTTACAAAAATCAACAAATATAATATTTATCTTAATCTGTAACAGTTATGAACTGAGAAACCCTAGAATATTCATGTTTTCATATTCATGGCCTTTAATCGCTATAAATCAGAACATCAAGGTTCAATATCATTAGAGAAGTTCAAAATAAGCCTAAATTCAATAAAATCCAACATGTACCTGTTTTTATGGATTTTTCAAGCGAGGTTGAGTGAGAGCGATTGAAGCAGAGATCGATGTCGAGACTTATCCATAGATCGACTGAGATTGAGCCAGAGAGCGATTTCAAATTAATCTGAGATTTAACGAGAGAGCAGTTATGGACTGAGATTTAACGAGAGAGCAACGTTGATCGATGGACTAACGGAGATCGTTTTAAACCTGAAACTAGAGATCGCGATCGAGAGAGAGACGTACAATTTTTTTATTTTCGTGGAGAGTGGGAGAATGAGAGATTATAATGTGAAGGATATAATAATTATTTCACGTTGAAACAGGAGAATGGGCTACTCAATACTTTTTTCATTGAAATAGGCTTTAAAATTTCTGTTTTTTATGTACTGGTTATTTTTCCTAATAAGTGTGTGTGTATATATATATATATTTCTCGTTTATTATTCATGTTTTTTTATTATATATTTTTGTTTCCTGTTATTATAGTGTACAACATGGATAAGAGGTGGATTTAATTAGGGAGGGGGTCCCCTCTTTATATGAGAGGCATTTTTGATTTTCTTGAGTTCGTGCGTCTACATAGTCCTCCAGTCAAAATCATTCACATATGTTCGTGCAACAAATATCTCAATCGGAAACCAGTGACATATGAAGACATGTATTCTCACTTGGCACTAAACAGTATTTGTCTTAGTTATACCATATGGACATGGCATGGCGAAAATCTCTATATATGATTTTACATAAATTAAATATATATTGCTTTTTAATGTTACATAATGTAACAACGTTACTCTTAAAAGTGTTTTATCTTGATGATTCGTCTATGGGTGAGGGTTGGAAAGTGGTGCAAGTGATGTCACATAAGAATATTTGGAGTGCAACTACACTAGTAGGGGATAGTGAGTGTGGGCCTAGTGAACCAACAACTCATCAACCGAATGAAGCATATCAAGAGGAATCTCCACATGTAGTCCAATTATTGAGGATATTCGTGTCAAC
The DNA here is from genome assembly GCA_034370585.1 of Fragaria x ananassa. Classification (NCBI taxonomy): domain Eukaryota; kingdom Viridiplantae; phylum Streptophyta; class Magnoliopsida; order Rosales; family Rosaceae; genus Fragaria; species Fragaria x ananassa. The sequence goes on from CP139769.1 coordinate 18,580,979, forward strand.
AACTAACACATTCCGGCTATCATAGGTTACATTCTAGTTACACCATTTGAACTAAACTAGCTACAATGCAACGCCAATCATGATGACGACGGTTTCATAGATAACGAATACATAGAGGATGATGAGTATTCTGACCAAACTGAGGACGATGATGATTCAAACAACTCAGATTATCATGAGTACGATTAATGTAACAATTATTATGTATTTCGATCAGTCTAATCTACTTGTATTAATTTGGCATAACTTCGGATATGCATTTTTAAATTAATTTGTAACCGTTAATTATTCATACAAATTTCTATTTTTGTTACAGAAAAAATAGAATCGGAATAGTCTCCTCATTTCATTAACAACCCTCTTTATGTAGAGGTCGATTACATGCACATAATGACGATATTCAATGCTAATAATAACGTATATAATGACTAATTGATAGTTGATCGAGCGGTTACATCCTTTGATCACTAATTCCGTAATTTACTTTCGTCAGTTACTTTGACGAAGACACACATATGGTATTTTCCTTCAACACTCCCCCTTGTGTCAAGTCAAAGTTAAATGGTGCATGGATTGTTGCCTCATTAAAAACCTTGCTAAGTAACAAAACCAGTAGGACAAAATAAATTTTAGTCGAAGGGAAAAAGAGCACAATGCACCTATGATAGTGTATGTGTGTTAGACTCCCCCTGAAGTCTTCACTCCCCCGTGATCCTTACATCAATCAAGGGAGCTAGGAACCTCTTTGCATTTCTATGTTCCTCACATGCTTCTAAGATATAGCCTTAGCTATGATTTGAGAAACATGTTTACAATATTGTCCATAGACCTTGCATTACTTGAATCTTGTTGAGAGGCTTATGTTTCTCATAAGGTATCGTCGTGTTCCCAATGATGATTACATAACCAATTTGGGAATGATTTATTTATCATAGATAACTAACAGTAAAAACCAACCAAAGCATCGTTTGAGCTTTTCATGTAGGGGATTACAGTTCCATCTGCATTCCCTTTTGTCTTTCTATAGATATAGGATGAACCCAAATCAATGATTCATTTAGGTATCAAGATACATTCTTTATATACCTACTAATAACACTGTCACGCCCCGACTCTTAAATTTTATCTTATTTACTAACATAATGTTAATAAGAGTTTTATCATCTTGGTCATTGAGTATATAGTTTAATTGGTCCCTAGAGAGGTTTTGGGGGAAGATTATTTCGAAGGAATTATTCGTTGGAGAAAAATGTGACGACGGTAAAAATGGTAAATTTTAGTTAGTAAAAGATAATTTTTATTAGGGTATTATTTTTGGGATGTTAAATTTTTAGAGTGGGTTATTTAGTAGTGTGAACCGGTTAGGCCAAGCCCAATTCTTTTTCCCCTCTCTCTTCTCTCTCCTCCCTCCCGATTCTCTCTCCCACTCCCTCTGCCCGGAAAGCTTCCCCGAGCCCGACCGCAGCTGTCCAGACATCGTAGGTCGCTGCACCTGTCCCAATCGGTCGGCCATCTCCTCCTCTTCCTTCCTAGACTAGTGGCAGCTTCCCTAGCGCCGCCGTGAAGGAGAAATCGAGTCGGGAAGTCCTGACTGTCCTGAGAGCCCCGTCGCCGGAACTCCCTCCTCCGACCACCATAGCTAGCGATCCTTTGATCGTTGGAAAGCCCTCCTCCCCTACAGCAAACCCCTAAGAGGTTTTGCTCCCCCTTGAGCTAGGTAAGGACATCTAGTGAGTGGAAGTTCTAAGGTTTTTCGTAATGTTTTCGTTCGATTGGCATAGTTAGACTTGGAATTGGTGTTTGTGTTAGTTCGGAAAGTTGTAGAGGAGGTTAAGAGGAAGGTGCTGTCAAATTTTGGTAGGCATTGGAGGTCGCCGGAGTTGGCCGGCGGCATCGCCGCTGTTAAGTGAATTTTTATAGTTTTAGATTTGTTTTTCGGAGGGGAGTTTAATGAAGTGTAATTTAGAATTCTTGGAGGAGTTTCAGATAGGTTTTGGAATATTTCTAGAATTTGTGAGTTATGATGGTTATTGAGTAAAAATGCAGTCGTAAGTTATTCATGGTTAGGACGGTGGAAGGTGATTTTAAGGATGTCAGTAATTGTGGAAAAATATTGTTGGCATCGAATATAAGATTTAGGTAGATAGGCATGGTTGAGCCCGTAAAGCTCAGATTTAAGTCTGCCTATTTTTATATAAGCGTCGGTATTTTCATTGAGGATTTAATTATGTTTTTGGAACAGGAAGTAAGGAGGCTCGAGCAGAAGAGACCTCTGACCGACATCAGGCTTAAGCCTAATTTGTGAGTGGACTTTTGATTTTAAATTAAAATGCATGCAATTGTTTACTGTTGAGTAATTTATTTTGTTGAAACATTTAACGTCATTTTTATTTGACGATTTTATGTATTTTGGAGAATTACCGAAAATCTCATTTTCGGTAAATTATAAATATATTTATGAGGAGAGTATGTATATAAATGCTAGCTAATCATATGTATATGTCCACCTTAATGACATATTATATACTGCATTATGGTGTGACGTGAGCGTTGGACATAAGCGTAGTTGCCTTATATGAGTGTTTAATTCATATAGGGGGGATGGGCACATATCTATACACATGTCTGTCCACTTTAATGACGTAGTGTAGCACCGTATTAAGGCGTGACGTGAGCGTTGGACGCAAACGTAGTAGCCCAATATAGATTATTTTAAATCTATTAATTTATATTAGGAGTATCGGCTTGTATAGATACATACGTATATTGATATATATTTTTGAGCTGAGCAGACTCGATATTTAGGAGTATCGGCTTATATAGATACATACGTATATTGATTTCTCATTTGAAGCATGCATTCGTTTTTTGGTGGAAATTAAATTGGGATGTTTATTTTTCTTTATTTATTTTTGTCCACTCACTCTAACATTTCCGGATGTTTTCCCTTGAGCCCTTCGTTTTAAAAATGTCAAGTCTGCAGAGTTCGGGTTAGACCTTGTAGGAGGCGTTGAGGCATAGTTACCCATCTCTCAGCCACTTTCCACCAGTAGGTTACTTGCTTAATCTATTATGGTATTTTTTTCTGCTTCCGTTGTTTTTAGTAGCTCTGAATACCCTTGGGATTTTTGTATAATATTTTCGATGGTGTGCTAAGACCAATATTTTATTATTTGGATATTTATGGTTGAATTGGAGAATGGTTTATTTGTTATTACGAGGGTAGTTCTGTAACTTTTCCGAGTTAGGGTTGTCCATCTTCAATGGAGGTTTGTCGAGTTCTTCAGTAAATTTTCTTTGGAGGTGGTCCCCGCAAGACTTACTTCGGGTTTTAGGGTGAAATTCGGGGTGGGTCTTGACAGTTAGTATCAGAGCTCTAGGTTTCGTTTTCTACCTCTTTATCACTATCATATTTGCCTAAGTAGCACGTAGTGTCTATAGAGTGATGATCCGACCGCAGCGGATTCATCAGCAGTTTATGCTTAGGATACTATATGTTATTGGGTATGTGTGATAGTTCTGTTAGTCTTATTTATAGACTACTAAATGTCTTCCTTCTCAGGTACTATGCCTCCTAGACGCCGACCCTGTGCGGCTACCTCGACCAACGCCAATAAGGGTGATGAAGTGAAAGGATTAGCGAATTCTATTGGATATTTGCTGATGGATGTTTTAGTTAGGGTTCATCACCCTCGGTCTGTGAAGAAGAATGATGTTTCTGATGCAGGGGCAGTTGAGTTCAAGGTGCCAAGGGACCCCTTGATGCATACTCTTAGGTGGACAAGATGGAAAGGGCATTTGAGAGCACTGAACTTCTAGAAGAAAAGAAGGTGAAGATGACAGTGTCATTTCCAGATGATTCAGCTCATCATTGGTGGACTCTCGCCAGCAGGAGTAATTATGGTGCCCAAAATATGATTTGGGAGCAGTTTAATACGCTCTTCTTAGGTCAGTATTTCAATCACGCTTATCGTAGTAGGATTCAGTCAGATTTTTTAAACATAAAGAAGAGAGACGATGAGGGTGTCATCGAGTTTGAGTAGAGGTTCACTACTTTGAGCTATCATGTGACATATCTAATTCCTGATGAGAGGACCGAGATTGATATGTTCATTGGGGCACATGGTAGAGTGTATGCAGACAAGATGATAGGTGTTATCTACCCGACTTTTCTTGATGTAGTTGGTGCAGCCATGGCCATTGAGACCAGGGGGACTTATAGTGCTCAACCTCGAGATTTCAGTGTTCCCTGTCAGGGTCAATCTAAGAAGGCTGCTTCGTCATCCACTTCTAGATCTTCAGCGGGTAGTGGCAGTAGTGAGGGATCAGGTTCTAGTTCTTGGTTCAGAGCTAGGGGCATAACAAGAGACCCTTTAGGAGTCAGTTGGGTAGGCAGCAGACTGGTCAGTTTGGTGCTTGTGGCAGTTCTCAAGGTGGATCATTTGGTGGTCAGACTTTTTCTTTTGGTCAGCAACTTTATTCTTGGTGCTTTTAGTGCGTTGGCCAGGATCATTTTAGGAGATAGTGTCCCTTATTGGCTCAGAGGACCATGTCTGCCCCTACTTAGCCAGTCGGTCAGTCTTCAGCCAGAGGCTCCAGTGGTGGTTCTCAAGGTGGTTCAGCAGCCAGGGGTGGCTCTCAGCAGCATAGTGGTCAGCGTGGACGTCCCATGACTCGCGCTAGACTTCATGCTATGACCCAGCAAGAGGGTCATACTTCTCCAGATGTCATCATTGGTACGTTATTAAGTTTTGGTCAGCCAACTCTTACTTTAATTGATCTCGGAGCCACGCGTTCATTCATGTCTAGTAGATTCGTCCCCCACGCCAATGTGCCATCATCGTCTCTTCCAGGCAAGTGGCATGTATCTCTCCCCTCTGGTGAAGTGATGAGAATAGATTGGGTGTTTAGTGAATGTGAAGTGCTAGTAGAGTGATTTAATTTTAAAGCCGATTTAATTCCTTTAAATATAGTGTAGTTTGATGTGATCTTGGGGATGGACTTTTTGGAGACTTATATGGCTATGGTATATTGTTTCCGAAAAGATGTGGTGCTTTGAAGTCCAGATGGATTTGAGGTTGCTTTTCAAGGGGAAACATATGTTATTTTGAGTTGCCTGATTTCAGCTGTTGCCGCTAGGAAATTATTGAATAAATGTTGTCAGGCATACTTAGCTCACGTTATAGATACAAGTATAAGAGTGTTAGAAGTAGTGGATATTCCTGTAGTAAGAGAGTTTGCCTGGATTGTAATACCCCAGAAATTAGATATTAGTTCTAACTTTTATTTGGGATTTTTCGAGTTACATGTTAGTGTGGTTTTGAGGTTCAAAGGAAGATCGGAAGTGTTCAGACACATAATTTACCAAAGCAGTTTTACTTTCTTGAAGGGTCATAGAGTTGACTTTTTATTCGTTGTGTTTCTGGAGAAACTTCCTTCGGGAAAATTGTAGAGCATGACGATACGAATTCGTAGACACATGACGCGTGTCAAATTTCGTATGAGAAAGTTATGGTCAGCGGAAGTGCTTGGCTTTTTGAAAAATTTTGGTTAAATTGAAGTTTAGGGTTCCATTTTCTCCGGAACCCATTTTTCCTTCTCTCTTCCTCCTCTCTCTTGCGATACCTTCGGTATCAAAGTCCTCCAGCCGACCCGACCCGGACCCGATCGACCTTACCCCATTTTTTCGGCCGACTTCGGCTGACCCAGACGACGGCACCGGTCAGAAAACCTTCCTCTCCTCGGCGTAATCCACCTTTTTTTGGTGAGTGACGACGACTCGGGCGGATCGGTACTAATCGAGGACCACAGTGAGGGTGACGACTCGATTTGCAACCCGACCGGAATTCTCACCTCCGGCGGCGGCGACGTGGCCTGCAACCGGTCGGGATAAAGGCTCCTTGGCGTCCTGGTTTGACTTGTAGTGGTGTTGAAGCTCAACTCATGGTGTGGAGTTGTGGTGGTGGTTTTTCCATAGTTTCGGCGAGTTTTCCGGCGTGCTCCGACCGAATTGGCGGTTACCTCAGGTATAAAAGATGTTTCTCTCTCTTCATTCTACAAGTTTGTTGTTTGGGGTTTGTTCAGATTCTAAGGTTGAAAGGGTGGCACGTGGGGCCACTCGCCGCCGCCTATGGTGGCGTGTGGCGGCGCGTTCAATGGTGTCGGTGATGTTTTGTGTGCTGGTTAGGTAGTACTCGTTGTCACGAACTCGTTGATATGTGGTTTGTATGTTTTGGTCACCGATAATGCATGCTAGGGTTCCCTTCGATGCTAGGTTTTGTTCGGTTTCCATTTTTTTAGTATATCAGATTTTAGAAAGGCTGGTTAGTTGTTTTGTAGGTTGTGTAGGATGTTTAGGCGACCCTTTCTTGGTATAAGGAGAAGTTTTGTCTCTAGTGACAAGTTTGTGGGTTAAGACTTGAGTTTTGGTTCAAGTCGGATTACGTTGTTTTGTTGTTACTAAGTGGAACTTCTATTCTAGGTGGTTGACGATATTTGTTCGCATCTCACCGATTACTAAGGGAAGACGCAGCGGGAGTTTTTGTTCAAGGTGAGTAACATTTCTTAGGTTCAAGTAGGAACCGATTTCCTTACATATTTTGTTGTTTTGCTAAATTGTGGAATTGTGCTCTCGAAAGTGAAATGTTTTGTTTTAAAATCATGTGAAATTGTTCGTCCACGGTTCACAGGTAAGTAAAAATGGTTCTTTTGTAATTTACTTGTTTTCTTGAGCCATTCCCGATTGCAGCTATATTGATGTTAGTGGTGTGTGTGTGTGTGTATATATATATATATATATTCTTGAAGGTTGTTGTGCTTGGTGAAATTATGTGATATGCTCACATTTGTCGTAAATTGTTTTAACCATTTTAAGAATTGATTTGGGGAGGATACATGGCTATAGGCTTGATTTTAGCGTGTGTCTTTTGTTGAGAATCGGTGGGTGGTTAGAACATCAAGACCTTGAGTTTATTTGGAGAAGAGTAGTCGTTGCTTGGGGATGATATGTGTGATGAATCTGTGTAGGTGAATCTGTGTGATTACAAGTGTGGTGACATGTGTGGTGATCTGTGTGATGACAAATGTGGTGACCTGTGTGGTGATCTATGTGATGAATTTGTGTGATGACATGTGTGGTGACCTGTGTGGTGATCTGTGTGATGAATTTGTGTGATGACATGTGTGGTGATCTGTGTGATAAATATGTGTAGATGATCTATGTGATGATCTTAAGTAGATGTTGAGGTCTGATGTTGAGAGTTGTATTCTAGCAATTGGTATTGCTAATGGTCTTTTGTTAATGGTGTGTTTCATATTTAAATATTGTGATTTTAAGTTGATTTTCCTAGTGATCTCCTGAATCCATGCAGACTATTTTTATATTTGCTTGGTCTCAATGTAATCACCTGAACCAAGCTATGCGCAGAGATTTTTATACTTTCAATTGTTTGTTATAAAGTAATTTCCTGATTTATTTCTTATGTCTTAATTTTGTTGATTTTTTTTACGTGCCATTCACTGGATTAAATCAATGCAAGGGTTCTATTATAGTAGTTAAGAGCGCTTGTGAAATTTAAGGTTACTCATACAGGCTTGCAAAAGCTTACCGGGTTTGTTTCTTTCAACCCGGTGCACCATTCCATGGTGTAGGGGTTTGATCTTGCAGGTGACAACTAAACATGGTTGAGATATAGAAGTTTGAGCTGCCTCCTTAGACTTAGACTCATTTGTTTTATTTTTATTTTTTGGGTTGTATTAAGCTCGAAGTGAGCGGTTCATTGTACTTGATATTTCAAGTTTGATGTAAACAATGGATAGGAAATATTTGGCTCCATGTTGGGCTTATTTTGACTTTCATTATCCAGAAAGTGGGTTTCGTATTTGGAATTTATTGTTAGACTTGTTGGGATATTTTTAGGTTTCATCTTGCCCAAGTTTTTGAAAATTTATCCTTCAAAACAAAATTGGGGTGTGACATGGATTGCCTCTTGTAAGGGGGATAGACATTTCTATCGAGTTACTTCCTTGAACTATACCTATCTCACAGGCACCTTACAGAATGGCTTCAGCGGAATTGATAGAGTTGAAGACTCAACTACACGAGCTGGTAGACAAGGGTTTTATTTGGCCTAGCATGTCTCCATGGGGTGCCCCGGTGTTGTTTGTTAAGAAGAAAGATGACACCATGAGACTATGCATTGATTATAGGAAGCTGAATCAAGTCACAGTGAAGAATAAATATATGTTCCCTTGCATTGATGATTTATTTGATCAGTTGAGGGGTGCTTTTGTGTTCCCAAAGATTGATTTGAGATCTGGTTATCATTAGTTGCGGATCCGGGAGAGTGACATAGCCAAGACCGCTTTTCGATCACGCTATGGTCATTATGAGTTTGTGGTGATACCGTTTGGACTTACTAATGCACCCACTGCGTTCATGGATCTCATGAATAGGATCTCATGAATAGGGTGTTTAGTCCATTTCAAAACAAAAGGGTTTGTTCAGATTCTAATGTTGTATAACTTTTTTATATAAGTGTTGAGTTTAAGTTTCGTTTTGAAGACAATGTATACGTAGAGGCCTCAAACGCAAAAAAGTCGTGAAATAAGATATGACCGAAACGGTGAAATACGTCAACCCGTGAAAAATGAAGATATTCCAGTAAAATTTCGTTGCCGGTTGTTCCGGTCAACAAATTTTTCTCTTATTTCTACCTAGTGGTAGCCCTATCCTGGGTATTTATTTTTTACCAAATTTTTATAGCCTCGTAAGTGAGCGGCTCGCATTCTGCTGGGCAGCCGGGTCCCGCAGCGACGGCCCCTCGTCATCCAGAGATACTTCCCCGGTCGCGATCCCGCAGCGACGCCCCCACATAGTCGTCCCCGACCGACGGTGATGGCGGGTCATCCGGGGTCCCTACAGTGCCGTCCGGGCTCTTTCTTCCTCCGACGATACCGGCGATACCTCGCGTCGATGAGGAGGGTCGACCGATTCGGGAGCAGCTCCCGCATGTGGCACCGCACGAGGCCTATATCTACAGGGAGTTTCCCATGCCTCTTCATCCGGTGAGGGTCTCCGAGCAGGCGGACGGAGACGAATCCGTCGGCTCAGCCTCATCCTCAGGTAATTTATTATTACTTTTTTGTTGATTTTAATTTTTTTTTATAAAAATGTATTATTAATATTAAATTTGATTCACAATGTCACAGCCGTCTGAACGAGAAGGCGGAACAGGAGAGGCACCGTCAGCAACAAGGGACTCGATAGGGCGGTCGAGTCCGCTGGACGGATCGCCATTCCGTTTTCCAACGGGAAACCGGTGGACGCCGCGTTGGGAAACCGGTACACGCGCGCCGCGGGAGGCACCATCCGCTCCAGACTCCCTATGTTGTGGGGAGTCTGGAGCCAGGTTCCTGATGGAGTGAAGGAGATGCTCCATCAGTCGATGTCGGTGAGTTTACTCGATCAATTACTATTTTTTTAACTAATAAATTATTTAATTATCGAAAAAAATACTAACAAGTGGTAATGCAGCAATGGTTTGTGGTTCCCGAGGAGGTACGTGACTGGGCGGACAAGGCCCATAGGGAGAGGTACCTCTATTGAATAAATTATTAAATTTTATTTTTTTTAATAATATATTTAATATTTTTTTTGTATATGTAGGTTCAAGGAGTGGAAGCACGACCTCCGGGAACACTGGAAGCAGTACGGGAGCGACCGTTCGGGTACCCCGAAGGAGTTCGAGTATCGGGAGTACGAGTAGCGGTGGCTTCTTGTCACGCAGTTCAACGACCCTCACAAACAGGTAATTCGTAAACAAATTTGAATATTTAATTAGTGAATTAATTATAATTGTATGTTTTTAAATATTTACTAACGATAATTTTTTTTTTTGAAGCACCTCGCCCGGGTGAACGCTGAGAACCGGCAACAGAACACGACCAACCATCATGCCGGTTCGAGGCCGTTTTCGGCCATCATGGACGACGTGCGGCGAGAGCGGCCAGAGGAGAACCCCTATGTGGGGACCTTTCAGAGGGCATATCCTCATTCTGAGAAGGATCTTGTAAGTTCCTTACCTTTTCTAATTTTCAATTTTAATTACATTTTATTAAATGTATATTAATATATTTTTTTAATATATCCAATTAGGCGAGGGTGAGGGAGGCGGAGCAAGAGGTCATGAGAGGCATGGTGAACGACACATGGCCGGACACGGCAGAGGATGACATGTCAGAGGCCATGTCCAGGATCGACACTTCAGATCCTATCGTTGGGGCGCGGATTATGGCCACTGCCTTCCCGCAGCGTTCCAACAGCTACTACTGCCGGGGTATGGGAGGCGCTGGAAAGGGGATCCTGAAGACGACGCTAGGATTTCAGCGCAAGGGAGCCGCCGGAGCCTTAAGCAGCAATAGCCAGACCACTCGGCTACAGGATCAGGTCGAATGTCTACAGTCTGAGCTGGAAGCCCAAATAGCGAGGGAGATAGCCATGGCGGAATCATATGCAGCTTCCACGGCTGCGCATACGGAGCGGGTGAATGAAGTCACCAATGCCAACCAGGCGGCTATGGGACGGTGGATGACTACCTGTATCGCTGCACATGCGGCCGGACTTGATTTTCCGCCCATGCCTACGCCTATACCATTACCTCAGTGACCCCAGCCTTAGCAGCAGCCTCCTCAGCCTGGCCAGCCGCCGCCTCAGCCTCAGGACCCTCCGAACGGGAATGATGAGTTAGATTTCGAGTTTCTCCGTAGGCAGATGGACGGAATTTTTGTAATAAATTATTTATAAATTTATAAATTTGTGTTATTTTTAATTAAATTTGAGTATTAGAAAAATTTAAAGAAATGTCGAAAAAATAAATTCCAGCAAAAATTTAAAAAAACATTATTTATATATTTAAAAAATTATTTAAATAATTTTTTTAAAAAAATTTAAATATATCTTAGGCGACGAAATTGCTAAATCGTCGGTCAAGGACTTACCATATAAGACGACGAAAAAAAATTATCGTCGCTTAAGATGTAGTGATCTTAGGCGACGAAATATTTAGTTTCGTCGCTCCAGGTTTTACGATCTTAAGCGACGATTTTATTTTCTCGTCAGCCAAGGTGTTAAATCTTAGGCGACGAATATTGTTGGGCGACGAGAAAGTTGTCGTCGCGTAATATGTAGGTCTTAGGCGACGAAATTCGTGTCGTCGCCTAAGAATTAACTCTTAGGCGACGATGGACTGAATTTTCGTCGCCCAAGTTCTTGACCGACGCACTTCTGTTGACGACTTCTTGGGCGACGACATGTCGTCGCCTAAGTACTTAGGCGACGAATTTATGTAACAGGGCGACGATTTTTTTTCGTCGCCCAAGAAGTCTATTCTGGTAGTGAAGATATGCTCATCATGGGGAAGAGAAAGGACCGAACCACTATGGCCAGTGCTTTGGTGGAGTCAATACGGCAGAGTGTCGGCTCAGCTAGCAATAGTAGCCACCCTTCCCCCATGCCAGCTGGGACAGTACCACCACAGGCTCCCCCCTTGATCGTGCGGCACAATAGTTCAATGAGATCTCCACTGGAGTCTGCAACCGCATTCGAATCTGCAAGATGCATTGTTGGCAATGCTCAAATCAAAGTTTGAAGCCTAACAGGTATGTGTATTAATTTACTACCCCTAGTAAACGTCTACTGGGGGTCAGTAAACTTGCAGTACAATATGTCTCTTTCATTTTCATGCCAAGTACACACAACAGATACCCTAATAAACTATTTTCATGCTCCCTAGTAAACCAGTAGTAGTTTACTGCCCCTAGTATAAACTTCTATTGGGGGTTAGTAAACTTGCAGTACAATATGTTTCTTTCATTTTCATGCCAAGTACACATAACAGATACCTTAATAAACCATTTTCATGCTCCCTAGTAAACCAGTAGAAGTTTAGAAGTTTACTGGGGGAGTAAACTTCTACTGGGGGTCAGTAAACTTGCAGTACAATATGTCTCTTTTATTTTCATGTCAATTACACACAACAGATACCCTAATAAATAATTTTCATGCTCCCTATTAAACCAGTAGAAGTTTACTGCCTCCCAATAAACTTCTATTGGGGGTCAATAAACTTGCAATACAATATGTCTCTTTCATTTTCTTGCCACTTACACACAACATGTACCCTCTTGTATATATATTAAGTATCCTAATGTATTTTTACATGTTAATTGTAGCTCCGGCCCCGAAAAAGAAGCAGAGTTTATGTTCTGGATAGAAGATGGAGGATATCGTTGTACAAACGGGGCAGAAGATCAAGTTAGTTGTCACGCCCCCGTTTAAAAGGCCCTAGCGTGAGGGGGATAAACAGCTTTGTTGTCATGCCCCGACCCTTAATTTTTAACTTAATTACTAGCATGGTGGTAATAAGAGTTTTTACCGTTTTCATCATTAATTGTATAATTTAATTAGTCCCCAGAGTGATGTTAGTGGACGATTATTTTGAATGATTTATTCTAAGGAAGAAATTGTGACGACGGTAAAAAATGGTAATTTTTGCTAGTAAAAAATAATTTTTATTGGGGTGTTGAATTTTGGAATGGGTATATGGGAGGTTGGACCCGGCTGGGCCGAGCCCAACCCATTTCTCTATCTCTCTCCTCGCGTGCGCTCTCTCTTTCTCCCTCCCCGACCCGCTCTCTGCTAGGAAACCGTCGGACCTCCATTCACCGCCGTCTAACCTCTGTTTGTCGCCGCATCGGTCCGAATCGGTCGGCCTCTGACCCAGCTTCCTTTCTAGACCTGTGAAAGGCTCCCTAGCGCCATCGATCGGGAGAAAAGCCCGCCGAAAGGTCCGGCTGTCCGCGTGTTCCCATCGTCGGAACTCCTTCCTCTGGCCGCCGTAGCGGCGAGCCTTAACTCAAAAGAAAGCCCTCCTCCCGTGCAGCAATCCTTCCAAATGGCTCCCTCCATCTCAAGCTAGGTAAGGAGAAATCGGTAATGGAAATTCTAGGCTTTTTATGTGTATTCGTTCGATTGGCATAGTTAGGCTTGAAATTGGTGTTTGTGATACTTAGGAAAGTTGTAGAGGAGGTTAAGAGGAAAGGGCTGTCAAATTTTGGTGGGCATTGGAGGTCGCCGGAGCTGGCCGCCGGCCGCCGCTGCCGGGAAAAATGTTTTTGTAGGGAATTTTATAAGTTTATTGGAATGAGTTTTATAATTTTTGGAGGAGTTTTGGATAGGTTTGAGAATTTTTAAAGTTTGGTATTTTTGACGGATTAATAAGTTAAAATCCGGCCACGTGATTATTTAATGTTAGAAAGGTGGAATGTGTTTACAGGATGTTGGTTAATTTTTTGTGGAGGTTTATTGGTTGGTAGTGAAATTAAAATTTTGGGCGATAAGCCTGGTTGAGCACGCGGAGCTTATATTAATTATGCCTATTTTCTTTATGCGTCGGTGTTTTATTTAAAGATTTATTTATGTTTTGGAACAAGACGCGAGGAGGCTCGAGCTGACGAGGCCTTCGACCGACATCAGACTTATGCCTAATTTGTGAGTGGACCTTTGTTATAAATAATGTGCTTACAATACTTTATTGTTGAATAATTTTATGTTGTTGGAAATTTCCTGAAATTAAGAATTTCGGTGATTATACTCATATATAGTTGTTTATGAGAATGGTATGTATATAAATAAATGCTAGCTAGCTATACGTGATTTTCCCCCATACTGAGGTATAATTTCAATATGGGGTGACATGAACGTTAGACGCCAGCGTCGTAGCCTTGTACGACTTTTTATTTTTCGAATTCATTCATAGAATTCTTACAAGGAATCAACACGTATATATACCCTCTCGTGTGTTTCCCCCATACTAAAACACAATTCCAGTATGGGGTGACGTAAGCGTTCGACGCCAGCGTCATAGTCTTGTATGATTATCTATTTTTCGAGCTTATTCATAGATATCGTACAAGAGATAGACGAGTGTGAATACATACTGATATATATAATATTCTAGCCTGAGAGGCCTTTTTCTTAAAGTTTGGCTAGACACAAATTCAAAATTTTAGAGTTAAGCTTTTAAGCTGTCGCTGGTAAAGCGTTTTTTTTAAAGTATTTTTGGGGAAATATTTATTTGTTGTCGAAATTGCTTTTGTCCACTCACTCTAACGTTTTTGAATATTTTCCCATGGGCTCTTCGTTTTTAAAATGCCCAGTCGGCAGCGTTCGAGTGGGGTCTAGAAGTAGACGTCGAGGCATAGTCACCCATCTTTCCCTTACATTTCGCCAGTAGGTTACGTGTTTAATCTACTAGGAGATTGTCAGCTTTTGTTGTGTTTATTTTATTTTTAGTAGCTCCATATACTATTAGGATTTCTGTATAACTTATTCTGGCTACTTTTGGGTTGTAGCGGAGGATGTTAATTTATTGGTTAAAAGAGTGGTTCTATAATTTTTTCGGGTTAGGGTTGTCCATTTTTTAGGGAGGTTCGCCGAGTTCTTCGGTAAATTTTCATTGGAAGTGGTTCCCGCAAGACTCACCACGGGTTTTAGGATGAAATTCTGGGCGGGTCTTGACAGTTGGTATCAGAGCTCTAGGTTTCGTTTTATGTCTCCTATTCACTATCGTATTTGCCTAAGTAGTCGTAATGTCTATTGAGTGATGATCCGACCGCGGCGAATTCATCAACAGTTTATGCTTTGGATACTATGTGTTATTAGGTATGTGTGATAGTTCCATTAGTCTTGTTTATAGACTACTAAATATCTTCCTCCTCAGGTACTATGCCTCCTAGGCGTCGACCCCGTGTGGCTACCCGGTCCAATGCCAATGAGGGTGATGATGTGAGAGGATTAGTCGATTTTATTGGGGACATGTTGAGGGGTGTTTTAGATAGGGTTCAACATCCTCGATCTGTGAAGAAGAGAGATGTTTCTGATGCAAGGGCAGTAGAGTTCAAGGGTGCCAAGGGACCCCTTGATGCTTATTCTTGGGTGGACAAGATGAAAAGGGCTTTCGAGAGCACAGAACTGCCAGAAGAAAAGAAAGTGAAGATGACAGTGTCTTTTCCAGACGATTCAGCTCAACATTAGTGGATTCTCGCCCGGAGGAATAATGACGGTGCTCAGACTATGACTTGGGAGCAGTTCAAGGCGCTCTTCTTGGGTCATTATTTCAACCACTCTCATCGTAGTAGAATTCAGTCAGATTTTTTGAGCATGGCGAAGAGAGACGATGAGGGAGTCATCGAGTTTGAGCAGAGGTTCATCACTCTTAGCTACCATGTGCCATATCTGGTTCCTGATGAGAAGACCAGGATTGATATGTTTATTAGGGCACTTGGCAGAATTTTTGCAAATGAGATGATCGGTGTTATCTATCCGACATTCCTTGATGCAGTTGGGGCAGCTATGGTCATTGAGACTAGGGGGACTTATAGTGCTTGGTCTCGAGATTTCAATGGTCCCAGTCAGGGTCCATCTAAGAAGGCTGCTTCTTCGTCCGCTTCTGGATCCTCAGCAGGTATTGGCGGTAGTGGAGGATCGGGTTGTATTTGGTCTAGCATGTCTCCATAGGATGCCCCAGTATTGTTTGTTAAGAAGAAGGATGGCACCATGAGACTATGCATTGATTATAAAAAGCTGAATCAAGTCACAGTGAAGAAGAAGTATCTGTTGCCTCACATTGATGATTTGTTTGATTAGTTTAGGGGTGCTTCTATTTTCTCAAAGATTGATTTGAGATCTGGTTATCATCAGTTACAGATCCGAGAGGGTGACATAGCCAAGACCGCTTTTCGATCACGCTATGGTCATTATGAGTTTGTAGTGATGCCTTTTGGACTTTCTAATGCACCTACGGCGTTCATGGATCTCATGAATAGGATGTTCAGTCTATATCTTGACCGCTTCGTGATCGTGTTCATAGATGATATTTTGATATACTCAAAAAGTGAGAGGGAGCATGCCAAACATCTAAGATTGATATTGCAGACTTTGAGAAATGCTTAGTTGTTTGCCAAGTTCAGCAAGTGTGAGTTTTAGCTGGATAAAGTGGGGTTCCTGAATCATGTGGTTTCAGCCGAAGGTGTTAGTGTGGATCCCTAGAAGGTGGAAGCAGTGTCAAGTGTCAAATTTTTACGTATCACAAGAGTCTTCGGTATGTGTTCACTCAAAGGGAGTTGAATATGAGACAAAGAAGGTGGATGAAGTTAATCAGTGATTATGATTGCACTATTGAGTATCATCCAGGAAAAGCTAATGTGGTAGCTGATACTCTTAGTCGCAATCCCTCCATATCTTTGTTTCATGTGAGGATGGTTCGAGTTCCACTTCTTTGTGAGTTGCGAGCTACAGGAGTGGATTTAGCGGTGGACGAAGTGGATACCTTGGTAGCTAGTTTCCATGTGGTGCCAGTTTTGGTTGATTCAGTGTGGGAAATGCGGTATAGTGATCCTTCCATAGTTCGGTTGATAGAAAGAGCAGCGAATGGAGCCGCCGTAAATTTTCGGTGAGAAGGGATAGAACTTTGTTGTTCAAAAATAGGCTCTACGTTCCAAAGAGGAATGAAGAGATAAAGAATGACTTAATGGAGGAAGGTTATAGTTTCGCATATGCTGCTCACCCAGGGAGTACAAAGATGTATCAGACTTTGAAGAATTATTATTGGTGGCTAAACATGAAGAGGAAAATTGCAGCTTTTGTAGTAGGTGTCTGATTTGTCAGCAAGTGACAGCTGAAAGGCAGAAACCTTCAGGGTTGCTTAAGCCGTTGCCAATTCCAGTGTGGAAGTGGGACCACATCACCATAGATTTTTCTTCAATTTACCTCGTACCCATGAAGGGCATGACGGTATTTGGGTGATTGTGGATAGACTCACCAAATCCACTCATTTCTTGTCGGTGGGAAACAAGTATACACTGGATAAATTGGCTGAGTTGTATGTTAGTAAGATTGTGAGAATTCATGGCGTACCTGAATCCATAGTGTCATATCGGGATCCTAGATTTGCTTCTAAATTCTGGGGAGCTCTTCAGGCAGCTTTAGGTACCTGACTACACTTTAGCACTGCTTTTCATCCTCAAACTTATGGACAATCAGAGAGGACTATCCAAACTTTGGAGGATATGTTGAGAGCGTGTGCCTTGCAGTTGAGGGGGAGTTAGGATAAGAACCTTTCTTTGATGGAGTCTGCCTATAATAACAGCTTCCATTCGAGTATCGGTATGGCTCCTTTTGAAGCACTTTATGGGAAGCAGTGTCGTACGCCCTTATGTTGGAATGAAGTCAGAGAAAGAGAGCTTTGTAGTCTTGAGATTATCCATGACACAAATGAAAAGATCAAGGTGGTCAAAGATAGACTCAAGCCCGCTCAGAGTAGGCAAAAGAGTTATGCAGATGTCCGCATGAAGGACCTTGAGTTTCAAGTGGGCGATTGGGTGTTCCTGAAATTATCTCCTTGGAAAGGGGTAGTTTGTTTCGGAAAGCGTGGGAAGCTTTATCAGAAGTATATTGGGCCTTATGAGATAATAGAGCGAGTTGGCTCTCTTGCCTATCGATTAGTTTTGTCTCCGGAGTTTTGTGGAGGTTTATCGGTTAGTAGTGAAATTAAGATTTGGGCGATAGGCCTGGTTAAGCACGCAAAACTCATATTTAATTATGACTATTTTCTTTATGCGTTGGTGTTTTATTTAAAGATTTATTTATATTTTGGAACATGACGCGAGGAGGCTCGAGCTGACGAGGCCTCCAACCGACATCAGGCATGGGCCTAATTTGTGAGTGAACATTTATTTTAAATAATGTGCTTAAAATGCTTTATTGTTGAATAATTTTCTGATGTTGAAAATTTTCCGAAATTGAGAATTTCGGTAATTATACTCATATAAAGTTGTTTATGAGAATAATATGTATATAAATAAATGCTAGCTAGCTATATGTGAGTTTCCCCCATACTGAGGTGCAATTTCAGTATGGGGTGACGTGAGCGTTAGACGCCAGCGTCATAGCCTTGTAAGACATTCTATTTTTCAAATTCATTCATAGAATTCATACAAGGAATCAGCACGTATATATACCCACTCATGTGTTTCCCTCATACTGAGGCACAATTCCAGTATTGGGTGTCGTGAACGTTAGACGCCAGCGTCGTAGTCTTGTATAATTATCTATTTTTTGAGCTTATTCATAGATATCGTACAAGAGATAGACGAGTGTGAATACATACTAATATATATAATATTCTAGCCAGAGAGGCCTTTTTTTTCTTAAAGTTTGGGAGTCTAGCGAGGCTAGACACCCGTTCAGAATTTTTGAGTTAAGCTTTTAAGATGTCGCTGGTAAAGTGTTTTCTTTGAAAGTATTTTTGGGGAAATATTTATTTGTTGTCGAAATTGCTTTTGTCCACTCACTCTGACGTTTTTGAATATTTTTCCCTGGGCTCTTCGTTTTTAAAATGCCCAGTCTGCAGCATTCCAGTGGGGTTTAGAAGGAGATGTCGAGGCATAGTCACCCATTTTTCCGCTACATTTTGCCAGTATTTTACCTTTTTAATCTACTAGGAGATTGTCAGCTTCCGTTGTGTTTATTTTATTTTTTGTAGCTCTGAATACTGTTGGGATTTTTGTATAATTTATTCTGGCTACTTTTGGGTTGTAGCGGAGGATGTTAATTTATTGGTTAAAAGAGTGGTTCTATAATTTTTCGGGGTTAGGGTTGTCCATTTTCGAGTGAGGTTCGCCGAGTTCTTCGGTAAATTTTCCTTAGAGGTGGTCCCCGCGGGACTCACCTCAGGTTTCAGGGTGAAATTCGGGGATGGTCTTGACATTGGTGGCACATGATCGCCATACGGAGTCTGGTGGGAATGAGGGCAAGGATGTTCTACGACCTTGAACAGACTGAAAAGTGGAAGATGTGTAATGCAATGTCGGTAAGTAACTGAAAAGTATATGAAATGTAAATTTACTTAATTACATTTGTTTGATAACATATGCTTATGTTATTGGAAGGCGTGAACTGACTGAATTGACATCTCTCTGTGGATAAAATTTCATGTCTAAGGATATGTTTGCGTAAGATTGAGTTTTCTTATAAAGTGAAACTGTTATGGATATGTGTAAAGTATGAATGAATGTGTGTAAAGTATTGTGTGTTGATATGAATTGAAAGATTTGTTTTGTGATAGTAATTGGGTGTATTAATTTTTTTTTATTTTTTTTTCAGTGCCTAACATGAGAATTTTTTTTTTATTTCTTACTTAGCCGAAGTACTAGTGAGATGAAAATGATGAGTCAATGTTCAATTGGATACTCAAAAGGGCACACAAGTGTCAAAAAGCTTAAATGAAGGAATGACCCTCTGGCATGCCTTCAGATTTGATTGGGAGAGAGGACCAGTGTGAGTTTCTATACCAGCACTTCGAGTCAGATGCTTGGTGATTTTTTTTAATTACCATCATTGTTTTCCTTGTATTTTATTATTAGCTCATTCATGTATAGTTATATATTTATAACTTGAAATATGAAATGTGCAAGATGTTAAAACTAACCTATTTAATATTTTTTTCGTGTATTAGAGACTCTCCTTGGTAAACAAGCAGGCCCGTGGGGAGAAGACTATGCACCACCACATGGGGTCTTCTCTTATCATCTACACAATGGAGGAACTCAGAATAGAAGGCGAGCAACTTCCAATAATCAAAGATTTTGAGAAAATCTATGTCAGGGCCGGTGATGAAGATACGACCAAGGAATATGTAAGTGTCAGGGCATGTGTAAATCTAGATGCAATTGGTATATATATGATCATAAATTGAATGAATGTCATATTTTCCTGCTTCTTCCAAAACAAAACAAAAGGTGTTATTATCATTATCATTAATTAAGATGTAAAGTTTAGGGTGAGAAGCTGAGTTTTTCTGTGATGGGATTGGAAACTTTCCTATTTATAATCAAACATGTTTATAAACTTTCTTGTTTATGATTATCATTATCATTTTATTATCAACTTCCCTGTTTATGATCAAACCAGGTCTATTAATAAATGTTTATGATCAAACCATGCATTGGAAAACTTCCTTGTCAACTATTAATACAGGTCTATTAATATTTGCATATTTTATTATCAATTTCCCTGTTTATGATCAAACCATGCAATGGAAAGCTTGACAAGGAAGTTTCCCTGTTTATTAGGTACACTTACCATTCTTGACATTTATTATGATGCATGGTTGATCAGGTCTATTGTCAAGACATACCTTGAATTTCATCTTGAAATCCGAAATAAATCATGCGGGGACCACCTTCAAAGAATATATTACCGAAAATTCGGCATAACCTCTCTTGAAAATGGACAACCCTTCCTAGTAATACTTACATACACTTCTAAAAATCCATCTACAACTTTCTACTCCTAGAACCTTCATGCTCCCCAAATCACAACATCTCCCAAATTTATTTACTAACTTTAATAAGAATAATCCCACAACCAATAATCACAGTTCAGAGCAACACTATTTGAGAGGAAATGAACTAGAAATATAAAAATGAGCGGAAACTATACTATTGACTATGTCTCTTCTCCATGTACGCCCGACTTTAACTATGCTAACCTGCATACTGGACATTTTTAAAACGAAAGACTCAGGTGAAAACATTTACAAATGTTAGAGTGAGTGGACAAAAACAAATTCCATAAAAAATTTTATGTATTCCCAATTAAATTTTCATAAAAATCATGTTGCATGCTACAACTCAAAAGCTTTTAACTCAAAAATTGACTAACACGTGACTAGCCTCACTAATCTCTCATACTTTATAATTAAGGCCTCTTAGGCTAAACTATATATATATATATATATATGTATATATGTATGTATGTATATATGTATTTACACTTGTCATATTCCTTGTACGAATTCTATGAATAAATAAGAAAAATAGAAATTCATACAAGGCTACAACGCTGGCGTCTAACACTCACGTCACACTATACTGAAATTTTTTCTCATTATGGCAGAAAAACCCGAGTGTATATACGTGCATATTCCCTATATGAATTACTACATTCATATAAGGCTACAACTCTTACGTCTAACGCTCACGTCACACCATAATGGAATTTTACCTCATTGTGGCGGAAAAGCATGTATGGCTAGCTAGCTAGCATTTATATACATACTATCCTCATAATTATCCATATATATATATATATATCCACCGAAAATCTCATTTTCGGTAACTCTCCAAATTAATGAAAATTACCAATTATAAAAGAAGCAATAAATATATGACTCCACCGAAAATTTCATTTTCGGTAACTTTCCAAATAGCGAAGTTAACAAACAAAAATATGACTAATCACTTTCAAAAATACTTCGTAGAAACCATTCATAAAAGAAAATTATTCCACAAATTAAGATTCAATAAAATCATTCATTTAATATGAAATCACCGCATGCTTATAATTTAAAACAAATGTCCACTCACAACTTTAGGCATACGCCTGACGAAATCCAATTTGTCACTCAAATGAGGTCTCCTCGAATCCTGGCACAATAACCATGCTTAGGACCAAACTTTAATTTCAGAATAAATAATACTTAAATATATAACCCAAAACTTTTCCCTCTAACCCACTACCTTGTCTAGGGTTAAGCTTATCAGATTCACACCAAACTCCAACCACATCCTCATTTCATTAATTTTAACATTCTAAAACAATAATAAGAGAAATCCAACGGTCTGATTCTACCCCATTAACCGCCAAATTCACCAATCTTTGAAAAATTCCAAACCTAATCAAAACTCCTCAAAAAATTTTAAACTTTACAACAATAGACTCCCCTTAATACAACAAATTAAAAACCCTGAAAAACCCCTTCACAGCGGTGGCGCTACCGTCTGCTCCAAGGGCAACGGTGGCCAGCGGTCGACTCCAGCGACCTTCGATGCCTATGAAAATTTAACAGCATCTTCCTCTCAACCCGCTCTACAACTTTCCTAACTAGCACAAAGTCCAATTTCAAGCTTAACTAGGTCGATCGAACTAAAACACATAATAAAACCCTAGAAATTCTAACACTTAAATCTCCTTACCTAGGGCAAGAGGGAGTGAAACCTCTTGGGGGATTGCAGTACGGGAGGAGGGCTTTCTAACAAGTCAAACAGCTTTGGCTATAACGGCCAGAGGAGGGAGTTTCAGTGACGAAACACCACGGGCAATCGGGGCTTTTGGCTGAGTTATCTCTCTCACGGCGGTGCTAGAGAGGCTGCCACCAGTCTAAGAAGAAGGCTGGGTCGAGGTGTTGGGTACAGTGCTCAAAACTCGAAAAAGAAATGAGATCATAGGGATGGGACGAGGAGGCGAGTGAAACTTGAGCTATTCTTCAAATTGTTCCACTTCACGTAGTCGTCCTCCTAAAGTTGATGAGTAGCAACTCCAAGAGGTGCAGAAGCGCTATGAGTAGAGACTAAAAGAATCAGAGGAGCGTGCCCAGTAACAACTCCAAGAGGTCAAGCAACGTGCCCTGCGTGCCGAGTCTATGTATAATGTTGTTCTATCCTAAGTTGCAGCCATATATGAGCACCTAGGTATGCCACCTTCTCCTCCTCCACAATTTCCTCCTCCTCCACAAGTTTCCGCACAAAACAATGATGATAGAGGCGACTTTCCAGGATTGGACAAGAATGTTTCTTGGCGTTGGTGATTTTGTAGGACATCATTCATAGTTTAAGTAGATAGTATGAACAATTTTCTACTTAGTTCATTATTTTGTGTATATGAACAATATTTGACCATCTAGTATATATCATGATCAATATATATATATATATATATATATATATATATATATATATATATACAGCTCACTTCTATTGAGGGATCCCTATTTTTGGCCACTTTCTAGGGATAGGGCATTACACCACTTCCCAATTGAATTTTTACATCTTCACCCTTCATATCTTAAGTCTATATGAGTAGATCACCTCTACAAAATTTCATATGATTTGGTGATCGTTAAGACTTTCAAAAGTTTGATTTAGTTTTAATGATTTTGAACGGTCCAGCTTATGTCAAACTAAAACCGTTGAAAGTCATTAAAACTAAATTAAACTTTTGAAAGCCTTAACGATCACCAAATCATATGAAATTTTGTAGAGGTGATCTACTCATATAGATCTAAGATATGAACGGTGGAGATGTAAAATTATAATCGGGAAGTTGGTGTAATGCCCTATCCCTATAAATGGCTTAAAATAGGGATCCCTCATTGGAAGGGCCCTATATATATATATATATATATATATATATATTTATATATATGAATATGTTTTTCAAATCCAGTGCTTCATGTCTGCTGTATTTGTATGTGTTTGATTATTGTTACTGATTTGCAATTTTTGGAATCAGTGAATAAGGTAAAAAAAATCACAGTAAAAAAAAACTCTTAGGCGACGAAAACAGTAATATTCATCGCCCGAGATAAACCACATAGGCGATGGAAAAAATAACATTCGTCGCCCAAGACAAACCACCTAGGCAACGGACACAGAAACATTTGTCACCTAAGATAAACAACCTAGGAGACGGAAAAAGAAACGTTCGTCGCCCAAGAAAAAACCACCTAGGCAACGGAAAAAGCAACATCGTCACCTAAGACAAACCACATATCCGACGAATATAAAGATCGATCGTTGACTAAGCACTGTTATGCATTCGTTGGCTAAGAACTTTTCCGACAAAAAAATTCCGTTGAGAGGAATATTTATCGACGAAGCTGTTTGTCAACAAGGCAGTTAATGATCTGTCGGGTAGAATCTCTCTTAGTCGACGACTAACTTTATCTTTGTCTCCTAAGTATCTACCTCACGACACTTACGCGATATAACTTAGTTGATGGATAATTCGTCTGCGAAGATCCTAGGCGACGAATAGTTAGTCTTAGGCGACGACTAGTTAGTCTTAGGCGATGACTTGTTTCCGTTGCCTAAGAGTGGATTTCCTGTATTAAGGTTCCTCTGGCGACCTAGTCTCCGGCGTGATCTAGATGGGAGAGATGAAGAACTAGTTTAGGCCTCTGCTGGGCTGCATTTCATAGCTTGGTGGGTTGAGCCTTTGGTCCAATTCTTCTCTTCTCTCTTCATTTGGGTTTGGGCTTGAGCCTAGTTTGATAGATGGGCCGATAGATCCCTACATAACCCTATTGAAGAGTCTACCCCCCCCCCCCCCCTCTTTTTGATGGAAATGTACATTGAAATGGTCTTAGGCCTTGATTTATTGAGCTGATGTACTTTGGTTTGGTTATGTAGGTTATTACTTTCTAGACTAAAATAAGTCCAATTTTGGACATTAGGCTTTTTCGATAGAGTTTGTAGTTTTTGTTTTGTTTTGTAGACATACTTCTAGCATGATTATGTGCATCGCATTGTAATATATATGGAGTTTGTTTCTTGGACACTCTCCTAGATTGACCTAGTACGGTCGTATGATTAAAATCAAAGGAGGTCAACTCTATTTTCCTCTCAAAAAATTAAACAACTATATATTGAGGGGAAATGTTTTAATTTAGAATAAAATCTAATAGTAATAAATAAAATGTTATTATGGTAAACCAAAATAAAAAAAGTATATTAAAAATAAAAATAACTAAAAAAACCGGGTGATATAGGAGCATCCATATTATTCTTACTCCATTCACTAATAAGACATGTAACAGACCATGCCAATATCATTTGGTCTAGTTGTATCAGTTAATACTATTTAGTCTAGTGACATCAGTCTCGTTTTTATAAGTAGAAGATCGTGAGTTCAATTCACGATAGACTCGTTGTAGAGTTTCGTTAGTTGTTTGTTTGATATAAAAAAATATGCGTGCAACGACGCATGAGTTTGAATTTGACTTGTGCACATTATATTGTGTGAAACACCAAAAATTGCATTTTCATAGGGCCGGGTAACAAAATAAATATATTGATTGCTTAGTAGGATCTTATTGTATCAACATCAAAGTTAAACATACGTTTTATGAATAGCAGTATACTAGTATATCTGCATAAACTCTCAATCATTCAGGTGTATGATGTTTCTTGCGTGTACTAATATATGTAGGAATGTGAACGAATTTGATTCATTCATGTGTTTACTAACATATACAGATATTTGAATGGGTGTGAGCTAACCTCATTAGAAAGCAATTTCATAGTTAAAAGTGTGTTAAAGTGTGTGGATTGTAATTGAGGGTATGTAAATTTCATTCCCCCAACAATATTGACCATATGAATAATATTGTAATTTCAAAAACCAGCTATCAACTTTCTTACACTCATAAATTGTGATTGTGTGAGTAGTTTGACGGTCTCTAGTATCTTTTATTAAAAAGTTAAAATACATAGAACTATAGAAGAAGAACATGTAATGATGTTTTGGCTGCGAGATAGAGATAATACAAATGACTACGTACTGCTTGTTTGCATGAATTTCACTCTTAGGTCATGTATGCACTTCAGTTCAGTGCCTGCCAAAAAACTTGTCTAGTAACGAAGATAATCCTTCGTTCGGTTCATCCTCATGAGATTTCAATAACGCTGCAAGGAAAAACTAACTAACTATATCATTAATCATTAAGAAAGAGAAGTTACTTAATTTTTCCTTTCAAAATATAGGTTTTGGATGATTATTTGCATCCTGTACACTTTTAAGTAATAATTATCTCTGTCTATAAACTTGTGGCCTGCTAAGAAGGGAGTATTAATTTGATATAATTTTCTATGCTTACCTTCTGCTGCCATTGGGTAGAGATCGAAGAAGGTACTTGCTGACTTTAAAAATTTCTGCAAAAATGTATGTAATACACAAGGGGTTAATCAATGAAGATCGTATTGACGTTCGATGAATTCCAAATTCGTTCGTCATAAGTAGAAGCTAGCTCTTCCAATGAACCAAACGATGAACTTTCAATATTAATAGTTCCGTACCAATACGAAATCACCAGGTTTGAATGGAATTTCTGCCATGCCGGTTGCTTTCCTGCATACATTATTTTGTTAATTAAGCAAGGTAATATATCAAAACAAGAAGAAAAAGAATATCTAGCTAGGAGGATTGAAGCATTTCTACCAATCCTCTTGC
Organism: Fragaria x ananassa; assembly: GCA_034370585.1. Lineage (NCBI taxonomy): Eukaryota > Viridiplantae > Streptophyta > Magnoliopsida > Rosales > Rosaceae > Fragaria > Fragaria x ananassa. The sequence goes on from CP139769.1 coordinate 18,607,107, forward strand.
CGTTTTTCTAAACCACTTTTTAGTTATTAATCGATATTAGTATAGTAGCTAGACTAGTTAGTAACTCAAGATTAATAACTACAAAATATTGGCCGTTCATGTTCAGATATAGAATTCGAAAACCGGAAAGGATACCTAAGCAAAAGACGTCTATCAAATTCTTCGTATTGGAAAAATGTGCAACCTTTGGCGAAGGGTATGACTTTATTTTTCCACTCTGTTATTTCAGAAAGTCAAGGACTAGATATTAACTTCACTTGAAAAAAATAAATAAATAAATAATCTACACGTTAATTAACAGTCAAGAACTCCATGCATGTTAATAAAATTTACAATCTCAAAAATTTACCTAGATGCCAAATCACACTGGCAGTCAATTTTTCTCCTTCTGTCACATTATCAATAACGAAAACGATATTAGGTCCCATTGCATCCATCATCTTGGCAAAGAAGGGGATAACACCCTGTTACAAACATTCCTCAAATTCTTCAACTCACTAAATTAACCAAAGGTATAATGGGAAAAATTGTGAGTAGAAACATTATGATCAAAATTAAACGTTTCTGAATTAATATAGAAGAATCTACAGTGTATGTACCTATAATATCAATGTTATACACTTATACGTACGAGTTTGCTCTCTCAGAACTTCTTCACTAATCGAACAAAACGTATGAGATGAAGAAAGAATATAAACATAATAAACGTACCAACCTGTTTTTTTCCTTCAAAGGGAACGTAAAACACAAGATCCTGATACTGGCAGTCCTCAGCTAGAAGCGGATCCAGTTTGTTTATGTCCTTAGAATTGATGGCATTGTAGAAATCTTTAGCCAACTCCGCGGCAGAAGGAGGTGCTGGCATAGGCGCAATCCCACATGATCCGTCGTCGCTTCCGAACACTCTCCATTGTTCATCTTTGCATTTTTTTCCATTAACATTCGAAATTGTAATCAAAGCCGCCCCCTTTTCGATGTTCAATGGAAACTGAAAAGAAGCAAGGCTGGCCCTATGAACTTTGGCATTGAGCGTCGAAGTAGCAGAAGATGCGTTGATGTTGATGGAGCTTTTCTTTGGTCTGAGGCAAAAAGCTCCTACTGAATGTTGGGTTAGTGAGGCCATGGATTTCAGAATTGTATACAATTTTTGAGAGAAACAGGCAGATTATTACATCTGCAACAAATGAGATCAGCTGGTTAACTCCATAAGAGGCAAAGAATATTGATGTTATTTATAAAAGGAGGGGGGACTTTGGGGTACATTCTATACTTGCGAAGGTAGCAAAGAATCCTTGATGTCTTTATGATCTTTAATTTGGTTCCCTCTTAGGCGACGAAAAAAAAAATCGTCGCCCGGTTTTTTATGTTTCGTCGCCTAAAGCTTTATTTTTGGTAGTGTATGGAAGGAAGATCCAATTCTGAATTCTCACAATTCTAATTCTCTATTATTTTCTTACTGAAAACACAGCTGTGTTTCCTCACCCATATTGCTGAAAGGACAATGAATTAAGCTACAGAAAACAATTGTATGGAACCAAGTGACCTATAGAAAGAATACTAGCTTACCTCTTTTAGTTTACTCCTATGACGTTTATGCCGATGACTCTTGCTCTGCTCCTTTTCTTTGCTCTAGCAAAAAATTGGGCAATTGAATGAGATTCAGCACAATCAGAAAGTTAACGTAGCACGAGAAATAAATACCAAAGAACCACCTTCTTCTGTCTGTCATTCTTCTTGTGCCTCTTTGACTGACTAGATGTTTCTGGCTCACTGTCTGAAGAGCTATCACTTCTGCATTAATCATCAAAACAGTTTTTAGAAGGGAAAAAAAAAAAACAACTGCACCTATAGACAGTTCAAAAAGACAGCACTCCACAGTAATGTATGATTTAATTAACATTGAAAAACAGAAAAACTATTTGCGATATCAAGCCAAAATCTTTTCACATCGACAGTAAGTCTTATCAGTCTACAATCTGAACTCTTGTATGGTTGACATGAAACTCACGACCCAACATTGAAATCCACTTACCTAAACTTCCAGGTCCAATACCATTCAATTTCATTAACTAAATAACCATGTTTCTATGAAAAATGGAGAATTCAACTGAAAAAATATAACCATGTTTCTAAGAAAATTAGAGAATTAAACTGAAAACTAACTAACAGTCACGTAGTTATGAATCTTGTAAGCAACATACAAAATAACCAAATTAGTCACTTCAAAGTTGCACAGTACAAATCTAGAATCACACAATTTGAATTTTCCCAGGATAATTAGTTAGTTCATGACCTTAATCCCTTCTCAAGCTTAATCAACACCCAAAGATAGAAACAAAGCAACAACAACAAAAAAAACCGTCAAGAAATCACAAAATTACAGAACCAGACACAGCAACCGTTTATCTTTAACTTATTCCAGACCTGGAATCGTCGAAATCGGACGACGAGGAGTAGGAATCGGAAGAAGACGAGTGGTGGTGGCGGTGTCTACGGCGTCGTTTGCCGTGGGAGCTACGGCTGGTCCTCTTCCGGATCTTGAGGGCATCTTTGTCTTTGTCTTTATCCTTGTCACGGTGGATCCGGTTGTTGCGGCGGCGATGACGGCGTCGAGACCCCGACGACGAGGACAACGAAGAAGACGAGGAGGCCACCATCTCTGTTTTTCAAAGAGAGAAGGTACAAGGGCTTCAGAAAATTGTGGTTCCACTATTAGTACAACTCTTAGTGGGCCGGGTTTAGGCCTTACCCTGTGTGTCTTCGGTGACCTGTCTCCTTTTTCTTTTCGGTTTTTGACCCCTAAACCCCTAAACCCGTTTCCTTTTATATTTGGTCTCCTCCCCAAAAATTGATACCCCAGAAAGCGTCTTATCTCTCTCGTTTTCGTTTTTGGGTGAGCCGCCGCCGATTTTACTTGGTGGGTTTTCTCAGCTTTTCTCATTACTTTGTTTTTTTGGTGTAGGCTATGCTACTGCTTAGAATAGAAGGTTGTCTTTGTGTTTTTGTAGCTTGTAAGAGAGTTTATGCAATTGGGTCTTTTGATTTGGGTGATTGGATTGGATTTTAGAGCTTAATATAGTGAATGATGCTCATGGGTACAGCTTATTTTAATAGGTTATGATGATTTGAGGTTTGATTATTGAGTTAATGATAATAGAGGATTGGGAATTTCTGAGAAGTTTTTGGCGTATATGGGTGTGTATCTGTGTATCTGTGTAGTTATCTAGGCTTATCAGAGTTATTGTGATGCAGGCTTGCTTCCACCTAGAGGTTTTCGGAACCCGCCGCAAAACATACATATACTTTCCATCTGTTGCAAAGTTTTGCTGTGAAACCATGGCGACCAGTAAGTCTTGGTTTTTTATCCTTTGTGCAAATTTTGCTTGTATCTGTGTTTGGATGATGATGTAAACGTAATTGGGAGTGTAGGGCTGCAATTTGAGAACTCATGTGAGGTTGGGGTTTTCTCCAAGCTGACTAATGCTTACTGTTTGGTTGCCATCGGAGGCTCTGAGAGCTTCTACAGCACATTTGAGGCTGAGTTGGCAGATGTTATCCCTGTGGTTAAGACCTCTATTGGTGGCACCCGCATCATTGGTCGCCTCTGTGCTGGTATTACATTTGATTCAGTTCAATATCTTTTTTCTTTTGATGTCTGTTTTGTATTGTTCAATGACAAATTTTTTTTATACAGGGAATAAAAATGGGCTTCTTCTACCTCACACCACCACAGACCAAGGTTTTTTTCTTCTTCTATTCTCACTTAGCTTTGTCTTTTTGCGTATGGTGTTATTTGCTTTGCGACTTATTGATCTTCCATTGCTTTTTGAATATGAAGAACTACAACACTTGAGGAACAGCTTGCCTGACCAAGTTGTTGTTCAGCGCATTGAAGAGAGACTATCTGCTCTTGGTAACTGCATTACGTGCAATGATCATGTTGCTCTTACACACCCTGATCTTGATAGGGTAATCTCTTTATACTCGTTGAAAGTTGCTATTTTGGTTATTACATGTTGCAGACTTTCCCCTGCAAAATTCATTGAAGCACCAAAGCCTAGGGTTATCTCCTGTCCACACCCAGCAAATCCATTTATCCACCAAATTCTTTTGAACCAAGTCTTTCTTTCAAAATGTTATGTGTTGATCTCTTGTAGGTTTTTTAAGTTTATATTTTGAGTTACATGTTTTGACTGAGATCATTTGCATATGTAGAGGGCAGTGTTTCTTGTGCTTGTTGCACTTAGTATATCTTGTTCTTGTCGCAAGCAGACTATCACACAATCTTAGAACAGCCATGAACAATACTTGAAATCTATTCATTATGATCTTTTTAGAATGAGAATGTTGCGGTGTGCATCTAAGGCGATCATTATGTATGACAAATGATATACAGCCTTGAGTTTGAAATGCATTTTATGATTTTTACTGCATTTGTTCATTCTATTTTACTTTTCTTAGGAAACTGAGGAGATGGTCACAGATGTTCTTGGGGTGGAAGTTTTTCGGAACACTATTGCTACTAATGTTCTTGTTGGCAGCTTTTGTGCCTTGTCCAACAGAGGTGGCTTGGTAAGAACTTGTCTCTGGTTGTTTTGAGGCATTTTTTGGTGAAAGATTAATTAATTATACTGTCATTCATGTTTTTTTTTTTTTTGATAATCCTTATCTTTACATACTTGCCGCAGGTTCATCCACACACATCTGTTGAAGACTTGGATGAACTTTCAACACTTCTTCAGGTCCCTCTGGTTGCTGGGACAGTCAACCGTGGTAGTGAAGTCATAGCTGCTGGCATGATAGTGAATGATTGGACAGCATTCTGTGGGTCTGATACAACTGCCACAGAAGTCTCAGTGATTGAAAGTGTGTTCAAGTTGAGGGAAGCTCAACCTAGTGCCATTGTGGATGAAATGAGGAAATCATTGATTGACAGCTATGTCTGAGCTAAATCTCTTTGATACTTGATACGAAACTGAAGAAGCTTTGTTTCAAGTCTTAAGTAGAAAAGATCTAATTTCTCCAAGATGTATAATTCTTGCTTTGTTCATGTTAGGACTTTGTTGAATTTGAGTAATTTTGTTGATGGTTATGTTGGGAAAAGCTGAACCAGTATTGGATGGGTTATGTTAAGAGAATGCCATCTGTGTAAGAAGACTACCATATGTTTACTCATATATGTTTCTATTACATGTGCTTTCTAATGTTGCTCCCAAGCTGCTCTACTGCTCTCACTTTACTCATACTGCCTGAAAAGTTGAAATGCCTGTAAGAATTCATATAAATACATAAATCGCATTGTCAAAACATAAAATCAGTGTTTGAATTGATGTTCATGAACTTTCTCCTGAGCTCAAAAATTCAGATGAGGGTCCAGACTTCCATTTTACTAGAAACATTGTTTCAATTTGAGTTCGTGACATGCTAGGATCTGACCTGAAAAATAAGCTGTGGGCTCCGTACCTATTAACCTGTTGCAACTCCTCACCACCTAATCAAATTCATGAGTAAAGAAAATTAATTATAATTATAATTTGATACTGTCTACTTATTTGAACGATTTTTTAATTTATGTATGTCATCTTTACGTATAAGTCGTATGTTAATCTATCTAAATGTAATATACAATGAAACTCCTTATATCTCAGTTAAAATCTAATACGGTAAACTTCTGTGGGAATCCTTACTGTCAAACAAGTCCTTGATTCTAAAAAAATGGATTACTTTTTTTTTTTCTAACGTGTTGTAAAGAACACCATAGGGACATAATATTTTTTTTAAAAGTTGTTTTTGGTTTTTTTTTTTGTAAATACCTTTTTTCCATGTTGACCCAACAAATAACTTAAAATTGACGAAACCCCACTTTATAAAGGAAAAACGTAAAAAGAAGAAAATCGAAGTCCAAATTTAACACCTGGATCTTCCTTGCATTTGAATGACACGAAGATTCTCTGAACTTCTCAGTTCCAATCACTGCCACCATTTTCAAGCAGTTCCGGTGAGCCCTCACTCTTTGGTTCAGCCTTGATCTTAATCTATCCGGTTCTCCTCAAAGCTGCAACCTTTATCATCATATTCATTCATTCGTTTTGATCTCTGATACAGAACCCAGGTAGATCTCTCTCTAACTGTCAACATTGTTCTGCATTTGTATCATCAAATTCATGATCACCACTGTTTTTCTGCTCTAAATTCTGATCTGGGTAATGCTAGTTTCAATTCAACTCGATCCTCATAAGCTGGATTCATACTATAATGAGCAATAATCCTTATGGGTCTGGAAATCCTAAGTCCTTTGTTGCATACCCAAGTGGTGAGTTTGATTTAGAATCCGGAACCATTAGAAAAACCCGAAAGCATAGAAAATCAAAACCCAATCCCATCAAAATGATTAGGTCCGTTGGGAACCGCTTGAAGTACTATTGCAAGCGGCACCCTTGCTTGGTTTTAATGATCACTTTGTTAGTTGGGGTGACAATTATTGTACTTTTGCCTCTGTATGAGAACCGGTTTCAAATGAGCAGCTATCAAAAATATGGCATGGATTTCGATAGCTATCCTTTGCCGAATCTCAAGAATCTTGTCATGGTTGCCGGGCATTCAGTTTATACTAGTAGTAGCTGTGGGAAAGTTGATAAAGAGGATTCTTGGTTTTTGGAGTTTTATCAGAAGAATCCTGGGCAAGCTTCTACTTTTTTGGCACATATACAAGAGGGAATTGAAACGGCCTCCAAAGACAATGCAGCTCTGCTTTTATTCAGTGGTGGAGAAACTCGGAGAGATGCCGGTCCTCGGAGTGAGGCACAGAGTTATTGGGCTGTTGCTGAATCAAAAGGATGGTTTGGTGAGCTCCTTGCCATGTCTTTTGCATTAAATATTTTTTTGGTATTCTCTGTTTCAAATATGATTTATAATAAACTCGGAACTAGTTTGATTGATGATGGTATGTCAAATGATTACAGGATGCTGTTTTCAAATATGTGTCATTGTTTATAATCTATTTGTCACATGTCTTTTTTCATCGAATTACACTGGTTGCCAATACCATCTTATGTTGGTTTTGGGTGGCCAGAAGTTACCTAAATTGAGTTTAGCCAAATCATATAAGTTTCATCATGCTATTAAGTTTGAGATATGATGTTAATTAATACTAACTAATTCAAGTCATTACATTTCATCATGCTTCTGGGGTAAAGCATGGCTTTATTTCTGAACTTGTATTAATATTTGATTTCCGAATTGTAGGCTAGACAGAAAAATAAACTTCCCTAGGAGAAGATGTTTTGGAAGAAGTAACTATTTTTAGTTATATCTGCGACGCTGCTGGATTAAGTTTTATTAAAAAAGTACAAGGCTAGTAAGGATACTTTGTTCATTACAGCAACATTTTATTCTCACTCAAGGCTAAGATATCTGAATAAGCATGGTGATTTCTGATGAGGAGTCATTTTGACTATAAAAATTGCTTCTGCATAAAAACCTTTGCAGACATTTGTGTTTCTGTTTAGTGTGATCTAACAATAACTTGTATAAACTTACTGCTCATGGAATTTCTATTTGTCCACAAGGTTGCTCAGAAACAAGAAAAACCACATTAAACAAGTTGCAAAATGATGGCTTCTCACTGAAGCCCTTATTAGCAACTTTTGTAAGGGAAAAAGAAGTGACGTAGTGTAAGTCATATCTTTGCAATTTACTAGACTATTCTCTAAGGAAATGATCTTCAAGTGGTGAACAGTTCATTTTAGATTTATCCGAGTCTTGGATTCCATTTATCCTACTCTCTTTGCCTTTTGGATGAGAGATGAGTCCATACGGTTGTAACGATTATGCTTGTATCTGTCAAACCTTTTGGATAGTCTTAAATTACAGAAGCAGAATTACAATGGAGTAATGGACTGTCTTAGATGGAAATTGTAGAAGGGACCACAATAAAAGAAGCAGGAGTTACACACTTATACTGAATATATACAGAAGACTTTTTTTGCTCCCGGAAGTCTTATTGTTTTGCAACTGTAGTCAGCAACACTACACTGGGTTACCACCTATTACCTTCACTTCTGTCATCTCTCTAAATTTTTAGACGATTTCCACAGTCCAGTCATTAACACCAATAGTACATTTACCTTCTCCAAAAATCATTTTAAATCCATATCCATGTCTGCAACACAGATTACCACTCATGTAACTACAACCGACTGAATTTGGTAGTGTGACAAATCTCTGTAACTATGTCTTCAGCGAATGTCTATAGTAAACAAAATTATTTTATTTACAAAAGTGCGCAACTTTGCATTGTACATTACCATTAATGATCTTATGGAAACAAGGTGATTTGTTACTTCTTGAAGTTACTGATGCAAGTTTTGTGGTTTTGGTTGTCAGTGGCATAAAACTTGTATGCATTGGTAGATACAATACCTGTTGTTTGCAAATCATGGGGAACAGGGGTGCAAAGTAAATCAGTCCTTCCCATATTGTCTCTGTTTTCGTACTATTGCTTCTTCTAGATTAGCTCGTCACCCGTTCCCCCAAAATATTACTCAGCAATCTGGTCTGGTATTGATTGTGATGTTTTCTAATCTCTACCATTTGTTTTCTCTCTCCAGTCTTAAGTTCTTAATTTAAAATGCGAGGAAGAAGAACATACTATGATAATTATACCCTCATTTGTATGCAATTAGGCATGAATATGTGGCTCTGAACCATCTAATACTGATTCTTTAGCTCATATTAATCTTATAACTTGATGGTTTTTTTAGGCAAAGAAGATGTGAGACAGAGGGCACTCACAGAAGAGCATGCAAGGGATAGCTTTGAGAATCTTCTCTTCAGTGTGTGCCGGTTTCGAGAGCTTACTGGCATGTATCCTCAAAATATAACTGTAAGTCAATGTTAGTTGACCTTTGGTTATGCTTATCTAGAGCTGTGCATAAGTATGTAGGCTGGACTAGATTTGCAATTAGGATGTGCTGCAGAGTTCACAACCTCAGTATATGCATTATCTGATATGTAATACATAAAACATCTGTTGCTCATTTCTTAGTGTCATAGTGGTATGCGCATAATACAAAAGTATTGTCATACTGCTCCAACAAAGCCATAAGAAGTATCAACCTAGTAAATTTCATAATAAATGCCTTGATATATTGGCCCCCCTTTGCTCATTGTCTTTTTTGTTTCCCTTTGCAACTATTAAATTCTTCAGAAATTACTTATAACATTTAACCAAGGATCCTCTTGCATTTTGAATATTGCACCATGATAGAAATTTTGTCCATAATTGTGCGATAGCATGTTTATTAGTCTGTCTCCTCACACATGAGAACTCATTCTGCCACAGCACATTTTGGTTTTTGCTTGTTTTTAGTTTCCTTTCAATTATAATTTTTATTGGCTTACTAATATGTGAAGGCTTACGCAAGTTCAGGTTGTAGTCAACAATAGTTCTGATTTTGCATGGTTTGCGATCCAGGTTGTAAGTTATGATTTCAAGGAGGAGAGATTTGTGCATTTACATCGGTCTGCAATTGGCTTTCCTGAGTCGAGGTTCTTCTATGCTGGTACCCCAGCAATATCTACTGCAAAAGAAGCAGCTCGAAAAGGAGAGGCAGTGGTGCAGGCTCAGTTCCAAGAGGATCCATACGGGTGCCAAGGTTCACTTCGCCATAAGAAATTAGGGCGTGATCCATTTCACAGGTCTATACCTTATCCTAATGGATGTCCTGAAATTGAAGGTCTATTCAGATATTGTGGGACTGCTCCTTATCCCGGGTCTCTGCCTTGGTCTCATAACTTAAATTGATGAACAATGTCCTACTTCCCTTGATTTATAAAATAGGATCAATCCAATTAAACAGTCAGAAAAGGACTTTTGAATCTCACAGTAGTATAGACTTATTTCCCCTTCTAATCAGTCTTGTTCAAAAATAAATATGGTTATATATATAGAAGAGTGAACAATTGTTCAATTCTGTTTATTGGTGCATCCAACTCACTTGTTTTGGTTTTTACATTATCAAATGTTTGTCAGACCATTTTTCATACAGAAAAAAGCAAACTATATAGTGGATTGCATAACAGCGCCTCATATCAGCTAATAATGTAAGTCTCAAATTCCTGAAAAGGAGCAGATGCCGAAATCCCCATCAGGTTAACTACACGTTGTATGCCAATTTTGCACTTGTGGCTTTGTCCAATATTATTCAATTCTTACAGTCCAATTGTAATAGCAGTATGCTATAAGTACATTGATGAAATACATTAATCTTGAAAGTAAGACTAGCTCTGTGAACTTTTTTTTTTTTTTTGGTCAATAGCTCTGAACTTGTGGATCAATTATTTGGTTGTAGACGATAGACCATGAAGCTACCCTACTATTATATGGCAAACTTAACAATATTGCGAATTCCCCTGTTATAAGCTACCCTGCGTTCCTCAAGTATGGGCAAGGTGGTGCCACCTGTTCATGGGAACTGTCCAAGCTAGCACCCTTTAGAAGGCCTCCCAGAACTTCACCACGGTCGAAAAAGAACTCGACACTCACAACTTTTTCAGATTCATTCAACTGTTTGAAATCTCAGGGATCAATACATGACAATTGATGAAGTAGCTAGAGGAAGAAGACTGCTACGATAGGTTAAGGAAGAACTCAAGAACATTTACCTTAAACACTGCCATCCCAAAGAGTTCAACTAATTCTCCGGTAGGGGAATGACCTTTGAAGGGACCTTCCATGTAACCCCAGTGCCTGAACTTGTACACAATTTCTGGAGGACCGGAATACACATGGAGAATCTCGACAGCAAAACCGCGTGGGAAGGCAGTTGTGAAAGCTCGATGAGATGAATCCACGGCTTCTTCAGCAGGGTTGTGGCACAGGAACTCAGTTGGCAAAGATGTCTGCAGCAAATAGTTGTAGCCTCCTCCAAGCTTTCGCTTCTCTGCCAAACTTATACCTTTTCTTCCTGCAAAATGATGAGAATTACAATTTATTCATCATGACCTAGTTAGATATAGATTTCCAGCCCCACAATGTTGTTGCTCAATAGAAAAAAAAAAAAAAATACCATTTAAGCTGAATGTGTAGTTACTGGAATCAAACGATTTATAGTCTGCGTCGCTTGTCTTATGAAACAACTCCATTTCTCATGTCTTTACAAGGTTCTGCACTCGTTCTTCTAGTGATCCAGGAGGCCATATCTTCCATCAAATTACAGAAAATGTTATATGAGTATTTATGTATGTGAATATGTCCAATACCCTACTGTCTTCACACACACAGAGACATAAAGGGAGAGCTGCAAAACCTTGGTTCTGCCTTCATGAAAGAGCTTGTTGACAACTTCATAGTTTGGTGGGGAACCATACCTCCATTTGGTGTTCTTCTCTTCTTCTCCATGCAAGTAGTAACGATAATCGTCTCCTTTATCAATTCCTGAAGATGCCATCGATCTCAGTCTCAGAAAATTTTGAGCATTCTACGTATGACCAGCTACAATAACAGATAGAGAAGTCACCATATATATAGGGTTATAAATTCTTAGATATATATCATAAACACACATATGTACAGTTGCACTAACGTTTGATTTTTCAACAACTGCTAGTGTCCACTGATTTGGAATATGAGTAGGACCAGTATAACACAATTTGAAGCGTGAAAGTTCCCAGTACCTCCCTCGAATGTTTAAGAATGGTTCTAGTTGATTATATTGGAATCATGACAAATATCACAAAATTAACAACCACACTTTTGACTAGAATTTTTTGTTTCTCACTACAAGATCCCTATGAGTACCTCACTAGCTGAAGGTTAGTAATAAATTAATCAATTATCCATTAGAAAGAGAGTGCATGTAGAGTAACCAAAATGAATCTGTCATCCTTGAGGTCCATAATGATCATGAGTACCTCATTGAGAGTAGCTGAAGTTAATTAAAAAAACCAATTCTGACTCTTCCACCATTGAAAGGAGAGTGTAGAGAAACCAAAATGAATCTGTCATCCTTGAGGTCCATAATGATCATGAGTACCTCATTGAGAGTAGCTGAAGTTCATTAAAAAAACCAATTCTGACTCTTCCACCATTGAAAGGAGAGTGTAGAGAAACCAAAATGAATCTGTCATCCTTGAGGTTAGAAATTGTAATCAGGGCGGCCACCAATATACATAAAAATCAAGCCATACCGAGATCAAAATCTTTCTAATAAATCAAAATTACATTAATGAAGATTCGGAACAGAGATAATCTAATTTTTTTTGTGGCCCCATCCCCCAAAAAGATGTTATAACTGTTGTAGAGTATAGAATACGAGATAAAAAAGGTCTACTCATTCATTGATAGATTGGCCTTTATATAAACATTACATAAATAATCCTTGTAAATCAGAGATATATATCTAAGAGATATTTTAGTATAATAAGGAGAAGATTCAGTCAAGACACATCATCAAGGATATGAATTCCTTCAACACTCCTCCTTGTGTTGCATACCAGAATCACATGGCGCATGGACGTTGTCTCGGTAAAAAACCTTGCCAAGTAAAACAAAAACCTTTTGGGTAGAAACAAAAGACTTGGTCGAAGGGAAAAAGAGCACAGCGCGTCAACTACAACTTGAATGTAAAATATGTGACGTAGACTCCCTCTGATGTCTACACAATCAACTCCCCTTGAAAATTAAATCAATTATGGAGTTCAGATAAGCGATGCATATCAATACTTCGCATATGCTTCTCAAGAGTAGATTTAGATAGAGACTTGGTGAACAAATCAGCTACATTATCCTTGAAACTCACTTGGTTCACTTGGATATTCAAAACTTGTTGTTGTTGCTGATTGTAGAAGAAGTTAGGCGAGATATGCTTAGTATTATCACCTTTGATAAATCTCAATTTCATTTGTTCAATGCATGTCGCATTGTCTTCATAGAAGCAAGTTGGTGCTTCAGTGGTAGATGTCAATCCACTGGACTCTCGAATATGAGTTATTACAGAGCGAAGCCAAACACATTTTGTTAGTACATAGTAGAACATCGATCATACTCGCCTAAGAAGACGCGTGTCGCCACATAAAATGGGCTTGGGCCTTAGCTAAGCCCAAGAAACCTACACTATCCTTTGAGGACATAATGGTAATACACCTTCTAATAAGGGCAAAGTGGTATTTTTAGGGTGCATCCACCATATCCCTATAAATACCACTTTTCACCTCTCATTTGCTCTCTCTCCATCTTCACCCCATTCTCATCTTATTTCTACTCACATATGGCTGACTTAGGCATCGGAGAGTCGAAGGCCGGAACACCCGGTCTTCCCCTCTGATGCTCTTCATTCATGATTGACAGATTATGAGAGCTTGAAGATGGTGTTCTGCATCTGTGTGATCCACGCCCTCTCAGAGATCACGCCGAAACAATGGCGCTAGAAGGAGGGGGGATCAAGTGGAAACCCTCACATAGCTCACCATGAGCATATCCATAATCTGCCCAGATTTCCCTCTGAAAATTTTCTTTTTCCAGTCGCCAACCTCCTCCTTTTCTCGAGCTTCTCCCTGCCCGCGTACAAGGAGCTCACCCCATTAATTTTCGCTCCGTGATAGTCCTTCTGGCTTGGTTTTAGAGAAATCCCGAGGAGAGAGAAAAGTAGCTCTGACTTTCTCTCTCCTTCGCTTGTGCGTGCCACCACAAGGTTGCTCACCTTCTCAGCCATCATACTCACTGTCTTCCAATGAATCCAGCGTGGCCTCCCTGACCTCGGGCCAAGGCCCACACGCCGGTGAGCAGCGCCCAAAAAACTGATCTGGACACCCAGCTTCCCTCAACCGAAGTAGGGATATGCTCTCGGTCTTGCGACCCCAATCTCGGTACCCTCATCCCGGGCACCGACCTCCCGGGACATGCCTTCGCCTTTGGCACCCACTTGATACTTCTCTCCAGGGGACGCTCACCCATGTCTCGGTGCCTCTCTCGCCAGAGTCACTGCGGACTCCACTGGTGTCGCCAGCCCCTCGCGGACTCTGCGGGTCTCGCCAACTCCTCGCGGACTCCCCTGCTCTCACCAGAGTCACCGTGGACTGTGCTGGTCTTGCCAATCCCTCGCGGACTCCCCTGATCTCGCCAGAGTCACCGCGGACTCCGCTGGTGTCGCCAGCCCCTCGCGGACTCCCCTGATCTCGCCAGAGTCACCGCAGACTCCGCGGGTCTCGCCAATCCCTCGCGGACTCCCCTGATCTTACTAGAGTCACCGCGGACTCCGCTGGTCTCGCCAGCCCCTCGCGGACTCCCCGATCTCGATAGAGTCGCAGCTGACTCCGCTGGTTTAACCAGCCCCTCTGCGGGTCTCGCCAACCCCTCGCAGACTCCCTTGGTCACGCTAGTCCTCGTGGACTCACATGTTCGCGGACTCCGCTTGTCTTGCCAGCTCCTCGCGGACTCCCCTGGTCACGCCAGTCCTCGCGGACTCACATGGTCGCGGACTCCGCTTGTCTCGCCAGCCCCTCACGGCCTCTCCTGGTCTCAACCCATGCGTGGGGACTTCCCTGGTAGTTCCCCTGGCGGACTCCCACACACAGCTCTTCATCCCGACCTCCTGGGACTCCTCTCTCCCGACAGAAGGATACAAAAAAAAAACACATCTCTCCCGGCACCTCCCCTTCCTAGTTCTTGCCACAACAACTCAAACAAAGAAAGAGTCATGGTCTCAGCAACCCAGCAGCCTGCTCCCGGCACCTCCCCTTCCTGAGACTGAGTTACACGTCCTCCACAATCAACCAAGGGTTGAATGCAGTGCTCACAAGCAGCCACATGTATTTTGTGCTACATGCATTTACACATCTATGACTCTGGGCTCTGGCTGAATACTTAACCACGTGACTATAGGCGCAGTCCAATATTTGGTTCGTATGTCAACCAAGTTCGTATCCAATCCAGTTCCGTGAGCAGCCCCCTCCACCCAGAACTGATCTGGACACCTAAAACCTCCACGGCCTCCAGGGACTCCTCTCTCCCGGTCAGAGGATACAAATTCTGGACGCCCATCAGAGTAGTGAGACCAGCCGTGACAGTCGCGGCGGCGACACGGTCCAGACAGGGATATGTTCTTGGTCTCGCGACCCCAATTTCGGAACCCTCATCTCGGGTCCCTGCCACGGGGACATGAATTCACCTTCGGGGCCCGCTTGGCACCCTTCTCCCGAGTCTCAGTGCCTCTCCCGAGGCCATACCTCTCTTCCTCCCTCCCGGGACCAACCATACAGCCCCACCCATTTCGGGATCCTGAGACCACGCTGACACAGAGTTGACCTCGGCACCCAGCCACTTACTCTTGGCACCCACAGCTCACCTCAATAAATTGCCCAATTCTCAGGCAATTGGTTACAATCCCATATCTTAGCAAGCAACTCTAGCCACTTATAATGGACTATCACGACCTCGCCTATGGCCTCTATTCTCTAAATTAATGCTCCCCCGGCAACGGCAGCAGCGCACTCACTACCAAAGAGCCAAAATACTTGGTCAATCTCGCAAGAGTCACCGCGGACTCCTCTTGTCTCGCCAACCCCTCGCGGACTCCTCATGTCTCGCCAGAGTCCTCCCGGACTCCACTGGTCGCGGACTCCGCTAGTCTTGCTAGAGTCCCCGCGCACTCCGCTCAACTCAGCTAGCCCTATTCTCAACTCAGCCAAGTATTTTGGCTGTGTGTCTCAAGGCTCAACCTTCAACCCCTTGATTGATACACCAGTTCGCACTCATGAAGTTCGTCATGTATATACTACACAAGATCATGTTCTATTACCACCGACTTGATTCTACAACGCATGGAAGAGGTTGTTACATCTTAGACACATGTTCACACAGCTTGACCAATTGCTATGCCTAGCTCGCTACCTAGTTCAATGTCTTCAATTGTCATGCCCTCGGTACTATATAATCATATCAAGCCAAGCTCCAACAACAAGTTGCCAACAACACTTAGCCTACAGTTATACATACTTCTCTATGATTTATCAGTGGGCAACATAACAATAAACTCTCATGAGTCATGCCCCTATCAATGGCCACGCCTCGTCTACCTATCTGCTTGTCAAATATGACAGGCACAAGCTACAGACTATCATATTTGTCATCATGGCTTCTCTTCCCTACGTCGGTACATATACATTACTCCTTGGTCAAGTAATATTATCTTCAATGATGCACTCCAATATTATCTTCTTGGCCACCATGACTACTCCATTAGGATTCTTATACCATGCTCTTTTGTCGACATCGAGACTTATATCAACAACTCTAATTTTTCTACAATGTCTATAGCGGCTCTACACGGCTCCAGATAAGTCTTACTTCACACTATTCAATTGAGTTATTATCATACAAATAACATGCCTCATGTGTCATAATATATTCTCATGACATAGATTTAGCAAACATTCTCTCTCACATGTTACATATATTCTTATGTACATGCTAAACACACATACTTGTAAACCATGTGCAAATCATATGACACTTGCTTCACATGATTGCAAGCCAAATGTTGCTATACATCTATCTATATCATCTCGACTACGCCATCGACGGCTACACACACAACATGTGTAAACAGCTAGCACCCAAAGGTGCAATCTCAGGCTACACACAACATGTGTAAACAACCAGCATTCAAACATGCAATCTCAGGCTACAGACACAATATGTGTAAACAACCAGTATTCAAACATGCAATCTCTGGCTACACACACAACATGTGTAAACAGCCAGTATTCAAACATGCAATCTCAGGCTACACACAACATGTGCAAACAGCCAGCATTCAAACATGCAATCTCCAACTACATACACCATAAGCGTATACAACAACCCTCACCTTGAGGAAAGGTACCTCATCATGATCTTTCAGGGAACCACTTTCGCCATGATAACATCTCATGACAACTCCATACGATCTATATAGTTCCACCATGATAAGTCCTCTAGTATAGTCGCGACATGTTCTCAAAAGTCGCACTTGTCAGTCACTCCACGTAGCGACCCTCTGTGATTGCTCTCCAGAATCGCTTCTCCAAGTGTGAGGTTCCGACACCTCGTTATACCACTAGCGCGAACCGTTACGCCACTAGAGTGAACGGACACGCCACTAGCGCGGCCCATTACGCCACTAACACGGCCAATTCCACCC
This sequence comes from Fragaria x ananassa, assembly GCA_034370585.1. Lineage (NCBI taxonomy): Eukaryota > Viridiplantae > Streptophyta > Magnoliopsida > Rosales > Rosaceae > Fragaria > Fragaria x ananassa. Next base: position 18,624,287 of record CP139769.1, read on the forward strand.
GCTAGCACACACTGTTTACGCCTCTAGCGCGACCCGTTACGCCCCCAGCGTGAACCATTCCACTCAATAGCGCGGACTATCACGCCACTAGCGAGAACTGTCACGCCACTAGGGCGGATTGTTACGCCACCAGGGCGGACCATTCGTAAATCGTTACGACCTTAACTCGGTACTTTCCCCAATCACCTCGCGACCCTCACATGGGGACTTGGGGACTCGAGATAGCGACTCTCTGTGATTGCTCTCCAGAATCGTTTCTCCAAGTGTGATGATCCGACACCTCGTTATAGGATTAACTATATTCTTTAACTTATGGAAATATAATTACGGTTATCCAAAAAGAAGGATTAAAAATGTGTATTGATATGAAACTAAATGCTCAAGTAAAATCCAATAAGAAAACAACTAAATATGAACTAAGCAATTTTTATGAACAGTATGGCTTACCTTCCTTTCCTCCTTCGAGGAGAAAAAAGGTAAGTAATAAATTTGTCCCACATTATACAAAAAAGAACTTTAGACCTTATAAAAGTCACTTTGAGCCAAACAACTTTTGTTCCAAAAACAAATTTCGCAACAATTGGTCCAAAAAACCAAATCGTTAACCAAAAGCTAAATCCTTTGACAAAAGAAAGACTAGATGTTTTAAATGCAATTAAGACTGGTCATTTTGCAAATGATTGTCCAGTTAAAAGAATAATTAATCAATTAAAAATCTCTCAAGAAGACAAAGAAAAGCGAGGATGACATCACTTTGATGGAATCCTCTTCTGAATCATAAGAACATTCTTCCCCAAACATTACTTTTGGATGTCAAGATGCCTGTAATTGTAAGTCCATAAATGTTCTTTCGAAACAGGAAGAACAAGAAGAATTATTAATCAACTTAATAAGTAAAATAGATAACCCTGAACTTAAAACAGAATACCTTAAAAAATTAAAAAACTAATCACCAAAGAAGATCTAATCAATCTTCCCTCACAAAAAATTAGTCTCACTACAACTTTTGATAAGTTTTCTACTAGTAAAAAAGAAATCACAATCCAAGATTTGCAGTATGAAGTAAAAACAATCAAGTCAAATACATGTTTTACAACAAACACATTTAAAACTTACCAACGACAATAACGAAATAAAACAAGAATTAAACTTACTTAAAATAAATAATCAATTCCTTAAATTACAATATCCTCCTGAAAATCTTTCCCCCACAAACAATGATGCAGAAACTTCGGAAAATAATACCATTAGTACTATACGACAAATTCAACTTAAAAAATGGTACACTACTATCCACCTCAAAACAAGCGATTTCCAACTCACAATAACCGCTCTTATCGATTCAGGTGCAGATCTCAATTGTATCCAAGAAGGCTTGATCCCTTCAAAGTAATTTGAAAAAACAAAAGAATCTTTAAGATTCGTCAATGACATCAAAATGGATATTAAATATGAAATCCCTAAAGCTCATGTATGTCAAAACAATGTTTGTTTCAAAACTCCATTTCAAAACGCCATTTGTTTCAAAACTCCATTTGTCCTAGATAAAGTAATATTATGACTTCCTTTTATTACTTTAATCTACCCCTTCAAAACTGAATATGATGGTATCATTACCTACCACTTTGATGAACCAGTTAAATTTACTTTTCTTTCTAATCCTAAAATCCATACTCTAAAAGCATTCCATGACAATAATATTTCAAAAACTCTTAATTGCATTCAAACTAAAAATAAACAATTAGTCTTTCTTCAAGAAGAAATTAATTTCCAAAGAATTGAAGATCAACTTCAAAACCCTTTTCTTCAGCAAAAAATAAAAACTTTCAAAGAAAAAATTATTAAAGAAATATGTTCTAACATCCCTACTGCCTTTTGGCATCGGAAAAAACCTATTGTTTCTCTTCTCTATATCAAAGATTTTAATGAAATAAATATCCCCACTAAAGCTCGTCTAATTCAAATGAGTCATGCGATCATGGATTTCTGTAAAATGGAAATTACTGATTTATTAAACAAAGACATTATTCGCCCTAGTAAATCCCCTTGGTCCTGCCCTGCTTTTTATATTCAGAAAAATGCTGAACTCAAATGAGGAACCGCTCAGTTAGTTATTAACTATAAACCTCTTAACATAGTCTTGCAATGGATCAGGTATCATATTCCTAATAAAAAAGATCTCATTAATAGATTAAATAAGTCCCATATTTTTAGTAAATTTGATATGAAATCTAGATTTTGGCAGATCCAAATCAACGAAGCTGATAAATACAAAACCACATTTGTCACATCATTTAGTCATTATGAATGAAATGTAATATCATTCAGCCTAAAAAATGCTCCTAGTGAATTCCAAAACATAATGAACAACATATTCAATCTTTATAGTCATTTCTCCATCGTCTACATTGATGATGTTTTAATCTTTTCAGAATCAATTGATCAGTACTGGAAACATTTACACCAATTCTTTTCCATAATAAAGAATAACAGATTGGTTGTTTCTGCTTCAAAAATCAAATTATTCCAAACCAACATCCGCTTTCTAGGATTTAACATTCACCAACTTCAAATTACACCAATCGACAGAGCAATACAATTTGCTGATAAATTTTCGGATGTCATTTTAGACAAAAATCAATTACAAAGATTCCTAGGATCTTTAAATTATGTCGCAGACTTTTACAAAAACCTTAGGAAACAATGTAAACCCCTATTTGATCGATTACAGAAGAACCCTCCTCCCTGGACTTCAGTCCATACCTTCTTAGTCAAAGAAATTAAGAGTCATATTAAAACCCTACCATGCTTAGGTATCCCCCATGCTGATTCCTATAAGATAGTCGAAACCGATGCATCTGAAATAGGTTATGGAGGTATCCTCAAACAACAAATTTCTCCTAGCCACTCAGAACAAATAGTACGTTTTCATTCCAGAGCATGGAACTCAGCCCAGTCAAATTATAGTACTATCAAGAAATAAATTTTATCAATCGTATTATGTATTAGTAAATTTCAAGATGATTTACTCAATCAAAATTTTTTAGTCCGGGTTAATTGTAAAAGTGCAAAAGATGTTTTAGAAAAAGATGTTCAAAACATTGATAGTAAACAAATTTTTGCCCGTTGGCAAGCAATCTTGAGTATTTTTGATTTTTGAAATTGCATTCATTAAAGGAAGTGACAATCATATCCCCGATTTCCTAACCCGTGAATTTCTCTAGGGAACCAAACCATAAAGCCCAGCTCATCCAAAGGGAGAAATCCCTGAAAATCAATTACATAATCTCCTTCTCCAATCAAAACAGAGTCACCTTCCACAATTAAAAAAGAGTCACCTTCTAGCCTAATTCCTCATACAGGTCAGTCACCCATTTCAACAGATAATAGATATACCGCTCTTGGTAGCACCCTCAGTTAATTCAAACATAATTATCAGTCAGCCTTAGTTAACCAATATGATCCCTACAAAACATGGTACCCTCCAGTCAATTATGAAAAATCATCCTCTTACATTACCAGGAATGAACAGTTCTTGTTTTCTATTGAACCCTCCCTAAGCCATCTCCAAAATCCTACATCTTTAGTAAAAAGTTATTTTGGCCCAAACACTCATTATCTTTCAGGTAAACCCTTAACATTTTATAGAGACATTCTATTCAAATCTTAGTCACTATCTATTAAACCAATCCATGATCCTAAAGACCTATCCAAAATATTATACCGTTCACTTTACATAATCCGTATCATTCCATTATCTCAATGGGGTGATTCCCCCTCTACTCCTCACAAATTAGAATCTATTACATTTACTTATCTTGATTACATTGAAGCATGGAGTAAAATCTTTCTCTACCAAACAGAAGATTTTTCTCATTCATGGTTTTTAAATTTTGATCGAAAATTCAATCGTCAATTCTCCATGTAGTTCGGCGATTGGTTGAACAATCATGGTTGCCCTTATGACCTTTTACCCTTAGAACTCCAGAATGCAATTACTAAATTTCATTTAGTCATGACCTTTACATCCTATGAAAATGTCTACTATTGGCGAGAAGAGAAAAAGAAAATAAAATCTATTAAGGGAGTAATATATATATATATATATATATATATTTATATATATACCTTCCAATAAGAGATCTATTTTTTTGTTCATTTCTAGGGATATATCATTTGACGAACTTTTTAAGCACAAAATCAAATCTCCACCGTTCAGTTCGTTGGGCTATATGAGTAAATTATTTTTACAAATTTTTATAAAATTTGGTGATTGTTAAATCATCCAAATGAGAAATTTATTTTTAATAATCTTGAACAGTGTAGGTTTGACAAAAATGTTAAGTTTTCTGTTTTAATCTTAGTTATCTAAACCCATTAAAAAACAAATCTAATGGTGAAGACCTATATATATATATATATATATATATATATATATATATATAGACACACCTTCCAGTAAAATATCCTTTTTTTGGTATAATAGCTTCTTCACCGTTGGATCAGCTTCAATGAAAACTAATGGCTGAGAGTAAGACAAAGAATCCTTCCCAAGTTTCATCAAAATTCTTCGTCTCTCCCAGAATTATCAACCCCTTCCCGGGTCCCCAACCTCCCAAATTCCAAATTCTTTAGGAACATTAACAATTCACCTGAACCCATCCCATCAAGCACTTATCAAACTAATATTATTCATAATTTCTTCCCACTAACATAGCTGCTTCGTCCCAATTTGCAAAGTTGGCAGCCAAGCCGTTGCCCAAAAAACAAACCCAGAATTTGTTTTCAATTTGAGAACTGAAAACTACAACTAGAGGCAAGAGTAGATTATTTCCAGTTAGAGGTAAAGAGCCATATCGTTAACACCATTCTTGCCGATATGTGGATTGAATTTGTTAATAATTCTTTGACGTTTTGAACTAGTGAGATTGAAAAATCTGCGTTTATTGGTGTTGATGCTAGACTTTTTGATGATGACGATTAAAGAAGCAAAGGTGAAATTGACGATGATCATGACGAGAAAGGTGAAGCTTCTGGAGATTTCGACGATGGGTAGACAAGTAGATTTGGACGACGGGGGTTTGAGATTTTGAAAGGAAAAAAAAATGGTTTGGAATCGAGAGAATTGTTACTCGCCCTTATTGAATCGGAGAGATTGAGAATCTGGATTAGAAAGGGTTGATTAATATAGAAGAAAAGGTTTTGGTTTATAGAATGGCAATCAATCCCAAATGGGCGTCTATCAATACCCATGAACAGCTCGTTGATAGTCACGAGAGATGCAGAAAGGATCGACTGTTCTGGAATTCTGGGTAGAAAGGGGTGAAGTGATCTCAGCCATTAGTTTTCATTAAATGATTTCTTTTTTTAGTCTGGGATAGCTTATATATATATATATATAGTCTTTCTCAGGTAAGGACGTCCTTATTTATTCTTACGGTATGAATTTCCACTATTAACTCATTTTTACATCGAATTTTCACATCTTCACTATTTAGTCTTTAGATATTAATGTTGAGATCACCTCAGCAAAATTTCAACCAATTTGGTTATCATTAAAACACTCAAAACTGCGTTTTTCTGTTATAAACATGAATGGTTCAAGTTCGACAGAATTATGTTTATCTATTGGTTTAATCGAGTTTGAATGCCTTAGTGATAACTAAATTGGTTGAAATTTTACAGAGATAATTTATACATTAATATCTAAAGACTAGACGATGGAGATGTGAAAATTCGATTCAAAAGTGAGTGTGGAAATCCTCACCGTAAGAATAAATACGGACGTGTGTAGCAAAGAAAACACATATATATATATATATATATATGTACACACGGAAGCATATGAAAAACATTTGATTAATAAATTTTTATGAACTTGAATACAGAGTTTACAAACTTACTAATTTAAATCAATGCATGTGTTACAGGAAGCAACCATGGGCTTTCTATACTAAGGTTTACTAGAGTGAGAAGAGAAAGAGAGAAAAAAAGAAAATGAAAGCCTGACTACAATGAAGCTCGAGGCCTCTATAGAAAAAAGAGTTTACAAAAGTAGTGAATAGTATAAAGTACTATTCATGAATAATACTTTGTCTGCCACGGGTTTATTGTTGGTGAATAGTTTGTCGGCCACTGGATTTACTATTGATGAATAGTGATCTATCTGCCACGAGTTTACTGTTGTTGAATATGTCCGCCACTGGTTTTACTGTTCATACTTTGACTTTACTGGAAATCAGCATATAGGTCTTAACTATCTCCACAATCGGCCCACCTGGTTGGTTGTCTGGGAGAACCTTGGTGACTATGGGCTGATGATGATTCTGAAGGTGAGTGCTCTTCTTCTTCATCTTCAGCTGATAAATTGGCTGCCTGTTGAAGCAACTGCTTGGCTAATTTTTTTAACTCATCTTCCTTAGATAATGAGGATGGACTGGAAATTGATTTCTTGGGTGTTGGCTGAGGTTTTTTTACTGTTGGCTGAGGAATCTGGGGTTTTAACTGAAGAGTTGGGGATACCGGCTTTGGAGAAGCCAAAGGTGCTGGACTGGATGAGGTAACTGAAAATTCTTCATAAAATTGGGATAAAACCCTTTCAGTTTTGAACTTATCCCACCATTTTACTAAAAGTTGTCTCAAAACCATATAGTCTTCAGATTCAAGTTTATATTGTCATTTAAAAATCCAAGGGATTTTATATTTAGCCATAAAATGAAGAGTGGGGGGAAATTTTTTCTCATATTCTGAGAAAACCATGACTGAAGCAAATTTAGTGACTGTATTTTGGAGGTCTATTGGGAGAAGGCTATAGGGGCATCCATGATCATTCCATCAATTTCCAAACCACATAGGGAATTGAGGATTGAATTTTCTATCGGAATTTAGAAACCAAAAGTGACTAAAATCTTCAGTTTGATGGAGGAAGATTTTGCTCCATGCATCGATGTAATCATCATAAGTAAATGTTAAAGTGTCCAATTTGTGGGGAGTAGAGGGGGAATCACCCCATTGAGTTAAAGAGATTATGCTGATTATGTAAAGGGAATAGTATACAATTTTAGATGGGTCTTTTTGGTCATGAATTGGCTTGATAGATAATGACTGTGATTGAAACAGAATGTCTCTATAAAAGGCTAATGGTTTACTGGGGAGATAGTGAGAATTTGGGCCGAAGTAACTTTTAACTAGAGCAATGAGATTTTTTAGATGACTGATAGTAGGTTCAATATAGAACAAAAAATGTTAAGCTCTTTCGAAATAAGGAGAGGATTTCTTATAAATGACTGAAGGGTTGGATGAAGAATATGATTTGTACGGGTCATATTGGTTAACTAAAGCTAACTGGTAATTAGGTTTGAATTGACTGAGGGTGCTACCAAGAGCAGTATATCTATTATCTGCTGAATGGGTGACTGTCCTGTTCAAGGAATTAGGCTGGAATGTGACTCTTTTTGATTGTGGAAGGTGACTCTGTAATTGATTTTCCGGGATTTCTCCCTGTGGACGAGCTGGGCTTCATGGTTTGGTTCCCTGGAGAAATTCACGGGTTAGGAAATCTGGTATATGGTTGTCACTTCCTTTAATGAATGCAATTTCAAAATCAAAAATACTTAAGATTGCTTGCCAGCGGGCAAAAATTTGTTTGCTAGCAATGTTTTGAACATCTTTTTCTAAAACATCTTTAGCACTTTTACAATCAACTCTGACCAAAATTTTTTGATTTAATAAATCATTTTGAAATTTACTGATACATAAAACAATGGATAAAATTTCTTTCTTGATGGTACTATAATTTGACTGAGCTGGGTTCCAAATCCCTGAATGGTAGCAGACAATTTGTTCTGGGTGATTGGGAGAAATTTGTTGTTTAAGGATACCTCCATAACAAATTTCAGAGGCATCGATTTCTACTATTTTGTAGGAGTCAGGAAGAAGAATTCCTAAGTAAGGTAGAGTTGTAACATGACTCTTAATTTCTTTCACTAAGGACGTATGGATTGATGTCCAGGGGAAGAATTTTTTAGTAGTCTATCAAATAGAGGTTTTCAGTGTTTGCGAAGATTTTTGTAAAAATCAGCTACATAATTTAAAGATCCTAGGAATCTTTGTAATTGATTTTTATCTAAAATGACATATGGGAATTTATCAGCAAATTGTATTGCTTGATCGATGGGTTTAATTTGAAGTTGGTGAATGTTGAATCCAAGGAAACGATATTGGTTTGAAATAATTTGATCTTTGAAGCAGAAACAACTAAGTCATTATTCTTGATTATGGAAAAGAATTGGTGTAGGTGTTTCCAGTGTTGGTCGATTGATTGAGAAAAGATCAAGACATCATCAATGTAGACAATGGAAAAATGACTATAAGGGTTGAAAATATCATTAATTATATTTTGGAATTCACTAGGAGCAGTTTTTAGGCGAAATGGCATAACATTCCATTCATAATGACTAAAAGGAGTGACAAAGGCAGTTTTGTATTTATCGGCTTCACTGATTTAGATTTTCCAGAATCCTGATTTCATATCAAATTTGTTAAAGATAACAGATTTGTTTAATCTATTGATGAGATCTTGTTTGTTGGGAATTGGATACCTGATCCATTCCAATACCGTGTTAAGAGGTTTATAGTTAATGACTAATCGAGGAGTTCCTCTTTCGAGTTCAGCATTAAAATGAACATAGAAAGTAGGGAAAGACCAAGGGGATTTACTATGGCAGATAATGTCTTTCTTCAATAGGTCATTAATTTCGTTTTTGCAGAATTCCATGACTTCATGACTCATTTGGATTAGACGAGCTTTAGTAGGGATATTTTTTTTCATTAAATTCTTTGATGTAAGGAAGAAAAACAATATGTTTTTTCCTATGCCAAAAGGCAGTAGGGATATCAGAACATATTTGTTTGATAATTTTTTCTTCAAAAGTTTTTATTTTTTGCTGAAGGGAAGAGTTTTGGAGTTGGTTTTCGATTCTTTTGAAATTAATTTCTTCTTGAAGAAAGGTTATTTGTTTATTTTTTGCTTGCATAGAACTGATGGTTTTTGAAATATTATTTTCTTGGAATGCTTTTAGAGTATGGATTTCAGGGTAAGAAAGAAAAGTAAATTTTACTAGTTCATTAAAAGGGTAGGTGATAATGTCATCATATTCTATTTTGAAGGGATAAAACAAGGTAATTAAAGGAAGTCCCAAAATTATTTTATCAGTTAAATTTTTTACTAAAACAAACGGTGTTTTGAAACAGACATTGTTTTGGCATATATGTGCTTTCGGGATTTCATATTTAATATCTATTTTTGTTCCATTAGTTGATCGTAAAGATTCTTTTGTTTTTCAAAATATTTTGAAGGGATTAAACCTTCTTGAATGCAATTAAGATTTGCGCCAGAGTCGATAAGGGCTGGTATTGTCAATTGGAAATCTTTTATTTTGAGTTTGACCGTAATGTACCATTTTTTAAGTTGGATTTGGCGTATGGTGCTAATAGTATTATTTAATGAAGTTTCGGCTTCATTGTTTACTGGAGACTCATTTAGAAATGGATTTTCAGGAGGATCCTGTAATTTAAGAAATTGATTATTTATTTTAAGTAAATTAAATTCTTGTTTAATGTCTTTGTTGTCATTCGTAAGTTCTAAATGTGTTTGTTGAAGGGCATGGATTTGACACTTAATTGTTTTGATTACATGTTGTAAATCTTGGATTGTTATTTCTTTTTTACTGGTAGAGAATTTATCAAAAGTTGTAGTGAGACTAATTTTTTGTGGGGGAGGATTAATTGTATTTTCTTGGGTAATTAATTTTTTAATTTTTTAAGGTACTCAGCTTTAAGATCAGGATTATCTATCTTACATATTAAATCGATTAATAGTTCTTCTTGTTCTTCCTGTTTGGAAAGAACATTGACTCTTTTACAATTACAAGCATTCTGACACCCAAAAGTGATATATGGGGAAGAATGTCCATCGATTTCGTGGGAAGAAGATTTTATTAAAGTGATGTCGTCTTCATTTATTTCATTTTCTGAATCAGTATTTCGTAATTCTAAGGTTTGTGTAAGTTTTTCTTTTTCTTCTTGGCTGATTTTTAATTCATTAATAGTGGTTTTAACTGGACAATTATTTGCAAAGTGACATGTTTTATTACATTTAAAACATTTAGTTTTACTTTTATCGAAACATTTATTTTTTAGCTGACGATGTGGGTTTTTGGACCAATTTTTGTGAAACTTATTTCGGGAATAAAATTTATTTGGTTCAAAATTGCTTTTATAAGGTGTAAATTTTTGTTTGGAATGATAAGGAACAAATTTATCAAATTTATTGCTTGTCCTTTTTCTCCTTGAAGGAGGTAAGGGAGGTAAGCCATATTATTCACAAAAATTTCCTAGTTCATATTTGGCTGTTTTCTTGTCTGATTTCATTTGAGCATTTAGTTTCATATCTATACACATTTTTAATCCTTCTTTTTGGATAATGGTAATTATATTTCTAGAAGTTAAAGAATCATAGTTAATGTGACATGTTTCATTGCTAAGAACTTGTCGGATTTTATGAGCAAATAATTTTGGGAGGCCATTTATAAATTTTTCTTTCCAATATGGTTGGTTACTATCATCTCTAAGCATAACGCGAGAAATGAAAACATCTTTGTACCATTTGAAATCACTTAAGGTAGGACACCTAAGGTTACTGAGTTGATCATGAATTCTGTAAGTAATATGACAAGGAGTACCTATGAAATATTGGATAATTGTGTAAAATAATGTGTTGACAGCATCAGAAATTCCAATTCCTGTGCGTTTGTCAAAGATGGAAGTTCCATCTTCATCATGTTTAATAGCCTGTTTAATGGAGGATCTAGAATCAGGAGTGAGATGTTTTTCCCACCAGGAATGAAGCATTCCTGTAAATCCTGTGGAAAATATGTCAATGATTTCGGACTGGCTGAAATTGTGATTAGTGACGTAGCTATTGGCTGCCATAGACATGTGATGTAATTTATTTAAGATTTCTTGTTTTGATAGATTATCAATGTTCCATTCATAAGTTTTATCGGAAGAAACTGAGAATTGATTATTAAGATGATGACTAGGTTGTATATCTAAAGGAAGAGGACGTTCTGTCCAAGTTTTAAAAGGTCGTTTTTTTTAGATGAATTATTCTGTCAAGTTTTAAAGACTGGAACATTTGGTTTAATTCTGTATTTTGGCTAGTGATACTAGAATCGCTATCAGAGGAAGAGATTTGTTGAGTATGAATTACTGCGATTTTACTAGATTCAGGAGTTTCAGTTTTTAAGTTTTTTAACATTTGTTCAATTTTTTGGATTGAAGAGGTAGGCCTAAGAGTTGGTGTATTTAGTTCACTGAAATGAATTAAAGGAGTTTCTAGTTTGGCTTGAGGTAGGATGTTGACTTTGGAGAATATGTTGTTAACTTTTGTTTCTATTTTATCTAACTGGGCTCCTATGGTCACTAACTTTGGTTTGTGTAATTATTTTGTTCAACAATTTTTTTAGTTTCTGGGTCTTCTGTGGCTATCTTAAAAGGCGAGGCTATGATTAGACTGTTAAGATGATCAATTACTATTGTTTTGACAGAAGGATGACTAGAAAGGTCTGAGCTAGTGGGGGTCTTCCATTTTTCTTTTGTTAAAGTTTGGATGTGTTTTTCGCTTAATTGATCGATAAATTCAAGGAAGAATATTTCAGATTTTGTTTCAAGCATAAACGCTTGCCAATCACGAAATAATTGCTTTCGTTGATCTATTAATGGGAACTTTAATCTATAGAGGTTTCTCCTAGATATATTTTCTACAGATTCAAGATGTTTATCTAGTCTGGAATAGTTAATGATAAAAGGTTGTGAAAGTGTATTCAATTGAGGATTTACGGGAGAAGTGACTAGAAAATCAGAAGTTGTAGGGGAAGTTTGATCATCATCTGTGGCTGAAGTATGTTGAGTTTCAGACTCTGTATAATTTGGGTAACTAACTTGGGAAGTAGTTCGGATGTTTTTGATTTTGAGTCTTTGTAATTCTTCTTCTAATTCTTTAATTCTAATATTTTTAATTTCTTTATCTAAATCATTATCATGTCTAGAAATTGTTTATGCTATAGTGGAACCAGCAAAAGAATGTCTAGCAGTTGTAAAAGAAAGTCTAGAGGAATTTCCTATTTAGTGAATTCTTGGATTTTGAGTTATTCTAGAATTTTGAAAATTAATTCTTACTGTGCCATCATTAACCTGTTGGATACAGTCTAAATCTGCAAGACTATGTTATGCATTGGATGAGTGATTCTCGTTAGTGAGAGACCATTCAGAAGGAAGGTTGATGTTTGACCACCAAATTGTGTGTGAAACACTAATATTGGTGGTTTCTTGACTGCTTTGAATCAAGAGGGTATGATTTTTTGGGCTTTTGCTAATGACTTGGAAGTTCATGTTTGTTCCGGTGACTTTATAATGAATTTTGTAGATTAAAGCTAAAGGTTGAGTTCCTTCAAGAACATGGGAACATGAAGTTTTAACATTTAGGGTTAAAGCTTTCAAGATATGAGGGTCACTAGGGCTGATTGTAAAATCGGGGAAACAATTAAAATGAACTAGGCTATTGAAAATGTTTGACTCAATTAATCCAAGGGTACTGTCATTAAAGTCAGTAAATCTTGCATCTCTGAGACAAAGAAGGATAGAGGCATTAAGACCTTTTCGTGTTAAAAGTTTAACACCGATTTGGACTAATCCAATATGGAGGAAGTTGTGGCCATCTTTTCTATGTTTTTTAATTGATTTAGGACTAAAAAGTTGACATGTTTCGTGTTGTTTACTGAGGGCATAAACTTGTTCTACTGATTTAATATGATGTTCACTTTTAAATGAAGAAAGACTCCATTTTTTTCTTATAGATTTCATTACTAGGAACTCTTGGAATATTCCAATCATTTATATCTATGTTATTATTTGACTGATATTCTAATTGTTCTTCGTTAACTATGTCTGAGATTCTGTTAAGGGAGGACCTTGAAGAACTAGAAGTGACTGAGTTGGATCTAAAAAGTCAACTCATTTTGTGAGAGGAAGAGACTGAACCAAAACTAAAAAGATAGTAGGTTTTAAGAACCTTGTCCTAAGACCCTAAAGACTAAAACTTACACTACTCTGCTCACGCCGCATCCGCTCACGCCTCTCTTGGGACTTATTGTTTGGACCTGGATTTAATGTTTGGTGGTAGAGAAGAACAATCATAAAGGAGGTAAGAAAAAGAAAATAAAACCATAATCTTTGAAATCAAGGGACATGAAAAACAACGCTTCACAAAACAAGTAGAAGAATTAAATCAACTCAAGATCCACTCCTAGACGGTAGTCTGCCACTTGGGGATTGAGAAGTGTTAATGAAAGAACATAATCTAAACTCTAGAGCCGCTCCTAGGCGGTAGTCCGCCACCTAAGGTTGGAGACTTATAATAAATAACTATATCAGGTCGTTTTGGCTCTGATACCAAAAGGAACGGAAGCATATGAAAAACATTTGATTAATAAATTTTTATGAACTTGTATATACACACACGTTGCGACCCTTCCGGCCGCTTCACCAGGGCTGTCCAGCCGCCTCCAGTCGGTGCACTACTACCTCCATTCAAATTCTCTCCCTCTCCTTTTTTTATTCCTACCGTCGATTCCAACATGCAATCATGATTCTTTTAGATCGGTGACCAAAACCCAAAACCCAAAAACTCAAAACAATTCCGGCTGATTCTTTCTATTCAGGAGAAATTACTCCTATGTAGATACGTGTTTCCGTGCATTTTTCAGACGTTTTTCAAATTGGTTCCCGTTTGCGGTACGTGAAACACCGGAAAATGACGTTTCCGTGCAAAATAGGCAATAATCCAATGCATTGCTGAAGACTTGAATTGTTGTAGTCAATGCAATGAATTGTTGATAAGCACGTGCTATTACGTACCGAACTTTAATCCAAGTTTGTTTTCGTATGTCCCTTGTTAAATGAACTCCAACGTCATCCCTTTCGTCCATTCTGGTTTATAATATGCAAATACATTACCCCTTCACCTTCCTTATGTTATGTATTGGGTTTGAATTCTCTATGTGCTCTTAGCATCTTACACTTCCTGGGTGAATATTCTGTTAAAGTTCAAGATGAGTCTGTCTATGAGTATTTATTTTTTTGTTTTTGTTTATAGAATATTCCTTGTTAATGTCTTTATCAGGTAGGACTGATCAAATTTTCAAGTTGGAAAACCCCTCTTAATTTACAGGGACATATATAACTTGACTTTTTTTGTTAGGTTCTGACCCTAAATTTTTACCTTAATTACTAACATAGTGGTAATAAGAATTTTACCGTCTTTGTCATTAAGTGTTTAATTTAATTGGTCCCTAAAGAGGTTGTAGGGGACGATTATTTCGAAATATTTATTCGAAGAAAGATTTTACAATGACGGTAAAAATGATAATTTTGTTAGTAAAAGGTAATTTTTATTAGGGTATTATTTTTGGGATGTTAAATTTTAAATTGGGTAAAAGGGGGGGGGGGTTAGACCGGCTAGGCCGAGCCCAACCCATTTATCTCTCTCTCTCTCTCTCTCTCTCTCTCTCTCTCTCTCTCCCCGACCCTCTCTTTGCCCTGAAACTTTCGGTCGTCCGTCCGCAGTCATCCAGCCTCTATTCGCCGCCGCACCAGTCCCAATCGGTCGGTCTCCGACCAAGCTTCCATTCTAGACCGATGAGAGGTTCCCTAGCACCGCCGATCGAGAGGAAAGCTCGCCGGAAGTCCCGGCTGTCCAAGTGTTCCCGTCGTCGGAACTCCCTCCTCCGGCAACCATAGCCGGAGCTGCTAGACTCAAAAGGAAGCCCTCTTCCCGTGTAGCAATCCCTCCAAAGGGCTCCCTCTATCTCGAGCTAGGTAAGGAGAAATCGGTAATAAAAATTATAGGGCTTTTTATGTGTTTCCGTTCGATTGACATAGTTAGGCTTGAAATTGGTGTTTGTGATAGTTAGGAAAGTTGTAGAGGAGGTTGAGAGAAAGATGCTGTCAAAATTTGGTGAGCATTAAAGGTCCCTGGAGCTGGCCGTCGGCCGTCGTTGCCGGAGGAGCCGGCGTTGAAAAAGTATTTTTAGTAGGGAATTTATGAGGAGTTTAATAGAATAAGTTTTAAAAATTTTGGAGGAGTTTTGGATAGGTTTGAGAATTTTTGAAGTTTGGTATTTTTGGTGGATTAATAAGTTAGAATTCGACCATTGGATTATTTGTGTTGGAAGGTGTTTTTCAGGATGTCGGTATTTGTGGAGATTTCTTGGTTGACAGAGAATTTAAGATTTAGGGCGATAGACATGGTTGAGCGCGTTAAGCTCATATTTAATTACGTCTATTTTCTTTAAGCATCGGTGTTTTACTTACGGATTTAATTATGTTTTTGGAATAGGACGTGAGGAGGCCCGAGCGGAAGAAACCTCCGGCTGACATCAGGCTTAGGCCTAATTTGTGAGTGAACCTTTGTTTTAAATGATGTGTTTAAAATGCTTTATTATTGAATAATTTTCCGTTGTTGGAAATTTCCTGAAATTGAGAATTTCGGTTATTATACTCATATATAGATGATTATGAGAATAGTATGTATATAAATAAATGCTAGCTAGCTATACGTGATTTTCCCCCATAATGAGGTACAATTCTATTATGAGGTGATGTGAGCGTTAGACGCCAGTGTCGCAGTCTTGTACGACTTTCTATTCTTAGAATTCATTCATAGAATTCGTACAAGGAATCAACACGTATATATACCCACTCGTGCGTTTCCCCCATATTGAGGTACAATTCTAGTATGAGGTGACGTGAGCGTTAAACACCAGCGTCATAGCCTTGTATGACTATCTATTTTTCAAGCTTATTCATAGATATCATACAAGGAATAGACGAGTGTAAATACATACTGATATATATAATATCCTAACTTGAGAGGCTATTTCTTAAAGTTTGGGAGTCTAGCGAGGCTAGACACCAGTTCAGAATTTTCGAGTTAAGCTTTTAAGTTGTCACCGGTAAAACGTTTTCTTTGAAAGTATTTTTGGGAAAAATATTTATTTGTTGTCGAAATTGCTTTTGTCCACTCACTCTGACGTAATTGAATATTTTTTCCCTGGGCTCTTCGTTTTTAAAATGCCCAGTCTGCAGCGTTCGAGTGGGGTCTGAAAGGAGACGTCAAGGCATAATCATTCATCTTTCTGTTACATTTCGCCAGTAGGTTACCTGTTTAATTTACTAGGAGATTGTTAGCTTCCGTTGTTTTTATTTTATTTTTTTAGTGGCTCTGAATACTGTTGGGATTTTGTGTAACGTTTCTGGTATTTATGGGTTGTAGTGGAGGATGTTAATTTATTGGTTAAAAGAGTGGTTCTATAATTCTTCCGGGTTAGGGTTGTCCATTTTCAATGGAGGTTTGCCGAGTCCTTCGGTAAATTTTCTTTAGTGGTGGTCCCCGCATGACTTATTTCGGGTTTCAGGATAAAATTCGGGACAGGTCCTGACATTTTTTGTTTTTGTTTTTAGAAAATTCCTCTAGAAAACAAGCACTAATTAAGTTGCATGGATGATGTTTTTTTTTTCTTTTATTTTTGACTAAAACCGACATGCAGGACCGGACAAACAATATGGCTATTTGCAGAACCCAACATGCAAATAAAGGCTCAAACAGTATGGGACCAAAGTCTGGAAGTAGAACTATGACTCTGTAGATGAGGTTGACGAGTGTTATTGACTCGTGAATGGGACAATGCAGGTCTTCATATTCATCAACGTCTAAGGCGTCTACCTTGTTTTGTTTGGTACTTTGGTTGATAGTGGATTTGTTGGGATAAACGTCTAGGACTGGCCAACTGGGTGGAGAATTGGAGGGTATAATTAACCATTACAATCGAATCAAAATCTTGATGCATGTTTTAAAAATTTAAATTGCAAACGTTGAATATTCTACTTAATTAGAATCGTAGATAGCTCATTAATTTACACCCCACTTCCATAACTTAATTGTAAGTTAACCACTAATTGTAAATCCAATTATTATAATAGCACAATATATCAAGTGTATATATAGCACTGAAACATATGGAGTACGTACGAATATGTAAAATTGTTGCTCCAGTGAATGGCCTGTAAAGAATGTAAGGGTTTATAGAGAAACGTAATGTTACTAAAAGTTATTACTTAATTAATTGTTAATATTCAACTTTAGGTTCACTCAGGTGGTAAGAAAATGTGGGAAATATAGAAGTGATATTTGATTTATTCAAATGAACCCAGGAAGGTGTACACTTGATTTTTTAAATGCCTGCTAGTGTGTGTCTAGTCAGAGATCCGATCCTTATTTTCAACAATGCTTAAATTTTTTAATTTTGATTGACTCGGTTTTAACAACATTGTAGAAGGTAGATATTATGTCATCATGTAACTACTGCGCGCATACAGTTCTATAAGATGCCCTCAACTCGACCAATTCATAATTCAAGGAAACCATTTTGGCCTACTTCCAACATGGAAGGTTCTGGTGTTGATCAGCAAGATAAGTATCGTTCTCACATTTATGGAGATGGAGAGAAGAACACACAATGGAGATCTGGTGCCCCTCCTAACTACGATACTGTTAACAAGCTCTTTGAACAAGGCAGAACCAAGGTCTCTCTCTCTCTCTCTCATATACATGATCAAATTACCAAAATATATAGCTAATCCAATGATTTGTGCGTTAATATATAAAGATATGGCCAGCTGGGTCACTAGAAGAGAGGGTTCAGAACCTATTGAAGACATACGAAATGGAGATATCGCACAAAGCCAACCGTGAGGACTTCAAATCTATTGATCCAAACAAGTTCACTCTCATCCAGAATGGTATACACACACACACACACATATATATATATATAGATATATATCCATTAGCGTGTTACTTATTTCTACTTCGATTCAGTCATTACATTTTGATGAAACATATACTTACGTTAATTACATTTACATACTCCGATCTGCAGGAAAAGAACCACTGACAATTGACGATATCAAGAAAAGGGGTGGAATCTATAATGTGGATCTGCACAGCTCTCTACCTGAGGAGTTTCAGATCTACAAACCAGCTGAGGAAACTGCAGAATCGTCTCATAGGATTTTCACCACTACTTTCCCACGAGGTTTTGCAATCGAGGTCCTCGAGGTCTATTCCGGTCCGCCGGTGATAGTCTACAAATTCAGGCACTGGTCTTACATGGAAGGTCCTTTCAAAGGTTATGCCCCTACTGGAGAACTGGTTCAATTCTTTGGCATTGCAATTTTCACGGTAAGTTCTTAATTTGTTTTTCTTTAATTACGTACATAACTAAATGTTGAGATAATTTCTCCATGTCTACTTCGTTGTTAAATTTTTGGTTGACTCCGGTTTCAGGTGGATGAGCAGATGAGAATTGTAAAGGTGGAGTTCTTTTACGATCCTGCAGAACTTCTTGGAGGGCTGACGAAGGGTGCCAAAATTGAAAACTATAGTGGAAACGATGCAACCACAAGTAGTTGCCCTATCCTTAGGAACACAATGCTATAAATCCTTTGTTGCATGCAGTTTAAATAAAATGTAGCTTTTGTTCAAAATAACATTAAAAATGTAACATTGGCCAAAAAAGAAGAATGCAATAGCACTGAGGCCAACGTATGGGCAAGAACTACGTGATCATTACAACTTAATATAAATTGATATTAAATATTTGATTTATCGGGCCATTATCATTCAATAAATTATAAATTGCTTTTTCATATCACTACCAGAAGAAAGGCTTTAGCCGACGAAAAAAAAAAAACCAGGCCGACGAATTTTTTTTTCGTCGGCTAAAGTGGGCTTTAGCCGACGAAATTGTCCTTCGTCGGCTAATTAAAAATTTTCGTCGGCTAAAGTGGACTTTAGCCACTTTAGCCGACGAAATTAATATTTTGTCGATTGAATAATTTTTTTCGTCGGCTATAGTCTGTGAACTTTAGCCGACGAAATTTTCAAAAGTTTAGCCGACGAAATTTTCAAAAGTTTAGCCGACGAAATTTTTAAGAGTTTAGCCGACGAAATTTTAAAAAGTTTAGCCGACGAAAAATATAATTGCGTCGGCTATAGTCTGTGAACTTTAGCCGACGAAATTTTTAAGAGTTTAGCCGACGAAATTTTTAAAAGTTTAGCCGACGAAAAATATAATTGCGTCGGCTATAGTCTGTGAACTTTAGCCGACGAAATTTTCAAAAGTTTAGCCGACGAAATTTTCAAAACTTTAGCCGACGAAATTTTTAAGAGTTTAGCCGACGAAATTTTTAAAAGTTTAGCCGACGAAATTAAATTTTTCGTCGGCTAAAGTGTCTTATATTTACAGATTAGGACAACAACTCATCTGGAAAAAAAAAATTATACGTAGAACCTTCAAATGCAAAAAAGTCGTGAAATAAGATATGACCAGAATGGTGAAATACGTCTACGGTTGAAAAATGACGGTATTCCGGTAAAGTCTCGGTGCCGATAGTTGACTTACCCTTATTATTTATTATGC
This sequence comes from Fragaria x ananassa, assembly GCA_034370585.1. Taxonomy (NCBI): domain Eukaryota; kingdom Viridiplantae; phylum Streptophyta; class Magnoliopsida; order Rosales; family Rosaceae; genus Fragaria; species Fragaria x ananassa. The sequence goes on from CP139769.1 coordinate 18,643,888, forward strand.
TGCAGATTTGGTTTTTGGTGTCCGATTGACTATTGTGATACCTTTCGGGAAGCGTAATTGCCCTACAAGTAAAACTCATCGCTGTGCTATGACGTATAGGCTTTTTTGGCCATCCGAGTCCGTTTAAGGCTTCAAAATGCAGTTTTCTTATTTTCGATTAGAGTTGACCGTTTCGATCGAGCCCTTAACGTTGTTGGATCCAGTTGAATTTTTTACCATAGACATATTTCGTCATAATGATCATATCTGACGGTCGAATTTTGGTTTGTGAATTTTAGTCATCAAAATCACAACGTGTCTACTAATGTTGTATAACTTGTTTAGTAGGTTATACAACTTTGTGAACCAACTCTACATAAGAAGCAAAATTATTAAAAATCTCGTGAAATAAGATGTGTTCAGAATGGTGAAATACGGCTATGGTTCAAAAATCACGTAAATTAGGTAAAGTCTCGGAGCCGATAGTAGCGGTCAACCCTATTTACCGTTATTATTTCTTAAGGGGAGCCCTATCGTCGAAAGGTAAATGTTTCAAAAATTTTATATAGGTGGTTGCGTCTCATCTACGTGAGAGTTTTTCGTGTGGGAGATTTGACCAAACTACGTAATATAGGGGGAGATATGAGTGTTTTCGTGAATTTATAGACTTTAGCCGACGAAAATATATGAAAAGTCGTCGGCTAAGGTCAAAAAATTTCAAAATTTTTTAGGCGGTAAACCAAAGTTGGAGTAAAATTTTCAAAGGACTTTAGCCGACGAAAATATATGAAAATTCGTCGGCTAAGATGGTCTTTGCCGACGAATAACCTAATATTTCGTCGGCTATAGTTATTTTTTAATTTTTTAATTACATATTATAGCCGACGAATATGTCAGGGTATTCGTCAGCTAAACCCTAAAATTTCTCTATTACCTACTATAGCCCTATATTCGGTGGTTATTTTGCGTAAAATTTTTATACGACTTATTGCGTGTCATCGGTTTAAAACTATTTTCAGTTGGAGGTCCGGCCAAAATACGTAATTTAGACGGTCGAACGACTTTTTCCGTGCGTTTAGGGGTTTGACTTACGAGATTGACCGTCCGGATCGAGCCCTTATTCTTTTCGGATCAAGTTGAAGTTTTTTCCCATACATGTATTTTATCATGATGGTCAGATCTGACGGTCAGAATTTTGTTTCTCAAGTTTGATCATCACAATCACAACATGCATACTAATGTTGTATAACTTGTTTACCAAGTGTTATGTAAATGTTCCGTTTCAAAAACAAACTATACGTAAAACCTTCAAACGCTAAAAAGTCATGAAATAAGATATGAAGAGAATGTTGAAATACATCCACGGTTGAAAAATCACACTATTCCGGTAAATATTCGGTGCCGATAGTTGCGGTCAATGCAATTTTTCATGTTTTCCCCCTATGAGTAGCCCTATATTCGGTGGTTATTTTGCGTAAAATTTTTATACGACTTGTTGCGTGTCATCGGTTTAAAACTATTTTCAGTTGGAGGTCCGGCCAAAATACGTAATTTAGACGGTCGAACGACCTTTTCCGTGTGTTTCGGGGTTTTACTTACGAGATTGACCGTCCGGATCGAGCCCTTATTCTTTTCGGATCAAGTTGAATTTTTTCCCATACATGTATTTTATCATGATGGTCAGATCTGACGGTTGGATTTCTGTTTCTCAAGTTTGATCATCACAATCACAACATGCCAAATGTATAAAAATACTTTTAGCCGACGAATTTCAAAGGTTTAGCCGACCAAATTCCAAGTTTTAGCCGACGAAATTGGTACCTTTAGCCGACGAAATTTTCAAAGGACTTTAGCCGACGAAAATATATGAAAAGTCGTCGGCTAAAGTCGAAAAATTTTCGAAATTTTCAACCAAAATTTTTTGGCGGTCAACCAAAATTTTCAAAGGACTTTAGCCGACGAAATTATGAAAAGTAGTCGGCTAAAGTCGAAAAATTTTCAAAATTTTGAACCGAAATTTTTTGGCGGTCAACCAGAGTTTAGCCGACGAAACTAAAGAATTTCGTCGGCTAAAGTTCTTTATATAGCCGCATAGCAGGGTGATTAAATATCTTCCTCCTCCTCCACACAACCAGCTCAAATAAACCCAACACTAGACATAATGCGGCCCCTCCTCCTCTTCCTCCTCCTTCTCCTCCTCCACCTCCGCCACTCTCTCTCCTCACCCCACCGTCTACTCTGCACCCCCACGCGCCCAATGGCCACCTACCGCGCCCTCCTCTCCCTCAAGTCCTCCCTCGACGACCCTCGTCGAGAACAACCTCTCACCCTCGCCGATCTCACCCTCTCCAATCTCACCCTCGCCGAGAACAACCTCTCACCCTCTCCAATCTCACCCTCGCCGAGAACAACCTCTCCGGTCCCATCCCGCCTGAGATCTCCGCTCTCTCCGCTCTCCGCCTCCTCAACCTCTCCAACAACGTCTTCAACCGCACGTTCTCGCCGGAGCTCTCCAACCTCACTAACTTCCGTGTTCTCGACCTCTACAACAACAACCTCACCGGCGTGTTGCCGGTTTCGGTGGCTCACATGACCAACCTCCGCCATTTGCATTTGGGTGGCCGAAAGTTTCTGCAGTTTTTTTTTCAAAACCCAGCAACTTTAGCCGACGATATTCAAACACTATATTCGTCGGCTATAGTTATTTTTAAATTTTTTTTTTAATTTTTTTTATAAGGTTTAGCCGACGAATAACCTAATATTTCGTCGGCTATAGTTATTTTTAAATTTTTTTTTAATTTTTTTATAAGGTTTAGCCGACGAATAACCTAATATTTCGTCGGCTATAGTTATTTTTAAATTTTTTTAATTTTTTTTATAAGGTTTAGCCGACGAAATATTTTATATTTCGTCGGCTATAGTTATTTTTAAATTTTTTTACAACATTTAGCCGACGAAATATAAAATATTTCGTCGGCTATAGTTATTTTTAATTATTTATTATGCACTTTAGCCGACAACATTTTTTTCGTCGTCGGCTAAAGTGGGACTATAGCTGACGAAAAAAAAAATTTTGTCGGCTAAAGTCATCACAGACGGCCTTCTCCCGACGACACTATAGCCGACGAAGGATCGTCGGCTACGATCTTAGCCGACGAATTTTTTTAACAGGCCGACGAAAATCTTTCGTCGGCTAAAGTACTTGTTCTGGTAGTGTATATAGACAAGTTTAGATAAGAAGCCAATTAAACTTAAAGAAAACATTTTTTAAAGAAATTACTTTCTTGTCATTCTGTTATATGTCTTGAAAATAGCTGAACTGAAACAAAACGAATGGGTTTTGAGAAGATGAGAATTTAGAACTTGTCGGACATCGCTGCATATAAACGGGAACTTTCAACTCTTGTGTTGTGAGCTTCATGGAAATTGATCTCTTTGAAGCTATGACAGAAGTGTAGAGGTTAAAGCTTTGGGTGAGTGAATGATGATCAATTTCTTTTGGAAAGAAAACACAAGAGAACATAGAAGAACAAAAAGGTGTCTATGGTCGAGAAAACAAAAGAAAGTGATAGGCATATGGTCGATTAACACGTGGTCTTGTCTAGATGGTCACTAGAAACTTCTACACCCAATCAGATATTTCTACTAAAAATAATATTATTTAATCTAGAGAAAAAAATATCATATTGGGTTTTATTATTATTAGTCTATAATATACCAAAACCAAATCTCAATCAGGGAACAAAACGCACAAAACCAAAAGAAAAAAAAATTTGATAAATAAACCCAATTAAAATTGAGAACATTACATTCATTGTCGGCGACGGTTGGACTACGGAACTAGTATAGGTAAGCACATATACTTTTGCTCGTGTAAACATCTTACCATCAATAAAGAGATGAATTAATCAATCATCTGTGTCCCGTGAGATCATTTCTAACTTTTCATTCAATCATTCTCGCTCATTGAACTCGCTCCACAATTATATAAAACTGTGCTTTTACTTGTTGTTAGCATTATATTAAGACAAAATTAGACAAAAGCCCAAAAAACCAAACCCCTTTTAAAATAAACCCATGCTCATATTCCATTTTAATTTACACCCAACCCTAATATTGAACCTGCCTTATATGTTTTATTTTTATTTTTGGAATTTGTATCCCTCTTTTCCTTGACTCTTTTGCCCTTCCGTTTTTTTTTGTTTTTTCTTGAGAAGATTTTTCCCTTCTGATTGAATGAGAAGACATTCCCTAAATGTGGCTCTTGACTTTCTTCTATTTTAAATAGGGTTAGGGTTTAGACTAGGGTTTAAGGTTTAGGGTTTAGGGATTAGGGTTTAGGGTTTAGACTAGGGTTTAGGGTTTAGGGTTTAGGGTTTGTGGAACCGGGTTTAGGGATTAGGGTTTAGGGATTAGGGATTAGGGTTTAGGGTTTGTGGAACCGGGTTTAGGGTTTATGGTTTAGGGTTTAGGGTTTGGGCGTAGTCTGTTTAGGGTTTTCAGCTGCCGGGTAATTATGTTTAATGAGTCGGCTAAACAGCTTGTTAATTGCAATGGTTCAGTTGGTGGCATTTCAGCAATTTCCTTCAACAACAAATTCTATTGTTTAGATAAACAATATTAATATTTTTACTAAATCAACCTAATTAATAAGTTGAGTGTATTTCAAAAGAGTATAACATGTGGGTGTAATTTAAAATGAGTCTATGATTTTGGGTGTAACATCAAATTCCCCTATTATTAATATCGTGTGGTTTCCATTGTTTCTTGCAAGATGCACACAAGCTAGACGTGCTACCCTTTTTAAGGCTAGCGAGTGCCGCACGGTCCTCCTTGCTCCTTCGCAAAGTTGGCCAGTGACAATAAGCGCCACCATTATGGACCTCAAGTAGTGGCGGTGCTGTATACGGGCCAAAAGGTGTCATGCCACCCCTCAGCCTTTTAGCTGCTCTGTAAATTCAGCCATTTAGTCTATTGATTTTGAGTATACTTCTAGCTAATTACACGGGCTGGCACCCCTAACATATATTCAAGAACTAATTAATCATGAGGTTATCAAATAAAGAAGAGCAATGTGGCACTCACTTTGTAATAGTTTACTTGTATTCAAGTTTTTCTCTTTTTAGAAAGAATGATATAAATTAAGCATAATAAATGGAAATTATGTGGTTTATCTTCATTTCAGTTTTTGAATACTAAATTGTACTAGTTGATTACCTAATTCGATCAGCTATAAGTTTCTAAGAAACTTATTTAGTTTATATACTTGAAGACTAATCATTTTGTAAAGGATAGACAATATATTATGATTTCTATTCTTTTTACAGTAACATAGATTGATAATTTTTATATTCTAAAAATAGTTGTTATTGTTGAAGGAATTTACATTCATATTCGATCTTAATGATGCGTCTTGACCGAATCTTCTCATTATTAGACTAGAATATCTCTTAGATATTTATCCCTGATTTACAAGGATTCTTTATGTGATGTCTATATAAAGGCTAATCTATCAATAAATGAGTAGACATTTTTTCTCTCGTATTCTCATACTCTACAACACGTTATCAGACTTGGTACCCTAACCAAGAGATAATAGGCCAACCATCCCGAAAAAATCCTAAAATCTTTGAAAACCCAAACTTTTTCCCAAAATCCTAATTTGCCCATTTCGTTTTTCCCTATTTTCGGCCGGATTTTCTTCTGTCCACGGTTGGAATTACATATCCACAGAAAATCCTTGACGTCCCGATTCCAACCCCACCGGTCTCACCTCGAGAACCGGCCGGAAAGTACCTGAACGAGCCGCCGGAATTTTCCAGACCGGCGCCACCGACCACCGCTTCACCGCCTTCCCTTGCTCTAATCGACATGATTTTTTGCCAGTAGCTTCTTCTTCTAGTGGTACTCCATTTATCAAAATTTCAACTCCAAACTCAAAGCAGACATAGGTGAAAAGTTATTTTCTCCTCTCGGTAGCCTCTAGAAACCAAAGATTTCAAGATTGCTCGTCTTTAAAGGAAAGCCAGAAATGTTCCCAACCCTCGGTAGAAGCCTGCCATCGACTCGACTCTAACTCATCGACTTAAATTCATAGTTCGAGCTTAGTAGTCTTTCCATATATCCCTTCTCTATGACGTGATTGGATTTTGGGTGGGGGGGGAATAGGGTTTTGAAGTTTTGTTGGGGCTCCCATCCTCTATTAAACTTTGTGACTGCGACATACGCATCACCATATATTTGCGACTGCGATTACAGGTCGCTGCGATAGTTGTAGGGAAGAATCGATTGTGATTGCGTTAACGCGTCACCTACTTTTATTTACATCGATTTTATGACCACATCCTTGGTTTCTTGACTAATTCCAATCCCCTTGTCTTTTGTAGATGACTGAGCCATCCAGGCCTGAGTTCGAGATCCTCGATAACCGAGGTAAGGAATATCACTGATGGGTGTCCGATGTGACGAATACGATCATCGGTAAGTGGTTAACAACCACCATCTTTCCGCAGCCGAATGGCCTTCTAGCAAGTGGTTAACAATCATGTTTCTGAGGCACCATATTCATCTAACTTTGAAGAAACAATACCAGAGAAGGGAAGATCCTAAAGATCTATGGGATGTCTTGAAGCAACGCTTCAACAACGAACATGATGTACTCATTCTAGAGTTGACTGCTCGTTGGGAATCCATTGAGGATTACAACCAAGCTATCTTGGACCTCCAAGCAGAACTAAGCTTTTGTGGCGTCGACAAGATTGACAAAGATATGATTGAGAAGACTTTGTACACTTTTCTGACATCGATGAGCTTACTTAGCCATCAATATCGCCTTAAGTATGAGCAGAACCGCGTTACGTTGTTCAGTGACCTCATATGTGTGCTAGCAAAGAAAGAGCGGCACCAAAAGATTATCCTTAATAACAATGCAAGGCCGGTTGGGACAAAGAATATTCTTGAGTCCAACCAAACTAGTAGAGGTAAAGCTCCAAGGAAAAGAGGAAACAGAAAACCTGCACCATATGAACGTGAGTAGAACCAGCCACGTGGTCGCGGTAATGGCAATAATCGGTGTGGAAACAACTGCAGCAACACTTGGAGGCGTGATGACTGAAATTACGCCCCTCCTAGAAACAATAACCGCAGCCGTGGCCGCCAAGGTGAGAAATCCGGCTAAGGTTGAAATCCTCCCTCTAACTCAAACTAGAAGAGGCGATCTCCATGTTATATTTGTGGATCTACTGCTCACTTGCATCATGATTGCTGTGCTAGCAAAGAAGCTATTGATACCTACATAAGACATAAACAATACTTGGGTAAAGGAGCTAACTTTATTGGGGGAGATGATATTGGCGCTGAGTCTTCCACCAACTTCACCATAGCAGATTTTGAAGCTAAGAAGCAAGCTGGTCCTGCGCATATGGATACTGCGGATTTTGATTAAACTTTTTTGATTAGATGTTTTTTCTTTTCTATTTTATGTTTGACACTTGTTTAGCCATAGTTATTTTTGACTTTTCAGTCAGTTTTTATGGAATTAGACATCATTTGATGCATTTTTGAGTTGACATTAATAAAATATCTCCTTTACGTTTCACAATGTTCAGTTGATTGAGAATTTATTCCCTTATGAATGGTTAAAATTGCACAAAACTATAAGCTTCATTACACAGCAAATATACTAAATCCACATATTTTCATGGTCTTACAATAGGTTATGGCATAAAGAATGACAAAACATATGAAAAAACTGCGAAAAAACTGCGAAAAGACACTAAGGCAGCAAACTGCCGTGTTATGGCACTGTCACAACGCCCCTAAGGCGCCCCTGGGGGTCTTTTCCGTGCGATGTGTGCGCTGGGTTGCTGCCTAAGCCCCTAGAGGGTCCCTACCATAGCCTACCAAGCCCATATCGGTGGTAGGCCCTTGCCGCTCGCCGACCGTGCCCATGCGCGTTGTTGGGTGCTGCTGCGCGTCGGTAAGCCCCTACCGCGCCCCTGCCCGCCGCCTTGCACTCCTGCGCCCCTGACCATGCCCCTGCATGTCTTTGAACGTGGACAAGCCCCTGCGCGTGCTCCGTGCGCTGCCAAGCCCCTATGAGCCTTTAGCGGGCTTCTGCCTTCTGCCAGCGCTGTAAGCGCACTTCTAGCGTCCTTTTTTCTTATGCTACTGCTGAGCCTCTTGGACGGCCAAATTGCTGTAACTTCGTGAAATTAATTTTCATGCCTTGTAATTGCACTCATTCGGGATTCCAACTTGGTTCAATTCCTGATTAACCCCTATGTGTTTCATTAAAGTGTTTGCCTTGTCTTAATCTAAGACTAATTATTTTCACACCTTTATGTAGATATCTCGAGGTGAAATTGAGTGTCTAGCTGATAGTAGGACTACCCACACTATTCCACGAAATAGGCTATTATTTATGGACTTTGTGCCTCACAAATTCTCAGTGACAACCGTGACTGGTTCCTTGTCTGTAATTCAAGGCAGAGGCAATGCGCAGTTCTTATTCCTAAATGGCACAATGATACATGTCATTGACGTGCTTTACGCGCCTAATGTCACGCCCCGACCTATAATTTTTACCTTAATTACTAGCATAGTGGTAATAAAAATTTTACCGTATTCGTCATTAAGTGTAAAATATAATTGATCCCTAGAGAGGTTGTAGGGGACAATTATTTCGTAGGATTATTCTAAGGAAGAAATTTTGACGACGGTAAAAATAGTAATTTTTGCTAGTAAAAGGTAATTTTATTGGGGTATTATTTTTGGGGTGTTGAATTTTTAGATTTGAGTTTATTAGAGGACTTGGACTCGGCTCGGGCCAAGCCCATTTTTTCTTCTTCTTTTCTTTCCGCGCGCCCTGCTCCCTTTCTCTCCCCCGACCCGTTTCTACCCGAATTTTACCCGAGCCCGACCGCCGCCGTCCGGCCTCCCCAGACCGCCGCGCCGGTCCCGATCGATCGGTCTCCGTCCCAGCTTCAATTCTAGACCGGTGGTAGCCCTTCTAGCGCCGCCGTAAGGGAGAAAAGGCCGCCGAAAGGTCCGACTGCCGGGAAGAGTTTTCTCGCCGGAACTCCTTCATCCGGCCGCCATAGCCTGCGAGCCTTGGCTCAAAAGAAAGCCCTCATCCCGTGCTTCAATCCCTCCAAAGGGCTCTCTCCATCTCGAGCTAGGTAAGGAGAAATCGGTATTTGAAATTCTATGGTTTTTTTTTGTGTGTTTTCGTTCGATTGACATGGTTAGGCTTAGAATTAAAACTTGTGATAGTTAGGAATGTTGTAGAGGAGGTTGAGAGGAAGATGCTGCCAAATTTTGGTGAGCATCGGAGGTTGCCGAAGTTGGTCGCCGGCCGCCACTGCCGGCGCCGCCGCCGTCGAGAAAATGTTTTTGGTGGGAAAAAATGTGAGGAGTTTAATGGAATAAGTTTTAGAATTTTTAGAGGAGTTTTGGATAGGTTTGAGAATTGTTGAAGTTTGGTATTTTTAGTGGATTATTAAGTTAGAATCCGGCCATTGGATTTTATTTGGTAGAAGGTGATTTTGAGGATGTCGGTATTTTTTGTGGAGTTTTGAGGTTGGCAGTGGATTCAAGAATTTGGAATGTTAGGCTTGGTTGAGCGTGCGAAACATATTTATTTATGCCTGTTTTTCTGTAAGCGTCGGTGTTTTATTTAAGGTTTTATTTATTTGGAATAGGACGTGAGGAGGCTCGAGCGGAAGAGACCTCCGATCGACATCAGACTGAGGCCTAATCTGTGAGTGGACATTTGTTTTAAATATTGTGTTCGAAATGCTTTATCATTTTGAATGATTTCTGTTGTTGGATATTTCCCAAAATTGAGAATTTCGGTGATTATACTCTTATATGAGAATAGTATGTATATGATTAAATGCTAGCTAGCTATACGTGATTTCACCCCATACCGAGGTACAATTCCAGTATGGGGTGACGCGAGCGTTAGACACGAGCGTCATAGCCCTGTGCGATTTTCTATTTTCGTATTTATTCATAGATTTCGTACAAGGAGTAAGCACGTATATATACCACTCGGGCGCTTCCCCCAGCCTGAGGTACAATTCCAGTAAGGGGTGACGTGAGACGCAAGCGTAATAGCTTTGTACGGTATCTATTTTTCAAGTTGTTCATAGATATCGTACAAAGAGTTAGGCGAGTGTACATACATACAAAAATATATAATATTCTAGCCTGAAAGGCAATTTCTTAAAGTTTGGGAGTCTAGCCCCAGTTCAGAGTGGAGCTTTTGTTTTTGCCGTTGATGAAGTGTTTTCTTTGAAAGCATTTTTGGGGAAATATTTATTTGTTGTCGAAATCGTTTTGTCCACTCACTCTGACGTGTTAAATATTTTCCCCTGGGCTCTTCGTTTTTAAAAATGCCCAGTCTGCAGAGTTCGCGTGAGGTCTAGCAGGAGACGTCAAGGCATAGTCACTCATCTATCCGCTACATTTCGCCAGTAGGTTACCTGTTTAATCTACTAGGGGTTTGTTAGCTTCGGCTGTGTATTATTTTATTTTTAGTAGCTCTGAATACTGTTGGAATTCTTGTGTATTATATTCTGGCTACTTTTAGGTTGTAGCGGAGGATTTATTTTTGAGTTAAAAAGGTGGTTCTTTAAATTTCTCCAAGTGAGGTTTGTCCATTTTCGAGGGAGGTTTGCCGACTTTTTTGGTAAATTTTCCTTGGAGGTGGTCCCCGCAGGACTCATCTCGGGTTTCAGGGTGAAATTCGGGGCAGGTCTTGACACCTAAGGCTAATTGAACCATGCTATCATTGAGGGACATTCGTGCCAACGAATTTCACCTAAAAACGTGTAATGAGAATGGACAAGAGTTTTTGTTTATCACCTCTAATGACTGTGGTAGTAAATATATCTTAGAAAAGATCATGAGTTAAACTAGCAGTTTGTATCTTACAACCATCAAGATCATTGAATCCTATGCAGTTTCTCGTAACTTCTGTGACTCTGACTCGTATAAGCTTTGACATGATTGTTTGGGACATGCCGAACATGACATGATGATCCGAATTCTCAAGAATTCATATAGACATCCATTTTCCAAGCATTGAAGCGTGTTGGAGCTCATCCTTCCACCGAAATAGGTGATGTGGCCATGCATGATGCACCTGCCATAGGCTCGGCCTCCAAGACCATTGCCGAACTAGACTCTCTAGCGAAAAGGCAAGTTTTCGGTCTGGTAGTCATGCCCACCGAATGTTAAGTCTGTTAGACATAAATGAGTCTTTGTTTGAAAGCGAAACGAGAAACACGAAGTCATGCGCTATAAAGCCCGACTTGTGACGCAAGGATTTTATCAACGCCCCAGAATTGACTACGAGGAGACATATTCTCCCATTATGGACGTTATTACCTTTTGCTACTTAGTCATTTTAGTAGTGTCCGAAAAACTGAGCATATGGATGTGGTTATTGCATACCTCTATGGGGATCTTGATTCAGAGATATATATGAAAGTGTTTGATGGATTTTCACTACCCAAGTCAAGTGACTCTAAGCCATGGAGTGCCTTTGCAATTAAATTGCGGCGTTCACTATATGGATTGAAACAATCTAGACGAATGTGGTATAATCGTCTAAGTGACTACTTAATTGGAAAAGGATATAAGAATGACAATCTTTGCCCATGCGTGTTCATTAAAAGAACACGTACCAGATTTGCTATAGTAGCCGTCTATGTTGATAACATGAACATCATTAGTAATCTCAAGGAAATTGAAGAGACCGTGACCTACTTAAAATCCGAGTTTAAGATGAAAGATCTTGGGAAAACTCAGTTTTGCCTAGGCCTAGAGCTAGAGCATCAAGAGACTGGAATATTAATTCATCAGTCAGTTTATGTCCAAAGATGCTCAAGCGATTTAATATGGACAAAGCTCACCCGCTTGGGACTTTCTTGGTCATGTGAAGTCTAGATATCAAAAAGGACCTATTCCGTCCTAAAAAAGAGAATGAGAAAGTCCTTGGGGCAGAAATTCTGTACCTAAGCGCTATCAGAGCTCTCCTATACTTGGCACAATGCACGAGACCAGACATTGCATTCTTAATAAATTTGTTAGCTAGGTTTAGCTCTGCACCAATGCAACATCATTGGACTGGTGTTAAGCACATCTTCAGGTACTTGAAGGGTTCAATTGATGTGGGCTTGTTTTTCCCTTACAAAATCGAAGTTGAAAACATGAATGTTGATGTTTCAATTGAAGATTGCATTGCAGATAGTTTGGTCGAGCCCCTAAGAGCCCCTGCCATGTCGGTCAGCAGCTTGGCAGCGCAAGACAGCGCCCAGCGCTCCCTTACTGAGCCCTTGCCACAGTCTGCCTATGCGGGCAACGTGTAGTGCGCCCCTAGCGCGCCCTTGCTGCATCCTACAGCACACTTGCGCGCCCATGTTGCACCCTTTAGTGTGTCTGCCGTGCCCCTGCTCATGCTCATGTAGCGTTGCAGTCGAGCCCCTGCCACGTACGACTGAGCCCTACAGGGCCCCTACACGTCCTTGAGGGCTTCTAATGCCGCAACTGAGCAGATTTTGGCTCCCAACTAAAATCAAGCTTCCAAAGCTCCTTATAGCTCAAAATTGACGCAATGTGGCATTGTCCCCTATTCTGAGACACCGAATGATGTGTTAGTTGGTTTTGCTAATGCTTGGTATTTGACAGACTCACATAAAGGACTTTTCCAAACTGGGTATGTGTTTACCATGGAACTACGGCGATTTCTTAGAGATCTACCAAGCAAACCATTGTTGCTACTTCCTTGAATCATTCAGAGATTATTGCACTACATGAAGCAATCAAAACCTGTCAATCTCTGAGGGGTCATGAATCACACAGATGCAGAACACCATCTTCAAGCTCTCATAACCTGTCAATCATCAATGAAGAGCGTCAAAGGGAAGACCGGGTGTTCCGGCCTTCGACCCTCCGATGCCTAAGTCAGCCATATGTGAGTAGAAATAAGGTGAGAATGGGGTGAAGATTGAGAGAGAGCAAATGATGGGTGAAAAGTGGTATTTATAGGGATATGGTGGATGCACCCTAAAAATACCACTTTGCCTTATTAGATGGTGTATTACTATTATTCCCTCAAGGGATAGTGTAGGTTTCTTGGGCTTAGCTAAGGCCCAAGCCCATTTTATGTGGTGACACGCGTCTTCTTAGGCGAGTATGACTGATGTTCTACTATGTACTAATAAGTCCCCAAGTCCGCGGTCAAGAGACTCTTGGGTGGGGACTTTATCTGATAGAATATCGAGTACGAGTCTTATTTGTGGCGACATAACCAGTCCCCAGTCCCCCAAGTCCCCACGCAAGGGAGGGGATGGACCGACTCCCTCCGAGTGGGGTATGCCGTGTGTCGCTATATATGATTGAGACACTGGGTCGTTGCTCCCATGTAGTGTTTAGAGATTGCAGGGCGATCAGGGGTCGAAGTTGAGGTACCGCTGGTGAGCGTCTCGAGAGGGCCACGAGTACCGGCATGTTTGTATGCCTTGGCGTTTTAGTAGCCTTTGATATGTACCAGCTATATTCTCGAGCTAGCTGAGTTATTCCAGCATACGTTCGAGGGGGAGATTGTGGTGACATACTTTGTGGTTGCCTCTAGGTGAGTGCTAGAGTGCCTACGTACCCATTTATGGGATCAAACCAAACGTAGTTCACCATTTCGCCATCGAGGCAAGTGTGCCGTCAAGGTGTGGCGAGGAGTGCCGCTGAGGCATGACGATGGGTGCCGCTAGGGCATAATGATGTTGCTGATAGAGCTTGTGTAGAGTTGTCAAAAGGCATGCTAGGGAGCGTAGCCAAGATGCCGATGGGGCAAGGCGGGTGGTGCCAAAGTGTATTGAGAGCACGTCATGAGGAGTGGTAAATACCGGCCTATAAGGCTGTTGCCCAAGTCCCCCAGTGTCGGGAGAGATTATGGTGGCGGGACACCGAAACGAGGACTGAGTTGGCATGGGGGATTTCATATGGCGTCTAGAGTTAGAGACACGCAGTTTTTTTCCCTGATTTCAGGGTTTCTGCGAGAACAAAAACATCTTTGTGTTGTTTCTTTTCTTGCTGAGTTTTACTTTCTGCATTCTTGCACACAGTGAATCTGGGATAGCACTCACCATTGCTATCCTCAGATACTGAAGTTATCGAAAATTAAAAGAAAGGCCTATTCACCCCCCCCTCTAGGACCTTCAAGTGGTACCAGAGCAGTTTCTAGCCTTTGCTAGTAAGATCCTCGGGTTTTAAAATGGGTGATAGAGGCACTTCCGTGAACTGTCCTCCACTGTTTGATGGAAGGAACTTTTCACAATGGAAAATCATGATGACCGCATTCTTTATTTCTCAAGATGATGGGAAACAATGGATGATGGTTGAAGATGGCTGGTCAGCTCCAGAACGGACCTCAATTGTGGCAGGTGCAAGTGTACTAAAGCCTAGATCTGAGTGGACCGAGTCAGAAAAAATTGCTGCTCGGATGAATATCAAAACTCTCAACAGTTTGTACTCGGCTGTTAACAACTTAGAGGTCTTGGGAAGTGTTGTTAACAACTTATGAAGGTCTGAGGGTGAGCGCAAACAGATCATTACCTGTGTCTCAGCCAAACAGGCTTGGGAAGTGTTGTTAACAACTTATGAAGGTAATGAGCAAGTGAGAGAACAGATGCTCCAAGATCTTTTGTTAGCTTTTGATGAGTTGAAAATGTCCGAAAATGAGTCGATAGATGAGTTTTACAGTCGTATCTTGAACATAACAAATCAGTGTGCTGGTCTTGACTTTCCCTTAGAGCAATCTAGGATTGTCAGAAAGCTTCTTAGAGGTCTTCCCCCTAGTTTTGAGAATAAGAGAGTAGCTATTCAAGAATCCAAGGACTTGAGAACTTATTCCTTAGAGGAGCTAGTAGGAAACCTGAAAACCTATGAAGCTCATAAGAAGGGTCTAATGAAAGAGAAATCAGTTGCCCTCTCGTCCGTCAAAGAAACTGAGTCAAGCCTACACATTAAGATTCCAGAGGATGTCGAGTATAGTCTAGAAGAGTATGCCCTCCTTACAAAACAGTTTGAGAACTTTCTCAAGAAACGAAGGAAACCTTTTTCTTCGAACAGGAGTTTTGGAAAATCTAGATTTGGTGAGACGTCACAAGATAGAGGTCATGACAGATATCCTAGGAATTCTCGTGCGGAGTCCTCTCAAGATAGAAATTCTAAGGGTAAGAGTTCCCAAAGAAGCGATGTGTGCTTTGAGTGTAAGGGTGTGGGACATAGAGCTGTTGACTGTGCAAATAGGAGGATCCGTCCTCAAAAGGCTCTTGCCGTTACTTACAGTGACAGTGAAGAGGATCCCCTGTCTGATCAAGTGGAGGACACTATAACTTTCATAGCTCGGGTTGTTCCCGGTTCCTCTTTGGATCATGTTGAAAAACCAGTTGCTTTCATTGCCACGGTATCTCAAGTGACAAGGGTGTGTTCCTCATTGCCACGGGACAGAGAGTATTTGACAAAGTTTGATGCTAAAAGTGACAAGGGTGTGTTCCTCGGCTATGCTGGAAATAGTCGGGCCTATCGGGTGTATAACAAGAGAACTTGCAAAATTATGGAATCAGTAAATGTGGCTGTTAATGATGCTCTTGTTTGCAAGAATGATGGGTGTGTTTTGTCTGAACATGTATCTAAACAAGAAGCTGAACCGACCTCATCCGAAACCAGGTCTGATCAAGGAGATAATGACTCAGGGATGGATGATGACACAGATCTTCCAGGATCTGAAAAAGATGCCATGCTTGCCATTCAGCCAATTCACAGAAGCGGCAAAAGACAAGTACAGAAGGACCATGATCTATCCCATGTAATTGGGGATGTGTCTGAAGCTAGAAAGACCAGGAGTAAGACTGGTCGGTTGGTGAGTAATTTCTCGGTGTTTAAATGCTTTGTTGCTATACATAAAGATGACATCAACACCATCACATACTATGGCTTTGTTTCTATAATAGAGCCAAAGAATGTGAAGGAAGCCTTGCTTGATGCTGATTGGATCAGTGCCATGCAAGACGAGTTGAACCAGTTTGAAAGAAGCAATGTTTGGCATTTAGTGTCTAGGCCTAAGGACAAAAATGTCATAGGGACCAAATGGGTGTTCAAAAATAAAACTGATGAAAAGGGCATTATCACCCGAAACAAGGCAAGACTTGTTGTGCAAGGATATTCTCAAATAGAAGGTTTAGATTTTGATGAGACCTTCGCTCCTGTGGCTAGACTTGAGTCAGTTCGTCTTCTACTTGCTGTTGCTTGCTATTTGAAATTTACCTTGTATCAAATGGATGTGAAAAGTGCGTTTTTGAATGGTATCCTCAAAGAGGAAGTGTATGTGGAACAACCCCCATGATTCCAGAGTCTTACCCATCCTGACTGTGTCTACAGGTTAGATAAGGCCCTCTACGGTCTTAAACAAGCCCCTAGGGCTTGGTATGAGAGATTGTCGAATCACCTCGTTGACCATGGATATGTGCGAGGCTCAGTTGACAAAACAATGTTTGTCAAATGTACCTCAGAGCACATTATCATTGCTCAGATATATGTTGATGACATAGTGTTTGGATCTATTTCTCCATCTTTGGTGCATGAGTTTACTGAGCTCATGAAGAAAGAATTTGAGATGAGTCTCTGTGGGAAGTTAAGCTACTTCTTAGGTCTTCAAGTTGTGCAAAATCGAAATGGTCTGTTTATCTGTCAATCTAAATATGCACAGGAACTGGTTAAGAAATTTGGGATGGAAACGGCCTCTGCCTTCCCCACTCCCATGAGCACTAGTTGTAAAATCAGTGTTGACATGTCTAGTATTAATATGGATCCAACCAATTATAGGAGTATGATTGGTAGTCTTATGTACTTGACTGCTAGTAGACCAGATATTGCTTATAGTGTTGGTGTGTGTGCTCGTTATCAAGCTAATCCTAAACAATCTCATGTCAAAGCAGTAAAGCGCATAATCCGATATGTTGCTGGGACTCATGATCATGGAACCAAGTACACTTTTGACACCAATGTTGAGATTGCAAGGTACACTGACTCGGATTGGGCTGAAGATGCAAATGACCGGAAGAGCACCTCTGGTGGCTGCTTCTTCGTAGGAAACAATCTGGTTTCCTGGCACAGCAAGAAACAAAATTGCACATCTCTCTCTACCGCTCAAGCTGAGTATGTAGCAGCTAGAAGTTGCTGCACGCAACTCATGTGGATGAAGCAGATGCCTGCAGACTATGGTTTACAGTAAGGTACTCTATCCCTTTTCTGTGATAATACCTCTGCCATAAACATTTCGAAGAATCCAGTGCTGCATTCTAGAACCAAGCATATAGAGATAAGATATCATTTCATTCGTGGCTTAGTTGAAGAGAAATTACTTGAGCTCACTTTCATTCCAACTGAAAAGCAATTGGCTGATTTATTCACTAAACCACTTGACAATGCAAGGTTTCTAAGTCTGTGTAAAGCCATAGGGTTGTGTGACAACAAGTAAATACTTCCCCTGCTAGTGTGTGGTTCTTTGTTTCATGTATTTCTGTTTAAAAAAAAAAATTTAATCTTTCCCTCAGTTTTCCTTTACATGTTCAGGATAAAAGACCTCCATGGTATCCTTAGTCAGTTTTTGAACTTAACCTAGGTGACAATCGGTCTTTCCATTCCTTGGTTTAGTCTTACTCTTCACATAGCCTTGTGCATATGTTTTGATGATGTTGTATGTGGTCTGACTTTTTAGTGCAAATCTGCAGTCCCTTTTGCTCACTCTTAATGATCACCTTGGCTGCACTAAATCATGGGCTATATACTTGAGATGAGAGCTCATACTGAGGGGGAGTTTGCATAACAAACTAATCTCAAAGTAATCATTCCTTGGTTGTGGTGAACAATACAAGGGTGGGCAGAAACGAGGTTGGTTTGAAGATTGAGGTTCAAAGAACTCAATATTCTAGGCTAAATCTCAAAGTACACATTCCTTGGTCGTGATGAACGATATAAGGGTGGGAAGAAACGAGATTGGCTTAGTATTAGAAAGTCTGGTTGGAACAAGTTTTAACAAGAAAAAAATGTAAATGCCAACCCCAAATGACGTCTTGAATTAGCTAGTCCTTCACTTGCCCTAGCATACAGTGGGGATTTCTGAGATGCATTCTATCCATCGCTGGGTTTGGATGATGTGTCCATCGAGTGTCCTTGTTACACATATTGTCCAAGGTCAACTGATCTTGTGAAGCAATGACACATCTTCCACTTCTTAAACCTATGAGGACGATTTCTCAGTCAAAGCTGTGCCCTTAATATTGGACAAAATAATATTCTCTCGGCTGGTTGTAGCTTTTGGACTTTAAACTCACTTTCTGGAGAAATAAGGATGGAAGGACAAATTGATATCCCAGTATGACAAGGCTCTTGGTAAAATACTCAGTTGATGCCCTTCAAGTTTGACAAGCACCATGTGACATTATCTCACTTACACACTCACTCTAAAGTGCTGCATATAAAAATAGAGACCATTGGGACTTGTCACTATCACAATCCTATGTGATTTGCTTTTGTCTGATCAAGGCTTGTTTGTTTGTTATGACTTGTCACCTTGTGAGTCTATGCCTAGACTGATTTTATAAAATATATATATATATATATATACATATATATATAAAGGGTGCATCGTGTGTGGTCTTAATCCTAAGCTTGTGTGCTGTCGTTTTCTTCATATCTGTCTTTCCGAAACAAGTTTCATTTCTCTTTATCTTATGCATACTCTTAGGGGGAGTATAAACTTGCGTGGTCTCTAGGAGTGTTCATTTTGTCTTCATGTGCTTCCATGGCTCTTCCATAGGATTTCATTGGCTGCTCTGGGCGGTTTGGTTTGTCACGTCTCTTAACTTCTTCTTTTCAAGGGTGTATTATTCTATTTGTGTTGAGCAGTTGGGAATAGTGGGTTGACGGTTTTCGAGACACTCTGATCGTGTTCAACGCTTCCGCCTTCTCATTAACCGGTCGTTTTCTCTTTTTTGTTTTTCTTCGAAACCCAATCCTCTTATTCTCTTCATTCTCGTCCTCTCCACTCTCAACTGTCTTTTTCCTTTCCATATCTGCAGCCTCCAGCCAACCCAGTTTTCTCTATCCAAACATGTCGCACACCCCCGCTGGCCCTAATTTCGTAAATCTTGGGGATGAACCCACCATGGAGGAACCTCTCAATCTTCTTCCTCTTCAAGCCGAAATTCCGTTTCCAGGCGGTCAATCGCTTCGCCTTTCCGCTACCCCTGGAGGTCCCACCATCTCTGCCAAGCTTCAAGCTCTCCTCGGTCCTTCCGTTCTGGGTAAACGCCCTCACTCCTCTTCTGGTGAACATTCGGCACATATTGCTGAATCTGTGTCTCCTGTTGATCACGGTCCCTCTTCAGCGACCCTCTCTCCTCCGCAGCCTCCGACTCGGTCTTCTCCTCGCTCCCATGTGAATGCCAGGACCGAGGTACCTGTCTCTATCCCCGAGGCCAAATCCAAAAGGTGCACCTCCAAGCGAAGGGTCACCAGATCCTCCTCGGCCTTTCCAGAGCCCTCTGGGCCAACTGGCGACTCTGCTCCGGCTAAGGATGCCTCTGAGGTCCCTGCCTCTGGATCTCCTATCCCTCAGCGTTCTCCGCCATCCAAGGCTCCTGCCAAGCCCTCCTCCGGTGTGTTTAATTTAGTATAGAATAATTCTAGGCTGTAGATTTATTTGTTACCGTTAGAGCCAACATTATCAAACCGTCCATTTCAAACTGAGATGGAATTGTTGACTACACCGTTGGACCTCCTCAGCGGTGACATGCAGACATCCCACGTGACTTGCAGACCACATGTAGGAAACACGCGTTGGAGCACGCGTTCAGCTCACCACCGAAGCAAACCAAGCGCATTTCCTTCCACCTTCAATCCGAGCGCGTCATGTGTCTAGCAGCACTAGCCCAGCCCAATTGCGTGTGGCCCTAAGTCCTGGTCTTGGAATTGTCCCAGATTTGAGAATATGACTTGGTCTCAAAATTCCAGAACCAACACCACCATTTTTTACCTGTTGGAGATGAAAAGTCTCAATATGAGACCAAGTATGAGTTTTAGAACCATTGTTGGACTGGCCCTTAGGGCGTCGGCATAGGCCCTTTCTAGGAGTTAGAGAGTGGTCAACTGCCTCAAAGTCAAGGACAATTTTGACGACATAGACCTTGTATTAGTGCATAGAATGAGACAAATAGACCTCGTATTTGAGACATAGTTTTAGTGCAATGTTCTTCACTTCTTATCATATTTATTTCAAAGTAGTGGCTAATAGATTGAAGTAAGGCTGGGCATAAAGCCCGTGGTTGAAAAAAAAAAAAAAACTGGCAAACTGACCTGAACGGGCCGGGCCGGGCTGTTCACCGGTTTTCTCATTGGAAATGTCTTGTTCAGGCCAGTCCCATTATATGTCGGGCCAGACCTGGTCCCTGAATTTTGTATACTTTTCTGGCCCAAAAGCCCGAAGGTAGCAGTGTCCATGCATTAAGCCCATTATAGATAGTTTTTAATCCTACTGGTCCACACAATATCAAACCCAAATACAATTTAGGGCTAGGCATTAGACGGGATAGGACGGGATAGAGCTAATCCCACATCCCGTCCCAGATATTGAAATCGGGACGAGACAGTACGGGCTTTACGTTTTTTAGATTTCATCCCACTCGGACCCTATCCCAGTTGGGACAGGATGGGCCTAATCTCGGAAAAAAAAAGTTGAAAATAAACTTGTAAGCAAAATAAAGAGTTTCATAGTTTGATAGTGCTCTCTACTCTATTATGTATTAATAAGTTTTTGTAACATATTTACAAGTACAACACGGTGTAATAAAAGAGTTTATACTACTTACTTTTTCTAAACTTGTCATCACTACTAGAATGTAAGAAGAGAGTTTACAACAATCAAATAATTAAAGTATTAAATATCACAGTTATTGAATTGGAGACATGACATGACCCACCCCAGATTTCACCCTGAATCCCGTGGTAAATCATGCGGGGTCCACCTCTAAGGAAAATTTACCGAAAATTCGGCTAAACCTTCCTTGAAAATAGACAACCCTTACTTGAAAATCCAACTTGACATTTCTAAACCAAACAACAAGGACAACCTAAAATTACTAGCGGGTTATCAGAGCATATCTAATAAGAAACGAATGACCATGAATAAAGATGAAGCGGAAGCAGCCTCTGACTACTAGACTAAGCCTTGACTCCATGTACGCTCGACCTCAATTTAACTTAGCATGCAAACTGGGCATTTGAAAACAAAGGGCCCAGAGGAAAGTAATTTAAAACGTTAGAGTGGGTGGACAAAAATAAACTAATTAATTTAACAAAACGTAATTTTCAATACTTTCCCAATTTTTCGATAAGCAATAATTCATTGCATGCAAGTGTTGATAACGCCTTCAAAAGAAAATCTCGAGGACAAGGACTAGCCCCGCTAGTCAAAATATTGACAAAAATATATAATAACCTTCATTGAAGAAAGTGTCAAAATAATAGACTAGCGAACAATAATAAAGACCATTGCAAAAAGGAATATACACCTCTCATATGGGAATCTCCCAAAATAATGGACTAGCCCCGCTAGTCAAAATAACAACTCAAATAAGGAAACTTATATGGCCATATAAGTGAGTCTCCCAGACTCGGTTGCCTCCCAGACATAGTACTCTCATACTCCCTACACCTTCACGTTATGATAACAGAGAGGGTGCAGGGCTTGAATGATGTTGTCGACTACATCACATCACCCGAAGGCGGAAAGGGCTTGAGTAACCCCACTTAAAATGTGGAAGCCACATCGCCTCGAAAGACGGAACTACATGCTAGCATGAATAATAATGATCCAACAAGTATGACATAATAAAGAAACATAAATCCATATGAGTTTCCCCGAAACTCATAACTAAAACATAAGTATGATTCCCAACCATACTCAAAGAATTCAAAGATCAAAGAAATTAATTAAATTCAACGACGTGTCCCACACGTTAAAATGCACAATGAAATAAATAACTCAAATAAATATCATCTTCCGAAAACCCGACAATATGCAAATCTGAGAGTAATCTCAAACCCGGAAATTATAAAGAATATCAAAACTCAAATACCAAATTAATAACTCACTCAAATCCATAAATCATGACCAACACTTAAACGATGCATCAAACTCAAATAAATTCCGACACCAATTCATAAGCCAAAATCATATTAAAGCTCAGAAAATAGAACGATAATTTCCAAGAGAAATCATGCATGTATATTCATTTAAAAACAAAATGTCCACTCACAGTGCTCGGCTATGTTTGCCGACGACCCAAGGCTTCCTCCAAATGACCCTTCTCACGTCCTGAACAATAATTAATCTTAATTCTCATTCAACAATA
This sequence comes from Fragaria x ananassa, assembly GCA_034370585.1. Lineage (NCBI taxonomy): Eukaryota > Viridiplantae > Streptophyta > Magnoliopsida > Rosales > Rosaceae > Fragaria > Fragaria x ananassa. Next base: position 18,666,348 of record CP139769.1, read on the forward strand.
AAACTTCAATAAATAATTCCATAAAATTGAGGGTTTAAAATCAATCCTCTTCTTTGCCCATTTTCTCCATTCTTAATCCATTATAACTCACGATTCAACATAATCATCAATAACCAAAAATTAACTTTAAACACATTTTAAAACCGGCTAACCCAAAAATCGGCACTCCAAATTAAATACCGTCAAATTCCTTAACCATCGAAAACTCTTAAACCTTATCAAAACTCCTCCAAAAATTATAAAACTCATTCCATACTACTCCTAATCAAAATCTCTACAAAAAATATTTTCCCGGCGGCGGCTCCGCCGGCAGCGGCGGCCAGCAGCCGTTTTCCGGCGACCTCCAATGCTTCTCAAATTTTGACAGAATAATCCTCTCATCATAACCAACAACTTTCATAACTAGCACTTAGTCCAATTCCGAGGCTAACTAGGGCAATCGAATTAAAACATCCAAAAATCCCTAAAACTTCCAATTATACAAAACACCCTAACGAGATCGAATTAGACCGATTCCTTTTGAGGGATTACTCACCTTGACGAGGGCTATAAGTTGAGCCAAAAATCTCGGCCTATGGTGGCCGGAGGACGGAGCTCCGGCGAAAAGCTATCCGGCGTCTCCGGCGGGTTTTCTCTCGAGCGGCGGCCGGTGGCTGGCCGGACGGTGGCAGCTAGCGGCCAATCTTTCTGATGATAATGGCTCGGGAGGAAGAGAAGAGGAAGAGAAAGAAAAAGAAAAGAAAAGAAGAGAAGGGAATGGGCTCGGCTGTTCCCTCCCCTACCCAGTCCATTATTTAACCCAACAACAAAAAATCCACTTCAAATTTTCTCTTTTTTACCCACTCAAAAATTTTACCATTTAATTCATAACTTTACCATGCTAACTCCGATTTTAACGCGTAGCATGTCTGCGAACTCGTAACCACATCCTCTACAACTTTCTTGAAGAAAGTTTTCCCAAATTCCAAACGGAAGAAAAAGTTAACTTTAAAGTCCTTAACAGTAAACGGTTAATTAATACCAAAATTAATAACCATAAAAATAACTTAAGGACTAGGGTGTGACAAGACAACCTAATATTAGTAACTTAAAAAACAAAGAGCTAAGATCAAAACACTTAAATGAAATGCTCAAATCACATCTTAATCAATAAAAAATCAATCATTAAAATAGTCGGGGCGGGACGGGCCTAAACGGGACTTGAATTATCCATCTCGTGTCCCATCCCGTTATATATAAACAGGACGGGGCAGGCCTATCATTTTACTGGAACGAGATGGGTTCGGGATATGTCCACCCCTAAAATACCGCAACGATTTGGTGGAGCAGATGGGTCGTTTCATATTTATAGGTATGGTGTTTAGGTTTGTTTGATGGTTACTCATTCGATGAAATTGTTGTCGAGATGTTAGCTTGGAATGGCAGATTGCATACTGAAAGAAGTAGAATGTCACAAAGCCTAGAAAGCCCGAGAAACTAGCCCGTTCAGGCACAGTTCGGGTTTTGACCGGTCCCTATTTTCGGCATGTTAAAGCCCTGCCCGGACTTACTTCGCTAGTCCTTATCCCGATCAAATTACGGCCTGTCTGGAACCGTGCCCAGCCCTAAGTCATCGAGTGCACTTTTTTGGTATATTAAAAGAAGAGAAAATGTCCATTTGGTCAGAAACCGCAAAAATAAACCTCATTCAAATGAAAATCTTATCTTTATGTCCATTATAATGATTTTTAAGAAAAATATGTTATTACCTTGTGTTTAATTAGGTTTAAGGTTTGTACGACGGCATTAAATACCGTCGCAAATTCCGTTTCCATGTCACGGCATGATATAGCCGTACCAAATAATTTCATTGTTTGTTACAACGTGTCATTGCAGTCACAAAATAAATTTATTTTCTACTACCTCATGTTTGTCATCGCAAAAGAAGAACTATTAAAGACGGCGTTTGCGTACCGTCGCAAGCCGTGGTAGCTAAAACAATTATTTTTGTAGTAAAATTTATTTTGTTGTCTTCTATATCAATGGTTATTGATTAGAAGATTTATTCCTTCTAAGATTGTACTAATCTTTAGTGTAATCTCTCTTAATATTATGAAACGTTTAGGTCTTAGTCTTTTGAACGAGAGAGAGTAGAATATTCAAAGTCTCAAAGGATTTTCTTTCTTATTTAATTGATGATGATCATGGTGGGACTTGGTGATTAAGGCCGTTGGTTGGCACTTGTCCATGTTGTTGCAGTGATTAACATGATATGTGGTGTTTATTCCTCTACTACTACTGCCCTTTGTTAAGTTTTTATTAACCTCATTAAAAGTTTATTATCTCTGGTAAAAGTTTATTACCCCTCTCCCCCAACAAAACATTTAAAAAAAATTTAGCGATGATGCGGTATGCTTCAGGCAAGGTTCTGTAAATTTCAAAGACGTTTAAAAAAATAATAATTCGGTGAGATTCTTGTGATATTTAAAAAAATCCGACGAGAATCTTGCGACCAGCGAGATTCTAGTTACCGGTGACTGGAGTCCCACAGCCAGTGAGGTTCCGGTCAAATCTTCTTTCTCTTCCATTCTCTCTCTTTATGCATGTTTAAGAGATGCGGGCAAAATAGTCTTAAAATAATATTATTTGTTAAGACTTTAATTAAAGATTTGTTCATTTAGACACAAGAGAAGCTACCTTATATTCAAATGGGCTAATGAATAAGATTGCTATTAGAATGAGCAATGAGGAGCTAAAATTAGTACTAAATGACATTTTCCCTACAAAAATTACAAATATCAAATATCAAACACTAAAATTACCCAATAAGTGCATTTGAATAATTTTCATTCAGTTATGACTAATAGACTTCTAATCTGCCTAGGTTCAGCCCTATCACCCATAATAGCCGTTGAGAGCCACAAAAATAAGAAACTGATGGAAATCTATAGATAACACTGATGGAGGTATTTTGCAGAACCAAATAGACAGAAACTTAAACTTAGATTGCTATTTGAAAGAGCAGAAAAAGTATGAGCTCCAATTGAGCTTAGCGCCTTTTGCTCTGGTTTACCCAAAACAATTTGTGAATTGGTAACCTTCTGAGAATGATATGTAAATAGAAGAATATCCATCTGGTTAACCAAATGTCATTTTCCTGAAGGCAGCACATATCCAAAGTTCCATATAAAGGAAAAATAAAGGTTTATATTATAGCACATCCTGTACCAGATTATATTTTTCTTCCACCAAAACGTTGACTATCCATTGGCTATATTCAAATTCTTACGAGGCATAGAAAGTAGATCACATAGTCAAAAGTGGCTTTAGCTCTGTTCACCTGATGTATCCATTGCTCCATCATTCTGTACTGAGCATGGTCACTTCAAGAAAAAGTCATTGGTCAGAAGATCCTTTACATAAATGTTTTCCATCGATGTGTTAGCTCCATATAGCACCGGCTCTTCCCGCCAGCTCAAGTATATCAACATTGTCTAAAATCACGTCAAACTCCTCACAACACCATTTACAATTTACTCATGTGTTTGTCTTCCATATATTTGATGACATCATCTCCCTACTCTTGCATGAGATGTTGAAGCTTTAGACTGGGTTTGTTTCTCCTCCCACTGGACAGACCACTGTCACTGATACTCCCTTCAACAAGATTCTCATGGACTTCAGAAAATTCTCTGTTCCATGAACTCAAGGGGATAACATGACTATCATCCTTGGCACTCCTCCTCTGCTCCTCATGGCGTTTTACATTCTCAGATATCTGATGCAAAGTTTTATTTATCTTTGCAAATCCTCTTTCGACTGGCTCTACCACGTGCGAAACTGTATACTTCATGTCATCAACAATCTGAAAACAATAAAATGCAATATCAAAATCATCATCGACTCCAAAATGTAGTTCAAATTGAAGTTAAAATGCCATGGCATATTATAGCTAAGTTCTTACAATTTCACCACTTCCAAAAATCACGTCACAAACACTCTGAGGGAAATTCAAGTGCTTTTCCCTCTCATCATGCCGTTGTAGATGAATTCTAGTTGATCTTTCACAATCACGAACCTCCTCTGGATCAGGAGGTGCTCCTAGTGATGCATAGTCAGCCATCACAGCAACATTGCGAACACATCTTTCTCCACGTTTGTAAGGTACTGCCGGGAAGACATATAGGTGGACCACAGCAGCAACACCCATCTGCTTGTCAAATTTAAAATCAGCATCCTCTGAACATCAGGGTCTTATTTGGAAAATCAAAACTTTTAACGCAAGGGAACATAGATATAGCTATATATAAATCAGAATTATAATCCAATAACCTAAACCACTTATCTAAAGAGAATAAAATCCCCATGGATATCCTCAGTTTTTTCTGAACATGCATAATATCATTTACAAGCATCACTAAGCCTACCCTTTTCTAACCTAAATTGAAGGCTTCACGTCAAACTGTTGCATATTCAAAACATTACATAATACCAAAATCCTATTGCAGTGGCAACTTCAGCAATATGGAACACTATATCATTAGTGTAAAATACCTCTATGCATATGATGTAGTCTTGTATGCGAGTTTTCAGCTCCTGCGCCAAGGACCCTTTAAAGGCACCCATCGAGAAAAGAAATGCAACAGCAATTCCTTGCCACCATGTCAAGAATACAATCGATTTGAAAGTTAGAAACTTGGCCAGTGGTTTGATAGGTTGTAGTTTGTCCTTGATGACAGAATAGAACTGCACAAGGCAGTATAGGGCCCATGTCTGACTAAAATTAAGAATAACTGCCAAATAAGGGTAGCTGCAAGTAAACAAAATTTAGAAATAAGACATCAGCAATTAATTACACCGGGAACAAATGCCACCGTGTAAGAAATGCAATAAATCTACAATTGCAACCACCAGTGCATATGATATTTCTCTGATCAAGTATGAGTGCGGGAGCATACAGATACAAGCATCTCTAATATAAAATTAAAAATTTATTCAGTAATTGAAGTGAGCACCAACACAAAAAGAAACATACTAAAAGAACATCTTACCCATATCTCCAGTCAAACTTTCCTTCTCCATAAACACCAAAACTTTGAAGAATCATGGCTAGCAGTGCGCAGATCAATTTCAGTATCATCTGGAAAACTAATATGTCAGACCACTAAATAAGGCTGAAAATCAAGGAGAAAGACTTGACGAAATAAAGTTTCAGCATGAAAAAGAGAACATACATACTGAACTATGCCCACTTTCACAGCATGATAGAATGCCGGACCAAGATCCCAGTCTCTTATAAAGCAATTCAGTGGGAAAGGATGTTCAACGACTCCATATGCGTATTCTTCTTTCAAAAGAGGACAGCTGGAATCGACTATGCTCTGACTCTCCATAAATTCAATTGTACGCTTCTCACCACCTTTAAACAGAAAAATATTTATTCAGGGAAAGGAATCAAACTGCATTGGGATTTAAGTTATTATATATGTTCAAGGAGCTTGATTAAAATGTCAACCCTTACAAATAATTCCTCACAGAAACCAAATTTTCATATATTGGGGAACAAAGAATACACCCATGCAAGCCACAATGCCTGAACGTGATAGGTAACTAACATTCACAGAGAATTGAATATCCACAATTCTGTAGACATACCTAAGCAGGCTATCAAGTATCTCTCAAAACAATATAATGCAAAAGCCTCGTAGCAGTCCCGGATTGCTTCCCAGTTGAATGCAGCATTTGAGTCCAACAGTGACACAAACTGCAGATAGAAAACATATTATACACGATATATAACTGACCCACCAAAATGTAGATGCTAATAAAATTGAACAGACATGCGAACTAGATTTCTTAAAAAATAAAAAAATAAAAAATGAAAGGCTGTAAGCAGTTGGATGCCAGGAAATGCAAAAGGTCCAACTGCATGCAGTATTCATTTGGCATACTCATACAATTTCCAAGTTGTGCGGACAAAGGACAAGTACATGCAGAAATGCATTGTGTGGCACTTCCAAGACTTAGGCAGTAAGAATATAGTTCCTCCTCAGAGAAACTTTACATTCTTACAATATCATCTCCAGAATTAACAAATTGACTCAAACTCATGCATTACACCATAAGAAAAATTAAATTAATGGAGCAGCCATAAGCTGGCTGGAACAGAAATATCCTCTTTGGAAGCCAAAGACTAAGCCCAACCATTTTTGGTCCAAAGGAAAGTCTACTTGGTAGTTAAGGGTATTAACAGGTTTATTTTCAGTTACAAAATTTACTTTCAGTTATGAAAATAATAATTATGAGTCTAGTGTTTTAAAGAGTCTTGAGTGTGTCTTTATGTCTCTTTAAGTCTTAAGTATTTAAGAGTCTTATTATTAATCAGTTATATTAGTCTTATGGTATTCTGGGAGTCTAAGGGTTTTACGTGAAGCCTATAAATATGGCTTTCTAATGTAATCCGGAGGCAGATTGGAATGAATTAAGAGTTTATCTTTTGAAGGCTTGGCCTTGTATCCTCTCCCCTAACCTCCCTTATTCTATTTCTCCCTTCTTCAACTAAGAAACTCCTGTTTCTCTTAAAATCCTTCTGTTTCCTATAATCTCTCAACACTCTCCATCCCACCCTATTCACTCTCACACTATCTCTTACTGCTCCCTGCATCATAAATTAGGTACAGAAAACACTTCCCTATTGAATGAAGGATTATCATAAGTAAAAATGCAACAAACCACATCCAAATTATCATTCTGGCAGTCTGTTATTGTTATTTCTATAAGTTGGTAATCTAACTAGTAGATACTATATGGCAACTGAATCCCTATATTTGTGTAATTTGTTTCCTTTACCTTCCAATTGAAGTAAAAAACATCCAGTCTGTGTTCACGTATTGTAGTTGCACGAGCTTTCATTTAAGTTCCCTACTATTAAACTAAGTACCAAGTTTTAATAGTAAAATTAAAAGGAAAAAGAAAAGGCAGCTCACATAATATTTCATTCTTAACTTGTAATAATTCTTTATCTAATAAAAAAAATATCAGTTTACAGTTTATACTACCCTTGTCTTTTTAGAAGTGTATCCTGACATCTGCAATTTCCTCTTACTAGTCTTTCATATCCCTACCTTAACACTGTAAACACTCTACGCCACATCATGTCTTGGGCATATTTTCCTGTTCTTTAAATGACCTAGTAACTGATCTTATGCACTTAGATTAAAAGTGCATGCACCTAGTATCATATGCTCTACCATAGTACCATATTTTTAAGACCTTTTAAGTTTTAACACAATAACATATAAGTACAATCAATAACTATATAAAAGCTATATTTATTTCAAATTTCCAGGAAAAAACTAACACACAGAAAATGCTACAAGAAAACAGGAGGAAATTGAAAACATAAAGAAGTGGGCCATACTGATTCCAGTGCATAAACAGGAACCATCAGAATAAGCCCGATCAAAAACTTCTGCTCCTGAAATAGATAAAAAGAAAAATTATGATTGCATATAAGATGAATTCAGGTATACAATGAGAAGTTTGCAGCAAATATATAGCTGGGTCATCAAAATTTAATGCAAAAAGTTTTCTACAACAAATAACATGTGTTTGAGATCAGACCTCTGGTTGATTATAGGCAGCTAAGTGCTCGAAGATAAGATACATGGAGAGAAAAAGTGCAACTAGTACGAACATGCTCGCACTGAGGATTGGCCAGCTGATGGCTGCTGCAGATTCAGCACTGAGATTGAGGGGCCACATGTCTCCTACTCTGGTGGAGGAGACCAAAGTGAAAAGGAAAAAGGAAGAACATAAAATGCCCCTCCATCCCATTGAGTCAAACGCTCAGAGTACTGATGAAGTTGAACTTGAAGAAAACGTCCCTTAACACATCCTTAACTGATATATCAAGACCAAAATGATTTTATCGGCCCTTTTCTAGAAGTCTCCCCTGCTTCTCTCTATAAGATAACTGCTACCTCAATATGGGCTTGCAACGGTGCAATGCTAGCTACCTCTTTCACTCTATGCCTGCTCAAGTGCTCTTAAAACTTACAGCCCAGTATATGCAATGATATACTATCTAAGTCCAATATAGATGCTTTCTTTATAGAGTACATGAAGAAGCATCCAGACTGAACTAACAAAATCTGCAGTAAGGAAAACAATAATTCAATTAACAAGCATAGCATAAACTGCCAATGATTTGGAAGAGTATGTTATTAACAGCTACGAATTGTTTTAGCTAATAATAATCAGACAGAAATCAAGCAAGGATCTAATATTAGAATATGTAAACATAAGACACTACCCCAAATGCGCTAAATGTGCTACATCCAAGATAATAGCTTCAACTTATATGTCTAGCACCTACTTGTTTCTTCTCTAAAAAACCCAAGATGGGCAAGAAATCATTAGGTTCAAGCCAGTATATCCAGCTTAATGAATGTCTAAGGCTTGTAAAATAACAGGATGAAGATCCAATAAAGTTAAAGAGTGTCCAAGTTTAACACCTTTCTCATGGCTTGCACAAACACGTGCCAACCTCATATGAAGAAGCACCTCGCCTACTATATGTCACTAATACACAATGCTAACCCTTTCATACACATATAATTGATACAGCAACAGTGATTCTCACAGTACGTGTCACAGAATACAGTTCCACGCTCATAAGAAACAGTTTAGCTTAGCACTAATACAGCTTCCGGTGCTAAAATAAAACAGTACTAAAAGAGCTGCAAATCTGCTCACAATCAATGCTATTCAGTTCCACTATTCCCTAAACCACATGATCTCTACTATCCGAAAACCCAAAACCGATCGAGACTTTTACCCTTTCATCAATAAAAACCCAAAACCCAAGAATCACAGTATACCCTGAATCCAAAACATCACTCACCAATACTATCTAGCATCGCTTCACATCTACCGACACACAAAATTCCACTAACCTAGCCTCGTTTACGAAATCAATGACTCAACTAATTTTCCATTACTGCTTCTTTACCTTCCTCTACATACAAAAGTAAGCAAATTTCTAAACCTCCACACTTGCACAGAGCATAAAAAAAAAAAATCACCGGACGATTATTATATACCACATTCCTCACAAAACCCTAAAAATCGATCATCACAGATGAACCCACGCGATGAAATTGAACGAACACATACGTAATTAATTCTCGTAAACACTAATCTACGCAGAACCAGAGTGAGATTAGGGTTAGGGTTACGAACCTGTGCTTGGGGAAATTTCCCGGGAAACTCAAGACTGTTTCACACAACCATTCCGCGAAAAATCAAAAGAGAAACAAATAAAGATCGTTTTTTTTTTTTTTTGCTTCGGCGGTTGGAGAAGACGAGTATTACTTATTTTTATTTTATTAAAGAAGGCAAAATAGGGATAGGAGTCACAGGGCGGTGACCTATGGTGGTGACAGCATGCCATCTGAGCGTCACATCCTGGGTGATCTGGGTCCCACGGTTAGACTTTGGGGCCTATTTAGTGGTCGTTCATATGACATTATGAATTGTCGTGTTGTGAGAGGGAGAAGGCGTTTACGTGGGCAATGCCTGACTGCCGGCCGATGGTTTTCAATTGGATAACGTTCTTTCCACGCAAGCGAAAGTGCACGTGGCCGGATCAAACTCCATCATCTTGTCATTCTTGTGTGCATATATACGGTATATACCCTAGACCAGTTCATTTTTTTATGAGAAAAAAAAATTAAAAGAAAAAACCCCAAAAACGACATAAGTGAAGAAAATCAAAATCAAAAGCACGAAGAAGTTAGGTTCTCTTCAGATGTGTTGGTAGCCAGTATCTTGATGTCTTTAACAAAAGTGTGTATACATCAAAGAATATGAGTTTTGTTGTTGATAGAGTCGATGAGTAATTTTAAATCTCCTTTAACTTTTAATCACGTGTATTCATGTAGGACTGCAGTAACCAAACCGGCTCTTAAACATAGAGCCTCTAAAAGCAAGACATTTGATTTGCCAAGATTCTTTGAAGAAGCTAGAATAGGATATCCTTGATCATTTTGGAAAACAAAATCACTAGCACCTTCATTTGAAGAAAGCATAGAACCATCAAAATTCAGCTTCAAAAACCTTCAGGTGAAGGATTCCATCTGATAACAATATCATTGTGTTTTCTCTGAGATCGTAATTTAAAAATGGAACAATAAGTTTTGAGCAAATTTGCAGCAGTGGAACAAATTTGTATATAGGTGACAAACATCTCTAAAAACTGCATTATTTCTAGCAGACCAAATGGCATAACATATTATCAAAATCTTAGAGAACAAATAAGCATAGTGTGTGTGATGATGTAAATCAAAATGTTGGAGCCAGTGAATGAAGTTATTATTATATTGAAGTAAATTCATATGAATATGAGAATGCTGCCAAACAGATTTAGTGGAATGACAAAAACCAAAGAGATGATTCAGAGTTTCAACAAAAAGGGCAAGATATGTCGATAGCCATGTTTGTAAAAATTTGATCTCTAATCATGAGTCTCCCTCTAATTAATTGCCAGACAAATACCTTACAATTTGGTGGGATAGGTAATTTCCACATCTTAACAAGAAATGTTGATTGCGAATGCGCGACCGACTGGATAGTTAGTAAAGAACAAGTTGATTTAATAGTAAAATGGCCATGACCAGTTGGACCCCAAACAAAATGATCTCTATACGGAAATAAAGAAAGAGGAATAGTAGAGATAAAATTAATTGTGTCAGCGGGTAAAATGCCTTGTAAAGCATCCAGTTGGCGTATGAGGCAGCAGTTTCATCAGCAGGCAAACATTTTAACAATAGGGTTCATCCAAGATGACTGTCGTTGAACTTCAGTGGTGAAGATTTCAATTGTTGGGGATTGAATCGCTGAAGTGATATGGGTCACTGCGGCTTGGGAGCAATTTTCTTATGTCTGAAATCTTACTTAGGTCACCACGTAGAAAAATAAGAACCCATAATCTGTACAAGACCCCAGGTAATGTCACCATGCACACGACCCCGATGAGAAGTATGTGAGATGATACATTTCTTTTTTTTTTTTTTTTAACTTTTTATTAAATAACTCACACACCCTACATATGTCAATGAAGTTTGAACCCATGACGTCAAAGTTGTTAGTTAACCAACTTAACCAACCACGTCACGGCTCACCGACATAATGCATCATACCTCCACACACGTGAATGTGTCAAGTAATGGGTAATGTCAAGACTCACCCCGAATTTCACCCTGAAACCCAAAGTAAGTCTTGCGGAGACCATCTTCAAGGAAAATTTACCGAAAAACTTGATAAACCTCCCTTGAAAATAGACAACCCTAATTCGAAAAATTACAAAACTACCCTCTTAACAACAATTATTATCCTCCACAACAACCCATAATTATCCAGAAAAAGTTGTACAAAAATTTCAAAAGTATTCAGAGCTACTAAAAATAAAACAACGGAAGCTGACAAAATCCTAACAGATTAAACAGATAACCTACTGACGAAAAGTAGCGGAAAGATGAGTGACTATGCTTTGTCACCTCCTTCTAGACCTCACCCGAACTCTGCAGACTGAGCATTTTAAAACGAAGGGCCCATAATAAAACATCCGGAAACGTTAAAGTGAGAGGACAAAAAAAAAATAAATAAACATTAGCATTTATGTTTTTCCAATTTAATTTCCAAAGAAAACGAATGCATGCTTCAAATGAGAAATCTTTTATCTCATAAATATCGAGCCTCTTCAGCTCAAAAATATATATCAATATACGTATGTATCTACACATGTCCAGACTCCCAATATAAATTAATAGATTTAAAATAATCTATATTGGGCTACTACGCTTGCGTCCAACGCTCACGTCACGCCTTAATGCGGTGTTACACCATGTCACACCCCAATTTTCGAATTGAATTTTCAAAACCACAACCTGCTTTTAAACAACAACCACAACATCAACAACAACAACTACAACAACAACAACGACAACAACAACTAAACTCAATTACAGAATAGAAATTTCCACAATCTATCTCTGAATTAAGATTACACTTCCTTGTTTAAATAACGTGCAACACAATAACATGAGAACAATCTCATGATTTTAGAACTGTTTACTAAATTCTAAAACTATACAGAGTCTAACAAAAGAGGGAGAATCCTGCCACTACGCCTTCACCTCAACCCTGCTGATCCTCACCTGCAGGTCTAACCCTACACCAAGAAATGGTGCACAGGGATTGTAGAAAAACAAACCCGATAAGCTAAAAAGCCCGTATGAGTAAACTCAAGAAAAAAACAACATCTCTCACATCTAGAAATTTCACAAATCAATTATATCATTGAATAAAACCACAAATCCAACACTCTTTCAAATAACACATATCCATGAGTCCCAGATATTTAATAATATGTGTACGTTTGGTCTACTACTTCCTCCTCATGAACTATTACAACAATATGTGTACCCATGGGTCACAGATACCATCAAGTATCTCCCATAACCTACACTGACAGACGGACTAGAGCTCTAATTCCTAACTGTAACCAATCACCCGGCCAAAGGCTTGGAACCCGGTTTGACTGTCCAAAACCAAAACACAAAATAATAAATAGCATCTTAACCGTAACCAATCACCCAAAAATTGGCTTGGAACCCTGTTAGGCTATTTATCCAACAATCATCATATCACAACATTTTTATCAACAACACAAGATTCACATCATAAGATTATATCATTCACAAGGTTATAATTATATAAATAATATAAATTATTCCATAAGAATAGCTTCTCACAATTAAATAGAATTATGATCATAAGAGACTTCAAATAATACATAAGAAAATTCCTTTTAACTTACCTATGAGTCGTTGACGATCAAGCTCATATATTTTAAAACAACAAAAACATAATCATCATCAAAATCAAACATAATAACACCACATAATTATCATCATCAAACAACCATAATTTAAACTTGGTTCAAAAGTGAACCTTGTTGAGATTTACTCACCTAAAAATCCCGCTGCAAAGCCCCCAACACAATCGAAGGCAAGCATATCACAAAGTCACCAAACACCTAAGATCACACAAATACCAACCTTAGGACCAAAAATACTAAAGAAACACACAGCACCCTTAAACTAACCCTTAGTTCAAAGGAAAACAATTTCCCAAGGTCATTGCACTCAATGACACAATTGAGCTACCTCAAAACTTCAAAACCTAAGCTCAAACTCTACCAAGCCACAACAAAAAAACCTATGTTCTAATATGCAAACCTTGCTCAAAACCTAGCCAAACTATCACTCAACATGAACACAGCAGCAAGGACTAGCTAACCAAAGGAAAATAAGGCCACAACTCGGCCGGAACTGCAGCCACGCGCCGCCCCAAGCGGCGGCGAGTGAGCCTTAAGCACCAACCCAAAACTTCTGAAATAGGATAAACTCACAACATGAAACTTGTAGCTTGAAGTATGGTGAGCAACTTTAATACCTGGGGTTTTGTTTGGTTCGGCCGGGATCGGCCGGAAAACGTCTCGAAAAACTCGGATAGGAACTAAAAATAAAAGCTGCAAAACCGGCACCAAAACTTGGTTTTTAGCTCACCAAAGACGTAAAAACAACACTAGAGGAATGAGAAGAGCAAGACTCACCAAACTTTCACCCGAAACGCCGTCGAAATTGCCGGTTTTCCGGCGATACCGCAGCAGCTCCGCCGCTCCGTGGCGGCTTCCAGGAGGCGCGACAGCGGGCGTGATTGCTCCAGAAATGAAGAGGGGGTTCGTGCGGATCGAACGGGACCGGTGGCGACCGGTTTGGTTGCCGGACGGCGGAGAAGACGAATGGAGAAGATGGGGGGTCGGGAGAGCTTGGGAGAGAGGAGAGAGAAAGTGATTTCCGATTTTAGGTTTCTAAAAAATAAGTCCCCTACATTTTTCTACTTATATAGTTTTCAGACTCGAAAACTAACTTCCCCTGATCATAACTTTCTCATACTACCTCTGTTTTGGGCGTGCCGCATGTCTACAAACTCGTATCGACGAGCTCTACAACTTTTATCAAGGAAGTTTTTGAAGATAACTTACAGAAAATAAAGTCAACTTTTGGGCCTCTTAAAAGTCAAAGTACCTTAAAAATACTTCCGAAACTTCAACTTCGCACAAACTAAAGAATTTTCATAATTAATCCTTTATTAAATATGGGAATAACACAAGGAAAGTAAAATGAAAATCTAGGGTATTATACACCACGTCATTAAGTTGGACAAACATGTGTATAAATATGTGCCCAGACCCCATATATGAATTAAACACTCATATAAGGCTACTACGCTTACGTCACACCATAATACAGTTATATATATGCCATTAAGGTGGACAGACACATATGACTAGCTAGCATTTGTATACATACTCTCCTCACAATATATATATATATAATCTACCGAAAATCCCATTTTCGGTAACGTTCCACAATAAGTGGAATCGTCAAATTAAAATAACGTGAAAGACTTCAACAAAATAAATTGCTGAACAATAAACAACTGCATGCATTTTAATTAAAACAAAAGTCTCCTCACCAATTAGGCCTAAGCCTGATGTCGGTCGAAGATCTCTTCCGCTCGAGTCTCTCACGTCCTGTTCCAAAAACATAATTAAATCCTTAATTAAAATATCGACTGTCACGCCCCGACCCTTAATTTTTACCTTAATTACTAGCATGGTGATAATAAGAGTTTTTACCGTTTTCGTCATTAAGTGTATAATTTAATTAGTCCCCAAAGTGGTGTTAGAGGATGATTATTTCGAATGATTTATTTGAATTAATAAATTGTGACAACGGTAAAAAAAATGGTAATTTTTGCTAGTAAAAGGTAATTTTTATTGGGGTATTATTTTTAAGGTGTTGAATTTTGAAATGAGTATTAGTGGTGGACTGGTTTGGGCCAAGCCCAAACCCATTCTTTCTCTCTCTCTCTCTCTCTCTCTCTCTCTCTCTCTCTTCACGCCCCCCCTCTCTTTCCTTCCCCGACCCTCTCACTGCTAGGAAACCCGTCAGACCTCCGTTCCCTGCCGCACCGGTCCCAATCGGTCGGCCTCCGACCCAGCTTCCTTTCAAGACCGGCAAGAGGCTCCTTAGCGCCGCCGATCGGGAGAAAATCCCGCCGGAAGGTCCGGCTGTCCGCGTGCTCCAGTCGCCGGAACTCCTTCCTCCGGCCGCCATAGCTAGCGAGCCTTGACTCAAAAGAAAGCCCTTCTCCCGTGCAGCTATTCATCCAAAAGGCTCACTCGATCTCGAGCTAGGTAAGGAGAAATCGGTAATGGAAATTCTAGGGATTTTTATGTGTTTTCGTTCGATTAGCATAGTTAGGCTTGGTCTTGATGTTTGTGGTAGTTAGAAAAGTTGTAAAGGAGGTTGAGAGGAAGGTGCTGTCAAATTTTGGTGGGCATTGGAGGTCGTCGGAGCTGGCCGCCGGCCGCCGCCGGGAAAATGTTTTTTTTTTTTTGTAGGGAATTTTATGAGGAGTTTATTGGAATGAGTTTTATAATTTTTGAAGGAGTTTTGGATAGGTTTGGGAATTTTTGAAGTTTGGTATTTTTGGCGGATTAATAAGTTAAAATCCGGCCACGTGATTATTTAAGGTTAGAATGGTGGAAGATGTTTAGAGGATGTCGGTTAATTTTTGTGGAGGTTTATTGGTTGGTAGTGAAATTAAGATTTTGGGCGATAAGCATGGTTGAGCCCGCGAATCTCATTTTTAATTATGCCTATTTTCTTTAAGCGTCGGTGTTTTACTTAAGGATTTATTTATGTTTTTGGAACAGGACGCGAGGAGGCTCGAGCTGACGAGGCCTCCGACCGACATCAGGCTTAGGCCTAATTTGTGAGTGGACTTTTGTTTTAAATAATATGCTTAAAATGCTTTATTGTTGAATAATTTTCTGTTGTTGAAAATTTCCCGAAATTGAGAATTTCGGTGATTATACTCACATATAATTGATTATGTGAATAGTATGTATATAATTAAATGCTAGCTAGCTATACTCGATTTTCCCTCATACTGAGGTACAATTCCAATATGGGGTTACATAAGCGTTAAACGCCAGCGTCGTAGCCTTGTACGACTTTCAATTTTTTGAATTCATTCATAGAATTCGTACAAGTAATCAACACGTATATATACCCACTCGTGTGTTTCCCGCATACTGAGGTGCAATTTCAATATGGGATGATGTGAGCGTTAGACGCCAACGTCGTAGTCTTGTATGATTATCTATTTTCAAACTTATTCATAGATATCGTACAAGAGATAGACGAGTGTGAATACATAATGATATATATATATATATATATATATATATTCTTCTATCGTGAGAGGCATTTTTTCTTAAAGTTTGGGAGTCTAGTGAGGCTAGACACCAGTTCAGAATTTTCGAGTTAAGCTTTTAAGCTGTCGCTGTTAAAGCGTTTTCTTTGAAAATATTTTTTTGGGGAAATATTTATTTTGTTGTCGAAATTGCTTTTGTCCACTCACTCAGACGTTTTTGAATATTTTCCTCTGGGTTCTTCATTTTTAAAATGCCCAGTCTGCAGCGTTCGAGTGAGGTCTAGAAGGAGACGTCGAGGCATAGTCATCCATCTATCAACTACATTTCGCCAGTAGGTTACCTGTTTAATCTACTAGGAGATTGTCAGCTTCCACTGTGTTTTTAATTTTTAGTAGCTTTGAATACTGTTGCGATTTTTGTATAACTTATTTTTGCTACTTTTGGGTTGTAGTGGAGGATATTAATTTATTGGTTAAAAGAGTGATTCTATAATTTTTTCCGGGTTAGGATTGTCCATTTTCGAGGGAGATTCGCCGAGTTCTTCGGTAAATTTTCCTTAGATGTGGTCCCCGCATGACTCATCTCGGGTTTCAGGGTGAAATTCGGGGCGGGTCTTGACACTGACGCTCAAAGAAAATAGGCATAATTAAAATATGAGATTCGCGTGCTCAACCATGCCTATCGCCCTAAGCCTTAATTTCACTGCCAACCATATTTCTCCACAAATACCGACATCCTAAAAATCACCTTCGACCATAAATAATTCATGGCCAGATTCTAACTTATTAATCCACCAAAAATTCCAAACTTTAAAAATTTCCAAACCTATCCAAAACTCCTCAAAAAATTCTAAAATATAAACCATTAAACTCTTAAAATTTCCCATTAAAAACACTTTTTCAGCGGCCAGCTCCGGTAATCTCTAATGCCCATCAAAATTTGACAGCACTTTCCCCTCAACCTCCTCTACAACTTTCCTAACTAGCACAAACACCAATTCCAAGTTTAACTATGTCAATCGAACGGAAACAATAATAAAACCCTAGAATTTTAAATACTAATTTCTCTTTACCTAGCTCAAGAGGGAGGGAGTCATTTGGAGGGATTGCTGCATGGGAGGAGGGCTTTCCAAAGAGCCAAGGATCGCTAGCTATGGTGGCCGGAGGAGGGAGTTTTGGTGACAGGAAGCTTTGGATAGTCGGACCTTTTGGGTCCGATATCTCTCGCGGCGGTGCTAGGGAGCCTCTCACCGGTCTAGGATGGGAGCTGGATCGGAGGCCGACCAATTGGGACCAGCGAGGTGACCTACAGTGGTCGGACGACGGCGAACGGCGGCTGGAATTTTCCAGTAGGGAGGGACTCGGGGGGAGAGAGAGAGTGGGTGGGAGGAGAGAGAGAAAAGAGAGAGAAAAGGGTTGGGCTCAACCCAGCCAGTCCAACCTCCCCTTTAACCCATTCCAAAATTCAACACCCAAAAAATAATACCCTAAAAAAAATTACCTTTACTTGTCACGCCCCGACACTTAATTTTTACCTTAATTACTAGCACGGTGGTAATAAAAATTTTACCATCTTCGTCAGTAAGTATTTAATTTAATTGGTCCCCAGAGTGGTGTTAGGGGACGATTATTTTGAAGGATTTATTCGAAGGAAGAAAAAGTGACGACGGTAAAAATGATAATTTTTATTAGTAAAAGGTAATTTTTATTGGGGTGTTGAATTTTGGAATGGGTATTAGTGGTGGGTTGGTTTGGGCCAAGCTCAAACCCATTTCTTCTCTCTCTCTCTCTCTCTCTCTCTCTCTCTCTCTCTCTCTCTCTCTCTCTCTCTCTCTCTCTCTCTCTCTCTCTCTCTCTCTCTCTCTCTCCTCCCCGACCCGCTCTCTGCCCGGAACCCGTCGGACGTCCGTTCGCTGCTATCCGGCCGCCCCAGACTGCATCGCCGGTTCCAATCGGTTGGCCTCCGACCTAGCTTCCTTTCTAGACCGGCGAGAGGCTCCCTAGCGCCGTCGATCGGGAGGAAAGCTCGCCGAGAAGTCCGACTGCCCAAAGGCTTCCGTCGCCGGAACTCCTTCCTCCGGCCGCCATAGCCGGTAAGCCTTGGCTCAAAGAAAGCCCTCCTCCAGTGCAACAATCCCTCCAAATGGCTCCCTCCATCTCGAGTTAGGTAAGGAGAAATCGGTAATGGAAATTCTAAGACTTTTTGTGTGTTTTCGTTCGGTTGGCATAGTTAGGCTTGAAATTGGTGTTTGTGGTAGTTAGGAAAGTTGTAGAGGAAGTTGAGAGGAAAGTGCTGTCAAATTTTGATGGGCATTGGAGGTCGCTGGAGCTAGCCGCCGCCGGGAAAAATGTTTTTGTAGAGAATTTTATGAGGAGTTTATTTGAATGAGTTTTATAATTTTTAGAGGAGTTTTGGATAGGTTTGAGAATTTTTGAAGTTTAGTAGTTTTTGCGGATTAATAAGTTAAAATCCGGCCACGTGATTATTTAAGGTTAGAAAGCTGGAAGGTGTTTAGAAGATGTCGGTTAAGATTTGTGGAGGTTTATTGGGAGGCAGTGAAATTAAGATTTTGGGCGATAGGCTTGGTTAAGCGCGCGGAGCTCCTTTTTAATTTCGCCTATTTTCTTTAAGCGTCGGTGTGTTAATTAAGGATTTATTTATGTTTTTGGAATAGGACGCGAGGAGGCTCGAGCTGACGAGGCCTCTGACCGACATCAGGCTTAGGCCTAATTTGTGAGTGGACCTTTGTTTTAAATAATGTGCTTAAATGCTTTTCGTTGAATAATTTTATGTTGTTGGAAATTTCCCGATATTGAGAATTTCGGTGATTATACTCATATATAGTTGTTTATGAGAATAATATATATATGATTAAATGCTAACTAGCTATACGTGATTTTTTCCCATACTGAGGTACAATTTCAGTATGGGGTGACGAGAGACGTGAGCGTTAAACGTCAACGTCGTAGCCTTGTATGACTTTCTATTTTTTGAATTCATTCATAGAATTCGTACAAGGAATCAACACGTATATATACCACTCAGATGTTTCCCCATACTGAGGTGCAATTCCAGTATGGGGTGACGTGAGCGTTAGACGCCAGTGTCGTAGTCTTGTATGATTATCTATTTTTCGATCTTATTCATAGATATCGTACAAGAGATAGTCGAGTGTGAATACATACTGATATATATATATATATGTATATATATAATATTCTAGTCTGAGAGACCATTTTTCTTAAAGTTTGGGAGTTTAGCGAGGCTAGACACCAGTTTGGAATTTTCGAGTTAAGCTTTTAAGCTATCGCTGATAAAGCGTTTTCTTTGAAAGTATTTTTTTGGGGAAATATTTATTTGTTGTCGGAATTGCTTTTGTCCACTCACTCTGATGTTTTTGAATATTTTCCCCTGGGCTCTTCGTTTTTAAAATGCCCAGTCTGCAGCGTTCGCGTGAGGTCTAGAAGGTGACGTCGAGGCATAGTGACCCATATATTCGTTACGTTTCGCCAGTATGTTACCTGTTTAATCTACTAGGAGATTGTTAGCTTCTGCTGTGTTTTTAATTTTTTTAGTAGCTCAGAATACTGTTGGGATTTCTGTATAACTTTTTCTGGCTACTTTTGAGTTGTAGTGGAGGATGTTAAATTATTTTGGTTAATTAAGTGATTCTATTATGTTCTTCCGAGTTAGGGTTGTCTATTTTCGAAGGAGGTTTGCTGAGTCATTCGGTAAATTTTTCTTGGAGGTGGTCCCCACAGGACTCACTTCCGGTTTCAGGATGAAATTTAGGGCGGGTCTTGACATTACTAGCAAAAATTACTATTTTTACCGTCGTCACATTTTTCTCCTACGAATAATTCATTCGAATTAATCGTCATCCACAACCTCTTTGAGAACCAATTAAACTATAAACTTAATGACGAAGACGGTAAAACTCTTATTAACACCATGCTAGTAAATATGGTAAAATTTATGAGTCGGGACGTGACAGGGTAACCTTGAGTCACGTATTTTGTCTAAAAAATAAGATGAAAGTAAAATGAGAGTAAATACACCGTAAAAATGTAAAATGCAAATGCTCACAACCCATGTATAACCTTATCTAGCCCAAAATACAGGTCCATGACTGACCCATAACTTAAATCCCTCTCGAGCCCCATACCCAACCAGAAGTTGATTCTAGATCCCAAGTTCAGATCCGAGGCCACATCTCAAAAGCCCAAAGGATAGACCTTGGACGTAACAACTTAGGCAAATAAAAGTGTTTGACTTCATGACTCATAAATATTGAGAGGAGTTAAAGTCGTTAAACCACATATAGTAACGGTCGTAACACCCCTCGCTCACCTTTCAACTTTTAGTTCGGTAGTCATGATTGACGTTGAGCAACACAGCTGCACCGCCCCTCATCCTACCTAGCTTGTTGCGACACCGCCACAAACGATTACCCCTTCCCCTCTTTGCGTGATCGGCAATCTAAGATCAGACCCAGAAAGAAAAGGGCGATGATCCCATGCTGTCACCTAGCAAAAGGAGAACTGAAGGTGTCCTCTAGCCTAGCGAGCCACTAAAGAAAAATTTTGACACTCCGTGACTAGGTAACCCGAGCCCAAACCTAAACCCATGGGCATCAAAACATTGACCCTTCTTCCCTCTTTATTTTCCCCATACTGCCGGACATGGATCATAAAATCAGATCGAAAACCCGTCCTTCACCCTCGGTCATAGTCTTGAGCCTGCTTTGGACTTTCGACAAATGTCCTATTCCAATCGCCGGTAAAACCTAATAGCTAAACCTCGAGAGCCAATATACTCCAACGGCCCGCCACTGGCTCGACCAACCCATCACCACCACCAGTTGCTAAAAAAAACATTCAAACTACGCCCTACACGATCATAGGAGAGAGACCACCACATCTTCCGTCTTTACATTGCTAGCCAAAACGACAAGGACAAAATCCTTGTCACCGCCGGCCTCAGGTAGAGAGACGAAACATCTCCTCTTTTCTGGTCTATTAGAAATAGGTGATATACCAATCCTAATCAAGGAATCCTGTTAATTTTGTCGGATCAGACAAAGCCGTTCCCAAAGCCCTGGCGAAGAAGAGATCATTTGAGAGTATATATCATGTATAATTGTATATATACTATAAATATTTACCTAATTAGAAGCCAAAAGCTTTACATAAAAACTCAGTATCATTTGGTCTAATAACATAGTCTCCCCTTAACAAGTAGGAGGTTATGAGTTCGACTCACAAAAGTTGTAGCATTACAATTGTTTACCCGATCCAAATAAAAAAAAAACCTAAAAAAGAGCTAGCCGAGAGAAGCCTAAAGGAACACAAGCACCAAATCCAGTAAGTTTCACTCGACCTTGACCTAGGCCAAACTTCATCTTCTTCACCAACGGTCGTGCACACAACGCATCACAAAAAATATTAAGGAGTACGAGAAACAAAGTTCGGCTGTACCTCTACTTCTTCCCTATGTTTATTCTTAACCGACTTTTTTCTTCTTTCTCTGCAACAAAACCCAGTATTTTTCTCATGAAGCTTTAGAGCATGTTGAACTGATTTTCTAGTTGAACAAGTGTTGTTTGTTCCTCATAATTTTAGGAGATTTGTCAGTTTAAATCTAGAGGAGATGTACCATTTTTTAGGAGATTCGTCAGTTTGAACAAGTGTTGGTTGTTCTCAACAATTCCAATCATAACTTGTTAAAATCACGATGCTTTAAACCATAAACAAAATGCCTAGTAGCTCACTACAACAATCAAACACAACAAGTTCAATCCTAATTGTAATTATTCAATGAAAACTGAAACTAGACCCTCCCCTTTTGTAGTGCTTCCTTGTCTTCGTCGTATTACCTTTTCAATTTCTCTCATCGCAATCATATCTCTCCTTTGTAAGGCCAAAAGATTAGACGATGAACATAAATTGAGAAATTAGGATGGGTTTACGAACATGAACAAAAATTGAAACCATGATAGTTGCAGAGAAAGAAGAAATAAGAAGAGAAAGAAGAAAGAAGAAAGAAGTGATGAAGAAAAATTCTGGGTTATTGTTTCAGATCGAGAGTTGCAAAGAAAGAAGAAAAAAGAAGGATAAAGATAAACAAGGAAGAGAAAGAGGAACAATCGAACTTAATTCAATTTTTTTTATTAGAAGATAATTGAAACATCTTGAAATTTTAGTTTTCTATTTTTAAAAGGAAAATTATTTTTTCAAGTTATTTTTATTTGAATTTCTATTATTCTTCAAATTCTTTATGGCTTTCGAAAATTATTTTAATTTTTAATTTGTCAAAAATTTTCTTTCGAATCCATAGGATTAAGGTAGACATCATTACAAGTTCGTAGGATTCTTCAGATGACCGTTTGGATATCATAGTTATTTTTAATGATTTTTAGAAGTTGGTATTATCTAAAAATTTAATTAAAAATAGAATTAGAGGTGGCTACATCTGGGTCGTTGATCTTTAAACTGTTTGATCTCAACTGTCGATTTCAGTATACAAAGGTTGGATTGGATCAGTTCGTCTCAGACCGACCACGACTCGTCCCGAGCTGCGACGGAGCTCAGCTCCTTCCTCCGTCGTCCGTCCGCCTCCCGGCGTAAGGCTGGTGTCCACGCCTCTGTCTCGCCGTCCCCGACCTCACTATGTCTTTTGTGTTTGAAGAGGAGCTCCGGCGAGAGAGAAAAGATGGAGAGAAGTGTTTTCTGGGTTCGTCGGTGAGATTTCGACTCTGGCGACGGCGGCAAGCGTAAATGGTACTGGAAGCTTCCTCTCGTCCTCGTGGTCTTCCCTATGTCCTCAGTTTCTTTAGAAGAAGTCGGGTGAGAGATAATCGAGGAGGAGAAGAATTTCTGGGTTTCCGATTCCGGTCACGGCAGCGTGCATGGTAGGTGGTGGTAGCTTCGCCTTGACCTGGAGAACCACCCTGTGGCTTCAATATGTTGAGACGAGCAGTGGTGAGTAAGAATTGATGCAGAGGAGTGGTTTGAGTTTTCTGACGAGGTTTCATGGTTTTCGGCGACATTTGGTTTCGATCAAGGTATGAAAATTGGTCCATTTGTCGAGCTCTACCTGTTTCTATAATTGGAATTGAGTTTGGTTGAGAGATGATGAAGTTGGTTTTAGGCAGTGGAGGACCGCCGTGTGTGCCCTTGTGCACGGCAGCGGTGGCGGTTGTTTTGGTTGTTTTCTGTCTTCAGTTAGTATATTGAATTCATATGAGTGATTACAGATGATTGGTTTTGAATTTGGTCAGGATTGAAGCAATTGGAGTTTTACTGTTCGTTTTGAGTTCATTGGTTTCTTTGATGATTTTGGGTGTCCTTAGCAGTTTTAAGAAGTTTGGTTTATGTTGGCTTTGCAACAATATTTGAGAAAGGAAATTGTTGTTCTTGAAGTTGGAAGTTAGATATTGAAAGTTGACTATTGAAGTGGTGTTGGCAGGGTGCAGCAAATGCCAAGTATGTTTTACTGTGTAATTAGTATTGCTATACTTGGACACCAGAAAGTTAGAAAGTTGGTGATGATCATAAGTCATTCTTTTGAAGTTGATTAAGGTGGGATGGTGGAGTGGAGAGCCATTTTTAGATCAATATAAAAGATGGAGTTGATATAAATGTTAGTTTGGTTATTTGTGAAGTTCCGGTTAATTGGTATGTTGGCAAGATGATGTTGAATTGTTAAAGTTATGAAGTTTGGTTAATTGGTATGTTGGCAAGATGATGTTGAATTGTTAAAGTTATGAAGTTTGGCAATTTGGATTATTAGACGAGATATGCTTGAGATGGAGAGGGAAGCAAACTTAAGGATGGAGTCGAAACGTTTTGGATTGGTAATCATAGTTGGAAGTATAGTAAAATTTGTAGTTGGATGGGTGTCCTTATCAATTTCAAGGACTTGATTGCATTGACTTGAAATGATTCGCCAACATTCTCAGAACAAGTATTTGATGCGAGGATTGGAGGCATTCGTATGCACAAAAATCAATGCATGAGGGCGGCCTTGATCATGGCTGTCCCTTGTGTATTGGTTTCAATTGCCGAATTCAATATAAGGGGAAACATACACGAAGTTGTTTTTCCTTATGTTTATTCAAAGGGCTAGAGTAATACAGGAAATTTACATAGAGAAAGGAGATGAGGTGACGCCATACTCCCTAATATGTTTCCAATTAAACTCAGTGTGCGTATGTGTTTCTTGTTTCAGATTCTACACGAAGTGTTTCTGAAAAATTTAGCACTATGTCTAGGATTACGCACGAAGCTAGTTCTAGATAATTAAGGAGTTTTGCATGATTAGAATAACCACGAAGGCTCTAATTAAATTGGAATTAGGATGAAATTAGAATAATTGTTGAAAATTGCTGCCTTGTTTCTTTGTTGGTTTTGTTAAATGAGTTTTTGGTGACATGTTGTGTGAAAGATGAAGATCATGTAAATAATAAAATTAGGTTTTATTTTATTTTAGAAATTTTCAGTAGGATTTAATATATTTTTCAACCCCCAACTTGTTATGTGACACTTTGTGTAATTGAATACCCTAGGATTCCCCGGATAGAACGATCCCTATTTGTCTAATACTACATGCGATACAAAAGGGTTTTAATGTGATTGGAGTTTTGTTGCAGGTACAATACCTCGGTTAATAAAAAACACCGTCAATTTTTGGCGCCGTTGCCGGGGAATCTTATAAATTTCGATTCATGAAGTTTTACTTTGTATATTCGAATGTGTATAATTGTAATCGGTTATGTAATTTTATAGTTTTCGTATATGGTATAGTTTTATAGGATTTTTGGTTTAAATATTTTCGTAAATTATGTGTTATTTTATATGGTATATTCGTATGGTATATTCGTAAACTTTGTTAAAGTTCTATGAAGTTAAAGTTTTATTTTCATAAAGTTTATTGTAGTTTCTAAAGTGTACTGTAGAGGACGAAGTCGCTCTTGTTGATCTTAACCTTAACCCTCCATTTGTACCTTGCTAAGGTCACTTGGGGTTGAGGGCGGTTTTGATCAACACTTGTCGTTGACTAGTGACCTGTAGTTTGTTTTACAAGTAGGGGGCATGTTATTATTTATAGATATGGTTCTCGGGTTTGTTTAACTGGATCTCAAGATCATAGACTGATATCTCTTCTCGGTGAAGGGGTCGATAGGGGGATTTATCCCTCCGTGATCACTAAACGAGTCCTGCCTGGTTCCTGTAGGGGATTCGTCCTCCGTGAATCTTAACCAATGTTTCTGAAAGTTTAACACGCTCGAGCTAGCCAAAAAACTTGAACCGGAACACCCACTTTAGACGCTAGAACATAACTTTGTGTAAATATAACTATATAACTTCAAAATAAAATATCTTTAACTTTTGAGGTATATCGGATTAAGCATGATACTACCGGGGACTGTATCAGTCCATTGCACCGTTGATTTCACTGCTCCACGTACCTCAAATTTTAAAGTTTTGTGAATAAAATAAATTTTAGTTTAGAAATACAAATATCCATGTGTAGATAAAACATTCTAACCATAAATGGATTAGGAATTTTATCCTTGTACCGTCGAGTTTATCTCTCTTCACAAGTAGGCGCATCCAATTGAGTTTACTCAAGAGGAGTTACCGAAAAGTTGAGTGCTAGACAACACCCAAGGATGGAATTCCTCTTCCATGTTACTAAGTAAATTGGACTGGACTCTTGTAACGGATTTGTTTATCTCTCTTCATAAGTAGGCGCACCTTAGTAGGATTATGATGTCTAGGCAAGTGGTTAGGGATTTTATCCCGGGTGTTGTGCCGTGTACTAAGTGAGCCTCGCTCTACCAAAGTCGCACCTACACTTACCTGGTCATAATTCGAAAAGAGTTACCGAAAGGGAGAGTGTTAAACTAGCACTTAGTTTGGAACTACGCCAACTACGTTACACTTGATTGGAACTACGCCAATTTGGAGCTCCTTATCCTCTTTGCTAAAAAAAAATATATATATATATATATATAAAATAATAAAATAAAAAAATAAATAATCTTGTATTGAACTGGGAAAAATGCCATTTTATGGTAACTCAAGGGATAATTTTAGGACACATAATTTCTGCTAAGGGTATAGAGGTTGATAGGGCCAAGATTGATATTATGCTTCACTTATCCTCTCCTACAACTGTAAGAGAGGTACGTTTGTTCCTTGGCCATGCAGGTTTTTATAGGAGGTTCATCAAAGACTTTTCATTGGTGGCCAAGCCCTTGTGTACCCTATTGCAGAAAGACGTACCGTTTGTGTGGGATGAGAAGTGCGAGAAGGCATTCATGGCGTTGAAGGAGTTGTTGACATCTGCCCCCATTATGGCGCCACCTGATTGGAGTTCTCCATTCGAGCTCATGTGCGATGCATTAGACTATGCGGTTGGAGCGGTTCTTGGACAAAGAAAAGAAAAGAGGCCTTGTGCCATCTATTATGCTTCTAGAACCCTCAATGATGCTCAAATGAATTACTCTACGACTGAAAAAGAATTGTTGGCAGTCATTTTTGCTTTAGAAAAATTCCGTTCATATTTATTGAATTCTAAAGTGATTGTTTATTCTGACCATGCAGCCCTCAGATATCTAATGAAAAAGAAGGATGCAAAGCCACGCTTGATTCGATGGATCCTCTTATTACAAGAGTTTGACATTGAGATCAAGGACAAGAAGGGAAGCGAGAATGTGGTGGCGGACCACTTGAGCAGAATTGTGCACGAGGAGGACACGTTACCCTTGCAAGAGTCCTTTCCAGATGAGCAGCTTTTTCGATTGGAGGCACACGAACCTTGGTATGCTGATGTTGTTAATTATTTAGTTACTAAGACTTTTCCTAGTACACTATCTCAGGCATCCAAGGCGAGACTGAAGAAGACAGCGAGATACTACATTTGGGATGATCCATACCTTTGGAGACATTGTAGTGATCAGCTCATTCGACGTTGTGTCCCACAAGAAGAGCATAGGCCGATACTCAAACTCTGTCATACTGATGCGTGTGGAGGACACTTTGGAGCAAGGAGGACAGCCCTTAAGATATTGGACTACGGATTCTATTGACCCACCATATTCAAAGACGCATATGCATTTTGCATGACATGTGACAGGTGTCAGAGGACAGATTTCTTGAGGATTAACATATTTTCCAGGTTTGGGGTACCACGTGTGCTTATTAGCGATGGAGGTTCTCATTTCTGTAACAGAACGATCACGGTTTTACTCAAGAAGTATGGGGTCACCCACAAGGTTTCCACACCATATCATCCTCAGACAAGTGGCATGGCAGAGGTGTCGAATAGGGAAATCAAGCGGATTTTGGAGAAGACTGTGGGCCCAACGAGGAAAGACTGGAGCGACAGACTCGACGATGCGTTGTGAGCCTACAGAACAGCATACAAGACACCCATTGGGATGTCTCCCTTTCGATTGACCTATGGCAAGGCGTGCCATCTACCAGTGGAGTTGGAGCATAAGGCTTGGTGGGCGGTTCAGAAGTTCATCATGGACTTGGATGAGGCAGGATTGCACAGGAAATTACAAGTGAGCGAGCTTGAGGAGATCAGAAATGACGCATACGATGCCGCTTGGATCTACAAGGAGAAGACGAAAGTGTTTCATGACAAACACTTAAGGGGTAAAATGTTTCACGTAGGACAAAAGGTCCTATTGTATCATTCTCGTCTTAGATTATTTCCTGGCAAATTACGTTCACATTGGGTCGGTCCTTTTATTGTGACTAACGTGTTTGTTCATGGTGCTATAGAGATTAAAAGTGAGGTTACAGGTAAAGTTTTTAAGGTGAACGGACATCGACTTAAACCTTATTACGAGCATTTCGAGGAGCACTTTGAGGAGATAGATGTGGGAGACGCCCCAAGATCCAAGAGAACATGAGAAGAGTCTAGGCTAAAGGACTATAAATAATTAAGCGCTGCATGGGAGGTAACCCATTTCAACCATAGCAGTGGAGGAGCCATCACCGATAGTTTGCATTATCTAAATCCCTACACTCTCTTGGTTGAATTGTTTAAATGTGAAACGTGTGAAATTATCTTATACTTAGCAATTACAATTTTTTGTTGGGATTACATTGAGGACAATGTAACTTCTAAGTGTGGGGTACAGATACATGTTTCCGTGTTTTTATGCTTTTGTGTGTTTTTGATTTATGTAATTGATTTTCGTCACTTTGGTAAAAAAAAAAAAAAAAAATCGTTTTTTTTTAGGATTTTTAGTTTGAGTCTTAAGTGGTTGCCCCTAAAGTCGATGATGATTATATCTTTGAGCACATAGAAGATTGTTTTGCATGATCATAATAATTAAATTGTGAGCTTCATAGATATTGTGATTGGTATGAACATGTGAGTATTTGATTGATATGTGAAGCATGCATGTTGAGTTGATTCGTTTCCATAACATCCTATGTGAGCCTTATAGCTTAATTGCTTTCTTCTTGAGTGTGAATTGATAATATTGTGGCAGAATTTTTTTTCAAAACTTCATCATTCTTTGATTATTCAATAACTATGTGCTATAGCTTTTTAATGGACTCTAGAATATACTAGAACTTGCTCATGTGATTTTCGAAACTCTATAATCATAACAGGTCTTGATTTTGAAAAGGATTGAATTGATCTCTTTAGGAATTACCACCATTGCCAAATAAAGCATTTGCCTATTTACGCCCGTCGTGGGACTCCTTAGTTTTAACCCTTTTGAGCCTACATTGAGCCTTTTCTTTCATCACCTTCATGAAATTCCCTTGCTTAGAATAGTTATATCATTTACCTTGTTATCAAGACTTGGCAAAGCTTACATTCAATGTGGAGTTATGTTTGTGTGATGCAAAGAAACAAGTGTGGGGTGAACTGATGTAAAAATTGTGTGTGCCGAAACCTACTTGGTTAAAAAAAAAAATTGAAAGTTCAGAATAAAATAAAAGGAAGGGACGGCACACTATAAAAGAAGGTGTTTTGAATTTGGAGTTTGTGTGTACTTGAAGGTCTACAATTGTAATATGTGACCTTTGTTCATGTTCATGATGTTTTAAGGAGTTAAGGATGACGTATGGGTCCAACAAGATGAAATTCGGCCCTTCAAGTGAAGACCAAGGAGGATCGAGCTTTGCTAAAAGTCTTGGTGATGCCTTAAAGCACCACTTATCCTAAAAATTCCTACCCTATGCAGCCGAGCCCCATTATGACCATTATTGAGATTGATTCATGATTCTTAAGATAACTAACTTTGATTTGTGGAGATTTTCTCATGAGTTGAGCATATGGTTTTGGTCCATTCTTGCACTTAGTTGTTAGATGAGGTTTTTCTAGAAAATATTATTCACAAAGTGCTTTTATTTGATGAAATATGCAAGCTATTTGTTGCCTTACAATCTGTTCTCTTGCATATACTTGAGTGAATATTGCCATTTCATGAGTGAAAAGAAGAGAGTATGCCTAGTGAGGAGGATTGAATTAACTTGACATGTTGACATGCTTATTTTCTCACTTCTACTTGTTCATGCTGTGAAACATGTCTATGACACTCGGGATTTTGTGCTTACATCTGAATGCTTAACTTGAAAGCTATGTGTTTAAAAGATCCTGAGACAATCATTTAGGGGCAGTAATTTTGCTAAGGGACTAGCAAAAGCTAAGTGTGGGGTAGTTTGATAGGAGCACATTGTGCGATGTTCTTAATATGTTTTTACCCCATTTATGCAATGTTTAGCCCTTAATATTGTAATATAGAGTCATTGAGTCATGTTAGGAGTCTTTGGCAGAGTTGGTTGTAAAATGAGCATAAAACTCAGAAATTGTTTGAAATTGTGAAGAGTCCTAGTTTGAGTAGGAATCCTTGTAGACTAGGAAACCTGTTTGGATTAGGAATCTGTATTGTTTATTGTTTATGTAACATTTTAGGACAAAGTTATTAATTGATTTATTCCTTTATTATCCTAATTATTTCTTTTTGATTTTAGGTGGAGATAAATCAAAGGAATTACCATGGGGAGTAATTGCCGAATTACCTTGGAGAGAAGAAGATTTTGGTTGAAGATAAGGAGAGATTTATGAAGGAAGGAGATCAACCAAAATCAAGGGAGAGAATATTGTGGAAATCGGCAAAGCTAGGAGGAAAAGAAGGAAGAATTTCAAGGGGAATCAAAGACCAAATTGCCGAAATTGTCAAGAAAAAAAGGAGGAGATAAATGCAAGATTATTCCAAGATAATTGCTGAAAATTGGTAGAAGACTTCAAAGAGAATTAGGGTTGCCGACCTCCCTCTCCCTTGCTCCTTATATATAGCTTGACAACTTTGTAATCCCCCATCTTTTGTCTCTCATATTTCAGTAGCCAAAACTCTGTCAAAATCCCTACCAAAAATATTCAGTAAATTCACAAGCCACAACCATCCTCCATCACCATCAAGACGTCACTTTGTCAAGCCCTCTTCAAGGTTCAACAAAGTGTGATTCATCCTTTCTCATGGCTATGTATTTATTGATTTGTTTTACTTTGTCTATGAAGTGTAAACATATTTTTGTTGTTGGAATTTTGTGTAATAATTTGATATTGGATTTCCGAATTTGCTACTTGGTTATTTGATATCTTATTTGTTCATAGCATGAAACGAAATTAGTAAAGGAATAGGGCAATAAAAATACATGAGTTCTTGTTTTATCTTGATTAATTTTCTGCATTCGTATGCACAAAAATCAATGCATGAGGGCGGCCTTGATCATGGATGTCCCTTGTGTATTGGTTTCAATTGCCGAATTCAATATAAGGGGAAACATACACGAAGTTGTTTTTCCTTATGTTTATTCAAAGGGCTAGAGTAATACAGGAAATTTACATAGAGAAAGGAGATGAGGTGACGCCATACTCCCTAATATGTTTCCAATTAAACTCAGTGTGCGTATGTGTTTCTTGTTTCAGATTCTACACGAAGTGTTTCTGAAAAATTTAGCACTATGTCTAGGATTACGCACGAAGCTAGTTCTAGATAATTAAGGAGTTTTGCATGATTAGAATAACCACGAAGGCTCTAATTAAATTGGAATTAGGATGAAATTAGAATAATTGTTGAAAATTGCTGCCTTGTTTCTTTGTTGGTTTTGTTAAATGAGTTTTTGGTGACATGTTGTGTGAAAGATGAAGATCATGTAAATAATAAAATTAGGTTTTATTTTATTTTAGAAATTTTCAGTAGGATTTAATATATTTTTCAACCCCCAACTTGTTATGTGACACTTTGTGTAATTGAATACCCTAGGATTCCCCGGATAGAACGATCCCTATTTGTCTAATACTACATGCGATACAAAAGGGTTTTAATGTGATTGGAGTTTTGTTGCAGGTACAATACCTCGGTTAATAAAAAACACCGTCAATTTTTGGCGCCGTTGCCGGGGAATCTTATAAATTTCGATTCATGAAGTTTTACTTTGTATATTCGAATGTGTATAATTGTAATCGGTTATGTAATTTTATAGTTTTCGTATATGGTATAGTTTTATAGGATTTTTGGTTTAAATATTTTCGTAAATTATGTGTTATTTTATATGGTATATTCGTATGGTATATTCGTAAACTTTGTTAAAGTTCTATGAAGTTAAAGTTTTATTTTCATAAAGTTTATTGTAGTTTCTAAAGTGTACTGTAGAGGACGAAGTCGCTCTTGTTGATCTTAACCTTAACCCTCCATTTGTACCTTGCTAAGGTCACTTGGGGTTGAGGGCGGTTTTGATCAACACTTGTCGTTGACTAGTGACCTGTAGTTTGTTTTACAAGTAGGGGGCATGTTATTATTTATAGATATGGTTCTCGGGTTTGTTTAACTGGATCTCAAGATCATAGACTGATATCTCTTCTCGGTGAAGGGGTCGATAGGGGGATTTATCCCTCCGTGATCACTAAACGAGTCCTGCCTGGTTCCTGTAGGGGATTCGTCCTCCGTGAATCTTAACCAATGTTTCTGAAAGTTTAACACGCTCGAGCTAGCCAAAAAACTTGAACCGGAACACCCACTTTAGACGCTAGAACATAACTTTGTGTAAATATAACTATATAACTTCAAAATAAAATATCTTTAACTTTTGAGGTATATCGGATTAAGCATGATACTACCGGGGACTGTATCAGTCCATTGCACCGTTGATTTCACTGCTCCACGTACCTCAAATTTTAAAGTTTTGTGAATAAAATAAATTTTAGTTTAGAAATACAAATATCCATGTGTAGATAAAACATTCTAACCATAAATGGATTAGGAATTTTATCCTTGTACCGTCGAGTTTATCTCTCTTCACAAGTAGGCGCATCCAATTGAGTTTACTCAAGAGGAGTTACCGAAAAGTTGAGTGCTAGACAACACCCAAGGATGGAATTCCTCTTCCATGTTACTAAGTAAATTGGACTGGACTCTTGTAACGGATTTGTTTATCTCTCTTCATAAGTAGGCGCACCTTAGTAGGATTATGATGTCTAGGCAAGTGGTTAGGGATTTTATCCCGGGTGTTGTGCCGTGTACTAAGTGAGCCTCGCTCTACCAAAGTCGCACCTACACTTACCTGGTCATAATTCGAAAAGAGTTACCGAAAGGGAGAGTGTTAAACTAGCACTTAGTTTGGAACTACGCCAACTACGTTACACTTGATTGGAACTACGCCAATTTGGAGCTCCTTATCCTCTTTGCTAAAAAAAAAAATATATATATATATATATATAAAATAATAAAATAAAAAAATAAATAATCTTGTATTGAACTGGGAAAAATGCCATTTTATGGTAACTCAAGGGATAGTTTTAGGACACATAATTTCTGCTAAGGGTATAGAGGTTGATAGGGCCAAGATTGATATTATGCTTCACTTATCCTCTCCTACAACTGTAAGAGAGGTACGTTTGTTCCTTGGCCATGCAGGTTTTTATAGGAGGTTCATCAAAGACTTTTCATTGGTGGCCAAGCCCTTGTGTACCCTATTGCAGAAAGACGTACCGTTTGTGTGGGATGAGAAGTGCGAGAAGGCATTCATGGCGTTGAAGGAGTTGTTGACATCTGCCCCCATTATGGCGCCACCTGATTGGAGTTCTCCATTCGAGCTCATGTGCGATGCATTAGACTATGCGGTTGGAGCGGTTCTTGGACAAAGAAAAGAAAAGAGGCCTTGTGCCATCTATTATGCTTCTAGAACCCTCAATGATGCTCAAATGAATTACTCTACGACTGAAAAAGAATTGTTGGCAGTCATTTTTGCTTTAGAAAAATTCCGTTCATATTTATTGAATTCTAAAGTGATTGTTTATTCTGACCATGCAGCCCTCAGATATCTAATGAAAAAGAAGGATGCAAAGCCACGCTTGATTCGATGGATCCTCTTATTACAAGAGTTTGACATTGAGATCAAGGACAAGAAGGGAAGCGAGAATGTGGTGGCGGACCACTTGAGCAGAATTGTGCACGAGGAGGACACGTTACCCTTGCAAGAGTCCTTTCCAGATGAGCAGCTTTTTCGATTGGAGGCACACGAACCTTGGTATGCTGATGTTGTTAATTATTTAGTTACTAAGACTTTTCCTAGTACACTATCTCAGGCATCCAAGGCGAGACTGAAGAAGACAGCGAGATACTACATTTGGGATGATCCATACCTTTGGAGACATTGTAGTGATCAGCTCATTCGACGTTGTGTCCCACAAGAAGAGCATAGGCCGATACTCAAACTCTGTCATACTGATGCGTGTGGAGGACACTTTGGAGCAAGGAGGACAGCCCTTAAGATATTGGACTACGGATTCTATTGACCCACCATATTCAAAGACGCATATGCATTTTGCATGACATGTGACAGGTGTCAGAGGACAGATTTCTTGAGGATTAACATATTTTCCAGGTTTGGGGTACCACGTGTGCTTATTAGCGATGGAGGTTCTCATTTCTGTAACAGAACGATCACGGTTTTACTCAAGAAGTATGGGGTCACCCACAAGGTTTCCACACCATATCATCCTCAGACAAGTGGCATGGCAGAGGTGTCGAATAGGGAAATCAAGCGGATTTTGGAGAAGACTGTGGGCCCAACGAGGAAAGACTGGAGCGACAGACTCGACGATGCGTTGTGAGCCTACAGAACAGCATACAAGACACCCATTGGGATGTCTCCCTTTCGATTGACCTATGGCAAGGCGTGCCATCTACCAGTGGAGTTGGAGCATAAGGCTTGGTGGGCGGTTCAGAAGTTCATCATGGACTTGGATGAGGCAGGATTGCACAGGAAATTACAAGTGAGCGAGCTTGAGGAGATCAGAAATGACGCATACGATGCCGCTTGGATCTACAAGGAGAAGACGAAAGTGTTTCATGACAAACACTTAAGGGGTAAAATGTTTCACGTAGGACAAAAGGTCCTATTGTATCATTCTCGTCTTAGATTATTTCCTGGCAAATTACGTTCACATTGGGTCGGTCCTTTTATTGTGACTAACGTGTTTGTTCATGGTGCTATAGAGATTAAAAGTGAGGTTACAGGTAAAGTTTTTAAGGTGAACGGACATCGACTTAAACCTTATTACGAGCATTTCGAGGAGCACTTTGAGGAGATAGATGTGGGAGACGCCCCAAGATCCAAGAGAACATGAGAAGAGTCTAGGCTAAAGGACTATAAATAATTAAGCGCTGCATGGGAGGTAACCCATTTCAACCATAGCAGTGGAGGAGCCATCACCGATAGTTTGCATTATCTAAATCCCTACACTCTCTTGGTTGAATTGTTTAAATGTGAAACGTGTGAAATTATCTTATACTTAGCAATTACAATTTTTTGTTGGGATTACATTGAGGACAATGTAACTTCTAAGTGTGGGGTACAGATACATGTTTCCGTGTTTTTATGCTTTTGTGTGTTTTTGATTTATGTAATTGATTTTCGTCACTTTGGTAAAAAAAAAAAAAAAAAATCGTTTTTTTTTAGGATTTTTAGTTTGAGTCTTAAGTGGTTGCCCCTAAAGTCGATGATGATTATATCTTTGAGCACATAGAAGATTGTTTTGCATGATCATAATAATTAAATTGTGAGCTTCATAGATATTGTGATTGGTATGAACATGTGAGTATTTGATTGATATGTGAAGCATGCATGTTGAGTTGATTCGTTTCCATAACATCCTATGTGAGCCTTATAGCTTAATTGCTTTCTTCTTGAGTGTGAATTGATAATATTGTGGCAGAATTTTTTTTCAAAACTTCATCATTCTTTGATTATTCAATAACTATGTGCTATAGCTTTTTAATGGACTCTAGAATATACTAGAACTTGCTCATGTGATTTTCGAAACTCTATAATCATAACAGGTCTTGATTTTGAAAAGGATTGAATTGATCTCTTTAGGAATTACCACCATTGCCAAATAAAGCATTTGCCTATTTACGCCCGTCGTGGGACTCCTTAGTTTTAACCCTTTTGAGCCTACATTGAGCCTTTTCTTTCATCACCTTCATGAAATTCCCTTGCTTAGAATAGTTATATCATTTACCTTGTTATCAAGACTTGGCAAAGCTTACATTCAATGTGGAGTTATGTTTGTGTGATGCAAAGAAACAAGTGTGGGGTGAACTGATGTAAAAATTGTGTGTGCCGAAACCTACTTGGTTAAAAAAAAAAATTGAAAGTTCAGAATAAAATAAAAGGAAGGGACGGCACACTATAAAAGAAGGTGTTTTGAATTTGGAGTTTGTGTGTACTTGAAGGTCTACAATTGTAATATGTGACCTTTGTTCATGTTCATGATGTTTTAAGGAGTTAAGGATGACGTATGGGTCCAACAAGATGAAATTCGGCCCTTCAAGTGAAGACCAAGGAGGATCGAGCTTTGCTAAAAGTCTTGGTGATGCCTTAAAGCACCACTTATCCTAAAAATTCCTACCCTATGCAGCCGAGCCCCATTATGACCATTATTGAGATTGATTCATGATTCTTAAGATAACTAACTTTGATTTGTGGAGATTTTCTCATGAGTTGAGCATATGGTTTTGGTCCATTCTTGCACTTAGTTGTTAGATGAGGTTTTTCTAGAAAATATTATTCACAAAGTGCTTTTATTTGATGAAATATGCAAGCTATTTGTTGCCTTACAATCTGTTCTCTTGCATATACTTGAGTGAATATTGCCATTTCATGAGTGAAAAGAAGAGAGTATGCCTAGTGAGGAGGATTGAATTAACTTGACATGTTGACATGCTTATTTTCTCACTTCTACTTGTTCATGCTGTGAAACATGTCTATGACACTCGGGATTTTGTGCTTACATCTGAATGCTTAACTTGAAAGCTATGTGTTTAAAAGATCCTGAGACAATCATTTAGGGGCAGTAATTTTGCTAAGGGACTAGCAAAAGCTAAGTGTGGGGTAGTTTGATAGGAGCACATTGTGCGATGTTCTTAATATGTTTTTACCCCATTTATGCAATGTTTAGCCCTTAATATTGTAATATAGAGTCATTGAGTCATGTTAGGAGTCTTTGGCAGAGTTGGTTGTAAAATGAGCATAAAACTCAGAAATTGTTTGAAATTGTGAAGAGTCCTAGTTTGAGTAGGAATCCTTGTAGACTAGGAAACCTGTTTGGATTAGGAATCTGTATTGTTTATTGTTTATGTAACATTTTAGGACAAAGTTATTAATTGATTTATTCCTTTATTATCCTAATTATTTCTTTTTGATTTTAGGTGGAGATAAATCAAAGGAATTACCATGGGGAGTAATTGCCGAATTACCTTGGAGAGAAGAAGATTTTGGTTGAAGATAAGGAGAGATTTATGAAGGAAGGAGATCAGCCAAAATCAAGGGAGAGAATATTGTGGAAATCGGCAAAGCTAGGAGGAAAAGAAGGAAGAATTTCAAGGGGAATCAAAGACCAAATTGCCGAAATTGTCAAGAAAAAAAGGAGGAGATAAATGCAAGATTATTCCAAGATAATTGCTGAAAATTGGTAGAAGACTTCAAAGAGAATTAGGGTTGCCGACCTCCCTCTCCCTTGCTCCTTATATATAGCTTGACAACTTTGTAATCCCCCATCTTTTGTCTCTCATATTTCAGTAGCCAAAACTCTGTCAAAATCCCTACCAAAAATATTCAGTAAATTCACAAGCCACAACCATCCTCCATCACCATCAAGACGTCACTTTGTCAAGCCCTCTTCAAGGTTCAACAAAGTGTGATTCATCCTTTTCTCATGGCTATGTATTTATTGATTTGTTTTACTTTGTCTATGAAGTGTAAACATATTTTTGTTGTTGGAATTTTGTGTAATAATTTGATATTGGATTTCCGAATTTGCTACTTGGTTATTTGATATCTTATTTGTTCATAGCATGAAACGAAATTAGTAAAGGAATAGGGCAATAAAAATACATGAGTTCTTGTTTTATCTTGATTAATTTTCTGCATTCGTATGCACAAAAATCAATGCATGAGGGCGGCCTTGATCATGGCTGTCCCTTGTGTATTGGTTTCAATTGCCGAATTCAATATAAGGGGAAACATACACGAAGTTGTTTTTCCTTATGTTTATTCAAAGGGCTAGAGTAATACAGGAAATTTACATAGAGAAAGGAGATGAGGTGACGCCATACTCCCTAATATGTTTCCAATTAAACTCAGTGTGCGTATGTGTTTCTTGTTTCAGATTCTACACGAAGTGTTTCTGAAAAATTTAGCACTATGTCTAGGATTACGCACGAAGCTAGTTCTAGATAATTAAGGAGTTTTGCATGATTAGAATAACCACGAAGGCTCTAATTAAATTAGAATTAGGATGAAATTAGAATAATTGTTGAAAATTGCTGCCTTGTTTCTTTGTTGGTTTTGTTAAATGAGTTTTTGGTGACATGTTGTGTGAAAGATGAAGATCATGTAAATAATAAAATTAGGTTTTATTTTATTTTAGAAATTTTCAGTAGGATTTAATATATTTTTCAACCCCCAACTTGTTATGTGACACTTTGTGTAATTGAATACCCTAGGATTCCCCGGATAGAACGATCCCTATTTGTCTAATACTACATGCAATACAAAAGGGTTTTAATGTGATTAAAGTTTTGTTGCAGGTATAATAGCTTGATTAACAAAAACACCGTCATGTCTTAAGCATTGGAATATGTCTGTTTTTGGTAATGTGCATAAGAACCTTGAAGACGCAAGCTCTAAGCTCTCTGATATTTAGTTGGCTATTGCTTCTTCCGGTACTTCAGAGTCTCTTATAGAAGAAGTGGTAGTTAAGGCTGCTGTCCTTGAGGCCTCGCATAAACAAGAGTCCTTTTGGAAGGATAGAGCTCGGGTCAAATGGTTAACAGAGGGTGATAAATGTACTGCATTTTTTCAAATTG
Organism: Fragaria x ananassa; assembly: GCA_034370585.1. Classification (NCBI taxonomy): domain Eukaryota; kingdom Viridiplantae; phylum Streptophyta; class Magnoliopsida; order Rosales; family Rosaceae; genus Fragaria; species Fragaria x ananassa. The sequence continues at coordinate 18,705,095 of CP139769.1, forward strand.
GGGAAGTTTTGTGTTGACAATGTATTTGATAATTTATATTGGAATGGTGTTGAAGAAAGTGTGATTCGGTGGATTGAGTTTGGATACAGTTATGGGAGAAATACAATAAAAGAATGGGTGTCCAAAGTAAATTTGTTGTTGGATGAGTGTCCTTAGCAATTTCGGTATATATGAGGATTTGGTACGAGGATTGAGTAACTATCGACATTCCAGAAGCAGAAGGATAATGATTTCATAAATGTGTTGCTGAGTTACTAATTTTAGTTAGTGTCAAAGCTTGGATTCCATGTATGGTCTCTCGGGGAACCTTTCTTTAAATTGATAATTATGTTATTATTGAAATCGGTGCAATGTGTGGCATTGGTTGATATAACTCTTGAATGTTAATATTTTCGTTAAAAGCATGTGTAATCGTTGGCTTACATGATTGATGTTATCGCTTTCCATAAAAACATGTATTAGATGTTATATTACACATATTGATATTTGATTACATACATAATGCATTGTGAGAAAACATGAGAATAGTGAGAATAGTGATTCCGGATAGGATAATGAGATTGATAGAATAGATACATTTTGTGTAGTTGAGTTTCATCATGGGGACTTCCAGTAGCTATGATTAGCACACCTGCGCAAATGAGTGGGGAAAGTATGCCCTTTTGACGTATGAGTTGATAAAATGATCTTTCGAGTTTTGGGACTAGGGACCATGAGGTTAACAAAAGACTAACAAAAGAGGTATTAGAGTTTAGAATTAAATTCAGTTTACCCCCCAAATCTTTGGTGTCAAAATCAGTTCAGTCCTGCAACTTTTTTTAAAATCAGTTCGCCCCCTCAACTTTTGTAAACACATCAGTTTGGTCCAATTTTTGAACTGATTTTGAGGGGGCGAACTGATTTTAAAAAAAGTTGAGGGGGCGAACTGATTTTAAACTAATGTGTTTACGAAAGTTGAGGGGGCGAACTGATTTTAAAAAAAGTTGCAGGACTAAATTGATTTTGACACCAAAGATTTGGGGGGTAAACTGAATTTAATTCTAGAGTTTATATATTACTGATTTGTTAGGTCATATATTCGAGACATCTACAAGGTATGAGACGTGTATGTACATATATCTTGGGTGTATGGACTAATTAGCCAATAATAGAGTGGAGGGAGTGCATTAACATTTATGCATAGTTTTTGTCGTTATTTATTTAAAGTATTGTTTAATGCTTGATAACTTGGTTGTTTGACATAGTTAAGTATAACCTAAGAAGGTTTAGTCCTACTGAGCATAAGTTCACCTTTATAGAATCTTGTTCAGGTATTTACGAGGTACGACACGTCTTTCAAGAAATCTAACTATGATGTTAGTTGACGTGTACGAGAGTAGGAAAGGTTACAGAAGTTTAAAAGTGAACTAGACCTCAAGACCTATTTTGTTTCTGTAATTGTTTTTGTTATTGTAAACGTTTTATTTTCTTTTATTTAGAGAAAAGTATTTGAAATTGTTTTATTTATTTTACTTTTTTCGCTCACGTCTCGGATTCGGTGTTAGGTGCTTGGAAACCACTAACACTAGGTCTGGGGTGTGATATCGTTACTGACTTTTGTGCCCTTTGTTAAAAAGAAGTTCGTTAAATTGAAATAAAACCACCAAAAAAATAATCCATTAAAGCTCACGTTAAATTCAAACTTGAAGCTCACACTATCAATCAGAAACGACTATTATATTTTTGATCCTTTTCCAAAATCTAAACCAATCAGCCGAAATGCCCAATTCAAATGACAATGGTTGACATATCTTATGGAATTCCAGTTGTCTCTTTGATGGAGAATTCGTATATGTCTCTTTGTTTTAGGATTTGCATGTTTGGAGTAAGACCGTAAGAGGTTTGGGCCTATGGGAGATTTAGTTTATAGTAAACTACATATTAGTTATTGACCAAATTTCAGTTTATAAATACATCATTTACACATTATCTTATACATTTAAGGACTAAAATTAACAAATTAGGACAAACTAATATCCACATGTCATCTGTCACTACATGTTTTACCAAACTACCATTCACTACATGTTCTACGGCTACTATGGACGTACTACTGCAGTGTCGACGAGAAACATGCTACTGCCGTGTCGACGAGAGACATGTTACTACCGTGTCGACGAGAGACATGCTACTACCGTGTCGACATGAGACGTGCTACTGCCGTGTCGACATGAGACGTACTACTGCCGTGTCGACCGAAGACGTGCCGAAGACGTGCTACTGTCATATCGACGAGAGACGTGCTTCTACCGTGTCGATGAGAGACGTGTTAATACCGTGTTGACAAGAGACGTGTTACTGCCATATAAGAAGGTGTTATTACCGTGTCGACGAGAGAGGTGTTACTGCCGTGTCGACCGAAGACGTGCTACTGCCGTGTCTACCGAAGACGTGCTACTGCCGTGTCGACTGAAGACATGCTACTGCCGTATCGACCGGAGACGTGCTACTGCCGTGTCGACCGAAAACGTGCTACTGCCGTGTCGACGCGAGATGTGATACTGCTGTGTCGATCGGAGACGTGCTACTGTCGTGTCGACGTGAGACGTGGTACTGCCGTGTCGATGAGAGACGTGGTACTGCCTTGTCGACGCGAGACATGTTACTGTCGTGTTGACCGGAGACGTACTACTGCCGTATCATTTTGTGTAAATTTATTTTAAAAATAGGTATTTTAGTCATTTTGCCTATGAAAGTCTAGATTAGATCTGGTACTATTAGGTTGGGCCTGGGCTTATGTCCTAATTTGTACAGAAAATATTGAAAGTGAGATTTTTGTGTTTTTAAATTTGGTCATGTACTATTATGTAATTTTCTCATTAGTTTAAGCTTTATTTTTCCAATCTCATGTTGTTGTTCCTATAGTAGTGTTGCAGAATTGTAGAATTTAACCAGTTATAGGATGGTTAGGCGGACCGGCCCGGACTAACCTGTGCGGGTAAATTTTATTGGTATTTTTTCATGCTTTGGGTTTTATGACCACCCTAAAGCCCAACCCATGACGGGCTCAAACAACACATCTCCTCAGGGTACCCACCAAAATGGGCACCCGAAAAGTTTGGTGCCTCTAGGTGGCTGGACAAAGGAGAGAGAGACATGGAAAGAAGGCAAAAGCTTTTTTTTTTCCCATAAAAGTATGCATAGAGAGCCATAATCACCTCAAATATATGTTATTTCACCATTTGATGTATTCATATATTTTTTTATTATTATTTTTATTGGAAGTGAAATAGCAAGTCACTTCGGTTACGTTATCAAATTAGTAACACCCCCACTAAGTTAGTCTTCTGATCAAATTAAGTTCACGAGTGTATCCTAACAAAGCTAGAGACTAATCTCCTACGGCAGACGCACGTACCTGAAAGCGCCTCATATCTGCTGTAAACAGATAGGACGTGGGACTTAAAGTCTAGCTAGACATGCATGCATGTAGAACTTTTATGACAATATCATGCTTAAAAATTAAAATTGCAGAGATAAAATAATAAAATAAAAAGGATATCTAATGGCAATGTCTAGCAAATTGAACATATAGGACAATTTCTTACTTCAAAATGTAGAGAGTAAAAAGACAAAAAGAAAAAAAAACAAGGGTTGGTTTGAAGTCTTCAATGGCAAACCATGCGTCACATCATTTGCACAACTGTTTATGAATCCATAACAACGGTATGTTTAGGATTTCAACATTTCTCCATTGATATCTATTTCTACAATGAAGTTAATTAAATTGGTATAAGCCAGAAGAAAAACTGGAATCCTAAGAAGACTTTCAAGGCGCTCTGATTACACAGGCAAGAGGAAATATGGGCCAAAGAACACAAATAATAGAATTATTTTTTTCCAAAAGCTGTTATGGAAACTATATGAATATGGCTAAAATTAATGGTCAAGAGGAAAATATGCAGCTTCCAGGTGCATGACCACTTGAAGACTATGATATTGGCTTGAAATACATATATATGCAGATGATGATGATTTTTGCTGATGATGATGATGATGATGATGGTTAAAATCAATGCATATGTCCAGAAATATATACATACAACTATAGCTATCATCTCCATTGTGAAAAATAGGTAAGAATTAAACAACTGCAACCACAACTACAGCTAGAATTTCCTTTGGAATAGGGTTTCCATATCTACAAGTTATCCTTCAATGGAGTCCCAGCTGCCATAATTCGAACACATGCATTCATTGCAGTGAGACAAAACAGTATGAAATGAAGTACCTTTATTATTCTTGAGCTAACCATGAGGACAAAAGATTGGATTCTTGAAACCTCGATCAAGCCTAGAGAATATATATTTTGATTCTTGCAACTACATAATAGGATCCAGTACTACATTTTCCTACATTCAAGTAGAAACCATTTCATAATATATTATTTCTATTATCCTAATTAAACATGTGCATACCCTCTTAAATAACTAGAATAATTTAGTTTAAGAATAGAATAGATAGAAGATAAATTGATTAGCGTCATGTTTTTTTATGCATGATCAAGAAAACTAGCTAGAGATCCCCACACCAAGAAAATCTATGAAGGGAACTTCCTTGTTATGCTCGATGGATGAATCGTGATAATGATGAGGATGGTCTTCAAATGTAGTAGCTGATGCAGCCCTCTTGTACTCTTTCTTCAGTATCATCTTGCTTCCATGCTGCTCATGAATATCTCCAAGAGGAGTAGTACTACTACTGAGGCACCCGAAATGATTGATTGGAACATTAACCCTTCTGGGATTTGGAAGCCCAAAAGTACTACTGCTGCCGGAACCTCTATACCTGCCATACACGAATGCTGGACTTGAATATTGCCCATTAATTCCAGGAACAAAACGATGATCCGAATTACCACCCTTGAAGCACTCCGAAACTTTGTAATTAGATATTTCTGATCCTCTCAAGAAGCCTGATGAAGATGTCGAGTTGGGATTTGATAATGAACTTGTCATTGAAGCAAAGTTCCAATTATGATAAGAAGAGCTTTTAGGTCTTGACGATTCCATGAACGACATTGCCCTCCCTTTACCAGGGTTCCTGAATTCAAACACAGTACTAGTAGTAGAACTGCTCTGATTGTGATCAAACCCAGTTGATGATTTCAATTTCCTTAAATCAAAAGCGTTGGAAATTGATGTGGAAGTGTTCGATAGAGAGTCATTAGAGATTAAGAAATCTTGGTAGCTTCTCTTGCTCCCACAAATTAACTTAGATTGCTCTCTTTGCCTTCTGGCCATGATAACATGCCAGTGATTCTTCACGGCGTTATCAGTCCGGCCTGGAAACAGTCTTGCTATCATTGCCCACTTGTTTCCGTGAATCCGATGAGCCGCTAGAAGCCTCTCTTCTTCTTCTTCACTAAACGGCCTTCTGTTGATTCTTGGGTCTAGTTGATTAAACCATCTCAACCTACAACTTTTCCCTATCAGAAAAATAAACAAATAAAATAATCAGAGAATCTTCAGATACAATTAACGAGGAAATGACCGACATACATATATCATTTCCTCGTTAATCGATCATTTCCTCGTTAATTTTCAATACAAACTACAGATGACAATGTTCAAGTCAATTAAGGGGGAAAAACATGCGCAGGGTGGTTCATATAGATCGAATATTAGGTTGGAAAACTGAGATCAGTATTGAAAAAAATACAACACAAGGGTAAGTTACAACTATTCTTGAATCCGAAAGAATAACTTCTAACGTTTGCCAACTACTCACATAATTAACCACTTCTATGTTGTGATATTGTAGAGAACTATATCTCATTATCTCCAGAGAAGAACCGGAACCGCCTATCAAGAATCGAGAGAGAGAGAGAGAGAGAGAGAGAGAGAGAGAGAGAACCTGATCTTCCTTGAAGCTTTTCTGCTATGGAATTCCAGTTCTGGGCACCGTACTGTTCGACGAGTTGCCGGAGTCTTTCATCTTCTGCGGGCCTCCAGTGTCCTCTTGGGCAAGACGTCGACTTTGACTCATCTGCAGAGCCAGCAGGAGAAGCTCCATGATCATCCATGGCAAATCAAACTTTTTCTTCACACTTGTTGGAAGTACTTGTCCAATTAACCAACTATAGATACAATAACACAGTTAAAGGTATCCTGCACGAACGAAGCAATATATAGAAGAGACCGAGAAATTATGAAGATCCAATAGGAAAGTGGCCGACGGGTCGGTTTAGGGTTATGGATGGGCAGTCACTTTTGTTGGTTTTACACGACACATTAAGCTAATTAACCTATAAATATGTATATGGAACATACATGTTACTGTAGAGCCAACATGACACTAGTTATCTCTCTCTGTTGTTTTATTTTTTCTTCTTTATCTTGTTAATACTTATGTCATTGGCCGATACACCATCTAAGACGTATTCCCAACTGTTTCTCTCATCCTCTCACACACGTCGCACAAAAACAAGACACCTATAATTATTGATTTTATCTTCATAATTAAGCTATTTGCAGATTTGCATGTACTACGTTATTAATAATAATATATCAGACCTAAAAAAAAAACTGGGAAGCTTATAATTAGCGGGACATTTCTCCTTGTACGATGTACTGATTAATAACGATAATTTAAGTATAGATGTACTAAACTTGTCTGACAAATAATAGATTCTGTATTTGTGTTCACGTAAACGTATTGTACTTTTAAAATGAACCGTATTGTACTTATTGTTGGTTGAAGAAACAAACATATGAAATCCAAATCACTGAATATCAGTGTACTGAGTGTGGAAATACTTCTCTCTCTTTTTAGGAGGGAATGTGGAAATACTTCGAAATGCAATTCTAGGACAAAACAGATCATGGTAACAAGTAACAGCCTTATGTTTGGTACACAGTTTTAGAAAATATAGAGGTCCATGTCCATGTGAACGTTAATTACTGTATTTATCAAAATGTTGCTGTTTTAGTCCCATGATGCTTCTGATTGGAAGCAGTTTAATAATGTAAGATAGATGGACATGTAAAACCATATTAATTCATTGTAAGGGAAGTTGGTAGTTCTCCAAATAGATAATATTCAAGCTGGCATACCCAGAATTTGCTAGGATAAATTGATATTACTAGTTTGTTAAATAAAGCATTAGAATTAGTTTGTAATGCAGCTTATATGTACTTAAAAAGATAGGTTGTTCAAGTGTACATTAGTTTGACAGCATAGTGATCACTGATATACAAAGAAATATTTATATTCTTCTTTTGGGTATATACACAGTCACATAGTCACATATACTTACTGCAGGATGTGTACGTACGTAGTCATATTTAGTTAAAAAAAAAATTAGTATAATTGCTTTACTTTATAGGTCAGCATTTAAGATATATACACCCTAATTAGTCAGCCTCATATGATTCTGGCAATTCTTATTAAGCTAACTGAACTACAAATATTTATAATTCTTGATATACGATTGCTCTAAGCCTGTAAGATCACATCTCAATGTATTAATTAAGCAGAACCTTTCTGAATTCTGATAAAACAGTTCGATATATATAAAACGATTTATGGTGTGCCTGCATATATGCAGGCCGTCACAGATTTAGCGCTCTGTGGTCGAGCACCCGCGCGAGACCTATTCATACGTCGATCGAGAGTCATCTAACAAGCAAAGCAAGGGCTCTCTCCATTCGGGAGTTGGTGAAGTGCTTTTGTCTAGTACCAGTGTACATTGGACTGGTTTGGGAGGCGAAGACAACATTTTCATGCTAACTGTTGATACTGCGGTTGTCGCTTGGTGGCCGGATTTAGCGCATTTTTATGGCGCCAATCTTATTGCAAATGGAGGGTGGTCATCTGTGGTTTCAATGGGTACAAACTAAAGGATGTATCCGTTCTTGTGATGTTCGATCTTTACTGTTCAAAATAGCTAGACAAACTAAAGGGTGGGACTAGGTTGAGGCTTGTAATGGCGTGCAAGTACAAGAGGAAGAAAAGTATGGGTAAGCCGTCTGCCTTTCTCCATATACTTTGTTCCACGCAGATGAGAAGTCAAATACAAACATTGAAACATTTGGAACAACATCGATCTATACCTAATCATTCTATATTGTTTCTTCATTAGTTGATTGAGATTTGACATCCCATGACAAGTGAGATCGAAAACACCTAATTAATTTCTTCCATTTCAAATATGCTTCAAAGAATAGCTAGCTAGCTTATCTATTAACATCGATCAGTATCATCCAATTAAACCACTAGGTACCAAATCATGTCCTAGTAACAATCATTGGAGGATATTCATATACCATTCCAAATAACACCATATATACATTTCGTATTTTATGTATTGCATGTATATGATAAGACAAGCACTACTAGAATAAAGGACTTAAGCGAGGAAAACATGGTGAGGAAAATATTTTCGTCGCCTAGGTAAGCAGTTAAGCGTCGAAACCTTCATTCGTTGCCTAAAAGCACTTAGGTGAAGAACTAAATAATGGTTCATCGTCTTAGATTACCAAAGAGATAAAAGAATGACGCATACTATTTTGTCGCCTTAGTAGACATTAAGGCTACGAAGATGGTTTCATCGCCTAAACTATCAACCACTGAGGCGATGAACATATTGTTTCGTCACACAAGTTTATCTTAGGTGACGAAAGTGGTTACTTATGCTAAGTAAACTCACTTTATAATCTTCATTCAGTTTCCAGATCTGAAACAAACGGGAAAAAAATGAGAAAGCTGCAAAAGTGGTTCTAGATCAGTTTCCAATTTTTATCTTGATGTAATATAACTATTATTATGTATTTTTATTTGGAACATATATATTTATGTTTTTCCAATGTTTTGATATTTATGTTTTCATTTGGTATAACTTTTTTAACAGGTTATATACAAGTGTACATCTTTGTAAACCAACTATATATATTTTCAAAAATCTTGTGAAATAAGATGTGATCGGTATGATTAAAAAAGGCTATGCATGGTTATTAAAAAATCACATATTTCTTGTAACGTTTGGTCCCCGATAGAAGCGGTCAACCGTATTTACGCGTATGCTTCCCTATGGGGAGCCTTATTATCGGGAGGTGAATGTCCTTACATTTTTACATAGGTGGCTAGACGACAGTTAGGCGACGAAGCTTTCATCGCGTGAGAACTTAGGCGATGAAAATGAGCATTTAGGCGACGAAACCTGTTTGTTCACCTAAGTCTTTTATTCTAGTAGTGAAGCTACATTTCACTATATATTGTCTAGTTTGTTTGTGTTGTCTTTTGATTGAAATGTCACAGTTTCTCTAAATACTTCTAGGTCCAATGACTAATCAGCATCGAGATCATCTCAAAACGCTTCGTCTCCTGATCTGTAAACCAAAAATAGATTAAGATTTAACTTCAATTAACGTATGCGGAGATTAAGCACTCCCTCTATCTATGCAGAATCATGATAGTTTCCAATAGTGGTACATATATAAACAAGTTTCCTGCAGCCGTATTCTACCAATGCCTTAACCACTTTACTTTTATACGATGTATCGAAACAATAATATAGTCGAAGAACCACTCTGGTTAGCAGCATCATGCCAGCTGCTAGAACGGTGCCATAGTTCTTCATGCAATCATACAGTTTTAACTTTCAAACACTTCTAACATATCTTATGGTTAAGGATAAAGTCTTATATATCATGGAGTCTGCTAACATTGGAATTCTTTTCAATTGCTAATTAGCCAGCTGAAATTGATTGCCAGGTGTTTATACTAACAAGTAACACTAAACTCTATAAAACAAAATTATGAAGAGAAACACAGTAGTACTGTAGAGGACAGCTAAGTGAACACGTACATATGCGTAATGGTGGTTAAGCAATCAAATAGTTATCAAATATATATATATATATATATATATATATATATATATATATATATATATCTAGATCACACAGGGTGTAATGTGATTGTTGATAGTCGACCTAGCTAGCTAGTAGAAAATGATACGGTTAGAGAACTTCCAAATAAGTAAGTGTCGATCGAAGGAAGGGCCCGTCACAGGAGAGCTTTAATCACATCGATCATCAGTAATATTACTTGCCGATTGCACATATCGATCATGCGCGCGGTATTACATAATCTTCACCAAATTAAGCTGCTTCTCAACGTCCTCAATCAATCAAGCACAAACCAACTGTTATATGTGATAACTAATCTTATGCTCTTCTGAGGTGCACATTCCAACTCGATCGGTCATATATACAGCTCTCTCTCTCTCTCTCTCTCTCTCTCTCTCTCTCTCTCTCTCTCTCTCTCTCTCGATCATATATGCTTTCCAGGAATAAGCATATAGGGAAGGGTTTGCAAGAGCTTTCGAATAGTAAATGCAAAGCATTTCAGTTACTTGCACAGACAAACATCGATTTCTTCAGATGTCTTTATATGAAAACCATCATGTACCTTTTCCTCTCACCTTCCAAAACAACCCATATAAGCAACCCAATCTAGCTTCCATATACAATCTTCCCCAACCCACACCCTTCCTATACAAAATATTATATCATCCAGCAGCCATTGATGAAAAACTTCACAAAACTAATTTGACTACTGCTATATATTCAGATATCAAACTCTCCTATATGTAATACGATATTTTTTTTTCGTTCTCTTCATTGAATGCATTTTGTTACATGATATGTCATCATATTAATGCATGTTTGGTTTCAATAAATTTCACAGCATACATGTATGTGCTTTCTGAAATAAACTGGGAATTGTTTAAGCAACCCTAGCTGCCAAAAAATTCAGCTGCATATATCATTTTCCAGTTCTTACTGAAGTAATAAGTAATAAAATTTAGTTCCAATGCACCATTCAATTACGGTTCATATATATAATTCGATTAATTAGTTTCTTGAACCAAGTAATGGTGGAAGTACGTCAGTACGTGTCTGTTAAATCCTGTTTAAACGTGATCACTTATACGGATTATATATGTTCTATATAAAATAGTTATATATACGAGAAGTCTTAAACGGCAACCGAATTCTCAGACATGAATGCAGCCAATTCAGAGAGTTTCGATCTGAATGAAGTAACCCACAAGAATTTGCAATATTAGTTAAGATCCATGCACCTCTATAATTTCTTAGCTTGTTGTTTTATGCATACATATATGCTTAATTGCTTAGCCAAACCCTATTAAAACCCCAGTAAAGTATTGTGTTATTTGTTAATTTGGATCGAGTCAAGTACAGTTAATCAGTTGGCTTTTCTGTGGTGATTAAGTCTAATCTCAACCAACCACATAGCGATATTTCTCCACTGCAGAAGTCCAGATTGTTATATCTCTTAATACTAATAAACATATTATTCATAAGCTAGATTGGGACGTGATTAAGATCGATTATGACAGTTTAGCTACCTTAATTGAGTGGTTACTTTGTATCTTATCTCTGCGGGTCATGAGTTAACAATCTCTCTAGACTTTGTCTAAGGTGCATGTCTAATCTTGTCTATTCTTCACTCGTAGTCATGTACAGAAGTACTCGACCATAAAATTAGCAACCAAATGAAAGGTTTATATTAGTTTTGCTTTATTAAACATATGAACCTGCCTCTTCCATGTTTATTAATCATGGTATGTACGTAATCAGAAATATTTCCCAATATAATGAAGTTAGGTCTAAATTAATTAATGTAGTTTACCACTATTACACAGCCTTTCAGTTGAGCAATATTTCAAAAATTAGCAAGAAGATGATAAACCTAGCTAAATCAGTAATATTACTGAACGTTCAATATTAATAATGTTATCAGTTGCAGGAACATCTAGCTTATTTGTGGCATTTTTTTTGCTAGGCTATAGTCATGATTCGGGATATAGATGACATCCTACCTACTAGCTAGTTAACCTAATTTGTTGTTTAAATTACTATTCGATTATGCCTCAAATTTTATAAATAATCAATCAGTCTATATATGCTGGTTAAGATTTCAATCTATATGTATGGGTGCGTGTCTTTATCCCTTGATTAATATATATCACAAAGGACGTCTCTTTTAGTTACAATCTTATGCAACGTAACCCGGCCCTTATCTACTTTGTATCGTGAGGATTACTTTGAGTGTAATATTTTATGTATGCTTTGATACATTTAGTATCAATAAGATTGAAGATTAGTACTACATAGTATTTGCTAAAAGATATATATGCTGGGGGATAGAAACCCTAGCCTATAGAATGATTTCACGGAGTAGAGTTGACGTCCCAAAACATTCCGACAGCATTATCTGTACGTATGTATGAGTAGTTTTGTTTACTAAATAAGCTACATATGCAACAAGGGAACTCGGAGGAAGTCGATCGGAGCATGTCACTCCCTTCTATATATGGTGGCGTTTCGCAATTCGGAAAAACGACATGTGTACTTTTTTACTAAGGACTTGCATGCATGCAGGTAAATGGATGGTACCGAGTAGCTAGTGTTGAGCTGCCGGCCACCAAGGTTTGAGAGAGTACGTGGTGGTGCAATAAGCAGGTATGTATTGATGTTTGACACACTGACAAGTCACAACTAGCTAAAGAATACAAAAATTTGCTGATCATCTTTATTTACCTATTAAAATGTCTATCCTCTTAGTCTATTAACACGGCCAAGGAAATAAGAGTGCGGCGTCTAACTAACCATGTTTCTCCATGTCTCGATCCCGGGGATCTAGAGAATGGTAATCGAGCTCAGCCCTACAACTTCACGACCTGAAATGCTCTTGTATTGTACGCTGCTTTGTAGTCTCATGTTTTGCTTAATAAAACTAGAAAATGCTGTTCATCCTTTTTCTCTGGTCATGTAGGCTCTATCCTACTTGAGCAAAATAAACAATCTTCTTAATCTGGGAATTATGCGTGGAGGTAGAGCAATGGTCATCCCAGAGTGGGAAAAATCTTAAGAAAGCTAATGAACTCCTGAAGAACACCTGATTACTGATTAATGCAATAAAATGAGAAACTAATTATAAGTGAGAAAAGGCAATATATAAGTGAGAATAGGGTACTGATGAGCAGAGTGTCCAGGTATAGACTCCAAAATACATAATCAGAGAAGTTTCCAACTTCTATATTCCAAACTCAAGATATAAATTGTGTAGTAAAATCAGTAACAAAAACCATAAAAATTTAATGGAATATTGCTAAAAAAATAAAAACAGAATTATTTCTTCCTAAAACTTGAACAAACATCACATGCAAATAATCCTCAGGCTTGGAACAAAAAAGGAAATCATAATATGGTACATGCTATAGTACATTTTGTGAAACTATACATGGAGTCCAACAGCCATAACGATCACAAGTGTCGAAAGTTCATCAAACGTATTTTAATTCCTGCTGTAATGCAACCAAATGGTTCCAAACTTCTACCGGTAAGATGCACAACTTGGGAATTGTTCTATCTACTTGTAAATTGCAACCAACCCAAAAAGTTCAATGCACGTAGTCACCATATGTCAGCATAAAAAAAGGGTAGAGAAAAAACAAGCATTTGAAAGCTAGACTCATACTTCAATGGACAGCTACTGTAATATAAACTACAAAGTATGAGAGAAACATAGTCCCTAAAGATACAACAAAACAATGATACATGGTACCCTGAAAGTTACAAAATCTCCACCAGAAGGAAGCATAGACCACTTAAGAGATGGTTAAGATGAATTGAGTGAAAGACTAAATAAGTTTTATCTACATTGTTAATCTGAGGATTGAACAGTATGTGTATGCCAAACTATTGGTCTAGGCATATTCCACTTCCCTAAACTAAGAAAATAAACTGGAAACAAATCAACACAATTTGAAAAACTAACCTTAACAACAAAAGTTTATGCAAATATTTTTTTTCTCTAACTTCTATGGAGCATAAGGTTTAGGGTTTATCAGAACAAAAAAGGAAAAATAAAGAGAAACCATAGAACATTGAACATCTTATTCTAATCCTGTTGTATTACCTAAGCAAAGGCCTTACCCATTGGCTTCGAGATAAAAACATCCACTTTCTCAAGTAAGTCAAATTCATGGATTGAGTGAGGAATCTATAGTTTCAAGTTCATAGATTCAATATCTGAAAGCTACCAAACAAATATGAAATACAAACAACAATTTTTTAGGGAGATGACAAAGCCATGTTTTGAGGGTTGGGTGATGAAAACTGAGCAGAGATTTGACACGCTATCGAATAATTAAAAACCATGCAGGGAATAACGCATGGGGAAGAGTCTTGAGTGTTGAAATGTACGGAAGTTATAGACAGAGATGGAAAAGTTCAGCAACACACATTTACATAATGTATTAACAATCACCAAGGAACGCTAAAGAAACTTACATACACTACTCATGACACATTCTATAAGTGCAACAGAATATAGAGCATAGTATATATCAGACCAGAAAAAACATGGTAGCTATAGGTAATAATCATTCATCAAAGAGAATTCCTTCATGGTAGCTATAGGTAATAATCACTAATGGTAGATTCGGGATCTTAATGTATAAAACAACAGTCTTCCACAAAACTGAAGTTTTTGATCAAACCGACATTAACTTTATTCCCAACTTCATGAGAAATTCATGGTACTCAGGAGTGTAAGAAAATCATATATCATCAATACACTTACAACCATTATAACTCTATACAGGTACATGTACACCGTCACCCAGTATCCTTATTTTGACACCAAACGTAACAAAAGAAGCATATTGAAAATTATATAATACAAAAAATGTTGAGTTTGTTATTGGCTGGTCAAATTTCTCCCTACATGTTAGCTGAAATAAAGAATTGTAGTATTTGCACATAAGTACATTACATTCTAGGCTATGAAGAAATGACAGTTGCTTAGGGAAAACGTAAGGAAGTTCAATTGCAACCTGAAAAAAAAAATGGACACCGCATAAGAAAAAAAGAAATTTAATCAGTAAGATGTATTTACTCGTAGAACAATTATGATAGAAGTTTGTTTTATTTTTTTCTACATTCATATATGCATCATAACTACTCTTCTTCAACATGAAGTATACACAGGTCATTATTTAGAAGATATGACAATGTTATATAAATTGTCAAAGAAGTTTATGTAGTTTTTGTATCAATTAAGGTATCTAACAATCAACAGTCATCTTCTCAACCACAACTGAAATTAAAAATAAAAAATTGATGAGTGCTAGTTCAGCTTTCATTTTGTGAATGTCACTTACCCTAACAACTCACAGTTGGTTCGAATGCACAACAATAGCTATCATCTAACCAAGTGCTGAAAGTTTCCCTGACCGCTCCATCTTGTTGCCACTTTAAGTCAAAGGTGAAAGCTTCCACAGCATGAGAATTATGAAATTCATTATACATTGCATATAAGTTTCAACAAAACAAACTGGAAACCGATAGGGAAAAAAGGGAGTTCAATTGCAACAATAGTGAAGAAGAAGGTCAAAAACACAATCAATCAAAAAGCTGCAAACCAAAAATATGTACGAAGACAAAAGGTCCCTTTTTCATACACAAATAAAAAAGGGCAGCTGATGGTTCAAAATTGAACCCAGATAAATAAAAGAATGAGGTAACAGCCAGTAAAGGCATCAATCTATCATGTTCCAAAATTTGAAATTCTACATGCATATGTACTTGTAATATTCATATGTCTGTAGTGCATTAGAAATGAACCTGCATAAAGCGTCCCAGTGATATTTTGGAGCACAGCCACAACATGTTCTCCCTTCCCTGAATTGAATGCACATGTTACCAATCTAACACACATGCACACACTCACAGACGATGTGCGGGCGCATGTGCACACACAATTAATCCAACAAATTATGCCTATACTAAGGATCATTTATGAATTCATTCTTCATTTTGGTAAAACATTGAAAACAGAGAAAGAAACATACTATGTGATGAGCGAAATTATCATAGATATTCAAGCACGAAAAAAACATATTATGTGATAAGGGAAATTATCATAGATGCTCATCAAGCTCTTGCACTGTCAATACTTATACAACTTCTCAATTAGATCCTTAGAGAAATTCTGCAAACAAAAACCACATCTCTATTAATAAACAATTCTCGTTTGGATAGGAATAGACATCTTGTAGATCGCAGCTATCATTTGGAATGTGAATTTATAACATTCAACGATCACTGGTAAAGTAATCAGGTAGGAGTACAAATCCAAGCACGAAACTTTAGCTGAGAACTGAAAGCAAGCATAGGCGGGAAGGACAATATAGACATTTCAAATAATCAGCAATTAGAAAACCAGAAATGGAATGATCCACACACACTCAAATCAAACAAACACCTCATCGAAAATGAATAAACTGAAATCAACACCATGTGTTCCGGTGATGTGAGTCACGAGAGGGTTTCGAAATCAAATTGAGCATTCGACCTTCCTAATCCGCAGCAATTGTTTCGAAATCCCCAGAAAGCATTACCTTTCTTGGCCTTGATAGAACTCTCTTTTCTAAGAAAGGCTATCAATCACAGAACCTGAAGACATGAAAATAAATCGATCAAACAAAAAAATGATAAAATTCCAGGAAAAAAAATTCATAACCCACCTGATTTTTGAGATGATGAGGAGACTTGAAGAAAACTTATAAGATTCAGGCGGTTTTGAAGAAGGCAAGGTGGAGGATTAGAGTCGGATGGATGCAAGGGCAAAGATCAGATTTTTGGGGAGAGAAAAGGACAAGTCTCAAGAACGATCTGGAAAGCGAGAGAAAAGTCAATGAAAGTTGAGCTCCGAACAACTTGATCTCCACTTCTTCATCTACTCTCTCTCTCTCTCTCTCTCTCTCTCTCTATATATATATATATATATATATATATATATATATATATATATATGGCTAACACGGAAGCAGATAATAAATAAATTGAGTAATAAACAAAACATTTGATTGATGAACTGATGAATTCAGAGTTACAAATGATAACTATTTAATCATGCATATGCAAGAGCAAGGGCTCTGCTTACAATTTGTTTTACTGGAAAGAATCAGAAGAGGAGAGGAGAAGAAGAGAGAAAAAATGAAAGCCTTAACTAAATGAAGCCGGAGGCCTCTTTATATAGATTATAAAAGTGATGAATAGTGAAAAGTTACTATTGGTGAATAGTAACTTGTCTGCCACTGAGTAACTGTTGATGAATAGCAGATTGTCTGCCACGTGAATTACTGTTGATTTTCGGTGGAAAGTTGACTGAAATGGGCTTGACTGAAGTGGGCTTGACTGAAGTGGGCTTCACTGGAGTGGGCCTTGACTGAAGTGGGCTTGACTGAAGTGGGCTTGACTGAAGTGGGCTTCACTGGAGTGGGCTTGACTGGAATCAGTCAAATTCAGCATAAGGATCTTGACTGTCGTCATAGTCTGCCCATCGTTTTGGTTGACTGGGGGAACTGTGTGATGATGATTCTGACTGAGAATGTTCTTCATCATCATCTGTGGTTAGATTTGCTGCTTCTTGTAATAATTGTTTTGCTAGTGCCTTTAACTCGTCTGCTTTGGAGGATGATGAACTGGGGGTCTTCTTCTTCTTTTGGGAAGAGGATTCTTCTGCCTTGGAGGAAGATGAACTGGAGATCTTCTTCTTCTGGGAAGAGGAAGGTGACTGGACTGTCTTCTTGGAAGAAGATGGTGACTGCGGAGTTGGAGATGTTAACTGTGAGATTGGAGGGGCCGGCTGAATGGAAACCGGAGTTTTTGAACTTGAGGGAATGACTGTGAATTCTTCACTGAATTGTGTTAAGACTCTCTCGGGGTCGAATTTATCCCACCATTTTACGAGAGTTTGTCTGATGACCATGTATCCTTCAGGTTCAATATTGTATTGCCATTTTAGGATCCAGGGAATTTTGTACTTTGCCATGAACTGAAGAGTAGGAGAAAACCGTTTCTCGTAATCTGAAAAAGTCATAACTGTAGTGAATTTTGTAACTGCATTCTGGAGTTGTGAAGGGAGAAGATCAAATGAACAACCATGGTCGTCCCACCAACCACAAAACCACATTGGGAACTGGCGATTAAATCTTCTGTCGAAATTGAGGAACCATGAATGACTGAAGTCCTCGGTTTGATGGAGGAATATCTTGTCCCATGCTTCCATGTAATCAAAATAAGTAAATGAGATTGTGTCTAGAGTGTGGGGAGTAGATGGAGGATCATTCCATTGAGCTAATGACAGTATTCGGATTATATAAAGGGAATGATATAATATCTTTGATTGGTCCTTTGGATCAAGGATTGGTTTAATGAAAATTGACTGTGTTTTATATAGGATGTCTTTGTAAAATGCTAATGGGGGTTTTCCGGGAGGATAATGAGATGTTGGACCAAAATAATTTTTAACTAAAGAAATTGGGTTTTTTAGGTGACTCATAGTGGGTTCAATGTAAAATAAGCCCTGCTCGAAACGGACAACATAAGGAGAGGATTTTTTGTAGGTAACTGGGTGGTTAGATGAAGGGCTTGATTTGTAAGGGTCGTATTGGTTAACTAATGCGGATTGGTAACTAGGCACATTTGGACTGACAGTGCTACCAAGAGCACTAAAATGGTTAACTAAAGGAATGGAAGAATGACCTGTGAAAGGAACTATGTCTGACTCAGGAGATTCTTTCTTGACTGATGTTGATTCTTTCTTCACTGTAGAGGGAGCTGTAACTTTTGATTTTCCGGGATTTCTCCCTTTGGATGAACTGGACATGATGTTGATGTTGTAGTTCCCTGCAGAAATTCACGGGTTAAGAAATCTGGGATATGATTGTCACTACCTTTAATGAATGCAATTTCAAAATCAAATATACTTAAAATTGCTTGCCAACGGGCAAAAATCTGTTTACTAGCAATGTTTTGAACATCTTTTTCTAAAACATTTTTAGCACTTTTACAATCAACACGAACTAGAAATTTTTGATTTAATAAGTCATCTTGAAATTTACTGATACATAAAACAATTGATAAAATTTCTTTTTTAATAGTACTATAATTTGCTTGGGCTGGATTCCAGACTCCGGAATAAAACCGAACAATTTGTTCAGGATGATTAGGGGAAAGTTGTTGTTTAAGAATACCTCCATATCCTATTTCAGAGGCATCAGTTTCTATGATTTTATAGGAATCAGGAAGAGGGATTCCTAAACATGGTAAGGTTTTGACAAGACTTTTAATTTCTTTGACTAAGGACGTATGTATGGAAGTCCATGGGGAAGGATTCTTTTGTAACCTGTCGAATAGAGGCTTACAATGTTTTCTAAGGTTTTTATAAAAATCTGCTATATAATTTAAAGATCCTAGAAATCTTTGTAATTGATTTTTATCTAAAATTACATCTGGAAATTTGTCAGCGAATTGTATTGCCCTATCAATGGGTTGTATTTGGAGATTATGAATGTTAAATCCAAAGAAACGAACGTTGGTTTGAAATAATTTAATTTTTGAGGCAGAAATGACTAGACCATTATTCTTTGTTATGGTAAAGAATTGGTGGAGATGTTTCCAGTGTTGATCAAGTGATTGAGAGAAGATTAGAACATCATCAATGTAGACATTGGAGAAGTGACTGTAAGGATTGAATATATCGTTCATTATGTTTTGGAATTCGCTTGGTGCATTTTTTAATCCGAATGGCATAACATTCCATTCATAATGTCCAAAGGGTGTGACAAATGCAGTTTTGTATTTGTCAGTTTCACTAATTTGAATTTGCCAAAATCCTGATTTCATATCAAATTTACTGAAGATAACAGATTTATTTAATCGGTTAATAAGGTCTCGTTTATTGGGAATGGGATACCTAATCCATTCTAAAACTGTGTTTAGGGGTTTGTAATTTATGACTAGACGGGGGGTCCCTCGTTCAAGTTCAGCATTTTTCTGAACATAGAATGCTGGGCATGACCAAGGAGATTTACTTGGGCGAATAATATTTTTGTTGAGTAAATCATTAATTTCGTTTTTACAAAATTCCATGATTTCGTGACTCATTTGAATTGGACGAGCTTTAGTGGGGATGTTGTTCTCATTAAATTCTTTGATGTAGGGTAGTGAGACAATATGTTTTTTCCTGTGCCAAAAGGCAGTAGGAATATCAGAACATATTTCTTTAATTATTTTTTGTTCAAAAGTTTTAATCTTTTGCTGAAGAAGAGAGTCTTGGAGTTGATTTTCAATTCTTTTAAAATTAATTTCTTCTTGGAGAAAAGTTATTTGTTTGGTTTTTGCTTGAATGCAAGCGAGAGCTTTTGAAATATTGTTTTCTTGAAATGCTTTTAATGTATGGATTTCTGGGTTTGAAAGAAAAGTAAATTTAACTGGTTCATCAAAGGGGTAAGTAATAATTCCATCATATTCAGTTTTAAAAGGGTAAATTAAAGTTATGAAGGGTAGTCCTAAAATTACTTTATCAGTTAAGTTTTTTACTAAGACGAATGAAGTTTTGAAACAAACATTATTTTGGCAGATATGGGCTTTAGGGATTTCGTATTTAATATCCATTTTTGTTCCATTAGCTGATCGTAAAGATTCTTTTGTTTTCTCAAAATATTTGGAGGGTATTAAGCCTTCTTGGATGCAATTAAGATCCGCACCAGAATCAATTAGGGCTGTTATTGTTATTTGGAAATCTTTTATTTTGAGTTGGACGGTAGTGTACCATTTTTTAAGTTGGATTTGGCGTATGGTATTAATAGTATTGTTTTCAGAGTTTTCAGCTTCATCATTATTTTCTAGGAAAGGATTTTCAAGTGGATCCTGTAATTTAAGAAATTGGTTATTTATTTTTAGTAAATTTAATTCTTGTTTGATTTATTTATTGTCGTTTGTAAGTTCGAGATGTGTTTGTTGTAAAGCATGTATTTGACTTTTGATTGTTTTTACTTCATGTTGGAGATCTTGAATTGTTATTTCTTTTTTACTAGTGGAGAACCTATCAAAAGTTGTAGTAAGGCTAATTTTTTGTGAGGGAGGATTAACTGTATTTTCTTGGGTAATTAATTTTTTTAATTTTTTAAGATATTCTGCTTTAAGTTCAGGGTTGTCTATTTTACCTATTAAATCTATTAAGAGTTCTTCTTGTTCTTCTTGTTTGGAAAGAACATTTATTGATTTACAATTACAGGCATCCTTACACCCAAAAGTAATATCTGGGGAAGAATGTCCATTAGATTCAGAGGAAGAGGATTCCATCATTGTGATGTCATCTTCACTCATTTGATTCTCTGAATCAGTGTTTCGTAATTCTAAAGTTTGTATAAGTTTTTCTTTTTCTTCTTGACTAATTTTAAGTTGATTAATAGTGCTTTTAACTGGACAATTGTTTGCAAAGTGACCAGTTTTATTACATTTAAAACATTTAGTTTTACTTTTATCGAAAGGTTTACGTTTTAGGTGATTTGGTTTTTTAGACCAATTTTTGCGAAATTTGTTTTTAGAATAAAATTTGTTTGACTCAAAGTTATTTTTGTGGGGTGTGAATTTTCTTTTTGAATGGTAAGGAATAAATTTATTACTTGTCTTCTTTCTTCTTGAAGGTGGTAAGGAAGGTAGACCATATTGTTCACAAAAATTTCCTAATTCGTATTTAGCTGTTTTCTTATCTGATTTCATTTGAGCATTTAATTTCATATCTATACACATTCTTAACCCTTCTTTTTGGATAACTGTAATTATGTTTCCATAAGTTAAAGAATCATAGTTTATGTGACCTGTTTCATTACTAAGAACTTGTCTGATTTTATGAGCAAATAATTTTGGAAGACCATTTATGAATTTTTCTTTCCAGAATGGTTGGTTACTATCGTCTCTAAGCATAACTCGTGAAATGAAAACATCTTTGTACCATTTGAAATCACTTAAGGTAGGACACCTAAGGTTACTGAGTTGATCATGAATTCTGGATGTGATGTGACTAGGGGTTCCGATGAAATGTTGAATAATCGTGTAAAATAAAGTATTAACAGCATCAGAAATTCCCATTCCTGTGCGTTCGTCGAAGATGGGAGTTCCATCTTCATCTCGTTTAACGGCATGTTTAATGGATGATCTAGAATCAGGAGTGAGATGTTTTTCCCACCAGGAATGAAGCATTCCTGTAAATCCTGTGGAGAGTATGTCAATAATTTCAGGTTGGGTGAAATTATGATTAGTGACATAGCTATTAGCTGCCATAGACATATGGTGTAGTTTATTTAGTATTTCTTGTTCTGATAAATTATCAATGTTCCATTCATAAGTTTTATCAGAAGAAACTGAGAATTGATTATTAAAATGATTAGTGGGTTGTATATCTAATGGAAGAGGTCGTTCTGTCCAAGTTTTAAAAGGTCGTTTCTTTGGATGAATTATCCGATCTAGATTTAAAGTTTGAAACATTTGGTTTAAATCTTTAATTTGGCTGGTGTTATTACTGGTGTTACTAGAATCACTTTCTGAAGAATCGGAAAAAGAGTTTTGTTGGGTATGAATTACAGCAATCCTACTGGATTCAGATGTTTCAGTTTTTAATTCTTTTAACATGCGTTCAATCTTTTGAATTGAAGAAGTAGGATTTAGGGTAGGTTTATTTAAAGTATTAAAATGTACTAAAGGAGTTTCTGGTTTGGGTTGAGGCAAAATGTTGACTTTAGAAGATATGTTATCGACTTTTACTTCGATTTTGTCTAATTGGGCTCCTATGGTAATTAAACTTTGATTCGTATAATTATTTTGTTCAACAATTTTTTTAGTTTCAGTATCTTCAACAGCAATCTTGAATGGTGAGGCTGTGATTGGACTATTAAGGTGGTCAATTATTATTGTTTCAACCGGAGGATGACTAGAAAGGACTGAGCTTGTGGAAGTTTTCCATTTTGCTTTTGTTAATGTTTGGACAATTTTTGGATTATTTAATTGATCTATGAAGTCGAGAAAATAAATTTCTGATTTTGTTTCAAGCATAAATGTTTGCCAATCTTTAAATAATTGTTTTCGTTGAGTTATAAGGGGAAATTTCATCCTATATAGATTTCGTCTAAGGAGGTTTTCTGGTAACTCAAGATTTTTGTCTAATTTAGGATAATTAATTTTGAAAGATTTGGTGAGTGTGCTTAATTGAGGATTTAAAGGAGGAGTAACTAAGAAATCAGATGCAGTAGGAGAAGTTTGATCTTCATCTGTTATTGAATTGTTTTGAAGTTTGTTTTCTGTATAATTTGGGTAACTTACTTGAGAAGTAGTTTTAATGTTTTTAATTTTTAGTTTTTGCAATTCTTCTTCTAATTCTCTGATTCTAATATTTTTAATTTCTTTATCGAGATCAAAATCTCGTCTAGACATTGAGTCAGCTGTAGTTGAACCAGCAAATGAATGTCTAGCAGTAGCGAAAGAATGTCGCGAGGAGTTTCCTACCTCTTGAATTCTTGGGTTTTGACTTATTCGAGAGTTTTGAAAATTAATTCTTACTGTGCCATCATTAAATTGTTGAATGCAGTCTAAATCAGAAAGATTACGTTGTGCATTAGATGGTTGATTCTCACTAGTGAGAGACCATTCAGAGGGGAGATGGACATCTGACCATCTGATAGTGTGAGGGACAGTAATATTGGCGTTTTCTTGACTACTTTGAATCAAGAGAGTGTGGTTTTTGGGACTTTTACTAATAGCTTGAAAATTCATGTTTGTGCCGGTGACTTTATAATGGATTCTGTAAATTAAGGCTAAAGGTTGAGTTCCTTCAAGTACATGGTAACCTGAAGTTTTAATGTTGAGAGTTAAAGCTTTTAAAATATGAGGATCATTGAGGCTTATAGTAAAATCTGGGTAGCAATTAAAATGAACTGGACCATTAAATAAACTTGATTCAATTAATCCAAGGGTACTATCATTAAAATCGGTAAATCTTGCATCTCTTAAACATAAAAGAATTGAGGCATTAAGACCTTTTCTTGTTAAAGGTTTGACACCAATTTGAACTAATCCAATATGTAGGAAATTATGACCATCTTTTTTATGTTTTTTAATTGATTCTGGACTGAAAAGTTGGCAAGTTTCATGTTGTTTACTAAGGGCATAAACTTGTTCTACTGATTTAATGTGGTGTTCACTTTTAAATGAAGCGAGGCTCCATCTCTTCTTATAAATTTCATGATTAGGAATTCTGGGAATGTTCCAATCGTTTATGTCTATATTATCGTTTGATTGATATTCTATTTGTTCTTCGTTAACTATATCTGGAATTCGATTAAGGGAGGACCTAGACGAACTAGAAGTGACTGAGTTGGATCTAAAGAGTCTACTCATTATGTGAGGAGGAAAGAGAACTGAACCTAAACTTAAAAGATAGCCGGTTTTAGGAACCTTATCCTAAGACCCTCAGACTAAAACTTACCTCACACCGCTCACGCCGCATCCGCTCACGCCTCTCTTGGGACTTAATGTTTGGACCTGGACCTATTGTTTGGTGGAAGGAAAGGGCAATCTTAAGGAATTAAGAGGCAGAAAATAAAACCATAATCTTTGAAATTAAAGTACAGAAATCAAAACTCATCACAATAAGAAGTAAACAATATAGATCAACTCAAGATCCACTCCTAGGCGGTAGTCCGCCACCTGGGGATTGAGGAGATAAGGAAATTAAAAGCATATAAACTCCAGAGCCACACCTAGGCGGTAGTCCGCCACCTGGGGTTGGAGGGTTTTGATTTAACTAATAAACTATATCAGGCCGTTTTGGCTCTGATACCAAAACACGGAAGCAGATAATAAATAAATTGAGTAATAAACAAAAACATTTGATTGATGAACTGATGAATTCAGAGTTACAAATGATAACTATTTAATCATGCATATGCAAGAGCAAGGGCTCTGCTTACCATTTGTTTTACTGGAGAGAATCTGGTATCAGAGAATCTTTATATATATATATATATATATATATATATATATATATTTGGGACAACGGAAGAAGACGAGCGAGAAGCGTCGAGAAGAGACCAGCGAAGGCAAATGCCCAACTGTGTTTTAGAGTGTTAGGAACTTAATTAGGAACAGTTTTTAGTTTTTTGCACAGTCGACAAATATATATATATATATATATATTGTAAATTGTGCATCTACCAAATTGTTCATGCACGTGGACTTGAATCAAGCTTTTCATAAGATAACGTGGCTAATCTTTCTCAAATACCCAATCACTCCACTAGCTAATTCCCAGCCATGATTGATGACATGTCTGATTCTTTTCCCATTACTAATTCTCTGTCGTTCCATTCCTATCCCAAAACTATGTTTTGTGATCAGCCAACGAAAACTCTAGCAAAATCACCATTAATGGAGCATGCTTAGAACAACTTGAGTAATATTAGTTATTTTTTAGTTAAATTTTAATTAAATTAGTTAAAATGTTATTTTGTCTAATCACTTTATAAATGCAGTTACATCAATACTCTCTATTTTAGCTAGCATTACATCAACATTATTCTTCAAATAAAGATTAAATAATTTAAATATATTTATATATCAAGTAAAATATCTTATAACGAATGTATTAAATTATAGCTAGTCTCATCTGAGTAATCTCGCTCTCTATATTTAGCTAGTGAGATAACTAAAAGTCATAATAACTAAACTTTGACTAATTTGCTGGAGCTCTGAAAATATTAAAAAAAAACAAACATGTTCTTTAAAATTACTAAAAGCTAAAATAGAGAGTTTGTTAAAGTTGCTCTTAGTCGGGATTGTCACCAATGTAGTTTATATTTATTTTTTTTCTTTGTAAATTAAACAAGACCTAGAATATAAATGGAGTCCAACAGCTAACTGCCTAACTCCAACGATATGATGAGACATTAGACTTCGTTTGATTCACGGAAATAAAAATAGTTCCTTACTCTCTCATGAGAATGAAAAATGAACAGAAATGAAATTTCCAGAAAATTTTTCATTCTGATGTTTGGTAACGCATAAAAAGCCATTAGGAAAATTGTTAAAATGTAAAATAAAATATTATGGTGTGAGTAATAAATGCAAGAAAAGAAGAAAGGAAAATTGTTCATTTTGGAATGAACCATTTTCCCCATATTTTTCTTTCATTTAGGAAAGTCTTTCATTTTCTTTTGCTTTTACAAATGCAAGAAATGAATAACTTTCATTTTCTGATGCCTATTTTCCACGAAATAAATGATGTCTTATAGAAGTTGAGTTGGGTGACATATATAGAAGTTGAAAGATACACTTTCTATGATATAAGAAAAGTCTAATCCACCTTTCTTTTTTTTGGTTACAAACGGGGTGAAAAATACTAAGAATAAGACGAAGAGCTCATCTTCGCTCTAGAGACGGCAACAATGTCATCCAGAAAGGCC
Source organism: Fragaria x ananassa (assembly GCA_034370585.1). Classification (NCBI taxonomy): domain Eukaryota; kingdom Viridiplantae; phylum Streptophyta; class Magnoliopsida; order Rosales; family Rosaceae; genus Fragaria; species Fragaria x ananassa. The sequence goes on from CP139769.1 coordinate 18,731,478, forward strand.
TGTGCTAATCCACCCACATTAGTACCACCAATTAAAAAAAGAAATCTTAAGTATATGAATGCAGTACGTTATTGAAAGATGCTTCATCTTGTAATCGATATTGATAATTTATAACTTATAAAGAAATTGATCTACCATATCGCCGCATAATTTGTCACTAATGTATGAGATCAATATACCTACTATATCCAATGGGGGTCCTTATCTAATAATGCATTATTGCAAAAAACTAATCTACCATTTCATATAACTTGTGTATTTCTTTGTATGCATGACTAGACAGACCAGTCTAGATAAGCTTCAGAGTTCAAACTTTGTATGAATGGTTTACTTTAATTGATACCCAAAAAAATGATCGAATGAATGAAAGAAAGAGACTTCAACCTTTGACTTTGTCGACACAGAACTCATAAGCGCTGTAATTCCATTGCCAGGAATATCAGCCACACCACGACTACGCATTCGACTATAAATTATGTATATGTTTCGGGTGTTTCATCATTATCATCGTCGTCGTCACCAAGCACAACCAATATTTTGATCCCATTTTTCAACCATTACCGTACAAAGCTATCACTGTTCTCACACCTATGACCTCCACCAGTCCAAGCAGAACTTTTACCCAATCTGCCACCGTCTGTTCATTCATTGGAATGCAAATTGTACAGTCAGGATTGACTGGGGCCAAACTGCCAAAGTACTATAATGGTGAGCAACACCAACAACCTTAGTCAAAAGACAAGTTGGTATAAACATGCAGACTGGAATAGAACTGGGAATCTGAACAAGACATGGAGAGAGAAGTTTCCTTGAAGGGTATATTGTTGGGTGGAACTCAGTCTGCTTTTTAATTTCCAGAAGGTTGGAATTTTCTTCACTGTTTTGGGTCTTGGTTTTTAGGGTCAGATTCTTGATTGATATAGGAATAGCTACACATCCTCCCGAATATCAACTGGGTTTTTCTTCTTTGTTAATCATTTGTTCTGGTTGTTTTCTTTTTTGTTTTCTGCTTGTTTGTTGCTTCTCAACCTACCTAACCTCACAATCTGATAATATTTTATACACCATTAACTATAAGGAGTTGATTTGGCCTTTTCTCTTGTCTTTCATCCCAAGGTCAAATCCTATAGCTCTTCTCTTCTTCTTCCATAGTCCAAACCAAATTCTCAGCTTCATTTTCATCTGGGTTTCTCCAATGAACTTTACAGGACATCATCACTAGTTGCTCATATGATCTTTGATCGTCTCTCATATTTCAGCATAAGGTATATCATTTCTTTCCTCTTTTGTTCAATTTCTTAAGTTTCTTATGTTATCAACTGGATTATTATGAATTATTGTTTGCTTATTCTGTTTACACAAAGTGTGTGAAATCAATGAATTAGGCATGGATCTTTCTCATGCATGTTTGTAATCACAGAAAGAATCATACTTGACTCTTTTGTTGTTTGGATTTCTTAACAAGGTTCTTTTCCGCATGTTTCCGGATTTCTTGAACTTGTTGCCTCAAAGTGACTATTGAAAACTAAATAGTTGGCGCTGTTGTTCCATTTTAGGCCTGTGTATTAGTCCTACCTTCTTTTTCTGGCAAAGAGGCTTTCATGGGAACTTATGGAAAATAACTTCAACTACATGCCTTCAGAACTTAGTCAAGAGTTTCTGATCCACCTAGTTTCTTGACCAACCATTAAATCTATATGGAAATTGGTTGAAAGTCATCAGTTACAAACATACTGTTATGTCTCCCTATTAAGCAATTGAGATCTTAATTTCCTCAAGTTGGTGAGCTACTAAGATGTCTTTCCCTAGGATAACTTCTTCCAACAAATTCACAATGTCTGCGCTTCTCGGTCATTTAATTCTTCAATCACTGTTGTTCTACTGAACCCTATTTTTCTGTGATTCTTTCCTGCTCTGTGTTAACTTCTAGAATGGGGTATCTTCGTATGCTTCCGGTGGTAGTAATGTTCTGCACAAATCCACATGGTTCCTGCAATTACTAGTTGATTGGTATAGCATTACAAACTACTTCAATTTTATGTGATGATGAGTTTGTTCATTGGATATAACTCTTCATCTCTCTTTTTGACTAAGACACATACTTCTGCTTATGGATTATTAATCTAGAAAAGTAATATGTCCATCAAGGTCTGCTGAACTGTTTTCTTATGTAACTTCGTCTCTGCCAATCTAGTTTCTTGCTAAAGTTCCAAACTCAATAAGAGTTTGAAATTAATTTACCATCTAATGTATGATGTATTGTGATACAGATCTAAATTCTATAATACAAGTCTTCCTCAAGAACTGAAGAAGTAAAAGAAAACCATGTCTTTAGTCAGGCCAGTGGAGCTGTCTGCCACATCGTACAGAAAATCGAAACTCTACTCTCTGAAGGGAAGCAATGACACTTCCACCCAAACATTTGGTGCCGATAAGAGTAATACCATGTATACGACTGATTCTTACTCCACCGAGAGTTATGAGTTCCTAGACTCCCCAGGTGAAGAAGTTGTGCATCCATCTAGCTCTAGCATTTCTGGAAGTTCGTTTAACGAGCACGGTGCCTCATTTCATCCACGCAGAGCTGGATCTGTTTCCTCTTTCACCACTCAAAATCCATCTAGTACTTCTATGTCCACAAGGCTTCATGATGCTTACCGAACCAACATTGACTCAGATTACTTAGAGAGTCAATGCCCAGATGCTGTTAGCTTTGATGATGATAAGATGAGATTGAAGCTTCAAGAGTTGGAGAGAGCACTGCTTGAGGACAACGATGATGAACATGATGAGGAGATGATTGGCAGTGGTCAAAGCATGGAAATTGATGGTGAATGGACTGAACCAATCCAGAATGCGATGCTCCATGACTCACCCAAGGAGTCTTCATCATCTGATTCTTATCTAAGCAGCATCAGCAGCAACAAAGAAATATCAGGAACATCTCTTCGTACACCCAAGCAGCTGCTCTTTGACTGTGCTGGTGCACTTTCAGAGGGAAATATTGAAGAAGCATCAACCATGATAAATGAGCTCCGCCAGCTGGTCTCAATTCAGGGAGATCCTCATCAGAGGATTGCAGCATATATGGTCGAAGGCCTTGCAGCTCGCATGGCTTCCTCAGGAAAATTTCTCTATAGAGCTTTGAAATGCAAGGAACCCCCATCCTCATATCGCCTTGCAGCCATGCAAGTTCTTTTTGAGGTGTGCCCTTGCTTTAAATTTGGTTTTATGGCAGCAAATGGAGCCATTATAGAAGCTACTAAAGATAACAAGAGAGTCCATATAATAGATTTTGACATCAACCAGGGGAATCAGTACATCACACTCATACAAACACTTGCTCAACTACCCGGTAAGCCACCGCACTTGAGGTTGACGGGCATTGATGACCCTGAGTCAGTTCAGCGTCCCGTTGGGGGGCTTAATACCATCGGCCAAAGGCTAGAGCAGCTAGCAGAAGGACTTGGTGTTTCATTTGAGTTTCAAGCAGTTGCCTCAAAGACTTCAATCGTCAGTCCTTCAATGCTGGACTGTAGGCCAGGCGAAGCACTCGTCGTAAATTTTGCTTTTCAGCTTCACCACATGCCCGATGAGAGTGTTTCGACTGTCAACCAGAGAGACCAGCTTCTCCGGCTGGCAAAGAGCTTGAGGCCAAAACTCGTCACAGTTGTGGAACAAGATGTGAACACCAATACTACCCCATTCTTCCCAAGATTTGTTGAAGCCTACAATTACTACTCTGCTGTCTTTGATTCCCTTGAAGCAGCTATACCAAGGGAGAGCCAGGATAGGATGAATGTTGAAAAGCAGTGCCTTGCACGGGATATAGTAAACATCGTCGCATGCGAAGGCGAGGAAAGAATAGAGCGGTATGAGGTTGCAGGGAAGTGGAGGGCCAGGATGGCCATGGCTGGGTTTACTTCAAGTCCGATGAGTACAAGTGTTACTGATTCGATTCGGGAACTTATCAGAATGTATTGTGACAGGTACAAGATAAAGGAAGAAATGGGTGCACTTCATTTTGGATGGGAAGACAAAAGCTTGATTGTTGCTTCAGCATGGAGGTGATGGTGAATGTGCGTTTGTCATTAAGCTCCAAGTACTGCTATGCTTTCATTCAGACTTGACTTGTAATTTTGTGTGGAACTAGACTTATGCTGATACATGTATTCCGAGTTAAATAAACAAGGGACTTAGGATTATCTAACATTGATGTAAGAAGCCTATGGTTGTAATAGGACATGTATTTGTAACTTCATGTATTATTTGATTACCTCGAAAAAGAAAATAGTACACTTTAAAGGTCTGATTCGAAAGCCAAATCATGCAGAACCTAAATTATAGAGTTCTGTACTTTCGTTGGTGATTCCAATCCCAGGTTACGCATATCATAATGGACGATCAATTAAGTTGTAAAATGGGAGGAGAAAATCTGTCTTTGGTTGTCCTATCTCCTATCATCCTATGAACTATTGCAGTCTGTATAAACGGGTTAATTTTCTTTGATATATTGAAACAGCTTTTACATAAATTGTTAAATATGTTCAAGCTACGAGTTTATTACATAAAAACTATCAAAACCGTATAAATGACAAGGTTACAAAATGGACTTGGGACGACGATACTCAACTCTTCACACCCACAAAACATAAAGCTACCTCAGCTTGGGCCTTGAGCTCCGCTAAAACCTTTATAATGCTATCCCGACACATCGTGGTTTCCACAGGTTCCGAAAGCATTTTGTTTAATCTTTATCAGAAAAAATAAACTGGGTGAGACATGTATCAACTGCAATTAGTTAATTTGGCATGCAACAATCAAACTTTCAGACTATTTACATAATATGATAAGAAGCATGCACAAACTGAAAACAAAAAACAAAATACAACTAGCTGATCGGTGTCTTCCAGTTCTACAAGGTGGAAGCCAACTCATAACCTAAAGGCCACTGAAAAAGAATCCATGAAGGAAATAGAGAACATTATGCATTATTAAGGTGTAATGTAGTACGTACCTGTCTACGGTTGCTATATCTCCATGACCGGTACAAATGATAAGCATGGCATTAGTGGGCAGTGCAGCAAAAAGGGAACATATGCTAGTGTCCAGGCAAATAAGAATTTCCTTTAGTTCAGAAGTCAAACTCCATCTGATACCTTTTTTATCTCCAGACTTCTTATGGCATGTAAGCATGCTTATCATCTGAGCAAGTCTTGCATTTAATTTCTCAGCATCCTCTGCTTGATTCTTTAAAAAACGATGTAATTCTGAGAATTGAGTCCAGACAAAGTGCACTTTCTCATTCCTTGTCTACAACCAATAGCAGAGGTGAATAAACCTGTACACATTTGTAGCAAATGTGAATACAAAAAAAAAATAGTGAATACAGCATTTGCAGTGTACCTCCCTTACAGCTTTAGATAGAGCTTCCTCATCAGAGGCCACAGGAAATGCATGGGATGATTCAGAGGCATAGCGCTTTACAATCGCAACATCATCAATGATAGAGGTGGTCTTTCCATTATCACTCAAAACTTTTAGTAGCTTTTTCCGGAAAACTGATGGCCCTGTACCATAGTCAGGTCCTGATCCAGCAAAGCATAAATATACAATATTACACATAATTTAAAAAAATACCAGACATAAAATACCAAAAAAGATCTATCTACTTTTTACAATTACAGATTATTTTTTTTTTTGGAAAAGGTGCCAAATTCAGATACATTGTGTTTTGATTTTCTAACTTTTTACATAAAATGGAAGGAAATGTATTCTCATCCAAGGTTATAAAACTCGCTACTCGGTAGTCGGTCGGCCGGCCGGTGAGTAGCGAGTAGAGGAGTACTCGGCCGAGTACTCGGGGAGTACTCGAATTCTAATTTCTGGATTTTTTTTATTATTTTTAAAACATATAATCTAATATATAATGTCTAAAATAATAAAAATAGTCCATAAAATATTACAATATTTAAGAGATAATAATGTCTAAAAAATAAAAACAACCATTAGTCCATTACAATAACATAAGTAATAAAAGCAAACCAAATTCAATTCTTGCAAACAATCCCAAGCATATGTAACTATGCCTCAAATTCTTCTTCTCCATATCCATCTTGTACTCCCTCCGAATCCGACTCAAAATCAAAACTCAAGTCATCTATTTCCTCTTCATCATCGGATATAAAATCATCCTCATCAAGTTCCCTAATTTCTTGGATTCTAGGACCTCTCCTAGGCTTTAAGCCACCATCCACTCCCGATTCCTCTCCAACCCTTTCACTAGGAAGATCCGAAACAACATCATCACCACCACCATCAACAATCCATCCTTGTGAGAGGAGGCGGACTGGGCGAGAGAAGAGGGCGGGGAGGGCGAGCCAGCGAGGTGAGGGAGAGCGACTGGGCGACTGAGAGCGACTGGAGCGAGAGATGAGCGACTGAGCCTCTGGAGCGAGAGACTAGAGACAAATCGAGTTATTAGGGTTTCAAAACGACGTCGTTTGCCTCTTTTTTTTTTCTTTTTTTTTTCGGCTGACCGAGTTGGACCGAGTTGGACCGAGTACTCGGCCGATTTTCTGCTGGCCGACTAGAGGCACTGAGTAGGCCAAAATCGCCACGGTGACTAGCCGAGTACCGAGTACTCGGCGAGTACTCGGCCGAGTTGACCGAGTTTTAGAACCTTGTTCTCATCATAACAAAATATGCAATTAGGAAACGTGGTGGGGTAGACACGGGCAATAAAAAGGTCTTAATGATGGCAACTCAGAGAAATCTCAAACTGTTTGGCAGGCTAAGTATACACCCCTCAATCTCCACATACCATAAAATTCACTAGTCCATGGTATGATATATGCTTAAGAAAGTCACTTACCATGTCTAATCTTTAAAAGCGCCAGTTCCATAGCAGCTCTTGCATCTTCAGTACTGTCATGACCATTCCCTGACTGCTGTATCTCTTTTTTAAGATATCTCTTGGCAAGAACTCTAAGAGCAGCTTTGTAAGATCGCGGACCAGGGTGCTGGTACAATACTGCTGTATCAATCACGAGATTGTGAGTGATTTTTAATGCTAATAAGTCATTCTCCAACGAATGTCCAACTAGGACAGTCTCTTTGTAAACCAGCTTTAGGAAGTCCTCCTGCATATAAAAAAAGCAACTGCTATAACAGAATATAACATTATATCATCAAATTAGTCACACTAGTATGTGAATCCACATCCATGCAAGTACATGAATGCATGCATGTGTACATTATGAAAAGCAAGAACCAAGTAATGGACCTGAATATCTTTGAGGCTTGTAGTCACCCCGTCTAACATCTCAGGTGTGATTCCACTATACCTGCACAGAAAGTCTCTTGTCAATCTAATTAAATTTTCCTTTTTTCTTTACTGATTAAAAATTCTCATTCACACTGCATTAAATCAAACAGTAGACCTGTAATTACCTATTAATGGTGGCTACTGGATGCATGAATAACAAAAAGAACACTAAAAAACCAACCATAACTAACATAAAAGAAATGTCAAGTTCTCTAAAAATTGAGTTAGGGGATAATGTATGTAAAAGAAGAGACTGTCAGACCATATCACTAGGAGAAAGGCATGCAAAGATGCGTTTCTGCAATGAGAGTCGAACTTTAAGGATATGAATATCTGAAACAATGAATTAATAAGAAATTTCGGCTCTCAGTACAGAAAAAAATGGGGGGGGGGGGGGGGGGGGAGGGGGGGGGGGTGGAAGTGGAATACTAATCAACATTCATACAAAGACAAAAGCATGTTATTCAATATGGTTTCAGTTCTTGCACAACTATATAAAAGGATCAATGAAAACTTACCTGGTGTTATAATCTTTGATGGCATTTGTAGGTTTAACCAATTTATCGAGTATAACCTGAAAATCATCAAGGGGATGGTTAAAATATATCTAGAAACAAATCCCTACATATAACAGAAAAAAGAATCAAGACTAAGATAACATTGAAAATTTCAGATCATTCAAATCTAGATTAATATATCCCAGTAAAAATTTTAGAAGACATACGATCTTGATTGTCATACCAGGAATCCAAAAAAGCTTATAAACGAGATTTGCGATACCATTAAGTTAATACTTCAGTCCAGAAAGGATAACAAGATGCTTTCAACATACTAACAACAAGGTATGTCCACATATCTGAGATAAAAGAGTAGATATATCAGATATCCGAGAAAACATCCTTGTTTCTACAATTCGAAACCTTCTTATGCACAAATGATTAATTAGTTTTATGGAATAAGAATGCATTGTAAATTGATTCCTTTGAAACTCTTGCACGGTAACTTAGAACTAGATACAATTGACTCAGGTACCTCTATATACAAAACACTATCCAAACAAATCAGCAGCAGCTTAATACACTGATAACAAGCCACAGAAATTTATGTATTCAACCAACAACCGAAACAGACAGTAAAATTCACTGATAACCCTGAGCATTGGCCTAGTCCGGTATTAGTCTCTTGTAACCCCCATAGTTAAAAGTAATGCTTTTACATGGTCCTATATTTCTAGTTGCTATTGAAAGGACCACTTCGACGAAAGTTGACTTGGGCCCTTCGGCCCTCCTTCCCACACCCTTCCACCAGACCACCACTCCCCACTGACACTTATGTAAATTATAAGTTACCTGTGCCATTTATTCAAGTATGTACTAGAAATATCTGAGAAAGAAACTTCATAAATAATTCAACTTCTGATCTCTATTATGGTGGCATTTTATCCAAGTCATTAATCACTCTAAGGAGGATAAATCTAATGAAGGATTGATAACTTTCTTCAAGTAATAAGCCGTGATGTCTATTTAGCAAGTTACCATGAGGTCTATCATGTATACAAGAAACTGATGCATAGGGGAGAAGATGCAAGATCAAAACCGAGGCTCCTACTGAACCCCACAATCCTTAGGAAGCAGGTAACACTCGTAAATAGCTAGGCAGGCACAATGAAGGGGTCCAAACCCTGGAGACCACACAGCCAAAAAACCATGGGCAAGACTAGCGGACTATGAACCAAATATATATCAAGTATTGCCCTATCAGACCCGAGATTTCTAGATTCAGATGTGTCAACAGCAGGATGGTATGCTGAAGTGAGAATAAGACAAGTTGCTGAAGCTCTAGCATCCCATGATGTTTTCACTTTCCCCATCAACATATATTTGTGAATGATAATCTAACAATGGCCAAAAGTTATAGGTGCTTCAAGCAATTCTAGTACATTAAGGGAGCTTAGTGGAACTAGAAATCACAAGGGGTATGAGAGGATGAAGAATGTAAGAGAATGTCAAATTACAATAAATAAGTAGCCACGTTCTGTTCTCTACTTTTACTTTCTTTCTTTTTTATCCTCGGGGAGGGGGAATTTTGGAGTTGGGACCTCATCCACCATTGTAAAGAGAAACACAGTTAGACCACATGCTACTCAAAGTTTACTTCCTGAGTTCTATTAGAAAACTAAAATGAAACTTACTGATGCAATTTTTAAATTAAGTGAATGTTTGAAAATAAAAGGCATGAAACTCTTGCATCAAAATCACATTAAACACCAATTCCTTTGATTAAATGAGGGACTTACCTCTCCTTTTATAGTCACCAGCGTGGCTCTTGTTAGCTCAAACCCCTCTTCTGTGATACACTGAGAAATTAAAACCAAGATAACATGAGAACACTAATACCAAGATATCTGAAAACATAATTCCAATTAAAGCAGAGATAAACTTTACGAATGTAACAGATAAAGCTTCGGATTTCGAAATTAGAGCTCCAATATAAGTATGTGACCTCCCATGAACCATTACCAACCAGCACTCTGTATTTCCTATCCAAAAAGGTGTCTTACAATACTAAGTCGCTATTTCTTATTGCTTTTCCGATATAATATCCTTCCTCTTTTTGAAGACACCAGGGGATATGCAATCTATCCCACAAGCCTCTACAATCACTTCCATAATGTGACTCTCAAAAAGAAAAGAAAAAACCCTCAAAAGAAAAGAGGACCAACCAAACACAATTAAGTTACCCTGAAAGATCACAGACGAAGAGCTTGAATTTTAAATTTTATACACACCGTAAGGGAAGAAAAGGACAAATAGAAAAACCAATACACAAGAAGCATTTTACAAAGCTAGAATAACTAACAAAGCTACACCCGGGTGAAAGACCGTTGTTTCCATCTCTATTTCTTTTGTTCCGATATCATTTATATTTCAAAATTCATGCAACCAAATCGAAGTCAGCAGTTATCGACTACATGAAAACTAATACTTGATTACACAAAGGACCACTCAACAATACAAAAGCCACTACACTCAGATATGGGATACATGGATACAGGAAATATCAATAATATCATAATACTATACGTCTATAATATGTTGAAATAAACATATACTATCATAACTTCAAAGAAAAGCTAAACCCCATTGCCATGATCATATTCAATGGTTCACACAAAATCAAACTTAAGATTCCATACTAAGCAGAACAGAAGAACTATTTCAAGTAACTACAGAAAATAAAGCAGTGTTGCGTATCACAGTACAAAAGCGGAATCTTTACTGGTGGAATAACACCCGATACATCAATGAGCTAATGAGTGTAGATAAATGGAAAAATGTGCTTCAACATTGGACTTCCCTACAAGCCAACAGTTATCTGATGCTTTATTGAAATAAACTAAACTTGTCCTTATCTTTAAACATTAATGCTGAAGGATTTACCATCTCACAATCAAGTGCTAACATTTCATTAGGAGATGATCCAGAAGGAGCAGGAAGAGTAGAAAGAAAACCTGCATTAAATTGAAGCAATATCCATCTCTTTCAGTTGTTTTGTTAAGACAGTAGCTTAAACTTAAATAGAAATAAAATTTTAATAACAAAATCGCATTATCAGGTAACCTGGTCGATTGAGGACATAATTATTGTCCTCCAATTGTTTTGTTGTAAGAGTGTAAAATGTAATTGGGAAAGGTAGATCTTTCAGAAGTTCCCCAGGGGATGGATCATCTGTACAACAGCCACATTTATCAGTATAAGATCCACAAACAATGGCATTGATTTCACAAAAATGCATATATAAACATGTTCAAAATGAACAGATGTTGTGTTTAGCATATTCCACAAACAACATGGTCTAATCAGGGAAAATACATGCATGATTTGAGTGAGAAAATTACTTAATTGAGTGAACAAAAGATGATAATAGCAAATATTCAACTCAATCCAATGATAAAACCCAAATCAATATATGAAATGCAAATTAGCTGAGAAATTCAATAGAGTTCTAAAAGATAACAAAAAAGGGGGAAGATGTCCGGAACCTATCCCTACTAATGGAACTCAAGTTTATACCGTGAATACATGAATTTTAAAAGGGAAAGCTTTCTAGAATATGCAAGAATAGCTATCTGTTTATAAGGATAAGAAACTATTCTTCTCCTTGACATTTTCCCATTGAAGATACAGTCGTAGGGAACTTTCAAACTCCTGCAAAGTAGTATGTATGGAACCTCAACTTACAAGGGACACTTTTTTTGGTCTGAAAACAATGTACATGAAAGCAATAGTGAGTTATATTACCAAAACAGAACTACCAGTACTGGACGAGTCTCAAAATAGCAACTAGACCAATGCAACAACTAGGAAACCTGATATGTAGTCTATTTTCAGTTCATGCATGTTACTAAAACCTTGGAAACCCTTTTGTGTTTTAAGTGCTTGTCGCTCGCAAACTCCACTCACACAAGTTGGAAAAGCATTCTCCTAGAAAAATTTTACTGATCTCTAACCAATTCTTAGCTGTATCATTAAAATAAAATTGCAGAGGAGAACAAGGTCAGAAACTCAGTATGAATGTCAATGAAAGAACGAGTTATAAACCTTGTTGATTTTCCGGGTTAGATTTTGTTCTAGCTGGATCACCTTCTTCCCTCTTTCTTTTCAGTTTGCATGTGAGGAGCGCATCAATTGTCTGATTTTCATGCGGCATATATCTGGCAAAGATTTAAAAAAAGAAGAGAAGAAATCAGTAACAACTGCATAGCACAGGAAATAGGTAAATAAGTCTTTGAAAGTCACAGGAACAAAGAAAATTTATCATGCACCTGAGTGCTAAAACTGGCCTAGGTTTGCCACAGCATTTTTCGAGACCCTTAAATAGTCGATGCTGCGATAAATATAGAGCTGCATCCAGGCCTGGAACATAAAGCATAACCACTTTGGGGATGAGGGGCTTGTTCTGCAAAAAGTAAAGAGTTCTGTATAATTAACTCCAAGAATTTGTGTTACTTTCTACTGTAGGCTTGTCATCAACCATGGCTCAAACAAATAACAGAGATATTTAAGTATACATGGCAGGGTAATATTTCACAGCTTAATGAGTTTTCCACCTATATGGCGGGATGACTAAGAATCATCTATGGCAATCAATTGAATACATCAGTTTTAGTATGAACAGAAAAACATACATTATCCTATTTTTCGGCAATACAACTGAATACAGTTTATTGGAAGCTATCATGCATATAGCGGAATGATCAAAATTACAGGAAAAAGTACCAGTGCATCAATTACCTTAACAAAAACCCAAGACGGCATGAATCCATCAGCAAGCACCCACGTCACTAGTTGTTGAACCTCCTGCATCGCAACACAAACTCCATTCATTCTTTCGTTTCTCAATTTATAAAAACTCAACTTGGAATCAGGTTTTAAACCACCCACTCACAAAAAATAGAGAGATAAAGTACTTAAAAACATACTTCGAAATTCAGAGTAGAACTAGCTTCTGGAGTCTTGAACTCCACACCTGCTTTAGCCTGCAGAAAAAGGCATACAGCATCAAACACAAATGCACTAGAGCTCACAATAATAAAGATCAAACTCAAGGTTCTATACACAAATGCATACTATAGTTAACACTTGCAACCGAAAATGGAATCCAACTAGCTTTCAAGTTGCAGAAACAAAAACCTGGAATTTCAAATTTCATCGCGATGAATTCATAGTAAACCTAATAACGAATTGATTGAATTACAGAAAAATAAACAAAAACTGAGAGAGAGAGAGAGAGAGATTTACTTGAGGGCCGTAAACGTCGTAGAAATTGGAGGTTTTGGCATTGGCTTCGTCTCTGTTTGAGTCGTCTTCCTCTGGAGCTATAGCTTCTTCTTCTTCGCGTTTACTGTGCGACGAAGGCATGCTCTCTCTCTTTCTCTCTGAAGAAGAAGCTCAAAATGAAGAAGAAGAAGCATAAACCCTCTTTTTGTATCATATTTGGGCCGACCCGAATCAGGACCCGGTGACCCGGTTGGTGAAATTACCAGAAAAGGGCTTGAGAGGGAGCTTTTTCCTTTTTGTTTATAGGGTTTCTTCGGCCACCAAAAATTTCCGAAGTTTGAGAGAGAGAGAGCGAGAGAGAGAGAGAGAGAGAAACGAAGAGAGGAGAGAGAGTAGGGCAAGATGATGAACAGGGGAGGTAACAAGGGAGGTGGTAGGTCAGTGGTGCAGCAGCCGATAGGGCAGAAGAGGCTGACGAACGTGGCGGTGGTTCGTCTCAAGAAGCGCGGCAATCGCTTCGAAATCGCTTGCTACAAGAACAAGGTCCTCTCCTGGCGCTCCGGCGTGTAAGCTCTCTCTCCTTCTCTCTCTAGTTTCTTTCTTTCTAGAGGTTTCGATACACTGCTATGCTCTTTCAGTTTAATTTTCGTGAATTAGGTTAAGATAATTTCAGTTTGATATGGATTTTGCTGTTTCTTAGTGCATGATTATGGAGATTTTATGTTTCTAAGTAATCGAATGCCGCCGAGTTACTTGTGATTGATAGTTTGGAGTATAAATCTGTGTGGAGACTCAAGTGTTTATGAGCAATGTGTTTTTTAGTATAATCAAAGGAAATTATAATTTATACAGTGAAAAAAAAAAGTTTATAAAGAAGATGATGTGTATGATAATCGAATGCCGAGTAAGTTGTCAAGAGTTTATGTGCAATGTGTTAATTTTTAGTTCCATCAGAGGAAGTTGCATTTTATAGAGTAGGAAGAGTATAAACAAGATGCTAATGGTTTTCTTTTAAGACAGAGAGAAAGATTTGGATGAGGTGCTGCAGTCAAAGACGGTGTACTCGAATGTTTCCAAAGGTGTTCTTGCCAAGACCAAGGATTTGGTAGCTGCATTTGGGTCAGATGATCAGACCAAGATATGTTTAGAGGTCAGACAAGTAAAATGTTTGCTTTAAGGGTTCGATTAGTTTTGTGAATACGATGTTGACTTGAGTTTTTTCTTTTTTATGTTGTAGATCTTGGATAAAGGGGAGCTTCAGATCGCTGGGAAGGAGAGAGAATCTCAGTTGTCCAGTCAGTTTCGGGATATTGCCACAATTGTGATGCAGAAAACCTATAATCCAGAGACCCGGCGCCCTTACACTATCAGTTTGATTGAGAGGTTGATGCACGAAATTCATTTTAATGTGGATCCTCACAGTGGCTCAAAGAAGCAGGTGAGTTATTGTGATCTCTTCTGTACTTTATGCAAGCACTAAAGTAGTGAATTATCCCTGTTGTTTACACTGCTATCCACATGGAATACTATATGATTTCATTAATGGTAGAGATGAAGTCTGAAAGGGTCTGTTAGTTTTATGTTGGTTGTGTAGTTATCTGTGGAGTATATATGTATGTATTTGGAGAGTGTTGATTCTCAGAAAATTTCAGAATATGAAATCTAAGAGTTGCCTGTTTTTTATCAGTTGAAAGGTACTACATTTAAATTTCATTTTGCATATAGCTAAAGGTTAATACTATTTTTCTGCAGGCCCTTGAAGTCATTCATGAGCTGCAGAAGCAGTTCCCCATCAAAAGATCTCCCATGAGGTTGCGACTCACGGTTCCTGAACAGGAAGTCTCAGCACTCCTGGAGAAGCTTACAACTTGGAATGCTTCCATTGTTTCAAAAGATCCATCAGGAAATCAGCTATCCATTGTAAGTTAAAGAAATTTGCTACTTTACATGGGAAGTCATTTCCTAAACTGCTGGGATTCTTTCAAGCTTGTCTTAACTAAGTTGCATTTATGCATCCCACATCATGGGAGTAGATTTGAATTCTATCTGCTGGTCCTAATGTGTTTTATTGTTTTATAGATCTGTGAACTGTTGGGTTTCCAGCCCATGTGTTTTTCCTAAGATGTTTCGTCTTAGAGTATGGTATTCCAATAAGGAAAGGATATCCTTATTGATGATGGTATACCGGTAATCTTGGTTGATTACAGAGAAGGAAGGAGGCATTATTGCCTACCACTAATAGGAATAGGATTTCCTATTTGGTGAAGAGATCTGAAGATCCTTATGGCTATATAAGGAGGGGTTCAGCTCTAGGGTTTTGTATCGTAGAGACAAAGAGCAAAGTGTGTTTCATTCTCGGTTAGAGGGTGAGAGAGGGCTGAGAGGAGAGAGATAGGAAGAGAAGAGAGTCCTTGTTTTCTTATACTTTATGGTGTACCCATTATTAATATAGTGGAGTATTTTCTGCCGGTGGACGTAGGCAAAAGTTTTGCTAAACCACCTTAAATATGTGTTCTTTGTGTGTTTTCTCTTGATTTGCTGTGTTCTTTTGGGGTTCCTTGACATACATAATTGACCGATATCTCAACATGAACATCATGGGAGTAGTTTTGAATTTATCTGCTGGTCCTAATGTGTTTTATTGTTTTGTAGATCTGTGAATTGGACCCTGGTTTGTACCGGGACTGTGAGGGCTTGTTGATGGCACTGCATGGAAAGTATGAAGTTCTTGCTCTCTCTGTGCATGCAGAGGGTGACACAGTTATTGATCAACACGAAGAATATGAGGATGAACCACCACACTCACTCATTGTATCGGCAGATTCTGAATCATCAAAGAAGAAAGGAACTAGTGATTCTGACTTGGCAAAGAAGGATTCATCTGATCCAGCAATTCAACTGGGTGAGAAAATGCAAGCACAAAGCATCTCTACTGCGAATGTGAAGGCCACAGGGGAAGGAAAACAAAGCAAATGCAGCACTTGCAATGCATCTTTTGGCGAGTCCAAGCTGTTCAGGGATCACTTCAAGAGTGAGTGGCACAAGCAGAATTTGAGGCGCAAGAGCAAGCAACTCCCTCCTCTTACTGAAGATGAGTGTGCAGCTGACATTGACATGGATGATTCTAAGGCGGACTTGAAGGATTATTCTTTCTGAATGGGATTCAGATGTTATATTTGGAAGCCTGAGATGGTGGTTATACTGCTTCGATCAGAGGTGAATGAAAGTGTAAAGGTTTTTGCAGAATTATGTACTCATGAAAACAGCCAAACTATTAACCTAGCTATATGTATAACTGTATTAAAACCTTGTAAGGTAGTTGTCTCTACAGGCTGAAATTCCTATATAACTAGTGGATGACTATTATTCTATAATGCTTGAATTACATATCAATTTGGCATCAGATGGTGCATGAGAGCATCCTCATCAAGAAAGAAAAAAAAAATCCTGGGCAAGAAAGCTGTACCTATGAAAGAAGTGTCACGCTTACTTATTTAAAATGAATAATTATCAGACATAAATGAAATGAAAGAAGAAGTGAATTGATATAATTTTGAATAATTGATTCATAAACTCATCTCTTCCTTTGTAATCAAATTCGTGAGTATTCAGAAATTGTTCCTTTGTAATCAAATTCGTGAGTATTCAGAAATTGATTCTTAATAAGAAGGTATGTTTATATATCAATTCTGATTTCCTCACTGCTTATTAGTAAACATATGAACACTTTTACATGAAATCATCCATAAGGTAAGGTTATGGTGTGTTAATACATATTAAGGACTAATATTAAGGAAATTTCTCTTTAAAGACTCATTTTACAACTTTAACATAAAGTTGATGTATGTAATTTATTAACACACTAGAATATTCCTCATATTGCATGAATTTAATCTATTATATTCCTAGTAACTAAGCTCATAATACAACAACAGATGCCAAAGATTTTCTCCTCCTTTTTCTCATAGAAAAAAAAAAATTCACCTCCCAATATGGATTAAAGCAAGACAATATCCTATGAAATTATATATATTTCCATTAAAAAAACACCAACTCTATCAAGATAAATCGACTCTTAATACATGTTAAGCTAGAAACTAGGGCTGCGCATCTTCGGTTAGGGTTGGTTTTAGGACGAAACCAAAATCAATCCGAACTATTCGGTTTAAGGATTTTTCCAACCACATCCAGATTTTAAAACCTTTGACCCGAATATTTGGCCCATCTGAATTTTCAGATCAGTTCGGGTCGGTTTCAGTTTTGGTCTATATTTGAAAAACATTTGGCTCATATACTATCTCACTGTAAAGTTGAACTCTAAGTTTTTGACTTAAGTAACATGTTTTTTTTATAAGGAAAAATATAAACTAAAAATACAACAAGCAATCAAATACTCTCCCAATCTTTTCTAGATTAATAGATTTTTTTTTAAAATGAGTTGAATGAGAAATTATCTTTTATACGAAGAGATTAAATGTGGAAGAGTACACCGTAAGTATAGATAGAATCAACTAATAATAATAGTGTACATGTATATAAATTATATATTTCTACACATTATATAATTCAAGTTGGTTCGGTTATTTTCGGTTTGATTAAGAACTTGAACCGGATTCAATCCGATTTAAACTGGTTAAGTTCGGTTCACTACTGGTTTTGACCCAAATGTTTTGGTTCGGTTATCCGATCCAGTTTTTCGGTTCGGTTCGATCGGTTTTTTTCACAAATTCAGTTAAATACCTATCCCTACTAGAAACAGTTCCATGTATATTTTAGATTAGAGATCAAAAGAAGGAACTGATTATTCTACACGAGTACAAGGATACCAAGTTGCTTAAAAGTCTCGCCTTTCATTATTTTGCTTCAACTTTCCAAAGGCTGCACAAAAAGTGCAGTGGAAACAAACCTTTAATTTTGTCAGAAATATGAATATACTTGAAGATAGCTTCAGGTAGGTCTACACAATTTGTCTTAGGTTTTCCATCATTAAAGATCATCAAGTAGGATATGGTGAACCAGTTTGGCAAGGGAGCCATTTATTCCCAGAAGGTCGCACCAATTAAACATTTACAGAAGAGGACACCTTTGAATGTCTTGTGTCTATCTCCCTCATCATATAAAGCGACTAGAAAAATTTGTAGAATCTAAATTACAAAAAATAAGACACCATATGAAGATTGGTGTGATGGTAAGTTATCCGAAGCTGTTTGAAACTTCATAGCTATACCACAATCACCATTTTCTATATGTCAGCATGGTCCCAGTCGATCGATCTGTCTTCAAAACCAATTTCTGACTGGTGAAGCCTATTCCTCGACAGTCTACTCATTACAGCAAGACCTGTACAGAGAAAAGATGAACATGAGCATTTTATCGTTCGAGTTCTTACAAAATTGAGAATGAATGCAACAAGAGTCACAACTGTACCTTCAACCATTCGGTAAAGAGATGACCACCACCCATCTCTTGAGATCTGGTACTGATCAAGCGACTCTTCAATAAGTTTGTCATGTTTCCCTTCCAAGACTCCTCGGAGAGTTATTACAGCGTCCTTCGTCTTAAAGAGAATACTGTCCTGGTCTTCAAACTCCAACCTTTGAAGGTCATTCTGGGATGAAGTAAGGCTAACAGCAACTGCAAACTGGGCAGCTGCAGCCCAGCGAGATGAGGCCAACCATCTCCTCTGTCCATCTAGTTGTTTGTTTTCCTCTCTTCTGTTTTCTCCTCCCTCCCCGAGGACCAAGCTTCGTAAATATTGTGCATTTGCTGCGCCTGTGCTTTGGACCATTTTAGAGAAAGCACTTCTCTCATTTGACAGCAGGTGCTCTGGAGTGTCATATTCTCGAACCTGGAAACATGAAACATTAAAAATTTGCTATCAACAAAAGAATGAAGTAAAACCAGCTACTAGGTTTTGAACTTCAAAAGCGAGGCTTTGGTACATATGATTCAAATTTGCAGGTATCCCATAAGACTGATAGAACTCTAATTAAATCATACCCGGCCATTATCAAGCAGAAGGATTCGGTCACAGTCAATAATGGTATTTAGACGATGAGCAATAATGAGCATTGTACAGGATTTAAATTCTTCACGAATAGTTTTCTGAATAAGAGCATCAGTTCTGACATCGACAGCTGCAGTTGCTTCGTCAAGAACAAGTATTTTTGATCTTCTCAATAGTGCTCGAGCAAGACTCAATAGTTGACGCTGTCCAACACTGAAATTCTCTCCTGACTCCGAAACCTTGACATATCAGAAGGAAGGTTACTTAGGGATGAAGGTACCATATTATAAACTTGTAATTAGGGTATCAATAGGAAAGAACATATTGCAAATCTACACAAAACAGACATCAAGTAAACAAAGTTGAGCATGTACCTCAGCATCTAAACCCAAGGAATTCCTCCTGATGGCATCCTTCAAATGTGCCCTCTCTAAAGCCTCCCATAGATCAGCGTCATTATGTTCTTGAAATGGATCGAGATTGAATCTCACGGTTCCTAGGAAAAATAGAACAGAATGATTAGAATTAAAAGGATTTTACACGAACATGTTGTGACAAAAACATAGCTCCCTCCCCCCACCCCCCCCCCCCCCCCCCCCCCCTGCAGAATCAGATCAGAAAACAAAGAGTCTTGTACCCACAGATCTTTG
Source organism: Fragaria x ananassa (assembly GCA_034370585.1). Taxonomy (NCBI): domain Eukaryota; kingdom Viridiplantae; phylum Streptophyta; class Magnoliopsida; order Rosales; family Rosaceae; genus Fragaria; species Fragaria x ananassa. Next base: position 18,751,242 of record CP139769.1, read on the forward strand.
AGGTAGTGTTACTACATTCACATCTTTAAAAGCACAGATATATGGTTAAACCTACTAGAAAAATGACTAGAATAGCATACCTGAAAATAGAACGGGTGCCTGTGGAATAATACCAAGAACTTTCCGTAGATCTTCGAGTCCAAACTTACCGATATCACAACCATCAATCAAAATTCTCCCTCTCTCTAATTCAACAATTCGAAATAACGCATTTAGCATGCTGGACTTCCCTGCCCCAGTCCTTCCAACTATTCCGATCTTGTCGCTAGGAGAAATTGTGAAAGACAAGTCATGCAAAACTGGAGGAAGTTCAGGTCTATAACGCAGAGCAACATCTTCAAACTTAATAGATCCAGATGAAGGCCATCCTGGTGGGGGGCGGTTGCTCTCAATTACAGCAGGAGCTTCAGAAGGCAACTCTATATATGTACCAACCCGCTCAACAGCATTTAAGCTATTCTCGGCCAGACTTGCAAGTCTCAATACACCAGTCATTAGACTTGTAATATTAAGAGCATAACTAAGAAGTAAACCCATAGTGGCTGCAAACTCCTGTTGATTCTCAGCCCGTCCATTCTGCATAACTGCAAAGGTAGCTGTAAACCATATCATGAGACCTCCCAATGTTTCCAAACGGATTGCAAGCCACCGATTTGCACTTATATTCACCAGCGTGAATCTGATATTGTTGTCTACAGACTTTCCATTAATGTCTGCCATCCGATCATAAGCCTTATATGCACGAATTGAGGATATACCGTTCAGTGCTTCTCCAAATTGAGCATAAACAGGGGATCTGCTGATGGAGTCCAAGCGCTTCACCTCTCGGGCCATGCTCTACCAACGAGAAAAATAAAATAATTCATTAGATAAGTGTGAGACAAAAACGATAAAACTGGAAAAGACATGATTAATTCTCACACGCCTAGAAAACTTTTTTGCAATTTATTTAAAAGAAGTTAATTGAATTATATAGAACTAACAGTAAAATGATCTTTTGCGTGATATATTACGGAAAAAAAGATTTTGTACGTGCCAAGCACATCAAACAAGATTCCAGTGGATGGTTTCACATACCTGATAATACAAATAGGCTGCATAAAACAAGACCAGAAGAGGCAGAATGGCCCACAAGGACATAGTGCTCACGATCCCTATTAATACGAAAGTAGAAAAAAGCTGAGACACTTGACCAAGAAACATGTTAACAAATGGAGCGACATTCCGATCAATATCTCCAAGATCCTTTGCAAATCTATTGATTATCCTGCCAAGGGGATTGGTCTGGAAAAAGACCATAGGAGCTCTTAATATGGACCCAAGCATGGCATCATGCAACCTCCTGGCAGCATAAAGACTAGAAATAATCAACCAATAAGAGTTTGCCAGTGTCACCATAACCTGAAACCAAGATATATATATTAGGACATATTACTACAAAATTAGAAATTTCTAAACCAAGACTGAACAAGTTATATGTCTAACTGTAACCTCACCTGACCAAAAGATAGAAGAGCATATATCAGATTGTAGAAACCAGGGTCATATGTCCCTGACATGCCTTGATTAGTCCAATGACTCAACCATGTGCTACTTGAAACTCGTAGAACCTCAGTTGAAATATAGCATGTAAAGAGTATGAGAACCACCCACAAGCCTCCTAATGCATTCTTATACCTACACACACAAAATAACTAGATTAGGTAATTAATTAATTCATGTTTTATGGTATACTAAAATACTGTGCTTATGTGAATTCATAGAGGTCCTTCTCATACTGAGTATAACACTGATGATCTCTACATACATCCTAACCTAGATTTCTTCAGGAGAATCTTCTGGGAAATCTTAAATCAGAAAAAAAAAAAAAAAAAAAAAAAAACTTAGTGTAACAATACTAAGTAACTATTGAAATTCTGATTACCTCGCCAAGACCTTCACGCTGACTACTCCTGTTTCCCGTTCTTCTTGTTTAATGAGAACAGATTTTCCTTCTTTTTGTTTATTTGCATGGCTTGCAGTTTTTGACATATCATGGACTACCCCATTGGCAATAGGTTTCGAAGAGGCACTATGATCAATCGTTTCGCCATTCTGATCAACAATTTCATCATCTTCTTTCTCTTCTGCATATTCTTCCATCTTTCCCGCATTTTCCATTAGCCTTTGGAACAGCACACCATTGTTGGAAAGCTCCTCAAATGTTCCCTCCTCTTTCACCATTCCATCATGAACCAAAATGATTCTATCAACTTGGGAAAGAAAATGTAGCTGATTGGTAACAAGGACTCTGGTTTTCCCTCTTAACTCTCCCTTGATGCATTTATCAAAAACCTAGAGAGATAAATTGTATAAATAAGACAAGTATACAACATAGATAGTGCATGCAGGTAAATTATAGAAAGGAATTCAACAAAGCAAAGTACGTAGAAGCAACAAGGATGACAAAGCTCCTTAGGTGAAACATTAGAGTTAGAAGTGAGAAAGTAACCTGTCGAGCCACATGAGCATCAAGGGCACTTAAGGGATCATCAAAAACGTATACATCAGAATTGGAGTAGACAGCCCTAGCCATAGAGACTCTTTGCTTCTGTCCACCACTAATATTCACTCCTCTTTCACCAATCTCAGTCAGGTCACCACCCTAAAGAATCAACAGGTGACACAAGTGAGGAACTTAAACAACAAACTGCTAGGTACAAGGGAAGTTTTCAATGTATAATAAAAACTAGCATAAAGAAAGAACTTTCTAACAGCACTTACAGGCAATAAGTCAAGGTCATGCCGCAATGCAGTCACATCAATTGCCTTCTGATATCTTGAAGACTCAAAGAACGATCCAAATAAAATGTTGTCACGTACCTGCCAACATATATACATATATAACTCAATACTTTGCAGGAGAAAGTAGATTGCATAATGATTGATTTAACACTGAAGGTTCAATTGACTACTATATTCAACTAACTTATCTTGAAAACTAAAACAGATCTATCATTGTTGATGTCAAGTTTTCGAGGTTGACAGGAGCAGATCCACACAAATACTTATCAGCAAGGTGTATAGGCATCAAAACTTACGGTTGCATTGAAAATCCATGAAACTTGTGGAACATAAGCAACCATTCCTCTCATTATAACACTTGTGTCTGCTACAGAAGGAAGCTCCCCTAGCATAGCAGATATAAGTGACGTCTTCCCTTCACCAGTACTGCCAACAACTGCGACCAAGCTCCCAACAGGAATATCCAAATTAATATTTGACAGCGTGGGCTTCTCTGCCTGAAGGACAACATATACTTTCAGGTCCGTTAGCAAACAAATGCGAAACTAACCACCACAACTTTAAGTATAAGCAAGCCATTACAAAACAAGCAACATTATAGATGATACCTTTGAATCCCAAGAAAAGAATCCATTCTTAATTGAGATGGCTGGCAGTACTGGATCAAGAGGAGGATTTGGCAGAAGAACTCGCTCTTCTGCTAAAAGTAACTCCTCCAGGCGCTTTAAGGATACATTAGCATTAACTGCCTGTCATTTGGAAGGAAATTTAGAGTAAAGACACGAGGCAAATAGTTTGGGGAAAAAAACGTAAACAGTGTCAAACTCTGAAAAAGTCAAAAGGTAAGGAAAGAATCCGGAACCTGAGTTATTATATTAGGAAGCATGAACAGAGGAAATCGAAGCACAGCAAATAGAGACAGTGATGTGAATGCCCTTGCAGGTGTGAGATTTCCCCCAAGCAAAGTGTACAATCCAAAGGAAATCACAGTGACCACAACTGGGATGCTATTTAGTATAAATCCATTACACTGCAAAAGAAATAGAATAAGGGATGATAGAAGGGGGAAAAAGGAAAAGGAAAAATGTCAAGCCCCTCAACACTAACAATAATTTAAATGTCCGCTTTAATGTGGAAAGTTATTTAAGTCAAGAATTTTTTATACTTGGTTAAGTAAACTGTGGAGTGGTTTTTGGATTGAATATTATTTATATCCAATGGGAAAAGGTCCATATTTTAGACATCAGATTAGTAGAGTACAAATATAATACATAGAAAGCTTCATGTATTTTTTTCATCGTTCATATCATAGGAAAGATATAAAGCCATACCGCTCCCAGTAGTGATGCTTTCCGAAACCAGTACAATTCTTCAGTTCGGACACTTTGTACCTTGGATTGAAAACTACTCTCCCATGCATAACATCTAAGAAATTTGAAAATCAAAGGGAACTGTCAGTTTTGAATTTCGATCCCCTACTATAAAGTATGCAAATTTGAAAATCTGAGATATACTTCACAGTGTCCATTGCAGCCAAAATTTCGTTCATTAGGCCAATTCTCTTGTCTGTACGTTGCAACCCCTCCTTAGACAATTTCTGCATTTTGCTAATAACAAATGTCTGTTCCAAGTGAATCAGAAATCAAGGAAAAAATTAGTGGAGTTGGTCAGGACAGATGAAGACATCATATTAGGTGATACCTTTTTCATGTAGTTACCAGAGGTAACTCTTTTCACAATAACTACATGCCAATATAACTATTATGGGAAAAATAAGCAAAATCAATGAACCAATTCATTTACCTGTAGTGGGAACATAAGAACTAACATGAGTGCACCAAGTAGTGAAGCAACACCCAATTCCTGGTAAAGGAGAACCATGCAGATTGTGATACGAAATGGCGCTGACCACAAAGTGTGAAGAGACTGCGTTACTTGCTGTTCAAGGAAAGAAGAAAATTAACCAAAGCATAACATAAATCTAAACCTATTTGTAATTTATAATGCACTTGAGCCTTGAGCAACTATTCAATAATCTAAATCTGAATGCACAAAAATCTTTAAAAAAAATTAATGCATTTAAACACATCTGCAGATATATATCAAACATCATTACCTATTAGAAATAATTAAATTATGTTGACTATTGAAATGAGAATGCATACCTGAAGTGCTTCAGCATCAGTTGTCATCAGGTTGGTAATCTTTCCTGACGGAAACTTCTTTCGAGCTTCATGAGTAAGCCTTAAAGATTTCCGAAACACAGCAGCAACCTATGAGGAAAAAAATCACATACAGATGTGTCAATATTATTAAAACATTCTGCATACAATATATTTTGAGTTTCGCCGGATTGATACATTTCCCAGATCTATCAAGATTGTTAATACCCCTGGTCAGCAAGAATACCCTCCTACTAGCTAAACACTGACAATTTAAGCACTAAAGCCAATCTCATGCTAAGCAAACGAAAAACCTTGACCCTCTCATGCTCTCACAATTCATTATATACCTGCTAGATATAACCTAATCACCGAAGAGATAAACTGCTATAGATTGAATGTATTTTGGTATTGAGAGACATCAGTAAGCTTAAGATGACTGGTAAACTATAACCCTGACTCACCCAGGACAATGTAAAGGACCTGTGAACCAATTTAATTATATTTGTTGCTATCAGGCATGTCATTAACGGAAATTAGAAACATAATAAAAGACGCATATATAATAATAACTGTAATAAGCTATTAACGAAAATGGAGATCGAAAGGGATGGCAACATACCAGTGTTGACCGTAGCCGGTAACCAACACGCATAACATTTTGAAAATACTGAGCTTCACATAACACACCAGCGGTCTGGAAGCAATTTAAACCAATCAGATATCAAACTCTGCTGGATTTGGCAATTCCACATTGCAAAGAAAACGTTGCAGAATGAAGACATGCAAACAAATTGGCATAAATATATAATCTAAGGAAATCATACCACTCCAAGAAATATTGAGAAGGCATAGATGTAACCAATCTGTGCTGGATCCCCTCGTTGCATAGACTGCAGACAATAATGAAAAAAATTTAAGTAGTTTGAGAAAGAAGTATAATGGCGATTACAATGACTCTGATATAATGCTTCGGAGTTCAAGCATATCAATCATGCAGGAATTAAGCAGCATACTTGAAATAAGAAAGTATCTTTGGTTAATAGTTAATGTGGCAACGCAAGTGACTGTTGCTTTCCTTTGTTCGAGAAGATAATGGTGTAAATGGTTACAGATAAACAGAATCAGGGGAGTGTGACAGCCATATTTGGACTAACAATAACAATTACATAGCCAAAATAACCAATATCTTTATGCCAACTAAATTTCTTGTAATAATGAGTATTGAAAATGCAGATGTTACAAGACAAAACAAAAGTACGTTATCCACTGAACTATTAGGATAAACACAAACCTGTAAGAGCTGATTCAAAATGAGTGGCCCTGTAAACTGGGAAAGATCATTGCCAATCTACATGTTTCCAAAAAACAATAAAATAGGTTATGTGACTATCAACATCCAAACTGCTGTATGTTAATATCTGAGAAAGTGAAACTGTTACTGTTCTTTCTACATTAGGAACAACATTTAGAAACTAAACTGTGGCCACGAACAATTTGCAAGTATTACGGTAAGAAACTATAAATGAATCATGAACTCATTGAACTGTGTGAGCTGCATGGATACTAGACTAAGAAGAGTAACAACACTATCCTACTAAAGGAAAGAACAATATTTTGGTTTACCAAATATAAATACTGTAAGGAACTTATTGTACTATCATGTGCCACGTATTTTGATATTCTACTATGTCTTATTTGAATGTAAAACAGAGTTAATACAAGAAAACCAACAATGAATCGTGTATTCGTGTATGATTACCTTCCAAAAGCCTCCCCACCAAAACCTATAAGAAGAAAATACAAAATATGAATGAGATGCATACACAGAGGATTTCATAAGAAGCACAAGACCATAAGAAAAGAAAGTAACATAGTTCTTAGTTGTGCGCCTCGAAAAATTACCTTCCCCCAAGGCTAGAGTTCAACGCTCTTAAAAGCCATGGTTTAGGCTTTCGTAATTCCTCAGCCCAACATTTTTGAAACCTAGAAGGTGATTGAGAACATTAGTATCTAAACTGTAATGTATATAAGTGTGAATGAAACCAATGTCTAAAAGTAACAAGCACACACTTATTGTTCAGTGTTTCAGTTCGCTCCCAAGTATCCAATTTCCAAATATCTTTCTCCGTGAGGGGTCTCTTATAGCCTAGCTTCATAAGGGGATTCATCCATGAAAATATTACTCCTGGAAAACAAACAAATTGAAAACATCAGATCATCAATGCTGGTCCAAACAGAATGTCTGAAATGTATTACATTTGGTTACATGTCTGAAAAAATTTAGTTTAGCAATAGTATCTCTAAAATCTCTGCAAATTTACTAGATGCTGAGCATTAAGTTTTATAGATATACTTGAGAATATGTTGGCCTGCCTCTCAGGACATATATGCTCTCCTCCAGGAAGCTCTTCGTATGCAGCATCATCAATTGATTCAGTTTGGATTGGAGTATAACCAGGATATGGAACCAAATTTGGAACATACACAGCCAAAAGAATTCCAAACAAAACCTAAAACCAAATAGAAGACAATATCAAAAACAAATTGGCATTTGATTTATAGTCTGATTAAAGAAAGTACAAGAAGCTTTTTCTATCGACCTATAGTTTCACTCCACTTTTATCTTAAACATAGTTAGCCATCTGCTCACAAATGGATACATATCCTCTACAACAAGGCATGTACCATGTATGCCCCCAAATATCTTTTGCTGCCTCCCTTTTCTGATAGATTGGTAAGGAGTAGCTAATACAGGAAGTGCTTTGACTAATTTGACTATAATGTAATTAGGTTAAAGCTCAAAATATTACTACAGTGTAATTAAAAATGTGGGACACAAAGAACCAAACAAAAGCTAACCGATGATAAGTATTAAAACAGAGAAGACCAAACATACCTGAGCAACAATTTCACTGATGTACAAGTATAACACAGATCTGCAGGAATTAGAAAGGATTGTGAGCCCATCTTGCACATGATATGTCGCCATATCAACTACCAAGGATCAAATATGAAAATTTGAGCATATGTAGCCATATCAACTTTTGACCAGAATGGAACCAATCCAGGTAAAACAGAGAGAAAGAAACCTGTTGTAGAAGTCCTTCACTGTAAGAATGAGATTGAACAGCACAGCATCTCCTACTATATTATATATTACTCCAAATCTTACAAACCATCGAAACTCACAGATATAGATCTTGGTTTCCACACCAATCATGATCAGCATAAAGCACCAAGAAAGAGACTGTAAGATCAGAGAAACCACCTGCATAGAAGGGACCATACTAAATGTTAAGCATATGAAAGTAAGCTCACTGCAAGAAGTTAATGATGCCTTTTGATGCTAACATGTGCCTCTGTTTAGCGATGTTCTGAGAACTGACAAATTCAGTATTCTTTACTCTTGGTCCAGCAATGGATATGTTATGGTGAATTAAACCAAGTAACATCTTGGTTTCTTTTGTTTAGTCTACTAAGCAGGTGAGGACTAAGTGATTTCCCAACATGTGAAAAATGAAAAATAATCGGATTTCTTTGAGAAAGTTTGAGATAGTATGCCTCGAAAAATTCTTTTTGCATTTATTCAGCTCAATTGCAAGTATTTAAGTTCAAGCTACTGGAATGGCAAGTTCAAAAAGATAAACTCACAACAACAACAAAAACATGGATCAACAAACTAACCTCAAATGGCGCAAGGCCGATCTGACCATCTAAATTCAGCACTGAAATTCCCATGATCAATCTAAAGAGAGGCTCGGCAGTACAGTAACCAGACAACAAGGCCAGCATATAGTTGTACAGTTTGGA